>JAPTHN010000005.1:37271301-39771301 GCA_026936325.1 Platynereis dumerilii
TCATGCTAACTTAATGATTAACCTTTTTTCTTCCTTCGAAGTAATAAGTTTTATTTAGATATTAGCATTGTGTTTCTATATGTACATTGGGGGTGATATTGATAATTTCAGAAAATTTTGCGAGCTAAGAGTGAAATTTTACAAAGAGTAACTTTTAACATTAGTGGACATTATTAGCGTTTCAAACTTAAGAAATTCCAATATCATCAAAACTTCTACAAAATGTCAAGATGCCTTGGCTCTTCCTGCCCTACCATATCACCCTGATTACCAAAAAAACTTTGTTTTTATCTTATCCGCTATTTATTTCCTGAACAGGCATGAATTATAACTTCACTGTGCACTAACGAGAGGGGTACCCTCACCATCAGAGCAGCCATTACAACATTCGATTCAAAGTGATTTTCTGTCTTCCTGAGCTTATTTCATCAAATCCAAAGCTCATATTTGTCAAGCATGTAGATCAGATGTTAAACTAATCCCAGGACTCACCTTCCATGCTCGATTAGTCACATAATTATCAGATTTTGCAATTGAAATATATCGTCCTGGCGAGGGTAACAAAAAAAGCCTCTCGAGGGTAACACCATTTTCAGATATTGTCATGGTGAGGGTACCACCCAAAATTACTGTTATGGAATTGTGTCCTTTCCCTGTTCAACCGTTGCTATACAGTGTCATATAAACAGCAATGGTGATGTGATGAGATTTACTAGAAAAATATGTTAAGATTAGATAGACAGATAGATAGATAGATACACTGCTGGCCAAACGTCAGGAAACAGTGGTCGTCATTGAATTAGTGTAATGCAAATCTTTTTGTGGAAACATGGATTATTATCTCATCAGAAAAAAATCATGACAGGAAGAGAGATGTTATAAGTCATGTGTAGTTTCTGTAAAAAAAAAAAAAGGCACTGAAATTTGCCTTTTTGCTTTTAAGAAATACAGATGAGTCAAAACAAGTAGGCGCCCCTCTCAGTTAAATGGCATTGACCAAGATTTAATCAGTTTGATTCTTACATTTTTTGAGCAACCTTAAAAATGTAACACAATCTTCTGTAATTTATCTCTAATATCCCTTTTCACATTCATACAGGTCTATCTTAATATAGTAAAGTAAGAATCCAAGCACCCAGAAGATGTCTTGTGTTATATTAATAAAATGGCGAGCAACACACTGTTTTCAAACTTTTGCCTGCAGTGTAGATGGATAGATAGATAGACAGATACACTCTTACTCATAAATATGGAATATAGGAATACTCGAAAACTACCATTGAATTGTAGCTACCCCATTTGAATCCAATGGTTAAAATGGCACTTTTAAAAACCTAAGTGGATTCCTGAGGAGTCATTTGAAGTCCTCACTTGAGTATTAACTCAAATCTTTGAAAATTTGGGAGGCTGGAGGAAATTGAAAAAACGATGCAACAAAGGCCAAAATATGAATTCTATGTAGGGGTAGAAATCAATCCAAAATTGTTGATTTGTGAAAGTTACTGGCATCAAAGGAATGATTAACCTTTAAATGAGTCAATTCAATTGTCATCAGCATGTGGAACCTCCGAGACAAATAATCACAGCACAGACATAATGGGTCATATTTATGCTTGATCCAATGGAACAGTTTTTTACATTTTCAAATTCCAAGACTGCATGATAACCAGGAATGATTTATTCATATTGAATACTACACCCTATGTGTGCTCTAATAGAAAATACTATAATTTCAACTAGAAATTGTTTTGGCTGCTCGCAATTGAGAGTTTATACAATTAATAAGGTTGGTTTATCACAATTGTTCACGAAAACCTCAAAATAGGCAAAATTCACTCCAGCCATTAATATCGGGCTAACTGAGCCTCTTCTCAGCATGTTGAAGTTAATTTTATAAATCTGGACTCACCCAAAACAAGCATGAAAAATAAAACAAGGACCATGGTTATTTCGGTATATTCCATATTCATGAGCAAGAGTGTATAAATTATAGAAAGATAGATAGATAGATAGAGCGGTGGGTAACATTTTGAAGAGTTCAAAATGACCAGTGCATGCAAAACATGCTATTCTTACTTGTTGAATATTTATTCTTTTTTTTTTATCAACAAATGAAATAAGTTTCTACGAGCTTGCAAGCAGCAAAAATACTGTGTCTACAACTTGGTTATGTTATACTGACCAAAATGTCTGTGTCAACTACTTGGCCATCACAGTAAATTTGTTGTCGTCAAGTTGGTAGTCCCTGGTGTCTACCAGTTGGTTGTCTACTTGTTGGTTGTCTACCAGTCTACGACTTGACTTGATACCCTCAAATACCCATGGTCAGACTCTTAGTCTGGATGAGTATTTCGTCATAACTTATAATTATCATTATGACGATGACATGGCTTCTTAAGAATAGTACTATAGTCAGCAGCTGCTCCATAAAGCATCATACTAGCATCAAAACATGTAATGGTGAATCTCAGAATAAAAGCTTAATAAAAGGCATAACAATTATTTTAAGAAAGTTTCACTGTGGATGGTATTGTTTTTGACAAAAAGCAATTTGTGGAACATTCTTACTTATTTCAAGCTATAAAATCCCTTTCCCACCGAATGCAAGGACTATGTTTGAACACTTTGTCCGAAAACGTGGACGAAGCGAAACTGGTTACAGGGATCTATAGACTCAGGAACCACTGAACATGTTATGTATAGTCTGTATCAAACTGTATAACGTGATGACATACTCAACCTTTTGAATAATTATTATATGTCCTTTTGACTTAAGCTGTAATGGTTATGCAATGCTAAAGCATGCAATGCTATGTAGCCATATGCAAGGGACTGCAATCAAGTGCATGGATATGTGTATAGCTATGCACTGATGAGAGCAGAAAAATCAAACATGTTAAATTTTACAGGTGATTTCATTACCATGCGATCCTTGTCATTCACACTTGGCTCTGAGGAATCAAGGCTAAACCAGCACTTACTACGTTTGATAAATCAAATATGTGATGTTCTGTTGTTGCTAAACCAATCAGATTAACTAAAAGGTGAGTCTAGAACCTAAGAATCGCGTACCTGTAATGCAACAGGGCTGCGTTTTATACTGGTTTGCTGAGCAATTCAAGTCATTTGTAGGCTAATGTCAAGGAATGCAGTCTCTTTTGGACGTATACATGTGAAGTCTTTGCACCCCTATGTATCAATATGCACCAATATGTATGAATTTAAACTGGACTTTTAAAACAAATTCGTTGAGTTTTGACTATTGTATTAGGCTGCATAGCTCTGTAAATCACTACATAATCATGCAGGTATATGGAGGTATACCTACCAATACGCAGGTTTTTCCATGTCTTGGTGCATTTCTTCCCTGATACAGACCTTTTTTCCCTGGGTGAATACAAGCACATGAGGGAAATTACCAGGAGAAATACAGCTTTAATATTGTCTAAATGAATCTGTTGCCAAAACAGATTGGTCATGCCAAATACATAACTTTGACACTTTTTATTGCTACTATGTTCTTGATTGGAATTCCTGATTGCTTACTTCAGAATTGCAATCATGACATTTGTGTCAGTATGTACATGCTCTGATCTTGCACAACAAAGAAACATTGAATTAGCTGATTCATTAACTTCACTACCCCTGACTAAAACCATTCGCTATGCTTGCTTCTGTCTACATGTCTTGTGTTACCTTCACCAATGTTTATGGAGGTTACCCTCGCCAACCGGAAGTGACCCTCGCCCCAATCTTGCAGTACCCTCGCCACTTCCGGGCTGGTACCCTCGCCATTTTAGGTTTGTACCCTCGCCAAAATGCTGGTACCCTCGCCCTGCCATTTTTTGTTTTTTGTAGTACCCTCACCTCGAGTGAATTTTAATTTCATGAATATCTTACTTCATCTTGCTTGTGTGAGTCTGGCACTTGGCTCTGATTCATTCCACAGGCCATTTGACCTGTATAAACAATTTGAAGACCTCATCCCCCCTACATTTGTTGCTATTTCACTTTGAAATTACGAAGTGAGAGTTGTCATGGCCACCCTGATGGTGAGGGTACCCCACTCGTTAGTGCACAGTGAACTTTGTTATACCGCGTAATATTGTCGTCCAAGACCATTGAAGTTGGTATTCAAATTGAGGCTCTAATTAAGGGCTGTTCAACCGTATAAGTTATACGACTGTAGCATTGATATTGACAAAGTTATACAATACCGCGGTTAGGTTTTGAAGATAAATCAACATTTTTCAACTGAATTTTGCTCAGGTCAAGCATGTTCCGATTTTCATGAAACTTTCAAGAGATTTTTTACTTGACCAAGACGCAGCACCAAAAATAATTTGCAAGCAACTTTTTAAAAGCAGCGCGAAATGTCAACATAATATAAGCTTACCAAGCAGGGGGCAGCTGCCCTCCTTAAATATAGCAGTTGACCCAAATTGGATCCAGACTGTCACGTCTGAATGCACAAGGCAGTCACGTGGCCAAGCGCACTGTAAACATGCTGCACGCAAATTCGGCTGACCTTTGACCCCGTGAAAAGAAGCCTATTTGTATTCTTTATTAATTTTGTATTGTAACAGTGGAGTGCCAAAAGTTTTTCGTCGTGATTTAAAATTCAGGAGAGGATGTATGCTAAGTTTGAATGAGATTGGTAAGCAGGGGCATCCACGGTTATGGTCATAAGTTTTGGCAAAATTTCTTCAGTAAGAGCTAGCACTTCGCGCTGCTAAAAAATGGTATGATATGACAACTATAGGGCACCAGCCACACCCTATCTCTTATGTTAGCATAATCATTCCAGGAACTGTGGTAACTAACAAAACAATACAGGATTAAAATAACTGTTCGTAGTTTTACACTGAAATAGAAAGGTACAGCCAACAAAACTACAAACAGTACACAAAAGGCTTGAACTTGACAGCTCCGTATCATATCCAATTTAGACCAGAACCTGTCTACAAGTTGACCACTACTTGCTGCCACCTAGGGTGCAAAATTCGCGAGCTCCTATGAGCGGTCAACAGAATTTCGATCTCTGGAAGAAACCAGGACAGTGTGGAAGAAACCAGGACAGTTCCATCATGAAGTGACGGTCTAGTTTCTTTCAAAAAACTCTGCAAGTGTCTCATCTGACTTTGGTTGGCTTCAATTTTAAGCAGACAGCTTGTAGATACCAAAATAAGTTGGAACAATTTTTTATCATGGAGGATGTATACATTGTAGCTCACATATATTGCCAGTATAGAGGGGGCCACCCGTGGCATGGACAGGACATTTTGCTGAGTGTAACACAGCTTTTATGAAATTGTGAATTATATTGTTGTCCTAGTTAATAAATCTCCGTAAAGTAACAGAATAAATACAATTGAGCATTTTTGATATCACAAAGCAAAAACATTGGCTTTGTATGGACACGTGAATAAGTGAGAATGCATTCTTTTTGGACCCTTTCCTGACCACAATTTAACATGCACTAAATGGCATAAGTAGGGGAGAGTGGGGACCGATGGGCCGCTTGACGAATTATTGACCATGGAGGCAAATCTGCTTCAGATACAGCATTAATACTGTGCGCCCTTTTAGCCGGTGTAATTCGCTACAAAATGATATATGATTCACATAGATCAACCTAGGAAGATGAGAAAACACATTTACTGTCAAGAAAGATGGTGGCCCATCGGTCCCCAACCATGGGGACCGATGGGCCATCCCATGGGGTCCGATGGACCATGTCAATAACTTACCAAAGGGTGGAGGAAGAATTCGAAATTTGGTTCCAAGATGTTTCGTTGATCCATAGATGTATATGGTAATTTTTAGATTGAAAACATCTATAGATATGCCCAGATTTTACACTTTGAAAAAAAGCTAAATTTTCACCGATGTCATCAGTTACTTTTTTGTAGTTATATTAAATCTATTGAGACGATAATTTAGCAGTACATGAACAGATGTATTAGAAACTGCATCAGAGAATTCCAAAATGATTGGTTCATTGGTTATTAAGAAGAAAGCAATTATTTGATATTTGGCCGCTACTGAAATTTGGCTATAACCCTGACCATCAAAATCTTGGCTAACACCTCAAATTTGTTGATGAACATTAAAAAATGAGTATAATTCAATTTTTTCTCCATGAATTAATCACTACTGAGTCTTCTGTCGACCATTTAGATTTTTAGGGCAAAAGCAAATTTTTTGATTGATCACTGTACTAGTATGCCACCTGCAGGAGAAATCTGGAATCAAAGCAATAAAATTCATCAATTACCCTTCATTAGGTTATATTTTGGTAAAAATTTAATTTACACTCAAGATTACATCAATGTCTAGCAGGGTTATTATGTTTATTATTTCCCAAATACTAACTAAATTGAAAATTTGCGATTTCTATGAATATTAATTTTTTAATTTCCATCATATTGTGTTTCAAGCCAGTACTGAGGCAAATGCATCACTGTAATTTGAGGGCATTCCTTCAAGTTGAAACTTAACATTTAAATATGCAAACTGAAGCTCTATTGTGCTTTTTCCCCCTAATAGACTTTAATATCCAGCCCCATGCCAGAACGCCACCTATAGAGAATCTCTGGACATAGTGGCCCATCGGTCCCCAAAAGCTTTCACTATATTTAAACCCCTCTATTTTGGTAAAAAATGGTTCTTGTTCCAAAAATTAAATGTGTACATTGCCACCAATATATAGGGAAAATCATCACAGGAAATATATTGCTTTGAGTCTGCACACATTTGAGATATTAAACTTTTCTGGATCAGTAAAAAATAATTTTAGATGTTCAAAATTTCATTTTGCCCACTAAATGCTTCTGCTTTAACTTATCGATCAGTCATCAATATGGGATGTATAGACATGATAAACAATACTAAAAATTCAAATTACATCAAATCAAACGTTTTTGATGTGGAGTTAAGAGGATGGCCCATCGGTCCCAATGGCCCGTCGGTCCCCATGTTCCCCTAGATTGAATACCATCAAACTTCTGATGAGTAAAATCATCCCTTTCACAGGCAAAGTGTATGCTAAAGTTTCAAAACTTTCTTTTTGTCTCATGATTTCCAAACATTTTCATTCAAAACAGTGGACTGGATATTTGCCAGCAACCATTCTTTGAGAAAGTAGTTTGGCGTAGTAATATGGACAGCTGTTGTGTGACCTGATCTGGTGATCTGTCTAAAACAGATCAAATTATTGTTGACCCAATTCGATTTTCCAGGGACTGTCAGCATGCTGCCACTTGACAGTCCCGAACAGAGACATCACCAGAACCATGTAATGTTGCTTGGTTAATTTTCAGTGTCACCATAGAAAAATTTATTGGATAATCTGGCCATGACATAATTGCAGGGATATGATGATGGATGGATGGATGATTGGGGCTTTATGCAGGGATATGATGAAGTAAGATTTGGAGAAAAAGGTTAAAAAATACGGGAAGCTGATTAAATAAAAATCCGCTGAAAATTAATGATTGTCTGGCAATTTCATTTAAAAATGGTATTAAATATAGATCTGGAAATTCGGGCAAATGTCGCTTGCTCCCTTCCCCCAAAAAATTGTGCGAGATGTATGCCTATGTTCCAGCCTGAAGCATCGCCTGTAGGAAATATCTTGAATGATACTCATGCTCTATAATTTAAGAAATTCATGTAAACATATTGACCTGGAACTTCTTTATTGGAATATCAGTCAGATTCACTTCTTGTGATATTTTTAAAAAATAATTTTTTTATTTTAATGTTTTTTGAAGTGATTGTTAAAATGTGGTATTCAATGCAGTTTAACATATGTTCTAATACTTATTTTGCCTTAAATATTTTTCTTGCACAAGTTTCTGAGACATTTTGGACCGTGTTTAAAAATAGGTGAAACGCAAATTTTCTAAGTGCCGTCTTCATGCTTTGTCAATTACATATTAGTATGTTATGAATCTAAATTTAGATCTCATTCAACAAGTTTGTTACAAGAGTGAAACACATGCCAGGGCCAATAAAATGGTTGTACAGTGCGTAAAAGTACACGTTTCCTATTAGTCACTAAATTACCATTTTTTTAAAAAGATGTAACTGATATTGTCATGCAAAATGGACATACTCAACAATCTAAATAACATAAAAACAGATGTATCATTAAGGAAATAATTAAAAGACTAATTTAATTAAATCACCCAACTTTAATTCATTTGATCATAAGATAAAAACTAGCAAATGCTAATATACAAGGATTTAGTTAACAGAATATTTTGAAAGTCCAAAATCTTTACACTTGATAAGAAGAATAAAAAAAATTGAAATGTGATACATTCCAAGGATTGCAGAGATACAGTATCACCCTACAGTTAAATGATGTCTGTATCAACAACTTATCTTGAAAATACGACTCTTTATGGCACAATGGTCTCTAGCGTATTCGGAGAGCCTGATTATCCAAATGCATTTCAGTCCATCACGGTTTTTGCAGTCAGTTGTGGAGCAATTGTTTTGAATATCATGGTGCTCTATACTCTGCCTAATCTGAGAGGCAAAATAAGCACTTCTACAAGATGTGTCATGTTGAACTTGGCAGTAACCGATGGATTATTTGGTTGGGGCATTCTTATTGGTCACACCATCTACCTGATCAGCCCCGACTTATTCCTCAACAAACTTTGCAACATTGATGGAATCTTCAATTCTTTTTTTGCCACCACGAGTGCGTGTGGTTTAATGTATCTAAACCTGGACAAATTCCTATCATTGAAGTACCCCCTTCGCTACAAGGTGTGGGTGACAAAGAAAAAGACCATTGCCATCTTAGTCGTGATGTGGGTCTCGTTTTCGGCTCTGTATGCGTCTGCACTGGGACAACAGCGCATGAAAGTGCGATACGTCGAAAACACCTTCTGCTGCCTTCCAGACCTCCAAGCAAGTGAATCAGCTGTGATAGCAATCGTCAACCAAATAATAATGTTTTATGCATTGCCTTTTGTAATCTGCTTGGTTTCAGTGATAGGCATGTATCGAATTAGTCTAGCAGTTCACAAATACCTTGCAGGACGAATTTGCCGCACCAGTTTTGCAGCGGCACTTTAAACAATGCAAGCTGATTGTTGAAGCAATGTCAGTGGGTACAAAGACACTATACCCTTTAGTTATGGGGTCTGGGTATGGTAATGTATAAAATCAGTGAATAATGCTGATCAATCATTAGAATTTGCGAAATTGTATTTCATGCGTGGGTCTGATCCATTCACCAGGCACCCATGACAGCCCAGCTGACTCGTGACGTATTGGATGACCCCCCCCCCCCTCCCCTCCAAGTTTCTTGTAAAATTTAGATAAATATACAACTGCTATTTTGTCACCAATCATGCTGTGATATACTTGGAATTAATTTACCAAGTTAAGACAAACAGTGTACAACTGTGAAGGCTTCAGATCTCGAATTCAGTCATTCAGTTTATACAGGAGAAATCTCATTGGTTAATCCTCCCAAGATCATATAAGAAACAGTGACTGAAATGGCACACAATTGATTGCACCAGACCGCAAATAATTCTCAGAAAACCATTGAGAGAAAATAAGAGATGTGCATGTTCACACTTTACTGGCCTCCCAGTGGTGATCAAACACCATTTATTGCCAAATGAACTATTATCAATACACTTCTTTAATCTATCTGCACAGTTATTAGGCATGTATAAAGCCTTTAATGTCAATCAATCAATCAATCAATCAATCAATCAATCAATCAATCAATAAATCAATCAATCAATCAATCAGTCAATCAATCAATCAATCTTACTATCTATCTATCTATCTATCTATCTATCAATCAATCAATCAATCAATCTTACTATCTATCTATCTATCTATCTATCTATCTATCTATTTATCTATCTGTCTATCTATCTATCTATCTATCTATCTATCTATCTATCTATCTATCAACCAATCAATCTATCTATCTATCTCAAATCTGTCTGTCTCTCTGTCTATCTCTCTATCTCTCTGTCTATCTCTTTGTCTGTCTCTTTGTCTGTCTCTCTTTGTCTATCTCTTTGTCCATCTATCTGTCTATCTATCTGTCTATCAGTACAATTTCCAGTTGCTATCAAAATGCGGCCTGGATATGACAAATAATGGAGCAAATTGACCACGATCAATTGAACTCAAAACAACCAGCCAATCAGGGCATTTGATTATTCTTATAGAATAATTAACAATGGATTACTTGATAGAAGTCATGCAAAACATTTTCACAATATTCCACAGTTTCAGCTTATTTTAGTTTAGTTTTGACAACTTAAACACATTTGTTGTTAACTCGTTTCACAGTCAGATAATCTGTTCTTTCATGCTTCAAAAAGGTCATGACAAACTGTTTTTATACTTCATAGGCCATGACCTTAATTGACAGTGAGGCTATGGATATTATGTTGACAAAAAATTGACGAAGTTGAGGGTGGTTGGAAATTTTTTATCTGAAGTATGTGAGTTCTCAGATGACATCCGGATATCAGAATTGTGTGGAATGAATGCTAACATCTTCGACATCACAGGTATGTTGAGTTTGAGAGTTGGTAAAACACGTGGACTTAACAGACAATGTAGAAAATGACATGTTTTGATATTCATGTGCCATTTCGCCCAATATGTGGCCCTGCTGGGGCTTGTCTCACAATTATATTGTATAATCGTGAGAAAAGGTTCTTGTCTAGTATCGAATTGTGAAATTGCACAGAAATCAGGCAGCAGAATTGCAGGTAAGCATTTGTGTGCATAGAAGAAAAACATTTCCCTTTCTACAAAATGATTTGGTTGGTTTATCTTAATAGATAGATAGATAGATAGATAGATAGATAGATAGATAGATAGATAGACAGATGGATAGATAGATAGATAGATAGATAGATAGATAGATAGATAGATAGATAGATATTTCCTTGAAATTAACGGTACTCAGGTATTTGACTTTCATGAAATTTCAAAACATTTCAATTCATTTTTTGTAAACATTGGTAAACATCTTGCAGAAAATATACCTCATTGTTCTGTATCTGCAATTGATTTGCTCAAAAATTGTATACCTGATATCACAAGTGCATTTGTATTAAAACCTGTTAAAAATGATGAAATTCACAAAATGTTACTCAATCTATCTGATGACAAAGCTACAGGTCTCGATGGATACCAGTCAAAACTACTCAAACTTTGTGCCAAAAGCATCTCTCCTAGCCTAACATACCTTTTCAATATGTCCATGTCGACTGGTGAAATTCCGGAAGACTGGAAATGCGCCCGAGTTTCGGCAATATTCAAAAAAGGCTCTAAGCTGGTGACTGGTAACTACAGACCCATCTCAGTGTTACCTATTGTGTCAAAAATTATTGAAAAGATTGTACACTGTCAACTATATCAGTATCTGACTGACAATGATCTTCTCTGCAATGCCCAATCAGGATTTCGTAAGAAATTTTCAACTCAAACTAGTCTACACAGACTCACTGAATTCATTTATGAGTCCCTAAATAACAGCAAAATTGTAGGCTTGGTCGCACTAGACCTCCAAAAGGCATTCGACACGGTTGATCATTGTATACTATTGGAAAAACTTGATTACTACGGTGTCAAAGAAATCTCACAAAAATGGTTCTCATCGTATCTTCGAAAGAGAACACAAATCTCGTGTATAAATTCAACAAACTCGGATACAAATTTCATTATGACAGGAGTGCCCCAGGGATCAATCCTTGGGCCACTCCTGTTCATACTATACATAAATGACCTTCCTGGCTGTTTTCGTCACTGTGAAGTAAATATGTATGCAGATGACACTGCTTTTTACTTTGCACATCAAGACATCGACGAAGTATCTGATGCATTGAACTTTGATTTTGCAAATGTCTATAAATGGTTGTGCGCAAACAAATTTGTTCTTCATGTAGGAAAGACAAACTCCATTCTCATTTGTAACTACCAAAAAAGACGTTTCTTACCCAGAACCGAACTTCAAGTAAATCTTGAACAAAAAGAAATTGCTCAAACTGAAAAACTCACTTATCTTGGAGTAGACATTGACTCCAATGTTAACTTTAATAGTCACATTGATAATACTGTAAAAAAGGTAAATAGAGCAATTGGTGTACTAAAATACTGCTCAGTTTTTGTCAACCAAGAAACAATGAAAACTCTGTACAATTCCTTGGTGCTCCCCCATCTTGACTATTGCTCATCTGTTTGGAGCAATGTTTCTAGCAAACACATCGTCAGATTCCAACGTCTCCAAAATAGAGCCATGAGGTGCATCTTAAAGGCACCACCTCGATCACACATCGAGGATATGTTAAAAAGTCTCAAGTGGATGAGCATCAAGCAGAGGATGTTATACCTCCGAATGGTCCTCATGTGGAAAATTGTTCACTCACAAGCACCAGATTATTTAACAAATGGCCTACGTTATTCCAAAAATGAGCATGACTATAATACCAGTCATGCAATGTCAAACAAACTTCACATCCCCAGAGGCCACAAACTTTCTATTTATACTTGTGATGCTAAAGAGTGGAACTCCTTACCCGAGGATATTCGCCGGCTAACTAACCTCCAAACCTTCAAAAAACACTGTGTCAAATATGTTTTAACTCATACTACTCAGTTTTAACTCCTATTTATTTATTTATTTCTCATTTTACCTTATGTTTTTATGTTACTCTTTTTCATGTTCGTATTTACTTATTTATCTAGCCAACTAACTACTTTTGTTTTATCTGTCATTTATTTAACTACTTAACCTGTATACCTGTTTATTCATCCTTTTTTATTTGTCACTTATCTTTCTCTTTTATGTTTTTATATTAATATGATTGTTATGGGCATAACATACAAACAGCATTGCTGGACGTTATTTCCCAATAAAAAACCTCAAAACCTCAAACCTCTAGATAGATAGATTGATAGATTGATAGATTGATAGATAGATATGGTAAATGCAGCCCTGTCAATCCAGTTCTGGGCACTCATGAGGGTTGATTGATGAGATGATCGAGAGAGAGAGAGAGCTGGAGAGCAACATGTTACGCATTCACCCCATGTGAAAGATCTTCTACTTGCCCAGCATAGACACTGATACAAAGGGCCACCAATTTAATGTCTCATCCGAACGACCAAATAAATAATAACAATAATTTCACAGTTGAAATTATATGTAATAGTTACTTTCTTGTCCAAGAAAAAACATTATCAGAAAAAAGTTTCTTTCATGATTGTTCACCAATGTCTGTTAACTTTCAGGAGGGTCAGCGAGTAATTTTCAGGAATGACTACGCCGTGGTCTACACAATCTTCGCATTGAATTTCATCTATTTTCTGATGATCACTCCATTCTTAGTTTGCTACAGCCTTTGGAAACTTGTCACTGGTTCCACTGTTGGTCCCACGGCCAACTTCGTTGTTGTGTACATGGCTGCCGCAAACTCAACAGTGAACCCTCTGATCTACATCCCAAGCATGAGATCGTACCGACAGGAGTTGAAGAAGGGATTCCGCAAATTAGTCACAAAAGTCAGTCGCAGGAATGCAAGCTGATAAAATTCAGAAAGGGTGAATCTTCAAAGTTTGAACATACCAATAAGTGCCATAAGGGGCGTTGTGCATAGATGATCAGAGATTTTTTTTTTTAATCATTTTTTATTTAGAAAATATTTTACATGGATGACACTTCAGTAAGACACTGTTTTTCAAGTGGCCCAATTACAAAGTAACAATAAAATCAACAAACACCGTTATAAAAAATTGGTAAAATCAAGTAAAATAAAATTTGGCATTTAAGCAAATAATACTATCACATTCTTTGTTAATCTCTGGCAGCGTGTTCCAAATTATTGATGCCCTATAAATAAAAGATCCCTTATAGGCCTACATTTGTGATTGGCACTCTGTGATTGACACTCTGGAGTGACAACATTTAAAGTATTAATATCATGAATGTACATCACATGCCATTATCACAGAATTGACTGGATGTTGAGTGCATTACCATGGATACATACATTGCTGCATGTTTTGCCACTTTTAAGCTATTTAACAATATCATTTGCTTTGACATTAATGATACATCAAAACAACCTGTAAATAATTCTGGCTGCTTGATTCTGCAGTCTTTGTACACATTTGAATTACTGTAATGTCCTATTGTACAGGCATAATCAAAAATAGGTAGAGTCAAGTATGGTAAATCCGTCCAGGAGGGTAAATCCGTCCAGGAGGGTAAATCCGTCCACCCCCTAATATAGGCATATAAATATATCTGTTACAATTGTATGAGTTTTAAAATCAAGGGAAACTCGTTTTTAACTAAATTTGCCGTGTTTATCAAGTTCAGAGCTTTTTAAATCATATTTCAGGTCCATTTTAAAACATTAGATAAAACACAATGAAATTCTGTGACATCATCACAGCCATTTTGATAATTGCAGTAGTGAACTACTCCTATTTCTGTCAACGAACAAACACATAAAAGGTAAAAATCATTGCATAAGATGCTAAATTAAATTATTCTTCCAGGATTTCTAAAATTGTGACACCTTGAAATGAAATACAATGGAAATAAAGGTGGACGGAATTACCATCAATATTTTAAAAGTGGCTTGATTGGGGTTTTGTAAATCCGTCCACCCATGTAAAATGAACTTTAAAGTACCTTTATGACTTAAGAGGCAGTTTTTCTAAGAATCAGGCACTTCACCATTGGGGGTGATACTCACCCGACTCGGATGTTGTTCTTAATTTTTTCCCTGCTAACTGATTACTAAAAAGTTGGAAAAAAAGCATTTTTAGACCTCCATACCTTTTAGGTAATTTTTGAGGGCCCCTTCAAATATAGGGCCAAAATTTGGATTGTGTCAAAGTCCAGATTTCAAATCCAATTATCTCAGTACCATCTCGGTGTACCTCTGTTATATTTGAAGGGCCAAATATATGGACCCAAAGGTATCATTTGGTATCGCATTTATAATGATTGACTCAGGGCGCAGGCAACAGGGGGTGCTCAAAGTTACTATTTCAGTCAATTTTAAGCCGAATTGATGGGGCCTATGTGGCTTGCGCCCTTGGTGTATCTCAATGTTTTGTGCATGTATATGAAGGAGGGGACCTATTTTACAAGTTAACATAAAAATTAGAATGGTACACTAAGGGCGTATCTCCACAGGGGGCGCTGTTTCCTGTAAAAAAGTGAAATAGACCCTTTTTCAGGACTCTGTAGCTCATTGCGCCCAGGGTCAACAGCATGGTGAGCATGCCTGTCATGTGCTATAACACCTCTGGTTTACTGGGGTGTGAGCATCTCTGAGGTACTCTGAACCATTCTCTTTCCAGAATTTTTTTAAGGTACCACATATGACGATTTCTCAAATTTTCAAAAAATCACCAGGATGCCCGCAATGTGAATGGAGATAGTCTTGCAAGTCATTTCTGTAATGAATTTTGGTTGTTAGGATATATTTTGCTCCAAATAGTGTGTACACGCATGTAGGGGGCGCCACAAGTACCCATAAAATAGATTATTCTCCTGATTTTCATGCTTGCTGGTGCTGCATTGATGTAATTTAAAGGACTCTAACCTTCTGACAGTCAGTTTGTTTTAGTGATCAACAGAAACTGCATTTATGATTGACCATTTTAAGCTCTCAGCTATAATAGTTTGGTTACACATTTTTAAGGCTCGATTCCATAAAATTTGTTTTCATTACATCTCAGACTTCACTAACTTTTTCAATGTATGGGGCATTAATCTATACATTTCCATGCCTTTGGTTTGGTATTGTTATCTGGATGGCTTAATTATGCTTCAATTCATACTTTGTATTTGAGTTTTAAAACTAATATATATATCAAATAATGTATCTCCTATTATTTGTTATGATGATGCATCTTTTACATTTCTACCAACATGTGAACTGCTTTTCACACACAAAATTTCAAATTTTACTTTCCTCTTTGTCTATAAATCAAGTAAGTGCAGTCTTGGATGTAATGAGCCTAAATTTACGGAATTCGGCTTTAAAAATGAATAGCCAAAATTTCACAACTTAAACCTAAAAACGGTCTGTCGTAAATGGCATTTTGACATATTGCTAGACTAGAACTTGTAAGTAAGTGAAACGGGTGATGTTTTGCCATTGCCACTTCCACAAGCAGGATGATAGCATTGAGCCAATGGTATTGGATCAATTCTATCATCCTGATTGCGTAAGTCTGAATTGCCAATCAATGGGATAAAGACAAACTGGGTCATAAAGGCCAATATTTAAGGTGGATGAGATAACAATGGCAACCAATTTTCTTTGATTTACTCAGAATTATGTATGGCCAAGGCAAATTCAAATTTGAGGGGGGGTTCACTCACTTAAATGACACATATGCCATATGGAACTGATGCCAGAGCAAGAGCAAAGACAAATTGCGACCATTTGTATCCCAGGTACCTCAAATATAATTTTTTATAAAACAGTACGTTTTCAATTCTTCAGAAGAGCATGCTTGTTTCCGTGAGCAATTAAGGTTGAGGATGTAAAGTATTGACCCAATGGCAAAACATTACCCATTTATTTACTTACAGGTGACACTGTATATAGAAAATTGCAGTGGCATACTAAATTGCCTGTTTTGAGATTGGCGTTCAACAACTGAGATGAATGCAGCACCAGCAAACATAAAAAATAACGTGCAAGCACTTTAACAGCTGCTTGTAGATATATAAGTAAAAGTATCAATCATTCCAATCAATCTATCTATCTATCTATCCTATCCATCCTTCTAACCATCGATTCCATCTGTTCCATCTATTCCATCTCTTCCATCTATCTAATCTATTCATCTATCTAATCTATCCATTCCATCTATCTAATCTATCTATTCCATCTATGTAATATATCTAGTCCTTCTATCTTATTTATCTATTCCATCCGTCTAATCTATCTATTTCATCTATCTAATCCATATATTCCATCTATGTAATCCATCTATCCCATCCATCCATTCCATCCATCCAATCCATCCATCCATCCATCCATCCTTCCTTCCCTGTTTCCTCCCTTCCTCCCTTAAATTTCCTTCCTTATTTCCTTCCTTCCTTTACTTCCTTCCTTCCTTTACTTCCTTCCTTCCCTTACTTCCTTCCTTCCTTTACTTCCTTCCTTCCTTTACTTCCTATACATTTGTGAACACAAGCTCTGCCTGGCATTGAGCTGCTGCTGATGCTGCCACTTTTAGTGCAGCAGCACACTCTGTACAATCATTTAAATTTCGCGGGGAAAACTAGCTTTTTAGTTGAGAAAATAAAAATTTGTTGTCACAGAAGTTTACCATAAGTTGATGGAAGCAAGATAATATTCTATTCAGACTGCATGCCAAGTTTTAATGACATAGGTGAAACAGCAAGACCAGGGCAGTTGTCATAAGTTTTCCTGAAACTCCTCTCGTAATACAGGCTGCAAGCAGCTGTAAAAATGGAAAGAAATACAAATTTTGGGGTACTTGTGACGCCTCCTACTTGCGTGTTCACACTATTTGGAGCAAAATATGTCCTAACAACCAAAATTTATTAGAGAAATGACTTGCAAGACTGTCTCCATTCATATTGCGAGCGTCCTGGTGATTTTTTGAAAATTTGAAAAATCGTCATATGTGGTACCTTAAAAAAATTCTGGAAAGAGAATGGTTAAGAGTACCTCAGAGATGCTTACACCCCAGTAAACTAGAGGTGTTATAGCACATGACAGGTATGCTCACCGTGCTGTTGACCCTGGGCGCAATGAGCTACAGAGCCCTGAAAAAGGGTCTATTTCACTTTTTTATCGGAAACAGCGCCCCCCTGTGGAGATGCGCCCTTAGTGTACCATTCTAATTTTTATGTTAACTTGTAATATAGGTCCCCTCCTTCATATACATGCACAAAACATTGAGGTACACCAAGGGCGCAAGCCACATAGGTCCCATCAATTGGGCTTAAAATTAACTGAAATAGTAACTTTGAGCGCCCCCTGTTGCCTGCGCCCTGAGTCAATCATTATAAATGCGATACCAAATGATACCTTTGGGTCCATATATTTGGCCCTTCAAATATAACAGAGGTACACCAAGAAGGTCCTAAGATAATTGGATTTGAAATCTGGACTTTGACACAATCCAAATTTTGGCCCTATATTTCAAAGGGCCCCTAAAAATAACCTAAAAGGTATGGAGGTCTAAAAATGCCATTTTTCCCACTTTTTAGTAATTGTTTACCAAGAAAAAAATTATGAACAAAATCTGAGTCGGGTGAGTAGCACACCCTGCCTGAATCTTAGAAAAACTGGCTCTTAAAATATTTATAAATGGCATACCACTAATTGCATAAATCAGATGGGAACAGTAATACTACTTTGATTGGGTAAAGAGGATCTTTAATTGTGATTGAGGCGGTCAAATGAAATTATTCAGAGTTAACATAACCTCTATTATTTAATTCATCTATTATAAGTGTAATCAGTGAATGATAATTCTAAAATCGACACAAAAACGTTTGTAAGACTTAATAAACTTCAAAACACGAAAATAATAACAAGATATGATTGGTATTGGCCTCACTATGCCCTGTGGACGGATTTACCATCCTTGCTGGACGGATTTACCAGCAGGGTGGACGGATTTAGAAGCCCCAACCTTCAATTTTCGTTGTTATGGTTTCAGCTTAATTTATTTGAATATTTGACTTTTTTGGCTGATGATGATAGTACGGAATTTGCCCCTTCTAATGGGCTAATTTTTATTTCTGTATCTATTACCATTTTCCTACAAATACAGTTTTAGCCAAAAGTGGACGGATTTACCATCCTTGACTCTACAACATATATTTTACGTTCTCATTTGAGAATATTTCTCAGTACAATATGTCGTAAACAACCTAACCAGCTAGGAGAGTTTTTAAAAAGTATTTTTGACACCTTCATGGATGTGATTGTCAAATATAAGATAAATATGTCCTCCAAGGTATTTTGAAACACAGACATCATAAACAGATTCATCGTGGAGTTAATAGACAAAATTCATCTTGATCTGCACCAGCTGCATTAGAACCTATTAACATACAGTCCCTGTGAATATAGGGTAAGGTTCTTTGAGTCGGACAGTTGGATTCTATAGACATTTTATAAGATATCTGACATGGGTTTATTTTATCAACCAGCGCCTCAAATTGAAATTTTTGCCCAACCCCAATTGAAAATTGTCCATTTGCAAAATTAAAACTCTGGATATGGGGTTAATTTTTTTGAAACAAAAAAAAAGGAGAGCGTAACCTTGAGTAGGACAGTGGTCTTCCTAAGACAAAACATTAAAGATACAGCTGCAAAAGAACTTTCTATTCCATTAAAATTCTCACAGTAGAGCCCTAAAGAGATAAAGTCCAGTTCCAACTAAATCCTAGATAGACTTAAGTGAAATCAATACCATAAGCCTGCAGAAGATCCTTCAACTTGGCCAATTTTTACTGAAAATTCACAAATTTCAGACGAAAATTAACCCAAAAAAAAAACGATTTTTTCCCATTCCTCATGGAGCTTCATGGCAATGAAAAACCCATTATACTTTTTTGTATCATGCTGATACTTTCTGAACAGATAGAGGAAGACTTAAGCTGTAGATTGGTATCAAATATATAAGTAGACATGCTCTCAACACTGTAAATTTTGAATTTTTAGTTAGCTTAATTGGTTGAGTGAGATGGTTGCACAATTCCTTTGAGCCAAGATAGCTTGTGGTTTGCAAGTTATAACAACATAAAGATTATCATAACTCAAAACAGCAAGTTATCATGGCTCAAACAAATTGTGCAACCATCTCACTCAATCATTTGAGCTTACTCAGAATTTCTGAATTTACAGTGAATTAGTCAATTTAGAGCTATTCAGCCCAACAGAAACAACCTCCTAAGTGTCTGACTCAAGGAAACTTACCCTGGTTGTGACAAGTAAGACAAGACTACCCGGCGTTGGCCTGTACTTACAGTGCAATGTCCCACATTTACATTGCACATTTTAATCGTTATTTACAACTTTAAGTTGGATGGCGCCAGGATGTCTGACACCTTCCATGTTGTGAATGGTGTGAAACAGGGTGGTGTGATATCCCCTATAATGGCCTATATTGTATTCTATGACTGACTTGCTGGTAATTTGGGGAAACTTGGAATTGCAATTTCTAATGGCGCAGATTTTTTTGCGTGTCAGCTCACGATGACAACATTATACACTAGCACGAAAGGCAAATTACCAAAGGAGCAGAACTGCATACTCCCCCCCAAGCAAATTCCATTGAAGGATATTTTTAGAAAGACCATATGTAACCATCAAGTAATTAACAAACCAAAATTAAGAACTTACAGAGAATTTAAAACTGCATTTGGAACAGAGTGTTATGTGTATAAAATTTATGATAGAGGTCATTTGTCTGTTCTTTCACAATTTAGATTTGGTGTTTTACTATTAGCAACAGAGATCGGACGTTACAATGATATACCATTAGAGTATAGAGGTTGTGAATTTTGTTCCTATCATGTTCTTAAAAATGAAAACCATTTTTTGTTCCATTGTAATACCTGTAACGATTTCCACAATTTACTTTTAACCTGCGTTTTAGATTATTATGTGGATTTTTACCTTTTATCATTACAAGATAAATTTAAGTTGTTGATGCCCAAAGATTTAAAATTTAACTTTACCGCAGTATATTTGTTAAAGCTTTTCATAGAAGAAGAAGTTTGTTGTTTAAATAATGTAAATATGTGATTATAAATGTTTATTGTAGTTTCTAGAAAATGTGTTGTTAAAGTTACTTTTGAATTGTTTTGATGACTTGTAAGCCCAAATATAATAGATATAGGGCTAGGTGTCTCTTTTTACACCGGTCATGGAAATCACAAGGAATCTTGAGGTACTCTCAAAGTATAGCCTGTTTTCAAAATCGATATTATAAAATGAAACAAACTGTTGTCAACAGGTTGTCTGACAAAATTTTATGATTTTACTTTGTCAAAGATCTTCCTCAATTCCAGGAAGACCCTCTGCCATTGATGACATCGCCATGCAGAGCTGCCATTAATAGCATTATCGTATCAATTCCATTGTTATTAAATTTTGATTTCTAATTTAATTCTTCCTGTAACTACATGAAATTTGGATAGTCAGTCATTCATGATTACTGAAAAATGCCAGTGTGGTTTTCACTTCAACTTTTCAAATATTTCATAAAAGACAGGCTTACAGTTTGAAATTTTCTACCTGTCATTACCTTCAAACAGTGGACTTCTTTTTTTTTCACTCAACTCGGAGGTAATTTCTGGTAAAACATTGACTGCGAATCTTTGAATTAATATCATCTGATTTTCACAATGTCAGTGGCAACCATTGCACACGAATATACTACAATGAATGGCACAATGGTGAACTTAAATATCACTGATGGATTCGAAGAAACTGAAATGCCAAGCCCAGGTCAGATCGTTACAATTTGTGTAATCAGTTTGGGGGCATTTTTTCTGAATTTGACTGTGTTCTATACCCTGCCAAAATTACGGGATAGAATAAACACTTCTACAAGGTATGCCATGTTAAACTTGGCAGTCACCGACGGATTACTGGGCTGCACACTTTTCATCGGTCGCATGATCTACCTGAGCAACGCGGACTTATTTCTCAGCAAACTTTGCTTCATTGAGGGAATTTTCATCCCTCTTCTGGGCTCAATGAGTGCATTCGGCTTAATGTACCTAAACCTTGACAAATTCCTGTCATTGAAGTATCCATTTCGTTATGAAAGGTGGATGACAAGAAGAAAGACAATCGTCATCTTAATCAGCATGTGGCTCTCAAATATGGTGTTTTTGGCTTTTGCAATAGGTCTAAAGTATTTGGAAGTGAAACTGGCTGAGAAGACCTTTAACTGCTTTATCCATATAAGATCAAAGAGCACCTCAAGTTTGGTATTGGTATCCTTACACTTCTTAGTGTATCATTTATTGCCTTTCTTCATCTGCTTGGCTTCAGTGATAGGCATGTGGCGACTGCTGAAAAGGCATAAGAAAAATTCAAGAGAACTAAGGGTAAGCACTTTAGTTATATCATCTTGGTTCTCTCCTCATGACAATCATGCACATTTATACAAAATTTTAAAACATGTTGAAGAAATGTCGACAAGGCAGCGGCACTGGTCTGTTATTCTGACAGAAAAAATTGCAATGCATGCACAGGGTCCTTGGTCAATGTTCTACCAACAGGCAACAGTGTACAGTAAAATGTACATCAGTTTGTAATCTTGCTTTCTTCGCAAAGAGCTCAGCCTGTCAGCTGCTGTATTACAGGCAGACACACACAGTGAAGCCGTAGACTGCACTCTAAATAATGTCGGGACAAAATTGGTTTTTATTAGAGATGCTTGCTTGCTTGCTTGCAAGCGGCATCTCTATTGTGGAAGGATGGCTCTGAAACTTATGACAACTGCCTTGGTCATGCTGTTTCATCTCTCTCATTAAAACTTTGCATACAGTCTCACTAGAATTGTATCTTGCGTTGAAAAAACTTTTGGTGTCTTTCTGAGATGAAGAAATTAATAAAGAAAACGAACAGGCTGAGTTTCAGCAGGTCAAAGGTCAATCACCAAAAGTAGGTCACAGGCCAGATACCCTCCAGCAGGTCTCACATGCCTGATACCCTCTGCAGGTCTCACATGCCAGATATCCTTGTGCAGGTGACAGGCAAAGGGGTACATACTATCATGGGCAGTCTATCTACAAGCATCTCTTAAAGTGCTTGCACGTTATGTTTTAGATTCAAAAGGGTTTTTTTGAAAAACCAAATTTCAATGCAAAACCAACATGGATTTTTAAAAAAAGACTTATTGGGTTTACAAGCATTGGCTTCTAGGGCTATAGGACAGCCGCTTATTAAGTTTGTGCCGAACTCGCACAAAATGAAGTAGCAATCGGTTTTTTAAAAATTATTGTTGCCAGTTTTAATGATAGTAATATAGTATGATTTTAAATAGCGATTTTGACTAGCGCCCATTCCAGGTGAATCTGCTCACCAGCGCTCACCATACTGAACGGCAATCAAACCAATCATTACAGTTTCAACCATGGACATGGCCAGAGCGGGGTTTGAACCCACATCCAATGCGCACAAGGCGGACGTGCTAATCACTATGCTAGGCGCCTTCACCAAGCTACTTTTGGTTCCTTTGGTTGCATATCTACTTCCATTGTGAGTCAGATCTGACGGTCGACCTGTTGGGAGGAAGAGATCTCATGACAAGTTCAACCTAAGATTCATCTATGGAGCTTTTCCATGTAAGTTCCTGGGTAACACTTAGCATTAGATTGTACTAATAGGTCAGGGTTGTTATTTTGTCACAGCCAGCCAACGAAGCCTAACCAATCTCCGGTATCAACAAACCCATCCACTGGATTATTTCAGAAAACAGCAGAGCTCTGTACCACAGGTTAAACTTGGTCATCTTTGGTGGCTTATAAATAACCATTTTCACATACCTTATCCAGATACTAATTTACTCTGAATCATCCTTCTCATATAGTGAGAAAAAAAACGTGTAAGTTTTCAGCACAAATTTACTAGTGATTTTTGCATTTTTTGGCTTTTCTGCCAAATCTTGATTCGGATTGACCAAGTTGAGAAGATGTGTTTTTTTATTCTGCTCCTTACAAATGGCAACACTTTCTCAAGTGATCATTTCCATGACCAGGAGGCACATAGAACAAAGCAATAGTGCAAAAAAATCAGGTCCCCCAGTGGAAAAAATGATTTATTGGAGATAGCCTTGTGTGCCACCTTCTGGATAAAAAAAAACGAATTTGGGTAGCAGGACAGCGTTCTGTGGGATTTCTATGCTGGTCTGCATCCGGGAATCCACATTTTGCTGGTAACCGTGAAAGTCTCTGATTGGCCACTTTGTTAAATGACTAGGGCAGAAAAAGGACACCTCAAGCGAAAATTCCACCTTCTTCCGCTGTTCTCAAATGTGCGTAATCAAGTTACTCTATATGTGTCCATTCCCTGCCCTGCTCTTAAATCTTGATTAAAAATTCCATAATGTTATGATCCCCATTGGTGTGAAGATTATTTTTCACACTGCAATTTGCAAAGCCATGTGCCTTGGTGGCTGAGTGCATTGCATGCTGGCCTTGTAATTTTGAGGTCCAGGGTTCGATTCTGCTGCATAGCAATACTTGAAAGGTAAATTTAGGAACTGGCAGGGAGCCATCTGTTGATAGACATGACCAAAAGTGGCCAAGCAAATGGAACTCAGTTATCATTGAAACTCCTGCCTCATTGTTCTATGTGGGAGGCGGGGCATATCAACTAACCCTCCCCCAACTAACGGAATTGGACAACATTGACAGGATATCGCCTCGATGGCACACAGGCACATGTATCATTATGTGTAAGAGATACCAAAATAGCGTAATTTCGTTTTGAGATATCATAAAAAAGGGTTGCACAATAGTTGGCAAAAGGGGTGTAAAATATACAGACAAACATATATATATGTGAAAAATACCCACACCTATGCAAAGTATGCAAACAGCTGTTTGTCTCATCTTGGCTCATTGCGAATTTCCCTAAATAGCCTACTGATTGCCTTGAGTCTAAAATAAGACTCTAAATACATGTAAATGTAAATGTAAATGTAGACTTTTTTATAGTCCATTACACTGACGAAGTCAGTCTCAACAGACTTTACAATTACACCCTTGGCAGGCCTGTTCAAGCATGAGCCTTTCTCAACTCCCCGGGGAGTATACAGCCAGGCAGCCGTTTCCAGCGCACTGCTAAGTCACTCTACACCATCACTGCCTATAGCCAAGTAGTGGCAAGTACCCATTTACACCTGGGTGAAGTGAAGCAAAGAGTTACGGAGGATCTGCTCAGTTCCTCCGTGCCATGGGTGGGAGTCGAACCTGTAAGTCTCAGTTACCAGGCGAACACCTTATGCACTAGAAACAGGATGCACTAGAAACAGGATGGAAAGCCCAAATCACCCATTTATTCAGAGCACTTCTGTTTATTTTATTTTTACGGAAGTGTTCATAATATGGCAGTTATTGATTGTTAGTTGCCAGCCTGGATGTACATGTATTACTTTTATCTTATCTGTGATTGGAATGGAGTGTGTATGGGCAGTTTTACAGTATTTGCACTCAGCCGATTTTTCATGTTTATGCAACTATTACGAGAAAAGTATGATAGGTATATTGAAATTTCAGGCAGTGGCAATCTTGTCCTACACTGACATGTAAATGCACCATATTTTACCCTTCTGCAATGCTTTGTTTTGAAGCTGTAAGGAATTTACGACAAATTTTGACATATTTTTATGTCTCACAGACTTTTTTGCCAATTTCATGGATGAACAGAAAAAAATATTCAATCAGTTGTGATTCATGTTAATGATACCTTTCTGGACCTACGGCTTGGGTATAAAATACAACAGGTTTCATGTGAATAAGTTATATACTACATGACTCGGGTCCTAAAATGTAAAAAATGGCAGATGTCAAAAATTTTGTTTTTGATGGACCATCAGTTGCTTTATATGCTGTTATGAGTAAGTATCAAAGAATGTGTATACTGTTTGTGTTAATTTTGAAGCTTGAGACATATCTCAAGGTAAAACAGAAACATTTGTATCACTTACCATAATTGGTTTTCGGAATGTGAGGCTTGAATGTGATGTCAAAAAAAGCATGTCCTCTCCAACCCACAGAAAAAAACACTGATTGTTTTGTAAGAAATACAAGGTATTTGTGTATCTTTTGCTCAATCATGTGCCTTTACGAGTTTGTGACAAATAAAAGTTAAAAAGATATCCAAGCCATGTTCATACGTTTTCTTAAAAATTAAAATTCATGATGTCAAAAAATGTCCTCTCCAACCCATCAGAAATTTTGCTCTGATTCGTACGTCTTAACACTGGATTCATTGAAGAAACAGCCATGGTTATACAAACTAAGTAAACCTGGCTGTCTAACAATGGTTTTTATAAGTATTGAAAATGTCAAATATATCATCTTTCGTTATCTATTACACTATTTTGAGAAAATCAAAATTTAGAAAAAAGTTGATTTATTCGTGTCATATATCAATATAATTGTAATTTTTCGCTATTAACTGAATGACTTTAAAGGATAATAACCAAATGTCTTGTTAATGGAGCCATCAAAGATGATTTTTCCAAAGGCGTTTGATTTTTGGTCATTTTCGGCGGTTTTTTACTCCAAAACCCTATGTTTGACACTGCTGAACACCATGAGTTTCAGTCGTACAGTAACAAAACTTGACATGGGGTTAATAGGATACCTAGGGATTATTAACCATGGAAA
Organism: Platynereis dumerilii; assembly: GCA_026936325.1. NCBI lineage: Eukaryota > Metazoa > Annelida > Polychaeta > Phyllodocida > Nereididae > Platynereis > Platynereis dumerilii. The sequence continues at coordinate 37,297,739 of JAPTHN010000005.1, forward strand.
TCATGTGTCTTTTGAAACTAGTACCCTACTCAACAGAAACTTTCAGGGTAATTGCAAGCCAGATTTCTGTAATTTCGTAATAAAAATGGTTAAAAAACAATTTTGGCATGTTTAATCAAAATTTAAGTTTTGTATGGGTTTTGATGTTCCTATGCAACAATGTGGCTTGATTTCCAAGAATAAGAATGGGTGACAATTGTTTCTGGACGGATATTTTTCCTGATAAACAGTTTTTTCAAGAATCAACCCTTGCCTACTCTAAGTAGCGGTATTTTGGTGGTAAATCACCAAATCACTTCAGTCCTCTTTGATTATAGAAACAGTAATATGTTAATTTTAAGATAGAATGACTGAAATTCTCAAATTTCAAACTTTATTTTGACCCCCCATGAGACACTTTGAGTGCAAATACTGTAAAACTGCCCGTATCAGAATATAATTAAAAATAAACTATCTATCATTATTATTATAAATGATTGACTTTTGCATTCAGTGCCTTTTTATCACAGTTGATTGACGTGTGACTATTATTTTGGGGATTTTTTTTTATTAATCAAATAGATGAAAACTTATGATATCAGGAATATGATTATCTGGAAATATCTTTTATTATTATTATTATTATGACATGTTAAATAGGATTAGTACGTACATTATCTCATGCGATTCTAATGCACTTTACAGAAAATTGAAATTGAGCAAAATTGAAATAAAATGTAGAAGTTAAAGCTAGTGATAAAATGGGGTATAAAAGTTCTGTCAAATGCACATTTAAATAAATAAGTGTTCAGCAACTTCTTGAACTGCTCTAAAGAAGTAATCGTTCTCAATTCAGGAGGTAGACTGTTCCAGCACTTTGGGATGGTCAGTAGATTGCTGCTTGAGTTAGTTTTTAATGGGTTTATTTTGGAATGAATTTGAAAGGACCACTCTATGGTTTCTCTAAATATTATGCTTGAAACTTGAAACTGATAAAAAAAGTGAATGACTGTTGTCCTTTAAGCATTAATTACTATTTTGACTTTTGTACTTTTGCACAAGAAATTCAAAAACGGTTGTTCTCTTTGATATCTTGATTTGAAAAAATGCTCTGCCCTTCTGAGATTTCTCTAGTCATGTCATGTAAACTTTTCATTAAAAATATCTCAATTCAAAGCACAGAAAAATGAATCATTTACATTGCTGTATGAAACGTACATCTGGAAAGCACTCTATAGCTTTCAAAAATCAAAACTTCAGTGCCCATTCAAAAGAAACTTCTGTCACTAAATATTGTTATGAAGTTAAAGTACATTCATGAGTGTTCATAAATTGCTGTTTCTTTTTCAGGAGGGCCAGACGGACATTGACAAGAAGGACCACGCAATGGTCTACACAATATTTGCACTGAATTTCATCTACATTGTAATGGTCACTCCATTCTTCGTTTGCGTCAGTGTTTTTAAACTTGTCACTGGCGAGGCAGCGAGTCCTACAGCTACCTTTGCGACTGCTTACCTCGCTGCAGCAAATTCAACAGTGAACCCTCTCATCTACATCCCAAGCTTGAGATCATACCGTCGAGTGTTGAAGACGGGCTTCAAAGAAATACTCATGATCATATGTTGCGATAATGCATGGTTCCGAAACAGAGAGAAATCTAGTGTTAAACTTCAATCTTTTAAACGAACCATTCCTCATACACATCCCGATACACATTCCAACTCCGATACACATCCAAACCCCGATACACATCCCAACCCTGATACACATCCCAACTCCGATACACATCCAAACCCCGATACACATCCAAACCCCGATACACATTCCAGCTCTGAAGTTCAGAAGGACTCCACCTCCAACGAGACACTTGAATCAATAGCTTAAAATTGGTGGTAAAACTGTTTCAGTTTTGGTATATTAGCTTGCTATTTCATAATTAATGTTTATGTGTATACCACCAATCTGCAGACCTCTGAGGGCTTGAGATGCACTGGACTGGTGCGTGAGTGGTGACATACGTGTATGTGTGGAGGTGCCACTAAGGGGGCAACTGTTTAATTATCAGAGGGGCTTGGAGTTTTCCCAAGTGGGAAATTATTTTTGTCACAGTATCGGCGACCATAATCATTTATTTCAAGCACGCGAAGTCCCCGAATATTCATTCCTTAACCAAACATAGCCTTGTTAAGAAAAACCCCAACGAGAAATTATTTATTTCAAAACTACCAAGAAAGAATTTATTTGTTTCACCAAAACTGAGCAAGAAATTGTGTATTTTATAACTCCAAGCCCCCCCCCCCCTGCCCCGAAATGAAATGGCGACCCCCTGACAGACATAAATTTGACAGCTAAGAGGAATTTCCTAAAAACTCTTAGCGTACACGCCAATTTGATTTCGGATGCAATCAGCTTGACAATGAATTTTATCAATTGATTACTGTCTCTGCAGACAAGTAAGGACTTGTTTAGAATCACAATAATCCATTTATTAAGAACACAAGCACACTTTTTTAATGAAATAACCAGCTGCTGTTACATTGTATGTACCTAACTACATGGATATAGCCTTTATTGCACCCTTGACATCATTTTGCAGGTTGGCCCTCACTGTTATAAGTTTTTAACTTTTAAATAGTGCTATTCAAACCAAATCACAACAGTGCGCTGTTTGTATTTATGTGCACATGTCTGCACCATCTTTTAAACTTTTGATTAAGTCTTTTTAAAAATTTGCAATTGTCTTTGTTGTTGTTTTTTTTCTGTTTCTTTGTTGTTGTTGTTGTTGTTGTTGTTGTTTTTTTGTTTTTTTCATTTATGTCAAATGGATTTGTGCATGTGATTAGGTGAGTCCTGATGGACAGCTAGGACAGCGACAGTGGGACCAACATATCCAAATCAATCAAATTATAATCCAACACTGTCTTCAAGTTGACTGCTGTTTCATTGCAAGTGCTTTTTTACAACCTCGGCAGAACATGCCATGTGTTGCCACCTAGTATCTAGTGTGCGCCTGTTGTGAGGTCATTGATGGCTACCAACAGCTTTTCTGTAAGCACTTGTTTTTCGTCTACTGTAAGCAAACTGTTAATTTAATTGACTTGCAAATTTAATGTGAACTGGTTCTTTGTAATAGCCCACACACAGGAGAAGACACATGTAAATTTGATATCTGAGAAATGTGCTTATACTAAACAGGATTAACTTCACAAAGTGACCAATGTGGTGGTCTGTCCCAAGGCTTCTCAAACTTAATTGTGACTTTTGTCGAACAAGAGTTGACACATCTGTAGACACAGGCATATCCCCCATTCTCCACACCACTGCTGATCAGCAGACATTCTTGCTTGGAGTTGGTGAAGACCACAATGTTGGAATTCTCACAAGAGGGCACTGACTTCAGGAGTAACTTGATCTCCACTGGGAACTTCTCATGGACAATCAACGGCAGATAGCTGTTCGGAACTGATGGATTCACCTGGAAAAAAAACAAAAAAAACGCATTAAAAAAATTACTAAAATATGTATATTTGTACATATACATGTATATCCTATACACCTGCAGTCCTGCACCACACACTATGGCTTTGGTAATGGATTATTTAAACAATTGTTCTTCTGTTTTCAATTGTCAAAAAGTATGTACAACAAGGCATACATTTACAAAATGCACAATTGAAATACAAAAGTGGTTGCAAGTCTTCACCAAGATTAGTGTTACTTAAATCAATATCACTTGATAAGATTATTTATTACCCATTTCTCTTCGTCATCAGCAAATTGTGTCAACATTAGTGTTTGGGTCCAATAATAATAAATTATCTCTAAAATCTGTTATTGGAATGTTTAAAAATATTATGCTAATATTGCACACAAGAAACATATTATTCAGCATTTCTCTAGTATCTAAAATTAAAGAGGCTTTCAAGACATAATTTCTTTCAGATTCCTTTGCAAAACATGCTACATGCTGTTTGGCTTTCCTTTTTCTTTAAATTGCAACTGTTCGTTTTCAGTAACATACAATACAAGTGATATATCTTATTTGCTTGCATGGTATTTTGCCATTAATTGACTAAAACAATATGAAGTTACTTTCAACTTTAACCCATTTTCTGATGGTTTGGTCCACACAGTAACTTCAGTAAATTTATATTTAGACAAGTGGTTGGATCATCAACTTACAATTAGACAAGTGTTTGGGTCAGCATCATTTATGGCAGCATACGAGTTGTCGTCCAAGGAGACCATTGATGAGAAATCTTCAGTGCAGACATCCACTTCACTCAGGTGCAGTGGCTGAACTATTGTATGAAAAATACTGGTCACATTATCAAAATTTCCATTAAAATTTATTCAATCAGTATTTAGATCAGCAGGAGAAGATGTGATCATGAAGCTCAAATTTTCTCCCTCTCAGAAATTGAGATCTAAAAACATAGATAAAAGAGGAACATGTACAGTACATTCCACAACATAAATACAAAATAATTTTTCCTACAGCAGTTTTATTATGTATGAGGAAGGTAAAGACTATTTCGCCAAGAAATTTGCACTTTGTGAGTCATGCTGCTGAATTGCTGGTGTCGTGTCAAGCTCACCAGCACCATTAGTTTCAATGAAACTGTAATCTAAGCACACCAATATATTGATGGTAACATTCCTTAGTAAAATAAATGGTAATATAATGACAGACAGACAAAAGGCTATCATGAAGGAACTCAAAAATAATGAGCATGTGAGACCATTGTGAGGGTGACTGTGACAGAAATTTAATGACACCACCAAGGGTCAACAGAATCAACAATCAGATGTGAAAACAGTCCTAGGGTTAGGTTTTAACTTAGGATTACAATAAGGGTTGGGTTTATGGATAGGGTTAGGGTTCAGATTAGTTAGACCACACGTTTCTTCATTAAATTTCTGCAACCAATTTCCTCACATGTCAATTTTCTCTGACAAATTTTTACTTTCCTATAAACTGTGTAACTTACCATTGTAATACCTATATTCATGGGAATTGCCATCATAAGAACTGAAAGCCAGGTGATTTATCTCCATGGGGGCAGCTTTGTCATCATAAGAGTAAATCACATTCTTTCCCACTTCAGCTCCATATCCAACGGAAATATTATGGTTAGCCCATGACACCCAGAAGGAACGAAATTCTTGACTACTCAAGTACTCAGCAGAACTTCTCGGCGTCAAAACCAGTGTATCACCCGAGAAGCCAACTTTTCTCAGAGAGCATTGCCAGTTAGCCCATCCACCAATACCAACTTCATAAAAGTTCTCTCCTTTAAATGTAGATTTCACATCAGCCAAGAGACCGATTTGTGCATCCCTTGGTCCCTTCACTCTGAATGTTATATCTGATATTTCTCTTACATTATACAGTGTGTAGATGAAGTTATAATTATTGGTATGTACAGATATATCTCCTGAAAAAAAAGAGACATATTTAATAGAGATTTTGTGAAGCTGCAAAAGTTCCCATTCTTATACCCCTTTCATACCATCACGAGTACGTGGATGGGTTATGGCTTAAAAATTCTAATTGGAACTGTGGCATATCACGACGTCTCCTCTCTATGCTAGGCCCCCCAAGACAATAATGGAAGTTGCAGACTTTTTTTCTTCCCTTCTTGTCTTAATTAAAGATGGTACTTCTTATGTAACCTACTATGTGAACTAGCAGAATCAAAAATATATGATAAAGTATACAATTTTTCACAGACTGGATTGCCTGTCCCATGTGACTCACCGACCTACAAAAGGTAGGTGAGTGAGTCAACATTGTAGGCAATTGTGTATGCCCAAAGCGTATATAATAACTCGAAAATATCCACAACTATCCACAAAAGACTGTCTTGGATTTTGGCTTGAGCCTATTTGACTATTAGCCTAGTTTATATTAGGCTCAATTTTCATTGGCTGTTGGATATTAGATTGGAATGTCATTGAATTCTCACACTGAAAAAAAGAAACAGACAAAATGAACGTTAGCTGGTGTCCGTCCAAAATTTTGTGTAAATTCAGACAAAAGGTATGTGTATTTTTGACATTTCATTGATCAAATCACACAAAAAAATGATCAGGATTGACAATGAAATGTCAAAAATACACATACATTTTGTGTGAATTTACACAAAATTTTGGACGGACACCAGCTAACGTTCATTTTGTCTGTTTCACACAAACCTTTTTTTCAGTGCAGTGTGTCCAATGAGAATGCAGCTTAATATCCACTAGCCAATCATGGCTCTTTGGATGTTAGGCTTGACTGTCATTGGCTCACTTCAGCAGAGCCTTCAGTGAATTAGTCAGACACACCCACAAAGCTGACCAATGAACAGACCTCAAAGCATATTATGCAAATGAGGCCGATATCGCTGTTTCGCACATTTTCGTAAGGATTATAGGTTAGATTCTTATATGGGTAGATAGGTCTCCCTCAAACCTTCAAAATGTTAGGTCATACGTCTCTGAGAAGTTAATAGATGCTTCGAAAAATCGCCGGTAAAGTTTTGAACTGGAGAGAAATACTGCCCGCTGATTGGCTGTGACGCTCTGACGCAAAAAGTCATGATAATGTATGAAAATGGCAGGATTCGTCTAGGGTAGATTCTCTGGGTGCATTGGCTAGGATATTTGGATTCTCATTGGACAGGATAATGGGTGGCATTCTCATTGGACTTACTATTAACTACAGTGCCCCCTACTGTGGATATTAGGGTTTTCTCATTGGTCAGTTCACTATTATCCAAAGTTGGTCAAAATCCACAACAGTATAAAAGAGTTATTGCGAGTGACATGGGCATGTATCTAAAGTACAAGATATTTGCCAAAATCAACCATAATCAGGAGTGAGCGATAATGAGTGATTTAGGCATGCGCCCAAAGAACCTTTTTTTTTGCCCAAAGGCCTTGTGAATATTTTGAAGGATGCGATGACTTTGGGAAAGAAATGCCAAAAGGAGTCGTAATGCCCAAAGGCCCTATAGTTTGCCCAAAGACCCTATAATTTGCAGAAGACCCTATATTTAGCCCAAAGGCCTGATATCAATGCCCAATAGGCCTATTGGGTACAATTGTGGATATTGACGGTAACAGCAATCACTTCCCTGACACATACTCTGACTCAAATATAAGTAGTCGTGCCCTTGAACATCTTGGTCACCAGGCATAAATATCTGATCAGTGACTTCAAAAATTATATTCACCTACAGTGTTAGATTCAATGGAATGTTAATTGATTGAATGATGAGTGTGTTTGTCTTTGTTGCCAGTGAGGTTTATTCACGATTGACCATATGGTCAAGACACAGATTCACAGCTTCAGGTGTTATCAACTGCCAGTTCACTTCACAGCTTCAATTCTTCTTTTGTATTTGACCACTTCTGGCTCAGTTTTGTTTCAGTCACAGAACAATGGCAAACTACAAATTTCTTACAATGGGATGGTGTGCAGTGATTGGAATTGAGTTGCACATCCAGATTTTCAGGGGGGAGGGCCTTGGAAATTTCCCTCAATGGGAAATTATATTTCATTTCTAAATCAAGCAACACCGGGTTAATAAAAACCCCACCAGAAATATTTATTTAAGACTGCCCAGAAAGAGTTTATTCATTTTTTATAAAAAAAAAAATCCAAACCAGAGCTTGTCACAAGAAAAAATCGTATGAACTGATTCTCGCTTTTCATAATCACAGATCATAATATATCTTCATTCAGTAGCAACCTGCATGAATGCTGGGACTTGCCAAAAATTATCAACTAGCCCCTCACTCAACTAAACTCAGCTCATCCCCAGCTTTACCCTCTGTATCCCTCAACGACTATTGGTTACCCCATCATCACAGTGGTTACCCTGTTAGACTATGTCAGCACGAGGGTGTATCCTGCCAGGAGGGCTGTTGAGAGGGGTTGGGGTAGGCTGGGTGATAGACTGATAGGTCTGACATCCGGTACTACTTGATTTTATTGGACCAGCAGTCGAGGCTCAATCCCAGTTAAACGGGCAAATTCCAAAAATAAAGAATGTTCAACGTGTATTGGCTGTCATTTCTAGTAGAATCATTTTAGAATTTTGAAATTTGGCAGTTATTTAGAATACTTATATAGACATATATTCATATACAATATACATATAATGTGTGATGGAAACTGTGGTAAATACCATGTTGAATGGCCGAAAAACGGGAAAAATAGCATGTCCAATGGCTGTGTGGTTTCATATAATATGACGCTGTGGCACTATTTTTGCTGATATTGACTTGAGGAATGAATGGAAATGTGCCTAACAATAATATCCTTCAAACAAAAAAATTCATAACTCATTTTGAAATCTATAAATACGTTTTTAAGGTTATTTAAAAAAGTCACATAATTCTTGTAAATTACGTTACCAAGATTCAAGGCCACTTTAATCATGTTAATATTTAGCAATTCTCAAATTTAAGAACTTCTTTGTCAATTTTGAAAAGTCTAGTTTTTGGTGCAATTTACAGTTTTGAAATATATTGAAAATTCTGTTCACAGGAGGCCAAAGAAGGTCGAAAAATGATTTTGTCGTTTTTTGGTGTAAATTACGTTACCATAGCCTACAGAAAAGACCAATAGAGACAGAAAAACAATTATTTTTTATTTCTGTAGGCCCTTGATGCCTGAGATCATCTGGTAAATTTCATGAATTTGTGATGATTGTTTTTGCATTGAGAAGGGAAAAAGTGTCCAAATTTGTGTAAATTTGCTCCAAACAGTGTAAATTACGTTACCATTTCTCATTTTAACCTGTGAAATTGCATTGGAAATGAACAAAATAAAAGTTAAGATTAGTGGAAGATATTCCAGAAACTGCACCTCTTGACAATATGAAAAAGATATTGGGCAAAAATTTCCGTTTCTGTGATGGTCACTTTTTCACTTTTTTAAGACTGGAATTTGCCCATTTAACTGGGATTGAGTCAGGATGCAGTACAAAGTAGTAAGATGTTATGTACCACTCTTGGTACCGATGGAACTTTTATAGATCGATCATTGGTTGTCCAGACAGGACATGGAAACTGAACAGAAATTATTTATTTAAAAAAAAACAACTCCCAAGCCCCCCTCCCTTGATATGAAATGTGCTCCTGAATGTTGAATAAAAGCAAGTTCTAATCCTTGAGGTTTGGCAATCACACAAATCTGGGCTCTCATTCATGCTGTCTCTCGGTTATACCTTTAAAGTAACCAGGCGTGACTGTTCACCAAACTGCTAGTGGTCAAAAATAAAAGATAGTTTTCAAACAGTGGTCAAATACAATAAAATTGCAATAACTGTGACACAACTCAAAAAGGTGTCTGGCCATATGGTCAATCGTGAATAAACCTCACTGAGGTTTATTCACGATTGACCATATGGCCAGACACCTTTTGAAGTTGTGTCACAGTTATTGCAATTCTATTGTATTTGACAACTCTTTCAAAACTCTCTATTGTTTTTGACCAGAAGTAGTCCGGCAGAAGTGTACAACAGTTGCAACCTGGAGAGAGTGCAAGCAACATGAGAACTTTCACTTGATTTGCAAACTCAAGGATTAGTTCCAGATCTTGGTTTTTTTATGTAAACTGTTGAAGAGAAGTGAAATGTCACTGACATTGGTATTTAGCCATCCCCTTCCCAGTAAAATGCTTTCTCAAATTTTAATTTATTTTGGAGACAGTGAGAAACTAGTAGGGGGGAGGTGTTTCTTAAATGACAGATTATCTTGGCAAGGCCAAAAGGTCCGATGCATTTTCAGGTTGGGGCAATGGTTTTTAACTAAATTTGTGTTTCTGATTTAACAAGTCCATTTCCGAAAAAATAACTTCCCACAGATCTGCATCGAGCTGACACATTTTATTCTCCCAGAAGCCATAACATTCCCAGGGGTGTATATAGAAATTTCCTGAGGGGGGGGCCATAACATGGGGTGAATACGGGGTGCTCCGCGGCTCTTCCTATCTTTCCCATGTTAATTTTGGGCCTGAGGGGCGGGGGCATGGCCCTATGCCCCCCTAAATATGCCACTGAACATTCCAAACACATGTTCATATTCACATTGCACTAGATAATATGAGGGGGATTTGGAGTTTTATTTTATGCGGCACTAATAATTATTTATATTAAGCCTGCAAAGTCCCCAAATTTCATTAACAAAATCAACAAAATTTTGCAAAAAAAAGGTATTTATCTCACAAAAAAATATTTAAAAAAAAGCTCCAAGCCCCCCCCCCCCTCCTGGATATTAAATGGTCTCTACCAGCACATCAATCAGTCATTTATAATCAATATTTTATTTTGTCAATCATCTATCTGTCTATCCATCTATGATATCCATCTATCTATCTATCTATCTACCTATCTATCTATATAAATCTATATATAATATCTATTTTCAATATCTATCTAGCACATCCATCATATCCATTGTAGATAGATAGACAGATAAATATGGTAACTGTAGTCCTCTAAGCCCACTTCTGGGCACTCACGAGGGATGATTGATGAGATGGAAGAGAGAGTGGGATTCCTCAACATGTTACACATTTACCCCATGAGAGGGATCTTTTACTTGCCCAGCATAGACACTGATACAAGGGACTGCCAATTTAACGTCTCATCAGAACAACATTCAGCTGAGATTTTGCTCATGAAGGTTCACTGAAAATTTTGGGTTCCCCACCCCGGGTTCGAGCCAATACAGGCAAAGACCCTCAGCGGAGCAGGTTGGCACCTAAAGCAATCAGCCACCTAACCTATTATATCTATCTATCTGTCGATTTTTTCTTTTTTCAATTATACATATCATTACACTCTTTCAAATTTTACTTTATATTCTGGCTGGCTTTCACATAAATTAATAAAGTATACCTCAGCTTAGCTCCAAAGAACAGCATTGCACGGTAGTGCAATGCAGTTCTAAGCACTTGTCTGTTTATATTAAGAAGTTCAACTTCATGCACCCATTTGGAGCCTTTAACTTTGAGCCATGGGCTAGACAACATACCTGAGCAATCCTTAGCCCAGTCCCTAATAGAACGCTATGTTTTTGTGATGAGGCGGGCCTTCCTTGTTTCACAATCTAACATTTCCTGACAGACGATGTGATTTTGGTGTTGCATTGCAGTCGCCATGTCCACAGCTCGTAGTGCGCATGCACCTGTTGATCCTGCCCCTCCCCATCCCCTGCCTCAACAGCGGTACATTTTGGCGCCATAAACATAAACTGATCTGGATATCTGCAGCTAATGATCTTGCAATGCTGACCAAAATAATAACCTGCAGAAACAGTTTATGATTGTCTCTCTAACCATTTTATAACTTCTGAAATGCATCTAGGTGAATATATAGTTATTGTAAATCCTTTCCATCTTATGATTGAAAACATATTAGACGATCAATCTTTAATAAAACAGAGTTTCTTTAGAATTTGAGAAACCTAAATGAGTCATTCAATGACACTAGAATTATTAGGTCGGAATAGGTACAACAAGAGTGAACTTCAAACTCAGATCCTGTCAGGGCCAACTTTGAGCTGTTTCACGCACTGTCATGCCCCAGCAGGTGTCCCCACCTAGTGACAGGAATAGATGGGTCCACCATGTGCTTTTAACCACGTGGGTTTGTTGACAAACATAAAGTCAGCTGTGACAGGCAGTTTCATGCTTCATTGCAACGAAAATACGACGCCATTTGCAGCAATCAACATGATCTACGGAGCATTGGATGACAGAAATTTGCCCATTTTGAGAGGTTAGAATTTTTGCAGTGCATCTAAACTATGCCGCATTTGTAAATGCAAGGATTGTGTGTGTATTGTCTGAATTTGAGGGGTGGGTATGCCTATTGAACAGTTCTGTGGGAGCTGATGTGTCACTATTTTGTCAACTACTTGAAAATCCCATGGAAGTGATCCAGTCCCCATTCCTGGCCTATCGGCCAGCAATGGGACTGTCTGGTTTAACCTCAGCTGATCTTACTTTGTTTATCTAAAAAAACTGTCAGAATTGGTGTGATACACCAAGTAACGCTTACAAGACAATATAATTGTTTGGAGTTTTGCTCCATTGCACATCCAATCCAAACAATGTTATCAGACTTTAAAATGCATGTAAGTTGTCTTTTTAATTGGCCTTTCTTCTTTCTCTTATTTCATAAGTATGCACTTTGAATTAGTTGTAACAGCACATAAATTTTGATATGCCTTTTTGAGCTCATAATTCTGCATTAATACCTAGGCCAAAAGGGGACTATTTCTCCAAGAGTAGGATTGCCTAGACAAGAACCTTTTCTCACGATTATACAATATAATTGTGAGACAAGCCCCAGCAGGGCCACATATTGGGCGAAATGGCACATGAATATCAAAACATGTCATTTTCTACATTGTCTGTTAAGTCCACGTGTTTTACCAACTCTCAAACTCAACATACCTGTGATGTCGAAGATGTTAGCATTCATTCCACACAATTCTGATATCCAGATGTCATCTGAGAACTCACATACTTCAGATAAAAAATTTCCAACCACTCTCAACTTCGCAAATTTTTTGTCAACATAATATCCATAGCCTCACTGTCAATTAAGGTCATGGCCTATGAAGTATAAAAACAGTTTGTCATGACCTTTTTGAAGCATGAAAGAACAGATTATCTGACTGTGAAACGAGTTAACAACAAATGTGTTTAAGTTGTCAAAACTAAACTAAAATAAGCTGAAACTGTGGAATATTGTGAAAATGTTTTGCATGACTTCTATCAAGTAATCCATTGTTAATTATTCTATAAGAATAATCAAATGCCCTGATTGGCTGGTTGTTTTGAGTTCAATTGATCGTGGTCAATTTGCTCCATTATTTGTCATATCCAGGCCGCATTTTGATAGCAACTGGAAATTGTACTGATAGACAGATAGATAGACAGATAGATGGACAAAGAGATAGACAAAGAGAGACAGACAAAGAGACAGACAAAGAGATAGACAGAGAGATAGAGAGATAGACAGAGAGACAGACAGATTTGAGATAGATAGATAGATTGATTGGTTGATAGATAGATAGATAGATAGATAGATAGATAGATAGATAGATAGACAGATAGATAAATAGATAGATAGATAGATAGATAGATAGATAGATAGTAAGATTGATTGATTGATTGATTGATAGATAGATAGATAGATAGATAGATAGATAGATTGATTGATTGATTGACTGATTGATTGATTGATTGATTTATTGATTGATTGATTGATTGATTGATTGATTGATTGATTGATTGACATTAAAGGCTTTATACATGCCTAATAACTGTGCAGATAGATTAAAGAAGTGTATTGATAATAGTTCATTTGGCAATAAATGGTGTTTGATCACCACTGGGAGGCCAGTAAAGTGTGAACATGCACATCTCTTATTTTCTCTCAATGGTTTTCTGAGAATTATTTGCGGTCTGGTGCAATCAATTGTGTGCCATTTCAGTCACTGTTTCTTATATGATCTTGGGAGGATTAACCAATGAGATTTCTGCTGTATAAACTGAATGACTGAATTCGAGATCTGAAGCCTTCACAGTTGTACACTGTTTGTCTTAACTTGGTAAATTAATTCCAAGTATATCACAGCATGATTGGTGATAAAATAGCAGTTGTATATTTATCTAAATTTTACAAGAAACTTGGAGGGGAGGGGGGGGGGGGGGTCATCCAATACGTCACGAGTCAGCTGGGCTGTCATGGGTGCCTGGTGAATGGATCAGACCCACGCATGAAATAAAATTTCGCAAATTCTAATGATTGATCAGCATTATTCACTGATTTTATACATTACCATACCCAGACCCCATAACTAAAGGTTAAAGTGTCTTTGTACCCACTGACATTGCTTCAACAATCAGCTTGCAGTGTTTAAAGTGCCGCTGCAAAACTGGTGCGGCAAATTCGTCCTGCAAGGTATTTGTGAACTGCTAGACTAAGGATTGCCTTTGACCACTTGCTGGGGAGTGAGGTGTCTGAGTCAGAAGTGGTCAAATAAACTCAGCAACATTAAAAACGCACACTTTTAAAAAGGCTAAAAATAGTACTTGCTCTATAGATATCAAGATGAAATTTTGCCCACTTCTAGAAGTTGCCATCAGGTATATCCACGAAAAATTTCAAATCTCTAAGTGCAGCACTTTTGTGTCAAATTAAATCGTCGTGGTCACTGTCGAAAATGGAAGTCACAAAACTTCAATTTCCTCTGATCATTAATTTCAACAAATTAGCTGTTCTTTCTACAAACTTTTTTGATAAGCCAGGAAAGTTTATAATTTTCCTTGCTTGATGAGTCAGGGAAAAGGGATATTTGACCAAACCACAATTAAAGAGGATGAATTTAATAAAAATTAAGTGTCAATGCTGACACGCCCCCTACTGGAGCCTTTTGTTAAAACCTTAAAAAATGATGTTTTATTCAGATTTTTTAGACAATTGATATGGAATGATTGTCTGTGTGTGTGTTTCTACCCTGGGCATGCATAAAACCCCCATTATTTAACAGTTCTGGTTCACATGCTTCATTTGAAGATGCGAACTGATAATTTATGTTTTTTAATTCAAAATCTGCTTTATCATTGACTTTTCTTTTCAAAAACTTCCATGGGACCTCTTTTGGAAATGTTGTGCCAGTCATGTGAAAATTTCATAAGATTAATCCCATCCAGTATGCCACAAAACCAATATTTCCAATTGTGTTTTTTGAGTTGAAGTGCAGTTTGTGATTTCCATTTTTGACAGTGACAACGACAACTTAATTTGACAGAAAAGTAATGCTTCTAGATATTTGAAAATTTTCTTGAATATACTTGATGGCAACTACTAGAAGCGTGCAAACTTTCTTCTTGATGCTTCATGAGGAAGTACTATTTTTAGCTCTTTTGAAAGTGTGCGTTTTTAATGTTGCTGAGTTTACAAAAGAAAAGCATTGATGTAGGGGAGTGATCAGGCTGTTGTCAACACCTGAAGGTGTTATTAATGGGTACATTCGATTGGGTCTTCTTCAACTACTCCGGAAGTGACGTTTCTACTCCGGGGCTGGTGTGAAAGGTTGACGAAGGCTCGGGACGGCGGGACAGCAATAAATTGATGATTATGACCACAGTTAAGCAACCACCGCTGCCACACAAATGGCAGACCACATTTTAGAAAGTCCAGCTCATTTGCAAGCCAGTTTTCTGCCTAACTGACGGCTAGCTCTGGGCTAAATGTGGTTTTTCAAGAGACATTAAATTTGATCGGACATACTTTTTTTGTTTTTCACAATATCTTCAAAATGGACTAGATTGAACTGTTCAGAATGAAATATAACACAACTGGGTTATGTTACAAGTGTTTTGAAATCTCCCATTACACAGATATTTCAATCATATTTGCTATTCCATAGCTTCAATTTTAATAGCGTAACATGACAATTATATATATATTTAAACAAGAGGTTGGCACTCTGGGGGGGTGACTCATGTCTTTCCATAATTTGCTGCATAAGTACATTGGAGCCTATTCAGTGCTAACGGTGATGTGAGTCATTGAATGAGGCTCTGGGTCCTTCTGGTCAGGCTCGAATGACAGACATTCTAGGAAACCGTTCCATGTGCTATTTGACATTACCAAAACGGCGATTATGCTTAACCAAATTAAACGCCGATTACCTATGTCAAAAACGCTATTTCTTAACACTAATGCTTCACAAATAAAATATATATAGCCTATAATCACAAAAACAAATGTTGTTTAGTTATCATTATTTTGTTCTATAATTGTCTCTGTTAGCCAACTTGATAGAAAATCAAATAATCTAGTGAGAAACAAAATGGCTAGCAGGTATTGGTAGAAATCTTGAGCTATAATATATATATTGTAAAAATGTATTTTATTTTTTCATTAAAAACTACCCAGCACAAAAAGGAGTACATTTGAAGCTCAAATTATTTAAATTATGCTTCCCTTGTATAAAGTATAGGCAATTTTGCAGTACAATCCGAATGCATTTGGTAATTTTAATAATTTGAGCGCTTCAAATGTACTTTTTTTTGCTCTTGGTCTAATAACATGTATACAGGGGTGCCGGAAGGATCGCTGACGGCAGAGGCGGTCAGACGAGCAAAGGGAAAATCATATTCGCGCCAATTTCGCATGACAAAATTTAAATAGAGTGTCAATTATAATTTTGAATATAAAATTACTAATTTGTGCCTAAAATTACTAAAATAAGGCATAATAATGTTTTATTATTAAGATCAAAAGGGCACACCTTGCCCCCCTGCCCCCTTGGACAAGGGCAGGAGGGGCAATTGTCCCCCCTGCCCGCCCCCCCCCCTGTTCCGGCACCCCTGCATGTATACATGTGCAGACCAGAGTGCAGAGCTATAGACCCCGAAGTAGACTACATAAAGTCGACTAGTGAAGTCATAATAGTTAGCTTTGAGGCTCTGGATGGGGTTTTGTGTCCCCCTGTCCCTTGGCCATTTAACTTTTGAATTCCCTGTCTCTTTTCAAGTTTACTAATGATGCTTTTGAATTCCCTGTCCCTCAGCGCTGAATTGAGTTTTATGTCCCCCTGTCCCTTGGTCATTTTACTTTTGAATTTGCTGTCCCTTGATAGCTCTTGATCATTTTACTTTTGAGTTCCCTGTCCAGGGGCGTATCTAGAAATGGCCTGGGGGGGCATTACATGGGGTGAATATGGGGCGCTCCACGACTTTTCTCATCTATTCCATGTTAATTTTTGGCCTGAGGGCCCCCCTAAATATACCAATGTCCCGGTCCACCATATTCCCCCATCCAGAGCTTTCCAAGCAGCAAGTTATTGTTCAGTCCAGTCAAGTCAGAGTTGAGTCAGCTAAAGTCAAGTTATTGTAATTGTTGCATAATTATTTTCAAAGTTCTCACAGAAATGGTTTAGGTACCATTCTAGACAGCATAAAGAGCACAAGATACATTCCACACTATTTAAGGACTTTTTTAAAGTCTCTGCAATATAAAACTCAACAAAAATGGACGCATTTGCAACCTACATGATTTCTGAGTGAAAAAATTCTGAAATTTCCGAAGTTATAATGTATTGTTGAAGATTGTTTCAGAGAAGGGAAATTGCATTAAGTCAGCTGAAGTTAGTGAAAGTCAAGTGAAGTCTGTCTGAGAGTAGCTGAGTCGACTTGTCAGTTGAACTTCTTTCAAGCAAGTCAGGGTTTCAAATCTGACTGACTTTGGGGTCTATGTAGACCAGAGTACAGACCAGAGTGCAGAATAAAGTGCAGAATAAAGTGTAGAATAAAGTGTAGAATAAAGTGTAGAATAAAGTGTAGAATAAAGTGTAGAATAAAGTGTGGAATAAAGTGTAGAATAAAGTGTAGAATAAAGTGTAGACCAGAAGACTAGCAGACCAGAGTGCAGACCAAATGCAGACCAGAATAAAGTGCAGGCCAGAATGCAGCCTAAAATTAAGACCAGCTAAGTATGGCTCAGTTCACTTTTATTAATACTTAATTGAACAGTAACTGTTATCATGTGCTAAACAAACCTTGATATGCAAGGGTGCTCCTGAAAGCAAGAGGAGGAACCTCCAAGAGGAAGAAGAAGAAGACCAGGATGCTGACAAATCATTCCATTATAGGCCTATATAGTTTATATAAATTGAAATAAATGTATGCATGTCCCAATTAATAATTCTCTTTGGATACAGTCTACAGACCAGGACACAGCAGTCTACCGTATTTATTGAAAAAAAAAGTTGTCTTTTTCCTTAATTAATAAATTTATCTGATAATTTATTGCAAAATCACTATGGACCTGTTATCCAGTTGGTCCACATGGTCTGCACTTGGACTGAATAGTGTTTTCCCAAGACTTGAACCAACAGACTGGCTGCCCCGCTGCCGAAACGTCTGTTCCGCATTTTACAGTTACTGCTCTACTCCAGGGAGCACTTTGGAGCAGCGAAACGAATGTACCCAATCTGTGCTTTTGGCCATATGGTCAATCGTGAATAAACCTCGTTGTGAATGTTGTTTGCCTGTGGCATGTGTCAAGTGTATGCTGTGTTCTGTTTTTGTGCTAATGTCTAACTATGAAAACTGTATGTTTCCTTAGAAATTCAATTCAGTAGAGTGTCATTCTAAATGTTATAAGAGAAATGAAAGGATGTACATGTGATGTGAATGGAATATGTTGAATGAAGTTGGTGTAGATGGCAAGTTATGATTGTGAGTATGATTTTATATTATGTTTTAAGTATGCATGTTTAATGTTAGCATAAATGAGTAATGAAATGAGTCTAATATAAGCTTAAATGTCTGTGCTGTGTTGTATGTCCTGTGTTGTCTGTCCTGTGTTGTCTGTCCTGTGTTGTCTGTCCTGTCTTGTATGTCTGTCCTGTATGTCCTGTCCTGTATGTCCTGTCTTGACTGAATGTATGTATGACTTTTGCGTGATTGTGGTGTGATTGTGCGTCTTTGTGGATTTTCAGATTCACCTATATTTTGAGTGAATAAACTCTTTAAAACTACACCGGTAGTCACATACAGGGTCTATTAATTTTAGGTAATGTAATTGATCAGTTTCTCATGAATGCTCCCAAAATTTTTTTTAAAGGGACATGATTGAATGCGAGTCGATGTGATTGACTGCATGGATCTAATAGTTAGGAGAAAGCTAGGACCTCAAGAAGATTTTTGACAAACTGAGGGACCGTTCAGAATTTATGACTATAGTTTTTCCCAAGGGGGTGCTAACTTTTCGCACATGTTTCAAGGGGGGTATTAATTTTTTGACAACACTTCCAAGGGGGGAAAGAAATTTTTACAAAGAAAAATTGTTAAAAAACTCGCATAAACTCACTTTATCTAGACCTTTTTATGTGCAAAAGTCCGGGAAATGATGCGAATCTGTACGCGTGACCTTATATAACAGTCTATATGAGTATATTGCTTGGTATGTCTAGGGGGTGTACTAATAATACGCATGAAACCTAAGGGTGGGGTGTATTAATAATACGCATGAAACATCAAAAGGGGGGTATACATTTTTGACGGGAAGTTCCAGCAAAACTCCCACTCCCCCCAGTCATAAATTCTGAACGGTCCCTAAGATACGAATTTCCAATACTTTTTCCATTCTCCTAACTATGACAGGGGTATTAGTAAAACAAGTTTTCTGCAATAACCCTCACATGTATCATCACGATATATTTATACTTACTTCCGATGCAAACGTGATAGTATAAACTCCCAGTGAGAAAATACAGGGCGAAAAGATTAATCATAGTCATATTTCTTCTTGGTCCATGCATTCAGGCAGGATTGAGATTTCTAAGAAGTGCAATTTACGTTTAGCACAGTTAAGAATGTGTGCAATGGAATTATTCAAAGTGCACTATAACGTAACCATGGGACAGGCAAACATGTGGTATTTAAATCATACTTATATCAATAGCTGGTACAGTGTCATCGATTGAATGAACTTTTACAAGCATCTCAACAAAGTACGAAGTTGCCATGGCTGTGAAGACACCAAATGTAGGCTATATCAAATAATTCATGTGATACTTGCTGCAGCAATAACAATCGGTCCACTTATAATGTCCAGTAAAAAAATAATTTTTATTTTTCAATAACAACTTTAAAATGTATGGCTATAAATTATACATATATTTATCAGATCTTTGCTAGTCTCCTTTAACAGTTCTTAATATGTTCTATCTAAAAAGTCCCACGTTTTCAAATGTCACAAATACCTCTTTTCCGATTTCTATGAAAGTTGACTATTTTGTCGGCAAACATACTGACACTGTACCAGTGTATTTGAAGCTTGGTTGCTTCATTTTTGTCTGAGCCAGCATGGTCTGCCATTTATATCAACGAATAGTTATGATTCTCTGGCCGAACATGCCTGGACCAATTAGCAATTTGTCTCATGACAGATTCACACGAATATACACAAAGGCAATCGGCAATCTCCGTGGACCTATCTGCAAGCTTGTCTTATGGCACTTCAGTTTGGTAAAACAAATCGGTGGTCTGCCATTTATATCAACCGAATAGTTATGATTCTCTGGCCGAACATGCCTGGACGAATTAGCAATCTTGTCTTATGACAGACTCACACGAATATACACGAAGGCAATCGGCAATCTCCGTGGACCTATCTGCAAGCTTGTCTTATGGCACTTCAGTTTGGTTCAACAAATCGGTGGTCTGCCATTTATATCAACCGAATAGTTATGATTCTCTGGCCGAACATGCCTGGACCAATTAGCAATTTGTCTTATGACAGATTCACACGAATATACACAAAG
Source organism: Platynereis dumerilii (assembly GCA_026936325.1). Classification (NCBI taxonomy): domain Eukaryota; kingdom Metazoa; phylum Annelida; class Polychaeta; order Phyllodocida; family Nereididae; genus Platynereis; species Platynereis dumerilii. Next base: position 37,318,073 of record JAPTHN010000005.1, read on the forward strand.
GCAATCGGCAATCTCCGTGGACCTATCTGCAAGCTTGTCTTATGGCACTTCAGTTTGGTTCAACAAATCGGTGGTCTGCCATTTATATCAACCGAATAGTTATGATTCTCTGGCCGAACATGCCTGGACCAATTAGCAATTTGTCTTATGACAGATTCACACGAATATACACAAAGGCAATCGGCAATCTCCGTGGACCTATCTGCAAGCTTGTCTTATGGCACTTCAGGGCAATCGTGAGTGATGTAAATACTAAATATCATCAATTTTTTTCATCTTTACTCCAAAAAATTAAGTGCTCGTGGAAATCAGTTGATAGATATAAGAGTACAGATCAACAAGAATGAACATGTGAATTTGCGAAACTTACCAGGATATTGATGAACTAAAGAACATTTTCAACAAAATAAGATTGCAATTATTACTGCAATATTGTTATAAAACATTTTTACTTACTTCCAATGCAAATGTGATATAAGCTCCCAGTGAGAAAAAACATTGTGGAAAACTGAATCATTTTTCTCATTGGTCCAGCAATGATTAAGTTATACTCTTGTAGATTTCAATGAAGTGCAAATTAGATTTAGCACAATTTATAAATATTCCAATGGAAATATTTCAAGTGTCCTGCAATGCAACCATTGAGAAGATGAAAACCGAAGCAATGGAAATAATACATTCATCAACAAGTTGTTATATACGAGTGTAATAAAAATTTTACTACCATCTAAACAAAGTTCGAAGTTGCCATGGCTGAAGACACCAAATGTAGGCCAAATAATTAATTGATACATATTTAGTAGGCTACATTGCAGGCAAATTGTCATAATTCAATAGATGAACTGATGCCAACTTGAATATTATGATGCTTTTTTTTGCACCTATAACTGTCCACTTATAAATCAATTGAAGGCTGGGATAAAAAAACACCTGATATTTTTTGTAGAAAAATTTGATTTACAAATGTGCGGCAAACAACTTTTTTTATGTAACTATGTATGTTAGCTGCACTAATAGTTCTAGTTCTATTCATTTAATGCTAAGAGACTTACAATATCTATCTATCTATCTATCTATATATCTATCTATCTTGAAGACACAGTTAAACAATAGGTAACTGGTCACATCTCTGTACAATGATTGTTTATCAGCAGACATTCTTGTGCTTCGACGAAGTGAAGACATCAATGTTGGAATTCTCACAAGGGCACTAACATCAGGAGCAACTTGATCTCCATTGGGCACTCTAAACTTAGAGCTCAACAGGTTCACAAAATTGTGTATGTGCTAGACCCAGGAGTCAGTCAAGTCATGCCAAGATGACTGACTTGATGTTCAGTGACTTGACTGACTTAGTCGACTTAGTCATCATGTCTGACTTGACTTGACTAAGTATGAAGTTTGCTGACTTAGTTAGCTTAGCCAACTATTTGAATAAGAAAACATTGTAAAACTGGGAAATAACTTTTGGATGATACTCATTTGCATGTGCGACCAATTTCTGAAAAAATACTTTGATAAAAAGCTGCACACAAATGTTTCTTAATGGAACAGTTCAGTCCAGCATCATCCTATTTTTACGATTTTAGTACCATTGGAATCGTCTCAAGAAAAATCCAAAGACACCGAATATGATGGGGTGCAAAGTCGGCGGCGGCTAGCTTGAAAGACAACTGACGACTTGCACTGTAAACCCATGCCGTAGGTGCCGTTGAAAAAGTGCCGTAAAACTGACGCTGATCTTACCGTAATCTTTAAAAACGGTAAATTACCGTTAATTCAACAGTAAACCGTAAATGTGACATTGACTACCGCAAAACTAACAGGAATGTGCCGTAAGATCAAGAAAACGGCAATTAGCCAATTACTGTTGATTTTACGGTAACTGTTACTTTTACGAAGTTACCGTATAGGCCTAATTATGCACTACAGCAGCTTACCGTAGAAATTTTGTTGCAGCAGGCCAACTGTTCTGAACCACAACACAAACAATGCTGTCAAAGCAGTTTGTTTGTTTGTTTCTGCAAACATGACTCTTGGCTGTTTATGATTTATATCAATAATCTAGACAACTTAAATCTATTGTACTTAAGTCTGCCTTAATGATATTTTCTGTCAACTACATTGCCGGTTGAACACTGTATGAGAGACTTGAGAAGATCTGTATTCACAAGGAAATTTTAAGTTTCAAGGTAATATCACTTTAAATATACATGTGCCTATTAACACAGGAGTATCAACCTACCCAGAGAATGTTGTATTAAGTGAAAGAGGTGGTTGGGGCTGACTGCAAAATAATTAATTCAATATTAGTGCTATATATAAAAATAATAAAAGAAATTATGCATTACTAATATGAATAGCTAGCCTTTTACAATATTTTTATGTGCAGGAGTCTAATAGGAGGTACTGGGGTAAAGTGTGCTACTCACTGGAGGTCTTTTTATGAGCAGTAGGGGAGAATGGGGTTAGTTGTACCATGGGATAAGTTGTACCACCCACTGTTGTAAATCAAATGAGTTTCATTATTTTCAATGATTCAATAAAGCATTATTGTTGGGGTGAATTGAAGATCTGGGTGAATAAGGCAATCCCACTCATGTATTCACATTTGGTGAATGTCATTATGAGCCATGGAAAAAAAAACTGCCAAATATAATGCTACGAAAAGCAACACTCATAAGTTCAAATTTGTTATTAAAAACTTGGAAGTAAGGAGGACTGACATTCTTGTTCTCAGTCATCTGGTATTGGTATAAGATGATGTCCTTCTGATAGGATGGAGTTAAGGTGTATATCTAGATATATTTGTGTAGTCAGATTTTGAAATCTTGCATTGCTGGTTTACTTTTGACAACCAGTTTTCTCCATTTTTGGTTTATTTTTTACAACCAGTTTTCTTCAGAAAATCAATTTAGGGTAAGTACTGTAATTTGGAGAGGGTTGAGTTGTGCCAATGGCATGACATAGGATTTAATTTTCTTTAAACCTATTTTTCTTCATTTAACAATTAATGATCTGGATTTGCAGCATTTTTGAATTTTTGTGTAAAATGGCTTATAATTGTTTAATAAGTTTCACGTAGCATATCAGGCATATGCTGAACTCATGCTATATCGGAAGAATGATAGGTTTTTATGGAGTAAACTAAATCGAACAATTTTCACCATCATCTAGCACAACTTACCCCAGCACTTGGGTACTTGACCTACTTTTTTCAAACACTTGCCATGATCTTCCATATGGTCTGGTCGCCTTGAAACTCGCTTCGATTCTGGCTAATTTGTTATATCATTGATATCTAATTATCAGATTACCCTGTCAGCATGCCTCGGCGGTCCAACGTCGGCCCAGCGTCAGTCCAATATCAGTAGCATCGGACAAGCTTCGGGTCGACGTTGGACTGGCGAGGCATGCTGATAGGGTACATGATCAAGCTTTGGTTTTCTGGGAATCTCCCTGAAGCAAAAAATGGCGCAACATACAATGGTCTCCCGACACAGCTCAATTTTATGCTCACCCTGTAAGCCTTTCGTAAATTATAAATTATTAGCATACATTATATTAACACAGTTACTGTAAAGCTATTTAAAATGTCCAACCATTAAGGAACAATACTAAAACCTAAGTTTTTTTTGTAAAAGTGCAATTCGACAGCAATGGCAAGACATAAAATTTTGTATGTAGTCATATTGAGTGTCATTGGGTAACAAAAAATAGTAAGATTTGCAAATGCACTTGGAATACTGGTCATATAATATTATGTTAAACAAGAATCCGCGGATCCAAAAGCAGAGCTTGGCATTTCTGTAGGATCTGCCTTTAGAACTCGCTCTGTCCTTCCATTGGGCATGCGGACCTGTGAATAATAAACAGCTTTAGTTGATCTTCCTGCCCCTGAAAAATCAATCCATTGATTAAAAAAAGTCTGTCAAGATGGAATCATTACACTTTTTCCAGCCTTAATGAGGGCTCACTGCCCTCATTTGTCATTAGATGAGGGTGTTTCTATTAATGATAGGGAAGGAAGACTGGGGAAAGTTATTTTTAGCACTTTGGAATACATGTATATGGATGATGACGGTAGGCCTTAGAGAAAAGTGGGTAAAGTGGCACAACTACATGTAAGTCGCTGGTACAATTCATTTTGTCACTTGATGGGGCAATTTGTAGCACCAACTTTATTCCAAAAAAATCTTGTGTTTCACCCATTTCAAGGGAAGGATCCTTCAGGTTTATATCCTGTATATATGCAATTATTTAGCTTAATATTAGATTAAGGACTACAGCAATGAGGCAAGGTGCACCATTGCACAAGATGAAAGATCCCTCTGACAAGGGTTGCCTGGATTGAGAATCGAACCAGTGTCCCTGAGGTCAGGAGGCCAACAATTGCCGCTGAGCCCTTTAAATGGATGGCATTGCCTTCTTTACTAAATTCTTCCAAAAGTGGGCTACACAAGTTGCCCTTTGGCACAACTTACCCCCAGAATCCGTTATACATAAAGTTATTGATCGACAGTACTCCAAAGCTATTTCAATGTAATTGAGGAGGTTTAATATTTTTTGAGAGTTTAAAAAATTTGCGGTTTGCCTACAAGATTTAGGTTCTTTCACAGCGACTTAGTCTATGTTATCTACTGATCTCATTAAGTTTTCAGCAAACAGCTGCCATATTATAATTCTTTTTGTTGCAGGGGACCTTATAAAGTCCAGTTAAAGTGACTACAAAATGTTGTCCTTCTGCAACCAGTCAAGATGCAGTACCATCCAAAACTCTCCTACTGAAGTCATCTTATTCCATCTGATGAGTTAGACACATCGTCGTTCCTGGCTGAAGTAAACAACTCCAGGAAATATCACCAATGCATTTCAACCCATACTTTCTCACCTCTGCCAATGACCAGCAATATTCATACAAACAATGTGTAAGTCATTTATATAAACATCATGTCAGAGTATAAGATATTTTAAACTAAATTTTTTCTGAAGAACACTGAATAAGAATATTTATTTATTTTTCCAGAAAGAGAATTGTAAGGTTGCTGCCTGAAACCAGGATGGACAGCTTTAAATTTGGATGCCATTGTGATGACTTGGTTCAGAGATATTGCCCAAATGTATTATACGATATGACATCATAAAAAGTAAAATGGTAAGTTGTGTCACTGTTTGCCTTGGGCTGATACTGTATGCCAAATAAAACAATTTTTTTCAAGGCAATCTCAATATGAGATATTATACAGTTATCCTGTTGCAAAATCAGTGACTGATATTGAATAGGCAGGCAGATCACTAATGCTTTACAGGTCGAATTTTCCGCACAGGATCTGTTGCGGCACTCTGGTGTCCCCCCCTCTCCTGTGATATTTGAGAAACAGATGACTGCTAATTTGTCTACCAATCATAACTGTGATATACCGGATTGGATTGATTTATCAAGTTGTCACAACAAAACATAATAAGGTGAAACTGTGAAAAAGATTATAAATATTTCGCCTGAGTTCTATCAAGGGATTAAATATCAAACAGCCCTGATTGGCTGGTTGTTGTGAGGCTACTTGATTGTGATTAATTTGGTCCATAAATGTCACATTCAGGTCGCATCTTATGAAGCAAGTGAAATGATAGATAGATAGATAGATAGGTAGATAGATAGATAGATAGATAGATAGATAGATAGATAGATAGATAGATAGATAGATAGATAGATAGATAGATAGATAGTTAGGTAGATAGATAGATAGATAGACGGATTAGATAGATTAGATAGATTAGATAGATGTTCAAATTAAAAATAAGTGTATTAATAAGTAATTATGTTCGATCACCACTATAGAAGCATGCTGTAGGGACCAATTGCTGCATTCCCCCAAACAAAACCGCATGAATTTGACTTTCTTGATTATAATTTCTATAATTTGCATTTATTTATTCATACAAAGTTGTGTAAATGAACATATCCAATCCAATCGAATCTAATTCCTTGGCCCCAGATCCCTAATTTTCTCTCAGTGGTTATCTGAGAAATTTTGCGGTCTGGTCAGCTCAATTGTGGGAAAATTCAGTCACTGTTCCTGATATGATCTTGAGAGGATCAACCAATGAAATTTCTCTGCATAACTAAATGGCTGAAATCAAGAACTGAGACAATCACTGTTGTACATTGTTTCACTTACATTCACACCTGTTTGTTTAATATTACCAGTTTCACAGTTAGAGCGATAAATTCCTTCATGCTTCAAAAAAGGTATATTTATTGTCTATTCAGAGGCTATGACCTCAATTGACAGTGAGGCTATGGATATATTGACAAAGTGAATTGACATTGAAGGAGGTTGGCATTTTTTAATCTGAAGTTCACTGACTTAAGAGGCGATATCTAAGCAACAGAATTGTGCAAAATGAATGCAAACGTTTTCAACCTTGCAGGCAAGTAGAGTTTGACAATGTGTATAACACAGGGACTTAGGAAACAGTGTAGGAAATGACATGTTTTGATATTTATGTATGATTTCGCCCAGTATTCCTCCCTGCTGGGGCTTGTCTCACAATCATGTGTATGCATGATCGTGATGACAAGGTTCTTGTCTAGATATTGAACAGGTGCTGTGCGCTGATAAATAGTATGGCTTTTGGTTGCAAATGCAAAGAAAATGGCTGGAAATCAGACGTGTGAAGTTTTTGTTTCTTTCGGCATGCTTGTTTTAAACATATCTCATCATAACTCAATAACTTTTGCACCCACAATTAAGTAACATAAGCAAAATGAATAAGGCAAATGGGAGAAAAAAAATAGAAAAACAGAATGTGGGAATGTGAAATGTCAATTCAATCTTTTACACATTGAACTTGCCATGCAAAAATCGGCCGTGCTATAGATTCAGATTCATACAGTGTAAGCGTATTACCGCCAAAGATTTTTTATTTCGAGTTTGATACAAAGAAATTTTCATCGGAGTGTCGGGTGTCAGGGAAAGTTGGAAGTAGAGTTGAGAATTGGAAGGGCAGTTGGAAGGAGCGTTGGAAGGAGATTCGGAACTGAAGATGGAATGAGAGTTCCAAGTGAAGTTGGAAGGAGAGTCAGGGAAGGAATTTGGGAGAAAACAGGAGTCGGAGACAGGAGTTTGGTAGAGTTGGGAGGGAAGTCAGGAATAGAGAATTGTTGAGAGTCAGAAGGAGGGAGTCATGAAATGTGGAAGAAGGGAGTCAAGAAGAGAGTTGAAAGGGACATTGTTGGAGGTCTCGATGTCGGCCTTGTTCTCGAGGTTAGCCTCGGGGCTATATTTTGATGGCCTTGGCCTTGGCTGGGTCTTGGATGCCAAATCACAGGCTTTGCCTCAGTCTCAGGTGTCCTTGGGCCAGTGTTGGAGGCCTCGAGAAGACTCATCCTCAAGACACGTCTCTGGGTTATGTTTTGATGGCCTCGGCCTTGGCTCGCTCTCGGATGCCGAATCCTTGGCCTGGCCTTGTTCTCGGATGTTTCAACCTTGACTGCATTGTTGGTAAGAGAGTCTGGAGAACCGAGTAGGGGAGAGGGGATTTTTGAAGTCAGGAGTTGGGGTTGAGTCGGGAGGTGCATCAGGATTAGGGAGTTATTGAGTCACAAGAAGGAAATCAGGGAGAGTTGGGAGATTTGAGTTTGGTGTCCCCTCCCGACTATCCCAACTACTGACTCTACCCAACTCCCGACTCTCCCCTAGCCCCTGACTCTTTCAAATTCCTTCTCCAACTCCGACTCTTAACTCCATCCTCCCAACTCTCAAATCCCTCCTCCTGACTCTCCCTCTTCTCCCAACTCTCCTCACAACTCTCACTTCCTGACTCTCCTGACAACTCTGTCTGACCCCTCTTCCAAACTCTCCTTCTGACTCTCCTCTTGTTTCCCCTTTCAACCTCCTCCAAACTTTCCCTGACTCCCTCATCCCTACATTCTCCTGACTCTGCTCAACTCTCTACTCTCCTTTAACCCCTTTTGCATTTTGCTGAGATGGAAAGGTTTTTGCATTAAGCCAAAATTTGATTAAACCGAAAGCTTCTTGGATAAAAAAAACAGGGGGAGCTGTGACCTGCTACAGCTCCCCCAATCATCAGAAGAAACAGATAATTATCATGTTCACTTTTTCGGTCCTCCAGGTAGGCCTAAATTTAGCCAAAAATAAACCCTGGTTTAGAATTTTTCTCCCTTTTAAAAATTTGGAATGGCGCGCCTGTGCCGCGACAGCTGATAGCTCCCCTGACAAAAAATTTTCTTTTCAATCACTGTCTGACTCTCAACAACTCTCTCCTCCAGACTGCCTTCCTGACTTTCCATGAAACTCTTCCCAACTCCCTTCCTCCAAATTTTGCCTCCCTCCTCCCGATTACTCCCAACACTCTCCAACTCCCTCCTCCCCCGACTTATCAACTCCCGCGACTGACTCCTCTTTTGATTCTTCCTATGTCCTGCCAACTTTCCCCAACTCCTTCTTCCTGATACCCCACCTCCTGAATCTCCCCTACTCCCTTCTAGCAACTCTTGCACTCGCTCTTCCTGACTTGCCCTTCAATCCAAACTCCTTATGACTCTCCCAGATTCTCCCCAAATCCATCCTCCAAACTCACCTTCTGACTCCTCTCCCGATGCCCCTCCCAACTCTCCGTGCGACTTCCCTCTCAACTTTCCCCCACTGCATCCTCCCGATTACCAAACCCTAGACTGCATCCGCCTGACTCTCCCAGCTGCCTCCTCATGACTGTTCCCAACTCATGTCTCCTGACTCTTCCTGCTTTTTTGCTAAGACTAAAATTAATATAAAAAATGTATTCTTGAATAAAACCTAAAGGGTTTCGGATTTTACTCAGAAAGTTTTTATAGATTAAATAAAATGAATTTTTGGTTCAAAAGAAAAAACTCTCGGATTAAACAAAAATATATTTCGATAAAAATCAAAATGTTTTTAATGAAAAACTCTTTAAATTAGATGAAGGTTTTTGGATTACACCAAATCTTTTATTTGACTAAATGAAAAAGGCTTTTGAATTTCAACCAAAAAGCTATTTGGAATAAACCGAGCAATTTTGGATTAAACCAAAAGGTTTTTCATAAATTAAAAAAAGTTTTTGGTTTAAACAAGAAGTTTTTGGAATAAACCAAAAATAAAAAATATTGTTGGCAGTAATACGCCTCCGTACTGCACATTGAGTCATCGGTTCTTGTTGTTTGTTTTTTTTCAGATAAATCAAACATTGTCAATCTTATGCATATAAGTAATAAAGCTACGGTCTTCAGCTATCTTGGTCTCAAATGTCAGAGGTCCTGAATCTCTCTTGAGCATTTTTCCTTGATGGAAACAAGCGTAACTTTAAAATTTCCAAATTACCCAATACTTTGCAACTGCATAATGCATATCAAAACTATTACCCAGTGAAGAATTCATTATTATATATTTAGAATAATTAAATTTTATGAGAACCCCTCGCATACTAAATTTTTATATGGTTTAACATGCACACTCTCTCCTGCTAATTATATAATCAATTATGAACCCTTCTTATAAAATTGACCTAAGAGGAATGTGTCACTTTTCTGAGAATGACAAACAACATGCATATAAATTGTACATTTACTTGTCATTATGTTTGCACATTTCAGGAACCAGGCGACAAAAAAGAGAGATCCGTTGCTTCGAAGTTTGGAGGCAAACCAAAAGAAGAAAAAAAATCCATTTTGACTCAGGAAAGATCCAATGGACAAAATTTCAATTTCAACTTAGATAAATATTCTTTTAGACTCTTGGATGAATGAGAAATAAAATCAAAATTTAAAATTTATTTTAATAATTGTTTTTTTGTTTATATCCGCTAATAAATGTGTTCTTATGACGAGCTTTCTTTTGTGTTTGATTCTTTCTCAAATGATAATGTTGCAATAAAATATGAGGCTAAAAATGATCAATGCTTAAAGCAGAAATTAATTCCCTAAAAGAGCGAAGGTGACATCTGGTGAACTGCTATCACAGGCGAACAATAGCATTAGTGAGGATAGCCGGCCAATTAATTTGAATTACCTTGCAATGAATATACATATTGATAATCCATAAGGGATTTTCACTGAAATTAAAATCTGTAGTATGTTTAAATTTTTTATATGAAGGTACTGATCACACATACCATTAAATTTACGGCATCTTGCTGTCATCCCTACAGCAGCTTTGAAAATTTGTAGTTAAATTAAGGCAATATTGCCGTAACATGACGTAACGGCGTAATTTGTAATTTACGGCAGCTTACTGTTAAGGCAAAGTGTACGGCAATTTGCCGTTACCATAAAATTACAGCTACGGTAATTTGCCGTCTGTATCAAATTACGGCATGAGAGTGTTAAATTTACAGCAACTTGTCGTAAATTGAATAACGGCATTACCGTTGATTTTACGGCAAGTCACCGGTTAATTTGCTGCCGGTAATGCCGTTAAACCAACGGTTTCGGTTTTACAGTGTGGATTATCATAGACTTCACTTGACTTTGAATAGCAGTGACTGGTGGTGGCGGTGTTTGTCGACGCCTCTGGGGTCTAGTATGTGCTGTCCTCTTGAATCCATTACAGAGACTACAATTGAGCTGACATTGTCTGTGAGCTCTAAGAGATTTTAGGTGCAGCTACTATTACTTTTTTCAAGTGAAGTGCAGCAACAACGTGGTCTGTTGAATTAGGTCTAGAATTGAATATTCGATCACTTTTAATCGGCCAGTTTATTGTTAGATGCTGCTATTGCTGCAAAGTGGTACTTTTTGTGGAACTTTTTTTTGGAGAAATCATTATTTTCCTACCCAGGGAATTGAGCAAAAACATTGGCTTTGTATGGACATGTGAATTAGTGAGAGAGCATTCGTTTTGGACACTTTTCTGACCACAATTTAACATGCACTAAATGGCATAAGTAGATTGAATACCATCAAACTTCTGATGAGTAAAATCATCCCTTTCACAGGCAAATGTTTAAGCTAAAGTTTCAAAACTTTCTTTTTGTCTCATGATTTCCAAACATTTTTATTCAAAGCAGTGGACTGGATCTTTGCCAGCAACCATGCTTTGTGAAAGTAGTTTGTTTTAGTAATATGGACAGCTGTTGTGCGACCTGATCTTACGATCTGTCCAAAACAGATCAAATTATTGTTGACCCAATTCGATTTTCCAGGGACTGTCAGCATTCTGCTGCCACTTGTCAGTCCCCAACAGAGACAGCTCTCCAGCTGTGCTGTTCGTTCATAGTCTGTGAGCAGACTGTCCACTGGGAATTCCGCATGGACAATCAGCTGCAGATAGGCACTTTGAACGGATGGCTTTACCTCAAAAAGATAGAAAAAGAAATATACATAATATATATAGATGGAAAAGAATTATTTTAACAATTCTTTTTTTCTGTCATATACTGCAGCCCATCCTTAGATTACATTGCACTGCAATCTTTAGGATAGCTGAGTGAGCTTGAAACAAAAACAGTTTTCTTGATGAATGGGAATTTTTATTGTTATTAATTCATAACAGGCAATAATTAATCACACCAGGTGCTTACAGTCCTTGTCATATTTATGTGGAATCTCAAGTTGTTTTCTATGCTGTTGAAGTGTGATGTCAGAGATGACTCTATCCTCCAGTATTGCAATATTTGTGAAATAACTACAAGCTGTGATGTCATTTTAAAATGGGTCAGATACACCAGCTTCTAGCCAATGTGAATCCGCCAAAAAATTGGACATAAAAATCCCAAAACAAAATCAATGCTTTTGAAAATTTATGTTACTTATGTCTGTATACTTAGAGCAACATATTGGCTCTTCAATCTCATGAAAGTTTCATTCAGTACATAGTAGCCCAGCAAATACTTGATACAAATTATTTTTTAAGTCAAGGGGGACCAAATATTGGGGCAGTCAGCATGCTCTCCTTCTCCCAACTCCTCAGTCAAGCCTCATGAGTGCCCGAAACTTAGCTTAGAGGGTCACCTGCATGGTTGCACATAACATGTAGATCTATGTATGTAAGTTTCATGATTTTGGCACCCCTATATACCTTTCTCAGGAATTGCTAAATACAAATTATATGTGGGATCTTCTACTTGCCAATATCACGTCTCATCTGAACAAAATCAAGCTGGAATCTGCTCATGAAAGTCCACTGACAAAGGCTCCCCAACCAGGGTTTTTAAAAACCCATGCAGGAAAGACCATCAGCGGAAGACAGGAACATTAACCACTCCGCTATTCATAATAATTCAACCCTACCATGACAGAAAGGGGCTCAAAACAGTCAAATGTTGGGGAAAAATATTTGGAAAAACGAGTTTTAAAATACGGCTAATCAGTATTTGAACTGTCACTAAAATAATTGGCAGCGCTCTTCCAGATTCCAATGGTGGAAACCAAGTACCGTAATATGGGGTGAATTGGGACAGAATTGGCAGTTTTTCTGTCATAGCATGGAAAAAAATCAATCTAGAAATCCAAATTTGGTGTCAAATTGTGTCTGAACATAAGGTCTAACTACCCCTATGAGCTTGATATGATATCTTAAATTCCCAATGCTCAAGGCCCAGAAAACCCCTGTCCCAATTCACCCCATACTTTGGGGTGAATCGGGACACTCCATTATTTCCACAATTAATACTCCCTACCTTCTTTGAGTGATTGCTACTTGTAAATAAACATTAGAAAACATGTCCAACATGCCAACAATTTATCTGGATGAAAATCTGAAATCAATTTCATTGATAATATGCAGATTTGAAAAAATGTGATAAATGACAGAAATCTATTTAAAAAACGTGATTTTCTTTATTTTTTTCCGGTAATTGATAATTCTGGACTAAATTCATAATAAATTATGCCAAGTTCAATAATATTAATCAAAAAACCACGCCAGTACACTGATATGAAAATTAGTAGGGTTATTTTGGTTTGATCCCTAAACTTTGTCATTGACCTGGATCTGAATCCAGGACCAAACATACAAAATTCCACATCCAGTCTTTAATTATAGTCCCTTAAAACCATAATAGAATGATTTTAAAGTTTGCAGCAAGTTTTGTGGCTCTAGTACTTATACTTAATATGACACAAGTAAAGTTTTTACCAGCTTGTAAAATGTCGATTCTGCAGGGCCAAGTTTAGAGTGCTGCAGCTTCTCACTGCCTGCAGTTAGAAATACAAAATTCTATCACAATATGCGCTGGTATGTGTACTATAGGTGGTCCAAAAATCTAATTCCTAAGGCCAGTAGAAATTGGTATTTTTCAGCAACTAAAAAGATTCTCTGTTCTGTCCCGATTCACCCCAGTGTCCCGATTCACCCCATATTACGGTAGCACTGAAACGCAGAGTTTGAGGAAAATATTGCAAGTGCCACCTGTTTGATTTATCATCAAAAGCCCATTTCTGAAATTGGTGATCGCTCATACCTTTTTTTTGTGGCCTTATTTTTGATGATAGAGCGAAATTAATGGTACCATCGGAGTGGCAACATTTTTTATCATCAGAGTAAAACTTTTATTAATTTTCAAAATTGGACAAATATTATGAAATTACATGCGGCAGTATGAGCAGCAAAGCCATCAATCAAATTAAACGCAAATATTTATCCCCTTTTTTCGCTTCACAGACGATCTAAGCATATAATCCATTTCACATGTACTCTTAATACAAAGACTTGAATTTCTTATAAAAATGCCAAATGAACTTTCTTCACTTTTGTCTTTAGATATTTGGACAATTGCGGAGTTTCAGGCTGTATATTGTGTACACTCTAAAAAATTTCAGACAAAATTGGTTTTTTACATTCAAAATGGTTTTTTGAAAAACCGAATTTCAATGAAAAAACCAACATGGATTTTTTTCAAAATAGGTATTGTTTTGGGCTAACATTTTTATCACCCCATGCTTCTTCAGGAGCACTGTGAGAAACACATAAAACACTGCAGGAGACAGTATATATTATTATATTATTATTAGCTTTTCACAGCGTAACCTACCATTGTAATATCTGGAACCATTGCAGAGGCATGCCACTTTGAGAACTGAAAGCCAGGTGATTTGTTTCCATGGGGGCAGCTGGTCATCATAAGAGTAGATCCTTTCCCACTTCAGCTCCATATCCAACGGAAATATCATGGTCAGCCCATTACACTGAAAATTCTTGACTGCTCAAGTACTCAGCAGAACTTCTTGGTGTCAAAACCAACATATTACTACTACGACCAATTTTTCTCAGTGTGCATTTCAAATCACTCCATCCACCGACTATTATTTCATATAAAATTTCTCTCCGTCAAATTGAGATTCCATAATCCACATCAGCAAAGAGGCCAATGTGGGCATTCTTTTTACCTTGAATGTTATATGAGATATTTCTCTCACATTATAAGGTGTGTAGATATAATTATACCATACCTATGACCCATCAGCCAATCAGAAGCCTTTGTTTGGCTGGTATATATCCTATATTCTTTGTTGTTCACTTATATGCCCATGGGAGTATATAAAGCCTCACTGTTTAACAAATCTCACAACACAAACAGCAAAACTGCACCAAACAGAGAATTGCCAACAACAAAACAAAAATAAACAAAAACACACTCGAAATAAATAGGTCTTTATACTGTTACCATGAATTTAAAACTCCAAGTCTCTCACCCCCTTTATACTGATGGTCGCCCTTAACAATCCAAATGCATATATATGTACTTAACTCTTTTTTTTTTCTTTTGTCTATTTCCCTTCATATTTTTTTCCACCTGATTCTTTACCCTATTAATTAATTTATTTTTTTCACCCAAAATTTCTTTTTTCAATTTTTTTTATTCACCCTCATAGTTTTTCCAAATTTTTCTTTTCAATTTTTTTTCCAGATAATTTTTTCCCCAAATATTTGTTCAATATTCGACAGGTTTTGTTTTCCACTTTTTAAAATTTTGTTCCAAATATTTTTTCTAATAATTTTGCCACTAGCTACTTATTACCTTATTATATTATCTGAGCATATATGTATTGAAGTGGGTAATTGGGACGCTTATATGCCTATGCTAAGTATTGAAATCACAATTGCTTCTATAATCAGATTCTAAAAAATATATATATGGGAAATCTCTTAAGCTTTTTCGTATAAATTTGAATGATAATTTACAATACCTTTCACATGAATTGGAGTTGTATATCCCAGAAAATTCTCAGAATAAGTAAGAATTTCATTTCATATGTCAACTTGTTGCCTGTTGGATTTTTTTCTTCAACTGATACTTTCATGTTATTTAATTAATCCCACTTGGCAAATTGTTTGTAGCTGTTTTCTATTTCAGTCAAATCCTTCTTGTTTTATTTTATTTTTTAAATCTTTGTTTATGTTTTGTTGTGTTTGGGTATAAGTTAGTTATATCCCTTGTTTTCGTGAATATGTGATATACACCTCGGCTTACGCCTCGGTATATATCACATATTCCCTCAAATGCGGGATATAACTAGTAATTATAATAATCCATATTAACTGATACTTCTACTGAAATTAATAATAGAGATGGTTGTGATCATAATGTAACAGATAGATAGTTTGAAACTGAAAAAGAAGTGAATCATCTCTCAGTAACATCTTTGAATCACTTTTACTAAATATTTGGACTCTGTATATTAGAGCTCTTTGCAGACTGGCAGTCCACTTGAAAAATTAATTTTGTCTCACTCCCGCCCGTTCTTTCAAAATCTGCTCCCGTTCCCGTCCCATTCTAGGCATTACAATGATAAAATTTTCCGAATTTTGACCCACTCCCGCCAAATTTGGTCAAGTTCAGTACCGTGCAGGGCCCTAGTAAGAACCACAGAAGCCCCTGTGGTAAGAACAGGAGTTGATATTCTTTAAAAGTATTCATGCTCTAAAATCATTACAAATACATACTTTTTGTACTTACTGCCCCTGCAAATATGATACAAACTCCCAGCAAGAAAAGAAGACACATTGTTAAAAGTTGAATCAAATTAACTGTTCGGCTTGGTCCAGCCATGATGACTTGGAGGTTTATACAGTTTAGAATAAGCAGTGATGTCTCAATTTTTTGTGTGAATTTTAAGTGTTGTACTATGTAACCATGGGACAGGTAGTAGGGGAGAGCGGGGCACAGTGAGACGGCGGGCACAGTGAGACAAAGCCCGTAGCATCTACCTGATTACCTGGTACTGTTTACAGATCAACCCTTTTTTGTATAGTACAAAAATTAAGTAAGTGAGAGACTGTCCTATATCTTGAATGCTTAGTGGAATTTCAATATTTTTGTTTTTAGCCTGTAAAAGTAAATAATTTTGCTAAACGACTTTTTGTTATAACTCCCAAGAAAAATTGTATAATGCAAAGCAATTGCCAGGGATTCAAACCTTGGTTGCTTGTCTTAGTTTAGTGAGATGACGAACCACAATGCAGGCATCCGGTCCGCAGGATTCAAAAGTTTTATAAACAGAGCTGCGTGGGGCATAGTGAGACAGTTTGAAGCGGGGCACAGTGAGACATCACAAAATACACTCGAAAGGACATGAATGTAATGCATGGCTCACAATTCACTATTAAAAACAAAATACCTGCTATAAACTACTGATTTTAGTGAGTAATATCCACAGGGAAGCGTCAAAGAAGGATTTTGATTAGGATGTAACAGGTGCGGCACGTTAAATAAGTCGTGCATGTGTCCCATGAGATGAAGTTTCAAAACATGCTAAAAAAAGGACCTAAAAAATCACCTAGCCAGCTGCTTTTATTAGAGTACAGTAGTTTCTGATGCAACAATTGATAGAACAATTCTGCAGGTCCTGATGATTGGCGGTTATGACAGCAGATGCCCTGTCTCACTGTGCCCCGCCTGCTGTCTCACTGTGCCCCGCCCACAGGGCACAGTGAGACACTTAACGAGCACGTACATAACTCAAAGTTTCTCCAAATCTGTAAAAGGTAGGAACCTGAAACTATGTGACAATATACCCAACGTCATTATCTATAATGTGGACCTGATCTCATTTAACTCGTTCCTGCCAACATTTTGGAAGACTTGAAAATAAAAAAAGTGTCTCACTGTGCCCCGCTCTCCCCTACACACACATGCGTGCAATTATGTCAATATTTCATCAATTAGCCAATTTGCTTCATATGGTTATTGATTGAATAATCAAGTGCTCTGTGATTGTTAAAAGAGGATAAGTCCATTTAATTATAAATTCATTATAACCTTAACAAACTTGCCATGGTTGAAGACATCAAGTATATGCAAAAATATTCATCCATAGCAAAATCTTAGTAATTGCAATTGCAAAATGTGCAGTAAACATCATTTTTATTATTTTGCCATCATTACTACCTTTAAAGACATAGTTTTCAAGATAAGCAAATGAAGTTGAGGCTGGTTTGACACCTACTATTTTATTTAGCTCTTTAACATGCATTTTTCATCACTTACCATTAAAATGCCTACAGGAAAGATCCCAATAAATAAAAGAGCATCTTCTGTATTAAGGTGGCTCGATACTCGTGAACTTTCCAAGATAGGATTTCCTAAAATTAGTTTAGAATGATCCAAAATGTAGTTTATAGCAAGGATATGTAAAGATAAGTGGTTGCAACCAGCCTTTTTTTCAAAATATCTGAGGTTATGTACAAGAAAGTCAGTCCAAGCAAACCTGAAAAATTCAATTTTTTTCTTAAATTTTTTACCGCGATGTTTGCCCTGTCATTCAGTGTTCATGCATCCCATATTATGCAATGAAGCATGAAATTAAAGAAGACAATTTAATAGAAAAGCTACTTACAATTTCAGAGGGATATATTAAGTTTAAAGGACTTTCCAAGGGGCTCGGAATAAAAGTTTTGATTTTGAAAATTTTGACTATTTTTATAAACCAGAGCGCTAAAAAAATTGACGAGATAGGATTTTTTATTTCTTTGTCATTTACTTCCAAAAATAGTGAGAAACAATAAAATGATACAGACAAGCCTTCCAACCACGCTTAAAATTGATATAAAGATTTATTTATGTCACCAAGTCATTTTTTGGAAATTAGACTTGCTTGACGAAAATCGCCAGCAAAAATTTACTTTTTCGAGTAGAAAGCTGTAATTACGCGGGATTCTAGTCCTCTTCATAGCGCATCTAATGCTTTAAACCAGAAGTCTCTAGCCCCAAAAGAAGTGGCAAAAATGCCAAACGAAGCGGCCGACTCATGAAATTCTCAGAATTAAAAAAGATGCTGAACAGAGCTCAGCTGCTGTGGTGACGTTACAATAGATAGGGCCTGCCTGGCTGCGCGGAAATGTGCGTAAATGACGTTTTTACGTGAGTAGCGAACCACCTTAATTCAGGTAAAATGAAAATTTTATGGGCACTGGGCATGAATGCCAAATAAATTTGTCTCCTTCAAAAATGGCAGCAAGATGACTGATACACCTTCAGAAGACCTAACTCCCTGTTTTTTCCTATTTATTCTAAGCCACAATTTTTTCAGAAATTGATCTTGAACAAAGACAATACAATGTATATATTCCAGGTAATCTTGCAAAAGCTTTGTTACATTTTGTAAAGACAAGAGTTCAACCAAAATGTGTATTTAATTACGGTCCAGATGTCAACAATGTACTTTGAATATGTCCACATTGTACTATGAATTATATAAAATAGAAATAGAAAATGTATGCAAGAAAATTGAGAGGGAATACGGAGAAAATATATTTAATATCAACCTTCTTATTTTCATTCTTCTTGAGATATATTTTTATTTTACAGCACTTTGCATTCATTATTTCAGTACCTATGCTGTGGTTATCACAATGTTCCACCCAGTCTCGTTATTTTACAATTGCTAGAAATGTCTTTCACATATCAGTCAAAAGTAGACATCAGTAGGCTTAACTTCAAAAGTGACCAATGAAGATTTTTTCAGTAAATTGATTTCTACTAGACACTTTTCATCAACAATCAGTGACCACAAGCCATTTGGAACTGTGGGTGTTACAAGAACATTTTTACACAATTTCACAGAACCATAAAATCATTGTGTTACCACCACCTAAACTGGATCAACCTCACATAGCATCCAGCGTGGTGGTCTGTCCCAAGGCTTCTCAAACTTAATTGTGACTTTTGTCGAGGAAGAGTCTGCACATCTGTAGATACAGGCATGTCCTCCATTCTCCTTGCCACTGTTGATCAGCAGACATTCTTGCAGTGATGAGGTGAAGACCACGATGTTGGAATTCTCACAAGAGGGCACTGACTTCAGGAGTAGCTTGATCTCCACTGGGAACTTCTCATGGACAATTAGTGGCAGGTAGCTGTTCCAAATCGATGGTTTTATCTGATGAAAAAATATTATTATCATGTTTGTTCGTACTGTTGTATATATACACAGGAAATTCATTATTTAAACAATCTTGTATGCTAAAGCATTCGCTGGATAATTCACATATTGTCTCTCCCTGGACGAATAACCATTATAAATTTTTGATTCTGCTTATGGACACCAGCTTTTTTAGAAAGTTGAATATGTGACAGTTCCCTTACTGGCTGTGCCACACCAGCAAATATGAGAAAAATCAATGACTCGTAAATACGACTCCAGAAAGTACCAGATGAACTCAACCTTTAGTTAAGGAGGCAAGATATTGAGGCTGCTACCGCGCCTTCATCTCCTATGCATTTATTCATGTTCTGGCATAAGCTGGTACCAAACTAGAATCGCAAGCGATGATAATATGACCGCCGGCGCTGCTTGACCCCTTTTGCTGATCAAGTGCAATCAAGTGTGACTATGTCGATCCATAAAAGATGAATAAAAATTTGTGTTTTGAGTGCAGCTTGTTTGGACCTGGCTTAAAAAAGCTCAGTCGTATAATAATAATAATAAATAGATATATATTCGTTGTTGTCCATGGCGCAGTGGGGCCTCTATTTGACGGGGGGTTTATTCGAGGGGCGTATATGTGTACATCCATTGTGCATGCCTGTGTACGGCCATCGTCAAGTGTACGCCCATCTGTAGCTCGTCTGGCATGCCCATCTGTGTGTTCACGCCAATTTGTGTGTACACACCCATCTGTGTACGCACCCATTTGCGTGGGCATGTCCACCTGAATGCCTATCTGTGTGGGCACGCCCACCTGTACACCCATCTATGTGTACGCCCACCTGTAGGCCTATGCCCATCTCTTGAGTGTATGCCCATCTGTGTTGGTACCCTCATCTGTGAGTGCATGCCTTCTTAGTGTGCACGCCCCCCTTTACACCTAGCTGGGAGTACGACCGTCTGTGTGAGTATGCCAATTTGTGTGTGCACAGCCACCTTCGTGTGCACGCCCATTGATATGGCCATCTGTGTGCGCATGCCCATATGTACAGCCATCTGCATGTATACGCCCATATCAGCACGCCCGTCAGTGTGTGTAAGCCCATCTGTGCGTGCACGCCCATATGTGTGTGCATGCCCATTTGTATGTGCATGGCCATCTGTATGCCCATCCCAGTGTGGATGCCCATGTGTGTGTGGACGCCCATGTGTGTCTGCAGGGCCACCTGTGTGTACACACACATCTGTCAGTGCAGGCCCACAAAGCAGTGCTGTGATGTGGTCTGTAATGCAGTGCAGTTATGCAGTGCAAAAAAGCACTGTTGAAATACAGTGCAGTAATGAAGTGTTGTGCTGCAGTGCTGTAATGCATTGCAGTAATGAGGTTCTGTGATGCAGTGCAGTAACACAGAGCTGCAATGCAGACTGCAGTGTTGTAATGCAAGGCAGTGATGCAGTGCAGTTATGTGTCCACGGGGGCATGGCCCCGTGTCCGCGGGGGCATGTCCCCGTGTCCGCGGGGGCATGTCCCCATGTCCGCGGGGGCATGTTCCCGGGGGCATGTCCCCATGTCCCCCGGGCATGTCCCCAGGGGTATGTCCCCATGTCCCTGGGGGCATGTCCCCGCGGGCATGTCCCCATGTCCTCGGGGGTATGTCCCAATGGCCCCGGAGGTATGTCCCCGGGGGTATGCCCCCATGTCCCTGGGGGTATGTCCCCATGGCCCCGGGGGTATGCCCCCATGTCCCCATGTCCCCGGGGGTATGCCCCCATGTCCCCATGTCCCCGGGGGTATGTCCCCATGTCCCGGGGGTATGTCCCCGGGGGTATGTCCCCATGTCCCCGGGGGTATGTCCCCATGTATGTCCGCGGGGGCATGCCCCCATGTCCCCGGGGGCATGTCCCCATGTCCCCGGGGGCATGTCCCCATGTCCCCTGGGGCATGTCCCCATGTCCCCTGGGGCATGTCCCCATGTCCCCGGGGGCATGTCCCCATGTCCCCGGGGGCATGTCCCCATGTCCCTGGGGGCATGTCTCCATGTCCCCGGGGGCATGTCCCCATGTCCCCATGTCCGGGGGGGCATGTCCCCATGTCCCCATGTCCGGGGGGGCATGTCCCCATGTCCGCGGGGGTATGTCCCCATGTCCGCAGGGGGTTTAGTAGATATTAAATGGTTGCCCCCTTATTCTTAGTAATAATGGTCGCCCACTCTTTAGTATATATTAAATGGTCGCACCCTTATCCTATCTATCTATCTATCTATCTATCTATCTATCTATATCTATCAGCATTGCTTAGTAGATATTAAATGGTTGCCCCCTTGGTTCATACATTCTTAGTAATAATGGTCGCCCCCTCCTTAGTAGATATTAAATGGTCGCCCCTTATCCTATCTATCTATCTATGTATCTATCTATCTATATCTATCATCATTGCTTAGTAGATATTAAATGGTTGCCCCCTTGGTTCATTCATGCATGTACTTTTGTTATCTTAGCACCTTAGTAGATATTAAATGGTTGCCCCCTTATTCTTAGGAGATATTAAATGGTCGCCCCCTTATCCTTAGTAGATACCTTATCTATCTATCTATCTATCTTCATCATTGATTGCCATCATTGATTGCCATCATTGATTGCCATCATTGACTGCCATCATTGACTGCCATCATTGACTGCCATCATTGACTGCCATCATTGATTACCTTTGTCTACGACTCCGCCACATAAATCCTCCGACACCCTCCGACACATGAAATCCCGCCATGTGACCGCATAAAAACAGAGATCAGCCTAAAGGCGATCAATAAGAGTTTGGCTGCTTTTGAGACATCCCCCAGCAGTCAAGCGGTCCAAGCAGGTCTAATCTGGCACAGTGCCAAAAATCACGAAAACAACATTCAGATAGCCAAAATAACAATAAGGTGGGGTGTTTCACTGAAAAATCATGAATCTCAGAAAGGTATGAAAGACCCCTTGGATCATTCTGGTTTTCAGGGGTTGAGTAAAGAATGTAAAGTTATGTTTATATAGCAACTTTCATGATTGTACATTGAGTGTAACTTGTTCTATCCATCCCCAAAAATGTGAGTTAAATGGTACAATACGGGGGTAAAAGCAAAATGACCGCGCCAGCGCTGGCGGCGGTCATAATTAGACATTTGCTTCAGTATGCACTTCATATCAAATGTCAATAGATATATACATCCATCAACCTACATTTAGACAAGTGGTTGGGTCAGCATCATTTATGGCAGCATACGAGTTGTCCTCCAAGGAGACCATTGACGAGAAATCTTCATGGCAGACATCAACTTCACTCAGGTGCAAGGTCTGAACTGTTGTGCAAGGATAAATTATCAAAAATCGATCTCCAATCAAATTTTCATGATTATTATACCTTTTTATCACCTCCACCCTGATATAAATACAAAAGCCATCTCACGTTTATTTTTATGGTGTGATGCGCAACAGTTAATTTTCTTAAAATATCCCCAACTAATATATTTTACACTTTGCCCTAAAATGTTTCTATATATTATTGTGCCATTTCAGGCTGTATAAAACTCGTTTTGGCTCGTCTTTTAAACAAAAATGTTTCTTCAGGAGCACTGTGAGAGAAATTAAACACTGCTGGAATCATTTGCTACTCAAGGTTCAACCTACCATTGTTATACTTCCATTGTAGAGGCATGCCATTATGAGAACTGAAAGCCAGATGATTTATCTCCATTGGGGCAGCTTTGTCATCATAAGAGAAAATAACATCCTTCCCCGCTTCAGCTCCATATCCAACGGAAATTATATGGTTAGCCCAAGATACCCAGAAGGAACGAAATTCTAGACTGCTCAAGTATTCCTCAGAGCTATCTGCCGTCAAAACCAATGTATCACCATTGAGTCCAATTTTTCTGAGAGCACATTTCAAATTGTCCCATCCGCCAATTACTAATTCATAAAAGTTCTCTCCATCAAATTGAGATCTCACATCAGCAAAGAGACCAATATGGGCATTTCTTGGTCCCTTTACTCTGAAAGTTATATTTGATATTTCTCTCACATTATAAGGTGTGAAGATATAGTTGTAATTATTCATATTTACTAATACCTCTCCTGAAATACAAACAGAGAACTTGTGATATTGAACTCTAAAAACATAATGGTTGTGATGACCAATCCATGGTATTGATAACTCATAAATATTCATTTTGTTGCCTTAAGGACTCTTTGCAGATTGGTGGTCCACGGGAAATTCTTTTATTTTCAATTTGCAGACTGGCTTTGCCACGTCATTGACAGTTTTCTGTTTGTCACTTAATCTTATTTTAATTAGTTTGTTTATTGTCACCTATTCTGCTAGATACAACAAGCACTGACACAACTAATTAACCATAACTGACACAAACAAAATATTTTTAAGCCAGTGACATCACGCAATCTAGTTGAAGGTTCATTTTGAAACTGTAGGAACCGCCAATCTGCAAGCAGCCATAAGCAATCTGAGAATGAATCTCTGCTTAACAATCATTTTCACAGTATGTACAAATGCCATAAAAGTATTACAACACATCATTACAATATACGCTTTCTATACTTACTTCCATCGCATATAAGATACAAACTCCCAGCAAGATAACACATCGTGAAAAGCTGAATCAAATTAACCATTCTTCTTGGCCCAGCCATGTCTTGTAGACTTTTACGGAGTTTAGATTAGGCGCAAACAATTCATCTCGTTTGCAGTGGTATTCTTCTAAGTGTCCTTTAACGTAACCATGGGATAGCAGCACACATATACCATTAAAATAGTACGTTTATGAACCAGTTATTACCTTTCTCTTACATTTGGCTATCGATTTTAAAATATGCCCATCCTTTGTCAACGTAACAAAAGAATAAGACTATTAAAACTTTAATATCCTTTCAATAAAAGCTTAAAGAGTGAAAACATCATATATATTACCAAATTATTCATTGGTAGCAAAACAGTCATAATTCAATAGACATCGAACTGGTACAAAATTCAATATACAGTAATTTTTTTTGGCCTTACAAACTTCCCATGTGTTGATATGTGTTTATAAGTTCAATTTAAATATTAAAGTCTCCACATTCTGTAATCGGTATTACTACCACACTTGTTGCCATAAGAGTTTCTCTGTTTTTGGAGACTAAATCAAGTTTATCATTGTCGTTTACTTCATCACTCCTAATGGGGGAGGGTTGGTCTAGTGGTAGCGTGCTGGGCTGCCAATCGCTGGGTCCAGGGTTCGAATCCAGCTCTTGCCGGGTCACTCAGTTGTATGTTGAACGGCTGTTTCAACCATCCTTTGCCTCATTGCCGTGTCCTCCTCCTGTCCTAATCAGCCTACCAAGTGCATAAATACAGGACTTAAAGCCTCATTCATCCATCAATTCATCACTCCTACTCCCTTGTTGCGTGAATTATCGGAATAAAAGACAAGTTGGTCATTCTTCGTGCAAAAAATTGTGAATCACAATTTTGCCTATGCTATTATTATAAGTCTATATTTTTCAGAAAGTGAACTAACATGCAAAACATATTAAATCCAGCGAATGTTGCAGGAGATTCGTTACATTTTGTAAAGACAAGAGCTCAATAGAAATGTGTATAAATTATGTTTAATTCAAGATGTCCATAATCTATTTTGCACACAAACTGGAAATACAAAATGTATGCAATAAAATATATAGGGATACAGAAAAAATACATTTAATATTAACCTTTTTCTGTTCATTGCGATAGAGGTCAACCATGTCAACAGCACTTTGCATCCATTATTTCTGCACATACAAAGTATATTGGCTTCTAATGGCTCTGTCAGTGTTCTACTCATTCTAGTAATTTCACAATTGTCAAATGTCTTTCACAAAAGCAGTCAAAAGGGAAACCAGTAACTTCGAAAATGACCAAAGAGGATTTTTGAGTAAATTGATTTCCACTGGAAAATTTTCATCAACTATCAATGACAGCAATTCATTTGGAACTGATGGCGTTACAAGAACATTTATTGATATAAATTCACAGAACCTTAAAATCATTGTGTTTCTACCATCTAAATCGGGTTAACCTCACATAGCATCCAGCGTGAATGTCTGTCCCAAGGCTTCTCAAACTTAATTGTGACTTTTGTGGAACAGGAGTCCACACATCTGTAGACACAGGCAAATCCACCGTTCTCCTTGTCACTGTTGATCAGCAGACATTCTTTCCTTGACGAGGTGAAGACCACAATGTTGGAATTCTCACAAGAGGGCACTGACTTCAGGAGTAGCTTGATCTCCACTGGGGGCTTCTCGTGGACAATTAAAGGCAAATAGCTGTTCGGAACAGATGGTTTTACCTTGACAAATAATAAACAAAAACACGAAAAGATAGTTTTTCTGTTTTAAGATTTTTAAATCCCTCACAAGCAAAAGAAAGACAACACTTATTCTAGCTCATATTTTTGTAGTGAGATTATATAATTTTGTTCCAGGTATAAAATTGAGACTGAATATCTTATACTGAACATAAAAATACAGTTATGGTTAAAAGTCTTCACCAAGTATAGAGTAGGTCGGGGCATGCGGCCCCCCTTAACTTCGAGGTGCGATTTGACCTACTTTATATGGGCGATTATTTGAATGCTTATGCTGTCAGGAAGGGATCACTTGACTCTACTAATAACTAGTGAAACAAATGTCTACCAATTTTAATAAAGGAGTTACGGCCATTTTTGTAAAAAAATTAAAATTGCCTTCTTACCCCACCCATCGGGCAAGAAGCCCCCTATTATAATCCTATGGAAATTTTTTTTAAGAGCGCATTCAGCCTAAAAGTTATTTCTTAGAGTTCTTCTATCCTTTTTAAGGAATTCTATTCACTTTTTCTGAATTTCAGAATTTTTCTGTTCAAACTTTTATTTTTTAATATTTTTTGCCCTGTTTCAATTTCGAGCCAATTTTTTTTTCTATTTTAATTAGCTATTCTATCAAGATTTAAGGTAAAGTACACATTAATAATGGTTCCTGAAGCAGCTTTGAACCCCCAATGAAGGGGGCTTCCTGCCCACCATCATGTGGGGCCTCTCGCCCCGAACCCACATATTTTAATTTGACCTCTATATTTTGAACTAAAATGCAAAAACCATGATCCAAATCATATTTATGTGATAATCATAAAGTGAAGCAATGCAGATATCCATTATACCTTTTAAAATTTCCAAAGTTATTTCTGACAACCCGTTTCAAAGAATTAGTCAAAGTTACAAAAACCATGCACATTATTTTGTTTCTTTAATTTCTACTATGGTTTGGTGCTGTTTGCCCTGAAAATTTGTGACGTCACCTAAAACGCCTGTGTCCTGATGAAATCAACAAACTTTTGTTCTTTTCCCACAGTACAGACAAAATTACAAACGCCACTCTGGAAGGTGTACTGAATAAAGGATGATCCTTAACTTGCCTAAGCATGACATCCTGATCTCAGTAAATGGAGCAAATTTGAAGGTTACATGGTTACTGTACAGTATCAGACGAAAGTTTAGGCTGCGTCACTATTTTGTCAGTATAATGGAAAATAGGAGATCAGCTGAAAAATTTCTGCATGGATTTTCTTGCCTATGTATCAAGGAAGTTCTACAATAACGAAAACTTGATCTATTTTCATCACTTGCTTGAATATGTGTGATAAACAAAAATTTCAGGTGGTCTAAACTTACGGCCTGATGCTGCTTACGTCCGCAAAGGCCCTTAATGGCATTGTGCATCAGAGGAAAGGTGGTTAAGTTATTCAATGTTATTTTAGACAAGGTATTCAATCATGTTTCATGTGATTTAAAGGCAATTTGTCATGAAACAGGAAGAAAAAAGAATTTTTTATTAATTTTTAAAAATTTCAACTTAGGGGGTAATAATGGTGATTCAACGAGCCAAAATTGGTAATAAATAAAAGGTCAACTAAAAATAACAGAGAAAATATGTGTCTGACACATTTTCATCCTTCTAATGGCGTATGAATTAACTTGACACATAGTCATATGGCAAAAATGGTGTTTTTACCTGGGTTTTGTCTAAGAGACGCCTATTTGAAGTATCATAAAACAATGACCGGAGTGTTGCATTGACCTGAGCCTGTGTCCTGATGAAATCAAACAACTTTTGTTTTGTTCGCTTTACTTATGATGAAACTACAGCCTCTTTTATGGAAGGCATAAAACTGGTCCATTCATTAACATTATGTTTCAGTACACCTTCCAGAGTGGCGTTTGTAATTTTTTCTGTACTGTGGGAAAAGAACAAAAGTTTGTTGATTTCATCAGGACACATGCTCAGGTCAATGCAAAACTCCGGTCATTGTTTTATGATACTTCAAAAAGGCGTCTCTTAGACAAAACCCAAGTAAAAACACCATTTTTACCTTATGACTGGGTGTCAAGTGTATTAATACTCCATTAGAAGGATGAAAATGTGACAGACACATATTTTCTCTGTTATTTTTTGTTGACCTTTTATTTATTAACAATTTTGGCTCGTTGAATCACCATTATTTACCCCTAAGTTGAAATTTTTAAAAAATATTAAAAAATATGTTTTTTCCTGTTTAATGACTGATTGGCTTTAAATCACATGAAACATGATTGAATAATGTCTAAAATAACATTGAATAACTTTCCTCTAATGCACAATGCCATTAAGGGCCTTTGCGGACGTAAGCAGCATCAGGCCATAAGTTTAGACCACCTGAAATTTTTGTTTATCACACATATTCAAGCAAGTGATAAAAATAGATCAAGTTTTCGCTATTGTAGAACTTCCTTGATACATAGGCAAGAAAGTCTATGCAGAAATTTTTCAGCTGATCTCCTATTTTCCACACCCAGAGAATCTACCCTAGAAGAATCCTGCCATTTTCGCTTATTATCATAGATTTACGTCATGAGCGTCACAGCCAATCAGCGAGCAGTATTTCCGTCCAGTTCAAATCTTTACCGGCGATTTGCGGGAGAACTATTCAGTCCTCAGAGCGCTACGACCTATCCTTTTGAAGGTCTCAGAGAGATCTATCTACTCAAATAAGAATCACACCTCTAACCCCTAAGAAAATGTGCGTAAGAGCGAAATCGGCCTCATTTGCATAACATGCTTGCAGGCCTGTTCATTGGTCAGCTTTGTGGGCGTGTCTGACTTAATCACTGAAGGCTTTGCTGAAGTGATTTTCCATTATATTGACAAAAAAATTGAAGCAGCCTAAACTTTCGTCTGATACTGTAGGTGCTCATACAAACAGTTGTAATTTTCAAAATTATCATAACATGTATAGGGTAAGTTTCCTTAACATGAGTCGGGACACTTTTTGTTAATCTCCACAGGCTCATTAAGAGCTCGTATAATAGTATATTTGGCAGCAATTTGTAGCCCAAATTGTCCTTTATCTATGCCAAAAATATCATCATGATATGAACAACAAAAGTGTGTTTTTTTTACAGCTATAAAGATGGGGCCAAAACCCCGTTTTTCTGATAATTTTTTTGTCAAAAATTTGTGCATTTTAGTAGAATTTCATGATTTTTCAGGCATCTTTTGCTTGCCCATGGTATTAATCTGAGTTCAGTTTCTTTGTAATTCAGTTAGGAGTAAGCTTAATCCATTCTGTGCTATAATATGGCCTTTTTTAATTGAAGAGGAGACTCTAAAGCACCTGTGTCTTTGATTTCATGTTTTTAGAAGACAACAGTCCGAGTCAAAGATACCCTATGTCATTTTTTATTTCAGAAATTTAGTGACTAATAGGTCCATAGATCTTGTGTTGTCCCAATTGCCAATTTTCTGTTAGATTAAGTAAAAAAAGTTTAATTTGAAGCCTTGGTTGACAATCAATAACCCATCGGCCAAGCAAAACATCACTTTTTAAGAATGTACAGAATATAAGTGTTTGACTCAAGGAATTTTACCCTCGATACAATGATTTATCCACATTTCATTTCACATTTTCCCAAATCCTACTTTAAACAGCATTTTCAAAAATTGTCATACATATAATTATATATACATTTTTGAGAAATTCCAGGACTGTTTTGGACCTCCCATTTCAGGCGTGAGGCTTCTTCATTTTTCAGGTGCCTCAGACTTTTGATGTGAACTGAAAAATGGCCATTCTAAGGCATGTGCTTATTCCATATCGTCTAATCCCCATGTCTCAACCCTAATTAAAGACTGAAATCACGATTTCGTACGGCCGCTTCGCTTTTTACCCCGTTTTGGACCTCCTATTCCACGTCTGAGGCTTCTTCTTTTTTCCCCTCAGGTACCTGAGATTTCCCAGGTAAACTAAAAAACGGCCATTCTAATGCATGAGCCTATTTCTAAGGATCTTTTTCCTTCCTGCCAACCATAATAAACGAATGAAATTGCGATTTTATATAGCTGCTTCTGCTCAATTTTCCCCAAATTTTTTTGTAAATTAACAACATTTTAATTTTTTGGTAAATTGACAAAATTTAATGAAAACAATGCTCATAAGTTACCTGGACGTTCCTCAGGTTGTCAAGGCGTGAGAGGCACTTTATAGGCTGTTAGCATATAATTATTACTGTAAACTTTATTTTCAGTTGATTTTGAAGTTAATTTGATCATCTGCCGAAATTTTTTGTCTCCTTGCACACACTTCGTAACTGTTTCCTGCTTTTTTTTTCTGGTCCTGCCCCCGGTAGGCCAATGTATCCGACTGACTGCAGAATAGCCGCTGAATAGCCGAGGGTATGCTGCCGCGCAGCCTATGTTTCAGATTTATTGGCATTCCTGGTTGTTCGAATTGAGATCTTTTCAATGATTTGTAAGCCATTAATATGCATTGGGTTGCTCTGAAGGTTTTTTACCATCTATTGCACAGTTTTTTGGACTTCACTCTCATTTTCATGTCTTACGGCCCACATGCAACAATTCAGTCAACTTACATTTAACCAGTATTTAAATGATCAACTTACATTTAGACAAGTGTTCGGGTCAGCATCATTTATGGCAGCATACGAGTTGTTGTCAAAGGAGACCATTGATGAGAAATTGTCATGGCAGACATCAGCTTCACTCAGGTGCAATGGCTGAACTATTGTGAAAGACAAGTTGGGGCCATTATCAAACTTTTAATAGAAATTACAAATGGTTGGACCATCAACTAACATTCAGGTCTACAAGTGGTTGGACCATCAAATTACATTCAGAGAGGTGGTTGGACCATCAACTTACATTCAGACAAGTGGTTGGACCATCAACATATATTTAGATAAGCGGTTGGACCATCAACTCACATTTAAACAAGTGGTTGGACAATCCACTTAAATATTTAGGCAAGTGGTTGGACCATCAACTTACATTCTGGCAAGTGGTTAGACCATCAACTTACATTAAGGCAAGTGGTTGGACCATTAACTTACACTCAGACAAGGGGTTTGACCATCAACTTACATTTAGACATGTTGAGTCGACCAATATTGAGTTTTATTGGCCTTAGTAGGTAATATTACTGCTTTGGCCAATAAAACTCAATATTGGTCTCCTCACCATCCACTATATATATAATATATACACTCACCAGCCACAGAAATGCAACACTTGATTTTTGCTCATAATTTTGCAAATATTTTTAGACAAAACAAATTATATGGTATTGATCCTTAGACCAAGCTGTGTGTGACCATTTCCTGTCAGCCTTTAGACTTGTTTATCACATTTCAATTTTTGTAATAAAATATGACCTTATCAACAAGTTACACAAAAAATAGCCATGAACAATAAGTGTGGCAACTCTATTTTTGAATTTTACAGGACAATTTGAAAATTGGAGCTTTGCACATTTCAAAATGCAGCAGACAAAAAAGCTATGGTTCGGGCCCTTAGAATTGAGCTTTTTTAATAAAAAAAAGTCCTAGACTACAGCACCCCCTGTAGGAACTTTTCAGAATGACACTTCAATTCTGAAATGAGAAGCTCTACTTGGAACTATGGACCTGGAACTTTTTTACTGACGTATCTGTTTAGTTAGCTCTAGGAACTGTGTAGTGCGATAGCACTGCACAGTTCTAGTCACTTGTGTGTTTATATGAAGAAGTTAGAATTAAAACCATCGAAACTGGTTTATCCATTGTCCCAGAGGGCTGGTAACCTACCTGTATATTCACTAACATGTGTAGAAGATGAACGCTGGGTTTTTGTAATGTGTCGCTAAGTTATTCTTTCATAATTTCGGATTTTCTGACATTCGATGACTTGCACAGCATGTTTTGCGATCGCAGACGCCATGAAACCACCAGAGCGTGTCCAATTAAGACTCCTTTCCACTTTGCGCCTATATTTAGCTTTTGGCGGGAAGGAGAGATCAAGTTAATCTGACAGCAACTCATTGCCAATCAAGACATTATCAATCTGACAGTGGAATTCACGCACCTGCTGCAATTTTTAACACGAATGATGACAGCAAAATATAATTAATATACAATAATCTTATTCACCTCATAATTTCAATTTTCATAATTGAAAATATTGCAATATATGTCAAAATACATTAGAAGTAATGCAGAGGCGCTAGTTTAATTTAAAAGGTGTTAAGTGCTCTGAACAAAAGCAATCAAGAATTGCGATTTTAAAACTGAATAAAATCAGTTAATAGCCAATTAGCTGAAACACAATTAACTGCAAGTAAGCCGAAACACAATGCGGTGGAGTAAAAATTGCAGAGAGCAATCTCAAAATTACCTGCAGGGTGCGTCTCAGTACAGAGGTATATTTTACTGATCTATTTGCCCAATCAAAGCATGCAGTCTATAAATGTTCGGGACGAGGACCGTCATTAGGCGCCCCCTTTTGGAAATTACTTAAGTGGCAATTTCATTTTTGATTTGGCCACATGGTTTTGTTTACAAAACAAAACTGAACCTGACACTGATTGGTTGACATGGTTTACTATTCACGCATGCACAATATTGCATACTCGGCCATGATGGAGGGAAATGTGAAATCCATCGCTTGCTGGCTGATTTCTGGCTGTTTTTGAAGCTACAAGGCATTGTTACAAGCTATTTACATGGCGTTTTTGTAGAATACAAGTTTGTAGAGATTAGGGTGGCCCAAAAAATAAAATTTATGATTTTCTATTCTCATACCCCCTCATTTTAGGAGAAATAGTGAAAAAACCACCCTGTAAAAATTTCAAGAAAATCGGTCAAGTCTCTGGGACTACCTAAAAGGCGTGACAGACACCCGGGACGGCACGTGACGGGCGGAAGGAACTAAAAGGCGTGACATCGTTCCGTGACAGCATTTAAACCTTAAAAACTGATCAAAGTTGCACATCTACTAGGTCTACAGAAACGGCAGACCCCATTTTAGAATGCTGAAACAATTTCTCACTTAATTTTGATAGTTTGGTAGGTCTGAAAGCAGTAGCAGAGACTGCACAGGACTTAAAAGAGAAAAATCTGACAACAATTTAACTCAAAAAAATTTAAAACACATACTTCTTTGAAGTGACCAAACTTAACAAATTAGGTTAACTTGATGCAATTTGCCCAGCCAATTGTCCAACCTCTTATCTAACGATTCTGAAAGTGTCAAGAGAATCAATTAGTTTTTGACAGAGTTGAAATTATTTTGAAAAATTAACTTAAAGGACCACAGTAACAACAAAGACACTTTGGTTAATATTTTTCTCATGAAAGAATGGGCTTCAGCAAGTGCATTCTGACTGATCTATCTGTCTAGATCTAACTATCTATCTATATAGGCCTACATCATGAAAGTTGAGAAAGCGGACGACTCTCTTGTTTTTCGTTGCTCGATCGATAAGGTGTAAGTACACCTCTAGGGGAAAGTAAGGTGTACTGGACCAGGCAGGTATATATTTGACCATTGCCTAAAAGATGCATTTGTCAGGTTCTGGCAAAAAATAGACTAGTGATAGAGTGGTTAGTTATGACATCTTCAATACCATACTCAGGTGCTATAGCTATCATCATTGTGCCTGAATAAACGGAAAAATTATAGGGCTGATATTGTTTTTGGACTATTCTGTCCAAGAAATAAACATGGCAGGTATATTGAAACATTTTTCATATTTTTTTTCAAATAGAGATATCTTTAAAACAGTGAAAGATACGGGACTCCCTTTTCCTGATGCTGTCCAATATGGGTCCAGGTGACGAAGCCACAGTGGGAATCAAACCCGGGACCCAGGAATTGGCTACCAACTGAGCCAACAAGAATTGGCATTTCTGTCTGCAATGTTTACCAAGCTATAGCAGCATTTCCTTGAGTGGTCCAATATACCCAGCATTCCCTTAAAAAAACATCCACTTAAAATGAAGCCTTCAAATATCCATGTTGACTTTATATCACAACAAATTTGCGGTAAAAAAATGTATTTCTTAACTGCATTTTAAGTCTTTGAACACTTTTGAACCCATTAAAACTTATACCTTGCTTAAGACTACATTCAGGGCAAGTGATATGCTAAGTTTCATAAAAGCCAATTGTTGAGAAATTAAAACAAGTTTGATGTTAAGATATCATGCTTTTTCTGTTTTGTAAAATACTTTTTATGTAAATTTTATGAAAATTTGTCATTTTTAATGGGAGAAAGATTTCCATGGTTATATTTAAAAGTTCATATCAAGAGATAATGGTCTCAGCTTTCTAAAAAGTGGTCTGCCATTTCTGTACACCAAGTGGTTGTCTTTCTGTAATCATTTAAACTCATCAAGAGCTGTCCCGTTATGCTTGTCACGCCTTTCAGTTCGTCCCGCCCGTCACGCCTCGTCCCGTGCCCTCGTCACGCCTTTTAGGTATTCCCCAAGTCTCTGTGGTCTCTCAAGGCCTGTCCATTCTCAGCAAAAAGCATAATTTCAACCATTTTCGCCAATACGCGGTTTCTTATAACTTAGTCAGTTTGTCCAATCTGTACTGCATTTTAATTGCCATGGTTGGATAGGTCTCAAAAAGAGCTTCAATTTGCATACCAACATTATTGGTCTAAGATAATATCTCAACTCCCATAGGCTCTTCAGTTTACACTTTTCACGAAAGAAATTGTTGCTGAATGACCGATCCTGATAAAAGAAAGGCTTTTAATATTTTTTCACTGGTAATTGCTGTGATTCTTATTTTCCAAGTTCCAGAATGACCAAATATTTAAAAAAAAAGATTTTTGACCATGGGAATACCCGGTTTATGACTGATGAAATTTTATGTTGAAAGTTGTCGCAAACTCATAAAATATCAGGGGGGTATTGTAGTATTTCCAATTCATATCTTCATCCAAATTTATTACAGGGAAACATGATGGGTACCACTTGAAAGACAATATTCTTATGCTTCACATGGTATAAATCATGTTGTGCTATATTTAACTCTTATGAAGTTAAAATATGAAATGAAACAGCCCCTCTCCGATGTTTTCTGAACTTTAGACAAAATATAACATTAAAACTTTACAGCTCAAAAGCGGGTTTCTCCAATGTAAAAAAAATTGTTTAATGTTTTATCTGGTCATCCTGCACTTTTGGCGAATAAGAACATGTTAATTGACAGTGAAATTAAATGGAAAGCTTTTCTTGAACAGGTTTAATCATTCAGCAACATTTTCGCACGTAAGCACTGTTAGCTGAAGAGTCCATGGGAGTTAAGATATCATCCTAGACCATTAATGTTGGTATGCAAATTGAAGCTAATTTTGAGACCTTTCCAACCATGGCAATTAGAATGTGGTACATTGCACATTGACAAAGTTCTGGCAAACCGCGTATTGGCGAAAAAGGTTGAAATGTTTCTTTTTGGTGAGAATTGAGGGGCCTTGAGAGACCACTTAGACTTGACTGATTTTCATGAAATTTTAACAAGGTGCTTTTTTCACCAGATCTCCTAAAATGAGGGGGTATGCGATGTGAATTTTGGAAAAAAATATTTTCCTGTACATTTTTAGGCCACCCTAGTAGAGATATTGAGAGAGAAATTTGTTAGTTATGACGGCTTTATCCCATAGAATGGACCTCCTTTCTGTGAGCTACCTAAAATGTGAATGGAATGAATCCAGACTGCTTCGCACCCTAAAGGGCCCGAAGGGTCTGTCTGGGCTACTGTTTAGTCTGCTTCTGGACTCAATAATCTGGAACATCTCGCACTTTGATCCATATTGTTTTGTTGTCGTTGTTTTTTTTTTCATTATAAAATTGTGTGCAAGTCATGTTAATTTGATTTTAAGAATATTGTCTTCATCATCGCAAAAAATTGTGCTAAACTGTGAATTTTGCTCTGAAAAAAAAAAATTGTGTCAATTCTTAGACAACATAGTGAAATTGTCCGAAAATTTTATTCAAAAAGCTCAATTCCAAGAGCCCAAGATTTTGTCCGCTACATTCTGAAATGTGCAAGTCATGTTAATGTGATTTTAAGAATTTGTTACAAAAAAATTGTGTTATACTGTGAATATTGCTCTGAAAAAATTGTGGCAATTCTTAGACAACATAGTAAAATTGTCCAAATATTTTATTCAAAAAGCTCAATTCTAAGATCCCACAGCCCCACACCATAGATTTTGTCCGCTACATTCTGAAATGTCCTGTAAAATTCGAAAATAGAGTTGCTGGGCTAATTTTATCAGCATTTATCATCTGTTTGGGCATTATTTAAAATGGCGCCTTTATTTTTGGTGTAACTTGTTGGACAGGTCATATTTCATTACAAAAACTGACATGTGATAAACAAGTGAAAAGGCAGACAGGAAATGGTCACAGCTGAATGACTTTTGGTGCAAAGACCCTAGTTTATCCAAGGATAAATACCAAATAACTTGTTTTGTCCAAAAAAATGTCTTTGCAAAATTATAAGCCAAAATCAAGTGTTGCGTTGCTTTTGCTGGTGAATGTATAATATATAGGTGCATCAACTTTTCATAGCTTGAGTTACCCTAACGTACCATTGTAATACTTCCATTGAAGAGAAGTACCCCAATAAGCACCAAAAGCCAGGTAGTTTATTTCCATGGGTGCCGCTTGGTCTTCGTAAGAAAATATAACGTTCTTCCCTACTTCAGCTCCATATCCGAGGGAAATATTATGGTCAGCCCAAGATACCCAGAAGGAACGAAATTCTTGATCATTCAAGTACTCAACAGAACTAGTTGGTGTCTTTATCACTGGAGAACCTATGCCAATTTTTCTCAGAGCACAATTCCAGTTATTCCATCCGCCGATTAATACTTCGTAGAATTTCTCTCCTTGAAACTGAGATTTCACATCAGCAAAGAGACCAATGTGTGCATCCTTTGGTCCCTTTACTCTGAATGTTATATGAGATATTTCTTTCACATTATAAGGTGTGTAGATATAGTTATAAGCCTGAGTATTTACTGATACTTCTCCTGAAAAAAAAGTAATATACATGTTGTTATGTTATAATGCACTTTTAAAACATACTGGTTGTGATAATCAATCCATTGGTTTTTACAGTTATTTGCAAACAATATCAGTGCATTGAAAAAAGTAAATAACATTCAAAACCCTCACATTTGTAAGAATTAAAGCAAAAATAATATTCGAAATCCTCACATTTATGAGAATTAAAGTAAGTACTATTCAAAATCCTCACATTTATAAGAATTAAAGTAGGCCTGAGTAATATTCAAAATCCTCACATTTATATAATTATAGCAAGTGGTATCCGATGATCCCAGACGAGGATGTGCATATTTTGATTATACAGAACTGCTTGAATTGTCGCGGAAATATGGTCAGGAATTTCACATTTTTGTCAGGCAAAATTCAGGGAAAAGTCAGGGAATTTCGTTTCACGGAACTGCTGGACACCCTGATTATAATTCTAATAAATGTAATGATTTTGAATATTATTTACTTGAATTCTTATAAATGTGTGGATTTTGAATATTACTTACTTTAATTCTTATTTCATTGAACAAGATGACCAGTTTTATATATTCATGATCTGAAATCATAAAAATACATACCTCCATCGCAATTACATAAACTCCAGAATATTATAAACAGCTGAATTATATGTAGATATCCTCTTGGTCCAGCCATAATGTAATTAGTATTCCCGTGTGCTTCTGAATAGTGCAATTTCCATTTGTATAAATAATTTAACACTGTTTAAAAAATTCTCTGCAACATAACCTGGTAAAAAGGTAAGCATCGGCAGTGAACTTTTAGAAAATGATGCATACGTTCATCAGTACAGTTTTCATATTCGGCCATCGATTGCAAAGGCCAATGCTATATCATTATGAGTGAGGAATTGCATATATTAATGGTCTAAACTAAAGTTGCCATGGTCGAAGACACCAAGTTCTCACTCATGACTCATTGATAGCCAAAACAGGCCAAAGTTGAAGTAGACAAGCTGATGTCAACTGAAATCAATGTTAACTCAGCAACATTAAAAAAAGCACACTTTCTTCTAAGTGCCGTGACTTTTTAGCGACAGTGTTGAACTTCAGAGTCAAAGAATTACATATACTTACATTCAGATGTTTATGGCCCCCAATGACCTAAGAACATGCTATCCGTCGTATTGAAATTAAAAGTTAATTTGTCATTGAGTAACTTTTGACCTCTGTGGTGCACATAGAAAGATGAGGTGGGAGTTTCAATGATAACTGAGTTCCATTAGCTTCGCCACCATTGGTCATGTCTGTCACCAGATGGCTCCCTGTCAATACCTAAATTTAGCTTTCAAGTATTCCAATGCAGCAGAATCGAACTCTGGACCTCAAAATTACAAGGCCAGCATGCAAGGCACTCAGCCACTGAGGTACATGGCTTTGCAGTGTGAAAAAAAAATTAATTCACACCAATGGGGATCATAACATTATTGAATCTTTAATCAAGATTTATGAGCAGTGCAGGGAATGGACACATATAGAGTAACTCGATTATGCACATTTGAGAACAGCTCAAGAAGGTGGAATTTTCTCTTGAGCTCCGTTTCCTGCCCTTTCCGATATCGGTCATTTAACAAAGTGGCCAATCAGAGACTTTCACAGTTACAAGTAAACTGTGGATTCCGAGATGCAGGCCAGCATATAAATCCCACAGAACGCTGTCTTGCTACCCAAATTTTTTTTTTTTGTCCAGAAGGTGGCGCACAAGGCTAGCTCCAAATGTGGGCTGTATGAGTGTATGATGTAGTTTTCCACTAGGGACCTTAGTTATTTGCACCATTGCTTGTTCTGTGTGTGGCGTGTGCTATGACTCATTATGTGACTTGCTCTGATAGCATTGAAAGTATAAGATATGACCTCACAAACTGTGTATGAGTCACAGAGAACAAGGTGGCCCACTGCCATTCTATAATTGGTTTTGACATCATTAATAAATGCTTTGGCAAACCCAAAAATGATATGAAATTGTCACTATCTACCATGATTCTGTGCCGCAGTCGGACAGTACAATGTTTTACGTCATTGGAAATGCCACCTTCATATTCGTTGTAACTTGTGGGAAAGACCATATTTTCTTGTAAAAACTGAAACGTGATAACCAAGACAAAAGGTTGACAGGAAATGGTTACGGCTGAATGATTTTCAGCACCAAAACACTTGTTGAGCAGAGCATCAATACTATACACTTTTGTTTTGTCCAAAGAAAATAATACACTCCTGGGCAAAAAAAAAGGACCTTAGTAGAATTTCACATTGTTTAAATGTATAACAACAAAGTTTCCTTTCCTGTCAATCAATCAATAGCACCTTTATCTTAGTGTCAAAGAACACAAGTTCAGTAACACATGTATAGGAGCTTCTGAAAGAAGTGGAAAGTCACATTGTCAATGGAAAAATATTTCCAAGCTAAGATAATGTTGCAACTGATTGACTGACAGGAAATGAAGCTTTGTTGTTGTGTACTTCCCGTTGAAGTCAAAGCCTTATGAAATGAAGTGAAATCTACTTAGGTCCTTTTTTTGCCCAGCAGTGTATAAAATATTATTAGCCAAAATCAAGTGTTGCATTTCTTTTGCTGATGAGTGCATGTAAATGAGTCAATGACTTCTTATACCAGTGACTTGTCACCACCTTATCCGTTTCCATCAATTCAGTGCCTCGGAAACGGGTATCCTGTGTTACTTTTCATAGTATTACGTGCCATTATCCTTGTACCGGTATGTGACACTCAACTATAAATTATTTATATGGACCTCCCATAAATTAGGCTAATGTTTGGGTTAATATATTTAAAACATATATGTGTCTGGATTTAAAATTCCGTAATGAGAAAAAAAATGATGTTTTTTCCCTCAACAAGAAGTAAATTAGTAAAAAAAAAAGAAAAAAGAAATATAAGATCCTAGTTCTGGTATGAGGGGATAACATGAGATGAGATGCCTTTCAAGCAAGCAGTCTATGCAGCACAAACTGGCTGCACAAAGGGAATGTATATAAAGTGGTCCCTGCATAATAAGACCGCCCTCTCTACGATCATGAAGCAGTCTCACGTGGGGATGCGGTCTCTCGTCAGGGTGCAAAATGCACTTAACATACTAGGCTACTTTGTTGGAGGAAGGCGGTGACATAAGGCAAATCGGTCTTACAACAGGGGTCTTATAACGCAGGTACCACTCTACCAACCTTCATGTAGTCCCCTTGTACCAGTAGAAGGTCAATCAAAACCAAAACCAAGGTCACCCTTCGGACTGAGGTAATTCCGCGTTAACCTTAGAATTTGGATGTGCTGCTATTTTTGGTACTTACAGGAATCCCCACCCAGGGATGTGCTGCTATTTTTGGTACTTACAGGAATCCCCACCCATGGATGTGCTGCTATTTTTGGTACTTACAGGAATCCCCACCCATGGATGTGCTGCTATTTTTGGTACTTACAGGAATCCCCACCCATGGATGTGCTGCTATTTTTGGTACTTACAGGAATCCCCACCCATGGATGTGCTGCTATTTTTGGTACTTACAGGAATCCCCACCCATGGATGTGCTGCTATTTTTGGTACTTACAGGAATCCCCACCCAGAGAATCTACCCTGGACGAATCCCTCTGCTTCTCCATTTTATCATAATTTTGCGTCACGAGCATCTTGGCCAATCAGCGAGCAGTA
The DNA here is from genome assembly GCA_026936325.1 of Platynereis dumerilii. Taxonomy (NCBI): domain Eukaryota; kingdom Metazoa; phylum Annelida; class Polychaeta; order Phyllodocida; family Nereididae; genus Platynereis; species Platynereis dumerilii. Next base: position 37,358,532 of record JAPTHN010000005.1, read on the forward strand.
TTTCTGCTCAGTTCAAAAGTTTACAGACAATCTACTCAGTGAGTAAATGTTTTGGAGGGTCAGAGAGTCATTACCAAGAATGACTATGCCGTGGTCTACACAATCTTCGCGCTGAATTTCATCAACTTCCTGATGGTCACTCCATTCTTTGTTTGTGTCAGCGTTTGGAAACTTGTCACTGGTTCTACAGCAGCTCCCATAGCCAACTGTGTGGCCGTATACATTGGCACATCAATTCACCAGTGAACCCTGTGATCCACATCCCAAGCATGAGGTCATTTGACCATAAAATCAATCCCATCAATTTGGTTTGAACCAAGGTATATGTCTCTCTCAATTGCTCGTCTCAGACTTCAAGTCAGGCGAGTGTGACGCCATACACTGGAGTACAAGCATCCTGTTTACAGAAAATATTTTTGGACAGTCCTGAATGGTTGAATGATTTCTAAATGTATTCCCTTTGCACCATCTAGTTTCTATTCCAGACTTTTTCAAATTTAGGCCTAGTTGTGACTTTTGTCGACCAAAAAGTCCACACATTTTACGTATATCTATAGACACGGATGAATCCCTCTTTCTCCATACCACTTTTGATCAGTGTACATTCTAAGAACACAACTTTAGGTAAAGACATTAATCTTTGAATTATAACACTAGGAGAACTTGATCTCCACAGGAAACTTCTAATTGACAATTAGCAACAGACAGCTATTTATAACTTATGGTGTCATATCTGGCTACTGATAAAGTGGATATCAGCAAGTTCTGTTAGAATACAGTACAACACAAAATAAAGCATAGACATTTTTTGTCAGAAGTCCTCTCTTTACCTACTTTTCCCTCCTTTCCCCTCTTCACCCCAAATCTTCTTACTACTACTTTTGACTCCTCATCACAACCATTAAAAACTGTATGAAGGCAGCTGGTAATGTTATTGCAATTAGCAAAGGGGCACAATATCAAGGAAATCAAACACAATGGGAGTGAAAGGGTTTTAATTGGCGTTGTTTAAATGTAATTTTAAAGTAATTTTAAAAGGTAGTTTCAAGTAGGTAAAAGTAGGAAGGGATTCAGAGGTAGCCAAAAGGTGTGAAAGGGTAAAGTAGTGGCTGATTGTTCCTTCCTGCTGGGGTGATCGTACTTTATTTTGAGTTGTACTGTATGTGCTTGATATAACTACTACAGTAATATGGGGTGAATTGGGACAGAATTGAGGGTTTTTCTGTCATAGCATGGTCACAAATCAACTTATAAACCTAAATATGGTGCCTAATTATGTCCGAACTCAAGGCCCACTATCCCTAGGAGCATTAAAAGATATCTTTAATTTTCAATGATTTATTCATGAAAAACTACTGTCCCAATTCACCCCTTATTTTGGGGTGAATCGGGACAGTCCTCTATTTCTATAAAATAATACTTCCTGCCATATTTAGGTGATTGCTACTTGTGAATGAACATTAGAAAATATATTTGACGTGCAAAAAAAATTTTTGGGAAAAATCTTTACTGAATTACACGTAAAATTTGCAGATTTGTAAAAAATATGATAAATGACAAAAAAGTATTAAGATATGTATTTTTCTGTTAATTACGCCATACATAGGTAATTCTGAACTAAATCCAATATCAATGATGACAATTTCAATAGTATTCTTCAAAAAGCCATGCTAGTATATTCAAATGAAAATTAGCAGGGTTATTTTTTTCTGAATCTGAAACTTTGTCATTGCCCTGGATCTGAACCTATGACCAAACATACAAAATCCCACATCTAGTCAACTACTCTGGTGCCTTAATAGGCCAAAACTAGTTTAATAAAATTTCCTGTTAGATCAGTGCCTCTAATATTTATGCTTTTTGTGTTACAAGCAAAGTTTTAACCAGATACAGAGAAAGCAGTTTCTGCAGGGCCAAGTTTAAAGTACTGCAGCTCCTCACTGCCTGCAGTTAGAATTATAAAACCCGGCCAAAATATGCGCTACAATGTATACTAGAACTGTGCCAAAAATAACGGACCTGGGTAAAGTACAGGTAGTTGTAGTCAGAGAAATAAAATACATTCCTATACTGTCCCGATTCACCCCAGTGTCCCGATTCACCCCATATTACGGTACCACTTATACAGGATAAACTTCACACAGCATCCAGCGTGGTGGTCTGTCCCAAGGCTTTTCAAACTTAATTGTGACTTTTGTTGAGCAAGAGTCTGCACATCTATAGACACAGGCAAATCCTGCATTCTCCACACCACTGCTGATCAGCAGACATTCTTTCATTGATGAGGTGAAGACTATGATGTTGGAATTCTCACAAGAGGGCACTAACATCAGGAGTAGCTTGATCTCCAACGGGGACTTCGCATGGACTATCAGAGGTAGATAGCTGTTCAGAACTGACTTGTTCACCTGAAAAATATTTACATGTACATATGAAAAGAAATGACTAAGTTAAACAATACTTCTTCCACAATTTGTTTCAGTTATTGTAAACAGTTTCGTCTGTTCTGACTTTAAGTTTTGTGTCGGAAAAATTGAATAAAAGGGCTTTGAAGCAACCAAAGACCCTTAATCAGCCGGCTTTCAATCAGTTTTATTTTTTATTTTTAAAAAAGCATTTTTGCCTTTCTTTTTCATAAGATTTTGCTCTTTTACTGTGATGAATCTATTGTCATAAGTTGGTACCAAATTTGGCATTGGCTGATGTTTTGCCCTTCAAGTGTTTACACCAAATGTCAGATGATTTCATAATGTCAGTCAACTTACGCTCAAACAAGTAGCACTATCAGCATCATTTATGAAAACATAAGAGTTATCCTCCAAAGAGACCATTGATGAGAGACCTTCATTGCAGACATCCACTTCGCTCAGGTGCAATGGTTGAACTGTTGTGAAAGGACAAATTAGTCAAATAAAAAAACATTCAGCATTTAGGCCTACGGAGAAGGTGCAGTGGAAGCTTGAGCCACCAAACAATCAATTAACAATCTCCAAGTAAATGTAAATAATAATTTTGTTTATGTTTTTTATCACCTCCACCCTGATCTAAATATAAAAGATATGGTATGATAAACCAGATCTTTACAAAACTTAAATTTCTTTTAAAATACCCAACCCATTTCAATGTTTGGGCCTAAAACGTTTCTATTATAGCACAATTCCAGGCTGTATACTAGGTTTGGGACTCATCTTTTTAAGTTTCTTCAGGAGCACTGTGAGAAGTGAATAAAACATTGCTGGAGTTACTTACCATCGTAATACTTCCAGTGTAGAGGCATGCCATTATGAGAACTGAAAGCCAGATGATTGATCTCCATGGGGGCAGCTTTGTCATCATAAGAATAAATAATATCCTTCCCTGCTTCAGCTCCATATCCAACGGAAATTACATGGTTTGCCCAAGACACCCAGAAGGAACGAAATTCTTGATTACTCAAGTACTCAGCAGAACTAGTTGGTGTCAAAACTAATTCATCACCATGGAGGCCAATTTTTCTCAGAGCACATCTCGAATTATCCCATCCGCCAATTACAATTTCATAAAAGTTCTCTCCATCAAATCGAGATTTCACATCAGCAAAGAGACCAATGTGGGCATTCCTTGGTCCCTTTACTCTAAATGTTATATTGGATATTTCTCTCACATTATAAGGTGTGTAGATATAGTTGTAATTATCCATATTTACTGATACTTCTCCTGAAAACGGCAATACAAATCATGTGAATATGTACTCTTCAAAAAATTCAGGAGTTTGTGTGTCAAACTAATTCTGGTCAATCAGTTTATGACAACCAAATATACTGAGAACTTTACTGAGAACTCCTTAATAATTATTTTGGTGACTCCCCCCCCCCCATTTTTAAAAATAAAATTGCTGTTTCATACCTCAGCTTGAATCTTACCAAGTTTTACCACATTTTCATGGGTATTTTTCATTTTATAAGCCCACAGATTGTAAAAAACATGATTTTCCCTATGTTTTCAATGTTATATCCGAAGACGAATTGGGTTGCATTCAAGTGTCAGTAGTTCTCTAAAATTGCTGGTGATTTATTTTTCCCCTGTATTCCTTTTTTCTCAGCATGCTTATCACATAATTTCATTCACTTTTTATGGTTGGTTCTGAACTGTATCATTTCCCTTTAAAACTGGGGAGACATGATTGTATTCAGTTGTTTGAGACCAATGATGTCACCACAAGTCCTATCTTTTACAATGGAACGAATAGTCAATTTGCGTTGACGTGTGGTTTGACTCGTGCTGATAGCATGGCTAGTATAGAACAAATACATTATGACCCCACTGCAGTTGATATTCTTTTAAAACACATTCATGCTCTAAATCACTACAATACATACTTTCTATACTTACTTCCCTTGCAAATATGATCCAAACTCCCAGCAAGAAAACAGATTGTTAAAAGTTTAATCAAATCAACTTTTCTTCCTGGTCCAGCCATGATGTCTTAGAGATTTCTGTAGTTTCGAATCACTATCATCTCAAATTGTTTGCAGTGATTTTTTAAAGAGTTGTGGTATGTAACCATGGGACGAGAGTAAACAACCATTCATGCAATTGAAATAATACTTTCATCAATTAGTGCATTTGCTTCATCTGGTTATTGATTGAATAATCAAGTGCTCTGTCATTGTTACAAGAGAATAAAACCATTACAATTAAAATTTTATTGTCATCTTAATGAAGTTGCCATGGTGGTAGACATCAAGTTTATGCCAAATAATTCATTGATAGCAAAATTGACAAAATTGTGACAATTTTTTCACATGATACTCTTTTTACATTAGTTCTTACAAACTTCCCACATACAAATCAATTGAAGACTGACACAAAAAACGTTTGACGCTTATTCCAGCAGAGGGTCATTCTACAGCAATGTTCCCGTTTTACTAAAATACATGATTTAATCAGTATAAGGTCAAGATAGGGTCTGAATTAAACCTGTCAATGCTTGTCATGATTCACTCCTCAATTTCAATATTGGCTAAAATTAACAGACATTTTGGTCACCTTCAATAGAGAATTCTCAAACAAAATACTGTATAATATATCAATTTTTTTTTTCCTACCATGTCCTCTATTGAAAATAAATAAATCTGAGTCTGAGTCATTTCCTATGAGTCATTACCACATAACTGTGATGACTTCTAGATGCATGTATGGCTATGTAGTGGGGTCTGAACTTGACCGAATCATCAGTCTCTTTCGCTTCGTGCATTTCCGTCCTACAGAGCTACATAAAACATGAAACAGTCACTCAAATGCCTTGAAACAGTTATCATGAAAGTTTATGAGCAAAATAAAGTGAGGCATTTCAAATTGTTATTAGTTGGTATTCTGTGTAGCCTACCAGTGTAGGATCAGATGCAACAAACACATTTGAAAACTTTCTTGTTTTTCTCTGACCCTCACCAAAATATAAATAGCAGTAACTTTGAAGTATACCTTATACACATTTTTAAGCAACTTGATTTCCACTGAACAATTTTCATCAACAATCATTGACAGAAAGCTGTTTGGAGCACAAAAAACAGTTATACTATAAATGCACAGAAATCAAAAATCATTGTCTCGTTACTATCTAAACTGGGTTAACATCACACAGCAACCATCGTGGCGGTCTTTCCCAAGGCTTTTCAAACTTAATCGTGACTTTCGTAGAACAAGAGTCCACACATCTATAGACACAGTTGAATCCCCCATTCTCTACACCACTGCTGATCAGCAGACATTCTTGCTTCAACGAAGTGAAGACTACAATGTTGGAATTCTCACGAGAGCACTAACATCAGTCCTGAGCAACTGATCTCCACTGGGAATTCCACATGGACAATCAGCGGCAGATAGCTGTTTGGAACTGATAGTCTCACCTGGACAAATAATAAACAAAAACGTGAAAGAGTAAATGGCAACTCTATCAATTGCCATAGTTTGGTTTAGATATCCGTAACTGTCAAATGCGAGGATGATCCACTACCAACATAAGCAAGAAATGCACTCTCTGAGTCTGAGTCAACAAAGTAAATTTCTAGGATACAGTCAGACCAAGAATTATTCAGACGTTTGCTGTTTTGTTATTATTTTGATGAAATAGCAAAGTAATCAGTGAAACATGCAGTCAAAGTCATATTTGGTATTAGGTGAAACCTGTCCAGTACAAATTTATTGCAAACTGTCACAAAATCAGATGAAAATAAACTCAGCAACATTAAAAACGCACACTTTTAAAAAGGCTAGAAATAGTACTTTCTCTATAGACATCAAGATGAAATTTTGCCCACTTCTAGTAGTTGCCATCAGGTATATCAACGAAAAATTTCAAATCTCTAAGTTCAGCACTTTTGTGTCAAATTAAATCGTCGTGGTCACTGTCGAAAATGGAAGTCACAAAACTTCAATTTCCTCTGATCATTAATTTCAACAACTTAGCTGTTCTTTCTACAAACGTTTTTGATAAGCCAGGAAAGTTTATAATTTTCCTTGCTTGATGAGTCAGGGAAAAGGGATATTTGACCAAAGCACAATTAAAGAGGATGAATTTAATAAAAATTAAGTGTCAATGCTGACGCACCCCCTACTGGAGCCTTTTGTTAAAACCTTAAAAAATGATGTTTTATTCAGATTTTTGAGACAATTGATATGGAATGATTGTCTGTGTGTGTATTTCTACCCTGGGCATGCATAAAACCCCCATTATTTAACAGTTCTGGTTATCATGCTTCACTTGAAGATGCAAACTCGTAAATTTTTAATTTTTAATTCAAAATCTGCTTTATCATCGACTTTTTTTTTCAAAAACTTCCATGGGACCTCTTTTGGAAGTGTTGTGCCTGTCATGTGAAAATTTCATAAGATTAATCCCATCCAGTATGTCACAAAACCAATATTTCCAATTGTGTTTTTTGTGTTGAAATGCAGTTTGTGACTTCCATTTTTGACAGTGACGACGACAACTTAATTTGACAGAAAAGTGCTGCTTCTAGAGATTTAAAAATTTTCATGAATATACCTGATGGCAACTACCAGAAGTGTGGAAACTTTCATCTTGATGCTTAATGAGGAAGTACTATTTTTAGCTTTTTTGAAAGTGTGCGTTTTTAATGTTGCTGAGTTTAGTTACTTTTGTCGATATCAGGAACCAGAAATTATTCAGACACTTTTACAAAAATGTAGAAAGTTAACTATTTACTAATATTTTTCCCAAATATTGCCAATAAACTACCATGTGATCATTGTGGCCACATTGGATGACATATGTGATCATCAGTTAAGAAAATGTTGATGAATATGTGAGATAAACATCTGATTCAGTTTATCACATTTTCTTGACTAATGTGGCTGAAATGTGTTAGATATCAATTGGAAATATTTCAGAATATCATAAAATGACAATTGTTAACTGTTCTATCAAAATAAAAATTGAAACACAGGCTTACTTGAAATTTTTCATGCACTTTGGTATTTTCCTTTTGTTTTTGGCTCCAACTGCTTTCTGAATCCTTGTCCACTGAGCCACAGCAATCCATCAAATCACTTAAAATAAAGTTGCATGGCCTTCCTAAGGGTGTTCAGTCTATTGCGTGAACACTGAACAGGTTTGCCCTTTTATGCCAGTTGTTCACAAATGATATACCATACTAAAACTATAGTGTGCTTTCATGAAGCAATCTCCATTGGAATAGCATTGAGGCAGAAGAGCCACATTTTTGCCCCCTTCCCAAATGAAGTTCAAAGTGCCCAATTGAGTTGCTGTTCGGACCATGCATGGAATATAGCTTGAAATAGATAATGAATCTTGCTTTCTGAAAATTTCTTAGATTTTGGTACCACATGGACAGGTTTTTGTTTTGGTGAAATTGGACAAATAAACACAAAAGTTCACCGGACTTAGTATGCGGCCTCCAGTGTTTCATATTGTGACTCAAACTTTTAAGAATAAAATTCTCAGGTAAACTAAAGCAATTTGAATCAACACAAGGCATGTTTGAGGTTAGAGAGTGCATGAAAATGTGATAAACTGGATGTCATGTTTATCTCTAATATTTATCCTAATTTTCTCAATTGATGGTCAAACATGTCATTCTATGCAGTCATAACGGTCCCTAGGTAGTTTTTGATCATTATTTGATATAAATACTAACAAATAATAGTAAATAGTTCACTTTCTACAACATTGCTAAAGTGTCTGAATAATTTTTGGTGCATTGAGTTAAGAAAAGTAGCTTATTTCACCACATTAGTTGCCAATTTGCAATAAATTTGTTTTGTGCAGGTTAAATGCATCGCAAAGGATGTTTTCGATCCCATTTTTCATTGGTTTACTTGGTAATTCCTTAAGATAATAACAAAACAGCAAGCGTCTGAACAATTCTTGGTCTGACCGTACATAGTTATTGGATGGACAATAAATGAAGATTGAGTAAACGTTTTTCTAAAAGTAACAATTTTCTTTCAGATTTATTTGCATTCCTTTTTGTTCAAATTGTGCTCTTTTCAATTATTCCTTTAATATTCATTGAGTTGCTCTGAAGGAATCCTGCTATATATACTAAACTCAGCAACATTAAAAACGCACACTTTTAAAAAAGCTAAAAATAGTACTTCCTCCAAAAGGATCAAGATGAAAGTTTCCACACTTCTAGTAGTTGCCATCAGGTATTTTCACGTAAAATTTCAAATCTCTAAGTGCAGTACTTTTGTGTCAAATTAAATCGTCGTGGGCACTGTCGAAAATGGAAGTCACAAACTGCACTTCAACACAAAACGCACAATTGGAAATATTGGTTTTGTGGCATACTGGATGGGATTAATCTTATGAAATTTTCACATAACAGGCATAAGACTTCCAAAAGAGGACCCACGGAAGTTTTTGAAAAAAAAGTCAATGATAAAGCAGATTTTGAATTTAAAAACTCAAAACTTACGAGTTCGCATCTTGAAATGAAGCGTGTGAACCAGAACTGTTAAATAATGGGGGTTTTATGCATGCCCAGGGTAGAAATACACACACAGACAATCATTCCATATCAATTGTCTCAAAAATTTGAATAAAACATCATTTTTTAAGGTTTTGACAAAAGTCTCCAGTAGGGGGCGTGTCAGCATTGACACTTAATTTTTATTAATTTCATCCTCTTTAATTGTGGTTGGGTCAATTATCCCTTTTCCCTAACTCATGAAGTAAGGAAAATTATAAACTTTCCTGGCTTATCAAAAAAGTTTGTGGAAAGAACAGCTAAGTTGTTGAAATTAATGATCAGAGGAAATTGAAATTTTGTGACTTCAATTTTCGACAGTGACCACGACGATTTAATTTGACACAAAAATACTGCACTTAGAGATTTGAAATTTTTTGTGAATATACCTGATGGCAACTACTAGAAGTGTGCAAATTTGCATCTCGATATCTTAAGAGGAAGTACTATTTTTAGCCTTTTTAAAAGTGTGCGTTTTTAATGTTGCTGAGTTTACATCGCACCAGATTGGATATTTGCTAAATTTTTAGACTTCACACTCACTTTCATGTCTTGTGGCCCATATATCAATGCCAGGCAACTTACATTTCACTTTAGATCATCAACTTACATTTAGACAACTGGTTGGATCAACTTACTTTTAGACAAGTGGTTGGATCTACAACTTACATTTAGACAACTGGTTGGATCATCAACTTACATTTAGACAAGTAGCCAGATCAGCATCATTGATGGCAGCATACAAGCTGTCTTCCAATGAGACCATTGATGAGAGATCTTCATTGCAGACATCCACTTCACTCAGGTGCAATGGCTGAACTGTATATTACATAAATGCTACTATTAGTATTTATAGTGGAAGAATCCGGCAGAATGAGCAGTAGCTAAACCACCAATAGTATCATTGTAATTAACTCATGCAACAAAATCAAAAGAAAATAGCAATTCTTATTATAAGTTCATCATATAAAACATGCAGAATTAGTATCATAAGGCAGATTATTTTATCATTAAGGGTAACTTTAAATATCTTCTTTAACAAATTCTAGATATATTTTGCAAAATTCAAATATTTTTTTGGCAAAATTCAAATATTTTTTTGTAAAATGACCAATCGCTGAGCATTATTCTAGACCTGTTCCATGTATGAGAAAGATGTAGGAGCAAATAAAAGCACTAGGGCGCAAAAAATTAAATCTCCTACAGTGTGTCTGCAGCTTTTTTGAAACAAAATTCCATGCTATTTTTCCCAAATTCCAGGCCAATTTGTTGACAAACTGACCAATTAACGTCACAACACACAAACTTTTTCTGAGCACGACGTTTGTACGACTGTCGCAAAAATTGTCCTTAAAATCCCAAATTTGAAACTAAAAACTGATACCCCTCTCACACATTAAAAAAATTGGTACACTGTAAATCGGAGGCACTGATTCAGCTCAATTGATTGAGTGAGATGGTTGCACAAGTTGATTGAGCTAACATAGATTAATGTTTTAAGCTGAGATAACTCAAAATACCGAGCTGAGATAGCTCAAAATACTAAGCTATGTTGACTAAGGTATTCAAGCTGAGAAAACTCAAAACAATGAGCTGTGTTGACTTACAGCTCAAAATATTGAGTTTTGTTGACTTATTGATCCAAGCTGACACAACTCAAAATTTTGAGCTGTGTTGACTTATTTTTAGTTGTTTTTGATTTATATTTGTGTGAAATGTCTTATAAAGTTATTTATGAATATGGGCTGTAATCCTAAAATATTGTTTGATCTCTCAAGGGGATCCACCTGATCCAGCATGCTTCATTTTAGCACACCACGGACAGGCCCAAGATGCATTCAACAAAGACCATTGCATCACAAGGAGATTTAAAAATTCATTTCTTGTGAATAAATCCCAATGGCCTGTGGCTCATCTCAGTTGGTATACAGTGCTAGAAGCCTATATTTGAACACACTCTGACTTGGAAATGTTGGTTGACGTGTGAAAGCATGCATCTAATTACTCCCACAAATTAATTTAAGAGAGAGATAAACATAAAAAAGTAACAAGCTAAAGTGGTGTGCTACTCATTTTTTCTCTGGGATAGTGTAATATAAATGTCCTTTTATCTTGTAAGTAAATAATTATTTAAAACTAAATGCAGTCTTATGAGAAGTGCTTGTTATAGATGGCGCTATATGTGGCATGACTGAGATGTCAAACTATCTGCAACAACTGAAGCTTTCATGTTTTCACAGCTTAATGTTATGATTCGTTTGGACAACTTACAGCATTGAGCTATCATACCTTGACAACTTATAGGATTGAGCTATCATAGCTTGAAAATTATTTACATTCTCAGACAGCTCAAATTATTGCTTCAACACAGTTTTCAAATTTTACAGTGTAGGTTTCCAAGAACTTTTTCCAAAGCGAATTACTTTTCGCATCCTCTTTGGTGTATAATAAACCTAGGATTGTAAAGCTAATCTGATAGTTAATAAAACTATAATAATAACTTATATTGCGCTAATTCCAGTAAACTGCTCATTAGCATGTCTCGGGTGAAATTAATAATAAAATTTTAGTAGCAAGTGGGTTTTTAGGTTCTTTTTTTAGCTTTCCGTGCCTTTATTGTTCTACATTTTTCAGGCAAGGTGTTTCAGAGTTTTGGGCTACATGTGAGAAAGCTCGGTCTTCAAACATAATTTATTGCATGATGCAGGTTCGGCTAACAGGTGTCTGTATAGTTGCTTCTCAGATTATGGTTTTGTTCAAGCCTGGCTTGAATCTTTGAGTAGTGATTGAGAATTCACAGCCTTCCATGTGATTATCATCATCAGTTTGAACTGGATTTTTAGTAATTTTAGGGTTTGATTGATTATTCTGACTTATAGTAAAGACACTTCTGCTTTGAAGACAGAATGCTTGAAAATTGACATATATGTATGCTCTTTTCTGACGTCCCACATTTTTGCAAGTCAATAAGAATATTAGCCCTGAATTAAGCACCCTGACAAACTCTAAAAAAAAGGTTATCTGAATAAATCAATTGACAGTTATTGCATGATTTGTAATTACTGATGACTTTACAGTTCATCAAAGGGTAATCACGCATGCAGTAAACGTCAACACGCTTCTGACAAACATAAATAAATTTGGCTGAAACTTTGAATAAAGGCTTCAAACATAGGAAATTCTAAAGAACGTTCTTTTTGGACCACCCTAGAAAGTGTCAACTTTTCAAAACTAAACGTACCATTGTAATACTTCCATTGAAGAGAAGTACCACTAAAAGCACCAAAAGCCAGGTAGTTGATTTCCATGGGTGGCGCTTTGTCGTCATAAGAGAATATAACATCCTCCCCTACTTCAGCTCCATAGCCGAGGGAAATATTATGGTTAGCCCATGACACCCAGAAGGAACGAAAATCTCGATTACTCAAGTACTCGGTGGAGCTAGTCGGCGTCAAAACCAATGTATCACCATAGTAACCAATTTTTTTGAGAGCACACTTTAAGTTAAACCATCCCCCAATAACAACTTCATAAAAGTTCTCTCCTTTAAATTGAGATTTCACATCAGCAAACAGACCGACATGTGCATCCCTTGGTCCTTTTAGTCTGAATGTTATATTAGATATTTCTCTCACATTATAGGCGTGTAGATATAGTTTTAATTTTCTGTATTCACAGATACTTCTCCTGAAAAATAGAAATAGAGATCTAGGGATGCACTATGAAAATCATCACTATCATTACTCTCAACAATTCAACTTATACAGTGTACACTCAGCAGCAAAAAATCACAACGTGGTTTGGCTTATAATTTCGCAAGAATTATTTTTTGACAATACAAATTATATAGCATTGATTCTTAAATCGACTTGGCCTTGCGCCTTATTGCCAAAATCATTCAGATGTGACCATGTCCTGTCTACCTTTTGACTTGTTTATCACACTGGGCAACAGGCCCTATTAGAATACCCGCTGGGCAACAGGCCCCATCAGAATACCCGCTGGGCAACAGGCCCTATCCACTGAATTGAAATTAATTTGTTATTAAGTAACTTTTTCCCTCAGTGTTGAGTGCTATGACTCAGCAGGTGACTTTTTCTGATATCATTTCAAGTACATGTAACCTGATACATTCAATTCTTTATCAAATTTTATTCTGAATCTTAAAAAATGGTAATAGGAGAGTCATTTCTACTTTTAAATATTGTAGGAGAGTCATTTCTACTTTTAAATATTGTGTTTATGATGCGCAAAAAAGGTGTGCTTTGCGCTATATTTTGAACATTTTCTGAGAAGACAATGTGACTTTTTGATCGATATAATTTCATTCCCAGTGCAACAAAATAAATCAATCATCCTCACGATCCTGTTGTCTTCTAAATCTTTCGACTGAAACCATGATTTGAATAATGTCACATTGAAAATTGAGATATTTGCTTTCTTTCTGTCTGTACTGTTGAGTCATGAAATCTATAAACTTTAAATATATTTTTATTAAATTTTGCAATGACAAGGACTCCATCAACTTGCATGTGTATATCAATGTACAATGTATCACATTTAATGCTAGAGCTCTACAAGGTATATTTGTATCTAAACTGTAAATACAAAATGTATGCAAGATCATTTATAAGTAACATTTAGAGATAAGACATTTATTATTAATCTTCTTTTTATTCCAACTAGAGCTTTTTTCCTTGCTATTTTGAGCTGTGATCACCTGAAATTCCGATTATGGACACTTAGAGGATTTCTGACCACTTAAAAAAACAGTGTAAAACAAGCAAACATTCAAACATTTCACATGATAACTGTCAAAACTCATAATTAAATTGAATTGTGCTAACTGTGATGTATACCACACTTCAACAGTACACTGGTTTTCCAGGTGTAACTGTCGGAAACAAAATGCAACAACTTAAAACTGTCACCATCCACTTCAGGCGACTAAAGTCATTTTTGAGATTATGGAGATTTACAACTATTTTAAACGTCTATGGAAAAAAAGCTCTACGAAGGATGTTTTACTTTTCTCCACTTTGCATCCCTTATTTCTGCAACTATGCCACTTATAGAATGTCTGTCAAAATGTTCCAGCCATTCGAGTTTTATACAATTTTCATATGGCTTCGTAAAAGTAGTCGAAACCAAATATCAGTAACTTCGAAGGCGACTTTTGAGTAACCCGATTACACAAAAAAATTCTCATTGGCAATCACTGACAGAATTGCACAGAAAGCCATTTAGAACTAACTGATGGTGTTACAAGAAAATGTAGAATAAATTCGTAGAACCCTACAATCATTCTCTTACTACCACCTAAACTGGATCAACCTCACATAGCATCCAGTGCGGCGGTCTGTCCCAAGGTTTCTCAAACTTAATTGTGACTTTTGTGGAACAGGAGTCCACACATCTATAGACACAGGCATGTCCTCCATTATCTACACCACTGTCGATCAGCAGACATTCTTTCATTGACGAGGTGAAGACCACGATGTTGGAATTCTCACAAGAGGGCACTAACATCAGGAGCAACTTGATCTCCACTGGGAACTTCTCATGAATAATTAGAGGCAGGTAGCTGTTTGGAACTGATGGTTTTACCTTGAAAAACAAAAAACAAATAACATGAATAATAATTTTATAATATAATGTTCAAGGTATACATCTTCTTGTACAATTTTCACTTCACACCCATTTTCATGTCTGCGGCCAATATACCAATGCCAGTCAACTTATACACGTGTTTAGGTCATCAATTTACATTTAGACACATGGTTGGATCATTAACTTATATTTAGACAACTGGTTGGATCAAAAACTTACATTTAGACATGTGGTTGGGTCAGCATCATTTATGGCAGCATACGAGTTGTCCTCCAAGGAGACCATTGACGAGAAAACTTCATTGTAGACATCAACTTCACTCAGGTGCAATGGCTGAACTATTGTGCAAGATCAAATAGAGGAGATGTACAGAGATTGTGCCATGGCAATTAAATGACAACACACTCATAGGGAATGTAATTAAAGTAAAATTAATATGCATCAAGAAATCACACATGCACCTCCTTTTTTAGCTTCAATTATTTCGATCTTACAATCTTTAGTTGACCCTATAAGGATATTCTTAGGTTGACCCATGGTGCCTTGTTCATTGCCTTCGTCGTCACAAAAAATTGTGTTAAACTCTGAATTTTGCTCTCAAAAAAATTGTGGCAATTCTTAGACAACATAGTGAAATTGTCTGAAAATTGTATTAAAAAAGCTCAATTCTAAGGGCACGAAGCATAGAGATTTTGTCTGTTACATTTTGAAATGAGAAAAACTCCAATTTTCAAATTGTCCTGTAAAATTCAAAAATAGTGTTGCTGTGCTAATTTTTCGGTTTTTATCATCTGTTTGCCCATTATTTAAAATAGCACCTATATTTTTGGTGTAACTTGTTGGCAAGGTCACATTTATTACAAAAACTGAAATGTGATAAACAAGTCAAAAAGCAGACAGGAAATGGTCGCAGCTGAATGATTTTTGGCACAAAGACACTAGTTGATCTAAGGATCAACATCATATAATTTTTTTTGTCCAAAAAAATTTATTTGCAAAATTATAAGCCAAAATCAAGTGTTGCGTTTCTTTTGCTGGTGAGTGTATTATTCAATTAACCAGCTTAATTGAACCAGCTTATAAGTTACTACCTTGACAGATATGTCACTTACCATTATAATACTTAAACTGATGGAAAAGATTAGTGAATGAACTGAAGGCCAGGTGGTTGATAGGCATGGGTGCAGCTTTGTCGTTATAGGAATATATCACATTCTCTCCAATCTTTGATCCCTTTCCGAGTGTGATGACATAGTCAGCCCAGGAAAGCCAGAATGGACGAAATTCTTGGTCACTGAGGTACCCTGGCTCTCTATCAGTGAGGACCACTGTGCTTCCATTTTTGGCAACTTTTCTCAACGAACATCTCGTATTTCCCCATCCGCCAACGATTATTTCGTAAAAAGGTTCACCATGAAATTGCGTCCTAACATCAGCCAAAAGACCGATGTGCCCTCCTTTTGGTCCTTTTACTTTAAATGATATGTCAGTCACTTCCTTGACATTATAAGGTGTGTAGATGAAGTTGAATTCCTGGGCACTGACAGTTACTTCACCTGCAAGAGTTAGAAAAGATATTGATTCTATTGATATTACCCAGGCCATGCATGTATAAAAATAATAAACAGAAGAAAATACCATTAACTTTGGGTATTCCCAAAGTCCACTGCGAGATGAAAATGGTAAAATTTGATTTCATATTCATCGGAAATTCAATTTTCTCTGATAACTTTTTTTTCTTTTCAAAATTTCTAACCCTGCAAGGATACTACAGGGTGATATTTAAAATCGCAAAAAAATACTGAATGGCAAGTCTGCTTTGCACTTGCTAATATGTTCCCTTCCCGATAATGTGAAGGAAATGTCATTTGACAAACTTTATTTTGACCTTTCGACTTATTCTAAGACACTTCCGGTGCAAATACTTACATGTGCATATTTGCATAATTTTGCCAAAACACCAGTTTTTAAATCCCCAAAAACCAATATAATCAAATACTAATTTCAATTTGTTGGAAATAACTTCTTAATCAGAACTGAAATCAATATCACAAAGGCATAACCTTCCACCATAACTGGAAGCAAATTTGGTTTATATCATATATTTTAGAGTTGTCATGACACAAATCTCAAGCATGCGAAGTTTTTATTGATTCACTATGATAAAATAAATTCCTCACACTTTTTAAAAGAAACAGACCTTGTAGACAACTGAAGAAAACTCGTTGTAATCTTCCACGACTGGTTATTATGATTTTTAAAATCTGAAGAAAATCTCTGCATTCAAATTGAATTTCAAGTTTGATTCTGGTTCTTTCAATGTGTGTAAACAATTGAAAGACAATCACTGCAAATAAAGAGTTTTACATCCATACCCACATTTGTTAGGAGGCCACACATCTTTGTATAGATCAGCCTGTGCCGTGTGTTTACTTCTTATTACCTCAACTGTAAGTCAACAAAGCCTCAGCCTCTGCATCAGCTTTGGCAAAAAAAGGCCCTCAACGAGATTGCGCGACTCAAGAATTTATCACAATCATCATACTGTAAATTCATGGATGCTTTACGCTACTCCTCCCAAACTACTCATTGCCCACAACTAAAAATTTGCAAGCAACATTATTTCAAGTCTTACAACAACCATAAGTGGCTCTGGTTTTTCAAACTGCTCATATTATACCAGTGAACTTATCTATCATTTCACGACTATCAATATTCTCCAATAGAGAGGTTTTGCTACACGTTTCCCTGTGACGTGTACGTGGGGGTTGCCATGACTACAATGTAATTAGATAGCTCTTGTACACGTATACGTCACACGTGAACGTATAGCAAAACCTCTCTAATGTTTCCTATTCAATTTCACTGTTTTATCTCAAGGTGTCGCTCCTGCATGCTATGTTTCTCAAGTCATCACGTGGGAGCGGACCACTATTTATTTACTGTACATTTTTAATGTAACACATCAGTCATTTGCTCCTCTCCTAATTTACTGAAAAATATAGGCCTATTTTTCCATGAAAGTATCATCTCTTACAAACATGTAGGCATGCAGGGTATACATTGTTAGCCATCTAGATTTTTTGCTATGCGCCTCCGAAACTGAAACCTCCCTGTTTTGCCAAGAATCCTAGAGTAACCAGCTCACACCCTCCCCAGATTTAAAAAAAATAGTCCCTCACCAAACCTCAAGATAATGGCTAAATTGTGGTCTTATTCAAGTCCAGGCAATCTGAAATTATTTATTCAGTAGTCTAAATACTGTTTCCAGTTCATTGGCTGCCTGTAAAGACAATCGGAAGACGCGCAATCTTTTTTTTTCTTACGTACTATTTTACACTGTGCAAGCCGCTTATATCAATAGTGGTCCGCATCCTAATAAAGAAACTTTTCCCCCAAAAGTTGTTAAATTTTCATATTTTTGAAAACTGCACCAGATTTCTGATTGAAGTACAGCAACAATTTTCACCATTAAACCACTGACTGCCATTTCCAAGCTTCGTTGGATACCTTCGGAGGAGCCGTCTCCGGAGGCGCATTTTGCTTCATTTTAGCTTTCCGAGGCAGGAAGGTTGATTGGCCACCAAATCAAGGCAATTGAAGATAACCAGAAAAATGCAACTGATTTATGTAGAGTACAAACATGGGAATCTGTCCTTACCATAACAACATTCTTCCCCTAATTAATTAGTTAATTAATGATCGTCTTAACGAGAAATTGGGAGTTTCCAGGTGAAAAAATACCCACATTCCACATATTTTTATGGAAAATGCCCAAAATGACTAAATTACTGCCTAAAACTTGCTTGAAAGTGCTCAAAATTATTGAAAACAATTCAAAATTTGAAAAAAGTAAAAAATATTGCCATTTGCAGGGTCCATCATGCTCCGCTGGCCCTTTTGCCACTTTTCGGGTCCCTGCTAATAAAGAAACCTTTCCCCCAAAAGTTGTTAAATTTTCATATTTTTGAAAACTGCACCAGATTTCTGATTGAAGTACAGCAACAATTTTCACCATTAAACCACTGACTGCCATTTCCAAGCTTCGTTGGATACCTTCGGAGGAGCCGTCTCCGGAGGTGCATTTTGCTTCATTTTAGCTTTCCGAGGCAGGAAGGTTGATTGGCCACCAAATCAAGGCAATTGAAGATAACCAGAAAAATGCAACTGATTTATGTAGAGTACAAACATGGGAATCTGTCCTTACCATAACAACATTCTTCCCCTAATTAATTAGTTAATTAATGATCGTCTTAACGAGAAATTGGGAGTTTCCAGGTGAAAAAATACCCACATTCCACATATTTTTATGGAAAATGCCCAAAATGACTAAATTACTGCCTAAAACTTGCTTGAAAGTGCTCAAAATTATTGAAAACAATTCAAAATTTGAAAAAAGTCAAAAACATTGCCATTTGCAGGGTCCACCATGCTCCGCTGGCCCTTTTGCCACTTTTCGGGTCCCTGCTAATAGGGAGCGGACCACTATTTATTTACTGTACATTTTTAATGTAACACATCAGTCATTTGCTCCTCTCCTAATTTACTGAAAAATATAGGCCTATTTTTCCATGAAAGTATCATCTCTTACAAACATGTAGGCATGCAGGGTATACATTGTTAGCCATCTAGATTTTTTGCTATGCGCCTCCGAAACTGAAACCTCCCTGTTTTGCCAAGAATCCTAGAGTAACCAGCTCACACCCTCCCCAGATTTAAAAAAAATAGTCCCTCACCAAACCTCAAGATAATGGCTAAATTGTGGTCTTATTCAAGTCCAGGCAATCTGAAATTATTTATTCAGTAGTCTAAATACTGTTTCAAGTTCATTGGCTACATGTAAAGAAAACTGGAAGACGCGCAATCTTTTTTTTCTTACGTACTATTTTACACTGTGCAAGCCGCTTATATCAATAGTGGTCCGCATCCTAATAAAGAAACTTTTCCCCCAAAAGTTGTTAAATTTTCATATTTTTGAAAACTGCACCAGATTTCTGATTGAAGCACAGCAACAATTTTCACCATTAAACCACTGACTGCCATTTCCAAGCTTCGTTGGATACCTTCGGAGGAGCCGTCTCCGGAGGCGCATTTTGCTTCATTTTAGCTTTCCGAGGCAGGAAGGTTGATTGGCCACCAAATCAAGGCAATTGAAGATAACCAGAAAAATGCAACTGATTTATGTAGAGTACAAACATGGGAATCTGTCCTTACCATAACAACATTCTTCCCCTAATTAATTAGTTAATTAATGATCGTCTTAACGAGAAATTGGGAGTTTCCAGGTGAAAAAATACCCACATTCCACATATTTTTATGGAAAAATGCCCAAAATGACTAAATTACTGCCTAAAACTTGCTTGAAAGTGCTCAAAATTATTGAAAACAATTCAAAATTTGAAAAAAGCCAAAAATATTGCCATTTGCAGGGTCCATCATGCTCCGCTGGCCCTTTTGCCACTTTTCGGGTCCCTGCTAATAGGGAGCGGACCACTATTTATTTACTGTACATTTTTAATGTAACACATCAGTCATTTGCTCCTCCCCTAATTTATTGAAAAATATAGGCCTATTTTTCCATGAAAGTATCATCTCTTACAAACATGTAGGCATGCAGGGTATACATTGTTAGCCATCTAGATTTTTTGCTATGCGCCTCCGAAACTGAAACCTCCCTGTTTTGCCAAGAATCCTAGAGTAACCAGCTCACACCCTCCCCAGATTTAAAAAAAATAGTCCCTCACCAAACCTCAAGATAATGGCTAAATTGTGGTCTTATTCAAGTCCAGGCAATCTGAAATTATTTATTCAGTAGTCTAAATACTGTTTCCAGTTCATTGGCTGCCTGTAAAGACAATCGGAAGACGCGCAATCTTTTTTTTTCTTACGTACTATTTTACACTGTGCAAGCCGCTTATATCAATAGTGGTCCGCATCCCGTACCTACAATACACTCTCTCACTGCCATTCTTACTCTCACCATGATGCGTATTATCACAGGTACTATGCTAGTTCACTTAAAAGTTTTCTTCGCGTCATTTGCAATTTTGGGCAAACAGTCTTTTTTTTTTTAAATAATTTTGGTTGATTTTGACCATTTTCGACCTTAGGGAAATGGGGGGGAGGGGTTAATTAGAGTGACATTTCATCTTCTGGAGTCCTCCAGAGCCATAGTATAAACCTTCTCTGGGCCTTTTAAAGATTTGTCAAATATTACGAAAAAGTATACATACATAATCAAAACCAGCCATGAGAAGTATATACACTCTATCTTCTTCCAAAACCCTAAATAACAGTTTCATGTGGAACCTTAAAGGATTCTACAAGCTGGTATAGAAAAGGAACCCTAAAAGGTTCATTATTCAACTTTAAAAAAAGTTCCAACTGCAAACAAAAACAACATTTAGATAATCCAGCTGCACTGAACTCCTAGCATAGGGCCTTCCCACCAGTATTGAACCTTTTCAATTCAGCTTGTAGTGTGGATTCTTTATATATATACCATCAAGAACCTATTGTGTTAAGAGTGAAACATTATATTCAGTAGAGATCGACTTACTTCCACAACAGAAATCATAAAATGAAGTCCAAGTAAGAAGGCAAATCTCCAGAGGTATGACACAACACTCTTTTCTCCTCCAACAAAGCATTGCTGTCTTTCAGTTACAGGAATGTTGTATTAACATTCTTTTTACAATACTTAAACTCAATCGTTCAAGAACTGTACATGCAGAACCAGTAGGTGTCAATACTACATTATGATTATTTTGTCAAACTTTTCTCTGAGGGCATCTCAAGCTTCTCTGTTCCGCCAATTACTACTTCATAAAAGGTCCAAGGGTGTAGCCAAGGGGGGGATTTGGGGTCAGAACCCACCCCCTTTGGCCCAAAACCAAAGTCACATTAACCCGACTTTTAAAAGTAAGTCCTCGCAAGTGCTCGGATTTTCAAAAAAAAAATTTAATTTCAATGTTCATATTTCACCCAATGGCACATTTTGAGCCAGTAGGCCTATACATATAAAAGTAGCCTCAAGTCCCCCCCCCCCCTATATGTGACAATCAAAGATTGATGACTCAAAAATATTAATCTGGTTGCCTTTTAGCTATCTAAGATTGATTCCCAGTGAAACAATTGGTTTTCACAGTGTGTACAAATGCTTTATGAACCAGCTATTACCTATGTCACACATCTGGCTATTGATTTTAAAATATGCCAATCCTTTTTCAATGTAACAAAATAATATTAATTACACACATCACAACTCCAAATTCTCCAATACACAGTATTATTCAAAAAGAATGTTTAACTTTATTCATATTTCTATTATATCACAGAAAATATCCAAATTGGATATATTGATTTCCTTATATTTGTTAATTGTTATTAGATAGATAGATAGATAGATAGATAGATAGATAGATAGATAGATAGATAGATAGATAGATAGATAGATAGATAGATAGATAGATAGATACTCCAGTGACTTATTGTAAAAAAAATTGAGGCAATAATTGCCAAACTAACAAATTAATTAATTACCTGTGAAGTTTTAAGCCACAGAATGATCATTTCCTTAAAATATTCATGAAAACTAATATTCTTTGTCTCTGGTGGGAAATGCTTTTGCTTTCATGCAATTTCCTGGGAATTATAGGTCTATAAATAGCCTATAAATAGCCATCTTTGGCACCCACAGCAGGAGCCACGCTATGGCAACAGCTACAACAAAACCACTTCTTAATATAGTTTTCTGCCTCCAAAAACAATTATCTGGAGGGGCAATTTTGAGATAGCCCTTTTTTCGCTAAAAAAGTGGTTTTCCTGCCAAAAACGAGTCTGTAACCTGTTACAAAAGCAAGTATCTGTGATTAACTTAACGGAAATGATACTTTTGTCAGTTAATTTGTCGGCCATCGATTGAAAAAGCCAAGACAGTGCCATGGTAACTAAAGTCAAACAAGGAATAAAGTAGTAACTGTTTATAATCGTCCTAACAATAGTTGCCATGGTCGAAGATACTAAGTACTTGCTAAAAAAGCATTGATAGCCAAGTTGAAAGACACAAACTGATGACAGCTGAAATCAATGTAAACTCACCAACACTTAAAATTCACTATCTTTTCAAAAGTCATAACTCTTTAATGACTCTCAGTTGAAGAATTACAAGTACTTGCATTCAGCTGTTTATGGCCGTAAATGACGTCAGATACTGTGGACAATTTGACCTATTTTGGCAGCAGGGGCTGTCAGCATGCACAGATGTGACCCTGATGTCAGGTATGGTCAGGATCACGAAGACCGCATGTGTCTGAAATCACCTGATAGGGTCAGCTTCCTTGAGTCGGACACTTAGGAAAGGTAACCTTGAGTCGGACACTTTTTGTTAGGCTCCACAGGCTAATTGAGAACCTGTATATCAGTATATTTGGTACGAATTTGTAGCTCAATATGTCCTTTATCTATGCCGAAATTATCAGTATGATATGACCAACGAAAGTGTGTTTTTCACAGCTATAAAGATAGGTCTAAAACCTAGTTTTTCTGATATTTTTTAGTCAAAAATGTGTGCTTTTTAGTAGAATTTTGTCATGTTTCAGACATCTTTTGCTGGCCTTTGGTATTTATCTGACTTCAGTTTCTTCGTCATTCAATTAGGAGGAGTAAGCTTAACCTCATCTGTGCTCTAATATGGGCTTTTTGAAGTGAAAGGAAGACTTCGAATAAATATTTGATAAATAGCGTTTATTTCTCAGTTTTGGCAAGAAAATTCCTCTCCAGTGTTGTTTTCTTACACAAGCAACTTCCTATTTGACATTTACAGCCAATCAGTGGCCTTGCTTGTAGACACTGCAACCCCCAGAATCCTTTGTGCATTGGAAACAAGGAAGTTGTTCTTGTACAGACTTGCTCTTGGGCAGTGTTTGTTGAAATTTGCTTCATTTGTGAAAATAAAAGGAAGATGTGGGTATTTCAGCACTAAAACATTGTCAAAAGAAAGTTTTGGGAGCATGTGACTGCATCTGGGAGCCAGGTTTGTCTTTTTTAATTGCCAACTGACAGCCAGCAAATTTGGCGTTGCATCGCCTCCGTGGTCAGGATATCTGCCATATATGGTGTTGGATACATCCTCTATCCTATAGAACCTGGATAAATTTCCAAAACAACAGCAAACTATGGTAAAATTGACAAACAAACTGGCCCTATCCATTGAATTGAAATAAACTGTTGATTTGTTATTGATTAACTTGTTACCTCAATGTTGAGTGCTATGATTCATTTGGTGACTTCTTCTGATCATTTCAAGTATACGTAACCTGATATATTTAATTATTTCCCAAACTTTATTCTGAATCTGAAATAATGGTAATAGGGGAGTAATTTCAAATTTTAAATATTGTGCTCATTATGTGCAAAAAAGGTGTGCTGTGCGCCTTATTTTGAACATTTTCTGAGAATACCATGTAACTTTTTATCGATATATTTTCATTCCCAGTGCAATAAAATACATAAAATCTCTTGTTGCCTTCCAAGTCTTTGAACTGAACTACTAAGTATACCACCCTGGTCCCCCTTTGACCTTTCCGAACTTTGGGCCAAGAGCTAACTAGGACAAAGGCCGTTTAATGGGGTCAAAGGTCACGTAACTGGGTCAAAGGTCATGAATCTAGGTCAAATTTCACAGGCCAACTTTATACACCCCTTTCCCAACTTTGGACCTAGAGCTTATTGGGCCATTAATGAAACCTGAGTCATGGATCCTCTGAGGCACACTCCCAGATCCTCTGAGGCAATTTGACCTTTTTGCACTCTGGCACTGAGAGTCATGGATCCTCTGAGGCACACACCCAGATGATTTCTCAAAATCACTAAATAAGCGACATACTCAAACAGCCCATTTGAATATGGATGGATTTTCACAACTTTATTTGAATATGAGCCCTCAAAACCACTAAATAAGCGATATATTCAAACAGCCCATTTGAGTATGGATGGATATTCAATCTTTATTTGAATATGAGCCCTCAAAACCACTAAATAAGCGACATATTCAAACAGCCCATTTGAATATGATCTCTCAAAACCACTAAATAAGTGAAATATTCAAACAGCCATTTGGATATTGATGGATATTGATATCCTTATTTGAATATGAGCCCTTAAAACCACTATAAAGCGACATATTCAAACAGCCCATTTGAATATGGATGGATGATGATGCACGCTGAGGGTTTGCTGCCACACATTTGCCAAAAGTATTGCCTTGCATGACAGACACTTATTTCTTTTAATTCTATGTTGGAAAATATTTATTCTCTCTTGTGTTGATATTATTTATTTGAATATGAGCCCTCAAAACCACTAAATAAGCGACATATTCAAACAGTCAATTTGAATATGGATGGATATTCAATCTTTATTTGAATATGAGTGCTCAAAACCACTAAATAAGTGAAATATTCAAACAGCCATTTGGATATTGATGGATATTGATATCCTTATTTGAATATGAGCCCTTAAAACCACTATAAAGCAACATATTCAAACAGCCCATTTGAATATGGATGGATGATGATGCACGCTGAGGGTTCGCTGCCACACATTTGCCAAAAGTATTGCCTTGCATGACAGACACTTATTTCTTTTAATTCTATGTTGGAAAATATTTATTCTCTCTTGTGTTAATATTATTTATTTGAATATGAGCCCTCAAAACCACTAAATAAGCGACATATTCAAACAGCCAATTTGAATATGGATGGATATTCAATCTTTATTTGAATATGAGCCCTCAAAACCACTAAATAAGCGATATATTCAAACAGCCCATTTGAGTATGGATGGATATTCAATCTTTATTTGAATATGAGCCCTCAAAACCACTAAATAAGCGACATATTCAAACAGCCCATTTGAATATGATCTCTCAAAACCACTAAATAAGTGAAATATTCAAACAGCCATTTGGATATTGATGGATATTGATATCCTTATTTGAATATGAGCCCTTAAAACCACTATAAAGCGACATATTCAAACAGCCCATTTGAATATGGATGGATGATGATGCACGCTGAGGGTTTGCTGCCACACATTTGCCAAAAGTATTGCCTTGCATGACAGACACTTATTTCTTTTAATTCTATGTTGGAAAATATTTATTCTCTCTTGTGTTAATATTATTTATTTGAATATGAGCCCTCAAAACCACTAAATAAGCGACATATTCAAACAGCCAATTTGAATATGGATGGATATTCAATCTTTATTTGAATATGAGCCCTCAAAACCACTAAATAAGTGAAATATTCAAACAGCCATTTGGATATTGACGGATATTGATATCCTTATTTGAATATGAGCCCTTAAAACCACTGTAAAGCGACATATTCAAACAGCCCATTTGAATATGGATGGATGATGATGCACGCTGAGGGTTCGCTGCCACACATTTGCCAAAAGTATTGCCTTGCATGACAGACACTTATTTCTTTTAATTCTATGTTGGAAAATATTTATTCTCTCTTGTGTTAATATTATTTATTTGAATATGAGCCCTCAAAACCACTAAATAAGCGACATATTCAAACAGCCAATTTGAATATGGATGGATATTCAATCTTTATTTGAATATGAGCCCTCAAAACCACTAAATAAGCGATATATTCAAACAGCCCATTTGAGTATGGATGGATATTCAATCTTTATTTGAATATGAGCCCTCAAAACCACTAAATAAGCGACATATTCAAACAGCCCATTTGAATATGATCTCTCAAAACCACTAAATAAGTGAAATATTCAAACAGCCATTTGGATATTGATGGATATTGATATCCTTATTTGAATATGAGCCCTTAAAACCACTATAAAGCGACATATTCAAACAGCCCATTTGAATATGGATGGATGATGATGCACGCTGAGGGTTTGCTGCCACACATTTGCCAAAAGTATTGCCTTGCATGACAGACACTAATTTCTTTTAATTCTATGTTGGAAAATATTTATTCTCTCTTGTGTTAATATTACACACTAATTATTCATTGTTTAATCGCAAAGATTCAGTAAGAAGGTGATTATTTACAGTTAAAATATAATTTTCAAATTTGAGCATTTGTCAGACAGAGTCAGAGGCAACCTCATGACATTCATGTAAACATTGAAAGAAAGCTTTGACTTGTTACAGTGATTCAACTCATCAATTGACAAAATAATAGCATAAACACATGTCATTCCTGTAGCATTGCTATCCTTGTGGTAGGTCATGGATCCTCTGAGGCACACTCCCTCTGACCTTTTTGCACTCTGGCACTGAGAGTCATGGATCCTCTGAGGCTCACTCCCAGATCCTCTGAGGCACTTTGGCCTTTTTGCACTCTGGCACTGAGATGAGTGAGTGAAAACTTCGTGTCAGAAAAGGGGGACTCCTTTGCCTCTGGTACCACTTGTACCAGGTACTACCCTTAGAGAGAGGTTTTGTCTCTATGTGTATATTAGGGGTATCTCTTCTTTAAATGATTCTATTAAAGCAAGGGAATCGCTGGTACAAGTGGTACCGGGTGGTACCGTACCAACTGGTACAGTACCAAGTGGTACCACTTGTACCAGCTAGAAGTGCCCACCGACAGTATGCAAAAGACACATAGAGGGCATATAGGCAATGGGATAAGCAAATTGAGCACAGGACAGGCACTTACAGGGGGTGGTACCAAGACTAGTACCAAAGAAATGGGAAATCGCCGTTTGAGGCAAAAAGATTTTTCCGAAAGGTAGGGGAATCCCCATATCGGATCTTTTGGACTTAGAAATTTTTCGAAAAGATGTTTTGGACTTAGAAATTTCTTGAAAAATATTTTTGGACTTAGAAAATTTTCAAAAATTTTTTGGACTTAGAAATTTTTCGAAACTTTTTTGGACTTAGAAATTTTTTGAAACTTTTTGGACTTAGAAATTTTTTGGACTTAGAAATTTTTCGAAACTTTTTTGGACTTAGAAATTTTTTGAAACTTTTTGGACTTAGAAATTTTTCGAAACTTTTTTGGACTTAGAAATTTTTCGAAACTTTTTTGGACTTAGAAAATTTTCGAAAATTTTTTGGACTTAGAAATTTTTCGAAAATGTATTTTTCCAGAAACCCTTTCGGTCAACCCCACTGGTTTCATCAAATGGCTCGGACACAGTTTTGGTTTAAATCGGTTCAGGATATAGGCTTGTCATCGAAGTTTGCTTTTTTCCTGCTTTTGGACGCCAATATCCTAAAAACTGAATACCCAACACAATTGTTTAGTGACAAGACTATTAAACTCAATAAAAAACTACCTGTTCGGCAAAAATTAACCCGCACTGTTTGATACTTTCCCTGCTTGAGCCTTTGAAATACAGCAACCCAGAAAATTATGCCAAATGCATCACTTGCGAGATACATGATGCTTTTTAAATCAATCGACATTATAATACGTCTATTGTCTTCAAGCCAAAATAATGTATTAAAGTTGTGGTTTGGCTCTTGACAACAGTATCGGATTTGACATGGAAGAAGAGGCATCGCATTCCAGCCATCAAGACTGGCGCGTGTTAGGCGTTAAAGTACCCAAGAACGAAGTGGTATTCTTCAGTCAAATAATTATTTTGTATGTGGTAATATTGACCTGCATTGTAAATTTGAGCCTCAACGAGCAGCATAACGAAGTCTGGATTGGATTATTGTCATCCAGCATTGGATTTTTACTGCCCAATCCGAGTATCAAGAATTCCAGGGTAGTTCTCAATAATCAAAATGTCTGATTCTTATCTGGAAGATATATATTACGATCCGAGGAGTAGAGGCAGTTATGGCGGTATAGTTTCTCTGTGGAATGCCGTGAAAGCTGATGGAAACCCAAAAAAATTGGCGTATCGAGATATCAAGGAATGGCTGGAAAATCAAGAGACTTATAGCTTACACAAACCTTACAATGACAAGTTTAAGAGAGAGTCAATTATTGTGGGAGAATTGGATGAACAATGGGATTCGGACCTCATGGTCTTCGATAAACTAGCCAAGTATAACAAGGGATACAAGTACCTGGCAGTTTTCATAGACTTGTTCTCCAGATATTTATGGATACAGCCGCTCAAGAAGAAGACCCCGCAGGAAATGGTGGCGGCTATGAAAAAAGTATTTAAGGAAGGTCGAAAACCCAAGGTGATAAGAACGGACCAAGGCAAAGAATACACGGGAAAAGTTGTCAGGGAATATCTGGAAAAGGAAAAGGTAGCTCATTTCATCGCTTACAACGTATATCACGCGAATTACGCGGAAAGAGTAATTAGGACTATCAAGGGTCGCATCTCAAAATATTTCTTCAAAACAAAGGACTTTAAAGTACATAGACCGCCTCCAAGACATTGTGAAGGGTTACAACAATAATAAGCATTCTTTTCTGAACCTATCTCCTTCCCGAGTAAATCGAGCTAATGAGCGGGAAATATACGAAAAATTATATTTACCGATAGAACTAGAAAGGGAGAAAAACCCAGTAGCGTTCCAGTTTGCGATTGGAGATAAAGTGAGAATTCCGAAAGCGAGAAGACCTTCGCGAAAGGCTACGAACAAACTTGGACCGATGAGATATTCGTAGTGAATAAGAGAATCGCTTCGCATCCTCCGAGATACAGGTTGGTTGACTTAAATGGCGAGGAGATCCTAGGCAGTTTCTATGCCCAAGAGATGCAGTTGGCCATAGACAACGGGGTATATAGAGTGGAAGAAGTGCTACGATACCGCAGACGCAAAGGAGTCAAGGAAGCCTTAGTTCGGTGGAAAGGTTACGGACCGAAATTCGATTCTTGGGTTAACGTAAAGGACTTTCAATGACCTTACCATTCCCTTTACCCGTCAACTTTTTGGTCGTCAGACCGTCGAAATGCAGAAAATCGGAATTTATCAAGAAGTTGATTTTGGAGGCGGACAGAATGTTCACCCCGGTTCCATCCAGGATAGTCTATTGTTATTCCGTATGGACAGACGGGTACGACGAATTAGAGGATTATGTTCAATTCAGAAAAGATATACCGTCTAATCACGAATTAACGGAATGGTGGGAGGAAAATCGTAAGGAGACTTTATTGATTTTGGACGATTTGATGCATTCTATAGACGAGGAAACGTCGAAATTGTTTTGCATCACTTCTCATCACGCGCACGTGTCTTGCGTTCTCGCGGTGCAGAATCTCTTTTACCAAAACAAGTACATGAGAGAATGCAGCTTGAATACTAATTGCTTTTGCCTATTCAAAAACAGTAGAAGCGCTCTTCAGATAAAAACCCTTGCCACTCAGATGTATCCCGGAAAAACTAACTATTTCATGGACAGCTATCACAAAGCGGTAGAGCAAAGATACGGTTACCTACTCGTACATTTGGATCATCAGTATCCGCTGAGAAGCGGGATATTTGACGAAGACGTAATCGTATACCTTGCCTCATAAAAGTTTATTAGCGAAAGGTCCGGTGGCACCGTTTGGAGTGCTATGGAGCGCGTTTCGAAGCATATCCATTATCTGGAATTATTGGCCAAACCCGCCTCTCAGGAGCAGGCTAGCGCTCTTGTAGCTACGGCTAGTGAAGATCAGTTAAACTGCGTTTCCGAGTTGGCGTTAAACTTGCTAAGCGGCCGGATAGACTTAACCAGACATTATAAAAGTTTATTAGCGAAAGAAGCCGATGTCATTCGTCGGCTAGGCGACAGAGAGCTTGGACCGAGAAAGAGAAAGAGTGTCGCTCAGGATAACGTCGAGACGGTCGTCAAAATATTGGCCATCTGTTTAAAAAGAATAGGATGACAAAATATGTAAACGTTACCAGCCACGATTCTCGTCAATATTTTCCATTAAACGACCACCAACATTTCGTTTGTCTCGTCGACCCTCCTCTTCGAATAGGGAACTGTTCGGTGGCTTTGCAAGAAATTTTGGTTACCCTGGATGAGCTGCCGTTTACGACGAAATCGGCTCACGCGGTATTAGACGTTTTTCTCAATCAAGTCAATGGATCCCTGCTTAACGGAAGAGAAACGTCTTTGTTAAGAAGAGTGGTGATCAGGGCCGGAGCAAAATCGCTGCACAAATATTACGGTGCCGCCGGGCATTTCATACCTTTTAATTCGTCGGATCTAGACAAGTTGGAATTCTTTATAAGGCCCGTAGTACCGGCCGATTTGTCATTCCACTCCGATCATCCGATCAGAATAACTCTTATCATTCGGCAGGATGATGCCTTATAGGCCTAACATAGAACAATGGGAAAAATATTTCGCGGGGCAAGCCGATCAACAACTGAAGGGTAAGTCGGTTCAGAAAAAAGTATTAAACGCCACCGTAAAAGGAGGTGTTGCCGTTCAAGGACAATCCGCAGGACTAACCAAAGTTGGAGTCGTCAAAAGTAAAGTTCCCGAAACGAAAACCGTCAATATAGAAGCGGTTTCACCGGCCGAAGCCACAGTAGAACGCGCAAAATCGGAATTGGATAGAGTCATAAAAGAGTCTACCGAAATAGAATCGGACATATATAAGGAGACGGCCAAGAGATCAGCTACGGTAAGCGGGGAACAACCTAAGAGGAAAAGGAAGAAAAGGAGAGTCTACAACGACATCTTTTCTTCGAAATGAATGACAGCGTATTAGAAGATGGCATTATAGCCACTATAGACGAACTCAATTTGTTCGAGCCACCCGTCATTCAATCGGCAGTGCACCGGTCTTTAATAGTAGAATATAGGCCAACCAGTCATTTGTCAGCGGCGCAAGATACGCCGATACACTTTAGATTAGGAGGAGATTCTAGAAACTACTTGGATCTCGAAAAAACAAGATTATTCGTGAAAGCGAAGATAGTCAATGACGATGGTACGGCTTTGGAAAAAGGAGAAGGAAAACCAGAGGTCGCCCCGGTAAACTTGACATTACAATCGATGTGGTCCATGATCGAATTAAAACTATCGGGGAAAACTATGAGTATGATGTGCAATGGATGCTATCCTTATATCGCGATGCTTCAAACTTTATTGAGAAATTCCGAAACCGCTAAATCGGGCCATCTGTCGGCTCAAATGTTTTTCAAGGATAATAATATGGACGATACGACCTTAAACGTAGGATTTATCGAGCGACTTAAAAAGTTCCAAAAAAGTCAGTCCGTAACGATGGAGGGTCCCCTCATGGTAGACTTCTTCTCTACTCCCAGATACATTTTATGCAATACTCCTATAGACTTGACTTTATACAGGTCGAGGCCCGAGTTTTTACTGATGACGGCCAAGGATGATAAAAAGTACAAATTCGTAATAGAGGATATATGCCTAAAAGCGAAGTATATATATATATATAAGTTCATCCCGGGGTTATTTCGGGACATTCGGAAGCCTTGAAAAGATCAGCAAAACGCGATCTATCCCTATACAAAGGTTGACTGCAAATGTTTTAATATTCCGAAAGATTCCACCAGTTTTTCCTTTGACAATATTTTTAACAACACGACACCTCAGAAAGTGATATGCGCCTTTGTAGAAGCCGAGGCCTTCTCGGGAAAATTGTCAAAAAATGCTTTCAATTTCCAACATTTCAACTTGAGTCAAATCGAATTGAATATTGACGGTGTATCGGCGCCGTCCAGACCTTTGGATTTTGTATTCGATGCCGACGGGACCCAAGCTGCTACACCGTATCTGAGAAAGTACGACTGCGTTGGTGCCAGTAACAATCCTCTATTCGGTATCGGATTAAGTCTGGCAGACTATTGCGAAGGTCACACGATCATTTGTTTTCCGCTCAACGCGCTGGACAAGAATTATTTGGAAGTAAACAGGACGGCTAATATAACGATTCAAGGCACATTCCAAAAGGCCTTGAAATCGTCCGTGACATTATTGGTATATTCGGAAAGTCCGACTGTGGCGGAAATCGATCAGACTCGAAATGTCATATTACACTAGAAATACTTTCTCATTATATTTTTGTAACGATGACAGAGGAACACGTACTAGTCCCTCGAGAGCGGTACGAAAAATTACTTAAAAGATCGAGCAAACCCACTGATGATGAACCGAGCAAAAATGATGAGTCCAGCAGTAATGAAATCGTAGAAGAACCGCAGAATAATGAACCAAAGAATGATGAGCTCATTCAGAAGAGGAATCCGCCGAAACTGCCGGTAGAAAAAGTCGATGAACTGGTAAAGACGAAGGATAGACGGGTAAAGATGAAACGAAAATTGGTGAAGAGAGCTCGGATACCGTGGATAAAATTTTAATTTATACGCTGCAGAATTTGACTTACGCGCTGCAGAAATTAATATACGCGCCGCAGAAATTAATTTA
Source organism: Platynereis dumerilii (assembly GCA_026936325.1). Classification (NCBI taxonomy): domain Eukaryota; kingdom Metazoa; phylum Annelida; class Polychaeta; order Phyllodocida; family Nereididae; genus Platynereis; species Platynereis dumerilii. The sequence goes on from JAPTHN010000005.1 coordinate 37,391,494, forward strand.
CGCTTGGCAGAATTTAATTTGTCGGATGGGTGAAATGACGTGCTCCCATTACAACAAAAAATGTGATAATCATATTACAATTATACATGTATAACTGCATCGGGTCGAAATTGTCTATTAAAATCTTGCCGTGTATAATAAATTTAAGTCTTTGTCATCTTTTTGGCAACTCGAAAAAAATATATTACTGGATTAGGCCACACCTCCGTTTGACCCCATTTTTCTGGGTTATAAATGTTGGGTGGTCTGTCAACCGACCATTCCTGACCGAGTCAGTGTGCGGATGACATGGCTAAAAGATGGCCGTCTAAGAATGATGATGACGACATCCCTGCCAAAAAGAAAAAAAGGTCGGAGGGTTCAGAAAACGAAGATGAAGAAGGTGCAATGCCCTACCGCATTGAAGAAAGTGATGAGTTGATGCCAAGAAAATATGGCTACGAAGAGAGAAAATTTAAAGTCAAATTTAATAAAGAATACATGGGCAGGAGATTGGTGGATGTTCAAGGAGAGTTAAATGGAGTGTTTGAAGAAGTTATTGAAAGAGGACTCAGGGATTATGGTCATGAAGATCGAGCGAGTATTGTGATACAACATAATGACCTGAGAAGGGATGTTGTCATACATATGAGAAGGAACAGAGACATATCCGGGAACTCTATAATGACTAGATTGGAGAAGGTTCTGCAATCGGATGAAACTCTGGATATCGATAATAGTTTTCAAATAAACTTTGGCCTTCTCAGATCCGACAGAGGTGGAGGAAGGATTGCATTAACAAACACTGACACAAAAGACAAGAATAACTCTTTGATCAAAAAGCAGTGTGTGACGGTAATTCCTGAAATACCCGATGATGAAACCTGCGCTGCAAGAGCTATATCGGTCTGTATGGCAAAGTTAAATGTTGACCCTAATCTCAATCATATAATGGAGGCAAAAAGGGCTCACAGACTCGGAAGAAATTCCCAAAAGGGTAGAGCTATCGAGCTGTTAAAGCGGGTGGGACTATCAGAGTACGAGCCGGTTGAGATAAGAGACTTTTGGAAATTTGAGAATCACCTGGATGTACAGATTGTTGTATTGGATGTAGCCGTTGGCTACGAGATTGTCTATACCGGAGAGAAAAGAGAAAGGAAGATATTCTTGTTGAAAGAGGGTGAGCATTTTCACGCTATTACTAATATATACGGTTTGCTTACCAACAAAGAAATCTGCACAACGTGTCTGAAATTCTACTGCAGGAAAAGTGTACATCATTGCGAACTAAAATGTCCCGTGTGTGATGTGGAAAATTGCCTGTGGAAAATGAAGATCTACTGCACGGGTTGCAATCGGTCATGCAGAAATGAAGAATGTTTTAAAAGGCATAAACAGAAAAGGTATTACACAATCGGAGCTAAAAAGGGACAACACAGGCCTTCCATCTGTAAGCAGTTCTACAAATGCGTCCACTGTGGCAAACTATTGAACAGTGCAAAGAGATCGAGAGATGTCCATCGGTGCTACGAGTGGTTTTGTCAGTGCTGTCAGGATTACGTGGTGGGGGAACACTTTTGCTATATGAGAGGTGCTGCGCCTAAAGTGTCTACGGGTAAGTTCATCTTCTTCGACTTCGAATCAACTCAGGACGAAATATCCCAGTGCGATCAGGGATACTTATTCGGAAAGAGAGAAGGCTGTCAAGATTGTACTGTCGATTACACTTGTTCAATATGTAGAAAGTGTAGAAACTGCAAAACTTGGCACTGTGGTCTGAAATGGCATTTGCCTAATATGGTAGTGGCTCAGTCCTCTTGTAACTCTTGCGAAGATGATAAAACTCATTGTCATTCCTGTGGAATAGAATGTTCCTGGCACACAAAAGGAGAAAGCTGTCCGGACTGCTTCAAGAAAGAAGTGGTATTCAAAGGATTTGAGACTGCGGATAAATTCGGAAAATGGTTGTTTAGAGAAAGACATAAAGGAGCCACTTGCATCGGACATAATGGAAGAGGATATGACTACGTGTTCATTTTAAATTACTTGCTAAAAAATGGAATGTACCCTCATGTGACATGGGCTGGATCGAAGATTATGTACATGCGAGTTTACAATTCCTTGGATATCCGATTTGTCGACTCTTTCAGTTTCCTACCTATGGCCCTCAGCAAGTTACCAAAGACATTGGGATTAACAGCCGGTTTGAAAAAAGGGGATTTTCCTCACAAATTTAATACTAGAAAAAATTTCGATAAGAGATTTTTTCTCAGTTATCCCGATGTTGAATATTACGGGGAAGGTCTAGACACGGGTTGGTATGATTCTATGACAGGCCCCTATGACATGCATGCGGACATGCTTTCTTACTGCAGAAATGATGTAGTTATCCTCAGAGAAGCGTGCCTGAAATTTCAAAATTTAATTCGAGAAGTAACGTCAGTTAAAACGGAGAATGGCATCCAGAATGTTGACCCTTTCTCTCAGGTTACTATAGCCTCAACTTGTATGCAAATATATAGGCAAAACTTTCTTAAGGAAAGATATAAGGCTGTGGGTCAGGATGGTCGAGAAATAACTGTGGAAAAGAAAGGAGGGAATTTTTGCGGAGTACGTCAATACTTTTCTAAGAATAAAACAAGAATCTTCTGGATATCCCGAATGGGTTAGCAGTGAAGAGGATAAGGATGAATATATCAGACGATATCGAGATGCTGAGGGAATAGATTTGGTAAAGGAAAACATTGGACACAATCCCGGCCTCAGAGCAGTGGCAAAACTAGCGTTAAATAGCTTCTGGGGAAAGTTCGGGGAAAAGACTGATCAAACTAAAAGCGCTTACGCGACGGACTGGACACAGTTTAGACTTTTAGTAAATGATCCTACGAAAGAGATATGTCTAGTACATAAAATTAATGATGCGTGCCTATCAGTAGAGTACAAATCACGGACAACCTTCGAACCCGACAACATGAAAATAAGTGAAGTAGTGGCGTGCTTTACGACATGCTGGGCTAGACTCAAACTTTACGATGTGATTGATTTCCTGGGAGAGAGGGTTCTATACATGGATACTGACTCTGTCATATTTTGGGCTAAAAAAGAAGATCCGATGCCTCCTTTAGGGGACTATTTAGGTGAATTGACCGACGAATTGCCTCCTGGTAAATATATAAAAGAATTTATTTCCTCTGGGCCGAAATCTTACGCTTACAAACAAAATGATGATAAGGAAAAGACAAAATTTAAAGGGGTGACGATCAATAGAATAAATTCTCAATTCGTTAATTTCCAGAGTATAAAGGAAATTATATTCGCGGGCAAGGAAATAAAACTTCCCCCGTACGACCTGTTCGTAAGAGACAAAATTCGGGGGGCCATTTATAACCGAAAAATGAGGAAGAATGTCAGGCTAGTGTACACAAAGAGAATATTGTTGGATAACTTTGACACTTTGCCGTATGGATATGTTGATGACATAATAAATGCCGAATGTTGAAACTCGTTGTCTGTTATATTCCTTGCAAGACCTTGGCCCAATAAGCTCTAGGTCCAAAGTTGGGAAAGGGGTGTATAAAAGTTGGCCTGTGAAATTTGACCTAGATTCATGACCTTTGACCCAGTTACGTGACCTTTGACCCCATTAAACGGCCTTTGTCCTAATTAGCTCTTGGCCCAAAGTTCGGAAAGGTCAAAGGGGGACCAGGGTGGTATACTTAGTAGTAACTGAAACCATGCTTTGAATAATTTCATATTTGCCTTCTTTCTGCCTGTACGGTAGAGACATGAAATCTATAAACTATAAATATATATTTTTATCACATTTTGCAACGACAAGGACTCCATCAACTTGCATTTGAATATCAATGTATTACATTAATGCTAGAGGTCTACAAGGTATATTTGTATCTAAACTGTAGATGCAAAATGTATGCAAGATCATTTGTAAGGAACATTTAGAGACAAGACATTTCTTATCAATCTCCTTTTTATTCCAACTAAGGATGTTTTACTTTACAGCACTTTGTATCCCTTATTTCTGCAACTATGCCATTTTTTTAATGTCTGTCACAATGTTCCACCCATTCTAGTTTTTCACAATTGTCATATATCTTTCGTAAAAGCAGTCAAAACATAATATCAGTAACTTTGAAGGCGACTGATTTGAATTTTCGAGTAACCTGATTACACTGAAAATTTCTCATTGTCAATCACTGACAGAAAGCCATTTATGACTAACTGATGTTGTTACAAGAAAATGTAGAATAAATTCGTAGAACCCTACAATCATTCTCTTACTACCACCTAAACTGGATCAACCTCACATAGCATCCAGTGCGGTGGTCTGTCCCAAGGTTTCTCAAACTTGATTGTGACTTTTGTGGAACAGGAGTCTACACATCTATAGACACAGGCATATCCTCCATTTTCCACACCACTGTCGATCAGCAGACATTCCTTCATTGATGAGGTGAAGACCACGATGTTGGAATTCTCACAAGAGGGCACTGACTTCAGGAGTAACTTGATCTCCACTGGGAAATTCTCATGCACAATTAGAGGCAGATAGCTGTTTGGAACTGATGGTTTTACCTTGACAAACAAAAAACAAATAACATGAATACTAATTTTATAATATAATGTTCAAGGTAAACATCTTCTTGTACAATTGAAACAGCAAATGCACGGCACCAAATTAATTTTACTTCACACCCATTTTCATGTCTGCGGCCAATATACCAATGCCAGTCTCCTTATATATAACACATGTTTAGGTCATCAATATACATTTAGACAAGTGGTTGGATCATCAACTTACATTTAGACAAGTGGTTGGGTCAGCATCATTTATGGCAGCATACGAGTTGTCCTCCAAGGAGACCATTGATGAGAAATCGCCATGGCAGACATCCACTTCACTCAGGTGCAATGGTTGAACTATTGTGCAAGATCAAATAGGTCCCATTAATCAAAACACCTACTATAATGTGCTACTGTAAGTATTTATAGTACAAGGTGGTGTCAGAATAAGCAGCAGTTAAACCATAATTATATTATTCAATGTAAATATGTATGCCTTTCCTTCAGCCCACAGACTGCCCTTTACACAATGTAGAGGTATGCAAGGAGTATTGGCATGAAATGACAATGCAAAAACTAAATTACTAAAATTACGTCTTTTTAATAAGCAAGACTTACATTTGATTTACAAAGGGTGTGGTGCAAAATTTCCTTCCTCTCTCAATGAATATCCGAAACTAATACTAGATTAATTTTTTTTTTGTAACAACTTATCAGAGAGAAGAATAATAGGGCGTGACCGATCAGTAAGCAGTATTACCGGTACATTTCATATACGAGATGTACCAGGAAACACGCTGATATATGTAAAAAATCATGAACTTGTGATAGCATAACATACCATTGTTATACCTCCATTGAAGAGAAATACTGGCATAAGCACCAAAAGCAAGGTAGTTTATTTCCATGGGTGCCGCTTTGTCTTCATAAAAGTATATAACGTTCTTCCCTGCTTCAGCTAGGTCCATATCCAAGGGAAATATTATGGTTAGCCCAAGATACCCAAAAGGAACGAAATTCTTGATCATTCAAGAACTCTACAGAACCAGTAGGTGTCACTACCAGGTTCTGACCTCTTCCAACTTTTCTCAGAGCGCATCTCAAGTTATTCCATCCACCAATTATTACTTCATAGAAGTTCTTTTTGGAAAATTGTGATTCCACATCAGCAAAAAGACCAATGTGGGCATCCCTTGGTCCCTTTACTCTGAATGTTACATGAGAAATCTCCCTCACATTATAAGGTGTGTAGATATAGTTGTATTTCTGAGTATTTACTAATACTTCTACTGAAATAGAAATAGAGATCTTGTGATGTTGAACTCTAATGGTTGTGATGACAAATCCATGGTTTATATATGTGACTGCCTAATACTGGTTAGGTGGGCTCTCAAATGCACAGTAAAAAAAGTTTTAGTTTTTTGGCGGGCCACCCTCTCAAATCATGCCTATCATGAAAAAATGCTATGTGGAAACTTTCATGCAAATCGATCATTATTTAGAGGTGCCTTGAAGTTTTGATATTTCAAGCATTATTCTCAACTTTCACAAATTCTCTGTATCTCAACCAAATCAAGTTGGACAGTTATAAAATAGGATGGCTAAACAGGCCTTAAAAAGAGCTCCATTTTGAATACAAAAATGGAAGGTCTGAGATGTTTGGTCATAATTTTCTGAAATGAATGCAAATTTGCAACTTTGCTGAAGTGTGTCATGTTAATTTCACTTTCAATAATACTTGGGGTTTGTTTCCTGGGCAGATAATGATTAGTAGAGCTATACTGCCTACCAGAGAGAAAAAAACAGAGAGTTTTAGCGTCTGATTGAAATACTTTCACTGGATAATAATTGGGCTTTATGTCCTGTTTTTATGCAGCCGTAGGCCAATTTGAACCGGAGGTGTATGCAGCAGCGTGGCAAATAAAAGTTGGAACTGCTGTGTCAAAATTGAACAAAGATTCAGGTGCCTCTACCAAGGTTGTACTCAAACTTGGTTCCAAGTGGTTGGCAGCAAACAGCACTCCCAACTGAGCTTACTTGAGGAGGAGGGACACTAAATTTGTGTAATCATCAGAAGAAATGCCGTTTACACCATCAATATCCTTGACCCATTTCTCTTGAAAATAATATTTCTATCAAAGGAAATGGGATAAATTAGATCGGTTTCATTAAAGACCTTTTTGGCAAAACTAACAAAATATTTTTAAAATGGACAAACCTAACTCCTTACGATAATACCTACATTTTTGTAAATCTTCAGGATCTCTCACAGAATCATGTTGAATACAGGAGGCCATGAAAGATGTTTATCCAGTCTACCTTTGCCAATGGACAAATAGCTTCCCGTGATGGTTTTTAAATTGCTGTGGTCGTTATGTCCCAACTAAAGGGATTATGACCTCATTACTTCGATGGTGTCGCCCTTAACAATCAATTAGTATTACACACCAATATTTATAATTTCACACCAGCCAACTATTGTTGAGAATATTTCTTAAAAAGTGATGGTGTGAGAAAAGCGATGGCCAGACATATAAGCAACCTATGTTTCACAAAGTCTGGTTTAGAATTATTGCTTCAAGATCGAATCCTGTGATGTCATCTCAAAACTTGAAAATGTTCACCAACATAACCAAATATCTGGGTCTAAGGACTGGTGAAAATTCAATTGTTGTATCATATGATATGGCTTAGTTATACAATACTGCAAATCGGCGAAGTGCCAAATCTTAATTTAATGTAAGTATTTCAATGCCCGGGGGGCGCCTCTAAACATTAACCGATTTGGATGAAACTTTGCGGGCCACCCTAATACCGGTTAAACACGCTCTAACAGTCTGTGACAACCAAAGATTGATAACACGTATAAAAATATTCATCTGGTTGCCTTTAAGGTGGCTCGCTACTCATGGTGCAGCAATGGCGGCGTCACCATAGCAACAACAGCCTGCTGAGCTGTTTGGACTGCTTTTTTGGTTTTTTATAATTCTGTGCGACTGCCACTTCGTTTGTCATTTGCGTCACTTCTATTAGGGTTAGAAACTTCTGGTTTGAAGCATTAGATGCGCTATGAACAGCACTATAACATGCCAGAGATTCAGCTTTATGGTCCGAATAGAAACTTTTTACACGCGATTTTCGGCAAGCAGGTCTAATTTCTAAAAATTGACTTTGAGATATAAATAAATTTTTATCTCAATTTCTATCGCGGTAGCAAACCTTCTCTTATTCATTTTATTGTTCCTAACAATATTTGGAAATTAATTACAAAAAAATGAGAAATCCTATCCCGTCAATTTTTTTTAGCGCCATGGTTTATAAAAAAAATTAAAATTGTCAAAATCAAAACTTTTATTCCGAGCCCCTTGGAAGTCCTTTAAACTAAATATATCTCTTTGAAATTATAATCAGCAGTTCCATTGAAGTTTTTTCTTCAATTTCATGCTTCATTTCATAGTATGGGATGCATGACCACTGAATGGCAGGACAAACTTCACAGAAAGAAAGATAAGAAAAAAATTGAGTTTTTCAGGTTTGCGTGGACTGACTTTCTTGTACATAACCTCATATATTTTGAAAAAAAGGCTGGTTGCGACCACTTTTTTTTACATATCCTTGCTATAAACTATATTTTGGATCATTCTAAACTATTTTTGAGAAATCCTATCTTAGAAAGTTCACGAGTATCGAGCCACCTTAAGTGATCTAAGATTGATTCCCTGTGACACTATCAGTTTTCACTGAGTGTACAAATGCTTTAAAATCATTACAATACATTATTACTATATATACTTTTTATACTTACTTCCATTGCATATATGATACAAACTCCCAGCAAGAAAACATATTGTGAAAAGCTGAATCAAATTGACTATTCTTCTTGGTCCTGGCATGTCTTGTAGAAAAGATATTTTGAAAAGCTGAATCAATCAACTACCCATTCTTCTTGGTCCTGGCATGTCTTGTAGACTTAACGCTGTTTCGATCAGGCACAAAACAATTCATCTTTTTGCTAGTGTAATTATTTTAAGTGACCATGGGATAGCAGCAAACATATGTGAATGCCATTAAAATAATACGTTCATGAACCAGCTATTACCTTTCTCTTACATCTGGCTATCGATTTTAAAATATGCCAATCCTTTGTTAATGTAACAAAATAATTGGTCAATAACGTCTTTTTTGGAGGGCATTATGGGGTATTATTATTGCTATACACGCACTTAACCTGGCAGATAATGCTCCAGACCCCCATGTTAATCCACCATAGGGCCATAATGATACTATAATTATGTAGACAATGTCCAGTTTATATAAATAATTGCTATTCACCCAAAATAAATTTTTACTTGTTTGTGAACACAGTTCTAATTTCTGGAAAGTTCTGCGAGTGTATCATGAGCTCACTAAAAAATTCATTGATAGCCAAAAGGCCTGAGTTGAAATACACAAACTGATGTCAGCTGAAATCAATGTAAACTCAGCAACACTTAAAATTCATTATCTTTTCAAATGCCATAACTCTTTAACTACTCACAGTTGAGGAATTATGAGTACTTGCATTCAGCTGCTTAAGGCCCTAAATGACCTCAGACCCTGTGGGAAATTTGACCTTTCTGGGCAGCAGGGGTCATCATGACATCACAGACGTGACCCTGATGTCAGGTGGGGTCAGTATGACATCACAGACATTACCTTGATGTCAGGCGCGGTCAGTATGACGTCACAGACGTTACCCTATGTCAGGTGGGGTCAGAATACGGGAGACCGGGGCTAGTTGTCACATTGCTGATTACTCAGCTATGGATGGTAGCAGCTGCGTGGCAATTCAATCAATTTTGATATTTTTAACATGTGAAATGTTTTTTTGATGATATCACAAAAATGTGTAGTCTGTCATACACTATGTGAAGATTTCTGAAAATGAAGGTTTAAACACAATTTTTTTACCATTTTCAAATTTTTCATCGTCTTCCAATTTGAGACAATTTTTGGGAGATTAAGGCGTTGATTCATGATGACATTAACCCATACTCTCCATGAACAATGTGTCTGTGTTTTCTAAGTGGAACCAGAATACATTCTCCTTTGACTATCGAGATATCGGATTGACTTCATGATCGTGACGAGGATGGGCCAGGGCTAGTTGTCACAGGGGCAAGTTGTCACAATGCTTATAAGGTGGCAGCAGTTGTGTCGTTATTAAATAAAATTCAAGATCTGTTTGTTTGTTTTAAAAGCTTTAATTGTGTACGATGTGGTTGCAAGAAAGTATAATCCGTCATGTGATATGTGGACTTCTTAAAAATGACTTTTTCAACAGAAATTTTACAATAATTTCATTGTCGTCTGACTTGAGATGCAATTTTCTGGTAAAAATTCGCCCTGATTTATGATGGCATTCATCCAAAGTCTTAGCAAGATGTGTATTTTTGTTTTTCAAAAGGAATCCGATGTATTGCAAGCTTGGATTACAGAAAATCTGTCAAGAGATGTTAGATTGGCTATATGAGTGTGACAACTCATCTCAGGCTTGGGGCAAGTTGTTACATTTTCACAAAAATGAATTAGAGTTAGAACATGACTTACAAGGAAACACATGGTTGGTGAATCAGGACGAAAGAATAAAAACTTTCTCAAGACTTGTAAAAATGTTACGGGGTTTGAAGTTTCCAGACAACCTGAACCTAGAGACCTCTCAGATAGAGTCAAACTTGAAGTTTAAAAAATGTGATAACTAGCTCTGGTCTCCCCTACCCGCTGGGGAACAGACCTATCAATTGAATTGAAATGAACTGTTGTTGATTTGTTATTGAGTAACTCGTGACCTCAGTGTTGAGTGCTATGACTCAGTAGATGACTTTTTCTGATATCATTCACTGTAACTGTTGTGGCCAAGCAACTAGCGAAATCTAAGTTGCAAGATGGTGCTTCGTGTCATTCTTCTGTCCCTCTCCAACAGCTTTAAAAACAATTGCTCAAGCTAAAAACTAGAGAAATTGACAAAATACATTTTTCTCACCTTGAGGTAAAACACTGCCTTTTGCAGGAAGTCCATGTGACCTGATGTATTTAATTCTTTACCAAATTTATTCTAAATCTTAAATAATGGTTATAAGTTAGTCATTTCAACTTGATGTGATGTGCAAACAGGCCTGCTGACTGTGCTGTGCACCATATTTTGAACATTTTCTGAGAAGACGAGATCATATCATTGTAAGATTTGATCGATATATTCTCATTCCCAGTGCAACAAAATAAATCACTCATCCTCATGATCCTCTTAATTGTCAACTGAAACTATACTTTGAATAACGTCATTTGAAAATTGAGATATTTGCTTTCTTTCTGCCTGTACAGTGGAGACATGGAATCTTGAAAGTATAACCATAGTTTCATCACTTTTTGTAATGACAAGGACTCCATGCATCAACTTGCATTTGTATATCAATGTATTACATTTAATGCTAGAGGTATACAAGGTATATTTGTATCTAAACTGTAAACACAAAATGTATGCAAGATCATTTATAAGGAACATTTAGAGATAAGACATTTATTATCAATCTTCTTTTTATTCCAACTAAGGATGTTTTGCTTTACAGCACCTTGTATCCCTTATTTCTGCATCTATGCCATTTTTTAAATGTCTGTCACAGTGTTCCAGCCATTCTAGATTTTTATAATTGCCATATATCTTTGCAAAAGCAGTCAAAACCAAATATCAGTAACTTCGAAGGCGACTAATATGAATTTTTGAGTAACCTGATTACACTGAAAATTTCTCATTGACAATCACTGACAGAAAGCCATTTATGACCAACTGATGAAGTTGCATGAAAATTTAGAATAAATTCGTAGAACCCGACAATCATTCTTGCTACCACCTAAACTGGATCAACCTCACATAGCATCCCGTGCGGTGGTCTGTCCCAAGGCTTCTCAAATTTTATGGTGATTTTAGTTGAACAGGAGTCAACACATCTATAGACACAGGCATGTCCTCCATTTTCCACACCACTGTCGATCAGCAGACATTCCTTCATTGATGAGGTGAAGACCACGATGTTGGAATTCTCACAAGAGGGCACTGACTTCAGGAGTAACTTGATCTCCACTGGGAACTTCTCATGCACAATTAGAGGCAGATAGCTGTTTGGAACAGATGGTTTCACCTTGACAAACAAAAAAACAAATAAAATGAATAATGATTTGAAAATATAATGTACAAGTTATCCATCTTCCTGTATGTACAACTGAAACAGAAAATGGTTGCAAGTCTTCATCAAGTTTCCTTCAATCAATACAACTTGTCATTGAGTAAAATGAAATATAGAGTCCCTACCTATTTTTGCTTGGCAAAAGTAATATAACAATTTTCTTTAAGATTTATCTGTACTTTAGTTCAAATTGTGCTCTTTTCAATGTAACATATGCCATTGATATTTAAATATCGAGTTTCTCTGAAGGTATTTGCCATATATTGCACAGCACCAGATTAGATATTTTTGGACTTCACACTCATTTTCATGTCTGCGGCTGATATACCAATGTCAGTCAACTTATATTTTAACAAGTGTCTGGATCATCAACTTACATTTTATTTTAGAAAAGTGGTAGGATCATCAACTTACATTTAGACAAGTGGTTGGGTCAGCATCATTTATGGCAGCATACGAGTTGTTGTCCAAGGAGACCATTGATGAGAAATCTTCAGTGCAGACATCAACTTCACTCAGGTGCAATGGCTGAACTATTGTGCAAGGACAAATAGGTCACATTATTTAAAAGACCTACCATAATGTGCTACTGTAAGTATTTATAGTAGAAGGTGGTGTCAGAATGAGCAGCAGTTAAACCATCAATTATATTATTCAATGTAAATATGTTTGCCTTTTCTTCAGCCAACAGACTGATCTTCACACAGTGGTTATCTGTAACTAATTTTTGAAATATTTTTCTTGTGAAACGACCAATCAGAGAGCAGTATTATAGGGCTTGATTGATCAGTGAGCACTGAGCAGTATTACAGGCCCATTCTATACAAGGAAACACAAACATTGATGAGTACAGAAAAAATCATTTAGATACCATAACTTACCATTGTAATACTTCCATTGAAGATAAATACCGTCAATAGCACTAAAAGCCAGGTAGTTTATTTCCATGGGTGCTGCTTTGTCTTCATAAAAGTATATAACGTTCTTCCCTGCTTCAGCTAGGTCCATATCCAAGGGAAATATTATGGTTAGCCCAAGATACCCAAAAGGAACGAAATTCTTGATCATTCAAGAACTCTACAGAACCAGTAGGTGTCAATACCAGATTATGACCATTTAATCCAACTTTTCTCAGAGCACATCTCCAGTTATTCCATCCGCCAATTACTACTTCATAAAAGTTCCTTCCTCTAAACTGAGATTTCACATCAGCAAAGAGACCAATGTGGGCATTGCTTGGTCCCTTTACTCTGAATGTTACATGAGAAATCTCCCTCACATTATAAGGTGTGTAGATATAGTTATAATCCTGAGTATTTACTAATACTTCTACTGAAATAGAAATAGAGATCTTGTGATGTTGAACTCTAATGGTTGTGATGACAAATCCATGGTTCATATTTGACTAACTAATACCGGTTAAACACGCTCTAACAGTCTGTGACAACCAAAGATTGACAACTCATATAAATCACTGTGTGTACAAATGCTTTAAAATCATTACAATACATTATTACTATATATACTTTCTATACTTACTTCCATTGCAAATATGATACAAACTCCCAGCAAGAAAACATATTGTGAAAAGCTGAATCAAATTAACTATTCTCATTGGTCCTGGCATGTCTTGTGAAAAAGATATTTTGAAAAGCCGAATCAAATCAACTAATCTCTTCTTCTTGGTCCTGGCAATTCTTGTAGACTTAACGCAGTTTCGATCAGGCACAAAACAATTCATCTTGTTGCTAGTGTAATTATTTTAAGTGTCCTTTAACGTAACCATGGGATAGCAGCAAACATACACTGAGCATCATTAAAAGCACAACATCATTAAACAACTACATTTTCTAAGTTCTCTTTGTCCTATAATTATAAAATCTGGCACACACCACACATATGGTCTTAAAATGCAAACAGGCAACTCTCATGGAAAATTATTGACTTTTGGCGATAGAGAGCTCATTTTAGCAAGTTCTGTTTGAAACCACGGTTCATTGACTGCAATTCAATGGAAAACGCACCAAGAGAAATGTTGGTTTTATGGCATATTGGTTGGGATTAATCTTATGAAATTTTCACATAACAGGCACAGGATCTCCAATAAGCTGCTCCATGAACATTTTTGAAAAATATATTATGGAAAAAGCTGGATTTGAATGAAAAAAAATCTAAATTTAGGAACTACCAACTGGAAATGTAGCATGTGATCCGAAAGTACTGAAAAAGTTTTTATGCATGCCCGCGATAAAAAACATACACATAGAAACACATTCCTTATCAAACTCTCAAATATCTGAATAGAACATCTTTTTGGAGATCTTGTAGGGGGCAGAGCTTTAATTGTGGTTGAGTCAAATATCACTTTTTCCCATCAAGCAAGTAAAATGGTAAATTTTCGTGATTTATCAAAAGATATTGTCAAAAAAGCAGCAAAGTCATTGAAGTTATTGATCATCAGATCTTGCAATTTTTGTGAATTGCATTTTTGGCAGCAGTCACTACAATTTAATTTGACACAAAATTACTGCACTTAGAGATTTGAAAATTGTCGGGTATATACGTGATGGGCTCAGCTCAGTGTATGTGTATACCATTAAAATAGCACTTTTATGAACCAGTTATTACCTTTCTCTTACACCTAGCTATCGATTTTAAAATATGCCAATCCTTTGTCAATGTAACGAAATAATATTAACTAGTACACCTGTAATTGTGCACAATTACAAAGATAAATTCCCCCCTTCCCTTCCTCTCCCCTGGCCCCTTACATCCCCCTGCCCCCTTACATCCCCCTGCCCCTTCCCTTCTACCTTCCCCATCCGATGATTCACACAAAAATGTAATTGGGTCAGCATTTATTTCAACAAAGAAAATGTGCAGCCAGTGAAGTATGAGAAGCGATGAAATTGGCATATGGCCAGGAAAAAGTGTTTCCAGCCATAAGAAGCATTTGGGAAGGACAAAAGTGAGATAACATTTTCAGGGTCTACCGCGATTTTTAACGGACGACGCTACAGTAGAATGCTATATACCCTGTGAAAGCTAAGAAACAGAGCTTTCTGGTGCTGTTTTTATTTTTCTGTAGCTTTAATAGGAGCCGAGTTATCAGCGCTTGAAAAATAGCGTTTTTGTGGTGTTATAGCGCCGATACCGTTAACGCTAGAAAGTTGAAATTCTAGTGGATTGTTACACTATAGTATGACTGTAACTGCATACAATTTCAGCTTGATTGGAGCATTTCTTCCTAGGTTTTGGAAAATTTTAGTTGCAATTTTGGCAATTCCCTTATTTGAAAAATTCATTTAAAAAAACTTTTAGAGATATTGCCAAAAGCCGCCTCAAAAGTGGTGATGAAAAATAAGAAGAAGAGGAAGAAAAAAGATGAAAAAAAAAAATACGAACAAAAACAATATAAATTCCCGTAATGGGGGAATTTATAATTACACACATCACAGCTCCAAATTTTCCATTCCACTATATTTTTATTCGAAAAAATTTTTAACTTTATGCACATTTCTATTATATCACAGAAATTATCCAAATTGGATAAGTTGATTTCCTTATATTTACTAATTTTTATTCAAGAAAAGTAGACAGGCATTTAAATTGATATATATATATATATATTATCATTGATGGATAGATAGATGGATGGAGTCTATTAGAGATAGAAAATGTTAGAAGAGAACCGACATGATTCAGTGTGAAAGTTGAGAAAGGGATGAAACAAGTCGTAGCACTTTGACAACAATCCAAAACCTTCCACCCATCCTATCGAAGTATTTCTTCTGGACAGTTGGGAAAAGCTTCTCGAGTGGTTTAACACCCTCCAGACTGGAATATTATTAATAAATTATGGGTTGATCTGAGAAAGATAGTGCCCCAGCGGAAACCAACAACGAAGGTGGAGTTTGCAGAAATTCTGTGAAGCAGAATGGATTAAATTCACTGCTGATGTATTCTAAGGACTTTCGAGATAATGCAGTAAAATCCTGTAAGCTGTTCTTGATCCCAAGGGGGAACTATGCGATGTTACAGGAGGGTATGTAAGGCCACACATAATTGATCTTTAGCTTCTCGGATCCTCTCAAGGCACTTTTTCTAGGGTCGGTCGGTAGGACAAAACAAGAATCCGAGGATTCAAACCCTGGGTTCTGTTGGGAATTAGCAATTAAGCATAAGATCCGTGGATACAACATCAAAGTAGCACAGCACTGCGAAGTGCAATCAGCTTTGACACCTGTCAGATTGAGTGCTGTTTCCCAATGGCAATTTGGTAAACTGAGGGTGAAAAAAAGCTTTAGAACTTGCAGAATTGCAAATAGCTTTGTTAAGACTGCTTCTGAGAATATATGCACTGCAAAAAGCAATTGCCAAATGCATTATAGGCCTTCCTTGAATCGCATGGACGACCGTCACGTGGGCGACATTAGAATGCAAAGTCAGCTTGAAAACAGTCCCTCAAGACTCAAACGTATTACACAACAAACTTACAAAAAAAAAAAAAATTTAAAAAAAAAATTTTTTCAAACTAATAAAAAAATTTTTTTTTTTTAAACAAAACCACAACAAACCATCCCCAATTCCACAACGCATTTTAGTTCACCTCCATATGAACACAAAATGGCCCACTTGACCACATCCATACCTGTATTTAGGCTGGGAAAACTTTTTTCCAAAAATCTCTCAGACTGGTTTTTAGATAAAATTACCCTGGGGGAACCCAGGGTAAAAAAAAAACAATTTATAATGTCAAAAAAAAAAATTTCTTTTTTTTTTCCAACTTTTTTTCCATCGGCAGGAAATCTATTGTGTCGGCGGGTCCGCGAAGCTAAGAATAAATTTTGTGTGGCCTAACCTTAGAAAATGTCATAAAATTTAATAATTTGATAATATCATAGAATCTCATTGCTATTGAATTTTTAATGGTTCAAAAGTGTTTAGCCGCATGCAGTGCAGTGTATTTCATGTATGATTTGCCTATTGTTGTTAAAATTGCCCTAGAAATAGAGAAATTTGTCATTTAGCATTGGGTATGTAAACTTTCGGGCAGAACTGTATGTCCCGGGAGGGAAGGGCTAAACAGAAGAAGAGTAAAAAATCAACTGGAAATCGTGAATTCCTGTGATTAAGAGTCTTAAGACTAGCCCCAATGTGACTACAACACCAGCATCAGCCAGCAACAGAGCACCTGGGGCTAGATTAAGACAGTGATTCACGATTGATATGTCTAAGTATTTGGTATATCTGTCCATTAAAGCAGCATTGGTCCACTGACAAGGTGTAGTTACAAAATGCAAGGGAATGTCATAATGCCTCTGTAGAATTTATTGTATTTTATTCTGCCGTCTTACGAAAAGAAAGTGGACAGGAACTCCATGGGAACAAACATAATACTCCAGACTGCTCTGCAGGCCAGGAGTAATCTCTTATATTAAAATGATAACGTACGGGATTTATCTCAAGTTATACTCAATGCCTGCTCTTCTCATTTACACTCAACCTTCCTTGACCTTCTACGGCAAAACTCTCCCCTTTTCAATGCCATTGCATACCTCTAAATGTCCTAATTAATGGTAATTACTATTAAGGTGATTCATGCACAATACACAAGAGGGCAGCAGCTGCAAGGTCTCTACCAGTTGTCCCTTTTCTGCTGCTGTGTTCTCTTCTATTCCAATCTCCATCTACCAGTAATCTGCTAATTCATCTATGCAATACATTTTTATCCAAAACAAAATGTATGTATCCGTCTATCTTTTTCTCTCTTCTTTCCATCCAATCTACGGGTAACTTACTTTGCAATTATTTATATTCATCCCTCTCTCATGCCTACACGGGTGTTATGCTAGTTACTATAAAAATAAGTGTCCTTACAAAAAAAAAGGCCTCAAACTTTCTAAATGCCCCTCGTTGCAAGGAGCACTTTAATAACCACTCATTTTCCATCGATTGAAAAAGCCAAGGCAGAGGCATTGTGACTAAAGTCAAACAAAGAATGAAGTAGTAATTGTTTATAATCGTCCTAACAATAGTTACCATGGTCGAAGATACTAAGTACTTGCTAAAAAATTCATTGATAGCCAAAAGACCAAAGTTGAAAAACACAAACTGATGTCAGCTGAAACCAATGTAAACTCAGCAACAATTAAAATTCACTATCTTCTCAAATGTCAAAACTCTCTAATGACTCACAGTTGAAAAATTGCGAGTACTTGCATGTAACTGTTTATGGCCATAAATGACCTGGGACCCCATGGTCAATTTGACCTCTTTTGGCAGCAGGAGTCATTAGCATGACGTCACAGATGATACCCTGACGTCATGTGTGGTCAGGATACCTGCCATATTAGGTGTTGGATACATCCTCTATCCTATAGAACCTGGATAAATTTCCAAAACAACAGCAAACTATAGATAACTTGACAAACAAACAGGTCCTATCCATTGAACTGAAATGAACTGTTGATTTGTTATTTTTAAAGTAACTTTTGACCTCAGCACAAGTTGAGTGCTATGACTCAGTAGGTGACTTTTTCTGATATAATTTTTAGTCCATGTGACCTGATGTATTTAATTCTTTACCAAATTTATTCTAAATCTTAAATAATGGTTATAAGTTAGTCATTTCAACTTGAAAATATTGTTTATGATGTGCAAAAAGGTTTGCTGACTGAGCTATGCACCATATTTTGAACATTTTCTGAGAAGACGAGATCATATCATTGTAAGATTTGATCGATATATTCTCATTCCCAGTGCAACAAAATAAATCACTCATCCTCATGATCCTCTTGTCTTCTAAATCTTTCAACTGAAACTATGCTTTGAATAACGTCATATTGAAAATGAGACATTTTCTCACTTTCTGTCTGTACAGTGGAGACATGGAATCTTGAAAGTATAACCATAGTTTCATCACTTTTTGTAATGACAAGGACTCCATGCATCAACTTGCATTTGTATATCAATGTATTACATTTAATGCTAGAGGTATACAAGGTATATTTGTATCTAAACTGTAAACACAAAATGTATGCACGAACATTTATAAGGAACGTTTAAAGATAAGACATTTATTATCAATCTTCTTTTTATTCCAACTAAGGATGTTTTACTTTACAGCACTTTGCATCCCTTATTTTTGCAACTATGCCATTTTTTTAATGTCTGTCACAATGTTCCACCCATTCTAGTTTTTCATAATTGTCATATTTCTTTCGTAAATGCAGTCAAAACCAAATATCAGTAACTTCGAAGGCGACTTTTGAGTAACCTGATTACACTGAAAATTTCTCATTGTCAATCACTGACAGAAAGCCATTTCGAACTAACTGATGTTGTTACAAGAAAATGTACAGTTACAAAAGAGTAGAACCCTAAATAATTCTCTTACTACATTCTAAACTGGGTTAACCTCACATAGCAACCATTGTGGCGGTCTGTCCCAAGGCTTTTTCAAATTTTATGGTGACTTTAGTTGAACAGGAGTGCACACATCTATAAACACAGAGGAATCCCTCACTCCTCGCATCACTGTTGACCAACAGACATTCCTTCATTGATGCGGAAAAGACAACAATGTTGGAATTCTCACAAGAGGGCACTGACTTCAGGAGTAACTTGATCTCCACTGGGAACTTCTCATGGACAATCAACGGCAGATAGCTGTTCGGAACAGATGGTTTCACCTTGACAAACAAAAAAATACATGACATGAAGTATGATTTAAAAATACAAGGTTCAAGGTATACATCTTCTTGTACAACTGAAACAGAAAATGGTCAGGAGCCTTCAACAAGTTTACTTCAATCAATACAACTTATCATAGACTAAAAAAATTATTGAGTACCCAGTTCTCATTTTTGTTTGACAAAAGTAATACAACAATTTCCTTTAGAGATTTATTGACACTACATTTTGTTGAAATTGTGCTCTTTTAAGCGATACATATGCCATAAATAGTTGAATATTGAGTTGCTCTGAAGGTATTTTGCCATATATTGCACATCGCCAAATTAGAGATTTTCATGTCTGCGGCCAATATACCAATGCCAGTCAACTCACATTTGACAAGTGGTTAGATCAACAACTTACATTTAGACAAGTAGCTGGATCAGCATCATTTATGGCAGCATAAGAGTTGTCGTCCAAGGAGACCATTGATGAGAAATCTTCATTGCAGACATCCACTTCACTCAGGTGCAATGGCTGAACTGTTGTGCAAGGACAAATTGGTCACATTATCAAAACATTTATTACATAAATGCTACTATTACCATTTGGTGCAATGGCTGAACTATTGCGCAAGGACAAACTGGTCACGTTATCAAAACATCTATTACATAAATGCTACAATTAGCATTTGGTAAATTTGGTGCAATGCTGTGCGTGGAAAAATTGTTCACAATATCAAAACACCTCTTACAATTTGCTAGTATTGTAGAAGGTGGTGTCAGAATGAGCTAAAGCATCAATTATTCAATTTGAATATGCATGCCTTTTCTTCAGCCCTCCGGATGATCTCCACACAATGATAAAGGTCTGCATTCAGTATTGCCACAAAATGTAAATTACTAAACTAATTTTTTTTTTTAATAATTATACTTAAATTCAATAGACCAAAGTGTGGTGATCAAAATTCATTCCTCTCTCAGTCAGTACTGTGGTTATCCGAAACTAATTTTTTTAATAATGTCTTTTGTGAAACGACCAATCAGAGAGCAGTATTATAGGGCTTGATTGATCAGTGAGCACTGAGCAGTATTACAGGCCCATTCTATACAAGGAAACACAAACATTGATGAGTACAGAAAAAATCATTAACTTTAGATACCATAACTTACCATTGTAATACTTCCATTGAAGAGAAGTACCCCCATAAGCACCAAAAGCCAGATAGTTTATTTCCATGGGTGCCGCTTTGTCTTCATAAGAGTATATAACGTTCTTCCCTACTTCAGCTCCATATCCGAGGGAAATATTATGGTTAGCCCAAGATAACCAGAAGGAACGAAATTCTCGATCATTCAAGAACTCAACAGAACTAGTTGGCGGCCATGCCAAGTTATTACCGACTAGTCCAACTTTTCTCAGAGCGCATCTCGAGTTACTCCATCCACCAATTACTACTTCATAAAAGTTCTTGTTGTAAAATTGAGATTTCACTTCAGCAAAGAGACCAATGTGGGCATTGCTTGGTCCCTTTACTCTGAAAGTTATATTTGATATTTCTTTCACATTATAAGGTGTGTAGATATAGTTATAATCCTGAGTATTTACTGAAACATCTCCTGAAAATAGGAATACATATATAATCGATAATACATTGTGATGCCACACTCTCAAATCATATTGGTTTGTGCAATGTGCATGTATATGACCAGCTTATCCTAATGCAAGGCATTGATTAAACATCGACCGTTGTTGTGGCAACCAATTTTTTTCAACCTATCTAAGATGTCTTTTCACTTTGAAATCAGTTCACGTTAAAATGTGATGGGATGGAAAAACGTTATCATGCCCAAAAATATCAGACACCATGCTTTAATTTTGATTGGCCACTATTTTGATTAAAAAATCACCCTGGATTATAAAAAAGTTTGAAACTGGAAAAATAGTATTTTTCAAACTGGAAAAGTAGAGAATATCATTCGATCCTTTTTACCTTGAAAGGACTTGGGGGAGGGGGGGGATTCATTGCGGACATCAATGATGTCACACTGCTGGTCCTACCTTTTTCATAGAAATGAGGGGTTGATTTGTCATTAGGAGACATGTGTCGTCATTGGTGAGTGGTATGATTCAGTCACTGACTGTGCTGATGGGCAGTTTTATAGTATTTGCACTCAAAGTGTCTCATGGGGGGTCAAAATAAAGTTGTGTAGATGAGAATTTCCTTTGAGCTATCACGAAATGAACATATTACTGATTCGTAAATCAACAAAAACAGAAGTGATTTGTTTGTTTATCACCAAATCATCACACTTTAAAGTATGCAAGGTTGGAATTTTTGAAAAAAAGTTTATGAAAAAAAGCATCCACACAAATACAATTTGAACCATTTTTTAATGGAAATAGAGCCATCTGATTGTATTGAACCATCAAGACCAATAAAACAACTAAAATTTTTAGTAAATGTGGCAAAAATATTTTTTTCACAATTTTTATAACGAAAATAAAGAAATTTCACTTGTCATACCCTGAAAGTTTCTGTTTTAGACTGTTTAGTGAGGTTTTAGTCTCAATGGACTCATCATTGCCGAGGTATATAATCCCTAGGTTTCCTACAAACCTTGTGTCAAGTTTTGTTGCTGTACGATTGAAACTCATTGGGTTTGCCTTGTGTCAAAGATAACGTTCCAGAGAGAAAAATCTCCCAAAATCACCAGCTCAGAAAAAAATCAACTTTAATTGCTCCATAAACAAAATATTTGTGTATTATCTTGTAAAGTCATTCAGTTATTTCCAAGAAACTGCAGTTATAGTGATATATTACATAAAATAACTAACTTATACTCTCAAGTTTGGTTTTCTCATAATAGTGCAATTTGATGATGGAAAAACATATATAGAAATTTTCAATATTCATAAATACCCTTTTTATACATCCAGAATAAATCATTTTGTAAAGCCGTGGCCTTCTCCTTGACAAATTCATTGTTAAAAAACTTGAATCATACCACAAATTCTGATGGGCTGGAGAGGACATTTTTTTGACATTGAGGATTTTGATTTCTAAGAAAGTCTATGTACATTGCCTGGATATTTTCTTAACTTGTATTTGTCACATTGATGAAGAGGCACACATCTGAGCACCGAAAACACTAATTGTTCGAGTTTCCTTCAAAACCCTGAGTGTTTTTTTCCATGGGCTGGAGAGGACATGTTTTTTTGACATCATATTCAAGCCTCAAATTCTGAAAACCAGGTGTAGTTATTGAAATAAATGCTGTTGCTTTACCTTTAGGTGTATCTCAATCTACAAAATTGACACAAACAGTAGACACATCATTAAATGCTTATTCATCATCGCATATAAAGTAACAAATGGTCTCTCAAAGACAAAATATTTGACACATACCATTTTTTAAATTTTAGGGGACAACTCATTTTGTATATAACTTATTCGCATAAAACCTGTTGTAATTTACACCCAAGACATAGATTCAACGAGGCATCACCAACATGAATCACAACTGCCAGCATTTATGTTTGTGTGATGCCATAAAATTAGCAAAACTGCCTGTGAGACACAAAAATGAGCAAAAATTGGCCCTAAATCGCTTGCTGCTTCAAAACTAAACATCGTAGAAGGGTAAAATTTGGCACACATATATTTTAATGTAATACAAGACTGCCACCACAACAAATTTCCGTGCACCTATCATACTTTTCTCGTAATATCTGCCTAAATGTGAAAAATTGGCTGAGTGCAAACACCGTAAAACTGCCCTGATAACATATTGGCCTATCTGCCAGGATAATGATATTATGACATCACTGAAATTGAGTCATCAACTATCAAGTAAAACATGGAAAGTATAGGGGTGTGATGCTACAGTCTCACGGCACATTACGGAGCACTTTAGGCGTCGGCGGGATGGTATTTCCTGGTAATTTGGATGAATTTGGGTG
This sequence comes from Platynereis dumerilii, assembly GCA_026936325.1. NCBI lineage: Eukaryota > Metazoa > Annelida > Polychaeta > Phyllodocida > Nereididae > Platynereis > Platynereis dumerilii. Next base: position 37,414,914 of record JAPTHN010000005.1, read on the forward strand.
ATCCCGCCGACGACTTTTCACATCCCTCAGGGGTACTTTTTGTTTCCCTCAGGGGTTCCTAGAAATGGAATAACTGCGCCGTGGATGTCAAAAAAGTTTCAACATGTTGAAATTTTTTTTCCATGACGCCGGAGTGAGTGAGTGAGTGAGTGAGTTTGTGTTTTACGTCTCATCAGCACCTGATTGGGCTATTTAGAGACATACTTGATTTGTGGTCATGTTGAGTTAGTCATCTCATCTTGGTTGGTGGCATCGAGATCTTTGAGGTGTCACTTTGACAGGTACATCCGCAATAATTTTCAATTCAAGAAGTTTCCTTGCCTGAGTGGCATTAATGGCTTGAACCAATAAATTACCGTCAGGCTGTCGATCGACTGAGTGTGGTTTTCCAAATTTCTTCAGCATTGTTGTGTAGCTAACAAATGGTGATACATCCTTCAGTCTTCCATCTTTGGACTTGATGTGAAATTTGAGACCAGTGGGGAGTTCTTTTTTGCTGTTGGTGAGTGTCGTTTTACTCTTGTCTTTGTGAGGTAGCAATCCGATTGTTGAGCTTTTTTGTTTTGTTGTCTTGGGTGGTGTCTTGTTATCTGGAGTAACATCTTTTTCCTTTGGTAGGTTGAGGGACTTCTCAGTCCCTTGGGCAACAGAAGAGAAAATTTGACGTTGATGGATCATCTTCTTCGGTGATTCAGGGGAGTTCACAGGTTCTTCCTTGCTTGGCCAGTCTGGTGGTCGAGGCGGTGAAGGTGTTTTCATTAAGACATCTGTGAAGAGGTTCCTGTCCAGATGAATCTTTCTCTGTGGTGATGAATGAAGAGCTGGTCTTGGGTAATCTGCTTCTAGGCAAGGTTTGTCCGGGTCCTGTTCTACAAGGCGTTTGGCTTCGGGAAAGGATAGTCGTCTTTCAGTTCGTAGTTGTAGAATTTCTTTTTCCTTCTTGAAGACTTTGCAATTGTGGCTAAAGGCAGGATGGTTCCCTGAACAGTTGACACAATGTGAAAGTTTAGAGCAAGGTTTATCGTGGGTGTGTGCATGACCATGGTCACCACAATTGGCACAAATTGTTGGCCTGATGCATGTACGACTAAAATGGCCATACATTTGGCAGTTGAAACAGCGTTTTGGATGAGGAAAGTATGGAGAGACTCTGCACCATTCAAAGGCTACAGGTACTTTCTTTGGTAATCTTTCGTCTTTGAATGTTAGCAACAGTAACTCATAACCATTCTTGTGAGCAAGACGTTTGAATTTTGCGATGCCGTATTTGTGAAACCAATTTGTAAGTTCATTGTCTGAGCAGGTCTTACTTTCTTTGGAGAAAATAATGCCTTTGCCTGATCTTTGAAAAGGTTCAATGACGACTTTGGTATTGGCTATCTCATGGGTGCCGATCAATTTTTCTTGTTGCTCAGAGGTCGCAGGTTTAAGAAGGAATGTGCCATTGGTTTGGCGTCTCAGGCTATCTGCAATTGTCGTGTCGCAAAGGTCTGCAATTTTTTCGTAGATAGCAACAGATGATAGGTCTTCCAGTGATTGTGTGACACCTTTTATAACAAGCAAATTTTCAGTCTTTGACAGATGTGGGGGGCGGTCAGGGTCAGTCAAGTCATCCGGAGATGTCCTTGTCCATTGAGATCTTGGTAGTCCAGTCGCAAATTTTTCGATCTCAGCCTGGTTTCCCGCTGAGGGACGCGCACCTTGGTAACCCGGTTGACGTACGATCCGGTTTGGAATCATGGTAAATGACATGTTCATTGATATTCCCCTGTAAGGTAGGGGACACACCGTGCATGCGCACTGTCTCATGTTGGCCACTAAGGATAGAGGTCTTCACCTTAGTGTTACCACCCACCGCCACGAGGAGGCCCGAGACCTGCGGGGGCTCCACGACGCCGGAACAGAGCCCAAAATGTTCTTGATTTTTGGATGTCCGGCGGGTTTTTTTTCGGTGAGAACGACTCAAAAACATCTCCGGCGGGATATTAGGACATCCCCTGCCCCTGAGGGGACCTCTCCTGCCCCTGTGGGGTCTCCGCCGATTTACGATTTTATCCCGCCAATTTACGATCAAATCCCGCCGACTTATGATCTTATCCCGTCGTGATATGCTTTTAGTTAATTATATAATCATTTTATAAACATTGTGTGTCGCCGGTTGGTCATTTTTTTCCTAGAATTCATCTCAAGCTATCCCTTAGGGATAAAAAGTTGTCCATAACGTGCCGTGAGAACTGGGCATATGTCACTTTACCTCACCAGAAGTTGTATTTCCATGGCTGTAGGAACTAAGTTAATATTCCTTAGTTTAAAAAAGAGACACTTATAAATGCTCTGAAATCATAACAATATACATACCTCCATAGCAAAAATGATATAACCTCCAAAAAATTATGAAAAGCTGAATTATATGTGGAAATCTTCTTGGTCCAGCCATAGTGTAAAATTATTCTTGTAGACTTCCGAAGAGTGTAATTTACACTTTGTACAAACAGATCTATTTTGTGTTTAGAAAGTTCTCTGGAATGTAGCTTGGTACAGAGGCAAGCGTCTGCGGTGTAAGATACTTTCAACAGTACAGTCATCATATACGGGCATCGATCGAAAAACGACAATGATGTGCATTGTGAATGAAGAAGGAAGTATTAAAATTTTATAATCATTTCAACAAATGTTGCCATGGTCGAAGACACTAACGTCTTACTAATAATTCATTGACAGCCAAAAGGCCAATATTGAATAGCCAAAAGGCCAATATTGAATAGACAAACTTGCGTCAACTGAAAGTGTTGTCCTGAGGACTTCATTCAGAAAAATCTGTTGAAGACCAGCACCAAAAGAAAGGCAGTTCATGGTCTTTACTGAGTTCATGGAGATAAAATGTAGAATTATATTCATTTTAATAGTGTATATGTACAGTACATAGATATTGTAAAATATAAACATATACGTTTATTTTTTTCTGCCCTTGTCGGCCCATTGCACAACTGCCCAGGAACTGTATTAGGTCTTATTAAGTTAATGATTTCTGCCCTCAGGCCATAACTGATTAATACCCCAGTAATGCTCTCCAAAAAAATGTTATTGACCAGTTAACTTCTGGGAAAGGGAAACAATAATGTCACAATGACTTTATATTCAAGTCCAGGTCGAACACGACCTAAAACAACGAAAATACAACACCAGACTGATATCACAATGCCCACAGGGTCCCTACATCAGAACAACTATGTCTTGCGCAACACCTGTTATCACAAATTCATGAATCTTCAAACATTTATATACCAGCCACACAGCTCTTGCACCATATGAGAAATAAAACATCTCAGTGTCATGCTCGTAGCACAATATTGATTTCTTTAGACTACACCATATTCCATCAATGTCTTATCAGGCAAGAGTGAAGCCAATTTCTCACTTAGGAGATGTTCTGAGAGAAAAGCTGACATCATTTTAAAAAAAAAAAATTCATGACATTCCCCTCTGCTAAGAAAATACCAACACATCTTCAGAAAGTCCGTCATTAGAAATCTTTTAAGTTTGTATTCTGATCAAAGCTTCTATTCTTAGAAATCTATCTGCATTTTTAATTATTAATAATCTAAAAAACAAAAATTGAAAATACATCTAAAACCACATAGGTACCACCAAGGCACCAACATAAGACAAATAACTAAAATTTCTTCACAAAGAGACCAATTTTGAGGCATGTCCCATTGCTTTATAAAACCGACAGTGACCTTGGTCGAACATAAGTCGCTGCAACTGTAGACACGGGCAACAGATGGCCTGTAGGCGCATAATACAACAAACCAAATATCACTGATTAGGAACCACTTCACAAAGAGACCAATTTTGAGGCATGTCCCATTGTTTTATGAAGCCAACAGTGACTCTGGTCGAACACAAGTTCGAGCAACTGTAGACACGGGCAACAGCTCCGTCCTCTTGGCTACTTCTTACCAATGGACATTCCAACTTTGATGAAGTGAAAACCACAATGTTTCCTTTGTCACAAGAGGGCGTTGACTTCAGAAGGAGTTTGATTTTCACAGGAAACTTTTCGTGGATGAGAAGGGGTAGGTAACTGACTTGAACTGCCGACAATGTTACCTTGAAAAAAAAAAAGAATTTATAGGTTAAGAAATGAATCACTTACAGGCAATTTAATTACCACACGATTCTGGTCATTCACAGTTGCCTGTGAGGAATCAATGTTATACAGGTACTCCAGAATCGCGTACTAATTTAATCGCCTGCAAACCAAAACAAACTCAAATTTTACATTGTTTTGCATGTGTATACATGTTCTATATCAGAGCAAAGTACTAAAACAACATAAGCAATTCTTGTTTCAGCATCAAACAGACTTGTGACAAGAATTCAGGAAAATTGTATAAAAACAGAAAGCGGAAATAAAAACTGGATGCAAGCTCAATTATTCAATTAATCTTAAGCTCAATTATTCAATTAATCTTAAAAGTTCTGCAGAATCAAAAAAAGAAACAAGACGTCCAATTTGTCAAAACCAAAATGAACTGTTCACTGTAAATGATTATTTCCAGATTCATGAATAACAATTATACTCGACATACAATACCAAATGACTAGCTTTCGCTCGAAGCACTAAGTCACTCACATTGAAGCAAGTCGTTGTGTCATTGTCATTTATGATGTTGATAGTGTTGTCAGTCAGAGGAGCCATTTGTGAGAAATTGTCATAACAAACATCAGCTTGACCGAAGTGTAATGGCTGAACTGTAAAAGAAAAGTAATGGAATTCTGAGGCATAATATAAGAGGTTATACAGTGAACCGACCTACCTTAGCAAATTAAACAATCACAGAAAATTTCTAAAAGAAAACGACTCTTTAACTTTTTTAGCAGTTGGCCGCTACTGCAATATCAATAAGTTTTAGTTGCTAGGACCACTTGCTTTGTAGTTTCTAAGCTTCCTCTAATTGGCTGCTGATCAGTTAAGGATCAATCAGAGGAAGTTAAAATGCTATGTAGCAAGTGGCCTTGCAACTCATACTAATTGAAATTGCAGTAAGGAAAGTTCTGCTGGTCGCCTTGATTGAGAAACTGCCTCCCTTGCTTTGCGAGTTAAAATTACCATTAAAAGCAAACAAAGTTAAGCATCAATGAAATACTACAAATCTCAAGTATACGGTAGTGTTACTGTGAAATGCGTATTTACCGTTATAATATTTAAACTGGTGGTAAATATTGTTCCAAGAACTGAAGGCCAGGTGGTTGATAGGCATAGTCGCAGCTTTGTCGTCATAGGAATAAATCACATTCTCTCCAATTTTTGATCCCCTTCCGAGTGTGATGACATGGTTAGCCCAGGAGAGCCAGAATGGACGAAACTCTTGGTTGCTTAGGTGACCTGGGCTGTAGGCATCACTCAGGACTACTGTGTTTCCATTGTAGGCAACTTTTCTCAATGCACATCTCTTATTTGACCATCCACCTACGATAATTTCGTAAAAAGGCTGACCATGAAATTGCGTCTTCACATCAGCAAGGAGACCAATATGCCCACTATGAGGTCCTTTTACTTTAAATGATATATTAGTCATTTCTTTGACATTATAAGGTGTGTAGATGAAGTTGAATCCCTGGGCATTGACAGTTACTTCACCTGAAAGATATATAAATATGTCTCCTCATAAATTTAGAGAATGAGGAGCATAAATCATTATAGGCGTATCGGAGCCAACCCCCCCCCCCATCCAAACTTCGAGAAAAAAGGAGTACCCAAATATGGGCAAGGAGGCTAAAAATTTGACAGATGATCACAAATGACCACACGTAAAGATACAAAGTGGCCCAATAATCAATATCTCAAAATTTTCCTCTCTTTCAGGTGTGCCAAATTTCATGCTTTTCGCCAAAAATTCACAATTGGTTGCTATGGCGCCGAACTACCAAGGGTTGTGAAAAGCTGAAACAGTAATAAGAAGACACTAACCTTCTTGCGACAATTATTTCTATATAAAAATCACTTACTTCCACAGCAAAATTGATAAAATGAAGTCCAAATAAGAAAATAGATCTCCAGTTTTACAACAGAACACACTTTTCTCCACCATACAGGCATAGTCATCTCGTCCATTTCAGTTTTAACCAATCTCGCAAGAAATAATTGGCAGTGATGTTATGAGAAATAGGCCAATTAAAAACTTACAAGTACAACAAATCGAGTTGGTGCGCATACATACGTAGTAAGGCAACTGGTAACAAGTCATAAAAATAACATAAAGTAAGCAATAAAACATAATATTGATTCTTGTAATTGAAATTATAATTGATTCTTGTATTTGAAATTATATAAAGCACCAAAGCTGATCAAGTGTGACATAGGCCTATTGCTGTTACTTTCTGTCTGGCTGTCTGTCTAGCTGTCTAGCTGTCCATCTGCTTCTATGTCATTCCAGCTGTTTGATCCATCTCTATTGATATTTCCATATATATGTGAAACTCCAGTGAACTGTATCTGCCAACATAACAATTTTCAGGACGTCATAGAGTAACGTTGACAGAAGCACCCCAGAGATTGAAGGCCCCACCCCCGTAAACTAACATGTTCCGAACAGAAAAATGTAATGTATTGCATGACCTTCAAGATGCCATTCTTATAACCTGTGCGCAGCAGTTGCGAAAGAATTGCATTCTTATTCTATTGGACTTATTTCACTATATGGCCTGAACATTGACCCCAAATAACTTTTTTCTAATTCTGCGATTCTTCATTTGCTTTTCACACGTAGGAGATGTATACACTCTTAATCCAAAAACACAACTTTCAAAATTTAAACTGAAAGGATGACCAAGTTATAAAGCCTTAAAGTTACATCAAAATGCACTAGAAATACTCTAGCTTGGAGTCATCTTGGCTGGACCAATCAGAGGCAAGGGCGGGAAATCTGTTAGCCAATGGGATTTAGGTATTCAACACTTTTCCCCTGGTGTTAACTGAGAGAACCATCCTTGAAATTGGTATATTGATGTACTATCTTTACAACTATTTAAAATCAGTTTTTAATTAGTTTAGAATCTCCATTAAAAAGGCTTCTTCACCCATCCAATTAGGAAGCTATTCAAAGAAAAACAGTAGGCCTACATATACAAAAGTAAACATTGATCTAGCAAGGTCAGTCCCACAATTATCAGCTATTATTTCACCTGGTTATGAGAATTTTATTTCACAGATTAATTTTGTGTTTACACTTTGTATATTTTCATTTTTGCTCACAAAAAGGTTTTTTTCTAATATTTTGATTTGAAATATTTACTGGTACTTTCAACCATTTTATCATTGTTTTTGTACACTGTTTTAGTTCTTTCTGTAAAAGAGGCACCAAGCTGCGTCATACACATGTAAATAACTAATATTAGTATTATTGTTATTATACACAATCCAATCAATATCAATGAAGAGGAACCACTTCACAAAGGGATCAACTTTGAAGCCCTCTCCAGTGCTTTATAAATCCAACATTGACCATGGTTGAACACAAGTCCCTGCAACTGTAGACACAGGCAACAGCTCCGTCCTCTTGGCCACTGCTGACCAATGTACATTCCAGCTTCGATGAAGTGAACACCACAATGTTTGCCTTTTCACAAGAGGGCGCTGATTTCAGGAGGAGCTTGATTTGCACTGGAAACTTCTCGTGGATGACAAGTGGCAGGAAACTGACTTGAGCTGCTGATGATGTTACCTTGCAAAAAACAACAACAAAAAGTTCTAGGTTCATAGATGAATCACTTAAACAAAACAAACTCTCAAGTTTTTCATTGATTTGCAAGTGTATACTGCAGTTTTAATTTTTAACAACTTAGTCCACATCTAAGGCTTAGACCTGGCTTAACTCTATGAAATGGAACTGAAACATGAAAAAAATAGGAGGCAAGCTTAATTATTCAATTTGAAAATCTAAGGATCAATGTCAAAAACATAGCTGTAAAAAGTTAAACCTAGTCTTACAGTCAGTCACTTTGATATAGAAAAAGAGTGAACTGTTGCACTGTGAAAATGGCACTTCGTGTATCATCATGCTGATGATTTGCCATGATCATACAGTATTATCATACCCAATACTTTCAATGTTAATTTGACTTAAGGAGACTTATCTCGCTTGTTGGTAACAGCCTAACGAAAGGATTATGTTCTGATTTTCACTCTAAAAGCAGTTATGACAAGTCAAATGGCCTTCTCTTGATCGTAACTAATCAAACAGCCTCTATGATTCCCATGTTAATTGCAGAAGATGAAACTTCATAGGCTATCATTAGTCACAAAATGCATTTTTCACAGTGAACTGGTCCTCAATTTGTCTTTATCAAAGTGACGGACTGAGTATTAGCTTGCAAGGAGGTGCTGCCATTTTATCAATGAAATCGACGTTGCAGTTTTAAATTTGAAATACTCATTATGCAGTCCATATCTAAGGCTTAGACCTAGCTTAACTTTGTTGGTGAAATCTGGCCCAAAAGCTCTGGAGAAACAAATAAAAAAAACAATTAAGACATCAAATTTGTTAAAACCAAAATTAACTGTTTACAGTCAGTGATTACTTTCACATGAATAACAATTATACTGGACCATCAGTACGAAATGACTATCAGCAGCTGCTTAAGCTTGAAACACTATACTAAGTCACTCACATTGAAGCAAGTTGTTGTGTCATTGTCGTTTATGATGTTGATAGTGTCAACAGTCTGAGGAGCCATTCGTGAGAAATTGTCATAACAAACATCAGCTGGACCGAAGTGTAATGGCTGAACTGTAAAAACAAAATAATTGAAAATATAAGAGGTTATATCCACATAGAACAAAGCAATAGTGCAACAAATCAGGTCCCCCGGTGGAAAAAATGATTTATTGGAGCTGGCCTTGTGCGTCACCTTCTGGATAAAAAAAAAATGAATTTGGGTAGCAGGACAGCGTTCTGTGGGATTTCTATGCTGGTCTGCATCAGGGAATCCACATTTTGCTTCTAACCGTGAAATGTCTGATTGGCCATTTAGTTAAATGACTGATATCAGGCAGGGCAGGAAACGAACACCTCAAGAGAAAATTCCACCTTCTTCAGCTGTTCTCCAATGTGCATAATCAAGTTACTCTATTATGTTCCCATTCCCTGCCCTGCTCTTAAATCTTGATTAAAGATTCCATAATGTTATGATCTCCATTGGTGTGAAGATTTTTTTTCACACTGCAAAGCCATGTGCCTTGGTGGCTGAGTGCATTGCATGCTGGCCTTGTAATTTTGAGGTTCAGGGTTCGATTCTACTGCATGGCAATACTTGAAAGCTAAATTTAGGTACTGGCAGGGAGCCATCTGGTGATAGACATGATGAAAAGTGGCCAAGCAAATGGAACTCAGTCAGCATTGAAACTCCTAACTCATTGTTCTATGCGTTATAAAGTGAATTGACATTCCTTAGCAAATTAAACAATCACAGAAAATTTCTAAAAGAAAAATAATTTGCCCCAGAGATGGAATATTCAACTCTTTTACTTTTTTAGCACTTAACCGCTAAGTACTGCAATATCAATAAGTTTTAGTTGCTTGGACCTCTTGCTACGTAGTTTCTAAGCTTCACCTAATTGGCTGATGATGAGTTAAGGATCAATCAGAGGAAGTTAAAATGCCATATAGCAAGTGGCCTTGCAACTCGTACTAATTGAAATTGAAGTAAGAAATTGCTGGTCGCCTTGATTGAGAAACTGCCTCCCTTGATTTGTGAGAAAAAATTACCATTAAAAGCAAACAAAGTGAAGCATCAATTAAATACTACAAATCTCAAGTACACTGTAGTGTTACTGTAAAATTTGTTATTTACCATTATAATATTTAAACTGGTGGTAAACATTGTTCCAAGAACCGAAGGCCAGGTGGTTGATAGGCATGGGTGCAGCTTTGTCGTCATAGGAATATATCACATTCTCTCCAATCATTGATCCTTTTCCAAGTGTGATGACATGGTTAGCCCAAGAGACCCAGAATGGACGAAACTGTTGGTCGCTAAGGTATCCCGGGTTGTAGACGTCACTCAGGACTACTGTGTTTCCATTGTAGGCAACTTTTCTCAATGCACATCTCTTATTTGACCATCCACCTACGATAATTTCGTAAAAAGGCTGACCATGAAATTGCGTCTTCACATCAGCAAGGAGACCAATATGCCCACTATGAGGTCCTTTTACTTTAAATGATATATTAGTCATTTCTTTGACATTATAAGGTGTGTAGATGAAGTTGAATCCCTGGGCATTGACAGTTACTTCACCTGAAAGATATATAAATATGTCTCCTCATAAATTTAGAGAATGAGGAGCATAAATCACTATACATGCAGGCGTATCGGAGGCATCCTCCGCCCCCCTCCCCACCAAAACTTAGAGAAAAGGCCCAAATACGGGCAAGGAGGCTAAAAATTCGACAGATGATCAATTAAATATTATTGAAAATCAGTGGTTTCAAAGCAATTTCATTTGACATGGTTATTATAAAATTTGGATTGCAGGAAAATTACAGAGCCAAATTTCACGTCAATATTACATTTAATCTCAAAGATATCAGATCATATGGGAGAAAATCGATATTTGTAAATAAAGCATTTTTGAAGCAAATGACCACAGGTAAAGATACAAAGGGGCCAAATTTCCCAAAATTATCCTCTCTTTGTGCTCTACAAGTGTACCAAATTCTATGCTTTTATCCAGAAATTCACAATTGGTTTGTTATGGGGCATTGGGGCTGAACTATTAAGGGTTGTGAAAAGCTGAAACAGTAATCAGGAGGCACTAACCTTCTTGCGAACATTAATTTCGAAATAAAAATCACTTACTTCCACAGCAAAATTGATAAAATGAAGTCCAAATAAGAAAATAAATCTCCAGTTTTGTAACAGAACACACTTTTCTCCACCACACAAACATAGTCATCTCGTCAATTTTAACGTTAACCAATCTAGTGAGAAGTAATTGGCAGTGATGTTTTAAAGAAATAGGCCAATTAACACCTTACAGAGATATGACGAACCGAGTCAAAGCGCATACATACGTAATAAGGCAACTGGTGACAAGTCATAAATATAACATAAAGTAAGCAATAAAATATAATATTGATTCCTGCAATTGAAATTATATAAAGCACCAAAACCGATAAAGTGTGGCATATTGAGTGTACACTCTTAACGCAAAAGGTTCTTGATGGTTTATATAAAGAACCCAAAGCTGAAAAAAGATTCCAAATTTTTTTAAGGGTTCAACTGAATTGAAAAGGTTCAATACTTGGTGGGAAGGCCCTACGATATGACCCTATGCCCCGAACTTGAGGAAAAGGGGTGCCATTGTGGGAGTTCAGTGCGGCTGGATTATCTAAATGTTTTGTTTGCCGATGGAACCTATTTAATAGATGAGTAATGAACCTTTTGGGGTTCCTTGTCTATGCCAGTTTATAGAACCCTTAAAGGTTCCATATAAAACCCTTTGTTAAGATTGTAGAATGATCTCATAAATAACATTTAATGTTCCAGTTGATTTCAATCTGCAAATTGTCGTCGAGGGCCCTCTAGCACACATTAATAAGTAGGTGAATGTTTCCTTTTGTATTATCAACTGTATGTGTGTCAAGCAAACAATTTGACTAAAGAAACAAATTGCAATCTGAACTATTCAATTAAGAACTCCGTCCACTGATCAAACATTGTGATATAACATCAGAAAACATCAACAAACTTTTTTATAAAGCTTCCATCAAAACAACCATTGAATTGTGGCCACCCCATTTGAATATAACCAATAACTGTAAAAATCACACTTTTAGCAACCTAAGTGGATTCCTAAAGAGTTACTTGAAGTCCTCACTTGAATATTTGCTTAATCCTTCGAAAATTTGGGAGGCTGGAGGAAAGTGAACAAACAATGCAAAAATAGCCAAAGTAAATTGTATGTGTAGTTATAGCAGTGCATCCAAAATCGCTGATTTGCAAAAGAGACTGCCACAAAAGGAAAGATAACCTTTAAATTAATCAATTCAATGATCACTAGCATGTGGAACCTTCGTGACAAATTAACCTTTAAATTAATCAACTCAATGGTCATTAGCATATGGAACCTCCGTGACCAATAATCATAGAGCAGACAAAATACGTCATATTTATGCTTGGGCCAATGTAACAGTTTTTTTTACATTTTCAAATTCCGGGACTGGATGAAAACAAGGAACATTTTATTGATATACAGGGTACGGCAAATACAGCTGTTTTACCAGTTATACTTTCTTAACTAATGCTCCAACAAATACCAAAAGACATACAATCAAGATACGTATATCTAAATTGATGTTCTCAAAGCATTTTCCATTCTTATTAATTACCTTGCACATTCTAGGTCCAAAGTCAATGTATGTTGGTTCATCATGTTTTTCCGAATACTGCCAAATTGCTTCTTTCAATCATGCCATTGACACTTTGGGGGTTTTTCAGACATCTCTCTCTAATGTTACCCACTTCAAATTGTTCACATTTTTTAGATCTGGCGAAGAGGGGTGCTCTCCTCTTTGATGAGAGGATGGACTCTGTCTACAAGTGGACTGCTCTTGCATTGCCACAGATCAGAACATATGCTGTCTTGTGTTGCCACCTAGTGACTAGTATGCTATTCCGCGAGCTCCTGCGAGCGGTCCACCAACTTTCAACCACTGGAAGACACAATTTTGTCTGGAAGACACCGGGGCTGTTTCAGAGTGTGTTGATGGCCTTGTCTATTTCCTTAGAGAATGTGATTGCCGAGTCTGACTCTGGTATGCATCGATGTTGAATAGAAATTTTGTGAATGTGCAATGAAATTGGAACTATTTCTTGGGACAGCAATGCTGTAGCATAGGAAATCAACTTTTGTGCTAGGTGGCAGCAGCATGCAGTTCTCAGTTTCAGCAGACTGGGATGGACTGGTTTATTGCCGACCTCTCTTAGCTTCTCTCGGCAGAACATACTCAAACTAAATCTCACAAAAAATATCACGTTACTGTTAATAGATAAGTAGACGGAAAGATATGGCAAGTTCAACCCTCTAAAGCAAGTTCTTGGTGCTCCAAGGGTTGATTGAAGAGATAGGATGGCATGAGTCCTTTACATGCTATGTATTCACCCCATGTCGAGATATTTTACTTTCCCAGCACAAAAAGTGATGCAGGGAGGCCATAAATTTATTATCTCATCTGATTGACATCCAGTCGGCAGTTTAGCCTGAAAGATCAACTTGAAACATTTTGTCTTCAACTCCCGGGATTTGAACACATGCAGGCAATATGCCAGTGGTATAGAAAGTTGGTTATGGCCAAAAAATGAAAATTGTTGCAAAAAATGTTTGGCCTTCGTCAGCTTCCTTTGTTTCAGAAGGCTCAATGGCATACTTAAATCTTCTTTGAAGGCATTTTTGAATATGAAACACCATAAACAGGTCACTTATATTTAAGATATAGCCATTTCTGGGTAAATGTTGGGAATCAGAATTTGGCTTTTTTTGCCAAAAATTGAAATATCGGAATTGACCCCACAAAAAATGATTCCAAGTGAATTGTAATTACCCCGAGTCCTCCCCAACGCCCTAAAAAACACTTCCAGCGTATTACCTGCATCAATTCGTGGTTTCAGGTTCCGGTATATAGGGGCAATTCCGTTAAGTCAGATTTACAGATTCGACACTTTAGCAGCTTATGTAGCCCTATCATTACACCTCAGTTATTTCATTGTTAAATGGGAATGAGGCAAGGTAATAGGGGTATCAGACAAGCCTTCAACCAAAGCTCCAAGTGCAATAGGAGCTGAGCAATACAAGGCGAAATGTAATGTCATCTTGTCGGACATACTGACGCACTGTACGTTTGACACAATGACATTTCGCCGTGTAGTTCAGCTCCTATTGAACATGGAGCTTTGGTTGATGGCTTATCTGATACCCCTATTACCTTGCCTCATCCCTATTTAACAATGAAAAAATCTGTAAATCTGACTTTACGGAATTGCCCCTATTCTGGAAACTAAAACCACAAATTGATGCAGATAATACGCTGGAAATGTTTTTTAGGGCGTTGGGGAGGACTCGGGGTAATTACAATTCACTTGGAATCATTTTTTGTGGGGTCAATTCCGATATTTTCAATTTTTTGCAAAAAAAGCCAATTTCTGATTCCCAACATTTACCGAGAAATGGCTATATCTTAAATATAAGTGACCTGTTTATGGTGTTTCATATCCAAAATGGCTTTCATAGAATATTTAAGTATGCCATTGAGCCCTCTGAAACAAAGGAAGCTGACTTAGGCCAAAAAATGGTCTAAAAAAGCATGCGAAATGGCTGAAAATTTGCATTTTCATATAAGCCGGAGTGACCAAGCGCAAGTCACATCCCACAAAATCTTTTTGCACCAATTTTCATTTTTTGGCCATAACCAACTTTCTATACCACTGGCATATTGAAATTCCAAAAAAAGTTTTTTTCAGCCCACCTTAACGAATAATCCATATAATAAGACATTTTGCTATATAACCATATATATTTGAAGCAGGGCTGCAGATGTCATGCCTGTGTCAGAGCTCTTAATATTTCAACCTTTTATAACTGTTCCCCTCTCTGGATACCATCATTTTTATAATAAAATGGAATGTTAACGTCCCTAAAGTTCGTACAGCAACTTATGGCACCCATCATCCCAAGTCATACCATGACAAAATGGCCCATAACCTTTGCTAATTCATGAATACTTAATTAACTGACCCAGTTTTTTCTTCAGGGACGTGGCTGAAACCATCCCTAAATATATATAAATATGTGTGAATGTGATGGTAAAAGTGAATTAAGTATATTATGTGTTAGATGATGAAAAGTTTTAGATGTGGATAATGAATGTATGTGTGGCTTGTTTATGAATGAATAAAAAAAAATAAAAAAAAAAAAAAAAACTGACCCAGTTTTGGCTCAGGCAATCAGGGACTGCTACATCACAGTTTGAAATTGTTGATGCTGTTTCACACAGTTACAAATGGAGAAATTGTGTATTGTTGAAAGTTGCTATCACAGTTCCGAAAATTCCATTGAATTATGTATTTTCACAGTTCTGAAATGAAACTGTTTGAAAGTTTGCTTGTTTTACACTGTTTTTCTTAGTTGCCAGCAATCCTCTAAGTGTCCATAATCGGACTAAATTTGCCTGCAAAATGCTTATGACCTAAATAAGCAGCCAATCACAGAAGAGGTTGGAAATGGCAGAAGGCCCTGTCCATTTTAGCAGGGCTTGCGTGGGGAGGATGAGGGCACCAGGTCTTTTAGGCATGCTGCTGCAACTCTGTGGAACAGTTTCCCTGAGCCATTGAAGAAAATTGACACTCTGGATAAATTCAAGAGACAGCTCAAGGCTCATCTTTTTAAAGATGCTTTTATCTATTTATGATTTAAATGTGGAACTATTTTTGTTTTTACACTTATTTACATTTACATTTATATATTATATTTTTAACTTGAATATTACAGTATAGTCTATTTAAAATTATATCATTGTAAAGTGCCATAGAAAACTTTTTTAAAGCTATTACTGGCGCTATATAAATTTTGTATATAATATGCATGCATGCACACAAGCACTTCTGAGCAGTTTACTGGAACAGGCACCATATACAAGTAAATAACTAATCTTAGTATTATTGTTATTATACACAATCCAATCAATATCAATGAAGAGGAACCACTTCACAAAGGGATCAACTTTGAAGCCCTCTCCAGTGCTTTATAAATCCAACATTGACCATGGTTGAACACAAGTCCCTGCAACTGTAGACACAGGCAACAGCTCCGTCCTCTTGGCTACTTCTTACCAATGTACATTCCAGCTTCGATGAAGTGAACACCACAATGTTTGCCTTTTCACAAGAGGGCGCTGATTTCAGGAGGAGCTTGATTTGCACTGGAAACTTCTCGTGGATGACAAGTGGCAGGAAACTGACTTGAGCTGCATTTGATGTTACCTTGAAAACAATAATCATAACTCCACAAATGAATTATGGAAAACCAAACAAAATTTTGAACTTTTCTCATCTTTTACTGCATGTACACATATGTTATCATTGAGCAAACTATTTCAGAAATGTCAAAAAGGTTTTTATCCACATAAAAGATGACTTGTGAGACAAAATTACAGGTGATTTCATTAGTACGCGATTCTCAGGTTCTTGGTTACACAATACATAGCATTGGTTAATCTGATTGGTTCAAAAGCAATAGAACGTCACACATCTCATATATCAAACGTAGTAGGTCCCTGTTTAGCATTGATTTCTCACTATCATTATCAAGTGTGAATGACCAGAATCGCGTGTCAATGCGTGTCAATGAAATCACCTGTAAAGCAATCTCAAAATTAATTTTTACTAAATGATGAAAAAGGGCCAAAACAGTTGCAGAGAACCTGCTATTTTTTAATTCATCATGAAATTCGACAAATTCAAAGCCGTCATACAAGAACATTATATGATCAAACTCCAGTGTCAAAAGACAATTTTGTATATTAATTTTTGCTATGAATAAGTCACTTACATTGAAACAAGTCGTTGTGTCATTGTCATTTATGATTTGATAAGTGTTATCAGCCCAGGGAGCCATTTGTGAGAAATTGTTGTCATAACAACCACCAACTTGACTGAGTTGTAATGGATGAACTGTAAAAATAAGATATTTTGCTACATAACCAAAGAGCTGAACATGGGGGCATCATATTTATTGCCTATATAACAAAAAGAGGAGATTTACAGAGATTGTGCCATGGCAATTAAACTACACCAATTTGAACTATATCATCGCCATTATGTTACATAGTGATATAGTTCAAATTGGTGTAGTTTAATTTTATTAAGTTACATAATGGCGGTGATATAGTTCAAATTGGTGTAGTTTAATTTTGATTTAAAGTAATTTTAAAAGGTAGTTTCAAATAGGTTAAAATAGGAAGTGATTCAGAGCTAGTCAAAAGGTGTGAAAGGGTAAAGTAGTGGCTGATTCTTCCTTCCTGCTGGGGTAATCGTACTTTATTTTGAGTTGTACTGAAAGTTACTAACTTATTGATAGATGTGATAGATATGTTACTCACCGTTATAAAACTTAAACTGATGGAAAAGATTAGTGTACGAACTGAAGGCCAGGCGGTTGATAGGCATGGGTGCAGCTTTGTCGTCATAGGAATAAATCACATTCTCTCCAATTTTTGATCCCCTTCCGAGTGTGATGACATGGTTAGCCCAGGAGAGCCAGAATGGACGAAACTCTTGGTCACTGAGGTATCCAGGATCGTACATGTCAGTGAGGACCACTGTGCTTCCATTATAGCCAATTTTTCTCAATGAACATCTCTTATTTCCCCAACCACCTACGACAATTTTGTAAAAAGGCTGACCATGAAATTGCGTCTTCACTTCAGCGAAAAGACCTATGTGCCCTCCTTTTGGTCCTTTTACTTTAAACGATATATCAGTCATTTCTTTGACATTATAAGGTGTGTAGATGAAGTTGAATTCCTGGGCATTAACAGTTACTTGACCTGCAACAGGTAGAAAAGATATTGATTCTATTGATATCGCCCAGACCATGCATGTATAAAAATAATAAACATAAGAAAATACCATTAGCTTTGGGTATTCCTAGCCCACTCCCAGATGAAAATGGTAAAATTTGATTTCATATTCATCGGGAATTCAATTTTCTCTTGATTTTTTTTCCTTCTAAATCTCTAACCCTGCAAGGAAGCTACAGGGTGATATTTAAAATCGCAAAAAAATACTGAATGGCAATTCTGCTTTGCACTTGCTAATATGTTCCCTTCCCGACAGTGTGAAGAGTGAGTGAGTGAGTGAGTTTGTGTTTTACGCCCCATCAGCACCAGTGTGGGCTATTTAGAGGCAACATTGGTTAGATAGATTATCCTGGAACTAATTTCTCATAATTTGTAGAAGTAGTCATTATCTCTGAGGAACTGTGTTATACTGGATGCTGAATTTTCTAAGAATAAGTGTTTGAGATTACCTGATTGAAAGGGTCGGTGATATAGATTGTTATTACATTCTAACAAGATATGTTTGATCGAAAGTGGTACTTGGCACCCTTCGCATATTGGTGCTGCGTCATTGTTTAATAAGTGTGAGTGGGTTAATCTGCTGTGCCCTATAAGACATCTATGAATTACGATTTGCTCTCTGCGTGAGTGCACATCAATTTTTATATCTTTCATGACGTGTGGTAGTATTGTGCGTAGCTTGTTTCGTTGGCAAGCATTCCATCGTACTTGCCAACTATACTTGGTAAAGTCATTGATATGCTTTCTAAAATCCGTATAAGGGACAACATAGTCCGTTAAGTTTTTACTTAAGGCTCTCTTCGCATGAAGATCAGCCATCTCATTTCCCTTGATATCAACATGACTTGGAATCCAACAAAATATAATCTCCTTGTTTTCTTTCATCACTGCTAAGGTAAAAAGAATGTCTAATACAAGAGGGGTTTCCACCTGCTTGTTGGCTATTGCCTGCAATGCGGACTTTGAGTCAGAGCAAATTACAAAATTGTTAGTTTCCGAGTTGACTGCCATTTCTACCGCCTTGTAGATAGCTGTCAGTTCTGCTGTGAATATCGAGCACACATCAGGTATACGTTCATTACAATAACTTGTCTTTGCGGAGGTGACTGCGTAACCAGTCAGAAGTCCATCTTTGGACCCATCCGTGTAAAGAAACTTGTATGATGGATACCTGGATCTTATTATGAGGAATTTACTCTGGTATTCCAGGGGACTTGTAGAAGATTTTCTAAGACTTGTCAGGTCTAGAATACAAATTGGTAAAGGAAGGGTCCACGGAGCAATGGATGGAACCTGCACTTCAGCAACTATGCAGTTGTCTTTGTTTATTATGTCATAGTAGGGTTTCATTCTAAGCCCTAGGGGTTTTATAACACTTTGTTTGGTCATATAAATTTGTTGGTACTTTGGCTGAAATACCGGGTAAAAAGCCGGATTTGTTGGACATGCTGCCAGTTTTACAAAATATTGCAGCGAAAGTTTTATTTGCCGTAGTGACAATGGTGGCTCTTTCGCAAGGACATATAGACTCTCGATTGGCGATGTTCTAAATGCCCCAAGACACAGGCGAATGCCGAGATGGTGTACTGTATTTAGACATCGGAGGTAAGACGGTCTTGCTGATCCATATACAATACTCCCGTAATCGAGACGTGATCGGGTTATAGCCCTATATAGTCGTAGCAATACAGTGGTGTCTCCACCCCAACTGAGCTTGCTGACTACTTTGAGAAGATTAAGAGATTTTAAACCTTTAGCTTTAAGTTCTTTGATATGTGGAATAAAGGAGAATTTAGAATCCAGTAAAACTCCTAAGAATTTGTACTGGTTTACTACTTTGATTTTCGAATTTTCTAACATTAAGATTGGATCCGGCTGAAAGCTTCTGGGAGGATAGAAGTGCATGCATACCGTTTTATTTTTGGAGAATTTAAAACCATTCTCGTATGACCATTTTTGCAGCCTGTTTAGGTTAAGTTGTAATTGTCGTTCGACACTTGTCATTTTGGTTGACTTAAAAGCAACGAGGAAATCATCTACGTATAAAGAACACTTGATATTCTCCTTGATATGTCGGACTATGTTGTTAATCTTAATATTAAAACATGTCGGAGAGAGAATACTTCCTTGAGGAACTCCCATTTCTTGGTTGAAATTGTTGGATAGTGTGCTTCCTATTCTAACTTGGAAGTTACGATCTTGAAGGAATGAATTTATAAATTGAGGAAGCCTTCCCCGTAGACCCATTTCATGAATGTCCTTCATAATTCCAAATTTCCAAGTGGTGTCATAAGCTTTTTCTAAGTCGAAAAATACTGCAACTACATGTTCTTTCTTAATGAAGGCATCTCTTATGTAGGTTTCGAATGATACTAAATGGTCCAAGGTACTTCTTTTGGCCCTGAAACCACACTGATATTCTGTTATGGCTTCAGTTGATTCCAAATACCATACTAGTCTATTGTTGACCATCCTTTCCATGGTCTTGCAAAGACAACTGGTAAGTGCAATTGGACGATAGTTAAGCGGATCACTGTGATCTTTGTTAGGTTTTGGGATTGGTATTACTATCGCTTTCTTCCACAGCGTTGGGAATGTACCAAAGTCCCATATTCTATTATAAATCTGAAGCATAATTTTAAGGCTTGTTTCCGGTAGATGCTTTAGTAGTTGATAATGAACTTCATCTGCTCCAGTAGCAGAGTCTTTAGCCTTATTCAATGCCGCTATGAGCTCTTCCATGGAGAAGAGTATGTTATATGCTTCAGAGTTATCAGACTGGAAATTTAAATTTTGTCGTTCGGCCCTCTCTTTAAATTGTTGGAATTCTTGGGTGTAATTGTTCGATGAGGAATTAAATGCGAATTGGTCACCTATTCTATTTGCAATTTCCTCAGTTGTGGTTATCTCCTCTTCATCGATGACAAGATGTTGAATATGTGTGGATGTGTCTCTACCCTGTATCTTCTTTATCATTTTCCATACTTTGGAACTGGGTGTACGGGTATTTAGTTTAGAGACATAGTTTTGCCAGGTAGCCCTTTTCTTTTGTCTTATTATCCTTCTTGCTCTTGCTCTGAAGATTTTAAATTGATTTAGATTTTCTGGTGTTGGGCGAGATTTAAAGGCACGTAATGCTTTTTTGCGGGCTTTGATAGCCTCTTTGACCTCTGTGTCAAACCAAGGTTTAGGGCTATGGTGAGGATTGGATTGAGATTTCGGTATCGCTTTATTTGCTATGTCTATAATATCTTTTGTGAAATTGTCTACAGGGGAATCGGAATCTGCATATTTCTGTTGGGTAATATTTTTGTTGCAGAGTTCTGAGAAGAGATTCCAGTCTGCTTTATTGAATTTCCACCTTGATAAACCGGAGTTAGGTCCAACATCTAACGATTTCAATAGAATAGGGAAATGATCACTTCCATGTGTATCCTCTAGTACATTCCATTCAAAATCTAAAAACAAATTTGGATCACTTATGCTGAGGTCAATAGCAGAGTACGTGCCATGTCCTGAATGTAGAAATGTATCTGACCCATCATTGAAAATGCAGAGATTATTTCCATTTATAAAGTCTTCAATAAGTTCACCTCTACTATTCAGGTCCGTACTGCCCCATAAAGGGCTGTGACCATTAAAATCCCCAAGAATAATGGAGGGGGCAGGTAATTGGTTAAATAAGTTATTTAGATCTTGTAGTGTCACCCGAACACTCGGGGACAAGTAGAGGGAGCACACGGTAATCGTTTTACGTAAAGTAAGGCGGATGGCAGTTGCCTGTAAGGTGGTGTTAAGATTTAGGCACGTATGAATTATACCGTGCCTAACCATAATGGTAGAACCACCTATTGCCCTATCATGGACAATTTCTCCATAAGAATTATATATGTGATAATTTCTCACAGTAATATTGTCCGAGGCTTTTAAAAATGTCTCTTGGAGACATAGGATACTTGCTTTATATTCAGATGTAAATATATTCAATTCGTCAAAGTTTGCTCTAAAACCTCGGCAATTCCATTGCACGATGTTGTCCATGGAATTTTGTTCTGACATGAATTTGGTTATCTGTTTAACGGGGTTCTAAAGGTAAATTTTAGATTGTCCCGTTTAAGAATGACTTTTGTGTTAGTATCCCTTCCTCCTGTACTGGTGTCAGGTGGGTCAGGATTTTTCGAGTGAGGGTGTTTTTGGCTTGGGTTCTTTAATTTGGGAGTTTCCTTTTGTTGTGTTTGATTTGTCCTGGTTTTTTGTGGTGTCCGGTCTTGTGTAGAATATTCGGTTTTGTCTGGTTTGCCCCCCTGACCTTGCTGTTCACCTGCAGGAGAAGCGGATGGGATCTGGGCGGGCGGGCTTGTATTGTTGTCAGGTTTGTCCTGAACTATCTCAGGCACAGAGGGAGGGGATTGAGAATCCATGTCTTCTTCTCCCTCTGTGAGTTCAGAGTCGACTGTTTCATAACTTTCGTTTAGGTCCGCCTCGATGACCTCTGTTGCTAGTATCTTTGCAGGTGTTGTCACATCAGAATTTCCATCTGATTTTCTTTTTGTTGGTTTTGTCTGTGTGTCAATTTGTGGTGTTTTGTTGATCTTGTCTTCTTTTTTGTCAATGTGTTGCCCATGTGCTGCAAGGAGTTCCTCCATCCCTGCTTGAGCGAACAGTGTGCAGAACTTTTCTTTGTTTTTGTCTGTATGGGAGTTGTCACTGTTTTTTGAGTAGTGAAATGCTGGATCGAGATTAAGTCTTAGCCTTGGTGTATTTCGTGGGGATGACCTGGGTCCAGGAGAGTATTGCATGTCTGATCGCTGGGAGAATTGTGATCCTGTTTGAGGATTCACATTATCTCCACCAGCGATCTGAGCATAACTAGCAGCCCCGATTTGGTACTGGGCGATTCGTCTGGCCTCTGGAAATGAAACATCAGAGTTTGCCTTGATCTCAAGGACTTTTTTCTCGTAGATCCATTTCGGACACGATTTGTCAAATGCGGGGTGATTGCCCTTACAGTTGATGCATTTTGGCGCATGGCCACATGGCGCGTCCTTTGTATGGACATGATCTATGCCTCCACAGGTGGCACATACTTCCACTCTGTTTTTACAGGTCTTATTTATGTGGCCATATCTTTGGCATCGGTAACATCTTCGAGGGTTAGGAAGATAGGGACGTACCCTGCAGGCCTCAAAACCTATTTCTACCGCCTCCGGAAGCCGATTACCTTTGAAGGTGAGACTAAGGGTCTCAACAGTGGAACCATCTTTTGTTTGTCTCTTCCCCATCCTGTATATGGAAATAACTGGAGTCCTCCGGAAAGCAAACCATTCAAGTAACTCATCATCGGAGCTCTCATGGCTATCATAGGAGTATATGACTCCCCTAATAGAGTTAAGTCTCTCATGGGGAGTCACCTCCACCTCCGCTGAAGCCAGTTTGGTCATGTTTAGCAGTTTCTTTGACTGGTCACTGTCCCGACATTTAATAAGAAGTGAACCAGGGAGTCGTCTGACGTCTCCAGGGTCACCGATCGCCTTAAAAAGGGCTTTCGCCCGGGTCACCGAGGATATTCTTCTGTATTCATCATCCTTTCCTTTCAGTACAATGAATTTCGGCCAATGCTCTGTGTCACAATCAAAGAATCCGGTTTTAGAAACAGTTCGGTTGAAAAAATCCATACAGATTTCTAGACTTCATCCTCCATGGTCCCCACCCACCACGGAGCCCAACACGGGGAGACCAACATGGGTAGGGCTGAGCCCAGTACCCTGGTCCCAGGGATACATGAAGGATATACTCTAAAAGGCTAGGCCTAAAATATAGCCTCAAATCATGATAACAGTAATCACGGCAGGCAAATACTCGGTTTCTAACCTTCCTTGATTGACCCATCAGCCACGGCCAAATAGGACCTAAGTCCTAATGACAACATGACAAGCCGATTGACTGGATCGGGCCAATCCAGCCTCCCGTCTGGGAGAAATCCAGGCCAAAGTAGTGTATTGTATGGGAGGGGCCAACTTAGTCCCACCCAACTCAACTACCAGGACCCCTTCATCCTCCAACACGGGTCGCAACCCACGGCAAACAGGTTGCCCCATTTCCGTCGGGGAGACGTGTGCTTGCGCACTGTCTCGTGTTGGCCACTAAGGATAGAGGTCTTCACCATAGTGTTACCACCCACCGCCACGAGGAGGCCCGAGACCTGTGGGGGCCCGATAGTGTGAAGAAAATGTCATTCGACAAACTTTATTTTGACCTGTAGACTTATTATAAGACACTTCCGGTGCAAATACTTACATGTGCATATCTGCATAATTTTGCCCAAACACGCAGTTGTCGCATCCCCAAAAACCAATATAATCAAATACTAAATGTCATTCCCTGGAAATAACTTCTTAATTGGAACTAAAATCAATATTAAAAACGCAAAAACCTTCCACCACATTTGGCAGCAAATTTGGTTTATATCATAGATGCTAAGAGTTGTCATGACACAAATCTCAAGCCTGCGAAGTTTTTATTGATTCACTATAATAAAATTAATTGCTCACACTTAAAAACACACTTTTTAAAAGAAACATAACTTGCAGACTACTCAAGAGAATGTGTTGTAATCTTCCACGACTGCTTAGTACAATTTTGAAAATCTGAAGAAAATCTCTGCATTCAAAATGTCCAAAATTCGGAGGGTCAGAAGAAAACACACACTTGGATTTTTTCTTCAATAAATTGCTAAACAAGCATACTTAGACAAACTAAACAATAATAATTGATGTCAGAAAGCGACGTTTTCCTCCCTGATGATGTTTTGTTAACCTCTGAACAACAAAAAATTGAGTGACCTCATTTTTCTCACCATATCTATTAAGTTACCCACTCAGATGTATATTATTTTGAATTCTTTTTTCAACACAGTGAAGGGAATAAACATGGGGCAAATGCATGCAAAAGGTCAATAATTGAGTTCACAGAGTATTGCAAATAATATTTTTTATTTGAGCAATTTCAAACAACAAGGTCTTCTATTTAGAGGACCGTGAGGAAGTATGCAGCCTATCGGTCAACATAATCTGATTGATCATAGCATAAGAAGGATGTGGATGGAAACTGTCTGCAAGAAAAGAGTTGATCTTGGTCAGAAAGGATGAGAACAACCCCAAACTAGCAACTAAAGAGTTTTTGGAAAATGAAAAACACAGGGTAATCAGCTGTCAACAAGTACAGACAAACAAGCATTGCACCGACACGGCCTCCGAGAGGTTCTAATGCAAAGAATTGCAAATTTATCAAAAAAACCACCAAGCTCATTCGTATTATTCTGATATCTTTGGGGGAAAGACTTCTGGAACTAAGTAAAGTGGTAAATCTCCACATTACCTAACACCACACCAAATCTCAGGCTGTGTCGGTGCAATGCTTGTTTGACAGAACTTGTTGGCATTGTCGCCCCCATGCCTGTAATTCTTCACAAAGCTCCTTGTTCGTTACTATAGGGCTATTCTTCACATTTTTTAACAAAGCAGTCCTGTCTCACAGACAGCTTTAATGTGTACATCCTTCTCAACCTTTTCAATCTGAAGTGTTTGTATATATCCATACCCACATTTATTAGAATACCACACATCTTTGAAAAGATCAGCCTGCGCTGTGTGTTTACCTCTGACCTCAACTGTATGTCAACAAAGCCTCAGCAACTGCATCAGCTTCGGTGGAAAAAAGGCCCTCAACGAGACCACGCGACTCAAGAATGTGTGTGTGTGTGTGTGTGTATTTGTGTTTTATGCCTCTGCAGCACCTTATTGGGCTATATCGAGGCTTGCTAGGCTGTTATTTGTCTTTGTTTATTTTGCTCATATTTTGTAGTATACACGACTCAAGAATTTATCACAATTCACATAAAAGTTGTCTTTGAGATATTTTGTAAAAAAAAATATCTTTTTTTTTAAATCATATTGGATGATTTTGACCATTTTCGACCCTGAAGAAATGGGGAAGGGCGGGGAGTCATTTGGAGTGACCTTGCGTCTTCGGGAGCCCTCCAGAGCCAAAGTATAAGCCTTTTCTTGGCCTTTCAACGCATATGTTCAATTTTATGGAAAAAGTTTACGTACAAAAAAAACAGCCACAAGAAGTATATATTTAATCACTCTATCTTCTTCCAACACTTTAAAAAAAAGTTTCATCGGGAACCTTTTAGGATTCTTAAAGCTGGTATATATAAGGAACGTTAAAAGGTTCCAACTGCAAACAAAGACAACACTTAGATAATCCAGCTGCATTAAACTCTCAAAATGGAACCCCTTTCTCTCAAGTTTGGAACATAGGGCTCCATCACAGAGCCGTCCTACCCACATAGAGCAATGAGGTGGGAATTTCAATGCTAACTGAGTTCCATTTGCTTGGCCACTTTTGGGCATGTCTATCACCAGATGGCTCCCTGTCAGTACCTAAATTTAGTATTGCCATGAAGTAGAATCGAACCCTGGACCTCAAAATTACAAGACCAGCATGCAATGCACTCAGCCACCAAGGTACATGGACAAAACCGAGCACGATTCATCGGCAAAATAAGGTAAAAATATGAGAAAGAAGTGACTACCCTGAATGCCGAAGGATGTGCTATCCTAATCTGCTTTCGTTCTCACTTATTGCAGGAACTTAAAGTCGCATCAAAAAGCAGCAACGATCAGGTTTCCGAAGTCATTATACTGATTTCAGGAGAAGTTAAAGAGAAAACTTGTGAGAAAAATTAATATGCTCTCAACGAAGTGAATATGGAATCTGCAGTTGCAGATACAAGCCCCACCGTATTGCAGTTAGTCAGCGGTCTTGTTTCGGATGGCGTCACAACCCGATCATCTTCAAGTATATCGCAGTCAATACAATCCTTAATGACCAAATCGTTCAACTATAGACTCAGCCACCAAGTTACATGGCTTTGCAGCGTGAAAAAAAAATCTTCACACCAATGGGGATCAAAACATTATGGAATCTTTAATCAAGATTTAAGAGCACAGCAGGGAATGGACCCATATAGAGTAACTTGATTATGCACATTTGAGAACAGCAGAAGAAGGTGGAATGTGCTCATGAGGGGTCTGTTTCCTGCCCTGCCTGATACCAGTCTTTTAACAAAGTGACCAAATCAGAGACTCATGGTTACAAGTAAAATGTGGATTCCCAGATGCAGGCCAGCATAGAAATCCCACAGAACGCTGTCCTGCTACCCAAATTCTTTTTTTTTATCCAGAAGGTGAAACACAAGGCTAGCTCCAAAAAATCATTTTTTCCACCGGGGACCTGATTTTTTTGCACCATTGCTTGTTCTGTGTGACCAGTATTGAACCTTTTCAATTTTGTTGAACCCCCAACAAAATATTTCCACTGTGTGTTCTTTATATAGAGTAGGTTGGGGCAAGAAGCCCGGGTTAGGTGAGAGGCCCCCCCAGGGTTATATCTAAACTTACATTTTTGGTGCATTTTCTTATTGACAGGATTGAAGCTGGAGGCTTTTTAGGTGACATCACAAATTTTCAGGTCAAACGGCACCAAACCATAGTAGAAATTAAAGAAACAAAAAAATTTGCATGGTTTTTGTAACTTTGATTAATTCTTTGAAAGGGGTTGTCAGAAATAACTTTGGAAATGTTTAAAAGTATAATGGATATCTGAATTGCTTCACTTCATGACCATCACATAAATATGATTTTGATCATGGTTTTTGCATTTTAGTTCAAAATATAGAGGTCAAATTAAAATATGTGGGTTTGGGGCAAGAGGCCCCACATGGTATGGGGCATGAGGCCCCCCTCACTGGGACCTCGAAGCTGCTTCTGCAGCCATTTAATAATGTGGACTTTACCCTAACTCCTGATAGAATAGCTAATTAAAATGTTAAAAAATTTGGCTGAAATTGACACAGCTCAAAATATATTAAAATATAAATGGACCAATGCCACAAGTTGGTAAAATTTGGAATTTCTGGTGAAATTGGCCAAAAAATCAATAATTACTGATATGCTTCCTATGTGTTATTAGATTCCAAATCCAAAAATTTGAAGTTGTATATGCGTTTTTGTGACGTGTATGCCACATTATGCTAGTAAATTTAAACATGAATGTGAAGAAAATACTAACTTAAAATGCAGTTTATTCAAAACGAAACTTTGTTTCTTCAAATACCTCTGCAGCAAAGACTATTTAAGATATCACTATGAAACTTGCACACGCTTTGATTAATAATATTCTTAAAACAAACAAAAAACAAATTTTTCATTATTTTCCTTCTCATATCTTCTATGGTGTAATTAACAGGTAATGAAGAAAGCAAGCTTTGCACTTTTTGTCAGCCATAAACACAGGGCCATCATACCATGATAGGTTTGACTAAAAAACATATTAGCTCATATTGTATATACCAATGGAAAGCTAAGCTCAAGTGTAACAACACAAAATCAAACAAGTGAAAATTCCTGCAAAGAGTCTTTATCACAAAGCATTTAAACAAGACATGTCTGAACATACATTTTTACAAAGTGTAAGAGTGCACAGGCATAAACAATCTGTTTCATGTTTGGTGTGTTCAATTCCACTGCCACCTCTCTGATTCCTATTACTATTAGAAAAGGTATGACAGCTTGCTTGGCAATGCTCCAATTTTCCAGACTGAACTGGTACGTTGTCACTGTAGCAGACGACAGAGGTAACTGTAAAATTCAATCAAAAGACTTGAAAACGGACCATGTAGGTGGACCTCCCCCTCTCATCCTCTAATTAAATGCAGTTTGAGAGACAAAACTGAGCAGCACTGTTATTTTGTTCACTGTGGTAAACAGTAACATAAAAGGCCTAGCTGTGATCTGACAACAATGGGATGAAGCTTAGTTGTAAATTAACAGAGAAACTGTTCATATCAATTCAAATAATGAACACATCATAATTACATGTATGTTAATTTTATTTCTATCGATCAAGCATGCACCTAAATCCTGATTGGTTGTTTCTCTTGACATTATACATGATTAAAATGAACAATGTCTTACGTAATGTGTCTATCTATCTATCTATCTATCTATCTATCTGTGTGTTTTACGCCTCTGCAGCACCTTATTGGGCTATATCGAGTATCTATCTATCTATCTATCTATCTATCTATCTATATATCTATCTATCTTGATCTATCTAGATTTTTATCTATCTATCTGTCTGTCTATCTATGTATCTATGTATCTATGTATCTATGTATCTATGTATCTATGTATCTATCTGTCTATCTATCTATCTATCTATCTATCTATCTTTATTTATCTACATTGGACTCAACAGTTTGTGATATGATTCAGGGAAGTTTATTTCTTAAACTTTTTAAACATTTCTGCATGGAATCTATAGATGCGATCTGAATTTGTCAAATGTGGTCCAAGTCAGTCACTGTTCACTAAGCTATCTTGAGAAGCAACCAATCAGGTTATATTTTTACGATTGGCTGGTTTCAAAGTGCAAAACAATTAACATTAACATTGAATAACATACAGATTAACAATCTTGTAGTTTTCCACAGCTTCGAATGTCCTCAAGTTTGTTTTGCCAGCTTTATAATTATATCAGCAGAATCAATAAGCTGTTCTTTTGGCTGTCTGAACCGAATTTTACTGATATTTCATTTATCTTGACATGCATGAATGCCCTCACTTCGATTTTTATATCTCTTCTATACACTGCTACATTCATTCATTTAAGCTGTAAATTGTACACCCCAATGAACTTTTTGTTCTGCAACTATTGTGGGCGAAATCATTATTAAAAATTAAGCAATTAAATTAACATATTTTTATTATTGTTGGTGTGGCTGCCTCAGCAATTTAACTTCCGTCCAATTCAGTGTGGAACTCAGATTTTAGATCAAGTTTTTGCTAATTCTACAGTTTAAAACAACTGTCAACACTACCAAGCATGCCTGATATTAAGAAAATATACCAAAGAAAGTTATCAAACCAATATTTGGGTGACCTCTTTGTGATAATTATGAATTTAAAGGAATTATTCCACTGACTCGGTTCATGGTCGTCTGCAATCATGGTTCAGCTGTCATACCTTGTTATAGATAATGAGTGGAGAGTGCACTGACCAAGTCAAAGCACACATGGATCACATTGTTTTTGCCTGTGAAGAGTGCCACATTTGTTGTCAGTGACAAAGACAGGCCACTAATACCATGATAGGGTACATTTAGAACCGCGTTCTATAGTCAATAGAAACCTGGGCTCATGAGCAACAAAATCATATCAGAAAAGGTAACTTTCCTTCCACTAGCCTTCATCAAGAAGCGTGTAAAGAAGAAAGGTCCTCATAAATATTACAAAATTTGAGAGCGTCGCATTTTTTGTCAGTCTCAAAGATAGGGCTCTAATGCCATTATGGGTTGAACTTTCTACCCTATTCTATACACTAATACAAAGCCAGGCTCATGAGCATGACAATAATACCAAGAATGCAAGAATTCCAGCAACAAACCTTTATCAGGATGTACCCGAACAAGAGAAGTCCCACAGAATGTTTGCAGAATATAAGAGCGTCGCGCAGTTGTCAGTCTTACTCAAGCCATCACAGCTTCTGGCACAACAGCCTTAGCTACTTTAAGTGATATTTTCCTGACAGACAAGGTCATGAGCAATGCATTGGTATATCAAATTTTCCAAAATTGTTTTGATCAGTGGTTTATCTGTGGCATCAAAAATCACATTGCACTTTTAAGCTTCACCCGGGACACACCAACTGAGGATTACAAAAGGTGTATTAAAAAAATATAGAAATCTCCAATTGCCATTTTTCTGGATTCACAAGATGCCCACCTAATCAGGGAACGGTAATGCATTGCAATTTTGATCCTGAATCTATCCCTTTTCCTGTATTTGAAAGTTTTACATGCAGTGTCCAGGCGGGACCCCAAAAATTTGCCTAACTGCAATCATGTATCACTCATTATCTCAAGACCATTGACATATGGATGCAATTTCTGATATTTACATCAAAGAAGATATTTTTGCCTATCATTCGATCCATAATGCCGGCATAAATTCCTTTGTGGGGCTGAGATATGACCTAAAATGTAAGAGCATATTGGCCCAAAACTGAAATTTTACGAACTCACGGCACTGCACCAAATGTATGAACAGAAAAATTCTGAAATTCAGAAAAAGTGAATAAAATGTTTTAAAAATGACAGAAGAACCCTAAGAAATAACTTTCAAGCTGAATGCGCTAGCAAAAAAAATTGCCATAGGATTATGATAGGGGGGCTTCTTGCCTGATGGGTGGGGTAAGAAGGCCAGTTTAAATTTTTTACAAAAATGGCCGGAACTCCTTTATCAAAATTGGTAGACATTTGTTTCACTAGTTATAAGTAGAGTCAAGTGATCCCTTCCTGACAGCATAAGCATTCAAATAATCGACCATAAAAAGTAGGTCAAATTGCACCTCGAAGTGCCCCAACCTACTCTATACCATCAAGAACCTTTTGCGAGTGAAACATTTTATTGAATAAAAATTTACTTACTTCCACAACAGAAATCGTAAAATGAAGTCCAAATGAGAAGACAAACCTCCAGAGGTATCATACAGCACTCCTTTCTCCGACAAAGCATCGTTGTTTTATCGATTGCAGGAATGCTGTATCACAATTCTTGCACAACACTTAAATTCACATTGGCGTTCTAGTGCAAATAATCCAAACAGCGATTAAAGAGACACGCCGGAACATCAGGTGATCAATATTGTAAAACTGATCCGACTCATAATAAAAATAACAGAAGGCAAGCAATGGCCATATTTATTTATATAGCTTAAACATAATTCAATACTACCTTAAGAAGTGCTCACATAACATAAACACAATAATGGTAATTAATTGGAGGTGGAGTCCTCCGTTGTAACATAGAAATATCTGGAAGAAATCATATGGCCACAATGTTGAGATATTTTTAAGCTGCTTTCCTCAGGGTTCCCCCGTGGCCTAATTGGTAAGTGCGCTTATCAACTGGCTTTGCGCGCGCGGGTTCAAATCTCACCCCGGGAACTCACTTTAGTCCGAGCCCATGGGACATTAACATTGCAATGGGACATTAAATGGAGGCGGGTTGTATCCAGTATTCTATGCTGGGGCAACTGAAAGACCCTGGGCATCCCAGTATTAATAGGGTAAAAAAGGTTGTTTTTTTTTTTTTTCTTTAAGGCAGTAAAGTTTGTGAATTTAGATTTTTTGGTCCATTTAGGTAGCGACCCCCTCGCCTCCCCAAAATTTATTGACCTTCTGCACCTAGAGCCCCTCTTGACGACCAAAATCCTATGAAACGACTGGACCACATCTAAAAATGCACACTTGTATAAAATGTTGCAAGTTTTCAACGTTCACAATAACTTTATGCATGGCCATGCCTATACTTCATACATGTAAAGTTCTTGCAATAACGGGATATTAATTGACCTCTATCTAAAGATTGTGAAAAATTGAAGAAAACCACTTATTACAAAATATATTACAAAATATATTTAAGCCATTTAAATAATATTGTGATCGCCATAACAAATATGATTCATGATTATTGCTCTCTGGCAGATTAATATGCAGCAAGTAATTCCACACTGAAATGCTGTTGTTGTCATCCACACAAAACCAAAGTCTGTAACAAAGCACAAAACGCCAAGGCTAGACGAAAATGGTCATTTGAACTTGTTTGCATGCTTGATAAATTTGATTACCTCTCGTCAATAGATAAATATCAAGGGCATTTTCACTTTTTACTGTCTACTCCTTTTTGTTGCAATGTTCATGACATCTGCATTTATATTATCTTTTCACAGAATTTTTGTCTACCACGCACGGCAAATTCAATTAATTTAAAATTTTGTGTGTCTGACAGTGTGGGATCCCCGGATAGCAAAATTAAGCCTTAATCTATGAGTAATCCAAGCCTAGGCCAAACATACATAATTGCGCATTACAGAGGTTTCATTACAGTCTATCACTTTGCTATAGAAAGAATGAGGACCAGTTCACCGTGAAAAATGAACTTTGTGACTCATGATAGCCGATGAAGTGTCATCTTCTCCACTTTCAACATGGGAAACAAAGAGGCTATTTGATTAGTCATGATCAAGAGAAGGCCATTTGACTGTCATAACTGATTTTAGAGTGAAAAAAATCAGAGGCACAATCCTTTCGTTTGGCTGTCACCAATAAGCGGGATAACTTACAAGTCTCCTTAAATCAAATTAACATTGAAAGTACTTGGTATGACAAGTCATCAGCATGATGACACACAAAGTGCCATTTTTGCAGCGCAACAATCCAATCTTTTTCTGTATCAAGGTGACAGACTGTAAGCATAAGAGGGAAAATATTCCCATATTAGAGAGGTTGTCGTAAGGTGAGGTGTGTTTAATTTTTAGCTTCTCATGATTTTTAGCTTCTTGTGAAGCATCGACAAACTTTTTTTTTTCCATGCGAACACGCGACAAACTTCTTTTCGTAATTTTAACATTACGGTACCCTAGCTACAGGTGGAGACAAACTTTTTTTTTCATGCACTGAAATAACTTTTTTAAAGTGTCAAGTGCACTAAAATAGCCATAACCCCAACGGTCGGAGCCCTGAAACTCTGGTCAATTCTTGCCAATGTATTATATTTTAATGTCGGATTACAAGATTAAGCTTTGGTATTTCAGAAAATCAGCCTGACGTAAAAAGTGGCACAACTTACCCCGGTCTCCCCTATACTTTTTCATTTGATAGGGAGTTTTTTAGTTTGGCCGGAATAAAAGTTTTTCGATGAACATGGCCCAATAACTGCCATTTAGTTCACAACAAGTTTTTGCACTTCACATGTTCAGAGAGAAAAACATAATTTATGATTAATGACAACAATCGTTTCAAATCAAACATTGCATCCTTTAGTGCACTGAGCGTCAAGGAAACCTTAATGAGAATAATCAAACCGTGATTGTCTTATAAAAGATTCATAGAACATCCTATGCAGTGAATGCACCATTACTTATAAGAAAAGAGAAAATCTGTGATTCCAAAATAATTCAATCTCAATGCACTTGATATACACTCAACAGCGACAGAAACGCAACAGTAGACTTTTGCTCATATTTCTTCAAATAAATTTTCCAACACCGTGTCTCGAAATTGGTGAAACATAAATTTTCAAAAGTTTCCAGTAAAATATAACAAGCATCCTCGGATACAATGGCTGGTTAATCCTATGGGAAAGTAGAAGGTGTGATTTGCAGCATGCGAGAGCGTCTGAGGCAAAAAATATGAGTGTAGGAACAGTGGAACTGGAGGTTGAGGTATAGTAGGGTGATGTCTGCGTGAACTAGATTCTCTTGACGTGAGGGTATAGCAATGAAGTATAGGTGCAACTTGCTGCAGTGAGCATTGCGCAAGTGTTTGAGTAGAGCGTGACAGCAGACACTAGTGTCTAACAGAGTCGCTGCCCATATAGAGCTATGGGCCGACAAATTCATATTTATTTCCAGACTGCCTGAAGATGATTTATTTCACAAAACAGAGTGAGAAATTATTTATTTATACATACTCTCAAGCCTCCCCCCCATCTTGCGATTAAAGGGTTGCCCCTAAGTGCACATTTTATTTGTCAACCAGGAACTTCCTGTTGCCATAAAATTTTAGTTTAATGTTGGCAGTCTCATGAATTTATTGGTTTCTTGAGTGACAGCTTATATTAACCTATTGTGGATTAACATCATCTGAAAAGATTTTTTATGCACATTATTTATTTAACGCTTCGAACTTGGGATGTTCAATTGTTCGTAAAGTATTTGTGGTAGGGTACCACTGAGTCATGCGGGAGGGCGGGGGCAGGTTGGACTAGCGGTAGCTTGCTAGGCTGCCAATCGCTGGGTCCAGGGGTCTAATCCAACTTTTTCCGGGTCACCTGGGCATGTGCTGAAGGGCTGTTTCAATCATCCTTCACCTCATTGCTGTGTCCTCCTCCTGTCCTAATTAGCATACCAAGTGCAAAAATACAGAACGTAAAGCCCACCTCATCCATCCATCCATCACACAGAGTCATGGAAAGTTGTGAAAAATATTGTGGTCATGGAAAATCAAAATATTTTCAAAAGCCACAGAAAATTCACGTTTTACCACTTTAGACGCTAAAATTTAACATTTTAGTGGGACCAAAAACATTTTTTATGAACATTATGTCATAATTTATAGAATACATGTTTTATGAAGTCTGCTAGGCAGTGGTACTATGGCGCACATGCGTCTGATGATATTCAGTGAAAATAGCTCATAAAAAACAATAACGAACAGAGCTATGGCAAGTAACGGAGGGGACAAAAAAATTTACATAAATTAGTGACACAACTATTGTATCAATTTAATCAATGAAATTATACACACAAAAAATTGAATATGAACTAAATATAAATTCAAGTCTATATTCCCATGAATCGTGCAAAGAAACTTTGAAAATAATGGTATATTAGGATGAAAATGAACACTTGATTTTGTCATGTCAGGTCCAGTGACAGGGAAAAACCATTGATTTTGCACGGATTTCTGGACATAATGCATTAAAAAAAGTCTAATGAATTACTTTTTGCTCCAAATGCAGTGGTTCTAAGTAGAAATATGAATAACAGATGCAGAGTGACGCTTCAGATATTTATCGCATTCATATTAATGTCAGGGAGCTAGAGTGACGCAAATTGTCCCGAAATTTGAGAATGACCCAAATATGGACATTACGCACATTTTAAGCCCAATGCCAAGTCTCTAGGCCAAGCGGTACCTGAGATATTCCAATTTTTTGGGATAATCCGATCTATACAAACATGAGCCTGGAGGTGGTTGTTGCAACCACAATTTTGAGCTGAAATTTTTTTTTCATGATTTTATTATCCAGCCTCCAAACATATCACATAGACATCAACATCTGAATAGGTTAGGGGCAAATGAAGCACCCTAATCATCCTTTCAGATGTAAGTTGAAAGCGAAGTCCCTTTTTTTGCAAATCTCAAATTTGATAAAACAGACCAGAGAAAGACAGGAAATGGTGGTAGTTAATGATTTTTGGTGCAATTATGCTTGTAGACCATAGAATCAACGTAATGATGCTATAATTTCACTCTGCATTCCCTATCCCGAAAGTCTATGCAATAATAGTATGCATTTCCTATCCCAAAAGTTTACCACCATTTGTTTGAAGTACTTATGGAAATCAGTCACACATTCTGCTATCATCTGTTTGAAGTATGAACATCAGTCACACATTCTGCAATCATCTGCATGAAGTTTGGACATCACTGAGAAGTCACACATTCTGTAATCACCTGTTTTTAAAAAGTATGAAACACTGCGACACATTCTGCTAAAAGGGCTCTTACAGGGCTAGATGGAAGCCTCTACGCACATTACACATCCAGTAATTCACTTAATGTGAGAGATTGTTTACTGGCCCAGCAAAGACGCTGATGCAAGGGGCTGACAATATTTAATTTAAATTAGCATACAAATGAAATCCCCAAGAATATGCTAACTTATGCAGGTCAGGCTAGGGGGCTGCTCATGAAGTCCACTGAAATATTTACACTGGTAGATTCCACACTCATTTTCATTTCACATAAAAAAAGCTATTTACAAACTCAATGTCATAAAAATATGGGATTCATGGGGTTTTTGAGAAAAAATTGCCATGTAATATAGGGAAATTATGCAGCAAAAAAAAAATTAGGAATTTACAGGAGATATGGGGCCATGCGAGCCTTGAATTGTTACACTCAGTTCACTTCCTCACATAGGGTTGACACAAAATTTTACTTTGGCGGATGATTTTTCCGTTTCCTTTACGTTACCAAATTAAAGATTTTATGATAAATTTGTCACTCATTGAGATCAATATTCAACCCAACGCAAGTTTACCTGATAATCTTCATCCACTGTCTGGCCATCCTATCAACAAACCAATTGTAAATTCTTAAATTTTAGCGTCTAAAGTGGTCAAACGTGAACTTTCTGTGGCTTTGAAAATATTTTGATTTTCCATGATCCATTTTTCACAACTTTCCATGACTCTGTGTGATGGATGGATGGATGAGGTGGGCTTTACGTTCTGTATTTTTGCACTTGGTATGCTAATTAGGACAGGAGGAGGACACAGCAATGAGGTGAAGGATGATTGAAACAGCCCTTCAGCACATGCCCAGGTGACCCGGAAAAACCCCTGGACCCAGCGATTGGCAGCCTAGCAAGCTACCGCTAGATCAAGCCGCCCCCCCCCCCCCCATAACTCTGTGTGAACCCTACCACAAATAATTTATGAACAATTGAACATCCCAACTCCAATAAAAAACATAGGCTGCGCAGCAGCAAACCTTCAGCGAATAACACATTTGGAAGATTACAATTACACCATAAAATTGATGTGTTTATCAAATTGCATATTGGTAAGCAATAGTGGTCAAGTCATGGCCTTCAATAATGTCTATTTGCCCGCTGGCCTGCAATCTACCTATCTGCTTGCCAGAGTTTGTAAAACGAGGAAAAGGCCTTATTAGGCTAATTGATGCATATGATACAGTTTCATGCATAGACAAAGTAAAGGTTATGAGCTGTCAGTTGGAAACCAAAAAATATAATGCTGTTATAGTCTTCTCAATTTTTGCCAATGATTCAAAAAGTGTTAAATACACATCAAAAGGCTCTGCTACATTGTATAGGTGATATGTGTGGAAATACTTCGTTGCTGTATATGCAATAATTGGCAAGTTTTGGCTCCGATGCGAAAAAAAAAGTATTTTAAATATTTTTTCTCAATATTACACAAAAAGTATAGACTATCTAGCAGTCAGACCATGAAAAGGCAACCTAGACCATGAAAAGGCAACCTAGACCATGTAAGCCATAGGTGTATCAAACTTAATCCATGTACAATTGTACATGCAATTGTGACTGAGTCCTGGGCCAGAAACAAAATATTTTTTTTGGTTTTCAATATTTCAAAAAGTATATATTTTCCATCAGACCTTTCAAAAGGCACTACTATACCATATAAGGCATATGTGTACCAAACTTTATTCATATACGCGCTATAGTGACCGAGTCTTAGCCCGAAAACAAAAAAATGTATTTTTATATTTTTTTGTAATTTGTTCAAAACATACAGAATATCTGTCAATGAGACCATCAAAAGGCACAAATAGACCATATATGCCACATCTGTACCAAATTTCATCCATGAACAAGCAATAGTGACTGAGCCTTGGCCCGGAAACGAACAAAAATAATTTTTATGTTTTTTTAATTATTTAAAAAAGTATGGAATATCTATCCATCAGACCATCAAAAGGCACAACTAGACCATACAGGCTATATGTGTACCAAATTTCATCCATGTACATTGAATAGGGGCCGAGTACTGGCCTGGAAACGATCTATCCGCCCGCCGCCCGCCGCCCACCCACCCGCCCGCCCGGCGGACAGACAACATTTTGCCCTAGTGATAACAATACCTTCTGCGAACAAGATCGCTGAAGGTAAAAAGTAATGACCGCCATAAATATGTACACTAATAAAATCAACAGACAAACAAATGACACAACAATTATATTTATTGCTGAGTACGATGTGATAAATAAATGACATATATTATTATTTCCGATGTTAATCCACAATAGGTTAATATAAGCTGTCACTCAAGAAACCAATAAATTCATGAGATTGCTAATATCAAAATAAAATTTTATGGCAATAATATTGAACAGGACGGTCTTGTTGACAAATAAAATGTGCACTGAGCAGCCACCATTTAATCTCAAGGGGGGGGGGGGGTGGGGGGCTTCGAGTTTTATAAATAAATAAAAAGTTTTTGTCAAATAAAGAAATTCTTTTTGGGCAGTCTTGAAATAAATAATTTCAGCAGGTGGTATTTCTTAACAAGCTGTTGCTTGATTTTGGAAAGAATATTCTGGGACTTTGCCTACCAGAAATAAAAAATTACTAGTGCAGTTAACGTGAAATAATTATTTCCAGCCGAGGAAAACTCCAAACACCCCCCCCCCCCCCGCTGAATATTAACTGGTCGCCTATAATCATTGTCAGTTTACTGAATGTTTCCTCCTTTGTAAACAGACATAGACTACAGCAAATTAAATAGTTCAAAGAAAGGTTTGTCATCACTTTGGTTAGATGTTGCAGTAGTTTTACTGATTTGCTTTAATATTACAAATATAAAATTTACTTTCACAATTTCACTCATGCATCAGTTTAATTTCATCTAAAAAAACACTCATCCCTTCATATCATTTTGTGTGAATGTAAGCTTATGTCTGTGTGTGATTCTGAATAAAGCAATCAATCAATCAATCAACACAACGTATCATGCCAAATCAATCGGATATTTGAACATTATTGTCCTGACTTGATTGACACTTCCCCCCTCAGACGTGATTGCCACTTCAGCCACTTCAACTTTTTTGCCACTTCCCCCCAGACGCAATTGCCATTTCCCCCTCAGACTTAGCCCTGGACCCCTGGGACAGGGGTCATGAATCGTCCCATTGGAAAATCATGAGATTTGAAGGACATGGTCTGGGAGAACTGAATTTTAACTATTTTTCCATGTGTTTTCTTCTAATTTTTTCATACGTTCTAAAAGTACACCTTTTTTGCTGCTGACTGCACCTTATTTCATCTCAAAGTCACAGAATAAATGTTTAATAGTCTTCTGGGTCATTCCATGCAAAATCAACCAATGGTCCCAGCATGACCACCTCCGATTTCTTTCAAACTTTCCACGTTTCAAATACATTATTAGGAAAGAGCAAATCCAAAATTACAGGGCAATAGCTCAATTATTTTCAGAGTTAATTGATTTATCACACTAAAATCCAATATTCAGGATTTTTTTAGCCCGCCTTAAACAGATCAGAAAACCGTAATATTTCGCATGGTAGTTCTTTGTCATATAGTGCATGAGTAAAATAAGTATCATTGCCCAAAAACCACTGGTTATTAATATAAGGTACTCTGAATTTTAGAATTTCACAAAATAACTCATTTTCAAGCCACAAAATGGCCATGTGGCGTAGGTGATATTAAAAAAACAAGTACC
Source organism: Platynereis dumerilii (assembly GCA_026936325.1). Lineage (NCBI taxonomy): Eukaryota > Metazoa > Annelida > Polychaeta > Phyllodocida > Nereididae > Platynereis > Platynereis dumerilii. The sequence goes on from JAPTHN010000005.1 coordinate 37,454,705, forward strand.
CAGCATGAAAGAACTTGGAAAGAGCTTTAAAATGATGTATAGAAATGTGTGTGTATTTGAGTTCTTCATACTGAATATCGACATTCAAGTTGAGCCACTTTTGATTTGACCAAAAATTTAAAAAATAGACGTATGAGTATTTTATCACACATTACATATTGCATTTTTTATATTAATCATTATAAATGAGTTTTCCTTGTTCTGGATGACAATTTTTGGAAATAAATGAAATAAATTGTCAACAAATCAATATTCTTAAAAAGTTTCATTGGGCCTAAATTATAAAAGATAAATTCATTGTTTAGCAGTGGTCATCTTGATGAAAGGCGTCTGACAACCGTATTCATCTCATGTAAATGAGACCTATCCATTGGCTACTGCAATTATATATTTAGCAGCAAGAACTACCACACGAGACTTTACAACAGGGAAAAATACATATATGATTTATTTATTTAATTTTTAATCATATTTCGAATGGATTACACTTCATCACAGAAGTTTTTCAGGTAGCTAAAATAAGTTTGCTGAAAGTGCTACCACACCTAAACAAGCTAATAGAAAAATCGAGAGCTGGCATTTTGTTGTTAAGATGGTGATTTGTATCTCAGTAATTTTATAGACATCTCATGGCATTGTGTGTATGTTTCCTGATGTCAAAAGGTACAGGCATCAATGTTGGTTGCCTGTTGACCGTATAATTGTTGAAATCAGTGACTTGTCATTAGCTGCCGGCAAAAAATTCAATTTTAGCAAATTAAAAAGTTTCATATGTTACATGTTTGGTAGCTACCCCACTGAAGCCCCAGTTCACCTATATTAACTTGATATTGTTTTAAATTGGGCATCTATTATAAATTCAATTTTTATCATTGTATGATGATTGAAGTACTGAGAAAAAGTTGCGAACATTTTTTGCTTCATCCCAGGTGATAAGTAGTTAAAAAGTTCAGATAGTGTTATTTTACACAACAAATTCTTACTATTTATTTTATTACATGACTGGAAATGACATTTGTCTTGTTACATGACTACTACAATCCACTTACACAATTTTTTCTCCATAGGCAAAAAAAAATAAACAAATTCTCAAAGTTGAAAAAAACTCAAATTGAGTGCTGATTTTCAGAATGAAGGACTCAAATACACACGTATTTCTATATATCATTTTAAAGGTAATTCCAAGTTCTTTTATGCCATGTAGCTGTATTTCCGGATCACCTACGCCACATGGCCGTTTTTTTGCTTGTAAATGGGTTGTTTTGTGAAAATCATAAATTAAACACACTGTATATCAATAACCACAGGTTTTGGAACATTAATACTATTGTACTTATGCTCTATGTGGCAAAGTAATACCATACAAAGTATGAACGTTTTGGGATGTATTTAAGGTTACCAAAAAAAATCATGAATATTGGATTTTGGTGTGATAAATCAGTCAACTTTGAAAATTTCTGTGGGACAGGCAATTTCATTGAAAGCCATTTCTCTGCTTCTGTTTATTACTTTTGGACATCTTATACATTGCAAAAAAATATCAAAAAGTTTGGGACCATATTGAAAGTTTGATTGCTATTTTAAAAATACCATGCAAAGCATGTAAAACTATGGCTGGGGAATTAACAGACCTCAAAAGACATTAATTTAATGTTTTAAAATAATATCAGTCTATAATTAAAACCAAAGATGCACACATACACACAGAAAGGTGCTTGGTACACTGAGGATGGAACACGAGGGCAGGGATCAATTTTGTGGTTCTGGCGCCCAAGTCTGTTTTTTCAGAACCTTGTTGATAAGAAAAGGTGCAGTAATTGTATTTGAATTTTGAAATAAAACAGCTTTATTGTGTCAACAATTCGCCATCTTCAGTTTTAGATTCTGGCTGATGATTTCGTACGAAATTCTAAATAATGAACATTCTGTGTTCGAAAAATGTAAGTGTTTTGAATGTCCCTCCTAAAAATATATCTTATGTGTACCCACACAATATTCGACAAGGCAACTTCAAAAAGAAAACGTCAACATTGGCAATAATACACTTCCAATCTTTTATTAATTCAAAAATGTAATTTCAGAAATTTCACATTCTTTCAACAGTGAAAATCGGTACTTTTCCGGCGTATAAAATTGTTGCTATGGCAATCATTATGGCAAAAATGCAAAATAGTCTGAAATTATCCAATTGGGCCAAAACCTATCTTTTGATACCAAACATGGGCCAATATTCCAAAAATTACAGAAAAGTGCCCTTCTCTCCCTACAACTCCCCTTAAAGTTGAATCCCACACTTAGCAAAAAATCTAAAATCCATGAAATATTCATGAAACTTTGCCAAAAAGTTCTTCAAAACCAAAGCTTTCCAACGTAAAAAAAAATAGACAGGCTATCCAACATAATTTTCGAACTATGATCTTTTCAAAATCTATGTCATTACATTAAAACATACAGCAAAAATACTAAAAAAGTGTGGCATTTATAATGAAAAGCAGCGTCACCCGAACAATATCCATGAGATATTTATGAAAAATTAAAGGAATATAGCTGAATATACACTTTATTGAAAAACAAGTTTTTGAAGGGGGGTTACCGATGTTTTTTGAGAGTTACGTGGTGTACAATATGATAAAATTATGAAAAACAGTTCAACAAAAATAAGTCCCTCGTAAAAGAAACTTGAATATCTCAAAGATTCCTTTTCCGATTTTTATGAAAGTTGAATTTAATTATAGGCCTGTATATCGACCCAAAATGTGTGTATTCATAGTCTAGTGCCATTATTCCTGGCTGAGCCAGCAGCCTTCGAGTGAGCCTACCCCTGTTTTCAAAAATCTGTGGCTTTTCCAATGCATATGAACAATTTGACCAAGCGGGGGAGCCACCAGCTGGGTATTTTTGTTGAACAGTTTAGTTACATGGAGTATGATAGGTGGAGTAGCTGTATTCTGTGGGATTCAACTTTAACTGTGTACTATTTTGCATATGGCATGATATAGGCCTACAGTATAGTCCTTATGACACGCCCACATTCCAACCAACTTGATCATGAATAAAAGGAAAAAGCAATTGTATCATTTCACTTTAAACCTTATAAACTTCAACAATATCTAATTTACATGCAGAGTGAGGTGAACAGAAATTCTAAGTAATAAATTGAGTGATAACATATCCTTTTAATCTGACAACCAGGGCATGCTTTTACTAAGATGGTTTAACTGGAGGTTAAACTAATCCAGACTTAATAGTGGGTTAAACTGGGGGTTTAATCTTGTTTCATTCTAATAAAAGTTAAACTGGTGGTTAATCTAGGTTCACTGGTTAACCTGACTGGTTAAACTAATCTTGATTCTATCATATGTTAATCCTAGTTTAAACCTAGGTTAAACTGAGATTAACTCCACCATCACACACGGCTGGTTTAAGAAGATAATACAAAGTTATCGTGGTTTCTAAAATCCAGGGCCTGGTTTCACAAAGCTATCGGGGCACGCCCCAATACTAGGGTGGTTGCCGTTCCTGTCCCCACTCCAACTACAGTATCACAAAATTGGGGCATGTCCCAATCTGTCCCTTAGCAGTAACCTGATTCAATGGGACTGTCCCCGTTGCAGGCCGCAATATTTTAATTTTTTAGCTCTGGGTGTTCTACTGCAGCCATGCAATTAATTGCCTATCAAAATAGTGCAGTACTAAGTAAATTTCTTGAATTGTTTGTTGTAGATTTCATTTACTGCTGTGATAGGTGGAGGAAGGAGGACAATATAATAGTTAAAGGAGACAAGAAGAGGTAGATATAGGATGAGGAAATGGAAGATAGGACGAGATAGGAATTGAGAGATAGGATGAGGAGGTGCACTGTAAACCTGATGTGTTGCTTTAACAGCAGCTACCGTAATTAATACGAAAAAGACCCACTTTACAGTAGAAAATCGTTGTTTACACGTACTGTTGTTTTAACTAACTGCCGGCAGCTGGGTTACGGTGTGGGATAGGAAGGGAATGTGGGGGAATTGGAGGAGGAGATGGAGAATAAAAGGGATAGAGGGAGGAGAAAATAAGAGGCACAGATGGGAGGAGGAGGTGCAGAAGACGGTGCAAAAGGAGGAGTTAAAACTAGATGAAGTATAGGATAAGGGATCATCCAGTGCATGGAATGCTGTCCCACAGGGACGAAATGTCGCCGCAGTAATATATTTTTATTTATACATAAGTCACAAGCCAAAAACTAAAAACACAAGCCAAAAACTTAAGATAGAATGAGTTTAATTGAAGCATACTCTACTCAGTTGTACCATAAGGGGGGTACCCCCAGGGGCATATCACTGATTGCCATCCATCACTGATTGTCATCCATCACTGATTGCCATCCATCACTGATTGCCATCCATCACTGATTGCCATCCATCACTGATTGCCATCCATCACTGATTGCCATCCATCACTGATTGCCATCCATCACTGATTGCCATCCATCACTGATTGCCATCACGAGGTATTTCACATGTTTCAGCCACAAACTGTTGTTTCAGCCATTCACTGAGTAATTACACCAGGTGGCGTTTTTTGCTTGAGGTGACACCTAACGTTTCATTCTGCAACATGATCTACAACATGATTGAGTCTACGATCTACGAGATTCTGGCCTGTGTTCAAAACAGTATCGCCCAGTAGATCTAAAGATCTACCGGCGACAATTAGGAGTCAGAATGAAGAGACGGGAGATAGGATAAAAGAGTGGAAGTAGGAGGAGATAAGGGGCGTGGATAAGATAGTAGGAGGAGATAGGATGAGGAGATAGCAAGAGGAGGAGGATACAGGATGAGAAGATAGGGGAGATATTAGGAGGAGAAAGGAGGAAGTGACAGATGGAAGATACAGAAGGAGGAGATAGAAGAAGGAGGAGGAGAAGGAGGTAGGGTGAGGAGCTGGAAGATACATGTAGGAAGTTAATAGGATAAGGAGATCGGAGGAGGAAATGGGATGATGAGTTGGCATATGAGAGGAGGTAGAATGAGATAGGAGGAGATGGATATAGGATGGAAGTTAGGAGTAGCCTATGAGGATGAGATACGAGGATGAGAATGGAGGAGAGGGGAAGAGGATATATGTGTAGAAGATAGCAATGGGAGGTAGAAGGGGGGAGGAAGCTGTAGGTGCAGGAGGCAATTGGAGCAGGAGTTGGGAGGGTAGGAGATTGAAGGAGATTGGAGCAGGAGAAGGAGGAGATGGGATATCAGAGGAGATACAATGTAGAAAGAGGCAGGAATATGAGACAGGAGGAGTAGGAGGACATAGAAAGGGGAGATATGAGGAGGGGATAGAGTGATTGGGAGGAGGAGATAGGATGAGCAGATAAGGGTATCAGAGGAGGCAATAGGAGGAGATATGAGTAGGAAATAAGAATTAGGAGGAAGAGGTTGAAGAAGATGACAGGAGAAAGAGGTAGGCGATATAAGGAGATATATCCTCCTCTTCCCATTTCCTCCTCCTATATCTTCCATATGCTCATCCTTCCATCTCCTCCCTCTTTCTCCTCCTTCTATCTCCTCCTTCTATCTCCTCCTTCTATCTCCTCCTGTCTCTTTCCTCTTTTCATCTCCTACCTCGACCTCCCGTCTCTTCATCTTTCCTCTTCCTATCTATAATCCTGCATGAAAAGATAATTTTAGGGTAAGTTTTCTTGAGTCGGATACTTATTAGGAAAGGCAATTTTGAGTTGGACACTTTTAGTGGGCTGCTTTTCCATCAGCAACTGATCAGTGAATTTGGCACCAATGTGTTGCCCAAGACGTCTTATATCCATTCAAAAAAATATGACAGCACTTGTACCTTTGATGTCATGTTTTTACAACACAGCTATCCGACTCAAAGGTACCCTATATCATTTTTAATTTCAGAAATGTATCCCCTAATTTAGTTGTTGAGTTATGCCAAATGTCAATTTTCTGTTAGGTTTAGTAAACGATTAATTTCAGGCCCTGGTTGACAATCAATAACCCATAGGCCAAGCAAGATATCACTTTTTAAAAATAATTTATACAGAGTCTATGTGTCCCACTGAAAGAACCTTTCCCTATCTGTTTGAAAAATAAAACAAGTGTTTGAAGAGTTTATCTCAAAAAAATTACTACATTGGCGTGTCATTGCTTAATTTTTACTTATTTACTTCAATTTATTTCTTGAGCTCAATCAAAAGTTCACGCGTCCGAATTTCTTTGCACTTGTTGGTGATTTTCAGAGTCCTAGGTTTAACCAATTTACCAATATGTAGCTTGTGCTGGTACTTTTACAGTGTTGATAATTATCCTTATTCTAATTGTGAATGGATAGCTACATAATACACTATAGGCCTATCTGTTTAGAATATTTGCGTTTTACATTAAATTTTCCTTGCCAACAGAAATATCACTTTTTTTTCCACACAATATTCAAGAAGACTTGCTATCAAATATATAGCAAATCACTAACCCTATTTTGTGACTGACACATTGGAAAAAGGCCAATTTTAAGAAAAGAAATTGTGAAAATTAATGTAAAAAGAATGTGAAAACTTCCTTATTTTATTTTTTTTAAACCAAATTTGCTGCAATGCATACATTGTTTGCTTGATTTTCGTTCAATTCAATACACTTCTTTTAGCCTTCCACAAGTAAATTATAATAAAAGAACTTTTTCTTTAGTCATTTTCTGTGTGTGCGCTTGTTGTTCACATTGGACAAAAGTAATATTCAAATGATAATTACGTAAAGGTCAAGAAAAAAAGTTCATCAATTACATTTTGTATTAATGGTTCTATAGATCTATGCATCATCCATGTGTCGATGTGTGGGTATAAAATAGAATGGCAGCATTCTATTGTTGAATTATTCAAATTAAAAATTATTTGATTTGTAAATGCCTTAAGGTAAGTGGTATTACAGTGAAAAACATCCACATGTTGGCATTGATAAGCCTAAATCAGCTTATCTGGGGCTGTTCCCGCCAACCAAAGAGCTGGTATCCAAGGTGTTGCTAGAAGGAGGAGCCAAGCCACTTGAGCCTCATTCTGAAATCTGACTGCACTGTCAACTGACACTAAATATTATAACGATTCCCTCTCTGGATGATCCTGTTAAACTCATTGCAATCCAAATTCTTGAAAATTATTGATCTCTGTAGGCTTAATCCACCAGTTAACCATTCAGGTTAAACTCAGCCTCAATCTCGGTTTGGTTATGTCCTCAGTTCAAAACTTTCATGGCATTTTTCTTGAGGATTTAGAGAATTACAGATGAAACAAGACAAGGGAAAGGCTGTGTTGGAGTGTAAAAAATATTTTCTCAACTTACATCTTGTCTCCTTCTCCTAAATATAGTAGGAAGGCACTTATTTCTTCAGCGGTTTTTTGAGGCTACAGATTAAGACGTCACAGTTAGTTAATCCGTGGTTAAACTATTTTGATAAAATATGGTTAAACTCCAAGATTAGCTAACCAAAGTTTAACTCTTAAACTAAGGTTAAACTAATCCATTTTAGTAAAAGCAAGCCCAGGGATCAAATGAAACCCTCAACAACACAAGCTCTCGAATTTGAGTGCCAATTCTTAAATCAACTCCAATATAAGAATATATACATCGTAGCTTGAAATATATAATCATTGTAATTTGCAGATGAACTTGTACTAAATCTCATTAACATACTTTTCTTTACAGTTAAATAATATGATAATGCCACAGCACAGTAGTGGGGCTATTTCAATAAAGAATTCCCAGGCATAGAAATCGCCCCTGGTTGATCACACTAGTTCCACTCAACCATATAGAGGCAAGTTGCTATCCATTATAGCTTTCAACCATAGGCCTTCACATCAAGTGCCATTACCATCCAGAAGTAATACAGCTATACAACATTTAAAACGTGAATCAAGAAATTCGAACAATTCAAAATTCATTGAAAAATTGTGGAAGTGTCATGCCAACTTGCAAAAGATAACCTCAAATCTACCACTTCAGCTTTGATGGGAGTCACATGCCAGCTCGGACATTTTCTTAAACAAACCCAGCCTTGCACATAATCCCATGTATACCCGAGAAAGAGAGTGGCAGACACCAGGTCAATTGTGACCAAACTTGTTTCTTCAATATGTTGCATGGAAAAACGGTTAAATTATGGATCCATCATTGCCCAGCAACCTTGACAAAACCTTGACAACTTCAATATTCAAACCAAAATTTTCGAAAATCCAAAGCTATCTGAGGTTGGCATTTTGGTTTTGACAATAATAAAACCAATAACAAGACTATGAAAAGAAACCAAATTTGAAACTGAATCATCTCTCAGGAGTGCCAATCATAGAAATACATAGAATGGACATGAGGCTGTATGAAGCCACCTCAAGATGAGGTCACCAAATCCGCCATATTGGAACTGCCCTGAGACATGACGTCACAATAGACTAATTATGATGTGACGTCATACCATTGTTATAAGTGACATAACTGTTATTGATGACGTCGTAGTACCATTGTGTCAGGATACAGGGCAGTTCCAAGATGGTGGATTTGGTTGCTTCATCTACCAGAGCCTCATGTCCGTTCTATGTATTTCTATGGTGCCAATACACCCAGACACAACTGCAAGCCACGATAAAATATATTATAGAACTTCCATGCTTTTTCACACCAGGATCTTGGCCGGTGAAATCTTTGGCTTAGGTAATTAAAACTTCAGTCAAGATATTTAGACGTTATGCTATTCTGCCCCCCTTCAATGAAATTCACATGCCAAATGTTAGAGGTTGACATTTTTGTTTAATTAGGTTATGCACAATTATAAACAGTTTGTCAAAAGATGGGGACTCAGAACCAGAGCAGAGATGCAACAGATAGGGTTCCACAGAATGGCCAAATCAAACACACTGAATCAAAATTGCCGAATGAAATTCAGAGGACATACTTCAGACCTTTTCCAATTTATATAATTGACTTATATAAGCCTCTTCTATTTTGATACACAAGATTGGATGAAATTCACATGCTATTGTTGCTAAACATTTTCATATCCTCACAAAAATTTAAAAACATAGGCTGCGCAGCAGCAAAACCTTCAGCGAATAACACATTTAGAAGATTACATTACATCATAAAATTGGCGTGTTTACCAAATTCCGTATATTATAGGTATGCAACAGTGGTCGAGTAATGGCGTTCTATTATCTGTTATTTGCCTGCTGCCCTGCGATCTACCTGTGTGCTTACCACGGTTTGTAAAAGCAGGGAAAGGCCTTATTATACTAATTTACTTATATTATGGTACGGTTTTATGCTTGTACAAAGTTTTTCCAATCATTCAAAAAGTGTTAAATACAAGTCAAAAAGCACTGCTACATTTTAAAGGTGATACGTGTAGGAAATGGCATTGCTGTATATGCAATAGCGGGCACGTTTTGGCTCCAATAAGAAAATAAGTATTATTGATATTTTTTCTCAATATTACAAAAAGTATAGAATATGTATCAGAAGACCATTAAAAGACACAACTACACCACATAAGTCATATGTGTACCAAACTTTATCCATGTACATGCAATAGTGACCAAGTCTTGGGCCAGAAACAAAAAATTTATTTTTTCCCTTTTTTTTTCAATATTTCAAATAGCATTTAATATTTTCCACCAGACCTTTCAAAGGGCACAACAAGACCTTATGGGCCAAGTGTGTACCAAACCTTATCCATTTACATGGAATAGTGACCAAGTCTCAGCCCAAAGAACCAAAAATACAAATTTTTTATTTTCCAAATTTTTGCAAAAAGTATAAAATATCCATCAATAAGACCATCAAAAGGCACAACTAGACCATATAGGCCACATCTGTACTAAATTTCATAAGTGCACATGCAATAGTGACTGAGATTTGGCCCGGAAACGAACAAAAATAATTTTTATATTTTCTCAATTATTTCAAAAGGTATTGAATATCTATCAATTAGACCATCAAAAGGCACAACAAGACCATACAGGCTATATGTGTACCAAATTTCATCCATGTACACTCAATAGAGGCCGAGTGCTGGCCCGGAAACGATCTATCCGCCCGCCGCCCGCCCGGCGGACGGACAACATTTTTACCCAAGTGATTACAATACCTTCTTCGAACTTCGTTCGCTGAAGGTAAAAAGCAATCTTCCTCAGACAAACATTTGATGAATTTCACATGCTTCAGCCTGAAGTTCAGGTTAAGCATTTTAATGAAGTCACAGACATTAACCACTAATTTTTTTTTCTCAAAAGCTGCACATACTCAGAGTGGCATATAAAAGAACAACTTCTACATATATTTACATTATTTACATTAAAATTTTTCAAAAGTGTTATACAAACTTTATTGATTAATTATATTATGCATCACATTAATTACAATAATTTACCATTGAGCCATGTAAATTGATGTGTAATTTAAGTGTAAACAGGATTGGTGTGTGACAGTAACATGTGCCTCATCAGCCCTTCTAAGTTGTGTACAGACGTCTCCATGTCACCCCAATGGCATATCTGAAAAAGATTTTTGAAATAGGCCTATTAGAAAAATAAAATTTTATGACACAACATCCATAGAATGAGCAACCTAAGGCCTATCGAATTCACTGGACACAGTAAAATCAAGGAGATATTCAAATCATGATTTTTATGCATACAAGAACCCAGGGGTTCAAAATGGAGGTGGTGTGGTGTCTGTAAGTTCACATCCCCTGAATCCAACAGATCATTTGTCCTGCACTGCCCTAACTATTCAGACAGGTATTTTCAGATTTATCAACAGATAGATAGATTTATCAACAGATAGATAGATAGATCTAGATAGATATGGTATTTACCAGTGCAGCAATTTAAAGGAGCAGGTGATCACAGGTTGATCGATGAGATGGTAGATACAGCAGGAGTCTTCTTACCCTTTTTGAAAATGATCGAAAGAGACAATGATTTAGCATCTCCTATGAATAACACCCACCTTGGATTTTGATTGTAATATTTAACATTTACCATTTATATACTATATAATATAGACTTATAGTCAACCAATTGACATTGAACAATTCTGCGAGATATAACAATATTGAGACTTGAGAGTAAACTGACAATATCCCAAATTGACTGACCCAGGTTCGAACCCATCAGTCTTCAGGGCTACTGGGTCTTACCACCACTGACAGCATGGAGGATGGCATGGGGAACCTGAAAAATTCAATCCACCTTGACCAGAAAAATGTTAATTGGTGGCCCCGGTGTTTCAGTGTCTGTGCTGGGCAAGTAAATGGGGTAAATGTGTAGCATGTTGAGTACTCCCACTCTCTATCCCATCTCATCAGTCAACCCTCATGAGTGCTTGTGCCCACATTCAATCATTCTAAATGCGATACCAAATGATGCTGTTGGGTCAATATATTTTGCTGTTAAAATATAACTGAGGTACATCAAGCAGATACTGAGATAATGGAATTTGAAATCTGGACTTTGACACAATTCAAATTTTGGCCCGATATTTCAAAGGGCCCTCAAAAATTACCTAAAAGGCATGGAGGTCTAAAAATGCATTTTTCCCACTTTTTAGTAATCAGAAGGGAAACAAGAACCCAGGGGTTCAAAATGGAGGTGGTGTGGTAAGTTCGCATCCCCTGAATCCGGCAGATCATTTGTACCGCACTACCGCTAACTATTCAGACAGGTATTTTAAGATAGATAGAGATAGATAGATATGGGTGATCATAGGTTGATCAATGAGATGGTAGATACAGCAGGAGTCTCCCACATGTTGCACGTTTACCATTTTTGAAAATGATCAAAAGAGACAATGATTTAACATCTCTGAATGACACCCGTCTGGGACTTTGATCTTAACATTTAAAATTTATATTATAGGTTTAAAGTCAACCAAATGACATTGAACAACTCTGCGAGACATAACAATATTGAAAGTAAACTGAATTTTCCAAATTGACGGACCCAGGTTCAAACCCAGGCAAACCTACAAAGAAAGAACCTGAGGAGTTTGGACTGAAAACATGTGGCCACCGATGTTGTTTGGATGAGATGTTAATTGGCAGCCCCTGTGTTTCAGTGTTTGTGCTGGGCAAGTAAAGGATTCCTTAAATGGGGTAAATTTAGAATCCTTGACAACTTGTAGACTGCCAACATTACAAACTCAATCTATCAATCTAGACTTTGTTAAGAGCTGAAATGATGTGAAATCCTATGTCAGATTTGTATGGATATTTTGGACAGATGGATGGATGATTAGGGCTTTAAGTCTTTTATTTACGCAGGCCAATTAGGACAGGAGGAGGACATGGTAATGAAGCAAAAGATTATTGAAACTACTGTCCAACACAAGAAAAGGTGACCTCGCCAATGTGGGATTCAAATCCAGGACCAAGTGATTGGCAACCCATTCCATTACCAATTGAGCTAACTCTACCTCCTCCCGAACGTGTTGGACCATGTCACAAATTGCAACAAATGTACCAAATTGCAATCTATTGCTTATGCTTACCCTTTTGATAAATCTGTGTAATCTGTTGTGTCTTTGCACCGACAAACTCATTCTATATTAGTTTTTTCACGAATGACCAATAAAGAAGTTTAGTCTTTGTCTTGTCTCACTAATCAGCATAAGCTATTTATCTCATCTCTATAATCTATCCATCTAATTCATGCAATCTATCTAATCCATAAAATTCATACATCCTTCTTTATCAATGTAACTATCTAGTATCTATTCTTCGATAGATCTATCTATATTTCTGTCTTCCTGTCTATCTTTCTATCTCTTTCTATCTCTTTCCAACTCTTTCGATGTATCTACTGGTATTTAACTATTCATTTATTTAGCTAGCAATCTGTCTATGTATATTAATTTAGGCCTATCCATAAATACACCCATCCGTAAATTGCATTGAAATAGTTGGAAATTTACATATAGGCCTAACTGTTGAATTCCATGTTCTGTGACCCAGTATTATGATAACATATATTCCCAAGACAGCAAAATAACAATACACATCCAAATGTAACCCTGACATAGCAGGTGAGCTCATTTGCATAAACAAAACACAATACACATAATTTTCAAAATGGTGGACAGCTCATTTGCATACACAAACCACAATACACATAATTTTCAAAATGGTGGACAGCTCATTTGCATACACAAACCACAATACATATTATTTTCAAAATGGTGGACTGTAACACCCAAAAAAAAACTCCAAGCAAAGAACAGATGAAAGGAGTACTTAGAATTATTTGAGATCAGTACAAGTAGGCTGCAATGACAGCCCTGCATCTCTAGTTGCGGGCAATTTAACAATTAGGAGATTATTTGAAATAAGCAAAGAGTTATTTCAGATTTTGTTCTCCAATTTCGAATTTCCCGCCTAAAGTTTACACTCTCTCACCCACTCTCTCATACACTTCCTCACTAACTGCAAAAAATGGCGGTGTGTAAACACCTCCATTAAAAATGTTAACAACAATATCCGAGTCGGGTGAGTATCACCCCCAATGGTGAAGTGCCTGAATCTTATAAAAACTGCCTCCTTAATAAAGTCCCTGGAAAAAAAGTTGGTCTCCCAGTGACACCAATTTAGCAATTACTGGGATACCAATTCTGTCCACTGGGAGACCATTTGGTCTCCCAGTTACTATGTTAAAAAATGCACTGCCAGTATGAGCTATTGTGACTCACTAGAGTCAAGGCTGGTAAATCCGTCCAGGAGGGTAAATCCGTCCACCCCCTTCTTTGTGTGTATATATATACATATTACAGTTGTTTGGGTTTTAAAATTAAGAGAGAGTCGTTTGTAAACAAGTTTTGCCGTTTTTATTGTTTTTACAGGTATTTAAACAATACTTCCAGCCTATTTCAACAAGGAGGAATGAAAACAATCAAATCCTTTGACATCATCACAGACATTTTAAGACTTGGTGGCCATAACCTTGAAGGCCTATTCCTGTCAACAAGTATTGAATTTAAAGTAAAAAATTATTGAACATGATGTAAAATTTAATTATTTTTTGTAGGATTTGTTAAATTTCCCCATTGTGAAATTTTAAAAGGAAATATAATGGAAACAAAGGTGGACGGAATTACCATCATTATTTCAGAACTGGCCTGATTGAGGGTTTGCAAATCTGTCCACCTACATCAAATATATTTTAGAGTGCTTTTATGACTTTTAATATTCATAAACGGCATACCAAAGATTACAGAAAGTTGATTGAAGCAACTATGCCACTTTGTTTGGGTTAAAAGGGTACTTTAAATGTAATTGAGGCTGTCAATTGAAATTCTTGCACTCAAATTGATCTATACTTTTTCATTATTGTATTTCTCGTTCTGTCATTGTCCCATTACTCTAAAATCAACACAAAAGTTTGTTAAGGTTAATAAATTGCCAAACTGAAAGAAATAACAAAATATGATAGGTGTGGGCTGAATTATGCCCTGTGGACGGATTTAGCACCCTTGCTGGACGGATTTAGCACCCTTGCTGGACGGATTTAGCAGCACACTGGACGGAAAAGATTAGATTAGATTTCTTTTATTTATCCACACCATGTAATTTTTTTACAAATATAAGCCAAATCAACGTGTTATTTAGATGACCTAACCTTCAATATGTGTTGCCATGGTTTTGGAAAGAATTATTTGAATATTTCACTTTCTTGGCTGCTAATGATAGTTCGGAATGTGTTCCTTCCAATGGACTAAATTCAATTTCTGAATATATTCCCATTGTCCTAGAAATACAGTTTTAGCCAAAAGTGGACGGAATTACCATCCTTCACTCTTATGACAAAAAATCATGGCGAATCTGTTGTAATTCCTTGTAGGAAATTTTGGGCAATCATTAAATTCAGTTTCCCCTCGGAAAATACAATATAATGTGAACAATATACATTGCACTTATTTCCTTACCATAATTCACAATGAACTGGGAGATGTCCCATTATAGTTGTTGAAACCAAATCCTAGAACCATACATTTGAGGATGAGACTGATTAACCCTTGGTTCCTGTCCTGAAAATTGAAAGAAATACATTGAAATAGTTTATAATTTTTCAAGTCACAATCCGTTTAACCAAGTCATTATAAATTTTATTATCTCATTAAAGTTTTTAAAGTTTTAGGTATATTGCATGACTATCTGATTATTTGGTGAAAACAAATTAAACTATTGAGTTAAGAATTACAGACAGCTCCAAGTCTTTCATATTCTACAAACCTTCAATGAAGAATTTTAAGTATATCACTGAGAGAAAATTTAGGGAGTTATAAATATTATATTCATTATTTTTCAGTCTTAAAATTATGAATATATTACAAGCCGCAGAGCCAAGGCTGCAATGTGATGGTTGCCTTTATTAAAAGTTATAAACACAATACGACAATACACATTTAGATAATTTCTTAGAAAATGTTAAGAATGGCCATTTTCATCATCCATAAGGCCACACATAATTGATCTTTAGCTTCTCAGATCTTCTCAAGGCACTTTTTCTAGGGTCGGTTGGTAGGACCAAAAAAAAAGGTAAGAAAAACATTTTTTATAAAGTTATTCAAAACTTTTTTTTTCCATCGGCGGAAAAGCTATTGTGTCGGCGGGTCCGCGAAGCTAAGAATCAATTATGTTTGGCCTAAGACCATGGCCTTTAAACTGCTATTTTACCTCAAAGTTGTGCCTCATTTTAAATTTCATTCAGATCTGTTTTCTTCTGTCTGAAATTATAATAGGAACATTTTGTTTAATTACAGCAGTGATGTATCAAGAAAACATTGTAAATTTGAAATTGGACAAAACCTGTCTGCTAACCCAAGAAAACACAGAATTCACAACAGGCCTATAAAAGGTGATTAGGTTCTCAGGCCATGCAGAAAAATCTAACACAAGGTCAAGGATGCAAGATTAATGAAGAAACCTAAATTCATGATGGGACATAAAATTAATTAAAACTTTATTTTGGAGAAATAAAGGGGGCTCCTTTTATTTACTTATCTTTTCATTGCATTTCATTTATCTAATATTAGTGTAATTTGCCAGCCCTCAATTACATGCAACATGGGAGCATCTAGTACTGAATCGAAGTGGTCCATGGGGATGAACAAAATAGAGATACCTTACTGAATGTTATAATAAAGGAATGACCCACAAGCAATTTTGAGCATTAGAAATTAGCTTAATTACTGCATCAAGAACTCTTACATCATCTGTATGTACAAGTGTTATTCATGCACAACTGTTGATTGAAAAAAATCTGAATGAATGACTGCAGGAGTTCACTTAATGAAAATTCTCCTGGTCTGAAATCAAGGAAAAAACTGTTAAGCCTATGTCTTATCTTATCGACTCCCACAACATACCGAACAGCTAAAGAAAGTTGTCAAAAACATAGTGTCGATTTTACATTTGATAACTTTGTACTGTTGTTCTGAATTTGAGAAAAACGTTCTTCAGAAATCAGAATGAACAAGCTGAAAGATGTCAAACCCAAGGCCTCAACAGAAATAGGAATCATTCCTGAATTCAGTAGCAGTTCAAATATCAATCAGCGGCATAAGTTCTGTATATACTCACTGATTGATCCATTGAATGTCATTAAGTGTGATAAAGATTCATAAGAGTTTCAATGACCTCTGACGAGCATGAACGTTCAACTTCAAGCTGTACAATTCCAGTTCAACGTAGCTCCTATATCCACTGTAAGACGAAAATAATAAATAAATTATAACCATGATCTCAGTGGCAAAAGTAATCCTCATTCAGGATTTTTTTGAACATTATTTGTAGTGCTCAGTTAAAAAAAATTGTAGTTTTCAATGTCAGTACAAGCTCTGGTTTGTCTGCACTCTACACGTATATTATTTGACATCATACTGGTTCTTTTTTCAATCAAATAAATTTTATTTGGCACAAACAATTTTCTAAAATCCCAGAGAAGAACCATGAAATCCTTTCTGGTCCCAAGTATATGACTCTTAAATTAAATGATACCAGATGATAACATACTGACTCTTTTTTATATTAATTAAATATATATGCATGTACTGATTTATTAAACCTGTACAATGTACATGTATGCCAAAGAATTTCCCATCTGGGACAATAAAGTTTTAACTATCTTCAATCTATCCATTAGTATCCAATTCATGATTCAGTTCTTAATTCTTATCTGTGATTTGAGTCTGTGAAAATTAGTAAGGCCAAACATACTTAATTTTCAGCTTCTCAGATCAACAGACCGAAAAGACTTTCTACTCAGGAAAAAAAAGGTGCTGAACAATCAGTTTATTTTTGAGAGATTTTTACCGCCTTCCACTGACCTTGAAAGGCTTTCAGAAGATCCAAGAAGCTAAAAATCAGGCCTCACAGGAGTATATATACCTTATTAGCACTACAATTAGCTATGGGAAATACATGATATACCAAGAATATCTGAAAATCTAATGAATTAAGTTCTCAACACAAACTGAATATCTGAAAATCTAATGAATTAAGTTCTCAACACAAACTGCAAGAAAAAGAAATGTTAATTAAATCAAATTATCTGAATAAAAACAACAAGATTCATTGTCAGCAAAAGAAAATGACAACAGCAATACGACGTATTTTGTTGTCCGTGTAACTCAAACGACTGGATTTCATGGCCCTGATTATCTAAAATGCAGAGTTTAACATTAAAACCTTCACTAACGCAACAGCAGATACTCAACAAGAACCCAGGGGTTCAAAATGGAGGTGGTGTAGTGTCTTACTTCATATCTCCTGAAAAAGACTTTCCCTGAGTGGCCGGAACCAGGTGTTGTTCATATTGTGTGCTAAATTTCAGAATTTTAAAAATAATCCATTTCAAGCAAAATTGTACACTTAACTATATAGGTATATGGATACAAAAGTAACTTCCTAATATGATTAAGTAAATATTTGTTGAAGTTCACCGATTTATTGCTTACCATTAATTTTTGAGAAACCTAAAATTTGAGAAAAATATCAGAAATCCTCCTTCTTCCCAGTTTTTTGGTTTTTATGAAAATTTCCTAAAATTGGTGCTCCAAATGAGTTTAGTCATTTAAAGAGGTATAATTTATACATCTAAATTGAAAATTTCCGCATTGTAACTCCAAAATTGACGGAATCATGGACCATTGAAAAAATAACATTTTTGCTGAATTTACTCTTACCAATTTTTGTAAGAGCATGAAGACCCCCAAAAGGAACATTAAATATTCAATGCATATGATGGTAGAATTTCATGCCCATAGGTATAACCGTTTCAGTTCTGTTCTGGAAACGAAAAATTTTTAAAAATTTTTATTTTTTTTTCAATATTTTATAAAAACTCTACCAAATGCTTAAATATGAACACCAAAACGCACGTATATATTGTAAGACCCATTCATGTGCCAAATATCATATACACAAGTGCAATAGTTTAGGACAGCTGCCAATACACATTGTGTGCAGCCGCCCCGAGTGGATCAAAGCAAGATATAAAACGAAAACACGTCTTAATTACAACATTTCTGGTATTCATTCCTATGCCAGATGCATGTTATATAATCAAGTTGTACATATCTCTTGTCCCAAACATCTCCAAACAAAATAGCCAAGACAGGGCCCAAAAGACATTCTGAAAATGCTCAAATTTCAAATTTCCCGCCAAAACGGTCCATTTGTCACTTTGACTGCATAAATGGAGATGTGTACACACACACCTCCATTAACAAATCAATTTCCGACATTAAAAGTCTGTCTGACAAGTAATGGTTGATCTTATTCTTTGGTATTTACGGGCTCTATGCGGACAACTTGCGGACAACAAACACAAACAAATCACTGTAATTTGCCTTCCATAGATATCTCATTCTATTTCAGATGTTTTATCCAATCTCAGGTGTAGCACCAATCACTCTACTAAATGGTTTGTGGATCAATCAACCTGTTTCTGATATATAGCCTTTTAAAAAATGTAACTCTAGTGTAACGCTTGCGGACAACTCTACACCTTATCTCGCTTTTGAAAAAGAGAACCATATAAAGGTCAAAATGTTTTAAAGAAAATGAAAGAGATAGGTGAGCTTAAGTCAAAAGAAGGAACTTAGTCAGAAAATTCATGTTGCTTCATACAGTTAGTGGGCATTGAATATATTGATTTTTTTGTCAAATTGTGTAACGCTTTTAGAGGCTACTTTCTGGCATGAATTTTGGAAAAACTATGGGGACCAAAGAAAACCGCAAGCAGACATAGAATATTTAGATATTACTCTTTCAAATGACACCAAGTTTTTGAGCTCCAAACTTGGTACTTTTTTGCTCAAAAGCTCCAAAATTTTGCTGTACAATGAAGGGTAGTTTGTCGGCAAAAACAGGGGCGTTACACCACTTCTCAGCTCATCTCTGGCAAATATTTTATTTTGATAATGCCATAGTTCTTATTTTGCACAAAGGCAATGTTCTGCTGATTCAGGTGCTGTTTATATTACTAAGATAGGCCAGATAGAAGTGTAGTTACACCTTGTCGAGCAACGAAGAAAACGAGAGTTGTCCGCTTTCTCACCTTCAGATTCTTAGCCATATGTCATAATAAAAATATTAATCATTATAATTACCTCGGCATCGTTTATTGAGCAACGTGTGCAACCCCTCGACGTCATTGTTGGTCCTAATGGTCCTGGCGAAGCAGGACCAGTCGCGGGGTGGCAAGGTCCGACTGGTCACCCAGGTGTCCTCGATGTAATCGAAAAGCTGGGCGAAAGCCTGGGTGACCTTGGTTTGCTCTTTGATTCTTCGGAATACAAGCTCGATGTGCTCCGAAGGCAGGTACTGTAGGGCCAACAATCTTCGAATTACATCCTTCGTGCCTGGGTCTTCCTTGCGTTTTTTCTTAAGGCCGAGAGCGCCCACCTGCAAAATAGCAAAAACCAAATTATAAAAAATTACAACACAAGTGATCACAATTTAAGGTTTAAAATTACATTTTCAACAGATTCCTTGTAATATTTTCTTTATCTATTTATGGAATCTTTAGTAGTGATTTATTATTAAGCATACTGGTAATCATTTTTGTCTTTTAGATTAAATTCAAAATACTTACGTGTTTCTCTACGGCTGTCCCCAATGGAAAGCACATCCGCATGTCTTAGCGTGAGCAAAGACACTACGGATGGCTTTCCATACGGCGGACTCAAAGTCCATCACTGCCGTCTGTAAGCGTATCTGCAGCTTTCTTTGAAGGAGGGCGTCACGAACGGTCCGGAATACTTCTCTGAAAATAGAATGAATTTTGTTATTGTGTGTTGACATTGTCTAGTATTGTTAATTTCACAGCAAGTAAGTATCTTGTTATTGTCAATTTCACAGCAAGTTTGTATCTTTAAGGGGTTGGTTCATTCTTTTCAAGGTTTTTGCTAAGAGGTTCAGGATTTGTTTGATTATTTCAATTTTTGAAAAGGTAAGATCATCAATTTATTAGTTCCTTGGTGGCCTAATGGTTATAGCAGTTGATTTTGAATCCATTGGCCTGAGAGGACATGGGTTCGAATCCCAGTCCTGGAACTAAATTGGAGTGAGTTGGTTGTGGCTGTGCCGGGGAGGGTGGCCACTGTGGAGGCAGGAGTCCCCCTCCTGTCTGGTGTATTGTAGCAGTTACCCCAGCCAGACTCAACCCGGAGTGACTGGATGCCTGGATCCAAGGAAACAAGACTCCAAGAGAACACATGAAAGATGCTGCCACCTGGTGTGATGAAGAATAAATGTCCAGGACACTTCATTGTAAAACTGTACATGTATATATATGTAAATGTAAATATACACATTGTAAAGCGCACTTGAACATTCAGCTTAGAGTGGAAAGTAGCGCTATAGAAATGTCATAATAATAATAATAATAATAATAATTTAGGCCTATAACATAATATATAAAAACATGTATATATCTTAAATGATAAAAATGATAAACTTACTTGTAATCCCTTGCACGTTTCCCAGACATCAAGATGAAAACACAGGGAACTTGTTTCTTCTTCCCATCGCAGGTTAGGAATTTGTGTATTGAATACAGCTGTGTGAACGGAGCTTTGGCGGCCTTGAATGTTCCATCCAGATACCTGTGAATAAAAAGAATATTATGAAACTCCAAATAATATTATGAAACAATAATTTCTTAACCACTTTTGTTAAATTGCAGTAGGGTATGAGCTCTAAACTTTTTACTTCTGTTTTTATCTGTTAAATGGTTTTAATTAAATACATTTTACCCCGAGCAACGATGAAAATATATAATATAATATGAAAATCTTTTCATTTGCTTACCAGGTCTTGGCCTGAGCCAAACATCGGATATGTTCTTCTGTAGCAAGGATGACGTGTCGATTGCGGTCGACTCTCAGATCCGAAACCAGGAAGTTGTCAGGTAGGTGTGATTCATTCAGCTGGAAGAAAATAAACATGTCATTATTTTAATGAATAGCCGATATCATTATGTAACATTATCAATATGTAACAGTGTAGTGTTTTTTCTATCTTCAGTAAACGTTTTATTCTAAAATCACTCATATTTACCACAAAGTCGAGATCTTTCGGGTGTTTGGGTCTCAGGTCCTCTCTTGCTCTGTTTGCAGCCCTGGTTGTACAATTCAACGGAGGAAGATTGGCTTTGGCGTTGCTGTCATCAATCAGCTCCTTGACGATGGTCCCAGCTGACCTGTGAATCTGAAATAATAATTTTTTGATTAGCTTCAACCAGTATCATTGAATAAGTTTTGTGTCATTTTAATTTACAGTGTGATATTTAATTAATCGTCACTAATAAGCAAACTGTCACTACAACATAGTTTGATTCTGAAAATCTTTTGTTTACTGACATAATAAGTTGCTGCGTAATATTTAATGCAATTTTAATAAATGTAAATGATATTCAATCAGTCTTGACTTTGTCTTTTAATTAATAAATTCACAATCTCTCAGTTATTCTCTAATCATTCACTTACATTCTCTCTGGCAACTTTCTTTGCTTTTGCAGTCACTTTCACTTTTAGATCCAGCCCATCAAGTTTTTCATGATTGTGATCATTCCGCCCTCTGGTAAAGATGTCTTTTCTCTGAATTGCAGTTGGAGGACAAACCCGGTTCTTATTTCTAACACTGCATCGCCAGTACGTGGTGTCTCCGCTTGTATTTTTCCGAGAAAATACATAGCTGGAAAAAAAAAAAATACAATAAAGCAAATGTTAACCCAACCAACTTCATTGAAATTATATTAAACAATGATAAATTATGTTACCATATGGCATAAACATTTCATTATATGGGCAATGAAAAAATAAGTTCATTAAAAATAGAATTACTTATTAACTCGAAAAAAAAATTTCATTTTCATTCTTAACACTTACCGAAGTCCATCCAACAGTTTCTCCTTTCGTTTTTGCGAACCTCCATCAACGGTCGACCAAGCCGGCCGGTCAGAGGGGATGTCTTCTGTGTCGCTCAGCTCTGTTGGTTGTGGTAGAATACTGTCTTCTTCTTCATCTGACGGTGAAGGGTCGGCGATTGGCGGGAGATGTCCCCAGTCCGAATCATAATCCATAGGCATTGGCGTTGGCAGAGTCTCGAAGGAGATCTCGGCACTGCAAAGAAAAGTAGAAAAACAATTATTTACAATACTAGTCCCACAACACCCAACAAGTGAATTAAAATAATATGATGTAACTACCAGTATCACCATTTATTATGTGTGCAATTACTTCTAATCATCTACAGTACTGGTATCACAAGTGTTAAGACAATAGTGTGTGCAATTACAAGTATATTTCTAATCATTTACAAGTGTTACTTGATATCATTTTATTATATCATTTAATTATCACCATCAATCATTTTGAAATGTAGTATGACATATAATTACCTGGATGGACTGCCAAAGTCTGCTTCATGGTCGATGGGCATTGGAGTAGGTTGACTATCGAATGACGTGTCCTGTCTGCAAATATAAAAAAGAAAAAAAATTACTGAAGAGCCACTTATTTTAATAATTACATGTTTATTAAACCTAGGTGGATACAAATAAGTCTATCTCACTAAGGCATTTATATAAACATATTTATTAAACCTAGGTGGATACAAATAAGTCTATCTCACACAAGCGTTTATATAAATGTCTATTTTTTAATATTATTACTATAAATTACCTGGATGGACTGCCGAAGTCTGCTACAGGGCTGGTGGGCATCGGAGAAGGTGGATTATCGAAGGACATGTCTGTCTGCAAGTAGAGAAAAAAAGTCTCATTACTGAGCTGAAATTTATGTAATAAATTATATATGAATTGATATATATAGGGCTTCAGCAAGTATTCCATTAAGTGTAGTCTGATAATTACCTGGATGGACTGCAAAAGTCCAATTCTTGGTCCATGGGCATCGGAGAAGGTGGATTACCAAAGGGCATGTCCTGCCTGTAAATAAAAAAAAAATCACTTAACTGAGTTGAAATTTCCGTTATACAATTAAAAAATTTTATACATTTATTTACATTTGTGTGTATGATATTTGAAAATATAAACAACTTTATGCTATGATATACATTTATAACCGATATAGATAATTGCACTTTATATGATAACAGCATTAATTCGAATATTTACCTGGAGTTGTCTAGAATGGGAGGAGGTGAGGCGATCACAGGTGTAGGGAGGCGTACAAGGGGTGACTCAAATCCAGGTCGAGGGGGGACTGGCGATCCGAATCCAGGGGGAGGGGGGATCACACAGGGAGAAAGGAATCCCGGAGGAGGAGGGACGGGGGAAGGCGATCCATAAAGTGGGGATGGGAGAGTGAATCCCACCAAAATTACAATCTGAAAATCCAATGTATCAAGTTTTTAACACAAAAAAAAGCTAGGATTACTTGAAACAAGGTTTTTTGTTGTAAATGTGGTCCAATCGAGGCAACTTGGTGGTCCAGTCGAGGATACTACAATATGACTCAGATACTTCAAAATTTGAAGACTTTTTTGACAGCAATGCAGCGTTCATAATTATCAAGCTTTGCCCACAGCATTGCAGCACAACATATTTAAACTCAGTTTTTGTCCTTCTGACAGAATTTTAACATCATACCATTAACACTTTACACACTGAGCCGCTGAAGTTAGGTGGACCGATCCAGGGGACTCTCCCCTATTATACCGACATTAAGCTCACGATACTCGGCACTAATTGTTACCTTGTATTGGTCTTCAAGATGCAAAGGGCAATCGATGCTTGAAGACAGCATATTCAATGATCCATTAATGTTACTGATACTGTCCACCTGAAACAGTGAAACATGAATGTTTGTTAGTTAAATGTTTGAACTTGCCTTCAACTGATTTTATGAACTATACTATACGGCAGCACAATTGCAATTGATAGAAAATGAATTGTTTATCAAGTAATTCAATAAAATTATCACATAAAGTGCAATAAATTATTTTTAGATAATTTTCACTAGTCTTGACAAACAGTTCGGTCATCCTGACCACCTGACAAAAGCTTCGGACTAGTGAAATTTTACTGAAAAATTAATTATCAACATGTTAATTTTTGTGCCATCCAAGTTCGGACAAGGGCATTCTGAAAGCCATTCCTCATGCTGCATATCACGCTGCTAGTGCTGCTTCGAATCACTTGGGCTGCTGGACATCACCTTGGGCCAATGGTCCATGCATTCAAACAGCATAGCGCCCTCAGAAGTAGTGTTAATGTTACATTGAGCAATTATCATGCAGCACAACCTGAGCATATTATATTACACACAAGTAATTTTCATTTGTCTGTAATGATCAGTACAGTACTTTAAAAATAATTTATTTCATTTACTTAAAAGATTAAAACCTTCAAATAATTTTGTTTTGACATACCATGAAAATGTCATGTGCAATAGCTGTTAGCTATAAAACTACTTGTTGCTCGCATGCACGTCATCCAGCTTTACCATCGAGTTCTGCTGCCGTCCTGCTGAAAAGAAAGTAAAAACGATAGGCAATTTAAATCATGGTTAAAAAGATGATTTTAAGCAGGGTCCCAGATTCGTTGCCAGATTTTGGGCGTCCTTCACCACATGCAGGGCGTCCTTCACCACATGCAGGGCGCCCAGCCTGTCATTTTATTGTAAATGCTAGTGAGCAGTTTACTGGAATTAGCGCTACATAAACGCCCATTATTATTACTCAGGAAAAAAAAGGTGCTGAACAATCAGTTTATTTTTGAGAGATTTTTACCGCCTTCCACTGACCTTGAAAGGCTTTCAGAAGATCCAAGAAGCTAAAAATCAGGCCTCACAGGAGTATATATACCTTATTAGCACTACAATTAGCTATGGGAAATACATGACATATACCAAGAATATCTGAAAATCTAATGAATTAAGTTCTCAACACAAACCTCTCAACTCACCCAGAGAGCTCTGTCAACTCTTTCCGTCTGGGAGCACCCAAAGAAGAATCCTAAAGGTCAAAAACATTCCATCTTGAAGCAATTGCTACAGCTGTACATGTTTCTGTGAAAGGCATATATCTGTGTTTTAGTCCTTTAACTCCAAACAAAAGTCTGCTCACTGTAAGAAAAAGAAATGTTAATTAAATCAAATTATCTGAATAAAAACAAAAATCCGGAGATTCAAAGCTTGCCGTTTTGGTATTATATGGAGTGGGTGATAGTGATATCCATGTATAATAGTCATCAATACTTAGTACTTACTGGATTCATGTTAAGCATAATTTTGGATAGTAGGAAAAATACAAGAAATTCACAAAAAATGTTTTTGAAAAAGATAATGCAACATGTAGGTAACGCCTTTTGTCACAGGCCCACCCCTGTATTAGTCAAAGGATATTCAGTATAATTTTAAACAGACTTAAAGTCAGTCCAGGCGACTGCCTGTGCTTTTGTAATCAAGGAAATGACAATGCTACTTGACATGCATATATTGCCAGAGTAAATGCCACAAAAACATCAAATTCTGAAAAGTCTGACAGAGTCAAGAAACATCAAGAACCTGATTCAGTGATTGTTTCAAATATATTGAAATACAAGAATCCGCGGATTCAAAGCTAGCCATTCGGTTTTATATTAAAGGGGCAGTGATTAACATGGAATGGGTTGATAGCAATTTTGACCTAATCTACAGTGTATAGTATATCCATACTGAAGACATATAAATAACAATTTGAAGAATGTAAATAATATCATGAAATCCTTGAAATAAAAGGCAACTAGGAAGCTTCTTGTAAATTGGAGGGGAAGAAATAGAATACAATGAAATAAGACAGATAGATAAATAGCCCGTAAGATAGATAGGCGGATGGACTTGAAAGAGGGAGCTACCGTCTGAATAGGAAGGAATACGCATGACGGATAGGAAGAACAGGCAGAGATTATAAGTTGAGATGATATGAACTCCATCATTTTAATGCAAGTGAAGTACAATTAAAGGAATAACCCATTTCACTGAGTGGCCTGAACATTGGCCCCAAACAACTTTTTGTTAAAACAGTGATTCTTAACTTGCTTTCCACATGAAGCAGACATAGCACTTTAGTTCCAGAAACACAACTTTCAAAATTTAACCTAAAGGAGTGACCAAGTTGTAAAGCTACATTGAAATTCACTAAACATACTCCAGATTGTCTCTTGGCTGGACCAATCAGAGGCATGGTCGGGAAATCTATCAGCCAATGGGATTGAAGGATTCGAGCACTACTTTTCCACTGGTGTTAACCGATAGAATTTTCATGAAGCTAAAACTATGGGGCCCTTCTTTTTAAACAAATCAATTGTTGATGTGATAAAATAGGAAACAAAATGCATGAACGCCGAAAATCTCGCACAATCAAAACACACATTTTAGAGGGAAAAGAAAGTTGTACAAAGGCCCAACCGCCGGCCACCCAGAGGAATCAGCCAGAGCTGAAATCGAAACCCGAGACCCAGCAAATGGAAGTCCAGACTGTAACCTGTATACAACTGAACTCTTCTTCTCTAAATCATGCAAAAAGATAATATTATAATAACTTTATTTCATTTGTATAAGATTTGTCAAAATTTTAAGCATACCTCATCAAAAGTGGCTCCGTACTTTTCGCAAAGGGTGGAAAGAAATATTTGCTGCGATCCTACGACTTCCAGCATCTCTGAAATCATGAAGATGGGATTTTAAATTGGCAAGGCCTTGATTCAAGCATCTATGCAGGGCAAACGAAAGATCCCAGAAGTTAACAGGCTCAGTCAGAGTATGGTGCCTTTGAATTTACTAGAGACAAGACCATGTCCAATCCAAACAGACAAGAAGGTCCATGGTTTGAGTAATAAAACATGTTTCTTGCCAACAAAAGACCCTAATTTTAGCAAAATAACTTACTCGATGGAGCCTTGAGCCAAAGGGAAGCAGTCTGAGCCATCACGAGATCAATACAGCACAGCAGATTCATAAAGCAATCACCTTTCAAGTAGACGAAGAGCATCCAACACAATTTCTTCTGAGCATGGTAAATACTAATCGTACGGAATAATATTTCTAGCATTTCTGAAGCCGAGAAGGCAAATTATTAAAGTTTGTCATTAATTATATCTATAAACTCACCAATTCTAATTTTAAGAAACAGAGAAAGGATAGCACAATAATGCCACAGTTACATGTATTAGAATTTAGTTGGGTAAGATATTTGTTTGAAATAATACTGCACAAAACCATCGAGAACATGTTGAATACTCATAAACCAAGAACCAAGTGCTTCAAAAATGAATGCACAGTTGCACATACCTATTTTCCAGAAAGCCATTGGAACTTCCATTCTGTTGAAAAATGTCTTCAAACATCCTGAAAATCGTATAAATGGGGAATAAATCATAGTAATATTCAGTTTTGGACCTATTATTTAGCAGGTACTAGTCCACAAAGCCGAAGTCCTTATCATCATAAATGTAATATTTTTCAAATAAAATTCTCTAAATGTGATTTTAAAATTTTTACAATCTTACCAACTACAAATTCACAATTTTAGATGATTGGCAACAATTTAATATTAACCAAATTGTGATCTAAATCACCATTTTAATCGAACAATCCTGCAAGTAATGGTTTCATGTGTGTATTCACCTTCATGCAAATGGCTATTATTAGAAATTGAAAAATAACTAATTATATTCACACCAGTAAAGTTATCAAAATAGACATCAAGTAATAAAGTACTGTGTTCCTGTGACACAGATTTATCTAATCAGCGAAAAAGCATGTTTCTGGGACACACAGAAGCAGAGATGATGCATTTATTCATTTGCTAATGATTAGGTGAATTTAATCCAAATTAATCGATTAACAGGTAATGATTTTATAACGTCACATGAAAGGTAACTGTTGAGTGCAACAAAATACAGACAGGTTGTTGATGTCTAGATCTTTCATAATAGTTTCACTACAATTGTTGATTTGACTGTCTGGATACGACGCAATAAACTGCTACATTTTGTTGCGCTTCAATAAAAGGTCATGAACCTGTCTCATTTTTTAATCAAAGAATTTATTTTTATAGGCCTACTGCAGTTATTCCAACTCAGATTCCAACTCAGATTTTTACCTCAAACTCCAAAGAATCAAAGGTGCATTAAATCATCACTTATCACCAATGAACTTGCTGCGGCTGAATGATGTCCATCTATTGCAATTAAAAGTTGTTACAAAAGGCAAAAAAGTAACAACTGATGTATCTATGCAATACCTGAATCATCGAATGAATGATTAAATCAACAAATTAATATAATTAATAATCAATAAAAAATTCAATTTATATCACAGGCATTACAATTTCTTACAAAAAGCTCACATTGCTAAACGTATCCTGTATACAATACATACAAGGTTGGCAACTCCCTCAAGTTTCCTGGTTTGAGAATTCCTGCTGTAATGCTGTCTCAAGCTAGAGCATGAATTCTCAAACCAGGAGTTGCCAACCTTGTATATAAATTCAATAAGTGCAGTGACAAGCTTTTTTTCTCAAATTGATTGTAATGCCTGTGATTTATATTGTGCAATGAACTGAAAAAAAACGTTTTGGCATCTTCGGGGGTGGCCGTTTCGGTGATTGGCCGTCAATCCTGTTGGCCGTCTGAGAAATTGGCCGCTCTAGATAATTGACCGTCTTGAATTTGGCCATAATGTTCTCCATACCGTCAAGTCGTGGACAAACCAACTGGTAGACAACCAACTGGTAGACAACCAACTGGTAGACAACCAACTGGTAGACAACCAACTGGTAGACAACCAACTAGTAGACAACCAACTAGTAGACAACCAACTAGTAGACAACCAACTGGTAGACACCAGGTAGGCCTACTACCAACTAGGCCTAGTAGACATCGAACTTGCAAGGATCACCAAGTTGTAGACACAGACTTTTTGGTCAGTTTGATAGTAGTTCTTCTGCTTAGCAAATGTGGCCTATACCAGAAATAAATAGAAGTCATCAGTCATAGACTCATACCTGCTAAGGAAACGAGCACTTTAATCCCGGGACTTTAATTGCATGCAGGGCACAGTTGAAAACTCAACATAGAACAACAAAACTGACATCAAAATGTTCAGAAAAAGGACTTCTCCTGAAATACGGCCCTCTGGGTCACAACATCAGTGGCGAACTATTTAAGTCACTGTGACCAACTGTCAATAAATCCATGAAATATCCACTCACCGTAATGACATGTCGCCATGTGCGAATTTCGTGCGTCAACTTTGAGATCGTCCGACGGACACAGAAACTTCCCAAGTGCATCCAGAACATTTCCAGACGAAGCACTACATCCAGGGTGAAGTAATCCAACCACAATTGATCACTGTTAATGTCCGTAAGGTACTTTATTCCGAGCAATTAGATGGATCCAATGAACGATTTTCTTCAGCTGCTGTCAAAAAAATGACAACCGGAAGTTAATTTCCGCATATAAGTTCCGACACATTTCGGACGATTCAACAGTCTACAGAGCAGTTAGAAACCTAGAATTAGTGCTAAAGTCTTCTGAGATTATTTGCAAGACGATTAAATTGGTAACAGACAGTAAAACCACCAAAAACAGTCCAAAAAAAGCCATTTTGTGCACGAAAAAAACATCGCGATTTGGCAACTTTTCAACAACGTTCAACCAACACCATTCAATGACGATGCATTCAAGGCCCAAAAAAACGAGGATTAAAAGTGATTCAAAGGGCCAAGGGTTCAACAAATAATTTCTCAACATACCTTAGGCCTATCCTGCTTCAAAATCACCAAAATTGTCCTGAAATGATGCGTCTTCGTCGCATACCATTGCTGACCTCGAAATAAACGGAACTAGGTCAACAAGTGGGCGTGGCATTTAAAACTTCGCCAGCGCATCCAGAACTCTTCCAGACGAAGCATCCGTCCAACCCGGAGTTGCACGACATGAATTCAACCAAGTTTGAGTTAATTTAAGTCCAGAATGCTTTAAAATCACCAAAATTGGCCGTCGCCACTTCGTCCTGCCCGCCCGAAAGTTGGCGCCAAAAATGACAAGGTTGCGCGGTCACGTGATCAACTTTTCTGTGACGTCACGGTTGTGATTCTGAGCCTGAGGACGTCCTCGTATCGGTTTTTGTTTCTGGAAACATGACGGCGGCCGACAGTTTCTTGAATTAGAACAAAGAGGCATCTAAGATGGACGATATATAACCGGGCATAATTGTCGGGTAAAAATAGAAGGGTAGGTCAAATTTTGATGGTATGTTTGGCAGATTAAAAGAGATACGTCGAGCGATAGGATTAGGGAAATTCATTTTGGATTGCAAGAAACATATGGCTATATGTAGCCATAGTTTAAAAATGGACGATTTTTGATATTTTTTTCAATTTTTCAAGATTCATTTGATCATAACTCCAAAAATATTTGAGCTATCGTCCTGCAATTTTGGATTTGCTCTTTCCTGATAATGTTCTTGAAATGTGGAAAGTTTGAATGGAATCAGAGACGGTCATGCTGGAGATTTTCGGAAATTTGGTTGATTTGGTGTGGAATGACCCTTCTGAAACTGGAGAAGTGATTTTCATCCTTATACATTGAATAAATGGCCTCTTCTCATTGGTCCAGAGAGTGTGATGTAATAACAAACACCTATGATGTCATAGGTAATTCTTGTGACGTCACAATTTTGACATCACATACCAAAGTGAGGCTTATGATGGTCTCTCACTATTTTTTGACATTTCTCTCATTTAACATACATTTTTGCCATGTCAATCTTTGTGGAAAAGTTTTCAAAAGTAGTGCCGTCAGTAGTATAATATGTAAGCTACCAAAATACAAAATGTCATCAAATTTGGGTAAGAATTGTGTAATCTAGAGCAATTCTCCCGATACCATGTCAAAATCTCAAGATTTTGAATGGGACGACCCCAGGGCTACCTCAGACTTGATTGCCATTTCAACCTTGAACTTGTTTGCTATTTCCCAATCTGATGTGATTGCCATTTCAACCTTCAACTTGATTGCCACTTCCCCCTCAGACGCAAGTGCCATTTCCCCCTCGGACTTGATTGCCATTTCACCCCTGGATTTGGTTGACACCGCTCGGACATGATTGCCACTTACCCCTCGGACTTGATTGCCACTTCCCCCTCGGATTTGATTGCCACTTCCCCTCGGACGCCTCAGCTGACATGTATGCATGCCACACATGTAAGAAGAGATTCTCAAGGAAAGATAACTTATCAAGGCATGACAGAATCATGCATCGCGGACCCTTAGCAAGGTACTTCGCATCCTGTATTTATGCACTCGGTTGGCTAATTAGAACAGGAGGAGGACACGGCAATGTCATAGATTATACCCACATTTTCCCTTCCAAATAATGCCCTATATGTGTACATTTCACTTCTGTAGAATTGCAATATATATGATATTGGAAAACCTTCAGGTAGTAGTATTTAGTGCCTGTTTGCAATTATTTTTTATGTGCAGAATTTACGCGTAACCTTGGTAATGTAATGCATATTGATGACGAAGAAATGCATTGATATTGTAGGTCGAAACTAAGTCTTCAAAAGAATTACCGATGATATTAATTTATCTGAACCCTCATGGAGTTGTGAGGTACAGAGGTAGGGATGAAAATTCTCATTATGGTTTACAGTTTGGCTTGCTACGAACACATTCAACCACGAGAAAATAAAAATATATTCATGGGCAACAGAAATATCTGAAAGTAGTACTCTACGGTTTTTTTAGGGAGCAAATCCATTATTCGCAAAGTGCGATCAGCACAGCTGACTAAACTTTTCATGAGTGGAGTGGAGGAGCGGTGACGGAAGGAGGTGAGTAGTATATATTCTATTAAAATGGTACTGTAGGGGATTTATCTAAAGTTATATTCAATGCCTGCTGATCTTCTCATTTACTCTTTACCTTCTTTGAACTTCTACAGCAAAACTGTTGTATTCACTAAGTCTAAATGTCTTAATTAATGATAATTAGTTTTAAGCTGATTCATGTATAACATACAAAAGGGAAGCAGCTGCTAAATTTAAATAAAATTTGATGTTAATGTATTGTGGTTAACGTCTGCCATCCTACAATGAGCTCGGCCGACATTCACAATTACATCTTTGACAGGCCTGATCAAGCTTGAATCTTTCTCAGCTCCATGGGGAGCACATAATATAATACACCAGTGTGCAGTGAATTCCATGTGCCCCTTAGTCAAGCATTCCAAAATTGCCATCACTGCCAAATACCTATTTGCACCTGGCTCGAGTGAAACAATGGTTTAAGGAGGATTCGCTCAGTTCCTCCATGCCGTGTCTGGGGTTCGAACCCACGACTATGCGTGTACCAGTTGAACACCTTATGCACAAGGCCACTGCACCCACTGGTAGGTGTCTACCAGCTGCTCCCTTTTATTCTTCTCTGTTCTCTTCCAATCTACATGCATGGGTAATCTGCAATTGCTTTATCAATTGAAAACATTTTCATCCTAAATAAAATGTATGTATCTATGTTTGTTTGTCTGACATCCTCCATTTACATGGAATCATAATGAAATGAATGTAGCGTTTCTTAAAAAACGCATTTATGGACCAATAAGAAAAGTTGTTATTTTTTCTTTCCTGAATTACAGGTGTTAAAAATGATGTAGACAAAAATTCATGTGCGCGCCAGTGAATCCTGCCCTATTTGACCCGGATATATTGTCTCAGCTAGAAATGTATAGCTGGGATGAGTTACCAAAGGCTGTAAACAAGTCTGTCCTGCCTCTAAACGACAGAGGTAATCCTTGTGTCTTTGATAAAAAATTCCAGTTCTGCATGCAAAAAATCCGATTAGGCCTAATACGGAATTCGACCATTATAGTAAAGTATCCTCCTTATATTGAAACAATGAAAAACCAAAACCCCAATTTATGATATTGTCAGTTATCTTCATTATATATTTCGAATTTATACCTGAAACAACAAATTTTGATCTACACTGACCACATTAATTTACTTTTCATTGAAATAATTCAATTATCATGCCAAATTTCAGGATGATAACCTCAAATTAATTTTTTTAAAGCTTTGAAAAGTTGTGCATATTATGTATTTCTATAGGTGAACCAGTGCGCACTTCAGAACAGGCATACATTTTGCTATAACACATATTGTTTGGCCACTATCAGGAGCCAAAATCTCGAAATTTAGGCGTTTTTGAATCATCTTCATCATATTCAGCTGATATTGGACATTATATGGTGCAGAGATGAAGAGTGGAAAATGTAAAATTATGGTGGTTACGAACTGCCCTCCCAAAACCCTCCCTCATAGTCTTTGAAAGGTAGAAAAATATTTATTCTAAGTCTCATTTTTGGAAAATCATGCTTTTTTTCAGGTTTTTTCAGGTCTCGCCAATGGGGA
This sequence comes from Platynereis dumerilii, assembly GCA_026936325.1. NCBI lineage: Eukaryota > Metazoa > Annelida > Polychaeta > Phyllodocida > Nereididae > Platynereis > Platynereis dumerilii. Next base: position 37,488,674 of record JAPTHN010000005.1, read on the forward strand.
TTTACATTATTAACTTCAAGTGAAATGTGCCACCTCTAAATATAACTAGAACAAGCTGAAATTTTACACACATGCTCTCATATGCCAACCTCACTTGCAAAAAAAAAGTCAGGTTTGATCCGCAAACATTGGGATGCCAGTCCCACCCTAATATGGGGCCTATACAACCCAAGAACCATAACACCAATATTTTTTCTCCAAAATGCACATATTTTGTTTTACTGTCATTAATGGCTCTGTGACATATCTCCAGGTGCCACAGGGTTGTAAGAGGCAGAATATGGAGCCTACATCCCAAGAACCATCCTTCTGATATTTACAGCAAACGTCAAAAGGACTGATTCATGCCAAACTTCAATGCTTGAGGAGCCTGAGGATGTCATATTTTCCAGCTATGTACTGTATTTTCTCTATTAAAAGCACACTCCCTAATAAAAGCCCACCCTCCTCCACAAGGAACTAATTTTCATCAAAATTCCATCAAAATATGACTATGTCCTAAGTTTTTTATGCAAAAAATTATTAATTTACCATATCATCATTACTTCTGCCCACTGGGCGTTTAATAGACAAAATACGGTAAATGGATTATAAAACCCCAACACAAATTGTAATTGGCTGTAAAACTACCTATGTCATGCAATAGCATATAGCTACGTAGACAGGATCTCCCAATCAGGAGCAGTTCTCATTTCTACACATCACTGTGAAGGCAAGTCGGTTCTTTTGACTATAGCCGTAATCCTGCGTCACCTGAACAAGCTGGATTCGAACCCCACTATTGGCAGCCCAAAACAACAAGGTAACGGATGATAGGTAAAATAGGTCCCAATGCCTGAGCGTAGACTTTTCAAGAATATCCATCAGAAAATGTAACAGCCATGTCAACTGTATTGAACACATCTTGAGAATTTAGACAACCAAAAATCAACAACCAAGCTGAACCGACACCATCCAGAATTGTCCAGTTTCCAAGAAACAGACAACCAAGGTTCTCAGGAGTGACTTTGTGTTTTACGTCTCATCATTACCTGATCGGGCTATTTAGAGACGACCAAGATTCTCAAGAGACCGAACAGCTAGAGTATTCAAATATCTCATTAAAGAAATATTCTGATAACTAATGATTAGCCAATTTACACCAGCCAAAGGATTAATCATTTGACTCCACGTTTACTTGGATGAAATTCACATGCAGAAACGGCACACTGCATTTTAATATACCAAGATCATCAAAGGTAATCAGTATCTCAACTTCTTAAAATATCAACACTTCACCTTTTGATGAGAGCCACATCCAGAAAGAAAACTGCACTTTAATAATAAATTTATCAATAGAGAATATTTCAAGTTTATAACCAAATATTAATCATCTTGAACAACATCTTACTATTTTTCTGTAACCAAGTACTATGCAAGTACACTTGAGACCTGAACATTTGAAATGATAAGAAATACAACAGGTTACATAAATATCCTTTATTCAAAACAATATTCATAATATAATAGAAAGATCTCTAAATAAGACAATATACATGCAACTAGAGAAATTAACAAAGAGCATGGCACTGTATATTGATTTATCATAAAATTTCAATATGTTGAGCTAAAAAAATTAACAATCAAAATGTAAACTTTTTTGTAATTTTTCCAAGTAGCTAAATTATCTTCATGCAAATTTTTTTGTAATTTCTCCAAAAACTAAAATTTTTTCATTAGAGTAAAACAAAAGGCTAATATTAAAACTGCTATTTAAAGTTTAAAATATAAATTCATACCAAAATTATAAACTCTTCGTAAAATTTTCAAGTGCCGATGATTTTGTTAGAATACAACTGAAGGAATATTTGCTAAAATATTCCAGATATCTGCGTAAAACGAAATAAACATTAATAAGCACTAGCATTTTTTTTTTCACATTTAACATTCAAATCGTAAAATGCAACGATACTAACTCTCTGACTAAAATGTCTATTTACAAATATTGTGCTGCCATGAGTTATCTTTTGGGAATGAAAGAGAATAGAATTTGTTTTGATAAAATGAAAATGTCAATGAGTTCATAATATTAAGGAATATGAAAGTTCAAAAATGTCAAGGAATAGGCCTACACTAATTTAACTGTGTTGAGAATGAACACAATGAACAATGGAACAAGAAATAAATCCTACCAATCTATTTACAACTTTTATAGTACTTTTGTTAGTAACGTAGCCAATAAATTACTAATGACCTAAAGAGAACTATTTCATACCATAACAAAAGCCTAAGGATTGCTAATTGACTTTTAAAAAATAATACCATTGCAACAGACTGACATAAAATCGTAATGATCTCAATAGAGACATACAATAAACAGTAGCAGATTTGAAGTACCTGAGCCTAAGGCTATTTTGCAAGAATTCATCAACTATGAATCTCATTACGCATAAATATGCATATATTTGCATAACATTTACAAGTCTTGCATTAGATTACTGAGAGTAACCTCAGTGACATTATTTGGCATAATTAACTTCTTAAGGGCACATGCTGGTCGAAAAATAGTGAAAATATTTTAGAAAATGGAAATTCTGATTTTGACAGTTTCAATAAATACAGATGTCCAGACAACATATGCAACTGAAATTATGCAAAAATTCCTATTATAACCCTGTAAACAACCTTGCCGATCTCACCTTTACAGTTAAAATTATTAAGAGTTTATTTCCTTTTTTTGCCATTTTTCGAAAACTGCAGATTTTAGTGACTTTGAGTGCTTACAAAAAATTCATCTCAAAAACCACTGAAGGAATCATAATGAATTTTGGCATACTGCTTACTGACAAGTTCGCTTCCGCAATAAGGCTATTTTCAGAACTGTATTTGGATTAAAGGCCGAGGGACAGCGATTCAAACCTGAAAGATTGTGAATTAGCTCCATAGTCCCATGTTCGCAAACCCAGAAAAACCCTATAAAAACATATTTTTGGTCTGAAAATAGTCTTATTGCGGATCCGAATACCTCAAATTATGAAAATAAATGAGTTCTGATTATTCTGATAGCTCAGTCTTGAGATGAATTTTTTGTAAGGCAGAATACTTAAAAATATGTAAAATTCTTTGTTGCCATGACAACCGTAACCATGGCAACTTAAAATTTCACGGAGGGTCATAATTTGGTACCCTGAAGACCTGTGTAAAATTTCATAGCTCTAGTTGCAACAGTTTCTTCTGGACAGCATACACACATTTTTCGACCAGCATGTGCCCTTAATACAGATATATTGACATTTTGTAAACATATTTGAATGTACCAATACATATTGCATGAGCATTAATGTAAAACAATTGTAATTCAATTTAACAGTGTCAGACATAGTAATATACTTAAGTTTAATACAGCATTTTGCCAATGATACCTGAGTATACCTCCATATATAGTTCAAGTATACTTCCATATACCTCAGATACACTTCCATATACCTTTGAGTATACCTCCATATAGCTTACTTTCACAAAACAATGAATAATCGCAAAACAGTCAAATGAACAGGATTTCAAATTGTTACTATTACTAAAATCAAATAGCTACCATTACTTAAACAATTGATTGCACAAATACATGGACATTATCAAAATGAGACATTAAACTGACAATATTCAGCTCTCTCTACGTTAACAGTAGACGTTGTACACTATAATATATCAACTATAACATACACGAAGCTCTGAACACCATTGTGTAGGGAGGTACTTGATCTACTTTCAGTCTATGTACAGGAAGCATTTAGATTTGTTTTCCAACAAGGCCGCGTTTAACCCTGAGATCCTATGTGTTTACTGTGTAATAGTCCAAGACAGGCATATATATATGAATGCATTTCATTTTAAATGTGAACTGTCCCATGAATTAAGCATTGCGAAAACACGCAGCAGGGGAATAATATGATAAATGTCCAATTTATGCACCAGGTAATTATGATATTTCAATTTGAAATGATATACATGACATGATAATGATTCCTATTTACAATTTTTACAAGTTAATAAAATCGCTTGCACACGAGCACATCTGAAACACTCCTAAATGAACCAGCTGTTTTGCGAATTTGAATCGTAATAATGACGGAAGTGAACAGTCAAAACTATTGAGACTTTCAAGACTCTTTTGTTGCACCCAAAACTAACTTTTATACAGACGAGAATACGCTAAACACCTCACAAACAATAATAAACAATGTTTGACAATGTCTTTCTCTCTCACGCTGCCTTTCATGCTATCATCCATGCAACAACCACTCACAGATTCACACAGGGTCACACGATTATACTCTATCGCCGTCTTGTCTTCCTTGGAGATGGTTTCGGCGATGCTGCGGCTTTTTCAGCAGGAGCCTTCTTAGCAGGAGCAGCCTTCTTCACCGGAGAAGCAGCCTTTTTAGCGGGGGCTGCTTTCTTAGCGGGGGCAGCCTTCTTGGCCGGGGAAGGAGCCGGAGAGGGAGCGGCTTTTCGCTTGCCTCTCGTGGCCTTGGGCGAAGGAGCAGCAGTGGGTGCTACGGCAGTGTCTTTCTTTCCTTTAGCAGGGGCCTTTTTCGGGGAAGCAGCCTTCTTGGGGCTAGCTGCTTTCTTTGCTGGTGCTGCCTTCTTAGCAGGAGCAGCCTTCTTTGCTGGGGACGCTGCGACAGGAGCATCAACAGCCTTTCGTTTGCCTCTTGTAGGTTTGGGTGAAGGAGCCGCGACGGGAGTTACAGGCTCTTCGACCTTTGGTGCTGCCTTTTTGGGAGACGCCTTCTTAGCAGGGGCCTTCTTCGCAGGGGCAGCCTTTTTGGGCGATGGGGCAGCAGCTGCTCCACGCCTTCCTCTTGTTGGTTTGGGCGATGGAGCGGCTTTAGGGGTCACAGGTGCGGGAGTAGCAGCCTTCTTAGCTGGGGCAGCCTTCTTGCCTCGTGGTTTGACGGGGGAAGGTGACGCTGCTACTTCTACGACAGGGGTCTCTGCAACTGGTGCTTTCCTACCACGTCCACCTCGAGTAGCCTTGGGAGTAGGGGCCTTCTTGGGAGTAGGGGCCTTCTTGGGAGTGGCAGCCTTCTTTGCCTTCACTGGTGAGGGAGCTGGAGCGGGTGTTTCGACTGGAGCTGGTTCGGCTACCTTCTTGCCACGAGTTGCTTTTGTGGCCTTTTTCGGGCTTTGAGACTTCTTGGGAGATGGGCTGGCGGGCTTAGCGGCGGCAGTTTTGCCTCTACCACCTCTTGTAGCTCTCTTAGCCGGAGATGCTTTGGGGGTTGGAGCCTTCTTGGGAGTGGCGGCTTTCTTGGGGGTAGGAGCCTTCTTCACAGGGGAAGCCTTCTTCTTCGGGGGTTCAGGACTAGCGACAACCTCAACAACCTCTTCTACAGGTGCGGCCCTGCCTCTTCGACCACGAGGAGCAGGTTTGCCTTTGGGGGTTTTGGGAGCAGCTTTGGTCGATGTCACCTTCTTAGGGGTGGCCTTCTTGGCAGCAGCCTTGGTTACTTTAGGAGGAGATGGAGCAGCAACAGGGGTAACTTCAACTTCAGCGACAACAACTTCAGGTTCTGCCTTCCTCTTTCCTCCTCTTGCTGGCTTGGCGGCCTTCTTGGGGGAAGGAGTGGGAGCCTTGGGGGCCTTTCCTCTCGATCTTGATGCACGAGCGGGAGCTGGCGACTTCTTGGGTGTAGCTGCCTTCTTGGGAGTAGCGGCCTTCTTGGGAGTAGCTGCTTTCTTTGCTGCCTTCTTAGCCGGAGTAGGGGCCTTGGCAACAGGAGCTACTGTCTCGACTTGGACCTCCTCAACCACAGCAGTCCGTCCTCGTCGGGAAGCACGTGGGGCTGGTTTTGACTTCTGTGACTTAGGCGTAGCCTTGGAAGAAACCACTTTCTTTGCTGGGGTCTTTGCTTTGGGAGTTGGTGCCTTGGGGGTAACGGCTTTAGGTGTCTCGGCTTTAGGTGTCGCAGCCTTGACAGGGGTCTTGGCTTTGGGAGTAACGGCCTTGGGAGTAGCAGCCTTAGCTGGTGTCTTGGCTTTTGGTGTGACAGCCTTGGCAGGGGTAGCAGCCTTTGGAGTGGCAGCTTTGGGTGTCGCAGCCTTAGCTGGGGTTTTGGCTTTTGGTGTTGCAGCCTTAGCGGGTGTTGCAGCCTTAGCAGGTGTAGCAGCCTTGGGTGTCGCAGCCTTAGCAGGGGTCTTGGCTTTGGGTGTCGCAGCCTTAGCGGGTGTAGCAGCCTTGGGTGTCACAGCTTTAGCAGGGGTCGCAGCCTTAGCGGGAGTCGCAGCCTTAGCGGGAGTCACAGCCTTAGCGGGAGTTGCAGCTTTGGGTGTAGCAGCTTTAACTGGGGTCTTGGCCTTGGGAGACTTCTTAGGGGTCTTCTTGGGCGACTTCTTGGGTGTCTTAGCTTTAGGAGTCTTCACTTTGGGCGACTGCATCATTTCTTGCACTCCTTCCAAGCTTGGACTAGCTGGGGTCCTGGGAGATCGCATCATCTTCTTCACTCCAGTCAGACTGGGGGAGGCTTGCTCTTTGGGTGCCTGCATCAACTCCTTGACTCCGCTCAATTTAGGAGACTTAGCGAGGGCCTTGGGGGTCTTCATAAGCTCCTTCACTCCTCTAAGTTTGGGAGACGCAACCTTCTTGGGGGTCTTGGTCAACTTCTTGACACCGGCCAGTTTAGGTGATGCTTGTGCTTTGGGGGTCTTAACGAGGCTTCTGACTCCGCTCAGCTTGGGTGAGGCAGCAACCTTGGGCGTCTTCAACATCTTCTTGACTCCTCCAAGTTTGGGAGATGCTTCGACAGCGGGTGTCTTGAGCAACTCTCGCACTCCTTTCAAAGCTGGAGTCTTCTTGGCAGATGCCTTAGGAGTAGTCTTCTTGGGAGAGGTCTTCTTGGGGGAAATCTTCTTGGGGGAGGCAACTTTAGGACTCTTGGTTGAAGATGTCAACAATCGTCGCACATTGGCAGATCTTGGTGATTTGGGAGTGCTGGGAGTACTCAGGAGATTTTGCACATCTGGAAGAAAATAGAACAATGAAAACTTAGATTAGCTGTGAGATTATTTTACAAACAAAATATAAAACTAATTCTTATCTCACAAGATAACGAATCAGTTTCAAGATCAATGATATCAAATTATTTTCTTTATCAGCAAAACAAGAATTCCGAACATACGCTATACAAATTATATTGTTATTCAGGTTTATTGAAATCTTGGCTGAACTGGGTTCGTCATTGTCTATACATCGAACATTAAATTCTGTCCTTAATGTTAGAAGAACATGCTAAACTTTAGTTCAATTTCCCATCGAGCAAGCCAACTTCTGACTGATGTTACTACCAACTATCATAAATAATTATTAAAAGTATTTGAAATCTGACAAGTAACCAAATTATGCCGAAAACTTTACAGCCATTTTTAAGTCAAACAAACTTATTAATCAGAAATAAAGTACTTACCCTTGATTCCAACACTGCGTCTTGCCTTAGATGCCGATCCAGACATAGGAGACACGAACATCTCGCCGGGTCCCTTGGGAGTAGGAGGCATGGACATAGGAGTGGCAACAGCAGACTGGCGTTTGGGGGTCTTGCCTTTAGGAGTAGCGAAGATCGCTGGCACTCCTTCGAAGGACACATCTCCAGCTCCTCCCGAGGCAGACTTGCGTTTCTGAAAGAGAGAAAAGAAAAGATTAGCTGATTTTAAAATATATAAGAATATTACATTTCAAAAGGTATTCATAATCGGATGTTTTCAGTCTGCAAAACAACATACTGACATAACAATCTTGTCAGATTCCTTCAGACAGCCAAATATTGATTAACTTAATATATACAGTAAGGATAATTATTCTCTCAATGTATTTGACAGTTTCCTATAAACTTCGGAGAAACAAAATTTTACTCACCAACATATGAACAATATTCTACAGAGACCTCACAAAATAACTTTATGCAGCATTTATAACCTCTGGTGTACATCATTTCACCATGGCATCTGGGTTTCGTAATTTATCTCCCATTGCCTTTTCCGCTCATTATCATATTATCATATTACATTATAAACTCACGACTCCTTAGTTGTTGAAAACTTTTTGACAAGTTTTGTTAATTCACATCACGGAACATACCTGGGCTTTTCCAACAGATTTCCTTCCCTTCTTGGGCAGAGGTTTGGGGGTAGCCGTGGTCTTCTTGCGGATGACGATGGTAGCCGGAGAGTCCACATGTCCAGTTGATGCAGCAGCTCCCAAAAGTCTGCGTTTCTTCGCTGGAGTTTTCTGAAATGATCAAATTCACTATATATGTAAAGAACTGTGTACTTTCCCAATACCAATTTGATTCTTAGATTATTAACTGCCTGATGGCGTTAACAGGAGTTAATAGTCTCTGAATCTCAAGTATGCATTCTAAACTATTTCAAAGAAAAGTCCTGCACTTTGGCAAAAGCAATTATATTTCGCTTCAACATAGTTTTACAATCAACAACCTGAATCAACATGTAAACATTAAAGAAAGTTAAATTGTGCCTTTGAAATACTTGGGAGTGGTTAAATACCGAGTTAAATAATGTTCTAAGCATCCGTACTCATTCGGACAATCAAATTACATTGCATATCACAAAATAACTATTTTATAGACCAAGACAGAGCAATATTATTTCAGTGAAATTACTAAACACTTGTTTTATTGACAAGTTATCAAACTTACAGTGGCCAGGGCAGGGTGACGAATGGCCTTAGCTCTGATGGCTTTCTTAGCTGGAGCTTTGACAGCTGTCTTCACAATCTTCTTAGCAGCAGCAGCAGAGCTTGTCGGTTGGCTCTTGGTCTTCACAATGTCCGACCACAAAGTACGAGCTGACTTGACGGGTCCCTTCTTGGCAGATGCGGCTCCGGCCTTCTTGGCGGTCGACTTCTTGGTTGATTTCTTGACCGTCGACTTCTTAACAGACTTAACAACACTCTGAAATAAGGAAATAAGATGATTGAGACCTCATTTAAACAAATTTGGTTTATTAACCAATCGTAATTTTGTTTCAAAGCTGAATTACTTTATGCCAATCTTTCGTCCAGTAATGATTAATCAATTGAATATAAATTCGGAGCTTGATCAGGCTAAATTAAACTTTCAAAATAATTTAAAGATAATTCTTATGTTGAGGCTTCTGCTAAATCCTTTTTAGTTATAATATAGTTTTTACCATTTATTTCATCATTTTATATCATTTCTTACTGTTTTTATTATGTTTTGGTTTATCTCATGTTTATGAGGATTAATAAATTCTTTTGTCTTATACCAAGTGAACAATTATCACATTTTCGACCTTTTATTTTTGAGACAACTAACTTCGACAAAGTTAAATTAACAATATCCAAAGTTCTGCAAAACCAGACTGCAAATAACGGCAATATAGCTTTCAATATACCCAATACTCTCAAAACAGATAAAAATATTTCTAAGCTTCACACTTCTTACCTTGGGGGCATCTTGCTGAGGTGTAGGTGCTTTGGGAGTGGCAGCCTTCTTGGGGCTAGGAGTAGCCTTCTTGGGGGTGACGGCCTTCTTGGGGCTTGGGGTCTTAACCTTAGGAGAGGCCTTTTTGGGGCTAGGAGTAGCCTTCTTGGGCGTGACAGCCTTCTTGGGGCTAGGGGTCTTAGCCTTGGGGCTCTTGGCAGCAACAACAGGACTCTGAGCAGCAGCCTGAGTCGGAGTTTTACCACGTCTGAGAGGAGTTATGGGGGCCAAGGTCTTGTCGAACAACTCAGGGCTGAGGTTGTGTCCAAAAGAGACCCTCTTGTTCCTTGCTTCGTTTCCGGCCGGAGTTTCTGCTTTCCTCTTTTGACCAGTCGCTGGAGATCTCACTGCAAAGAAAGAAGTTGCAATTAAAATACTGGTCACTAAAATTTGTAATCAAACCAATTTGTCAGGTTTCACAGGTTTATAACAGCATGTTCTTGCTATTAAAATTACAATTGGTACTTAGTTCTTGCTATAGAAGTACAATTGTATTTGTTTTGAACACTGAACTGAAAGTCTGAAACCATGGTGCATTCCTGGGCTCACGCTAGCCGCTCGCATCTTCGTTAATAACGAGTCTTTGCGACTATTTGCGAATAGTAAAGCAACCAAATTCGCGATATTTGCGAATTTGTCATTTCACACCTATAAACATGCACTGGATGGCAGCATTGATAGAGCAGATAGCACTTAATTGAGAAAACAATAGCTTGCACTGCTCTGTTGTTCTAATGGCAATTGGAAGAAAGGGTACAGGTTCTGAATTGTAATTAAGATAAAATGGGGTAAAGTTCTCCTTGGTCAAAGGTGTGAATTTCATGAATTGCAATTAGCCATTGACCAAGTGCCCTGACTGTATTGTACATCTGGTCTGGCATTGATTTCGAGAAGTTATTGAGAAATTCCCAAATTCAGTGAAGGCCTACTGTACTTAGCTGCACTGGAGATGAAGGTGCTCAGGATTTGCTTCTGAATCTACCACTCATTTGATATTTATCATAGATACTATTTTGTTCACTTTTTTGGTACGCACGTCATCATGAGGCACTGAAACAGTAGGGTGGGCTGAAAAAAACTTTTTTTGGAATTTCAATATGCCAGTGGTATAGAAAGTTGGCTATGGCCAAAAAATGAAAATTTGTGCAAAAAAATTTTTGTGGCATGCGACTTGTGCCGGGCCACTCCAGCTTTTATGAAAATGCATATTTTCATCCATTTCGCATGCCTTTTTAGACGAATTTTTTGGCCTGAGTCAGCTTCCTTGGTTTCAGAAGGCTCAATGGCATACTGAAATCTTCTTTGAAGGCCATTTTGGATATGAAATGCCATAAACAGGTCCCTGATATTTAAGATATAGCCATTTCTGGGTAAATGTTGGGGATCAGAATTTGGCTTTTTTTGCTAAAAATTGCCCGAAAAAATTGAAAATATCAGAATCGACTGCACAAACAATGATTCCAAGTGAATTGTAATTACCCCGTGTCCTCCCTAATGCCCTAAAAAAACACTACCAGCGCATTACCTGCATCAATTTGTGGTTTCAGTTTCCAGAATAGGGGCAATTCCGAAAAGTCAGATTTACAGATTTGACACTTTTGCAGCTTGTGTAGCCCTACCATTACACCTCAGTTATTTCATTGTTAAATAGGGATGAGACCAGTTAATAGGGGTATCAGACAAGCCATCAACCAAAGCTCCAAGTGCGATAGGAGCTGAGCTACATGGCGAAATGTCATCGTGTCGAACGTACAGTGTGTGAGTACGTCTGACAAGATGACATTTCGCCTTTTAGCTCAGCTCCTATTGCACTTGGAGCTTTGGTTGATGGCTTGTCTGATACCCCTATTACCTGGCCTCATCCCTATTTAACAATGAAATAACTGAGGTGTAATGGTAGGGCTCCACAAGCTGCAAAAGTGTCAAATCTGTAAATCTGACTTTACGGAATTGACCCTATTCTGGAAACTGAAACCACAAATTGATGCAGGTAATGCGCTGGAAGTGTTTTTTAGGGCATTAGGGAGGACACGGGGTAATTACAATTCACTTTGAATCATTGTTTGTGCAGTCAATTCCGATATTTTTAATTTTTTCGGGCAATTTTTAGCAAAAAAAAGCCAAATTCTGTTCCCCAACATTTACCCAGAAATGGCTATATTCTAAACATCAGGGACCTGTTTATGGCATTTCATATCTAAAATGGCCTTCACGGAAGATTTAAGTATGCCATTGAGCCTTCTGAAACCAAGGAAGCTGACTCAGGCCAAAAAATGGTCTAAAAAGGCATGCGAAATGGCTGAAAATATGCATTTTCATAAAAGCCGGAGTGGCCCGGCACAAGTCACATGCCACAAAATTTTTTTTGCACAAATTTTCATTTTTTGGCCACAACCAACTTTCTATACCACTGGCATATTGAAATTCCAAAAAAAGTTTTTTTCAGCCCACCCTACTGAAATAGCCTACTTCAATCAAGTTTTTGACTCTCCACAATAATTTTCTAACAATTTGACTTAAATAATTTCTTGACCAGCTTGGTAAATTTCCTGTTCCAGTGTTAAGAGGAAGGTGGAGGCATGACATAAAAGTCTCAAGACACCTTTATTTTATAAAGAAGAACACATCTTCATGACAATACAAAAGTATTTTGAAATTGTCTACAAATTGAAAGTATGCATGCAGGAGAATGTTTTAAGACCAATTAGACCATAGTAGCTGGTCGGCAGTGGTCGCTATATCAAATGTAATTGGTTATGATTACGTAAAATTTTTCCAGACGTCAAGACATGTCTCACGAAAAATTTTGTCCGTTGGCAAATTTATATGCTAAAGCAAAATCTTATTTGCTAATCAAATTTTTGCTTGATTAGCAACCTTTGCTAAGCCAAATTTAACTCTAGAGTGAGCACAGCATTCTCACCCAATGACCTCATTCTACCTTGTATGAATTACAAAAGTTTTTATCTGGGAATGGAGGCTGTCAAAAAAGTTTATTTCTAGTAAAACACTAAACTATACAGTCTATACTCATTTACATACAATAAGTATAAATTTGGAAAACAGAAATGGTGCTGCCCTATTCATTAGTTCAGTAATGTAATAGAATAGAATAACACTGGGTAGTAATTAATCTGTCTATTTGTTTATCTAAAATGACCTGAGCTATTGATCAGAGTTAGTGACTCATGCAAGTCAAATTCAACATTGAATCAACAACCTTTTTACAAATTGCAAGTCACAAATCTCATGAAGCTGACTGTTAAACAATGTTGAGTTCCATGGAAAAATACAAGAAGTGTTTCTATTTAGCAAGGATTAACTCAAGACAAATTAGATATCAACTTACAGATTCCCATAATCTTGTCACAACACCAATGGTATATTGGCTAAAGGTAATTCCAAATAATTCTATGTCTAAGACAAATAAATGTTCTGTCTTTTTCAATAATCCATTCAACTTTGAGTCATTCCATATTTTGGTTCAAGGGGCACTGAATATCAACACATACTGCCTGCCCAAGTGTCAACAACAATGAAGTGTGAAGTTAGTGTTCACAGCTTCACACCTCTAACTGCCAATAACAGACAGATAGTTCAGTGGGCACTTCAAACCAGTTAATTGCAATGCATGCATATATTGGTCACAGTGGTGTTATGAATCAACCTTTAATGAATCAAGGGCTTCAATCTACCAATTAACTTAATTGCAATGCATTCAAAGCAATTAACTCACCATTCAAACACCCCACCGTGACACCAGCAGTTCATAAAGTGACATAAGGTAAGTTTGAATATTATCTAATTGCTTTGAAATGCATTGAAAAGCCAAGCAATGGTTATCTGATGGTTGCATATTTAATGAGTGTGTGGAAATATGTTTTGCCATTGAGTAGGCTTACTTCAATAATCACCAAATTTATGTTACAGATGATTTATTTCATAATTGTAGATAGGCACTGAGAATAAACGTGAATTTTCTTCTAGGACATACATGTATTCTATATAGACTATAGGGAAAAGTGACATCACATAACTTAAGATATAATTTTTCCCCCATAAAATAACATGTCGTAGAAAAAATTCAGTCTCAGTTCAGTACTACAATTATAAAATCATCGGTAATAAAGTCTTTTATAAACTAAACACTGCAATCTTACCAACTTAGTATCAAAATTAGAATCAATTTGATAAATTTTATGCAAGACTCCTGGTTTACAAGCTGAACTGAACTAAATTAATTTGGCCCTCCATATCATTTACCAAGTTGATTATCTCACCTGATTTTAGGTTGGAGTAAACAAGAATCCATGGATTCAAAACCGGCCTTTGGTGATTATATATTCGGGATTGAAATCATGAACAGGGGGATTTATATATTATTACGTGGATTGTTTTGTATTAAGCAGTTATTGCCAGACTGATAGTGTTTGCTGCAAGCCATAAAAACTTTGTGGGGAACCTCTTAGCAAATGCCTATACCATATTTCAGAATTGTAAGTGAACTACTTCAGTCACAGTGGGCACTTCAAAATATGGTGTCCATTTCGGCAGCCATCTTGGAAATTTTCTCATAATTTATGAGGGAACCACTAAGCAATCCCCAAACCAAATAATAAAGTCTAAGTGAAATACTAAAGTCACAGTGGGCAATTCAGAACATCCAATTTGGCAGCCACCTTGGATTTTTCCAAAAATTTTGAGGGGAACCCCTAAGTAAATCCCTGTACCAAGGTTCATAAATGTAAGTGAAATACCAAAGTCACAGTGGGTATTTTAAAATATGGTGGCCATTTTGGCAGCCATCTTGGATTTTTCCAAATTTTTTTAAGGGAACCCCTAAGTGAATCCCTGTACCAAGTATCATAAATCTAAGGAAATACTAAGCTCACAGTGGGCAATTCAAAATATGGCGGCCATTTTGGCAGCCATCTTGGGTTTTTCCAAAAGATTTTGACGGAGACCCTAAAGTGAATCCCTATCCCAAATTTCATAAATCCAAGTGAAATACTAACAGCCTTAAAACTCACTCTGACCTTTCACAAGGCATGTGGGCCGGTAAAAACTGGTTTACAGGACCGCCAGAATTTTTACAGGCCCGTTTATTTGTGGTGTCAAGCGTCTTTTTGCAACCTTTTCTGCAGACTACAATTAAAACACCACTTAAATTTACAGTCTGTAAAACTGATATCCAAACAGAGTGGGCTGTTGCACTGTGAAAATGGCACTTCGTGAATCATCATATTGATGATTTGTCACGATAATTTTACTCTTAAAGTTACTCTGAATGATAGGTTGGGATTGGACCCAAACTTTGTCTGATTTTTACATTATCCTGTGTATTCTGCTCATATTGCTGAGTATGTAAAATTTCTCAGGTGTATGATCATTTTTTCCTATTGAAATGACCCAATAAATGCACTAAATGACCCCTAGATTTATTTCGGGTACGCACGGAAAAAAATCGCCAACTTGATTGCTTTCTACTTTGTGACGTCATCACCATTGTAAGAGTTTGTTAACTTATAACAATATACTTGTAACAATGCTCATTGTGACGTCATTAATAATGGCTGTGCTGGAGGAGGAGAAAACTATCTAGAAAAATAATACAAAAATATTAAATAATTAATCTATTCAAAGAAATACCAACATAACTTAATCAGAAATTTAATTATCACAATTTTATATCATAATGAACGTTATAGCACCGATATTTAGCAAATAATTTTATCATTCAGAGCAACTTTAAGATCAGTCACATGACAAATCAAATAGCCTTCTATTCATCATGACTAATCAAACAGCCTCTATGTTTCCCATGGATGTTAAATTTGGGAAGATGACACTTCATCAGTTATTATGACTCACAGTCACAGAGTGCCAAAATTTGTGGGAAGCAACACTCATTTTATGCATATCAAATTTACAGGCTGTAATGATAAAGTTTGTCAAAGTATACTGTCAGAATGAGAAATGCACTGAGGAATTAAGGCCCTGGTCTCTTGGGGGAGTTTAGTGGATGGGTGTTGATAGACATTCATTGCTTGCAGGAATAATTTGGCAATGGTACATAACTACATCATAGCACTGTACAGAAAGCTGGTGAAGAAGTAGACAATGCCAAGTGTTATAAACATAATGATCCACTGAGCAACCATGCTTCATCTAGGCATGAACAATCATTTTAAAACACAAGTACTTAAATGGTTTGACTCTCACAGTGCCTTGGAATTATAAGCAATCCTGACACAGGGGCAACTTCTCCAATGAGGCTCACAGGCCCACTGCTGGCTACAGCTGTTCATTGCACCGTAACCATGGTAACCCCTTACAGCTACTGAATCCCCCATTCATAATGGGCAGGTCCATATCTGTCATTGGCCCCCATTGCTCACTGGGTTGCAGCACTGTGTTCAGAGGGGCAAGGAAAGTGGACAAGTGGACAAGTTGACACATGGACAAGTGGACAAGTGGACAAGAGTCCCATTTCACTTAAGCCCTCCTCTATTAACCTGCCGGTTAAAAATGACAATATCTGTGAGTATTATACATACCAGCAGGGCTCTTGGCAGGGGACTTCTTAGCAGACTTAGGACTTTTAGCTGGAGACTTTCCTTTGGGAGTCTTGGCAGGTGACTTAGCTGGAGTTGCAGCCTTGGGAGACTCAGCTGGTGTAGCGGCCTTCGCTGGAGTAGCGGCAGCTGGAGTGGCGGCCTTAGCTGGAGTGGCGACCTTAGCTGGTGTCGCAGCCTTGGGAGACTTAGCTGGACTTTTGGCTTTGGGAGACTTGCCCTTGGGACTTTTAGCTGGTGTCTTCTTGGGACTTGGGGTCTTAGCAGCAAGTATCTTGGGACTGGACTCTTCAGCAATGATGTCAACACTGTTAGCAGTTCTGAGAATGCGCAGTGGAGTAGCGGTTGGAGCAGACTTTCTGCGAGGTGTAGTTCCCTTCTTCAGAGGAGTACGGACAGGCAGGTTCTTGTCAAACAGCTCTGGACTGAGTTTGTAACCGAAAGACACTCGCTTATTCCTGGGCTCCTTGGCTGCTGGGCTAGTTGCCTTGCGTTTACCAGATGCTGGGGATTTGGCTGCAAATAAAAATTCATCAGTTCAGTTTTTTGTTACAAAACAACAAATGAGTTAGAATAATTGAGTACAAGATTGAGGTGCTATAAAAACAACATGATGATGATTTACAAATAAGTTAAGTATTACACAAGCCAAGTATTTCAATTCAATAATCAATCTGATAATGAATGAATGGTAATTTCTTACGAAACATTGCATATTTATTGTGATATGAAAAGTTTTACATTATTTTTAAGCCATAACTTCTTCATATTATTACATTAGTCTTGATGCTTCACATATTACTTGAATGAGGAGAAAGAGTCCAATTACCTGGTGACTTTTTGGCAGACTTGGGGGTCTTCTTGCCAGCTGATTTTGGAGTCTTGGCCTTGGCTGGAGTTGCAGCTTTGGGAGTGGCTGGTTTGGGACTCTCAGTCGGAGCAGCAACTGGAGTAGCGACTTCAGGAGTGGCAACCTTAGGAGACTTTGGACTCTTGGGACTCTTGGCAGCAGACTTGGGAGATTTAGGGCTCTTGGCAACAGACTTGGGAGTCTTAGGGCTCTTGGCCTTGGGAGTAGGTTTAGGTGTAGCACTCTTAGCTGGGGTAGCAGCCTTAGGACTTGCCGGTGTTCTAGCCTGGGTGACCAACTTAGCTGAAGTTGCCTTAGCGGGGGTCTTCTTTGGAGAAGCTTTAGGAGATGGTCTGGCTTGAGTGACTAATTTCGCTGGCGTCACATCTGGAGTCTTGGGACTGCCTCTGAGACTTCTAGCAGGTGTAGCCACTTTAGCAGGGGTCTTCTGCTTGGGAGTCGCAGCCTTAGGACTTTTGGCCTTTGGAGACTTAGCTGGTGTCTTCGCCTTAGCTGGTGTAGCAGCCTTGGGGCTCTTAGCTGGAGTAGCAGCCTTGGGGCTCTTAGCTGGAGTTGTGGCCTTGGGGCTCTTAGCTGGAGTAGCGGCCTTGGGGCTCTTAGCTGGAGTTGTGGCCTTGGGGCTCTTAGCTGGAGTAGCGGCCTTGGGGCTCTTAGCTGGTGTAGCAGCCTTTGCTGGGGTAGCAGCCTTTGCTGGAGTGACAGCCTTCGGAGTTGGGGGCTTTTCAACTGGTGTAGCAACTTTGGCTGGTGTAGCGACCTTAGCAGGAGTAGTAGATCTTGGACTTCCAGCCGTAGTAGCAGCCTTGGGGGTAGCAGCCTTAGGGGTAGCCGATCTTGGACTTCTGGCTGGGGTGGCAGCTTTAGGTGTCTTTGCCTTGGGTGTCTTTGCCTTGGGAGTAGCCACTTTGGGTGTAGCAACTGGAGTTGCAGCAGCTCTCGTCGGACTTCTAGCAACTGGAGTAGGTGCAGACTTGGGTGTCTTAGGCTTAGCAGGAGTTGACTTGGCACTCTTCGGCTTGGCTGGGGTGCTGACAACTCTCTTGGGTGAACTCTTAGCTGGAGTTGTTTTCTTCGCACTTTTGGGTGTTGCGGCCTTGGGTGTCGCAGCTTTCGGTGTTGCGGCTTTTGGTGTCGCAGGCTTAGCAGCTGGTGTCGCAGGCTTAGCAGCTGGAGTCGCAGCCTTAGCTGGAGTTGCAGCCTTAGCTGGAGTAGGAGCCTTAGGGGTAGCCGATCTTGGACTTCTGGCTGGTGTGGCAGCTTTAGGTGTGGCAGCTTTAGGTGTTTTCGTCTTGGGTGTAGCAACAGGAGTAGCCACTTTAGGAGTAGCAACTTTAGCTACTGGAGTCGCAGCAGCTCTGGGAGTTTTAGCAACTGGAGTAGGAGCGGACTTGGGTGTCTTGAGCTTAGCTGGAGTAGATTTGGCGCTCTTGGGCTTAGCTGGGGTGCTCACAACTCTCTTGGGTGTACTCTTAGCTGGAGTAGTGCTCTTTGGTGTTGCGGCTTTAGGTGTAGCACTCTGGGCTGGAGTAGCAGCTTTAGGGGTAGCTGACCTGGGGCTTCTTGCTGGAGTGGCAGCCTTCGGAGTTTTCGCCTTGGGAGACTTGGCTTTCGGTGTGGCGGCTTTAGGAGTCTTGGCCTTCACAACTGGAGTAGCAACCTTGGGTGTAGCAACCTTGGGCGTAGCAACTTTAGGACTCTTAGCTGGTGTCGCCCTCTTGGGAGTTTTAGCTGCAGGAGTTGCGACTTTCTGCACAGCTGGAGTAGCGGGTTTAGCAGGCGTAGCAACTTTGGGAGTTTTTGCCTTCGTTACTGGAGTAGGTGCAGACTTCGGTGTCTTAGGCTTTACGGGAGTGGACTTGGCACTCTTGGGTTTAGCTGGGGTGCTGACAACTCTCTTGGGAGAATTTTTTGGGCTCTTGGCAGCACTCTTAGGTGTAGCTTTAGGACTGGACTTGGCTGGTGTCTTGGATTTTGGAGTGTTGACCTTAGCAAGGGCAGAGATTGGCCTGGGACTTGCTACGGCTGTTGCAATAACTGTGCTCACTTTAGGACAGTTGGACTTGTTTGCCTTTGGAGTGGCTGCTTTAGGAGTAGCTGCCTTAGGAGTAAGGATCTTCGACATCTTGGGGGTAGCGGCCTTCGGAGTAAGGATCTTACTCTTGGGGCTCTTGTTCTTAGGTGTGCCAGACTTGTAAATCTGGGGAGTGATTGGCTTCATGACGCCTCCAACCTTTGTAGGTTTCAATGGACTTGGCAATTGTTGAGCCTGCAATTATAAAAGAGAACATCTACATTGTTAAAGAGGCAGTCTTAACAATTTCTTGTCACTTTACTGGTAAATTAACGATACTGGGCGTGACAAAAGTTAGAATTACTTTCTTAGGGATTGGCAAAAGTAGAGCCAGTAGAGGGATATTCACTGACAAAACTTACATTTTGTTTTTGTGACAGACGCCCCAGTGAAAACTTTCATGAATTTTACTAATAGCCTATATTATTCATCAAGAAAAATATGAGAAATCTATTGGATCAACTTTAATATATATAGTACCCTCATTACAATTTCTTTAATCAACTACAAATTCGAACATCTACAGGTGTTTTTCTACTACTAGCCTTAGATTGGGGAAGCACCTGTAGGGGAGTCCTCTGGGGTGCTGATGGGGTTTTCGGAGTCTTGGGAGTCTTGGGAGTTCCTTTCCTGAAACAAATAATTAGAAGATTAGTCAAATTCAAACTGATTTTTAAAGAATTTAATATTATCATTGAATGTCAATTTACAAAAAGATCATTGAAGATGCAGATTGCAGAACTTCATTGACACATTTTACAAAGTATTTAGCATTGCTCAATGGTACATGTTCTTATTAATGCAATTGCTCGTTTCAACTGTAGGGCCTAGCCTGAGTCACAGTCGTGTCCAAAAAAATCTAACTAATTACCCAAAAGGGCCACTTTTAGGTGTAATGTAGATTCCCTAGCACTGGTCCTACAGTCTGTGTAAACAGACTGGCACTTAGCAGGCATCCCTACGATCTGATTTCTTAATTCCCGCGTTGCATCTTGGGATGTGTTTATAGGCCACCAATTTCTGATTGGGTGACTTGACTTGGTCATGTGACTGGATAGACCAATCAGCATCATGTCAGGATCCTGACACATCCGGGACCTCTCTGATTGCTAGATGCCTACTCCAATGCATGTGACGGAGGAGGTGGTCCAACTTCTAGATTCACTGTCTTTGTCAAATGTGGAAATTTTGACCAAGTAAAACACTTACTGTGGACTTCTCTTGGCCTGTCTGAAGGGAGAGTGAGGAGGAAATTCAATCCTGAATGATCTGTCTGTAATTGTCACAAGGTCATTGTGGTACAACAGAATGGTCTCTTCGCCAGTCAAGGATCTCTCGTTGACCTTCGTGGGGTTGGTCTTGCTCAGGTTGGTGATGGTGATCTGAAAATTACAATTAATTTGTTAAACTTGTCCTCTAAGACTGTAAGTTATATAAGGTGAAAACGATCTCTCAAAAAGCAAGGTAGACTTCCTCTTTAATTTTTTTTTCAAATCAATTGATTTAGATCGAATTGATCATGACTATCATGCATTAGAATGGCTGACAACGTTTAATACTATGGCAAGCCCTGTAGATCACAGGGTTACATTTGAGAATTATTCTGTTTCATGTCCTTGGCTTGAAGTCAGAAGGAAAGTATTGCTTAAATTAATGAATGCAATCATTAAGCTATCAAGTTAACTATTTTTCAAACTGGGCATTGTGAATTTATCAATGGCAAAAATAAGAAGTTGACATCCGCCAACAAAAGAGATGGAAACTCACCCTGCCACCTGTTCCAATGTCCAAACTGCAGTGCTTGTCTGACACATAGGGAAGTTGGACACGGATATCACACTCGTTTGAGCTGCAAGAGAAAAGTTCACAATAAACAAATGGAGAGAGTCAGAGCAATAAGGTTGTAATAAGTTCAAATCTGGTGATGGATATAATCCAAGTAAATCAACCAAGGTTCCACATATTCAGGGGTGAACTGTCTGTGCAGCAGACTCCCTTTATGGTAGAAAACCGTTAACATTCTTTTCTGACACAAGTTCTACCTATAGTGTTTGCTAAATAAAACTCATAAATTTACACTTTACAGGACACATCGAAACATTATCTTAACTTGCTAATATTGAATTATTCTACAAAACTTAACACGCCAACAAAATGGAATTTATTCATGAAGATGAAATGTGAACCGTTGTCAAACAGCAAAACTCACCGTCCAAATGTGCATTGCAATTTATCCTTGGTGAGGGGATAGCGAGATCCATCCGCGCCTGAACGCTTTATGACCACAATCTCGCCGTACTCTGGCTCAGCCATTGTGGCGACTTACCTACAATTAAACAAGTAAATTTGATTGATTGATTTTATTTAGACATTTTTGCAGTCAATACATATATGATTATAAAAAAGACAAGAAGTATTAAGGCCACACATAATTGATTCTTAGCTTCGCGGACCCGCCGACAACAATAGATTTTCTGCCGATGGAAAAAAAATATAGAAAAAAAAAATTTTTTTTTTTACATTATAAATTTTTTTTTTTGTCCTACCGACCGACCCTAGAAAAAGGGCCTTGAGAGGAATCCGAGAAGCTAAAGATCAATTATGTGTGGCCTTTCGTGTACTATAGACACTCGGGATACATTCTCTGATTTCTTTCCCACTAACTTTTCCCTCTTTTGTGACACTGCAACGGTATGACATTTCTCATTACCAGTACAGAACTATCAACTGCAACATTAGCAAAGGAAACCGGGAGTGCAGAAGTACTTTCTTTGAGAGCTTCTTGTAAAAGGTTCTACATCAGTCACAGAGTTGCCATGGCAGTCGGATTTCAAAATTCCCTGACTTTTCCCTGACCACAAAATAGGTTCTCACAAATAATCTTGCTTAATGATTCGCTGTTTATTTTGTAAATTTAAGACGCGACTGTAGAAAAGGGAAAAGAGATGACACTAGAATATATTGTCCACTAACAGAGACCTCCACCTTCAGAATCACTACTTTAAAGACCACTTCATCACTATCAGCAAGATAGAAGCAAAATTAATGGAGAAAGAATTTAACTTCGCCAAAATGCTAGAACGCAACAAGTTTCAAGCCATTCCAGATTACAGACTTGTTCCTTTTTTGCAATGATTACAAAACCCCAGCTTGGACAATGTTCTGAACAAGATTCTTGCCTCTAAATAGCCGACACCGTTGCTGATTAGGCGTAAAACACATACTCACTCACGCACTCTCTACAAGATTCTTTCACAAAAGAAACCACTCTCCTTGAATGATTGGCGTATTAAGGGGGAGGGAGGCCCATCCCCTCAGGCCAAAAATTAACATGGAAGAGAGATGGGAAACGCTGCAGAGCACCGAATATTTACCCTTGTCATGCCCCCCTTCAGGCCATTTTTAGATGGTGATAGCTATACGCAGAGCCGCTCAGTTTTTAGATTAACTTTCTTTTCATGGAGCCCGAGGATTGTGTGGATATGTGAATATATATTGTTTTGGATCAATAATTGAAATAAACATTTGTTGACACTGCATGCCGGCGGGCTCTGCCAATAGACAGGAATGGCTATGCACAGAGCCCAGCTCTGCCAATAGACACGTCTGCCCATTCACAGAGCCCGGCTCTGCAAATGGACGGTTGGCTATTGGCAGAGCACGGCTCTGTGAATAGACAGAAATGGCTATATGCAGAGCCCGGCTCTGGCAATAGACAGGTCAGTCTATTCACAGCCAGCCGTTTCTGGCAATAGATTGACCTCACTATTCGCAGAGCCGGGCTCTGCCTATATCCTTGGTCTTTCCAGATATGCCCTGACCACTTTGCATTGTATTCAACAACTAAAGGCATCACACTCGGGGAGAAGGGGTGGGGTATCACCTTGTATTGTAACAATCCTTTTGCCAATACAATGTACCATCCTTGGATGCTAACTGCCAATCCAACAGAAGCAAGCTTGCCTCAGGCTCAGCCATTTCAAAGTTTAGGTCCAAGTATTATAGCAATAAAACCAATTCAGTGCTCTGTAGGCCTATTTCAAAGTTTACATTGAAATCAAACCCAAACGAAGAGCAAATGGACCTGTAGCCGGCAAGCTGTTGAACTCCCAGTTTTCTCTAACTTAGTCTAAGGCATAAGGCCAGTAAAGGACGCAGTTAACTTAAACCATCCGCATCCTTGCCATGCATTTAAAATGCAGGCGAAAATTGCTACTTGGCACACAGATAGTGCAGCAAATATCACTGCACAGCAGTCTGCAAACACTACAGAGACAAGGTCATCATTTCAGACAAGCGGTTTATCAATTATGACAATCTGATGCTTGACAAAACAATCAAACGTCTTTGCAGCAGCTCAAAAAGCTGCAAAACGGAACTGCAAGCAAGCGAGCCATGTTTGAAAATTTTTAAGACAATGCCGCGAAAACATAACCATCAAACTTTTGCTGACTACAGCCTCAACAGCAACCTATTAACCACACAAAACAATGCACAATGTTTAGCAGTTGTACTTACACACAAATTCAATAATCAAACATAACAGTTTTGATTTGTTTGTTTAAAATAAACGTGTTATTTAGCTTTCGCACCTTACCCTTTCTTCACTGTTTCTTCTTTCGCGGTACTGCTTCCTAACTCCCGCGTATATCGCGCGCTTCCCAAAATAGTCCGGCGACTTATTAATTTTTTTCTTTCGTTATTATGCAAAATCGATAGCTATAATAAGCATTTTGGTCGGAAATTTTAAGTTTATATGGTTTCAATGTATTTTAATTTCAAAATAATTGATTAAATATCAATATTTTGATATGGTAAATCGCCCAATAATACGCCTCATTGTGATGCGGTTGTGGCGGATTTCAAACCGTCCACTGCATCCTTATTGGTCCATTCCGAATCAGAGCATGACCTCATTCACCATATTTGGTTAATGGTGTCATGTTTTGACCTAGTTACATGGCTAATGAGTTAATTCGTTAAACATTGGGCGCGTGTGTTTGAAAACCACAAGAGGATCGAGTGAAGAGAAAATTACGGATTTCAAAGTAAGTAAAGGTTTATCGAGGATCAAAAGTCGCCAAGTTTGTCGTTAAAAGTATGGAGACATATTGGAGATCAATTTTTGACAGAAATTTGGAAGATTTCATTCATAAAATCAAGATTTCTTGCTGAAGCTGGGTGATTGACAAAAGAATCAAGCCAGCCATTGCCATGGCATGATTGGCATTGACATGACACTGACTGATTCTGATTGATGAGCTTTCAATTGAAATTTATGTTATTTTCAAAAAAAAATCTTTCTCTCAGTCTCTAAATAACTCTTCCATAAATCCATAATCATGCATTGAATCATTGGCTACCAAGCAAACAAAATCTCTTAACTTTATAATATTTTCTGGCTACAATAATAGTACAACGCAAAGGGCTGAGTGGCAAATTGAACATTGAAATGGATTTACCTGGTATTTGATTTAGTTGAAAAATTGATTTGAATGTTGCATGCAGGCATATTTCGCAGGGTCAGGGGGGGAGGGCTGCCCCCCCCCCTGGCATCAGGGGGGGGGGCTGCCCCCCCCCCCCCTGGCATCAGGGCAAATGGCTCATCAGGGCAAATCCTGACCAATACAGGGCAGATCCACTGCCCTGGTCACATTCTTGCCATGTTAAAATTTCAAGGCAAATAGTCACAGCCCCCTGCAAGACCACGGTATTATATCTTACCAGTACCTTCAAGCGCATGGGATCTTCGTGTGCGAGACAGCCGTCCCATACGTCTATGCATGCAAAACAAATATCATTATTTGTACAATGTATTGTGATGTGTTTCAATAAATTGCATAATTGAAAAATAGAACCTCCCATACTAGGCGTAGAAGTTTCAATAAATTCTGGAGGGGGGGGAAATTTTCCTTTCTAAAAGTGCTTGAAAAAGTGATTTTCCAAATTTTTTGGGGCTGCAGTGCACCCCCGCCCCCCACCGGACCACTACGGTTATGGAAATTCCTGTTAAGGAAAGCAAATACAACGTGCCCCTCCCCTATCAGCCTATGAATATAGTATGATGGCCTATTCTGCTAAATTATAATATAAATCTAGTTGCCACTTCCACAATAATCCCCCCCCCCAACTAAGTTGACCCCAACCCCTTATTAGTAAATTGCTTGGATCGGAAATGCTCAGAAATCTCTTTCACCTCTGGGAGATCAATTACTGAATTGCAGCTGAGTCGAAATTTGAAGCCATGGCGGAAGGGGAAACCAGTTAACAAAATTGTAGGCCTACTTCAGTTGATGGGTCAATAACAGATCTATAGGCTTAGCCAGACTAGTGATAAAGTAATCAAATTTGAATATTTAGTAAGATATTAACTGAAAGTTTCAGTGAAACAAATATTTCAATCACTGATAATTATATCGGCCAGATTTAGTTTGAATCAGCATTTATTTATTTATGCTATAAACTGGTGGATGGTCAGCAAAACTAGCATCTGGACTCTGGAGCAATTGATCGGCCCTGAAAAACAGTCCAGAAAACAGATATTGGCAAAAAACATGTGTGATAAACAGTGTGATTTATCTATGTCCAGTGTTCTTAATTGTACACCCTTTTTTCTTACAGAAGCATACTCATGCCAGCAAGGCCGAAAGGAAAAACGCCGGGACGACCAACTCGGAAGTCTTCAAGGTAATTTTAAATCAGGAGAAGGGATCCGGGAGACAATTAAGTCTCATAAATTGAAAATATCCGAGTTTGAAATGAGAAAATAACTATTGATGATTATGCTAGAATTATATAAATATTCAAACGTAACTTTGTCTACTGTAATATTTAGAAATTCTGTACACTATTTCAATAAGATGAAGCAAACTGGGACCAACCTGATAAGTTAATAACATTATTTAAGTTCAGTCATTCATTAAATTCTGCATAGTTTTGCATTGTAACTTACAAGTACTGCCCATATCAATAGGACGAAAGAACCATACTTTTCAGTCCAAAGATTCCTTCAAAAAAAAATTTAACACCAAATGTAACACATTTCTGTTCTTAAGTGTATCCCATGCAAAAATCTGTAAGTTTATATTTTAATTTACCACTTATCAATTGCAGGCAAAATGACAGTGCCGGGGCTCTCCCAGGTACTCCAGGATGGCAGGCGGCCACAAGCTCCATGTTTGATTCGCCATCCTTTACTCCACCACAGTCCCCTCCACGCAGGTATGTGATTGATGATCTGAAATCATCATAAATTTAATATCTAATGATTCTAATCTGATATTTCTAATCTAATATATATCATAAATATTAGTATTACCTGATAATTAAATATCATTTGTGGTTCATTTTACTTAAGATGCTTCAAGTAGGCCTATAGCCTCATATCATTCTGGTTATTAATGACACTTCTGATTGACAGGTCACACAAAACATGACCTAGTTTGTCTTTATGCCTTTATGCTAGTTTTCCACAATTTTAACCAAAATGATCTTTATTTTGCAGTCGCCAAGTGAAGGGTGGACGAGTTACCAAGGCAAAGGTTGAACCCAAATCTCGCCGGCAGACCCTGTCAAATGCTGCTGCTAAAGTTATGTCACCAAGACTCACCAGGGGGCGTAGAGCGACCATGTTACCCTCCGAATTGGTCACGATAAAATCACCCCCTGCATCGAAACGTAGGACATCTGTCTATCAGCGACCGGGAGCAAAGAAAGCAGCAGCGAGCGAAGATTTCAAAATGCCGGACCCAGTGGCGATCATGAGAGCTTCTCGCAAGAAGAGTCCTGCGAAGAAAGCTGCGTCACCACCCAAAAGTGCAGCAGTGAAACAGGTCATCAAGAAACCTACCTCTCCAAAGCCACCACCAGCCAAAAAGCCAGTGTCGCCAAAAGCACCAGCAGCCAAAAAGCCAGTGTCGCCAAAAGCACCAGCAGCCAAAAAGCCAGTGTCGCCAAAAGCACCAGCATCTCCAAAGAAACAACCGTCTCCTAAACAACCAGCATCCAAGAAGCAAAGTCCACCTAAACAACCAGCTGCTAAACAGCCAACCACTCCTAAACCTGCCCCACCAGTGAAGAAATCTCCCGCCAGAAAAATATCACCAGTAAAGAAAGTATCTCCAGCTAAATCAACACAGAAGTTGGCCGTGAAAGAAAGAACCCCAAAGATTGTGACAAGGACCAGAACGCCGGCTAAAACCGTAACCGTGACAGAGATTGTCACGCCATCAAGTGTCTTTTCAGAGTCTATTACAACCGTCACAACCATGAGCACTGGTAGAGCGAGTCGGTCAGCTAAAGCAACACCAAAGTCACCGAAATTGATGGATACTCCTAGACCAAAAATTGTGAAGAAGACCCCAGCTTCTGTCAAAAAGACCCCAGCTTCTGTCAAAAAGACCCCTGCATCTACTAAAATTGTGAAGAAGACCCCTGCTTCAGTAAGAAAGACCCCAGCATCGGCTAAAAGGACCCCTGCATCAGCTAAAAGGACCCCTGTATCCGCTAAAAGGACCCCGGCATCTGCTAGAAAGACTCCTGCATCTGCTAAAGTTAGTCTGAAAAGAACCTCAATTCATACACCCAGAAGTACAAGAAACGTCTCAGCTAACAACAGTAGCATCTATGCAAGTCCGAAGGGTGATGCATCCTCTGTGATTATCTCGAAAGACAAAGTTATCAAAGAGAAAACCACTCTGGCAACCCCCGTACATAAACAGCTGGAGAGGTTGAGGATCATGGGTTCCGAATCTTCGAAAAAGGTGAGAATCCAAAGCGAGAAGTCCGACAGTTTGACGAAAGTTTACCGCAAGACTCCGTCCAGAGGTGGCGCCGCTAGTGTGGTTGCCACGACAACCGTTGAGGTCACAGAGAGTTCCACTGGCACTCCGATCAAAGCAGCGAGAATCCTTGGCAAGACGCCGGCGCCCGCTGCAGCCAAGAAACCCGTCAAGCCTAAGAATCTTGCAGAGTCTCTAATCTCACCAAAAACGTCCACTCCCCGAGAATTGAGAAAACGGCGAGCGGACTTCCCCGAACCCGTCTCCGAAATCAGATTGAGCAAAAAGGCTGCCCTGGACATCCAGGAAACCACAGAAACCACAGAAAATGAAGAATCTTTACCGGTTGACATCACCGCGGATTTGTCCATCGCCAGACCAGAAGACGTCCGGTCGAGCAGCTGGTGGGGATGGTGCACTATCATGTAAAAAGAAAAACAAAAACAATATGAACATTAACTTTATAAACACTGCATTAATTTGCACAGAGGGACGACCATCAGCTCTTTCAGCAATGTTTATGAAGCTCAGATCTTTAAAACTTTGTGAAGAAGAGGCTCATAAGAAAATCCGCACCCCTCTGTCATTTGAATGCGGTTTATTTATCATGTACATAAAAACTACATATTGAAATTACTATCATCGAAACGGGACAAGCAATGTCACATTCATAAATTCACAAACTATTTAAAAGCATCATGCTTGCATTTGTCGTATCTCATTCATACATTATACAAACAGAAGAAGAAAACTTTTTTTTCAAGAGAATCTAAACTGATCAATTTAACATCTCAGTTTTATTCTTAAGAATTATTGAAAACTTGAATGGAAAAAACATACATTTAATCAATAAGACAGGGTAAAATTGTGCTTTGTTAGCATTCATTTACTCGACAGAAACTTGACAATTTTAAAGAAATATAGAATTATTCATGCATGTATACATTATTCAAAATGCTTTTTCGCAGCTCGCACATAACCTAAATACATAACGCATCCACATATTAACGCATTTCGCATTCCATTAACACTTCATATATAAATTCATACATTTTTAGTTGTATCTAGAGCTCTGTAAATAATCAAATGTTGTTTGTTTACTTTATTGTTGTGCATGTACATATTTTTTAATGTTGATTGATGACCGAATTACTTGTATTTTTCTGTTACTTTGATGACCATTTACAATTATACATTGTAGTTGTGGCATTGTACAGCTCTTTGGCAGCATATAATTGAAAACTATGCATCTATTTTACATAATGATATGTAGTTTCAAAACCAATCATGTTCTAGCTTAAATTATTGTAGGTCGTAGGCATGTTAGATAAGCTCTCAATCTAATTTTAGTTTATTTGCACGTTGATTTGTGTATGCAATCCTTAAATGTATAGGTTTATTTTTGTGTTAGCGGGTTAGGACTCAAACAGAGGCTTATTGTACAGGTATACACACCATAGTTTAATATGGTACTAGTGAAATAGTGACTGTTTGTTCATCACTTTAGATATCAGTTACAATTTCCACACTAGACAATCAAAGTTAACTTTTGTGAAATCTTTTTTGTTTAGTAAACTTAAGTTGTTCATGAAATTTGATAGAGTAGTTGAAATGAGGCTAGGTCCCATGGAGTTCAAATTTGATACATTATATAGATTTAAAGAATTTAAAATTCTGGTTAGGGAACTTTTTTATCACAGGGCTGAGGGCTAGATTAGAGCTGAAATTATCAAGAAAAAAGTCATGTAGAATTTCAATGTACTGTAAACGTAGTAAAAAGGATTTCTTTGTTTCTTATAATCATTTACTGTGGAGTAGACAGCGATTCATCTTTAGCTTTCATGTCTTATCAAGTACTTATAAACTTGATCTCTTAATGCTCACGAATACACCTAGGTGCTTTCTGGGAATATTAGAATTGACAGATCTCAGGATTATTTTCTCTTGGCTTTGATTTCATTTACATTGTATCATAAAAGTGAACGTGCTTTGATTTTGCTTTATGATTATATCAATGTTCTGCAATTTTCTTATTTCAATCTACCGGTATATTATGTATGGGTAAAAAAGTATATTTTAATGAAGTAACGTTATATTTTTGTTGCGCTTATCTTACAACAATACAAAGATAATTTGTAAAAGATGACCAAAAAAATGTTTTTTCAAAAATAAAATTTTTGAAAAAAGAAATTATGGCTTAGTTTTGTCTATTGGTACAAGGTTAGGATATATCAAAACTTTGGATTTGATTGATTCAAGCAGCATTTCAAAAGTGGCCCAATGGGTAGGGCAATCACTACTTTCCTTGTGATCCTAGGCTAAGTTCCTGGTGATACTAGAATTTATGGAGATTAGCTATGTGACAACTAGCGCAAAGTTTGTGTTTGCGGAAGTAGTGGATTTTTGTTTGCGTTTGTGGAAGTCTATTCTTGTTTCCATTGCCCTGGCGAGTCGTGACTCCTAGCAGGTCTAGGGCCTACAGGGGCTAGATTTGAGGAAATTCCCCAAAAAAAACTTGTTTTCTGAAACTAGAACCTGTCAATCGCGTGGTGAGAATTAGCTTACAAGTAGAATTGGGCAGCCTGTAATTCAATAGTGCAAGGGGCCTATAACTGCAGGGCTCCCACGACTACGGGGAACTTATTTTCCCAATTTGTAAAAAAAGCCGGGGATTTACGAGTTATTGAAAAAATGGAAGCACATTTTGTGGGTTGCAAAATTGTGTGCAATAATTTGCAGATTTTGGCTAGTTTCCTCCCCCTCCCTCCATGCATCGGATCCGCCTTCCTAGCTTCCTCTCTCTATGCGTCCTTCTTTCTAGTTCCCTTCCTTCAGAGAATCCAGGCACCATCCGTCCTATTTTCCACCCTCCATATACTTTATCCGTCCTATTTTCCACCCTCCATATAATCATCCTGCCAGGGGCGTATCAAGAAATGGCCTGAGGGGGGGGCATAATATCGGGCGATTATGTGACAATTTGTGGCTTTTCCCTGTGTCCTCCCCATGTATCATCCTGCCTAGTTTCCTCCCTCCATGTACCATCCTGCCTAGTTTCCTCCCTCCGTGTGTCATCCTTCCCAGTTTCCTCCCAATGTATCATCCTGCCCTGTTTCCTCCCCATGTGTCATCCTGCCCTGTTTCCTCCCAATGTATCATCCTGCCCTGTTTCCTCCCCATTTGTCATCCTGCCCTGTTTCCTCCCTCTGTGTATCATCCTGCCCAGTTTCCTCCCCATGTATCATCCTGTGCCTGTTTCCTCTCTCCATGTACCATCCTGCCTGGTTACCTCCCCATGTGTCATCCTGCCCTGTTCCCTCCCTCTGTGTATCATCCTGCCCTGTTTCCTCCCCATGTGTAATCCTGCCCTGTTTTCTCCCTCTGTGTATCATCCTGCCCAGTTTCCTCCCCATGTATCATCCTGTGCCTGTTTCCTCTCTCCATGTACCATCCTGCCTGGTTTCCTCCCCATGTGTCATCCTGCCCTTTTTCCTCCCTCTGTGTATCATCCTGCCCTGTTTCCTCCCCATGTGTCATCCTGCCCTGTTTCCTCCCTCTGTGTATCATCCTGCCCTGTTTCCTCCCTCTGTGTATCATCCTGCCCTGTTTCCTCCCTCTGTGTATCATCCTGCCCAGTTTCCTCCCCATGTATCATCCTGTGCCTGTTTCCTCTCTCCATGTACCATCCTGCCTGGTTTCCTCTCAATGTGTCATCCTGCCCTGTTTCCTCCCCATGTATCATCCTGCCCTGTTTCCTCCCCATGTGTCATCCTGCCCTGTTTCCTCCCTCTGTGTATCATCCTGCCCTGTTTCCTCCCCATGTGTAATCCTGCCCTGTTTTCTCCCTCTGTGTATCATCCTGCCCAGTTTCCTCCCCATGTATCATCCTGTGCCTGTTTCCTCTCTCCATGTACCATCCTGCCTGGTTTCCTCCCCATGTGTCATCCTGCCCTTTTTCCTCCCTCTGTGTATCATCCTGCCCTGTTTCCTCCCCATGTGTCATCCTGCCCTGTTTCCTCCCTCTGTGTATCATCCTGCCCTGTTTCCTCCCTCTGTGTATCATCCTGCCCTGTTTCCTCCCTCTGTGTATCATCCTGCCCTGTTTCCTCCCCATGTGTCATCCTGCCCTGTTTCCTCCCTCTGTGTATCATCCTGCCCTGTTTCCTCCCTCTGTGTATCATCCTGCCCTGTTTCCTCCCTCTGTGTATCATCCTGCCCTGTTTCCTCCCTCTGTGTATCATCCTGCCCTGTTTCCTCCCTCTGTGTATCATCCTGTCCTGTTTCCTCCCCATGTGTCATCCTGCCCTGTTTCCTCCCTCTGTGTATCATCCTGCCCTGTTTCCTCCCTCTGTGTATCATCCTGCCCTGTTTCCTCCCTCTGTGTATCATCCTGCCCTGTTTCCTCCCCATGTGTCATCCTGCCCTGTTTCCTCCCTCTGTGTATCATCCTGCCCTGTTTCCTCCCTCTGTGTATCATCCTGCCCTGTTTCCTCCCCATGTGTCATCCTGCCCTGTTTCCTCCCTCTGTGTATCATCCTGCCCTGTTTCCTCCCTCTGTGTACCATCCTGCCTGGTTTCCTCCCTCTGTGTCATCCTGCCCTGTTTCCTCCCTCTGTGTATCATCCTGCCCTGTTTCCTCCCCATGTGTCATCCTGCCCTTTTTCCTCCCTCTGTGTAACATCCTGCCCTGTTTCCTCCCCATGTATCATCCTGCCTGGTTTCCTCTCTCCATGTATCATACTGCCTGGTTACCTCCCCATGTGTCATCCTGCCCTGTTTCCTCCCTCCATGTATAATCCTGCCTAGTTTCCTCCCTCCATGTATCATCCTGCCTAGTTTCCTCCCTCCATGTACCATCCTGCCTAGTTTCCTCCCTCCATGTGTCATCCTGCCCAGTTTCCTCCCTCCATGTATCATCCTGCCTAGCTTCCTCCCTCCATGTGTCATCCTGCCTAGTTTCCTCCCTCCATGTATCATCCTGCCTAGTTTCCTCCCATCATGTATCATCCTGCCTAGTTTCCTCCCTCCATGTATCATCCTGCCTAGTTTCCTCCCTCCATGTGTCATCCTGCCTGGTTTCCTCTCTCCATGTATCATCCTGCCCTGTTTCCTCCCCATGTATCATCCTGTGCCTGTTTCCTCTCTCCATGTACCATCCTGCCTGGTTTCCTCTCTCCATGTACCATCCTGCCTGGTTTCCTCTCTCCATGTATCATCCTGCCCTGTTTCCTCCCCATGTATCATCCTGTGCCTGTTTCCTCTCTCCATGTACCATCCTGCCTGGTTTCCTCTCTCCATGTACCATCCTGCCTGGTTTCCTCTCTCCATGTATCATCCTGCCCTGTTTCCTCCCCATGTATCATCCTGTGCCTGTTTCCTCTCTCCATGTACCATCCTGCCTGGTTTCCTCTCTCCATGTACCATCCTGCCTGGTTTCCTCTCTCCATGTTTCATCCTGCCCTGTTTCCTCCCCATGTATCATCCTGTGCCTGTTTCCTCTCTCCATGTACCATCCTGCCTGGTTTCCTCTCAATGTGTCATCCTGCCCTGTTTCCTCCCCATGTATCATCCTGCCTGGTTTCCTCTCTCCATGTATCATACTGCCCTGTTTCCTCCCCATGTATCATCCTGCCCTGTTTCCTCTCTCCATGTACCATCCTGCCTGGTTTCCTCTCAATGTGTCATCCTGCCCTGTTTCCTCCCCATGTATCATCCTGCCTGGTTTCCTCTCTCCATGTATCATCAGATCATACTGCCCTGTTTCCTCCCCATGTATCATCCTGCCCTGTTCCTCTCTCCATGTACCATCCTGCCTGGTTTCCTCTCAATGTGTCATCCTGCCCTGTTTCCTCTCAATGTGTCATCCTGCCTGGTTTCCTCTCTCCATGTATCATACTGCCCTGTTTCCTCCCCATGTATCATCCTGCCCTGTTTCCTCTCTCCATGTACCATCCTGCCCTGTTTCCTCCCTCTGTGTATCATCCAGCCCTGTTTCCTCCCCATGTGTCATCCTGCCCTGTTTCCTCCCTCTGTGTATCATCCTGCCCTGTTTCCTCCCTCTGTGTATCATCCTGCCCAGTTTCCTCCCCATGTATCATCCTGTGCCTGTTTCCTCTCTCCATGTACCATCCTGCCTGGTTTCCTCCCTCTGTGTCATCCTGCCCTGTTTCCTCCCTCTGTGTATCATCCTGCCCTGTTTCCTCCCCATGTGTCATCCTGCCCTGTTTCCTCCCTCTGTGTATCATCCTG
This sequence comes from Platynereis dumerilii, assembly GCA_026936325.1. Lineage (NCBI taxonomy): Eukaryota > Metazoa > Annelida > Polychaeta > Phyllodocida > Nereididae > Platynereis > Platynereis dumerilii. The sequence goes on from JAPTHN010000005.1 coordinate 37,522,723, forward strand.
CCCTGTTTCCTCCCCATGTGTCATCCTGCCCTGTTTCCTCCCTCAATGTATCATCCTGCCTAGTTTCCTCCCTCCATGTATCATCCTGCCAGTTTCCTCCCTCCATATATCATCCTGCCTAGTTTCCTCCCTCCATGTATCATCCTGCCTAGCTTCCTCCCTCCATGTGTCATCCTGCCTAGTTTCCTCCCTCCATGTATCATCCTGCCTAGTTTCCTCCCTCCATGTATTGCCGTGTTCTCCTCCTGTTCTCATTAGCCTACCAAGTGCATAAAAACAGCCCCAATCATCCATCCATCCATCAATCTTCCAGAAAACAACAACTTGAGCAATTTTCATAAGTGACCCCCTTCACATCATCACATTTGAATATATATTCAAAACATCTACCTGCAGCAGCACCAAGCCAGTCAGCATGACATCAAATTAAAATATGTCACCACCCTTCAAGTGGGCCATCCCATTGTTTCAGCTTCAGCAGGTGGAACTGCCCATTCACAATGACGTTTTGACCTAAACATTTCCTGTATGCATTTGGAAGGATATACAGAGGACAAAAATATATAGAGAAGTCAAAACGGATGATTTAAAAAGTTTCTTGCACTTTTTTAAGGGAATAGCTCACTTTTATTACTAAGAGAGCAAAATTAACAAGGATTATTTCTCTATTTTTGAACACAGCTGAAACATAAATTTGATTATTTTTGGAAATCATCAGTAAATCAAAGAGAAAATGAAGTTACTACTGATAGGATGCTTAATTCAACTTCAAGTTCTCCAGTTACTGAACCCAGCTACTTCACAAAAGCACTTGGAAAGTATGTTATTTACCATTTTTTTATTTACAGCAATTACTTGCAGTGCCGCCTGTAAGTTAGTGAAACAGGTGATATTTTGCCATTGCAAAGTGAGCCGCAATGCTAAAAATCCCCCACCAAATTGCTTGTAGAAGTATGAATTCACATCCGATCAGTGGAAAACATTTTGGGTCATAAAGGCTGATATTTGAGGCACGTGGGATAACAATGGCTGCCAATTTTCTGTGCTGTACTTGGAGTTAGGTATGGGTCAAAGTCTTTGATAAGTAAATGAACCACCCCTCCCATTGAAATAACATTGAGCTAGTGTCTCACTTACTTATCAAAGACTTTGACCCATACCTACAAATGTATCCAAGTCAACATAGAAAATTGGCTGCTGTTGTTTTTCCCACATGCCTCAAATATCAACCTTTATGACCCAATAGGTTTTCCTGCAATTGGATGAGAATTCATGCTTCTACAAGCAGTTTGGTAGAGGATCTTTAGCATTGCGGCAATAGTGAAATATCACCCATTTCACTAAATGGTATATTTTAGCTTCACAAGAATAGAAATAACCTTAATGAAGAGCTATGAAGGTGATGTTTCATTCTTAAAGACAAAAGTTCAAGAGTACCGTAAAAATTATAGGCGAAATGTGAAAAAATGTTTCTTAAAAATATTTTTCCAATTTCAGTTCCCCCTATAATTGCATGAACTACACTTGAAATTATACCCTTGGCTTGATGAACAACTTAATTTGAAAGTAATTTTGTTCTTTTTCCTGGCAAAAAATAGGAATAAAAGAAAACTGTGCGCTGTAAAAACGTACTTTTTTAAAATTCTAACAATTGAGTAATTTCAAAAATAGTATTTGAGAAGCTATCAACAGATATTAATTATCAAATAAATGTAATATAGATTCAGCATTTGAGACATTTTTCCTTTACCATACAAAGCATGCATACACCTAGTTTTGGGAATCCAAACACAGTCATTGTATATTCTATGAAATGTCATACAGCAGCAAACAATGATCTGGAGCCCCAGGGCATTTAAGAGAAGGACATTATCAAATGACAAAATGATGGGAAATATTCCAACTTTTTTTCTCGGTAATCATTACGAAATAGCTCTATTAGGCAACCCTAAGTACTGAAGTTATATTTATAAATGTAATTAACTGACAGATTTGTAAGAAAATACATTTTGTTAATTTAATTTGTCATGAAATTATAACAACAGCATTGTAAAGGACATACTGTTATCACAAAGGGCAATGAATAGCTTACACTATCAATTTTATCAATTGTAACAGATTTATGTAGATCCACACAATAATAAACCAATCTTTTAATATCTAGATGTGATATGATTGATGAGGTTTGAATTTTGTCTCAAATATTCCATGTGCCACATCTGATTATCAATCTAAGTTACACATTGGATTTACAGTCTGTAAACTTGATATGCAAACAGAGTGAATTGTTGCACTGCAAAAATGGCACTTCGTGAATCTTCACAGCCTACTGATGATTTAGAATTAGAATTATTTTATTTACTTAGTGCAATATGACAAGTACATGTATACATGATTTTACAATCATTTGTCACTTTCATAACAATGCTTTCAATATTAATTTGATTTAAGGAGACTAATCCGCCTGTTGGTGATAGACAAATGAAGGGATTATGCATCTGATCTTTAATCAGTTATAAATATATGACAAATCAAATTGCCTTCTCTTCATCATGACAAATCAAACAGCTTCTACGTTTCCCACGTTGGAATGTAGAGAAGATGACACTTCATCGGCTATTATGACTCACAGAGTGCCAAAATCTGTGTGAAGCAACACAAATTTTTTGCATATCAAGTTTACAGGCTGTAATGAACTAGAAGTGAACATGCAGATTCATTTGGAGGTAAAAGTAAAAGATTAAAATATGTGGACAAGAGTCTCCTGACCTTTAAGTTGGACGCCCGCCTTCAATAGGTTATACTTTTTCACAATCATTTAACAATTTATACTAAATATTACCCCCAAGTACCATCCTAAATGTTATTCAAACTTTCTTGGTGATAGTTATAAACCAATTTTTTAAGGTTCTAGGACACATTTTTGTCAGTTAGACCCACACTGGTATCCTTGATTATTACAAAGAAAGTAATGTACCAGTACAACCAAATTTCTTCCTGCACCTGCAGAATTTTTGCATTTTTTTCACCTCTACTAGAGTCCCATACAAGGGGTGTAGTGTTCAGAAAGTTTTCGAGGCCTTTTTTCATATGGACAGGGATTTTCAATGTAGAACTATGAATTTTTTACAGGACAAAATTCAGCAGTTTTAGAATCAATTTTCAAAATTTTGGACAATTTGGACCATTGTAAGTCATTGTTTGGTTGCCATGGAAACATGAGAGTTCAGCTAGGTGGGGCAGGTAACACTGAAACCAAGAAAGCCAATGAATCGTGGCTGTGAGAGACTTCTCTTTATCACTGGTATTAGTGAGATTGACAATATTTGACACAAGAAATATGGTATTAGCTTCTAAATATTCTTTCAAGTACACCAAATGTGTGTATTCTTACACTGAACCCATGTATGACAGCACTCCCGCATGCCACATTTGGCAAGGGTGTGTTTCCTTGACTACATAAGGACTTCTGAAAGCATAGATTCACTGGTAGGAAAAGAGACCCAAATGGACAGAATTATTCATCCCAGCTATTCTTGTGAAATGTTGCTTTTCCTAAGTCCTGGTTTCCCCTACTCTAGTCACTGGGGCTATACGAGGGGTGTTCAGAAAGTTCACGGCTTTTTTTTATATGGACACTTATTTTCAATCTAGAACTATGAATTTTTTACAGGATAAAATTCAGAAGCTTTGGAATGGATTTTCAAAATTTTGGACAATTTGGACACTTTTAAGTCATTCTGTGGTTGCCATGGAAACAGAAAGTTTGGCTAGGTGGAGCAGGTAGTACGGAGATCAAGAAAATCAATGAATTGCGGCTGAGAGAGACCTCACTCTGCCACTTGTATTAGTAAGATTGACAATAATTAACACAAGAAATATAATACTACCTTTTAAAAATACTCGCAAGTACTACAAAAGCATTAATTCATGCACCTGACGCGTTGAAATAAATGTTCCTTGAGGCATTCCAGGAAAAATTTATGTGAAAGTATTTCAGTCATCCAAAGCCTTTTCTCCTCCAGTGCCTGAAACTATTGCCCCCAATGCTTAAGGTAATGGAAAACCAGGTCTTATGTAAAGCGATATGTCAAAGGAAAAGCTGGGATGGATAATGCTGTTCGTTTAGGTCTCTTGCTCATACCAGTGAATTCATGCTTTGTCCTGAGTCCTGATGTAGTTAAGGACTCAAATTCTAGCACCTGAATCGCTCTTGCCAAATAGGGCATGCAGGAATGCTTTCCCACAGTGGTTTGCTGTAAGAATACAAACATTTGGTATGCTTGATAGTATATTTAGAAGCTAATATCATAATTCTTGTGTCAAACATTGTCAATCTTACTAATACAAGTGACAGAGAGAAGTCTTTCTCAGCCGCAATTCATTGATTCTTTTGATCTCCGTACTACCTGCTCCACCAAGCCAAACTTTCTGTTTCCATGGCAACCACAGAATGACTTAAAAATGTCCAAATGTTCCAAAATTTTGGAAACCCATTCCAAAACTGCTGAATTTTATCCTGTAAAAAAATCATTGTCCTTTATTGAAAATAAGTGTCCGTATAAATAAAAGCCGTGAACTTTCTGAACGCCCCTCGTAGTTTAAGGCACTGGAGGAGAAAAGGCTTTGGATGGCCGAAATGCTTTCACAGAACTTTGTCTGGAGGGCTTCCAGGAACACTAACTTCAACGGGTCAGGTGTATGAATTACTGCTTTTGGTGAGCTTGGGAGTATTTTTAAACGCTAATATTATATTCTTGTGTCAAATATTGTTAATCTCACTAACACAAGTGATACAGAGAAGTCTGCCACAGCCACAGTTCATTGGCTTTCTTGGTTTCAGTGTTATCTGCCCCATAGGGTGTCCCTAAAAAAGTGAAAGTCTGAAATTCATTGGGGCTAACCTCTAAATGTGTTCTTTAGCCCCTCACTGACTCCCATGTAAAATTTCAGCTCATTTGAAGGTGTTTTAGGTGTTGCTCAAGAGCCCCAAAGATAGATGGGGGTTTAACATTGAATTTTCATGCGAAAATGGCTATTTTAGGTAATAGCTCATAAATTATCAGTTTCAGTCAACCCAAACACATGGATGGTTGATACAAAGATGTATAAAATATTCTGCACACTTTCATATTTGTAACTTGCTTGGGTATTGAGAAAATGTACAGGTGGGGGATATACTTATCTATGCGATTTTCTGTCATTTAAAAAAACTACTTAGATTGCTCCAATAGTCTCAAATAGATTGTAAGACATTGGTTGATGTTCTTGTGTCTCTGTCACACTATGGAACCAATATGTGATTGTTTCATGTTTAAAATTCAAAATTAGACTGCAATTAATCTTCATAAAGAAAGGTACTTTGCCTTGGCATCAATTTTTCATGCAAAATAGTATATATTTGCCAAATACACAAGAACTAAGTAAGGTACAGATACGAAATTGGTACTACAGTGTGCAGAATAATTTATAAGTCTTTGTATCAACTATCCAAGTGTTTCTGTCGACTGAAACTGATTATTTTTGAGCTATTAGCTAAAATAGCCATTTTCGCATGAAAATTCAATGTTAAACCCCCATCTATCTTTTGGGCCTTGAACAACACCTAAAACACACTCAAATGAGCTGAATTTTTACATGGGAGTCAGAGAGGGGCATTTAGAGGTTATCCCAAATGAATTTCAGACTTTAACTTTTTTTGGGACACCCTACTGCCCCACCTAGATGAACTTTATGTTTCCATGTCAACCAAACAATGACATAAAATGGTCCAAATTGTCCAAAAGTATGGAAATCCATTCCACAACTGCTGAATTTTGTCCTGTGAAGAATTCATAGTTCTACATTGAAAATAAGTGTCCATACAAAAAAAAAAAGCCTCAAACTTTCTGAACGCCCCCCGTACTTCTATAAACATCATACTCAAATATTTCATTTGCACTTCTAAAAGTAACTGCAGGAACTGTGCAATTTTGTTAAAATTCTGAAATCCTGCAAGTTCCTGCCGAAATCATGCACTTCTTCAGGGATGCTACAATTCTGAAAAAAATGTGCAGTTACAATTTCCTGCAGGAATCCAAAAATCTATGCTCTATAAACTATAATATGCTGTATGAAGCATGAAACTTGTGTGTCAAAACGTCGAAAAAAGGAGTCAGGAGTCGGGAAAACTAAGGATTCCGAGTCAAAATTCAGAAAGCCAAAAAAGTCAGGAGTTGGAGTCCGTTTACTTGCTATCCGACTCCCCAAGTCTTGATAATTCCATGAATTTCTTTTCCAAAAGCATATGCTGTATGATGTGGACCGACAGAGCTCAACAGTCATTCAATTTATTCACAAAACCTGTTGCTGATGCAAAACATTGGCATGTATCTTGTTGTTCTGTTACGGCCTGAGGCCATAGATAGAAAATGTCTAACTTACTGTTTCTGGTAAAGTGCTAGTCACCGGTTTCTAGCCTTTAAGGTCTCCCCTCAGATTCAGATTCAGAAATTATATAATTTCCCACAATTATAATTCACAGATATATATAGACATAAGTATACAGATATCATCATATGGGCTAAGGAGACCTCTCAAAGATTAAACTACCTGCATGCAGAGAGGCCACCCTGAGACAAGTGAGACGTGTATAATACAGCTTACAATAGGTCTCTCTCCATTTGTAGTTCTGAATTTATGTATAGGTGGCATCTCCTAGGTGGCATCTCCAAGCAATGGTAGCTCTGTTGGAATCCCCTTTGCCTTTAAACAAGGTGATAGGCGTTGATGACCAAGCCAAGGAGTCTGACATACAGAAAAGTGTGTTGTTGGTTAGAATCATATAGATTGGGGGATTATAAAGTGTTAACAACCAGATTATTATTAACTGTTGGTCACTGGATTTAATTTAATTTGCAAACAAACCCGATAATATGTCATCTGGTGGGCTTCCCCAAAGACAAAAATAGCCCTGCCGCCTTATTGTAGTGCCACCTACCCACAATACCTGACGTTATCCCCATATGGAGACAGACTTATGACAAGGTTCAAGCTTCTGAAAATTTGAATGACTAAAAAGTATGTGCCAATAAACAAGGTATCTACCAAAAGTACCAGTTTGGCCAAAAATTTAAAATAAAGTTGATTTTAGGCCAAGTTTCAACTAACCCCGCGATTCAATTAACCCCGCTCTCCCCTACATTTTTGTATTCTACCAAAATTTTTAGCCTCTTTGCCCAAATTTTCAGGTTTTACCAGAAGTTTGGGGGGGGGGGGGTGACTGTCCACCCTCTAATACGCCTATGCTTGTAGCTGCTTGTATGACGAATGAAATTTAATGTACAAGCCCTGTATTTATATTTCGAATTAAGACTACATTATATTACAGAAAGTTTGAAACTTCCTTTATTTTTTTTGCTTATTCCAGACTTGAAGAATTCTTACACCAAAAGTTGCAGGTTCTGCCCAGAAAACACACAATGTGTCAAACTACCCGTTTTCCGAGCTTACCATTGCCTCTGCCTCGGCGGATACACTTTGAACGAGCAAGGAGAATGCAAAGGTAAGTGCTGCCCTCTGACTCTGGTTCTTGAAATGTGACAACAAATGGCTGTGCAACAATTCATCATATTTGTTCATACCCGAGACAAGCATACATGTGTTTACTTGTCTCAGTTCATACAGTATACTGACACTGTTGAGTATACATGTACTCAGAAACAGCTTTGCTGCATATTACACTTCAATATTCTTCATAACCACGGTTATTACAGCAAAGAACATTGAAGTGATAACTCCATTGCTGTAGTATATATCCTGCAAGCAATGTCTTAAGACCTAAGCTAAAATGCCTATCTTTTACCCTGACCTAGTGAGATCATTACAGCCTGTAAACTTGATATGCAAACAGAGTGAACTGTTGCACTGTGAACAAGAATCAGCGGATTCAAAGCCTGGCTCAAGTGGCAGTGATGACGGCAAAATATATGTGGCAGTGATGACAGCAAAATATGTAGCAATGCTGGTGAAATAGTTAAATCTACTTTTTTGGAAATGGCAGAGAAAGGTGGTTCTGAATTGCGGCAAGTGAAGTGCTGTTATTGTGGTTGTTCCATGAACAAAATAATATCCAATAACCACGAAAAGAATGTGTACGATTTTTTTAAATCTTCCTCCTTCGAAAATATTGGCGAAATTGAAAAAAATTTTGAACAAAAAAAGTATTTTTTTTAAATCTAGGAAAACAATTTTTTTATTTTTTTTTTTATTTAGGAAAAAAAATTTTAAACCTTGGAGCAAAAAATGTCTAAATTTTGAAAAACAGAAGTTGCCCGATTTCCTCTTTTTGAAAAAAAAAAAGTTAGTGTAATCGAAAAAAAGTTGAAATTTTTTTATTTTCAAATCTTGGAAAAAAAAATTTTGGGAAAAACAAATTTTCGAAATTGAAAAAAAAATTAATTTCCATACATCTAGCTACCCTAACAAACTAATAAAACACAAAAACAGATATATTGAACCTGTAGTTATTGAACAATAGAGTTCACAGACAATATTTTCAGACCATTACTCCTGAATTAGCCTGGTGAGCCAGGCTAAAAATGCACTTTGTGAATCATCATACTGATGACCTTTCATGATCATACCCAATACTTTCAACGTTAATTTGATTTAATGAGATTAATCCCGCTTGTTAGTGACAGGCAAACGAAAGGGATAGGCATCTGATTTTTACTCTAAAATCAGTCATGAATGTAGAGAAGATGACACTTCATTGGCTATTATGACTGAGTGCCAAAATCTTTGTGAAGCAACACTAATTTTTTGCAAATCAAGTTTACAGGCTGTAACGCACGTCTGCACAGCTTAAATAATAATTTTGATTTCCTTCTCTGTAAACTAATTCACTGAAACATTCATATAGATACATTTGTCAAGCAATCAAATTCGTTTTCAATAAATTACATGCAGTCATAGGCGTACGGTGCGTGCAATTTTTGGGGGGCAAGTGACATTTGCCCGAATTTCAAGATCTAAATTTAATAACATTTCAAATGAATTGCCAGGAAATCATTAATTTTCAATAGTTTTTATTTCATCATCTGCACAAATTTTTTAGCCTTTTTGCCCGAATCTCACAGTTTCCCAAACGCCCCCCCCCCCACCCCTCCGACACGCCTATACATGCAGTATTCTACAAATTTGCATTTCATACCTTTTCTTCCCCACAGGTGGCAAATCCGGTGGCAAATCCGGTGCCGATGATACCAAAGTGTCTCCAACGAGTTCTGTTGATCCTTTGGCAAATCTGTCGGACTCCATTATGCCAACTGAAAGTGTGGAAATGTCCATGTCAATGATGGAACCTACTATAGTTTTTGATTCAGCATCAGTTATAGATTCCTCCCCTGTTATGGATTCCATGATCGAATCGTCAATTGATGCATCGGCTACAGAATCAGTATCGGCTACAGAATCGATATCACCATCAGAATCTCTATACAGTCTATCACCATCAGAATCGGTATTGGCTACAGAATTGGCATCACCTACTGAATCTGTATCACCATCGGAATCAATAATCGACTCACCATTAGCATATGCCTCCGAATCGGCATCGATACTAGCATCCGAATCGGCAATGGAATCATCAATAATGCCCGATTCAACAGTCCTCGATTCGATGATGACTTCACTCCCAGATTCCTCCACCATGAGCAGCATGATGAGCTCAGTTATGCCATCCGAATCATCTCCAGTTATTGAATCCACCCCAGTTATGGATTCTGTTATGGATTCCTCAGCATCAGCTGTGGATTCATCAGTCACGGAGTCCCAACCGTCTGAATCGATAGCACCGTCATCATCCGGTGAGTGAAAAGAAATCAATTTTGAGAAATTGTTATTTCGCATGCACCCAGCTAAAGACATAATATATATTAATTGAAGAAAGACAACTGATGAAAATGAGATACCGTAATATGGGGTGAATAGGAACACTGGGGTGAATCGGGACAAGCCAGAAAATAATTTTTATCTTCAAAAAACAACAACTTTTACTTGTTGCAAGGTCTTGATTTTTTGCACGGTTTTAGTATACATCCCAATCATGATTCAGATGAATTTTCATAATTCTACCTGCAGTTGGCAAGAAGCTGCAGCACCTTAAACATTTCCCTGCAGAATTGACATTTTTGCAAGCCGGTCAAAACTTTGCTTGTACCACAAAAACTATAAAAGATACAGACACAAAAATTTAACAAAACGTCAAGTATATAGTTATGGCCAATTACGGAAAAAATCATAAACTTCGGTACATTTGCATTGACTGTATTCAACAGTCACTAATGCACTTTCAGTTTCAAAGTTACTTTAGTGTCATTTTCGGCCCCAGTAATAACCCCAGTTATAACCCAAAAACTAAATCAGTGATAGAAAGTCCTAAAAATATTGTAAGACCTGGTACTACCATGCTGCAAAATTATTTTCATCTTGTAGAAATGCTATGGGAGTGTCAAAATTGTGATAAATATGCACTTTTGGAACCTGATAAAAATTGATGTGATATAACATCAAATAAAGGCGGAAAAATAAAGATTTTACAAACCAAATTGATTCAAACAGTTTTAAGAAACCAAAAGAGTTTCTGAGATGTGATATTTTGTCTGTTTAGTCCTGGGTCTTGATCCAAGTGAAAGGTAGAGTTACTGAGCTGGCCCAAAAATCCTTACTAATTTTCAATCTAGCTCATTTTCATGGATTTAGGCTTTGAATTGTTGAAATTGGCATCATTTGCTGTGGATTTAGTTAAAGTTTATTCATCACTTGTAAAATTAGCAGATAAGTTTATTTTTGTCTATTTACAGTAATTTATTACATTTTGTTAAAAACTCAATATTTTACACAAAATAAAACTAAATTTTATTAAGACTGACTTTTTGGGGTGCTTAACATGTTTTCTAAAGTTTATTCATAAGTATAAATCAATAAAAGTTATTTAGATTAGTCTCTGTCCCGATTCACCCCAAAGTGAGGGGTGAATTGGGACAGTGGTTTTCTTGGCCTTGAGCATTGGGAATTAAAGATAACATTTCAAGCTTCTAGGGGTACTTAGACCTTGTGCCCAGACACAATTTGACACCAAATTGTGATTTCTAAATTGATTTTTGTCCATGCTATGACAGAAAAACGGCCGATTCTGTCCCGATTCACCCCATATTACGGTAATATACAATATCATAATAACATAATGAAAGAAAGGTAAATTATACATAATTTGTTGATTATTGTTTATTCTAGGCCTACACATTATTAGCTATTAATAGTAGGCCTATAATTCATTATTCTTTGAAACTTAACCAAAACCTTTTAAAAATCATAAAAATATCTGTCACAATTCTCAATACTGATTAACATACAATTTTTGTAATAATTTTCTTCTACAATTCAAATAGTTCCAGAATCTTCCATGGAAGCCACACCAGGTGTCAGCAGCGAGGTAGCAGAGCCCTCTTCTGCAATGGAAGCCAGTGAAACCGCAGAGATGAGTGCATCACCAGGTAATATATATTAGACTTATAGCTGACATAAAAAAAGCAAAAGAAATTATTGTCCAGAGATATCTTTAAATGAAAGATTAACTTCTTGAAGATTTTGAAACTTTTACTCACAACGAAAATTTAGTAGAAGAGCTTTCAAAGTTCATCCGAACTCCTTCATCAGTTCTGGTTGTTTGAATGAATCATATAACTAAAGATTAACTTATTAAGAACAACTATCAGTTACGAAGATGTAATGATAAAATTACTTGTGCCTTCAAAAATGTAGTTCTCCTGTGAATGCGAACACGACATGTAAAGATGTAACTTTTTTTAAATTATTAAAATCATATAACTACCACAATCAAAGCTTCCATTGTCATCAACCAAAATGTCGTAGTTGTGACTATTTTTAGCCAATTTGAAATTAATAAGCCGACATATACAATGAACTAGTCACCTGTATTTTAATCCTTAATTCTATCTGTCTCTTTACCTATCAACAGCACCATCAGCCAGTAGCATCAAACCCTCAGAATCACTTATGAACTCAATTGAACCAACAGCTACCATTGATGCATACGCGTCCGAAACAATCTCAGCTTCATTGATGCCTTCTAGTGATGAACCTTCAGCTTCCGGACCGGAACCATCAGCTACATCAACTCCAGAAATATCATCGGCCTATATCGAACCTTCAATGGCTGACACATCTAGTTTCCAAACAGCTGAGCCAACACCAGTCATGGATATGATGGCATCCTCGGCATTCGCACCATAATTTTAGTTTCATGAACTCAAATTTGTAGATTTTTTAAACTTAAAACCATAAATGCGACCAATATAGATCAACCACAGAAACTTTAAAGTATATCAAATATTCAGAAATCCTTTTATGTAGTTACTGCAGATCTGACATCAACTCTCACACAGCACTGATATGATAATCGCTTTAGCCATATTTACTCCCGAACTCTAATTAATTTTAATCCAGAATATATTGAATTGTACATGTATTGTATTCTAAGTGACTAGCTTTTCCCCTTTTCAGTGCTTTTCTGGCAGGAATGTTCCCTTATAACCTTTATACTGTATTTAATTCACATTCAATTCACATATATGATATGTAAATACATTTGTTTTCTATTATGTAATTTTCCATGCATATTTTTAATCTATATTAACTCACTGAAGAATATTAGAGTCCAATAAAAATGGGAAGCTTCCCGTTTTTCACAATTTTTATGATTTCCCTTATTTGACAAAGTTCTATGAAATTCTATATAGAGTAATGCTTAAAGTAGTTTACCATACTGATTTTGCACTACAACTGAAGTAGTAGCACTAAGGGCCCTGCACAGGACGGCAGTGACACTCGCAGGGTCTCAGAGCTAGGATGAGAGGGACACAGAATAAATATTGCATTAGGACAGAATATCAGGAGGGAACCAACTATGCAGGGCCCTTGTGCAAAATTTATCAACCTTCGAAATACAATGATTTTTCAGATTAAAAACAAGAATAAATTGTAAATTTTAACAAAGGTACATTTATTTGGTACTTAGTATCAATGAAAATGTCACAAGAACAATATATATCATAAACGGTCAAAGAAAATAATATCCTATACATCACAATGTCATGGTACACCAAGGACCACTGGACAACAAAATTTAAATCGTAAATGTAATCCTATAAATGTAATCCTAGAATTGGCCACTGTTAATAAAAGTCTTAAGGCACCATTCATACTTAATGAGTAAATTGTGAATTTGGTGTTAGGAGTATAATTATATCTGTTGAATTATTATTTTTATAATTCATCAAATGTAGTAAGACAAAATTATTGGATACTCAAATTATTAAATAAATTTCCAGTCAAAAAAATTATATAAGATTCTGCCTATGTAATTAGTAGCTTGGGCAATTTGATTGGTTTAGGAGCCTTCATTGTGATATGAATGGTATAGAAACATCACTGTGTGCCTGAGGTGGCTTAATATACACATGATCTTTTAAAAGTATGAGAATCACTTTTTATTTTATGGTGATTAATGTTAATTTTTTAGCTCGACCAACCCTGTTGTCACCGGCATGAACCCGCCTAGGGAGGCAACACCAGTCATACCAAGAATTACATGTATTTCCCTCCCCCACAATTAATGAACACCTTTTAAAAGGTCTTGACAATCATACCTTAATTAATTGCTGTCGTGTGATTGGGTAAGGGATACAGACGACATTTAAACTTGATTGATACCTTTAAAATTTCCAGGCACTTCAAAATAATCCTACAGCCCTAGATTGCTTGTAACATTGACTGGATAACCTCATTGCACCGTGACATCTTTAGACCAGACAAATTATAACCTAATTAACCTTGATCAAGATGATGAGTAGGTCAAATTTTAATGATAATTCGAAAGGTTACCAACTAAAACAACCTCACAGAGCTCAATGGTATAGTAGCGCCACCTGTTGGCACTCTCCTTGATCAAAAGATCTAAGACAATCTGGGCTCCACGGTCATTTATGACCTTAGGCAGCTGGTACCAACTTCTGCAATCTGATTGGTCGAGACAACAATGTAATCAACATTCGCTCATTCACAAATGCTTTGCGACGTCGCTACTACCAGCCAATCCACTGACATGTGGATGGGAACTAGTCCGATCTAAAATGGAATGGTTTTATTTAATTAAGGTTCTCCCACCTAATTAACAAGCGCAAATAGGCCCAATATAGGCGGCAACTCTATTATTAAAGAGAAGGCGTTAATCATTGTTCACAAATGAAAAAAATTGAATTTATCTTATATTAATAAGATGATAAAATTACAAATGTTCAAAAACATGCTATTGAATCAACTTCAATTACACAATCATATCATAAATAGCAAATACCAATTATTTACGGCTTTTAAAGCCTAGTATTATTCATCTTCTTAACAAGAGTATTCATTGATTGCTTTTATTTACAACCTGAGGTTTTATACCATTAATTAATACTTGGTGGAGTGGCAAGATTAATTTGCAGAGCCAACAATTCTCTCTCAAGAGTAACTCAAAATAACGTCTTTTTAAATTAAATTGAGTCAAGCCAAATGAAGATTCAAAGGAGCAATATAATGTAAATCTAGATAAAAAAACAGTATTTTTTGTGTTTTAAAAAATAATTGATTTTTTTTTTTTTTAGCTTTTTAAAATGATCGGCAAGTATTTAATGTTTTTAGAGAGTACATATTCAGTGATATTTGGCTCTGCAAAGACCAGAAAACATTAAAGTTCAGTTTAATCTCGGAAGGCGTAACTACACTGGCGTAGCATGTATAACTGATGAAGTCATTGGCTAAAAGTGTGACCTATCTTTCATAGAACATCATTCCAAATTTCACTCTCTATAGTATACCAGATAATAACTTTTTATCCCATTCTTATCACTTGACCATAGTATTCCAAATTTTTAAGTTAAGTTTTCAACTCATAAAATAATACATGGTGTATATGGTGTATACTCAAACAAATTTTACATCTGCTATGTACCATTATCATATGGCATATAAAATGAGATTAATCAATCAAAGCATTTGTAATGCATTTGCAATGACTTACCCTAATTTAGGGCTATTCCATTTAAAACTGTGGGGGGGGGGGCACTCGCAGAATTCACTTTAGATGTATGAGGGGACTATCGCTCTATTCAGGCCTACGCAACGTAATAATGAAAATTTTTATTTGATGTATGTACGGGGGGTGAAAAAAATCGAAGTTAATGCATGGGGAGGTTTAAAAAAAAGCGTTTAAGATGCATGGGAGGGGGGGTCAAAATTGTCTCCCGCCACCCCCCCCCCCCCACAGAGTTTTAAATGGAATAGCCCTTATCACAAGACATCAAACATAAACACAAACGAAGTGTCCTTCCAAATCAGACAAACTGTAAATTTTCAACTTATGCCACAGTGAAACTCATTCAAATACATGCAATTTCTTTTAACTTTTTAATTTCACACGTTTTCGTTAATTCGTTACGTATCTCCCTATGTGAATGAGAGCTTATTGCATTTTTGGTGCTTATACAGCAAAAGTCAAATTATTCCAAAAATTAGATAATAGATAGATACATAGATTTGGTAAGTGCAGCCCTCTATGCCCAGACAATGCCTGCATTTCTACATATAAAAATATAGGCCTATCTAGCTGTAAAGATTTAAGAAAATTATGACGTTTACACTTTCATTTGGTTTAATTTAATTTTACCATCACTGTGACGGGTGAAAGTCAGAAACAGTATTTATGAGCAATTACACTTTTATTGCCATCACCCGTTGTATGATGGATGCATACTGGTCAACATTACAAAGTTTTTTTGTTTTTTTTAAAGTGCTATGGGTATCAAATCTACTGGATAATCAATCTTGTTATTGGAATACCTGAAGGTAAGGAGGTGTGCCATATTTTGCTATAAATCCATTCGGTTTACCCATTTGAACGTTTTGTTCACACGTTTAATATTTTTGGTGAAAAACTTAATAACAAAATTTAGAGTGTCAATCATATGAGATTATGAATCAAATTCATAACTGTACAATCAATGACAATGGAGAGTTTTTGATACATCTTTATGAAGACAAATGCTGTCCAATTGCTGTGCACTTCAATTCCAATTGCTGTGCACTTCAATTCCAATTGCTGTGCACTTCAATTCCAATTGCTGTGCACTTCATTTCCAATTGCTTTGCACTTCATTTCCAATTGCTGTGCACTTCAATTCCAATTGCTGTGCACTTCAATTCCAATTGCTATGCACTTCAATTCCAATTGCTGTGCACTTCATTTCCAATTGCTTTGCACTTCAATTCCAATTGCTATGCACTTCAATTCCAATTGCTGTGCACTTCATTTCCAATTGCTTTGCACTTCATTTCCAATTGCTGTGCACTTCATTTCCAATTGCTGTGCACTTCAATTCCAATTGATGCACACTTCAATTCAAATGGGGGTATACTTGAAACTCCAATTGACGAGAATTCCATTTCGATTGATGCACACTTCAATTCAAATGGCAGCATACTAATTCCTATTGCAGCACATTTAAGGTAAAATTGAAGTGCACTCCAATTCAAATTGTTGTACACTTCCATTCTAATTGATGCACACTTCAATTCCTGACACATTTGGGCATCACACTACTTAAACATGTAGCAAAACTCTCGACGTTCACACATGACATAACCGATAAAGAACATTTACTGATGTAATCGAAGTAATATAATATCATAATATCAATAAATATGATAAAGTAAATGGTAATGAGTATAATATAAAGCTTCCTAATTCATAAGCAACCAATTGGCAATGGAAGTTTAATGTAAATATATGAGGTGACAACGTAACAAACAAAATATATTATGCTTACAAAGCAATCGTAAAGTCATGATATTTATATAAATGTAGGTACTCAAGGAAAGAAACACAACTTTGACATCATGCTAACACTATGAAGTTCACCTCATTGCCGTGTCCTCCTCCTTTATTTAGCTTACAAAGAGCATACATACAGGACGTAAAGCAATCATCCATCCATCCCCTTCATAAAAGCACTATTGGACCCTGCCAATCCTCAACCTGCAACCTCACAACTTCACATGATGCCTAGAATTTGTATTTCTTTCTTTGATTGTACTGCGTGGCATATGCGTACACATAATATAATAAAATAATTCCATCTGTACAAACAGCATACAACTTATTCAATGCATCATCAATGGTAGTTTATGAATGGGATTAACGAAGAGGGGACTTCTCCGATGAAGGGAAGTTTATGATCTTGAATGCATCGGGCAGCGAGACATTTTAACGTCAAATGTTCCATCACGCAGAGACTAAAGTGGTTACAACTCATGACGAGTTCCCCGGCCACCTCGCCTTTGACATTCCGAGAATCTACATGGGCTCCTTTGTGTATCAACCAGTCTAAAATATTCTGTAATTCTAACAGCTGTGATTCTTCGATCTTGTCCGATTGGACGAACCTTGTAGCAACAGCATGAGCGAATGAGTGCAAGGGGGTGTTACCCTCTTCGTCACGGCAATTGACAAACGCCCCACACTCTATCAACCCCTCGATCAGTCTCAAGTCCGGCAACCGTGAGTAGAACTCCTCCGACACGGAAGATGATTTGTTGTCCACCGCTAAATGGAGTAAAGTCTTTCCGTCCGGGCCTTTGTGGTTCTCCCGGATGATTTGGTGAATGGCTTGCTGAAATACGGAAAAAAAAAGTTCATGAGAAATTTCAAACTATCTACAAAGAATGAAAATCATTAGTGCCACATGTTAAATGTCAAGTCTGCTTTCATCGTATTAACAGTCTCAACAACAACATAACAGTCTCACAAATGAGCATTCCGGCTCAATGGTAAACAGGTATTTACAAAGAGTATTCTTAAAATTCAAGAAGCGAATAAAGATAAGTTTAAACTTTCAATAGAGCACAATCCTATGTTCAATGGTGAGATCTCTACTACTTTAGTAGTCAATGCTCAAACAGCAATCTTTTCAGACAACGCCTTCTCTCCTTTATAAGGAATCAGTTTGCACTTTCAATAGAAAATATCAATTTAGTATGGTGCCTACAAAATTAACCTTAACGCAGGATGACTGGGCCTTGCGTCCTGTATTTATGAAATTGGTAGCTAATAGACCTATTTCACTGAATGGCCTGAACATTGATCCCAAATAACTTTTTTGTAATTCTGCGATTCTTCATTCGCTTTTCACACATAGGAGATGAGAACACTCAAAATCCAAAACCACAACTTTCAAAATTTAAACTGAAAGGATGACCAAGTTTTAAAGTCTTAAAGTTACATTAAAGTTGAATCCCACAGAATACAACTGCGCCACCTGTTGTACTCCACAGTTCAACAAAGTACTCAAGCTGGTGGCTCCCCCGCGTTGTCAAATTGTTCATATGCATTGGAAAAGCCACAGATTTTTGAAAACAGGAGTGGGCTCACTCGTAAGCTGCTGGCTCAGCCAGGAATAATGGCAATAAACTACAAATGCACACATTTTGGGTCGATATTCAGGCCAATAATTCAATCCAACTTTCATAAAAATCGTAGAAGGAATCTTTGAGATATCAAAGTTTATTTTAAGGTGGACTTATTTTTGTTGAACTGTTTTTCATAATTTTCACATATTGTCCACCATGTAACTCTCAAAAAACATCGGTAACCCCCCTTCAAAGACATATTTTTCAATAAAGTGTATTTTAAGCTATACTCCTTTTAATTTTTCATAAATATTTCATGGATATTGTTTGAGTGACGCTGCTTTTCTTTATAAATCCCATAATCTTTTAGTATTTTACTGTATGTTTTAATGTAATGACCTAAGATTTTGAAAAGCTCATGGTTTGAAAAATATTTTGGATAGCCGCCTATTTTTTTTTTACGTTGGAAAGCTTTCTTTTTGAAGAATTTTTTGGCAAAGTTTCATGAATATCTCATGGATTTTAGATTTCTTGCTAAGTTTGGGATTCAACTTTAAAATTCACTAAAATACTCCAGCTTGGGGTCACCTCGACTGGACCAATCAGAGGCAAGGGCGGGAAATTTCTTAGCCAATGGGATTTAAGTATTCACCCCTTTTCCCCAGTGTTAACTGAGAGAACCACCTGTGAAATTGGTCTATTAGGACAGAAGAAGGACACAAAGCAACGAGGTGGAGGATGATTGAAACTGATGTCCAACATTTGATCCGGGAACCAGCGATTAGCGCCAAGTGTGCTACCAACTGAGCTAACCCTCCCCATACACATCACAAATATCCATAAGCCCAATAAGCCTACGCTTTATAAGGGGCCTAGATTGTGAAATAGATTAAAAAACAAACATAAGACAACCAAATTTTACAACACAAACCTTGGTATGTAGTGTTTGTTGCTCATCCTTCTCTACTTTGATCAGCAGATGCATGAGATGTAACAAGAGCAGCAATAATACTTGAAACTCCTCTCTTTGGCCGGTAGTCACAGGTCGGACACGGATAACAGTTCCTGCTGCCCTCACTTCTTGGCTGGCCATATCCAGCACTTCTCTGACATCAGCGTATTGTACCTAAAAGAGATTCAAAATGAGTTTATTTTCACGATACAGCAAATACAATATTGTTAATCCAGTTATAAAATTTATCATGACAACTTAGTCCGACAAAGGCTGACACAAAACGAAGTTTTACCGGCAGTCTTGATCACGCCAGCAAATTTCGGTCATGACAAAGTTTTGGGAACTAAACATGCAAGAATACTGCATTGTTGGCCTTTCCAGGGATTTTGAGTCATAAATTTAAGTCGTAATCATAATGTGATGATGAATTTTTTCATGATACATACATGTTTACCCCGCATGTGGGTCCGTCGTGGGATCTTTTACTTGCCCAGCATATACACTAACACAAGGGGTCACCTATTCAGCATCTCATCAAACTTGTAGTTTCTATTAATCCTCATAAATGGCGTTTGAGCTGCTGACCTTTAAAATCACACTGGCTGTATTTCAAGGAGCCACATTATTCAATTTGCATGCTACAATAATGTTCAAACTATTTACTGTTGCCTCTAAATAGCCCACATTGGTGCTGATGGGGCGTAAAACACAAACTCACTCACTCACTCACTCAAACTATTATTTATTTTTAAACAAAACTAATTTTACGGCTCTGCCCACTCGTTAACAGAAGTCTATTCAAAGCGAAACCTTACCCTTTTCATAAAGACTATCGTTTAAACGTATGCAGCACTTTCCTTTCACTTACAACACAAAAACGTAACAATGTATCAAGACTCCCGACTTGAAATTTGAGTGTTCTTCTAATCTTCCTAATAGCAGACGAAAATGAGAGACCTACGTCACCACAAAACCATGATACCATACGCATATCACAACACAACAGAACAACCCTCTCATCTGCGTTTTTATCAGCGTTTTTTATTGTTGTATTACCAAAGAGCAGCAAGTTTCAAGTGCTGACGTCGGCTGTTATTGCGTCATCAGCGGCGACAAAAGCTGTGAAAGGTACTAAAGGATTTGAAAGTAGACCGTAATTAAAAGGTGTGACGCAAAAGAGGTGTAAAATATATTGATGGTTGACATTGTATTCATCATGTTAATTGTTAATAGGATGCACGAAAGGGTGATAGTCGGATTGGGGCTTTACGTAGCAGTTTTTGCGGTAGGCCTACTGCACTTATTGTACAGCTCTGATTCCATAAAAACGTGGTAAAGTTGGCAATCCGGGGGAAAGTTGGCATGCTATTTTTACCCACTTAACGGAAGAAATTCCAACTTTTCTCACCTTCACAGGTTTCTTTGGCAAATTTGCCACCTGTGACAGTGAGGAAAGTTGGCATTTCTGCCATTAAGAGGGTTAAAATAGCCGGCCAACTTTCCACCAGATTGCCAACTTTACCCCGTTTTACGGTATGATATTTTGCCAGCCCTACATCAGTTCAAAATGGCTCGAGTGGAAGCCAGACTAACAACATCTTATTACATTATTACATAAATAAATGTTATTATAAAGCCATGAAACTGACACCATAGTTGCATAAATGTATACCATTTTACGAGTTTTCTAAATTCTACCTGGTACATGCTACATATTATATAATACTGGTGTAATACCCATGAAGATATATGAGAGTAGATGGATGGATGATGGGGCTTTAAGTCCTGTGTTTATGCACTTGGTAGGCTAATTAGGACAGGAGGAGGACACGGCAATGAGGCGAAGGATGATTGAAACAGCCATCCAACATAGGAATATGTGACTCAGCAAGAGCTGGATTTGAACCCTGTACCCAGTAATGGCAGTCCAGCACGCTACCACTAGACCAACCAACCTCCCCTATGTGAGAGGAGAGTAGAATAATATATGCTCATTTAAGGAGTATTTCATATTCTATCTTAATATACATGATATATATTATATAAAGAGACAAATCCATACCTGCTCTTTGATGAAGCCAGCCTGGTTCTCCTCAGCTATCTCCCAAAACAGCTTGCACAATGCTTGCAGCGTGAATAGACATTCGTGATTCAACGGCTCCTGCTTCTGATGTCTGGAATAAAGAAAGAAAACATCATGAAAAGAAAGGACAGATCAATAAGGCGACAAGAAAGAGCATGTAAGTCTAATTTACAGAGGTAGACAAGCATAACTACCAGACTTATAGCACTGTTGGCATAATGATAATTGTTATGATTATCACAAATAAAATGAGGCCCTCATATGAAAACATTCTGCATTCTGATGTCCAGAATAAAAAAGAAAATGTTATGAAAAGAAAGAGAGCAAATCAATATGGCAGCAAGAAAGAGCATGTAAGTCTGATGTTACAGAGGTAGACAAGCATAACTACCAGACTTATAGCACTGTTGGCATAATGATAATTGTTATGATTATCACAAATAAAATGAGGCCCTCATATGAGATTGATCATTCAGCATTCTGATGTCCAGAATAAGAAAGAAAACGTTATGAAAAGAAAGAGGACTAATCAATAAGGCGACAAGAAAGAGCATGTAAGTCTGATTTACAGAGGCAGACGATACTACTAGACATATGCAATGTTGCATTATGATTATCACATGTAATATGAGGCACTGATATGAGATTCAGTGTTTTGATGTCAAGAATAAAAAAGAAAATGTTATGAAAAGAAAGAGAGCAAATCAATATGGCAGCAAGAAAGAGCATGCACTTCTGATGTTACAGAGGTAGACCATAGATATAACTACTAGACATTACAATGTTGGCATTATCACTATGATTATTATATATATAAAGCATGCCCCGATCCATTGAGGATTGATCCATTGAGATTTGCATGAAAAAAGAAAATCTGGCCAAAACACAGACTCATATGAGATTCAGCATTTATTCAGAGGTATTACACGTGGGTTGCAGGGTAACACAAAAGCAGTCAATAAACTCTTCTAATGGCATGGCATTTGCCTTAAATGGCATCAAATTTACGTGCCTCGAAGTGGTAAATACCGCGTTTTATTGCTTAAAATTTGGGTCCTCCCCTATCGAGGACCTTTTACACCTAATCAGCCCAAAGCTGAGAACTCAACAAGAGAAGAGCAAATTCAGCTTTCAGAATTAAACAAGCCAGGATAGACACTCGACAGGTTTACTGTCAATGTTTCCAAATGTCTACTCCTACAAATGACGCCTAAGACCCCCGAAATTTAGCTCGTAACAACACCTTTGACCTTCCGATTTTTACAACAATATAGGGGAGAGATGGCTATTTTAAGCATTTTTAAATCCTTCAAAATCAAAAGGAGTGTGCGGCAAACAAATTGTAAACACATTGACTTCTGCCTTTGCCAGGCGCTGCGCCACTGACGTCAGGACTCATAGGTGACTGCAAAATGTATGGACCTTTTGTATATCCTTTTAGACACCACTAAAGGCTGTCGTCATTTGTCCGTCAATAAAAATAGTTCTCCATTCATAGTATTGTCAAGGACACATGTTATAAGGCTCGCAGAGAGAGGAGAATACCAAAGGCTCACAGAGGGAGGAGAATTGCAAGAAAGGGAGCATGGCTATTTTAGACCATTTAGACACTTTAATATGTAAAATTTGATCATTGACAATCAGTGGCGGATACAGGGGGAGCTTAGGGGGGCCTGCCCCCCCCCAGACCACCAAGATTAATAATAGCATTTTGAAGAAAAATTGCGACAACGCGGGCCCACGAATGCCAAAACAAGTCACCCATAGACCATTGTGTCTGGATCCACCACTGACAATATAAGTTTAACAACATACTGGTCCAGTTTCTCATCAGCAAGAACAATTACTGTTAAATTGATGCTGTATTTCAACCAGTTGGTTTTATGTAAATGTTATTTTGTTCGGGGCCTGATGAACCCTACAAATAACACAGCTCCAAGTAGCGTATAGACGGCAGTTGGCGGAATGATCTTGAAACATAATGAGTCAAAATGTCCCTCAAACAAACTGGTTTATTTCTTTTGACTGTGCAACCTCTAGAAGCCGAGTTATCAGGCAAAATGTCAGCATGCATTACTTATTTAGAATTTTTGATTACCTACAATAATGATGTTGTGTACAACTCACCTCAATTTAAAGGCGTACTTCCACAGGTCCACACATCTCTGGTAAAAGTGCATGTCTGCATAGACCGCCCCTCGATACATCAGGCCAAAGATAGTGTCCTTATGATCGGTTCCTAATATTCTTTCTCGTATTAACAAACTCTGCATGTAGATGGCGTCTGGGTTGGCTGATATTTCCCGTAAAGATTCCATGTCGTC
The DNA here is from genome assembly GCA_026936325.1 of Platynereis dumerilii. Lineage (NCBI taxonomy): Eukaryota > Metazoa > Annelida > Polychaeta > Phyllodocida > Nereididae > Platynereis > Platynereis dumerilii. The sequence goes on from JAPTHN010000005.1 coordinate 37,546,595, forward strand.
TGCTTCTAGCATGCCCTGGTTAAAAGACCATTAGCAGCTGATTAGCGATTAGTGAAGTTGATGATTACCTATTTTTACAAACAATGGAGATCCACGTTGAATAAATAAAAAAACATCTCATTCATTTAACCTAATTACCTAAATGGAAAATGTGATTAAACTCCAACAGAATTATGAATGAAATTAATCAACAATGGATTTGCGAGCAAAAAAATTATCTTATCCAATTTTGTCAATTCACCATTTTCATTCAAATTATTTGACATGCAGTCATATTTATTTGACAAGCTACCCAAGAATTTACAATTTAAGAAAGGATACATCGATGGTGAAAGTGCAAAACCTTGTAAGTCAAAAAAAGCTGTTTTTCAGAAATTGAAAAAAACTGTCAAGTGTCTTTTTTTATGGTAATGTTTATTAATAAGTGAGTTATGGCCAACTAGATACATAGAAAGTGACGCCCTGTTGTAGCAAATTTTTTGTCAGAGGTCGATTACCTCTTGCATTGATGTTACCATCAGATGTGATTGAAAATGTCGACTTACGAGGTTTTGCACTTTCACTTTCTACCCGTGCAAAACCTTGTAACTCGATCATTTATCACACTTTAAAGCAACTTGCAGCATTGAATATACTTTCAATCTATGTATATACAGTGAAAATTATAATTTGCCTATGACAGATTGCAATAACAATTTTATTGAGTGGCTACAATGGCAAAAATGAGGAAAATGACAATTTTTTTCAAATTTTCGTGCACTCTCTTTTTCAATAGCCTGCATCACCAAAACAAATATAGGGAGGTAAATTTTTTTTAATCAGGAAACTTGCTGGGAGTCATAAACAAGAATCCGAGGATTCAAACCCTGGGTTCTGTTGGGAATGAGTAATAGGCCTAAGCATAAGATCCATGGATATAACATCAAAGTAGCACTGCACTGCGAAGTGCAATCAGCTTTGACACCTGTCAGATTGCCTTCAAGTGCTGTTCCTCAATGGCTATTTGGTAAACTGAGGATGAAAATAGGCTTTAGAACTTGCAGAATTACAATTAGCATTGTTAAACTGCTTTTAGAATAGATGCACTGCAAAAAGCAAATGCTAAATGCATTATTGGCCTTCCTTGAAACGCATGGACGATTGTCATGTGGGCGATATTATAATGCAAAGTCAGCTTGAAAACAGTCCCTCAAGACTCAATCAATCTATCAACAAACCGTAAAAAAAAAAAAAAAAAAAGTCAACTCAACCCAACCCAAACCTGAAACGCATTTTACTATAACATCATTAGAACATGAAGTGGCCATATTGGCTGTACCCACACCCCTATTCATGCCAGGACAACACTTCTCAGAAAACCTCTCAGACTGGTTTTTCAAAAAAGTACCCTGGGTGAATCACCCAGGGCAAAAAGTAACACAGTAATTGTTTTTCAAAAAAAGTTGAAATATCCAACAATATGTGCTTCAAAGTTCTGATTTGAGTTACAAGGTTTTGCACTTTCACTTTTTGAAACATATCGACATACAAGGTTTGGTGAAATTATTCTGTTATCAGCATGTTACAGCTTCCAAAAATAGCAAACTGGCAAGGTAATCAACTGACAACGTGTATTGGATATTAAAATAGTCATTCCACCAAAAATCTAAAAATAGCAAAATTTTGACATACGAGGTTTTGCACTTTCACCATCGACATGGTAAGTTTGACTAAACATGCTAAACCCTTGAAAAAATCCTGATCTCGTAAGCTACTTGAAACCAAAACTTTTGATAAATTCCTCACATGGTCATATGGATAGGCTGGATTGGAACTAAACCTATGATAAACTTTTGATGAAATCCTCACCAGGTAAGTTAGCTGGATTGAAACTAAACCTTTGATAAAATCCTCACTTGGTACCGGTAAGCTTGATTAAATTTAAACCTTTGTAAAAATCGGACCCTTATCTGGTACGTTGGGTTGAAACTAAACTTTTGATAACATCCTCACCTGGTAAGCTACATCTGACAAAATCATCACCAGGATTGAAACCAAACCTTTGATACAATCTTCACAATGTTCAGTGGAATCTCAACTTCAGATAAAATCCTCAGCAAATTAGCGGGATTGAATCTTAACTTTTGATAAAATCCTCAACTGGTAAGGTAATTTGAAACCAAACCTTATGCAAAATCCTCACCTACATGTAAAGCTGCATTGAATTTAAACTTTTGACAAAATCCTCACCTGGTAAGCTGGATTGAACCTAAACTTTTGATAAATCCTCACCTGGTAAGCTGTATTGAAACTTGATAAAATCCTCACTTGGCATCGGTAATTGGGTATCTTGGATTGAAACTAAACCTTTGATTAGGGTGTCCCAAAAAAAGTGAAAGTCTGAAATTCATTGGGGCTAACCTCTAAATGCGTTCTATAGCCCCTCTCTGACTCCCATGTAAAATTTCAGCTCATTTGTAGGTGTTTCAGATGTTGCTCAAGAGCTACAAGTATAGATAGGGGTTTAACATTGAATTTTCATGCGAAAATGGCTATTTTAGCTTATTGCTCATAAATTATCAGTTTCAGTCCACCCGAACACATGGATAGTTGATACAAGGATGTATAAATTATTCTGCACACTGTGGTACCAATTTCATATCTGTACCTAACTTAGTTCTTCTGTTATTGGCAAATATATACTATTTTACATGAAAAATTGACGCCAAGGCGAAGCACCTTTCTTAATGAAGATTAATTGCAGTCTAATTTTGAATTTGAACATGAGACAATCACATATTGGTTCCATAGCGTGACAGATACACAAAATCATCAACCAATGTCTTACAATCTGTTTCAGACTATTGAAACAATCTAAGAAGTTTTTTTTAAATCACAGAAAATCGCATAAATAAGTATATCCCATATATGTAGATTTTCTCAATACCCAAGCAAGTTACAAATATAAAATTGGTACCACAACGTGCAGAATAATTTATACATCTTTGTATCAACTATCCATGTGTTTGGGTGGACTGAAACCGATAATTTGTGAGCTATTGGCTAAAATAGCCATTTTCGCATGAAAATTCAATGTTAAACCCCTATCTATCTTTGCAGCTCTTGAGCAACATCTGAAACACCTACAAATGAGCTGAAATTTTACATGGGAGTCAGATGTGGGCTATAGAACACATTTAGAGGTTAGCCCCAATGAATTTCAGACTTTCACTTTTTTTGAGACACCCTACCTTTGATAAAATCCTCACCTGGTAAGCTGGATTGAAACTAAACCTTTGATAAAATCCTCACCTAGTATGCCAGTGGCATGGGTGTCTTGGATAATTTGTTGGATTGAGCCTAAATTTTTGACAAATCCTTACCATATATATTAGCTGGATTGAATACACACTATTGGCAAAATCCTCACCTGGTAAGCTGGATTAGGCGGTTTGTGTTGTTTTGGAGGGACCCCACTTCCTTCTCTCGTCCGTAGTTCCATGGCGTTCCTCCAAACCTGTAATGCTTTTTGAATGTCATGTTTCTCATCTACAAAGTTCGTTCCCATGAGCTCGTACGCTTCCACTTGTCTCTTGACACAAGGCCGGATTTTGAACACGAGGTACTCGAGTATGTCTTGGTAACCACGTAAACTAGCCGTGTGGAATGCATCATCGCCAAAGTCATTCTTACGGTAAGGGTCGGAGCCACTTTTAATCAGCAGTTTAACGGTCTCTAGACGTCCTTCCCTGATGGCGTAGTGGAGGGCGAGGTTCCCCGAGTTATCTTGAGCATTTGGGTCCGCCCCCTTCTCGATTAGAAACTTACACAAGTCAACGTCCTGAACGGAGTTAATGAGACACGTGCCTCCGTTCACGTTGGGCCGGTGGATATCGGCTCCATTGTCTACGAGGTATTTAACGACCTCAATGTTGGTCATGAAGCACGCTGACCTAACAGGGGTGGACTGGGTGTCAGAGGTCGCATTGACTAGAGCTCCGTGCTTCACTAAGGTCTTGACGACCTCTAGTTTATTCGCCACGGCTGCGCACCACAAGGGAGTCACCTGGTGTCTCGACCGGTCCTCATGGACCTCGAATACACCTCTCTGTTCGATATCTGCATGGCATTCTTCTGTGAGATAGTTAACGAAATGGACATGCCCCTGTTGAGCAGCCGTGAATAGAGGAGCGTTCCCATCTTGGCAGCGGCTCACTATCTGTCTCTTTTCGTCTTTGCGAAGTCCTTTTAACAAGAATTTGGCTTTTACAAGGTGATCTTTACGGACACACTTGTGGAGCTCGATACTCAGTTGTTCTACTTTTAGGGGATCCAAGGGAACGGGGCTGCTCGCTCCCCCGCCCGCGCAACCGGCCATTTTCTACCTGCAAAAAATAAAAAATAAATATCAGTCAATGATCATACAATGATGCATAAATTTGAGCTAAGATGGATGGATGATTGGGGCTTTACGTCGTGGTAATTAGAACAGGAAGAGGACAGGCAATGATGCGAAAGATGATTGAAACAGCCGTCCAACACATGCCCAGGTGACCCGGCAATAGCTGAATTCGAAGCCTGGACCCAGCAATTGACAGCCAAATGAATCTACATTCAATGTTCAGTAGAATAATGAGTAAATGGGGCTTAACGTAATGTATTTAGGCACTGTGGTACAATGGTGGTCAGTTTATAAGCCGCTTATTGAGAGGAGGACAAAGCAATAATGTGAGGGATGGTTGAAACAACTGCAAACTCACAGATTTCCGTTATCTGATGTTCTAGCAGAAGTGCAGACTTTTGCCCGACTTTTGAGCAGACAAGAAAAAAATATTTCTTTAATAAATAATTCAATGCCAGAAAACAGTAGCTTGGCTGTTGGATAAATACTTGCCAATGGTGCAGGCCAGTGGCAGAGCATACTCATAGAGTCATAGAGGAGCTAATGTAACCTGTCACCGACGTTGTCAGACTGTCATATAACTAGTAATTAGGTGGATCCTATGACCAAGCCAGGGGCTGTCGTAGACCTGTTTCACCTGCCTAAATACTCTGGCACATTCAGAGAACTGAACTGAGAGAAGCATTATAAGCAAGGTACATGGCAGATATAACAATATATATGGTTAGTGCAGTCCTTCAAGGCTAGTTTTATCCACTATTAAGGGTTGATTTTTCAGATTCAGAGAGATTCGGATTCAGATCATTTTATTTACCAAAAGCAATCATCATTAATCAGGGTTGCAACTCGAATCAGATTTCGAAAATTCCCTGACTTTTCCCTGTTCCCTGACCACAAAACGGGCTCACACCCAGGCTTTTTCAAACTGCTTCGACGGGCAAATTTCATACACTTCTCAGTCGTTCTTATCACAAAACCATCACCATTTGTGTCGTGCATTAGTTTTAATGAAAAATTTCCCTGACCAAGGTGAGATTTCCCTGACTTTTTGCATGATCACAAATTTCCCTGACTAATTTGTTCAAAGTTCCTTGACTTTTCCCTGACCACGATTTCCCTGACTTTCACCTGACCAGTGGCAACCCTGTCAAAACATTATTAAAACAGGTATATTTCATGGTAGGAGACCCAATAAGGTCTAAATGAGCATTGGCTTAGGAGAGTAAGAGTCCTCAGTATATTATGCATTTAACCCATAAGAGGGATCTTTTTCTTCACCGACCTAGATAATGATATAAAAGGAGGGAACCAATTTAATTTTTTCGTGAATATTTTCATGCTCGTATCTGTCAGATGTCACAATTAAAATGCATTAACTTTCCCGTCCGAAAAGTGAGAAAACTTAATTCCCTAAACGTGCTAAAATGACTCGCAAATGTCATGCAACAGGAGCAGGAAAACCAATAACTTAAATAAGACATCAATGACAATGACACATATTTTATTTAGGTCTTACAGTGTACAGTATATGGTTTTACAGAAAAATTGATAATTAAGGAGCCAGGAGACCTCCAAAGACAAAATTCTTGTCGCTATCGGAGGGCCACCTTGTGGTAAAAATGTTATTAAAATTGTTCTTAATGTATCAGTTGTCATCTATGTTGTATCTATTTAAAGATCTGTCATTGTCAAGTCAAGTTTGTTGAACCCATGCAGGTAATTGAGTGCTTGACTGCTTGTACAGCAGCATAAAAATACAACTAAATATGCAAATTGACAACATTGGGTTAAATCTAGAACATATGCATGATATTTATTGTCATAATATTGTACAACCTTATACTTCGATACATCCATAATTTTAGACATATCCAACTTACTACAATTATAATATACAAAAGTCACTTAACACTGAAAATATTAGTTTGACAATTCACACAAATCTCAATTTAACAAACCTGTGAGAGTGCTTTCCTGTGCTGTTATATATGGTATCCCACATTAACAGATAAGTGATAACTGATAACATCCCAAGTGTAACACTAGTTTCCCCATGATATGTCAAGCATTAGAAATGTTACAAACTAATTGATCATCATTAGTGACTTTCTAGGGACCTGACATATCCTAATAAAGGCTAATATGTTGATAGCCCATTAACCACCTGTGTCACATAACACATTCATATTCTATTCAGGGAATGTCTTATAGGTCTGTAGCAGTTACATATCTGTGACCTTTCACATGTTTAAGGACAGTTAAGGTTCGTTCTAAACATGCTAAATATATAGTGATAGGTGGCGTCGGATGGATGATTGCCATTAGGGGTTTTAAGTCCTGAATTTATGTACTTCCAGAAGATTTATCACTGTTGATGCACTTGGTAGGGCTAATAAGGACAGGAGGAGGAGGACAAGGCAATGAGGATGGATGGATGGGTGATAATTCGATGATTGGGAATTCACGTCCTGTATTTATCCACTTGCTAGGCTGATTAGGACATGAGCAGGACACGGCAATGAGGTGAAGGATGATTGAAACAGCCATCCAACATAGGCCAAGGTGACCCGCAAGAGCTGGATTCGAACCCTGGAACAAGCGATTGGCAGTCCAGCATGATACCACTTGACTAACCTTCCCCCATAAGGCAATGAGGCAAAGGATGATTGAAATTTCTGTTCAACAAAGGTCTAGGTGACCCAGCCCGAGCTGGAATCAAACCTTTGACCCACCTAGAAATTTGAAGTACTACCAACTGAGCTAACCCTCCCCCTTGAGAGACTGGTTCGGATCATCGATCATCAACTTCGGAAAGAGTCGTCCTTTACTAATCTTTGGCTAGTTTTTGCAACTATTTGTAATATGTTGAACCTCATATTGAAATGACAATGCAACAAGCGCCTGGGTATGAAACAGGCAAAATACATATTTAAGATGTTGTCAACAGTTAAGAAAAGCTTGTATCTGCACCAGCAACAATAAGACTATTTGAGGCTTTGAGCACTTCGAAAATCTCTGCAAAACCGTGCAAATCCAACCAAAGAGATGCTAAACAACTAAAACAATGCATACTTGTGAAATAAAAGCTCTTACCACCGAAGAGGGTTAACCATGTACCATGCAATAATCACAAATAGCATCAAAGATCATCTATTCGGCGTCGAGCAACTCCAGTACTGAGGACTCAATAGCCAAGTAAGTTCTCCCAATCCGTAAACAGCTCTAACTGTAACTGTTGTTGTGAAATTAAAGTACAGAGACCTGGATGGCCGGATAACTTAAGCCGCAGACTTAGCTGCCAAAATGCCACACAGAGCAATTAGGCAAAGGCATGAGTGTAGCATTCCTTGCCTCTCCGGGCTCCCCTCATAAGGTTGCGGCACCAATCAATTTGACACCCACTCCCATACAGCTACGAGCCAGGCAAGCTATGAAGGGAGGCTATGAAGGGAGGCTATGATGCTACATGAGGCTCTGTGAGCTGCCGAACAGATGTGTAGAATCCCTATTTGCAAGTTAGCAGCTCCCTGTTTGGAGTTCCACAAGCTACCACATTCGCTTGATTACAATTGTCTCAGAAGGTCATTGTACGGGCGGTTGATGACCTAAAGCAATGTACAAGCGCCTCGATGAATAAAACCGGTCACCACAGGTCATTTAATACCATGTGGGTAGCTGAATAGAGAAAGTACAGCCCTCTCAGGCAAGTTTTTGGAAGTTATGATAATTTAATGAGATGTACAAGTATCCAGGAGAGCGTGGGAGTCCTCAACATGTTACACCTTCACTCTAATGTGTGGGATCTTTTGCTTGTCCGTCATAGACACTTATATGAGGCCCCCCAAAATCAAATTGTCTAGCAAGGTCGTAGTCCGTGCGGTTGATGACCTAAAGCAATGATGACCTTCAGCCTTTCACAAATTAAGCCGGTCAGCATAGGTCATTAGCATCTCGGTAGTTTGGCAGGGAAAGTACATCCCTCTAAGGCAAGGTCTTGCAAGTTACGAGGATTATATTAGATGTGCACAATACTACAATATAGGAGAGAGTGGGAGTCCACAACGTGTCACACATTTACCCCACGCGTGGAACCATTTGGTTGCTCAGCACAGACACTGACACAAGGGACCACCAAACAGACATAGCCCTAAAATAATGTGACATCCTGATGGGACGTATACTCATAACAGCATATATCAATAATTTGTTCTCAGACCAGGAATTTAACATGGGACCCTTACAGAAGGCTAAGGCACTAATAAATGGCCAGGGTCTTTCCAACTTGGCCAGCCAGTCCTAATATGGACACTAATTGTAAAATCTTCAACTTGAGCTCATTCTCAGCACCTGCCCTGTGATAGATTCCGTCGAGGAGGTTAAGTTCAGTTGGACATCAAATTACTGGGTCCTGAATTCGATTCCAGCTCTAGTCTGCATAGATCGACAGCAGAGTCAATTATCCTTTCTCTCAATGAGTCGTTGTTGTGCACTCTTCCTGTCTTAACCCATACTGGACTGAAAGGACATTTATGGCATCCCTAGCCAGCTGCCTGAGGGACCATTTATGTCCCTCAGGAACATGCTGATGACGTCACAATCGTCCTGGGAGATTGTTTAGTTGGAACAGCTCAGTCCAGTAAGGGTTAATTAGCCAACCAATACAGTGTATGTATAAACTAAAATACAGGACATAAAGCCTCAATTATTCACCCACCCATGTCTACCTCCCCTCTATCCAAGATAATCGAGCAAACGTGGTATTTGAGTGTCTGCGGCAGAAATTTCGGTCGGCTGAGCATCACTGAGAGATCAAAGGGAAGATGTCAATGCCAGTGCAATGCCAGCATGCTGTGAAATGCAAGTGTGATGTCAGTGCAACTTTTCACAATTTACAGCCTTCAGCAGCTAAGCTTCATATTAGAACTCCGGCAATCACTCGACAATAATGCTTGACATGTCACAAGATTGTATATATTGTAATACATCATATATACGTGGTTTTCAACATTCATGTCGACTGTTGAGGCAAGTCTAACAGAAATGGTACTTGTCCTCCCTGTATAACTTTCTGAACGTAGCTTTGCTCCGCAGTGAATGTTGCAGCTCTGCTGTTTCAACAAAGAATTCACCAGAAAAAAGGTAAATTTTTGGTGAAACTAACCAATTTAGCAGAAGACTAGTAATTTTTAGTAAATTTTTGAAAGTCACAATCCTCTACAAGTACCCACATTTTTTTTGCAGTTTTTAATATAAATTACAACTAATTCCTTCTGTTTTTTGCACAAGTTTATTAATTGCAATTAATTTCTTTTGTTTGGCCTCTCTTTTTGGAATTCAATGGTACTCATGATGTACTAATTATAAGACTACCTTGTCATTGCACTCGAGAATAAGTACGATTCAATTATTAATTTACTGCAGTGCGAATCTACTTCAACCTAATGTACTTATTCATGAGTTGGCAGGAGTACTGAGTACATGCAAGTACTTTGAGAACTGCTAACAATTATCCCAGTATATCAGAGTCAATATGTCGAAAAAAATAGCTAATCCAGCAACTATACGGCCTTTAACAATTATTGTTTCGGCTTCACCAAAATGTTCCAAAATTCAATCTAAATATTTTCTTGCTGGCTTACAGTCCTTGTCATACTTACGTGGAATCTCAAGTTTTTTTTTTCTATGCTGTTGAACTGTGATGTCAGAGATGACTCTATTCTAGCATTGCAATATATGTAAATTAACTACAAGCTGTGATGTCATTTCAAACTGGGTCAGATTCCCCAGCTTCTAGCCAATGTTGATCCTCCTGAACTGAGTGTCACAGTTTCAACACAGTGTCAGAGTAAGAGTTTTTTTAGGGATAGCCCCTACAACTACGTCATCACAGCTTGATAGCCAATTGGCTGACCGTAAACTACGTCATCACAGTTCAAACATTGATATATTGAAGGAAGCATTACATTTTTGATCCCAATGATTCATCACAGCAATCACCAGTCTAATCCTACCAAATGGCAGCTTGGTGAGCATTCACAGTAGACAACTGTTGTAATCCCCACAGAGTTGTTTGATAAATCTACAGACTTGCTAACTTACAACTTTAAACTTTGATGGAAGTTGGTATAAACAGAAGGCTTTGACAATTTGTTTGTAAACCCATGGCTTATGTTATGTATATTTGTTCTGGCAGCCCATTGGCTGAGAGGCCGTGATGTCAAACTTGCATGGGTTTTCCCAGACCCAATTTTAACTCTGACACAGAGTTGAAACTGTGATGCTCAGTTTGGTGGATTCGCATTGGTTAGAAGCTGGGGAATCTGACCCAGTTTGAAATGACATCACAGCTTGTAGTTAATTTACATATATTGCAATGCTAGAATAGAGTCATCTCTGACATCACAGTTCAACAGCATAGAAAAAAAACTTGAGATTCCATGTAAATATGACAAGGACTGTAACATGTTAGAGACTATTCAACATTTCTACATTCTCCTAGACTCCTACTAGGCAGACGCATTGCCAATCTCTTAACTTTAGGGAACTAGGCAAGAGACTTGCGGAATAAGGAGTGCCTTTGCAGAGATAGAACCATCTTGCAGACTCAGTGGTGCATTTAGAAGGGCCATTGGCCCAATATTAACGTGGAAGAGATATGAAATGCTACATGTTGCCATTTCTAGATACACCCATGAGTGAACTCTCAGCTTTGTCATCTCATGACATCAATTTAAAACTTATTTCTGCCAAAAACAAAATACCAGCAATGCAAATACTTATGTAATGGATGGATGGATGATCGGGCCTTTAAGGCCCATATTTATGCTCCAGATAGGCTATAAGGAACAAAGGAGGACACGGCCATGAGGCAAAGGATGACTGAAATAGCCATCAAACATAGGCCCAGGTGACCTACTGAGTGCTGGATTAGAACATGAGACCCAGTGATTGGCAGCCCAGTATGCTATCACTGAGCTACCCTATCATTAACAATAATACAGGAAAAAACATATTCCAAAATTGTAGCAAACATCCTTTGCAAGATTTGTTTAAAGTACTGAGCTACGTGTAGGCTATGATAATTGATAATGCCATATCTAATATATATACATGTATATATAATACAAGGTGTAGACCTATCACATAAACAGTGATAAACATGAAACAGATCATGTCTAAATAAATAATTGTGTAAGTTGGGGATGCCTAGAAAAAGCAAATTCAGCTAAATTTTGACACAAAACACTGCAAAATATCTTTGAAAGCACAAGAAAGACTCTTTAAAGATTCTAACCCACACACAAGTTGTGATGTGTCCTATAGCCCTCTCTCTTTGATGTGATATATTGATGCGTTATATATAAACTAAGTGCCTATCCACAAAGCAATGAAAGCATGCACAGAATTCTGTGGACTCATTCATGTTTAATGGATGTAAAATAAAACAATACTAACTATGGATGGATGATGGGGCTTTACGTCCTGTATTCATGTATTTGGTAGGTTAATTGGGAGAAGAGGAGAGCACAGCAGCAATACTAACTACGATAAATTTGATAATACATGTTTAAAACAATACCAACTGTGATAAGCTAAATTGAAAATACCTGATAAAAATATGCAAATGCAAAGATAATGAATTTGAACTTGTCTGGGGCTTTCATCAAGAAGTGCTCTCTTCAAACTTTGTGTTCACTTGTAAACAGTTGTAAATTGTAAATGTAGCAAATTTCTGCAGAGCATCAACCCAAACTTATAGGAACTCCAAATGAAAAAGTCAATTTGATAGCTGATACAGGCAAAAACGGGGCCCAGAAATCAGGACAACAAGCAAACTGGGAGGCAAGCAAACTGGGACACAAACAAACTGGGCGAAACAACTGGGCGACAAGAAAATTATCCATTACACACTCAAGTGATTAGACCTAGTATTATGCTGTGTATACTTCTCAACACTTGATAACAACTTTCAATGGGTTAAAAAGACTGGGCACAAACATTTCAGTGGACTATCAGTCACCCGGACTGCTGTGGCCCAGTTTGGCACGCTGTAGAGTGTAGACCAATTAGTATATGTTGCCCAATTGTCCAGCAATCGGCAATACACATCTTGCTTTCTGGTGTTTTTAAATCTAGATTGTAAACAAATGGAACCAATTAAATCATGCATCAGTCATTTGTATCCCAAACCCCCATGCTCCTGTGGACTGTGGGAAAATTTCCAATGTGCATGATGTGTGGAGTCGGAGAAGTCCGCGGATATCCCACCTGCGACAATGGGGGAAAACTAAATACAGAAATCCAGAAGCTGGAAATCCCAGTTGATCCCCAGGAAAATATCCACCATTCCCAGTCTGGGAAATTACCATCATGTGATGACAATTGCAATTCCATCTAAGTCCTGTCCCTGACAGGATGATTGAGTGTATGGGGTTGATCAGTTGGGTATCAAAAGGAAGTCTGATCTCTGTGCAACCGTCCTCATCACACAACAGCATGACAGTAGCGGGACATATTCTATCCCATTTTGCGAGGCACACCTTCCCCCCTCTCGCCCGGGTTCGGGCACATTTGGGTTATAAGTGACTGGGGCATTCGAGAATCCCCATGTTGTCACAAATGCCATTATTTGGTTCCACACAAAATCTTCTATTTATCGTTGATTGATCCACCTCTGAGATATCAGTTTACTCTCAATCTAAAATGTTTCCCAGTTACTGAATTTGTAGTGGATTGTCGTCCAGTTCGGCAGCTGAACTGGCATGTATTTAACATTTGCAGCATCAATATTAAAGCCGGATTCTGACTATAGGCTGACGCCACAGTCGCCACTATTCATACCCTCAGTTTTTAACATACGTCTAAGATTTACCATTTGCAAGGGTGTGCACTGCAGAATTTGAGAATGGAATTACCTGGTATTTGCATTATATTTTGCCAATTCTAATTCCAGTAAATAAATTGTTGTAGCTACAACTAAGTCAACATGCACTAAACTCCTGAGTCCTGGGTTGAAGGACTTGAATCAATCATTACATTTGGAAGCAGAGTCTAGCAGACACAATGCACTAAAGTGACACTGATACCACAATATAATTTCTGAGAGTGACACTTACTGTCTTACAATTTACCATGCCTTTGGCTTTGCAAATGCTTTGATGACACTGTGACACTGACAGGTCTCACTCAAAGGCATGTCAAACTCAGTCAAATGAAAGTCACTTGAAGCAAATCAATTCAGCCCTGGGGTCATTCACATTGGTAAATAGACAGTTCACATATGTACCTTGTAATCTATCACAATTTCACCATTTCTATTAATGCGAAATAGTTCTAAATACCTTGAGAAATTCGGAGCAGCTTGACAACTCCTCTTCATTCACGAAAATGGCGACGGAATACCCCCTGCGTTAAAAATGACGTCACACAAGGAATTCCCTCATGAAGAAATTTTCACCAGATGCCACCACTTGCCAATCGGATCAATGCGCCACCTTCAGCATTTCTAATTATTACCCTTTTTCCCATTTCAATATTACCACATATCCAGTCCTATTTGTGCCTAGAAGTTACCATAGCCTAGTTCGGAATTAAAAAAGAAAAAAAAGCCAATTCAGCCATATCTCTTTAGCACATCACAGCCTCGGCTGATGTTAGTATTTTGAACCTTTTTTAAAACTGGTTAAAAATACATTTCAAATTGTTATATTATATTGCAGGCCTGATTATCAAACTTCATGAAAAATAAACCAGGATCAGGTTTCCAATAAGTTTTATTTTTCTCATACTGCACATCCAAATTAAAAATTCAAATTCATCAACGCAAGTAGAAGCACCTTCACAGGGTTAATTCAATAGTGTGTCTTTTTTTTTTACACCTGCATTTAATTTTTCTCCTCACAAATCATCCAACTCATCTCTGAAACAAAGAAAATAAACATAAACAGACAAAGTTAATTAAATATGACAATTTGATTAAAGGTATTTTATCAAATAAGAGGTCAACCTTGGCTGATCATAGTGTAAGTGATCTTGGTGGACAATTTATAAAAGAAACAATCTCTGATCTATTTAATTTTTAAGATTTTATTTTTCATTTTATAGGCCTACCAGTTATAAATTTTGGCATGTATTGTAACTGTGGAATTTAATAAATGTTAAAATAATATTGTTGATGTCCACTTTGCCAGTGCTGGCTATTTTAAGATTATTGAGGTCATAAATTATAATAATTTAATGACTTGGTCCAATGAAAAAGAAATAGTACTTAAAGCATGACTTACTCTTGTTCTCTGGTTAATTGAAATGCCTTCTTTGCTTTCATGATCATTTCATCAACTTTTGGATAAGCAAAATCTCCCATGGTTTTGATGCACAACTGAAAAAGAAAAATATAAATGAGAATAAAATTTTTCCAACAGATTAGGCTACCAAACTAATTCTATAGTTAAAGGATTTTCCTTTCCTACAATAGCAAATCATATTTAAAATCATGATATGAAAAATACCAATTTATTTTTGCACACTTCAATTTCTAGAGGCTGGACAAAAATTCCATTTTTTTTTTTAATCTCCCTTGACCAAAAAACCAAATGGAGTGAATTTACTGATGCATACTTTTAAAATTCTCAATATATTAATTAGAATCCTCTTCTTTTCTTAAAAGTGTTACATAATACATTTTTATTATATCACTAGCCCACAGTTAAATTTAAATCACAATAGTCATAAAATGTGTATCTTACCATTGTCTTGTCAACATCACCATGATCAATACATATCTGGGTCAATTCAATTAGTGATTTTTCGCTGAAAATAGAAACATTTTTCAATATCGTAAAATTCTTTATATTTATAAGCAGTTTTAAAGAATGCTTTAAAAGAATTTAAAAAAAATCAAAATGATAAATTATTGTTAATAGAAGTAAATTCACCTTGGGAACTGCTCAATTTTCATTCTGTTTGTGTGGTACTTTTGGAAGACAGACCTGAAACACAATTTTAATATTTTATTTCTTATTTTTTATTTGTAAATCTAATAAAAAACCACGACTTTCTTTTCAAAAGGTTTGGGGCAGTGCTATAATAACTTCATGAATGAATTTATGCATAATTCTATAACAAAATACTGACGGTATTTCATGTCGGCAGAACAAAATCAATCAATCAATTATCATAACATGAAATCTAATGTTTCACATAGATATGCCAGTGGCGAATTCAAGGGGGCATTGGACCATGGCACCCCCACGGCCAAAATTAACATGAGAAAAATCAGAAAAGACACGAATCACCCTGTATTCGCCCCATGTTATTTCCACCCCTCAGGCCATTTCCAGACATATATAACATGCCCCTGACATCGGAAATTTATGTGACCGCCAAAATAGTTTACAGAGCTCTAAAAATCAGAAACGGACTAACTTAATAAGCTTGTCATTCTTTTGGTTAATCAGTTGCTGCCATTTTAACTTGTTGTTCATGTTAACCTTTACATGAAACTCTCAAAATAAAACAACGGTAGTTACCAGGCTTTTTGAAATTCTTTTCCGTAGACATAGATTAAGATCACATCCCCGAATGAAGTACCAGACAACCTGTAAAACAAAAGACATGATAAAATAATTTTCCAATTCTCCTAAAGTGCATTTAGAAACTAATAGATCCAGGGCAACAAAATCTCAATTTCTCAATTATTTTAATTAAAATGACCAATTGTGCATTTCAAAAATAAAAGAATATTTTTATGAGAAATTTGTTATTAAATCATAATCAGAATGAGAATTATTCAGTCTTTCAGATAACCTTTTGATTTGACCTTGCAACATGAAATGACTTACGTTAGAGGTTGAGTTAGATGGGCTTTTTCAGCATCAGAGTTCACTTGTTCAAGAACTGTATCCGCTATCTTCATGAACTGTTTTTGCAACTGGAAAGTCAAGGGAAATCAACATGAAATACATATATGACAGAACTTACCTTACTCCAGTTACTTGCTTTTACTGAGAAGTTTTGATAGCCAATAAACTAACAAATATCAGATTATCACATAATAATAACTAGGCCTACTCACACTTTCTTCAAACTTCTTTTTGGCTATCGTCGTCAAAACGGAAGTGATAAAATTGCGATTCCGCGAATAATCGAAGAGCATCAAATCTGAAAATGGCAACAGAATACTTTCACTCTCTCACACTTGACAAAATTGAGTAAATTCAACGAAAGAAAGTATTTAAGTACTATTTCCAAAATCAAATCTGAAAACGTCAAGAAAATGCTCTCATTTTCCCTAAAACTTAACTAAATAGAGCACATTTAAGTAAATCAATATTTCTAGCTTGTCTCAGTACTCGGAACATTTTAAATCAAATCTTTCAAGAGTTGTTCACCTGAGAAAATCTTGGGCACATAGTGGTAACCTTCATTCAATTCAATTGCTAATAATAAGTCCTCCACTGCTCGGTGAGTTGGGGTGTACGCCTGTAAAAAACCAAAAATATCACCATAATTCACTATCAACACAGACACTTCAACT
Organism: Platynereis dumerilii; assembly: GCA_026936325.1. NCBI lineage: Eukaryota > Metazoa > Annelida > Polychaeta > Phyllodocida > Nereididae > Platynereis > Platynereis dumerilii. The sequence goes on from JAPTHN010000005.1 coordinate 37,563,511, forward strand.
GGTAAATTACCAGAATAATATTTTAAAGTAATTGTTCAATTAGAAGTTAATACTTACATGAGGTGTGACTCGATCATACTGTTCCATTATTTTGTCAATTTGTTCAAATGTGCAGATGAGTTTAATGAAATTGGAACTGAAAAAAAAAAGTGGAGTTACATTATAATATCAATCTTTGTTAACCCACTTAGGGAAAGTAACTGATTCTCAACTGTGTTAACCATGAAGCTTGTGCTGAACATGCATATATTCCTTTAATGTGTTCATATCAAAAGGCATACACTCATAACAATCCATAGTAAGCAGATTTTATTTGATTTTTAGAAACTGTCAATTCATGAATTTTGGTTACATGACTTACATCTAACATATTCCAATCGAAAAATATAATTTAAGGGCTCTAACAAAAATGTCACTATCAAGTCACTCTACCAGGGAGAAATCTGATATCAGTGACCATGAATTAATCAATTTTTTATGACTTCAGGATGGATGATTGGGGCTTTACATCCTGTATTCATGCACTTGGTAGGCTAATTAGGACAGGATGAGGTCACATCAATGAGGTGAAGGATGATTGAAACAGCCGTCCTACATAGGCCCAGGTGACCTGGCAAGAGCTGGATTCAAACCCTGGACCTAGTTATTGGCAGTCAAATTTTTTATGACTTCAGGAGCCAATATAAGAGTCAATACACTAAAATTTCTTAACCCTTACTGGACTGAAAGGACATTTATGGCATCCCTAGCTAGCTGCCGGAGGGACCATTTATGTCCCTCAGGAACACGCTGATGACGTCACAATCGTCCTGGGAGATTGTTCAGTTTGAACAGCCCAGTCTGGTAAGGGTTAATACTCACTAATAAACACTCTCCCTGAAAGCATCTCCCACTAACATTACATTGTTCTTGTAGTTTAGGAGCTCATCGATCTTATAGCCCAGTTCTAGGTCCCTCAATTTCTGACTAGCCTGTATCAGAAAGGAAATATCATTTAGAACATTTTATTTTTCCGTATCATAAATTTATCAATTGACATTTAGGCAATGAGAGAAGCGTACAGCAAGTTTCAAAACAGACAATATTCAGTCAAATTTATCACAACTTGTAAGTGAAATAGTTTGAGATCTGATAAAAAGAATTTTAAAAATTTAATTCATTAAAAGACAAAAATATAACTTACCAAAGCCATTGCTGTTGAAAAGAACTCGTCTGGAAAAAAGAAGGTTCAGCATTATAGCCATTATTATTTAACTTAAATATTACCCATAATAAGTCAACACACAAATGTAAAGTATTTTTTTTGGCTATACGAAAGTTAATACTTCGGCATATCAATCATTAATATTATCATTAATGTTTACCATAACCAGAACCGCAAGCGGTTTCAACGCTCGTCTGTTTACGTGAAATCTATCAATGTGTGTCTGATAATCGCCTACAGGCTAATAACTCCATCTACTTTGATTGGCAATCCATACCCAGAGGCCAATACCGGTACCAAATTTCATAACTATAAGCGAAATACTAAGGTCACATTGGGCAGTATAAGAATGCAGAAAGATCGCTTTCAAAATGGCTAACACAAAATGACCACCATCTTGGATTTCTCGACATGTTCCCAATCATAGCCACAGGCCAAATTTCATAACTCTAAACAAAATATCAAGGGCACAGCGGGCAGTTGAAGAATGAAAAAAGATGGCTGCCAAAATGGCTGCCATAAAATGGCCACTATCTTGGATTTATCAGCAATTTCCCAATCCGTACCCAAAGGTCAATACCTGTACCATATTTCATAACTCTAAACGAAATATTAAGGACACAGTGGGCAGTGCAAGAATGAAGAAAGATGGCTGCCAAAATAGCCGCCACAAAATGGTCACCATCTATGATTTCTCGACATGTTCCCAAATCATACCCACAGGCCAATATCTGTAGCAAATTTCATCACTCTAAGTGAAATACCAAGGGCACAGTGGGCAGTTGAAGCATGAAGAAAGATCGCTTCCAAAATGGCCACCACAAAATGGCCGCCATCTTAGATTTCTTGACATGTTCCCCATCCCTACCCACAAGCCAATATCTGTACCAAATTTCATTGCTCCAAGTGAAATATTAAGGGCACAGTGGGCAGTTGAAGAATGAAGAAAGATGGCTGCCAAAATGGCCGCCATGGAATGGTGGCCATTTTGGATTTCTCAATATGTTCCTGATCCATACCCACAGGCCAATATCTGTTCCAAATTTCGTAACTCTAAACGAAATATTAAGGGCACAGTGGGCAGTTGAAGAATGAAGAAAGATGGCTGCCAAAATGGCCGCCGCAAAATGGTGGCCATCTTGCATTTCTCAATATGTTCCTGATCCATACCCACAGGCCAATACGTGTACCAAATTTCATAAGTGTAAGTGAAATACTAAGGTCACAAATGGACACTTACACAAACCTTAACCGGGACAACGCCAACGACAACGACGACCGAGTGACGATCGAGTGACGACAATAGCTCTTCGTTTTCAAAGAAAACAGACGAGCTAAAAATGCATAGTCTTACTAACAAATCATTCCAATGAAAGTTTTTAAACAGCCAAAATACTGTACAATATTTGAAAGGAAACAAATAATAAGACAAGATATTTTTGGTTTTTTTTGTTTAAAATTTAAAAAATCATAATATTACTCACAGTCATCAGGGTGGGTAAACGCGAATTCTGTATCTTTGAGTTTATTAATAATTGTGAAGAGAATTTCACTTGGATTTTCTGCTTCTGAAAGAGAAAATAAGATTTCAATAATTCTACTCTTTTTAATATCATACAGTGAAAAAAACATTGCTAGTTCCATCTAGTTCTTGAATAGGACTGTCTGATATTTAGGCTCAAGAAGAACAATAATATTTCTGAAAATAAATCACAATGGAACATATTCTATCCTGATAACAATATACAAATAGTTCGGTGCAGAGAAAGCCAAGTATGAAGGCCATAAGAACATAAAGTTTAACAAAATATTATCCATAATTGTTCAAAATTATGATTGTACCTCTCTCATTGTAGAATATTCTTAACACGTGGAACCAAATAGCAAGGTTGGGTTCTGCAAATGAAAGAAAATATTTTTTATAACCACAGAACTTACGGACAACTACACAGACAGACAGACAAATTCTTTACTGACCTGGGTGAAATACAACCAGCCCTATATGGGCTTACAAGTTATCAAAAAAATCCTAAAATAACTTTACAGATTTTTTTTTGGATAGGATAGGACATATTTATATGTACAACTGCAGTTCTTACAATGTCATTAAAACATGTACAATCATTATACAGAATTAGGGAAATAAAATGTTGTAACAGAGGACACCTGAACAGTAGGACTATTTTCATGGCCGCTGTACTTATAAATCAATCAAGAGAAAATATGCCAAGATGAAGACTTCTATAGTAAAACCAGTCATGGCAAATGGATGGATGATTGGGACTTTACACTCTGTACTAATGTACAATAGTCAGGTAATTACGACAAGAGGAGACAGCAATGAGGAGAAGGATGATTAAAATTGCTGTCCAACATGGGTTTGTCAAAATAAAATCCAACAACAATCAAAATGTTTTCCTCACCAATATTCAGTTCTTTCATCTCGTTCAGGACGGACATGCAGTGATCTCGGCAAGCGGCGTCTTTGTTACTTCGCGTCAAGGCGTACATCAAATCTGTGAATGACATGAGATCTGGAGATACCCCTGTGGCTTCCATGTTCTTCAGAATTTCCTAAAAAACACCAATCAAATTAAATGTAAGTCCATATCATGTAGTGTTAAACGAGAAAACTAGATGGCACGGCAGCAGCATATAAATTATAATATACCTGTGTGTAAAAATAGAGGTTCTTACCATTTGTGCACTCCATCGTTCATTATATCGACTACCGAGGAAAGAAGAAATACTAAGCATGGCATTGAAGATCTGTCGGGAAGCTGAAAAACAATACACAATAATCAGGCTCCCAAATTTTAACAAAATCTTCAGTAAGAAACATTTTAACATCGAAAAAATTAGTGTATCTGACTGTTGCTATACATCTTTAAGTTGCATTTATAACATGAGAGTCCGGTAATATTTCTCAGCCTGTGCATCATTTTCACATTTTCCAAATTAAACTATTATGTCTACCAACCAATTCATTGGTAATTAATTAAATTTATCCGTCACTCTTATATAGCAGAGCCTAGTTTAGTGTTTCTAAAGTTTTTTGTTCTTTATTTGAGCATTATTTTCCAATGTTTTCAGACTGGTTACAAGGTTTGACAAGTAAAATTAATGTTTACAATATCACGATACCAACTTATGAATACTTACGTTTCAGTCCTTGTTCCTGCATAGCCCTGTAGAGTTCACTGGCTCGATCAACTCCAAAATACTAAAAGGAGACAAAATCAGACATTGAGACCTAAAGTCTAAAGTTACACAATGCACACACATGCCCATTTACCAGAAATATAATATTTGTCTTTACTCTTATTCTGCCTGGTTTTTATATCAATAGCACCAAAAGTTTTTAAAATTTCAATTGATCACATAAGACATTCAAGAACGCCCATTACTGATAACTCGCAAAGTGAGAAAACAGGCTTTGAAGAAATAAAAAATGCTGTCATTTAACAAAAGGTACATACCTTAGCACAGCCTCGTATCATACACTCATAGGCATTAACCGTCTTTTCGGGCAATTCTTCAAAGACCTCCTCCGCTGGTCCAGGGTTCCTGGGAACAAAAATGAGTCATTATCTTTCAAAAAAGCTCGAATACGAAAAAAAAATTATTTATTGAAACTACATTTCAAGCTAGAAACCACAGGCATTCCAATTGTACACAACACTCCTGTATTAGCCTACAGCCACTAGTGTGGCAGTACCCCATTATAGAATATAGACACATTTGTACTGTGTAAGGAGGTAAGCACCATGCACAATGCAAGTCAAAAGAACTGAGCAGTCGGGGAAATAACCATCACATGAGGACACTAGCAATTCCAGCTGAGTCCTGGCCCTGACAGGATGATTGAGTGTGTGGGGTTGATAAGTTGGGTATCAGAAGAAAGTCTGAACTCTGTGCAGCCATCCTCATCACACAGCAGCATGACAGCAGCTGACTATTCTATCCCATTTTGCAAAAGACTGCAAAGTCATCAGTAGATGATGACAGTTCCCTAATTTCTCTGGAGCCTTCATATTCATTTCTTCGTTTATGTCATGGAGAAGCTTGATTTTGCCACAGACTGTTAGATTCTAAAGACTCTTGACACCATTTTGTTCAATCTGAACCACAGAGGAAAAAACGCAATAATTTGTCGCAACTCACTTCCAAGTATTGACCACTTTCCGTGCACTACCCTGGCCCATGTCCCTCATGAGGTTGGCTTCTTCCGGTTGGAGATCTTGGACTTCATCCGAGCTGTTGTGGATGCAGAGGAGAGCCAGCAGGTTCTCTCTGGTCGACTGACTCATGCTGACACCTGGTGAATACCAAAATTATACAGCATATCGTAATCAATGAATTAAGTTAGATAACTCGGAATTAGAAAAGATTTAAACATTCAGATATTCATAAGATATCTACTTATTACACTTCATTTTCATAATTTACAACTGATCATGTTTTTGTCTGTTCCAATACACAAATGATTTAAAAGTTTTATTGAACATATTTAGGAGTTAATAGGTAAATGTAAATATGTCAGTAATGGCATAGGCCTACCATGTTTGACGCTGACAATGTTCGTTATCTAAGATGTTAATGTAAATATTAATGGACAATACACTATTGAATATTGTATTCTAAGTCTCATTCCACTAGGTCCAAAACGTCTAGGGTCGAGGTGACCTGGTCATTGCTGGATTAAAACCAGAGACTCAGAGATTAGAAGCCAAGAGAGCTCACAACTGAGCGAACCCGCTCCTAGACAATTGGAAGCAGCCATAATGTTCCATAAGAAACATCATTTTGAGACAAACTTGAAAAACATCTCACCGGCTTCCCGGCATCTTTGATACGACTGAAAAGCACCGAGGGGTAACCTCCGGTCTATCCTCTCCAGCAATCCCGCTTCTGTGTTTTCTTCCAATTTCGGTTGGCCCTTTGGCATGTAGGCCTGGAAAATACAACACACATTGCCATGACACTTTGTCCTAGACCGACAAGAAGATACGATGGAACTATTATTCCAGCTATTGTCCAGTCTCAGCAGTCATTAATTTATTTTCAAGGCTTTATTAGGCCTATGCTGGAAGTTAGCATACATCAAAAAGAAATTACCCATTTTATCAAATTGAACCCTTGACCAACAATTCAATAATTCATGAATAATCATCAAACTGTTATAATAATTTTTACACATGTTTGTGATGGTACTACACAAGATAAAACACCAATATCATAGCAAATTAAAGATTACACTAAATAACTTCAGAACAAATCTTGATAAGCATTGAATACAATCAAAATATAATAATAAGAATTCTAATCACCTCGATTTTTGGGTCGGCATATTCAATGTTAAAGTATTGTGGGTAATTTTCCACAACATATTGGGCTGCTTTTCTTCCCGACACTTTGGAAAGAGCATACATTCGCTGCAAAATCAAAATTAATGAAAACAATTCTTGTCATGTCAGATGGCGGGGTCAAATTAAATATTAATTAATTAATATTTGGCCTAATTAATTCTTTCAATGTTTTCATATTCATGCGCAAAGCAAGTACTTTTTTTTTTTTCAGACATAGAATCACAAAAGGTATCAAATTTCAATCGTAATTAAATATAAATAAAATAAATATTAGAATACAAAACAGTTGTAAATTGTTTGTGTCTTCTTTACTAATCAATTCAATTGACAGGTAGAATGAAATCAAATTCCCACAGATATCAAATGCTTAAAAAATAATCATATTTTTTGGCCAAGAGATAATCGACCTCTAAGTTTCTAAATGTTTAGTCGCCTAACATCAATAAATATTACAAACAAACCTTCTCCAGATGACTCCGAGGTGTCAAATAGGGATCATCAATATACTGGTACGGAGGGCCTCCGTAATCCTAAAATATTTATAATTGAAAAAATTAAGAGTCCATTGACAGATTAAAGGTACATCTTCACAATGATTCTAAGATATTCTAAACAGGAAATGCTCTTATTTGCTATTTAGAGCACGATAACTATTTTTACAACTTTCACAGCAAAAATCACATTGAAAAGTTGAATTTCAAGGACTTGAAACTACTTTAGAGAGCGTACTTTTTTATGAGGAGCAGTGGAGCACTGATGCACTTTGAAAAATGTTATTACCCTTTTAACCGTCGAGGCCAAAGCTCTCAAAACTGCTGTTTCATCCCTGAAAAAATGCAAATTTTATAAAAATCCCATCAATGGTGAAAAGTCTATTAATCATTCTATACAACCTCAATCCACATGGTCAAACTGACATCTTCCATAGGAATTAAATTGACGAATGATAACAAATCAGACTCCCAATTGAATAATGTCCAAATTTTTTGATCAGCAGAGGACAGATATACCGTTTGTTGATCTCAGATCTATACTTATCACTCGTACAAAAACTTCACTCCATTCCTCTGACTAATGGCAAGAATCCCTTTTTTAAGAATTTGAAAAACCTAAAGTTAGAACAAGTCCTTAACTTACCGAACAATTTTCTTGGGGATATTAATGACCTTCTTTCCTGTACTGGCCGCCACAGGTTGAGTGGCATGACACAGGCCAGTAGTGTGGTAACCTCTGCAAAAACAGACATTACAAATAATTACATGGTTACACGTCAATTTAACAAAACCGAGAGGAATGCATCAGACGGTCCAATCCAATTTAATAGCCAAAATCTGCTGCTGCCGACACGCCGGGCAAAAAATACCACTGACGACTTCTGATTTCGACAGGACAGTTGAATTCGACATGTACACTGATGGACTCCCACGCGCATTTGAAATCTGCAATACCTGGAGAATAATTCATTTTTGGTTCGCCAAAATGTCGACAACTTGCTGGACTGATTGAATCACTTGCCAGACAGGTTGGTGAGTGTTGAATTCAACTGTCGTGTTGAAATTAGATGTCGTTACACCGCAACTCACAGCTTGTGATACTCGGGCGCACCGAGGACTAAGCTCACTAGAAGAACTCAAGGCGTGGCCAAAATTGACTGTAGTCAATCATACAGCCAATGGCATAAGCACTGTATAAATGGTAAACTTTACGTTGTAATTCAGTTTCACAAAAGCTTAAGAACGACTGACATTTATTTTTCAGATTTTGACAGTTCCAGCATTCAGCTGTCATTGAGAAACAAGCAAAACACCTCATTTATCGCTCACCAGTCATAACCCCACAAAAAAATAAGTCATTTTGCAACGAAACGCAGCTGTGCAAACAGCTTTAAACAAGCAAACAACATAACAGAAGATTTACAGTAAATAATAATCAAAGAAAACAGAAAGTTTAAGCTTCCAGTCACCTAAAAACCACACTTTTCCTTAAGGTCATGCACCGAAGGCATGAATTTGTCGCCATGTTTTGGGCGTTTTCGATTACTTTATTTTCGTACTCGTGCTGGCATCGCCAGTGGATATGGCGTTTTCGATTACAGACTTGACGGGGACTCGAGAGTGCAACATTTTGAATATGATGCTTAGCTCAGGCTCAGTCAGCCTCAGCCTCTTTATCTTTTATAGCAAATTATGTTTAAGCCTGTTTAATAAATAAATTTCATTAAATTCCCACTCCTATAGCTGATACTATGAGATGAGCAGTTCAGCATTTTCGGCATTTTTCGCTACTTGACTGGAAAATCAGGCACTATTCACAGAAAAATACATTTCGTATTACTTTGTCTTTTAGGAGGCGACCATTTAATTAATATCTGGGGAGGCGCTGCAGTTTTTCAAATGAATAATTTCGTGCTTAGTTTATAGTTTGGGTAATCTTGAAAAACATAATGGTGGGGGTATTCTTTGCATAGGTGTTGCTTGATTTAGGAATGAATATTTGGGGACTTCCAAAGTGAAATAAAATAATAATTGCCGCCGTTACAGTGAAATAAATTTTCCTACCGAGGAAAACCCCAAACTCCCCCCCCCCAGATTATTAAATGGTTGTCCCCTTTTAGTTGGGGGGGGGGGCTTAATTATTTTCGCTTTTGTACCTTCTATTGTTACCTTCCCTTTCATATTTGCACAAATTTCAAGGCTGAGGCTATCACTATTCACCCTTTAGATATATATACATTCGGCTGTGGGCCAATCACACTTCCACCCACCTCCCCCCCCCCCCCCAATGTCTGAGAGAGAAGGGCAGATTTTTTTTGACATTCGAGCAAAAAAATTTGAATTTAGGAGAAAAACTACAAATTTCAGGCAAGGAAGGTAAATATTTGGGGCAGATGATCAAACAAATTTTATTGAAAACAAAAGTCTCTCTTTAATTCAAAATGGTAATAAAATTTGAATCAAAGAAATTTGTGTAAATATTGCTCGTTGTCCCAAAAAGCCACGCTGTACTATAATGCCTACGCCAAGATTTTTAGAGTTTCTTTTATTTTATACTTTTCTTTTCTTCTTCTTCTTTTTCTGTTTGTTAAAAGATCCATACTATGATTCTTCATTTCTCTTCTTTCCTGTTTTGTATGTTTGTGAATTAAGTAAGTGTTGGGGGGCGATTGACAACATTGAAATGACGTGAATGGATGAAAAACTTTATTCAGGTTGAATAAAAAAAACCCCTGTGTGGGGTTTCTGTCTTGCCATAAACAGCTTACAAGTCCTCAGTGAAGGCCAAGGCACAACAGCTTATAATTGGCACCTGATATGAAATATGAATGCTCAAACTATGAAATGCCTCTGCTGACTTAAGCTCCTTAACTAGCAGCAAACAGCCAAAGACAAAATGAGGAGGAATTATTCCAGCTTAGCAGTTTTGTTGATTATAGACGGATTAGTCGCCAAGTGAGAACAATGGTAACTGACCACTGCATTGACCTGTCATCTGGTGTTCTGACTGAATACCATAGATCATAAAGTGGACCCAAAATAATGATCAACATTACTTGCTTTAAATGGGGAATTTAATTAAGCAACAAAATACGCTGCCACACAGCCTTGCTCAATCAGATCAGAGAAAGTGGTATACTGGTAGTCAATTACTGAATTTCAAGTTAAGCAGCTAAGAACTCATGGGGACATCAAGTCACATAACTCACATTACCTCAAGCAGCAAACAGCCAAAGACAAAATGAGGAGGAATTATTCCAGCTTAGCAGTTTTGTTGATTATAGACGGATTAGTCGCCAAGTGAGAACAATGGTAACTGACCACTGCATTGACCTGTCATCTGGTGTTCTGACTGAATACCATAGATCATAAAGTGGACCCAAAATAATGATCAACATTACTTGCTTTAAATGGGGAATTTAATTAAGCAACAAAATACGCTGCCACACAGCCTTGCTCAATCAGATCAGAGAAAGTGGTATACTGGTAGTCAATTACTGAATTTCAAGTTAAGCAGCTAAGAACTCATGGGGACATCAAGTCACATAACTCACATTACCTGAAGAGCTCCCCCCTGGAGCTGTCCTGATCTTCTTGGCGCAATGATCAAATTCTAGGATCTATTTTTGCCACTATTTTCTGTGGCGCATTGATTTGCGCGCCATTGTCAGGTGTGCACTGGTTGCTTGGTGATTGAGAAAAGGAGCTGAATGTTCTGTTAGAAGTAGAGCAAAGTTGTGATTACCAATGGGAGAAGTTACAACATTTGGAAGTAATACTTTTCGACCAGGGATGCTCAATGTTGGTTCATATTTTCCCTCAATACCTCCAAAGCCTCCCAACAATGAGTCAACAGTTTACTCAAGGTAAGTGCAGCTTTAAAACTGTTAATTTAAACAAACGTTTTTTAAATAAAAAAAATAAATATCCATGAATATAGCCTACTTAGTTAATCAATTGACGGTGTATAGGCCTACATGTGTCTTTTAAATATAATAAATAATTATTATGTCATCTAGGTTGTTTAAAATTATGTTAATGTCCTTAATGTAACATTTTCTTTCAATAATTCATTTGGTTAATAATAGATCACGATCACATCACTTTTTAAATTGTCATCTACAAAAAATAAATAGAGACAAATCTATTGATTTTTTACAACCTTTTTCCTCCTTCAGGTCAATCATGGAAGCGCCATACACAGCATTGGTTGGCGTGATTGTGGATGCCAAACAGCCAACCAGGGTACACCTCCTTTTTCGTCCCATTAATCGTAACTCATCAGACTCTCCTCACACTCTCACCAAACCCTCCTCAGATTATCTCCAAACTCTCCTCAGATTCTCCTCAGATTCTTCTCAAACTCTCCTCAGATTCTCCTCAAACTCTCCTCAGACTCCTCAAACTCTCCTCAGACTCTCCTCAAACTCTCCTCAGACTCTCCTCGGACTCTCCTTAGATTCTCCTCAGACTCTCCTCTGATTCTCCTCAGACTCTCCTTAGATTCTCCTCAAACTCTCCTCAGATTTTCTCCTCAGATTCTTATCAAAATCTCCTCATATTCTCCTCAAACTTTCCTCAGATTCTCCTCAAACTCTCTTCAAACTCTCCTCAACGTCTCCTCATATTCTGCTCAGACTCTCCTCATATTCACCTCAAACTCTCCTCAAGTTCTCCTCAAACTCTCTTCAGGTTCTCCCCAACCTCTCCTCATATTCTCCTCAGACTCTCCTCAGATTCTCCTCTAACTCTCCTCAGTTTCTCCTCAAACACTCCTTAGATTCTCCTCAACCTATCCCCAGATTCTCTCCTCAAACTCTCGTTAGACTCTCCTTAGACTCCAAAGATTATCCCCCAAACTCTTCTCAGATTCAAAGGTGTGCGGGATGGCAGTTTCATGCGAGGGGGGGGGGGCTACTTTGCCTTGAAATTTGACATGGTACGGATGTGACCAAGGCGGTGAGGAGGGGGGCTGCAGCCTGCGCTGATGTGCCTATGCTCAGATTATCCCCAAACTCTCCACAAACTCTCCTCAGATTCTCAGAATCTCCCATATTCTCTCCAGACCCTCCTCAGATTCTCCCCAAACTCTCCTCAGACATGTAAACTTCCCTCAGATTTTCCTCCAGGCTCTTCTCACTCATATTCTTCTAAATAATTTTCCCGCTGAGGCTCTCCCCAGATTCCCCTTAAACTCTCTTGACGCTCTCTTCAGATTCTTCCCCAAACTCTCCCCAGACTCTCATCAAAGTCTCATTAGACTCTCCCCAGTCTCTCCTAAATTCTCCATGGGCTCTGCCCTGTTTTTCCTCATACTTTCTTCACATCCCCCCCCCACCCCCCGACCTTCCTTAAACTTTCCTTAGACTCTCCTCAGACTCTCCTCAGATTCTCCCCACTCTCCTCGGAGTCTTCCCATATGCCATAATCTCTTCAGACCTTCGTAGAACTCTCCTAATTTCTCCTCAGACTCTCCCCAGACTTTCTTCAGACACTTCTTAGACCTCAGTCTTTCCTCAGTCTTTCCCGACCTTCCTCAGACTCTCTTCCGGCACTCTCCAGATTCTCCCCAGATTCTTCCCCAGATTCTCCTCGGATTTTCCTCAAACTCTCTTCAGAGTAACCCTCTATACTCTATTCAGACTCTCCTCAGACTCTTCCTAGATTCTCCTCCATTTCTCCTAAAATCCTTCCAGACTCTCCTCAGAATCTCATTAAAAGCTCCCTATACTCTCCTTAGACTCTGCCTAGACTCCTAAAACTCTCCTCAAATTCTCCTCAGATTCTCCTCAAACTCTCCTCAGACTCTCCTTAGATTCTCCTCAAAAACTCCTAAAACACCCTTCAGAATCTTCCAAGACTATCCTCAGATTCTCCTCAAACTTCCTTCGGACTCCCCCCAAACTCTCCTTAGAATTTCCTCAGACTCTCCTTCAGAATCTCGATCATTCTCAGACTCTCGTTAAACTCTCTTCGGACTGTCCCCAGTGGCGGATCCAGGCAGGGTCATCTAGGGGGGGCCTGGGCTTGTTTCGGCATTCGCGGGCCCGTGTCGCCGCATATTTTCTTTAAAATACCATTATTAATCTCAGTGGTCTAGGGGGGGCCAGGGCCCCCTAGGCCCCCCCCCCCGTATCCGCCACTGGTCCCCAGAATGTTTTCATACTCTCCTCAAACTCTCCCTAGATTATCCTCAGATTCTCTTCAAACTCCCTGTAGACTCTTCCCAAAATGATGCAGAATCTCCTCAAACTCCCTTCAGACTTCCCCAGAATTTCCTCAGAACTACTGATATATATATTCTCCTCAGACTCTCCCTAGATTATCCTCAGATACTCCTCAAACTTCAGACTCTCCCCAAACTCTCCGCAGATCTCCTCATACTCTCCTCCCTTCTGACTCTCCCAAAGCTCTTGTCAGACTCTCTTCAGACTCTCCCCAGACTCTCCCCCTCCCCCCAGACTCTCCTCACAATCCCCTCAGGTTTTTCTCAGATTCTACAGCCGGAATATCCTCAAAATGTCCTCATACTCTCATCAGACTCTCCTCAGACTTTCCCCAGACTCTCCCAGCTCTCCTGCCTCTCTCTCTTTCTCATCCCCCTGCCTCCTTTCCTCTGTTTCTCTTCATTTAACTTATCTCACCTCACTTATAAATACATTTTTTGTGTTTTTGATTCCGTAAAATTTAAAGTATTGCACGTATACAAATTTCAAATGAAGTCACACACACTTAAGATAAACTCAGTACAATTTGAGTTCAGCCTGTTCTACATGAATGAAAGAGTATGAGATTTATATTGATGTTTAGGTCAGATTACATTGAGCTATGCAATGTGCTTGGCACATTTCCAAATAAGTTAAGCATGAGATTACCTCTTGCTCTTGGAGTTTTACATGACAATAATCTGTATTTTACATTTGATTAATTTCTGATCCAATGGGGCATTTATTGATGACCAATAGAAATTATTTTGCCATTTTTGATTCAATAACTTAAAAGTAATGTACACTGTTAAATCAGACCATTTAGAATAACCTATACCCTCTTCTTTAATGTATATCATATTAAACAAATATCCTTCGTGATTTCGATTTTAGCTCCCTGTGACATCACGGTACCGCGTCCGACACCAGGTGGGGTATACAAACAGGTGGCGCCTTCCTGAGTCACTTGGAAGCGATTTATTGGGAACTTCACAAGCAATGAAAGCCATTCAACAGAACTACAGCAAATCTGTCATTCAAATCATAACAGGTGATAATCTCTTAATAAAAATTGGATGAATAATGTGATGGAAAAAATATTCAAAGAAATACTGAAAATATTTTTGGAAAGATGTGTCATTATAAAGTCTGCTGACTTTCCTTCGTTTGTGAGACTACTATAAAAAAAGCAATTTTTCTATTAGTTTGGAAATTATGAAATTTTACATGATTTTAGAAAAAATTTAATTAGTAAATTTGAAGACATTTAGATTATACAATAATGAGATCTTGTACATCTATGTGTAAAAAATAACTTTAAAAATCTATATTCAACCACAGCTGAAAACCCTAAAACTGCTATAAATCACGATGAGAAACATCCCTATAATTACAAGGCTCATCAACAAAAAATATCTGCTTTGATGCCCTTGGAATCAAATGGAAGACCACCTTCAACAGCATCTCGTATAACGTAAGTTAACCCTGCAGTTTAAATACTTGAAGCGTTCTCATTAATTTTGCTAGATGATAAATGAAAAATAATAATTTTTCTTTTAAATCTAGTGTAATTGGCATTGCTGTTGACAAAGTGTAAAATCTTTTCTTTTTTTAAATTCAAATTTCCCGCAGTGTGATGTCACTCAGAAGACCGCCCTCTGGTGTAAATACCTGCAAACCACTTGAAACCTTCTATTATCACTCAAGACGCAGTGGGACATCTGCTGGCCCAGGTGTGGGTTATTTCAAGTCTCAAAGAATACCGAGGGGGCGACCATTTGATTCTTTTGCTGGAAATTATTTATTTCACTGTAATTGCGGCAGAAATTATTTATTTCGAGCGCGCAAAGTCGCCAAATATTCATTCCTAAATCAAGCAACACTTGTTAAGAAATACCCCTACCAGAAATTACTTATATTACCAAAACTGAGTAAGAAATTATCTAAAATAGTCCCCCCTTTGATATCAAATGGTCGTCCCCTAAGAAGTACATTTTTTAAAAATAAATAAATCGGTACATTATAATGATTTTTTTATCTATTCATTTAAGATGTCTTGCTGAACTGCATGGACACTGCCTTCGAACTACACAGACCCTACCTTCAGAAATCCGCCACCTTGAAAAGTCTACTAGAAAGAGCGGAAGCTCCAGTTCTCACGAAATATTTTAAGACAAAAGATTCAATATCTCTGGAAAAACACATCGCTCAGAGTAACCACTTCAGTAATGCTCATAAGGTAAATAGATAAAATAGATAAGATATATTGATTTACTTATATCTGTTGCCCAATGAATTTGCTTTCTGCCTCAAAATTGTGGAAAAAAAAATTTCTATAGTGCAACAAATGTTGCGAGATGACAATTTGATTTCACGGTCTATTGTTTCTCTTTGTCTCTCAGGAGCAGGAAGGCCTACCAGTAAAAGAAATAAAATCTCTGAAGGTTGGAATTTTAGATCCAAAATTAATTTCGCTACCTCGTTTATCTAAAAACGAGACAATAGAACTCAAAGTTGACGATTCTGCCATTACGCCTCACGGTAAGACTTTTAAAAGGAACTATCGACTACTGTAATTCCAAACTCAAAGAAGAAGGGAGATCACCTCCTAATGTCCCATCTGTAGCAAACAACACACTGTCTTCTTTGGGACAATTCCATAAAGTCGGATTTACAGATCAGACACTTTAGCAGACAATTGCACGGTTCGCCCGACACGGTGCCATTTTGCTTTTGTAGCTCAGCTTCTGCACTTGGGAGCTTTGGCTGATGGCTTGTTTGATACCCCTATTACCTGGCCTTGTGCCTGTTTAACAATGAAATAGCTGCGGTGTAACGGTAGGGCTACACAAGCTGCTAAAGTGTCTGATCTGTAAATTGGACTTTACAGAATTGCCCTTTATCATACTGGCTAGCTGCTTAAGTTTATTCTTCATTTCTTTCGTTGCTAGGTATGGCTGTTGCCCTTGGTCACCTTTACCATGACGACATCGAAATAGAACCCCAGGAAGTCATTTCTGTCCTCGCGGCTGCAGTCGCCTTGAGATTCCCAAGACTAGAACACGGGTAATTCCGCATATTTTCCATCATCACATTGTAAAAGATACAATTTCTTAAAATTATCAATATTCTGGATTTATTTGCAAGTTATCCAGATGCTCGTCTACAGGCCAAAATTTGTATTCCTTAATATTTAATTTTTTCAATCTCAAACAACTAAATAAATATATACACGTTTTTAATTTAATCAACTAATCAACTGACTTGCACCCAGATCAGTTTTGCTGAAGTGCTGACTTTTTCAACAGATTCTAATAAATATAAGTTAATGACTTGTCTAGTAGCTACAAATTCTTAATATTATACTTCCATTTCTGAAGAATAATAAAAATTGCTATCCACACATGTGAAGCTGTGATTATTCTTCAGAAATGGAAGTATAATTTATAAAAAAGAAAACAAGAGATTGTTTTTCTCATAATCATTACTTGTTAATATTGTGCTTCCATTTCTGATGATAAAATGTAATTGCTATTTACAGATGTGAAGCCGTGATGCTGAGTAATGTAAGCCGTCAAACGATTGGACGGTTTTACAAGGCCGCAGTAAAGGTCAGTATGTCAGCTAATGAAAATTATATAACCTCTTTGAAAAATTACCCCTCTACCCTTCCTGTCGAAAGAACTGAAATTACTATTTTTTAATTCAAATTTTCTCCACAATATGTCACACAGGAAGCTGCTGCCCTCTGGTGTAAATATCTGCAAACTACACTTGAAACTTTGGGTTACATCTCTCTTTTCTTTAATGAGAAAAACATTTTTTATTTTTTATTTTACAGTATCACAAAGACAAAGTGATAACAGCTTGTCAAAGATGGTTGGAAATAAATCTGGTAGCTGAGGTATGTCCATTAAGTAATTTGATTAAATATAAGTTATATGATCAAGTGTACAGTGTTGCTTGGTCTGTTTGATATAGTATAGGATACTTTCTGTATTGTCATATTTTTACTTCACTACTGAAGTTTAGTATTGTTATCTTGCTGATTAAGTTACTCTTGCAGTTTTGTGTAGAACTGTTGTTAAATTTGGGAGCTAATGTTAAATAGCACATTTTGCAACTAAATGTTCCACTCTTCACAGGGACAACTCTTAACTCTTGAGAAGCCCAGAGTGATTTGCTTTAAATTGCTTCTTTATTTTTTTTTTTTGTGCATTTTCTGTCCTTTTCCATTGCAGTTGTCATCCCACGTCAATTTGAGAGAGATACCTTTGGAACTTCTTCAAAAAGTACTTCATTCAAATAGGTCGGTATTACATGTATTTCTTGACCAATAAAATTTTAATGTTGACGCTACCCATAATATACTATTAGTTATTTGTTGTTTGCTTGGCGGATACAGGATTTACCTTCCCGAAGATAGCTGTATCTGGGCGAAGCGAAGCTGAGCCCGGATACAGCTATCTGAGGGAAGGTAAATCCTGTATCTGCCAAAAGCAAACAACAAATTACGAATTTATCCGACCACATGGTATAATAAACCCCCCATAACAATGAAGTTCAGAGGTATGATGAACATCACGAGTGCTAGGTATGATGAGTGATTTAGAAGCAGACCTGACACAAATGATGTTCCTAGCTGTGAATTAACTACACTGCTATTGGGATTCATTTATGTGCCACAATGATTTTATCTTTACTAAATTTTAGTCTGATAACTTCAAATTCTGTAAAACAGGAGCAGCAGATTGTTGTGACGTCACCAGCAGCCCAATGCCATTGTGACGTCATGACAAACAATCACTGCCCATTGTTTGCATGACAACGTCAGATAATTTATTTGTGATTGTGATGTCATCACTGCAGGATACAGAAAATATCTGTACAGGCCAAGTAGCCTGACAGATACAGGATATATACCCGCAGTTCTCAGCCAATCAGAAACAAGCATTGGCCTTGGTGGTCGGATAATGTTAAATCTTTACCTGCCAGTTGAAAATATTAAATTTAAGCCATCTGACATAATCGATTTCAAGACTGAAACACTTCTATTAAAAGGCATTCAAATCATTATCATTAAAAAAACACAATCATTTAAATCAAATAAATCTTACTTAAAACATTCTTGAAACATTTTTGATACTTTGAAAAAAACTTGCTTTTTCAAAACCATGCAAAAATCGATATAATTACTGTATAACTGTATGTCTGTATCATTCATGAATAATTAAATTGTTATCCAATTATCGAATTATCTATTTTTTAATGACAGATTATTCACCTATTCAGAGTTTGCACTCTTCAAGGCATTGGCTTTTTGGGTTTTCCTCCAAATAAATCCGCAGGTTCAAGTGATGCCTTCGTATAGCGCTGTGGTGTCATTTTTTAATGGGTAAGTCCCAATTTATTAGTCAACAAAACTTTTTCTTCAGATTCAATCATAGGCGTACACTCTGTACAAGATGGCTGTCTCGCTGTGGGGGGCTATCCTGTCTCGCGGGTGGGGAGGGGGCTGTGACTATTTTGCCCTGAAATTTTAATATGACGCGAATGTGACCAGGGCAGTGGATCTGCCCTGATATTGGTCATGATTTGCCCTGATGAGCCATTTGCCCTGATGCCAGGGGGGCTGCAGCCCCCCCCCGACCTCCTGCGAAATACGCCTATGCAGATGCTTCAACCTTATTTAGTTTCATACAGTTGAGAGCAGTAACGTGCCTGAAATCCATCATAAGAGACACCAGAAAAGGCAACTCTTGCCCATTGAAATAACTCAGAGGTAGAAATACGTAAGCACTTGACCACTGTACATGTGATTCTCAGAATGATAAATATTCAAATTGATTAAAATTCTAACAAAAAAAAGTTGAATAGTTCTTGTTATCATGTACTTAAAGTGGACATGAGCAATTAATGCTCCCAGCAAGAAAATGGAGTAACATAGATTTAAATATGCAAACATGATGCAGTACTTCCTCACAGTTCTGGTATTGTCAACTTTGCGATCTATGTCTTACTTCTGACAGATTGCCGAAAGGGCGTTCTTTGCTGGAAGCAGAAGAGGGACAACACTTCATCCCACTCTTCACTTCTCTTCGACTTCATGGCGTTACGGAGTGTAAGTGTTACTTAATAGGTGAACGATGAAATAAATGTATTAACAATATTGACTCTACTTCTCAAGTTAATGTCCAGTCATCACAGTAGTAGTTGTTTTGTGGTTTTGTCATGTCTTAAATTATCTGATGGGATAATCAGGTTTGTTGTGTACACATTTAATACTGCTGCAGCATTAAAAGATGATTATATCAGTGGCGGATCCAGACACGATAGTCTAGGGGGGGCCCGGACGTGTTTCGGCATTCGTGGGCCCGCGTTATCGCAATTTTTCTTCAAAATGCTACTATTAATCTTGGTGGTCTAGGGGGGGCCCGGGCCCCCTAGGCCCCCCCTGTATCCGCCACTGTATATTGTGACTTTTTAAGAATTTGCTTTCCTCACTTTGTGCTATAATCTCCATCTGACAACATTTGATTTCTCCTTTCATCTCTAAATGCCTCTAAAACACCCTTGTATTGTAGAAAAATTACTGTATGTACAGACTTGCATGCTCACTCATATTGACATGCCTCTGCCTAAGAGCAGAAGCCACTTGTCTCCAACTTTAATCTTCCTCTCATATTAAACACTGTATACTGTGTCAAAGCTTCTGGAGTCACCCAAATATGAAATTTTCATTTTAGACCTTTTCTTCGATCTTTCAGCAAGTCAAATGCATGACATTCAAATGATGAACATTGTGCCAAAAGCGTGGATTGTTAAAGTTTTAACGCAGCACTATCAATCCGTAAGTATTGGAGACAACCAAGGTTCTCTTACGATAATTTAGGTAACTTCAAATCAAAAATTAACACCAAAATAGTCTCTATAAAATGAAGAGACCTCCTTTACTGGAGCTTCATTAAATCCTCACCAAGTCACCAGGAGGCTAAAGAAGAATACTTCAATGTCATTGGGTGATGAGTTTCCCACCCTTGCCTCTGATTGGTCCAACCCACTTGCTACCAAGC
Organism: Platynereis dumerilii; assembly: GCA_026936325.1. Taxonomy (NCBI): domain Eukaryota; kingdom Metazoa; phylum Annelida; class Polychaeta; order Phyllodocida; family Nereididae; genus Platynereis; species Platynereis dumerilii. The sequence goes on from JAPTHN010000005.1 coordinate 37,583,857, forward strand.
TTGAATATGGTCCAGCTCATATGCTACCAAACTTGAATAATGAATATTTAGAGTACATTTTAACGTAACTTTGAGGCTTTTTATTCCTTTAATATGTAGACTGATTTTGAATGTTGTATTTTTTAATTAAAAAGTTTTAAATATACCTAGATCTACTATATGCAGAAAGTAAATTAACAATCCTTGAATATGAAAGCTGTTGTTTGTCATGGAGCCAACTTTAACCCTCTAAGTGCATAAATTCTAAAGCACATCTGTTATTTTTTCTTCATTGGGCAGTCTCAATAATTGTAATCATAATATCATAATATCTTTTTACAAAACCCGATATATTATAATTTAGTTGCAGGCAGGTGGGGATATGGCAGTGATAACTAACTACGATGACGATGCTGTGCGCCAAGGTTTTGTTTTGGATGAGGTAAATAAACATTGATAGTTTCGCAATTATCATTTATACAAAATTTAAAAAGAAGTATTTTAATTTCTTTCAATATTGTTACGCCCAACCATGGGGTAACAATAAAATTATTATTCAGGATGAAGACTTTCTTAGGTTGATCATTTATTGTAGATACATCAATCTCTTTGTGTAGAATCAATGTAATTTAATGTTAATTAATTGAATTTCTTTAACGTTGTTCAAATAATAAGAGTCAATAGTTCACTTGACTTTTGATGAGGAGCATATATTTATGCACCGGGGTGATTATTTATATGCACCCTGAGTGCCAGTTCATCCTGTCGACTGCGCCAAATGTTACGCCCAACCATGGGGTAACAATAAAATTATTATTCAGGATGAAGACTTTCTTAGGTTGATCATTTATTGTAGATACATCAATCTCTTTGTGTAGAATCAATGTAATTTAATGTTAATTAATTGAATTTCTTTAACGTTGTTCAAATAATAAGAGTCAATAGTTCACTTGACTTTTGATGAGGAGCATATATTTATGCACCGGGGTGATTATTTATATGCACCCTGAGTGCCAGTTCACTTGACTTGAGATGAATATCGGAGGACTTGACTTTCGGTGGGGTGTATATTTATATGCGCTGGGGAATGTTTATATGCACCGGGTGATATTTATATGCACCGGGGGTGATATTTATATGCACCGGGGGTGATATTTATATGCGCCCTGAGTGTCAGTTCACTTGACTTGAGATGATTATCGGAGAACTTGACTTTCGGTGGGGGGAATGTTTATATGCACCGGGTGATATTTATATGCACCGGGGGTGATATTTATATGCACCGGGGGTGATATTTATATGCGCCCTGAGTGTCAGTTCACTTGACTTGAGATGAATATCGGAGAACTTGACTTTCGGTGGGGCGCATGTTTATATGCGCCGGGGAATATTTATATGCACCGGGGGAATGTTTATATGCACCGGGTGATATTTATATGCACCGGGGGTGATATTTATATGCGCCCTGAGTGTCAGTTCACTTGACTTGAGATGAATATCGGAGAACTTGACTTTCGGTGGGGCGCATGTTTATATGCGCTGGGGAATATTTATATGCACCGGGGGAATGTAAACTTATATGCACCGGGTGATATTTATATGCACCGGGGGTGATATTTATATGCGCCCTGAGTGTCAGTTCACTTGACTTGAGATGATTATCGGAGAACTTGACTTTCGGTGGGGCGCATGTTTATATGCGCCGGGGTATATTTATATGCACCGGGGGAATGTTTATATGATATTTATATGCACCGGGGGTGATATTTATATGCGCCCTGAGTGTCAGTTCTTGATCAGGTATATATTGTCACTTGGCTGGATTCTTCATTTGGGTGCATATTTGGGAGCATATATTTGCCCAGGGATGAATATAAATATTTTCTGGAGATGTGATCAGGATGGTGACTCGATCAAGAGTGACGAAATCAGTGTGATGCGCCTCTATTTATCAACTTTTGGAAGTCGCGCATGCCCAGTGTTGCGTAATCTGTCAAAATGGCGGTTTGTTTGGATCTTGTTGATCACTCGCGATCGTTTTTACGATCGTTCGGGGGTCGGACGGACGATTTAAATCCATGGAATGGTCAAGAATAGTCTGTGAGTAGATAGAGTATTCAATTCTGAGTCTAACAGTCAAAAAATCACCAAATTCGGCCAAGAATTGGCTTCGGGAGAGGCCATTGAAGACATTTTGCACAACTGTCAAGACTCGGTCTTTTCGACGGGTCTTTCAGGCCCGTTTTAACACTGGAATGATCTTGACGACCTGATACGATGAAAGTACGTTCATTTCCGAGTCTATTGATAAAAAAATGACGAAAATCGGTTAAATATTGGTCTCGTAATTCGCCGTTGAAGATATTTGCATTATTGTTCAGTGTTGACAGCGCTTGTGGATTGTCAAAATTTTGACGGCGCTAGCTAGGTCGTCACATTCCCCCCTCCTAAAATTATACTTCGGGTGAAGTATAATTCACAAAATTATTCTCCTGTTCTTGGGGGTCAATATTGTAATGTCATCTTCAGAGTTGACATATTTTCCATTTCATCGGTGACTTGCGGGTAATGTCAATTAGTGAGTTGACATATTTTCCATCTCATCGCTGACTTGCGGGTAATGTCAATTAGTGAGTTGACATATTTTCCATTTCATCGGTGACTTGCGGGTAATGTCAATTAGTGAGGTGACATATTTTCCATCTCATCGGTGACTTGCGGGTAATGTCAATTAGTGAGTTGACATATTTCCCATCTCATCGCTGACTTGCGGGTAAATGTCAATTAGTGAGTTGACATATTTTTCCGTCTCATCGCTGACTGTTAGGTAATACACATGAATGTCAATTCACTAAATATATCATATTGCGAGTTACAAATATGATTCAGATGCTAATTTTGAATTCATTCTTTCTTTTCAGATTTCTGCATGCAAGACGATAATTGAAGAGTATTCAGATGATTGGATGAACCATGTGCATGCATTGTTCTTTGAAGAAAATTTTGATGGATTTTCATAGAAAGTTCTGCATACTGTAATTTGTTTGTCAGGAGATTCCATGCAGATATTGTTCATAGGACCTCTTGTTCTTCTTTGAATTAAGTTGTATTGGTTCTTCATCACTTAAGCCCAGTGATGATACTTCAGTGTAGCGATCGACCATTCTTGATGATGAATAGACTACCCATCTTCCATATCAGAAATCGATGCCGGCCTGTAATTTCATCAACATTTTCAATTTCACCATGTTGATTCAAAGTCATTGTTTCTTTCAGAGGATTTAACTTGCAGACATCTAGATTTTGAATCTGTCTTCTCTTCATATTTCGTCAGAGGCCCATTCACAACTGGATGATCAATTCCTTGAATTTCCCATTCAATGTAACACCCTTCACTTGTTCTAATCCAGGGATAACCTCCACTTCACGGATTTTCTGAACTTGGTGAATTGTTGAGCATTCGGTTTCAAGAGTCTCTGTACGATCCTGATTGAAGACCGCATTATTCTGTTCCACAGATTCTTCCAAGCGATTTCCTTCTGGAGCATTAAGTGGCACTTTTCTTCCCTTTAGCTGGAGTTCATCTCTCACAATGTCAATTATGCATCCATGAATTTTCAGAAAATCATATCCGATGATACCCTCTTCAGATATTCCCGCAACAACAATTTCATGCATGACAGCGACTGATCCCAACTGAACTAACCCATTCAGTAATCCCAGGACAGGCATTGGCGCTCCGTCAGCCAGTTGCAATTTTCTGCCAGTTAGTACCCCTAACTGATAATTTTCATCCCTGCATAGCTCTCTGTACATTTTCTCTGAGATGATTGTGCATCTTGCACCAGTGTCAACAAGAAAGTTCACCTTGGTAACCCCAATCTTCCCTGTGACAGTCATTCTTCGCTCGAATCTGTTGATGCTGCAAACACCAATTTCCTCAGTCAATGTTCTCACGGTCACCTCTTGGCCGTCAGAGATGACCGTAATTAGTTTAAATGTTCTTGACAATTAATTTTCAGATACACTTGCAGAAGCTCAGTGAGATTCGTAATGGCTTCAACGATGTCTTGTCTACTTCCAGCTTCTTCAGTGTCTATCATGTTAATTTTCAAATTTTCTTGCAGCTTCTTGTCTTGGCAAATAATTTCCATATTTTCTTGCAGCAGCTTGGAGAGATTCACAACTGCTTCAGCAATGTCTTGTTTACCAGCGCTACCTTCAGTATCTTTCAAGTTGTGAACTTCTTCTTTGTGTTTTCTGGTCTCATCACGCTGATCTGAAGAACTTGCTTGACTGTATCTTCTTTTGCTGCCCTTTTCTCTGTCAAATCTTCTGTATTCATTGTACTCATTAACCAGGTTGACAGCTTCATCAATAGATTGTGGGGCCTTCAGGTACTCTACGAAATACCGTAAATTGTCATCTTCAAGACCAAAGAAAAACTGTCTCATCATCATTTCTTCAAGACATTCTCGGCTAATTCCTGATGGATAGGCTTCGTGGATAAGACGCTTCAAATCAGCAGCATACTCTTGAATACTCTCTTCTTTCTTGAGCCACCTTGTGTAGAACTGCCTGATCTTGGTCTGCCTGGTCTCTTGGATTTCGAAACGTTTCTGCAGCTCATCAACTAGATCATCATAGTCTTTCGTTACACTTTCTTTCAGGTTGAAGACAAACTCAGCAGCATCGTCTTGAAGGCACGTCAATAAATGCTTTAGTCTTGTCTCATCGTTCCATGTAGCTGTTACTGCTTCAAACTGGCGAATAAAAGTTCTCCATCTTTTCTTGCCATCATAGGTTGGGAGCTCGGTCTTGAAGGTTGGGACATCAGGCTGATGACTTGCATACGGGTGGTGTCTTCTGAATCTCTCCCACTGTTCTTCTTTTTCTTTCATATTATTTTCCATTTTCTTGATTTTCAGAAATAAGTCAGATATTTTGAAAATCAATGTTCTTGTATTCTGTTATAACCAAGTCAATTTCAAAAGCTTTGTAATTTGAAATGTTCAGTTGAGTCAATAAAGTTCAATTAGTTGATCGTTGGCATCCATGTACAGCTACAAGCATTGCGTCAGCCTTGTCTTCATCATGTTCATCCAGTTGAGGATCGTCTTCATATTCTCCTCCAACTATGTTTATTCATGTCAAATGTTCTGTTTTTAAGTTTCAATAAAGTTCACGGTTCGTACCGCTGAATCCAATTTTCAATGTTGAATGTCAATGTCAATTGGACCCTGTCAACTGCGCCAAATGTTACGCCCAACCATGGGGTAACAATAAAATTATTATTCAGGATGAAGACTTTCTTAGGTTGATCATTTATTGTAGATACATCAATCTCTTTGTGTAGAATCAATGTAATTTAATGTTAATTAATTGAATTTCTTTAACGTTGTTCAAATAATAAGAGTCAATAGTTCACTTGACTTTTGATGAGGAGCATATATTTATGCACCGGGGTGATTATTTATATGCACCCTGAGTGCCAGTTCATCCTGTCGACTGCGCCAAATGTTACGCCCAACCATGGGGTAACAATAAAATTATTATTCAGGATGAAGACTTTCTTAGGTTGATCATTTATTGTAGATACATCAATCTCTTTGTGTAGAATCAATGTAATTTAATGTTAATTAATTGAATTTCTTTAACGTTGTTCAAATAATAAGAGTCAATAGTTCACTTGACTTTTGATGAGGAGCATATATTTATGCACCGGGGTGATTATTTATATGCACCCTGAGTGCCAGTTCACTTGACTTGAGATGAATATCGGAGGACTTGACTTTCGGTGGGGTGTATATTTATATGCGCTGGGGAATGTTTATATGCACCGGGTGATATTTATATGCACCGGGGGTGATATTTATATGCACCGGGGGTGATATTTATATGCGCCCTGAGTGTCAGTTCACTTGACTTGAGATGATTATCGGAGAACTTGACTTTCGGTGGGGGGCAATGTTTATATGCACCGGGTGATATTTATATGCACCGGGGGTGATATTTATATGCACCGGGGGTGATATTTATATGCGCCCTGAGTGTCAGTTCACTTGACTTGAGATGAATATCGGAGAACTTGACTTTCGGTGGGGCGCATGTTTATATGCGCCGGGGAATATTTATATGCACCGGGGGAATGTTTATATGCACCGGGTGATATTTATATGCACCGGGGGTGATATTTATATGCGCCCTGAGTGTCAGTTCACTTGACTTGAGATGAATATCGGAGAACTTGACTTTCGGTGGGGCGCATGTTTATATGCGCTGGGGAATGTTTATATGCACCGGGGGAATGTAAACTTATATGCACCGGGTGATATTTATATGCACCGGGGGTGATATTTATATGCGCCCTGAGTGTCAGTTCACTTGACTTGAGATGATTATCGGAGAACTTGACTTTCGGTGGGGCGCATGTTTATATGCGCCGGGGTATATTTATATGCACCGGGGGAATGTTTATATGATATTTATATGCACCGGGGTGATATTTATATGCGCCCTGAGTGTCAGTTCTTGATCAGGTATATATTGTCACTTGGCTGGATTCTTCATTTGGGTGCATATTTGGGAGCATATATTTGCCCAGGGATGAATATAAATATTTTCTGGAGATGTGATCAGGATGGTGACTCGATCAAGAGTGACGAAATCAGTGTGATGCGCCTCTATTTATCAACTTTTGGAAGTCGCGCATGCCCAGTGTTGCGTAATCTGTCAAAATGGCGGTTTGTTTGGATCTTGTTGATCACTCGCGATCGTTTTTACGATCGTTCGGGGGTCGGACGGACGATTTAAATCCATGGAATGGTCAAGAATAGTCTGTGAGTAGATAGAGTATTCAATTCTGAGTCTAACAGTCAAAAAATCACCAAATTCGGCCAAGAATTGGCTTCGGGAGAGGCCATTGAAGACATTTTGCACAACTGTCAAGACTCGGTCTTTTCGACGGGTCTTTCAGGCCCGTTTTAACACTGGAATGATCTTGACGACCTGATACGATGAAAGTACGTTCATTTCCGAGTCTATTGATAAAAAAATGACGAAAATCGGTTAAATATTGGTCTCGTAATTCGCCGTTGAAGATATTTGCATTATTGTTCAGTGTTGACAGCGCTTGTGGATTGTCAAAATTTTGACGGCGCTAGCTAGGTCGTCACAATATACTACTTTGAATTAGTTGATAATCGATTCACTTGGAATCACTCCTCTTAATTTGCAGTTAGCCTAGGCTTCTTCAGTTTACCATTGTTATACCTACATCTATGCTGTATTGTGTAGCAAGAAAGGCAGGCAAAAAGAGTCAGAAATTAAAAAAATGCTTGGCCAACAAAAATTGTTAACTTAAGTGATATCCAGTTATATGTCCCAATAGATCTACTAGAAAATCAATTAATTTTGAAATTTATTCCTTCAGTCTGAACAACCACAATACCACTCCGAGTTATTTTCTCTCCATGGATTCCACTTCGAACTGAAGGCAGTTGGAGACTCAACCGAACATGGAAAGTACAGTTTTAGTATTCAGGTAAGTTCTATTAACACAATAATAATAGTGATTTCTATACCACCTCTTTCAGTAAACTGCTAAAAAAATAAGGCTTCTAAAAGTGTTTGAAATACTTTATTTTTTGTCAATATTGAGACCATGCAGCACAAGTTGTCATGATAAAAATTCTTTGTGGTTCAGAACAAAACTTTGTGTGCTTCAATCTATTTTGTTTCTCTTTAACAAAAAAAAAGGGCAATATTGACTAATTATCCAATCTAAATTGTTAAAAGCTGACGATGTGTTTCATTGCTGTATAACTAGCACATATATCATGGCATTGGTTAAAGATATGACATGTAATACTTGTAGAACCTTGACCAATATAGATTTGGAATAATGCCCCAACCAATAAAAGAACTAAATATTCAAAAGTTCACGGTGTGTCTCATTACTCTACAACTAGCACACATATCATGGCCAGTCTGCTAACAGACTCTCAACGAACGGCACAGCTGGAGAGTCTGCCAGAAATCGGATGACCTCCAGGTGACACAGATATCAATATTCAAATAGGTCAGGTCATTCAACCAGGCAGAGGGACCTCATCACTTGTTTTCATACGCACAGCTGATTGTAATCAACAATGTTAAACAATCAATGAGTGCACTTGTACTTTCTGCCAGCCTTTCACTGTGGCCAAACTGCAGTGACACAGACAACACTAATTGATTGTTTATGGTTTTCTAAATAGAAACTAATTGAAACAAGAAGCAGACAACGATGAAACACTCAAGCATTAACTTAATTACTTTAAGAGATCTGAAACTGTTATCTATTACCTGTCACTCAGGAGGAGAGTTAATCTTTTTGTTACAACTTCACAAAATAGTGTTATGCTGTGGTCAGGGTAAGCTCAACAAGCTTACACTGAGAAGTGGCAGTGCTTGTGGCTGTCTGGCTGGCTGCCAAACAGGGACTACTCACAATTCCCTGGCCAGGAAAAGCATGATTCCGCCAAAAAAAAAGTTCCTCAACAATTACCACTTTGCAGCAATAACACAATTCTAAGCATACACTGGCCGATAAAAAGTTATTTATTATTCAATTCTAGACATAATTCAACAGACAAAATAGTTACTCCACAACACTGTAGAAAAGTAACAGTTGCTGAATCTGAAATCTGTTAGAGCCTCACACAGCAAGCAAGATTGTAGTTTCTGTTATGGATTCCAGAGGGCACAAAGATAGCCAATTTTGTGAACCTATTGAGCTCTAAGTTTAGAGTGTATCATGGCAATGGTCAAAGATATGACATATTTCTAGAACCTTGACCAATATAGATTTGGAATAAATCCACTACCAGAAAAGAACTGTTCAAAAGTTGATGATGTGTCCTATTACTCTACAACTAGCACACATATAATGGCACTGGTCCATGGCATGACATATCTCCAGAGCCTTGACCAAAATAGATTTGGAATAATGCCCCAACCAAGAAAAGAACTATTCAAAAGTTGACGATTTGTCCCATCACTCTACAACTAGCACACATATAGTGGCACTGGTCAATGGCATGACATATCTTTAGAGCCTTGACCAATATAGATTTGGAATAATGCCCCAACCAAGAAAAGAACTGTTCAAAAGTTGATGATGTGTCCCATCACTCTGCAACTAGCACACACATCATGGCATTGGTCTAAGATATGACATATTTCCAGAGCCTTGACCAATATAGATTTTTAATAATGCCGCTACCGAGCAAAGTCCAATTTAAGAGCTAGTTGAAAGTCGATGATTAATTTTGTGACTATGGTCTCAGAGATCAGATGGTGTATTTTCGTACTTGCAGAGCCTAAACCAATATTGATTTAAAGTATAGTGCTCTCCAAAATAAATCTATAAATTTTCAAATTACAACAGTTACTGCATCAAACTACCAGAGATCGCTGTCTTTCCTTATCTTATAATTAAAAATCTCATCTTAACATTCTAATTGTCACTTTTCTTGCAGCGTTTGAGACCTGGGGATTCATTGCTATCATTCAGACACAGTGAGCGAAGTACGTTCTCTATGCGGCCTGAGAGGGATGTCAAATACTCAATGAAAATCCAATACTACAAGGGAAATCACATCAAGACCTACAGTACAGGTCAACTGAAGCACACTTTTGGGCTTGGTGCCAAAACTAGCAAAGGACAGGTAGGACAAAGATCCTCTTGTACAACAAAGATCCTTTTTATTAAAGACAGGCAGCAGGTATACCCTATACACAACATGGTGCTTCCTGGTAGCGACACTCTAATCTTCAGGAAGGTCCTTCACATGATCATCATCCAAACATCGCTTCACAAAAAAATATATTTCCCTATTCTGTCAGTAACCTTTTTTCTTTTTTTTCTGTCCTTCAATTTTTATTTTTATGCTTGCTAAGTTACCTATTATTATGTTTCTCTTTATATTGCCTCCCTACATTAATTGTTTTGTTTTTTATGTAATTATGATCATGTGTAAATAAACAAGTTCTGAGTTCTAAGTTCTGACCTTGTAAAGTAGGTCAAGGTCATCCAAGGTTTTCTTCAATTTATGGCTCATTTTCTGAAGATGTGAATTGCTAAATTGCTAAGCGATCGATTTCAATTATTCTAAATTCATATAGTTTTTCTAGATTTTCTTTAAACCTATTGCTTCTCATATATTGTCAGCTTTTAAGCTCCATAAATCGTTTTCCTGCACTATCTAAATCATTACTTTAAAAATTCAATACCTTTAATATACTTTTTTTTTTCTGTCCGTTTTTTCTTTTCAGGTCTTAACAATGGAAAACATGACTCCGCCTCTTTATGTTTCTTTTGCTTTTTACTTTCCACCATCTTAAAATAATTTTTCTCTCAATTCAATCTGTAAAATTGTAATTTGTATTGATGTTTATATGTATTTTGTCTAGTTATAACTTTTGTTTCATATTTTAATATACATGTTTCTTTTTTGGTAAAATCTCTTCACACTTTTCGCATTTTTGCTGATTTTAATCTGTTGTATGGCATTTTTGTTTTCGTACTTTTATTTTCACATTTATAATGCTGTAAATATCAAACCTGTTTTTATGTAATAAAATTGTATGACAAACACTAAATTGTTTTACAGGAATTGATTTATTACTAACAAGACAAGGTCGGAAGGATGAGATCATTTCCATAAATTAATAAATAGAAGAAATATCAACAATAAAGTCATCAAAAAATCAACAAAGACAATCATAGGCCTATAATAATATTACAACATACGACTTACTATATCACACTGATATAAATTGGGAAAAAGGTATCACACTTCGGGAACATTTGGTATGTAAAGATAAAGGCAACAATATGAAAAATTTAAGTCAAGTATATGTATCCTAATTTCTAACAATATATCAAAGAGATTAATTCTAATCAACACAATAATAAGTTACTAAAATTTTAACTGCAAAAAGTATAATAAACCCTTTGAGCAAACTGGTTTTCCTACAATTATCTTTTAAATTTACAATTAATACTACATGAAACTTCAACTGACTTTTCAAATGTAAAATGTGTATAAATAGTTAATGACTAAATTCTATGATTACTGTATACATGTATAATACATCAACACTGTTGTATTTGTGCATTTGTAAGTCACCCAGTCTATTAATACATCTTCTAAACGTTTGTTGACAATGTCATGTTGAACGTATATTTACTATATTATGTGATGAAAATGCTCTAGAATTATTCCCAAAAAAAAACAAAAAACTTAAATATAATATCTAGATATATTTATCTATTTCAAAAATATCAAGAACATTAACTAATCAATTCACTTCCAGTATTTGGTGGTAAATATAAATAAATAAAGCAATTCCCTACAAAACCCTAAATGAATTGCCACTTTTTATGAAACTTAGGGCTCCAACTAGCATGAAAGTATCAATTAAAGCAGAGAGAAATTAAATGCAGTTGTTCCAGCCAACCAATTAAAATTCGACGCCATTAACAATTCAAGTCAAATGTAATAAACTAACTAATAACAATTTATATGATAACGCAAGCAAAATTTAATATCTGCTTTAAAATAAGACGTTCTCAGCAAGGCTTGGCATTATTTCATTGGGTGTCTGATGATACTATGGTCCGAAGGGGAGACTTGGGTAATGTAAACCCAAGGGTAAGTTGATCGCCAGGGTAATTAATTGTTCCCGAGATAAGTCGTGTGGGTTCATTTTCCAAGTCAACTGGGTTATTTCACGGTGAGGCATGCCTGAAGAATGGGCCCTATGATGCTATGTAATATACATGTATAAATTATGTGAGGCAATGAAATTTAAATGTTTAATTAGCAACAGATCTGTGTTGCAGGTGCCTGAGGAAAACTTATGTACCTGTGTTACCGATACTGCGAAGATCAACATACCCCCAGGGATCAACATACCCCGTCAGTAGTCTCCCCTACTCTTTGGCCCATCGGCCTAAGCCTGAAAATATCAACCCCTAGGCCCCAATAAAATTGTAATATTGCACATATCAAAGTCTGTTTATTGCCTTTACCTGCTAGAAGCTGCACTGTCATGAAGCTTCAAAAGCTTCACTTAAAATGGTCGTAATCTCATTAACAGCGACACAACTACAAGTAGTTGTGAAATGTAAAATACCTAAAGTGCACTTCATATAATCACCATATATGATGGGAAGGTAAATTCCTAAGTATTAAACATTTGTAATGTTGTAAATGCTTATCTGTTATTAAGGTAGAGATCAATAGCTTGTTTTAAGTTGTCGACATAACCATCAGGTGTCACCACTGGATGTGGTTCATCGCTTTTCCTGCAGAGGGAAACAAAGAGTAATATTAATGGCTGCAAATTTGAAATCATTTACACAATACAAAGAGACAAATGTGTGGCCAAAGCACATTAAAATTTCACTGCATCTGATTTATTATGAAGTTAATATATTGAAAATTAACACTAACATGCCAAAATTGATTTCTTCCTCAATTATCAAGCCTTCAATTAATTGAAATTTTTACTATATCATCTCATGGACTAATTTTACTCTTAATTAGCTGTAGTAGAACTCTGAAACCCTGCAGAATCTATTCTTCATGATTCATAAACTGTGAAACCTATAAATAAAATGTCTCACCTATATTTTCCTGTCCGTACTTGAATACCCTTCATACCAACTCCCTGGGCACCCCCTGCATCATAATTAATATCATCTCCAATCATGACTACCTGCAAATACACAGCAAAATGACACCTGTAATAAAACCATATATTCAGATCTTTAAATTTAATTAAAATATATATATATATAAATGCGGACCATACCTCGTGTGGTTTTAGACCCATGTCTTCCAAAGCAGCATGGAAATACGGTGGAGAGGGTTTTCCTATAACATGTGCATCACAATCACAGGCATACTGAAACAAGAATCCAATAATTGAGGTTTTAATTCAGTTGAGTTGAAAATCAATATGCCCTTAATCAATATTAATCATGCGGAGGATATGATGAGTGAATTGCAAACTTTTTTCTTCTACTGAGCCTCCACATGCGACTCATCATACTAGGATTGGATCTTTAAAACTTTTTAGATCTTTGTCTCTATCGTCTCGGTTAAGGATTGACATTTTAACTGCATCTCACACATATCAAGCAAACATTTCCATTGCCTTCAGCTTTGCAACCCATGGGTTCTTGTTCTGACCAAAAACTTGGCAGAAAGGCTGTCATAGGTCTAATATTTATTCAAGTGGGTAATCTTCCATGTTCTTGTTTTGTGGTAGAGGTGACTAGGAGCCAATTCTTATCTTAAATTTCTTTTGGCAAAATGGTGATGAAGTTGTCACACCTACCTCTAATGCTTTCATGAACGGGCCGACGTCCAAGATAATTCCATCTTCCCCATGACTGTAATACTTCCTGAAAAAAATATAGAACCAGAAAGGATTTCCATCAACTTTTCAAAAAGAAATGATAATTTTTTTAATGCATGTAGTACATGAGATGATGAGATAATTATATTAAAATTTCACGAAGAATTTGAAAAATTAACTTACCCTCTCCCCATGGATAATAATACTGGCTTCTCTGAATTAGTTAAGACCTTGAATGCTTTATTTAAATTTTCATAAGAGAATCCATCTGTGGCGTCTCCCATTAAAACGCAGTTGGGATTCGACTTGTCAATTCCTGAGAATTCACTTTGGAGAGCTGAAAACAGAGAGTAGATAAGTTGAATGACAACAACAGGCTATTGAGGCTAATATGTGTTTAAACATTACAGTCTTGATAATGAGGACAATACTCCTTTTGCTTCTAGTTATCAACAGTTATGGGCACAATTCAATTTTATTCAATTCTTTTTTCCACATGACTAGTCTCTATCATTGTTTTAAATCTTGACGGTGCAACAATGGACAGTCACATCACATGTAATGTAATATAAATAAATCACGGTTTGTTGATGGCCCAGCAAAGCACAGCTGAACTGTACACTGCCATGTCGCAATGCATTGTTGCATACATCCTCTGTAAAAAGGCATTGCTTGAAACTACCTCTATTTCTGGACTGGCTATTGGGAAGTCCGGGACTGAGCTATTCCATGATTCATGAACAATAGAATAGCTCAACAGAGCCAAATAATATTCATTTAAATCTATTTACAAGAATTAAGCCCTTACCATCTTTGATAAGAAGAAACGGTCTGAGTCCCTTTTCTCGGAGGTATTTAGCAGCCAGTGGAGCGGGTGTGAATATCTCATCATTATTTACTTCGAAGCCCATATTTCTTAGTTTTTCTGCAAGACTGTTCGTTGTCCGTGAAGAAGTGTTGGAGCAAAATCTCATCGGAACACCACATGCTTTTAACCTGAAGGAAACAAAAAAAGTCATATAAAATATCAATATTAAAAAAAAAAAAAAGATTATAGGTCATGTATTGCTTTAAAATTTTCTCAAAATCTTCATTTTCACATGACTCTCAGTCAGACGTTTCTCTGCGCATGGAACACTGGTTAAAAAAAGGCTTGGTATATAAATATATCGGCACCTGTACAAAGAAAAGAGGCTTAAGATTTCTACAGTATCTGCAGAAGCTAAAGATCTAGCAGAATTCTATACTTCGACAGCAACAATTTGCAGAATTCTGCACTTTTTCATGAACAATTCAATGAATTTTCCATCTCTGCATGAATTCTGCACCTTTGCAGGAATTTTATACACTTCTGCAAAATGTCTGCACTTTCGTAGAATATTGTGTAGTTCTGCAAGTATTTCAGGTTCCGCAAACAATTTGCATAATTATTTCTGAAGTCTAACCCATAGACCACCATGATAACTTTCTGGCCACTGCCCTTGAGATATCAAACTCATGGAATATCTTTATCAGTACTTGTATCATAGGACTTTCTCAGGATTCAATTACAGCAACCTTTAGTGTCTAACACAACTGTACAAAAGCATTGAGCTCCAAATATCAAAGAAAAATGTATACAAGTGGTATCTTGTCTTAAATTATGAACTTTGAGAAGGTCCTTTATTGGCAGGGGCATTACTACAATTAATATAGGTCAAGGATATAAAAATTCTATTTGCCATTCATTCTTTGACCAATGCCATGATATGCGTGCTAGTAGTGGCAGAGTGA
This sequence comes from Platynereis dumerilii, assembly GCA_026936325.1. Taxonomy (NCBI): domain Eukaryota; kingdom Metazoa; phylum Annelida; class Polychaeta; order Phyllodocida; family Nereididae; genus Platynereis; species Platynereis dumerilii. Next base: position 37,599,022 of record JAPTHN010000005.1, read on the forward strand.
TAGAACACATCATCAACTTTTGAACAGTTCTTTTCTTGGTTGAGGTATTATTTCAGATCTAGATTGGTCAAGGCTCTGAAAATATGTCGTTACATTGAACAATGCCAGGATATCTGTGCTAATTGTAGCAAGATGGAACACATCATCTACTTTTGAAAGTTCCATTATTGGTAGGGGCATTATTTCAGATTTATATTGGAAAATATGTAGTTTCATTGAACAATGCCATATATAGGTGCCTGTCATAGAGTGATGCAACATCATTTAGTGTAAGGCAGTTCTTTTGTCGACAATTGTATGTCAGTGAAATTGGTCTATACCTAACAAAATACATTTAACTGGGAAGGTTGAGTGTGTGTACAAGGCATTGACTTCTTCCATTGCTATCCAGAACAACAAACCAACTGGTCTGCTTCGATAACAAAACATAAAAAAAGAAAAAGTGAGACAATCCCTGAAAGAAAGAGTTCACACACTGCACATGCTAAAGGACAACAGTATCCACACTATTGAAGCTCCTTCCGATATTTTTCTTCCTCTTTTTGGCAGATGAGGACTTCTTCCTTTCTTATCCAGAACACCAAACAAACTAGTCAGTTTTGATCACAAAACATTTTTTACAAAAACCCACATGCTAACATCAACAGTGGTCACACGACTGAAGCTCTTTCCGATATTTTTCCTCTGTCTATCTGTCTGCCTCTTCATAGCAAATGAGGGTCTGAAATGGTTTTCCATCCCAAATGATCTTATCCTACCAAATCCATGGCATGTTTCGGAAAAGCAATAAAGGCATGAAATGGAATTTCGACTTCATTCAACGGATTTCACTTTTTGGTGTGGATTAAATCACTGAATTTCAGTATCAGATAAGTGACTACCACAGAATATACATTAAGTACTTTACACCATATCTTTCATGTTTACGACAAAATGAAACATTTTAAATTAAGTATGTTTCACTGTCTGCATGTAAATCAATTGTAATTGGTGCAACTGTTTGTTTGCAGTTTAGCTGAGATTAGCTCCCACTGGCTGAAGATCTTGAAAACAGCCCATTAGCAAGCAATCATGAATTATTCTGTAGTTCAGCACCGAGTATGGGTATAGCCATCCTACTCTCTCAGGCCTAGGGGATTTTCGCATAAAAACACAGGCCTTATATTATATATCTGCTAATTCAATATATTTCCAGGAATTGTGGTAATGTCTTAAATATTCAAATCTTTGCAGTTCAATTCTTCCTGGTGAAGCCAATTCCAGAAGGTTTGCATTATGTTACAGCCTCTATTCTAGGGTTACAATACCAATTCAACATTTCTAAAGGCACCTTCCTAAGGCATGCAAGAATCTCCTAATGGCCAACTCAGAAAAGGGACTTTTTCCAAACAGCCTTACATGCCAACGCTTTTGGTGACTAAAATATCAAAGAGCCATATAGCGCTAGATCATGCAGACAGAGTAAGAGCCAAAAAATATATATTAAGAAAACTTCCAAAAAAGAAGAAAAGAACAAGAACCCAGGGGTTCAAAATGGAGGTGGTAGGTAATCATTAATAGACTGTGATAAATTTCAGATTTTAGAAATAACCCATTTTCAAGCCTCAAAATAGCTTTGTGGCATATATGAGATATGGAAAAATGAATACATTCTACTAAAGAACTTGGAAAGAGCATTGAAATGATGTATGGAAATGTGTACGATTAGCCCGGTAGCTCAACCTCCTTTTTGTGGAAGGAGCTGCGTGTTCGTTTTGGTGACTATCGTATGATAATGAGATGAGAAGACTGGGAATATTAGACATATACTCCATTCACCAATATAATTATTTAGTCTCTGTATTGAGCACTGGATACAACAGTAACTGACATCCACCAAAATCCAATGAGCTCTGAAAAACTGAGTCCCAACACAAAATTTGTATCAAAATATATTCGAGAAAATATCAGAAATCCTAAATTTTTTCAGATTTTAGGTTTTTATGAAAATTTCATAAGATTGGCCCTCCAAATGAGTTAAGGAGTTATAATTTAGACATCTAACATGTCTAAAGAGTTATAATTTAGATATCTAAATGCAAAATTTCGGAGGTCTATCTCCAAAATTGATGGAATCATAGAGCATTGAAATTTACATACATTTTTTTTTTTTGCTGAATTTCCTGTTATAAATTTTTGTAAGGGTATTTAGACCCCTAAAAGGCACATTGAGGGTATTTAAGGTGACTCAACCGTGGTAGTTTGATCATACAGATTTTTCTAAAATTTTGCACAGGTAGTCTATGGGACCCATACATTCCAAAAATGAAAAATAAAAAAATTTCACCAACTCGTTTGGTTGCCATGGTAACAGCATGTTTGGCCTGATGACTCCTTAAAAGTTATAAATTGAGTTTTTGGTTATGTACCACAGAATAGAGCATTACATGCATTTGTCACACAAAAATGTCAGAAATGTATTCCAATGGATGTAAACCAATACATTTGCCAAAAATTTGAAGAAAAAGGTTAAAATACTTTTTTCTGTAAGAGCTCAAAGGGCACAAACACACTAATTAATTGCAGATTTTGCATGCATCAATTTTGGCAGTAATCAAAATTTAGGAAAAGGATCATACAGATTTTCTTAAAAATTTGCTTATATCATAAACAGGTTATTGTCAAACAAATGTCCAAAAATAAAAAATTTCACCGAGTCGTTTTTTAACTGCAGTACCATGACTAATACGCCAATGTCAATTTAAAGAAATAAAGACAATTTTAGACACAGTTGACTGAAATTAGTTGAGAAAATTCTTTTGATAAAGATGAGAAGCTGAAACTTTGAATTAGCATAGAGCAGGTGTTACTGCATTCAATAAAAAAATAATTATGCTTCTAGCTGCATTAGATCTCATTTAAATAGCAAATTACTGGCTGCCATGCTGTTAAAAAAAAAGAACAGAAAATGGTAACGTCACAACTTTTTCAGGGCCTGCAGCAGTGGTGACGCTATGTTGCTAGGCAACCAGGCTGCTCAGAAGTATGTGCAGTGTACCACGGTTGAGTCACCTTAACATATAATATGGCAGATTTTCATGTCCATAGGTGTAACCCTTTCTGACTTATGCTCCGGAAACTAAAAAAATTTCTTTTTTTTAAATTTCCAATATTTTATCAAAATAATTTATACATTGCTTAAATGTGAACACCAAAGGCTCATATATCCTATAAAACCCATTCATTTGCCAAATATCATAAAAACAAGTGCAATAGTTTAGGCACAGTAGCCAATACACAATGTGTGATGCCGCCCATAGTGGGTCCAAGCACGATTGAAACGAAGTCACGACCAAAATACAACATGCAGGCTATTCATTCCTATGCCAGATCCTTGCTCTATAATCAAGTTAGTGTGCTTGTTTGACTCCAGACATCTCCAAATAAAGTGGCCCAGTTAGGGCCCAAAAGACATTTTGAACATGCTCAAATTTCAAATTTCCCGCCAAAACTTCCACTTGTCATTGTGACTGCATAAATGGAGATGTGTACACACCTCCATTAAAAACAGAGGAGACCCAGTGAAAGAATGAAAATATTCAGAAAAAATAGGAACTTCAGGAAAAATAAGAAACATCAGAATGGTGAATGGCAGCAAAGGAATAATGGGAAAGCTGTTGTAAGCAAATGGTAAGGGACATCACCAGAGCAATACCAATACTGCTGAAAGACCAATAGTAATATCGAAAACCTTCAGACTTTCCAGTGTGAAATTCAAATGTAAGTAAGACAACAACTCCAGGAATAATAGTTTCCAGTTCTTTATCTATTGAGTCAAAGGAGGTTATTCTTCAGAAGAAACAATTTATATACAAGGACAGTCCTTTTCCAGGCAGGGGCATTATATTGAGACTCTACATCGTTCAAGGCTCTAAAAATAAGTTATTTCTCAGACCAATAGTGTGACATGGGTACTAGTTGCAAAGTAATAAAACACACAGTCAACTTTTGAAAGGGTAATAATTCCAAATCTATCAATCGTCGAGGCACTATAAAACATAACATATTTTTACAAATGCAGTGATATGTGTGCTGATGGGACAGTGAAGAAACACATCATCAACTTTTGAACAGTTTTTTTCTTGCCAGAGGAATTATTTCAAGTCTATATTGGTTGAGGCATGGAAAATACACTTCAACCTCACCTTACGACCACCTCTCTAATGCGGGCACCTCGCCATTACGGACATACAGGCCTGGAACCGAATATTTTCTCTGTCTTTTATGCTTAATAAAACCTCTCTAATGCGGGCACCTCGCTAATGCGGTCAACTCGCAAATGCGGGCACTTGCTGGGGTACAAAAGTGCCATTCTGACCTCACCTAATCCGACCAGTGTTGTATTAAGCAGCTGAGTATACAGTTGTATTAACAGAAATGCATATCGGCGACATGCTGACAGGGCGAGTGTTTGTTTAACTTGCAATCTATGGATGGACATTGTCTGTCTCATCAAAGAAAGATGGTCAGTATACAATGGCAATTAGAGACTGGGGAATAATGCAATATTCCAATTCCATGATTGCTGATTACATGTTATCAACGATCATTGGGCTAAATTGCAGTTCAGCATTGAACTTAATAGTCAGGCTCCTGCCTCCAACACCAACAAGAGCAGGTATACTGCCTCCATATCCCCCATGCCCTGCACATCTACCTATACCCACCAGAATTCCAATTTTAGTTATGCCAAATATTTCCACCAGGGGCACAAATGCGCATACATGTAAGGATGTGGAGACACCTGGGGGTGGAGTTCGCTTTTAAAAATAACATGGCTGCAGGGCAAAAGCACAACAAAAAGTATTTGGGATGTGGAAATGGTTATGATATTTATTGATTTATGGTCAGATTTGACAAGTTTAGGGGGGTCTTTGAATGTTGGGAAAGGATGAGCATTGTGCATGGTGTGGTGTTTGAGATATTTGATGGATGCCATGATATAGAGACTAAAAGTAAAATCCCACATAGCATAGCATGGGGGATAATTAAGGCCAATCAACACGCTAGCGACATACCCTCAATTGTCCTTAAGTTTTAGTCTCAATTCAGAATTATTGGAGATGGATACAAAATATTGCTGTCAAGAAGGAAAATCGGCTTTTTACTAACCTTGTATTAGTTCTAAATTAATTTCTAATGATGACAACTTATAATGATCCTTCCACTTTTAAAAGCAGTCCAGGTAGCATGAGGTTTACAACTTTCTTTTAAATTTAATTGATGGGAAAAAAATCAACTGTGCTACTCAACACAAAATTAATTTATAAATATGGGAATATGATGAATCTCATTCAAATCATTTTGTTATTGTATGTCATTCCATTAGCCTTCTATGAACATGTTGAACAAAAGAAGGTGGCAAGGTGTCAGACTGAAGTGCAATTAATTATGAGAGGGAAGTGCCATACAATGCCTCATAGATCCAGTGGTCAAATGCAGCAGAGCCCTCTGTTGGTCTCGGCTGTAGCAGAGCCCTCTAGTGGCCTCTGCAGGCCGACCTCTCCAATGCGGCCACCTCGCTAATGCGGCCACTTGGCCTTAGAACCACTGGTGGTCGTAATAGAGAGGTTGAAGTGTATATCATTTCTTTGATCGACCAGTGCCATGAATCCCATGATATGTGTGCCAGTTGTAGAGTGATAAAACATGTCATCAACTTTTGAACAGTTTTTTTCTTGCCAGAGGAATTATTTCAAGTCTATATTGGTTGAGGCATGGAAAATATATCATTTCTTTGATCGACCAATGCCATGATATGTATGCCAGTTGTAGAGTGATAAAACATGTCATCAACTTTTGAACAGTTTTTTTCTTGCCAGAGGAATTATTTCAAGTCTATATTGGTTGAGGCATGGAAAATATATCATTTCTTTGATCGACCAATGCCATAGATCCCATGATATGTGTGCCAGTTGTAGAGTGATAAAACACATCATCAACTTTTGAACAGTTTTTTTCTTGCCAGAGGAATTATTTCAAGTCTATATTGGTTGAGGCATGGAAAATATATCATTTCTTTGATCGACCAATGCCATGATATGTATGCCAGTTGTAGAGTGATAAAACACATAATCAACTTTTGAAAAGCTCTTGCCTTGCCAGAGGAATTATTTCAAGTCTATATTGGTTGAGGCATGGAAAATATATCATTTCTTTGATCGACCAATGCCATGATATGTATGCCAGTTGTAGAGTGATAAAACACATAATCAACTTTTGAAAAGTTCTTTTCTTGCTAGGGGCATTATTTCAAGTCTATATTGGTCGAGGCATGGAAAATATATCATTTCTTTGACCAATGCCATTATATGTGTGCCAGTTGTAGAGTGATAAAAACTTTTGGACAATTCTTTTCTTGCTAGGGGCATAATGTCAGATCTATATCGGCAAAGGCTCTGAAATTATATCATTTCATTGACTAGGTGATGTGTGCTAGTTTTTGAGTGATGAAAGCATCTTGGAATTTCAAGTCAGTTCTTCTGCAGTGACAGCAAGTAAGCAAAATGTTTTGATGTGAATAGTAGCCAAATGATTTAAAGCTAATTTTTTTTGCACCATTATTTGAAAATTAAACTTTTGTACTGTCATTCTTACTATGTTGCTTTTGCATAATTTTGTCAGACACCAAAACATTTGAATATTTGGCATAAGTCAACTTTGCCAGTATGAAACTTGATGAAAGTCACATGGAGTATTTCTCAGTCCACTCAAATGATTACATGAAAAGGACACACTGTTGGGCCCAAAAGTTTTTGTATTACTGCGAAATAAGCTACTTGCGTAATTTCGTCAGATGCAGTGTAAATATATTCTGAATTTTTCTTTGAACTTTAGTAATTAGTTACCTATTTTTAATAAACTTTAATTAGGTTTGTGGAAGTAAAAAAACTGATTTATTTGAATCTTTAAGAGTAATAAATCTAAAGTATTGGTATTGAGATCTGGTTTAAAAATTTTAGGTATCCCAAATGTTGGTCAGACCATGTTGTTTTTATCATTATTGAGATCTGAAAGTTATACTTAAAAAAAAGTAAGTTTATGTGAAAGCAATTGATTCATTTTTCACTTTATTTGGGAATTTACGAAAATTTTTTCCCTCTATTTGACTGTTAATTTATTTGTTTATTTGTCAATTACTTGCATTTATATTTTCTACTATGTCACTTTTAATCTTATGGATTTGTTTTATGTTCTTTTTGGGGAACAGTTCTCTTTGTTTTACAATAAACAAGTAACCAGTACCAACAACTTGTTCGTTTCCTTCCGATCCCATCACACATAAATCATAAAAACATTAAACCCTGTGAAGTTACATTAAAAATGCACTGCAAATAATCCAGCTTAATACCAAACAGGCTGGAGCCATACAATTTACATCCTCAGCCTTGCTAGACTCCCCAAAGAGTATACACCCAGGCCAGTGTTTTTGGAGCCAAGTCACTCTTCATTGAAGTTCATTCTGCCAACAGTGCCTATAGCTAAGTACCCATTTGCAATTAGCTGAAATGGAGCAATGACTGGGATTGGAACCTGCATCATCTCAGTTAGCAGGCAAGCACCTTCACCACAAGACCATAGTACCTCTGTATCATTCAATATTATTGAAGCATTCAGACTGTATCCTCTTGTGCAGAATTTAGGTAAATAAGTCTACTCTGGACAAATAACACATTGGGAAGAACTTCGAGTGTGTGTGAGGCACTGACTTCTTTCATTCTTTCTCACAAAGAAACTAACTTGTCTGTTTTGATCACAAAACTTTTTTTAAACGTGATTCAAACAGAAAGAGTTCATCTGCTCCACATGCTAAAGGACAAACATGGCCATACGACTTCCAATATTTTTCCCCTCTCTCTCTGTCTGCCTCTTTGTAGCAAATGAGGGTCTGAAATGGCTTTTCCTGCCAAACGATCTTATCTTGCCAAATCCATAGCATGTTTTGGAAAAGCAATAAAGGCATGAAATGGAATTTCGACTTCATTCAACGGCTTTCACTTCTTGGTTTGGTGTTTTCCCCCACATGTCGAAAAGGATTAAATCACTGAATTTTAGTATCAGATAAATGACTCCCACAAACTATACATATATACTTACACCATAAATGAAACATTTTAAACAAAGTATGTTTCGCTGTTGACATGTTGAAAATTGCAATCCATGTGATGGTCTGTTTGCAGTTTAGCCCCACCTGAAAGTCTTGAAAAGCTGAAGGTCTTGAAAACAGACCATTAGCAAGCAATCATGAATTATTCTTGAGTTAAATTTCTAGTTCAGGTATAACCTTCTTACTCACAAGCCTTCCGCCATTTATACATATGCTAATTCAAGGTATTCCCATTATACTAGCGGTAATACCTCAAATATTTGATTCTTTGCAGTTTGTCCTGATCAAGCCAATTTCCCGATGGTTTGCAGTATTTTACAGCCTCTATTCTATGGTCACACTACGAATTCAACAGACCTATAACAATGTGTAAGGCGCCACCTTGGGCATACTAGAATCTCCTTGATTCAAAAAGGACTTTTTTCATACAAACTGTGAAAGGAACTTGTTGAACGAAGTCATAATATAAATGCAACATTGCCAATTGATTCATTTGGTGTTTGTTATTCTGAAGATTGCATTATTTTACAGCCTATATTGGTTACAATACAATGCAAACATCACAGACATAAAAGGCAGCCTCCTGGGGCATGCTGAAAGCTCCAAGTGGAAAATTCTGCAAAGGACTTTTTGCCACATTGCCAATACATTTGGTGACTAAAATTCTTATTGGCTTTGTTTTATGTTACAGTCTCTATTCAAAACAATTTTATAGATACATAGGCAGCCTCCTTGGCCAAACTATGAAAATGGCTTTTTGATTAAGTCATACATATATGCCACATTGCCTAAGCATCTGATGACTAAACTTCTGAAGGTCTACATTATGCTATAGCCTCTATTCTATGGTTACAATACCAAGTCCGCTGGTCTATAAGGCAGCCTTCTAGGGCATGCAAGAATCTCTTAACGGCAAACTCTGAAAGGGACTTTTTGAAACAGTAATATATGCCAATTCTTTTGATGACTAAAATATCAAAGTGCGATATAGAGCTGGATCGTGCAGACAGAGTAAGTGTCAACAAAATGGAAAAAAATATATTAAGAGAACATCCAAAAAAGAGAGACAAAAAATAGTGGAGATCCAGAGAAAGAATGAAAATCATCAGAAAAAAAATATAGGAATTTCAGAAAAAAATATGAAACATCAGAATGGTGAATGGTAGCAAAGGAATAATGGGAAAGCTGTTGTAAGCAAATGGTAAGGCCCGTAAGGGACATCACCAGAGCAACACCAACACTGCGGAAAGCTCAATAGCAATATCGGAAACCTTCAGACTATCCAGTGCGAAATTCAAATGTAACTCAGCAACTCTTAGTCAGGAATAACTGTATTTTAGACAATGGGGAATTGTTTACCAAGGACTATAGTTCCTGGCCAATGAAGGTACAGTAGGTTACTGTTTTGAAGATATAATATGTACACATGGGAAGACCTAACAATGAAATGTTAATAGGGAAGTGAACTTGTAGGGCCTAAGTCCACACCAAGATACTCCCTCTTCCCAAGGGCTGGGTCTTTTAATTGCCTTGACATATTCGCAGACTCGCAACATAGTTGCTTGCATAAAACATGGAGTACAGAGCATCCTCTCGCTTTACCATGTTTACGCACATGTGATAAAATTGTGACTGAAAATGTGGACTCCCATCGTGGGACCAAACCCGAGACTGTCAGTGAGGAAGGCGAGTGTCTTAACCACTGAACTAGTAGTATTACCACTAGCTGCTTTTACAGTGTCCACTCTTTCCCAATTCTAACTAAGCAAGTGGCATGAGTCCTGGAAGGCGGATAGAGCTTTCGGAATGAGCTTTCCTCATAGAGCTTTCCTCGATCAGACAGAGTTTTCCAAATTAGAAGAGGGACCGTCCATGAAAGTTTTCCTCATCTTGATATTGATTGGCACAGCTGCCTCCAGGAGAAGGCAATAAGAGGGATTGATCACAGGTTGAGGGACGAATTCTGGTGCCTAATAATGAAATGGACAGAGAAAGCATGGAAGCTCATGCCCTTATGGATCCATGATGCATGAAGGGGGTACTGTTCGGACGTAATTTATAACTGCATATTTTGGAGTTCTCGGACGCAAGAGGGTCCGCTGTCTAAATGCCTTCCTTTAGAAAATAGACCTTGTATTACAAATAAAAGGAGGGACTTACTATGACCTATTAAATTCCTAAGGGAACTTATTTTATTTAACAATTAGAGGAGGGCCATTCTATTACAATTTAAAAGGAAAAAAGAGGTACTTTCTATTACCAATTAAAGAAAAGAACTTCTTTTAATTATCAATTTGAGGAAGGACCTTCTTATATTACCAATTAGATGAGGTATCTTCTATCAACAATTTAAGAGTGACCTTCTATTACAAATTAAAGGAGGGACATTTCGTTACCAAATAGTAGAAGAACCTTCTATTAACAATCACGGAGGGTACTTCTTACCGATTAGAAGACGGACCTTGTGTTACAAATTAAAAGGAGGCCTATACCCAATACCAGCCAATGCATAATAAATATAGATTTACTAGAAATGCCCGTTTTGACATCCTGTATTTATGCACTTGAAGGCTATTTAAGACGGGAGGAGACTTGGATGAGGTGGAGGATGGTTGAAAGTGCCTGTCAGGAAATTGTATTTTGTTAAAGTAGTTGCATGAAATGATGCAGCAAATTAGAGAGGAAATAGGGAAGAAAAATAGCTCAGTAGAAGAAGAATGAGGAGATGTTTGAAAGTGGGTGCATTTGATGAAGACATGACAGAGGATCAGTGTTTAACACCTGGGAAGAGCAGGACAGAGACAGTGTGGACAAAGACTTCCGACAAAGCAAGGCAGGACCCCCTGATGCTACAGTTTTATATAGATATAGATAGATAGATAGATAGATAGATAGATAGATAGATAGATAGATAGATAGATAGATAGATAGATAGATGTATGGAACTCAATCTACAATTGCAGTAGAAGCTCCCTTTGAACAACATTCATTTGCAACTCAGGTCTTTCCTTTACATGATTGCTCCTCAAATTTGGAATTGAAGGTTCATCCTCTAACTGCTTTTAGAAGCCCCTCCTCCGGTTGATATTTGCGATAGACAGCCCCTATTTCACACCAAGACGTATTACTATTTATACATATTCCTTGCAACTCAAACCCCAAATGCCTACTGCTCCAGAACCGAAGGAAGGGAATATATATGTAGGGAATATATGGGCTATGCTGAAGCTTAACAATCAGGCGTGACCCCTAAGGCTCAAACTGGATCAGAATAATTCCCCAAGGTCTATGCCCCTGGTTCTCCTGAGATGAGATCGAACACTTCCGGAGCGTTCCAGAAGGGTAAATCCAGCCATTCAACTGGAAGAATGCTCTCATACCCCGAAGGAACCCCCACCCACTCTTGTATGATGTCATATGACATCACAATACTGGCAGTAAAGGAGGCAGGCAATCCACTTCAACCAAGCAACTATTTGCACTCTTTATTTCTCAAGATATATCTATATATAGGCAGTATAGCCCTGGGTGTGCACTGTGCAGCATTTGATCCCAGAGGTACAGAACACCAATAAATTCATACAAATGCACATATATATTACAAGTGTATATATTTGACATTGTAATTCACGGTTTCTTTCATTTACGACCACTTGATCTACATTTCTCACAGCATGCAGCGAGGGTGGCCTCACTTTTACTCAATGCTACTTCTAATTTCCTGATTTTAGGATCAAAATTTATGAATATGATTTTTTGGGGGTCTAAAAAAATATTAAATTACTGGCGCGGGGGGGGGAGAGGGGCACAGGCCACAGGGTCAATATGAAGGCATTGGCCCTCAGGCCCCCCCCCCCACAGGGACTCCAGTGCCGGAAAATGCCGCCAAAATGAGCTCGTGCAGGGGCAGATCCAGGAGGGTCCAGTAGGTCCGGACTAGGGATGCACGGATATCCGGCACAGTATCCGGTATCCGGTCGGATATTGAAATTTGCAGGATATCCGGCATCCAGCAGAATTAGGCATCTGGACCGGATATCAGAACCGGATATTTGTCATGGTCAAAACTTCGTGAAAGGATAAAATTTCGATAATAGATTAAAGAATGTTATTAGAACAGAGTCAAAACACGATTAAATCATCTCCAAAATCAAATTATTAACATAATGAAAAACATTCCACCAGAGGAACAGTCCTCCTGCCGAACATGGTATCTTTTGGCTATGAGAAAGAAAAGTTATTATCAACCGCGAATGCCGAAAAGCTCCTTTTTCGTATGTTTATTATCCGGTTCCTACTATCAGGTTGCCATCCGGTATCCGGCAGTTAGTCTGGCCGGATTATCTGGTATCTGGTATCCGGCTATTTTCACTATCCGTGTATCACTAGTCCGGACCCCCCTTTCAAGCTAAGATATTCAATCCCGACATAGAGATCCCCAGCCGCATTATTTTGCTCGGCCTTTCGTGTCTCACCTCTGGACCTCCTCCTTTCAAAATTCCTGGATCCGCCCCTGTCGGGTCCATTGGGTCTGGCTTTTTGGTTTTGTTGCCCCCCCCCCCACGGTCATAGGTCAACCCGCCTGGGGAAAACTCGCCAGATGACAACTCACCAGGGCCAAAACTCGCCAGATGAAAACTCGCCAGGGCACTAACCGGCCAGTATACTTTATGATTTATTATTATCACTTTAAATGAGCTTAACTGTATCATTGTTAATGTTGAGAAATAAAGACAAAGTTGCCAATCGTTTTGTACCTTAATTCCCAAACAAATTGATCACAGATGGTTACAATGTAGCACTCAAATAAAATTGAAACAGTGAAGCGTCTAGGTCTATAGGTGCGTCTTTCTATTGACATCTACACTATATTAATAATTATTGGGCCTATGTGATCAAATTTGTTTGATAGGCACTATGTATAGCTTACATCAAACTTTTTTACATTTAGGGCCTACAATTATTTAAAGTGATTGCTAACTTGGAAGTTGGAGGCTGTTGAACTTATAAATCGAATCAGGACCTGACTAGAAAGGAATTCAACTGCATTTTATCTATCTATATATCTATCTATCTATATATCTATCTATCTATCTATCTATCTATCTATCTATCTATTATCGATCTATCTATCTATATATCTATCTATCTATCTATCTATCTATATATCTATCTATCTATATATCTATCTCTCTATCTATCTATCTATTATCGATCTATCTATCTATCTATCTATCTATTATCGATCTATCTATCTATCTATCTATCTATTATCGATCTATCTATCTATTAATTGGTAACGGCAGGCTATACAAGTAAGTTTAAAACATTTAGACATTATAATATCCAGTGTCTTAACAATAACAATGGGTTGGCCTATATAATTAAATTTATTCATAGTATGAGAATAGGACTATGTATAGCATAGTTTCGATCATCCTTCTGCTCTTTGCAAAATTTGTTGAATTTAATAAATCAATTTTCTTCATAATGCACGTGATTAAACCAGAGTGTAGTATAGTATAGGCCTAGTAGCCTAACTAAAATTTTGTGTTACAGTTGGCGTCGACTCTTTACAACAAAATTAATTATTTTTTTCCTTGAAAATTAAAGAAAGAAAGACCATGAATAACATATTAATATCAAATATCATGTAATTTAATTTCATTCTTTACACAATTTCTTAATTGCTAAACATACATGTTTGTTAATTAGTAGGCCTACAATTAACCTGGTAAGATTTCTGTAATTATGTAATCAATTGCTTAATTCAACAGCAGCGTCAATGCAATGCAATTCAACTTCACACCTTTTCCAGAACAATACAAAAGGGAAACAATACATTATTACCCCAGACTGCATGTCTCCTGTCAATGATAAGATTTAGTTTAGAAATGAAGAACGAAATGATTTATTACCAATAATTAAAAAAAATATATATTACTTGAGACGTAAAGATAAAATGTCCAGGATCTACTTATGTGTTCACTCTTCAGTTTTCCGTAAATTAATTAATTTGAACATGTATTGTATGTGAACTTTCCCTTTTACTTTATTTTTTGAAATTAAAGTTTCCCTGAATGATAAAATTCTTTGCTTAATATTCATGCTGTCATGTGTAGTATAATATAAACTTGTGATTAATAACATTTTTGGCTAATTTATTGAAGTAACTCTTTTATTAAATAAATTATTTAGTTATTTTTACATACTTTTTCTTGATAGTTGCTCCAACCTCCAGCACATACATTGTGATGACGTCACAATACCCATTGTTAAAACTATATTGCTACAAGGTAACAAACTCCAACAATTGTGATGACGTCACAAAGTTGATGTCCAGCTACACAGGTCTTTTTTTCCGTGCGTACCCGAAATAAAATCTAGGGTTCATTTAGTGCATCTATTGGCCATTTCAACAAGAAAAAATAATCGTACACCTTAGAAATTTTGCACAGTTGCCAACATGAGCAGGCTGCACAAGATAATGTAAAAATTAGATAAACTTTTGTTCCAATCCCAACCTATCATTCAGGGTAACTTTAAGTCATGATTTCCAGTACATTGAAAAAAAAAACCACGTAACATGTTAAAACAGTGCAGCAATAGGTAGGCCTATCGGGTTTTCTTCAAGTTTATTTTTTGACTTCAAAATTAAACATAGTTATGCATTTTCGGGAATGATTGTTATCCCTTCATCAAATAGCTAATTTAGTTTGAAAACAGTTTTTTTTCCAATGATCTTCTTTTATATATTTTTTAAATAACAAATAAATCGATGTTATGTGCATGTTGTATACTGCAGGCCTAAATTGCAGCTAGAGGTCTATGCCGTGTTTTATAGCCCTGTGTATTAGCTGTGCATAATGAGAACAATCGTTTATGCCTAATTAAACTTCACAGACAACTTGAATCAGAATTTTTATTTAGGTTTTATGAAATAACAACCAAACATGAGGCTATAATCATAGATCTATGGCTATTATAGGTCACATGGCGAGTTGGGGGACTGGCGGGAAGTCACCTGGCGAGTAGTGGACCTGGCGAGTTTTCTCCTGGCGAGTTGACCGTTCCCCACTTGGGCCACCTAATTGATAGTCATAGATCTAGGTATAGATGTTGGCTATAGTAACTGAGTCTGACAAGCTCAGTGATTAGCACTGCTGTCAGACTTAGGATGCCCCCCCCCCCCATATCTTATCATGCTGCCCAAGCATGCATGCTGCCTGACTGTTGCTCAGAGCCAGTGCCAGTGGCATTGATCCTCATAACATTAATGAATGAAAATCACGTGGTGCAGTTTTGCGGAACACTGTCATTTGTTTGTCTTAGCTGTCATTCAAGTGAATGCATGGGAATTGCAGAATTTGATAGCACAGATATGAAGCTACATTTTATAGTAGAACAATCCCCAAAAAAGCAATACAATCATACCTTGCAATGGCTTCAACAGATCCAGGGATAGCCACATCGTTGTCATACAAAACACCATAGATGTCCATCAGAATGCCCTTGATGTTGGTGGCATCTTTGTACCAGTCTCCTACAGGTCCTTTAGGCCCGTTGTCCATCGTTTGATAGCTCTAAATTGCCTGTGAAGTGTCGAGAACACTGGTTACAGCCAGTCTATATTTTCCCAGTGGCAGTCTGTCAGTGATCAGAAATGTTTTGACAGCTCCCGGAAGACATGCAACACCTCTAGTGGCCGCCGCCTGAACTACAGAGATAAACAAACATGGCTGCTCCTCGTGCAAACTATGAGAGTTTCTTTCAAGAAAACGCAAAGAATATCCAAGGATTCCTTCTGGATATCTCCGGAGTGTTGCTAGATGGTGTCACACCAATTGAGGGATCTATTGAAGCAGTCAAAAGGTAATTGTAGCGACTGTCATTTGTGTTTGCAGTAAATTAAAGACAATGAATTAGAAGTGGGCGTGGCATGTGTTGTCTCCATTTGACAGCTGATTGCTAACAGCTGCTCATCAGCTGATTGCCAGTAATTGGCTCCAGTATGGGAACTTAAGGTACACCCTGACCGTTCCCCTTCACTTAGTTTGTCTGTGGCATTGGTCAGAACCTATTGCCAGACATAAAAGTTGTGACAAATTCATTATCATGATTACCTGATTATAGTTCAAAGTTATTTTAAGTTTCTACTGTCAGTCCATCTTGCATGGTTAATGGTCAGTCTGGACCAGAGAGACTAGAAAACGGACAGTGACCTAATTTGATTGTTTTAAAAATGGCATAACCTTAAGTATGATTATTTACCTCAGGCTACAGATCTAATTTGAAGCAATTTATTTCAAATTATTTGGCCTTTACCTACATAATATTCTGGACCATTCAACCAATAATTAATTTGATATAATTTCAGTAAAATTAAAAATCAAAACTATATAAATTAAGAAATGGATGAGGCCAATAAAGATCGAGTCACAGCCGAACTACAAACCAGTTGACTATTAAATAATAGCATTTTAAATGAGTATCAAACAGTTCAAACACTCTAGCTATTTTCAGGTTGAAAGCTGCCAACATTCCTCTTCGGTTTTTGACAAATGAAACTCAAAAGAACCATCAAGATATTGTGAAGAAACTACAGAATTTAGGATTTGGAGCAACCAAAGATGTTGTCTTTGCACCTGCACCAGCAACACGGAAGATTCTGTTGGAAAGAGGATTGAGGCCTCACTTGGTTGTGCATCCAGGTAAAATAAATGGATCATTTCATTATGCCAGACATAATAGATCTTTAGCTTCTCAGAGCCTTCATGTGTCCTTTCTATTAAAGCAGTTTTTCTAAGGTCGGTCGATAGGACAAAAAAAACTGTCTTCTCAATTTTTTCAAAAATTGTGGGAAAGTCCAATTATTTTTTGTTACACGCAAAAATCTGTTGGGTCGGCCAATCTGATACGCTGGAAAATTGGTTGTGTTTGGCCTTAGTTTCCTAAAATTGTATCAAGTGAATACTTCATATATATGATTAACTGGCTGCAGAGTGTCAGACTTTCAAATTCAGCAGCCCGTTTTAAATGAAGGGTCCAAGGGGATTAAAAAAAAAAACAAATGTCTGAAGCTGCATGTATAGATCTAATGATAACATTTTAAAACATATAGGCCTTAATAATGTTCATCTTTATTCATGATGTCCAAAATATAAATTCCAGATTGTGCCAATACCTTTGATGATGTAGACAAATCAAATCCGAACTGTGTGGTGATTGGTGATGCTGCAGAAAATTTCAGCTACCAGAATCTAAATGACGCATTCCGAGTTCTCATGGATGCAGAGAGACCGATGTTGTTTTCTATGGGACGAGGGTATGCAATTTTCTTTTTATAAGTTTGAGTAGAAGTTAAAGATGGTTGGATGGTTGGGCTTTGCATCCTGTATTTATGCTAATTATCGCAATATTAGGACACAACACTGAGACGAAGGATGATTGAAACTGCTGTCCAACATGAGTCATGCTTGGTTTTGAGGGCCCTATTGTAAACAAATATTTATACTTTTAGGTTTTACTGTTATGAAACAAGGTTTATCTATCTATCTATCTATCCATAAGTCCAGGTGACCCAGCCAGAGCAGGTTTCAAACCCGGGACCTATTGATTGGTAGCTGCGTACACTCCTAATATTATCTAATAAACAATTAAAGTTGTGACAGTCCAAGTAATTAAATGAAGCCGATACAATTTTTCCCACTTCTGTGATTAATTTTCCTACTACTTTTTCAGTAAATATTATAAGGAAGAAGATGGCCTTCATCTGGATGTGGGGGCTTACATGAAGGCATTAGAGGTATGTATGAAAAGCTATTTTCTAAATTCAATCTGCGTAAACCATAGTGGTCAATATGAAATGCACATGGCTAACATTTGAGTGGAGTGATCCAGATGGTTCAATCAAAAAAAGTGATTCAGACATCCCATAATATGATCCTGGCATTTGCTTCTCTTCCCGCGTGACTGCAACGTGTGACTACAACGTGACTAAAAAAAAGAATAATTTCCACAAAAAAAAAAATTCCCCCCCCCAAAATAAAAAAATTCCCCAAAAAATGATGCTTTGCCATTTACCTATGAATATTGTTAACCAAGCGAGTATTTACATGTTCCGTCTTCTATGCTGTGGCATTATCATATTAAGTTGATGATTAAGGACTTTTTTTTAAAGTCATACTTATTTTTGACACCTAGAGAATCTAATGGAGTGCCTTTTTCGTTTTTTGGTAATTTCAAAATAATTTATGTCTTTGCCGAATAAAGTTGCCTTAAATAGATTAGTTCTCGTGTATAAAATATATATATATTCAAACTGAGTATCATATGATATCTGACATTTCAGTATGCTTGTGATATAGAAGCTGAAGTGGTGGGAAAACCTTCTCCGACTTATTTCAATGAGGCCGTGAAGGATATGAAGTTGCAGGCTTCCAATGTGAGATTTTTATTCGAATTAGACTAATAAAACTAATCAAGGCAGCTGGCAAATTTTAGCTTTTAGAAAGAGAAAATTTAAATGCCAATTTCTCATAGAGAAGAATGCTAACACACACAAAACCCCTTGAAGTCTGACAACTCCCAGTATGCCAGTTAGTTGGTGGGTTAGGTCAAAGCTGACTTCACTTTCTGATGCAAAGGTCCCCTTTGGCACAGATGTACCTTGGGGTCATCAGAAAAGATTTATCCAAAGACACAAGTGAGATCACCCCCTGGATTGGAAATACAGCCATTTTCCAAAATGGCCGCCACAAGGGCAAAAAGTCCAATATCTCCGCTTCTATTTCAGCTAGAGAGACAAAATTAGGGTCAAAATATATGTTTTTGGGGTCAGAGAATCCATTGAAATAGTTTCTAAGTTTGAAAAACCAGTACTTACACATTTTATTGTAGCCCCTGCTTTAAAAATGGCCGCCAAGCAAGGTTGACAGCACCAGGGCCACTGTTAGTGAACATTTTGTGTTACTTTGATACCATTAGGTTGTATCATCTGCCAAAAATGTTGGAAAATCAATCTCTACTCAAAATCAACATCCTCTAACACAATTAAAAATAAGACATACTCAATATCAGCTCCATTGAACAATATTTATGTGGTCTTCAAAGCCTCTTAAGTTTCTTCACTTCGATCCATCACATTTTGGAATATGCTTTTCATGATAATTTTGCCAAATCACAATCTAAATTTAGGACATTTACATTCCTGATATCAGCATTTAGCATCAACCGCCTATACATAAACAGCATCAAGCTGTGGCTCCATTTAATTTTAGTTATCTCATCGTATCCTGACCTTGTAAACATTCTGTCAATTTACTAATTTTTTCGTCATCACTTAGCTTTCATTTTAATTGTCCAGCAATTCAATCATGGTATGTTCAGTAAATGAAAAATGTGACAAATTGATTTTTTAATATGTATACACTGTGCCATGGTATTTGGCTGAACACAGCGAGCCCAAACCAAATTTGCGGTTAAAAAAATGCCCCAGCATAATGATAGGCATCGTTACGAAGCTGAAGATGTGACGAACAAGCAGATGTAAATACCAAAAAAATCTGTTGAAAACTTTTTGAGATATTGCAATTTTTCAATTTCTGTTTTGTCACATTCTTTTGTTTGGGCGATATTCCATCTAACTGGGGTGCAAGTTACAAATTCATGTGAGCAAACTTCAAAACAATATATTTGTGTGTTTTAGGTGATATTTTAAAATTAAACAGAATGTTATCTTTATTGGGAAAAGTCCCATATTGACGTAGTGTGTGACAAACTTCTTTTTGTGTATTTATAAGAATTGTGTCACAAGCAATAGAGAATTATTTGCTGTCTTTACCAAGGAAATACCACAATTTCTTGATTATTGACACAAAACAAATTACATAATAGTTGTTGTTTAATAATTGAAAATTAGAGTAGTAAAAAGATATGGCTATTCTGGAAAGGTATAATTCTTCATGAAATGTATGGTTATAAATACTTAGATGTCTGCCTTTGGCACTCAGGGAAATAGACTCAGGCCAGACTGTAAAGAATAACATATTTTCATAATCCATGGGAAAATTTGAAATCAAAACAGTTTGGTTGGATGGCCAGTAATCAGTCACTTTTGAGACATTCCCACGGGAGGAGTTATCTCTGAACAAAAGAACCTGTTTGCTTAGGGGAGACAATTGGGCAGTCACAGACTCTCAAAGACCAGCCTCTTCTGATTTCTAATTACCATACTCACCAACTAACTTGCACCTGATTGGTCTAGAGCAGGGCCATTCTCTACAAATGTGATAAGGTCTTTTTTTATAAGGTGGCCTTTGGCAGTTTGGTATTTAAAAGAAAGAAGACGTGCGCAATTGGTTTTATGAACTTTGGTATCTTAATTTTAATTTAAAAAAAGGCGGTGCTCATTTAGTTGGTTTCACATTCATTTTAAAAATAAAATCACAGAACTATGAAATAGGGTGAATGGATTGGATGTCAGGCAGTGCACAGGTTTAGAAACTCGAATAGACATTTAATATACAGTGTTTTAGCTATTCATAACGCTATGGTTTATCAATTTGTTATTTCATTCTTGAAATGAGTTGAAGTTAATGACAGAAGACCATGGATGTTCTTCTACTGAAAAACCTTTTATCATTCAATTGGATTGTAGTCAAACAGTATTATACAGGTCAAGTAATGTTAGATTATTCAGCCAACATTGTTGTTTGTTTCATAAAATCAAAATAAAGTGAAGTGTTTTCCCTTTACTCTCCCTAATTGATAGGATAAGAATATATCAGTACAAAAGCTCTGTCAAATATGTACGGACATGCGTTTCATAATACTACTTGCTAATGCCCGGGGAATAGTTGAGCATGCAAATTTTTGCAATTCTTATGAAAAATTTACACTTTACTTGGAAATTACGCATGCATGAGTTTGTCACACCTTTTTTGCATTAAATGCAACAGCATAATTTAAAAAAAAAAGAAAAAAGATTACTATGTCTTTTGAATGATATTTTGTAACATTGAAACTGGTTTTGCAAAGGCGGTGCTCATTTAACAGACTCTCCACATGACTTGTGATGTTAAAAATGGGGTGTGATAAATCAGAAAGTGAAAAAATTCAATATCTCAAAAAAATTTTTCAACAGATTATTTTGTTATTTACATCTGATTGTTCATCTAATCTTCAGCTTCGTAACGGTGCCTATCGTTATGCTGGGGCATTTTTTTAACCCCAAATTTTGTTCGGGCTCGCTGTGTGAATAATCTTATGTGCATAGCTACAATAGTCACCAAGAAATAACCCAGCCACTGCAGTGTCAATCAGAGTGACAAAATGTGTGTCAGTAATTTTGAGATAGAAAAAGTTTGACATGGGTTTAATCAGTATTCATGAAAATTTGAAGACTGGTGGAAAACATTTATAGTGTGCTATGCTATATGACTTGTAAACAGAGGTGGCATGCATGAGTCGCATGACTTAGATGAGCTGAGGGATATTAACTTGAATAGTATGCTGCCCCTGCCCAGGACATCTAGTGATCACTTTCATGTGTTTATTTTGAAGATTTTCTACCCTTTCCTGCCAGTCATAACCATCTTTGAAGACCAATACTAAAGCTAGTAAGCAAAAAGTTAGAAAAATGTCCTTTTTTGGTGTAAGGAATTAATTAAAATGCGCATTGGAGGACATATGGTTAGATGATGCAATTATTCAAAGGGAGCCAAAATCTTACACCATGAGTATCTTCTGATGAAGCAGTCATTCATCAGTTCCCTTTCATCTTAATGTGAGGCTGATTCATTCCTCCAGATGCTGCTTGAATAGTCTTGAAGAATATCATATACTGAGGACTCCAACGTCCTCAGCCTCATATGACTCTCAACCCAGCACTGTCTTCACTACCATGACAAGGACTCTTTCAGTGTACAGTGTCATCATTGACAAGCTAGTTAAAGATACATGTAGCATGTAGCTCTTGACACTGCCTAAGTTGACATGTAGTCTTATCAGGGTCTCAACTAATTTTGCCAGCCCACTCCATTTCATAACCAGGAAAAGAACCCATTAGTTCCAGAGAAAACAAGTGTACTGTCATGAGAGGTTATGACTCAATGAAATAGGGTAGAGTCAGTCCAGCTACTGATATGCTGGTGGGGGATGAGGATAACTGCACAGAGGTCAGACTTTTTTTCTGACACCAGCCTGATCAACCCCACAAACTCAATCATCCTGTCAGGACCAGGACTTAACTAGAATTGCAATAGTCCTCATGTGACTATAATCTCTCCAATTGTAAAAGGGTTAGGTATTGATCAGCCTCCTCTGGTCAACAGATTATTCAAATTTCAACAAAACCTTAGTGCAGATAAAACCATCACAGCAGTATTCCATACCAAAAAGGAGACAAAAAACCTGTTTTATGTGGCAATGAAGCTGTATCTTCAATCTAGAAGTGCATTAGTCATAAAAACCATCTATAGACAAGGGCTGTGTGTGTTATGTTGGCCTATATATGACAGATTGAAGACAATAAGCATAGATGTGGCTGATTTTATGATCAGCCCCTCAGAAAAAATTTGGAGTTATGGTACCACCTCAAGCAGCTCATGGAGTCTTTATCATAGTTGGTTACAATACAACAATATTCATCACAACCCCTTATTCTCTACAGCTATGTGTACACATGCAATAGGCATTGAATCAACCAGCTCTTCTGTACAAGTAACCAAACCACCAGAAGTAAAACATCCTTGATACAGTTGATGTGGGAATAATGGCAAGTTAAAAGTTTGTGACATCTCTAAAAGGCTATGTACCATCCCTACAAGCTTTATGCCTAGTAACATTGGTCATCAAAATGGCTCTGACTGGCTAGAAAGAGTAGAAAACAAAGACATGACAGTGGTAACTGGATATCCTGGGCACTGGGCAGGATAATTTGCTAATATTTCTTAGCATAATTCATATCCCTCAGCGAAGTCATACATGCTACATATTGTACCTCCGTTCACTGAGTGTCTGAAATGTCTAACTATGGCATGGCATACCATGAATGTTCTGCACCAAACAATAAATTTCTTGAATCATCCACAAACACCTTACCAATATTTTTTTCCCAAAACATATTTTCACACCTGCAGTGGAAACTCCTGAGTCTGGACTTGGTGGGGTGCTCTCTTGGTGACTTTGCTAGCTTAGCATATGAGAAGATGCTGTGAAGTGTGTCTCGTGATTGACCCTACAGAAGTGACTGGACAACAGTGAGTGAGTGAGTGAGTTTGTGTTTTACGCCCCATCAGCACCAGTGTGGGCTATTTAGAGGCAAGACTGGACAACAGCCTTAAATAACACTATTATCTTAAATGTACAGCAAAATTAATTTGACATATATTATTTTTCACTCACTGGGCATAGATACGATGCTTGAATTACTGGACTATCAAAATGAAAGCTTGGCGATGATGAAAAAATTAGTAAATGGACACAATGTAAGATCAAAGAAAACTGAAATTACAGGTAAATAGGACACAGCTTGATGCTGTCTATATAAAAGCTGTTTCTTTCTGCTGATATCAAGAAAATAAATATCCTCAATGTAGATTATGATTTGGAAAAATTATCATGAAATGTATATGCATGCTAAAAAGCGATCGATTGAGGCTTTGAAGACCAAATAAATATTTTTCAATAGTGCTGATATTGGGCATATCTTCTTTTCAATTGTGTTAGAAGTGTGTTGATTTTGAGTAGAGATTGATTTCCAACAATGTTTGCAGATTATGCAACCTAATGGTATCAAAGTAACACGAAATGTTCACTAACAGTGGCCCTGGTGCCGTCAACCTTGCTTGGTGGCCATTTTTAAAGCAGGTGCTACAATAAAATGTGTAAATATTGTTTTTTTATGCTCAGGAACTATTTCAATGGATTCTCTGACACCAAAAACATATATTTTGACCCTAATTTGGTCTCTCTAGCAGAAATAGAAGCGGAGATATTGGACTTCTTGCACTTGCGGCGGCCATTTTGAAAAATGGCTGTATTTCCAATCCAGGGGGTGATCTCACTTGTGTCTTTGGATAAATCTTTTCCTATGACCCCAAGGTACATCTGTGCCAAAGGGGACCTTTGCATCAGAAAGTGAAGTCAACCACCTATTTTGTTGACCTAACCCACCAACTAAGTGGTAGAAATAGCTCATGTCATTTGGGAGGGGGTCAGTGGCAAGGCCCGAAGGGTCGAAGTATTTTAGGTTCGTCGGCCGCCCCCAGAAGCTGAGGGTTTACAGAAAGGACTGCATGTACTCTGAAATTAATTCTGAGTGTTTTAAGAAAGTTTTATCTCAGAAAATTATTTTTGAATATCCCATTTCTGGATTAAATCATGCACATTTAGTATGTCAGGGCGGGGGGGGGGGCCCCTTTCAGGACCCCAGATTAATTTTTGTTTAAAAAAAATTCTTGTAAAATTGTTCACTTTTTGCTTTTCCAGGTGGTCATGATAGGAGATGACATTGTAAATGATGTTGGTGGTGCGCAGAACTCCGGCTTGTATGGCGTTCAAGTTCGAACAGGAAAATTTAGGTATTATGAATTTTAAATAAACACACTGTTTGCTCATTTGATTTGACTTTTTATGATTACTACATTACCAAAGAACTTCTCTTCTCACAAAATCAAAGTTAATCCTTGAAATTTCTGGACTTTGCACATTACTGCATATAAAGTATGATTTTTTTTAAATAACAAACTTAACGTTTTCTCCACTCAATGTTTGCATTGTCTTACTTTTCTTTTCAGGCCTTCAGATGAGCCACATTCCACTGTAACACCAAATGCTTATGTAGACAATTTACTCCAAGCAGTTGACTTTTACTTGAAACACAAGTGAAATAATTTGTAAACTTTTTAAAAGTGCATCATGTGCCTCAACATTTGCCAGCCTAAAATGCACATCATGACAGATCCACACATTTACTAAATTATATATTTACAAATACATTGCATTGATTATAATTCTCATAGTTTGGTTTTTCTTATGTGTTAGCCACTCCGCCCCTCTAGTGAATAAAGTCAGAACAATTTTAATCTGGCTGTGAATGGACGACCCACTTCAAAAGCTTTCAAAATGAATGCGACAAAGATTTAATTTCGTGTATAGGCTACAGTGACATAAAATAATTTTTATGCCTTTGCTACAAGAGCAGGCTTCATGGCAGGATAGACCTCCCCCCCCACCCTGTCATAAACTTGGTACCCTCAACTGAACCCCGTTTACCCTCACCTACCATCAAATTTGCTCACCTAGCCTCAAATTCCCTCAACTGCCCTCGGCTCCCCTCAACTCTCCTTAACTAAACTCTGTTCCCCTCACTGAACTGGGCCCCTCAACTAAACTCGGCTCCACTCAACTAAACTTGGCTCCCCTGAACTAAGTTCTGCTCCACAGCCTCCTCAACTACCCTCAACTATCCTCAGCTACCCCAACTACCCTTGACTCACCTTAACTAAACTTGGCTGCCTTCAACAAAACTCTGCTCCACAGCCTCCTCAACTACACTCGCCTCCCCTCAACTACCCTTGCCTTCTCCAACTACTCTTGACTCCCCCTAACTAAACTTGGCTCCCAAAAACCACCCTCAAGTTAACCATCCTCAGCTACCTCAACTACCCTCGCCTTCCCTCAACTACCCTCGCCTCGCCTCAACTACTCTCGACTCCCTTTAACTAAACTGGCCTCCCTTCAATTAAATTGGGATCCCCTAACTAAACTGGGCTCCCAACAACTACCCGCAAGTAC
This sequence comes from Platynereis dumerilii, assembly GCA_026936325.1. Taxonomy (NCBI): domain Eukaryota; kingdom Metazoa; phylum Annelida; class Polychaeta; order Phyllodocida; family Nereididae; genus Platynereis; species Platynereis dumerilii. Next base: position 37,624,967 of record JAPTHN010000005.1, read on the forward strand.
CCTCAGCTACCTCAACTATCCTTGACTCACCTTAATTAAACTTGGCTTTCCTCAACTTAACTCTGCTCGGCAGCCTCCGCAACCACCCTCGCCTCCCCTCAACTACCCCCGCCTCCCCCGACTACTCTTGACTCCCCTTAACAAAACTAGGGCTCCCCTTAATTAAACTTGACTCCCATAACTCCCCTTAACTAAACTCGGCTCCCAACAACTACCCTCAGCTACCCTTGACTCACCTTAACTAAACTTGGCTTCCCTCAACGAAACTCTGCTCCACAGCCCCCTTAACTACCCTCGCCTCTCCTCAACTACCCTCACCTCCCCTTACCTAAACTGGGATCCCCTCATTCCCCTTAACTAAACTCAGCTCCCAACAACTACCCTCAACTACCCTCAGCTACCCTGACTCATCTTAACTAAACTTGGCTGCCTTCAACAAAACTCTGCTCCACAGCCCCCTCAACTACCCTTGCCTTCTCCAACTACTCTTGACTCCCCCTAACTAAACTTGGCTCCCAAAAACCACCCTCAAGTTAACCATCCTCAGCTACCTCAACTACCCTCGCCTTCCCTCAACTACCCTCGCCTCGCCTCAACTACTCTCGACTCCCTTTAACTAAACTGGCCTCCCTTCAATTAAATTGGGATCCCCTAACTAAACTGGGCTCCCAACAACTACCCGCAAGTACCCTCAGCTACCTCAACTATCCTTGACTCACCTTAACTAAACTTGGCTTTCCTCAACTAAACTCTGCTCGGCAGCCTCCTCAACCACCCTCGCCTCCCCTCAACTACCCCCGCCTCCCCCGACTACTCTTGACTCCCCTTAACAAAACTAGGGCTCCCCTTAATTAAACTTGACTCCCATAACTCCCCTTAACTAAACTCGGCTCCCAACAACTACCCTCAGCTACCCTTGACTCACCTTAACTAAACTTGGCTTCCCTCAACTTGGCTTCCCTCAACTAAACTCTGCTCCACAGCCCCCTTAACTACCCTCGCCTCTCCTCAACTACCCTCACCTCCCCTTAACTAAACTGGGATCCCCTCATTCCCCTTAACTAAACTCAGCTCCCAACAACTACCCTCAACTACCCTCAGCTACCCTGACTCACCTTAACTAAACTTGGCTTTCCTCAACTAAACTCCTGCTCCACAGCCTCCTCAACTACCCTCGCCTCCCCTCAACTACCCTCGCCTTCCCCTGACTACTCTCGACTCCCATTAACTAAACTGGCGCTCCCCTTAATTAAACGTGACTCCCATAACTTCCCTTAACTAAACTCAGCTCCCAACAACTACCCTCAACTACCCTTGACTCACCTTAACTAAACTTGGCTACCCCCAACTAAACTCTGCTCTACAGGTTCCTCAACTACCCTCACCTCCCCTCAACTACCCTCACCTTCCATCAACTACCCTCGCCTTCCCCTGACTACTCTCGACTCCCCTTAACTAAACTGGCGCTCCCCTTAATTAAACGTGACTCCCATAACTTCCCTTAACTAAACTCAGCTCCCAACAACTACCCTCAACTACCCTTGACTCACCTTAACTAAACTTGGCTACCCCCAACTAAACTCTGCTCTACAGCCTCCTCAACTACCCTCACCTCCCCTCAACTACCCTCACCTCCCATCAACTACTCTCGACTCCCCTTATATTAACTAAAATGGGATCCCCTAACTCCCCTTAACTAAACTTGGCTCCCAAAAACCATCCTCAGCTACCTCAACTACCCTTGCCTGCCCTCAACTACCCTCGCCTCCCCTCAACTACTCCAGACTCTCCTTAACTAAACTGGCGCTCCCCTTAATTAAACTTGACTCCCATAACTCCCCTTAACTAAACTCGGCTCCCAACAACTACCCTCAACTACCCTTGACTCACCTTAACTAAACTTGGCTACCCTCAACTAAACTCTGCTCCACAGTCCCCTCAACTGCCCTCGCGTCTCAACTACCCTCACCTCCCCTTAACTAAACTGGGATCCCTTCAGTCCCCTTAACTAAACTCGGCTCCCAACAACTACCCTCAGCTTCCCTGACTCACCTTAACTAAACTTGGCTTTCCTCAACTAAACTCTGCTCCAAATGCTCCTCAAAATTTTACCCTTGCCTGCCCTCAACGACCCTCACCTCCCCCAACTACTCTCGACTCCCATTAACTAAACTGGTGCTCCCCTTAATTAAACTTGACTCCCGTAACTCCCCTTAACTAAACTTGGCCCCCAACAACTACCCTCAACCACCCTCAACTACCCTCAGCTACCGTTGACTCACCTTAAATTCTGCTCCCCTCAACTAAACTTTGCTCGATCCCAACAATTATTTAAACTCAGCTCCAATCAACTAAACTTGGCTACCCTCAACCAAACTCTGCTCCACAGCCTCCTCAACTACCCTCACCTCCCCTCAACTATACCCATGACTCCCGTTAACTAAACTCGCCTTCACTCTACTAAACTCGGCTCCCCTCAACTACTTTGGGCTGTACCCTCTGCTTCCTTCAACTACCCTCGGATACCCCATAATAAAACCATTGACAGCATTAGCATTTGCATATGTATGCTATATGTACGTTATGCTCATTTTATTTGACCGAGTATAAATTTATACGAGTAATTCAGCTTTTGCTTCCTTAGCACCAGATGCTGTTCAGCATGTTGGGTTGCATTTGGGCACCTATTGGAATTCATAGGAACTATCAATATTACTAAAGTGATCAAACTCCGAATAATTGGCAGAGACAAGCCCAGCTTTGCAATGTAATAAACAACGCTGCTTCAATGTTATGAAGCAACAAACTAGACACGCTAAGCTATCATACAAGTTCAATTTGCACCTAAACCTCACATTGAGGCTGAGAAACTATTGCAACCTAAAGGGAAATATTCCATTTCTCCGTCTGGTAGTGTTTGAGGGAGTTCGAACTCTCTTTTTGAGAATCGTACAAAAATGGAATTTTAATATCAGGTAGTTGGCCAATTACTTTATAACTTTGGCCTAGAAATACACTCAAAACATATATATGTAATCCTTGGGAAAAATTGAAATCAGTAAGTTTTTTTGGATAGCCTGCAAATCAGTAACTTTTGAGACATTCCCGTAGTTGGGAGTCTCGAGGAGACATCTCCGAACAAAAGAACACATAGGCTAAGTAAAAACAATTGGGCTTAGAGTCTCATTGACCGGCCCTTCTGTTTTCTAAAATTCTAATTACCATACTAGCCAACTAACTTGTATCTGATTGGTCAAGAACTGGCCATTATCATCAAATACCATGTCTTTTTTCTGAGGTGGCATCTGCACAATTCCCTCATTATTTAAACCGATTTTAAGGCACCGGCAAAACACTAAAACTTTAATGTGTCATCCATTTCTAAGTCAGGCTTCCCACTCTTTTGCCAAGTTCAAATTCAAGGTTTTTTCCAGGTTTTTCAAGGCTGCTAAAACCAATTAAAACCCCCAATTCTTTCAAACTGATTTTGTGCCCGGACAGTCGTCAAAGTCCACAATTTGTTGGACCGTTTCAATTTTGGCAAGAAAACCCAAAATTCCAGACTTTTTCCAGGTTTTTCGTGGAAATATCACATTTTCCAGGTTTTTCCAGGCCGGGGAAAAGCACAAACCAAAATTCCAGGTTTTCAAGGTTTTCCAGGTTGAGTGGGAACCCTGTTTCTTGATGAAATTCCATTAAAACTTGTTGATGGAGGTACAAACCTCTATATCAACATGATTAAATATACCTGCACTAGTTCATTTCTCGTCAGACTCGAAATGTCTTGCAGCTTTTGAATATTTTAACAGTTGAGAGTCGAATAAAAATAAACGCGGAAAGTAAAATCTATGCATGTTTATTAACAACAAATCAAATACGGGAACAGACTGGGTACATTTTGTGGTCACTAACTTAATTCTAAATGTGCAAAAATCTTTGATTATTAGATTACATGTAATATCATCATTTGAGAACACATGATATGGACAGTTATTTGCCAATAAACGTATGACATAATTATGATAATATTGTATCGGTGAAACAGGTTAAATCATAAGTGTAAACTGTAAACATTAGGATATATAACTCCGAATTTGTGTGAAAATGTAAATTGCTAGACTAATCAACGTAATCATATAAATATCATCTAAATGTGTGATCTAAATCGGTTTATCAATATCAGATGTTATAAATTACTTAAATGTAATATTATGAACACAAATTGTATAATAATTACAGATAAATTACAGTGATCTATAATGAATTAATTATATCATATTGTGGGTGTAGATTAACTCATAATAATGAAATATAAAATGTGTAGAATGAGTAAACATATATTTTTAACTTATTTTTAAGATGTGCCAATTTCTTCTAAGCCTGCAATACGTAACGGTCATGATAGTATACAATAACGTCAATATTCTAGGATTTATAAACAGATTATTCTCGTTTAAAAACACGTCTAAAAAAACTAGCAGATTCATACAAAGAGGATACCATATATAATGAAAATCTGTGCTCTTTTTGCATTAACACAATTTGTCACAATGTTGCAATTAATAAGAATCAATTGCAACATACAATTCATAGTAATGACATCTGCAGGTGTCGTATACATACAGTTAACCATATATATAAATATGCTAATATATGCTAATCTGACAAATTGTAATGCAGGTTTCCAGCATGATATGGAATGTTAGTTATCTGTTAAGTTACAGTTTATATATACTTATAATTTTTGTACATATCTACTTAGTACTGTATGTACATGGTATATATACAGTGTATGGATATTAAATAGTTATATGTTATCAATAGTCAACAGTAACCAGTTTGTATGTACAATGTTAACTTTGTATTGTAACGTCGACTTGTTCAATATTTCAAACGCACAACAACATTCAATTTTCTTTCGAAGTTAAAAATTATTTTCGCATTTGCACGCATTAGTAAAAAGCTAAGGAGTACATTATAATATCTTAACATTGGTAATGCTGAATAACCCATAACAATATCTAACTTTGTTTGGTATTACTAAGTCATTTAATATGTTTCCATTAATGCTGAAAATGTATAACTAGGTGAGAATTTGAGCTGTCTGATTAACTGACATGATTGTAACATAATAACTTGTGAATCTTATTTTATCAACTCTAAAGATATCAAGTTTAATGTAAGAAATACAGAATATAAAACTTTGTAAAAGCATTGATAGCTGTTGATGATATTCATGACCCTAAACCCACTATTATAAATTTGTAACTCAGTAACTGGATATTTATAACCATGATGTAAGTGATCCAATATATATTTTTTTTCTTGTCTACTGAAATAAACTGTAAATGATCAAACTCAGCAGAAGATATAAAATCGAAAAGATAAAATAAATATGTTAACTGTCGGTGGATGAAAAATATTTCCCAGGATATATGGTTTCAAATTGTTATAAAATACATTTGGATTTCTTGTATGTGTCACATACCCACCGTTTATAAAATAGTTTCTGTAAGTTTAATTTAAGCAAATTGCTTTAAAATTCACATTCTCATCTACAATCTATTTAAACCCATGACATTATGAGGTATTGTGGAAATGTTAATATTGGCCTTTGTAAATATGTAATAGCTGTGTATGTTTATAAGTTTATGATATCGCTATTAAAGATATAAAATGTATTATATTTTTGTGCTCCACTTCAAAAACTTAGAGCAGGATGGGTTCTGATTTCTTTGAATTATTTGCTTAGTATAAATTTAAACATTTACAAAATGGACGACAATTTATTCCGTTTAATGCTGGTGCTTCTAAATGCTTTATGCAAAATGCTGCTGGATTTGTAAGGTCTTTGTAACATTACTACAGAGCTTTATGATTTCCAACTGTTTGTTTTTTGCTTGCCGGCTCATATTGAGAACAACATGCCATTACTTTAATGGACTTTGTCTTTGATGTTCGATGTTTTTTCTATTTGTCCGTGGAGTGGGCGGCCATCTTTTGTAGGTGTAAGTGCGTTACAGTTAAAAAGCTTCTAAGTCATCAAAAAATCATTCATTCACGGTTCACTCGAATCATCAAATTTGAAATTAGTTTTCCTCGACGGTGGCATCTTCTATCTTTAATTCATATACTTCTATTGGGTCTGTGGTAATTTATGAGTAACGTCTCTTTTATAAATATTTCATTAACTGTTATCATCTATTTCCTCACATTGTAGTAATTTATTGTAATTTACTGAAGATTATATAGAGACTGTTAATTAATTTAATAAATTTACAGTATCTCGATAAATAGTCTGTCAATTTATGGCTTGTTAGTTTACAATATGTCGGTTTACAATATTTCAATCTACAGTATGTTATTTACTCAATTAGCTTAAAAGCCATGCTAGGTAAATATCAGACATAAAGAGTTGACTGAAATAATATTTGCCAAAAATAAATAAAGGAGCTAAAAACGGCAGCATTTAATTATAATAGTAGCATGGAATGTATTGTAGTCAAATTTGATTAAATATAGAACTGCGCTTCTCGGAATAGAACAGTTTATGTTACAAATGCTGACTCAGCAGAAACAGTTGCCATAGAAACAGGAAATCTTATAATTCTGTACAATCTAAATCTATTACATATATTATAAGACATATTGCGGGGTAATCATTTTTAACAGAGATCCGTAGCCAACAAATTTTACCTGAATGTAATATATTTTGCAGCATGTTCAAAAATAGAGTATGTTAAATTGTTGATATGGAAAATATGAGGTTAATCGAGTTAATTTTAGTTCATAGTATCTCAATTTAACTTTTTCTTTTTGCTTGTACACATTTGCCTGTTTCAGCTAGATACAGTGCTGCGCAAAAATTTGGACACGCAAAGAGAATAATTTGTATGTACAATAGGCCTAAATGTACATGTATAATTCTTTCATTGAAATTAGTTCCAATCTCAGGCAATCATAATCAGAACATTCAGACATATCTAATTTTTTCTGTCGTTTTCGAAGGAATCAGAAGGCTTAATTAAGTTGAAATTAAATGTCTAATAATCAAGCTCATACTTCTTCATAGGTGGTTCAAACTTGAGCATAACTGTAGCATTTAGAACTTCCAAAATGGTGAAATTACAGTCCTTTATACAGTACATATGGTTCATGGATGGAATAATAAAGCAATTATAACACCCTCTGCATTTAGGATATTTATCATTATATAAATTAACATTGCATTAAGTCCTGATTTCTACTGTCTCTTGCCTCTTTGCAAGTTTGGCATGTCATATAGTAAAGCTTTTTCTTTAATTATAATTTTTACATTACACAAAATACACTTTACACATAAAGTGACCAATCACATTTCATACCAGTCAGTTCAGTTGTTCCACCTAAATCGAGAAGTTAAGTTTACACGCTATGTACAGGTAAAAGTAATATGTAATTTGTACAAGTTTGACGATAATATTTACACATAAAATTATAATATACACTAAAATTCTACTTTATATACATACATATACATTATAAATTCAAGACGTCAATACTGCCTGCTTTCAATACAATCTATACAAATTATTCAGATCACACAGGATATTTTGATGTTGAAAATATTTCAGGTAAATAGGGGAGAAGAGGTCAACACGACACAGTTAGAAATGTAAGAAACACAGCAAGTTTATCCAAAATATAAGAGCACTCATTCTTTAAGTTTACACACATATTTACACATAGTTTATACTTTCCATTGTCCCATTCGAGTATTCAACAATTTTTAGAAAATTGACAATTTAATTGTGGCCAGAAAATTTTTTAAAAGAAAAACGTTAGCCCTCTATAAAATCGAAGAGGCTTAAAATTTTTGTAAACTTTTTTGTTTTTGTTGAATGATTTTTTTTTCTCTTGAGGAATTATGGTTATAAAAAAGATTTTAAAATTTCACATCAAATATTTTTGAATTACATGATATTACATAATGTATCATATGTTATACTCAGTGGAAGGCACTCCTAACCTCATACCAAGCAGAATCGTTACAAAAACAGCTTAAAACACACAAAGTGCACATAAATGCATTCATTCAAAGTCAGCCATCTTGAATAATTCTTGATGACTTTCATCCAAAATCAGCTACAAATTCACTCCACACAAATTAAGACCGTTTTATGTCACAACCTCATGAGCCGCGTGCCCCACTGTCCCCTAAGAAAGGCATCAGGGCTTAATACTCTTTGATATAATGTAATATTATAACAATGTCTCATTCGAATCAGCCATTCACTGGCATTCAGCCTCAATCTCAAACTTGCAAAAAATATTTTTGCAGTGATCGTTATCATCATAGATACACCATTTGTATTATTAAAACATCTTAAGAGACTATTTTTGATATATATATATAATAAAACATTGCATTGTCACGAATGTCATCATATACAGACTTGAGTTGTGAATCGTAAAAATAATAAGTTCATTGATATCTCCCAAGTAGATAATGTAATCATACATGAATTGTGTCGTTTAAGCGTACATATGTATCTTGTAATTGATGCCCTAGGAAGATAGTATGGCAGTACCAGTCTGGGGTGTTTTGATTATTAAAATGTATTGAATACAATATGGATGATTTTGATTATCTAAAACGTCTTAAAATATCAACAATTTCTACCATATTTAATCGAGTAGAGACTACTAGAGAGCTTGATAGGTCATTAAAATCATAGACGCTGAGAGAAGCCCTGTTTTGTGTAAGATAGGATGGATTCCACACAAAAAATGAAATCATCATGCCTTATTTATGAATCGAAGTAATTTACACGAAGAGAGGCTGTACGCATCTACCGAGATGATTTTACTAGCCGAGGCCAGATTGATTTAGGGAAAGCCTATTTCAGCCGGTAAATGATAGGCTCTATTCGACCAAATACGGTAGAAATGTCTTATTCAAAATAGTAGTAAATATATACCAATAATTGAACTAATAAAAATTTACAAAGGTATCAATATGTATCAATATAGATCTTAACAATAATCAATGAATATCGTGATCTTAAAAAGTCAGTTGTACATGATCTAAGCCTTTATGAGTCAGCTGGGCGATATTAGGGGACTGTGCCTCACGGGAGAGGGGGTACCGATTGGTGGGATTGAAGTATCAAAAACGAACACCCCCGCTTCCTGATTGCAGCCGATTGGAGTCAAGGGCGTCAAAGAAAGTTTCATTGCTGATGATGATTGTGACGTCATGGTGCTTGCAGATGTCACGTTGTGCGCTCGTTTCACGTTGAGCTGTTTTTCGTATTCTTGTAATTGCGTCATAAAGTTCCAGTTGGGGTTAATGATGTGTCGACGGGCTTTTAAATAGTCGTAAGCTTGCTCCATGGATAGTCTTTTGTGAAACATCAAGTATGCGATGCAAATCGTGGCCGACCGGCTCACCCCGGCGTGACAGTGGACGAGAACCTTGCCGCCATTTTCTCGCACCATTTCTGTAACGAGACAAAATTAGTAAAACTTTAAAAATGTGCTTTCAATAACACTCAAGATCAATCATCATAAAAAATACATCATAATTTACTGACCACAGGCAGTTTAATATTCAAGATGCTTCAAAACTTGTTGTAAAACAATATAATCATTAAATGACAGAAATATTACATTATTCAATTACTGTATATTGTACACATCTATTATTTTACATGGTGTCCTGTTGAACATATTTCTCAAACAACACATAAATTGTAACTTTGCTATATGTTTAATTAAAATAAAATACAATTTTGGTCAATATTTTATATCGCCTTCCAGGAAACAGGAAGCATATAGACACTAAGTCTTTTTAAGTCAATATTTGATGTATACGACACAAGACAGGAAATGGATTAACAGTTGTGATGGCTCTCATAAACGCAGAAAATCAATACACCTTATTAGCAGTTTTTTATATGCACTACTTTTTATTATCACTATTAAATCTGTATTATTATTATTGCACTTCCTGCGACGTATATATCAATAAGTTACAATAACATGGTCAGAAATCAATATAATTTCCTGTGCTTGGCGGTGGCCAGTAAAAAGTCAATTCAAATTTCTATAAATATATCGTAAGGTCATTTCGCAAGCATGAGAACTGAGAAATCAATTTTGAATGGGGACAAGTCACAAATGAAAAATATTTCTAAAAATATACATAAATGATTAAGTATGTCTTTGACATGTCCACACCTATTATATACATGGCTATTATAGTATTGATGATTGAGACTTCCTGTAACAATCATGGAACAGATTATTATCTTGTCAACAGTGTCATTATGTACACAATTTCTGTAGATCTTAAGATAGCAAACTATACTACAAAAGGGCAATGGCCTTATTATGACATTATTTCATAAGCTTGTTAGGTTAATATTTTGTGGCACGTGTCAACACTGAACTATTGGATTAAGTTCTGAAATATTTTATTTTTGAGAAGAAGACTTTAGCACTCTCTTGCCAAGTGGCCAAGTCAATGATTTATCTATTTTGTCTCAACTATTTGGCTCCATCTTGGCTGATGTAAAAACAAGTTTCAATATTCTGTCATATCATGGTCATTTTATACATCAGGCAGATATTTATAACTGGAGGTTCATTTTAAATCATTGCCATTATCAGTGACAGTGCTAGGGCAGAGAGGAGAACTGCCATCCTTTAAAAAACATATGTAAAGTTGCAGAGCTCTTCTAAAGTTATTTTAAACATTAGAAATACTGGACAAGACATCAACAGAATTGCACTTTTTCCATTAATTTTAATTTAGCCCTCAATTATGCAGAGCTGAATATATGGCTGAAATTACTCCAACTTTCTGACTCATTTATTTTGGAAGCTGCTGCTATACACCATCAGTAAAAGAAGAGTTAGACACACTCTTGACGTAAAAGGTTCTTGATGGCATATATGTCTAAGATTAAAGAACCCACAGCCGAAAAAAGGTTCTAAATTTTGTTAATGGTTCAACTGAACTGAAAAGGTTCAATGCTGCTGGGAAGGCCCTATGACGGAATCATACGCTCCCAACTTGGGAGAAAGGGGTTCCATTGTGGGAGTTCAGTGCAGCTGGATTATCTAAATTATAAGTGTTTTTTGTTTGCTGTTTGAATCCTCTGAAAAGTTGAATAATGAACCTTCTAGGGTTCCTTATTTCAGCTTATAGAACCCCTATATTAACGGTTCTGTATTTTGTTAAGAGTGCAGGTAAAGGAAGATAAATCCTTGTATAACCTTTAAATACGGAGCTGAGTAGGAGCTGAATATGGCGGCTAAATTAAGTCTACTTTCCGTCGTTTCTGACCCATTTATTTTGAAAACAGCCATACACATCATATAAGAAGAGATATAAGTAAGACAGGTAAAAGGAACTGCAATTCTTGCTGCAATTCTTGCTGCCTCCCTCTCTGTGCTCTGTCACAAAAGGATGGTACCATCCACAGGTAAACTCAACTGCTGATTTCAGCATTTCTTAGAAAATGAGTCACCCACAAAGCACTGCACATGTATGGTGTAGGAGCAACAACTACTGGAACTGCTGCTGGTTCAACTCTTAAGGCCAAACATAATTGATCTTTAGCTTAGAAGAGAACTCAGATCTTCGCGAAGCACTTTTTCTTAGATTCTTGGTTTGGTTCGACTCAGTTGGTAAAAGGCTAGATCTCACTTGTTTTATAATGTTAGTTTAATAAAAATTTGGGTAAGCTCCAGACATAATTGCTCTTTAGCTTCTAGGATCTTCTCGATGCACTTTTTCTAGCCTCTAGGATATCGGTAGATGAAGAAAACAAGCTGTAATCTCAATTTTATTATAATGTCAATTCAACGAAAATTACGGGAAAGCTCGCTTTTGTTTTCTTGAAGGCAGAAAATCTGTTGTGTCAGTCGTAGACTAGATCTGAGAAGCAAAAGATTAAACAAGTCTGGCCTAAAGAAACTTCGAATGACACTGTGTGGCGGCCCACACACATCTTTGTCAGACACTGAGACGGAAAGGTGAAAGATTTAGAAGGCATAATTGGTAAAAAGAAGAGCGGAAAAAGAAAGGAAAGAAAACTTCATAAAGCATTTGGCATCATTTTGTATTGTGTGGTATCAAAAAGCAGAGCAGGAAGTCGCCTTAGATGAAGGCTGCACTGAAAGATACTGACAAAGATGTTATTCTGTGTTAAAAGGAGGAAACATGATGATTTTATGATAATAGAGCCTTCTCGGTTTCAATTTCTGTTGTTTTTTTCTGCCAAGAAGTACATTCATCGCTGAGTACAGTTTTCATAGAATTTCTTATGCATTTCAGGATCTTGTCAGGAAGTCAAATAAGATTTTTATGTCAAAATGAAGTTGACAACTTCAGTAACCTCACAATATCAGAGCTTATGCTAAGACAAGTTTTTAGAGGCTACACTTCCTGTGTTGTATCCGAAAATGTTCACTAGATATATAAGGCTTAACAAACAACTTTTTGTCATTACTTATTAGGAACTGATTCAAAATCAGTATGTGGCTATGTCATCTCATCGTTACATCATCCCGAGGCGCCAGTGAGTGGTTGGATCGATCCTCACATTACCTACTTGAACGGCAAGTTTTAAAAATATTTTTCTTTTAACGAGATGTTTTTTTTTGTTTTCAATATTTTAAATTCACAGATAGGTATAACGTAGACAACTATGTGGACCCATAAAATGAGTTCTCACAGCTAAACTGCTAAAGCCCGAAGACCATCAAGACGGCTTATATCCCACTAGGAACAGGATTTATAGGACAGCCTTGATTCACACCTTTTAGAGAAAAATCCAAGTGGTAAATACTCGTGAGTCAAGCAGAGATGAGCTATTTATAGCTCAACTTGGCTCAGATACTTCCCTTAAACGTGCGGGGGTGGATTTAAGGTGGGCTGCATTCCCTTAAGGTATCACAGATCCACCTTAAGAGACCAGCCAATCACAAAGTACCACTAATGACACGTGACTCTCAACAACCAATGGGAGTAGAGATTCCACTTCCGGTGTTCTATTTGCAGAGTCATGTGATCTACTGATTGCCATTGATTGACATGATCTCAGATTCTCAATCAAATAATGTAGCAATACATAAGGTCATGTATATAAATCCCTATGTGTCATCTCTATGTAATAATGATGCATACCAAACATGATAAGGCAAATCAAACAGGACCAAGATATTGTTACACACAGAAACTAATTAGCAAAACAATGGAAGCAATCTTCTGAATTAGGAGAATTAGTCAGCCCACCTAAATTAGTGAGCATCTATATTTAGCTCTAGATATATATGTATGAGACTAAATATGACAAATAGATTAACAAAGTGATCTAAATTCATCAAGAACATGACAAAAACATCAATATTTCAAACCGACACGAAGATAAGAACAGGAAATGAAATTTGAATAGCAAAAACTTCAGATCGATCTATCTATCTATCTATCTATCTATCTATCTATCTATCTATCTATCTTTCTTTCCTTCCTTTAATCTAAAGATCTATCCTGTCTGTCTTTTAGTTTCTATCAATCGATGGATGTTTCTATCTATCTAATTTTGTCTCTCGATTCGATCCATCCATCCATCCATCCATCCATCCATCCATCCATCTATCCATCTATCTATCTATCTATCTATCTATCTATCTATCTATCTATCTATCTATCCATATATCCATATATCTATCTATTTCTGTCTGCCTATCTATCTAATTCATCTGCAATTCATCTGTAGAATTTTTGCTAGACATGCCATCTTTATTAGATTCAACCTTCGCCATGCCACGTTAATTCTATCTGAATGTCATTTCCTTGCTTTTTTGACCATCTTTACAATTTTTCAAGGTAACAGAAAGGTGTCAAGGTGAAAAAGGATTAATTCCAAAATTGAAAACTATTTTTTATCCAATTCAACAAGAATTATCCATCTGGCAAGTAGAAAAGTATTTTGTAAAAAAATTTCTGAAGAAATATTGAATATTTATAAAGATTTTGAAAGTCATAATTGGATCTCTTGGACAAGTATACTACTGGAGAACAAGCAATAATGTTTCACTTCCTGTTTGGTTACCATGACAACATCGTGTCATTGTGTCATTGTAGTTTTGATGGAAGTAATATATTTGGTTTTCATCACAGCATGATCCCAATAATTAGATTAAACTTTAAAACTAGTCCCAATGTATGCATATTACCAGAAATGATGAGGTGTTAGATACTGCAGTTTTGGTATTGCTTATAGACAGACATTTAACTCATACAATATGATATCTAGCTTTAAATCAGCACAGAGGTAGACCTAAATATGAAATGAGGTATTAAGAAAACATATATATCAATTACAACTAACCAAGTGATTTTTTATTAAATATTTGTGACAATTAGTTTGTGTCATTATTCATTAAACTAATAATGTAACTTCTTACTGTCTTTTTATGTAACTTCTCATTGTCTTTTATGGTAAACTGTGCACATTCATAAACAAATATCTTTTAAACATGTTTTAATTATTTTAAAGAACTTCTAACTTATTGTATAGGCCTATCACTTATTCATACCAGACAGGAAGGACCTGAGGTAGCTACTTCCGATACTGACAGGATACCGGAAGTCTACACGGCCTATTATTAGGCGATCAATTTCAGTCAGTGTCCTAATCAGCTTATGAAAGCATACAAGCGTGCCAACTAAATGGTCTGTTGATTTAAATTAATTCAATTGGGCAGGCAAGTGAATAAGTTTCAGGAAACATAGGTATGGATATTTGTAAATATTTTTTGGCCGGCCATGGCCAGTCCAAACGTACAATGTGGATAGTTAGATGTTACAAATTAGTCATTATATCTATCTATCTATCTATCTATCTATCTATCTATCTGCCTGTCTTATTTTTATATCTATCTACACATATATATACGTCTGTCTTTATCTATCCATCTACCTATCAAATACATCTGTCGATCATTTTCTTTCTCTCTCAGTTTCTATCTATCTGAGAAAAACACATTTATCTATTTCGGAAAAAAACAATTATACTTGTGAATTACAATTCTGTATTTTACTTTCAGATTTGATAATTATTTTTGCGAAAAAACATGAAAACATCCTGGCCATAATTGGTCAATTAGGTATGTTTTGATGTTTGAAATAACATCCAAAAAAACTCTAACTCGGTAATGTCTCAATAACAGCCCATTTACAACTTAGATTAATGTGTTTTTCATAAAATCTTGGCACATTATTGGTATAAATCATCTGGTTTTGACATATTTTCACCTCTGGAGCCAAGTTTCAGGAAAACAGCTGTGTATGATAGGATGATTACCAAATATTTTTCTGTTACATTCCAAGAATCATACATAACATAAAATTTAGGAATCCCATTGAACAATAGGCCGGGTAATTAGATTTACTAGAAAAAGAACAGTCATCCAAAAACAATGGACTTGAACCCTCAATTATATTTTTGTTTTGGTACACTGACTATACTACCAAGTGCAAGATGACTAAATGTACAGATATTTATAATCTAGAAATGGCTATATTGAAATTCCTAAACCAGAAATAGGTAGATCTATCTATCTATCTATCTATCTATCTATCTATCTATCTATCTATCCATCTCACAGACTATTTTCCTTAGTTTTGGCAATAATTTATGGCTTTTTTGGAAATATTTCCTTTATTTATAGGCCATCAAATTTCACTGTATGGATTATTTTTGTCCTGACTGTTTAGTCTCATGATACTGGAATACTGCATCTCAACATGGAACCAGGAAGAGCTCTCCGGCGTGGGAGGTGCAAACTTCAACAAGTGCATCCTGGCACGTGCTAAAACAATAGACAACTGCATTTCCGCTAGTGCAACAGATCATGCAAACAGGTCCATCAACTTCCGTGGTTTTGGCAGGCTGGTGCTTATGGAACATGATGGAATAGATAGCCAGATGATAGCTTATTTATTAAATAGAAGAAAGATATAGATAGGTAGATAGACAGATGGATGGATGGATGAGAGGGCTTTACGTCCTGTATTTATAATGCACTTGGTAAGCTAATTAGGACAGGAGGAGGACACGGTAATGAGGTGAAGGATGATTGAAACAGCCATCCAACATAGGCCCAGGTGACCCGGCAAGAGCTGGATTCGAACCCTGGACCCACCGATTGACAGTCCAGACTGGACTGTCCAGCACGCTACCACTAGACCAACCCTCCCCCCCCCCCGATAGATAGACAGATAAATGGATATTTAGATGGATAGATCGATGGACAATTTAGATGGACACATATATCTATATAGATAGGCCTAGACAGATAGATAGACAGATAGACAGATAGATAGATAGATAGATAGATAGATAGATAGATAGATAGATAGATAGATAGATAGATAGACTATGAGCCATTGGGAATATGTGTCGCATATTTTACACACATGAAGAAATCATAGAGAACAAAAGGATTGCTGTCTCATTGATGATGCCAGATGAACTCACTGCACTCAACAACTCTTGATCACTGCAGCTGCAAATTGAGGAACTCAGCATTTTATGTCGCGGAAGTAAATGATGTGTCAACCCAAGTGCATATCAACAGGATAGGACCACCCTTGGGAAATCATGATAAATACACATATGAGAAGCTGAGAAATGTAATACACTGTAACTTTGGTCAATGATATCAGAGTGTCTCTTTCTGCTTTTACAATTATTTATATAAATCCTCTCTCAAAATACTTTGGGCATAGTCTTCCTTTTCCTTCAATTTTCTGAGAGGCACACAAATTCAATTTTTTTCTGTATTACCATTCTCTTAAAAAAAGTAGAAAGAGAAGAGGATGAAGAAGACGAAGAAGTAGAAAAGAAGGAGAAGAAAAGAAAAAGAAGAAGAAGAAGAAAGTATTATCTCGTATTAAAGTGATTTCCAAACTTGCCATGTTGTCTACATAAGTCAGTGAAAGAGTCACACCACTCATTGGTGAGGTCACATCCTCTCAATGACAACATGACAACACGTCTCAATGGTAAAGATATGGACGTATAGTGACATCATACGTCCCCAAAGAGCAGAATGTAATCATGTGTCCTTTCCTGGCTTTAATACCAGTGATCACAAGCAAGAACGGAAGTAGATTTTTAGAAGACAAAGAGTGTGTTCTGAACGCAAAATTTTTGAAGATTTTATATTAAGAAGCGCTAAAACACTTTCAGTATGATTATTCATCAGAGTAAATTAGGCAACTAGGCCTGTTCATGTCTTCATTGGTAGCTGCTTGCTGAAGCTTCTGAGTGATCAATAGAGGCGTGGGAGTTTGGCACAGGCACTGGAATCCACCCCCCCCCCCCAACCTCCCAGTTCAATCCCATCTCCTGTAACTCTGTGGTTCTTTTGTAACCTTAATTTCTCTGATCTTTTTTTCATGGCATGTGTACTGCCTTAACATCCCTCAGCTTTGTAGTCGTTTGCTTCACCCGTTCAGAGGCTATTTGCTTATTTGAGGTTTCAGAGGCTATTGTCCAAAGATAAACAACAACCACCAGAGCGGAAGTTGCTGCCAAGAGGAAATGCTCTCCCAGCCAACTCTACCACTTCCGGTGACATGTGGATCTTTGGTTATTTAGTCTTGCATAATTTTCTTTGATCTGTCATTAAATCTATTATAGGCATATTATATCAGAGACATATTTCTCTCAGACATTCATACAGGACTATAAATAGATTTTATAGAAGAAGATTTTTTTAAAATTATCTTTGTTGTCCTTCATTAAACATGTAATCAATGTTTCAAAAAGGACGCCTGTATTTCATACTGTTCTACAGAAGTAAATAATTAAAGCGAAATTAGCGAATAATATAACTTGACATTTCTATACTAGGGCCTAAATATTAAACTTTTTTTTAACAACTGACAATAAATCGTTTAAAATAGTAAAAATATCAATGAAAAGTGTACTTGTATAAGTTGTTACTAGTGTTGACATATTGGAATAATTTATCATGCTAAAAACTGCATGGGGTTATGAACCTGAATGAAATTTAATTGACAAGACATGACAGGTGACATGAAACATGCAATATAAATATGGTTAAACATTTAATATATAGATATTATTTCTTTATCCCATGGTATCTATTCAGAATCGGACACACATTTAAATGTCTCCTATTCAATCTGACAAAAAAAAGGCAGGAAATTTGGTTAAAATGGTTTAAGAAAAGCTGTTATGGACCACCCAGGGCTACCCACACTAACCTGACACCAAGTTGTGGACTTGTGAATGTTGAAATTAACTTTTCTACCACCCTAAATGGCCCAAGTTTCTTGCAAATAAGGCCAGATATATTTAATTTTTTGCTTCCAGAATTGACTGATCCGACAGATTTTCTGCCAATTATTTTAGCTTTTCTACCAAATTGACGTTATAAGAAATTAAGTTTACCGCCTTTTTTATTGTCCTATCGACTGACCTTAGAAAATGTGCCTTGAGAAGATCCTAGCGACTAAAGATTAATTATGTTTGGCCTAGGGATTTTTTTATACAAAATAAAGAGTCAATTGACATTTAGATCAAAAAGTTAAATAAGACATTTAGAAAAAGTTTGGCTATACAACACAAACCACAGAAGTTTGTTAGACATAGGAAGTGGTTGCTTGGTTTCTTTTTCCTTCTATAAAATAATCATAATAGGAACATCACAACATTGACATTTTGTCTGATGGTTTTATTACATGCTATTATTTCCCCCAATAAACTCCTACATAAAACCAGATACATATACACTAAAGGTCTTCCTCTTAATTCTTTGCAAATATGTGCGTAGTATCTGTCGGACATTTGCAATAATTAAATTTGTACTAATAGATATATGGCACAGTCAGTCAATAAAGACGGAGTTTAATAGACATAGAATTTAATATCTGATAAATTAACAGATAAACAGATAGACAAATTGAATGAAAAATATTAATAGATAGAAAGATAGCTATATAATGTAAATATAGATAGATAGATAGATAGATAGATAGATAGATAGATAGATAGATAGATAGATAGATAGATAGATAGATAGATAGATAGATATGCTTGGTTTCTCTCTATATCTCCATATCTCTCAAATCTCAATATAAAATCTTGAGTTATCTAATATTTATGGATCTAATTTTTGATTTAACCCAGAATTGTCAATCTTATGACAGGGAAACGTCACCTGTCTTTTTCATTAATCTCTCCCACATTTGGGTTTTCATAACTGGATTTTCATTAGTGTCATTACTCCAGTTAGCAGGTTTCTTTTGGTGAAAACCACTGTTTCCTTTTCAGGTAGAAATTTGTATAATCACTTCTGTGCTACTTCCAGGTAAAAAGATGATAATAGAATCAATAGCCCAGGTGAATATAGGGCATTGTATAGGCATTTTATTGTTTGTATTTTTTTAAATGAAATTTGTTAATTATTGGACCAAAAACTGAGAGATACCAGTTAAATGAAAGTCAAAAATCATACAAAAATATTTATAAAACTCCTAAACAGTACACAATCATTCAGTAATATAATCAGTGATAATGTAGTTCAGCAACAAATAAATAAATATACTTGCATAATATCTAGTGCAGATTGGGCAATCCTAGGCATAATCCATTAATCCAGACTGAATCTGGACTAATGATAGATAATCCACACAAGGATGCTAATCTGTCTCTTGCATAATCTGTACTTCACACGTCACAGAGTAACGTCACA
Organism: Platynereis dumerilii; assembly: GCA_026936325.1. NCBI lineage: Eukaryota > Metazoa > Annelida > Polychaeta > Phyllodocida > Nereididae > Platynereis > Platynereis dumerilii. The sequence continues at coordinate 37,644,749 of JAPTHN010000005.1, forward strand.
AACAGATTTTGGCCAAATAAGGGTCTTTTTGCCAAAAATGGGAGCATCTGTCCCCAAAATAAAGATAATTTCCCCTAATTTTTAAAATTCTTTTAATTATGGGTCTTATTCAACAATTTGCAAAATTTTACAAATTGTAGCTCACATTAATTCAACAATTTACAAACTTGATTTCCTGTAAACCTTGTTTTTCAAAAATATTCATATCCAAATATTTAATCATAATTAGGACAAATTACAGTCGACCCCCTCTAAGTAATTTAATTTACAAGGATGTTATACATATGTGAGGTGTTGGAGAAATTTACAGATTAATTGGATCACATCATGTTTAAAGAGATAATGTTGATCTACCATGACCTATATCAGTATCATTGTTTATGTAAATAATGACCTGTCTGGCAATTATGTAAGGTGTTATGATAACTTATGAAACGACTTCTTTTGCCAAAAATTATAGTGGCCTAGAATTTTTCACATTTGGCAATTTATGGTAAGCTTGAAAATAATTAAATACATAATATCTGCAACGTGATGCTGTTTATTAAATTTCAATATGTTGTTGACATTTTATTAAAAATAAATTAATTTTGTAAATATCCACTTGAGAAAACATGTAGCTTTGTGACCTATCAGGTGTTCTTCCTGGATCGAACAGATCAAGGCAATGGGGGGGGGGGGGGGAGAGAAAATAAAGGGGGGGGGGGCAGTACAATCACCGCCCCCGCATTTTGGCGCCATGCCAGCTATTGAAAGTAGTTCCGGCGCCAATAGTAATTGTCGTCTGCTGAGCAGAACGTACAGAAGACTTTTTTTGGAATTATCATTTAAACTTTTATATCATGTACTAGGGTTTGATTCGCTAAACACAAATTAATTAAAATTTTAGATATCAACAAGATACACATTATATTTAAATATAATGTTTGGGCCTGATAACAACTCAATCGTTCTCAAATGAAAAAAAAAAAATTGGCCTATAACTGAAATAGATATAGGCCAATGTATAGCTGCATTGTTATGAGTTGAAATTTAAAACCATAAATAACACATTTTAAACTTAATATATGTTTCTGAATTCTCCAAGATGGTGAACAAAATCATAAATTTAATCAAATCTCGAAAGTAGCCAAGCAAACAGCTAATCATTTTCTAATTCATTTTAGAATCCATTTCATTTTAGTTCTCATTGAATTGAAACCATGCACGTGGGCTGCTAGCACATTGATTAAAGCCATTGATATTTCCATCATAAATATCGATCTGTCAAACTGATTCATGGCGTGTTCTAAAAATAGCCCAAGCAGACGATAATTTTCAAGAATGCTCCGTGCATGATGACAGAAACAATTGGTAGGCTGCCAAACCAACAAATTCTTTAGACTATTTTCAGATCTTGATTGCATGTTGTTGATGCTGTTTTAGCCTCTTAACAGTCCATGTCTGATTGTTTGTTTTGATGAATATAATGAATTTGGCAACCAACTTCAACCTATTTTCATCAAATAAGAATCGGAAAAGGGAAACAGATCAATATCATAAAGCATTGGCTGAGCCACAGGGAAAACAAGCCAAGTACTCATGGGGGCCTATATATCTATCTAAATTGTCCATGGTTTATCACATCCCAGTACCCAAAATGGAATTGTTTATCCCATATGACAGGTCTACCCAAATATGAAAAAGGCCAAGTGAAATAAATTTATAAAATTAAGATGAACCATCACGAAGTCATGAAATGTGACGACATCAAGACGTCTACAGGCCTACAACTTCGTAAAAACGGCACATATATATGTAGGCCTATGTATTCATTTAATTTTGAAAATAAGCTATTTTGTTTTAATAAGGAGACCCAACTTGTTACATATTTTCAAGGGTCTACTTCTACATTCAGTAAAGCAGTTTTAACTTAAACACATAAATTTGCCTGTTTTTGTTCGTCACATTCTACAGGGCATGAGCATGCAGAAAATTCTTAATATAGGCATGCATAAACATCTAACTAGGCTGATTAAGCCTACATACTAGTTTGAGACATGCAGGCAATTTCTCTCATCATTAAAATTGAGAGATCCGAAGAGGCTCTTCCAACGTCTTAACATTTCTATTCCTGTATCCTAATTGCATTTTAACAAACATAATGACATATTTATCACAGCTTGTCATGTAAATCTTAAGGAAGTAAAACTACTTCTAACTTTCCAATTAGAAATTAATTATATATTTTTTCACTTCTATATTTAATAGGCCTACACCCCTGGCTAAAAATAAAATGATAGATAGGCATCTTTCACTCTCTATAATATTATACATTTGAGGATATAATTTTGTCATCCATCATTAAATTCTTGCAGAATTTTTTTAAAGGTCTTGAAATCTGCAGAGGTACTGCCTGATATATTACTGAACTGCATTCCAAGACAACAATGTCTAGCAATTATTTTTGGGAACTCCAAATGCTTCCACCCCCATAATGACGTCAGGAACACATTCTATAGCACGTGGAGGGAAACCCTTGGCAGTTTTCCTCCGGAACTGAAGAGCACAGGATCATAAAACAACCTGGTAATGATTGTTTTGTTTGTCACATTGACTAAGCAATTATTAACCAGGAAAATAAACAGACCCTGACTATTATGTAAACATTATGTAAACATTTCAATTATTTGTTATGTTTACTTTGATTAACCTTATTATTTGTGGTCTCAATTTCCCAAATTGAAAAAAATAATAATTGGCTTAGTTGGAAACACTCTTGGCTTGCAATTGTTTAGTCTCAAGTTCAATTCCAGCTGCAGGGTCACCTAAACCGATGTTGACACAAGTTATAACCCGGGTTGGACAGAAGTTTCAATTTCCTTCGCCTCTTTGCTGTCCTCTTCCTTTCCTATTAAGCCTACCAAACTTGTTCATAAACACAGGACATAAAGCCCAAATCATTAATCCATCCTTTCCCATCTATGTATCCCTCCAGTACAGACTATTGACCAATAAAAGCATTTCTAAAATTCCTTGCTATTCTGTATTAGAAAATATACTCTATATATATACAAAGAGCCTCCTGAGTAGGTGGAATCAGCCAATTAGAGGCCTGTGATGTTACGTAACACTTCCGGAGTAGAGCATAATTGTTTCCATGGCAACATATTCCAAAAGGTCGCGTTTTGACTGAATGTCACAGTAATCTCATTCCCACTTAAATTTTGACTTCCGCAGTATCCACACAATATTACAGGTTTGGAATCAAAATAGTCTAAACAGGCCTATCAAATGCAATATTTCAGAACACCGATCATTCGCCATATTCTTGAAAATGTAATAATAACATATATTTGCCAGTAATTGCTACGAACAAACGAATCGATGAGATGACAAGGTTTTTGCAAAAGTAAGATAACGTGGCGAATATCTTCATGGCGATGTATATACATTATAACTTTAGCAAGCTAACATCCATGAAAAATACTGAAAAAAAAAAATTCCAACAAAAAAACAAACAAAAAATTGAACATGTAAACAAGAACCCGCGGGTTGCCATCCGAACCATTCTACAGACACCAACTATTGCTGAGGACACGTTTTGTACAACATTGACCAATACATTACACTAAACTACATAACAAGGGAAACATTTACTCACCAATAAAGTCTATAGCTTCTGGAAACCACTGATTGATAAGACTAGTTGAGCTGTCAGCTATGGGGATGGTCTTGCAACAGAATTGTTGACCTGTCATCTGAGAAAGTTCTGAGAGGGAAACATTCAAGAGGGCGCTGACACCCATAGTCTGCAGTAACTCCCCCTGTTGGGCATGTTCCACACTACCAAGGTAAAGCCACGGCAGGATTTCTACTGGTTCTTCCTGTAATTTAAATAAGAACAATTTAGAAAATAAGGAAATTTGGCATGAGAAATCAGATATGTGCTAATAGTAACTGTGGTAAAACATTGAGATATTTACACTTTTTTTTTTGTTCTTGAAAATGGTCATCGTCTTTTAACTTTAATGCTTTTAACAGGTATATAGTAGTGATACTCAAATATATAATGGAGCTTATTTACAACATCATCATCGAAAGGTACCCTGGCATCCTACCACTGGCAGAATTTATCAAAATATTGTGAATGAAGAAAAATACTGAAATAATTTCATTTTAATTTCACGAAACTTACTGTATCAAAAGAATTCTGCTTCAGTTTTTGGGTGGAGAATGATTTGTAGCGTAAACATCTGAGATTTGGTGAGTACGGACTAGATGGGGTGGAATGGCAATGTCGGGGCGAGATGGGCCGGTGAGATGAGTTTCTCGAAGTTGGCAAGAGTCCTTGGTGGGGTAAAGCGAGGCAGTCCATGCTGGGTAACTGGCCCAGCGGTGTCAGGCCTTTCCCTTTTAAGCTTGGGAAAGTGAACTCAGTCTTTAGAGCTGATTTTTCGGAGGCAGGTGATAATGCTGGTAGGCCTTCGATGGAGCCGAGATCTAGTGATCGTAAAGATTCAAGAGGTAGTTTAGCGGGGGAATATAACGACACAGGAGACGGAGAGGAGACTTGAACGGTCACCGAAGGCTCGTCGGTCTCTCGCAGTTCCAACCGCGGGCTCCGCGACTCCTCCATGTGACCGTCAGATGGCGCCAGTGTAGTTGCCAACTCGCTCATGTTTGTGCCAAAGCACAAGTGGGAGGCGGTGGCAAGGAACTTGCTGAAACCACCTGAAACGAAGAAATCCAATTACTTTCCATTCTTAAAAAAGTTTAATCATCTGCAGATGTCATTGCTATTTCTGACAATCATTGTTATATACCATGCCATCATTAATGTACAACTGGTTAACGATATGATGTTATCATTCCCAATGATATCTTAGCCGCTTTATTTTGATGGTATTAACCGTTTAGACACAGTATTGGGTTTGTCACTTGACTCCATTCAGTAACCTGAGAAGTCAACAACTGTAAGTGTAACTTTGTAGGACTACCAAAAAATGTGGGAAATAAGCCAAGGCATACTTTTCAACAGGCTAAAGCTACTATCCATGAACACAGTAAATTAAGTTAGTAAACACTATCTAGGGCCTATTGGCAATTGCACAGGTCAAAAACAATTCAAGGTGAAAGAAACAAATTGTTCAACAACTTGAACTTCCTGATCTGAACAACATGCTCAAGGCAGGATCTTTGAAGGTGAATAGACCTGTAGGAAATATGAATGGATACAACAGCAACTAGAACAGTGATGAATGAATTAGAATGACCAAAATCAGTTTCTGTGTTTGATTCTTCAGATTTCACCAGGTAATACAGCTCTACATTGTATTTCCTGCGTTCAATGAATAGGACTCCCAACAATGGTCCAGTATGTCTAAATTTCTCCAGAATCATGCACTTATGCAGAAATTCTTGACTTGAGAAATTATTCAGGAATTCTGCAAGAAACCTTTACTTCTGCAAAGTTTCATCCTCACACTGCTGGAACTTGGCAGAACTTCAGCTTTCCTTTGTACTGCATATGAATACCGCAAGAAGAAATTATACCTCTCCAATTCCAATCGTCCAACTATCAACCTATCAACATACACGTTGAACTATGATTTCTGTCAAATTGAGATGAATTTATCAGATGCCACTTAGTCTCATTTAGCACAAACACACCACACAGCTGTGAGTGACACTTAGCATCCCCCGTTGCCATGGTGATACTACAGCCCAGGAAGTCCATTCAACATCTACTTCCGGTCGTTCAGCTGTTCACCAAGTGCTCAGCTTAAGATAAGAGACTTATATCAATAAATTATATCAATAATATGTAATCTGGCATGCTAGGAGAGAGCGGTAAGCAGGTCCAGACAACGCCAACACTGTTGAAGTTTGACGGTTTTGCATTGTTTTTGCTGTTTTTGTGTCCAGCCGCTAGGGGCGCTCCGTCGAGTGGCGCTGCAATCACGCCATCTGTAGCATTGTTGAGAAATCACTGATTGCAGTCTAGCAGCCTCTAAAACTGGCCATCAAAATCTTCAAAACCCACAAATAAATCTACAACTTTGTGGAGTTTTAAAACATAATAATAATTTTGTATCAGAACTGTGTGTGTTACTCCACAGACTAATGTAACAAGAAGTTTATTCAAGCGCAGAGGCTACCGCCCCATTGTGAAAAAACAAAATGGCGGCAAGTGATCCCACGAATTTTTGAGAGGGATAGACTACCATGATTTTTCAGTACGTACGTGACTAGTGTGGGAAGGATCGCTAAGCGATCGCAATTTGCCGCCTTCGGCGGCAAATTGCTCTCGCTTACCGCTCTAATAAACAAGTGAATATGGAAAACTTAATGTTCTTGACTACTGAATGAAGATTAAGCTAACACAATTCACTATGTCAAAAATTGTGTACTTGAGTGTCCAGTCAAGTATGTTCTTATGTCAATGAATTGAACAGGTGCTGCTACTTGAATATCAACAATCAAAATGACTGATGTGCTCAGCACAAGGCAATGAAACAAATGTTTCATTTCCTTTTTTCTGGTCAAGCTCAAAATGTTAAGAACAACCAATTGCACTGATTGTTAAATGAAGCTGCATGTATGATGTTAATGAACTAAACACAGACAGATAAATTGTAAGACAGATAAGATAGATAGATCAACTATGCATAGATAGATAGATAGATAGATAGATACTATAGATAGATAGATAGATAGATAGATAGATAGATAGATAGATAGATAGATAGATGGATAGACAACTGGGCAGATAGAGGTATAGATAGTGCATTTTTGCTTCCCTATGGTGCAATGTTCAGACAGTGGAGACATCGTGACAATTTTGTCATCAATTTATGTAATCTTAAATTAAATCTTGGATCTTATTCTTATGTATATTTTGAGTTTTTTGACAGAAACTAAAATATCATGACTAATATCCAAAGAAAATATCATATTGCTATCATTATATCAAATGCCACGATGTTTATATTAAAAATATATCACGATAACAGAATAGATTTACAGGAAATTGTGAATCTTAGGATTAGTAATGTTAAATTTGTGTTGTGAGTCAACTCACGATTTTTCAAGATGTTTACAAATATTGGTATGAGCCAGAATTTACTGTCATGACTTTTTTTGTTACGTCTTAGAATGGCCATTTATGGCTGAAGAAAACTGCACTGATGACACCCAGCCAAATGAATACCTATGAATTGATGGTACATTGGTAGTGTAAGTGATTTTCTCACCATAGTATTTAAATTCATGGCTTGAGAACTTTAATCTTGTGAATTAAAGCTGGTTCAAGTTGGGAATGGGGGACAAAATGGCCCAAAATTTTGTGGTGTCCATGCATGACACACAAAGTATCATTGTTATATAAAATTCACCGGCTGTTGTTCAGAAGTGAATTATATCATAAGCTGTTGTTGAGATTTTCATAAATACAATTTTCTTTCCTTTTCTTCAAAGTTAAAACACAAATAACATTAAATAGGGGTGCAAGTTGCCCACCTGCTTTGGTGTCCACAATACCACTTTTGACAACACTCAAATATAAAAGTGAATTCATTCGCTATCACTGTAATATGAATTCCCAGTTGCACTTTCCATTCCCATTTGACTGCAAAATAAGTCCATGGTGTTTGTAAGCAAGATTTCTCAAGCATCTGGGTCCTGGAATCTTCAAATTGCAAAATTTTAAAATGTTACGTCTTGGCCACTCTCATTCAAGCCTTGAATGAAGGAGCCGTGGTGAATAATTAGCATAAATGCATTTGTCAACATAAATTACACATTTTTCTCTATAATTTCAACCAATCACAGATGGTTTTACTTTCAGTGCAGTGGTAAGGGAGGCACTTTCTGTTTCAAATACCACTTTTTTTACAATGTTACGTCTTGGTCAATAGTTGCAATGTCATGAAATAGTTTCTCAGTTCAATACTAGATAATGCATCACACCTTTGACTCGTAATATCACTGTTATTAGAATAATTTGCAGGGTTCAAGGCTGCAGAATTTGCAAGCAATATACCAATAGGAAGATATTTGGAAAAGATGTAACATGGACAAAATTGTGTCCATGTTACATCTTAGCCTGTTAGTGTCCCATGTTACATCTTGTACAACTTATGGTTTTGCAGCCTTTGTGTGAACTTGGCATTGGGGAATAATCATAATTGTCAAGTAGAAGTATTTTAATTTTTGGAAAAAGTTTCATTCAAATTGTAAGTGACTTGTGCACTACATATTTCAGACAATGAAGCTATCCATCGTCATATCCTTGGTGTCTCTGTTACATCCTGGATATCTCCAAGAATGGCTGTGGTGTCCAATGTTACATCTTTTCATTATTTTTCAAAAATTGATGATTTCTGTCATAAACACTAAATATATTATCCTAAAATTCTGTGAAAACTCATCTTGAATAAATTACAGTGTAATTGTTTCACAGATATGTATAATTTCTTCAAAATTGTCTAAAACATGTCATGGTCTAAGATGTAACATTGGACATCATTCGAAATGATATTTGGCTAAGACGTAACAAAAAAGTCATGACAGTAAATTTTGGCTCGTATATTAAATGTGTTATGACACTCAGTGTGACATAATATTATTCATAAAATACAAAACATCTTTATGTAAAAACTTGTTTTGTGGCTTTATATTATGAAACATCTCGCAGTGAGCTTTCAAATTTTGAAGAAAAATCTGTAATCTGTCAGGAAATGTAAACAAGTAGCTAACGGAAAAAAACTTCCTGTAAATTTGAAGGAAGTGTGTTTGTATGGGGGGGGGGGGGGTTACAGGGGCTTCCTTGGTGGTTATTTAGTAATTTCCTTTCCTGTGTATACAAATGACCCTTTATTCGAAGGGGCATACCCCCTTGAATTTTACCCCTTTTTGGTTACCCTCTAAACCAACAAACTGATCACTTCCGTCAACATATCAATGATAACACTGTTTGTACACTTTGATATCTCTCTGTTATCAAAGCTGCATTATCTGTTATCAGTTAATTGCAAACTAAATTGTTATTGATAATAAATTGAGTATTGTACATACCAAAATGTTTTAACATGTTTAATAATCACAGCTGTTTTTTATTTATTTATTTATTTTTTTAATGTTCACTTTACAGGTAGTGTTTTCCTTTTAAACAACAACATTTGATAAAATTTCAAAATAAATTGACCCAGAGAATCCTTGAATAAATTTGGCTAACACAAAGAAGAAACTTTCAATGAAACTTAATCTTACACTATCTGAATGCATTAGCTTTTTCCATAATCTTTCAATTAACTAACATAACAATTACATTTTTCCAGGAAGAAAATAAGATTTGTTCTTTACCATAAATTTCACAAGATATAACCAGAAAAGGCTTTGAAAAAAATGTGTGATTTCTCAAGTGACTGTTTATCAAATATTCTTGTAAAACTGATTTATTTTGTGTATATCCAAATTTGAATCACATGTTTGGCCCACTGTATCATGTAGACAATTTGGTTAATTGTTTAGCTTCATGGTTGGCTGGGTCATCCAGGAAGGACAATTTCCGGTCCTTAACTGCCTTAACAATACAGAATCGGCACAACAAAGGCCCTTAAGAATATCCTAATTATCCCCTCTCAGCCCCCTTAAATTGCATTGTTGTTTATCAATCAACTTATTTTTGTGCCAATGTCCAATTTCTGCTATTTACTCTGTAACCAAACAAATGAAATAGGGGAAAGTGGGGGAATTTGTACCCAATTTTACAATGGTACCAAATTTAAAGGGCTATTATTATCAACCTGACACATTAATAGCATAATTGTGAATTGGTGAATTCGATTTCCTGCTAAAATCACCATACAATGAATATGGAAATCATTGAAAATTGGCATTGTTAGAATTAAATGCAAGGTTTAATGTATATTAGGGTATTGTCCGGCACATTAGTAGCTAAAAATCGGCTTTCAATGTCATTCACAGGACATACATATTAAAGTTAATCAGATTTTATTCTAAAATGGCTCAATTGGGCATATCATTATACATTGGCAACCACTGGACGACATAGAACTAAAAATGCACAAAATCACATGCAAAATGGCTTGTTAAACTTGACTTATCAAAATAGTTAGAGAGGGGTGCAATGTTATTGTGATTAAATTAACTATCTATCTATCTATCTATAGATGATCTATCTACATATCCATCTACCTGTCCATCTGTCTAATTTATTGAAAATCAATTTTCTCTTGAAAAGCACCTTGGCTCAAATCAATCCACAAACAATGGATGTGCCTTAGCAAAAAATATAGGTGGGAGGGACAGATTTTTTTTATCAATAGGAAATAGGCCTATTATGTACACACACATCTATCATTAATAGTTGTAAAATAGTAGCATCCTGCCAGCAATTGAATAATCAATAGGTCTTAAATTATTCATGATCTATTGTTACTGGTCAAGGACAAGCTGTGGCCACGCCCACTTTTACACACATTTCCATATAAGGCTTGGATTACGCATATTTTGCCTTAAACAGAATATTACACATTTATTTTAAATCAATTCACATTTTACAACTATGCGGGCCAATACTACAACATTTTGATTGAATTTCAAGTGCTCACATAATATTGTGAAATCAGATTGAAATATTTGATTTTTAAGCCAATATTGACGGGCCTCCACTTCAGTACATTCTCAGGGTGTAGGCCTCCAGCTTTCGTCCTTTCGATGATAAATTTATGAAAATATAGGCCTATAATATATTTAGGTCTAATTTTTTAATTTCCTTGACCTATATGAAATAATATCATCCTGTAGATATATAATTCTTTGGATATAGGCCTACAGGGTATAGTGACACCAAGAAGCAAGTAAAATCCATTGAATGAAAGCTAATGAAACGCCTATCAATTAAAAATTGGAATACCTTTTATCAATTCCTACATTGACTTCAACTAAATGTTCATTTTAATACTATATTTCAACGTTTTTTTTTTATATTTCTTTTAATACAAGTCAGAAAATTGTCACGAATTGCCATCACATAAAAGTTAAATATTGGCAAAAGGTTTAAGTAATTGCTTTTGATGTACTAAGTCAAACACGCACAAGCTGAAAGGAATATTACATAAATATTTTTATGTATTCGTCATATAGAAAACTAAAAAAGGTTTAAATTAGAAGCTCCTTGGCATATAACTTTTTGACTTCACTTGACCCTCAGTCTGAGGACCTATTTCCCATAGTGATGACCTTGTCACATGAGGTCAAATTCTTATCAATTTGTCGTGGGAAAGGAAATATTATGAGGTATCAAGTAGGCCTACATCCAGTCACAGGAGAGAAGGGCAATAAATTGTCAAGAGGGGGGCAATAAATTTCAAGCGCCAATCATCTATTTTAATATACATGGGAATCATATCTGATATTTCTGTGTAATTCACATGTACATACATGCACCCACATTTGGGTTGTAAAAACACGGAGACATAACAAAACAGTGAAATCACTGAAATTATCAATGAATAAAATCCAAATATAGGCCTATAGTAACCAATTTTTTGATTGATACAGATAGATAGATTAACAGATAGATACACAGACATTATGCAATTTGTGGCCAGGTATTTAGAGACATTTAGGTAGTATTTGATCAATAAATCTGGATCTATAGATTGAACCCTCTGTAGGCCTTCTCTGTGGATAAATTAGCAAAGTTTTTTTGTTGCAAATTGTGTAAATTGTCTTATTAGATTTTATCAACCAACAGAATAACTTAATTGACCAAATTAGCAAAAATAACCGACTTAGGATGAATCAATTAACAATGCATCCAGGAGCTAATTACCTGTATAGGCCTATTTAAAATATCAATAGGACTAAAGGGCTAATAATTATTTTTAAAGTATATCTAAAATAGAGGTCTCATTCAAGGTCCCCCACTTTTATTTAAGAGGTAGTGCCTTCCCTTCAGTAAAAGACAACATTTTAAGAAATGAGCCTAGACATACTAATTTTGATAATTGATGAGTAGGCCCCAAATATAAGGATCTCTTGACTGCATAGGCTTACACATAGGCTTCTTTTGATACAAATTGAATGGCCTACAGAAATACATAGAGGCCTACATTGGCCTAATTAGGCTAATGCCTAGATGACCTTGTCCATTAGCAATTTGATATTGAACAGAATCGAATGTTGCAAACAAGCCAACTGCACTCCAGTTGTTTGTCCCAGAAACATCCAATTCTTGAATTGTTGAAACGCCCACATTTCAAGATAATATTCCTGATACAAAATCGCCATTTTCTTAAGAGATTGGTGAAATAAATTGAAATGTACCTTCAAGAAACCTCAAATTGTGGATCCTGTCTTCTGAGTCAAGGCACCTGATGACCAAATTCATGATGGAATCTTCAGGCAAATCATTCAAAGATGAGGAATTGTGATCATAGACCACAACAAGAGAGAAATGCCCGGCTTGCAGGCGGGATCGAGTTCTTGGGCACCTCAAAACATGTCTCTCCAACCTCACTGATCCGCCCGATCTTCGTTTCACAATTGGTGGGAAATGTACGTTGTGCGCATTGATGATATGACAATGATTGAAGTCCATAAAAGACCGACAGTCAATGAGCAATACAGAAGCACCTTTGAGTTCCAGAGTACGGGCCAAATCATTGCACTCAATCGCTGATGTTGAGAGAACACGCTTCATCATGGCCTCTTGAGAAAGAAAAATGTCGTCCTGTAGTTGTGCGTAAAAATCGCCTGGTTCTCAGCTTCACAAGAACGTCTGCACTTCAATCAAACGAGCAGCATTCAGCCAAATAGTCTATGGTTAAGATAACATACATCCATGCACACCCCATGACGTACTTTGTTCAAAATCCATCCTAAAAATCAACTCTCTCATCTACACTACACACGCTCTCTCCCACCTCGTAGAGTTTTATGAATGAAACTGTTTATGAATGGATGGCTGCGTGCGCAACCTGTCTACGCACTATGCCTCCGCGTAGAAAATAGTTCTACTACAACCTTGAATTGCGATTTACACAGGGCCGTTATCTTGTCTAATCTGTGCTTAATCACTCCATTATCTAGCCATGATTAATTCAACACAAATGGGTCGCCAGATATTGCGAAACAAAATTACTACCTAATTTGTTTATGTGAGATTAATTTTCTGAATGACCAGCGCAATGATTTTAATGGCATGACATCAGTTATTTGGCCATTTCGCGGCAAAACAGCTGCAGCTTCCTGTGCCAAGAATTATGAATCCACCAATCAGAGCCAGACCATATAATTCCATGCACATTCATGCATTCTCATTCAAACTTTGTAGAATGCTTTTTGGGTAGGATCAAAACAGGAAGCTCGACCCCTGGCTGAGGATCCCAGACTGCAGAGGACAGGTCTTCAAAGATCTTGACTGCCTATTTTGGGGCTTCTTGGCCTGGACCCCTAGACCCACAGAGGCGGATAGATTACACTACACATGTTCAGGTCTTGAATGTTAGGATAGGTCTTTTAGGTCTTTTAGTTACAAGGCAAAGGTTCATGACTAGTCATGAAACTTTGGTTAGGGCCATAGCTTTACTAATTCAAGACTTTTAAAATATCCGACGCCTTAGCTTAAAAAATTAATTTTTAATGTAAAGCTAATTGAAAGCTTCTTTCAAAATAGTCACCAACCTGCAAACTCAACTGACCCTTGGCATAGCATGCAGGGGTGGGGGGGGGGGGGGTGTACCTATATTGGACCACCTAACTTCAGTGGTCCATTTCTCACACACAGTTCCCCTACAGTTACTTTTGAAGTCCCCGTCCTCTTGTCTAGATCTATGGGGTTTTATGGAGGGCCTGGTCATGTCACTTGTCCGTTTTACTTTTGAATTCCTTATCCCTGACTTGCTAGTCAATTGTACTTTTGAATTCACTTACCCCCACATCTCCCTATCAAGAGCCTGCAGCAGTGGCGTATTAGGGAGGGAGGGGGGCACTGGGCCATGCCCCCCCCCCCTCAGGCCAAAAAAATAACATTGAAGAGATAGTGCCATGGAGCACCCTTCGATCACTCCATGTATAATACCCCCCCCCCCAGGCCATATCTAGCTCAATTCTGTCAAACTTGACATCTTTCTCAATCAATCACAGACTGACTGACATAGGCCTATAAATGAACTTTTATTTTACCAATAGGCCTAAACAATCCAATAGGCCTAAACAATCCAATTTGACAAGGTTGAGTGAAAAAAAAAAAGCGAAAAAAAAAACCATTAAGCTGAGCTGGAGTTACCTTTCATGACTTAACATGCTGAATTAACTAAATTAAGTGGAGTCGGCCAGCAGCTAAATAATAATAATAAGCGACTCATATAATTATTTCTTTAAAAAGACTTCTTGGAAAAATTACTTGTCCTCTTTTTCTGGCATGCTACATGGTGTCCGTACATCGTATCCCATAGGCCTACACATACAGTGCCGCCTGTAAGTAAGTGAAACGCATGAAATTGTGCCATTGCATCAATGCTAAACATCCTCTGCAAAATTGCTTGTGGAAGCATGAATTCCCATCCAATGAGAGGAAAACATATTGGGTCATAAAGGCTGATATTAGAGGCATGTGGGATAACAATGGCAGCCAATTTGCATTGCAGCAGTCGGAGTTAGGTATGGATCAAAGTATTTGATAAGTAAGTGAACCACCCCTCCCTATTAAATAACATTAGGCCTGTGATGAGAATTCATGCTTCCACAAACAGTTTTGCTGAGGATGTTTAGCATTGATGCAATGGCACAATTTCATGTGTTTCACTTACTTACAGGCGGCACTGTAGGCCCCAAGTTATTTTGAAAAAGAATATTAAACAATATATACCATGGCAACAAAAAATACTTTATTACACAACCTATAAAAATAAAACAAGAAAATTTGATCACGTTTAATCAATTTCACAGTATTGGCCTAGACCTAGGCCTGTAGTATCACAATAACACTTCATTAAAACCATTAGCTATGACTTTGAGCTGAATCACTCAATACAATTAGTTACGTATGTACAGTACAAGATACGATTTTGATAAATTTATGAATAATGCATTGATTGGCCCAGGTCAATAGGTCTATATAATAAGTCATCCATTGACATGTATGAAAAGATTTAAATGACTAAAATGTAACAAATAAAAACTGTACAATATAGGATTAGGCACATTATATAATAGGCCTAAATGTGATTCAAATCGCAATTGATAAAACTGCTTCTAAAAACTCCTCTCTGTGGTAACTTACAAAACGGTATATCAAGTGTGGCGGATCCAGACCGCGTTCGTTGTCTATAGGGGGGCCTGGACATTTATCGGCACTCGCGGGCCCCCATCACACATTTGCTTTAAAAGGCTACTTTTCATCTTAGTGGTGTGCCGTGTACTGTTGGGGAGAGGGGGGCAATCCCACCAAACCCACTGGACCCGCTATACTGATAAGCACATCAACATTTAATACATGCCACAGGTCTACTGCATTTTTGCAAGTTCTAAGCAGTGCTATGTCTGTTGTCTGTATATTGTCTATCAATATTATCAATATCAATATCCTCGTATGTTTCTAAGCTTCCTTCGGACCCACTGTATGCTCTGTTAACATGTCCAGTTCGGTGGTAACTTTGACCGTTTGGACGGTGTACGATTGGTCCTTGAGGAACCCTGGGAGCATGGGTCAGGAAATACCCATCATCCATTAATGCGGGCATTCCTGTAATAGGAGGCGTTTCCGGGTTAATTCTATTAACGAGAATTGTACCCGGGATCTCGGATTCGGAATCGCCAGCATCATCTAAACCATCTATACTATTATGGACGCTGTTATTTCTGGAAGCCATCTCTTCCTTCATTCGCCGGATTTCATCTTCGATCGGAATGGTAATCTGAATGTACTGCTCCATCTGGACGAGGTCGTACGTAGGTAAGTCCAGCTCGTTATCATCTTGTTTGTCATCATGCTGTGGTTTTGGATATTTCGCTAAGTTGTCTACACATTGGTCGTACGTAGGAGGAGGCTGAGTGTTGAACGATTCGTTGCTCCGTCTCCTCTGGAACAATCCTGCAGCGCCCATACTCGTTTGACTCCTGTGTCTGCGATAATAACACATGAAAATCTTTCCGAAGATGATAATTACAAGCAGTATAATAGCCGCAATAATGGATGCTATTGCGGCAACTGTGAAACTTCCAATTACAGATGATGGTGGTTCAGTTTCCGGACCTGAAAAAGGAGAAAAGTTCAGCTTGTGTGATGCTTCATGCAAACCCTGTTCGCCTAGCTTTGTTACCAAGGAAAAGTCTTCTTTCTTATACCCTGTATAGTATACAGTGGCGTATTTAGGGGGGCATTTGGCCATGGCCCTCCTCAGGCCCAAAATTAACATGGAAGATATAGGAAAAGTCACGGAGTGCCCTGTATTCACCCTATGTAAGCCCCCCCCCCCAGGCAATTTCTAGATACGCCCCTGCCTGTATAGTAATGTTTATAGCATCTGGCTGGGCATCCAAAATATAGTACATGTATGTCATAATCAGAAGTAAATTGAAAATTGTCAAAGTGCAATTAAACTTTAATAAAGTATAGGAAAAACAGTCCAAGTGCAATTAAGTCATTTGAACTTCTTGAAAAATTGGCCAAGTACAATTCAATCATTGTAGAATTTTCCAAGTGTGATTGGGCTATTGGATAAATTGTACAAGTTAGAGGAAAATTTTCCAAGTGCAATTAAGTTATTGGAAAATAATCATCCAGGTGCAAATTAAGTTATTGAAAAATTGTCAAAGTGGAATTAAGTTATTCCAAAAATTATCCAAGTGCAATTAAGTTATTAGAAAACTTTTCCAAATACAATTAAGTTTGTGCAAAAATTGTCAAAGTGCAACTGAATTGTTTGAAAAATTATCCAAGTGCAATCAAGTTGTTTGAAAAATTGTCTTAGTGCAATTGAGTTAAAAAATTTAATCCAATTATTTGAGAAGCTCATCCCAAGTATGAAGTATGGTACAAATACTTACAATCATATTCATCTGAGTTGTCCCCACAGTCGTCAAATCCATTGCAGACATATCTCTGGGGGATGCATACCTTGTTGGAGCAGAGGAACTCGTATGATTCGCATTTACCTGTAAAATAAATTAATAGGGTAGGATTCCTTGAGTCAGATATTTAGTAGTCTCTCTTCGAGGCCAGCCAGGAAACTTGCAGAAGTGTTTTGAGTAGGCATATTTTTAAATAGCCTAGAATTAGCCAATTGAGTTCTTCTCTAATCCCTACCAATCTTTGGGTTAAGACAGCCTTTATCTGTACAAAAAGTATTGGCACTAATATAAGCAAGTATCTAGAGTATTTTTGTTGCAGTAAAGATGGGATCAAACTTCATATTTTCTCTTAATATTTTGTCAGAAATTTATGAATTTTAGTAAAAAAAATTACATGGTTTATGATGATTGTTTTACCTGTATTTCGATGGTACTGATTTGTCTCCCACTTTGTATCGCAACGACTTGACCTCAATCTATTTTTTGCCCAAATATTTTATGCCAGAAATGCACATTGCATTTTGGTAATCACTTGTATTTCTACACAAACCTGGATTAGGGCAGTCCTGTTCATCACTCCCATCTTTGCAGTTCAGTTCTCCATTACATTTGAGGTATGCCGGGATACACATGTCGAGTTCTTTGTCCTCACAACGAAATTCGTCAGTGGCGCATGTGTTCAAGTCTTTAAAATTAAAATAGAAATGTATTCAATGTACAGTTTGCAGTGTTATTTGTTCTCAAAATATAATATAATCAATTTGCTTCAGAAATGTTTTAAACTAATGCTTTTACTAGAAGGTTATGTATTCTCAGAAAATAATCTGTAATAGCTATGTCTGCATCACCCTCTCCGGTCACTGTGTATAAACATCAGTCAGTATGTTAATACATCGCTTTCTTTTCTACCTCTGATTCATAGTCTCATATCCATTAATTATTTACATTTAAGACTCGTATAATGGTCTGGTTTATTAATGTAAACTATTTTGACTGGTGGCCCATTGGTAGCCGCTCTTGGGAGCCTGAAGTAGAGGGTTCTCCATTTTAATTTTCCAATGTTCTTATTGTGTATGATGAGACAAATAAATTATCTGAATCTAATACATATATACATTGTATATAGATCCAATTATATTATTAACCAAAAAACCATTAACTTTTTCATAATACTTTCGTTGTCATACATGCACAAAGTCACTTGAATTATAATTTTATATATTACTAACCAAGATTTTGGCAAGAGTCAAATATGAAGCTTATTTCATCAATCAGAATGCGTTTTTTGTCAGGAATGTTTTTCTCAGTCCTCATAATCATGTAGAATTCAATCTGTAAATGCAAATGAAATGTATTTTTCGACATATTCAAGTCAGATGGGTTTTGAAGGTGCAATGAATTTCAATTAAATTGTCAGTGCCAGCGGACTTGTAACAGTAGAAAAACTGAAAGTGCATTATTGTCCAATTGCAATGAAAACTCTTGATAATTATGTCTAAGTGCAATTAGGCTATTTCAAATTTGTCAAAGCACGATTGAATCATTGTCGAAGTGCAATTTTGTTAAAAAATGGAATAAGTGCAATTAGAACAATTTGGTTATGGAAAAATGACTTAATTGCAATTCAGTTAAGGGCAAATGCCTTAAGTGCAATTAGGTTATTTCAAAAATCAACCAAGTGCAATTCAATCAATTTCAGTTAATGTCCAAGTGCAATTAAGCTATTGGAAAATGTTCATGTGCAATTAGGCTGTTTGAGGAATCATCCAACTGCAATTAACCAATAGGCCTACACGCAAATCGGAGCTATTTTTTTTATTATCATATAAAGAGTAGTAAAAATATAGCGAAAACAATATTACCTGAAACGGAGCCTTCGCAGGAGGAACACGAGCTGTGAAATGCTTCCACTCATTATCAGTCTCAAAAATATATTCTGACGATATGCCTCTGCCTCCACTGAACACTTGGTCGACATACAAGGTTGCATAGTCAGGATTTTCACCATCGGCATAAACGAAGAAAGACAAACAAGCAGTAGAATATGGTGAAGTTAAGACAGGACTTCTTATCTTTCCAGAATCAGTTATCGTTCCAGTGCTAGTTTCAAGCCTGATATAGCTGCCTTCTGATCCTGAAAAGGTAATTGAAAACCATAGTATTATAATTTTTAATGTAGGCCTAACTACACAACATATTAATATGGATTTGCAAATTTTTATAATAGTCGAACAACTTATTTGTTACACAAAATGCATCAAGAGCATAACAATTTTTTTTCAGGTTCTTGTGCCGCTTTTTGGCTTATGTCGACAATTTCATGAATAAATTGCTCACTAATCAAATTATATAGGCTGGATGTATACGCCAAAGGCTTTTGTACCTGGACAGGATGAAACATTACATCCATCTTACATAATAAGTTACATGGGTTGCCTATAGCGGGAATCAAACTTGGGTCCCGGAGGTTGACAGGCTAACACCCCAGCATGTTACCATTGAACTATTGGCCCTGGCCATATATAGTAAATATACCAGCTTTGTGGGCGTCTCTTCTTTTTTAATAATGAGAGTGATTTGTAAAACTTCCTCCAGACATAATTGATCTTTAGTTTCTCGGATCTTTTCTAGGGTCGATCGGTAGGACAAAAAATAATACTTAAAATCTCAATTTTTTATAATGTCAATTTAATACTAAAAATTGAGGGTAAGCTCAGGCAGAAAATCTGTTGGGTCAGTTGATCACAAGAAGCTAAAAATTCAAATATGTCCGGCCTTAAAATAACAATACTATCAGACTGACCGCCGGAGGATGAATCTGTAGGTGGCCTCCCATTTGGTGAATCTTCGGCACTTTCTAGGATCCAGTTGCCTTCGGTGATGGTCCAGCCACAGAAGGAGCCCTCAAAGTTACAGGATATGTCCCCTGAAAGATACAAATTCAAGATCATGCAAAGTTGTCATCAACTTACTTATCTTGTTATCGAAAAGGAAACATGCTTTAGTAATTTTAAAAAAAATATGATCATTACAGTCAAAAGGATTATGCATCTAATTTTATCTCTATAAAATCAGTTATGACAAATCAAATGCATGAAATGGCCTTCTCTCGATCATGAATAATCAAACAGCCTCTATGTTTCCCATGTTGAATACATGTAGAGAATGTTGATGACAATTCTTTGGATATCATCAGCCACAAAGTGCTTTTTTTTACAATGAAATGGCCCTCTCCTTTTTCATAACTAATGGACAGGCTGTAATTCTGTTCTGCAATTGCCAGCATCTTTTAGTAATTATCTCGGCCAAAAAGGTTATGTCTCAAAGCTTCTCTGGAACTTATTTCAACTACATAGAGTCTTATAGAGAGTAGGTCTACCTATATTGTGACATGGTCCCTTTAGAATACTGATGTCGTCCAAAGCTATTTGGCTGTCGATTTCTCCTCCCCGCGACACTTGGAAGGTTGGGTTCGCCTGAGGAAAATAAGACATTGGATGTAAAAGTAAACATCCTTGATCTATAAGGCCAGAAATATTTTATTTTTAGCTTCTCCGATCGACCTACCCAACAGATTTCTGCCCATGATGGAAAACAAAATTGAGCTTACACACAATTTTCATTAATTAAAATGATAAAAAATTGATATCTTATTACACCTTCCTTTTTCCGTTCTATACCGACCGACCTTAGAAAAAGTAACTAGTTCGATCCGAGAAGCTGCAATTCAATTATTTCTGCCGAAACACCAATCTTAAATTCTTGAATATCATAATCTTCAAAAGTCTTTTTTTTTGTTCTCTTTAATGTGGCACAACAATTTCATAATTTTACATTTTTTGAAAAATCCGATCGTTCAAGTTGGCCTCGATGCCACTTGTCGCCATGGTTACCCTTTCTGGACCAAGGGGGGATTCCATTTCCTCCGGTAATTCCCCAGTAGACCTTGAGCTTTCCTGGGTCTTTGCCTTTGTTAAATAAATGAAACATACCATAAGCATTTTTGTGACTTATGAAATCATTTGTATTTTATCACAGCTGTATGACTATCAAAGCAAAAATATAAATTAAAAATTAGAGACCATTCAAAGTCAGCCATTGAACTTTTCCCTCAGGGGGTACTAACTTTTTGCATGTGTTTCAAGGGGGAGGGGGGTACTAATTTTTAACAACATGTCTAAGGGATTATGAAATTTGCACATCAGAAAACCTTCATAAAACATGTGCGTACCAAGTTCATCCGCCTTTGTACATGCCAAAGTCCAACACTCAATGAATCGGTAAGCGCTATCACCCAAGGTGTCAATATAATATGTGGGCATGCATTTTGCTTTGTAGGAGGAGGGATACTAAAATTCGGTGAAAAGCCTAAGAGACGGATAATAAACATCTGCATGAAAACCTAAGCAATTTCCGACGAAAATCCCTTGTCATAAATTCTGAACGGTCCCTTATCCATTATTTCAGAAATTAATGATCCAAGGTCTCAATTATCTGACCAGAGATGTGTAGCCCTATAACTCTTTGATCTGACCTCAACACTTTGGCTCAAGGTGGCAGCACCACTCACTCCTTATGACAAGTTCCAGTACACTACTGCCCTCTACAAAATGTTTCCTCAAGAAAAGTATCTTTCCTTACCTTTCATATGATACCAAAAAGACAAACAATGTACGCCCTGGTGAGGAGTAGTCCAAACTTTAACCTGATAATCAAAAGTTTTCAGACCATTCCATGTAAACTGGGTTCTCATGTAAAAACCTGAAAGGTTAGAAATGCTATGGTCAGAATAAATTTATACAATTATTGTAAGTCTCAGCTTCGGCCGTTTCGTTTATATCCATGCCCAGTTGTCAAACCATTGATTCTGCAGCAATGATTGCAATCATGGTAATATAACACATGAATTCCCCTAGAAGGTCCACCATCTAACCAGTTGAGCTAAAGGGTCCGCCCCAAGCCAAGTGCTTTGGAGAAACCTATTATACCCAACAAACTAGTTACATTAATTGGTATGATTGCCGTTCAGTATGTTGAGCGCCATTGATTTACCGGTATCTAGAATGGGCGCTATATAAAATCATACGATATTATTATTATTTCTACTATATCCCCCAACTTCCGTGAGATGTTTGACACACTCCAGTCAACAATCTCACCTCAATGCCACCTGCCACCATGACCGGGATTCGAACCGGTTATCTCTGAATCACAGAGGAATCTCTGGGTAGGCTCAGGCCAATGCATAGGTACACCATATAACACATTACCCTTGAAAGTCCACTGTCTTACCAGTTGAGCTTTTAGAAAAAAGAGGTAGCAAATTTTCATGCAACTTAGAAAACTGACCTGTAGTGTCGCCACCAGTATGGTCTTTTGAAGGCCCATAGAGGGCGTTGATCGAAGTAGTTTCCTTCTTCCATCCAGGATTCCAATTGGAGTAAGTGACACATGTCTGGTCATTTTGACGGGAATAGTCACATGCTGCAATTCCTGATATAAATATCTCTAAAATAAAATAACAAAAACGTTACAGTATAGCTATAGACAATTAGACATGCACAAAGTTTCTAAGCAAGTTTTCAAACCCTTCGAAAAAATGCAGATGTATTCCATATTTAAGGCAGACATAATTGATTTTTGGTTTGCAGACCCACGGACAGAAAAAAACCCAGCTTTTCTGCTGACGAAAAAACGCATACTCGCAATTTTATTTAATTGACCGTCCAATTTTTTTAAAAATTGTTTGAGGTTATTTTCGTCACACAACGAGAAGTGATTTTAGTCCCACTGACCAACCTCAAAAATTGAAAAAGTGCCCCGAAAAAATCCGATAGAAGCTAAAAAATCAATTATGTCTGGCCTTATGAATAATATGATTAAAAGTTTATCATATACTCGTATTGATTTATCTCACACCTGTACATCTGGCGTGGGCGTAACTTTCGTCTTCAAAAGAAGAACAATCCTTAAATCCATCACACACTTTGTCTGCAGATATGCAAGTCCCATTCAGGCACCTCCATTCATTTTTGTTGCAAACTGGTTCCGCTGGAAATGAAGGTGATAAGTTATCAAAATATATATACGTACTGTAGGCTATCTTTAATCTATACAGGGGCTGTCGAGCACCGTTCAGAAAGTTTACAGCTTTTTTTCACATGGACAGTTATTTTCAATGTGGAATTATGAATTCTTCACAAGGAAAAATTCAGCTATTTCATAATAGAATTTCCAAAATATTTGAAAATTTGGGAATTTTTATGTCCTGAATTAATATATGATTCTAAAATAAGTGTCCATATGAAAACATTAGGTAGCAGTCAGTGTGGAGGTCCGAATGCCGGCCTTGTCCATATTTTGATGGCCTAGGCCTTGGCCCTGTCTCCAAGTTCTTGGCCTTGCATCGGTCTCGGACATCTTTGGGCCAGTGTTGGAGGCCTCAGAACCGGCCTTGTCCTGATATTTTTATTTTTTAAAGGACTTCGAACTTCCAAAATTGTCCATATTTTAGAAATTCATTTATGCAATAGCTGAATTTGTCCAGGGTTTTGCTGTGAGGCAGTTTCCATGTCAAAAAAGTGCCCAAGAACATATTTTCACTGAATATAATCAATTTTCCTTGCCATCCAGACCATCCACTCTCAACTCCATTTCTCAATTTCAGATAAGTTATTCATTAAAATACCTATTACATCCACGTTGATTGGCAATATTTCGAATTCTGCTTGGAAGCCGGGATTGACAAATTGTGGATCGCTGACAAACGGGATCTCCACAGTGTAATACTGGTCGTCTTCTGAAATTTAAATTGACACATCAAAAATACTGTGCAAACACTTTAAACAGCACATAATTTTATTGTAGGTATATTTTAAAAGTATTTCATAATGAAAGTGCATTTAATTTAATTATTGGCTCTGTGCCAACTCTGTAGGATGACCTTTGACCCATGAAAGTCAGCCCATTTACTTTCTTTATTGATTTTTAGTTGGTTGCTGTTGGCCACCAAAATCTTTTCAACGCAAGTTAAAATATTGATGAGGCTGTATGATAAGTTTGAATGAGATTGGTTAGGAGGGGCGCCCCAGCAAGTGGTCATAACTTTGAAATTTCTTCGTGCAGGAAGAGCTTGCACTTCGCACCGCTAAGAAGTCAGTTGACTTGGAATTTGTTAGGCACATGCAAAGCTCCGTAAAAGACTCTCTGTTTCTCACAGGACGAAAAATTTGCGCAGAAATTGATGATAAGAATAGATTGAGTTAAAATAATACCTTTTTTCTCTGTTTCGTTGCAGATGATGTCCCATATGGACTCATAGGCGGGATTGGAGCTACTTCCATTACCGTAGAAGTTCGTATTTTTTAACACCAGGTGGTCTTGGCGAGTCTCATCCAATTTGAATCTGGAAGGTCATCAAAAAACTCAATTCAATGGTTACTTCATTATAATAAGAAATATTATTTCCGCTCAATGCTCAGATTTAGCAAATTACATATTAATCATTTGAATGACCAGCTTAAGTAACCTAATCGAATGAGGCCTAATCAGAATTTTCAGCTTTTTGGGGCAACCATTTAATCAAATTCATTTCAGTGAATTTTCCAAAACATATCCCATCATCTTATTTGAACAATTACTAAACCCATACTATTTTCAACATTTACCGATTAATAAATAGGCCTACTGTCAAAAACATGTATCAGAACTTTGGGTATGTGTTCAAACGCAACATGTGTGACCTGTTGACCAACAACTGTGGCAAGTAAAGTGGGAGCAACAGAAAATGTGTGTTTCTGGTAACCGCAACTACAACCTCTGGATCTGTAATTGCTTGAATGATGCCATGCTGATGTAATAGGGCCTAAAACAAATATCTCACTTTGATTTACGTCATTCTCACGCTTTTATAAAGAATTCTTCAAAAATTTCAAAGTGGCATGGAACTTTAATTGTTCCACAGGCTTCTGATCATAACTTGAGAGTTACCATATAATGTGAGGTGGATTACTCGAGGCAAATCTTGAGTATGACATCAGTGGCGGATCCAGACAAGGTGGTCTGGACGACATATAATAGGCCTATGCATGCGTTTTTCGGCCTTCACAGGCACACGTCACGTCATATTTCTTCAAAATGCTGTTATTCCCTGGCACTTGAGCAGTCCCACAAGTTATAAGTAGGACTTCCCACTTGAATATTTCGTAGATACTGTACAGGGCACTTGTATATTTCGTAGATACTGTACAAGGCACTTGTATATATTTCATTGATACTGTACAAGGCAATGCTATCAGAGATAATCCGACACTTAGTTGTGTTGGTGTATTATACCCACCTTCTGGATTGTGTTGGTGTATTATACCCACTTTCTGGATTGTGTTGGTGTATTATACCCACCTTCTGGATTGTGTTGGTGTGTTATACCCATTTTCTGAATTGTGTTGGTGTATTATACCCACCTTCTGAATTGTGTTGGTGTATTATACCCACCTTCTGAATTGTGTTGGTGTATTATACCCACCTTCTGAATTGTGTTGGTGTATTATATCCACCTTCTGAATTGTGTAGGTGCATTATAGTATTATTATACCCACCTTCTGAATTGTGTTGGTGTATTATACCCCCCTTCTAAATTGTGTTGGTGTATTATATCTCCCTTCTGAATTGTGTTGGTGTATTATAGTACTATTATACCCACCTTCTGAATTGTGTTGTTGTATTATACCCACCTTCTGAATTGTGTTGTTGTATTATACCCACCTTCTGAATTGTGTTGGTGTATTATACACACCTTCTGAATTGTGTTGGACTGTTGGTGTGTTTTTCCCATTTTCTGAATTGTGTTGGTGTATTATACCCACCTTCTGAATTGTGTAGGTGTATTATACCCACCTTCTGAATTGTATTGGTGTATTATACCCACCTTCTGAATTGTGTTGGTGTATTATACCCACCTTCTGAACTGTGTTGGTGCATTATACCCACCTTCTGAATTGTGTTGGTGTAATATACCCACCTTCTGAATTGTGTTGGTGCATTATTCCCACCTTCTGAATTGTGTTGGTGTATTATACCCACCTTCTGAATTGTGTTGGTGTATTATACCCACCTTCTGAATTGTGTTGGTGTATTATACCCACCTTCTGAATTGTGTTGGTGTATTATACCCACCTTCTGAATTGTGTAGGTGTATTATACCCACCTTCTGAATTGTATTGGTGTATTATACCCACCTTCTGAATTGTGTTGGTGCATTATACCCACCTTCTGAATTTGAAACAGATTTTCTTGGTTCCAGGTTCGAATTCATCTTCACTGATGGCGATGGTGGTCGTGCAGTTCTGGTTGTTATCGTAATCAAAGGGGTAATTAGGGCTTTCTATATACCCCTCCCCTGGGGAGCCATCGATAAAACTCCAGCAGTCTACATCTCCTGGTGATAATAGAAAATAAAAAATTTTTAAACATAAGATTTTATTGTAGAGCAAACTCTGGAAAATTAAACTTAATATTCCATAAATTCCATGGAAAGCAGATAACTATATAAATTGCCCCACATCATGGTGGTACTTATACATTGTACTAGTTATTACGATTCTGAAAGAGTGTATTTTCAAAAGGCCAGACATACTTGATGTTTAGCTTCTCGGGCATTAATGAGGCTGGTCCGCTGGCAAGACCACAGACACCGGTCTCATGATGTAATCTTCATATCAAAAAATACAATCTCTATCCTATTGTTCGCATTGTGTCACCGGTGGGCAGATGCAATGATGAGATGGACGATTAATAGTTTTTTTGCATTTAAAAATTGGAAAAATTCATATTTTGATGGAATTTTTTATTAAATTGGTTCTTTATGGAGGGGGTGGGCTTTTATTAAAGGATGTGCTTTAAATACAGAAAACACGGTATATGTTATGTAAAGTAACACCAGACTGGTGTACGTGGGTAGGACAAAAAAATATTAAACTCAATTAATCATTTAGTGTGTCAATCAATAGGTCTGTCTCCATTTGTAGTTCTGAATTTATGTACAGGTGGTGTCTCCAAGCAATAGGAGCTCTGATGGAATCCCCTTTGCCTTTCAGCAAGGTGATTGGTATTGTTGACCAAGCCAAGGAGTCTGACTTACAGTGCTGCACTTTGATACCGAGAAAGAGTGTACTGTTGCACTGTGAAAATGGCACTTTGTGTGTCATCATACAGATGATTTGTCATGATCATACCCAAAACTTTCAATGTTAATTTGATTTAAGGAGACTTATCCCTCTTGTTGGTGACAGCCAAACAAAAGGATCATGCATCTGATTTTCAATCCAAAATCAGTTATGACTAGTCAAATGGCCTTCTCTTGATCATGACGAATCACAAAGTGCATTTTCACAGAGATCTGATCCTCATTTTTTCTTTATCAAAGTGCATCGCTGTAATGAGTGCGTTGTTGAATGTTTGATTGTTTGGGTCAGCTGCACTGTATTGATTATGTTCTCAACAGCAGTTTAACAGAAAAGAGTGTTGTTATCATACAGATTGGGGGATTATAACATGTTAACAACCAGATTATTATTAACTGTTGGTCACAGGATTTCATTTAATTTGCAAACAAACCAGATAATATGTCATTTGGTGGGCTCCCCCAAGACAAAAATAGCGCTCCCCCCTTATCGTAGTGCCACCTACCAATAATACCTGTGGTAATCCACATAAATGGAGACAGTCCTATCAGATAAAATTGTGGGTAAGCTTTGTTTTATATTTTTCAGCAGAAAATCTGTCGTGCCAGTGAATCAGAGACCCTAAAGATCATGAATTTTGGCCTAAAGTGTCCTCATACCCTAGAAATAAGGATTCTGGAAAAACTTAAAGGGAGTTCAATAATAAAAATAATACAGGCCTACCCAAGAAAATCATCAACTTGTAATCTTTATCTATGAGCAAAAATCTCCTTTTACACGCTCCAATGTTTTCATTGATTGCATTCATGTTTGGGTCAAAAAGGGGGTATATCACTACTCGTGTGATTTGTAGAGAAAAACTTGACTAAACTTTAAGAAATTGTTAGAACTTTAAAAATATAGTTACTGGAACGGAAGATGGAATAGCGTTCTACTTTCTCAAAAATATGAGAATTCAAACTTTTTACAAATCATTTATACAAACACTAAAAAAGTTGAATTTCATTCTTCAAATATTTATATTACTAGAATTACCCAGTGATAAATGAATAAATGGGGAGGGCTGCAATTGTAAATATTTTTGTTGTTTTTGGGGGTGGGGTGATACAGTAACGTGGCTGGGATAGGCAGTGATTTGGGCAGGACATGCTGCAACATTACGGCAGTGAGGCATTGAAGACAGGGATGAATATCTATCTATCTATCTGTCTAGCTGCCTATCTATCTGTCTAGCTTCCTATCTATGTAGCTATGTGCTTTTGTGCTATATTATTGCTATCTGTCAATATGTCAGACTGTATCTGTCCATTTATCTATCTATTTATCTGTGTATGACTATCCATCTATAACCATCTATCTATCACTATCTATATCTATCTATGTATCTATGTATCTATCTATCTATCAATGTATGTATGTAGTGTGGTGCTGTGGAGCCTGTATTTTGTCATTATTCAAGGAGAAAATATATGCATGTATTAGTAAAAAAGCATTAACTGTCTATTCCTATTGACTTTCTCTCTGTAATTCATTGATTTTGTCGGGCAGCATTTAAAATACTTCTATCTATCTATGCCATGTATATATGTATGAACAGATCCATCATTGATGTAAATCAAAAGACAGGGAAGATCAAATGGATGAGTAAATTGGTAATTCTTTGATTGGGCTGTGGATTGGCGTGAAGGGAAAGTGCATTTGACAAATTGACACATTAATGGGTAATTGCCATCAATGTGCTGCACTGTGTGGACATTTCAATGCACTTGAATAAAGCAGCAATTGGCAATTTAAGGCAGATATATAGTCCTAATATCATGGAAGAAAAGAACTGGCCATTAATTGGGTAATGCACATACACAGAGAGAGAATCACAATGGTTTTTCTTTTAGTGTGGTTGCCGTGAATGGAATACACAAAACGGCGCGAAATGCTGGATCCTGCTGGATCACAACAAACAATGCAGACCGGAAGTATAATCACGAAGGGAATGGCATGCTTGTTGTGGTGTTGCTTGTTCTATCAATGCACGGGCATTTGAATCGAAGTGAAAGGGGAAGCAGGAATTTATTCACATGAGTGTTCATCAGAAGCGTATGTAAAAAAAAGGAACAAATGTGCATAATTGATGGGGGAAGGGTTGGCAGGGCTGTTGAGAGTGTTGGACAAAGGAGGCGAATGTGCCACTGGGGTTACACGTTGATTTAGATAGATGTAGGATATATATCCGTACATTTTTTTTATTGAATTTGTTCACGCAATCTTTAGCGTGATCAAATACAAATACGAAGGAAGCAAATCAAAAACCCTGTGACATGATTACATTGCACTTTTCAAACTTTTGAGACCAATCCTGGTTTCATGACTTTGGAAAAACTATATGTATTTATAGTCCAGACTTCGAATTCATTTTATAATAGGCCTACCAAATATCAGATTATTCTATTCTTGACATGATGCTTGAAGCATAAAACAATAATCAATCGGAATATTATCCCAAAGATCACATCTACAGTATCAGACGAAAGTTTAGGCTGCTTCAATTTTTTTGAATATATAATAAAAAATAGGAGATTACCTGAACAATTTCTGCATAGATTTTCTTGCCTATGTATCAAGGAAGTTCTACAATAGCAAAAACTTGATCTATTTTTATCACTTGCTTGAATATGTGTGATAAACAAAAATTTCAGGTGGTCTAAACTTATGGCCTGATGCTGCTTACGTCCGCAAAGGCCCTTAATGGCATTGTGCATTAGTAGAGGAAAGGTGGCTAAGTTATTCAATGTTATTTTAGACAAGTTATTCAATCATGTTTCATGTGATTTAAAGCCAATCAGTCATTAAACAGGAAAAAACGTATTTTTTAATATTTTTTTAAAATTTCAGCTTAGGGGGTAATAATGGTGATGCAGCTAGCCAAAATTGTTAATAAATAAAAGGTCAACTAAAAATAACAGAGAAAATATGTGTCTGACACATTTTCATCCTTCTAATGGAGTATGAATACACTTGACACCCAGTCATATGGTAAAAATGGTGTTTTTACTTGGGTTTTGTCTAAGAGACGCCTATTTGAAGTATCATAAAACAATGACTGGAGTTTTGCATTGACCTGAGCATGTGTCCTGATGAAATCATCAAACTTTTGTTCTTTTCCCACAATACAGACAAAATTACAAACGGCACTCTGGAAAGTGTACTGAAACATAATGTTAATGAATGGACCAGTTGTATGCCTTCAATAAAAGAGGCTGTAGTTTCATCATAATCAAAGCGAACAAAACAAAAGTTGTTTGATTTCATCAGGACACATGCTCAGGTCAATGCAACACTCCGGTCATTGTTTTATGATACTTCAAATAGGCGTCTCTTAGACAAAACCCAGGTAAAAACACCATTTTTGCCATATGACTGTGTGTCAAGTTTATTCATATGCCATTAGAAGGATGAAAATGTGTCAGACACATAATTTCTCTTTTTTTTTTAGTTAACCTTTTATTTATTACCAATTTTGGCTCGTTGAATCACCATTATTACCCCCTAGGTTGAAATTTTTAAAAATTGATAAAATTTTTTTTTTTTTCCTGTTTCATGACAGATTGCCTTTAAATCACATGAAACATGATTGAATACCTTGTCTAAAATAACATTGAATAACATAGCCACCTTTCCTCTGATGCACAATGCCATTAAGGGCCTTTGCGGACGTAAGAAGCATCAGGCCGTAAGTTTAGACCACCTGAAAATTTTGTTTATCACACATATTCAAGCAAGTGATAAAAATAGATCAAGTTTTCGTTATTGTACAACTTCCCTGATACATATGCAAGAAAATCCATGCAGACATTTTTCAGCTGATCTCCTATTTTCCATTATATTGACAAAATATTGACGCGGCCTAAACTTTCGTCTGATACTGTATGTTGCAGCAATGTTGTGAAAACATTGCAATGCTTGTGAAAATTTTTTCAAGTATTATGGTAGAAATGACATTGTCACAATGTTTGAAGCAATGTCAAAGATATGATGCCAGCATGCGACATTGTGGCAACGTTTCGCAATGCTGTGAAAATAGGAATCTGACGAGAATGGTCTTGGAATGAATTCCAAGGACCCAAAAAACACGATGTTGTTCTCTGGCTACATCATTTCTATGCGACCAATTAACGGACACGCCGAGCCACCAATTAGCAACATTGTGTTAATATTGGGTGGCTCCTGAAAAATGGTCTTTGAAAACTGACGCATTTTGTTTTTGAAAA
The DNA here is from genome assembly GCA_026936325.1 of Platynereis dumerilii. Lineage (NCBI taxonomy): Eukaryota > Metazoa > Annelida > Polychaeta > Phyllodocida > Nereididae > Platynereis > Platynereis dumerilii. Next base: position 37,676,280 of record JAPTHN010000005.1, read on the forward strand.
AAAATTAAAGTTCTGGAAAGTTGAAGTAATTTCCTCAAAAGAGAGCAAGGACTAATAAAGCGTGATAATTTTACTTCCTAGTATGTATACCAGTGCTCTTACGAAAGTAATGTTATTTGTCTCAAATACATTTGTGTTCCTGGGTCTTGGAGTGTCCAAATCAAGGCATACATGTTTATTTTGTGACATTTATATCTAATATTGCCATGATATAGGCATAATTCACTTAGGCCCACGAGGCTTCAGACACCAAGGGTCCAAGATAATGGAGGCTATAGAGAATGTAAAAATATATTACAGCCAAACACTTTGATATAGAATTAGAGTGGACTGTGGCACTGTGAAAATGACACTTCGTGTGTCATCATGCTGACGATTTTTCATGATCAAACCCAATACTTTCAATGTTAATTTGATTGAAGGAGACTTATCCCACCTGTTGGTGACAGCCAAACGAAAGGATTATGCATCTGATTTTCACTCACAAATCAGTTATGACAGGTCAAATGGCCTGTTCTTGATCATGACTAATCAAACAACTTATGTGTTTCCCATGTTGAAAGTAGAGAAGATGACACTTCATCGGCTATCAACGTGCCATTTCCACAGTGCCACAGTCCACTCTAATTCTATATCAAAGTGTTTGGCTGTAATTACTAAATCATCACCATCCGAATAAACTTCTAGGACTATTATGCCTCCTGATTTCCAAAATTCCCAACAACCATTCAAGATGAAGGACAACCTTTGTTATGTCACAGGTGATCTTCATTTATTATACAGATTTAAGGGAGGCCTGTACCATTGAAAATTGTCACAATCAATGTTAAGTTTACCTTGAACTGATGTATTCCATGTAAACAAATACAATCCAAGTATGAAAGTAAATTTAGTCCAATTTTTGTTCTTCATTTATTACAGGTAAGCCATCCAGAGGTGTTTTCATGACGTCAGTGGGTGCAATCACACATTATCTCAGACAAATAGGCCAAGATAGGCCTCAGATAAATAGGTAACAAAGTCCTACACTATCTTGAGTAGTCTTCTTATGTTACATGACTTTTCTTTACTGCAGCTGTATATGTTGACACTAAGGACATGCTTGACTAGCCATGTTTGAAATAGGTGAAGTCACTTCAGAGCTCTTCAGGGTTCAATAAATTGACAATAATGTCTGCACTGTAGAATGTAGTATAGGATTATAAGTATTTGTTCAAACTACAAGTACTAAATATAGAGGTGACTTAGTTTCCGGGGAGCTTGGAGTTTCTCTCGATGAGAACTTATTAATTAAATGTTTACAGCGACATGCAGTAATTATTTCTAGTGAGAGAGAGAGAGAGAGAGAGAGAGAGAGAGAGAGAGAGAGAGAGAGAGAGAAAATTCTTTTATTGGTGAATGGGCTCATAGCTACCGCTTAGCCCCCAGCCCTCTTGGGCTTACAATCACTCTTAAATGTAATTTGAACATTGAACAAAAATAAAGAATTTTTTTTTTTTTAATGAACATGAAATAGAAAAATATACATTTCATTGTTTCGCTTCTAATTCTAATCAAACGACATTATATGTTGAGAATTACCCCCACCGGAAATTATTTATTTCAAGACTGCTGAGAAAGAATTTATGTATTTTACAAAACTGAGCTAGTAATTATTTATTTAAAAAAAGAACTCCCAAGATCCTCTATGGAGACCTAATTGTTGCCCCCTAATCATATGCAGTGCCACCTGTAAGTTAGTGAAACAGGTGATATTGTGTCATTGCCACAATACTAGACATCCTCAGCCAAACTGCTTGTAGAAGAATGAATTCTCATCCGATGAGAACAAAATGTATTTGGTCATAAAGGCCGATATTTGATTGAGGCATGTGGAATAACAATGGCTGCCAACTTTCTTTGCTGTACTTGGAGTTAGGTATGGGTCAAAGTCTCCGATAAGTAAGTGGAACACAGGCCCAATGTCATTTCATAGGGAGGGGTGATTCACTTACTTATCAAAGACTTTGACCCGTACTGAGTAGAGTAAAGGAAATTGGCAGCCATTGTTATTCCACATGCTTCAAGTATTGGCCTTTATAACCCAATACATCTTCCTTTCCTCGGCTGAGAATTCATGCTTCTACAAGCAGTTTGGTCTAGGACGTTTTGAATTGCAGCAATACCAATATCCTCACCCAGAGTACCTTTCGACTGTCATTAAGATATGGAGTTGGCCCCTGCCTGAAGGGCAGAGGCAAGTGTGACAGCCAAAAGGACTAGGGAGGGCAACAGGGGGGGAAACAAAAAACTATAACACACCCAGCGCATCTGTGTTACCATCACAGGCAAAGCACCCGCTAACCCAAGACTTAACCTCCTTGTCACGCCTACGAGAAGAGAGTGACGTCATTCCAGTCTCGCGGAATCTCGCTGAGGATATACCAATATCCTCACCCAGAGTACCTTTCGACTGTCATTAAGATATGGAGTTGGCCCCTGCCTTACGTATATTTTCTAAGTTTAGGCCAATCCATCATTTACAATAATAATCTAAAATCAATCTCCTCCAAACCTCACAAAATGGCGAAACAAATGGCAAAATTACAAATTTACAACATGTATTCAATGTAATCCAAATATAAACATCCAAATAATGACAGTCGAATATAAACACCTTAATGACAGTCGAATATAAACATGTCAATAATGACTGTCGAAAGGTACTCTGGGTGATATCCAAAATTACCAGACATAACATGATAACATAACCTCCACACAGATGATATATTGAAATATGGAATGTATTTCATAAATACATAGCCACCACAAATTTGAGGCATAAGAGACAGTCGATTGGTACGAAGTGAGTCACTGGTATCCAGAGACATGGAATATCAAGCAATATAACATAAACATTCCAGACAAAAGGAAAAACTGGATAAATTACCAAGACCATACAGAATATAGAACCAATTGAAAAGTGAGATACACAATTCCAAACCAACCATATGTAAGTGGAATTACAGATATGACACAAAACAGTCCTTAGAGAAATCTCGGCATGTTTAGGCACTGAAATCCAGAGCCGCGGAGCCGAATAACATGAATAAGATTGGATGGAATCCGAACCATTGAGCTTTAGATAAGGCTCATTATATATATATATATGCTAAAATGGCAAGACCGTCACCCTCTCTCAGGCAAATCAAAGGTACCACATTATATGTTAATAATATAATGTAACACATCACGTCTCAACATGATTTGCAGAACCAAACCAAATAAATTGCCCCTCAACTAAAAAATTGCACCGTCGCAATATAAATAGGCACTCGCAACACCCCGTATTACATAATTTTGCCACCTTCATAGAAACAACAAGAGTCCAGTACAGCCAAAGGCATAAGAAATTGCCAACTGTCTGGAGTACAATAGTACTTGAAACAGTCCAAACGTCAAAGAGCAAATACCCCTGACAAGTTTGTAAGGTCATGACAACCATCCCGTGTCAGATCATTGGGGTGAATATTGGAAAACACCATGACTACGCATGTGCTACCACTGCAAACCACAGCCAGACAACCAGCCTATGGACCAACAGAATTGATGGCTCATCCAGCCTCAAAAACCAGACAAAATGGATCTCTCATGGTCTCAGATACCAAATCTGTGTAATTTTGGCTAAAATATCCATCAGCATTCGTTCCAGGGCGAGATCAAGGCATAAGAAATTGCCCTCACCCTAGAGCCAAAATGGCTGCAGACTTCCAACATGGCCTCAGACGCCATCAAACTTAAAACACCAAAATCGGCCTCAGACGCCGTCATCCATAATTATTAAGGGCCTCAGACGCCCAAACAACATTTGAACAAACAAAACAACAAAATCTCGGCCTCAGTTGCCGGTTTTAAAACTCGATTATGAAAGATTAAAATTCGCGTTTCACCAGACGCGTCTTCCCGGCTGCATACGAGAAGAGAGTGACGTCATTCCAGTCTCGCGGAATCTCGCTGAGGATATGGCAAAAAACACCCATTTCATTAACTTCTTCTTCTTTGCCGTAGTTTCCGCCTCTTTACAGGCGAACCGCCATCTGGTGGCGTATCGTACAGTCAGTGTAAAAGTTCTTTATTATCGACATCATGGCTTGGCCAACAACGCAGATCTTTGTAGATGCAGCTTGAATACCCAAGTTTTGTTAAGTTCTCCAATGTTCTTTGGCATTCCATTTCCGTAGGGGTCTATTATCCTTCTAAGCATGTCATCTGGATTAATAGACAATTTGTTCTCTCTGCAGTAGTCGAGCAACATACAGAATGTGGATCATGTATTTTGCAGTCGGCTGCAGTGCAGTACACAAAATGCATCTCATCCTCTGTTGGTGAATTTCAAAGTGGACATCTGGGAGACTTCTTTTTCCCCGAGGTATGATTGTCTACCAGGGGGTATCGGCGCACTAGAAATTTTGTGGATATCGTCGTTTTCAACACTGAGTGATCATCAGTATCTCCCTTCAGCGAATCGTGGAGGACTCCCAGCTTGAGACAATCCAGGCTCAAAAATTTTAAAAATGTCATTTCTTTTCCTTGTTTTTTCAGGACATCGGACCAGTATTCGTACACTGCTTGGTGAACAGTCAATTTCCACTTGATTTTCGGAGGGGGCTGTTCCATGATGGTGTAAGCTGACGGAAGACTGTATTTATGGAGAATTCTGCGGACGAGTGCTGCCCAACTAGATGATGTTCCTTCTTTCATGGCTATTTGTCTCCTGATGAGTTTGTAAAAATGCTCGTTTGGGGCTGATTCTTTGCTCTGATCTGAAATGTTCCTGAACATGCATAGATTTCTCATGTGCACCAAAGCTTCAATTGGGGCACATCCAGTCAAGAGACATACCGCAGGCGATGCTGTTGAAGGAGGGAGATGAAGAATATGTCGTAAGTTTCTGCGGTGGTACATTTCCAATGAGCTGATTTCCTTTTCCGTGAGAACCACAACTTCCAGGCCATGCAACAGCTGGTACAGTCTGATAGCAACTTCTGGTCCAGCTCCGTTAAGACCACAAAGTCCAGCTCCAAGCAAACTGTAGGCTGCCCTCCTTGCATCGGTGATTCGTGCTTGAATCGTCTCAGCGTTGTTGTTTAGAATGTTTCGTCTGATTCCCAAATGTTTTTCGCAATCTGAAGTTCCGAGAGGCTTGTTGTTTAAGATGAATTCTTTATTGTTATTGGTGTTGATGCTGATGATCTTTGTCTTTTCTGTATTGTAACAGTAACGCTCTCTTGCTGCATCATTTTCGGCAATTAAGAGTGCTGTTTGCATGTCTACCTGATTGTCGGATATTAGAGCCAAATCATCAGCCACCATAACAGCTCCTACATTCACCCCAGCTGACAAAAACTGGTGGTTAACTGAGAGTTATCACGTGAAATTGCCCCTCAGTTATCACGTGGAAAACTGATAGGTTATTGCAAACGTTAACCACGTGATTTTCTCACCAGTTAACCACGTGATTTTCTGGGGGCAATCTTCACCAGTTAACCACGTGATTTTCTGTTGAATATCTTCACCAGTTAACCACGTGATTTTCTGGGGGCAATTTTCACCAGTTAACCACATGATTTTCAGGGGGCAATCTTCACCACTTAACCATGTGATTTTCTGGTGGATATCTTCACCAGTTAACCAAATGATTTTCTGGGGGGCAATCTTCAACAGTTAGAATTATTTGAGAAGAGGCAAAATCTCCCACCGGTTAACTTAGCTCCTCATCAAGCCAGTCAACTCAGACTGTTTCAAGCATTATCTTGGGCTTTCAATAGCTGTAGGGCTGAAGTAAAAGCCACAAGAACTTGCTGAAAATTTTTCACAACCAGTATGATGCAGTGAGGCTCTTTTCAGTCTTCTTAAGGGTTACCAGAATCTAGGATTGTAGTCATACTTGATTCACATTTTGGGTGACTAGTCTTTAGTGATAATATCCAATATGTGCTCCTTTTTGGGCTAATAAGCAACATTCCACCACATACTGTTTATTAATTTGATTTAGAAATCATAATCATTTGTTTAATTAGTTTAAACTCAGTTAAAGTAAACTTAGTGCGGAACTCGGTGCACAGCTGGGTTTCTAGTACGGGTGGCTCCATCTATATTTCTTGGGGGCAATCTTCACCAGTTAACCACGTGAAGAAAAACACGTGATAACTCTCAGTTATGTCATGAAGATGGTCAAGCGTTAATCTGGTGACATTCATCACGTGGATATCCCGTGAAAATGTTGGGGATAGACCCCGAAGTCGACTCTATAAAGTCGACTAGTGAAGTCATAGTTAGGTTCCCAAGCAGCAAGTTAATGTTCAGTCTGGTCAAGTCAGACTTGAGTCAGCTAAAGTCAAGCCATAGTTGCATAACTTAGCCAATTTTCATCTCCCAGAAATGGTTTTGGTACCATCCAAAAGGGCATAAAGGGCACAAGTATTTCTAACTTTTATAATACTTCTGTAAAGTCTATAAAACATAAAAACTCCCTAAAAATTGACGCATTTGTGTATTACACAATAATCCATGTCCGAAAATTGTGAAATTTCCGAAGTTAAAAGTACTGTTGAAAAATATTTAACAGATGGGCCCTGGGATATTGCACAAAGTCAGCTGAAGTTTGTTGAAGTCAAGTGAAGTCAGGGTTCAACAACTTAGCTAACTGGTCAGTTGAAGTTCTTGTAAAGCAAGTCAGAGTTTTAACTCTGACTCACTTCGGGGTCTAGTTGGGGAGTTTTTTCACATGAAGAAAAACACGTGATAACTCTCAGTTATGTGGTGAAGATGGTCAAGCGTTAATCTGGTGACATTCATCACGTGGTTATCCCGTGAAAATGTGAGAGTTTTTCTCACGTGAACAAAAACACGTGATAACTCTCAGTTATGTCATGTTCACCAGTTTCCCCCCATGTTTATCACGTGAAGTTCACGTGCATTGTCAGCTGGGACAGTTCCAATCAACATTCTAGTGTTTTTCGCTAGCTGATTCAGCCCCTTGTTCCTCTCAGCCTTGTACAAGGCAGGAGAAGTAACTCCACCCTGCCTGATCCCCTGTCCTTCTGCAAAGAGTCTTGATAATGAGCCTTCCCATTTCACTGTAGACTGGATATCTTCATACATATTACTGTAAAAGGACCATAGGTTGCCTCTGATTCCCTGTTCGTGAATTGCATGCAGCATTGCTCTATGGTCAACAACATCAAAAGCTTTTGATGAATCCATAAAAGTGACCCATAGAGGAGTAGCATTGTCCTTTGCCTCAGCCATGGCCTCAGTAAGAATGAGGGCTGCAAAGTTTGGAGATGTTCCTTCTGTGAAACCATATTGGAGATGACTTTGTGTTGGAAGAAGCAGCTTGTTGGTGAGATACAGAGCGTGTTTCTCTATTATCTTGCCTATGAGTGAACTTATTGTGATGCGACGGTAATTGTTGGGATCTTTGTGATTCCGTCCTTTTTACAGCTGCTTGCAGCCTGTATTACCGTAGGAGTTCCAAGAAAACTTATGACAACTCCCCTGGTCGTGTTGTTTCACCTATGTCATTAAAACTTTGCTTGCAGCCTAAATATAATTTTATCTTGCTTCCATCAACTTTTGGTAAACTTCTGTGACATTAAAATTTTTATTTACGAAACTAAAATGTTCGTTTTTGGCGGGAGTTTCAAATGATCAGCTGCAGTGAAACCAGCAGCAACAGCTGCAGCCAGATCCAGTCTTTGCAGATTCAAAAGAAAGAATGAAGGAAGGAAAAAAGGCAGGAAAAAAGGAAGGAAAAAAGGAAGAAAAAAGGAAAGTATAGGAAGGAAAGTATAGGAAGGAAAGGAAGGAAAGTATAGGAAGGAAAGTATAGGAAGGAAAATATGGGAAGGAAAAAAGGGATGGGGGACGAAGGGAGGAAGGGAGGATATATACGTGTAGATAGATAGATAGATAGATAGATAGATAGATAGATAGATAGATAGATAGATAGATAGATAGATAGATAGATAGATAGATACTAAGTCTATCTACAAGCAGCTGTTAAAGTGCTTGCACGTTATTTTTTAGATTTAGAAGACCAAGTTTGAATGGAGGGGGTACCTTTCCTGTTGCCATCACGTCGTTGCAAATATGGCAGAGAATTTCGATTAGGATGGGAGAGGCCATTTTAATATGTTCAGGGGAAATGCCATAGAAGTCTGGAGCTTTGCCTTTTTTCAACTCATTGATGTACCCTTGAATTGTCTTGGGAGTTATTTAACTTACAAGCGACATTGTTGCTGACCAATTGGTGGATGTCATAATAACATGGGGAAAAGGGATAGCTCCAATCACTACATGGGTTCAAGTTCAAGTATAATTGTTGCCGGATCATCTAGACCAATGTTTGACAGCAGTTGCAATCACCCTTCACATATTACTGTGTCCTGCTGTCCTGATCAGCTTGCCCTACTGTGCACATACAATAAGGGACGCATGTCTCAATCATCCATCCATCTACACAATGAATTATGCCTGTGTCAGGCTGTGCGTATCAGAGTTTGCTGTAGAATCTATGACATCTTGTGAAACATATTTCACTCCATCTGGTGTTAACACTAAAACTGATAGAAAATATGATATTGTCCTGTCAGCTGCATGATTAGAATAAGGCTCAGCTTGTAGTCTCTTTATTGTCTTCTTTTCCTATGGCCATTATTTTTTCTTTTCCTTTATCATCTTCTTCTTTGTTCTTCTTAATTTGATTTCGCTTTCAAAAGTTTTTCTTCTTTTTATTACCTATTCCTCCATTTTCTGGCTACTATGTAATTCTTTCCGCATTTTTCTAACCCTTCTGTAAATGTTTCAGAACTGCTGACACTTCAAATAGATCTTGGATGGAGTGATGATAGATGTTCACACTACTTCTACCTGAAATTTACAGAACTGGTTACAGATGCACTGTAAGCATCAACCAGAACTTTATAGAATGGTTAAAGATGCTCATGCTTCAACCAGAAGTCACTAGAACAGGTTACAGGTGGTCCGGTTTCATCCAGAACCCTGCAAACCGGTTACAGATGCTCATGCTTCAACACAACTCTGCAGAACTTGTTACAGGTGGTCCAGTTCCATCCAGAACCCTGTAAACTGGTTAAAGATGCTCATGCTTCAACCAGAACTCTGCAACTTGCTACAGGTGGACCAGTTTCATCCAGAACCTTGCAACTGGTTATAGATGCTCATGCTTCACCAAGAACGCTGTATAACTTGTTACAGGTAGTCCAGTTTCATCCAGAACCTTGTTAACTGGTTACAGATGCTCATGCTTCAATCACCTTGTAACTGGTTATCTGTTCTTACAACCAAAAGGTGTCAATGCTTCAACCTGAACTTTACAAAGTCTGCAACAGATGCTCAGAACCAAATAAGAACTGGTTACAGATGATTTTACTTCAACAAAACCTTTTTGTAATTGGTCAGATGCTCATGCCTCAACCAGAACTCTGCAGAACGGGTTACAGATCAGTGGTCGAAATCGCCCATGTTATTTGGGGGGGTCACTCAAGTTCCAAGGCCTGAACAGTTGAAGCACTTGTAGCTGGATTTATGTGTGACGCCAGAAATGCATTAAAGCCGGAGTGTTTCAAATGCTCTAAAAATGAATTCCGAGAACTTTATATGCATGGTTTATCTAAGAAAATTAGATTTGAAAACCCTATTGCATGGTGATGCATATAAATCACTTGAGGTTGTAGTATGCTGATTAATCTTTACTTGCTGGTTCATGCTTATTCCTCCTAACAAATTCACTATTTGGGGGGGTTTTTTCAGGACCCCCTCTGGGTCCTTCTAAAAAATGCATTTGAGGGGGTCCCAAGAGCATTTGGGGGGTCAAAACCCCTTGACCCCCCTTATTTCGACCACTGTTACAGATGCCTGTGCTTCAACCTGAGATGTTCATCCTACAGTATAAAAGAAGGTTTGCACCATTTCGTTGTGCTCTATACATTCCTTAAATTCTGCATTAATCATGCTGTAATTTCACCAATTTCTCCGTTTCACAATTTTCTTGACAGTGGCAAACTTTATACCCTTTTTTACCCGTTCTAGTGCCGCAGACGAAAAAATAATGTTCCTCATGCCACCCCATTCCCTCAGTGCTGGTTGTACTATGGTTTTCCCTGGGCTCCAGAGAGGGAGGGATACCCTGATCTCTATGACTGGCCCGTTCTTCTGGATGATCTCATAATACTTATTTCATTCATCTAAGTTGCAAATTGTCTTATTGTTGGGCTCTCTAGTATCATATACGTTGGATTTTACCCATTATGGTGATCCCATATATATACACACACTAGTGCTGATACACACTGATTCACATAGACTGCTAAAGCATGGTACCCAAATCCATGAAACATTTAGACCTGTGATCCAGATATTCAGGGGAAATCCCCATGGTGAATTCCACTATCAATATTGAATATATAGCAGATGGCAAAATACAAAGTAAATATGAAAGCCAATATTTCATCGGAGGCACTAATTGGAAACTGCAAATATGTGTAGCCACACAGTGTAGGCAGTGTTGGGAATGTTGTATGTGTTGGGAATGTTGTATGTTCACTGTGACATCAAAGCGTAATTTACAAAAGTTAATGTTACTTATTTGTCAGTCAAGACTCCTTAATATTTCCAGAAAAATATCCCACACATTGGGTAATGAACAGTTTACAGAAATTTAAGCCTTGTATTTTACTTCATGCATTAGGGAATGTTTGTTCACTTTGCCTTATAATCGGGAGGGGGGGTTGGAGTTTTCCTCAGCAGGAAATTATTTATTTCACGGTAACGGTGGCCGTAATTATTTATTTCAAAGGTACAAAGTCCCCGAATATTCATTCCCAAATCGAGCAACGCCTTCTTAAGAAAAACCCCACCAGAAATTATTTATTTCAAGACTGCTCATAAAGAATTTATTTATTTCACTAAAACTGAGCAAGAAATTATTTATTTAAAAAAAAACTCCAAGCCCCCCTTGAGATGAATGGTGGCCCTCTTACAGTGAACTGGGTTGCAATGCTGCAAATGATGCTGTTATTCTATTGCCACTGCTCCAATTGGCATAACACTTCATTGCACTGCATGGGTTCATTTTGGGAAGTGATGATGGAACACTCAGCACTGCCAAAAGAAATTGTAAGAATAACAGTCAGGTTACACTGTAAAGTATCTGGGAATGGGGTGTAATATCATTGTTTATATTTTGCATGCAACTGGATATTCTTTGGCTGTTTTTCCTGTTTTTTTTCAATTTTAAAGCAATTTATTACATTTAATGCGCAAGCCTACAATAATATTAATTTCTACACTATAAAAGTGTAAATGTGTTTAGATGGGAAGAAGTAAAATACAACAACATTTGATTTTTAAAAATAATAGATAGTTTAACTGATATTTCAACATGGACAATGTTCAGTGTTCAAAAAAATTAAATGTCATTCAGAGTACTAATTTTGTAATAATGGAGACAATTTCAGTAAAGATGCATGTCATTGAATAAATTGACATAATCCATTCTTAATTACGGAATACAAATTATAGTTTAAGCCAGGTTGTTGAACCTCTGTGAGTGCATCAGCCTCAAATGCACTCTACAGCAACATAGTCCTGTGCTTGGCTGTAGACCCAACAGCATAATCTGTTACAGCAGCAGAAGCAGGACCATCAGCAGCAGAGGCAGAGCACAGAGCCAGCATCAGCAGCATTGGCACCTCTCCCCACATGACAACCAGCTATTGATTTGCTGTGGCCGAGTGCATGTGCACTGCCAGCTAGACTCTCTCTCCATCTTTGGTACTGATGCAGAATGCTCAACATCATTTGACATGGAGCTGCAGTCCAAGCAGCAACAATTGAAACAAAAGCAGGCTTTATCATTTCAAGAAGCTGCACAGGATTAGTGATTACCTGCAGTTTTGTATACAGCAACATGAAGAAGTTGCAAGGATTATCATTGCCACTGTGCATGTGTGTGATTGCAGCTTTTGTGCTCAGTCTGCAAGAGACTTCAGCACAGATGATGCCAGCAAATCTACCACCTTTAGAAAGCATCCCCGAAGCACAAAGGGCTCAGTACGAAGCATACTTGAAACAGCTGCAACTCCAAAGACAACAACAGGGCAACAACAACCAACCGGGCAACAACCAACCGAGCAACAATCAACCGGGCAACCAAGAGAATCCCCAGCAGCCCAACGAAGGCCAGCCCCAACCAAACGGACAGTTTCCCAACCAAGGGAGCATACCGGATGACCTGGATTACGAATTGATGCGGAACATGAAGGGCAACAACCCCGCTCTGCCAGGTTACACTGCGGATGGTAGTGGGTCCAATCCGAGCAACCCTGTGGCTGCAGACACCAGACCTAATGGACCTGAAAGGGGCAACAACTTACCCACTGACCAACAGGGTGGAAACCAGGGCTTAGAGCAGGGTCAGAGACCACCTCAAGGTCAAGGTCAAGGTCAACAAAGTTCATCCAGTGACCTTGAGAACCTACCTCCAGGTCAACCGAAACAACATCCCAACAAGGACACAATGCATCTCCATGGAGAGGTCCACCAAAGACCGAAGCCAACGACCAAACCGGCAGAGGGCAAGTACAAGGTCCTGACCTCCAGGGGATTAATTAGGTCACAGGTGCCTTGTCACTTGCACCCCTGGGACCCAAATGTGTACCACAAGGTCAAGGACATGGTCAATGATGACGCAAAGTTAGTCAAGTACGTGATCAGCTTTCCGGAGTACAAAGTGAACCCGTTACTTGTTAACATGACGTGGAACTATAAAGCTAACGAGTGGTACCGAGCGTTCGACATGCACGCAAGGACAGTTCTGTCGCTGACATTTAACTATGACATCCTCTCGATCTATACGCTTACTTTCGGTGTGGAAAAAGTGGACGTCCCGGTGGTGGATGCTCCGAAGAGCTGTTTTGCTTACCTGAAAGAAGAGGAGAAAATCCATGTGGCTTTAGACCTTGTAACTAATGACCTGTTAGTGCATACGGAAGAAAAGACCGATCTCGGAGAGGACCCCCATGCATGCCACATGGTGATAGAGAAGGAAGGAGATTACGGGGAGTTCAAGTTCAACTGCTGCCGGACCAACCCGCTTAAGGAGCACATTGAATGCACTGAGAACAAGCAGAGGGATTGGGTTAAGCTGTGTTACATTCTCATAGGAGTGGTCAAGTTGATTGCATTGCTTTTCGGACCACTCTTCTTAGCCTGGCTAGTGCATGGAGAATCAATACGCCAGACGGACTACATGGTCAGACTCAAGGAGCCCATTAATAAGACTATTTTGGTTAAAAAGGTCCAGGTCCCTGGCGAAAAGGACTCCACCAACGTGAGGGAAGTGAAGCAGTTCCAGAAATTTAGACGGATCGTGAAATCGATTCCCTCTGAAGAGATAGTCCATGTGTCCTTCAAGAAACTGCAACTCTACGTGGACCATCGGAGATTGATGTCGGAAAAGACCGTGCCGGTCGGCCTCTTCCACTTTATTTATGAGAATGTCTTTCGCTGCAGGATTAGGAAGTGGGAGCCTTTTGCATCTTGCTGCAGGGAGAGCATTTTTGGAAGCTGGTCTCCTAATTTCTTGTGGTTTAAATTAAAGAAGAGGTCAGACTGCAACATCAGTTGTAGGAAGTATCTGTCATGGGGTCATTTGGCTGAGTTGATTGGTGGCATCCTCATGGTGGCTGCTATTCCAATCCCTTATTACATTAGACTGGTCGTGTACTACAGTTTTGAGGAGGCAGAGATCAACGACCGAAGGGATGCATTGGAAAAGCTCGGACTAGACCCAGTGTATGAACACAGCCTGCTTCATTTGCTCACTCCCACTCATGCTGCTCTGCTGATTCTCTACATTGTGTATGCTGTCACATTCCTGCTGCTGTCTGCATTCAGATATTGCAACTCGGAGAAGTTTGATAACATCGCTGTGGGGGCCATTCACGACATGCGCAACATCTCCCGCATTGAGTGCAACCGAATGATTGTGTCTCACCTCGTACTGCCCTTTGAGAAATTTGGCATCTGTGGCTTCCTTGTGGGCGTCCTCTACTGGCCGTTTGCAATACCATTAGCTGTCATTGTGTCCATTTGGTATTGCATCCCTACGCTCTACCTAACTGGGCGCTTTCTATTCACCTCCCGTCCCGATTGTGTACGCAACAATCCCAGACCAACTCTCGCTCGCAGGTCTCCCCACGAACTCCGAGATCTCTCCCATGGTGTGACTTCGCTAGAGACCTTTTTGCTCCTTGACAACATTAGCCCAGAGCGAAACGAACGTCTCGTCGATCGGGATGTCTGCTGCCAATGTCAAATCACCAAGTCCCGACTGTACGCTGCTTGCGTCTCCTGGCTGGTTGGTCTCCTCTGCATCCTATTCATGTACAGTGTTCTATTCATGTTTTGCGAGGTCTGCGGCTTTATTCTCGAAGTCAGTGTCTTCACTCTCATGGGATCTATAGTCAACGCAGACAATGCCGCTAAATACTTAATGCTTGCCTTCTGGGTAATAATGTACAGTGCAGTTTGTTATAACAATATGTATGAAAAATATCTTAAACTCAATCACAAGATATTCGAATACATCAAACAAAGAACAGGAGAAGATGTGCAAGACGTTACATTACAACGACATGAGAAACAGAAAAACACGGCGTTCAAGTATTTCTCAGCTAACGACGACCGAGACCAAAACACAGCCCACCGAGAATTAGCCATTGAGAGTGATGATGAATGTACTCCCACTAAACAACCTCATCAGGTATTCAGAAACAATTTGAATCCTTCTCAAGACACTATAGAGTACATTGAAGACAAACTGAATTGGAGGATATCGAGCTTGATATTCTTTGTGGATTCCACAGACGTTCCCCGCATTCCAAAAGAACTGTTTCATAAAATTTGCAACATCGAAGCGCCCGGGTGTCCCGGTCCGATCTTTCAGAACTTGTGCAAGGCAACGCGGCAGTTCTTGTACATGGTCCTGTTCCTGGTGTTTGTGCTGATAGTAGTCATGTCTTTCAGTGACGTGTACAAGATGTCATCAACCAATCAGCTCCTCATTACGTTAGCCGGTGGATTTGTTCCGTTCTTCTTTCGCTATGTCCTCCAAGCTCGCCGTGCTGAGCCGTCTCTCAGTTCGTATTCCTTCGAAGGTAAAGTCCATCAGATCATTCACAACTTCGAGCAAGTCTGGCCCGTGTTTGATCTCATGTTCAAGTTCCAAGACAGATCGACCAACAGTGGGGACGACAACACTTACACAATGGCATCCACTTTGCCGATTGGCAATCATGACGCCGATGGCCCTCTGTTATCCAACTTGGACATGCCAGACACAGCTAACACAGCAACAACGTCTACACTAATCGAAAGAGTTCAATTCCAAGGTCGCCGAGACCCGACTCATGTCGACTTGTTAATAACTATAAGAGATGACAGCGACCATGATAATATTAGATCAGATCCAGCTAGTCATGGATCTCACTTATCTTTAAATTCATTAAGTAGAAATAGTCCCGATGACAGTGTACAGTCAAATGCTATGCGCATGCCGAGAGGCATTTCCTCAGATAGCCAAGGGTTTGACAGACGTCGGCCCCTAGTAACATCCGGTACGCAGACGTCGGTAGAAAACGCCATGAGCCGACGACCGACATCTTTGTCGTCCTCTCCAATGCAAACGCCACCTGGTGGACGACCTGTGGACTTGATGGTGGACATGGTCAGAGGGAGTGTAAGACTCAGAAATCAAGGAGATGTGAATGTGGAGCTTGACCCAACAACAGGTGTCACCACCGCTCCAAACGGGACAGGAAACGGTGCTGCAGTGTGGGCCCAAGAAGACGAATCCACCGTTTAAAGGAATCTGTGTGTTTCTAACTCAGTACTGCTTGTATAAAAATCCAAGTTGGTGCTCTTGCTGACATCCATAAACACTGTTTTCTGATAATACGAACAGGATTTGAAAAGCATGAAAGAGATATTACTGTTTGAGCGATTGCTAAAATATCTTCTTGTCGGCAGAAGAAGTAATCTAATTTACGTTACTTAGTACTGTATTATCACTCGCTACAAGTATCACACCTTTCAGCATGTGAACAATACAGTTCATGAACTGAAAAGTGTTGTCACCATCATTTGCATCAAAATGAGTCAAAATGGAAACCCGGTTACTTCTGCACTGGGTGGTATACTATCATTGAGATTTCTCACTCGAACGACCGTTTTGTGAACACAGAGGGCGGTCTTAGGACAGAGAGACCATTGTACGTCATTACTTCTGCTGTAGACATAACGGGTGAAAATCTCTCTTTAGGTATATCGACGTAACAAATTGTACTGTAGTTGGTATTACAGCAGAATGTCAATGTTGATTGACATTGTCTGATCAATCATTGTAACTATCACAAGATTCTTTTTCTGCACATACAAATATTCAAGTGCCTCTATACCATATATATATATGTATATATGTGTTATTCTTACTGTGAAAATACAGGTAACTAATCAAACACATAATTAATATCACCTAACTGTAATAGCTCTCTTGTGGCCTTGTATCGACTCTAAATCAATGTCAATACTCATATAAACTAATTATAGTAGACATATTGTGTCACTCAATCGAATGTGTCTGGTAGTATACTGGACATAAGTCAAAAAATTTGGTTTAGTGTCCAAGTAAAGGTCTTTATGTGATAGATTGAGACTAGATCATTTAAAACAGTTTGGAAGATGTTGTTAAGAAGACCTGAAATTTCTAAATCCACGTGGAACAGGAAGATTAAGTTCAGGAAATTGTGCACTCTTAAGAAAAAAGTTTTATGTGGAACCTTTAAGGTTTCTATAAGCTTGTATAGACAAGAAACCCTAAAAGGTTCATTAATCAATTTTAAAAAGGTTCCAACAGCAAACAAAAACAACATTTAGATAATCCACTGAACTCCCACAATGGAACCCCTTTCTCTCAAGTTGGGAGCATAGGGTCCTATCATAGGGCCTTCCCACCAAGTATTGAACAAATCTTTTCCATTCAATTGAACCCTTAAAAAAATTAGAACCTTTTTTTGGCTGTGGGTTCTTTATATATTCCATCAAGAACCTTCAGCGTAAAGAGTGTACTGTGTACGTGTACAGGGCTATTACAGGTTCTCTCAACCTATAGAAGCTCTCAAATAAATTTTTCCTGCGCATACCATTTAATTCTGAAGGTAAGTCAGTCATTTTGACTTCGGCTTTTATGTTGCATATATAACATGTCTCTGAGTTGATGATGAAATATTAATTTGTGTTTCATCATAACCGGTCATGTTAAAAGCCATTTTGTTTCTTTTGTCGCTGATCAAAATCCCGCAGGCGATTTCCACATGACCTTGAATGTTATAGACTTATTTCACTTTACGTACAGTATTATTGATTTCCATGACGGTTGAAGTACATGATTTCAAATGCAGGGTATAATTTTGAATATTTCAGAATCTTGATTTGTTGTCGTTCCATGTGACCATTGACAATTAACGATTTTTTAACCTTATTTTATGAAATACTGAATTTACAAACAAGTAAAGAAAAGTTAAATATGCACAAGGAATAATGTTCTATTCTTGAAAAGTTTGCAAGCTCTGAATATAACTTAAAGGAAAAATGTTAAAATCCTAGAGGCCGGGTAGACATAGTAAACAAAATATGTAAAACATGCAACTGTATGGCATTGTATGGACAAAACATATAGATTATATATGCATTTACTATACATGTACATGTATTTGCAATGTGTAAATAAACTGTGCTGGAAAGTGTGTACTGAAAATGGGCAGATAAATTAATATATCACAATTTTTGTTCAGATATTCCCATACAATGTCAACTATACTATGAGTACACTACCAATTGGGAAAAGTTGGACACCCACAGACAATATACTGACAAATTATGCACAAATTTTGGATGATTTTTATGACAGTAAGTGCCCTAATTGCCATATTTTCACTAATTGGAATAAATAAGGGTCCAATAAGGCCAACCATAATTGAAATTAAGCTTCTTGGGAGAGTTATTCTAAAGGACAAAAAAGGCTGAAATCTCTTTTTTTTTATAGGTTCATTCAATCGATTAAATAAAAAGTGAGTTATGATTCTTCACCTTTTTTGTTAGTGGAAAATCTATTGTGTTCGAAGGACCGAAAGCTAAAAGGCCAAAACAGGCAGAAAGTTCAGATTCAGGCGATGTAACTTACATTTTATTAAGGTATTAATATACTGATTTTTGCTAATTTTTAAAATGTAAATCTGCAATGAGGGTGCTTTTGTATGATCTTGAAATAAAGGGTAAACACTTGGGTAGGTTCAAAACTTTTGTAATTTAGTTCAGTTACGATTTAAAAGATGTGCTTAAATGTAATGGAACTCATACTGCGATCAAGAATTCAAGATTCAACGTGACTTGTAAAATTTGACTACACTCTAAAAAATGTGGGGACAAAATTGGTTTTTTAGATTCAAAATGGTTTTTTGAAAAACCAAATTTCAATGCAAAACCAACATGGATTTTTAAAAAAATCCATGTTGGTTTTTTGCATTGAAATTTGGTTTTTCAAAAAACCATTTTGAATCTAAAAAACCAATTTTGTCTGAAATTTTTTAGAGTGAAGTCTGCACGATGATCTTAGTTGCAAGAAAATCTAGCTGCATTATGAGTCAGCCTATGACCATCTATAAGACCCAGACAAGTGGTCTTTTAATGTTGCATATATAAGTAAATCAGGAATGTTTTTCACGGAAGACTCAAATATGGTCTCATCAGTAGTAACGTCCCGCCATATTTTGTTTTTATGTATTGTACGATCAAGATTTTATGTATTATGTTAATATTGTGTCATTATACTGTCAAATTATATTCATTTGATATACTTGAAATTAAATATTGCAACTGGCACTGGTGCAGCACAAAGTAACTAAATTATGGCTCTGAGCTACCAGATATTGTTCTGATTTATGATTAATGATTGTTTAATTGTTCAAATGTGGGATGTAGAAATTTGCATAAACTTAACTACACAGGCCCAAGCCAAAGAAGAGTATTTTTCTTTACTTGTTGCTATTATATTCCAAGGTACATCCACTGACTTAGCCTGTTCACTGCATCTGGATAGAAGTAGGTCATTGGAGGATTCAGCAAATCAGAGATTTTTTAACAAATTTGACCTTTGTAAAAACTTCACCGATTGGCTGAGTTTAAAAAGTGACCTACTTTCTATCCATATGAAGTTATCTGGCTCATTTAAGTGAGGTACCTTTGAATTCATATATACAAGTGATTAAGAAATAATTTTCTCGATTTGTGCTTGGGCCTGTTACTTATGATACATAGTGATAGACAAATATTGAGCTCTTTCATACATATAGCATTGTGATATACTAGACTTGATAGAACTATGGTAATTGTTACTAAAGGCCATACCAATGCAAGTCAATTTTATATTATAGTAAATATCAATTGTGTATATATATAGATATATCTGGTTTAAATGCATTATTAGTGCAGATTATAATTCATGTGTGTTGTATGCTCAGTAAGAACTATTTCTGACTAACATATTTGTAAATTATTGTCAAAATAAACTTGCCATTTTGATGTTATGATTTTATATGAAATTTTATCTACATCTATTTTAAGTTGTATTCCTAATCATCTATTATAGGCCATACTCTTCTTCTTGTCAAAGTTTTGAACATGTTTTATAAGCTTGACTCATGCCGTACAACTGGTTCTCTGCTTCCTGTAATGATATTGTGAATAAATGTTATGTTTATTGAGATAATGAGCCATGTTTGTCTGTTTTCCATTCCAAAGTGGATAGCATAGAGGACAGAGGATCCATTGCAAAACGCCAACTACTTCACTTACTTCTATGCAGCATCGTACATGTATGTGTATATTAAAAATTCCACTAAGCCGAACATCCTGTAGGCCTATTATTTTTTCCAGTTTTTTCCACATTTCTTTTTTTATGCAAATCGCAAATTCTTAATCGATCTGGGCATCTAAACATCAATCTTCATGTTTTCTGACCTACTTATGATTTTTAAAAATCTTAACCAGTCTTTCTTTTTTCAAAACTTCTCTACTTCCCCCGTTCTGATAGAAATTTCTAGTGTTATTACAATAGTAATTGGTTGGGAAGTTTGAAGAGTCTGTGATGGCCCGGAAGATGGTTGCAGTGGAGAACATAACAAGTGATAGATGTCGAGTTGTCCATCATAGAGATATGTTGGACTCAGAAAAGTTATATTGGACTCGGCACAACGGCCTCGTCTTATATTTATTCGTCAAATATATATTGACCCCTCTCCATCCATTATACATGTAGGCCTAACTTGCTGCCAAATTTCACATAAGCAGTAAGCATGTTGACTTGTTAATGACTATCAGAGATGACAGTGACCATGATAACAAGTGGTTAGATCCAGCTAGTTATGGACCACACTTATCTTTAAATTCGTAGAGTAGAAATAGTCCTGATGACTGTCAACAAAAAAATGCAACACGAATGTAATTATACAATGCACCTATCTATCTATGTAAATTTTATCTATCAGCTATTCGCTTTTCTGTTCATCTATCAGCTATTCACTTTTCTGTTCATCTAGATCTAGGGTAAGGTGGGGGAAATCCGCCCCCGGGGCAAATCCGCCCCCTTGAGGAGAAAAAGTTCTCTCATGACCCAAAATATAAATGACAATAAATATTTCTCATGCAGATTAGTACTTGTGTGTCTAGAGACCACTGAAACACAGAGATTAGGCTGTTACATAGTTTTGTTTGGACTACAACTGAGAAAGAAGACATACATCTCATCACTAAGCAATTTCAATGTGCAATTGAAACTTTCAAAACTGAGGTGTTTTACAGGTACATGTTGTATAAACACATTACTTATTGTCATTAATAGCAATGTTTATTCAACGACTTCACATGTGCAAGAGATTTCACCAATCAATAAAATGCATATTTAGAAAATAACACCCTCATAATTTTCAGGGGTCGGGGGCAATTCCGCCCCTTGTCCATGGGGCAATTCCGTCCCTTCTGATTCTCATGTTAAAAACATGCAAACACGAGATATGCCTTGTAAGTCACTCTATTTTGTCATGAAGCTCCACTAATGGTGATTATGATTTTAATTGAGATGAAATTAAGAATTTTTGCCATGTTTTAGTGTATGTTGAATATGCCAAATGCAAACTTTTTTTATTCTCACACATAAATTGTGAAACGATCCTTACATGTTTGTCAGTACACCCAGAAGAGCCAGGGCTTAATATAAGAATAGAATTTACTTCAGAAGCCAAATGTTTCTTGTCATTTATAACCAAAACTCAAGGGGGGCGGATTTGCCCCACACTTCTGGGGCAAATCCGCCCCCTGAGATTGAACATTCATATGGTGATGTTGGCTCAAAGGAGTTGAATTAAAGCATGTAAGTTTCCAGATATGTTCAGATGTATATATTCCATCATTGCCTGAAATAAAATGTTCATTTTTCATAAAGGTGAGGGACTGAGCAAGGAATATATGTGAAAAGGGGGGCGGATTTCCCCCACCTTACCCTATCTTTCTGTCTTTCTATCTATCTATCTATCTATCTATTAGTCAGCTCAGTTAGCTCAGTCAGTAGCGCACTCACTTCACAAGCGAGGGACTTGGGTTCAGTCCCCAGGCTGGCCATCATGTCATTCCACGCAGAGGCATAAAACACAAACAAACAAACAAATCTATCTATCCAAAATGCAATTTACTTAATCCTGGATCATCAGATTATTTTTAAAGCCAGATTAACAGCATGTGCTAAACTGTCCCAGCACTTGATAAGTAGGATGACAATTTTTGACCTTTTGGAAATTGTTTTAGAACAGTTTTCGTCACATTTGACATTTCAGACTCAGCTGTCTAGTATCCACTTAATAAACGCCATTTCGTGCCACTTTACTTCTATCCAGTTGCCATGGTAATCGCATTGACTCCAATTTCAACAATGGCAAAAACGATGGAGTGATTTACCATGGAGTGACCAACTGAAATTTTCTAAAAAAATTAACAAATCAGGACCTAAAAAGGTTTACATACATGTACAATGTAAATATATATCCATACCAAATAGGAATATTTGACTTTGACAAGTTAAATGTATCAATTTACTGCAAATAATGATTTAAAATGACAGTTCTAGATACCGTTTGCTAAATGTGGTGCCAGATACACTATGATTATGGAGGCTTAAGTTCAGAAGTGGGGTAGGCAGTCATTTTTGAAAATGGGCTATTATCCTTAATAAATTGTTGACAGATTGTCCCTTCCTAGATTTAATTTAATTTAAAGTATACATCCGCTTTTCCCAAAGAGCAAATCCTTGTTGCGGCAACGTTTTGAAAATGATGTTTTGACCAATAGTACCTGTTACGTTGACATGTCAACATTATCACAACATCATGAAGTTTGTAAAAGTAGAATTTTGTTGTGAAAACTTTATGATGAACATCGATCTGATGATCACAAAGCAACATTACATTTCAATGTTGTCACAATGTTGAGAAAATGTAAGTACTACAGCGCAATCCACAAGACCACAACCAATGTGTAACATTGGGTTTTTGCTGTGTGTTCCTTGATGGATGATATAGATAATACCCAATGGGGTACACAACATAGAAACAATGTTAATTGCTAATTGGTGGAGTCTGTGTGGAGGGCTTTTCTGTTTGTCACATAGAAATGTATAAACATTATTTTGTCGCTTAAAGTTGTAGGTTTTTCACAACGAAAATTACCACAATGTTGTATGTTGACATCAAATCTTGACGTTGCTTAACAATGTTCCATTATTGGTATTTCTACCTTACAATTTCAGATAATTTTAGTGCTCAACGTTGTCACAAAGTTGCTGCAATGTAGATGTGCCAATCGGGTAGTCCTTTGGTTCTGACCAATTTTTGGTAGACCGTTCGGTTTTATTGAGTTAAATAGAATTTTCACACATCAAATTTGAGGAATTCCACTGTCCATGTGCAAAATATTGTACTTCTAGGAAGTGTTTAAATTATGTTTCTGTCGCCATGGATACGAAAACTTGGGGCACCCAGCAAATTTTTTTTTAAACCAAATCCAACATACAAGCTATGTAAGGAAGTTAAGATTTATTTAAAATATGCAATTGATGACTTTCATTCAGCTCAATTTAAAACAGAAAGGTCTGTCAGAAAAAAAAAATGGTCAGAACTTTGTGAAAGCTCCTCTATACTACCTCTGACCATCAAGAATGGCAAAGACATATACATGTGATCATCAGCCTGTGCTCTGCTCTCACAGTGACACTGCATAAGGAGAATGATATCAAGATTTATAGATTCTACAAATTGTTGATAAGAAAAAAAGAAGAATCACTTTTTCATACACCTGACCATGATATTGCATGCTTGGCTGACTACAAGTTGACAAAATTGAAAGAAACACTGAAACAAAACTGACCAACAAAGGATTAAAACTGAACAACACAGACAGTAAACAAGGAGGAAGATTGTATCAAGTGTAACTGGTCTCAATAAAAAGGCTATATTCACTCTGTTTTATAAATACCATTATCTGAAATAATGATCAAATGTAAGGTCACTTGATAAAATAGTACATTTGGATATGTAAGCTGCAAAAAATAGCGGAGCAGCAGACCAACAATTATGGCCCCATTTGGCAAGTTCAAAGAATTATTTTTTCTTCTTAATTCCCGAACCCCTGCTCCTTGCTTTCTGTTATTTTTCAAATATCTTTCATAATTGAAAAATAACATTTGCTAAGCGACTGTAATAATCAACCTCCCCAAAGTGACCTTGGCTGAGATGGCTGCACTATCGACCTACCAACTATCTATATATCTATCTATCTATCCATCTATCAATTTATCTGTCTATCCATATCTATCTATAAAATTAATCAATGAAATTAATGTATTGTGTTATTTCCATCTATCTATCGATCTTTCTATCTATCTTTCCATCTATCTTTCTATCTACAAAATTAATGTATTGTATTATTTCCTGAGAACAAAGAATTCTGACCTGTTGCCTTCAGGGCTGCCAACCTTCAAATGAACTGAGGAACATGAATGTGCAACAAATACAATGAAATGTTATCAAACAAGAAGGATTGAAGGCAAACAAAGGGATTTAAATTAATTTGTTTTGTACTTAGTGGTATAAGTTAGATAACACCCTTGTTTGTGACAATATGCAATAATCCTCGGGCTAAAGCCCTCGGATATATTGCATATTGTCACAAACGAGGGCGTTATCTATTACTTTTCTGGATGCAGCAGAAAATTGTTTAGCGAAAACGTTCAGCGAGAGCCACTTTATGAAACCTTCCCTGAGATCAATTTGACCTATTTTGACGTCAGCAGACATCAGCTGACGTCAAGACGTTTTGTTACACCTCAAATGCAATTCCTCTTCTGTGATTGGTCAGAATGACGTCACATGACAGGGATCAGAAAAGACTGTTGCCCTCTCAGAGGGCATCAGTTCACCGAATTCACACTGAGGCTGACTGCTGATCAAGATGGCTGTACAGAAGTGGGTAGTGGAACCACAGATGTTACCTAAACCTTTTTCATCTGATGAAAATGCAAAAGACGATTTGTTCCAAGACATTGTTGCAGCTTCACTTGTTTATTTCAACTGATTAACTGTGTATTTGTGACCATTGTGACGCCACTCCATTGTGATGTCATAGAGTTGTGACGTCACTACAGTGAGGCTATAAATAGATCATTGCTCTGCACACACAACATTAAATAACAATAGAACTTGTGGATAGTATTTTAAATTTATATGACTTTTAAATCTGGATGACTACCTGATATCAATGTCGAAACTTTGATGGAGAAATTTCCTCTCTCTCTAAAGTTATCTTTTTTGTCAGAATTGCATTCAAGGTATAACAAAACAATTATTGACTGTTACTTCGGGCAACAGTGCAATCTGTTTGACCCTCGGGAGTGACAGTCACCTTGCTGTTTCCCTCGGCCTTCGGCCTCGTGAAACAGCAAGGTGACTGTCACTCCCTTGGGTCAAACAGGTTGCACTGTTGCCCTCGTATCAGTCAACATTTGTATAATGCTGACGTCAGGTGATGGTTATGACTCCTTAATATTTTTGATAGGAGTTATTTGCATATCCAATAACAGCTAATAAGCTCAGTGCAGCAGAGAGTTTCACCAGGATGGCTTCAGTGCAATTGTTTTCATGGGTGGATGACAGTTTCATAAAGGTGTGAAAACTGACAGCAGATTCCCTCATCTAGGCAGATCCAAATGGCTTCTTTTACTGCTTTCAGATTGTCAGTGATTTACAGCTGACGATCGACAAGTACAATATCATACTGGGAAATATGAAATGTTGTGAATTGCAATTAACCAAATTGCTTTAAGCAGAATCACTAACAGCTGTTAAGGTGACTCAAGCGTGGTACACTGCACATACTTCTGAGCAGCCTGGTTGCCTAGCAACATAGCGTCACAACTGCTGCAGGCCCTGCAAAAGTTGTGACGTTACCATTTTCTGTTCTCTTTTTTTAACAGCATGGCAGCCAGTAATTTGCTATTTAAATGAGATCTAATGCAGCTAGAAGCATAATTATTTTTTTATTGAATGCAGTAACATCTACTCTATGCTAATTCAAAGTTTCAGCTTCTCGTCTTTATCAAAAGAATTTTCTCAACTAATTTCAGTCAACTGTGTCTAAAATTGTCTTTATTTCTTTAAATTGACATTGGCATAGTCATGGTACTGCAGTTAAAAAACGACTCGGTGAATTTTTTTTATTTTTGGATATTTGTTTGACAATAACCTGTTTATGATATATGCAAATTTAAAAAAAAATCTGTATGATCGTTTTCCTAAAATTTGATTACTGCCAAAATTGATGCATGCAAAATCTGCAATTAATTAGTGTGTTTGTGCCCTTTGAGCTCCTACAGAAAAATGTATTTTAACCTTTTTCTTCAAATTTGTATTGTTTTGTATTGTTGTTGTATTGTATATACTATCAGTCATGCACTGCAATGCAGGCACGAAATTTGTGGTGAGCCTTCCACAATGATACAGCTCAAGGCAGCCATAGTACGGCGCCCATGGGCAGAGACAAGGGGAACATAAGGTGGCAAATGTATTGGTTTACATCCATGGGAAGACATTTCTGACATTTTTGTGTGATAAATTCATGTAATGCTTTATTCTGCGGTACATAACCAAAAACTCAATTTCTAACTTTTAAGCAGTCATCTGGCCAAACATGCTGTTACCATGGCAACCAAACGAGTCGGTGAAATTTTTTTATTTTTCATTTTTGGAATGTATGGGTCCCATAGACTACCTGTGCAAAATTTTAGAAAAATCTGTACGATCAAACTACCACGCTTGAGTCACCTTAAATCATGACATTGCAGAATAATGCAATATAACAAAACAACCCAAGTCAGGGTCACTGAGTAACAATATCACGAGCTGTTGTGTGTATTAATATCACTCGAGCCCGTAGGGCGAGAGTGATATTAATTCACACAACAGCGAGTGATATTGTACGAAGTGACCCTGACGCGTGGTTGTTTTGTTTTTATCACCTGGTTTTACCTCAAATTTTCAATTATAAAGAGGGACTATTTTCTGGCATTACAAAAATGTTACGTCACCATGGAGCAACAATGGAGGTGACGTCACAATCCAATTGTTTTGGCCATTGCTTGGTTTGTGACATCATCGGCATTTGAAATGCTGGTGATGTCATAACCATTGTTAAAAAATATCGCCCTTGAAGGGTGGTATTTTTTACAATATCATAGGCCCTGATATTTTGACTGTAAACAGTGATATTCACAGCCAACCAGGTGATAATAGATGGGGACACCAGGCAGGGGTAAAATGGTTTGTTTGCTCAGGAGGGCAAGGGCAAGCAAAGGAGGGAAAAGTTGTGGACGTGCTAGAGAATATAGGGGAGTGCAAGTACTTAAGTCAGCCCAGAAAAAATATTGGGTTGTACTGTACTTACGGAATTGGACAGAATGTTCATTGTGAGGTTATATATGCTTA
The DNA here is from genome assembly GCA_026936325.1 of Platynereis dumerilii. Classification (NCBI taxonomy): domain Eukaryota; kingdom Metazoa; phylum Annelida; class Polychaeta; order Phyllodocida; family Nereididae; genus Platynereis; species Platynereis dumerilii. Next base: position 37,703,486 of record JAPTHN010000005.1, read on the forward strand.
TCCATTGCCATGTTATTCTCTTTGACTCATTAGTTATTTGTATGGTATGGTATATATGGTATTGTATGGTATGGTAAAACTCTATCTAATGTTGTTTTAAATCATGTGGTAACGAGGGTTGGGCGCGAGTACATGCAAATGTACTCTAGTACCAGTACGAGTACTTGCCACATCTACGAGTACATGTATGAGTATGAGTACAGCCTTTTTTAATGTACTTGAGTATGAGTACGAGTACTTTCAAATGTACTCGAGTACGAGTACGAGTACATTTACACAGTTTCGAACCTTATTTGTGCAATATTCAAAGAAATAAAATCATTATTAAGATAAAATAATTGAGCACCAATAAAGAATACTAGTGAAGGCTACTATTTATATGCTCCTTTGTTAATCAAAACTGTGTTAATTTTTAAATGTCCTTTGAAGGTACTGGTAACGCAGTACTCAAGCAAAGCTTCTGAACGACAATACAACAATTGGAAATGAATTAAACAATAACAAATTAACAATATATATACTGGTAGGCTTTTAATTATGAGTTATGGTTTGATGAAGTGATGACATTGATGACACTAGTTCAATATATTTATGCAAACAAGACTTTAACAGAATGTCCAGTCCCTCACTATCAACTCGGCCTCCACCACCTGGTGGGGAGCATTAAGTATTTCATTGCAGGGAGCATTCAATTATTTGTTTAATTCTGGAAAATAATTTAAGCTGTGCAGAAAAGATGCCGTCTGGTGCCAACTGAGACTTCAACCAAATCTCACAGTCAATAGAATCCAAGCTTGAAGGTCAGTGCAGTGTCTCACCATGCTCAATCACCAGAAACCCAAAACTTAAACTGAAACCTAACCAACTGTTTGGATACTCAGGTACAATGAATAACAAAAACCAACAAAATCCAAGTGATCTGAAGCTGTTAAGGATTCGCTTTAACTATTTGTTGCTGCTAATTATACCAGCCCATTTGATTGTCAGCATGTTGTCATGCTCTTCAGCTGCACATCACACAGAGCTGCCAGACCAATAGCTATCCTGAACCAGCATGACATCATGCTGTCTGTCTGAGGAAAAAAATTGAAGGAAACGTAGTCATTTGATGGATAATAATTTAAATCAAAGACATATTTTCAAGGGTGTGAGAGGTGGTTGCCCTAGCTGCTTGCCTCTGCGGCACCCTTTTTGGATTGGTCATTCACACTCTCTCGTCTCTCTGTAGCGGTTGTGGGATACAATGATTTCAACTTGGCTGGGTTGAATACCATAGGCATCTTGTCCTCAAGTTGGCAACTGTTTCATTGGATGTCCTGAGTTTCCAGCATTGGCAAGGCACTAGCTGTCATCTGGCACAAAATTTAATGGACAAGTGCTGCCACATAGGAAGTAACATCGCAAGCACCAGTGATCGGCTGTTCCAGAGTATGTTGGCTCCGCTGTTTGATTAGTGCCATTTAGTGGTGATCAAGAGAAGGCCACTTGATTTGTCGTATCTGTTTTGGAGTAAAAACCAGATATAAAACTTTTGTTTGCCTGTCTCAAAAAAGTGGGATTAGTGTCCTTAAAACCAAATTAACATTAAAAGCATTGGGTATGATCATGACAAATCATCAGCCTGATGACACACAAAGTGCCATTTTCTCAGTGCAGCAGTCCATTCTTTTTGCATATCAAGTTTCCTGGCTGTAAAACAGATGAGTGCCAGTTGTGGGCCAGTCCAAGAATAATGAGAACTTATATCTTTGATGACATACTGATCCAAATACTTTGCGTTGAAATTAACTATAAAATATGTCATTTGGCAACTTCTGACCACAGTAAAGAATGATGTGACACAAAGAAAGAAAGAAAGAAAGAAAGAAAGAAAGAAAGAAAGAAATATTTATTTAAAGTCGGGTTGAAAAACAAAAACATAAGTTCACAAGGTACTTGTACAGCCGACTAGATATAACAAATGAATAAATAATTCAGTGACTTCTCCTGACAGCATTGCAAGTATAGGATATACCTCATTAAATACTTGTGAGACATACAGAATAACATGGCAAGAATAGGCATATGACCTCACAAGGAAATTTCCAGTGCATTTCTGTAAGCACTTGTGATTTGTTGATTGTTGCAATTGTGGCTGCTTTGGAATAATTTCCTATGGAGGTTGGTTTTTGTAGTGGGTCAGAATACAGGACGTAAAAACAGAACTCAAACCTATGATATAAATAGTCACAAAAATGATTCACAATGTCAACATTCCACATCACATACTAATACATAGTCACAAAACATATCATGGTCACGGTCCAGTATTTTCAATAGCTAAAAATATCCAACCAGGGTATTGAAATAAAAGTGGCCTACTTCCACAGAGTAGATTATATGAATGGGCTGGTCTAAAGACAATCACTTAAAATGTCACTGATCAGGGCTGATAAGGGGCTTTGCAGTGGAAACATTTTGAGGATACTGGATATTAGAAATTGTAGCCATTGAAAAGGATTAATATGAGATCATAGTCCTCAATTTTTAGCAACTTTAGTTGTAATTTAAGCATGTCAACTACAATGGACTTATTTTATCCTTATATACAAAATGAACCAAGATCTAAAAGCTCCTAAAATAGAGTCTTCAATTGCTGCAGAATGGGAAGACCTTTTTTTCTGTCCAAAAAAGTTGGATTAACAACTGTGGCACTGATGATTTTAATTGAGGACTAAATAGATGCCTCTCTGACTGCTATTGTAGGATAACCCACACACAAAGGAAAATTATAATATTATTTTAACTCATCGGAAATATTCTTGTTTGTCAAAATTGCAAAATTTTTTTTTTTAATAATCAACTCTGATATCAAGTAGGTCTAATATTAAGCTGCAATATCTATTTTTACATTGTTTTACACTGGCAGTGATCAGTTACTGTTATGCAGTATGACTGGAATTTGACTTCCCTTTGAAGCACACACATTCTATAAATAAATTGACAATTCCAACTGCAGTGGTTATTAATTATTAATACCTCATTCACAACCTAATCCAGTGTAATCATACCAAGGCTTTATGTTGGATTGGATTAGACCAATATATACTGGATTATGACTTAACTCTGAATGACAGAGATATATACATGATATGTGGCTCATAATGATTTACTAACATTGTAATAGAATGTGGACATTATGTGTCTATTCAATTTGGCTTATTTGATATATCATTATACAAGTATGGTATAAGGTAGTGTATGCCTATTGCATAGAGAGAGAACTCAGAGCAAGCACCACAGAAACTAGAGGAAGTTTGCTGCACTTTGCAAATATCAGCTTGGATATTTTGACATAAATTTAATTTTGGAATCTCGTTTATTTGGCTTTCTTTGAGTCTGCCACATTGGTTCAGCTACCCAGAAAAAAATTAATACAACAATTTTGGATTTTTAGAGGATCATTTATGATTTTGAATCACCTACCTATAATTTGAATGGAATATTGGCATCACCAACATATCAAGACTATTCATTCTGAGGCTGAGTTAAAGATAAATTATAAAGGACAGAAAGTCATATGTGTCCAAAAAACAATTGTTTACCAAACACAGCTTCACAGGGTCAATCCTTTACAGAAGTTTGACTGCATTTATTCCAGTTAACAGCCCAGGCGTCTCACTAAAACAGGAATTTATTTCAAACAAACATAATTATTTCACGGAAGTTTGACTGTACATTTAATATAATTTACAGCCAATAAGAAGTCTGACTAAAACAGGAACTAATTAGTAATTTAAGCAAACAGGATCCTTTTAAAAGAGGGTTGACTGTATTATATATCTCTACTGCACAAAAGCATACACAGCCATATCACATATGCACATTGCACAATCTGTTACTATTAAAAAATACATTCTCCAAATATTAGTTGACATCCTATTGGAGTACTGAACACACTGAAACATGGTAAGTCACTGGATTTTACAAAAATATCTGTACACTATAACACATTGTACAAATCACAAATACCTTTAAGTATTACTTGGAATATGGCGTTTTATGTTGTTTACTGCCTCATGATATTGTCCATAGATTAAGTACAGCTGTCAAAATCAACCCATGATGTATTTGTGGTAATACATTATGTACATAGCCTACAATGTATTTTGACTTTGTCAAACACGCATTAATGTGTACATGTTATGTTTTATGACTGTTCCTACTGTATATGTCATGAATAGACCAGGTATCAAGAAATCTATTTGCATAGGGTAAGGTGGGGAAAATCTGGCCCCGGAAAAAATCGAGGAGTATATAATTTCTTCCTGCAGTTCTGCAAAAAAACTGCAGAATTCTGCAGTTCTGCAAAAAACTGCAGAATTCTGCAGGAAACTGCAGAATTCTGCAGTTCTGCAAAAAAACTGCAGAATTCTGCAGTTCCAAAAAAAATCTGCAGTTTCAAAAAAAACTCTGCAGGAAGCTGCAGAATTCTGCAGTTCTGCAGCTCCCTGCATGATTTCTGAACCTCTGTTACTTCCTGCAGTTTATTGCAATGCATCTTCAAAGTTCAGACCTCTTTGACATGGGGCTTGCCGCTACCAAGGAAACGTGGTTTGGGGGATTGTTGTATGAAGGATCGGGGTTTTTGGTAGTCCTCAGTCACTACAGCGTTTCTGAAAAGTTTCTGCAGCAAAATCTGTAATTCTGCAGGAGATATGCAGCCTGGGAGGTTTTATGCAGCTCTGCAAAAAACAGCAGAATTCTGCAGAAAACAGCAGAATTCTGCAGAAAACTGCAGAATTCTGCAGAAAACTGCAGAATTCTGCAAAAATCTGCAGAATTCTGCAGTTTAAAAAAAAAATCTGCAGGAAGCTGCAGAATTCTGCAGTTCTGCAGCTAACTGCATGATTTCTGAACCTCTGTTACTTCCTCCAGTGTATTGCATCTGTACAGTTCAGACTTCTTTGACATTGGGCTTGCCGCTACCAAGGAAACATTGATTTGGGGGGTTGGTTTTGGGGGTTGTGGTTTGGGGGGTCGGGGATTTGGTAGTCCTCAGTCATTGCAGTGTTTCTGAAAAGTTTCTGCAGCAAAATCTGTATTTCTGTAGGAGATATGCAGCCTGGGAGGTTTTATGCACTTCTGCAGCTAGCTGCAAAAAACTGCAGAATTCTGCTAAAAACTGCAGAATTCTGCAGAAAACTGCAGAATTCTGCAGTTCTGCAAAAAACTACAGAATTCTGTAGAAAATTGCAGAATTCTGCAGTTCTGAAAAAAAATTCTGCAGTTCTGTAGGAAACTGCAGAATTCTGCAGAAAATTGCAGAATTCTGCAGAAAATTGCAGAATTCTGCAGTTCTGCAGCTCCCTGCATGATTTCTGAATCTCTGTTACTTCCTGTAGTTTATTGCAATGCATCTTCAAAGTTCAGACCTCTCTGACATGAGGCTTGCCACTACCAAGGAAACGTGGTTTGGGGGGTTGGTTTGGGGGGTTGTGGTTTGGGGGGTCGGGGTTTTGGTAGTCCTCAGTCATTGCAGTGTTTCTGAAAAGTTTCTGCAGCAAAATCTGTATTTCTGTAGGAGATATGCAGCCTGGGAGGTTTTATGCACTTCTGCAGCTAGCTGCAAAAAACTGCAGAATTCTGCTAAAAACTGCAGAATTCTGCAGAAAACTGCAGAATTCTGCAGTTCTGCAAAAAACTGCAGAATTCTGTAGAAAATTGCAGAATTCTGCAGTTCTGAAAAAAAATTCTACAGTCCTGTAGGAAACTGCAGAATTCTGCAGTTCTGAAAAAAAATTGCAGAATTCTGCAGAAAATTGCAGAATTCTGCAGTTCTGCAGCTCCCTGCATGATTTCTGAACCTCTGTTACTTCCTGTAGTTTATTGCATTGCATCTTCAAAGTTCAGACCTCTCTGACATGAGGCTTGCCACTACCAAGGAAACGTGGTTTGGGGGGTTGGTTTGGGGGGTTGTGGTTTGGGGGGTCGGGGTTTTGGTAGTCCTCAGTCATTGCAGTGTTTCTGAAAAGTTTCTGCAGCAAAATCTGTATTTCTGTAGGAGATATGCAGCCTGGGGGGGTTTTATGCAGCTCTGCAAAAAACTGCAGAATTCTGCAGAAAACTGCAGAATTCTGCAGAAAACTGCAGAATTCTGCAGTTCTACAAAAAACTGCAGAATTCTGCAATTTTCTGCAGAATTCTGCAGTTTTTTGCAGAATTCTGCAGAAAATTGCAGAATTCTGCAGTTCTGAAAAGATTCTGCAGTTCTGTAGGAAACTGCAGAATTCGTCAGTTCTACCAGGTAGCAGTTTGTGGAATGACCTCTATCAAAATAAACTTCCATGGACATTTTGCCTCTCTGCTCGGCCAATTCTCAACCAAATTTCATTCCGAAAAAAGTTTCAGGTACCCTACAACCAGGTCTATAGACTGCAGTAGTCAGTCTTTGTCCGTCGTTGTTTCTTTTCGCCGTACGATACATTTTTCGGCGATCTGTCAGCTCGCAAAAATGTCATTTTATAAACTACTGACAGTGCTCTATCAAAATAAACTTCCATGGACGTTTTGCCTCTCTGTTCGGTCAATTCTTAACCAAATTTCATTCAGAAAAAAGTTTCAGGTACCCTACAACCAGGTCTATAGACTACAGTAGGCAGTCTTTGTCCGTCGTTGTTTCTTTTTGCCGTACGACACATTTTTCGGCGAACGGTCAGCTCGCAAAAATGCCATTTTGCAGGGTCAGTGTAAAATGCGGACCATGCAGATGAAGCAGACCATTTTGCAAGCTGCAGAATGCATTGCAGATGAGCATCAAAACCCCAGACCCCCCCCCCCCCCCCCACTCAACCCCAAACCGCAACCAACGTTTTCCTGGGTAGTGGCAAGACCCTTGTCAAAGAGGTCTGAACTTAGCAGATGCATTGCAATTTATGAGATGCATTAATAGTACCAGAGGTTCACAAATACTGCATGGAGCTGCAGAACTGCAGAATTCTGCAGTTTTCTGCAGAATTCTGCAGTTTCCTACAGAACTGCAGAATTTTTTTCAGAACTGCAGAATTCTGCAGTTTTCTGCAGAATTCTGCAGTTTCCTACAGAACTGCAGAATTTTTTTCAGAACTGCAGAATTCTGCAGTTTTCTGCAGAATTCTGCAGTTTCTATTGCAGAATATGCAGGTGCAGGAAGAAATTTAAGTGTACTGAAAAAATCCGGCCCGAAGATCAAAAACAGCAACAGCCATTAAAAATAACATGCAAGCACTTTACAGCGAAGCTCTTTGATATAGAATTGGAGTGGACTGTGGCACTGTGAAAATGCCACTTTGTGACTCATGATAGCCGATGAAGTGTCATCTTCTCTACTTTCAACATGGGAAACATAGAGGCAGTTTGATTAGTAATGATCAAGAGAAAGCCATTTGACTTCTCAAAACACATTTTAGAGTGAAAATCAGATGCATAATCCTTTTGTTTGGCTGTCACCAACAAGTGGGGTAAGTCTCCTTTAATCAAGTTAACATTGAAAGTGTTGGGTTTGATCATGACAAATCATCAGCATGATGACACACGAAGTGCCACTTTCACAGTGCCACAGTCCACTGTAATTCGATATCAAAGTGTTTCGCTGTAAGCAGCACAGACAGTGCATTGTTCCAACACAGGCACACCAGTCATGGATATACTTAGGAGAAGAAGAAGAAGGAGGCATGATTGACCTTTGACCCATGGAAGCCAGTCCATTTTAGTTTCTTTATAATTTTTTCCATCACAGAAGGGCACCAAAAGTGACTGGTCGAAAGTTAAAAACCTTCAGAGAATGTAGAGTAAATTTGAATAAGTTTGGTGAAGGAGATGACCTCCAGAGCGCTACTGAGATTGCATGAAATTCTTGGGGTAAGAGAAATAGTGACAAACAGCCAGACAGATGATTAAGGTCATTGTGTCAGATTGTTTCAAAAACAATCAAGCAATTTCACCTTGTTTTTCTTTTGTACAGACATAGTTTAATCCTTAAATTATGTTAATCGCAGTAAGAAAATCACTTAATTAAACCACCTAGGGGTCGGATGGGTCCCAAGAATAAGGGGCCAGATTGCCCCACCTTACCCTAGGCCATGAAAGACCTATCTGGAGATCACATTGTTTCAAGTTCTTTCTAATAACTCGTTCTCTTGGCTAAGTACTGTATGTACCAAATTGGAGTTTTACAAGATGAAATTTTAACCAAAGGACGAAATTGAAGTGTTTTTGTTTTAATTTGTTTCAACATCAAGATTCAAGAGCCATGCAACAGAAATTTACTTTTTCACGCATTGCTTTGACATTAATTTCAGACCACTTGGATATAATTACCTTATTTTCTTATCTTGCTGTGTCTGTTTATTTCATTATTTTAATTATCACTCTAATTTTACCCTGAGATAGCTACCCTTTTGTTTTGCAGGAAGAATATGTGAAATCCCTGACCAAAGAACAATTACAAGGCAAGTAATTTAATTAAAAACCTTGAATGACAAAATTATACATATATATGTCATGTTTAGGCAATCGTTAATAAAAATGATTAAATAATTTTACAAAGTATACAGTTTATAGTTCTGTTACTTAGCAATGATTTTCAATGCCTTGCAAAAGCAAATTAACCATGCATGAGTAAAACTACCAAGGCTTGGTGTGCATTAAAGTGGTTATGATAGGCAAGGTAAGGTATCTGCAGACAACAACAACTTTAACATCTTCTGCTGGGGCATATTTGGGCCTGACCAAGTCAAAATTGGACTGAAATGTTCTTGTGAGATCATATCCCTACCCATATCATGATATTCTCTATGATTCATAAGCAATTTGTGAGGTCATGCCATGTGCCTCCAATGCTATCAAAACAAGCCACCGACTGAGTATCAATGAGGTTACAAGTTGCTCAATGAAAAATTGACAGTTCATTTCGATGCAATGGATATGGCCTGTTGTGAGGTCAACTCATCATCCGTCAACTGTATATATCTATAAACTAAAGTAGGCCTATGTCAGCAGACTCAGCACCATGCCGAATGCCAGTCCATTGATTCCTTATCAAAATAAACCGACTAAAATATATACAATGCATACATATGTGTAATAAAAATAAACCATGAAAAGGTTCTAAGTTAAAGGTGTATGCTCTGGTTAACAAAGCCATAAAGATGTATGGAGCTAAAATGTAATATATATAGAACAGTGACTGTAAAACCAGCTTGGTAAATTTTACAGCAACAACTGTTTTGCAGGCCTCCCAGTGGCCGCGACAAAAAATATAGGGATTTTATAGGAAGTTTTTTATGAAATTGACGGATTTTTTACGGCTTTGAGAGTCAAAATATAGGGAAAATAAAGGGCTTTTCGGCTTCAAATGTATCGTAAATTAATATTAAATTCATTGGTGAAGTGCTCAATGGGCGACTCGGCATATCGAAAGAATGTACTGGATTGGTTTTGAGCAGGGTTGAGATAAGATACATTGGCATGCCGCATAGAACCAAGGAATGGCCTTGAATTCTGGTATTCTCCCTGACAAACGCTAAACAGTAAATACTCACTTTAATGCCACATGAAAAAAGATGGAAATTGATAATTTAATGCCATGAAAATATAGGGATTTTTGGCCAAAGCTTGAAAATATTGGGAAATATAGGGAGAAAAAAAAGTATAGGGAAATAGGCCTATAGGAGAAATATAGGGCCGCTGGGAGCCCTGGAACTTTTGAAACAGCGGTGGGCTCATCTGTTGTGCATAGACATTATGTTGCCACAACATGAACACAACATTGAGACTTTTTCTCAATGTTGTGACAATGTTGCCACAACGTCACATGCTTAAGTTGTATCTTAATGTTGCTTCACAACATTGTAATGTCATTTCTACCATACAATTCTATGTAATTTACACCAAAATTGCGACGTTGTCACAATGTTGCTTCAATGTAGAAGTGCCCATTTAATTGGGTCCCATAAAAATTAGTCCGGCTGTAAAGGTTGCTGATTGCCGACCAACTTCTTTCTTTTTTTGTTGAAAGGAGTAATATTCTATTGGGTAATTTTTGATTTTGTAGAATTACGCGAAGACTTTGACGCTCTGGACAGCAACAAGGATGGGAAAGTGTCGGTCGACGAGATGGGGTCTTTAATGCGATGTCTTGGACACAATCCATCTAAGGCAGAACTTGAACAGATAATCGCCACTGCTGACATCAATAGTAAATAAAATATGTTCTCAAAACGGCGAATATTCTAAATCAAATCTGGCAAACAGTTCGAGATTTTTTAAAAGTTTTTCTTTTGCTAAATCCTTCAGGCAAGGGATTCTTCCAAGTAGAACAGATTCTGTCAAACATTTGCAACATTTCTTAGCATGTTCCCTTTGCTGAAAACTGTGAAAAGCCTCTTAAAACCTTAGACCTGGAGTTCCTCCGTACTTATCAAATTGCGACTGTTGGTTGCCCTCAGATTAACAAAAAAAGGCAATTATAAAAATGTTCTTCCAAATAAAGTTAATTTACTATGCACCCCATGTTTCTTCACAGAAAATGGCACTTTGGAATTTGAGGAGTTTGTTGCCATGGTGACCAGACCGAGAACAGCAGAAGAACAAGCCGAAGACATCCGAGAAGCATTCCGCGCTCTCGATAAAAACGGCGATGGTTACATAACTGCTGACGAACTGCGAAATGTCATGAGCAACCTGGGAGAAAACTTGTCGGACCAAGACGTGAGAGCGATGATCGCAGAAGCTGATGCAAATGGAGATGGGAGGATAGACTATTGCGGTAATGCAAATGAGAATTTGAAGAAAAAAATATTTATTTGTAAAAGGCAAAATTGTTGAGAATAATGTCCTATCATACGTTTACACAATGTTTTAAACTTTTATCGAGACTGACTGGACAATTCAGGGCAACAACCATTTTTGTGATTTCATGTCAAATCATATCCCGGGTCAAATACCTCATTATGTTGTGAAATCATTGCGATGAGCAGATAATGACTGTTACTCTTTTTTTTTCAGAATTTGCCAGGAAGGTAACGGAAAAGAGTTAGCAGTTCCAAATAATGGCATCCATGGACTGAGAGAAATGCAAGAACTGAAGAATGAATGATTTATTCCCTTCAGACACTAGGAGGAGCCATTGTCCGGGTGCACAAGCCCAAGCTCCACCTAGTGTATTGGAGCAGATATAGACCGATTTTGCTAGGTTTTGTGGCATTTCTCCAGTGAGCCTCCTGACATATTGGAAGGAGACACCAACTGAAAGTGTATGGTCGGATCAAAGCCACCTCAAAATTTTCCAAAGTTTGTTAAGTAAATTCTCCGAAGTTTCGACCTCAATGCCAGAGTAATCAACTGAGTCATCAACGAATTTTCTTTTCAATGGACAAAACCAAATTCAGAAAAAGACCTTTCAAAAAAGAGACAACTGCTGAACAAAACCAATTCTGTCCCACACAAAAGACCGCATGAACTTAACCATTACAAGCTGCTGCAATGCTGGAGACTGGAGAGGAACCATGATCTCATGAAAGAACAAAGTCAATATTTTTGTGAATATATTTTATTGTAGTCTTATGTTCCTGCATAAAACAATGCATGTACTATTGTTTCTTACCCTAGGAATCACTGATAATTAAATGCCTGATTTGTAGTATTACTTCGCCTAAGATAACAATTTATGATAGCTAATTTGTTGTAATATTTTGAATTTTCAAATTCTTTAATAACTCCAGATTGTTTATATAATTGTTAATAATTGCTATTTTGGTTTCAACACAACTTCAAACAACATTGTTTGACATTCGGATAACTATGTACATCATTTTAAACATTGTGTTTATGTTGCATACACTATCAAAGCAAAGAGAAAATCAGAATTTAATATTAAATGTAATGGAAATGGAATAATTAATATTTGTACAAATGCCTTGTAATAAATAAATATAGCATATCCATTGAAGGATCATTATGACTTATGGTTATCTTTGATAAACTCATGCAAAATATTTACACAGAATATTACATTCCACTGCATTTTTAATACAGACAAAAAGTATTTAAATTCATCGTTAACATGAATTTTTGTTCACAATACAAGGGTAGCATTTTAACAAAATTTTCAATTTGTCTAACAGTATGCAGGCCTTTCTATCTAAACTCTATCAAATGTGAAAAATAATTACGGAAAATGTATAATTACTTAAAATATTCTGTAAATACTATAATTACCAAATAATACCATACAAAATCATTCTTTCTACAAACACTCACTCTCTGTCTTTAGTCTATCTACAAGCGTTCTTTCTCACACTAACTAGCACTCGCTGGAAGGGAATAAAATTTTGTGACAAACTTTTGACAAACAAAAAAGAAACAGCACAGGACGAAACAATGTAAATGAACCTAAATTATTTAAAGTCTTTAATTTTTCTTCTCTTCTTCTTTCGTTTGGTCTTCTTTCGTTTGGTCAGACTGTTCTGATGATGATGACGAGGATGATCCTCCCTCTCTGTCAGCCTGCATTTTCTTGTAAGCCATCTCGAATAATTTTAGTGAAGTTTGTTGTAAGTCGCTCACGGCCTCCCTGATGCTCTCTCCTTCTTCGGAATCCTTGTTGGCCAATTTGTTTCGTACGTTTGTGATCTTTTCCCTCATCTTGTCGCACTGAAATTGAACAATATTTATTGCAATTAAGAAGTACGAAATAAGATTCGACATAAAAATTAAGTAGTATTTATATGAGAGAGCATTAGCTAAAACTTTATCAATGGCGACATTGGCAATAAAAGCAAAATGACAAGAAATCAGTTAAACTGCAGTGTCTTAGAGTAACAGAGACCACAAATTTGTGTTTCTTTGAAGAACAATTATTTTGGAAAACATATGTTTGAGACAGACAATAATCATTACATCAGAAGCAACCAGCATTACATCAGGTGACATGCAAGTTCTACCCATGTGAATGTAAGACAGTAACAAGCTTACAATTAACTATGTGGGCTTCCTGATCAATAGATCATGCAGGCATGCCCAGTAAATGGACAGATTAAGCCCATTTGGCACAAACTGACATTCACCGAAGATCAATTTTGTGCAAAGAACTGTTCTTCTTTGAAATTGTTCTCCCAATACAATTGAATACATAGTACATACCTCTTCACTAGGCAATTGGTCTTTGAACTCATCCATCTTGCTCTCGACATCATGGATGATACCCTCGGCCTGGTTGACGGCCTCAACTTGTTCTTTCTTCTTCTTGTCTTCCTCGGCGAACTTCTCTGCATTTCTGACCATATTCTCGATCTCATCCTTGCTGAGACCTCCTGAAGACTGAATGACGATCTGTTGTTCCTTTCCGGTACCCTTATCTCTGGCCGATACGTTTACGATGCCGTTAGCATCAATGTCAAAGGTAACCTCAACTTGGGGTACCCCACGGGGCGCAGGGGGGATTCCCACAAGTTGGAATTGTCCGAGGATTTTGTTATCGATAGCCATCTCTCTCTCGCCCTGGAATACTTTGATTTCCACCTGGGTCTGGCCGTCAGCAGCCGTAGAAAACACTTGGCTCTTTTTCGTAGGGATGGTGGTGTTTCTCGTGATCAATTTTGTGAAGACTCCGCCGAGAGTTTCGATACCAAGAGACAGGGGGGTAACGTCAAGCAGCAAGACGTCAGTGACATCACCAGCAAGCACACCTCCTTGGATGGCAGCACCAATAGCTACGGCTTCATCCGGATTCACACTCTTTCCTGGAGCCTTTCCGAAAACTTCTTGCACGGTCTGTTGTACACGAGGCATACGAGACATTCCTCCGACCAAAATAACTTCTCCGATGTCAGATTTCTTTACTTCAGCATCTTGTAAGGCTTTCTGGCAAGGTCCAACGGTCCTCTTGATGAGATCTTCGACAAGTGACTCGAATTTCGCTCTCGTCAATTTCAAGTTCATGTGTTTGGGGCCAGCCTGATCCATGGTGAGGTAAGGTAAGTTAATGTCAGTTTGAAGAGCAGATGACAGTTCGATCTTTGCTTTTTCTGCAGCTTCTTTCAGTCTCTGCATGGCCATGCCGTCTTTTGTGATGTCAATTCCCTGATCGCGTTTGAATTCTTGCACCAAAAACCTCAGTAAACAATTGTCAAAATCTTCACCACCCAATAAAGTGTCTCCATTTGTCGATTTCACCTCAAATACGCCCTTCTGGATTTCAAGAATTGAGATATCGAAGGTTCCACCTCCCAAATCATAAACAGCAATAACTCTGTCGTCCGATTTGTCCATTCCGTAAGCCAAAGCAGCAGCAGTGGGTTCGTTGATCACTCGCAACACGTTGAGACCTGCAATCTGTCCGGCATCTTTGGTAGCTTGACGTTGAGAATCGTTGAAATAAGCAGGGACTGTGACGACAGCGTTTTTGACAGGAGTACCGAGGTAACTATCAGCCGTTTCTTTCATTTTAGTCAGAACGAAAGCTCCGATCTGACTGGGAGAATAGACCTTTCCTTGCGCTTCGACCCAGGCATCTCCGTTAGAGGCTTTGGTAATCTTGTACGCCACATTCTTCATATCTTTCTTTACCTCGGGATCGTCAAATCTGCGACCAATCAAACGTTTGGTTGCATAAAGGGTGTTTTCAGCATTGGTCACTGCTTGTCTCCTAGCTGGCATGCCGACCAAGCGTTCTCCCTCTCCAGTGAATGCCACTACAGATGGGGTTGTACGGGCGCCCTCTGAGTTTTCTAGCACTTTTGCTTGTTTACCCTCCATCACAGCAACACAGGAGTTGGTTGTACCCAGATCTATACCAATCACATGTCCCTTGACCTTGTCAGAGTTGTATCGGACGAAAAATGTGTTCTGGCCGGCGCAGCTCAGCAAAGGGGTCGGCATTTTCCTGTCCAATCCTGATGCAAAACCCCTGTTCAGGATGTCTCCTCCCTTCCTCAAGTACCTCGACGTTATTCTCGATGCGCCTAACATGTTGTTACTTCTAAATTCACCTCAAAACTGCGAAGAAATGCGACTTTTCTTCTTCTACGATGCCACACGTGCTCGAAAGATCTACGGCTGATGTAACGGAGCTGTCCGCACTCACTTTGACCTTATTTCTCATTGGTCGAAAATAATGACGTCAAACCATTTTTGCCCAATCACACTCGTTCATCAGCATTTGTTGCGGGATAAATCCAAAATGGACGAAGCTGACGAAACTTCTAGAGTTAGACAACGAAATATTGCTGTGGAGAGAGTATTTCAGCGAGCTACTCTCGGTAAAAGTCCCTTTAATGAAAATTGAAACTCCAAAGACTTAGAAAAACTACTTTTAATGGTCATAGACATCTTCAATCTGCTTAAAATGAAGTTACATAATCGCGGAGTATGCAAATTCCCAATTAGCAGTCAAAACGCCTACAGGCAAGAACGCCTACTGTGATTTCTGACAATGCAAGAACGGCAACACAAAAACGCCTACTAGTAGATGTCAAAAACGGCTACAAGTCTATACCAAAACGGCTACAAGTCTATACCAAAACGGCTATACCACTTTTTGTTGTCACTACTCACTAAACCATTAATTTCTTGTGAGATTTATAGACATGAAAATACCAAAATGCACCCATTTACCCCTATAGCTCCCTATATTTAACATTTCTATGCTTGTCAAACAATATTCAGATCAAGTGTCAAAAATAAAGCAGTTCATAACTATTCATTAATTGGTGTGACGAAAAACCAATTAGCTCCAACATCTGACAGCCTTTGAAGGGACTAAATAGCAATTATCATTTATAGATCTGTGTTGCTATGTGACATGATGACAATTAATAGTTGGATCAAATATAAATTGACATTCAAACTTTTAACCCCAGTAGTATTGCAATCATGATTCTAGAAATAGCCGTTTTTGTAGAGTGCAGTTGCCGTTTTTGTAATGGTCAATAGCCGTTTTGACACTGTCCTGCAAAAGGAAAATTAGCTGTAGGCGTTTTTGACAATGCAAAAGAAACTGTAGGCGTTATTGTCTGTTGCCGTTTTTGTTTGTAGGCGTTTTGACTGATCACCAAATTCCCAATTGTTGCTAAAAAAAAAGAATAAAGTTTAATTTTGAGAGATTTTTAGAGGCATTGATATTGACCAAAAATATATAATTTACAATGTGGCTATATTTATGTATAAATTTGGCATTGGCAAAAATATCTGTTTTCACCAACTTATAATTGCTTGCCAACAGGAATCCAGAAATATCTGAAGGCTTACATAAATAAAGCTTCATGAAAAACCTTTATGTGTACATGATGGCTCACTGTCAGTGCTTAGTGCTATGCTTCATGCTGGACTCAAAGGTGTCAGTCATGACACATGTGGCGCCATCTATACCATACCTTAACACAACCTTTTGATAAAGTCCTTTCCTGTTCTTATTTCAAGTCAATATTAAACCCAAAGTTGTAATAAATTGAAGATCTCTTCAGGCTATGTAATTTCCAACTGCAAATTGACCTTTTCCAACTTAGGACCAATGTAATGAGGGTTGAAAGTGGGACAAAGAACAACCAAAAACCTTGATCTGTAGTAGGCTTATGTATTCTCCAACCAGGAATGTTTGGGTATTTTGTTTTTCAGTTTGCATTTGCGCAACTAAGTTGATTTCAGGTCCGCAAACGCAAAGCGCAAACTGCAAACGAAATAGCACCTCCGCAAATTGCGGAATTTGCGGTTTGCGGAGGTGTTTGCGGAAGTGCCCAGCACTGATCATTCTTTGCGGGGTGTTTCTAACGTGGTGTAGCTGATTGCCGGTCAACTAGGCGACAGACAACTAGGCTACAACAGTACCAACTAGGCAACAACCAACCAGGTGACGAACTATTACCAACTAGGCTACCCTTTTTGGACAGCCAGGTCAGGGCCGTATTAACCTATGGGCAAACGGGGCAGTTGCCCCGGGCCCATGACCTCAGGGGGGCCCATGATGAGGCTGAAAAGAGTTGCGACAGTAAAGGAAGTGCGTCGGCAATATGGCGCGCGAATTTAATTTTCAGAATTTAGAGCGTTTTTGGTGCGCAAGGGGGGCCCATTAGAAACAGTTTGCCCCGGGCCCAGAAATGCGCTAATACGGCCCTGAGCCAGGTGACAACCTTTTTAACTGAATGAGCCATAGGCTCATTCAGTTATTCTGGTTACTCTTGGCTGGTTCTCACCAATGGCAAATTATACGCAAAATCTCAAGATAGGAAAGGAGTTAGGGCTTCTTAGTTGCTAGTTTGATGTATGGAGTGAATGTGCAAAAAAATTTGGAAGCAAAAATTAGATTGGAGTGCATTTGATGGTGTTTTTGATTATATTTATCCTGATGCATTCCAGCACTGACTTGCCCCTCCACTTGCCAGCCAAGAACTGGCAACCCTCCATATGTAAATATTGGGACTTTGCCAGGAATGCAACCCTAATGCAACCCATGCTTGAGTGATCAGCCACCTGTTGGCAGAGTTGCAAACAAGACACCAGGCCACCTGTAGGCAGAGATGCAAACTAGCTCATGCTTTGAGGCAATCCAATTGATGTCTGTTGAAGGAATTGCCAATAATTTTAGAACTAATAGCAAATATTTTTATTGCCAAGCTGTCAAAGCTGACAGAGGTTCCAAATAAATAAAATGCCATCAAGTCTGTATTGATTACTATCACTTTTACCATATATTTCTAGTCTAGGCCTATACAAATTTTTTCCATCATGGATATTTTGAGAATATGAAAATGTTTTTAGGAGTGAAGTACAACATTCATCTGATATTTTTGTAAACAAAATACAACATTTGAATAAATACTATCTAGTACTGATGTGTACTATTATATCAGTTATTAATGCATTTTCTAAAAAGTATGGTTTATACATGTATATCTGTAAATGTTAAAAAATACATAATTAAAAATGTAAAAGGTAAATCACAGCATAAACTGATAAATAAAATAAAATAGACCAATTTCATTGCTTGTTAAAAACTGTTCAGTCTGTATATTTGACTCAGCATTTCAGAGTCTTGGATTTGCTTAAATAGTCTAAAATCATTGCAATTGAAATCTTTCTTAAATATACATTTTACAGTCAGTACAAGGAGTTCCTCCGTGGCCTAATGGTTAAGAGTGCTTGTTTGCACAACCACTGGCTCTGAGGGCGTGGGTTCGAATCCCACCCCGGAACTCAATTTAGTCCGAGCCCATGGGACATTAAATGGAGGCAGGTTGTATCCATTGTTCTATGCTGGGGCAACTGAAAGACCCTGGGCATCCCTGAATTAATAGGGTATGTACCAGACTCACAGTCTTCTCATCTCATCATCATACGGCGATCGCCTGCCTCGATATAGCCCACTAAGGTGCTGCAGAGGCGTAAAACACAAACAAACAAACAAACAAAACAGTCAGTACAAGAATCCGCGGATTCAAAGCCTGACTCAAGTGGAAGTGATGATGGCAAAATATGCAGCAATGCTGGTGAAATAGTTAAGTCTACTTTATGGTTTGGAAATGGCAGAGAAAGGTGGTTCTGAATAGCGGCAAGTGAAGTGTTGTTATTGTAGTTGTTCCATGTACAAAATAATATCCAAATAACCACAAAAAGAATGTGTACGATTTTTTCAAATCTTGAAGTCGCCCAATTTCCTCCTTTGAAATTTAGGAAAAAAAATTGTAAATGTTGGAACAAAAAATGTTTAAATTTGAAAAACAGAAGTTGCCCGATTTCCTCTTTTTGAAAAAAAAAAAAAAATTAGTTTAATTGAAAAAAATTTTTTTTTTTTTTTTTTTTCAAATCTTGAAAAAAAAAAATTTCGGGAAAAAAATTTTTTTGAAATTGAAAAAAAAAAAGTAATTTCCATACATCTAGCTACCCTAACAAACCAATAAAACACAAAAACAGATATATTGAACCTATAGTTATTGAACAGTAGAGTTGACAGACAATATTTTCAGACCATTACTCCTGAATTAGCCTGGTGAGCCAGGCTAAAAATCCAAGTCTTTAGGTTTCTCGGATCATTACAATAGCCAGGTAGTTCACTATTCCATTGGGTCACTGGTAGTACCAACCTTGGATTATATATATGGAGCCACTAGAACAGTAGTTGCAATAAGTACTAACTGTTGCTTGGACTAGACTAAGCTGCTAAGAGGAGGGGGATAGCTCAGTTGGTAGAGCGTCGGGCTCCTATTGGGAAGTGCTGTGCCTGCATGGTCGAACCCAGGCAGGGTCAGCCTCTCTATGAGCCTCTATGTATAAGTAGCCCCTGACCTTGTCCTAGCCCACGGGACGTTAAATGGAGACGGGTTGTATCCTGCTTATGCTGGGGCAACTGAAAGACCCTGGACATCCCTGAATTAATAGGGTATGTTATTGACTCTCAGCCTTGTCATTTCATTTATCACACAGCGATCAACCCTCAGCAAAATATCCAAGTGACAATGCTGAGTAATTATCCAGATCCAGAAGTCTATTTATAAACTGAAAAACAGCTGGTCGTACCAACTTTGGATTATAGATGGAGCCTCTAGGAATGTAGTTGCATGAACTTGACGTGGTAGTTTGACAGTTAGATATTTTTTTAATTTTGCAAACTTAATCTATGGGACCTGCCCATTTGCCTAAAATACTTTTTCATGTAACACTGCAAAGAACCACTGCACAATTAATATTTCAGATTTAGCATGTATCAATTTTGGAAGTTATCAAACTTTAACTAAAGAGAACAAAGATGGATTCTGAAATATGTGCGTACATCATTAAAGCTGGGGAGCTGTAACTTTAAAGGAGTTGAGTATAGATGTTACCATGTTCAACAACAAAAAAGAGCTGCTTCTAGCTGCAGTAGATCGTGTTTAAATACCAATTTGAAATTCAGAGAACCATAATTATCTGAATATGTGAAAATGCCAAAAATGGGTGTCAAAACCTGAGTACACTTGGGTGGCTTGTGATACCACGTATCGGCATCATTCAGTTTTGCAACCCCTGGGTTCTTGTTTCCAGATACCATCTAGGTGACACATATTTTAGTGGAGATACCAACCAGGCTACAGATCACTTGCAATTGTATTCAAGCAGGCGTTGTCACCTAGTTGGATTTGGTTTGTGAACTTGTGTCACCTAGTTGGAAGTGCAGTGTGAATTTGTGTCACCTAGTTGGAACTGTTTGTCTAGTTTGTTCTTGTACCTAATTTCCAAATTTCTTGTCACCCAGTTGGAAGTGATTGGTGTCGCCTGGTTGGTTTGTCGCTAGTTGACCGTACAGGCGTACACCGGTGTAGCTTCATTCAGAAATGAATATTTGACGACTTCGCATGCTGAAAAATAATTGCTGTCGCCGTTACCACAGAGTAATTTTCCCGTCAAGAAGACTCCAAGCGCCCCTCCTCTCCCAGATTATTAAATGGTCACCCCCTAATGCTAACTTGTCAAAGGTGGTTACAAATTTTGGGTATATTTTTTTAACAAATTACTAGGCATTTTCTTATAATATTGATATTATATATCTTTCAGATCCTGAAGTATTGGCACGAGAAAAACTAACAGACAAAGAGATCGAAAACTTCATTCGCCCGAAAGTCAGAGGTCCTCCGGAACCTCGTTTCAGTGTCAGCAACATAATATGGATGATTGTTGGCATGGCAACCTTCTATTATACAGACTTCGCTGTTGCTTGTCTGTATGATCCCAGAGTACACAGGTAATTGAAGTTGAAAAAGTTCCTTTTACAAATGACCCCTTGTGATCAATTTCTAATTATGAGATTTTCATTTTCTGCTGAAATAACAAAAAAATAATGATGTGCTGTGATGGTATTGCTATTAGAAATATGTCTGTGCATTTTCAGAATTTGGTTCAACGTTGGAGCTGGTCTCATCAGTGTTAATGTCAGTATTGCAGTCTTCCTCATATTTTATTTGACGGGTGTCAAGAAAGTGCCTTCCAGTGAATGGGAAAACAGATACCCCTTTGCCATTCCAATCGCTACGGCAGCATTTATCTTCGGTGGAGTGTGGTGAGTAGACCATGATTTGTAAATTGGTATCTTTGCAGTTCATGTTTTACACACTCAGTGACATATTAAAATTTGATATGGCCTTTATAATTATTTTGCATTATTGAACCGAAAAATTGTACAAAGTGTGACTCAAAAGACTGCTGATTTCCATGAAAAATAAGCTTTTGTCTTGGGTAACTTTTCTGCAATTTTTGGCCTTGCGTATTTCGCAGTTCTTTAGTCTCTAGAATTTGTAGTTTCTACCGAAAGCTTTAAGACCATGGTTAAAAAGTTTAATATAACGGTCATAATAATTGACACAGGCTGACCTCTATGAATTTGTAATTTGAAGATCTTTAAACCAAGACTGCTACGTATCGTAAATTTTATAATTTTGTAGATCGTACTTTTTGAAGAACAGTTTTGTTTGTGACACCGAGTATAACGATGTGATCCGGACTGTAATCTCATAAATTTTTCTTTTTCAGCGTCACCATAGGACTTTGGCCTGTGTGGACGTGGTTCACTCCTCTGATCCTCTTCACCTTAACCATGTCATTCATCGTTCTCATTTCTATTCTCCCAGATTGGATCTGATAGCTTCTAATACTATTTTCAAAAAAAGTATTTTATATTTATGCAATTTCTTAGCCAATTCGATATTAATCAATTGAATGATTGAGTTAGGATAAGCATTGACTGTGATGTTATTTGTGATTCTCATGGACCTTACTAGTCTCTAGTTCTCCAATTTGTTTTTCTTACTAATTGGTAATTTGGTATTTTGTTGGACTCTGGTATTTTGTAATTAGGTTTATATAGTACTGTCCATAAGTGCTACTGTCTGTTTCTATTCAGAATCTGTTCTTTTATATTTCTATTTTAATATCGAAGCACTATTCTTACAAATAAAAGAATCGGTACTACGCAACTCAGTGTTTTTGCATTCATATTGCATTGTTGATATACTTCAATGTTTCATATTGGAAATACTGTTTGTCTAAAGGAAGTCCGAGGCCAACGCTATGATGAGATAGACTGTGACTCTTGTGAGTTTTATACAGAATAATGCAGATACTCCAATACAGACTTGGTTTTCAAAATCATATTTATGGAGTTATGTCCTCAGCTAACTGAACATAGGCTACTTAAAATGCCATGGAATTATTACAAGGCATGTGAATGTCATCAAAATTTAAGGTATCTAATCTTTCAACGGTGGACATTTATGTTTGGTAGCAATCGGTGGGAACATAGGCGTACGGGACGCGCGATTTTTGGGGGGGCGAGCGACATTTGCCCAAATTTTGAGATCTAAATTTAATACCATTTCAAATTAAATAGCCTGGAAATCACTAATTTAAAATAGTTTTTACCTAATCATCTGCCCAAATTTTTTAGCCTTTTTGCCCGAATCTTACTGTTTCCCAAATTTTTGGGGGGGCGACCGCCCCCCCTGCCCCCCCTTCCCATACGCCTATGGGTGGGAAAACAAATCTTTTACTGCTCTTGTATGGTGTGAATAGTGAGGGGCTGAGCCGCCGCTGAGGGCAGTCCTCTTTTAAAAGGCCATGACATTTCTGGTTGCTGACGCAGTCCAGTTCTGACTGTTGTTAACTTTAGGCAAGATTGGTGGTTTGGACAGAAGCAAATTAATTTTTTTTTCTTTGCCCATGTTGGAGTTTAAAAAAAAGATACAATTTCATTGGGATTGATAGATGACTGAGGCTTCGCATCTTGTAATTTATGCATTTGGCAGGCTAATTACTGAGAAAATTAGACTAGAGGATACAGCAATGAGGTGGTGGATGATCGAAGCTGCTGTCCAACATATCTTCCATGACACGACCAGAGCAGAAACCAAACTCATAGATCTAGTGATTGGAAGCCCTCATACCAACTGAGTTAACCCTCCAGCAGAGTCTGCGCCAAAATGCCATTGGGAACTTGTTCTATTGATGATCTCTTCAAACTGGAGTTGGGACGGTTGGCCAAGGTTGTACACATTTGTGGTGCAGTAAGCCTACTGGATGGCCAAATTCGATCTGAAGTTCATGAGTTCTAATTTCTTCGCTTTGAAGCAATCTGCTATAATATTCTTTGAATCAAAGCAAATTGAAGTTTAAATCTCATGCTGCGGAGAACAGGCCCACCTCCAAAGCAATGAATGTGTGCATATACCACGGTACCTGCTAACTGAAATGTTGTTGATTCAGGTCCCAGCCATGACATGCAGATGTTCTTTGCTTCACTCCACCCAGGTGTAAATGGGTGCCTATTCCTGGGGGGGGGGGGGGGTTCTCACTTTATGTTGGTCTACACCTATGCTCTGCTGAAAAGGCTCTTCGAGGGCTAATTTTGCTTAGCTGAGGGTCCTCAAATCAGGTCTGAATATTCCTAGACATGGTCCAACATTTCGAGCACTCCGAATTTCGCATTAAAAATCACCTTCCGAAGGACATCCATGGTGGCAAAAAAGAAATTATTTGGGACAAATAATTAAAATAATACAGCCGACCCGAAAAAAAATGCCTCTTTGAGGGCGAATTTTCCCTAGTCCAGGGTCCTATTTTTGGGTTCCCGGCACTCCGTTACTGGGTCTGTTTGCGAGACGCTCAGCTGAGCACCCCCATCATATTTCGGGACGAGAACCCCCCCCCCCCCCCCAGGTGCTTCTTATTGGCTATAATGTATAGAGAGTGATGACTTTTTGTAGACTTGTATCGCTGAAAACGGCTACCTCGATGCATATTCACCGGGGTGTTGAGAAAGGCTCATGCTTGAACAGGCTTGCAGAGTTAGTATTCGCACAGCGAAACGGACGAAGTCCGTTTCACAAAGCAAATTGAGCACAAAAGAGGACGCAGAAATCTGTGTAGTGATGGTCTCAACATCAACAGTCCAAAGCAGGAAATTAGGTCAAGCGTTTCCAGTTTCTTATCAATGATTTAGTTTAATATTTTTAAATTGAAACGTAACATATTCATGTTCAGAAGTGTCTTAAAAATTCAATTTTATCCAGTAATACTCCCTGTACCTATAATTTTTATGGAATAGTTAATTTCTTGACAAGCTAAATTAAGTTAACAGACAAAACGAAAAGATAACACAATTAAAGTAGCACAATCAAATAATGTTATTGTTTTTTATAACTATTATACAACTTTCCTATTATGTAATATTACCAATCTAACACAGACTTAAATTTGCCAGCTTTCAGAGTTGTCTGCCTTTTTACCATTTAACAGATTATCAATCAATCTATCAATCTTATTTATCTATTTAATATCTATCTATCTATCTATCTATCTATCTATCTATCTATCTATCTATTATATTTTCATCTATTTTATCTTTCTATTTATTATGCATTTCTCTCTGTCTCTCAATTTTTTTAAAGGGTTACGAAACTGCCTTTATACATTGAATTGGTAATAAAAATTAAAGTTATGGTAACACTGCAAGTCCTACAAAAACGTTTTAATTGCTGCGCGATTTCATGGCCATGCCATTTACAATATATTTTGTTAAACACAAGATGATAACTGAATAAAACATCATAAACCAAGAACTTACAAAACTTGAGCGTATTGAGCCCTATCTGAATTGTAATCTACCTAAATCCATTTATTCCAGTAATGCACGTTTCAGATTACAGCGAAACACTTTGATATAGAATTACAGCGATGCACTTTGATACCGAAAAAGAGTGTACTGTTGCACTGTGAAAATGGCACTTCGTGTGTCATCATACAGATGATTTGTCATGATCATACCCAATACTTTCAATGTTAATTTGATTTAAGGAGATTTATTCCTCTTGTTGGTGACAGCCAAACAAAAGGATCATGCATCTGATTTTCAATCCAAAATCAATTATGACAAGTCAGTGGCCTTCTCTTGATCATGACTAATCAAACTGCCTCTATGTTTCCCATGTTGAAAGTATAGAAGACGACACTTCATCAGCTATCATGAATCACAAAGTGCATTTTTCACAGTGAAGTCATCCTCATTTTTTCTATATCAAAGTGCATCACTGTAAAGTGGACTGTGGCACTGTGAAAATGGCACTTGGTGACTCATGATAGCCGATGAAGTGTCATCTTCTCTACTTTCAACATGGGAAACATAGAGGCTGTTTGATTAGTCATGATCAAGAGTAAGCCATTTGACTTCTCGTAGCGGATTTTAGAGTGAAAATCAGATGCATAATCCTTTCGTTTGGCTGTCACCAACAAGTGGGATAAGTCTCCTTCAATCAAATTAACATTGAAAGTATTGGGTTTGATCATGACAAATCATCAGCTTGATGACACATGAAGTGCCGTTTTCACAGTGCCACAGTCCACTCTAATTCTATATCAAAGTGTTTCGCTGTAAGTTTGCATAATCTCAATATTGAACTAGGCAGAAATAAACGTGCGCATGTACCAGCTGAAGATATGATCTGTGAAAAATGTGATTTAAATCTCATTGAGGATGAGATCTTTAATTAATTCTATATCAAAGTGTTTTGCTGTAATATACATTTTCATTACAGCGAAACACTTTGATATAGAATTAAAGTGGACTGTGGCACTGTGAAAATGGCACTTCGTCACTCATGATAGCCGATGAAGTGTCATCTTCTCTACTTTCAACATGGGAAACATAGAGGCTGTTTGATTAGTCATGATCAAGAGTAAGCCATTTGTCTTCTCATAACAAATTTGTGAAAATCAGATGCATAATCCTTTCGTTTGGCTGTAACAAGTGGGATAAGTCTCCAATCAAATTAACATTGAAAATATTGGGTTTGATCATGACAAATCATCACCATGATGACACACTAAATGCCATTTTCACAGTGCCAAGCAGTGCACGCAAAAGACGTCGGACAATCGGCTTTTGCCGATCGTTTTTGTGATTGTCCGACCTATCTCTAGCTCTGGTCAGACAAAAAGTCCGACAACAAACTGCTGAAAGACATCTGAAGGATTCAGAAGCCTTGAATGGACAATCAGCATGCTTCAATGGCTGTTTGGATAGCAATTTACAGTTGTTTCAACTGAGCCAATCTGAATTCAACTCCAAAAGCTGGTTTAACAGAGCAAGAGACATCGCACAAAGATACAGCGTTGACCTTTTTAGCCAATGGCATAAACCCTGGGAAGCTCTGCATTGGAAGCGCTACATCAAAGATGCTGTTTTTGGAACAGGCTTCACAGATCTACTAAGAGAGGCTACAGAAAAATCTTCACTCAGCTGGCTGGACATCAACCTATGTGACAGAAGACAAGCTCATCCACTCTGGCATTCAGTAATCTACAGTATCGTCGACACCAAGAAGGCAGCCATCAGAGCAAAGCTGTTGTGTGGGACCTACCTACTGCAAGACAAAATCTCGAGGTTCAACGGGACCAAGGATGCTTCATGCAACCTATGCAAGGAAGATGAAGAGACGATGAGCCACTTCCTACTGAAATGCAAGTACCACAACGAAATCAGGGATAAAATGCTACCAGACATCCTAGAGATGCTCCAGGACTCGGTGGAAGATCGGATGAGTGACCATTCTCTGGTGAGAGCGATCTTAAATGGGGGGACTGGGGGGGTGCTCATTGGCTGTAGAAATTCATCCTCTTGGATTACACGTTTTAATATTTTGTGTAACAATTTTATCTTCATGTTACACACCTCCAGAGAAGCTGTTATCAAGGCTATCTGACTTCGAAAGAAGGTGGTTCCATAAGGGGACGGATGTACTAGTAAGAAGAAGAAGAAGAAGAAGTCTAGTGAATTGTAATTCTGCAATTCTATGGGATTCCTTTGTCACCCAATTGACTTATTAGTTGCAATTGAGACCAGAGGCAGAGCTACACATGTAATGACAAGGTGTCAAGGCTTATTGCAATCAACATTAATTCTGAAGCCTTTAGTTCTTTGCTCTCTTTCAAGTTTTGTATTACTAATAAATTTATGATGCATGTATATAATACTCTAATCTATTTGATTATTAAATGCTATAGGCATTAGAATCTTAATACAAACTAGACAGGTAACTTGCACAATTTGATAAATCAAGAAAGAACACTGAGGCATTTTAGTTATCTACAGTGAAATTGTCTGGTATTTCAAAATGTGCAACTTCTTTTCAAATATCTAACAAAAAGGAAAAAAAAAAAGAGAGATATATCTGTACATGGAATAGCATGAATGGGCCTATGGCCTCATGTTTCTACGGAAATTAAACTTTTTTTATGGAGGATTTAATTTTTTTTGAATTCATGTTTGTCTGACCAAAGTGAAAATTGTCTGACCAGAGCTTTCCTTCTGTCAGACAAATTGTCTGACCAAAACCAATTTGCTTTCGCGTGCAGTGCACAGTGCCACAGTCCACTTTAATTCTATATCAAAGTGTTTCGCTGTAAGCAACTTATAAATATCATTCCACTTGGCCAGGGCTTGGGTTCAAATCTCACCCGGGGAACTCACTTTAGTCCGAGCCCATGGGACATTAAATGGAGGCGGTTGTATCCACTATCCAATATTCTAAGCTGGGGCAACTGAAAGACCCTGGGCATCCCTGTATTAATAGGGTTATTAGGGGATGTGCCAGACTCACAGTCTTCTCATCTCATCATCATACGGCGATCGCCTGCCTCGATGTAGCCCACTATGGTGCTGCAGAGGCGTAAAACACAAACAAACAAAACAAACATACCACTTGGCCTGATCAGCTGAAAACAGCTGGGACCACTCTAAGAGCATCATTGACACATGCTGCCACCTGCCAGAGCAGAGCTATTGATTGGCAATGAGTCCACTGAGTTCTGTCATAGCACTCCCTCTAGTGTGAGAAATCTCAGAGCATGTTTATAACATCCATGGGTAGAACCTCACAAAAACAACATTGCTTTTGAATTTCTTATTCAGTTACAAAACACCCAATGACTAATGCGAAATGTTGCACCCTGGTCACTCTCAAAGCCTAATAAATAGGTTGTAAGGGGTGACCATTTAATGTTGTAAATTGTTTTTGGGCATCTTAAATAAAAATTATCTGGGGGTATTTCTTAACATGGTGTTTCTGGATTTAGCAATGAATATTCATGGACTTCGCTGGCTTGAAATAAATAATTACAGTTTCCGTGAAATAGGCCTAAATCATTTCCCTCCAAGAAAACTCCCAAGCCACCCCCCTTAGAAATTAAATGGTCACTTTCCTGTTTACACTAAGTGTGACAGGAACAACAGTTTTTTTCTGCTAATCTGGAAATCGACATTCAGCTATATATGTATTTTGTGACCTTTATAGGCCTGCATCTGTGCATACAGCAAAACAGCTGAAGGTTGTTTCACAGTTTGCAGTGACGTCCCTATGGGGGGCACGGCGGGGGGGGGCATGTGCCCCAGTGGCGTCCCTATGGGGGCACGGGGGGCACAGGCCCCCCCATATTGGACCTGTGCCCCCCATATGAACTTTCATACTCTGGCTAAAATATGCAATTAGTATAGAGGGTGCCCCCCAGAGAATCGCGTGCCGCCAGGTCCCCCCCCCACTCGAGACTCCCCAGTTATGCCACTGATGTGCCCCCCATATTGGACCTGTGTCTCCAGATGCCCCCCACATGAACTTCCCAACTCTGGAATATACAATTAGTATAGTGGGTGCCCCCTCAAGTCCCCCCCCCCCACTTGAGACTCCCCACTTATACGCCACTGTTTCACAAGCCAAATTAGCACAAGAAGAAGCACCAGAGGCGTGCGGTGAGTGCAGTTTGAGGGGGGGACCCCCCCCATATGAACTTTCCAACTCTGGCTAAAATATACAATTAGTATAGAGGGTGCCCCCCCCCCCAGAGAATACTGTGCCCCCACGGTCCCCTCCCCGCTCGAGACTCCCCAGTTACGCCACTGCATGGGGGAGGTGAGCAGCATCTGCCCGAATTTCAAGATCTGAATTTGATTCCATTTCAAATGAAATTTCCTGCAAATAGCACTTCAGCAGATTCTCTGGGAGGGGGGGGGGGGAGAGATCGTTAGTTTTCAATAGATTTTATTTTATCATCTGACCCTGTTGCCTCTAAATAGCCCACACTGGTGCTGATGGGGCGTAAAACACAAACTCACTCACTCACTCAATTATCATCTGCCCCAATTGTTCAGAATCTTGATATTTGCAAAATTTTATTTCCCAAATTGTATTTCCCAAATTTTTGCCACGAGCATCACGATTTTTTAAAGCTTATTAACACTTTAGAGGGAAGGAATTAAGGAAGGGAATTGAGAAAGGAAAGAGGGAAAAGTAGGGGAGGAAGGAAAGAAAGAGGATAGGCAAAGATGAAAGATAATAGATATATATATATATAGGCTTTTATTGACACAGAATATCAACAAGATACATTTTGTCATTTGTCAATAGATATTTATCCGTCGTGTTGGCCTGTACAAATGAATCAGAAACATAATTGAATTATTTTGCAAAAACAAATTAAAGATCATAGATAGATAGATAGATAGATAGATAGATAGATAGATAGATAGATAGATAGATAGATAGATAGATAGATAGATAGATAGATCTATAGGTAGGTAGGTAGGTAGGCAAATAGATGGATAGGTAGATCCATAGATAGACAGGCAGATAGATAGTATAAAAGTCAAATAGGACTGACTACCTATTAAAGTACTTTTGTTTTTTAGAACCAGTCAAAAAGCAACAAGATATGTAATTTATAACAAAGTTAAAGTAACATCATCAACTAATTTAATGATTATGTAACCAATAACTGTGAGTGAGCAATCAATATCTATCTATCTATTTTTTCTAAAAATGTTCACTATCTAATCCATAGACCGATAATTTATTCTACTATGCACCTAAACATAATCTGGCCCCACAAATGAAGTGTACTTACTGTTGAAATATTGGCATGCAGTGGTATCAAATAGGCCTAGGCCTGTGTTTCTTTAAAAAAAACTAGATCCATGATCTATACTTTATCACTTGTCTAATTTGAATGTAGGCCTATAATCCAGTCAATAACAGAGAAGCCATCACCTGATACGGATGACAGCTTTTGAAGCCATGACACTGTGACACGTGCTTCTAGGATGAATGAATGTGTTCATTCAGACGAATCAAAACATTATGAATATTCATGAGCTAATGTTGTGGTTTGCAGAAACCACGTGCTTTGCTGTCACACGGTCTGTTTAGAATCCGTAGCCACATTTTCGGTTATATTTTGCGTTCAGATGATTATTTGGGCAGAAAAAGGATTACTTAAAGGTTTTATTTCAGAAAATAAGGTCGAATTAAGGCAAATATCGGTCCAGTGATATCTGAGAGGGCGGGGCTTCCAGGAAAAGATGAACCAATGAAAGGAGGTTTGTGTAAATGGAACGTCCTGACCAATGAGAGGAGGCCTTGTTCGCTACATGGCCAATGTACCTTCTGAAGCAGAGAGTAGATTCAGTGCACTGCAAGAGGACGTGGCGGTCAGAGCATTTCATTGGAGACTTATCGTCCTCTGGAAAACACCAAATATTATTACCTGGACGACCATCTGATGGGGGATTACGGATTCATAGTGAATTCAAACGTCAGAGCATTATCACCAGTAGATTTCAACCAACTGTCGAATAACCACAGTCTGTTTTCACCCGTATCGAAGATGCAAGATGATACGCTGCTCGATAAAAATGCTGCTGCCAAGCAGGGCCAGCATTCCCCGAACAACGCCGAGAATGGCTCGGACACAAATTTGGAGGACACCCTTCTAGGAAAGGGCAAACCGAATGGACACGAGGAGAAGAAAAACAACAACAATGTCAGTGATTCTGTCGTCAATTCGGTGGCCAATTCTCTCAATCAGCTTGGCCTGTCAGAGCCGACAAGCACAGTCATTTCATCAATGGCAACAACACCAAGCTTCTGGTCAACAGCTACAGCCGATGATACATTCATCCAGGGATTCCAGGCCCTCAATGGCACTGTGACTTTTCAGAATTTTCCTCCTGCTCCAAACCCTCTTTTCAACACGAACCTGACTCCCCAGCTGGGCTTGAGCATGGCTCAACAGAATGCACAGGCAGGGGCCCAAAGGAGGGCTATCACGGGGCAACACAACTACCAGAGGCACCAGACATCTAACCTATTCCTCAACAATTCCAAGACCTATCCTACATGGAGCAGTGCACCTCACCAATCTACCTGGTCAGGCCAGAATCAAACTGCAATGAACCCCTGGGGTGGAGTACAGCAGCAGAGGGGCAGATCTATACCAAATCTGAACCCCATCGGAGCCCCTGGCATGAAAAAGCCACAGGGTCATCACCAACAAGGAGCCAATTCTATGATTTCGCCGTCCAAATTTCGCAGGTCAACATCTTTCCCTGGCCATATGCAACAACCTGCGATTGGCACTAAACCTGGTTTAGATTTCCATGGCTTGGATGACCACAGGGACCTGGGACTGCATCAGGTAAGCTGTCAAGTTATTCAAAATGGCCTCCTGCATGATCCCAGATCACCTTGATTTTTTCCTTCATTTTGCAAAATCTTGACTCAAAATAATTATTCTAACTCCCTAGAATCAACCATACAATACATTTGTACCCTCATGCAAAATTATACACTTTTATTTAAAGAAATAGCTGAGAAATCAGCATGTTATTGGCCTGTCATGTGGGCTTGCCATGAGTTCACATCAGTGATCAAAAGGGGTACTGAAGGGGGCTGTATTTACATGTGCACTGTTTATTTTCGTGCTTGATATATTTATCAGCACTTGAGCACTGAATAGCATTGGTGTATTATCTCACAGGTACTGCTGAGGCACTTGAAATCAGCTGGGCTTCTGTAACTACAAAGCATTACAATAACAAAAGGATGCATTTGAATAATTGAGTCTAATTAAAGAAAATATGTACTAATAATATTGCAATACATTTATTATGCATTGCCTCAATAAGTTTCACATTTTATTGAAGGCCTATTAAATTTGTGTCTTTTAAATCAAAATTATAAATTTTGTTTTGATTGCTTTTGTACTAATTAAAATAACCTTCCTACTTACAAATCCTAATAACCATTATACTAATTAATTTATAATTGAGATTTGTATGATGCACTGTTTTTATAGGTAGAGTACCTTTTTGTAAAAGCTCAACATTGCTTTGCCTACTTGGCTGGAGCTGTTCCTAGAAATGATGAAATTTCATTGATGCTCTTTGACAGCAATTAACCATGTCAAAGCAATACACATGATGTGTATTGTATTTTCTATACTCAACTGTTTACATACTGAATATTTAATAGCTACACATTACACAGAGTCAGAAAATTGATTAAATAATTGAGTTAATAAAGTCAATTACTTTGACTGGCATAAAATAACCAATAAAAATATTTTATTAATGAAACGTTTTTTTAATGTCATACAATATACATGGATGGTCATATATCATCAGCTAACTAATATTAAATGCTGTTTATTAGCTTATTTGTATAGAGCGTGCATTAAAATTATTTTTGCCATGTTTTCCATGCAATTGTCATTTTATGCAGCAATTTGATTTATGATTATTTTTTATTTGATAGGCCTATTTTTTTCTCATATTGGCTAGATTTTTTAGGGAAATTACATGATTCGTCATGCTAGTTTAGCTGACATGCTATATTGATGAATTTGTATTGATTTTGATGGGGCCTGGATTCACTATAATCAATGGTTCTTTAGCTTTTTTTTTAGTATTATGGTCAGAATATACATCAGATAGATAGATAGAATCTTGGCAGATTGTTAGAACTTAGACCGATAGATGAATAGAGAAGAAAAATTACTTATTTATCTTTTTTTTTTAAATTTTTTGTCGGTTTTTATGACTTCATCAATTAAGTCAATATTTCTAGGAAAACTAGATATTTTCAAAACATGGGGATGTGTATCAACAAATGATATTGATATTTGCCTTGTGCTCATTCCAAGACTTTACTTATACTGTACTTCTAGAAAATAAGCATGAACAATTATAATTCAATTATAAATTTTGCGCAATATTGGGCCTAGATAGATCTATAGTTTTATCAGTTTATGGCACAAAGATATAAAAGTTACATAATTATGGCTTGATAAGTTAAAAACACTTTTTTTAGGCCTACTTTTCTACTATTACAGAATATCATAAAGTTGTAGTACTTTAACTGTTTTTATGACTTTTAAAATAATCTAATTAATTTATCCCCAGCTGTCGCAGTCAATAAATATCGCACTGCACTAGAAGGGTTTTATTTATCTAAGCTCTAAAGTTAGTTTACCAATTGATGAAGTGTAATATAATTTCCATAAAAGTCATTCACTTATGAAACATAATGAAATTTGAATAAGATTTTAAGTTTATGAATGAAAAAGTTAATAAATATGCTTATTAAATTTTAGTCCTGACTTCCTGATGCAGTGCTGTAGGCCTATATTTAATTTATGCTTAACCGTGTTATTAAAATTGGAATAAAGTTGAGTAATCTAAATTATGTTGATTTAAATAATACTGCAGCCAAAATATACAATTTGTGTATCATAAATTCATTTTATAATCCTTTCTATACATAGCCTATCCCATCCACTGTCAAATTAACATGATTAAATTATAATATCAAGCACATATTTTCAATTATCCTAATCATCTCAAAGTAGGATTATACAGTGTATGTATAACTTTAAAGATGCATTTTTATGTGAATGTTGGAAAGAAACCATATGTGACTTTATAAGCTGTCCTAACTCTTGATTAAATTTACTTTGTGTATAGCTGGTACAAGGTGTTCAACAACCAATTCAAAGGCTAAATATAATATATAATGATTATGATTTATATAATTACATATTTGACTCGTTTTAGAAGGTAAATAGTACCAAAAAGGTTTTTTGTCAATTGTTCCGTATTAATTTTAAAATATCTTTGTCGCCGCTATTAAATAATAAAGCTTTTAATAATAACAATAAATGCATCATAATTTATTTATTATCACAATAAATTTAATTTTTCTCAATATTCCAAATTTATGCACCCAGGGAATCTACACCCAGAGAAGTGAATTTGTGCTTTTAATATTAAAAGTAGCAAAACTAAAGCCATGCAATTTTGTACCTTTAAATTACAATACTTCAACCTATGGATGGTCTACCTTAGTAATTGTACACCTTACAACCTGACATATGGACCTGGCTCAGACCTATAGCCTGCCTATCTACCTGTATGATAGACCTGTAAGTGCACTACTATAGGCTATACAGGTATTTGTGACATTTCAATGTGTTACAGGCTATACCAGGGACAGCTGCAGTTTGACCTATGTTGAGTAAAACAGGTTGATAGCATCATTTCTACTTTTCTACAACTCCTGAATCACTTCATATTAGAATCAAACCTTATCTACAGATAAAACCTGATATCTAGGATTATCCAAGGCTTATCTAATGGTGTTAAGTGATGTGGGATAATCTGATAAAAGTACATTCTGCTGCTGATGCTGGTTTTATCCAAATGACTTTAGAATTGTAATTTTATTTTAAATAAGAATAAATAGATATTCTATTTGCCACAAAAAAGGTAAACTGTAGAATCAATAAAATCCCCCAAAAAATGAAATCTGGAGGGCCTATAACTAAAATTAAAATAGATAGATAGATGGATAGATAGATGGATAGATGGATAGATAGATAGATAGATAGATAGATAGATAGATAGATAGATGGATAGATGGATAGATAGATAGATAGGAAAATACACTTGAGCATGTCGAGATACGATACTCTGTGGACAAAATTTTCATAAATTAGCATACATTGATATTATTTAAATTTCTAAACCCGCAATTATTCAAGGAAGTGGCAAGCAACTGTGACAGGTGTTAAAACAAAGTTATGATCAGAGGATCAGCTGATTACAATGATAAACCAGTTGTATGATATGAATAATATGGATATATGGATTGAATTTCATACAATATCACGAATTATTGGTTAATGCATTCAACGAATCATACAATAGTATTGTATTTCTCTATTCTTATGGTGGATCAGATCAGCTCGTTTAAATCTATAAATAGCTATAAATATATCCAGGAAATAGAAAAATGTCAAAAACCCCAATATGATAATAGCATAGTAGCAGTCTGGTGAAGTGGTTGAAATTCAATTTTTGCATTGATTACTAAACTTTAGAACGTCATCAATAATCCATGGTTTTGAAAATTGACAAATTGATCAATTTGAAAATATTTGATATGACAGGATGACAATTATGCAAGTGCAATGTTTGTTATTATATTGAGCTGGTGATATGTGAATGAATGATGATAATTATATGGTATGGAAAGATTATTATAGGAAGTGAAATGAATGAAGTCGCACTAATTTCTTTTGTGACACCTGGATATACACTGCTTGAAATTAAATCAATGTGTTTTATGATGGTTAGATGACAGATCTGTCAACTTACACATAAAGTGACTGAATTGTAAATATCGCACAAAATTACACAAGGAAAAAAAAAAAGATGAAAATTTAGTATTCAAGATTTGACATTGTTCATTTATTCATAACAATGATAACAGAAATGTTTATTGGCCAGGTTAGTGATTTAGTAGGGATAACATAATCTAAAGGAATAAGGAAGTGCCTACTAATAGAAAAAATAAATAATAATTTCGCTTTTCAGAACTTTAACAAAATAAGTCATGATTAGATGCAATAAAAATCTCGTTCTGCCTTCCGAAAGAAAGAAAAGGAAAAGGTTAAAAAAAGAAGAAAAGGCTTGACATGTTTAATGGGGTTATTGGCAGACTCTTCCAGGAAGTGAGAATTTCAAGAAGCACTGCCAAAATAAGAACAACTGGGGAAATATATTTGAAACAGTGTCAAGTAAAAACAAAAAGACAAACACGAACTAGATTTGTAAATACATACATTAATCTTATAAACCTAAAATTCCACAAAGACAGGACATCATTTAAAATTTACTGGGAGCCTGGAACCCACTTCAGTTTTGTCTTGAAATGGCATGGAGCCAGAAACAGAAGCATATTGATAAGGATGCTTTGTATTGCAAGACAAATTAGACAATTAACTTGGAATCAGCTTGAAGTTTTGATTAGTCATATCAAATTTCCAAAATAATAATAAAACTCTTAGATTTAGATTGCTTTTATTTTTCCACACCAGGACTGAGGTACATCATTTTACAAATAAAGGCCCACTCTAACATTTCTAATGATGGATCAACTAATAACTAACCTGTTGTTGAGAAGTCTTTCTTTATTGCTTTAAATCAGGATTGCCAACTATTCTTGCTGGTGGTAGCACAGTTTAACTTCTACCTGCTTCCATGAAGTGTAGTGTAAGTGTAAATTGGCAATGTTAGCTTGCTAATAGCTAATTGGCTATGTTAGTTTTCTACTCAGTTGGCTCTGGAGGACCATGGGCAGCAGCTGATTTTAGCTATTTCTAGCTATATATTTGTATTCAGACCATTTAGACTAGTTTTGTTACTCTCAATACTCAGGACTATTTTGGGCTGTCAGCTGGTTAGGTAGTTGTTGGGACTATGTGACATGGAAATGCTGTTAAAAAGGATGGGGGCAGTGGGGCATTAGGGGCAAGGGACAGATGGGGGCTTGTGCTGCACTTTATTCTTAAATAAGTTATTTATCTTTTTTACTTGGTGCTGTAAAACTAATGATAAATAAATTTTTTTTAAAAAGCTTCATTGCATAATATCCTCCATTTCAACAAATTGGACAAATAAAAGTGTCAAATTGAGGAGATTTGGTATTTTTATCCATCATACATATACTGTTTCTCTGACTTTCAAGTTATAACTTCAATCTTGAAATTCGGCTGTAAGACTCATCCTAAAATCCTGCGCCTCTGACCTCTTCTCCAAAAGTGGGCCAAGATCAAACAAATATAATATGTAGGCTGATCTTATTTTACTTTTAATTGAAAAAAAAATTTTATTAATTTTTTAAAATCTTTTTCAGGACCGCAACAGCTACGACGGAATGCGCTTTCCGGGACTGGAGAGCCATCTTCTGGACATCATGAGGACTACCGACCCTCACGATCAGCTGAAAGGTCTGTGTCATTTCTTTAATTAAAGCTGAACTGTCGAAAATGAAAATTTAAACATAATTTTTATAAAATCTCTTCTGTTAAACCCTCTGTCGGGAGTAATCGTGTAAATTCTTTACGATGAATTTTTGTAGATTTCTGGATTTTTTTTTTAAGGATTAAAGGAATTTTCTGCCTTCTTTTGAAAATTTTTCTGCTTCACATGAAGAATTTTCACATTTGTTAATTTTTCTTGCAAGTGTATCAGACACTTCAGCTTTAATATCTTTGAACATTTTTCTTAAATTTTCTTCGTCGTTTTTAAAAAAAACGGAAACTTTTGTTTCTCAGTTTTGAATTATAACATCATTATGTGAAGTCAGCCATGTATACATGCAGTATTTTAGATATTGTATTTTGTAGCATTCTTTGCTACACAAATACATTGTAACATGTAGTTTTCAATGAAAACAGAAAGAAAGAGGAAAATATAGTGGAGAAAAAATCAGGGAAGTAAAACTTGCAATGGATGATGGTAGGCTTAGAGTAAAAGAGTTAAATACCAGTACACGAATTTATGTCAGCTAGATAATCATTCCTTTGCATACAATGTGTATGTGCCAAATATTTCACAAAAATATTACTACTCTTTCTGTTTGATACTTTTGATAAGAAAAATTTAATAATGATTTTTGACATTTACATGGTAATTTTTAAAAATCTGACTAAACCAAGGACCAATTTGTTAATAACTTTAACTTCCATTTTGGAAGTGTCATATAGACATTAAGACATAAGACCTAGACCTTTTGATGGTAGAACTTCCACAATGTTATCCCGGAGTGTTACTTTGAACAGTGACCTCTGCCTTGACCTCAGAATTAGGTCATCCAGGTGATGTAGGCTATTAAAGGTCATCAAGGTGTCAGCCATTTAACTGTGATTTAATTGGTTGTATTCACAAGGTGACTGCAAGTGTGTACTCCTGTGAAATACTGATGCAGGTGCTTCATATAGTATGACCTGAGATTCTTATTCATGGTATATCAAATATACTCTAAAGATACTATTTCAGTTATTGAAATGAGGAGATTTTAATAGAGACAGTCTCTGAGATCTCAAATGTTTTTTGCCAATATTTCTCCACAGACTCCAGCAGTTGCTGCTTTTTATCAGCCAATGATGGAAAAATTAAAATATTTATAATTTATGCTTATCAATTTGCGCTTTTTTTTTTTGCGAGGTGTATCTGATTCTGATTTCTTTTTTTTTTACCAATTGTTTTCTAATTTTACAATTTTTGCCTATTTTACATGTGAACCACTTGATTTCTCTGCTACAAAGGAACAATTTATCAGCTATAGGCAATTTATATTGTATCTATCCAGTCAATTCTGGAATCATTCAGCAACGTGCGTAAAGTGGAATCGTTTATGTAATGTAATGCTGAACCAGATATTCTTATATTTTATTTTTATATATATTTTTTTTACAACTGTCAAACAGCAATATTCTTATATAAACAAGAGAGACAAAAAGCCACCAAATGGCATAATCATATAACTGCTTGGCATTAAAAATGACATTTGCAATTTTGCATGTTTGGAGTCGTATGTCTGGTATGTATATCCAAGGGACTTGCCTAAATGTCATGGAATTGTGAATAAGATGAAACAAGGATGAAAATTATTTTACATTGACATTTATTTTGAAAAGAGATAGATAGAAAGAAAGATAGAAATAATGAGAGAAAGCAAGAAAGACAGAAAAGCATTTGTGATCCTGTGACTTATTTAATCAATCAAGTTTTATCATTAAATCATGATTGCACTATGAAATGAAATATATAATCCTGTGACTTATTTAATCAATCAAGTTTTATCATTAAATCATGATTGCACTATGAAATGAAATATATAATCACATAAACAATGAAACATCATTTATTAGTAAATTTTAACCAAATCTGACCTCAAAAAGTTTAGAAGTCTGACACATTGACATGAATTATTTAGCTAGTGTCATGGCATTTTGATATTTTTGTATCATGTTGCATATATATAATTTGTATGTAACATAGCATAATAACGGTAACCTAAAATCTATGAAACTTAATATTTTAAGGTCATTTGTGCAACTGATAGAAATTGTAACATTTTCACCTCAGGCTAAATATCAAAGTTTAACTTATGTCTCAGCCTCTCTATGTGTATATCAGGTCATGAAATCAGTTATAGCAAATCATTAAACACTTAAAGTGGCAAAGGCCTATTAATTTCATGTAAATACTCCATATGACATACTGTCTGAGACTCAGTTAGCATGTCAAATATATATGCTGAAATATATATTGGGGTTTAAGAACTCTCTACTGTCATTAATTGGCATTAACTAACTGAAATTCACATCAATTTGGTAATGTCAACATGTCTAATTCTCAAGCTACATGGTTTTATTTCATTGTTGGCAGATGGGAGAGAGATGGATAGATAGATAGACAGAATAAGACAGACAGATAGATATATATTCAGAGAGATGGAAAGATGGAAAGATGGATAGATAGATAGATAGATAGATAGATAGATAGATAGATAGATAGATAGATAGATAGATAGGTAGGTAGGTAGACGGACAGATAGATGGACAGATAGATAGATAGATATATAGATGGACAGATAGATAGATAATATTACATAGAAGGATAGTCTGAGATAGATAATAGTTCTCCTTTTTTTCCACCTGATTAGGGTATTTTTACCTGCCCTACATAGACACCTCTGCAAAGGAATATAAACTGTTGCTATTTCCTAGTTCACAAAGTGCATCTAAGACATCTATATTCTATTTTTAGCCCAATTTCTGGGTGTGAATACTTAAATAATAAATGAGATTTTATCGATAACTATAGGTGATCACAATAAATCATGCTTGTTCATAGCTAATAGCTATCCATTAGGTGAAATAGGTTTTTGTGTCTTTAATGTAATAGATATATTGTTTCTGTCATAAAATATTCATTGGATGCCAGATTTGATTCTTAAAACTCATTTATCTTCAGGTATTTTAGTCTTTTTATTATTTCTAATTTTTCAAATTCAATTTCTAAGTGCATTTCTTGATGGTTTTTTGTGCAGTTTTTACATTTTAATAGCTTTTTCATTCAGGTGTGTGTCATGACTCCATTCATAAATTATATTGAATTTAATCATGAAATTGACACAGTTTGCTATTATGGTATTGTATCCATCTGTATTTTTGTTTGTATTGATTAGTTTTGATACAATTTGTATCCATTTGACACAATTGACTTTATGATCTAGTTTGTCAGGTCTAATTTATTTGTCTAGAGTGCTAATAATGTGATAAATAAAGAAAAGCCAAGGTGTTAATTAGGACTGGTAGAATGGAACGTAATTAAGACAAGACCTCATTTTATCTAAAATAGAAGGTTGAAGCAGCAGTTACTTATACACATTGTTTCAAAATATTGTAATACTTTTTTCATTGAAAAAGCATAGCATTACTTTCAGCGAAATACAATGTAGGCCTGTTGCAGGTAGAAAGTCCTATTTCTTCTTTTTGAAAGTTGTTTTGGAAACGTGCTTGAATTACTTGAAGAAATTAACTAGCAGGCCTATCTGAAAATTTATTTAGATCTGTTAAAAATATTTACCAATCAACTTTCCATTGGTATTAAATAAATTGTCATTGAATACTTTAGATATGATACTGTGTACAGAGCTTTTTGGCTTGACAAAGGGTGTAGCAAATTAGACAAAGGGTACTTCATAAGCACCCTTGTCTCTCTAGATGACTCTATGATACATTTACCCCAAAACTAAATAGACTCTATATCATAATAATCTCAAAATATCATCATTAACAGCATAGCCAATGAAGCATGGCATTGATAGAGATCCAATCTATTTTTAGCCTAATTTGGGCTGGGGATGAACCCACGGGGCCATGTGCTACCCTTGTGACCCCTACACGTGTCATGTGACCTGGGGGTGTGTCACCCAGGGGTCACGCTCGTTACCCTTCTAGGAACAGCAGGTGCGGATCCATGACTGGGGAGGAATGGGGGCAAGGGTGGTATAGAAAGGGGGTGGGATGATATATGGAAAAAGGGCGATGTTTTAAAATGTACAGGAGTGTTGGATTGGACTGCGCTGCACTGTAGTGCTACTATAATCACCAGTAGTTATCAACCTTTGCCAGTACCTAGATATCCTGATATATAATGTGAGATTTCGAAAAAGGAAATTTTGACTGACATTCTGGGGAGATATATTGAAATGAATGTAATATGTTTCATAATTTAAATGCCTCAACAATACTTGCTCTAAAGCTATTTCAGCTTATATGAGCATCTATCAGAGGGCTTCAGAGAAAGAAGTAACGATGCGATGATAATGTTTTGGGTCCCCACAGGGGGACTACATGTTCCCAAGGGGGTACTCAGAACAGAGCGGAGAATACAAAGCACCCTTATAAATTGTATTGCAACCAATTCTAGCTCCGCCACTGGACTAGCACAGGCCTAGGAGCACAGGCCTGGCCTTATGAGTACAATGGTCTAATTAGATAGAAATGCAAATGCATTAGTAGTGGTCAGGATAATTATAACTAGTACATTTATTAGTGCTGACCACCTTGCCTTTTTTTGGAGTTCTTTGTTCATGATTTAGCCAAATTTATTGTTAAACTTATTATTTTTTTCTATATACATGACAATATATCCATTGATAAAAATGTGCATGTTGTATATAAATGGCTTGTGGTGATTGGAAAAGTGATAATTCTCAAATCCAGCTCAATTAAAAAATTGTGATAAACAAGAAATTTTAAGATTTAAAATTGTGTGCATACATAATTAGATATATTGTAAATGAACAAATTTTGCCCTCCCATGATGCATATTTGACAAAATAGCCATCCTAGATCTATTTGAGCTATTTGAGCTATTTGAGCTTTCATATACACTGAATTAATAATATTTTGGCTAGCCACAAACTTAGTTTATTGATTATGAATTTAGATGAAATATGCATATTTGGTTTAAGGCCATATGGCATGGTCACCAGAAATAGTAGTATTATAAATTATACTTTTTTGTCTTGATTAATATGATCTTTTTATTGCTCTACTGGTATCTTTGGCACTTCTAGATCATCACTTAGATGCTTTATTTTTTGTTACCATGGTGACCAATATTTTCTGTATATATATGATTTAATTATTTGTATGTTTTTCTCAATATGTGATTTATGAATCAAAGTTAGAATTTTTAAGAGAATTGGAATAAAAAAAAGAAGAAAAGAAAGAATGGGGTTAAACATAAAAGCACTTTATTGTAATGAAAAAAATGTGATAATAATGCTGCCATGCCTTCGGGCTAGCTGTAATTATTTTGACATTGAACATTGTCATATTGGGTTAGGTTAAATGTGATTTCGAATTAAAGTGAAGGTTTTCGAAGGCTGCTTTTAAATGAAATTGCATGTCAGAAAGAATATGAAATAAAAAAGTTTTCAAGGTTTTCTGAAATGTCATGTGAAATTTGTTAATTCAAAGAAAATAGAAAAAAAAACGAAAGACACAATTGAAATTATAGGGAAAAGAATACAAATGAAATTGTAAATGTAATGGATAAGGCTGTAGAAATTGTATTAAATAATTAAGTTGTATTTTTCTATATATGATTAATTGTGTAGCTTTCTGGTAATTAGACCAATATTCATCAATCTATCTTGTCTCAAACTATCTATCTATCAATCAGTCTATCTGCATTTATCTAGATCAATGTATTATACCATCAGGAGATTTTGTATACTTGTGCATTCTATCCAGAATATAATCTATCAGAACACTTACAATTTTACTGACAGATGGCAGAATTGCCCCACATAGATGTTGATTCACATTGTATACCCTTCAATGATGCCACATTGATGCCAACTGTCAATATCTTTCACACAATAGGAATGTGTAGGCATTGCTTTATGCAGCATTGGCTGCATTGCACCATTTGGGCTTCAAGTGTCCTTACGTCATCTTATGCAATAATGTATCCAATTATTCATTGTGTTAGATGCAGTATGCTGAGTGATGCGGATATATATACTGATTATTACATATTGGTTATATCTGAAATTTCAATTTAATTAATTGAACCATAATTAAACTGTTCAGAAATATCTATATTTAGGCATATATTCATGAAATTGTTGAAATATCTATAGAAATCAATGATGCCAATTTCAAAATTGGATTCACCTTATATTGTAATGGCCAAATTGAAATTTAAGATGTACTGTACTGTCTGCTATGATAGGGCCAAATATAGAAGATAGATGTTATTGCTATTTTTGTGGCAGCATAATGATACTGATAGGAGTAATATTATGAGATGGAATTACATCTTTACATTTTATGGACTTATGCAATAGAATGACTGCTTCTAGACAATAGACTATGCTATAGACCTGTGCTATTCACAGTGACTGTTTCTAGCAGAATTACAAATGACTGTTTTATTCCGTAGCATGAGTCAGTGGCAGCCTTCAGCCTTCAGGAGCTGCTATAATGTTTTGCAGCAGCAGTTAACCCTTTTGGCTCAGCTGTTCTGGAGCTGGCTGCTCACAGAATAAAAGCAGCAGAATCAGCAGATGCAGCATCCATGCAGCATCCAAAATGATGCTACAATGCAGTGCTGCATGGCAATGCTGCCATTCTAATGCTTGCATTCTAGATGCTTGCATTTGCATGGTTGTAATGCTTGCCTTTGCATGGTCACTGTGCTTGCATCATAGCCTCACAGGCCATCATAATGCTATGGTATTGCAGTACTTGCATTATCTTAATTTTGTCCTAT
Source organism: Platynereis dumerilii (assembly GCA_026936325.1). NCBI lineage: Eukaryota > Metazoa > Annelida > Polychaeta > Phyllodocida > Nereididae > Platynereis > Platynereis dumerilii. The sequence continues at coordinate 37,747,488 of JAPTHN010000005.1, forward strand.
CCACAATCATGGTCTAAGATGCAATGTTTTTGTCAATATTGCATTTTGATATCCAATATCATCACCCAGAGAGTCTGAACGTCTGAAGTAAATGTAATGCACTTAACAGTGACATTGCTTGCATTTGCATGGTTGCTGCGCTTGCATCATAGCCTCAAAGGCCATGATAATGCTATGGTATTACTATTGCTATGCTTGCATATTCTTGCACTGTATTGCTAATTTGGTCTTGAATGTTGTCTAAAATGGAATGTTTTTTGTCAGCCTTTTTGATGTATAGGCTAAATTTTGGCCTGGATGAATGCTGAAATTCATTGATGTCAATATACAGTGTATATCATGATCATACCCTAGTTATTGATTATAATGCTTTGCCTAATTTGATAATGCAGTGGCAATGACCTCCTGCATCATAGTTATTAAAGATGCCAAAATCATAACAAAATGCCAATAATTATTGTGATTCCAAATGTAATGTTGAAATGCGCCAAGCAGAATGCAATATCTGCTTCTGAAAATGCTATATCATGATATAAACATATCACAGCAATTAAGTACTACAGCAGTCTGCTCATATATACAAGTACATACATAATTTCATATGTACACATTTATATAATCATATTAGTTTATTAAAATGTATTCATGTACAATATATATTCGTACAATACACTCAATATTATTGATAAACCTCTCTTATATGCATATACACATTTGATAATGACTAGATTTTCACAATTTGGAAGATTTCCAGGTCAGAGTATTAGGCTCTGGGAAAAACACAGGTTGTGGATATAGTATAGTGTGTGTTGTATGAAGTTGTTTATTCAGTAAATATTTGTTACATATATCCTTATAAAATATACAAACACAACATTTAATTCATATGGTGTTTTAATTTAGTTACTGACTTTTGACCTTGAATGCCTTTAACATGTCATTTCTTTGCTAAAATAATTCTTTTCTTTTTTTAGGATATAATGCATTGTTATTGTGTAAAGATGTGTTTCATGAATACATAACATTTTGTGATTTTCTTGGAAAATAACCTTCAAAATAGTTGGGTTTCCTGTAATTTTGTTCAATACAATTTTTGAGTATTATGGAATTTTGTTGTATGCTTTTATTATCAAAAATAACATAAAACCATCAAAATATAGAATAATGAAGAACACAACCATATGCCATTGGTATATATGAAATATCTCTCCTTTAGACAGGAAGTGGTCGAAAACTAGGTCACATAACTGTGTCATATTGGGTCAATTGGGGTCAAATGTTAATGTTACATTGAAAAATTGCCCCAAAAACCTTTATATGCTTTTTATTGTGACATATGTAGCTATCATTGTTTGACATTATTATGGAAACAGTATTCTTGGTGCATATCATTTAGTGTAACCCACCTGGGACCAATGGACAATGTCACTCAAATTAAGTATTTTGCTCTTGAAAGTTCAAAGTTGGGATACTGATATTTTATATGATTTCATGATATTTGCTGTCCCATTGATTAATCAGCATTACATTATTTATTGACATATTTCAGTTCAATGTTTTATATAGATGAGATGAAGTTTCATGTTTGACACAAATATATATATGTAATTGAATTTTTGATGAGTTTTAGAACAAAACTTTGGTGATTTGACATTCTGTGTTCGTTGAAAACCGAATTAAATACTCAAAAACCTATTATCTTTGTAGTATAAAATGTATAATGTCTTTTTTTTAGGTTTGCAGTTTTTTTAGCCAACTCAGCAATTTCATATCCTGTATGTAACATTTGGAGACTGGGATTTTCATACAATGATTGTCAATATATATATTTTTGATATTTTCATGTTTTAGAACAGTATGGGTTTTTATGGAAACAAATCAATTGGTGAATAGATTGACCTGATTTTGTGAATATATTTTGCATATGAATGGATGGTGTATGTTATTGTTTATTTTAATTTGCTGTAACTGACTGCATTTTGTTGGTAGTGGCAAACCTGACAGATTAACACCAAAATGATTAATAGAATACATTTATTGATTAAAAGCAGTCATGGAATAGCTTTTGCATTTTCATTTCTATTTATTATCAAAAGGGGTACAGTACAGCACATTATCATAATTGAAGGGTGTTAAAATTACCCCTTTGCATGGATATGTAGCACCCTAAAGTATCTGTCTATCTGTAGTACTCTGTGCAACAATGGAATAGGGTGATAATTGTTTGGGCGATAAAAGAACAATTAAAAGCAGATGGCTGAAGTTCCATGCCTTGTGACATCATTGTATTAATGGTTTCTGCTGCTGTATGGGGTTGTGGGTCCGAAATTTGGCCTATTATACATGTGGGGTGTAGATTAACTTAATCAGCTCTTGTTCAGATGGAATTGGAGGATTGGGGGGGGGGGTTGAGGGTTGTCATTTGGCACAAGACAAAAGCATAGATAGACAAAGAGCTGTGAGCTTGTGATTAGGCAGTTGGTCATGAGTCCAAAACCTGGGCTGACCTATTATACATGTAGAATTATAGATGGGTAAGCTGCTGATGTTGATTGGAAGTGGGTAGGGGGTGCACAGATCTACCAGGGAGCTCTGGAGAAACACAAAGAGGTGTCATAGGTCCAGTTGGTCATGGGTTCAAACCTTGGCTAACAAACAGGCCTATTTTCCATGTAGATTATGGTTGGTGTGCTGCTGATGATGTTGGGAATTGAAATACAGATTATGTTATCCAATTGGTCTGATTTGAAATGAAATTTACTGAAGAAATATCATAGCCAATTTGTATGATACATAGGTATGATGGGATAATCCATGTAAAATACAAAAATTAATTGGATAAGACAAAGTACTTTGACATGAGTGCTCAATCACTTAACCTGTGGCCATTACATCATTTTGGTACATTCAGCTACAAATTACATCAAAGAACTATAACCCTGACATTCTTATTAGTATGTGTGCAAGAAAAAATAGAAAGGTCACTGAAAATTACCCAACAAAATATATAAAAAGGTGGAAAAGAACTTGTAAAAGTAAAACAGAAAAAAAAACAGAAACAAAAAAAACTCAGAATTAGGCCATGGTTGTGTAATGACAGATTAAATGTCAGTTAAAACAGTTTAACTGTTACTTTAGCACTTAACAGTGAATTAATGTTTATGTTACAAAAAGATACACACCACTAGGTTAACTAATTCTATGGGTAGCCAACTCTTAATACTTTTGGCCTAATAAAGGGACCTGCTTGTAATACTAATTATAAGAAGGTCACACGACCTTGTGCATCATGTGACCTTCTTTGCTAATGCCATGTGACCTTAACGTGAAATTATGGGATGGTAAAGTTATGGTTATATGACGTGAAAGTAATATCATATTATTTGAATATCTCCTTCTTTTCTTATTGTCTTTTAACTTCACTAAGTAAAAGTTATAAAAAATAATCATGTCATAGAGATAGTTAAATAATTCACTCTATAGAAAGTGTGGTCTATATTTCAATGACTGAATGTCCAATATCAAATCAATATTTTCTTAAATTCTAACATTTAAAAAATGTTGTATTATTAAAAAAGAAAAATAATGGACATGAAGCAACAATTATTTGACTAATTAGTAATTATGTAACTTATATTTCATATTGACCAAATTAGCGTTAGTGCATAACATAAATTAGTATATGCTCTAATTAATGTAGGTCAATCATTATGCAAATTAGGCTTTATTATAATCCACAATTGATCATATACAATACACATTTTCACATATTTCAGCATAGGTAAATCTTTACCACTTAGCAATGTTGTCATTTTTTAGGAGATTATTTCCTGCAGACTACCTCCAGTGACCTAGTCTCTGACTCTGACGTAAAACACTAAATTCTTTCTCAAGGGTAGCTAAGAGGAGGGGGGAGGGTTGAGCAAAAATAACCCTATTACCTATTGCCTACGGTCAAGGGTATTTAGCACACCCCATAGTTTAGCTGTAGCATTGGCCCTGCACCTGAGGTAATACAAATGGCTTTGGCTGAAACAATGCTTTTGTATTCAATGTATTGTCAAGATCATTATAATTTATAGGAATTATTAATTATTATATTGTTTATGTATTGGTGTGAATTGAAAAGTATCTCATCTATTCTCAATATATCACTGGTTGGGGACTGAATTAAAAGGTTGTATATTTAATATTGTGAAATAAAATGAAATAAAAGTATATTTATTCATTGAATTGTACAATTTTTAATTAATAGGCTATATTACAAGTAAATATAATTATATTGTATTACTAATTTATTATCTTATAAACTAATTAACTGAATATTATCTTTTATAATGTGAAGAACCATGATATGAAGTATATGGATGTAGACTGCCATAGCACATTTTATAAGCATTTTATTAGGCCACATTATGCTGTCTTGGGGAATATATTATGGGATATATGAGGTGTTAGGTGCTAATGAGATGCATGGGAAATACTTTGTCCATAACCCCATGCATAAATATGACTTATCACATGCAGCGTGATATGGAGTGCAGGCCTTTAAAATATTCATTAGGGCCATGTAGGCATTGTAAATAAACATAAATGGGCCTACAGCCTTCATAAAAGAGGCATTTAGTACTCAAGCTTCTATTTTCAAGCTATATGTGTACAATATGTACCATGTAGTGAGTTAGTGAGTGGTGATGAATTGTGATGGACTGATGGTATTAAGTTATTTTGACATTAGAGTAGATTTTTTTTTTCCATTTTGAAATGTATAACTCGTACACAGAAGTGTGCTGCGATTGCAATTTCAGAAGGTGTGAAAAACAATGAAACCACAACCCGTATAATTGCGATAAAGATAACCAATAATTGCGACAAACCTAATGTATAATTGTGATAATCATGACCAGGAATTGTGATAAATGAAACCTACAATTGTTAAAAACAAAACCATTTGTGCGTCAAACTCTTTCTGAATTTTGTGAATGTAAAGGTTAAACCCGGAACCTAGTGGCTGGAAAGCTAGAAGCCCAACCCTTAAACCACTAGGCCTATCTAATTGGCTCCATCACTGCATTAATGAACTTAAATCATGTTTTTCTGTTGTTTTTTTTTTCAATTAATTGATTTGATTGTTGTGACTGGTATCTATGACAATTAAAATTCCCATGTTCCTCGTTTGAACCCTTTTAGGGAATTAGGCAAAACCCATTAGGGTTTTAACTGAAATTGAAGTTGGGCTTCCTAATGTTTTTAGTGTCGGGTTATAAAGAGGAAAACTCATCACAGCTTTATTCAGGAAGTTTTTGTTACTGTAGTAGCTTAGAGTTTTTTAAAATAAGTTTAGATATTTTTTATTTTTTTGCGAATTCTATAGATTGATGTCATGTTAAACTGGGGTTCAATTTTTGGGTTCGATTTTGAATTCATGTCTGGTTGGGTATTTAAAAGTAATGATGTGTATAATCTTTCTGGGTTGTCAGTTAACTTTTGGTTTATTGAATTTTCGGGTAGCTTACAGCTGCCTACTGAGTGAAATTTCAATATTCTCTATTATAAGCAGACTTGGGAAGAGTTCAGTCAGGCAAAAGCATTAAAAATCAATTTTAGCTGTGTCATCACTTTTTTTTAGTTTTAAAAAACCTTAAACTTGACTGTTGCATATTTAATGGCTTAAAAAAGAAAAAAAGGAAAGAGGGAGGGGGAGGGGTGTTAAGGTGACTCAACCGTGGTAGTTTGATCATACAGATTTTTCTAAAATTTTGCACAGGTAGTCTACGGGACCCATACATTCCAAAAATGAAAAATAAAAAAATTTCACCGATTCGTTTGGTTGCCATGGTAACAGCATGTTTGGCCTGATGACTGCTTAAAAGTTATAAATTGAGTTTTTGGTTATGTACCACAGAATAAAGCATTACATGCATTTGTCACACAAAAATGTCAGAAATGTCTTCCCATGGATGTAAACCAATACATTTGCCACAAATTTGAAAAAAAAGGTTAAAATACTTTTTTCTGTAAGAGGTCAAAGGGCACAAACACACTAATTAATTGCAGATTTTGTATGCATCAATTTTGGCAGTAATCAAATTTTAGGAAAACGATCATACAGATTTTTTTTTAAATTTGCATATATCATAAACAGGTTATTGTCAAACAAATGTCCAAAAATAAAAAAATTTCACCGAGTCGTTTTTTAACTGCAGTACCATGACTATGCCAATATCAATTAAAAGAAATAAAGACAATTTTAGACACAGTTGACTGAAATTAGTTGAGAAAATTCTTTTGCTAGAGACGAGAAGCTGAAACTTTGAATTAGCATAGAGCAGGTGTTACTGCATTCAATAAAAAAACAAATATGCTTCTAGCTGCATTAGATCTCATTTAAATAGCAAATTACTGGCTGCCATGCTGTTAAAAAAAAGAGAGCAGAAAATGGTAACGTCACAACTTTTTCAGGGCCTGCAGCAGTTGTGACGCTATGTTGCTAGGCAACCAGGCTGCTCAGAAGTATGTGCAGTGTACCACGCTTGAGTCACCTTAAAAAGGGAAATATTGATTGGAGGTCGGGTAATATGGCTACTCATTACCACATGGTCATGTGAGGCACGCATTTTTGCCATTTACTCCTATTTTGCATGGCAGAGGGTTGTCACACTCACTTAGTGGTAATTTTAATCTTTTTTTACAGCTTGATGACAAAAATATCACATGTAGCTGTTTTTCACTTCCGTGTTTTTCCCCTTTAAAAATCGACACGACCAGCACAGATTTATCAATTACTGATGGATCGTTGGTTCCGCGATTATACAAGTCGCTTTTAAGTTTCGACGCCTGATGGTGGCCTCGGTTGTGAGTTCAGTCCCAGTGCTGGTTCAGTTGCACCGCCGCCGTTGTTGTGGTGCATTTTCCTGCATGGCTCCTTAAAAAGGTATATCTCTCTTATATGAATTCTGATGGATTTTGACTCTAAAAGTAGTTGATGTATTGAAACTATCTAATCCACATTGAGCTTCATGAATGATTCTGACTGCTCTCTAAATCTGAATTTGTAAGGACCTGATTGTTACCCGGATTGTACCAAAGGCACTGGATTCTTGATTTTCTTCAAATTTACAAATTTGTGACGACAAGGCCATTAGACTTTTTTATCTGCTCTAAAACTAAATGAATACCTTCCTTGTTCTGTCTTCTTACAGAACTGAATTATATTGTTCTCATCTTACACTTCATTCTTTTGATTCTGAAATCTTAAACGTAGTTATTAACTCTTTATATTCCCTAACTGGTAAAGCTCTTTAACTTTTCAATTCTTTTTAAGCTTGGACAATTTGACAATGAATTGCCAAATCCGCTCTTGTTCCATCTTTGGAACTTTTACTTTGTTCTTTAGTTTGCCTTTCTGGACTTGTTGGAGATTAGCATACGGTTAGGGGAATCTTGTTCCGTTTTATTAGAGTTTATTCCAGGCAGGTGCGGTCTTGTTTCCGAGGGCGACAGTGCGGAAGTTTTGCTTGTTTTAGCCTCGATCTGGTGTCCTCAGCCTCAATCTGATCTCTTGTCTGTCTCCCCGCTCCTTTTCCATTCTCAACTTTCTTTTCTTTTTCTTTTTGTCCTTATCTGATTTTTTTTTTTGTGATCGGAGTTTTTGTCTTTTTTTCTTGTCTTGTTCATCTGGAGATTGCATTTTTCTTCTAATTCCTTCGCGTTTTTCTTTAAATCTTTGCATTTTTCTTGAAATAATCTTTCTTCACATTTATAGTGAACATTTGTAAATAATATTTAATAGGCCTGGAATAGAAAGTTTTATAGCAAATAATTCTTTTGAAAGTCATGGATTCATGGTCAATCATGGATGAATGAAAGTTAGTTTGATACAATATTATATGTCGTGGCATATCTTATCTATTTATATTCCCAACATTGGCTTACACTATTCTTAAACAATACCACTCTACCCTGAAATAATGAAATTGTATCATTTCAATACATTTGCCACACTGGTTACCTATTATAAAACCAGACACAATTTTGAAGTGATATCCTTACCAACTATACCCAAGCCTACTTGCTAAGAAATTGAGAGAAAAATCGCTTTAAATATAAGCAGTCACCCATTGAAATGACAAACGCCTATAATTCAGAAGAAAATTGACGAAAACCAAGACGTCTTAGAAACGCAGTCTCACTGTATATTGCGGAATGGCAATAAGAAATTGGCATGAATTGTGTGCATGCCTGCACTGGCGAAGGCCGAGGGAAATATAAATGGGAGCCCATGGCCAAATGTGAAATGGAATTATGTACTTTAAGAATAAACTCCGGCCTTCACAATGATGTTGAATTACTGCAGTAATTGGAAATTCTACAGGCACCAGTCTTCATCATTCTTTTATGGCATTTCCATTGTATTCCAGATACATATCTCAAAGGTTGCTTCGGAGGTTATATTTTCATGTCTATATATCATGCCGTAATCATGGATTTATTACTTCACTTCGGATATACATATATGGACATGTATATTGAGGCTGAACAGAATGAAATGTCTCCGCCATGGCATGATGGCAAGGTCCTTCGTAAAGGCAATTCTATGAAAGATTTGATTCATTTGAAGGTCCGACATTCTAATATGATGTCTAATGTCGTCTATCGAAATACAATGAAAATTTTAATAGACAGTGTAGCCTTTTCGTCGAAATTGACATCTGACTTTTTGAATTGGTGATTCTCATTTGCCATTCGGAGTCAGTACCATCATAACATTATGTTGCAGAACATAAAAAATGCATTATAATCTGATATTTTTCATGTCTGTGAAACTGATATAATTATGTGTCAATTTGATTGAAGCAGACTTGAAACATCCATGGCTGATCCTGCACTTTTAATACAGGCCCCCATTCTGCAACATGACAACACCAATGTGAAGGACTGAAAAAATGCAATTAGTTTATATCAATAGCTGTGACCCAGTTACATGTAAAAGTCTGTCCCTCAGTGTCCCTGAGCCCGCATTGCATTTTACATGGTAAAAGCATCTTTACCTGTTCTTGATTCAACAAGCATTTAACAAATACACACCTGTCCCCACCTGAAAGATTCATATGCCCCACACAATGCATTTTCCCTGGTAATTTATAATGGAAATGTACTGTAAAACATTAAATATTGCAAGTTATGAAAAAATCCAGGCCATTTTGAATGAGAAGCATTTCATTCAATTTGACATAAATTTGTACTATAAATTGTAAAACCTGAAATATTGCTACAATGCCAAATCCAGGCTGATTTCTTGTTACATTTTCTATACAGTCAGTTTTGCTGTTACTAGTTTGCTTCAATGCGAAACGGATTATCTGAGGATGTGTAAACTATTTCGCAAGGTAAATAGTTTTACGTGTTGACAAGATTCCTTATCTGCAGAACGCACTCATCAATATACTGAATTATTTCTTTGTGACAGTGCGTAATCGGGCTTTGCATCCTGTATTTTTACTTATAAAACGCAATGGGACAGGCAGCACAAGAATGCAAATGGATGCGCTCATGACACAAGATGAAGCATCTGTCTAACATAGGTTATCTGGGCCAGGAATGATACCTAGTTCTCAGAGGGAAACTGCCCAGTACCGTACCACTCGGCGGGGACGTTGGCTAAAATAGTTTCAAATTCATAAATTTTAATTATCTTTACAAACAATCACTGAAATGTGGTCAAGACATTTCTCAATGAAAATATAACCAGTATGTTGGAAAGAAAGTGTTGTTTTTTCTTTTCTTTTAGGAGAAACTAGGCTAAAAAACCCTAAATATACCCTAAAAGAGCCATCTATAAAAAGGCAGGAGATTATTGACATGTGAAGGGGTGAGCGACCAGGGTCGGCTTTTAGGGATATTGATTCATCGCGATTGATCATCTTAGTGTGTGGTATTTCCCAACTTCTCAACTCATTCGGAAGTTATTCTCTACTTTATGCATGAGGCGTAGATCCATAATATATATATATATATATGTATAAGAGGTTGAGGTGCTTTCGATTTTACTGTTTTGACGATGACCAAGATAACCCAGGCTAATTAAATTTAGAGCTATATCAAGAAATATATCGACTTTTGACAAAAACGAAGCATTTACATTACCTGGATGTATTTAGAGAATTCATGCCTCCATTTATGTTTGGTTGTTATTTTAAATCTTATGTCAACCGAAGTCTTGGAATGTCTTAAAATGTCTCGTTCTCGGAATCAAAATATAAACTGTGGACACGCCTGTCTGGAATGAAAAATATATAATTTCTTAAGTTGTTGTATAATCTATTTCAGATATTTTTTTAAGTCTATGTTCCTTCCAATTACCTGATGGTTATTGCATAAGTTTCTAACATAAAGTTTTCATGAACAGAAAACGTGAACGCCTCAAACAGCCTGCGTCATCTATATATATATATATCAGTAGAACTGTCAATTTGAAACTGTTGATCACCGGCCAAAATATCATTGATTAAACGTTAAAGAAATTCTTAGGTGCCACCTCCTTAATTCAAAAGTCAATACAAACGTTCAGGTGTACAACTGGAAAGATATAAGTTAAAATATAGTCTTCAAAAAAAGAAGATGTTTTGGATCACTCGTTCAAATTCAGGCACGTCTCGAACGTTCAATTCATATTTTGGACTCAATCTTGTAAATCATATCTGTTTGCTAAAAATACAATTCCACCAAAAACTACAAGAAATTCTATTACGCGACAAATGTCAAATCACAATATCCAAATTTTATTTGAATTTTTCAAAACATATATTTAGCAATGTGGTAAAACTGATGATATCTATCAATATATCTAGTCTCTAGAAGGGTAAAGTGTATAGAAACTCTCAAAAAATCCTTTAAAATTGTGCAATAAGAGTGTTTAGCATAGAATTGACTTGTTCCCTATAACTATAATGTATGCTGCTACACATGAGTAAGTTATTGATAATTTTATTGTCAATATTTGTCATCTGGCCAACTATTAGTATGAACCATATAAATAATGAAGAGAAAAACAAGAAAAAATATTTTAAAAACATTCACTAGCCTAATCTACTAATATACATGGGTCGTTGAATCCATAATTACGTAGTTAATAAAGTCTACGTAATATGCTAATTTATCGATGAAATACAAATTTACATACACATATAAACAAATATTATTATTAGCTTAAAAAAGTGCTTACTGATTTTTACCACTATTTTAAAAACAAATTTGTTTGCATTATGTATTATTTAATCCTCAGGATCTCATTTAAAAAAACATGACATATTACATAAGTGTAGATAAATATATATGGTAATGCTTATTTTGCGATATTTTATTTAAAAATATCTAAAGGACTTCATCAAATCGCTCAAAATACGAAAATAAGAACTGATGGAGCGCTTGGATGAGCTCCGAAAACTATTCTTCCTTTTATTTTTTCTTGTGAGCATAATTTTTGAATCTCCAAGAAATTTTTAAAAAAGATACATCACTTTTTATGACATGTATTATGAATGATTAATTAAATACAAAATATTTAAGACAATATTTTCACTTATCTGAGTCGGTAGCGCAAGGAATTTTTTTAAAGTTTGGGAATTTTGCTCATTCTAAACTATGATATATATAATATAAAACTATGTATATTTGTACTGTGTTTTCTGAACATCAAACAGCCTGGCGTATTGAGAGCTGTATTGAACATTTATTTTATGAATTAAATTCAAAGTACTGTTGTTATGTGAACGAAACAGCTGTTGTTAAATGTATAGTAAAGGTATTGATAGGATATATTAGAATATATACAAAACTAGTGCACAGCTAAGACCATATTCAGAATATCATCTAGTGTGTATTAGTGTGTTATGAGAATACAACAGCTTTTATAAAACTTGAAATACTTCAGGTTAAAGTTAATTCATATTGCTATATTGAGAAATCCAAGGCTGTGTTAGGCTGTAGTGAATTATCCTTTATTTTAGATCTATAATTCTGTATTAATTAATTATATAATGTAAAAGGTTATTCTGATAAATTAGGTTTGTAAGAAAATAAACATTATGTATCAGAAGATAAGAACCATAATGAAGTTTAAATATGATAAAAAGATATCTTGATGTCAGGATTGATAGGCGTAAGGTTCACCTTCCTGTGTTTCTCCATTTTTATGATGAATTTTAAAAAGTTAATTTTTTGGGGTTAGTTTCCTTCTGTTAGATGTCACTCACTACAGAACTGTTTCGTTTTGCTACCACCAATTCATCACCATTTCTTTATTCCTGAGGAATTTTCGTATGATGTACGGTTTTGAACCAGGATAGTTCGTAATACGATTATGCAAAGAATGGTAGAAATAGCATGTTGTGACGGTATTCCATTTTCTTTGTTGATTTAATTTGGTAGATGTCAGACTGAGAAGTCTAGTTCCTTTTCTTTTTCCTTCAGAAATTTTTATTTTTGACTTTTTTTTTCTCGTGATAGTTTGTCTGACTGTTGGCAAAGAGTCGCTAGAGAGAGTACGGAGAAAAAACTGGAAGCAATTCGCTGGCTTTTAATTATAAATGAGGAGAAGGAAGACTTTTCATCCGTCTTGAGTTCCGTCGACTTCTGCATACTTTTGAGTGGAACATGTATCGAGGGACAGCACTAGGGAGGGAAAGGGAAAGAGTCTAAGAACTGGCTGCAAACGCTGGGGTACGAATAATTTGAAAAAAAGTAAAAAAAAAAAACCTACCAAAATCGAAAAACAGAGGCAGAAATCCTGAAAAGAATTTCGATCGCATAGTTGTAAAGTCAGGGAACGCCATGAGAAATAAATGAGGAGCAAGAGAGGAGTAAAAGAGGAGTAGAAGTGGAGTAAAAGAGGAGAAAGAGGAGTAAAAGGGGTGGCTTAAGAAGAAAAGGGCTTCAAAAGGCAGTTGGTTTGGTACGGAGAACGTGGATTGTCAGTCCTGAAGCTTCTTCGCTGGAATTTTTAAGGCATCATTTGGAATTTCTCACCCACTCACTTATAGGTCAGTGTTAAGGTGGCAAGCGAGCGGTTCATTTGCCTGAAATTTGGTGAACAAAAGTAGTTGCACTGTGGCATTTTCTGGCACACACTGATACAAGATCGCATGAAAATATTTGAGGCATGGCTGAAAAAAGTAGGGAATTTGAGCATGTCATTGCCTGGAAACCTCTAATGTCACAGGAAATATTTGAAGAAAGGTCCAAAGTTTTGATGTGGAAGTTGTCGCCTTTTTAATTCGCGACCATTCGTGGGAAATTTTGTCAAGCATAATCAAATTGCCTCGAAATTCACATGTAATTTAGCCCTGATTCGAGGTCAATATGGCAAAGCTAACTGCAATGTAGCATAGTTGGAGCACATCTTTTCCAAGTTAAAGCTAGAACGGAGCTCAATGACGAGTAATTGTGTCACATTAGAGGATATTGCAGCTCATCTGGGCTTATTGCGCCTTTGACCTTTAGTTACCAGACTTTCGCTGGTTCTCTAAATACTTGTCAACGAATAGCACTTCAATAAGATGTGCTGAACTCCCTCTGACTTTTTGCTGATTGGCAAAATGCCTCTTAGTTTTGAAGGATATTTAGCCACACCTGTCTCAGTTTGAAAGTGTTATTGAATTGGTGCAGACAATCAAGAAGATGTCAGGACAATGATATGCAGGATAATGAAATCTTTCTCATGATTTAATTTATAATGAAATATTTCTCAGCGATACATCTACATGAAGCTCGAAGTCACTGCCATTCTGGAGCATACTGTTCCAGAAATCACAGTTCTTCTAGAGTATATTGTATACTATTCTGGAACTGAATGGAAGTTACAGCTATTCTAGAATATACCGTAATACTGTTCCGGAAGTCATTGCCATTCCTGAGTGTTCTGTTCTGCAGAGCACTTACGCTGGGTGCTGAGTACTTGTTACTTTTGGTACATCTACTTTCTACTTCATACAAAACTGATGTGTTTTAGTCATTGGTTGTTATTGGCAATTGAACCTCTTTGTCTGAATTATTCTGAACAATAAAAACATGGCTTGGTTCAATCTGGTTCAATATTTTTTGAATGAACCTTGTCAGGAATTGCCTTTGGCGGAATGGATTTGATCTCATTTTGTTTCCTCCTCTTCCGAGCTTCCTATTTAGCTTCCTGAAAATTCCACCGAAGCAATGCAGCCGCTCTTCTCCTCTGTTTGTTGCTGCGTCGCTTTTGGCAGTTTTTGTTTCTGCCGTTTTGACAATGTTTTCCTCAATATCTGGACTGTTTAATACCAGACACAGAAGCATGGCAATAAAAAAGTTTATGGCTCTAAGGCTCTGTAACATGGCTGGGGTTTTATGGTAAACTGTCTTTCATCCTTCCCTCCAAAATGATTTCGCTTACAGATTGAAATAAACTGGTGGAAATATTGCCAGCGCTTCATCTCTACATGTTGTGGAAAAGCCACATGCTGGTCAAAGACGTGATAGTCTCGTTTCCTAATGATATGTTCGGGATATCACCTTTTGATTCTAATCTATCGACATTACTTACAGCTTTGTCAGCGCCTTGCCCTTTCTGATTTAAGAATTGAATAAGTTCAGGAAGTAAATATTAATTTTATTCTTTAAGAAACTAAAAATTCATTCGAAATATAATGAGAAATCAGGTTAATGTGAAGAATCTTAGCCATAATATTCGATATTGTCTTCGACTTGAGCCCGGGACCCGGTAGTCTAAAATTAAGCCAAGCAAGCTACCAACCATCTAGCCTCATACCTTTTTGAGAGCAGTTCTCATTCAAGGCAAGTTCAGAACCTAAAATCCTAATATGGCGGAGCACAGGAATTTGAGATGTTGTTGAAAAACATAATTTGCCGTAATTCAATAAGTCTAATTTTGCGTTTCGGCCGCAATTAATCATCTCAGATAGCACTGAATGACATCACTATGGCATTGTTGCAGTATATAAGCCCTATATATATGTTTATATATATATATATACAGGCATTGGAAGGACATATACATTGAATTGCCATACACACGGGTGAAATTGGTCGGTAATTCTATACTGACATATGAGTTTGTCCCAGCTGAGTTGTTTGGCGGAGCAGATGGTCGTCTATTCATACGGTACATTCATCAGCGGTGAATTATTGGAGAAGCGAAAGCCTATCCCTTAATATGATTATTTGTGTATGTGCCTATTCACTCATCATTCACTCATCCTCACTCTGTGTTAATTCTGTGTTCACTCTGTGGTCAGTACTGTTCACTCTGAAAGCTAAGGGCAGACATAATTGATCTTTAGCTTCTCGGATCTTCTCGGATCTTCTTGAGGCCCTTTTTTTTAGGATCAGTCGGTGTAATCTCAATTTTTTACAATGTCAATTCAATACAAATTGTGGGTATGCTCAATATTTTTTTCCGTAGGCACAAAATCTGTTGGGTCGGTTGATCCGAGAAGCTAAAAATTAGGTATGTTCGGCCTGAAGCCACTCTGTATTCAATGAGTTCAGCATACATGTGTTCAGCTGACATGCAAGGACTTGCATGCGAATGTTGACATGTAAATGTTATCATGTAAATTTGACATCGCTGACAACAACACTGACATCTCTGACGTCGCTGACAAGCAGAGCAACATGCAAATACAACACTTGAAAGAGCTCATCAAAGATGCGGCAAAAGTGCTCTCAGGTCACATTTAGTAAATCAGATGAAAATAGGAGTCAATTGTGCTATATTGATAACTGACATGTGTGCGAACAGTTTTGACTTTCATAGTCACCAATGAGGCAATGGCTTACAACTGACATCAGACAATAGACATCAACTATAGCATGTATTCATTGTATAGCTTATGAACTGGTATTAGTCTGAATGCTTTCTAGTTTCACCATTGCTTTCCATATGTATTTGCCACCTACAGCACTAATTAGGCCACTGAATGATAAACAGAGACACCCACACAAACCATGCTAATTGTTGAAAATAAGTAATTATTTTGCTACTCATACTGCTTTTCATGCCAGTAGCCATATGGCTGTATTGTCCCATGTAAACAAAAAATATACTTTGTCTACCTGTATTATTTCGTCAATTAGGTTATTTGTCTGAAGGTTCTCTTCAAATTTCCAAACTTCCAATAGAACTTATTCCGGACCAGCACTGTTCGACTTGACCCAACAAGACTTAGCATTTAACTGATGACCATTTAAAATCTTAGTTAATGGACCTATTCATCTGAATTTAATGAGATATCATCCGGCAAGCAGCCATCTTGGATGACAGGAGCGTGTAGCGCCATCTGGGGACAGGAAGTTGTGGTCTAAGTAGGTCATTCCGGAAACAGTTAGCCTTCCAGAAGCATCCTGTATCCGGTTCTAGCTAACCTGAAGTCCTGACCTCCCCAAGCCTGCATCTCCTGTGCATGGTCAATGTAGTAGTGCAAGTCATTGAATGGAATAGTATGGCTTAGTAGACTTGGTCGTATTATGCATCCTTGCAGTACACCTTATTGCTAAGTACAGTTTAGTAGGCTCGGGTCATATTATAGGTCCCTGTATTATACCTTTTTGCACTCCCTGAGTTACTCAAAGTCTGGAAATATATTTCTGAATTAAGTTGGATGGATTGATTGATGGATGATTAGGGCTTTGGATCCTGTATTTATACACTCCCGTGGTATAGGTAGATATGTGAAGTTGGATATTTCAGGGATTAAGCTTCTGGCCATTGTTAGGGCTAGTGTTATGACTCTTGAGCGCCAATTTAGCTCTGCTGGTACAATGGTTCAATGGTTTGTTTCGAATCACTGTAATCCCAGATCCAATTCAAGCTTTCAGTATGTGTAAAGCTTGCTTTCTAACCAACTTTTTCCTCATCGTATCAGTGCCCCCCTGTTACTCAACTCCCCCACTGTCAACACCTGTTGAAATGTCTGCCTCTTCTAAAGCTTGTGATTCCTTGCTTCTTATTGATAAAATTTCTCCTTTAAACCCGTCGACTCACTAACTCTTGACGAAGACTCTTAACTTACTGACGCCCAGTGCACCCTGAACCTTTGATATCTAAACCCAAATTAGGTCATTAAGATATATCTTTCTATATCTCTCTATAAATACATGCTTCTTTGTTACATCAGTTTCAACTTACAAGTGATTACCAAGAATTAGTCCTATATGTCTGATGTAGTGTCACATGTCACAAGAAACAAGATTAATCTCTGATAATCATATAGTTAACCTGGATGGACTGGGATAAGGACATATGTGACATCTTAATCAAGACTGGCCTGCAGTCTATGAACTCTGTGATACTGTCTCGAGATCTGTTCTCTTTCTCTCACATTTATACTTAGAATATATATTGTTGTTTAGCACAGTCCGTTAACTTTGCATTTTAGTACTTTCCTCAAATTAGGACAAGGAAGACTTTAACCTGAAACCGTTTTGTTAGTGTAGTGTGACTTATTTATCCTTCATATTTCACATATATATATGACAGATGCGTACTAGGGAAATAAAGATGTTATTAATTCATAGATTTAGAATACTGAACATTTCTTTGTCTACCAACTAACTTATGTGAAAAGTCTTCCTTGCAATTTACAATTTTCAAACAGGTCTGGGGCTCTAAGGCTCTTGGCCTGTGTTTTTTTGCCAGTCTCTTCCCTGGTGTACCAAATAATCCCACTGAGAAAGCCTTAGCAAGGGTTACTGAGTAACAGAAATAGACCCTTTTTAGGCCTTTCATTGTCATCAGGCAAAAATGATGAGTTCGGACTGGGAGAAGTGGCTTGATTTAAGCCTAACTTACTTACAATCTTCTGTGGTGTTGCCACAATGTTTCCTTTATGCTTAGGGAGGCCTATGTTGCAATAAGAGTGCTATAAGGTTGCAGTAATGTTTGACAGAAGGCCTGTAAGTGACCTATAAGTGGGCATGTTAGGCCCCAATAAGGCTATGTAAGACAACTTGGGGTGTAAATCAGTGGCCTCAAAGTAGCCAAAGCTAGTGGTCAGTCCTTGGCTGTAGTTAATCACCATAATGGTCACTCTTGGAGGGCACTCTGAGACAAGTGAGGTCAACCAAGCTATCAACAATATGTATGTCCATCTATCACACCGTAAATTACTTATTGAGCATGTTGATGTCCAGTTGCAGCGGCTTCTTGGTGGCTTTCCGAGGCCCGTTTCTCTCTTACGTGTCTTGATGTTGAGGCTAATGAGGCATGGATGAGCTAGATATGTGGAATTTTATTTGCTCAGAAGCTTGTAAATGTAAGTAAGAAACGAATGGAGTTCTGCCTTGTTTGGTGTCAGATGGATGGATGGTAGGTTATTGGTTTACGTCCTTTATTTACATGTATGTGTTCTGGTATGTGAAATAAGACAGGAGGACACAGTAGTGAGGTGAAGGTCTGCAGAAGGATAATTGAAACTGCTGTCCAGTGTCCATATGTCCAACATAGGTCCAGGACTGCAAGTGATCTAACCAAAGCAGGAATTGAACCGGGGTCCTAACATTTGGAAACTCTGAGACTTGTACCAACTGAGCTAGTCTTTCCCTGGTGTCAGACGAATGACATTTCAATGGAACCCAGGTTTCTTGTATTGCAGCTTGCATGGCAAGCGCCTGGTTCATGTAAATTATTCAGACTAGGGAAACAGGAAGACACTTCTTGGAGTTGGCATTCAAGTGGCTGGGAGGCAATGCTAGATAAGGTCAATGACCTCGTAATTGGGTCTATGACCCCTTAATTAGGTTACGACATTTTTTAAATGTACTTTCTTGATCACATTTTAGAATTGATTCAGATTATATTCGATGATTCTGAAAAAAAAACAAAAAAAACAGACATGCAATGATGTTTAAATCTTCAATGACATAAAAGCTTATTCTATACTGTTATTGTGTTAAGCATTGTTTAGGAACAAATCTGTCACTAAAACTCCACATCAGTCAATTAAAGGTCCAAAAAAGTACTAATTAATGAAGCCCATATGCCATGATATGGTAGCTTTTTGTGTAAAATGTTTCTATTATTACAATGTTATTACAGCCGTTGGCATGCTTGGTTCTTTTGTCACAATCAATTAACTGGTTCCTTTCTTTTTGGACATGCTACCTTGCATGATGCTATGCAAAGTGACACAATTGAGTTGTTTATTGATAAATGAAAGAATTCAGCTTGAATGTATGCACTTGACATGCTTAATTATTGATTACATCACATGGTATAGTGTTACATCATAGGGGCTCCTGATATGTAATTGACATGCTAGGTTATGTAACCCAATAGCTCCTAATACATGTCAAATTGTCAGTGCTGTAGGTCTCTGATGAGTGACAGAAGGCTGTTTTTCAAAAGGTTTCTCCATGAATCATAATCATACTATTGTTGGAAGCAAGTGGATAGATTTATATGAAAATCAGAAAGAAAATACATGTAATTTAATACCTTAATTTTTAAAAATTTATTGTGATCAGATCATAAGGAAAGGGAAGTAATTAATGATTTCTTAAATTCCTGAATGAATAAGCTATTATCATGTCTCTTGATATTATAATCCATCTGTATATCATATTTCATTTCAATATTAATACAGGATGCTAGTAATGTTTTAATATATATATGTAGGCCAATTTCTATAAAAAATGGGAAAAAGAGAAGATTTCAAAAAAGTTGTATACAAAAAGATTAAACCAAGATTATCTAAATGCACTGAACTCAGCATATGCATATATAAATACATATGCAAGACATTTACCTACTTTTATCTTTTTGAACTGTAACCTTGACCTAAATACAATGTACATGATGTAGGAAGCAGATAAAAAGTGACTATGGTAAAAGTAGAGAGTAAAGAAATGTGCATACGTCTTAACGTCTGGGTTTTTGTTGTACTATGAGCTGTATGCTGGTAGCAGGTGAAAAAGCAGAAAATGTGAAAAGAAGAAAAAAATAGAAGAAAAAATAGAAGAAAGAAGGAGGAAGAGAAGAAATATACTACATTTGCCGAATAATGGCTATTTAGAACTTTTTCTGAATGATTATTTGTTGATTTCTATTTTGACATTGATTTTGTGGAACAGAGGGGCTTGTATTGGGGGGTTGGCCTTGTTTTGTGTTAGTTATGATGAAATATTCCTTCTATTTGAGGCAGGCTTGTATTTCTTATCTTGTATGTTATGCTGAGGCCTGTTGAGCATTGGTAAAATAAAAATATCTAAAAAGAAAAAACAGGAGTCAATTAAAAAGTCATATAATGAGGAAAACATAAAGGAATGAGAGGACAAAAAGAAAAATGGAAAATAAGCCAGATAGTAAATGATTTATGAACTACCTGAGAAAAAAGAAAAAAAAAAGGTAGGAAGAAAAACTACACATACTAAACTACAGCATCAGTGGGTTGCACATACCTGCACTTGATGACTTGGCTTTTTTGTTCTTTTTCTTTCAACCCACAAACTGAGGTATACATGAAAAGATGAAGTATACCTGGGTTTTACCTGGGTATTTATGAGACCTATTCAATTTCAAAGACACAGTTCACTTTTGAAATGAGTTTCATGTTGTGATATCTTGTTTATGAGAAGTATTTATTTTTCAAGATTGATTTCGAATTTCTATTATAACTTCATAAATGAAAGTTCTAACTGCCCTACTTCATATTGAAAAATATATTTAAATTTTGAACACGATCTTTGGAATTTTTACAGATATTCTTTTGTCTCCTTTTTTTCCTGATTTATTTTTACAATTTAATAACTATTGCCTTTGCCTCTTTCATTTGTTAATTGTGTACTGTCTAGTTCATTTCATTCAAGACAATTTATCATGTGTTTAATTGGAAAAATCATTAAATCGTTTAAACGGTGCACGATATTCAACTTATTCGTCAATTCTGTCGCATTTCGATTCAAGTTCAACTCTGTGACGGAGAAATAAATTGAGTTCTCAATTAGACACTAATTGATGACACAGATTGAGAATCTAAAAACAATCGTTTTAAAACAATACCTGTGACACAATAGATTTGTACTCATCCATTGTTCGCTGTGACATCTGCACTTGCTGTGTAATTTGGACCTGTTTTAATTGAGTAGTGGAGAGGACAGGTAGACAGGTGACACAAGAATGGTATTTGGAGGTCATAGTACTCCTGTCTGGCAGTCTGTCTGGTTTGGTCTATTGTCATTGGTTGTGGTTTCTTTCTGTCTATCTATATTTCTTTATTTCTGTCTTGATTTTGATGTCTATCTATCTGCTAGTAATGTTTATATCTATCTATCTGTCTATCTATCTATCCATCTGTCTATATATCTTTCTATCTATCTATCTATCTGTCTATCTATCTCATCTACCTTTCTTTCTATCTATCTTACGATCTATCAATTTTCGCTCTATCTATATCTATCTCTCTCCCTTTATCTGTCTAACTTTATATATATCTGTCTATCAATCAGTCTATCTTTAATGATTCTATCTATCAATCTATCTATCTATCTATCTATCTATCTATCTATCTATCTATCTATCTATATATATATCTATATATCTATATATCTATCAATACACCTATGCATCTATACATCTATTTTCTCTACTGATTCTCTCTGTCTGTTTAGCTGTACTCTTTCTCATTGGTTTGTTGTTAATTTTAGGGCAGAACTAATTGGTTTTAATCAATGTTAGGGTTACTTCTAAACACAATGTAAATACAATGGCATGAAATTATTTGAATTCAATGAACTTTGGCTCTGAGTCTTTGCTCTTTAGTAAAACCTATCATATGTCACTAGCATACACATATACCTGTTGTAGATGAAATAAAGAGGACTTAAAAGGTATTAGTATATTTTAGTGTGAATTTGTTCCGCCAATTTGTCACATTTTGTGTTGTAACTAGTATATATAGGACTTATAGGTCTCAGTGGTCTGATAGGTCTCAGTGGTCTGAGGCCATATTTCTGTGACCAGTTGCTCACAGGGCAGATATAATGATGAACTGATGAGGTATCATGGTTCACTTGACAAAACATCCAAATTATTATGTTTTAAAAGACCATAAGGCGGTTTTGTAAACTCCCATGTGGTTGTCTGAATTTTGTACGCTATCAACAAAGTGTAGCTCTCATTCTAAACTCTGGAAATGACTTTCGAAAGAAAATTATGTGCTGTGATGCTGGTTACTGTAATTGTATAACAGAAAGATAGGGACTGTACAATTAAAAATCTACAGTACTTGGCTATTTTTGATGAATTGCATTTTTGAAAACATTTCAGCCATTCATTTTAGGCTTCCTGTTATTGCAAGCATATGTTACACTTTAGTATTCTAATATATTGGTATATTATTGTATCATAGCTATCATATGTACAAAATATTGATACTTTTATTGCCTGTTTATGTCATATAATATATATATATGTACATTTTATGCATTTACGTAGGTGGGGCTCTGAGCTGAATTGATATGCTAGATATTAAAAATTCAGGACTTTTTTCCATATACTTTACAAATATTTTGAATGTAAGTTGTACATATTAATGAATTTAGTTTACACAAAAAAATGATTTTAGAATTTCTAAATACATGGCATGGTGTATACAAGCATTTGCAATACATGTTGATGGATATCTAAAGAAATGTGTATACATGAAATCTTCAAATATAGGTGCGGCATGATTTAAACATTATTTTGAGATAAATAATGACACATTTGATAATAAAACATATTAAGATGTTGGTATATCTTTGTTTTCTAAGATGCAGTTATTAGTTGTATATATATCTTATACGTTATTTGGTTAAATCCACGTGTCGTCTTTGGTATTTCTTTTCTTCAAATTTTATCTTCTAACAATTCTAAGAAAAAAGACTCTTGAGGCGTTTCCTTCCTACGCAAGCTTATATATAATTCAAAATCCTGTATTCCAATTACAAATTTAATTCACTTGGCATTTGGCCATTTCCCTGAGCAAAAGGAAGTTCTATCTCATTCCTTTCTATTCTATTTAATTATTTTCTATTCTATTCTGCTGTTCGTACTATTTTGTGGCCAATGCGACTGTTGCAATTCTGTTGACCGGTCGGTCAATCGTTGTCAGCTGGAGTGGTTAGAGGCCCCGTCTGTTCCGCTGAAGGTCTTTGCCTGCATGGGTTCGAAACCCAGACCTGAAATTTTCAGTGGACCTTCAGTCCTTCTTGAGAAAAATCCCAGCTGGATGTCATTCTCATGAGACGTTAAGTTGGCAGCCTCTTGTATCAGTGTCTGTGCCGGGCAAGTAAAAGGTCCCTCACATGAGGTAAACCATAAAAGTGTACCATAATATGTTGAGGACAGCCACTCAACCCTTGTGAGTGCCAAAGACCGGTCTTACAGGGCTGCACCCTACCTTATTCTTTTAATCAAGTCAATCATAGATTGGTGTGATGTTATCCAATTAATTGTACAATTAAATATCCAGTTACCTAGATTCTAATAAACTGTCTGCAATTTTTAATTCATCAGTTTATCGGCATGGTCATTGATCAGTTAGATCAAATTAAAAGCGAAAATAAAATCCAAACAGGCCAAAAATAGACTGCTACTATAGATAGATCGTGGACATGGTTTTTCAGCTGAGCTTCACCGCCAAACAACTCTGGTGCATATCTCCTAGCCTTTTTCTCTGTCTATTGATCGATGCATCAAAATAGCTTCAATATTTAAGCAGTTGCTTTACGTAATATCTAGCATTTCTGGTGCATTTACGTTGTATTTGCCAAAATTGTGGTCTATTAAAGGCAAAATTGAGATGATTTGGTCATTTCTGTTTCCAACTTCCATGAATACTGAGTTGTGGAGATCGTGCTTTCATGTATTTTGGTGCATTTTTTGTTATTTTTGTGAATATTTGGTTAAAGTTAGAAGTTTTGTTGCCACATTATGTTTATCCAATTCTATTTAAACATTTTCTTTTTGTGCAATAATAAATTTATCCAAACAGATTTAGTTATGTATGATCCATCAACAAACAATCAATCAATCAGTCATTCAATGAATGAATCATCCATACAATGTATGTCCTTTGAAGTTCATTCCGGTCAATCCATCTATCAATCAACCCAGACCAACCTTTCAATCAAAAAGTCAATCCATGATGGATCCAGATTTCAAAGTTTAATCCTTTCATTCAATCAGTCCATCAATCTATCAAAGTCAATCTTTATATCAATCAATCAATCGATCAATCCATCTGATTACAATCTTACAATCCAATCAACCTGCCAAATCAATATGTTTAATCAATCTGTCAATGTTGCAATTTGTCATTGAAAATTGAAATTCCTCTCCCTTCAAGCTCCTTCTGCATGTCTCAGATTATGACATGCATAGCAAGCTGGCTCCTAGCAGAGACCTTGTTAATGTCAAAAATATCTGCCTTCACCACTGAGAGCTTGAGATGTTGGGCCTTCAACATAGATTACATTTAAGCTTCTGAATTGAAATAGGAATGGGATTGAGAATTTGTTGAGAGATGTGTTGATGGGAAAATCTAATTGTGGCATTTCTATGTTTAGATGGTATCTGTTTGCCTGGCCCCCCCTGGAGGTTATGTGGGATGGTGTATTATTATATTGATGCTTATAAATGTTTGAATGGTGAGCTCTGTAGAGTATCCACATTTGTCTTTTGCGTATTGGATTATGAATATTGTTCTGACTTATCCACTATTGTGTCGATAGCAAATACTTAATATGATTAATTTTCAAATTGTTGTCATTGTTTATATTGAAAGTTGACTAGGCATATATTTATGAAGGACATACATTACTACGGTGTTTGATGTAGCACAGAACTGCCATGTATTGCATAATAATAGGCTCATCACATTTAGTAGACAGTAGACACTGTCTGTACTTCATAGGAATTCCAATATACAATCCCTGCCGGGTATAAGATATCCCTGCCGGGTATAAGATACAAAAATCATGAGTGGCATGCTCACACCTGCAACAGCTAAAAACTCCTCCCATAGCTATGCCACTCACCTAAACTGTCCACCTATCCTTATTGATCTATCCTGTCCTTCTGATAACACCAAAAAGCAGTTCCACAGCTGTCTTATTTACGTTTTTCTATGGCAACTGTCCTCTGCCACCAGGGGCGCATGAATCTGCTCAGTAGTTCCGCTTATCACATCGCCAGGGACATGCGCCACTGCTCCATTTTCCCGCCAAAAACATTCACACACCTGCTGTGTAGGATTTGGCAATGTGCCAAAATATCACTTACCAATATACTTCCTGAACTCCATTCACATATTTTCCTGCTCACGTATTTCTCTACCATTTCAATCAAAGCAAATGCTTTCAGACAAATTGCAGATTTTTATCATTGCCCAATCAATCTTTCCAGTGCCATCACTGGGAATCTACCTCTTAATTTTCACATATAATGGGGGTCGGGAGGGGGGGCCAGCGCTCCATTCCCTAAAAATGTCCCTCAATGGGTATATCTAATAATATACAATATATAAACAATGTTAATTTAAAAGTAAATTTACAAATGCAATAAATGTTTTAAGATGACATCTTATGTGTACAAAACATAATAGGCCTATAAATCCTCACAAATTTGGTCTCCACTGTACTCCATAGGAGTTCCAATTATATGCATAATTTAAAGTAAATGTAAAAGTACAATAGATGTTTCATGTTGGCATCATATGTATACAAATTATGATATTGTGAGTTAGTGACAAACATACAATGTGCTTAATAAGATATCACATTAAACATCCAAAGCTGATGGTCAACAAGTGCAATAGATGTACTGAAGCTAGATATCATGATGTGTGCAATTACAAATGGTTATGGAGCCTTCATGATGCTAACAACAACACTGTGTGAAACTCATCCCCTGCAGTTGGCTACTGCAGTGGCTTGGAACCAAGGGTTAATATCAATCTTGGTGCAGCAGCCACCATCTAGATGCTACAGAGTTCAGCATCTAATTGTAGCTTGATAAGCACAGATCTTGGTGCTCTTGACATTTATCTGAACTAATGATTGAATGATGAAGGTAGTTTGTTGCCCTGCAGTACTCTATAACAAGTTTTTGGCCTCCAAACATATTCTATGTTCTGGTCTGGTCTGAGTCTAATGTTGAGGCTCCCAATAGCATTCATGCTGTGTACTTGTTATGGTTGTAATAACAGGGTCCCCACTGGACAGGGAAAACAGGGAAAACAGGGAAAATGGTGAAAAAAAATTCCCTGCAGGGAAAACTCAGGGAATTTGAAATTTGACCTGAAATTCAGGGAAAACACAGGGAATTTGGTTTTACATGTGGTAATGCGTGAAAAAAGCCCTCTATTTGAAGCAAAAATCTGTAAAGGTCATTGTTTTTGTTTCCTATTAGCGACGATATTGCCGCGATAACACAAAGCTAAGCCCGAATGAGGTCAGGGAAAATGTCCAGTGAAACAGGGAAAATTCAGGGAAAATACAGGGAATTTGCTCGCCAAATTTCAGTGGGTACCCTGAATAAAATGAGTCACTCCTGGTATTTTTGAACTGTCTGGAACGTTCTTATATGGTTATTAGTGGAAGATCATGTCTAAAATACAATACATTGGAGGTGTGTCTGGATGAGGCCTAATTATAGAGATTGTAAACACGAAATAATGGCATTTTGTTATGTTTTAGATCTTTTCATTACATCCTCTTTAGTGTGCTAAAACATGCGAATTATATCGTGGAAGTCCAATACCTTTGGGGATATTTCTTGGCTGAATTATATTATCAGTTGTTCACACATTTACTGTGAATTTAAGCCTTTTCTCCCCTGCATAGGCTCTGAAACATGTAAAATACACCATTCATTAATTTATATGAATATACTGAATGATGCATAGCTTCTGAGTTCGTTAAATGAACAACATACTTTGTTGAGTTATACATTTATACATTCATGCAGAATTGGAACAACACAATGAAATCAATAAACATTACACAATATTCATAGTATTTATAAAAAATATTCTTTGTTAGTACTTCAATCGATTGTTTTGTCTGATGCAGTTTGATGAATGTTGTATTGCTAGTACCATACATAGTACATACATGCGGTATTTATTGAAGTTCTACACTGGTATGGTGGTAAATTACCTGTGTTTGGATGTACGATGCTACACACATGTATTTTCTAGATTGCCAATAGTTGCAAGATTTGGAGATTTCACTGCATATTATGAAAAAGCCAACCATAAATATTACTCCTATAAATGTATAGTTTTGCTATTTCAAAATGAAATACACAGCCATTATATTGCTTTCTTGGTGGTATTTTAATAGAATATTTGATTAGACATCAGACTAACCTTGTTTGATTTTAAATTGACATTATTTCCTCAAGGCTCAGTGGCTCATGTCATAATGTTTGCTTCAAAATCTGAAATTGACTTGTTATTGACTAATTGGCAGGCTTGTCTAGATGGCTCTATAGATCCTACCTCATTTCGGTTGATTGATGGCCATTTCTACTGGAAATTGATTGGATTTGTGTGGAATTGGGCTAGTTCTGGTGACACTGCTTTTGAAAAGGACCAGTTTAAAACATGAAAAAGGGACTGGGTTTGTTTTTTGCTGAATGACAAACTCAGCTGGTCATATTATCTTTTTGGTATAGGAATGTTCCAATACCGATATTTGGCATCAGTATCGGTGGTATCGGCACCCAAAAACAGTATTGGTATAGAGCGGAGGCACTGCTCCATATTTAATGGTATCGGTATCGGAATGGTATTACCTATTGGATATCGATAGTATCGGCAACAAAAACTGTGTCGGTATCGGATCAGAAGTGAAAAAGTGGTATCGGTGCATCCCTATTAGGTACAATTAAATTCAATTATACAAAATCAGCTCTCCTCTCCACTCCGCCTCTCTCCAATCTGATCCAATCTAATCCAATCAAAATGACCTTGTGTCCATGCTAGCCATGCACTATTGTATTATGATGTTGATATGTGCAATTGATACTACAAGTCTAGATGCTGTATATATATCAATGGTCTACCACTGCCAGCCAGTCACCAACAGCAGTCAATATCTGTAGCATTGCCTAATGTTTTTGGCCTGAGGCACTTTGGCACTCCACACACCATTTTATAGGTGGCTAATGACCAGTGGCGTAACTGGGGGTTCGCGAGCGGGGGGGCACATGGGGGGGCACGCGATTCTCTGGGGGGGCACCCACTATACTAATTGTATATTTTAGCCAGAGTTGGAAAGTTCATATGGGGGGGCACCTGGGGGGGCACAGGTCCAATATGGGGGGGCATGTGCCCCCCCGTGCCCCCCCATAGGGACGCCACTGCTAATGACATTATTTGACCACAGTGTAATTCTTAGTAACCTAAAGCTACAATTTAGTGGTTTATTTTTCACCTTTGAAAGTGTGTCATATCATTAAGGTGTGAGTGGCTATGTTATTATATATACGTCAAGTGCATTGGGAGAAAAGAAAAAGTAATTCTATTGACAACTTGGTGCCATTATTGATACTTGGCAATGAAAAGCGTCCATGAATAAATCAATGACAGTTTTAAGATGTTATACAGTGCGATAGGTCCTATATATTATTAAGTGAATTCGATATGTATTCCTTTCATTGGGATTGTTTTCCTTCGATATGCAAATTTAGTTTTGTAGCTGACCGTTTGAAAATCTATCTATCTATCTATCTATCTATCTATCTATCTATCTATCTATCTATCTATCTATCTATCTATCTATCTATCTATCTATCTATTTATCTATCTATCTATTTATCTATCTATTTATCTATCTGTCTATTTATCTATCTATCTATCTATCTGTCTATTTATCTATCTATTTATCTATCTATTTATCTATCTAATAGTATCTATCTATCTATCTGTCCAGCCATGCTCAGATCAATATTGTACTTGTACTTGTAAACAAATTAGCATCTTGAATGTGACCAAATTGGATAAGAGCATGACTCATGCCCCATGATACTATAGTCCAGCAATTGTATGTAGTCATCCCTATATTTATGCTCTTTGCATGCATTGCCAGTCTGGCAGTGCCATAATTAGATTTCTAGTGTCTCCCAAAGGAGTTGTCATGTACTGTCCAGACAATATGCATGGTTATTGGTGATGCTGAGAATGATAGATGGTACTTTCAGACTGTACTTCAGCATAATCTATCTGTCAATCCATCTATCTACATTGTATTTATCTTGTGATGGCCTCGATCTCGGGCTACGTCTCTCCTCGCTGCATCCTCACTCCGTTCTTGGTCCGTCTCTGCTCTAACTCCTCACTCCATCTCCTTACTCCATCTCCGCACTCCATCTCCTCACTTCGTCTCCTTGTTCCATTTCCTCACTCTGTCTTCTCACTCTGTCTCCTTGCTTCATCTCCCCTCACTCCATCTCTTCTCGCTCTGTCTCTCCTCCTTCTCCTCCTCCTCCTTCTCCTCCTCCACCTTCTCCTCCTCCTCCTCGCTCCGTCTCTCCTTGCTTCATCTCTCCTCCTCCTCCTCCTCCTCCTCCTCTCCCTCCTACTTCTCCATCGCTCCTTCTCTCCTTGCTCCACCTCCCCTCACTCCGTCTCCTCACTCCATCCTAGCTCCGTCTCTGCTCTATCTCTGCTCTATCTCTGCTCCGTCTCTTCACTCCGTCTCTTCACTCCGTCTCTCCTCACTCCATCCCTCCTCACTCTGTATCTTCTCTATCACTGCTCCGTCTTTGCTCCGTCTACTCACTCCATCTCCCCTTGCTTCTCCTCCTCCTCCTCCTCCTCCTCCTCCTCCTCCTCCTCCTCCTCCTCCTCCTCCTCCTCCTCCTCCTCCTCCTCCTCCTCCTCCTCGCTGCTCCTCCTCCTCGCTGCTCTGTCTCTCCTCTTTTAGATGTCCTTGTATCAATTCTAGCCTTGCCTGTCACAGCATCCTTGGCCAGACCTTCCCTTTTCTTATGCTATCTTGTTTGTCCTTGAGCTGCTGAAGTTGTCATTGCCATTGCTATGCCTCTGCAGCTCAAGACTGCATTAAACATTAGTGGAGTGGAAAAGGCATTTGAAAGACAGCAGCAGCAGTGAGTGTTTAAATATTGCAATCTTCAAGTTGTCCAAAGATTCTTCAATACTTTGAAAGCCTTTGAGTTTGCTGCATTGTACCATACTTCTGAGTATGTGTGTTGTTCAAATGTTCTGTTCCATTCTATTCTATTATAAATAATAATTTGAGTAATTCCTTTATTCTGCTCTATTAGATATCTCGAGCATTTGAAATCTCAGTTTCTCTTGATTGCACGCAAACCGCCGGCTTGTTCAAAGACAGAATTTATTCTAATCTATTCCATTCTGTTCTATTCTATTCAATTCTGCTCCATTGTATTCTGTTCCATTCTATTCTGTTATATTCCGATCCTCTCCATTCTAATGAATACTATTATATTGCATTTCATTCCATTCTATTCTATTGAATTCTATTCAGCTCTTTTCCATGCTATTCTATTTTATTCTATTCAGATATTTCTATTCCATTCTGCTCTATATATTCAGCTATTTTCTATTCTCTTCTCTTCTACACTGTATTCTATTCTATTCTTTTCTTTTCTATTCTATTCTATTCTATTAGATTCAGTTATTTTCTATTCTATTCGATTCCATTCTATTCTATTCTATTCTATTCAGCTCTTTTCTACTCTTGACATGATTGAATAGAACGAACATTAGGTTTCTAAATCCTCATTTCTCTGATTCTCTTGACAATTTACCAGCCCTCAGCAGCTGCTCAGTCTGATTTCCAGACAGACTTGGCGTTTTAAAGCTTTCTAATAAATGAAACTTTAACCCAGCCCCATGCCATGTCGTGATATTGATAGTCTGTTCTGGATTATGCAAACTGAATTACATCTGTTGGGATGGTTTATATTTCCTGTGTCTGGGCTGTTGTGTTATTAGAACTCTGCATATTTCTCAAATACATGTAGAGATTTGATATATGAAGTCTGGTATGGATCTATATTTGGAAATCTAAGCTGTCAGTGTCAGTGGTCTACTAGGTCTGGAATTTTGAAGTTTCTTACATTGCAGTCTACCAGTCTGCCATAATTTGTGACGTCATACTTACTTTATCTATGACGTCAGTACTGTGATTCGATCGATTTCCTTGGACTATAGTTGGAGTTATGCCATTTGTAGTAGCCTCTGATGATAGCTGACTGGTCTTTGAGAGCTTGAACTGGTTGTGTGTCCTCTTTTTCTATTTCTACTTCTTCTTGTCCTACAGTTCTTTTTCTTTCGTCTTCTTCTTCCTTCCTTCTTCCTTCCTTCTTCCTTCCTTCTTCCTTCCTTCTTCCTTCCTTCTTCCATCCTTCTTTCTGCTTTGCTCCTGATTCTCATTCCTGTCTCTCTCTCTTCCATTCCCCTTTCCTCTCCCTCCTTAAATATCTTCTTCTTAGAACTTCTTCTTCTTCTTCTTTCCAACTTCTGTTCTTCTCCTTCCTGGTTTATGGTTCTTCTTCTTCCCTGAACTTGTCTTCCTTCTTCAATTGATGCAAGCAATTCATCATCTCTAATGTTGTAAAAGGTGTCAAACGATGTATCAAATTCGAATATTTTGACCAAAATCCTTCTATCACTTGATTCACTTCCCAAAACTCTGCCAATACTCTGTTATAAATTAATAATTAATGACAGTCCCACACTTTATGCAGTTACAGACTGTGCCAAAATCCTTCTATCACTTGATTGAAGTTGATTCCCACCCAAAATAGTCTGTTATAAAATATAATGGCAGTCCCACACTTTATGGAGAACTTTACAGACTATGATTTTCAGAGTCAGCCTGAATTTGAAATATTGTCAAATTGTTACAAAAGCATCCAGCCATCACTGTGAATTCCCTAGGCTAGACTGTCTGGATTTCGTGATCAAATGATGGTGCTGCAATCAACAGATATGGAGGTGGATTGTCACTAATTAAAATTAATCTGCGCTCTCTCTTGATGGAGTGATATTGCCATTATTGAGGCAGATGCTGTGTTGGTGATGTTGAAGCTGTTGAGGCTGTTGAATTTTGAAGTTGGTGTTGTGTTGATGCTGTTGTTACAATGTATTATAGTTGCTGTATGGTTTGGTAATGCTTTTGGTAGTTGATTCTCTGTTGGTGTTGCTTTTGGTTCTGGTAAACGATTTTTTAGATTTCGGAGGAGGAGTGAAAGATGTCATATCCCCACATTTACTATGCCTTCAATGATTCGTGTCTATGTACTTGAGTCATATATATCCTCTATTTAACATGCCATAAATCATATTTTAGTGAATGAGTCATTACTTTCATGTGTCATGAGTGGATCGAGTGATGTCAGTCATGTCACGCGTCTCTATGCGATCCATTTCCATGTAAAAATATGACTTTATTGAATTTCGTAAAGAGTGAAAAGTAATCACTCAGATATCCTTGACTGTAATATTAATGCTATACTTGAAAGTTGGAACTCATGATAATAAAGACAATCTCTCAGTGGGGGAATATCAATGGTAAAGACAAATTTGAAGAATTTGTACAGCACCATTTCCAGTAAGACTTCTATTGGTTCTATTAGTGCTTCTGGTATTTCCTGCTATTCATGCTAATATCTATTGCTGTTGATATCTGCTTTTGGAATTGCTGCTGCTGCTGCTTCTGCTGTTGCTGGGAGTTTTATGTGGACCATCCCTCATGAAATGATGGCAACTGAATTGCCTTATGTGATTTTGTTGGACTGATCTGTCATATTACATCATCCACAGATCCCTCCCAAACTTTTGTATGGTATTAAACTTGTCCCCTTATCAATTACAAGTCTCTGACAAGTCTCTGACAAGTCTGCTAGAAGTCTCTGACAGGTCTTCGACATCCAACAAATCTCTCAGAAGTGTTAAAGCTGATGCCGCTGTTGAATGTTTTGATGGCATTAGTTACAGAGCTTAATGAAGCTATAATCGGAGGTGTTTTTTAATACGATTTTTAAAAATGTGATTTTTACATTTTTTCCGTCGGATAAGGAATAATTTGAGTGATTTGACGAATTTCTTTATCTAAATTTTATCAGTTGCGCTTGTGTATTTGACATTGTTATGAACATGATAAATATAATGCTCGCTTTGGACTAGGGCGGTTGAATCTCCAGGTCTATGTTTTGATAATTTGTACGCTTATTGAATTGCATTAAAGTCCAACTGAAAAATAGATTGACGTCTAAATGCTAATTCATTACGGCGACGTCATTGGACCATTGTCGTGATAAACAAACACATGTCGAAATAATAAATATCGAGAGGAAAACTTCTTTTTTCATAATTCAAATTACATAACATTGTTATCTACATACATATATCCCACGTGACCTGTATAACAAAGGATGAAATTAATCATAAAATGTCGATCGATATTATATTATGTATTCAGCCATCTTCAACTGTACTCTTCTTGTTTACATACGAAGTCTGTACAGATGTTTCTTTTTAAATCTGAATATTTTCCAAATATAAATTCATATTTCAGCCAACTACGTCATTGGGTTGTTATCAATGTATTTCAAAACCTCTATAGATTGTCTTCTTTTGTAGTTAATAAGGATTTTTTAAAAGATTATTTTTTCATCTACTGTTACATTCATTGTTTTGTTACACACATTTACAGAATCCAATAATATATGTATTTTTTTATTTTTTTCTATATTACATTGTTGTACAATTGATCAATGCGACACTTCTGAGAAATAAGTATTTCATTATCTGAGCCTACCTTTAATAGTAATGAAATATATAACATAACTTGCTTTCAAAAATAGCTTTTTTCACATCAAAAGTTTTTCAAGCAGAAAAAAAAGCAAATTTTTGATTTGTAATTGCCTTCAGCCATGCCGGGATGTGGTTTCATTTTTACGAAACAATAATTTTCAATGAGCAAATATAATGAGATGTCAGGTGTCATCTGTGGCACTCAGTTCTAATACCAATGGAACCATAACCATTGGATACTTATGCTTGCCTTAACATGGACACAGAGCATAACGGACGACCAATTTTTAATGTCGCAGTCCGATGATATGTCGTTTAAATGTCATCCATTGAGAAGATGAACTATGTTGGGACTTCATCCCAATGCATGCACATTACGTGTAGGGCTGTAGGCCTATCTATATTGTGTCAGTCTAATGCTACAATTTATAATTAACAAGCAATCTCCATTCTCCGATTCAAAAATTACACCAATTGCTGCAACAAATTGGCATTTTTTCCAAGTAAAACTCAGCAATGATAGACATTTTTAGTCTAACCAATGAACAATGTTGAATATAATGAAACAAAAGTGACCTTATTACAGTTATTGAATTTTTTCCCCTGTTAATGACACGATGATTGTACAAAATTGTTTTGTGTAAAATTTAATTTAGTATTCCTTTTTTCTTGTTTCGCTTCAATAGGCTATCATCATAAGTAAATTGTCTTTGTTATGCCGCATCACGAAACATCAATGACCGAAAACTAGAGTCATATTTGTACATTTGTATTATAGACAAGAAATATATAGACAGACAGACTGGCCGATAAATATTCTGAAGATGGTTGGGTAGACAGATAGAACATAGATAGATGGACAGATAGATAGATAGCATAAAGATACAATTATAGCTGCTAGACAAAGGTACCACACACAGTTTTGAGTTTTGAACAAATATTAAATATTTATCCTGATAATAACTATTTCACATGTTTACTTGTTTTTTAAACATAACCTTCCAAACAGGTGCACAATTTACTATACAAAGAATTTAAAATATTGGGAAATATTAATGAAGGAAAAAAAAAGTTGTGTATTTCCAACCTCAGCAGTGGATACATATGGACCCTATTGACTCTTTAATCCTAACATGTATGATATATATGTATCTGACCAGAATATTAAGTCCAATTTGTGCGTGGGTAGTTGTATGTAGTTGTATATTGGGATGAAAATATCAATAAAATGTAGCCAGAATGATATGGATATTACCATATGTTATAACAACATATAATAATCCATTGGAGTATGTTCTATGTTGAAATTGTGAGCTTATACATATGCAATAGAGATAGCCATCTCATAACTTTTATGAACGATTTGAAATCAAAAGTGCCAGATTCATAAAATGTGAAATCAAATATATAGTATCAATGTTTCATTTAAAATTTGACAATAATATTCAGGTTGTTGACATTTTAAGTTAATTATAATGTGGATATATAGACAGGAGTGTGTGATTGTATGTCAGTAACATTTCACAAAATTCTATTCAGATTAAAATTGTATTTAAACTCATTTATGATTCTGCAAATGACTTTATTATACCACCAACTAAATGTGTAAGCTGTATCAACATGATGATGACATTTAGAATTCAACAGACAGTTAAGCTAAATAATAAGCATATTATATGATTTTAATATTTTGGACAGAAAAGTCATTCGTTTAATTCTGGATGGCTTTCTATGGATTTGGGAAATGGGATATTTTTCTTCTTGTCTCCTTTGGAATAAAAAATGCTCACAATATTGTGGATGAATTCCTCTCTGTGTACCAAACCAGCATACCCCAACATTTTCTTAGTACTTTATACACCATCACAAAGTATTTGATCCAGTTGATGATGTATTTTGACCATTGTAAAAAAAACTGACCACTTTTTTGATGCACACTGAGCATTTGACAATGTCAGTCACCTTTTCACCTATGTTGACTTCTGTTGATTGAGTGCACATGAGCTGGTTGTGGTGTAGCTAATTAACGACACAGATGTGTGGATTTTTAAGATCCTAACTTTATTGGCCATCACGAGTGAAGACCTGTTATATCATGAACATGACCTGCTTATTAACATGTGGTCATTTCTGTGTCACCAACATGTTTTCATGTTTGAATAAATTAAACTTATACATGACATTTGTTGGTGTCACCAAGATGTGCATACTCATGAGTCATGACTGTGTCATAAACACTGTATCATGTGTCCTACAACAAATGTTGACCTGTCATGGCATTGTCACATTCAGTGTCATGGCAACTCTAATTGGGTTGAAATTAAATTTATATGATATATCAATGGTGAAGTGAATTAAAACTATGTTTCAATTAAATTCATTCTTGTGTTAAAATGTCTTCTTCTTTTGGATTTTCAAAACTTTTGAAGTTCAAGTAATCTAATACAGCAAGTATGCAGATTCTCTAGAAATGCTCTGACTGCAAACTACATTATGTGACAGTTTATTGACTATCATGCATTCTTACACAGCTATTACATAACTTGCATTGTCTGTCTAGTTCCTATGTGTCTATCTGCACACCTTCATACATGACTGTCCATAAATCCGTTTCATTAGCATTTCCTCTGCATTCTGTCCATCTGTCCAGTCTATCTGTCTATATCTGTCCTTGTCTCTGTCTTCGTCTATTACTGTGGCATAGTCTGACCATCTGTCTGTTTATATGCAATGAATGGCTCATCAGCATGGTAGTGTAATATATACAATTGTATCAAACCATCAACAAACCGTTATCTATATCATTATGAGCCACTTTGTAGGATTTGGGCTTCTTGATAGTCTTTTTAATGAAATTGAATGGATATGATCATGGAGGTAGAATAAATATATCTTTTTCTGCTGCTTCCGATCTGCTGACTATGACATAAAATAACATCAGTCTGAAATTATTTCTGAAGGTTCCTTTACTGTGTTGTTTTCCTGTATGAGTTGTCTCCTTCCTTGAGCTACTCCTAGAATAGGTACAAAAATGATGGACATTTTGGACACAAGAGTCCAATCTTTTGTTGTGAAGAACTGAAGATGTTCTGTCAATAATTTTTTTGTGTAAAATTGATTGTTTCAAGTTTACCCCATTCTAAAAACAGTATTTGTCAGAAAATTTAAGTACTTTGCTGAAGTACCTTAGTACATTGTCTTGCTGCTGAAGCTGATGTAGCTGTCTGAATCAGTAAAATCACTGGACCCTAATAAGTTCAAAATGCCTGGTTACTTCTCACTGAAATAGAATAATGAAGCAGTTCTGCTGAAAGTGTGCATTGGCCTGTAAACTTGTCAATACATTTTCAGGTGAGGATGGAAGTTGCATCCAAGGCTCCAATTATGGCTAACATTGTGGTGCAGTGTATTGCTGGTATTTGAATATGCCTGTTTTGTGTCTAAGCAGACTATGTTGGAGTCACTAAAAATTTCTTCTGGGAGCCAATCAAGATAGGCATGAAATGCAGAACTAACCTATGTGAACAATGTATGCAACAGCAACATATATATGGAGTAACTTATATACTGTCTCTTCCATAAGTAGGAATGTAAATGTATTGGTAAAATTATACATGTGGGACTCAACAATTGCTCACCGATACCGATTTATGTAGCTTGAGTATCTTTAATTTGGCCAGCATAGACCACAGACACACAGATACTGATGTTGATATCATCCAACAATACATGTATATAATAAAATTGGATGTAATATCATATTAGGTAATATGTAGTTGCTGTGGGTATCAATTAAGACTGTTGATTTCTTTGATGTTAGTCCATTGATCTTGCATCCAAGACCTGAGACTCTGAGAACATTGGGAAAGAAAATGGGCATTGATCAAAGACTGTGGGGGTGCTGTGTTGTTGTTGGGCATATATAAGGATTTATTATACTGCATATATATCTAGTTTGGAATATATATATACATGTGGTATAAGAAAGGTTTAACTTGAGTACATTTTGCTGCTATTGCCAGTTTGGTTCTGCAAGATTTTCACTTCATATTGGATTTATAATTGCATCGATCGTGGATATAAATAGCAATATTTTGTCTTCAATGGTTCAACCTCGAAGATTCTAATATCTCTAAAGGAAATATGTATCGCAAAAAAACCATTTTGATACTGCAAAAAACCACTTTAGTACTGCAAAAAAAAAACAGTTCAGCACTGTGAAAAACCACTTCAGTGCTGCGAAAAACACTTTTAGATTCTCTGCCAACCACTTTGGTGCGATGTCTACTTACGTACTCCCGAGTGCCATTATATCTAAACAAAATTTTCACTTTCAAAAAGTATTATCCGCATTTCCTCAATAATATTGACTTAAAATTATCATTCACTGCCAAAGTATTGCACCTTTTATGCCGCCTCTGTCACTTAAATTACCATTAAAATTGCAGGTTGTATGAGGCAGGAATCTCTGTCAGACCTTGCCCCATTGATGAAACACCTCTCCTGTTATTCTCCTTCATTAAACATTGATCAGATTGTGATGTTTTTGTGTAGAGTGTGTTTGTGTGACCCACACCATTAGCTAATCAATCTGAGTAATTTACATAAGGCAGCAACCAACACAGTTAACACATTGAAGAGAGTGCATTCTAGGTCACCACATGTTTTACTGGCCTTTTAGACCTTTTGGAGAATACCAATTACCTAAAGTTACTTCAGAATTACTGCCATTTACTATTTAATAATGTGTATATAGTTATTCAATACATTGTATTTGCACTACCAGGGCATTCTATGTCATCCTTTACTTGCCTTTAGACCTTTTGCAGGTTATCAGTTACCCTTACATGCTTGGAATTACTTCCATTGACTCCAATTTACAATTTAAGGATTTTTTTTCCTTCAATTATTCAGCATTCACAGTATCAAAAAACGTTTTAATGCAGTTAGAGGTGGACAGTAAAATTGAGATAATAGATAAGAAATAGCATAAAAGCATATATTTGTGATTCTCAGGAAACTTTTTACTTTTGTCGCTTTGGCTTATTCCTCGATTCAGGTATTCGATTTAAGTCAGATGTTTTTGTATCATCCATTGCGAGTTGTTTAATTAGTGATAGAATATATTGGAAGAAAAAATAATTTTGGTTTAATAGCTGAATTTGCTTTAAAATTTTTTTTTTTTATCAAGTTTTATTCAACATCGTGTGTTCAAATGCGGAGCTCATCGATGAGCCCATATATCATTCATTGCCAATTTGCTAAATTGTCTTTTATAATCTGATAATAAAAATCTATTATGAATAATGTTTTGTAATAATATTGATTATGAATTTATGTATTTTTTATTCATGAACCTTTTTTTAATTTTCAGGTAAGAAAGTCTTTTTGAAGTTT
The DNA here is from genome assembly GCA_026936325.1 of Platynereis dumerilii. Lineage (NCBI taxonomy): Eukaryota > Metazoa > Annelida > Polychaeta > Phyllodocida > Nereididae > Platynereis > Platynereis dumerilii. The sequence continues at coordinate 37,786,721 of JAPTHN010000005.1, forward strand.
AATGGGTTACATCAAAGAAGCGTCAATCCAGGTAATGACTCTTAATGTTCAATACAGGTGTTTTCAAGGTGAAATCAGGATGCCACTTTCCATAAGTGAATATGAACTTTTATGAGGACTAAATGGGTTATGATTTATATTGATGGAGGAATGTCAGACATACTATTAGGTGGTATGTGAATGGTGAATGATAGTCGTCGCTGTTGTATGTATTTTATCAATTGACCGACGGTGAAAGTATTGTAATTTAGGGTAATTAGAAGTTTCGTCCAATAAGGTTATTGCAATATTCCTAAAAAAGTGAGAAACAATTAGTTAAAAAAAAAGGTCATTGTTTTCATTTTGAAATTAAATTTGAAAAATTATCTTGGAGTGGCCTTGGTGGAGATAATTTTTCTGCCAATTATCTGAAAAGATTACCTTGCTCACTAAATTTCACACAAATAAATAGCGACACCGCAAGATCGCCCAACCAGTACTTCATAACGGCATTGGTTTGCTGGCTTAATGAGTCATTAATGACTTATTCGAAATTACTAGCCATTCGATATGGAAAATTACTGGAGAAATCCTGATCACCGTACATTTGATTAGATAATTGAAAATCGAAAATCATCGCTGAATTTGGTTGTTTCAAGGACACATGCAGCATCTATTTTGCGAATTTACTGATAATTAGGAGAAATAATCAGTGTTATTGTTCTTAAAATTAAATTAAAAGTGAAATTAAATGTACATGGTCGTGAAGATTCGTGTGGCGTTCTGAATCAGAAATTTTCTCAAATATAATATCCTTGAAGTTTCTCTAGAATTAATCATGAACCAAAAATATAAATGTTTTCGATTCAAGTTCAGCTGCTGACTTTATATCAGTTTTGCTTTTGTGATGCCATAGAATTTGATTAAATGTCTATATGCTGTAGTATTTAGGATTTTCCATTTTGTGAAAGATGTTTGTAACAATTTAACATACAGGAAGGATTTCATTAGATTTTCATATTTGTATAGATCTACCTGATAGAATTGAATATTTTTCAGTTTCATGTCAATAAATGTTGATCTATGAACTCACAGAGAATAACACAAATTTTTCATTCCTTTAAGAAATCATCAGAGCTTTTATATAAGATAGATGTCCATGTCTGATGTTACACTATAACTTCAAATTAAGTTGGTGACATTTCAAAATATTCAGATAAAGTCTCATTTCATAGCATGACCAATTGATGAGGTTTGACCCGGTCGAGACCTTCGGAGAACTCTAGAATAAGATGGTTAAAAATCTCGCTTTGCAGAAGGCTTTGGTTGATTAATTTGTCGCTATTGTAAATGTCCTTAGGTATATGAGTCGATTTTGGTTGTTGGGGACTGAATGAATTGAATCTGCATGGAAGTCAATTGTGTTGAAATCTGATATTATAGAATTGAACATGAACACCAGGCTATCAGGAGTGAGGTTAGCTGGTTGAGGTTTTATAAACCTAGTTAGTTTTGTTTGATCTTATTTCTGGAGTCAAACTTGATGTTCTATCTCAATGAGTCAAATATCGTTGAGTCGAATGACTCTAAATCTGCATGAGTCATATAGATATTTTTTCTTCAGGCTGTAAGTTTTCAATATCTTACACGTCTAGTGACTTGCACCTTGGAATTGCAAGTTTCCTGCCATCTGTGGCGGTCGGAAACTTAAAATTAAATTCAAGATGCTTCGCCTTTTTGAAGGCTGAAGTTTCTTGATGAGATTCTGGTGTCAGCGGGCTGCGGAAAATAAAGGAAGTTGTGTGTAATTCAAGGGTCGTTTTGACTCGTTTGTATGCGGCTGAAGCCTCCTGACGACGGCCGCAAGAAAGACTGTAAAAGGACTGTAGCCTTGATTTCATTCATTCTCGAATCTGCTACCAAATTCTCGCTCCAGTCTCCGCCTAACTACCTGATTCTGTCTGATTTTCTCAGATTCTTTCAAATTCTTTCAAATTCTCTTCGCTTCCTCCAGAATTTTTCCCTCTCAAATGCACTTACCCTACCAATTCTAGAGTCTGTGGTTTACTTAGGAATATAATCAAATATATTGCCTAATATAGGCTCTCTGAAGTCTGAATTGCCTTGCTCTGGCATAGGTCTGAAGTGATTTCAGTCAGAGAGGTTTGACTAAGTTATTCCGTCGGCAGACATAGTAGTAGTCTTTTGGATAAGCGGAAACATTTTTTAAACAGATATTTACACGTTTCTGATCTTTTATAACCATTTTATGAGATATTTTGAAGGATAACTAACAAAATCAATGAAAATGCATATAATTTCCATCAAACTGAAGAAATGTTTTAAAAATGCTATTTTAAGATATCACAAGATATAAACATGTTATGGAAACAGCAGTGATATCTTTTTTTTTAAATGCTGGAGAAAATTCGTGAAATAGCTGCAAGTCTTTACATGTTACTTCATGTTTACTCGTGTTCGCACGAAGGTGGCCTAATTCCCTTGGTGTTACGTCAATATGAGGAAACGCTACATTGCCCTTTGTTTTAGGAAGCGAGTGCAGTGACAGTGCACATATCAAGTGTAAATTCTCGATTCAGCTTTTTCCTCCGATTGCTTTTTTCTCTTTTTGTGTCAGCACTGCTTTTATCTCGATTGCCTTGAGATTACAAGGGGCGAGGTTGCCGCTGCCTTGATATTTAGCTGACCTACGGTAGACCTTTTTCCACCAGGTTTCTCCTTCTTTTCTGCCTCGTTTCCATTCGGTTTCCACCCAGTTTCCACTCGGTTACTGCTGGTTTCCTTGAAGTCCTTCTGAACTTTCTTCCCTGGTAGTTTCTCCTTAGATTTTGTACACAATTAAGGTCATCGGGCTCTTCGTCAATTTTGCTGCCTGAAATTAGCGATACTTGCTGTCCAGAAGATTTCATGGATATTTTGGCAAAGAATAAAAAATCTGCAATGAGATATCCTTGAAGTCAGATATTCTAAATCAGCAAAGTCATAAAAAATGTGGCTTCTTGACCCATTCCATGACTCTTATGCAAAAAATACATATAAAATTCAACAGCACACTCATATATTTGAACCTTTTAGTGGATGTCACTGAAGGTCTCATATTGTATCTGCTTCCCTCTCCCCCATACAAATGTTGTGCCATTTTTCCAAAAAATATCATAAAATTCACCAACATCCACTGCTGACTACCACAAATTGTACCCCTTAGATCTGCCTCCTCCCCTCCTCTACCCCCTTTCCCTCCTCCCTCTGAGATCCAGACCTTCACATCTTCAGATCTTTAGAGGTTGAAGAGCCTTGTTATCAAGTTTGACCCAAGGAATGTGACACCTGACATGGTTTCTTAGAGATCAATGATCCTCCTACTGCTGTTGACCTAATTGTGCCTGCTGCAGCTCCTGGTATGGATTGTGCAGGATCCATTCAACACACAACTATGTGACAACTGCCACAAGGCTGCAATGCCTGCTGCTGGTTTGTTGTTGCCCTTGTGTTGTTTCCATGTACATGTAACATGATTGCATAGAATTGCTGAGGTTGTTGTGTTGTGGTCAATTGCAATGCTGCAATTGCTACATACAATCTCAGATGGTTACATGTGCAGAAGGCTAAGCAAGATGAAGACTCAGACTCAGACAAATTTTATTTATGCTCAACAGTGCTTGAATTATCAATATTAGAAAATATATTAGAGAGAGTCAATGGAACTCCATGTAGGAAAATAATTGCCGCTGATAAGGAGTTGCAGAAGGGCACTGTTGGCCATTCTCAAAGCCATCGCACCGCGATAAGCAGTCTATCTCGGCCTCGATGCCATGTTTTGATGGCCTCGACCTCCGTCTCAGACTTGACGGCTCATGCCTCGGTGTCGGGCTCAGCCTCACATGTCGACTATATACACATGTACAAATCATCAATTCTGCATGGTGCATATCCCTGCGTACATCAGTCTCTCCCATTTCTCTCTGCGGTGCTATGAAATCTGAGATGTATGTCGATACCTCTCAGTTAAAGTTTACTTTCTTCGATTTTTACAATAATTGTTTTCCAAGTTTTCGAACCGACATCATGTTACTTTAGTCACTGCGGCTGGTTATTCGATACGCGCATGCAACTTTGCAACTGTCCATGTATACAGGTACATGTACATGTATCTTGTATATAGGGCTGGTTCTGCAACTGCACATCTGTATAACATTCTGCAATGTACAGTAGCGGACAAAAGTTTAGGCCACATCAATTTTTTGGCAATATTTGGGAAAATAGGTGCTCAGCTGAAAAATTTCTGCATGGATTTTCTTGCCTATGTGTCAGGGAAGTTCTACAAGAGAGAAAACTTGATCTATTTTTAGCACTTCCTTGAATATGTGTGATAAACAAGAATTTCAGGTGGTCTAAACTTACGTCTGATGCTTGCCTGCATCCACAAAGGCCCTTAATGACATTGTGCATTACCGGAAAGGTGGCTAAATTATTCAATGTTATTTTAGACAAGTTATTCCAACATGTTTCATGTGATTTAAAGGCAATTAGTCATGAAACAGGAAAAAACACAGTTTTTAATAATTTTTAAAAATTTCAACTTAGGAGGTAATAATGGTGATTCAATGAGCCAAAATTGTTTATAAATAAATGGTCAACTAAAAACAACTAAGAAAATATGTGTCTGACACATTTTCATCCTTCTAATGGAGTATAAATGCACTTGACACCCAGTCATACTGCAAAAATTGTGTTTTTGCCTGGTTTTGTCTAAGAGACTCCAATTTGAAGCATCATAAAACAGTGAAAGGAGAGTTTTCATTCACCTGAGTATGTGTCCTGATAAAATCAAACAACTTTTGTTTGTTCGCTTTACTTATGATGAAACTACAGCCACTTTTATGGAAGGCGTAAATCTGGTCCATTCATTAACATTATGTTTCAGTACACTTTCCAGAGTGGCGTCTGTAATTTTGTCTGTACTGTGGGAAAAGAACAAAAGTTTGTTGATTTTATCAGGACACATACTCAGGTGAATGAAAACTCTCCTTTCACTGTTTTATGATGCTTCAAATAGGAGTCTCTTAGACAAAACCAGGCAAAAACACAATTTTTTGCAGTATGACCGGGTGTCAAGTGTATTCATACTCCATAAGAAGGATGAAAATGTGTCAGACACATATTTTCTTAGTTGTTTTTAGTTTACCTTTTGTTTATTAACAATTTTGGCTCATTGAATCACCATTATTACCTCCTAAGTTGAAATTTTTAAAAATTATTGAAAACTGTTGTTTTTTCCTGTTTCATGACTAATTGCCTTTAAATCACATGAAACATGTTTGAATAACTTGTCTAAAATAACATTGAATAATTTAGCCACCTTTCCGGTAATGCACAGTACCATTAAGGGCCTTTGTGGATGCAGGCAAGCATCAGACGTAAGTTTAGACCACCTGAAATTTTTGTTTATCACACATATTCAAGGAAGTGATAAAAATAGATCAAGTTTTCTCTCTTGTAGAACTTCCCTGACACATAGGCAAGAAAATCCATGCAGAAATTTTTCAGCTGAGCACCTATTTTCCCTAATATTGCCAAAAAAATTGACGTGGCCTAAACTTTTGTCCGCTACTGTATGTGTGGGCCTCTCTGCTCTTCATAATACCTACACAAACCACAACTAAAGAGCCAAAGTAGCGCAGAAAGATAAAAAAGCTCGCTTGCCAAAAGAAGTGGGAAGAATGTGGGTAGAAAATAAGGTCTTGGAGTAAAGATATACTAGATAGTAAACGCTATGCTGAAACCATTTCTCTCGCCCGATATACAAAGTGTATGACTTTGCCTTCTTATAAAAGAGAGAGCTTAACTTTACTTCACATCGCACAAAATAATCCAAAGTAAAAAGTGCACGCTGTACTCAAATTGAGAAAACTCATAGTATGAAAGCTTCTTTTGCCTTTCAAGCTCCAACTTAGCTTCACCACTGCTACTTTATTGAAGACACTCAAAATGCGCAAAGTAAAAAAAGATGTGCAAACGAAAAAACTGCAGACGAGACAATAAACGAGACGCAGTGTTAAAAATTAATGAGATGTTCTGCGCAGACATGATGCTGCTCTCAGAGAGAGAACTTGCTATTTTTTGCTGCAGTAACTCCCAACTCCCAAGCTCTTCGCTTCCAATATGTTGCCAAGAGTATCGTCCTTAGAGAATGTTCGAAAGGTTTTCAAGTGTGCGTTGGTGGAGCATATATATTTTGGTTCTCAACTCTGTTGTTCTTAGTTTTTATGACAGGTTTGCTTCCATTTATAGATTTTTCATTAATGTGTCACCGGTTTAATTTGTTTTTTCTTCTTTGAACGATCAGATACCATCAGCCATTAGATATTTTGAGTTACGACAACATCATTGCTGGTTCATCGTTTAATTGATTCTATGAAAAAGATTTCCATCCCGGTGTTAGATGCCATTTTGACATTTCGAGCAGATTGGTAGATAAAGCCAACCGTTTGATAAGCATTTCTTACTGAATTCTCATCAGAGTTTAATTCCCCTTAGATTTGGCCGCTTTGCCCTAAATACCCTTAAGCCAGATGTAGTTTGCTTTGTAGAATTGAGCTAAGAATGGCATTGATCTCCTGTCATGCTAGACGACTCTTTAAGAGCGGATGATGGGGATATGATGGCTGGTTGATTTGCTAAACAAATCCACATTCTGTCTTCTTGTCCCTCAGTGACACTGCAATGTTTGTGGACCACTCTATATCTGTAAAGGCTTAAATGGTCGTCTCTCGTGTGGAGGCTTTAATGTCGCTGTAAGAGTTGAATATATATCTCGACAACGCTGACAAATGCATTTCTTGATATGGCGTTGTGTTTTTCTGCAATGGTTTAAATGGCTGAATTAGCAACGTCAATGTCTCTGTAACAGCTTCAATGTTTCTATGATAATTTCACGGTCTCGATAATGGCTTTGATAGTAAGCATATGGTCTAAATGTCTCTTCACAGCTTCGATGTTTTTCTAATGGCTTTTACGGTTGTACAAGGGCTTGACTGACTACATAATGGTTCAAATGACTATATGATGGTTCAAATTACTACATAATGGTTCAAATGACTACATAATGGTCCAAATGTCTTTTTGAGGGCTTTGGTGGCTGAATTAGGGCTTCAATTCTCTGTGGTGTAGTGTGAGGCTTCGGTGTCTCTACAAAAGGCAGTGTAATGGCTTAAATGCCTCTACATGAAGGTATTCGGTGTCTCTGTACTGGCTTCAGTGTCTCGGTGATGGTTTCATTCAATGTCTCTACCGACTGGTACCAAGTCTTCAATATCTCTGTTAAGACATCAATGTCTCGGTAATGATTTTCATGTCTCTACCAAGGCTTCCATGTTTGTGAACCTTTCAACATCTCTGTTACGTCAGTACAACATCTCCGCAAAGGCTCCAGAATGTCTCCACAATGTCTCGATGTCCCTGATATGAAGACAAAGGATTTAGCTTATGTCATATGTCATTGAAGTTGAGCATGGTATCATAGCTGTAATCTTGGTATCAGGAGGAATTAGTAAGCGGCTTTACTTCAATCCGTGGATGTGCACTACTTGTCAAAAAGGTTTACTCTGGATTCATTCAGATCTGCCTGAGCTAATGATGGATCAGGAGTCCTGTAAATATGACAAAATAGGGTTGTTTGACTTGTGTCAGCCATTAACTTGGTTGAATCAGCCATTAACTTGTTTCGGATATCGAGTTAAGTTAGGCAAATGATGCTGTATCATGCTTTATCGGGTTGTATTTATCCCGTTGGTTAGTGAGGATCGTCGGTATTTTAAAGTAATGTTAAAATTACTTCTGAAGTCCTTTCGCTAAGTTTCGGGAAATAAATTATGATCTTAAACTATTTTTCTGTAAAAACATGTGTGAAAAAAAGAGTAATTTGTCCGACGTCCGGACAGAAAAAAATATAGGCCTATATATATAATTTTCATGCGACCGTAATTATACCCAGCCAGTTTATATGATGTATATCTTTTATTGATCCACTTTAATGAAAGTAGTGAACCTTCTATGGAGGCTATTTCCTACTCTCCCTCTATATATAGCCTATAGAATCACCTGCTTTTCAATGTTGTAGGAATATATAGACAGTGAGGTGTTAGGTCATGTGTTTTATGTGTTGTGAAATATATCATGCATTTGGATGACATGGAGGTGTGCTTTTGTTTTGATGCACACAAAAATATATGAGTGTCTAGCTCTTTAGCCAGTGACCTCCGGTGACCTTTGTGCTCCCGTGACCTTGACCCGAAAGGTCAATGACCTCTGACTACAGAATGGACCTTTATAGCCACTTGTCTGAGGGCCTCTATAGGTCCTGTCTGACCGAGGTCATTGACCTATCCATAACCGATCCCATATTCTGCGTTTTCTCTTATACATGCTGCACACTCCTTATAAAGACCGAAATATGTCTTTTGCAGTCCTTTTTTGCGCTCTGGGCGACGCATACAGTCTTTCATCAGTATATATTGCAAGTACTCGCGACCCCCAAGAGTTAATCATTTAAAAAAGATAATGTTGTGGCTATTGTCACTCTTTATCTGTTAGTTGAAATGTAGGATTTAAAAAAATTGAAGCATCATGATTGTTGCCATATTTAGAACATTAATTTTTTTTTTCTCAATCAAGACATATTTTTTCCTGAAAAACATATTACAAAGGATGTCTAGATTGAGAAAACTATTTTTACAAAGGATGTCTAGATTGAGAAAACTATTTTGAAAACAACAGACATGATCTGCAGTAATAACATTATTTTTATCTCATATCAATCACTTTCGTGTACAGCTGGATTTGCCTTATGCAATGATCGTGACAGATTCACTGTCTGCGTGCACCGATTAAGGTGTAATTGAAAAATAAGTAGATAGCGTTATCCTAAAAACATAGGCTGCGTAGCAGCAAACCTTCAGCGAAAAAACAACATTTTAAAAGGACACCATTACACCATAAAAGTGATGTGAACCACATTGCATGTAATATTTGCAATAGTGGACTGATCTTGCTAGGAAATTATCTATATGCCCCGCCATATGCCTGCCTGCATGCCAGGGTATGTGGAACGATGGAAAGACCTTACTAGACCAATATACACATAATATGGATTAGTTTCATGCATAAACAAGGAATAAGTTGTGACTTGTGAGGTATGGGTCAGAATGTTTCAAAAAGCATTAAGAGTAACTATGAAGCAGACCAAAAAGGGCATTAAAATATTATATAGGGAATGTATATAAACTTTCATCTATGGACATACAATGATGGCCAAGTTTTGGCCTGGAAACAAAAAATAATAATTTTTATATTTTTTGTCAATATTTTAAGATGTATAGAATATCCATGAATCACACGTACAAAAGAGACAAATTTATCAAATAGGTGACATGTGTAACAAATTTCATCCATGTATCTGCAATTGTGACCAAGTTTTGGCCCGAAATGAAAAAAAAATTAAATACATTTTTCCCAATATTTCAGAAAGTATTGAATATCAATTAATCAGACCATGAAAATGCACAACTAGACCATATAGGCTACATGTGTGAAAAAATTGATCCATGTTCATGTAACAGGGGCTGAGTCCTACCCCGGAAATGAAAAAAAAAAGTTTTTAATATTTTTGTCAATATTTCAAAAAGTACAAAATGTCCATCCATGAGACATTCAAAAGGCACAACTAGAGTATACAGGCGACATGTGTACCAAATTTCATCCGTGTGCATGCAATACGGGTTGAGTTGTAGCCCGGAAACGAAAAAAATAATTTTTTAATATTTTTCTCAATATTTCAAAAATTACAATAGTTACATCAATCGGACCATCAAAAGGCACAACTAGACCATACAGGCTAATTGTGTACCAAATTTCATCCATGTACATTCAATAGGGGCTGAGTACTGGCCCGGAAACTATCTATCCGCCCGGACGCCCGACCGCCCGGACGCCCGCCCGGCGGACGGACAACTTTTGACCAAAGTGATAACAATACCTTCTTCGAACTTCGTTCGCTGAAGGTAAAAAATGCCTTTGCAGGACACTTAGGGGGAAAAACAGGACTAAACAGTGCACTGGCCTACCCTTTGTACCTCACGCAGTACATGTACTCAACTTGACCAACTGACAATGCTTTGAAATGGACCCTTTTTTGGTGTGATAAACCACTTGTCTAGACCTACATGCAGGGCTTGTTGCATGCAGGGATTATTGCATGTTCTGTGCACTGCTCAAAGTACAAGCAGTGCTGTCAATTCACATGTATTTTCTGTACTCTTGCCTTTACAATTGGAAAATTATTTTTAATTTAGGATAATTATAAATGTAGATACAGTGGTCACTGCATTATAAGACCTCTGTCCTCTTGTTGTAGGGGAGACCGACTTGCCTTATGTGACCACCTTCCTCCTGCACTAAGTAGTATTTTAAGTGCATTCTGCTACCCACGAAGAGACTGCACCCCCATGAGAGACCACTTCATGACCACAGATGGGGTAGTCTTATAATGCAGGGACCAAATTCTCTTCCTTCTGACATAATATTGCTTTACTGCATACTGATTACTGTCCTATTTGTTTTACTTGAATCGCCTTCTGAAAATTTGCAGAATTAATGTAATACAACTCATATGAAACAAAAAAGAGGTCAATGACTACCTCATTACAGGAATCATTACAATTACAAATGTCATATCAAATTGGAGAAAGGATTGAGCCACTAATAATAGAATAGTTACTAAATTAGCAGTAATTTGACTGAAATTTCGCTTTAATTTTACCTTTTCAAAGTTGATAAGCCCTGACGTCAATGTGTCATGGAATCACAAATAATTAGGAACCTTCAAGATTATATTGATGATCTAATTGCTTCATACGACAAATGCAGTACAGCAATTAGCAATGGCATAATACCCAAGGAAATGTCATAAGCTGACATGTCTGACATTTAAGGAGACTCTAGTTGACCTTCCTAATTAGGCAAGGTCACCTGTCAAGGTCATGGAACACCTGCTGGTCACGTGATGAGGTCATTGTCTGGTCACATGGTTTTGTGACGTCGTGGTGTCTCTGGCAAGTGGCTGGCATGCAATTGTGGTACAAGACATCATTGTCAGTATGAAGCATTAATTACTATTGTTCCAATAAGTACCGTCATTCAGCTGTGCATGCTAAAAGACTGGAACTGAGCAAGTAATGATGGGAATCGTGGGATGATATACATTTTTGGGTCCACCCCAAGGCCCTGCTTTTTGCCATGTGTTGTGTGTGAATCTACCTACCTGTCTTTCTGCTTTTTGATTGAAGGAGCACAGATATAGGTCATGACCTAGATTTAATGGACTTCATCATTCTCAAGAATCCCCACAAGAGGATGATGCAAATATTGGACATACTTAAGAGGTACACCTGTAGTAAGTTGCTAAAGCAACCCAACAGTTGTCAAGAGATTTTGATAGGAAGTTTTACAGACATACTATGGCAGTCTTGGCACAAGTTGGCAGACAAACTGTCATAAGAAAAGTGTCACAGACTGTCAGACACACAGGAAATGAGTCTCTTCCAAAACTGACAGGTCTTACAGATTCTTATGGATTCTTGTAGAATCTGCAGCTTGTGGTAATATGTCTGCTACCAGCTCAAGCAGCCTGTGGGGCCAGTGGCCTGTGAAATGGAGTGGGCATGAGAATGAAGAAGAAAAAATAAATCTGCTTGCTCAAAAATAATCCAGGTTCCTTGGCATTGTCAAATAAAGGGATGGTCCATGCAAAAGTTGGCTACATTTATGCAGCCTTACAAAATGCATTGTAGATGATAGAATTTGAGTACTAGAGACAGTTTGACAAAGGTGACATGGTGACAGCATATTTTTAAACTAATATCTCTGGAATCATAATTTACAATGAACTGTACAAACCTGTCAATATATCGTCCTGTGTTTTCTATAGAGAGACATACAATAAGACAAATGGATGTGTGCCACAGATTCCTATTCTTTTAGCATTCGGATTAATTTGACTTTCAGCCTTTGACCTTCTTGTTGTATTATTTGGAATCCTCATTCAGGATGATGCTGTTTTAGGTATCGGTGAACTAATTGTCCATTGCTACTTCTGTATTTCTGTATATTCCATGTCTTAATCTGTCACATAATCACTGATATAATTGTAATCCTACAAGTTGTTGACATGCAGACTCTAGTTTATGGAATTTGACATAATTCTGATGGCGGACACACATTTATATTAAGGTGTTTACTCTGTCTTTCCTTTTATAGATACTAGTATTTTTACAAGCTCTTTACTCTTGATGATTCATGATTCTGTGCTGTATTAAGAGTGTATATTTTTCTCCTTGTGGAGTTGTTATTTCCTGAGCAAGTCTGCAGCCTCAGTAGGTCAAATGTCAAGGTCAGAGGTGAAGGCCAAAGGTCAATGACCTTGTCAAGGTTGTGTATGGTTGCTAGGTAACGCTTATAGCAGCTGCAGCAGCATCACATGATATGGGAGCTCTCTGGGTAAATACTGGAAGATGTTGGGCTCTCCTTGATTCAGGTGTGTGTACTGTGAGATGCTATGGGTCTGTCTTGGTTCTTGGTTCTGGTTCCCCATAGGGTATTGTGGTAAAAGGTAGAATATCCTAATTAAAGGAAATGTAAGAAAATATTTAGATTTTGTTTTTAAAGCGCTTGTTGGACTTGTTTGCTATTATTGTGTCGCATTGATACTCGGCAGTTGAACTGATTGAGTCTTGATTTGTCCATAATCTGTATTGTGATATAAAATTTAACAAGTCAAATATTAAGGACGAATTATAAGAATCTTTTCAATTTGAAAATTATTTATCTGAATATCAGAAGTGAGAGAGGCTCTGTTCAGGACTAATGTTCTTATCAATTGCAATATTTCTACCAAAACGCTCTTAAATTATATTGGACAATCATCACATATTATAAAGTTTAGTGAATCACAGTACCTATGCAATTATTACAAAATGCATGCCATTTGTAAGTAAAATTTCCATTCCAAATTGTTAGAGACCAGTGCAACCATATAGAATATGAAGTCTAACTATTGTATCACACCAGATATGGAAATGGGTCGTGATGCATTATTTCAATGGTGAGAAATTCTACAGTCACTGTTAGTTGAAATTCATATTTGGAGTTTTAATTTGGAGAAAATTGATTTTCCTGTTGTCTGGCTGTCGTTAATTTGGTCGACTTAATCGCGGAATCTTTAATTCTGCAGAATTTCTCAAATTGTATTTCAAAAGCCAGACATGCAGCAAGTATTTGACTGGAAGGCCCTATTAGATGTTTTTGAAGATAATTACTATTGCGCGTAATTGCTTTTGATTGTTCGATTCTCCCCCCTCTCCAGGCTCTAGGGTACTAGACGTTTTCTACCAGCAGCGAGCTTTTTTGATTGAAGTGTTTTAATCTGAAAGATTTTCTTCAAAATTCTGCATTTTCTCTAAGCCTTTCATCAAAGACTGCATTAGCCATTCAGGCAGCTATTGAGTCAGTCTTTCTATGGAAATATTGAAGTTCAAAATATCCACAATCATTAGTGATGCACGGATAGTGAAAATAGCCGGATACCGGATACCGGATAATCCGGCAACACCAACTGCCGGATACCGGATAGCAACCGGATAGTTGGAACCGGATAGTAAACATGCGTAAAACGAAGTTTTTCGGCATTTGTGGTTGATTATGAATATTTTTTATGAGAGCTGAGACATATCGGTCCGGCAGGAGGACTGTTCCTCTGATGGAATGTTTTTCGTTTTGTTCTGTAACTGAATTCTGATTTTGAAGATGGTGAAATAATGTTGTTGACTCTGCCGTGGTAACGTTCCTTTGGTTATTATCAAAATTTTAGCCTTTCATTAAGTTTTGAACATGCCAGATATCCGGTTCTGATATCCGGTTCTCATACCCTCATTTTGCCGGATACCGGATATCCTGCAAATTCCACTATCCGGCCGGATACCGGATACTGTGCCGGATATCCGTGCATCCCTAACAATCATGCTGCTATTTTCAAGTATTTTGGGCTTGAAACATCAAGTAATTGTTGTTCACTGCTCATTGGCCATAAAGCACTTGTTATCAACTTATCAGAATCTTTATCATTTCTGGAAATGCAAGTATCTTTATCATTACTGGAAATACTGTAAGATAAGCATTCCTTCTAAAAATATCCCTTTATAAATTATAAGACCAGTTGCAATATGAAAGTCATAACTTTAGTTGCTCAACAATATCCCTCTAACAAGTAGGAGCAGCGTGCAGTATATTCATACTGTTACATACAGCCATACACTACAGATATTTCAAATATATATATATGCTCAGCTCTAAATATAGTTGAATACTCGCTATAATTCAAAGGAATCAAATGCGACAGACTCCGACTGAGATAAATTTCTCCGGCTGTTTTGGTATTGATAACGTAAGTTTTGGTTGCTATGCCGGTTGTGAATGTCCCTATACGCCACAGCTAACACTGCGCTGCATGGTAACTGACATTTTATATTCGAGTCTGCGCCTCTGGCAACTTTTTTTATGCATTAGATCTCTCAGCCATTGGACCTCGGAGGAAAAAGACCTCGTAGGAAAAAGACCTCCGAGGGAAAAGACCTCTGTCAGACATGCCTGGCCAAAGGGCTTTACAGCCGATTCCTGTGTGCTGGTTTAGTACCGACCTCTGCTTTCCATTCCCATATTGAATACATTGTATGACCAAAGGCTTTGCTCAATGGCATGGCATCAGTGTGTTGGGTGCTATGGCGTTTGGAATGGCGTAGCATTTTTCTTCTGGTAGTAATCTAACACGAAAGCCGAAAGGTATCGGCATAATAAACCACATAGTATCGGATGGCTGTGATACTTTCTAATAAAAGTAAGTACACCCGTCTGCAGTGTTATTGTTTGGCCAACGGCTCTACTAAAATGGCATGGTAAAATGTCATGGAATTTCCCATTTCCTCAGTGAATGTAACATAATATGCAGTATATTGACATGTTTTCATTTTACAGACATGTTTTGTATAAGCATCAGGTAAATAAACTTAGATCCAAAATAGAATTAGGCCTATCATTATGCATGTATTTTTCTAAGGTTGGTGTCAAATTGTATTTTCATTCAGGAATTAGCATGGTACCATGGTATTTCTCAGAGCACCACTTGCCATCACATAGTATTTCATCAAGAATGATACAATCCCATGTATGTTATTTCATTTAGGATGATACTGTCCAATGTTATTCCATTTAGGATGAGACTATCCCATGTTATTTCATTTAGGATGATACTGTCCAATGTTATTCCATTTAGGATGAGACTATCCCATGTTATTTCATTTAGGATGGTACTATCCCATGTTGTTTCATTTAGGATGATACTATCCCATGTTATTTCATTTAGGATGATACTATCCCATGTTGTTTCATTTAGGATGATACTATCCCATGTTATTTCATTTAGGATGGTACTATCCCATGTTATTCCATTTAAGATGATACAATCCCATGTTATTTCATTTAGGATGATGCTATCCCATGTTGTTTCATTCAGGATGATGCTATCCCGTGTTATTTCATTTAGGATGATACTGTCCAATGTTATTCCATTTAGGATGAGACTATCCCATGTTATTTCATTTAGGATGGTATCAGCACATGGAGTTCCATTTAGGATGGTAATGTTACATAGTATTCCTTTGAGGATGATAACCAAGTTTCATTTAGGGTGCTACCTATCATTACATGGCCTTTCTAAGGATATTATCACATGGCATTTCATTCAGGATGAAACAATCAATGGATGTTTCTTTTAGGATAATACCAGCAGGTACTTAAATAGAGTTTTATAAGAAAATTAATTAGTTATGGCTAAAGTGGTAGATGCTATATTGTATAGGAGTTAAAGTTTGTTCAATATAGTCTTCTCTCTTTGCTATGCATGTAGAGTTTAATATAATGAGTCTGAAACTCTGAACACGCTGAAACATACATTGAATTTATGAAATATGTTGTTTTTAACATGGTGCGCATCTGAAGTGATGTAGGAGCTTCACATATCTGCAATATCCAAGTGAGTGGCACTAACGCTTTCCTCATCCTGTAGAATTTATGAAGGACATTGAACGTGCTTCAAAATATTGCTCCATGTTCATGTCTTGTTTTTCCATCAAGCGCAAAGTCTTTCTGTAATATTTTGCAAGCAACAAGAGGAAATTTTAGTGCTCCCCTCTTAAAAGGACTAGTCTTTATGGCATAGCACAGGGGTGATGTAGAGTTATGTGACGATAAACAAGAGTTATTTCAGTTCATGTTTGATGTCTCAGTGTAGGGTATCAAAGAATATGAAAGAAATATCGGGGCGGTTCAGCCCCTCTTAAACATCAGCCAAACATTGGCCCGACATGTAGGTGGAAAATGAATGCTTCTTGGTGAGTTCTTGGCGAGTGCTCGTGTATGCTGGTTTAGATTCCACAGGTCCCTTGGTTCTCTAGGGCTCTCTTTTGGCTTGCTTTTGGCTTGCTCTTGCCTACTTTTGCCTGCTTTTGGCTTGCTTTAGTCTTGCTCTTGCTTGCTTTTATGTCTCATTGCTAAGCAACAGTGCATTAAATCAACAGCGTGCACAGGGCATGCCCAGCACGTGCTTTTTGCATGCAAGGCACGCGTATGGCTGGGATCATACATGCTCCTTGGCTCAGGCCATTTAGCCACCGCCTTCCAAGGGATTTCTCCTATGGCCCTGTAGACATGTGTGCCCCCCGGAGGCCTGCAAAATTCTGCTTTCATCTGCATGTGAATAGACTATGAAAAGGCCCCAATTTGCACCCCCTCCGAACCAGCCACGGGTGCAAGATCATAATGTACACTTGATTAACTTCAGAGAATATGAGGCATTGCCCGCGCATTGCCCCACAAACAAGGCACAGGGGGAAATAGTGGCTGTCATTTATGCTCTCCCATTACACCTTGAACAGTTGAGTCGCATTACATCAATGTCACCTGTTGTAATATTAATGTTATTTCGCCCTTTATGGAGCTGTAAAAATAGTCCTGAGAAACGTCCGCATACGTTAAGCGTCTCAGCACGTGCCCTCAGGCCCTCTGGCGAATTGCTGCAGACATTTGAGCCGTTCGTCGGGAGATGCAGTTAGGTCTAATCTAATCCAGTGCAATTCAGGATGTCTGGAGACTTGTGAGATTGGGTGTTTTGCAATCGCAGGGAGATGTGAGATGATAAAAAGAGTATAAAAAGGTGGAAATAAAAGGGGGAATAAAAAGGGCATAACAAGAGGGGCTGACAACAGCCAAGCAAGAAAGAGGAGGAGGGTGGAATGTTCTGAATCTAAAACGAGAATAAAAAAGTTGGCGAAAAGAGGTCTGGGGTCATGCGATTCGCGGCGGACGACTAGAAATGAGCGCGATGAGATGTCGGTGGATTCATTCTGGGTGCCTGGTAGGTGGTCTCGCGGCTCCTAGGTGGCATGACTGCTGATTAGGTCAGCGCGGGGTCGTTGAGGTCAATCTGGTACACCGTTATTCGGGTCACACAACGCCTGGCGTCATGCAATCGGCCGTAATGACGTTGACGCCCGAGCCTCAGATAAGAGAGGTCATTCCTTGGCGAAGACCTACCAGGTCCAACCTGCATGCAACTGGAGGTCATCAAGCCCTGGGAGGTCAGTTTGTTGCCCACCGGTCATTTTCAGGTTGTTTTCCAAGCGCAGCCAAGGTGTGAGGCAATCCTTTAAAAGAGCAAAGTGTCAGAATTCAGGTAAGTATGAGCTGTCAAGCTGTGAAGTTATAAGTCTTCATGCACCTACTTCTTGTCTTTATTCTTTTCGAAAACTTGAAGCCTTGTGCTTTTTAGTTTTATCTTCCACAGTTCCACTGCTTATGTATGAGAACACCATCGAGCTATTTGCTGGAATTTAGGTATCTCGCGAGTCTACACCTCCACAAAAAGAAGTTACCACAAGCTAATAATGTATCATTTTGAATAGAAGATTGAACGGCGACACTTAACACCTATGCGACGGGACGAGCGTGATCGTGATACTGCGAAAGAATCCGTCATCCTGTCATTGAAACTCACACAAACACCACCCAACAAAACAACGCTATTCGGAAACAATGGAAAATCAATCATGCTTTGTTTGCTGCAGTGCTTGATGAGTGATAGTCTTCTGTGTGGTACTTTGTTGGTGCTACAATTTAGCTACTACATTGTAGCTCTACTACTACATTGTAGCTACTACATTGTGGTGGAGCAGTGGGACTGCCTTCTAATCGTTGCAATCTGCTTGTTGCTATAGTAATAGTTGTAGTCAGCAGATGAGTTAGTGATTGCTTGCACCAGACACATCACCAACAACAGTTAGGCCAGGCACATTTGTTGTTAGCTTCTCAAATTGTCAACCTAACTGATTTTCTGCATACACAAAAAAAAAAATTAAGCATACCCACAATTTTTGCCAAATTGAAAAATATTTAAATTGAGGTTACAGCTTTTTTTCTTCGTCCCCATGACTGACCCTGTTCTGGAGAAGATCCGAGAAGCTAAAGATAAATTGTGTCTGGCCTTATGTATAGCATGCCATCCACAGCACAGTCTATGACATAGTGGGTGATGGAGGACTGCAGGGAGCAGTTTTGTTGCCTTCACTATTCTGCATCATCAGTCACCAGATTGTATCATCCAGCATCATATTCCCCAAAGTGTGCATAATATGCTATTAAGGGCAGAGATGAAGCACCCAGCACCACAAAGCAAGCATGGTGATTCTGATAAGATTGCACTGCTTTGCTGACTATAATAAAGAAAAAAAAAGATTTGGATATAATATATATTCAATGTCATGTCAGAAATGAAAACTTTTATTTGCTAGAGATTGCACAGCTTGCCATACGGAACCGAGCGAACTGTGGAATAATGTGTCAGAATATATCATAACTCAAACTCACAGCAACTGAGTTATGAAATATGTTTAAAAAAATCTAATCAACTACTTGAATATCCACTGTAGCAGAGCAAAAGTAAGAAGTTTCATTTGGAAATAGTGCAGAACTTGGAAATGGTGCAGAACCATCTGGAGTATGAAATATCACTATGAGTGAAGGCAACAACTTGTAACCAATTTTCATATTTCGAGAATAAAAACAGAAAAACAAGCACTTCTTCTGTTGTATACAAGAAACTTCGAGAAAATGCTGCACTGAAGTAGAACAAGAAATTCTTTAAAAAAAGAATTGTAGGGACCTGAGGTTTCTTCAAACACATATTTTATTTTCCAAATGTTCAAATAATGTTTTATGTATGTGTAGTTGCATCTATACCTCCAATGTACCACTGTGAATGTGTGATATGACAAACCTAATACATGTTACATCATGATTAGGCATGCCTAATTACAGGTGTTATTAACATAGACAGCAAACCAAGCAATGAGAAGCCCTTTTAGATTCTTTGTCATGAACATGACATTTCTATTTCCATTACAACAAACTAATTGTGGCTTGCATAATATTTGGATTATGACACTTTTAGACTGGTCAGTTTGTGAGAAGTTGAATATCTAATGTTCTCATACAGTGTTTTCTTTTATCACTTGTCTTATGTTGTCTCAAATGTTTATACACTTAGGCTATATAATTTTTTGAAGGAAATCTCTATGGGATAATATTATGCTCCAGGTGTGCTTTGGATATGGTCCCCAATGTATTATGCTCCAGGTGTGCTTTGGATATGGTCCCCAATCACTCAACCATGACAGCTCCCAAGGTCATGCAGTGAAGGAGCTACTGAGCATAAAGAGGGGCAAATGTATACTTGATTTGTAAATTGTAGTCACAGTTACCTTTGCTGTAGCATGAGTATCCTCCTAATATTGGAGGTAAATTTGGAGGGTACTCCTGCTATAGGGAAAGTATATTCTGCAAGGCCAACTTCCTAGTGGCCCCCTCCAGAAACTCAAGAAGCTCCACCAATGCAGTACACATAAATTGATGACAAGTAGCACTTGGCTGATTATTTTTGCCCCTTTAGTTAGGGACCTCCACTGTCAAATCTTTCCACATTTGGAGCTTATAACACAGATCTGAGATGGTCCCTACAAAAAGGTACATTGAATCCCTGGCAACAACGAACAGTCAGACACAATAAGAAAATTGCAATAGTTGCAGAATTGGAAGCCCTTTTCTGAAAAAAAAAAACCCTCCAAAAACCATGTTTGCCGCAGCCAGTCATATTCTATACAATATGATGAAAAAATAGTGTCAAAAAGAAGAATGAGAACTTGGAGAAGATTCTAAGAAGAATTGGACAAACATAATGCTGCTCACAATATAACATCTGGCGTGGGTAGGTAACGCTGACCTTATGCATTAAAAATTCTCTTCAGAAAAATGTGAAAGTTCTGAGACGTCAGAAGAAGAGAAAGGATATAATATAAAAGAACCAGGCTGCTGAAAAATTAAAAGAAATGGGAACGAGCAACATATTTCAGTTTCTTGCAACTCGAAAAAGCAAATAAAGAACTCGAGCCTTCACATAAAAGATTTGTATGTAAGAACTTCGAAATCAGGTCGAAATATATTCGTCCGGGGCTTTTTTCAAGCTGTAAGCAAACAAGTCGTGTAATATAATACACAGAATCCAATAACGTATTTGATATGAGCAAACCTAAATGTGAAATTGAATGAAATTCAAACGGTTGTGTGGGTTAGCTGCTTTTGAAATACATATGCTTCAATTTACTTTACTTGTCGGCAGATCCATATGCCACCGAAAAAGTTTCAAAATGTAGAACAAAATTCTGGACAAAAGACCTTTTTGTTTTCTTCTTAAGTTCTTGTGAGGATAAGCGGCTTTTATAACCATTAATTAATTGGACTTATGTAGTGTAAGGCGCTTTATACAAGATTAGTAACTATTGTCTAATTGATGATCAGCTGTTTTCGTCAATTTGTTTTCCTTCTTCTTGGTGTCGCACCCCGGGAACTCACTTTAGTCCGAGCCCATGGGACATTAAATGGAGGCGGGTTGTTCAGTGTTCTATGCTGGGGCTACTGAAAGACCCTGGGCATCCCTGAACTAATAGGGTATGTGCCAGACTCCCAGTCTTCTCATCTCATCATCATACGGCGATCGCCTGCCTCGATATAGCCCACTAAGGTGCTGCAGAGGCACAAACAAACAAACAAACAAATCTTCTTGGTGTCGACATCTATATATTTGTCTGTGGTTTTCCATGTATTTACTGAAAGCAGCTCACCACATGCACCTTGGAGGCTTGGGTTAATATAAAGAGGTGAAGGAGTCAGGTCCTGACAAGTTGTATTGGCAGCATTGGTGTAGCCCATTGCCAAGCTGGAATGCCAGGTCAGTAGCCGTTACGAGTGCACTCAATGCCTTGGCGGGCCTTGACGGGCCTTGACGGCCGCCTTGGCCGTTAGCAGGGTGGTCAGCTGGGCCTTGGTAATCTTGACAGAGGAGTAAAACCATCAATTGAGGCCTAGTAGTGGTCAGCAGGCCTAAAGGTGCCTATAGGAGGCCTAGAAGTGGCAGCGAGAAGGGTGGCGCCTGCCCATTTGCGTCTATTGAATTATAGCGCCTGTGCTGGACAGGTTTCATCACCATTGATAAAGGCGAGGGAATTGACCTGGCCAGCCTTCACCAATAGGGCCTGCTTGACGCCCTTTTGCCTGCTCTTGAGCAGTCTCTCGCCCTCCGAGGACCTTTAGGTCCTTCGCCTTTCAATCCATCGTACTCACCTGCTTGATAGGTCTTCCTGGGTCTTCCCTGCCCATACAAAATGCCCTCACAAAATGCCAATGCAGATGGTATGCACAGCGGCAGATGGTCTGCGAATGGCTTCATATACTGTTATATAGAGTCGCTTCGTCATGTATGTCGCCCACTGTATAATGTTATATAAGCAATTATCATCACCTCAGTCATGAGATAAGTAGGGTATTGTCATTAGATGACCCATGCAACAACCACCCATAACGCCCCCATTTGCAGGGCCGACAATGATTTTGAGGGCCGATAATGGTATTGTCGGCCCTGTGATGATGTCATGACTCATGCTGCCTAGCAACCATGAGCATCTGAATCTATAAATAGATTGTGATATGATTTTCAAGGCCCTGCAAGTGGTAGCGTCACAAGTTTTGTCGAAATCTTCCTGACTCAGTGTTAGTTGTTTCTTTTGTTCTCATTCCCTATTTACCTGATGACCTTGAAATTTTCACAGGATTTTGAATACTGTATTATACACCAGCACTGCAAAGTACATTAAAGTGCATAAATTGATTGTGATTTTAACGCTCTGTAATTGGGAAGTTCTGAAAGTTTTACTAGTCCAGTTCTTAGTGTCTACAGATTACAAGGAATTCAGGAATTGTCCTGTATAATCAATGCTGGCCATTGCCAGGTACCCTAATCCCTCGGGTGAAAATTTTTACAATCTTATTTATTGAGAAAAAAATTGTGATGGTAAAAAATCGAATTTGTATTACAGATAGGTCAGGGCGGCAGATGAATTATTTGAGTAAGAGGTAATGATAATAGTAATATCATGACCTGAGTCGGGCATTATGGGTGGTTGACAGCCCTCGGGCTTGCTTGTCATCCCTACGATTGTCAGCCCCCGTTCCTCGGGCTGACAAGAATTCGCAGGGCTGACAAGCAATCCCTTGGGCTGTCAACCACCCATAACGCCCTCCACAGGTCATGTTATTGTTATATTGTGCATTGATTTAAAGGCCTTCATAGTAATAATAGGCTTAGGATTGGGAGCTTTCAGGAGATTTCTTATGTTGTGAGTTACTGGATTTCAATCGTTTATGTACAGTTGTACACGTATTTAACATTGTCATTATGCTGCAATCTGCTAAACAACCACACACATAGAAATCTGGGAAGAATTATGAATATTGTATTGCAATTGCTTACTTTCACTCTTTCGACTCTTCCCGGCATACCATATTTGATATATACTGTGTGCTATTGTGTAGGCGGCTGGGATGATGTAAGCCTCAGTGTAGACATACACCGAAAGTACATAGCTGATTAAAGCTCGACATAGCCTCCAATTTCAATTTGAAACTTTTGGACAGAAGCTTTTGTTTGTACATTATAGCATATGATACCAATCTGTTGTCAATTTGATTTTGAAACACTTCGTATACCAGACTGGCTGTGTAATGCAATATTTTGTGGCGTTTTGCTTTTGCTTTGCCTCATTTATCATTGTTCGTCATTAAATGACATCCCTGACTCTTTTCGCAACTTTCTAATCTCTCCTTGGCTGTAGTTCACACTTGAATAAAATGCAAGCACCTCATCCATCAACTCCTGAGAGATGCTAGATTCCGATAGCAATCTTTCCGTATGCACACTTCTTTTCAATTCCGGCAGCCGACCATTAAGTGCTTTAATTAAAGGTCCTTTAGAGCTTAGTGGATTCCATTCCAATGGAAGCATCCACGAGGTATTCTGCCTTCCACCAGACATGTATTGCAAAATGGGCGGCCTCAGACTAAATTTTACCCCTCCGATAAAATAGCTCCAGATTCCCCAGGGAAGTAGACTTGTTGCGTATGACAGGGCCTTAATGGACCCCTCCGCCTTTCTTCCTCTGTGATATCATGCATGCTTAAAACAATCGAAAATGCCACTCCATTTGGCATACAGACTGACTTGCCTTTACGACCATCCACTTTCTCAAATATATTCTGAAAGTTTTCGCTCACAACTTGATTTACCCATTTGCACAAACCTTGTACAGAAGTTGCTGCTCAAGATCGCATGCAACGGAGCTCCCCTTTTTCCCACGCACTCATTCACAAAGTGCGTGTAACCCGCAATGCGAAGGACGAAAGTACAAAGGCACAACTTGAACGGGGGAATTTGTGCTTTTGCGAGTAGCCGTCAAACTCGAAGGTAACTGCAACTGTGGCCTGTATTGTTCTTGTGTGTTTCGGGCTTTAATATGGAAAATGCCGTCGGGAGATTTGTGTTTACCGAGCTGGGCAAAGTTCACTTAACTTTTCTTGACATAGCCTTTCAAGAAAGTTTCATGAGAAAATGCTTTATTCGGAAGTGGGCAAATGAAACAGCGAAATGCTTTGTGGTTCTTTCGACTGTAAATGAATACACGCCTGTGCTTCATAGACTTCCCTGCCTCTATTTTGTACTTGAAATATTCCCCTTGTCTTGAATCTTCTGAGCTGGCGTCCTATTTGAAGCGCCGTGATAGAGCAGAGGTGGAGGCTTTGAAATAACTCGTAAAAGAAGACCTAAATCTTTTTTTTACACAAAGGAAATATGACAAATGGAGACGGAGGAGGGAGGAATAGACGTTGCGTTAATTAAACTTTGCTTTTAACCTCGGAAACTAACTAGTATAAATTCCCTTTCATTTTGAAAAAATATGTATGATTGATTTCTGTTCTAAACTTGTCCGCAACAATACCACAAAGGTATTCAGTAATTACTTAAGTGAGAAGTACTTCGTTTTGCCAAAGAGTTACTCGGTAGGTACAAATGTTGCAATGTAGGAGTTTGTATAAATGTTATCTGTAAGTTTCTCAATCAGATATTCCTTTTATCGCTTCAGTGATAAAAGTATACTGTGGTTTGCTTACTTAGTAGCTCCAAATCATGCCAAATGTTGCAGTTTGTCTGTGTTAGCTGGAAATGTATTGTTCAACCCCGAAGCTGTAATCAGTTGTGGGAGGCTGATACTATTTCTGGCCGTCATTCAATCTCCGAGACTTTGGCAAGAGCGACTATTTCGAGGAAAAGTTTCCATTCTAAATCGTGCGAGCCTCTGTGAGGGATGGCTGCTGAATGAGATGTACAAAAATAGAAGACATACAGCATAGAATGACATACAACACATATGGAAGCCATTGGAAGGTTTATATAATTTGACAAATGTTTCTTTTGCATCGTCTGTGTGAAATACGATGCATCGCGTCCTCGAGGAAATTTCGTTCTCTGTTGACATTATGCCCTGAAGACGGTGCAACGATGTCTCATTGGTGCACAAATGCCTTTGCGGCTTCCCTTTTGCATGGCGACCTTCATTGTGTTTCTTCAGCGACCTTTTTCGTGTCGTTTTGTCGCTCGACCTTGGGGCAGGTCATCGACTGTTCACATTTACTAAGTGATGAATGTGGGAGGAAAAGGAAAGAAAAGAAAAAACCTAAGCCGATTCTCGATGCTCACTACATCATAAGACTGCGTCAATGTGTTGTCATACAAAGGCAACATCTTTCTGCCTATTGATGATCTGACAACTGTGTAACATTTGAAATATATTTAATACTTACATAGGGTCTACATTATCGACGGCTTCATTTTCGTGTTGTATAATACAACTAGAAATATGTAAGATTTGTACAATTTAGGTTTTCTTATATACATTTATGTTACATTTCTGCTAACAATAATCAGCAGACTGAAACCTAAATTGTACGAATCTTATATATTTCTGGATCCGCCCCTGTGAAACGTGGCTTATTTATCAATGTCTTTTGTACAGTTATATGTAGGTCTGTGTAATAGTGTGTATATAAAAAGAAGAAATTTGAAAAGGTAGAAGGCAAAATATTACTTTGTGCGCAATGTTTAGCATATGAACCGGACTCCTTGTGATGTAGGAGGAGCGAGCACATTTTGGGGCAAACTTGGAAAATGTCAGAATTCTGCAATAATCCCCCAACACAGTGCATGTGCCACTGAGCGATATTAGGGGATTTACTTCAAAGCGACAAGGTCTCTTTTTGCAAAGCGCACGAATCGCACAGAATTAATGAAGAAAAGTGTGAGGGAGAATGCAGGTGGATCTATGGGGCTTTTTGTGTAAGCTTTTGCTGCTCCACATATATACACCGGGCTTATAATCATATGATAATAGTGTGGGGCAAAGTGGGTGCCCTTGCCAAGGCCTTGGAGCTAAGTCGAAGGTTGAGGAAATGCTACAGAATTGCAGGCCCAGGCAAGGGATCGTGAGATTCGGAGAGACTCTGTGAGACTCGGGTGAGACTCGGGTGAGACTAGGGAGAGAGAAATGCCTCCTCTCATAAGTGCATCGAGGGATTGTGTTTGTAGCGGTGCAAAAGGAAATGAGAAGGTGTGATAAATGCATTGGAGGGCTAACGCTAATGCCCTTAGTTGTTATAGGGCGGGGTTCTGGCTTTGAAGGGTTCAAGAGGTTGTGGGGGAGAGCAGTAAACCCCTCTTGGGACCTCGGTTTGCCCTCTCGCTCACATTGCACTTTGTATGGCGTAAGTACTTCATGAAATATTTAGCCTCTAATAATGTTCATGGAACTGGACCATTTCCTATTAATGGTGGCTTTTGTTGTGCCCCTTATGAGTGATGTCCGTGCTTGGTAATATTCTTTATTGCCACCTGAAACCCCCTTAATATCCACCGAGAATTACATGATGCAGGTCAGCCCTAACAAATTAAGATATCACTTTGCATTACCATGGCGACCTGCAGCATGTGCATTGTTGCTTGGCAACTGCGCGCCAGCTGTACGTGACATCATAAAAAATCTCTTTCGCTTCAATTTTGGCCCTGTTTTGGCTCCGAGATTTTACATGAATCGTGGATATCATTCGGCGAAATGTCGCTTTTCGGCGCTGTGTTCATGAATGCCCATAAATATGATAGAATGCTGGTGCAATATAATAAGCATAAGGAGAATCTTCATTTGAAAGTTTGCGAAAACCTGAAAACTGTTTTGTTGATCGTTCGCTACACACTCTTCAACAACTTTTCTCAAACTTTTAAATTGGCAGCAAAGCATCTTTCGACATTTATGGCTAATGAGTCCTCACCGCATAAATCACGGATGCCCATTATTCTTACTTGATGACGCCTCATATATATCTATCCGTGTATATATATCCATTCAATAAGCTTAAGATGTGCTTAGATGAGTGGGAGTCCTCATTGAAAGGCACTGAGCTCTCTGTTCACTCTTCATGCTTCCTTCATTCCCTTTTTGGGCCTGTTTTCCTTAAGAAATTGCAGCTTCCAAGAACTGTTTAAAATCTCTCTTAGCGCCAAATGAGCACAGAAACTTTTCAACTGTTTGTTCCCAGTCTTCTGACAACTTTTGAGCTCTGCTTCGGAAGATTAATCAGGCGGTTGCACCGAGCCGATGACTTCAGCCACTTTGCTGTTTACAAATGCTCTTGGTTTATATTTTAGAACTGTCTCTCTCTTTTTCATATGTTTTGACAGTTTAGAATCAACATCTCACATCTTAGATATGTCTCATGGTAACCATATGTTCTCGGAAGTAATTATACCATGTACATGACATATGGCTTTAGCAATTAACAGAATATAATATTCGTTATATATCTATATATATTTTACTTGCCATTTGACAATTTTTTCCGTTCCAAATTACATCTCAATATATGTGTCTTACAACTCCGTACAATAACAAGTTCCCAAATATAAAGCAACATGAGGGATCTGATTGTTAATGATGGGCTTGTAGTAAGCGGATAGAATCATTCTATCGCAGGAACAAGATGTATTATGTCTGATTATCTTAAAGGTTACTTCATATTCTGTTTAGTAACAATGAGAGTAGATGACGCTATCATATATTTGCGATTTGGCATACAGAATACACGTATATATCTTTAAGGTATGGCTGTGCACACCTCTTTAGGGTGTCTCCTGCTGTGCGACAGTGGCGCCGAGCGTCATGATATCCTTTGATGTCGCGTTATTGTATTTTTTCGCAAGAGAAGGCAGGCGGCAAAGACCACTTTCCCACCACATGGTAGCAATTTACCACCGGCAAAAGACTACGGGAGGTAAAGGCGGATAATGCATTAAATGACTCAAAGAGGATGGCACAATCGCATAGGAACTGATCGCATTTCTCTGATCTTGAAAGCAGATCTCAAAATAATGACATTCTGTATTTCTATTATATCTCTTGTTAATGCTCGTGGTTTCCATATCAGTTCCCTGTTTGGCAAAATAAATTAGAAGTTATGTTCTAAGACAATTGTTCATATATTATGTATTTAATTGCAGTATTTCAACTATTTCTTCAGTGCAATTGAGTCAATTATGACAAGTTTATAACATGGAATACTAAAAATACATTTTATTGTTGTTTACACCTGAAATCACATGCTCTTCATTGATCATAAACCAAAATCAAATTGAGAAATTCTTTTTTTTTCATATCGAAATCATATTATTTAATGGCTGTTTCATAGATTTGTTAATACTCCTTACCGTTTTGGTACATAACTCTCCACATAATGATGATGGAACGGCACATTAACCTTCACCACATCGATTCTCCATTTTCTTGAGATATAGTGAAGTCAATTCTATGCTGCTGCATAGAAATGATCTAGAAATAAGGACTGGATGGTCTGAAACTCTGAATAAGAGCTGAATGGTCTGAATCAACTTTGTATTCTTAAATTATGGTTGTTCCAACAACAACAGCAGAGTAACGCTAGAAGAATCTGTGAGACATATCGATGGTGAAATAGGTCTGCAAAACCATTTTATACAGTCTTCCCGCCTTCATAAGATTTGAAGTTTTGAACCTGTGACCCCGATTTCGGACATTTGCGTCCTGAGACTTTGTCCATAACTCCAATCATAAAATGTTTGTCTACGACCTTTCCTCATACCTTCCATATCATTTCTGTAACCCCGATTGTTTGTTTGACCCACAATCGTAAGTGTATACAAGTGGCTTTGGAGAACATTGTAAACATACTGTGTATGATATATAAGGCATATTGTCATACTGAACATGATGCGAACGATGTCTGAACATAAGACTCGACATAAGGCCCGACAACTAGAACATAATGCCTGGCATACCTCCCCTCTTTTGTGATATGAATCATGTGCTGGCTTGTTAATAATTTTGCATTTTGTCCCCTGGGTTCCTTTTGTGTGGTAGCTTTGTAGCTGATGAATCGCCCCGGCATCTGTCCTGTATCCTTCTTCATGTCCTAGCACATATCTGCCTCAAGCCCCTGCTACATCTTCCCAAGTGTCATGTCAGTCTGGCATTAGCATTGTTCAAAACGTATTCCCCGACCGATAATGTCGTTAAGCATGTTTAGCAGATCTGTGGTTCTGGTGTTGGGGTTGTTCGAAGAGCTTTCTGTTTGAAGAGCTATTTTGTGTTATATTAGTGTGGTTGTTGAGCATTCGGTGTGGGTCGAGTGGTTATGAGACATTAGCCAAAAATACAGTTATCATGATTGATGTATTTATGTACTTCATTATTGATTTGAGCACTTACCGGTTGATATGCATATGGTGTATATTCTCGTATTTGACAATTTTGTTACAATAAATGTGTTTTGTATTAGATTTATGTTGTACTTTGAAGTTGTAGTTTGAAGAGGTGCATCATGTATTAGAATCTATCAACCATAAGATTGTGCTTGTGTTAAAGATGTATGCCAAGGATGTCCAGTATCTCCTGGGAATATTTTTCAATCAATGATATCATCATTGTGGCATTGCTTCATTGCTTCAAGGCATATTGTCGAATTGTCAGTCTGCAGATCTACCAGATTTAGTGGAATTTATCTGATGTCATTGCCATGCTTTGTTTGATGTATGGTGTTTGTGAAGTCTTATGATCAATGGTGATGCAAATTGATTTGAAGCGTTCAGAGATTCGGAGAGCTTTTGTATATGTGCCTATACACATGTGGCGCTGTGCGCACGTCATATGTCTGCAGTGACATTTATTGAGCCCATATTGTCTATAATGCACCGTCTCTGGAGAAAAGCTATGTGAGATGAGTTCACACACAACGGAATCAGGTATGGGACATGTTCTGTGCTCTGGGACATACACTCTAAAAAATGTCGGGACAAAATTGGTTTTTTAGATTCAAAATGGTTTTTTGAAAAACCAAATTTCAATGCAAAACCAACATGGATTTTTAAAAAAATCCATGTTGGTTTTTTGCATTGAAATTTGGTTTTTCAAAAAACCATTTTGAATCTAAAAAACCAATTTTGTCTGGAATTTTTTAGAGTGTATTTGTAACCTCGCTGTCTTGGATTCTTCCATGCTATGTCCAATTGCTCGCTTATCTGATTCATCATCTTATTTCCGGCCGTCCTTCGAGACTTGCCATGTGTGCCTTTACCCACTGCTTTTATGCCGTTCTTAAGTGCTATGCATTTGCACTTTGCTCTGTGTCTTTACACTATGCGTCTTTGCCTCGTAATTCTGTCTCCTTCTCGGAGAGTTCTCGGTTCTCTCCATCTCCACTTATGCTCTTCCTTCATATCATGCTTTGCATTTGTCTGCAGTCTTCTTTGCTTCATAGTGTCTACTTTATCGTTCTGTCGTTTCTGTGGACTGTACTCTCCGAGTGCATTACGGCTGCACACAGCAGGACACATGTATGGTTCTATTATTTGCACAATGCATTTACTATTCCTTTGCGTATTGCACTATTCCTTTGCATGTTAAACTATTCCTCCACATTTTGCCTGGCGTTTAGTGATATTCCTTTGCATTTTGCAATGATCCTTTGTATTTTAACTTTTCCCTCAGATATTTTATCATGTCATGATTGGTTTTTTACAAACATTTTACCTTGTAATTGACTGATATTTAGCTCCAGATGCATCATGTGGTTTGGATATGCCTTCATACCAACACACTGCTTTCTCACTTTCTAAGCATTTCTTTACCTTGGAGCGCTTTACAATGAAGTATGTTTGTCATGTAGAAGGCCCGTGACCTCGGGTGACCCCTGGTGACCCAGAAGGGGTGCAATGGCAGACCATGTCTCTGCCCATAATGGCCATGGTCCATCCCAATGACCTATTGATGTCATGGGTGACACCCTATAGTAATGGGACCTCAGCATGGTAGGACATCTATCCTCCTCCTCCCCAAAGTGTGAGTTTCTACCCCTTCTGGGAGGGACTCCGGGAGGGACTCCTACTGTCTCAGTGTCTCCTAGAGACTCTGAGGGATTCTGAGACACTGAGAAAATGAGATGTCTCCGGGTTTCTCGGTATTCTTTGTATTCATGGTATTCTTGGTTTTCGATTTCGTGCTTGTGCGGTCTCTTCGAATTTTGGGTGAGATCTGTGGTTCTGGGTTTCTTGATTTCAGGTTTGTCTATATCCTTGTAGGTTCGTTTCTTTGCAGTGCCTCTGAATTTTGTGTCCGACCACCCTTTTCATCGAATAATTCTTTTCCATTCCTTTCATTTACTTATGATTTATGAGTTGGATATCTCCAGGTAACCCAGATTTCAATTTTGCAGTTCTACAATTTTGCTCTTTTGCAGTGTGTCTGAATTTTGGGTCTATCGATATTTTGTGTTGCTGCCCTTTTCATTCTTTGACAAATTGGCATTCCTTCCATATTTTTTCTCATTTATGTATTTTTTTAATTTGTCCAACTTGGCGGTATTTCTTTTTTCCAAGCCTATCGACTGTTCTTGTTCTTTTCTTGTATTAAGAACTGGGTTTTCACTTTATACCTTCCTTGCTTTCCGATTTTCCTGCTGATATGACAAAATGCTCATGTTGCAAAAAGGTTTTGGATGCCAACTGAAATCTGATACTGTCTGATGTTATTTTTGACTGACTGCTTTCATTGATCAACAGACCTATTTTCTGACTTGTGTAATTTTTTCAGGATAATTTAATATGGTTTCCAAAAATGTATTTCACAGTAATTGCGTCATTTTGTTTTAAATTTTTTGCTCTTTAATTCCCCAATTCTTGGCTTTGTCTATATGTCAATTATGTCCATGGCCTAAACGCTTCATGTACATCATATACATCATGCAAAACTAAATTACTGCAGACTGCTACTGAATAGTACTAATAATCCTTTACGGAATTAGTAATCTGAAACCGTTTGTTGTCCAATAAGGCTGTAAAGTATGTCTCTGGCCTAAACGCTTCAGAACTTCATATACATCATGCAAAACTAAATTACTGCTGACTGCTACTAATAGTACTAATGATCCTTTACGGAAGTACATGTAGTAATCTGAAACCGTTTGTTGTCCAATAAGGCTGTAAAGTATGTCTCTGGCCTAAACGCTTCAGAACTTCATATACATCATTCAAAAGTAAATCACTGCAGACTGCTACTAAACAGTGCTAATTATCCTTTACGGAATTAGTAATCTGAAACCGTTTGTTGTCCTGTAAGGCTATGAAGCTGTTAAATGCTGTTAAACGCGTATCACCTTGTGTGACACTAATGTGTTATGTGCATGATATATTATTGATGCTGATGAAGCTATCGATATCAAGTGAAGCGAAAGTGTCAAAATCAATGGATGGATGTCAGCATTGATTCTGATATCAGTCGAAGTGTTTGTAGCTGTCTATCAGTGTGCGCTGACTCTGTGTACAGAGTGCGTTTATGTCTTGTTCAGTTGCTGTTATGGCAATCTCCATCCTCCATATGTCCTGGTGTGTTTGAGCGAGCATATTTCCCTCTCGTAATTTGGCTTGTCGTATTTTTGTTGTAGTTTTGCCTGATGTATTTCGAGCGATTCATCAAGTTTATGTCCGCCAGTGTATACACTATGTCTATTTTGAGTATTTTTGTATCGTAAATTGTAAAAAAAAGAGAATTTATGGTTGCGGTTGTGGTTGTATATGGCAGTGTGGGAATGTATTGTGCATGTTTTTGTTGATTATGCTTATATTTTGTGTATATATATTCAGCTCTAATTAACAGTCGTAATCATCTAATATTCTGTTTAATATTCTGTTTGAGGAACAACTTGGTCTTGGACATGCTATATAAACTGTTCTGGTTTTATTAACTTGACTATTACTGAAATTCATATTATTCGATATCCTCCATCTTAAAGGCAGTCAGCTCTTACTTACCTTTACTGCTAATCTACAGAATTTACTATTTGCGTATAATGGAATCTGAGCCTCAATAGACTTGACACTGCCTCAACGGTAGCTTGTTTCAACACGGTGTCTAGTTCACATCTAGTTTACACCGTTGCAGTAGTATTGATGAAATAAATGCCCACCTATATCCATCAGTCTTGCTTGGAGCTTTCAGACAGCCTTTGGGTGGCTCGTATGTTCCCTTAATTGATTGCTCTCGGACACATATCCGAATTTGGTGAAACATCGTCCGCTCCGGAGAAATATTGCTCCAATTAATCTTGGTTAGTGTCTCGCCAACCAAATTTGGCTTAATCCTTCAATGTGGTTGTGTAATCTAGGTTATGTCAAGTTGAAGCATGTGAAAGCTATTAGGTGTTGTTGCCTGTTTTGCGGGATAATCAGTTTCGGAAGGCTTTGTTATAATAGGAGTGCGCAGTGCGGCTATACCATCATGTTTCGTCGCAATCGTCCGTGTTGGTAAACATGCTATTCAAATATTTTGCTATTTTATTGACTGTTAACAGTCATATCACAATCATTGTTGTGCGTTTCTTCGTCATTGAAACGTCAAAATAAGCAAATTTATATCTTGCGCCTTGCTGTCATGAAGTGACATAGAAACTTGGAAGTGTAAGATGTTGTAAAGGCTTCAGCTATGCGAACAATGTTATTCAATGAATAATACAGTATACACAGTTCTAAGTCTACATACTTTTTCAAATAGTCTAAATGCAGAATAAAAGCATAAGTTGTATACTTCGTCTTCTTGTTGTTACTTTCATATTCTATTCCGATGTCCATACTGCAGTGGAAGCAGTAATTCTGTTCAGCCTGATTTGAGGCAATTTGGATTGGAAATTCCAAAGATGATGTACTAATATTGTTCTGCCTTGTGTATGCTGCAGTACAGTACTCTAAAGATTCTTTAGTGGATTTCTGATAGCGATAGACTTTGTGAATCACTGGTGTCTGGCCTGTATGAGGGTGCTGTGGGATTTTTGTGTCTGAATTTGTGTCTGAATTCTCTTTCTATTGAATTGTATGCAGTATCTATTGGCTATTCTGAACAGTTCTGGCAGCTCCGAAGGCATCTGTTAGACTATGGTTAGCCTTCCATTGCATTTGAGGCATTCGGAGTCTCAATCAGATGTTTCAAATGTATAGTTTTGTTGTGTAAAAAATCTGTAGTCTCCAGTTACCGTCAGCAGTTTTGTTGAAAAGTATACAATATGTAGGAGATCGGGTTTCGGAGTACAAGTGTAGTTGAACAATGAACAACTTGAGTCAAATTAAAATCTAAAAATACAAAAATTCTGGTTGCCTCTTGCTTTCAGATTACAGAAGGCTCACAATGCAATGCAGAATCTGTCCGTTCCATTATAGTTGTGCATTTCCAACAATGAATATTACAACCAAAACAGCAGAAGAGCTGGAAATGGAAACCGAAATGATGTTTCTGAATCTGAACAAATCTGATCCTTCTTTTACTAAGTTTTAGTCGGTCTTCCGAATCAGGCTGAATGCTGCCTTTTCGTTGATGTTTTGAATATTCGTTTAGCTCCTGTTATGTCTAAACAGCATTTTGTAATTGAGCCGTTACACCAAAACCTCTAGTAATTGCAAGGTCTAGACTCAGTAAACTGGCACATCTCAGCCAGAATTGATCTTACTGCTTGTTACATGGCAACTTACGTAGCAACTGAATTGGCCCTAATGGCTTCTCCCCTCTATTTATGCTTATTATGCTCTATTCAGCTTTCCCTGCTGCATAATCACTGCTTAAGTACTTCCACAAACTTTGTATGTCTGCATCCTACTTGGGACTCCAAATTGTTTGAGCTAATATTAATACTCATTTAGAAGGAGGATTATCTTGTTCGATGCTACTTAGCTTGCTTAGTTGGGCGGTTGTTTGTTTTTGGTGCTGTTTGGTTATTTCGTCAATTTTAGGTCTATTCGATGAGTTACTCAGTGTTTACTTTGAAGATGAATACTTTATTCAGTTATTGCCTATAATGCCAAGTTATTTTTCGCCATCTTTCCCATTGAATCCGTTGAATATTCAGCCTGTTGTTTTCTCTTTTGCTGAAATAAGAATGTCGGCTCAAGCTAACTCCTTATTCGGAAAGCTTGAGTCTGCTGGAAGTGCCATTTGTGGTTTGTTTGCTTATTCGCGTTATTATCATGCTGTGCTATTTTGTGTTTTCCCTCAAGCAGGTTGCCATGGTAATACATAAAGTACACTAGATAATAGTGGGTTTTCCCTGGAGTTCCTTACGAGGCTGTGGTATGGCAGTTTAGTGAAAAAACCGGTTGTAAATATGCTACAAGACGAGGTTTCATTGTTCACCTCCCTGCTCTCTCTTTTATTGTTCGCTTTATCTGTTTATCTTTTAAGGTGACTTTTTGAACAACTACTCCAGATCAACATTTTGGAATGACTTTAGAAAGTAGTCTCAGCCGAAACTTGTAAAGGAATGAGATGATTAAAATATTTCGATTGCATCACACTATGGCTGACAGGATGTAAATTTTAAGAATTTGTCACTTCGGCAGCTGTCTAGCTGCAGTCCAGTTGTCACACCTATTTTCTAAAATATTAGATCATGTGGAGTAGCAATTGTATCTATATCTTTCCCTTTTGTGTTTGACTTCTATATCCCTCTTTTCTTGCTCGTGTTACTGGAACATCGCTAGACAAGCAGATTTATGAAGAATCTACACTGCCTTTTGCCAGACGAGACTCCACAAACAAGACCTCTAACTGGCATTGCCCGTGCAACGAGACTGTACACTGTTGTTTCTCTACAAACCAGACTTCTAACCAGCACTGTTTTTCTCTTGGTCTTGGATTCTTTGATTCTCTTCCATTCTCTTCCATTCCACCCTCTATTCTCCACCATGGCGTACTTATCAAATGCATCTAATCTCTGCCACCAACGTAGTATAGCGGGGCAATTTGTCAGGCATAACAGGCCGGACCACTTATCTGTAGCTATGTATGTCCGCTGATACGTTTGTGTAGATTGTTGCAGTTGGTCCGGGCTGCGGATCTCACAGATCTCTGTAGATACGCTTACTACCATTTTGGTGAATACAACCGTTTGACTCATAAATGGTTCTGACTTGGTCGAGACCGAACACTTTGTGCATCTGTAACTTGCATGAGCTGCAGTTCTACATGGTTAATATTTTGTGTGTACTGTGAGTTTTTTTCAGCATTAAGTGTTTCTTTGAAATTGTTTGTAAATCAATGTGTCAAAGCACCGATCATGATTTTCAATGACGTCGGAGAATCATTTTCCTTGTTTTGTGACTTGTCGAAATGAACGATTTTGTTTTGGAGAAATTAGATGAATTTCAAGGCAAGAGTAATTCCAATGAATCGTCAGATAGGTAATGAACTAACACAACCGAACACGAGTCCTCCAAAAAGCAATGGATATGATTACGTAAATATGTAACGTTATGTATAGTCTTTTTGGATTGCTGTAATGGCAATCGTTACTTACAGCTAGCTGTCTTGGGCGAATCGCTGCAAATCTTTTTGCGAATCTCTTGCGAATATCGCATTTAGAAGGGGATGTTCTGCGGCTATTTGTTATCTATCAGATTAGTTATCTTTCTTATTTAACCTTGAAGACTCTGGAAAAGGCTGCCGAGGATTTTGTGTGGCTGAAAGAATTGCCGAATAATCTTTCCTCGATACAAAAAGATGTTTGAGGGATGAGAAGATATAGGAAAAGAGAAGGTTATCGGCACAGAAAATGAGCGGGGAGGATGATAGCATTTGTAAAATATGACCAAGGCTGGAGTGGCCATGTTCATATTTCTCTCCATTATGTCCTGGTCTTGAAACACAAGGTTTCTGCCGAGGTCTGACGAACGATGCGCAAAATGACAAAATGATGCTTTGAAGTTGTTGGCAGCATTCTGTTTTGTGAATCCTATAGATTTTGTAGTTAGTAGTAACATTGAATGTGTTTTAAATGATGCCTTGGGGCTAATCTTGAAAGTCAGAGGCACCTATCATGTTTGGTCCTGCTCTGGTCTCTTTGTTGCTGTGTGTCCTCCTACACTCTCTAAAATAATCTGGCAATGTATACCAAAATGGGCATTAATACAGGATATAAAGCCCGAATAATCTGGCATGCATACCAACATGGGCATTAATACAGGACATAAAGCCCCAATCATCCATTCATTTGTGATGAATAAAGCTCTCAATGTATGGCGTGGCATCTCTAACCAAAAATGGAAGTGTTGTTTCATTCTGTCCAGCTTTAAAGACACAAAAACCAGCTTAGATGAAGGAATAAGTATTGACAAACTCTGATTGAGATTGAAAGCCTGCCTGAAAAAAGAGAAAATTTGTTTATTTAGAGTCTTTGTAGGCTTGATGGTTATTGCTATTGACAGATGGCTTAATACTGAAATAGATTAGATTGAGACTTGTCTGATATGATGAATTGGAATAAAATCTGTTGATTCTGAGTCTGTGACTGACTGACATGCTTTTCATGGTGGTTGTATTGACAACTAGTTGTGAATTATTGAGTTGTAACTGAGAAGTCTGGATTCCTGCATTGCTGATGCCCTGATGAATTGGTCGCGGAGTTTGGAAGTTTATGAATGAATCTTGGATGAATTTGAGGAATGTAGAATTGAATCAATTGATCCCGGATGGATCTGAGAGGATCTAAGAATAGATTTGTGAATGAACTTGAAGGGAAGCTGAGAATAGTTTGATTGTTTGACTGGAATCCAACTAGAATTCAACTCAAATTCAACTCGAATTCAACTCAAACCAGGAGTACGATTTTCCTTAGGTGTAGCATGTTAGCTCGGCCTCGCATGTTACTTATAGTCAATAATGTATCGCGAGCAGAAAATTGGTTCGTTTGCACGGAGAAAAATACCTCAAGAAGGCGGGCGATCAATCTTTCGGTCTCCTCGAGGTTCGAGTTTGTAGCCGAGATCATGAAGAATTCATTAGTAAGCACGGAGGGCCATTGATTCTTAGTTTACCTTGGCACGAGTTCAAAACCCGGCCTGTTGGAAATGGTAATATGTCGGCCGTGAAGTATATATAGTATTATATACTATACGGTGCAACAATGATGATAGTGCGTAGGTGGGTAATAATGAACTATGCTCAAATGAGTCTTTTTAATTATCGACTATTTGCATGGATTTGTAACTTGTGTACACACCTTGCATACTGCTGTGAAC
The DNA here is from genome assembly GCA_026936325.1 of Platynereis dumerilii. Taxonomy (NCBI): domain Eukaryota; kingdom Metazoa; phylum Annelida; class Polychaeta; order Phyllodocida; family Nereididae; genus Platynereis; species Platynereis dumerilii. The sequence continues at coordinate 37,824,954 of JAPTHN010000005.1, forward strand.
CCAAGAATGCTTCATTAAGCTTGGCATTTCACGCTCGCCTTTTATGTAGGGTTCTTTAAATTAACGGGACCGCACACAGGTGCATTGACTTTTTCGAAGAAATCTTAAAGTGTGATATGTGTGTAAGTGGAGTTCACTATTCTGCCATTTATAACTTTAAAAAAGAAAGACTTTCTTTAAGTTTCAGGAATGTATTAAGAATTTGATTTATTGGATATTTTTCCCTTCGGAAAGTCGTTTTTCTTTATACATATGTAATGAGACTCCAAAAACTTTGTTTTTAATATATTATCTTGCATCATATTGTCGTTTAAAGTAAGAAATACAAAAGTGTGAATTTAGGGACCACAAGATTTATTCTTGTGGATTTAGTGAGCTCTTACTCAACTTGTGATATATATTTCTGATCGTGTGGCATGTATTGACTTTTTGTGATGAAATGTGATCACAACTCTCACACAATGAGAGAAATCGTTTAACAATGACAGGATTTAATTGAATTATTTATGAACCAAGAATAAATGGCTCTTTTTCTTCCTAAGTTGGTTGCACAAAACGTTTTGTTGCCCGTGAGTGTAAGCCTTGTTCCCTCATGCGTTAAAAATCTCATGTTTTTTACCTCGCCGAGTCATTTTTCTTCCGAATTGTTTGTCGTCTTTCCTTGATTTTGATCGACGGAGTTATCGGCTTTCATTTGGAGTAGAATTTGATCTTATTCATTTGATACAAACATCGATAAAGTCTACATGATCAGAGTTTTTCGAAAATACTCATGATCTTTTTTATACCGCCTCTGGCTAAATATGGATTTTTCAGGCGTTCTCGATCATGAAACTGCAGTTTATAAACTCACGAAGGGCATTTAATGTTCCTCGGGCAATGGATTGTAATGGTGTGATAATACCTGCATAATAACAATAATGATACAATGTTCTTCAGTTCTTGAATTAATAATAATCATTTGCCAAGACATTCTAGCAATGATTTTGTCTAATTTCATGCTTTTTCAGCTTTCTCTTTTGCTTTTAAACTGTTAAAGTCAAGCTTCAACTTTCTGCACACAAGAATCAATATCATGATATCCTAAAAATAGATCAGTGTCCTTGCTCCAAATATCTGAATGGCTTGCTACCCTTCTGATATGCAACCCATAGCAACCCTAAATTGGCATAAAAAAAGCATCAAAATTTAAGTGCAGATCAAACAAAAAGAAATCCTTTTTTCAGCTTTGATAATAAATTTCTTTTTCACTCCCTCGCCTTGTTTATTGAAGTGGTTCTGGCAATGTTATTACAGCGATAGGGTTACATCTATTAGGAAAATTGATGCGGAATTCAGAAAAATGCCTTTAATGTAGGTCAAATACAATATTTCTTTGCTCTCTCTTGAAGCATTGAGGTGTTATGTCCTACAATACAAATTTTCAGGATCGGTTATTTCTGACTTTTGGCGTAAAAACCAAAAGAATCTGTGTAAATTAAAGTACGATCAATGAAAGTTTGGCTATTTGCAAGATAAAGAATCAGAACACTCAAAATAGGAGCTCACATCAAAGTCATGTTTAAAATTCTATGTAGAGCCTTATTTTTACCTTAAATCACTGAATACCCAGTTGTCATGGCAAACATGGGTGACACTTAGCTGCCTTGTCGAACCCCTAGCCATTGTATTTAATAGGAGCCTTTAAAGTAGGAAATTATCACAATTAAAATGATCAATGCCTGTTTAGTAGCTCTATGTAGGTGGCTTGTTCTTTTTATAGAATTCACTTCAAGGGAGCGATTTATTATCAAAGTTTAAATGGACTTTTATAACTCCGACGAGAGAGCCAAAACGCTTTTAGAATTGATGGCTGTACATTTTTTGCTCTTCCTGTTTTGTGTTTCGGGTGAGATTTCATTAAAGTTTGCTTTATGTGTCGATTCGACGGGAGATACACAACATAAAACTACTTATTAAAATGCTTTCCATGCATAAAACACCTTGTGCTCATAATGCCAGCCGTAGCGGACTTGAATCGTGGGGAAATGTGCAATGCCTCTAAGTGCATGTAAGGCTCATATCTATAAAAATTCTAAATGCATATTTCAGTACTTCATTTGAACCGGTATTAAGTAAGATATGTGATATTTTTGCGATTTGCGGTTCTTAACCACGTTAACACAAAATAAGTCCTTGTGAAACTTTTTAAGTTGTAAAGTAACAACTTAGTGACAAATTACTGAGTTACAAGGTGTAGAAAGAGAAGGTTTGATACTGCTGCTGTTGCAGTTCTATAGGTGCTCTTGTATATGCTAGCTGCTCTTCTATAGCTGCTGTTCAGACTCTTCTATAGCTGCTGTAGTTCTGTAGCTGCACCCATTGCATGACAGCCTCAGTCAGCCTGGCAATCTGACTATAACCTTAAGATCACACAAGTCTGTCACATAACAATGTGACAACAATCAATAGGGGACAACCACAAAGTATAGCCTCACAGCTTTATGGGCTGTGTGATGTGTGTCCAAATAAGGATCAAGAACCTCTGACAGAATTCTCCTTGTGACGTCATTGTGTGTGATGTAACAATGGCAGGCTTTTCAGTATCAACAGCAGCAGCAGCTGTATCCAAACTCTGCAGCAGTATCCACAGCAGTATCCATAGCAGTTACCAATACCATAGCAGCTTTGGTGTTGCTGCACATGTGCCTTGTCATCATGACATCATAGTATTTCTGCACAGAGGTTGACAGCATTTAAAAACAGTATTCAACTGTATCTGTTACACCAATTGTATCATTTTCATCCTCGAAAGCAGTATCAATATCTCTGTATCAATAGCAACACCTGTTGTATCGATACTGCAGACGTTGCATTTGCAGCAGTATCGTTATATAAGCCATGATGTTTAACGGTGTCAATATCGACATTACTGATGGTATCTCATCTGTAGCAACAACATCAACAGCATTTACAGCTTGCCTTATACAGTATCAACAACATAAGCAGTATTAACATCAACATTAGAAGCACACTTTTACAAAACAGCATTTTTTTTTGTAACAGGTGAACCTTTGTGCAGTAACACAAAAAGTGGTGGTTTAACAACAACAGGTCAACAGCCCCTGCCAGCATCAGGTGCATCACTACCAACAACATTAATTGACAATTTAGCATTATCAAAACCTTTGTATCATCTCAAATGTAATCAAATGTTAACAGTACAGCTCCAATATCAACATCATTAACACACCATCAACAACATTGCCATCAGCTTAAGAACAATACGTGTTAATTAAGTGTTTCTAAATTAATCTATGCAAGGTGTTGGAGGACCACTTTGTTGAAATTATATGATAAGAACCCTTCAATAAGGGCTGCCCTTCCTTTAATTAATAGAAATCAATTCACCAATTGGTGTTATATGAATTTAATCTTGCCTCTCATCATGCTTATCCCATTCTTGAAGCTAATCCTTATTCAGCCTCAACCCAACATGGTCCCAGATCATGCAGATGTTGGCATTCAATTATACAGGGTAGTAATCATGTCTGGCAGCTTGAAGTATGTCAGCTTTTGTTTCAGACATCTGTTTAGTTCATATATGAGAACTTGATGTAATGTTAGACCTATAGTTGTATATAGGATTATAAATCAGTGGTACAACTAGAAATAGGATTATAAATCAGTGGTAAAATACTGATTCTGTTTAAGAAATATTTATCCTTTCTATTCAAAATTTGTCAGGGATTTGCTAAAAAAATTGGTCTTTCATATCAATGTTCTCAACAATTTGACATTTCAGTTGATTGCATAATTTTCAGAATGGCTTGTGATGCCTCTTTTCTTGATATAAACATAACTTATTTGAAATCATGAATGAACATAAAAAGACTACCTTGTAGCCTTATTTATCTCATAATAGTGTAATAAATCAATTTGTGATGTCTTTTGAATCAGAGTGATGTTTTCTTCAAGAACTTTTATCAATTTGCTATTGGTCGTTTGGATCCGGTTGGTGGCCATTTTGGAAGATCTTTAAAAACAACAACAATAAATATCATGCGGCCCAGCGCCAAGGCCAGTCGTTAGTATTCATATCATGCAAGATAAAATGAGATTCTTTGAGTTTTGCTATTCGATATTACTTTATTAGAGGAGAATGGAGATTCGACGAGGAATCCGAAAGCCACATCTAAAAGCAATTGAGACGAAAGCTCTGGAAAGGCTCGGCAAGATGTCCAAAAAAATCCCCCAAAAAGGGACGGGATTACGCCAGGATTGCCTGGAATCACTCAACGGAGACAATTAACGGTCGGACGACGATAAAGAGAATGGCCGTCTTGTTTGTTTATGGAAGTGTTGTTTTCAAAATTCCCCATTAATGATCCCTTTTAATTCTCTATCCATGGATCTCTAGCCTTGGTCCTCAACCGTCCTGGCCATGCCGGTTGTCCTTCGTCCTCGCATTTTAATCCATCGAAGGTCGCAATCGAAGGACGCCATCCAAGGAAAGGCGATCGGATTGCAATCCATAAAATGCCTAAGGAGCCGAAGATTTTGTGCACTTCAAACCATTCAACATTTCCATCCAAGATCTCCATTGGAGATTTCCATTTCAAGATTTTTCGTGAGTTCCCCCACCAAGGTTATCCAACTTCCAAACACGTTAATTTCATTATTTGTTAATGTCCGTGTCATTCAATCCTCAATATATTTTATTGCCAGAGATGGAATGATTTTGATAGTGTTGCATACACAAATTACACAATTGTATATGGGATTTGGGTCATCTGTCCAAGTGTTTTCGAGCCTTTTAAGTCTTCGTCATTCACATGGCAAAGATGTTGCAATGGATAATTTATGATATTATATGGAAACAAGGATACTTGAATTGAAATGAATGAAGGAATGAGTTTCCAATTATCGGCAATCCTCCATTAGTGACATTTCGGCTGAGTACCAACATAAAGATACCAAACTTGGGGGCATAAACTATGTTGACTCAACTCGATAACATTCAATAGGCGTATTTTGTTTAGAGACCAAAAAATAAATAATAAATCTTTTCATCTATCGTAACCTTACTTCAAAATATTCTTAAGCGAATCTGAAAAAAGGTACTAAATGTAGGTCTGTAACTTATATGGAAGCAAATCAATAGAGGTGTTGAACTGGCTCGCGCCCAGTCTGGTATTTGGGACTGGCAATTCTGTTTGAAGTTGGGTCAAAGCAGATTTGAGATGATTGCAGTGGCGTCCCTATGGGGGGGCACGGGGGGGCACGTGCCCCCCCATATTGGACCTGTGCCCCCCCAGGTGCCCCCCCATATGAACTTTCCAACTCTGGCTAAAATATACAATAGGTATAGTGGGTGCCCCCCCAGAGAATCGCGTGCCCCCCCAGGTGCCCCCCCGCTCGCGAACCCTCAGTTACGCCACTGGATGATTGCCATGGAAAGAAGCAGGCTGAGAGAGAGCTAGGATCTGGATTAATGAGAACTGTAAACCAGAATATTTGAGTAGTAGAAAAGTTATTTAGGTTTGCTAGAGCCTTCGGGGTGCCTAAGACCCTTGTATTAAATGTTCGTGTAGTCTCTCAGTAGTCCTTAATATATTGATCGAAATCTCGGAATCAGCCGAATGTGCCCGGCGCACTGCCCGCTACAAAAAAGTACATACGGTGCGTTCTCCGGTGCATAGAGGTTTAGCTCAGTGGTTTAGAATTCTTCCAATGACTGTGTCCTGGGTTCTGTTCTGTGCAGGATACAGAACTACATGCTATTTTCTGACAGCATGCAGAAGTACAGGAGGTAAAACCGTAAAACCGCTCAATGGAACTCGCTTATTCGACTGCAACCTTTGCTACGAGTTATGATCTCCCAACAAACTTATGATTTTTTTTTCAAACTGTTGAAACAGTGTAGCTTTCCAAAATTTGACGTAAATTGCTTCATTTTTGTCATTATCAAAGTGACTTGTCAATCTTTGATCCCTGAGCCAATTGCTGTAAATAGGTCCTATCAAATCAAAAGCCCAACAATATACTTTGCCTTGGGGAAGCCCCTTTGATTTGCCAGCCATTCAAATGGTTTCATTCAGTCCATTAATTCATAGCTCAAGTTGGCAGGAGGCTTTGTTAATGTCAGTTTATATTACTAGACAATCATTCTTCTTGTAAATCAAGGATTAGTGTTAAAATGTGGTAGTTTGTATGGATGCCAATAGTTACTTAATTCCTCTATTATTTGAGGTAGTCATTTAGTGATTTACAATATATTTTGATAGCATAACATTTTCAGTGGTTGCCAAAAGTCTCCACAAAAAGTGATAGTCACTTAACACTAAATATAATTTGCAAGTACTTAAGTCCTTATAGAAATGATGTATTTTTTCTCCACATCTCTGAAATGTCGAATTCTTTAAGACTAATGCAATTATCTGTCAATTAATTACAAATACCTTTTTTTTAATTTAAGTAATGATACAACCAGAGATGCACAATGTAAGCTGAATCAATAAAAATCCAAGTCCAAGTGAAGTCACCCTGATCATATTTGGTGCTAGGTTCTATCTGTTACTATTTATAGAGGGTGATTTACCAGCAATTGGGGGGTGGTTAACTCTACAACTCCCTGAATTAATAGAGCATGGTGGGACGTGCCGATTGGGGCAAAACTAAACATAAGATTTTTGGGACAAACAGTCTTGACAATGGCTGGATCATGACACAGGGTGATAGCATTTGCCCTGATTTATGGGATCAGTACCCCCCCCCCTTCTGCACCAGAGCTGAGCTGCAGAGATCAGCAGGCTGTGTTGGGCAGTGTGTGCCCCCAAGCTACATGTAAAGTACAATGCTAGCGCCAGCAATTGCTTTTTGATTAACAGTTTTCAATGCATACTTGCAAATGCTTTAGTGCATGCATGCGTGTCATTGCAATGTTATAATGTTGAATTTCAAAACATATAGGATGGGAAACTGGAGTCTAATGATAAAGCACCTATGTACACCTAGAGTAGATATTAAAGGCAAATACATATTGAAGTCAGCATTTTATCATTTCAGGTTTGCTTGATATATATGAGCATATACTGGATGTTTCCAAATCCATACAAGTATACAGGCTGTTTCCTGTACTTCATGCTTCCATTAATGACTGTGAACAATGATTTTAATGTTGTCGAACTTTGCAACATCATGGTGATATGGCTTCTTTGCCTTTGTGTTCATTGACATCAGTCCGTAATATTTTGAATATGAAATTATGATTGTTTACCATATCACAGCCAATGTCTGTCCCTCGCCTGTTGTTAAATTTGTCAATCAAGACTTATTAGTTAATCAAATCAAGTTAATCGAATCAGGGTAGACTACTGGATTCACTGGAGTAAATTAACAAGCCAATCAAGCCCTAGCATGTTTATGGTAATTAAATAGCGTCATAGTAAATTCTTAACAACTTCATGTGGAATTAAATCTACTAAATTGCCACCAGGGGAAAAAAATCAAACATTTTCAACTAATTAGTAAAAGTTAAGACTCTCCACTTTACTCCAATTCTAAGAACTAGACTAGAAGAATTGAAAATCTAATTAAGATCCCCCACCTTTTGGTTTTCCCAAGAAATAGCAAATGGGCCAAACCCTCAACAGAAATAATTAATTACACCTTGCTAACATGCAAGGCTCTTGTTTAGCCTTCAGGTGCTTGTAATTGTCATTCAACAGCATCACAGCATCAAGGAGTTGACCTCTTGTGACCTCTGGTGATGACGTCACTTTCCAAAATGAGGCAGGGAATCTCTTGATTCTAAAAAGAACGTAAAAAGGAAGGAACACATTCTTCAAAACATTTATAACAGTCAGGTAAAATGGAAATATATTGAAAATGTTGAAAAATGTTAAACTCGGTTAATTGTCTCATTAAAAGTACAGTATTTATCAGTGATCTAGAAATGACGTCATATTTCAAACTGAGGCTGGATGTCAATCTCAACATATTCCAAGTATGACTTATAGCAGACTTTCAGACTGTTGGAAAATTGATCAGATTACTTCCAGGAATAATTTGAATATCCTGTACAACTTGCTGATGTCTCCTAGCAACGCATTTAATAAACTGTGTTATAAATAAACTGGCACGAAATTACAAGAATTTCTGACATGAATAGCAAAATTGAAAGGATGGATTTTGCTGCTCACTGATCACGTTCACAGAACGGAATGTTTGTCGTTGAAAATGAATAAAAATTGTAATAAAAATGTCAAATATTAACAAAAATGAAATGTTTATTTTGAAATGTTTACTAAAAATCTTAAAATGTTTATTATTAACGCCTGACACAACTTGAGATCACAGGATGCAATGAGGAAAGCTCAGAGTTCAAAGCTAATTCAGAAATTAGCCAAAAAACATGGAGACACATTTCAACAATGAATTCATTTTCCAATGGCAAATTTAAACATCTGCTCTGGTAATCAAAGCTTGCAAGTCTGCAAGGAACTGAGGGAAGGGACACAAATGAGTTTCTTTCATTTGCTTCCAAGTTAACCAAGATCTTGATTCCGAGATTCTTGTCGAAAAGGTTTGTCGAGATGTGTTCTGTGTTTGGAATTTTGAAAGTTGAGACATCTTTCGGGAAATAAGAAACTAGAACTCAGCATCCTCAAGAAGATATTTTAATGTATTGAAGAATAATGTATTACAAATTACAATCATACAATGTGTTGGATTGTGTCCGTAGGGGTACCATTGAATTTTTTTTGAAGGGTTGGCAATATTCGTCCTACTTTCATAATCCAGATGGGGCATGCGGTTTCATCATTATGCGATTAGAAGGAAATACCTTGAATACCAATTCTTACCGTGGTACATCCTCGAAATAAACAAATTTAATTAAGAAAGTAAAATGTAATCTTTGTTCCTTTTCAATCTTTCTAAATGATGACTGATTATCCCTTAATGCAGCTGAGGAGATTGAGTCTGAGATTGTACTTATCTAATCCACTAATCTGTGCGATACATCCTCGATTTAGACGATTCTTCATGTAATCGGTGACATTATGAAATCATACATGATGTATCGGTTGTTTTACTCCGTGATTTCTGAACACATCTTAATGGACTCGCATAATGGAATTATTCCTATTGACCTTTTTGATGATCATTGATGATCATTGATGATGCCAGGACCTTGAGGAGTGCAGAATTATGGAGCATGTCTAAGCAGGCGCAGTCAATGTCATCCCAATTTAAGTAGCTATTTGTAGTCAATTGAAATGGGAATGAAAAGTGGTTCTGATGCTAAATTGGTTAGAATATTTAGTTGAGATATTCGGATGAGTTAATGATTTTGTTTTCGTTTGATTGAGTCGATGTTGAGACATCGAAAAATTTTGTTATGTGCATTTGATGCATTCGAGAGACACGGTTATTGAGACTCAATAAGCTATCGCTGGAAAATGGTGTATTCGAAACGATGGATGGATGAATAGGGCTTTATGTTCTGTAGTTATGCACATTGCAGTGATGAGGGGAAGGATGGTTGAACTGGAATGGATTTTTGTTGTTTATTATTCGAATGCCCTTGTTCTGGTCAATCCACTCGTTCTGCCTTGAAATGCGACAAATGTCAATGTTTGGGACAAACATCGATAAAAGCTTAGAAAATCGAGAAACAGATTGGAAATGAATCTCGAACGACACAAGCGAATGATAAAATGACACAAATGACACAAGCACAAGGTTTATGGGTGTCCAAGCAGTGCAAAGACAAACTCCAATGCCTCCAGTGCCAAATTATTGCAGATCTGGCCACAGTGCAATAATATATAAAGCAATGTACTTGGAATAGCCATAGATTAGAGCCTATCTCTGCTGGTACATGTGACTTGCCAATATGTAGGAGCTTTAGATAGACATTTATGGCTCCATCTATTTGGCTGAAGGACAATGAAGCCACATGTACTTGTATTGCCAATGAATAACTGCAGTGAGTCAATGACATGGCAATTCATTGTGTCTGTGATTCTAGTTCAGTGTGGTCTATTAAATCAATGATTCTGATTCTACCTACGTTGCTGAGTGTAGATACTTTTTGTGACCTTGTTTTCTTTATTTCCTGTGTTTTTATGACCAGTGTTTCTTGTTGATGTATGAATATTTAATATTGTATCTTTCTTGATATTTTCATAAAATTTATAAATCAATTTTAAGATGATGAATTCACATTATCTATCTATCTGTCTACCTATCTATCTATCTACCTATCTATCTATCTATCTACCTATCTATCTATCTAACTATCTATCTATCTATCTATCTATCTATCTATCTATCTATCTATCTATCTATCTATCTATCTACCTATCTGTCTATCTATCTATCTAGATCTATCTATTTATCTATTCTGTCTACATAGCCATCTTTTTATCCATTCCATGATTGATAAAATTGTAATTTATAGCACTCCCCAGGCCAGGTGTCTAGTTGACCTAGCAGTACTGTTGTGACTTTATAAGCTGGGTGTGCAAAGGGGTATTCATTTTTTTATTGCCACCTCCCCCACCCCTAGATCTATATTGCACCCCAATCCAACTCCACAGGTGTGCAGTTTGTCCAGCACAAAGGGCTATAATAAACATCATATTCCTTGTAATTAGACAACAAAAATCAACAACAATGGCATTTTCAGGTAAAATCAGTTCATTAACAAAGATCACATTTCACAAGTAATCTCAGAAGTTATTAATTCCTGCCTGTGGTTTATTATTTGGCAGTGCATGTTTAATGGCGTCATTATAGCATTGTTCTTGAATTATTTATACTTGGTAAACAGCTGTAAACACCAAGAAATAATTAGAGGTTAATTCAGGTAGAAATTAAAAGTACAATTATAAAGATCCTTTATCAAATAAGAGGAAGGATAACAAATCTCCAATCTCAATTCAAAATCTTTCAGATAATGTTACATCTTACCATGAACACATGATTTAAAATATTTAGATGCATGCTGTAAAGTTGAATATATCCAAAATAGGCTACACCATCAGGTAAAAGTATAGACATACCTGCATTTCGTTTTTCCCTGAAACTGGTGAACAATGAATTTATAGAATTTAGATAGTGTTTGACATTCAAATAAAATTATCAAATGGAAACATAAATCTATGACCCCACAACCGTTTAATTATCATCAAATCTTTAAACATTCGTAAATGGTTTATAAATGTGAATCCTATGCACATCATCACTAATTTGGACACTTGTGATATATCAAGGACTCGATATTTCATAAATCACCTGATTTAGAATTTAACATGTTTTTTAATATCAGGTAAATCTCTTTTTAAACACTTCTGATAAGCTTTTCATTTAAATCAATGATTTAGCCATGGAACACAAAAAACTATATATATTTTATACATAGCATATGGTAGGGCTTATGGTAGATCCTTGTACAACCCCATCACAATGAGACAAAAACAACCTATTGTGTTTTTTATGCATTTCAGTTTTATGTCAATCGTATTAAAAAAGGAGAAATAATCTTTTAAAAGCTATGATCAGGATCCCTACCAATATGATAGAAATGTCCTATTTTCTATCTATTGTATATAATATTGATCTATCTATCTGTATATCTATTCATGTTTGTCCATATATCTATCTATTCACCTATCTGATCATAATGCACAAACAATACCTACATTTCATCGTCACGTTTTATTGAAAAATATAAAATGTACCATAGATAACGATAAAAGATATTTATAGCTTTATCCGAGCTTCCAGTATTTATTTTCTGGAATTCCCCTGGCTTTGTTTGCTCTTGTAATAATCTGTTTCCATAGCAACCATCAAATATCATTCCTTCCTGTTTATACAAGTCACAAAATAGCAAAAGTGAATTATAGACAATGACAGAATAGTTGCATTTATAATATGAGTCATTTGATAATAAGACAACATAAATAAGATATGTTGGGATGACAAATGTGACTGTGTTTAACTGTTCATTTAGAATATATTTGTGAAAATAGGGTCTTATCAATATTTTTTAAACTATATTGGAATTTTAGTAATGTCGCGATTGAATTGCCGCTGAATATCTGGTCATTATTTTGATAATTGTTTACTGGTTTTACGTTATATGAAGTATGTCACGTATGATAAAAACAATTAATGTGTCTCCTTAAAATGTTATTAAATCTTGATTATGAAGTTGTTATTGAATAAAAACTAAATGATTTTTCCATTTCTTTCAGCAGGAAACAACTGGATATTCAATGGTCCACATGACGGTCGCATTTCTGGAAAAGGTAAGACAGATTATTTCTCAATTCATTTAGATCTTTTCTCTGACATAAATGTGACACTTCTCTGCCGATATCATATGCTTCAGGAGTTGATTTTCAAGAAATCATTCTCAGAATCGTCTGCTCGAGGTGTCACCTTACTTACGTCATTGCTCGAGGTCGTTTTCCTTCCTCTGATTGGTCAATTTATTGATCACGTGACCTGCTGGATATCCCAATGACGTCTGCTCGAGGGATATCCGCAATGACGTCATTAGTGGAGTGGAACCTTTTTATTCCAAGGTTGGAATGTTCCGATTGAAGCATTTCGTGACAATTGGAGAAAATAGATGATTAAAATATCCTTGAAAAACGTGAATCTTATAATAAGATGTTAGGGAGGAAAAAACCAAGATTTAAGCATGGAATCTGGAAATAATAGCTAATAGGTTAGAAAATATTGGAAATACTCATTTTAGAATGGGCATTGTAGCCTACACTTTAGGTCTGTGGGCATATTTACAATCTGATCTTGGTTTTTTTTGCCTTTTGTTTTTATTTTGTGTGTGTGGCTTCTTTTATGTTATACCCATATTGTTTGCTCTCAATGTTGTTTATGAATATAACCCCCCCCCCAATCCAGCTGCTTTTCCTCCCCCGCGCAATGCAATGTTCTACAATCCACACTCATACATGCAATGATGAACTGATGAATTATGTATTGAGAAATCTTTCATAAAAAGTCTCATAAAACTAGCTGAGCACTTTTGTGAGGGACATGCCTGTCTCAAAGGACAATAAAGTCTTTTTATGCTTTTGTGCGTGTATCAGAAATGATGATGGAATATGATTTAGTAGAGAATCTTTTCTCTTTTCATTGTTATGAATCTTAAGAAAATTCTGCCTGTACCCATGTGTAATTTAGGATCCATTTTTATCCCAACAATGGCTTTGGTTTAGAAATTTTAGAATATTTTCTGTACACACAAAGCTATTTTCATGAATGTGATTAATGATTGGCCCCCAATACACCTAAGAATTATCTGAATTTTAACAAAATATAGAAGTTTACTTAAAAAGGCATCTTGTGAGTTTGTTATAAAAGATGATTAAAACATTTTCTCATAAATGTGTTTAATTGACTTCAAGATAAAAAAGTAATCGTTATATTTTAATTGAAATTTCTAAATAACAATTCAGATAGTTTGAAATTAAAAGTTTATGAATATTACACCCGAATACTCCACGATTGACAGCAACAATGTTTAAATTTTGTGACATGACCATTTTGTTGTAAACAAATCTATATATTGTTTAAGATTTGGGTCAACTTTGGTCTCAATTATGTAGATCACGTTTTTGTGTGTATGCAGCTGTGCATATTTTTATCACAATGAAATTGATTTTTCAAAAATTAATGATATCATAACTGACATATTTTCTACAAAATATTAAAGAATAGTCAATATCTGAAATATACACACAACAATAGTCCATTGAAAATGGGATGTTTGGATAATTTAAAGTTCTAAGGACTAGAATAGTGAACTGATTATTATATTTATTCATTTTAATATAGCAATCAAAATCGAGTGTCACTTGAATTTTTTTTTTCAATTAATTTTTTTGTTGAATTTTAGGAATTTTTTTATAAATTTGATCATTGGACTTCAATTTTTGTTCAACATTGTCTTCACTGTTCATTGGTCTTCTACCAAACTCTATTAATTCAAAATATCATGCATGGTTGAATAGATTGAAATATGATTCACAAATGAAACGGAAACCTAAATTTTCTTTTAAATCAAAACTCCTAGATATTCTGATAATGCAGTGTCCTTCGACCACACACCAGCTATATATTCATATGGTATTGGTCAGGAATGTCAAGAAGTAGGTGCTCTGTTGTACAAACCTAGTTGTGGATTGGTTGTCAGTTTAATTAAGTCAAGATTTAAATTATGTACCAGTTTGCAACCATGCTTGCATGTGAAGTGAAGATAGGGCCAAGGAAATGTCCATTTATTCTTGGGTGATTGCAGAAGAGTAAAATATTTAGGATGTTTCTTAATTACTACCTTCATGATAGCAAATAGTAAAAGTCACTGTAGGTTTTCATTGTGTTAATGACGTCATTCTTTTGTGTAGCTATTGTTGAGATTGGGTGGTTTCTTTCATTGCACACTGCTGTAAGGTGATTGGTTTGAAACATTGATGATTTGAATTGACTGAAGGCTATGTTCATGCAAGAAACGGATAGAGCAGCATGTAAAGATAAGGTTAAAACATCTTCTATGGATAGCAGTGGTTCATGCATGTAAAGTCTCTATATAGACAACTATAGCCAGATATAGTCCTATGAAGTAAATATTGTTCAAATAAGTGTTTTCTGTAAACCAAATAAGTATGTATAAATTATGTCCACATAATTATTGACAATAAAAGTCAAAATATTGGCCAAATATTTTAAATTAGTCCCAATTGTAGTCTTGAGTATAGAGAAATATAATCCAAATGGAAGCCACACACTTCTTCCATACAAACCAAGTATAGTCCATCATTTATAATCATGATAATGTGCCTCTTCTCAGTCAAATATCACTGAGGCAAGGCTAAGTATGAATGTTCATATAACTTCATAAGCCTACCTGCTGTAATTCCAGTAACAACTAGCCCAAATATACATCCAATATATACATCCAATATATAGTCTGAATGCAGCATGGATGTTGGATAAGGTGTTACTAATATGGTCTAAAGGTTCTGTAAGATATAATAAGGCAAAGTAAAATAAAATTTAGCATACAGTCTTTCTTCCAATTTAAGTAATTTTGAAGACAGGTTGGGAGTCCCTAAGTTTGAGAATGAAATGAGCCAGCCCCCCAGCCCACTTCACTAACTCTTAAGATTGATTAAAAGATTAGAGTTTAGAAATTGGATGTGGAAGTTTTTAATTTCACACTACGTTAGACATCTAGCTTTGAAGATAACTTCAGCCCCTAGACTCTGATATAATGTGGCTTTAGAAGTAGATTTTGATGGCTTTGTTAAAGTTTATAGACATGTCAACTCTGACAATATTCCAAACCTGTTTCTTTAGATAAAGATGAAGCTACAAATGAAATTGTCTGGCGAATTGCTTTCGACAAATTAAACTCGCTCAAGCAGAGTTACTTATAACTTGTGATTTACTGGGTGTTTCTGTTTTAAAAGTTCTACATCAGTAGCTCTTTGGTTTATAAATGCCTTGTTCTGCAATGGTTGAATGCTTTTGGATATCAGTGGCGGATCCAGACAGGGTAGTCTAGATGGTGGGCGTCATTTTGGCATTTGCGGGCCCGTGCGGAGAGATGGCACCCTCACGCAAGACCGCTTCATAAAAGGGTCTGTCTTGTAACACGGAGACTCTATATCCGCCAGCGGAAGTCGCTTGATAATGAAACTAAGTCAAAATACTTTCACTGTCCACATTCAGTGATGCACAGTGGCGTACTTTAGTCTCTTATTCGAGCACATATGAAATTACTCATACTCAAGTACATCCAGAAAAAGCTGTAGTCGTACTGGTAATCATGGCTATGTCAAGTACTCATGCTCATACTCGAGTACATTTTGGTGTACTCGTGCCCCACCCTGCACAGCGCTGAGTAAAAATCAGTCATTTCGGAGATATCGCTTTGAGTAATCAGTCAATTCACTTAGTGGATACCACTTGACTGTTTACTCCAATCCTTTGACTGCAAGCTAATGACTGCAAGCAATGCCTCTGGGCAAAGCTTGGAGTCTAGTGGATTAGTTACTGGTTTAGCCTTGGAATGCTTATCCACAGCATGGCCAAATGAGTCGGCCAAGGCTGCGGAGTAATTCCTTTAGCACCCAAATGACGTTTTTACACCACAAGAGGTCGCTGGGCCACTCAACTGTGTTGATCCAAAATGAGGCTGCTCTTCACTTCCGGTGGCATGTCCTTCCGGTTGATATCCCAAGGTCAAGGACGGGGTCGTGTAGCACCAAAAACACTATTTGCTAATTCTGGTAATCTGGTAATTACCCCAGTTGACTTAAAGTCCATGGTATTTTTTGTTTTTGTAGTATCTTTGGCATTCGAATGTGATAATTTCGTAGTTAATGTATCGTTAGTTATTTTGGTTGACTCGGTCTTTCTCCGTCACAATTAATCATCTTCCTGAAGAAATAATATCTGAAATGCCAATCATTTTAAAAAACCTATTTCCCCACATATATATACATGTACAATGTCATGTCACTATAAATATACTCTGGCATTTTAAGAATAATAACAAACTTTGAATTTTGCTTTAACTATTTTGTCCATTTCAAAAGAAAAGATTTTTTTTTTGTCCAACAAGGGAATTACAAAAATGACTCAATGTGCCGTTAAGTGGGTCATCTTTAACTTTCATTTGTGTATGACAAACAGTTAGATTCTTGGAAAGTTGTATCAGACATTATTTAAAAAAGAAGTAAATAAAATGTGTACATGTTGCATGATAAACTCAGAATGTATCTTTGTAATGTTATGCCATGCGTTTGTCTGGAAATTGGTCCAGACAATTTTCATGTCAGCTTCAGATTTCGAAGAAAATGTTGGTAACTTGACGATGCCTGAAATGCGTGTTGCGCTGAAACTTGTGCATTTATCTCCAACGTTAATTTGGATATCTTAACTTCAACATGTCTGCCAACTTGAAGTGGGAAAAATGTCATTTTCGTTGAGACAGTTACTTACCAGTATTGAAAAGTTACTAATCTAATTTCCTTCCCTGGGTATCCACCAGACAGAGAAAATATCTAAAAATTGTAATAAAAAAACCTTCAGGGAGAAATGGGTAAAGTTAGGGAAACGCTCAGCGAATTTGATTGCAATTGTGATTACATGTGATGACTGAAGAAAGTCCTGTATTTTGTCCGAAAATGTAAAAGTCAACCTTTTTGGATGCCGATAACACAACCGTGAGCCTGAATAAGGCAGGGAAATGTACAATAAAGCAGGTAGAAATCAGAGAAAATACAATGGATACCCTGCCTCCACACAAGTGTACACATTGTTGATAATATATCTAACTGCAGACAATGTGGAATTTGTTGTGGGAGCTTTCCAGTGAGCTTTTCAGTGAGTTGCACATTTGAGGTGCATAGAAGCAAGAGGTTGACTTTCAGGTCACATCCCTGCAACATTGGAAATTAGCTGAAGCCAAAAGGGACACTGTGGCAGAATGCAAAGCAAGAAATTTACTGCATCCCCTGACTAACCCTAATGAACCTGCCTTTCTTTTATACTTTTATAGACAGCACTAATAGCCCCTGAGCCTGCCAAGAATGCAAGCAACAGCTTAAAACAGAACAGTCAATTGAAAAAGGCTACTTTATGGCTGGTGGCCAACTTCTTCATGGCCAAGCCCAAAAGATACTTCCAAAGATGATACTGTTACTTACTGTGCCCATGCAGTATTTCCATCTAAGCTGTATCTACTGGGCTTATATGTCTCATGGAGTCATAACAGTGAAATTGCCATCTATTGTCTCTCACCTAAAGTAAACTTTATTGAAGCCACCACAGTTATATATGCTTCATATATATATATACCCATGAATTTAATGAAACACAAAGCTATATAAAATGACAATTCTTTAATAGACTCATATAATTAATTGGCAATATTAGTTTCTTTGTATTATTTCATCTTCTTTGAATTTCTTCAAATAGTTCAGATTCGGATATGTATATATTTCTCAGACTTATTTTTAAAATAGGGATATATCTCATTTCCTTTGTAGGCATATAAAGGGTTCTTTAATGCTTTTGTTCTTGGCTTTCCTGTCCAGAAATAATTTTGAAGAATTATTTGATATTTTGTACTCACTTGTCTTTATCTGCATTTTTGCTGCACATACCAGCATCTTTATTCAGGTGTTTCTCTGTATAAATGGTATAAATGGTATAAATGATTGTGTCATTCCCATTTATTCCAGATTTTTACTTCTTTGGAATGATGTTGTCTGGTCCTTTGATTTTGGTAAATTAGCGACAATTTGACGCCCACTTAAAAACCATTATTATTGGTCTATTTATGCCATGCACGCAGTCATCGCAGTGCGCTTGTTCTTTTCTTTCACCTTTTTTCGTTCACTGTTTTGGCTCCTTTAGTGCCATTAGGTGCGTTCTGTGAGGAAAGTATCAAAAGGCGTGGTCTCCAGTCCTTTAATCTCTCTAACGTTCGTCTATCAAGAGCAACGGCTTCTGAAGCGTGGTTCGATGTTGCCAAAAACACTCCGTGACGTTCTTATGACGCTGTGCGTTCCATCAGGCGTGAAATATCCGGCTTTATATCATATATAAAGGTGCTTCATCAGCAAATATAGCCCTGTTCAAAATCCATAATTTGTTATATGCACGAGCCAATGAACCAGCTCTACCTAAAGATTGGTGTGAAAGTCCTCCTTAGAAGATTGTGAAAAATGTACAAATTAGCAACTACATATATATATATAGCATATACATCCTCAGATGCCATCGAGTACTGACTTACAGCGTCATTGTTGTGGTAGAGTCTCCTAAGTGGTAATTTGATTCATGAAATTAGTCGTGAAATCGCCTAAGTGATTTTTAGACACCTTGAATCAGAATAGAAAACCTGTTATTTCTGTATTGACTTTCCCTAGATGTGACTGAATCTTCCGCATGTGCTAGCAGACAAATCATTAACATTCAATTGCGTCTTTCCACCTTTCGATTTTTCACTTGAACCAGTTCGTACTTGAAAAACTAAGTGTCTTCCACCTGGCCTGGTTTTCCCTCGGTGCTCTTAAGGATATATTTAGACAGTGTGTCTTCTTTCGTTGTGGTTGTGCAGTGTTTTCATTAATCTTTTCTTAGCATGCATTGTAATTTTCCAGTTCATTGGATTTTGGATCAATGAATTTACTCTTGTCACCGAAGTATGTGGTTACCGTGAATATACGTTTGTCTTGGGTGTCATATCTGGCATAACATACGTACAATTTCATTAGCGCTTCGAAGCTCTTTCATGATTTTTATGAAGTTCCACTTCATTCCATCCCCAATTCTGTCGCCTCTTTGTTGTATTTTTGGCATTTGGGTGTGATTGACAACGCTTTGGTTACTGACACTGATCCCATACAAATGATACAATTCTACAGTATGTGTACAATTCTCCTTAAAAGATGCAAAAAAAATATGATGGTAAATATGTGTGACCCGACTGATACCCTGTCCTCGTCGTACTTATCAACACTTCAGAATTTGACAGCTCGGGTGTACAGACGCAAAATGACACAAATGGGGAGGTCTACATCTTGTCAGAAACGGGAATGGCATTACTGAATGACAGACGTCCGTAATAGGAAAAGATATATATTGCATTTTGAAATATTCAAGTTTCGCTCATCCGTCTCGCAGTCTATTCAGGCTGTGATTGCTTTCTGTCGCAGACAAACCCTTCCGAATACCTCGGAATGGCTCCGAATGGCTCGGAATAGCTTGGAATGGCTCGGAGTGATTCAGAATGGTTCGGAATGGGCATGATAAAGGTTGCAGATGTATGAATGAAAAATTCACAACCATCTCTTCCCTCTGTCCTCCTCAATGATGGAGCTGTCATTATCTGTCATTTCTGGAAAGAGGAATATTTCCAAGCTGACACATGGGAAATATTATATTTGCAGACTGGAAAAGACAACCAGAATAGAATAAAAGAGAGAGAAACGATGAAACAAAATAAAAGAAGAAGAGAAACTCTTAGAAAGATTAAAAAGAAAAATGGCAAAGAAATTATATCAAACCAAAAGGACAGATGCTATATATAATTTTCAATTCAGCCCTTGGTCATGTTCCAGTCCGAAATAGCTACAGAGAATATCTGAAATCGAATCTCGAAACATTATGTACATTCGATACAGCGGCTTGCCTTGGATAAAGTTGTACTGCGTCACGAATGTGGCATATAATTCTTAGAAGCTTTAGCTATTCCTAGATATTTCTGAGCTATATTGGGCCAGTGTCGTGAAGATAAAAAAGATAGAAGAAAACCGATATTTGAGCGGAAAGAAAACAGGAGTGCCGTCAGTGACACAAAAAAATTTAAGACTTCTGTCTTATAAAGTGGACAGTTGAGGCTCCTAGACTGGAGTTTTCAGACAGAGTTTCTATGAAAGATAAACAAATTGATATCCTTGTCCCTTCTACAAAACCATGAAGATAATCTCACCACAATATATATTATGGTAAAACCATACTCTTTAATTTTGTAGTTACAAAAACATCAAAGAATAGCCTCTTATCTTATAAGCAAGTTGTGGAGGTTGAACTCAGATCGAAATGGACAGAACAAGTACCCAAAAACATTGACAACAGCAAAGAAAACACTTCTTTGTTGAAGAGTGTCTGATAAATGGCCACATTTGTTCAGTTGACCTACCACTTTGTGTGGAGGTCTGTTGCTTTTGGTGTGTTCTATATGTTTGTTATATGTTTTATTGTTTGCTTACTTTCTTTAGGGTATTGTGTAAGCTGTTGTGTGTGTCATTGTTTACTTACAAAAGGGTATTTGGATGACATCCCTTACTAAGCCTTAAAGGATGATACAACAATGTCAGGTTTATGTTTTATTTCATTACATGGTATGGTCAATTTTTGGAGGTTATTTAGACACTAAGGATGATACAACAATATCAGGTTTACATATAAGCCATTATATTTTTTATTTCTTTATATGGGATGGTCAATTTATTGGATGTTATTTAAACAAATATATTTCGACATTATTTGAATGTCTTGTTTGTGCTCGACTGGTCTTACCTGCTCAGGTGTGTTGTTTATTAACCACAAGCGGCCTCCGGACTCCACTGAGCATCATTTGCGCTTGAACATCATGCTCCGAACTTGAAGCACGCTTTTAATTACTGCCACATGCGATCTCCGATGGTCTGCGCATGCGTCGCAACCTGACTGTCACAATAAGGTGTTGCGAACCCTTATAGTTGAATCAAAGTGCTCGGCTATCGTCTCGTAACTGATCATACAAAGAGATCATATGGCCGATTAATCCATCATCTACTTGATCAAAGGTCGCTTTGTACTTTGTGTGTTCAAGTACAGGAACACAGGTCACATGTGTGCTGTTCGACGTAATAAATATTACGCAAAGTATGCGAAAATGTTCAGCAATCGGCATGAATTTCACTGCATGTTACAAGTCATTTCAAAGAATATGTTTGCTATGTAATATGGTTGATCACATTCATTTCTGATACTTTTAGCTTGATTCTTAATATCAGATTTTTTAAAAATATTTTAATTTCCATGATTTTCATAAATGATTTTTTCTCACTGCAGTCAGTGTATTTGTTATTATGAATAGTGAAATCTGATTTATGGAGAAAAATGTGGATGCTTGAAGAGGCATGGAGTCAGAAGAATGATGGCGCCTAAATGTACTTGATTTCCTTTAATGAGGACCCACGGCAAACATTTATTTTTATGTTTGATGAAATAACAGGAAAAACAACCAAGTGATGGTTGTGGGAGTAAAGGCTGAGTGAAACTCCAAAAGAGGCAAAATGACAAAAATGGAAGAAAAAGCATCCGAAAAACTAAATCAAAACTTTAAAAGCGAAATGTCTGTGTAAAAAATTATGGTGAAAAGTGTATCATGAAGAGGTGATCAGAAAATTAAGAAGCTAAAGTTGTGCAAAGAATTTAGCTGAGTATTGGAGGTAGAGTCAAAGTATTTCTCTCTTTTTTTATTCTCATTTCTCAGAATTTCTGTGTTCTATTTAATATTCCATTGTTTCTTCTTCTGTTCTTTCTTTCTTCTTCTTTCTTTCTTCCTTTTCCTCTTCATATCCTTTCTCCTTTCTTCTTCTTTTCCTGCCCTTCTTCCTTCCTCTCTGCTTTGCCTCTAAATAGCCCACACCGATGCTGATGGGGCATAAAACACAAACTCACTCACTCCCTTACTCTCTGCTTATACTCGCTTCTTCTTTCTCTCTCATTTCTTTTGTCTCTTTTTCTTCTTCCTCTCTTCTATCTTCACTCTTCTTTTCTCATGTAGAATACATCTCTTCTTTTCTCTTTTTTGCCACCATCGAATTTGGCTTGTTGCATGAGAGTCAGTCTGCAACCCAGACGTCATCAGGTGCACTCCTCCTGCCTCCTCCCCCATCTTCTGTAACCATGGCAACGGCATCTTTGTACACTGCTTCTGCCACTTCCGGGTTTCCCTAGTGTCTCAGGACTGTCTTGGCGGACTCTCTTGGCGGACTGTCTTGGCACTGTCGCTGCCAGCTTGTTAGCGGCTATATTGTCCTTAGCTCGTTTGTAACCGATATGTCTGACAGTCACCAAAGGCTAACTAGATGGAAACGAGAAGGAGATATATTTCAAGAAGCCCTTATTATGTGATTAGAGTACAATATGTGTTTGTTTTTGTTTATTGTATGTTCTTACGGGATGGCATTAACGAGAAGTTTTATTATAGCGACCGCCTCATTATTGAGCTGTATCATCTTATTATGGCAAACGCTGTATTGTATTTTATTGGCGTTGTCTTATTTTACATCAAAAGTAGCTTAAATGATCTGTCATAGCAAAATCAGTGTTTGCTTTTGCTTGGCAGAATTTATTATACGTAATATATATATATTATTTCGGCTGGTATTCTCTTTTTCTCCTATGTGTAACAAAAGCAACATTTTTCTTTTGTCGTTGTGGTAAGACAATGAAAACGACTTTACCACTTCATTATTTGGTTAAAATCATATCATGACTAAAGCATCAATTGTTTTGCTTTGCATTATTGATTGCGGCATTCCTTATTAGGCCTATTTATAGATTTGAATGGGATTGGTGCAGTGCAAATGTCACAGGATACGTTTATTTATATACCTGTATTTATATATATGTGAGACATTATGATGTCACTGTGAGCTAATAGGTGTAAGCAGTTCAATTATTTCCTGGTAAATTGACAATAAATTAATCATAGGTTCTTGAATGGAGCTAAATCTCTATTTGCTAGTTTATAATATTTAATTGCATTGCTTGCTATCTCTGGGCCCCCAAAGAACAGTAAGTGTAGTCGTGGTATAACTGGATAACTGTATATATTTGGCTAACTTGATTTGATTATAAATAGCGAATCTGATGAACAAAAAAGAAATTATGCTAAAGAAACTCTTTAGGAAGCTGTAGTCTTTCCATGAAGATCATATATATACCACATATATGTACCAGATCATACACCCCCCCTCCCCCACAGCCTTTCCCTAGGTGATGATATGGTGATATTCAGCTCTTCAAAGCAACAGTGAAGCTCCACAGAAGCAGCACTGAGTAGTCCATATTGTATTCAGGAATGGAAATAAGCCAATACAAGCTCTGTATGTATGGCCAATCCCCCTACACCTCAAGGACAAACACTGCCTCAGCACTGCTCAGTGCAAATGAATACTTGAACGTCGCACCAATGATCCTCTGGCAGATCCTCTGGCAGATTCTCTGGCTGGCCTGCTGCTAGAGCTGTCAAGGCATCTGTTGCTCCAGGCCCAGTGACAGTGAATAAATACATCAGTGGGGCATAGTTGTTTTATCCTATTGTCTGCTGCCTACATTAGCTATATCATTCCTTGTTTAACTCCCTTCTCTTCCTCTATGAATCAGACTTCAGAGATAGACAGATAGGGAGTGAGTCAGTAGCACTGTATTCCAGTCTTTCCAGAGGCAGTTTTGTCTTGGTGCTGTCCTGATAGTGTTTGTCTCAGGGTAGTAGCACCAACTGCTATGCGCTGATGTAATGATGAGATGATAAAGCTAAGAGTGTCCACTGTGCACTATGGAGTTCATATATCCATTCTTTTGAATTTTGGGAATTTTTTCTGTCTCTTCATTAGCATCAAAAGCGAAGAACCACAGATATAATGTCTCGCTTTAGCTTCGCTTTACCTATTGGTGTCTATACTGACTTTTCAGAAGTCCCACAGATTGTGCACAAATTGATATGTAACATGTTTCGGGCTCTCTCAATATGAATTGTTACTATTGCAATATATTGCAATAGAAACAATTCATATACAAAGAGGGCTGCACTATCTTTACTTATGTCCAGTTTGCTCCCAGTCTTGCATAATGCACATGATGACTTTACTTAGTATGGGACTATGTATCAAGTTGGTATTGTCAACTACTTGTCCTATGGTAATTATGGTATGTACTGCGTAGGTGTATCAAGTTATTAGCTTAAACCTTGACACCAAACAAAATTTGAGACGGCCTTTTAAACGCATTAGCATCTGATGCATTTATGTATGCCACATGCATAAACCAGCAGTCACCAAGAAGTGTGGTGAAAAGATGTGCTATGCATGGAATAAATATTTTGAATAAATATGCAACAGGTATTAAGAGTGATGTCTGTGTTTGTGAATTGATACAAAACTGAAAATGATTGATCGGTAGCCATGGCTTTTTCGGACTAACTTGTTGTCCAAGAACTGGTTTAGTGGTCTGAAAAGGTTTTCGAACCATAATCGGTCACGAAAAGCTGAGTCTGTGAAAAAGCCAGTGGCGGATCTTGACATGGTATTCTAAGGGGGATATTTTGGGGGAGGGCTAGCTGCTGTATCATCCTTAGCAAGAGATGTCATCTAGGGTTTGAATCTAGCTGTTGCTGGGTCACCTGGTCATATGTTGGACGGCAATTTCTATCATCCTTTGCCACATTGCTGTGTCCTCCTCCTGTCCTAATTAGCCAAGTGCTCTCCCTGCCCCCTCTTCCCTGAACCACCACTGCTGGCCCACTTCAAGTGACTTGATAAACTTGGTAAAGAACCAAGAAGAAGTGTGAGAATCTGTAAAAGAGGAAAAAATGTACACTGCGTGTAGACTTAGAAGGAAGTTGTAACAAGCCGTGCGGCTGGTGGATTGAGTTCCCTTGATTTACATGTCAAATGAAGTCTTTTGGGAGCAGAGGAGTTTTTGCATGCCTGGATTTGCTGGCTGCAAAGCAACTGGCGCGGTCAGTGAAAAGCCTTTGGGTGACCAGAATTGCTGAAGGGCCGGATCACGAGAGGTTGCTCAGACGCCTCGCTCCTCTAACATGACCGTCCTTTGAATCTGTCTCCCTCCTCTGATTCTCTCTCCTTTCCTTTTTTTGTTGCTCGGTTAGCTTTATAATCTCTTCCACTTGCTCTTCTCTTCTTTTTGCTCCGAAACACTTTCAAACACTTTCGAATTCCTTGCTCTCTCATTAGAATGCGCCGTCTGTGAAGTCTGGTGTTCCGACAAGTTTACTAATGGCCGAAAGCTCTAATTGGAAACGCCGCAATACAACGTCCATGAGGATTCTGTGTTTTTTCTTTTCTGATGCCAAATTTTGTTGACACAGCCTACGGCGTGTCTTTTTGACGTATTGATTCCTTTCCTGCGTGAGGCCCTTTTCATTGCGAAATTTGCTGATTCTGGAATGCTTGGACCGCTTCTGCGACAGATTCATGTGTCTCTCAAATTGTCAAATTCACTTAAAATATCCTCCAAGAAGTGTCTTTCTTTTTCAGTCAGTCTCAAAGAGTCCTTTTATAGCAGTTCATCAGCTAGTCAATGGTGTTGTAAATATGGCAAATTTCTATTACTGTGTCTCATACAGATTCTAATGTTGTGTTCAGGGCAAGAAAACATTTCCGGGCAATTTCTTAAAGAGCAACAAAATTTCCCCTAATTAATTAATCCTGAATCAAGCAACTAATTCCAAGTCAAAATGTTGGACCTTTCTATATAAATTACCAGTAAGATTTAGAGATTTCCAAGCAATGACATGCCTGAATTCCCTACTTTTTTACCTGCAATGGCTGTGTCTGATACTGAGTCTGATACTGAGTATGATACAGTCTACATGCAATGTCCATTATATATGTGCCTGTCCTTAATATTCTGATGCTGTCTTTATGGTGATCCCCGGCCATTGGTGTTAGCATTATTACGGCCTTGGAAGCACATATCTCCTCCGGTGGCCGTGGTGGTTTGCTTGAGCCTTGGCCTGCTGTAACCATATTGTGTGTTGATGGTGTATCGGGCTGTCTTTGCGCTCTTTCTTATCTGCTGGTTGCTGATGCTGCTGAATCGCTGATGAGGATGAAGTGATTTTCAATGATGTGCCTTCGCTGCAACAACTTGCCGCTGTGTGCCTCCCTCCCACGCTGCTGGCTGGGATGCTTTTGAATTGGCGGCAGATTGTACTCTTTTGGAATTGGTGGCAGATTGTACTCTTTTGGAATTGGCAGCGAATTGTACTCTTTGGAATGGTGGCATATAGTACTTTTTGGATGGCCATTCTTGGCAGTAGAGTCATTTGGAATGGCAGTAGAGCAGTATAGAATCATAAGTGAAACACTTGTGAAGCACTGGTGAAGCACTCACTCTCTGATGCATCCCTTTGCACTTGATTCATGATGCCTAGGATCGTCGAGGAAACTCACTGCACTCTAAAAAATGTCGGGACAAAATTGGTTTTTTAGATTCAAAATGGTTTTTTGAAAAACCAAATTTCAATGCAAAACCAAAATGGATTTTTAAAAAATCCATTTTGGTTTTTTGCATTGAAATTTGGTTTTTCAAAAAACCATTTTGAATCTAAAAAACCAATTTTGTCTGAATTTTTTTAGAGTGTGCTGTGTGCCTCCCTCCTACGCTGGCTGGGACTCTTTTTGAATAGCAGCAGATTGTGCTCTTTTGCTATGTCAGTAGAGTAGCTGCTGAAGCATCGGTGAATCTCTGTCGCATCTCTATTGCATCCCTTTCCTCTCGATTCATGATGCTTGGAATCGTTGAGGCAAATCAGTTGGGCGATCTGTGCTCTCCATCTCCAAATCTCTCCATCTTTCCATGACTGCCTCTAGGAGGGCCTCTAGGAGGAAAGAAAGCCTCGAACGAATCCTCTTGGACGAATCCTCCCGAAAGATAGCAATGCCAAATCACCGTCCGCCAGACGAGCCATCTCTGTCTGGTAGTTGCAGGAGCTTGTCCGCTGTCAATCTGTCATCTGGAAGCCCTTGTATGTCAGTGAATTACCCTGCATTACGACTCTCCTAACTCTCTTATTGGAATATTGGTCCGTGGGTTTTCAACTCGTCTGCCTCTTCTCTGCCACTTAAGCTTTTGCCCGGCCTCATTTCGTAATGATCTTTCTCTCAGATCTCGTGGTATGATTCCGTAGTGTCTTTATGCTGTGTATTGAGTGATTAGTTTACATGACAAACAACCTGTCATAGATAGATCTTTACAAAATGAAAGAGCCTCAGGCACGTTCTGAAATAAAGAGAGTAATTAAGATCTTTGATGGATTCACCTGCTTGCTAAATAGAGTATGTCTTATCTAATTGGAGCAAATGTATCGTTAATCGCAAGGCCGCGGGATGCTTTCGTTCCTTTGGGAGTAATGCTATCCAACAATCTTTTGCTTAAGGTAGACGTCGGCTATGTACAGTGAATGACGGATTATGTATAAGAAATACGGCTATGTGTCAGGGCCATTAGGGGTTGTCATCGACTCTTGTCCTGCAGTCAGTGCTCAGCCGATGGGACCTTACTCTTGCGTGACCTTCTCATTACTTGTGAAAAGCCAAGTCTGATTGCTCTGAAAGGAGCTGAGTGGTCTGTCTGCTGGATGGCAGGGCTCTAGGGGTAATCCATAAAAAATATCCTCCCACATTTCTTCTCCTGTCTTATGCACGTCTGTCGTTATCCGCTTCTTTAACCTTTTTTTCCTTAGCGTTCATCCTGAATCTCCTTGCTATTCTGCTTTTGGTGTTGCTTTCGCTTTACTGTTTGCTTTAGATTTGCTTTGAGTTGACAGTGCTTTGCCTTTCCCCGCCTTGCTTTACCTTTGCTTTGCCTTGCTTTACCTGTTCCTTGCTCTGCTTTACCTTTGCTTGCTTTACTGTTGACTGCTTTTCCTCAACTTAATCTTGCTCTACCTTTGCTTTGCTTTGCTTGACCTTTCCTTGCCTTGTTTTAATTTTGCTTAGCCTTGCTTTACCTTTACTAAGGCTTGCTTTACCTTTGCTTTGACTTGCTTTACCTTCCCATGGACTCACTTTAGCTTTCCTTTATGTTTGCCCTGCTCTAGCTATGCTTCAACCCTTCCTTTGCTTGCTTCCCAGCGCTGTCTTTATCCACCGGTTGCGTGGGTTATTCTGAGGTCTGTTATTGATCCGTTGCGAGTATCTGTGACAGAAATCTCTGCCAGAAATCTGAGTTTCTGGGTGACGGCCGAGGAATGCAGAGAATACAAATTCTGCGAAAGACATAACATAGGTCTATTCTCGCTATACACGGTGCAGCATGGTCTGATGGCCCTGTCTCACAAAATTAAGGCCTTTGTTTTGGAGATGTGGAAATAATTTCGCTGTCAGTAATGGCGCTTTTGAGGTATGTGAGGCATGACTGTGAACTTACATCTAGTCACTGGTAGTCAGTGTAGTTTAGCCTGAAGAGGGATAATTGCTTGCACTGTTGGAAGTCAGAGCTGCCGCACTCTGTAATTCAGGGTAATTGCGGTGTTGCTACATGCACGAATGCACTCGACAGTGAACAGCACCCGGTTCTATACTTCAAACTCTGACATCCTCTATCCTTGGAGGCAGGAGCATTGGCTGTAAGTCGTCTGGGATATTGTTTTATGCTTGTGTTCTCACTGCTCCTATTGGCAGTGTTGCGAATCGAAATGTCGACGTTCGAACAGAAGGCTGAAGTCCATCAGACAAATGGTTTTGATTGGATGGCGACTTTTTCTGCCTCTTTGAGTTCCCTTTCACCAGGGAAATTAAGAAAATTTCGTACCAGTCGCTCGGGGTCAAAGTGCAACGAAGCTGACATGCGAGATGATGGGATGAATGCTTTTAAGGACGAATGAACACTTGAACAGCCAGCAGAACATCGGCTGTATGGCTACCCCATGGTCAATTCAACTCAATTGTCACCGACCAAGTTCAAACAAAGGTCAATGCGACATTATGATTTTCTACCCCAAACGAGAAAGCTGTCTGGGTTATTGTTAACTAATGCAAAGGTTAGTGCAGACCAGTGAACTTTGGCTGTTGTGTCTGTTCACGATTACATGGTCAGCATAAGTAACGTATGTAGATGTTTTTGAAATGGCCATCGACATTCCCCACCATGCTAACACAGCTTTGCAAAATGTCTACTGGCTCTCTTGCCCCGGCATGAAGAGCATTTCAATTGGTGTTGCCTTATTTTGTTGTTGCCTCAACTTGCACTCAACCAATGACCAAGTGACCTCCTAGCAACATTGGCCCACATTGGCTACAAGCACTTAATCTTCATCCGCTAAACTGTCCAATTCGAGTGTCGAGCGAACTAAGCAATCGGTTAACGAGCCGCATGTAGCTGTGAGGCATGAGGCCGAGGTTATCTAAAGGCTTGATTTTGGTGCCTGATGGTGGAATGTTGGTCTCTTTCAATTCTGTGATACGACTTATCAAGCTGTTGGTAGCAAACTTATCACACCGTGAGCGCAACTAGGTAGCCACCCATGCATTAGACTTGCGCTGCTTGCAACAGGTTGTAACCCCTTGACTCTCGGGCCATTAGTCACTTTGCTGGGTGCATTTGTGACCTTCCGCTGCCCTTGGTCCTGGTCCCTTTCATGCATCGTTAGTGCGCCTTTGCGGCCATCGCATCTTTGCATCAGTTATTCTGCATCATTCTGCATCATTCTGCGACACTATACGGCATACTGCACCATTCTGCAAAATACTATGGCATTCTGCAACATTCTGCAACCTCCTGCCAGTTATTGGGTGAGGAGTCAAGGTCAGGGGATGATAGATCTGTGCTTTTGTGTACATTTCTTCATATCATGACGGAGTAGACCTGCTGTGACAGTATTGCTCTGGCTTTATATAAAGTATTAGGCAATTCTTCTGCAGTCATGGCATACCGTACTTATAATGCGGCTGGCACAAGGACTTGTCCCATTAAATACAAATATATCATGAGCTTCTATGTCCTTGAAATGGAAATGTGAAGCAGTTATGGCTGCTCGATGAACCAGACTAAGCGTCTCCTTGAACCGCTGGCCTATTTCTCTGATTTGCACTTGGCAGACTTCATGTTTTTAGTGTCAGCTGTGCAAATGGATTGGATTTATTCCCCGAGACACATTTTTAATGCCTGGAACTGTCGTAATCTGTTGTGACTCATGGCTTGTGTGTTTGCTCCAATTTTTGCTTGTACAATTCTTATTGTTTACAAATGGAATTCAATGCAAATACTGTGCTCCCTTGTGATGGAGTAGAATTCAGGTCAGAATTGGGCCGGTATTTTATTATTTGTGCATTCAGACGGAGAGAGATATAGATGAGTCATGATAATATGAACCGAGAAAGTTGTAGGTTGCCAGCAGCCACATAAACTCTCACGGGGCTGTTCACGTCGACCCATCATCATGGCCAGAATGACAAGAGCAAGCGTATCCCACAGCTCACACACAAGTCATCTTTCCCAGTGCCTCGAATGCCTCTCAGAGGCCTCCCGGATGCCTCCCGGATGCCTCGGATGTCGCCAGAAAGAAAAGCCGAACCAACATGGCAGTGTGTTATATCATGCCTTTTGCGGTTTTTATGTGTTCCTCTCAAGTCTCCTGCTGCTTCTTTTCTTCCGCGAATATTGCTGCTTGTCTGGGAAAACACGACTTCGGAGACAAGTGACAGACTCGAGAGCATCCGGGGAATGTTTCAATGCTCCCGAGTGCCCCTCAGCCATGTTTTCTGCTTGTTGGGATTGACACAGAAAATATTAAGCGGGTCCCGAATGAATAGGTTTTTTTGCCTCTGTTCAATGAATGCTTGTGCAATTTAAAGACAAATTAATGAGTCTTTTGTAGAATTTGTTTTGAGCGTGTCACTCTTTGCTCTTTTGGATGGGGTTTCTCTTGCAATGAACTCAAATGTCGGTCAACACGCACAAACATGAATTTAAGTTATTCTACAGAAATGTTGAACAAAGCCAAGACATTATAGGCATGTGAATGTGATGTGTAACTTCTGTGCTCTTCAAATATTAGAATCTTATTTCCCAGCCTGCATAGTGCATAAGCAATTTGTAGCCAGCCTTTCTTCTTTATCTTGTGAGGCAAAGGATGTATATGTACTGAATATATATCCAATGCATTTATCTAAACTTGAAAGTATGTTGCAAATTGTATTTTCTTGTTCTGAAGGAAATCTCAAAGTCTGTAACTTCATTGTTTTGGCATTGAGGCTATTGAATGCATATAGCGTGGAATGTCATCGGAATGAGGCTCCTATCGGGAGGAGATTTTTCTTTTATAGGTATTTTTATCAGGCGTCGGTCTGCATAGGATATACACGCGACATAGCTACACATATCAATGGAGACTTGGCCGCGGATTCACTTATACATCAGAGGCAAGATTTCGCAGATCCCGAGCGAATTGCATTGGAGTCCGCCTCAGACTAATGTATTGGATCCTTGGATGTCCATTGACTATACAGTCGGCCGCATTGACTTGTAGGTCTGGCTTACTGGGGGTCTGACTTGCATTGGCCTTGGTATGTCCTGGTATGTCTTGGCAAGTTTGCCTTTCAAATTGCCTGCCTTTTTGGTGTGTCTGCTTTCCTGCTTTTCCTACTGTTCTGCTTTTGTGCCTTTCTGGTTTTCTGGCTCTCTTCTTACCCAGTTGTGGCTGTGAGATGTATTCTAAGATGATATCTTTCTTTCTTCAGTTCCTTTACCTCTGTGTTCTGTAATCTTTTAGCGTACCTGTCAACCTGAATTTACTGTACATTTGGTCTGAATTCGTTGAAATTACCATGTTAGAGAAAAAGAGATGTAACCTAATGGATGACATTATGTTTGGCGGCCAGAAAAGGAATAAATTGTGCGTTATTCATTTGATGCACCTTTGAACCTACACTAAACATTGATTGTTAACTATGGAAATGGCTCCGACTACCAACACACATAAAACGATACATTACCTGGTGATGGCTATACAAGATTTATATCAAATATCTAAGAAGTACAAACACTGGATGCCTTTGGTTGATTGAAGCATCTGCAAGTCTAAGCATATTCAAAATCTGTTGGAAAAAGCCGCATTGACCTTGGTGGAATCTCTGGTATTCCAGATAAGCCAAGCCATATATCACTTACATAGAGGATTTTATCATAACCCTAGTTCCAAAGTTTTGCTTCAGAGAGTGAGTCGGTTCAGAGTTTCAGCTCTAAACACTGTTGTTATCGCCGAGAGAGGCCATAGAGGCGAGCCAGTAACAAGCCGGAGACTGCGCGGTGTGGTATGATATTAGCATTTGCTGCAGGAGGAGTTTATGGGGTGACAGTCAGTCTAGTAAGGCTTGATTAAAGCTGAATGGCTATAGCAAGAAGAGGTGACCATCCAGCCCTAGAGGGCCTTATTAAATAGCCCGTCTTTGTGAGGTAATAATAGAGTTGGCCTTGCCGGCCCAGACCTCCGTGGTTGTCAGCCGTAGACTGGCGGAGAGGCTGAAAGGGCCATCAAGCAGCGGAGAAGAGACACAATGAGGAGCAGCCGAGTCGCGGGTGAGTTGCAGATGAGTCGCTGCCGTCGAGTTTAAATAATCACCCTCATCCCCGCTACACCGCCCCGACAACCGGCGACAACCGGCGGCAACGACTCCCAACGACTCAGACGAGGTCCTTGCTTGTTACGCTTGATTAGCCAAGCGCTCATGACAGCAATCACATGATCAGCTTCGTTACCGAGCCATCGATTATTTGCCGTCCATGATCATCCCCAAAAATAATCAAATGAGGTCAGAATAACAAAGGGGCTAGAGGGTGACCTTGGTGTGCACCTCATTTTGATGGAATTGGGCCATTTACTGTCAGAATGCAGCCTTGGCCAAACACATTTACTCCCCGCATTGATTGCCCCTAATTGATTTTGGCGCATGGTTATTGTAAATCTCTCAACATTCAGTCCAGCTGTCCAAGCATTGTCCGTGCATTTTTCTTATTACACCTTTTATGATTCCATATTGTTTGTTGCCCTCGTAAATTGCAAGAGAATTCTTGCGTTATTGGCCATTTGCATTGGATTGCATAAATGCCCCCAGCATACGGACCTGATAAGAGAAGGTTTAACAAGATAATTGAAGTGATAAGCACTTGTTATTATGATAACATTGATAAGGGCTCTGATGTTGACATTGATGGCCCCTTTCGACTTGATTTGTTGTCATGTTGTTTGATTGAAAAACATGCAATGTTTGGAATATGCAGATGGTTTGCACTGAACTGATCCATATCTTGTGTTATGGGTTGCAGGCTTGTGTAGGGGCTTACTAGGAGGATTGGCTGTGTATTTGAGTTGTTTGGGAGGCTGCTAAAGTATTAATTGGAGGGGTCAGCAAGACATGATTGGACCACTACTAGTCCACTAGGCTGTCTCACAAAGTTGACTGGGAGTGCCTTAGCATTGATTGGACCCTGGTTGCAGAGCAGTTGCTCACCAGAATGCCCCAGTATTGCCGCTAATCCCTCGTGATTACTGGGGAGACCCAAGAAACCGGCCGTGTGGGTTGGCCGAGGCTTGGCCGAGGGTTGGGTGTCCGGCATGCACTGGCCAGGAGATTGCGTTTCCTGATTGTGCTTCGTATCGATCATCTTTCGCAGACTGTCCGTCTGTCCGTACGTAGCCGGCCGACGGAGTGTCCATGCTGGGTAGTCCTAAGCGGATTTCATCCTCAACAACATGGTTTGCCGTTGGTTTTCCATTGGTTTGGCCACGTTAAGGCACCCTGGATTCCCGCAATGATTGGCCAGTTCTAGTGTCCTGCGCTTGACCACTGGGCAAGCGATTGGCCTAATTAATGTCCATTGCATGCCAAGGCTGCTTTGTTGGCATGCGAGATCCCCCTGGTTGTCTTACTTCTTTCTTGGCTTGCCATCTTCATAATAACAGCGCTTGTCTCGTTCATTAATCTATTATTGGCAGCGGACTGAAATAATGGCCAATTTGTAGGTCGGTTCGCTCAGAACGGACAAATACTTGAAGAGCTTAGACTAGGAAGATTAACCGAATTAATGTGCAAGAATGCAGAGATGGACCTAATTGAGGCTAAGAAGGTTTAGGGTGAACTTTGTGTGGCCTTGCCCTGACCTTCAGATTTTCTAACTCAAAGATGAAAGTAAGGAGATTCCCTTATTAAAAGTCACTGCTCAAGGACCCTTGTGCTGAAGGTCAATTGGAAATAATGAGTAGCTGAGATAATGACTAACCAAACTGCGGCACAGTGGAGAAATTGCCTTCGCGATTCTGCTGGGTCAGGAGTCATATTTCCAGTCATTATTTTCATGTACGGTTCGGATCTGGCGGCATCCTGGCAAATTCTGGGATGTTGCCTCAAGATATATGTGATTAATTTTCACTCGGGCAGATGCTCCGGCTTGCCAGATGCAAGACATGTTCGGAAGACGTTCAGATGGTAAGCCTGGTGTGTTCTTGGAAATGCTGTGGCCGATTAGTCTCTCTTCTGCAGAAGCCAGTGGCCTAACCAGGCTAACCAAAGAGTGATTGGGACAAAGCTGACTTTTGTGAAGACATGTCCGCAACCCGCTACTGGCCGTTTCTGACCGCCATGGGTCTTGTAAACATTTGTGAACATTCTTGGTGACACCATCACCAAATGAGAGAGCTGGTAGTCTACTGTCAGCTGTTGAGGATAGCAATGACAGACCCTTACCACTGAGTTACCAGAGCGGTTTGATGTTTGGCCCTGTGCGCCACTTCTAATGGAACCAATGCTTATTAGATTAAGACGGAATGTGTTGGAACCCTGCGCTGAGTAGTACGTGAGCTGCCTCTATGTGTATTGGCTCCAATTCCCCTCTTCTCTAATTGATTAGCCGCTGCTTGGCTCCTTCACTTTTTGTATTCAGGGTGGAAGGGTCAGGCCCCTTTTGGCCCCTCTCGGCATCAGTTCGGCCTTGGTGCGGCTCGTTGGTGGTTAAGATGCGAGGCTCAACAGGTGCCCTTTGCAATTGCCTAGGGCCATTACAGCTGTTGTCTACTATCGTTGTTGTATGTAGTTGTCTGCATCTGTACTACAAGCCAATCTAACTGCATGATGTACATTGACAATGCGCTATTAGGATACTGGAACCAGATGAGAATCTTCAAAGAATGTACTATGATGTGATCATGGGGCTGATATGGGCAGATACTACTCATGTTGTACATCAATTGTCATCCAATTTACTTGTGCATTGTATTTGCATATCATGTAAATTGAGTAATGTACTAATTTTCTTGTGTAATTGAAATCATGGAAGAACATGTGGGTGTACCATGAATATGTAAATGTATATATTGATGTACATTCTTCATATTTGATAATAATTAGGAAATCCCAATAATAAACCTGATGCAATATAATTATTGCTACTTGATCTGCTGATGCCCTACAGTTGGCTGATGGTTCTCTGCTGATGCCATACATTGGCAATTAGCTGTTGCAGTCTTTTGAAGAGGGATTACCCTTTGCATCTCTTGCAGGCAGTGCCAGCGATTGACTAGGCGACATCAGCGGATAAGTAGAAAGAGCTCACTTTGCGAAAATGCAAGATGAAAAGGGCCATCAGATGAAGGAGCTGCGAGAATGAAAACACTCCTCTGATCCTCATACTACAATTACACTGAGAGCAAAGCCATTGATCTCTGCCTCAGCTACCCTCTGCGCTACCCTCAGCGCTACCCTCGGCCAGGGGATGATTGTTCCTCCCACTCCATCTTCAATCAAGTCACCCAGCAAAGACACTCGGCTTTTCGGCTCCCTGAAGATTTTCTGAGGACCATGAGGAGCACAAGAGAGAGTGAGAGGGGGCGCGTAGCTGACCGAAAATTGATGACGTCAATTCGGACAAGGGATTCCACGGGCATCTGAGCTGCGTCACGGATCCTCGTGAATAAGTGGGCTTCAAAAGGGCTTCATTTAGGGCTCACATCGAGCTTCATTTTGGCTTCATTTTGTCAGCAATTGTCATTCTATCATCTCCTCAGCGCCACAACAATGTCTCAACGATGTCTTAACATCTTAAGCAGCTCAACATTCTCCCCGACTTAAACCTGCAGGACATGGTCGTGCCACATGAATAATGATATCCCTATTTGACCATTTGTCCTGCACGACCCGGGGTATATCTGTCAAGTTCCCTGACAGGTGACAAGCCCTTTGCATGTATGCACATTCAGGAACAATTTTGGGTTTCCAGAAAACTACAGGTTATCTGAAGTGGAATAGCCAACAGAAACAGTAGAATTATTCAACTATTTGTTTTCTTTTTGTGGAAAAATTTCATTCTGTACAAATTATTATATTGACACCTGTTTTCTGTGGTCATGGAAAGCAGACGGAATTAATAGCATTGGCATTCTGAAACAGAATTGAACATAAAATGCGGAATCCGGTAAAAAACTGAATTTGCATTTATTCCGAAACAGAATTTACTCAAAATTTGAATCAGAAAACTATTGTCCCTATGAACCTTACAATTCTGTGAAAGATATACAGATGACAGGTAGTCTATAATCACACTTGTAAGTACATACATCAGTGTGATGCTATACAAGTAGCCATGTACATGTCCTTGGAGCTATCTGCTTTGTAATATTGGTTGGCAGTCCTTGGATCATCTGATAACACAGAGCTATTGAAGACTATTAAGGTGGGGCTTACAGAGTAATACAAGACTGGTCAATAGTTGAGATGTATTGATGGACTTATTGGCTTAGCTTTAAGCCATGATCCTATTGTGTCCTGAACAAGAGCCACTCAGGCTGACTTAGTACAATGTTGTGAGGCCCTTGTATAAATTCAATGCTGTGTATTTACATGTGGTAGCAAATGTCAGCATTGCAGCACATTTGGTTGCCTTGGGAAGTTGCCTTGGGAGGTTGTTGGCAGATGTTTCAGATGCTCTATTTTGCTTAATTAGACCATGGTACTTAGTAGACTAGTAACTTATTAAGCCAGTGCTCTTCATAGTTCATATCCAGATTGCATAGGATTTTGCTTCAACCATCTCAGATTGAGTGTAAAAATATGATGAGGTTAGATGTTACGTGGAGTCATGGATGTTTGGTTGCTTACCTCAAATATGTATTTCTTGCATTTAGTATTGCCTTCGTCAATAAAAATGCTGGACCCTTCCTCACTGTATACCCTATACCATGAATAATAATGACATGTGTATGGTTGCAATGGATGTGATTGATTTTTTTCATCATGGGTTTTTGGACTAGTTTCTTTGCTGTGGTCAGCAGTCGCCTGATTGAGTTTCAAACTTACCAGATGAGCAAACCACCACAAATTCACCTGACAATGTACACTCTAAACATCAGTCAAGTGGCGTTAGGCCCACCTGGTCAATAGTACAAGTAAGAATACAATGCTAGTCTGACCTTGGCTTTTGACCTTGACTGTTGACCTCGACTGTTGCCTCCAGCAGTTTTGAGCAGCACTTGAGTGGAATTAAAGATTCATGAAGAGAACTCAGCAAAAGCATATTGGGAGATGGCCTTGGCTGATGCACAGAGTAGATGATGCTGCATTGTGAGGCTAAACTGTGAGGGGGGGGGGGGTACATTGTGCACTGTGAGCTGCACAGTGAGTCTCCTCTCTTCACTCCTGCTTCTTTGTCAGTTGATGGTTAATGCTTTTGTAGAAGGTTGATGGTCCATCCGACTCCATCCTGGGTGTTTTGAGTGATTGTAATTGTGAGTTGAAAACATCCATCTGGGTTGTCCATCACTTGTGCCCTTTGTGGCCTTCACCCCACAATACAAGAGTATGCAAGTGATGGACAGAACTGTGGAGAACAACAGGAGAATACAAGAGAAGAATACAACAGGAGAATATAACAGGAAGGTACAATAGCAGGACACAACAACACACAAAGTACTACCACTTAATAACCACTTAATATAATTATAAAACCACAAACATCCGCTCACAGTGAATGTAGTAAAAGAATGAGGTGTGTTAGCCTATTTAATGAAGTTGAATATGAATGCACCTACACAGAATACTTCACAATATAACTGTAGGACTCCAACCATGAGGTGTAGCAAACACCACTACAGGGCAGTATAGTATGAATGCTTGCTTCACCCTCCCTCAACTGCGAAAATGCTTAATGGACTCATTGTGCAATACGGAAAAAGTTGGGTGCATCCGCAAGGGAATACAGCACATCACAGACTCATACACTCAGGTGTTGTACAACATGGATAGCATAGCATGCTTTTACAATGTACATAGTAAGCTTCTGTTACAAGTATATGAAGTACTCATTGTACATGGTAATTTGTATGTGGAGCAGCAATGCTGCAATATATATACATGTCATATGTTGCTGCATTCTATTGTGGGCCATTGCCACTGGGCATACTGCACATTTTGACTGCTCTACACATCCCACTATATGATTCCACTGCAGTACTTTTGCTTGATTAACATTAATGGGCTATTCACCTGCAACAGCTGACCCACCTGCACTTAGCGCCCTCTGGCGATTGCTCGTTTGCATGTAGCGGTGCTGCGACTATTGTTTTCCTCATTTTTAATGCAATAATGCAATATACCGCAGAGGAAACAACAAACCGTTCAGCTACACCCCACTGTATTTCCTTATAAATATAAATTCGGGGATCGTGTGACTGCCAGCGACTTCGTGCAAGATTTTGTACAACTTGGCGCTGGTTGGCTTCGTCTCGGCGTCTCTCTGAGTGACAATCGGAAAGTTTTCGCGACAAAACAGGAAAATCAAGAGCGGCCGAGCAAATAAGATCAAGCCACTAACTGCTTCAAGTAGTCCTATAAAGTAGTCCTATAAGTTCAGTCTGAGTAGACACTCAACACAAGTTTGCTAACTCAGCAGCTGCTGCATTAGAAACTTCATTCAACTTCGACTGACTTTTCTTGTACAAATTGAGAGGCGTTTGTCGTGACTGTCAACAAAAAAACTGCATGTCCGACTGAATTTACTTGTCACATGCAAAGTTGTTTACGTTTCGACACCTTTTCTAAAAGGCTCATTACTTATTCATTTATTTTGAAGAAATTGTATTTTACTAGTTTCCTTGTCAATTTTTCATTTATAAAGAGTGTGTCTTTTGCATTGGCTGATTATTTTGTAAATTGTTTGTTACTAACTACTCAGAAAAAGTGCGCAAAATTTTGTTTAATGGCGAACCGTAATCAATTGCGACTGATTCGAACTGAAATTCTTTGTCAGTTCATTATGTACTTTAATTCTGTCTTTACATATATAACAAACAAAGTATGAAACTATGAATATAAATAGCAGACTGTGTCTCCAGTACTGAGACCGGGTACTTATTCTGTACTTCATCATCCTTCGCTCTACTTTATCATTGCTCCCTGTACTTTATCAGGGCAGTCAGTGGAGAATTGTAACAGATACAATCTGCCCAGCATCCAATACAATCTGGAGGGATCTGGATATTCGTATGGATCGCTGCAAGATATTGAACGCAGAAAGCCTCGGAAACCACACATGGATTATGTGACTATTTTGCCTCCGCTTGACTGCAGTTGTAGTGCAGTATGCAACTGCAGTAGTTCTTATGCCATGCAGTCTTCTTTTAAGAACATGTGTGACTGTGGAGCCTTGGACCTTCAATATTATTCAGCTTGGTGGTAGGCTGTTAGTATGCTGGGCCATTATCCTCTGGGACCCAGGTTCAAATCTGGCCGTGCTGCTCATTATTTCGGATTCGATGTTTCATCCACTTCCAACAGTGCACTCACCTCATTGCCATTGTCCATATATGTCCTGTTAAGCCTCAGCGGTGTAGATATACAGGACATTTATAAAGCCATATTACCCTCTTCTGGCAGTCGACTTCATTCCTTCCCTATATATGTTTCATGATAAACCTTCTGGCCTTGAAATTGTCTTTCATAGGGGTGAAATTTCTCATATTTTGTCTTACTTGATCAAGGCGGTTTCACAATGCAGTTTTCAATGTATTTAGTTGGGGAGCCAGTGGGCCAAAATGTGGAAAATCGTGGGGCCCGTCGGACAACATCACAAATTTGGTACCGTTTTGTAGCCAGGAACTTGCCCGTCAAAATTCAGGTTGTTGTACTATCAAATTGTGGTATAGGTTTTGAGATAAATGCGTTACCATGGCAACGATGTGTTATTTTCAACAGATTTCTGGGAAACAGTAATGGTATCTTTCTTTTTATGTGGAGGACTGTACAATAATCACAGCATTTTCATTTTTGGGTCAAATCTTCAAAAGGCCTGGGGCCTTCAAATGACACATCTAATTTATGGTTATGAAATACATCTGTTACCATGAAGACCATTTTCTGATGCACTCTATGAAAATTACTGACTTCAACAAGTT
The DNA here is from genome assembly GCA_026936325.1 of Platynereis dumerilii. Taxonomy (NCBI): domain Eukaryota; kingdom Metazoa; phylum Annelida; class Polychaeta; order Phyllodocida; family Nereididae; genus Platynereis; species Platynereis dumerilii. The sequence continues at coordinate 37,865,731 of JAPTHN010000005.1, forward strand.
CTGCAATGCTGCATTTACACAATATTAGGTATAATGACAAAATTTTTTCAGAATAAGAGCTACCATGTTCCATTCTTGCTACCTGTAAAAAATTATTAGGATGACATTATATATAATGTTGCTACGGCAACAGAAACACATGAAAGTCATATCCGGTAAAATATCTAAATTTTACTCTCAGGCCCCTGTCCTGGTTCAATTGCAGACAAATATGATATGTTGTTGCACATTATTATTGTACCAACTCAAATACAGATATTAAGTTCATAAATGTCTTACCGTTACCATGGTAACCATTTAAAATTGCAATTTGTTGCAATTGAGCAAAAAAATACAAAACTCTGCTTTGTCAAGCTAACTAATTTGTCTTTATTGTGCAGAAACATGAAAAATGGTTATGCTATTATTTTCTGAGATAAAACTTGACACTAAGAAATTCAGTTTTAGTTGTTACCATGGCAACAGATGAAATATGCTGTTCTTTCCACATACAAACAAAATGTATGACGTTAGATCCGCCTGATCATGTGCATTTTAATCAACCTGACAACAACTTATCAATACAATTATATTACAAAGGAAATAAGCAAAATTATAATTATATGAATTTGTTGCCATGGCAACCATCAAAAAGTACCTTTTAAAGCTGTTTCAACTTTGATTTCACATCAGGATACTCAATTCCTCATTTTACCTAAGATAACACTTGAACAATGTTATATATGCATGCACACATTATTTTAAGTCAAAAAACAGTATAAATTTTGTTGTTTCTATGGTAACCACTATAAAGTGTAATAAATTATACTGTTAGACTCTAGTGAAAATTATCATTAGTTGTCGTTGCATTCATCCATTAACATTATTTAGTAAGATGAAGGGGGAGGGTTTGTCTAGCGGTAGCATGCTGGTCTGCTAATCACTGGGTCCAGGGTTCGAATCCAACTCTTGCCAGGTCACCTAGGCTTATGTTGGACGACAGTTTCAATCATCCTTCCTCTCATTGCTGTGTCCTCCTCCTGTCCCAATTAGCAAAATGCAAGTCACAAACTGCACTAAGTGCACTTCAACACAAAATGCACCAATGGAAATATTGGTTTTGTGACATACTGGATAGGATTAATCTTATGAAATTTTCACATGACAGGCACAGGACATCAAAAACTGCCCCACGGAAGTTTTTGAAAAAAAAAGTTAATGATATTAAAGCAGATTTTGAATTGAAAACTCAAACTGTACGACTCAGCATCTGGAAGTGAAGCATGTGAACCAAAACTGTTAAATTATTGGGCTTTTTGCTTTCTCACTGTAGAAACACAATACAGAGACAATCATTCCATATCAATATGACTATAAACTGATCTGAACAAAGAGGTCTTTTTGTACCTGCGTTCAGGAAATTCCCTAACATTCCCTAACAATACTCTCAAAAATCTGAATAAAACATCTTTTTTGAAGATTTTGACAAAATTCTCTTGTAGGGGGCGGGACCGGCGGAACAGCATGGACACTTAAATTTTATTAATTTCATCCTCTTTAATTTCCCCAACCCATCAAGCAAGTATAATTGTAAACTTTCTAGGCTTATAAAAAAAATATTGTGGAAGGAAAAGCTTAGTTATTGAAATTAATGATCAGAGGATATTGAAATTTTGTGACTTGCATTTTCAACAGTAACCACGACAAATTAATTTGACACAAAAGTACTGCACTTACAGATTTGTAAATTTTCATGAATGCACCTGATGGCAACTACTAGAAGTGTTCAAACTTTCATCTTGATACTTTAAGCGGAAGTTCTATTTTTAACCTTTTTGAAAGTGTGCGTTTTTAAGTGTGAGCACTTTATAATGCCATTAGTCGGCATGCATTAGCAGAAGAACCATACGCATATAATTATAACTGGCAGGGGGCTCTGCCAGTTATATAGATTTTGTAGGGGTTTCCAGGAGGAGCATAAGGAGATACGGGTAGATGGCGATAAGAGAAAATGGAGTTTAGAGCAGGTAGAGATAAGAGCAGATGGCGATAAGAGAAGGTGGTGATACAATTAGGTGGAGATAAGAGCAAGTGGAGATAAGAACAAGTAGGGACAAGTGAAGGTGGAGAAAAGAGCAGGTGGAGATAAGAGTAGGTGGAGATACAATTCAGTGGAGTAAGTGGGAATTAGAGCAGGTGGAGATATGAGTAAGTTGCTTTAAGATTAGGTGGAGGTATGAATAGGTGGCAATCAGAGTTGATGAAGTAGGTGGAGACAAGAGCAGGTGGAGATAAAAGCAGGTCGGTACAAGAGAAGGAGGAGACAAGAGCAGGTGGAGATAAGAGTAGGTGGAGATACAATTAGATGGAGATAAGAGTAAGTAGCGATTAGAGTAGGTGGAGATACAATAAGGTGGCAATAACAGTAGGTTGAGATAAAATAAGGTGGCAATAAGAGTAGCTGGATATGGCAGTAGGTGGAGGTAAGAGTAGGTGGTGATATAATTAGGTGGAGATAATACAAGGTGGAGATAAAAGCAGATAAGAGAAGGTGGAGATAAGAGAAATTGGAGATTAGAGGAGGTTGAGTTTAGAGCAAGTGGGCATAAGAGTAGGCAGCTACGATTAGGTGGAGAAATGCATAGATAAAGAGCAGGTATAGATGACAGTAGGTGGAAAGAGCAAGTAGCTAATGTTATGTAATATTCTGTTGAAACATGTATTGATAATATTCAACCAATTTCAACTCCAGTCATCTGCAACAAAATTTTAGTGAAGTAAAGGTAATAAGGCCTTTTTGTTGTGATGCTAATGATAATTTGGGTAAAACATTTTTTTTGGGACCAGTGCGAAACTGGCAGTCTGGCAATATGTGCATGGACTTACGAACACTAGAAACATGTTCAAAGTGATTCTGGCCCAGAAAAATGCAGTCAAAATAGAGCAGCAAGGCATTTGCTAATGACAAATTGAGATTGGACAACTGACATGCCAACAGAAATACTCAAACATTTTGGTTTACATAAATGATACAGAGATAGTGCAGTTATTTTCTAGGATTCTCAAACAACGTCAGACACTAGGTTTTCTCACAGAATGTGTGTCCCTTTCATTTTTATTATGAAACAAATCCAGTGTGATGCTAATGACGCAATATTGGAGACATTGAAAAAACAACCATCTGCTCTTATACATAATAATATTTCAGCTATTGGTAACTAGATTTTAGAAGAGTGATAGTCAAGTATCCATGTATGGAAGAGTTTGATTGAATCAGGATCCTGCAGTAGTGTTTGACGTGATCTTTCAAAGAAAATGTTGGTGGAGACAAGCCATTTTCAGGGGGGTTGGCCACTTCAATGCTATTTTTGGATTGGATAAAAATGACCTGCCTCATATTTTTTTGTGTTGTAAGTTTTGCTAATATCCTTGTCTATGACAAATGACAACAAGAGGCCCTGCATGTACCTTCGTGTCATCATGAATTATTGTTAAACACTGGAGACAAGAATTTCAGACTTAGCAAAGTTTGACCCAAATAACATCAACAGATGTCTGGAAAGTGCAAAACCGACTATTTACAGACCAATGAATATACGGTGATCCAGTCGTCTGTATCACCTGTATTTCTGATAATCCAGACGGGATCAAATGATATGAGAAGTCCATTTGTGAGCCTTTACAGACTTCTGGAATTGCTAAAATTGTTATCTGCGCAGACATCTGTTATATTTTTTGAAAGTGTAAAAGTCGTTTGTCTATACGAACAAAACTGATCAATGCAGCGGTTTGATTCACTATGAAAAAAGGCTAAAAATACAGCATAAAGACGTCTGGAAATAGGCTAAATGAGAAGCCTACAGACGTCTAGAAACAGGCGAAATATATAGCCTACAGATGTCTTAAAATAGCCTGTTTTTTATATAGTGCACAGATGTCTTAAAATAGCGTGTGTCTCTTCTACTTCTGGTCTGTAAGCAGGTAAGTGGTTTGAATAGCAGGAAACACATTCTACAGACGTCTGGAAGAAGGCAAAATACATGGCCTACAGACGTCTGCATGGTTTGTAAATCTCAACAATGGCGACGTTTTTTATGTACTAGAACAAGCACTTTTTCTTATTTTCAATTTGCAAACTGGCTTTGTCACATCATTGACAGTTTTCTGTTGGTCTCTTAATCTTCTTATTTGTACTTTTAGTCATTTAATTAGTTTGTTTATTGTCACCTATGCTGCTAGATGTGATAAGCACTGAATCAACTGATTAACAATAACTGATACAAACAAAACGTCTGTTTAAAAGCCAGTGACATCACACAACCAAGTTGAAAGTTTATTTTGAAAATGTTTGGACCGCTAATCTACAAACAGCTTTAAGACTAATTTTATGATAGATATTTTCTAGCACTGACTTTACTAATTTAGAATCAAAAATTTTATAGTAAATTCCACAATATGACATGAGCATGAAATTTGTTATGGAACAGAAGCCCACATCAAAAACTACTTGGTAATTTGACTGTGGGCTATTTCTGGGAAGTGCTGCACATGCAGATTCTCTGGAAGGTGGCATCAGACCATAATAAGACACATAGAGAAATTGTACAGCCCTGAATGATGTCATAACTAATGAAGAAAATATATAAGCAGTTATCATGAGAATAAATCCATTCTGTGACATTTGTGGACACACGGAAGTGTAATTTACGAAGAAAAAATTACTGAGAATGAGAAAATTCCCATGTTAAACAGGTCTATCCTGGGTTATCAATATAAACTACGTGTAGAGCTGAGATATTGATTTTGATGTATATGCAGAGGTGTGTAGCAATACAAATTTTGGCTTTCATCGTGTATGCGAATCCCATCATAGACATTTGGAAGTGATAATTTACATCAATATATCAGCCAAAAAAGGATTATTCTCTGACATTGCTTCGAGGATACATTGGCCGAGGGGGTTAATTTCATGGCACTGAGGGTTTGGCATTTGTTTTGTTTGATGCTTACGAAACTAATAAGTTTAATAGGCTATTTTAAAAGCCAAACCTCGATTTTGACTCCTCATTTTTTTGTAAGTTCTCTTCTAAAGGAGTATCACTGATAATCAGTCAATTTCAGTGTGATTTTCGTGAAACGCTTAACTATGAGTATAATGATCAAGAATAATTAGGGAAGTCCGTGACAATTTCACTAACAAATCTCTACCAATAATTAAAGCTGTTAGGAAGTACACATTTTTCCTTTTATAATTAGTATATATCCCTGTAACATGGACAACTCTATTCATATTCCTATGAAAAAAGTAACAGATTTGTGTGAAGAATTTAGCGTTTCCTTCACTTGACACCACCTTTCTGGGAAAACTAAAGTAACTTCTTAAATTAATTTGATGTAGATATGTAGCCAGAATTGTTATTGTCATCAGTAACAAAATTTAGCTCCTAGCATATCTTAAAATCCCGATGTGGTCATCCTTAAATATAACAAATGTCAAATAATTACCATATTTTTATCAAGACGGCCAATTTCTGAGCCTATTTAACACAATTGTGCCATTCTCATGGGCCACACTCCCATATGTAAATACAACAGTATTAGATGGGATCTATATATTCTTGGCTTCAATATGATGTGTTTTCAAAGCAGTATAGTATCACATCTTCTGGAAAAAAATTATACAGATATTGAGCAGTTGAAGCCTAAAATTACATTTTCACAGGATGAGATACACGGAGCATCATTAAAAACGCAACATCATTAAACAACTAAATTTTCTAAGTTCTGATTGTTCAATGATTGTCAAATCTGGCACGGACCTCATATATGTTCTTTAAAGGCTGACTGGTAATTTTCATGAAAAAGAATTCACTTTTGGCTACACAGCGCTCATTTTAGAGAGTTATGTTTAAAATTTCAGTTCAAAGACTGCAATTCAACGGCAGATGCACCAATGGAAATATTGGTTTTGTGTTTTTTTATTGGATGGGACACATAACAGGCACAGGACTTCCAAAAAACTTCCCCACAAACATTATTGAAAAAATATTAAGGAAAAAGCTGATTTTGAATGAAAAAATCAAAATTTTGGAATTACCAAACGGCAAAGCATTTAAAAATTGAGTTATTATGCATTCCCAGGATAGAAATATACACATAGAAACTCATTCCTCATCAAAACCCTCAAAAAATCTGAATAAAATATCTTTTTGAAGATTTTGACAAAAAGCTCAGGGACTGTAGGGGGCAGGGCAGCATTGACACTTAAATTTATTAATTTCATCATCTTTAATTGTGGTTGAGTAAAATATCACTTTTTCACATCCCATCAAGCAAGCAAAATGGTAACCTTTCCTGACTTATCAAAAGTAATTGTCAAAAGAACAGCAAAGTTATTGAAATTAATGATCATGAAATCTTGAAATTTTGTGACTTGCATTTTCAACTGTAGTCACGACGATTAGATTTGACACAAAAGCATTGCACTTAGAGATGTGAAAATTGTCATGAATATACCTGATGGCAACTACTACGCGTGTGAAAATTTTTATCTTCATACTCTAAGGAGAAGTGCCATTTTGAGCCGTTTTTACAATGTTGCGTTTTTAATGATGCTCAGTGTACATTGTGGTTACACCTGTACTATGAGAATCAGAATAGATCTATCTACTTGCACATGGTACAGAAAGATGCCTGACATCCATAGCTTTAATTTTATATGTAGTTTATAGCAATAGTACAAGTATAAGTGCTGTATTTTCTAGTAATTAAGTTCAAAGAGTGACAAAATGCACGAAAATGGTGTTTCTGCCATTTTGAGGCGCCTATGTTTAAGGTGATTAAACTCAAAGTTCATCCCTATATTTTTCCAGTTATCTTCCAAATTCATTTTTTATAGGTTCTCAGGATTCCAAAAAGTATTAGTTCATTAAATTAAGGGGGGGTGTACGTGGACCTATTCTAGCCTGCGGCCTATCATATATTTATCACACAAGCAGATTGTTATATCTGATTGAATCTTTTTGTAGGCACAATGGCTATAATGACATTGTTCATTGGTTGCCACAGCAACAAATACATAAATTTGATACTATAATCATTCCATTTGATTTTTTGTGGTATATTTCAATTAATGATGTGCAGTGCTTACCAACAATCTAGGCGGATCTGTGCTTTGATCAAAACCATTTTTCAAACTGTCAAATTTTCCTTTATGCAAAAATTTAAAAGTTCCATTTCTAAGGTTGGCATGGTAACAGCTGAAAATTAATTTATAAAACTTATTTTTATCTGAGAAAATGATTTTATATCATATTCATGTTTCTGTACGATCAACATAAGCCTAGGAGATCCAGCAAGAGCTGGATTAGAACCCTGGACCCAGCGATTGACAGCCCAGCATGCTACCGCTAGACCAACCCTCTCCCACCTCATCTTACCAAATAACGTTAATGGATGAATGCAATGACAACTAATGATAATTTTCACTACAGTCTAATAGTATAATTTATTACACTTTATAGTGGTTACCATAGAAACAACAAAATTTATACAGTCTTTTGACTTAAGATAATGTGTGCATTCATATACAACATTGTTCATGTGTTATCTAAGATAAAATTAGGAATTGAGTATCCTGATGTGAAATCAAAGTTGAAATGGCTTTAAAAGGTACTTTTTGATGGTTGCCATGGTAACAAGTTCATATAATGATAATTCTGCTTATTTCCCTTGTAATATAATTGTATTGATAAGTTGTTGTCAGGTTGATTAAAATGCACATGATCAGACAGATCTAAGGTCATACATTTTGTTTGTATGTGGAAAGAACAGCATATTTCAACTGTTGCCATGGTAACAACTAAAAACAGAATTTCTTTGTGTCAAGTTTTATCTCAGAAAATAATAGCATAATCATTTTTCATGTTTCTGCACAATAAAGACAAATTAGTTAGCTTGAAAAAGCAGAGTTTTGTATTTTTTTGCTCAAATTGCAAAAAAATGCATTTTTCAATGGTTACCATGGTAACGGTAAGACATTTATGAACTTAATATCTGTATTTGAGTTGGTACAATAATAATGCACAACAACATATCATATTTGTCTGCAATTGAACCAGGACAGGGGCCTAAGAGTAAAATTTAGATATTTTACCAGATATGACTTTCATGTGTTTCTGTTGCCGTAGCAACATTATTTATAATGTCGTCCTAATAATTTTTTACAGGTAGCAAGAATGGAATATGATAGCACTTATTCTGAAAATATTTTGTCATTATATCTAATATTGTGTAAATGCAGCATTGCAGAACTTGTTGAAGTCAGTAATTTTCATAGAGTGCATCAGAAAATGGTTTCCATGGTAACAGATATATTTCATAACCATAAATTAGATGTGTCATTTGAAGGCCCCAGGCCTTCTGAAGATTTGACCCAAAAATGAAAATGCTGTGATTATTGTACAGTCCTCCACATAAAAAGAAAGATACCATTACTGTTTCCCAGAAATCTGTTGAAAATAACACATCGTTGCCATGGTAACGCATTTATCTCAAAACCTATACCACAATTTGATAGTACAACAACCTGAATTTTGACGGGCAAGTTCCTGGCTACAAAATGGTACCAAATTTGTGATGTTGTCCGACGGGCCCTACGAATCTCCTTAAATATTGCACTTTTTTGGACCTGGCTCCCCAACTAATTGCAGTGAGCATATGGTCCAGCATTCTGCTTCTGGTTATTGTTGAATAGCTGTGATGCATCCCAGCCACAAAATTTTGATTAGCAGCATTTGGGAGGCATGTCAATACTCTTTTCCCATTGACCTCACAGCCCCTTCCTTGCTACCCTATTGCTACCCTATGGCCAAAGGGCTTGTCATCTCACTGAAGGTGAATACCTGATCTGTGCTTAATCTGTCAATCTCCCCAAGTAATCCTTCCCATTTGCCACTTGCCTGTGCTGCTGTTGTTGTTGTCAATGCTGTTAATGCTGTGAGGTTGTGAATGCTCAGCAATGCTGATATTGTGCATGCTGTTGATACTGTTAAATTGTCTAGGCTGATACTGTCACTTTTTGTTAATTTTTCTGATGCTGCATCATCACTGCCTTAAGCATTGTTTGGAGGGCTGCATCTTGTTGACATGGATGCTTTTAATTTCCTCAATAACAGAGAATGTTACTGTTTTCAATGCTTTACTGCTGTTTTCAGTGGTACTGCTGATGCTGCAGATTCCTGTGAAGTCAGAATTGATACTGAGATTGTGTGTCAGAGCCTGCTATTGTGTCAAGTGCAGTTTGACTTGCTCTCTAGACTCTGGTCTGCTTGTTGTCTTTGAGTGAAAGTGTCATTGTGTTAGACAAATCTGTGCTCTGGCTCTGTGTTCAGTCACCTCAGTGTCTGGTGGCTTTTTTATTCTCCACATAGTGATTCCAACTTGCTTAGTACTTCCGTACTTCCAGTTTTTAGCTGTGAGTTTGGTAATTTGCTCTCGGTCTGGTCACTCTATAGTCTGAGTATGGAGTGTTGTCAATATGGAAAGTGTGCAGTCCTCTGAAAGTGAGATTTTTTATTTGGCGACGTTCACATCTTCTGCGCAGTTGTTGCCAATTGCTTTCTACTTTGAGATACTTTCGGTATTTTACTCTCAGTTCATTGAGTTGTTGATTTTGAAAGTGCAGTCCTCCGGGTCAAGAACTTGTCACAAGCAAGGTTTGATTGATGAGATGTAACACAGCTACAGTCAGCCTGCTTCAAACCATATCTACATGTATGAAAGGGAATTGTTTACAATAATAACAAAACTAGAAAGATTAGGCTATTATTCACCTCTAATTGTCCTTCTGTTGCTAATACCAATATAAGCTTTGGTAAATATAATATGATGAGTAACATTTTGCATTTTGAGCCTCTCTTAATTAGATGTGCCAATTTTGGCTTTTCTACATGATTTGGGCTTAGTTTTGGCTTAATTTCAGATCACACTGGCATTAAAATGTTTGTCCTAGTTTATGCCTGACTTGCAGACCCATCAAACAACCATCAGTACTGTCCTTTCTGTTCGGTCACACATTTTACCCCTGTCCTTGCCATCCTCTCCTTTGTTCTGGTCCCTCTTCTTCTTCTTTGTGTACTTGCCCACATCAGGTGGGTTACCGTCTCTAGTAGAGGCGATTGTACGTGTTTGTTCTAGTTTGTTTCATTGAGGTGGTTTGTGATTTTGATTAATTTTTCGCTTGTCTTTTTAAGGGTTTCAGTTTCCTCTGTGAAGATCTCGTTTGTTGTTGTTATTGGGGCTTTTGTTCTGTCTATGGAGGTGCATTCTTCAAGTATATGTTGTTGAGTTTCTGTGCAGTTTTTGCAGAATCTGCAGTCTGTGTTGGGGTATTTGTTTTTAAAGTTACTTTTTACAGGGATCATCCTTGTCCTTGCTTTAAAGATGGCGCTTGCTTGCATCCTGTTTAGTTGGTTTATATAGGATTTTCCTCTGTTTGTCGTTCCCTTTCTGTTGTCAAGCAGGAATTTTACCTTAGATTTTTCTAGTCCTGCTTGTGATAATGTTTCATTCCATATCTTATAGGTGATTTTGTTTATCATATGTTGCGATGATTTGTTGTCAATGGTGTATGTTTTGAACTTGTCCTTTTGGATTTCTTTGAGGTTTTTTGTCCAGCTGTTGTTTTCCTCTGAGTTGATGATTGACTCGAGGGTTTTGCTATCCTTCTTGTTTATCGACGTTAGGTAGTTGGATTTGTCTTTAAGTATGTTGTGCTCTATGTCCAGTAGCTCGGTTTCGATGTAAATGGCTTCTCTGGGTGTAGAGATTGGTGTTAGCAGAGTCCTTTTTATGATGTTGTCTAGGATTCTGTTAAGTTCGGTCATTTCTGTTTTATTCCAAATTGTACTCACTGCGCCATAGGTGATTATTGGGATGATGCATGTGCTGATCAGTTTCCATATTGTGCCCATTTCTATTGCTTTCAGGTCCTTTGCTCCAGCTATTGATAGTACTGTTTGGTATGCTGCTTCCGCTTTTCTTTTTACGTCAGCGATGTGGTCCTTGTTGTTTCTTTTGTTATTTATCCCTCCTCTGCACATGTCTGCTGAAAAAGTGCCGCTCAAACAATTGGCTATTGACGAACAATGTCGAACATCCCCATCATGTTTTGTAGATGTTTCATATTATTTGTGTGATTCTTTTTGTAATTATATTATGCTCCATATCTAATGTATTTTTCCATTTCTGTCTTTTCAGGTAAGAATATTTCCGTTCATTTCAAGAAATGGCAGATGTAGAAAGGCAACTTATCGGATGGACGTCGACAGATAAGTGTCAAACAATGATGTTTTAATTTTAGCTTTGTTTGATAGTAATATACCTTCTTGCGATGTTTCAACATATTCTTTAGCACACATTTTAAGGTTGATGTCATATTCTCAGGCAGCCGTCACATTCCCTCGAGAGTCCGTTCTATGTCTTGAATTCATTGACAGTCACTCTTCAGAGGACAACTGTACCTTAGAAATAGTACTGTTGGTTTAATCAAACTTGCAGTGTACTTTGAAGGAATTGGGGGAGAATCTTAACCATTGATCTACCTCATTAAGTCCTTTGGGGAACTCTGATGTCCATTGCATACCTTTGAATTGCTATCTCTCCCATTGAAGATTTTCTGTTTGTAATTAAAGATTTCCCTTTGACTGACCTGATCTCTTCCTGTGTCCTGCAAAGGTCATTAGTGCCCGGATGATAACATGACCTTGGCTTTGACCTACTTTCAATGTCATGTGATTAGAAACTGACCAATCAGAGATCAATCATAGATCATTCAAGAGATCAGCAACACATCAATCATAGAATCATAGATTAATGGTAGATTAATCATAGACCAATCAAACACAGGTCTATCAAAATCAGTTCTTCTCTCAACTTTGTCGCAACATTGTCATAACCTGTCATGCTTTTGTCATGACATGTATCTTGAATGTCTGCCATTGTGAGTATGGCTGTTACAATTCCATTGCTACTTTGTACACCATTATTCCTCAACAATAGGTATAATGCATGGTCATTGCATACCTTTATACAACTATCAATGTATCAATTCTATCACAATATGGCCCTTATAATAGTCATGCCCATTCTATAACCCTGATTGCTTTCTGAAATGATATCCAAAACCCTGGTGGCTGATTTATGACTGCCAAACCAACAGTGACATGATTAGCTTGAAATGCCCTAAATAGGTACAGGACTATGATTACCATTGATTGATGTATTTGTGAAATCATTTTCTTGTCAAATTCATCCCAGCATGAAATGTATTCATTAGTACAATCAGCTGATGATGTTGACCGTCCCTACTCTGTGGTTAAGCTGTCAAAGGCTTTTGAAGGTTCCTAATTTTTGGTTGTGCAGGGACTGCTAATCATAATGACTTTTGAGCTGCTTTCATCCTTGCCGTCATTAGTATTTTGGCCAGTGGCTCTAAGTTTTATGCCTAACAGGGTTTACCTTTGGGCTACAGTATCCTGTCGAACTAGGGTAAAGTGAGACTGTTGGAAAAATGCTACAGTGATACTAGCATGACAGGTTATGATAATGTTAGGACAATATTGAGAGAAAAACTGATGTTGATAGATCTGTGTTTGAATGGTCGAAGATTAATCTGCAATTGATCTATCATTGTATGATTGATTTGTTGCTGATCTCTGATTGATCAGTTTCTAATCACATGGCATCTAAAGTAGGCCAAGACCAGTAGAAATAAAGTAAAACCAAATTTATTTTAGACATGAAGTTTAAAGACTTTAGATTGCTGAATATGTTCTGTTTAATTTGAAACTTCTCCACTGTTATTCTTTAAAATTCTTAGCTAAGAGCCAGCTCTGCTACATGTGAGCTTGAGGCTTTTCAGAAGAAAGCCATCAATTACATTGTATATGATTTTCTTTCTTTTTTTTTCTGTAAGAAAAAAAAGTCAGCTACCCTACCTTATTATGGAGAAGATTGATAAGGCAAGTTTGATAGGGAGAATTTTTAAGGATATCCTGACTAAAATCACCCTTCATAGTCAAAGTTTGGGATATGATTTAGAATGTGACACTTCTGCAGCTTGGATATATATCACTCTGCATTGAGTGGGCCATATATTTCCTCAGAAAACCATAAATCTGCTACATTTTCCTTTTAAAGTTTAATCTACTTTGAAACATCATTCAATTTGAAGAAAGCTGATGTCAAGATACATTACTTAGCTCTACAATACATCAGTGTGGGGAGGTTGGCAGGGACTCTGTGAGTCAGAGAGGCTGAGAAATGCTTTGCTCCTTATAGAAGTTCTTGAGATTGATAGGTTGGTGCTTTTGAGGTCAATCTTAATGTTGTAGTCCTCCCACTAACATTGTGTATATTTAATTCTGTATTATATGTATTTATAGAGTATGATATAACATCCGCTATTGTCATCCCTGGTCTTGTGTTTAAAGTTGTCCAATTAGTAAAAAAAAAAAAACAACAAAAAACCAAAAAAAACAGCTATTCTAAAATATTATATGATTTATACGATTGTTGCCACATCAATTGATGGAGAAATCATGAAATTTGGAAATTCACAGAAAAGCCAGTGTAAATGAAGACACAAAAACATGCCCATATCCACCAGTATAAATAATAGGATTCAGTGCCATCTTTAGGGTAGAAGATCCAGTTTGGTATCGAACCCGGATCTCTGGCATCAAAGCGAGCGTGCATGTTCGTCATTAAATGAAACTGTTATATTCAGTTGAAGGGTCATCCCTACAGGCAAACCAGAGTTCTACCTGAAGATGAATGGTCAGGGGAATGATGTGTATTTTATGTATGACAAGGGTCAACCCGACTTAAGCTACCCTAACTTAGGTCAATCCGTGGTCACGACTTGTGGTTAACAAGGTACACGAAGTGCAGGACATGGATTTTGCTTCTAGATGAAGGATCCCGGGTCCTGCTCTGGATTAAGGACTTTAAGGTTTGCTGAAATCCTGAGCCTATGAGGACACTCCGAGGACTCTCTGAGGACATTGTGAGGTCTTGGGTCAAAGGAACTGACCTGTTTTGCAAATGGTTGTTCAGATCATGTGGTAGATGCAATGGTGATGCATGGTTTCTGGCAAATACTGTTTGCAAATGATGGTTGCAGCCTGAATCCTATGCATCTTAAACAGTCACAGACACTGTGCTACACTATGTGATGGTTGTGTGATGGGTTTTTGATGCTACCTGTAATGGTGGTCATTGACTGGTCAAGTTTGGCAAGCAGGGTGCCTCACCCACTGTCTTGTGCTGTTGTTGATGCTGTTAAATTCATAGCTGGTAATTAATTTTGTACTGATATAGAAGAATTATTGATTCTAAATCTCTTGATAAATTTAGACTCTTTTGCACAACTGAAATATCAGGTAATCTTGACAATGAATCTCAGAAGCTGTTGAAATCTTTCTGAGAGAAGAATAACAGAAAGAAGAGAAGCGAAATTGACCTGCATTAGGTTCCGTTATCATTGCCTACCATCTGTTTGGACCTTAGTCACAGCATAGAATACTCTGAAGTCTCTACATGTTGTGTAATGGCCTATTCTAGCTGGTTTTGCATGTTGTCCAACATTGAGGATGAAAGTAATGTTGTTGGAGGAGATATGACTGTGCTGTGTACTCCTCTGGGATTAGAAGTTGTGCATATGGTGGTTTATGAGTGGTTTTTGTAGGCCCAGTGCTCTACTGCCCTACTGGTGCCCTAGTGAGGCTATTTCTAGGCCTGTGGTGGCTCCTATGGACCTATGGTAGCCTGCAGTGGCCTATCTGGTTCTATGGTGGCTCCAAGGCCCAGTGGTGTGGTATGGGCCATTGGCTTTATCCTGCCATCTTGTGCAATGCTAGCCAATGTAAACAGACCAGAGTGGACATACACTGTGGAAGTTCAATGGAGACTTTGCTGTGGAATTTACGAGTTGGCATATATATGTTTTGTAGCTTTTACAAGCTTGTGTCCTCCCGGCGTGCCAAGAACTTGACCATAAATGGTTTTCTGTTTTGCCAAGACATTGAACGGCTGTGATAATTGGTCGATCAATCTATCCGTGTCTAATTGTTTATCTGTCTGTCTACTAATTGTGATATATTATCATTCTATCTGCCTCACTGTCTGTAATTCTGACTCTCGACGTTTCATTTGGTGTAATATGTCTGTTGAATTTGCGAATTGGCTGGGATAAGCTTTTAATTATGAAAAAAAAAATTGTTACAGTATGGCTGTAAAATTCTTCTCTCTATTGTTATCATCTGGCTATACAATCTCATTTGCCTAAATGCCACCATTAACTACAAATCCTGTAGATTTACCCGGTTTACTTTTGACAGTGTAGTTGTGGCTCCACAACGGTGTATGGCAAGGAGCCCTCTGTCTCCCATGTCTAAGTAGACAATGCTGTATATGTCATGCTATCCCTTTGACCCACTGACATGCTGGCCTTTCGCTGCCTGAGCACACATGATTTGAATATGCAGATATGTGCTGGTCAGTATTCGGGCCGGTTAGAGGCCGGTTGGATTGTTGGGTTAGGCGGTTAGCGCTCCTGTTAGGAACTTAGGATGGTAGTTGGGCAGCGGTCAGATTGACCATTGTTGATATAGCCAATTTAGATGGTTGGAGTAATCGCTCTGGTAAGGTACTGGAATGATATGCTTGCTGCGGTTTAAATATGCCTTTTGAGAATGTTTTAAAATATTTAAACATATCGCCCAGGACTGCTGGTATAATTGCCGTTTTATTTCGTGATCACTGCCAAATATATTGATAAGGCATGCAATCGGTCACTGTCTTCCAAACTTGTATTTACTGTTATTGAAACCACATGAAACTTATTTGGTATAGTGATTTTCAAGTTCCAATATCTTTGAAAACATGCAATAAATTTGTCTACACAATCATCTTCACATTATCTTTGAATGTTTACTCATCAATTTCTCATTTCATCATTGATAAATGATGCCATCATAACTGGAACAATGTCTAAGACGGTCCATTTGAACATATTCTTCTCTACATTATGATGACCTGGTGATGTACATTGATGGAGGACACTCCAAACAGCCCTGCCAATGGCTGCCATACCTGAATTTGCCTTGCTCTCAGAGATGTTGTCACAACCTAATGAGAGAAAATACTTGCCTAACCTGAGCAAATAAGGAGGCACAATAGAGCAAGGGCCTATTGCTTTGCCTCTGTTGTTTGGTCAAGCTAATTTTATTACGTGGGTCAGTTCTACTGGACAGTTCTTCTGGACAGTTCTGCTGGACAGTTCTGCTGGGCAGTTCTACTGGACAGTTCTACTGGACAGTTCTGCTGGGCAGTTCTACTGGACAGATCTACTGGACAGTTCTGCTGGACAGTTCTGCTGGACAGTTCTACTGGACAGTTCTACTGGACAGTTCTACTGGACATGTAGTTCTACTGGGCAGTTGTGGGCATTGACCTACTGAGGAATTCTCCCAAGACATCCATCATAACGGTCCTCAATCATTTTCACAAAGCATGAATGGCGGGCGATGACAGCCAGTGAACTGGTGAAATATAGAAGTGAAGTGTGGAACAGCTACTGGATGATCTTGGAGAACGGACACTGGGACAGTATTGTTGACAAGAAGTGTTCAGTTCTTTTGTCTATTGTCTTCAAAGACACTTTATCAGAACTTTGTGGTCCTGATGACTCTTTGAATCACAATGATGGTTTGCAGATGATCTCAATAGTTGAGATCAAGATAGGATAGATATGAAAGCAGAAACAGATTTTAAATCTGCAAGTATAGAGTTGACAATTTATAGGTCCTGTGTTTGTGCAATCTAGTACTAGTATGTTAGTTAGGACAAGATGAGGACACAGTAATGAGGAGAAGGATGATTGAACAAACATAGGTCAAGATGATCCGGCCAGAGCTGGAATCAAACCCAAGACCTCGCAATTGGAATCCGAGAGCGCTGCCAACCGAAATAACCTCTGGTATGACTGATTAGGACAGGAAGAGGATACAGCAATGATGCAAGGGATGATTGAAACTACTGTCCACCATACATTGTAGATCCAGGTGATCTGGTTAGAGCTGGAATCAAACTGGAGACCCTGCGAGTAACTGAACTAACGCCTCTCCCTCTCTGCATTAGGTGAATTTAGGTGCTGTCCTACTTCTTCTCTATCTCTCTTTTTTGTCTCCCAGGATCAACTTGGACAGCTGTGCCTTGTAGGTGTATGCATGGCGTGGCATGGCATGGCATGGCTTGGCAAGGATTGAAGACAGAGCTGTCTCCTTGATTTATCGCCTAGCATGCTCTTTCCATGCTCCTTGCCCCCCCATCTATCATCTGTGGTCAATACGTTCAATAGCCGCCCTGTCCACTGCCACTGCGTTTCGTGCTATGCGGTCTTGTCGTACTGTCGTTGTACTGCGGTACATGCACTGTGGTACATGCTCTGTGGTAGTTGTGGTACATGTACATGTAGCTGATGTACTATGGTACATATGAGTCAATCATATTGTGTGGTACTGTAGTGGTGCTGTTGTACTGTGCCATTGACCTACTGTGGTAGTACTGTTGAAATGTGGCAGTGCTTTTTGGTTATCGTACCGTCGAACAGCACCATGTGGAAGTCTGTACATAAATTATGAACAGTACAATTTGGGAAATTTTATCATCCTTAATATTGTCAGGAATCCAACATTTTATTTGGAATCTCTGCATGATTTCAATCCTCAACTTTTACATTGTTTCTTCTATAGGCCTATCTACCCCTAAGGTAATTCCAAAGAACTGGCCTCCCGGAGCTGATTGTACGATTTACCTCTAAGGTAACATTCCAATTTCACAAATTCTATCGAAGAGTCCATTGGTACTGGAAATGAGAAACATCTCCTCGTTTATGCATTATCTAGCAGTACATTTTCTTTATTTCATTGCATTTACGTACAACGTTTATCTTGTTTATGCTTTAACTAGCGGTACATTTTCTTTATTCCGTTGCTTTTACGTACAATGTATAACCTTACTCTGGTTAAAGGAGCTTTCCCTTGTTCAAACAAACCAATATGGCCACTTCCAGAGGATATAAAGAAGAGCTTTACACTCTGGGAATACACAACGTGTCAGGGCTTTAACTTATTCACCACGTCCCTCTCAAATATTAGCACGTCTCCTCTTAAGCCAAGGATGTGCCTACCGGAATACCATAAGCCCGTGTGCCTATATTACATGTAGGTCATGCCGACTTGACCTCAATTTATGTAGGTCAGAGCGAGGCTTCTATAATATTTAGGTCGTAAGCAAGAATATTTGGGGCGTGAGTAAGAAAAATGAACCAAAGCGAGAGTGTATGTGTTTACCGTTTCAACATAGATAAAAGAAAGGAATATATATGATATTGCAATGAGGGAGGATACATCCTGCAGAGACTTGAGTAGGTATATATAAGCTGTCTGTAAGGCAAAAGCAAATGTATATGGGTTAAACCAAGAGTAGAAAGACCTTTCGCAGGCAGCGGTGTGTTAATGAAACGCTCCCGCTTCAAAGTTACCCTAAAGTGAGTAGCATTGATTCGGAAAACATTGGAATTATGTTTAAGCGAGTGACTGCTCTATTGATTCAATAAATACTTGTAAAACCTGCAGCTAGCCTTTTTCATGTGTATTGCCATGATTTATTGGGCCCATGGCTGGCACTGCTTCCCCTGCAGCCCCTTGTGCAAATATCAAAGGTTTTCTTCCAAATACACAGATTTGCTATTCCTTTTTAACTTCTCCAAAAGTCAAAAGGAAATATTTGATTTATTGCTGAAGCTACAACCATTTATCAAAGCTGTCACGTGTCTGAAGGCTGAGTTTACCCATGTGACGTTATATTGTGATGTAGTCTCTGTGATTCTAGAATTTACGTAATTGCTTATTTGTTCCGGTATGTTAAATATAACTTGCCCAATTGCTTATTTTTAAAATTCTGTTTTATAGTGTACGTGTATGTAGTGGTCTGCTATAAGTGATTTATCATCAGGCCCAAGGAAGGCAAATTTCAAACTTCCACCATTCATTGTCTGCTCCGTCTCCTTGACTTTGACTCCCGATTTCTACCTGTGACTCCCAAATGCCCGCCTCTGACTGTCATACTCATTGACACAGACTCTGTGACTCAAAGTGGGTGGAGGGTTGGTCTAGTGGTAGCGAGCTGGGCTGCCAATCGCTGGGTCCAGGGTTCGAATCCAGCTCTTGCCGGGTCACCTGGGCCTATGTCGGATGGCTGTTTCAATTATCCTTCGCCTCATTGCTGTGTCCTCCTCTGGTCCTATTAACCCTACCAAGTGCATTAATGCAGGACATAAAGCCTCAATCATCCAATCATCCATCCGTCTGACTCCCAGTCTCACACTGTCACTCATTGACACAGAATCTGCGACTCAAAGTTTGAGTCAGGTGCGACTAAAAGCTTGAGTCAGGTGCTTCACTCCCCTATTTGCTGACTTCTGACCAGAAACTCCCATTCACAGTATTTCTGGAATAGCTAGAAGACCTCTCAGTGCTGTAAGACTGCCACTGAAGAGAGAATAGTCAGAATAGCCAACCATTGGGTCTACCAACCTCTGGGCCACCAACCTCCTTCAGTCTCCTTCAGTCTGCTTCGGTTGGGCTTGTGTTGTCAACTCCAGGCAACTCCAGTCCACTGGCGTCTGGCTGCACATTTTCAGTCTGGTGTCCTGTCATTCAAACTCTGCCTAATTGGATCTTTCCTGCATAAAACAAGTCCACCCCTTTCAAGTCCCTCTTGAAAGGATGTTAATGCCAAACTGTCAGATTGCAGGACAAATTCCTTAACAATAGAAATCTGCTTTTGATGATATTTTTTTTGTCTGATCCAAGCTGTTTTCTCATGCTCTTTTGGTGCTATTTTTATCATTTTTTACCTTTAACAATTTTTTTTTCTGCATTGACTTCACAATTTAGATAGTCCGTTAGCCATGGATTCTAGTTTTCTCTCACTTGATTTCAGTTTTCCCCCTCTTCTCTCTCATTTCAGTCATTTGATTATTGATTTTTTTTTAACATAGAAAAAAAAAAGACAAAAAAATGTCTATCCACCACTTTGAATACATGATTTTTGCCTCTCCTTTGATTATGGATATTCTTTTTCACTCTTCCTCTTTTTTTTTTAAACTCAGATTTTCAATTTCCTCGTAACTGGATTGTTACAGCCAGCTCCCTAGTCTCCTATTGTTTATTATTAACCTCCGTTATTTGCCTCTGACTGTCAATGTACTCAACAGCATCAGCTCTTCAGATCTCTGTTTGGTTGGCTTCAATAGCTCTCTTCAATAGTTCACTTCAATAGGTGCCTCAATAGACCTTTGTGAAATTTGACTTCACAGATGACTGTGACTGATACTCTTCAAGTGACAGATTCAGACTTAACTACACTATTAATTGCAAGAGCAGGAAATTAACAAAGAGGATCAGACAGATACTAGGAGGGAAAAGAAGATAGACAAATTCACTTATGCCAGGGGAAAATTGATTAGTGATTTTGTACGTTTATTTTATTGAATATTTGTGTAAAAGGTTCATAACTTCACAGCCGAAATTGCCAAGGGTTCGAATCCATCTCTTGTTGGGTCCCCTGGCCCTATGCTGGAGGGCTGTTTCAACCATCCTTCGCCTCATTACTGGCTCCTCCTCTGTCCTGATTAGCCTACCAAGTGCATAAATACAGGATGTGAAGATCTCCATCATCCATCAATCCATAACTTTGTTGCATGAGTTGTTTGAATAGATTTTATTCTAGTGTATTGTGGTAAATCTCAGCAATTGGAAAATTAAGTGTAAGGAAGAAGGGGGTTGCCCACTGGCAAATGAAATCTTATTGTCACACTGATGATCAACCAGTATATTGTAAGTATACTGTTTGAATCTGTTATAAAAGCCGTTACCAAGACCCCACAAGCTACCTTATACCCAACACTAGTCTTGTGGCGTTGTCAAGTGTCTTCTGCTATACCCCACAATACCCCACAAGAGGTCCATTGTCCAGAGTGACTTAAGATAAAGCAATTGAAGTGGCCATTTACATTACTTAGGGGTGAACGAAGAAGGACGAGGGTAATTGCAGAGTAAGTGACCTGCATGTGTTACCCTCTCGGTGCCAGGGGAAATTACTGACAATGGCCTCTTACTTACTGATCATTTGCAGTCTTCTTGCTGTTTATTTGCAGTCTCCATGCTGTTTATTTGGCGACAATGACTATGTGGAAATATGTGTCGTATATAAGTATCATATATGTGGCTTCCATTACGTTTGTCCATTATTTTTTGGATCCACAATGCTCTTTGCAGAAAGAACATAACATGTTCTGTTTTACTTCTTGAATCATTGTGACATGAGCCAGCAGCCGGTCAGTGACTGATAGTAAGTCGTCTCGTGTGAATGACTTACTTAAATATTTATTTGTCTCCAGAATATGTTGGAGTTTATGCGCTTCTCGCCTTATTTTCGTGAATGACACGGTGAAGACGCTCCTTATCACAGCGTGTTAATGTCACTTTCCGGACCTCCCGTAGCTTATAGTAGGTCATGGTGGTTTCATATGGTTTGGATAGGTTAAGATGAGATCTTAATGCAGCTAGACCTCATTATGGTAGCTTCGTACTGTGAACAGTCAGGTCAAAATGACAAAAAGGCATGTTTTAGAACCCTGGAGTGGGTCTTTCAACACTGGCCATTCAGGTCTCTAAATAACTTGTACTACTGGGACTGATTTAGCGTTTAACACCGACTCGCTGTTCCCTTTCCATTATTCCGAATGGTACACACTGCTATGCATCTTAGCAATGTGTCTTTCAAAAAATAACCAAAAATTTATCGAAGAGGTGGATCTTGGTAATGCAACTAAGAAAAGTTACCTAGAAATGCATCTAAGTGATGAATCTAGTGATGCATTTCAGTAGTAATGCATTTCAGTAGTAATGCATTTCAGTAGTAATGCATCTCACTCCATACAATCCATCTTACCTATATATGCAACTTAGTAATTAATGCACTTGATCAATTAAAGCAGCACATATCATGTTAAGCAGTAGCATCTGCACACCTCTGGTGCATTGCTAATAACATGGGGTGGACATTACTGGACAATGCTGGACATTGCCACTGGACATGTCCAAATTGTCCCTGGATTTGATGACCCTTGTTGTCTAGGGTTGGCCTGGTCTATGGAAAACATGTCCTCTTGGTGTCTCCCAACAGCTCCCAGGGTGGTCATTATGCACTTTGGGGATTACAGGCTATTCATTTGAAATATTTACATGTGTGCTCATGTTCCTTGTTACATGGACATTCTTCATTGTTACATTCTTCATTGTTACATTCTCAGTTGTTGCATTATTTATTGTTCCAATGTGTTCACATGAGCATCGTAGGGGTTTATAACTTTACATATACATCAACCCCTTTAATGTGAATATTTGAAACTATTTGTGCTTTTGTGGTGCGAGACAATTTCAGTGTGTGCACTCCCCAAGTTTTTTGTCCTCTGGGTCGATTTGTTACACCCTCTTTGTTTCAATAACATGAGTATATTACACTACTTCAAGACTTTGTTTCAATAACAAAAGCAGATTACACTGTTTCAAGACTTTGTTTCAATAACAAAAGCTGATTACACTGACTCAAGACTCTTTGCTTCAATAACATAATGCTATTACACCCATTCTGGATATTTCAGGCCATTTATCCTATGTTGACATACAGCTGTTTGTTTCTTAGTAAATGGTTGCTATGATGACCTGGAAGTGACCTAGGTCATGCTTAACTATCACAGCTATTGCAGCATATGTCTCCAGCGTTGGTCGCATTGCAAAAGCAGGTGGTTTCCTATACATTTATCATGTTAATGCTTTAGTTTGAGATATTTTCTGAAATCCCAATGGTTGCCTTTTACAGTGCATGGTCTTGATCTCAGCTGTTTATTTGGTCCCAAATGAATATCACCCTGTTTTGCTTCTAAGTAATCTTTTTACTACGTGTCATCTGTATTTATGCTGTATTTTGCAGTATTTTGCAGTAATTCTGCAATAAAACATGAATTTTTAATCAAATGGCACTATTAACATACAATTGCTATAGTAAGCAGTGTAAGGAAGTAACACATATTGACCAGAATGGCCCAGCATCTTATGTTCATGACAGAACTATTGCTGAAGTGGAAGAAAAACAGGAAGAAACCAATTTTCATTAGCAACCTTGCATTTACTCATGCCATGATACATATTTAAAACTGTTGACATAGCAACTGCTGGGTATTCGCAAACAAAAATCCCTCCTTCATTTATAATTCATCTGTTATTCGCTGTTCGTTCAATTAAACCCACAGAGTGTAGAATCTGGAAACTCGCATTGTGAAATAGGTCTGTGCATTTCAGATATTTTAGAAGGGTTTATATGGTATTATACTGTATAAGTACATGTGATTCTAATTTAGTTCTAAATGGTCTAAAATGTTGCTCTTGTGTATTTTCCTCATCTTGTTTGGTGCTAAGGTTTGCTGAACCTGTGTGCTCAGTTTGAACTGCTTTCGACTGGATATGCACTTGACAGAACTGAACTGGAATGACCCACATGTAGCATCTGTTGCCTTTTTGCTTCATCTTTTCCCCCAAATCTGTAACATCTTGCTAGGTTCTTCTTTTGAAAAGCTGAATTCAGTATTATTGAAGACCAGAATCTCCATGTAGATCTTATACATGTATATAACTTCTTTTGTGTGGACTCTCATCCTTGGCATGTCCTCATTACTTCTGTTCCTGACAGTCTGACATCCATGATTCAGCTGAAACTGGAAGGTTGAGATCAAACAATGCTATTAGTAATACCATAAAACTCTCAATACTTTCAGCCATTTCATTCCTGCCCTTTTTTTCCCCACGACAGAAGGTTGGAGGTCTATTAATAGGCCATTGTTTGACTTGTGAGGCTCAGGTTTCCATGGTTTCTAGACTTTTGTGACCCCATTTAAGGACAACGACCTGACCCAGGGGATGACCTGTCGTGACCTAGTTTGTGTCTTGACCTAGTTAATACCCTGACCTAGTTTGAGGTCAACAAAACATGCTGTGAGCCTTTGGCTGCATGCTAAGAATATTGGGTTGAGATGAAGGGGGTGTTGAGTCTCTTGGTGTTGAAGCTTTCTGCCCTTGTTGATGTTGGGGTTGTTAATAATATTACAGATGAAGTTGTGTTGTTGATATGTTTGTGATTCTTTGGTGATATTTTAATTGCGCTGGTGCTGTTGTTGTTAGCAAATGTTGGTTCTCGATTTGATGAATTTAGCTTCAGTGTTCAGGAGTTATAGTCGAAATGAAGCTGGAATTTTCGTCGACAACGCGTCACCTTCATCAGTGGCATTGTTGCTGAGGTTTCAGCAACATTCTTTCCATCTATATTCAAGACTGAAGATTTTGCATTTGCATATAATATGCTATTTGCTTAATACTGTCACCTCAAGAATGCTGAGTTAGTTTTGTCAATGATCTTGATAATTATTTGTTGATGACGCAGATAATACATATAATTAGCAGTAACTGATTACAAATTACAATGCCACCCACTACTATATTGCTTAATTACGAAATGTTGTTCATCATATTCTACTTATTCTTATAATTACTTCCTGCTTATATGTCACTGCAACCTTTGAGTTCATTCAGTTGGTGACACTCTGGGCTTCCAATCGCTGAGTCCCGCGTTCGAATCCAGCTCTAGTCGTGTCACCTGAGCTTATGATGTTCAGCAGTTTCAATCGTTCGTATCATTGCTGCATTCTCCTCTCCTAACTAGCCTCTCTTATTAGTGTGTAAATACAGGATGTAAATCCCCAATCAATGACAATCAGCCATCCATCCACTCACTACTTCAAATTGAGGGGAGGGTTAGCCAAATGGTATTGTGTTGAGCTGCCAATCGCTGGGTTCAGAGTTCGAATCGGATCCAACTCTTGTCGGGTCACTTGGGCGGCAAGTTGGGCCTATGTTGGATGGCAATTTCAATCATCTTTGTCTCATTGCCTTATCCTCCTCCTGTCCTAATTAGCTTACCAAGTGCATAAATAGAGGACGTGAAGCCCCAATCATCCATCAAACTACTTAATTGTACCATATGCTATAGTTAATATCGTTCCAATACTTGTGCTGTCCTGGTCTGTTTCTTCTTAGTACTTGTAGTCTTGTACTGTCCTTATAGTGCTACTTCCTATGCTAGGGATGCTGCCCACTATTGATGGGGGCTACCCTGACCTTGCGACTGTCAGGCATGTCACATGATTGATGGCCATTGGTCATCTGGTCAGCTGACTTGTCCCCCTAGAGTCACCCCTCTGGTTCACCCTCTGGTTCCCCAAACACCCTGCTCACCTTCTGCACCTCTCGCTTGGGGTGACTGGATGTTGTGAATTGGTTGTGAATGGATATTGGACTGCTAGGCTGTGCTAGGGGTTACAATCAGGCCTCTGACTCTTGTCTGTTGTATCTATTTTGTTGTCAGTTTAGTATAGTTCTGAACTTCTGGTACATTTTTGTTACGATACATTGTTTAAAAATAGAAATTTGATTTATATATTTCTCGAATCTGACTAATTATTAGACTCTTTCACGAATTACTTTTTTTTTCACCTTTCTTGGAGCCACTTGAATACTTTAAACTACTGTGGAGTTGCTTTCACTGTATTTCCTAAATTGCAATATTTAAGATAAGACACAATATCTTTCAATTTGTTTGCTGCTTGCATCAATCTGTTTGAAGTTTATCTTGAGATCGACTGATATCTGGTGTTGGCACTATTGCATTGCATCTCACATTTTGGTCCCAGAGTGTTTTGAACCTTGATACTGGTAGTAGACAGATCTAAAGATAAGAACATTGCCATGACCCACTTTCGTCCCTTTGTCAACATTGGTGCCTTTTCATATGTTTTGATCCAAAACATCCCCCTGTATTATCCCTCCCCATCCCTCTTCAATCATTGCTCATGTTGTACACTGCATTCAATTCATTGTTGTGCTCTTTTTCAGTGAGCTATGCAATGCTCTGCAATGCTGCTCTTTTGTCCAATTGGCACATGCAAGCATTCAACTGATGCTGATGCTAATTGCCTAATACTACTGCTGTTGTGGTTGTTGTATTCTGCTTCTGCTGCTGCTGCTGTTTCTGCTTCTGCTGTTGAACTGATACTGTTGTTGTCACAAAGTACTGCTGTTCATCACAAGAATGACTCTGAATGAGTGATGACTGTTTCATCTCTCTGTGGGTATGCAGCTTTTGTGCCTTTGGGGTTCAGTTCAGGATTTCTGTGCATGGCTGCAGTTCATGGCTGCATTGCTTCAGCCCAGCGGTTCTTTTTGGGGCTTCAGTTCAGGGCAAGCTTCCATTTTAGGATGCCAGTTCAAGGCTTTAGTTCATGATTTCTGGTTTTAAAATGCTACCATTTATGGCTTCCGTTTAAAGATTCAGTTTAAGGCTTCTGTTCAAGGTCTTGATTTTTGGCTTCAGTTCAAGAATTATGTTCAGGGCTTCAATTCGAGGCTTCAATTCTGGGGTTCAGTTCATGAATTACGTCTATGGCTTCAATCCAAGGCTTTAATATGGCTTCAATTGAGGAGTACAGCCCAGGTATTATGCTAGGTGCTACAGTTCAAAGCTTTACTTCAAGCTTCATTTCAATTCTTCATCGCTTCAACTCAAATACCGCATCTTACGGTTGTATTTCTTGCCTTCAGGAGGGGTCCAACCAACATTGGGCTCCTCTCTGGCTCTTATGTTTCCCACATTGAGTCATATACTAACAATGTTTCTATGGACACAATGAATGATTCCAGGCACACACAGGGCACATCTTGCCTCCTTTGGGTACCCCATTCCATAAAGGGGTAGCCATGTCATAAGGGGGTACCACAGGCATGAGGGGTACAATACATGACTGAACACTCATGTCACCCCCTTAAACTAGGTCACAGCTGCACAATACATGTACTGTCATATCTCCCAATGCATCCACTGTGATTTATGGCTTGCTAACTGGGTCATGTATTCTCTCCCCGAGCCTATTATAAGCTTTTCCCGAAGCACTGCACATGTATGCTGCGTTATGACTCAATGAGATTTACTGTTGTGACAAATACTGCTCTATGCATCATGTTTATGTTGAGATTGTCAACATTCTATTCTATTTTATTCTATGCTATTCTATTAAATATGTTCTTTTCTATGTGTGTTATATTTGAAGTCAAATTGTAGAAATTGGTTTACAGTAGATCTGCACATACACAGAACCTTAATGAGCCCTCATAAGATAAGATGATATTGTCGTGAACCTTTTAACATTTTTGTTGATTAAAAAAAATAATTTTTAGGATATTTATAAGAGTTCGATGTCCATCTCAACAGGGCCATATTTACTATTATTTTGGAACAAATAAGTCTGTAGTATCACTGTATTAGGCCAGAAAGCTCCAGTGACATTGCAAAGCGAATCATCCAAACTTAATACCCTGTCCTTGAGTTGATTACTACTGGCCTGGCATTGTTGTACTTCGGTTTCTTGCTGATTATTTTGGTTCTGGGGGAATAAACAGAAGTGCTTGCTGAACAAAGTCATTTGAGGGATTAAGCTGCCTTCTGTTGACCAATGCCGTCTCATTAGGGCCAAATGACCTTGGGCAAATGTAGGTCAAGGTCAAATGTGAAGGTTGTTGTTAAGGTCAGGCATCTTGTGAATCAGAAAGTGACATTTTGGGGTCTGGGTACATATTTATGGTACAAGGATAGCCATCAATCCTCGGCCTGTTTGCTGTAGAACTACTGCACAAGTACCATTAATCACTGTTGTGTTATTTCTGTGGCAGGGCTGCATTTGGCTGCAGTGAAACAACCTTGAGACAGTAGGACATTTTGAGACATTGTGAGACATTGTGAGACAGAATGACATTGAGGCTTGTGAGACAGCATTGTGAGACAGTTTAACATTGTGACTTTGACAGACAGTATTCATTTTAGACAACATTATATTTTGAGACAGTATGGCATTGTGAATTTGTGAGACAGCATGGCATTGTGAGACAGCATGGCATTTTTAGAGAGCATGACATTATGAGACCTCACAACATTGTGAGACTGCATAATATTGTTAGATTGTACAACTTTTTGAAGCAGCACAACATTATGAGACAGCACTGTGAGACTGTATTATGAGGTAGCACAGCAAGAAACCACTGTGAGAAAATGCTTTGAAACAGTTCTTTGAGACAGCATTATGAGACTGCACTCTGAGAAAGCAGCATGAAAAAGCAGCATGAGAAGGCACTATAAGAAAGCACTAAGAGACACCATCACATTGTTGAGACAGCATGGCATTGTGACAGTCTGACTGTATGACTGTGTGACAGTTCTTGCAAGAATGCCATTATTCTCCCAGGGCTGGTGATTGACTGCATGCTCTGACTGTAGTGGAAACACTGTTTGCTCACTTAATGCAATAGTAGCTACAACCCAGGCTAAATGGGTTTCTGGCTGCCATTCATTGGCTCTATGGGCTGGTATGGGTGTTCGCTTAATTGGAGTATGTTCAGAGTAGTCTGGCAAGCATTTTGGGGGAGGAGCACTGCCAAGAATGCTGCCTCATAATGCTAGCCAATCATGGCAAATGACTCCCAATGACTACCCATGACTCCTCAAGACTCCTCATGACTCAAATGAGAGAAGTGGTTTATTTAAGAGGATTTCCATTTACATGTCCTGCTACAACATGTATTCGTTCCGGACTCCGGTCCAGGAAATTAGGTTTTCTCAATGTGTTTACCATTCGACGTGAAATTAGGCTCCTTTATTTATAGGATTTCGGGTTGTTCTATTGATAGCATACAGTGTAGGTTCAGCTAGTGCAGAAAGATAGTCTTTCTCTTTGATACAGTGATTGTGCAGTCAGATTTATGGACTATGGTCCATGAAGTATTTGTTCCTATGGCAGTCGTGTAACTTGTTCTTGTTCTTGTAGTTCGTAACGCTGCTATTTCATCAGCATATGGTTGATGGTCTCTGGTATCTTCTCCGGTATATCTGCTCACAGCAGCTTGATACTTAGTGGCTGGCTAGAGTTTGGTCCCCGTGGCTCGGATGTACCTGACCATTGCGAATCGAAGCTGGGGTATAAAGTCTTTGCTTATGGAGCTTGGCGTGTAACATAGAAGTTTATGTTTTTCCAATTGGTTAAATCGTATGACTTTTTTTACATTGAAAGTGGTCAAAAATGTTAACTATTCAGTTTTCAGTAACTCCAATACATTACAGTTATGGCCTTGTGACCTCTTTGGTGGGTGCACAGTGTACTGATGTTGTGCTTTACTTTACAGTTACTGTTTGTCACTTTATCCTTCCTTTATAGGTGTATCTTAACTTACATTTTGTGAGCCTTAGACTAAAAGGAAAAAGGAAGAAGGCAAGCTATAGATAATATTAGATGTATAATGAAGGAGAAAAGTTTACAATGATGGGTGTGTCTTTTATGGTGTTATGCTCGAATAAATATGGATTTTCCTTGTTATTGATATTTATCGCTGTGGAAGTTTTTAACGACAAACTTGAGCAAAATTATGAACTAAGCGAAGAAAAGAAATACCAGCAAAAGTGCAGGAATTTTGCAACCCATTCCATCATCGCTTACGAAAATTTATATATGCGACCATTGACACCAGAATTGCCGGAGGACACTAGGGACCTTTTGTGTGGGCGCGAGGTCAACTGCTTCACCATACGTTCTGGACTGGAAGTGACGTTAGGAGACGCGGGGTGACTCAAGGTGGCACAAGGTGGCGCAAGTTGACATTGCGATGACGTTAGGATAACGTTGGGTTGACATCGGAATGACTTTGTGTTTGCGACGTTGTGTAGACGACATTTTGGGCTGGTGTCCATAACTCCTGCGGCTACGTACTGCTTCAGAGGTTGAATATAAAGAATAGCAAAACTGCAAAGGTGCTGCAGTATATTGTGAAACGAAAGCTAAGAATGTCTTAGGTGATGTGGGCAGGCTGGTGCAGGCCTGTGCACTAGGCCGGTTGATGCAGGCCTGTGAAGGTTCAGACAGTGTGGAAATTGAGGGTCAGTAACTCTGGGGGTTTAACTTGAGTAATATCAGTAACTCTCAATTTGTCATAAGAATAAGGGTATGATGATTCCAAAATGTATGATAAACCAGAATTTGTATTGCAGTATATATTAATATTGTGTTTCTTCAGATGGCTTCTTTGAGTAAATATTTTAGAACTCGATCTTGAAAGAACTCTTACTTACCATTCACTACTTAAAAATTTGAATTGCAACTTTCAATTTAATCTTACAAATTGTAAAATTGTGATCATCGCCATCTCTATCTGATTACTGGTGAATTTAAGCTCTAATACAAACTTGTTTTGGCGTATCTTAAATTGTTCTAACATGTTACAGAAGTCTGTATTCCTTTGACTTCATAGTTTTCTCTATTCATCTGCATTTGTGTCTTATTTTACTTCCTTCTTTGAGCTTAAGGAATACCAATATTCCTAAGATGTTTCAGCTTTCTTTAGTTGTGTTAGGAATCATTTCATCAAATGCTATGTTCTTGAAACTTTTTTTTTATTCAAAATTACTTTGTGAAGTCTTACTCAAATTTCTATAGCATCTACAATGCATGCATATTGGTATGCAGTTGCGGCTAGAACTATATAGCATTTTCTGTCCTGCGCTATGTTTTTGCTATGGGTGCTGGTAACTAGGACATACAGGGCGATATTGTTTGGTTTAAATTTATTATTTTCATATCTTTTTCTTCCAGATTTATGCATTTTTCTTTTTAAATTTTAATAAACTCTTTTACTTTATAATAGCTATCTTACACGCAAAGGAGAAACTCAACTCTCCCTCTATCATGGCTACACCCAGCATCATTACTTAGTTACCCAATCGATCACAGATCGAATCACAGATTGTCAGTTGTCCTCAGATCACATTGGGCAACCATCCCCATCCCCAAACCCCCTTTTCTTCCCTTTCTTCTGGTTGTCTACTTCTGGAAAAGTCTCAATTGATTGTAAGAGGTGTATTGAGGGTTCTTGATTAACTTGAAGGGTGTCACAGTGACCGAGCTATTAGGGTTAATGACTGAAATTGACTTTTGCACAGGCTGGGCTAAATATGACACCCTTAACCAACCCTAAAAAACCTCAAAACCAACCCCTTTTCAAGAGGTTTTTGCCCTTTTGTCCCCAATATTTGCCTTCTTTTGGTGCAATAGCTAAGATCAAATGATCAAGTGAGTGTCAGCTATCCTAGTGAGTCATACAGGAATCTGCTGTCGACCTATTCAAAATGTGATGATATCAAGTGATATTAAGTGATATCAAGTCCTGTCAAGTGATATCAAATCCTGTCAAGTGTTATCAAATCCTGTCAAATAGACCCATTTTGGATATCAAGTGTTGCACTTTGTTAGTGGAGCTGTCAGATCTTTAGGAATCTACTTTGTGCATTTCTGTGAGATTTGTTATTCGGTATTTCCAATTAAAATCTGAACTTATATTTTGCACCGTGCAAATGAATATTTCGTGCTACTTATCAATGCTATGTCCTCCTCCTGTCCTAAGTAGCCTTCCAAGTGCATACGTACGGGAAGTAAAGCCCAAATGAATCAACCATCAATTCGATGTTATTTGACAACAGAGACAAGTAAAACACTGCCTAATAAATGAACCAATTTTGTAAGAGTAGTGCTATGCTAGGTTAGACTGCACTCAATGCTATTTACTGCCTGCGTTTCGCTTTATGCTGCCCTGCTCTTAATTGCTGCAGTTATGGACCAGTTGCTTGTGTGTGTTATTAAATAAACATGTTAACTTAGTCATCGCACCTGCTAACATGCTTAGTCATCTTGCTATCAAGGGTTTTTGCTATTAAGGCTATTAGGGTTGTTTGATGGGGTGTTTCTGTCAGGGTTGTTTTTACTGTTTTCTGGAGATGCTTTTTGTTGTTGTTGTGTTTTTAGGATATTTGAATGTTCCAAAAGGTATTTTCTAAAGGTTAATTTTCTTGGTAGTTTCCAATAAGCTCGTTTTTGTCAATTTGTCTTTAGGGTAATTTTTATATGGAATTGATAAAGCCCACAAAAGTGGTTTTACACATTTCCACTGACTGTACCCTGTTTGGCCTTGTTACCCCACACCTCCAGCCAGGACCCCAAAACCCAAAAAAGGTCATATGACCCATAACCCCAAAATTATTGATGATAGATCACTAGCCATGCATACACCGCCAGACCACCCGAAGTTAAGGTTGATTGTTTTGGGAATTCGTTCTGAGTGACTTTGCTTGCACATTAATTTTATAGGACTGTGAGGTCCAGAATGGTAATTAAAACAAAGCCAAACTATTGCTAGTGTGAATTATAATATATTTATTTATTTCTCTAAATATTTACCATTAACTGAAACATGTATTAAAGAATAATATTATTCAGCTGGATTGATTCTGAGAAAAAAAAGGCCATGTTGAGAAATGTATAATCCAGTGTTATAGTTCGGTCTCATTGATTGATTGAACCAAATGAAATACTTCCTGCTGTCTATCTATAGGACTATATATGGGTCCTGATAAGTTATTTATAGCTCACTTGACATAATTCCACGTATGTCATTAGCGCAATAATGTCTGAACAATAAATGGACTGATCACAATAAATTAGTGGACACATAGCTGTATTTTCACCTGTTTTCAGAATTAATCGATCTTTGATTAGAAAAATACCCAAATTTTGTAAACACTCTTTACTGCTAATGATATACTAATGATATATTAGTGGTTTATTCGCCTGTTACACTAAAATCAACAAGTTTTTGTTGATGGCACAGAGACATGGAATGCTGGTATTACCATTACTAAATTGTGTTGGTGATGATGGTGGCAGCGGGCTTCACAAGTTTTACTCAGCGATTCTGTGCTTTAATGCTGGAAGAAACAGTTGACATGCTTTGAATTGTTTGGTGGAACAATTCTAACAAAAAAACGGATTAACTGAAAGTGTGGGTCTTTGTTTTGATTTTTGACAAGCAAGGACTGAAGGAATAAAATGATGTATGAAAGAACTTTCCAGTGTCTCTTTCGATCAGTCAAGCCAGATTTTAACTCTGAATCAAATAATTCCGAATTTTACCCTTGGACCTCGAACCACTGGATAGAAATTGCCTGGTCATGGAGTAGTAGATTGAATAGGTCAAATTTTATGATTAGCATTGATTGTATATCACTCCAGTAGAGTAACCCATTGTCATTCATTAATGATATGTATTATCAACTGTTATACACACCGAATAGTCTGGCCTATAGTGGCCACAGTGTCCATGCTGACTAGCCAGGGACTATGTTTACTAAATTAGTCATAGGCTAAGTGCATTTCTGCTAAATGGTGGCCATTTCCCTTATTTATTGTTATGCCATTGCATGAGTCAGTTATTGACCAGTATAGGGCTTAGGTCATCCATGTGGGTCATGCATATTTATACTGGACTTGATAATCTCTGGTAATGTTCATGGTCAGTTGAATACTAAATGTGTGTGTTGCCTCCTGCACTGATTGTCAAGCTAAATTGGTTTAGATGTGGCTGCTATGGAGTTCAATAAGGTCACTTTCTAAGCCATGGATATTTTGACTGAGCAGATCTTCAATGTCCATGCAAAATTCAGATTATGACTGAAAAATTAGTTGAATTTATAGTAATTCGTCAAGCGTATTCTTATAATGGAATTATATAAGGTTCACGTGAAATAATTAGACGCATGTTATTTTTCTTGAAATTTTCTTTTTCCAGAAGTTATTTTGACATTGTGATATGAAAGAAATTATAAATTTTCACTAATATAATGAACTGTTCAGAAATATTCCAATTGCTCTTTTTAGTGAATCGATATAGAAATAATATGTACTATATGTCACACAGAAAATAAGTAGATGTCGAGCAGATGAGTTTACGTCAGGTAATGGGCTAACAGTAAAGTGTAAGGGAATGATTTAGAAAGCAACGTTAACTAACAACATTACACCAAAATTCCATCAAATGAAAGTTCCACAGCATTACTTCAAAATGAGCCAATCAATATGCACCTCTCTGAAGTTTTGTGGTTGAGAATGAGGACAATATATTCAGCATTAGCCTTTGCCTTTGCAAGTTGCATTGTTTAATATTCACAGGGCTCAAGACCCTTGAATAAACATTTCACCACATGAAGGTAACTTGCTTCTTCAAAGAGGGAAGCTTGTGTAGGTGGGCTTGTGAACTTGTGAAGACATTAAATATTTCTAGCTTCATCATCAAATTCATGAGCTGGTTACATTGGTTGGGAATTTAATGCAGAGGAAAGAGGAATTGGTGTTTCTTGTGCTATGTTGTTGTGTTTTGATTTTGATTTGAAGCAAACTGTGGCTAGTAAAACTCCACATACATATTGGGTAAATGGTGTGTTATTAATATATTTTTACCTCCTCCCAGATGGCAGCACCATAGTGGAGGGAAGTTTGAAGTTATCACTTTTAAACTTTCACGGAAAGAGGTGATTTCATGTCTGTGAATTTAAACATTGTTAAATAATGCCATGAATTGTGGGTTCATATCTTTTTCATGACAGCTTTCATTTTGTCCATTGTTGCAGTCAAATTTATTCATCAGTAAATTGTATTCCCTCTTAAATCTTTAAGTGTATCGAATGGAGAAAACATGCATTTTTGTTTTAGTGCCAAGAACTCTTTTCATGCATTATGTTATACAATAAATATCATATGACAATGGATATAAATAAGTCATTTCGCTCACATGTTGAATATTTGAGCCATATATATAGCCACAATAAAGCCGCCACATGATATTCCAAAACATTTCACAAATTAAGAAAGTTGCTAGCTCAGCAGCCTAAATTATTATTTATTTATAAAGGCAACTTGGAAGGTCTCCAAAACTCTCCATCACAATTGATAAACCTTTGTCAAGCCTCTGTCACAACAAATTTGTTAGTAATCACCTTTCTTTGAGGAATCATTTGTCAAAACTTATGAAGTTATCTCACTTCTGTGTCAACGCCCACACAGATGTCATAATTTCGAACAATAACAAGTATATTCCGTACTTTCTTCAAGTGAAAAATTTGTTTGTGTTACTATACGATATACCTTTTGGATAATTGGTATTTGATAGGCCTTAACTCTTTGTATTACTGTTACCTGTTTATAAAGATTGTTACGAAAGAGATCCAAGTATATGCTTTTGAAAGTCACTGGAGTCACTGATTTGTCATATGAATTAGTTACCAGGGATTATGCAAAGATTGGAGATTTGTTCATTGTACACTATATATATATATATCAGGTTCTGGGTTTCAAATGGGAGTCTGAGTTCGAGACGTCCAATTTTTTGAGTGACGGTCCTAATTTTGGCAGTAAATTATTAAAATTTATTTAACCGACTCCTCCTGTGAGGCCAAGTCCCGATCCGGTCCTGTTCTGTGAATAGTCAAGACAGAGTAATGCTGTTGGCATCAGCTGTCATCAACTAACTCTGATACAACTTCTATTTGGAATACTACTTTCTAATGTCCTTTTCAATGCTCTGTAATGCTCTGTTTAGTGCTATTCCCATGCTTTTGATGGGGTTGATGATGTAGAGAACAGCCAAAGCAGCTGTTGCAGGCTATGTGAGATGAGGGGGCATACCTCACCCTTGTCTCACCCCTTATGCACTGTGTGGTGGCTTTATTGAGGTCAGGAGTGTCTCTACCCTCTGTCACACTTGTGCTTGATCTATTGCCAAATTCACCCTCCCCAACCTCACACAACCCCCAAGTAGGCACACACCCTTCAATATGTTCAATATCAACTCCTTTTGACATCCTTATACACTGTATTTCTCATTGGTTGCTCCTTATGTTATCAACCCCTTATGAGAGAATATGACATTGTTACTCTTTGTGACATGCTTGCTGGTTGTGAAATTCTCACTTCTCAATGGTGACTCTTTATGTTATTACTTACACCTGATTTGTATTTTGTGTCCCAATGACTTAGACGGTAGAGGGTAGGGGTAGATCTTTTGGTCAGGATCTTGCGAGTCCAAATTCTGAACCGATTCTGTCTTTCGAAAAAGGCAATATGTAGATAGATTGATAGATTGATAGATAGATAGATAGCTAGATAGATAGATAGACAGATAGATGGATTTTGTAAATTCGATGGATTTCATAACTTTGGCAGATTTCGAGTTGGTGATTTGGACAACTGTCATTGCCTTGAGATATATTTGAATGTGTGCTGTGGGGAACACATCCTTCTTTTGATATTGAATCCTTTGTTCAAATAATTATATATTGATACTAATGAATTGTTTGTGTTGAAATTACATATGTCTATTATGTCTAATGATATTTTTTCCTGTCTTTTCAGGTAAGAATATTCCCATGCATTTCAAGAAATACATGATGGTTCAAATATGGAACAAGGTAGAATCGTTTTTCTTCTCTCTCATCTTCAAGTCCTTGTAGTTTCTTGTACACAATTCGGCTTTTTTCTTTGCTTTTCATCTTTCTGTTGAAAGAAAAACAAATCAACATTGCCTATAAAAGGAACGGAACTACAATCAGTGGATTCAATCATTTCAATGCGATAAAAAGCTGTTGTTTCATCCCATAGAAAGGCATATTAAAGTCTTTTGAAAAAGTATTTCCACATGCTGAGATGAAATTAGGCTATATTTACACGGACCCAGCAAGACAATAGGCTGAAATTAGGTCACAGTGACCCAGAATTGCGTGAAATTGGGTCACTGACCCAGATTGGTGTCACGCAAGGGGGTGTCATGAGCCTTGTGGTTACAGGGTTGGTTTTCTTTCAGATGAAAAATTTTGTAAGAATTGCTAAAGTGTTGTTATTTTAGTAGATTACAATACTGAATTGAAGTGAGAATAGTAAAATTACATCCGATTATGATGACATAGAATTAACATTCAGCTGTATTACAAAGGATCGAAAGATGATTCTGTAACCAAACGGATTGTGATATTTGATAGATTTGGAACAATTGAGCATTCAGACTCACCTGTTTGTTGTTCAAAAGCTCAGAAAGGCAATATCCATTTCATATTACGACCCAGAATATGGAATTAGGTCACTGTGACCTAGTTTGTTGAATTTAGGTCAGGGGATTATATGACAGAGCAGTCACTTTGTTTAGGAGAGCCACTTAGTCCCCTATTGTGAAAGAGGATCTAATGCTCAATAGCCTAGCCATTATGAATGATGTGCAAAATTCTGTCTAAAAAATGAGGAGATCCGCAGTAAATATCCAATGGGATTAAGGCATTTACACTAAGCCCGAAAAGTCCTTTTTGCACATTTTTGCACATTTTTTGCACAATTTCTCAAAGATAATATCTTTTATCTCATCGGTATTTGTGTGTTGAGAGGTTTTCCTTAAAGATAAATATTAAACAGGTGTCCTTCAAAAAATGGATCTCCTTAAATTTCAGTCCTGTTTAAACAGTTTAGCGCCTGGGTACACTTGTTGCGTTTTTGATGCTTCGAGTTGCTGCTGTTTGCAGTCGTGCATTCTTTTTGCTCCGATAACCAATTCCTGAAATGTCGCGCAACAGTTATTCCAATGGTTACTATCAATTACTATAATTAGCGCAGTTTCTTACCCATTAAGATCCTCAGTGATATTAATTGCTCATCTTTGTTGACCCAGAAATGGCTTGATATCTTAATAATTGCCTTTCCTGCCTGGTTTATAATTTATAATCTGCATTCTTCATGATATATACCATTTTTGCTATTCTCAATCAGCAATCGTTTCTACATCTTGTGTTCTGGAATTCACCATTATTCAGCCGCTGGCCTTATAGAATTCCGCGGGTTTGGTGTAATTTGGGGTGGCCTTGTTATTAGGTTAGAAACGAATGTCTTGGGGTCTACTCAAATCCCTCTTGTGTCCAGCCTCCTTTTGGAACAACCCTCCCTCCCTGAGCAACCCCCCCCTCTCCCATCCAATTGGGATTTACCCTGGAGATGTGTATAGAAATGTAATTCTTTTGGACACCCTAAACAATGTTTTAGTGCTGCAGTGTGTACACAGTGTGGGTCCTGATTTACCCTGTATCTATCCCCATATACATGGTTCCTGTGATCAATTGTGTTATGTCCTGATAGTTTCTGGAATCCTACTCCCAAAGGATCTATGTGGATCCGGACTCCAGAGGGTCCGACGCAGTCCGTGGATCTTTCAGAAAGGTGTTTGCAAGTATTTCATAAATGGGGAATCTGTGGTTAGTAGAAGTAGATCTGTGGGTTGGTATGAGTAGCGTAATGGGTCCGAAAATTTAATGTGTGAAGTATTTTGATCAATAGTATGATGAAACTGATGATATCTATATTACCTTTTTTAACCACAACAAAATACATCACAGATAAACCAATTTTGCAATTTGCTTTATTTATGTAATTTCTCACCATCAAGTAAATCGAGGCTACAGACACCTTGCCAAATTCGTTTGAAGGTTGTCTGAAGGTTGCAGATGCAAAATGAAAAGATAGAACAAAAAGACGAAAGCGAATAACAAAAAATTAGAATAGAAAAATAATGGCGGAGCTGTGAAGTGGAATTCAAACGCCAGCTGTCATCCTTCATATTTGCTGACCCAGCGGGGAGCTTCATTTTTTACTCGTTTTTAACTCATTTTTATTCATCGTAATGCTGGGAATGCTACCACATTTCATTAGGTGATTCTTCATTATGTTATTTAGGTTTTTGCAGCTTTTAAATGTAACACGGCTAGAGGAATTAATTTACACTATAAATTAATTGCTATGTGTCTGTCTAAATCATGCTGCATCATGAAAGCTCCATTGAAACGAAGGTGACATTTTGAATAACAATATTGCTGATTACTGCATATGTGTTGCGTCAGCATATCTTAAGCTACAAATTTATCTCTGTTGATAATTATTTGTCATGCTAATAGTCCAATATCTCCGAGCTCTTTGACATTTCAGTTTCTTGATTTGGTGGTGCTTGAATATATGAGGTACAGTGCTCCCTGAATTATAAGTGGCCTCATTTGTTAAGGCGATGTGTCAGTGTGGTCTCTCATGGGGGTGCAAAATGCACAAAAATTCTACTTGGTGCAAAAGGAAGGTGGTCACATAAGGTAGGTTTGTCTTATAACAAGGGATCTTATTATGTAGGGAGCATCATAAATTTATATTGTGACCTCTCTCATTCTGCCATTTCATGGATTAACCTTCTGTTGGCCAAGGATATCATTAAGATGAAAGTGGTATATATGTCTTTCAGGCTACTATCTTGCTCCAGTC
The DNA here is from genome assembly GCA_026936325.1 of Platynereis dumerilii. Classification (NCBI taxonomy): domain Eukaryota; kingdom Metazoa; phylum Annelida; class Polychaeta; order Phyllodocida; family Nereididae; genus Platynereis; species Platynereis dumerilii. The sequence continues at coordinate 37,905,206 of JAPTHN010000005.1, forward strand.
TTTCTTGTATCAGCGCTTACCCATTAATATACTATTGATAAAGTGTCGAATATCTTTACTTCAACTTTATCGAACAATTATTTGTTTTCCCTTCTCTCATGAAATGAAATTGTATATATACCTTGGGAGCAGTATATATAGATTTCATAGTTTTTACTCAGCAATTAAATCACTCTTAGCCTTGGAAATTAATGATCGTACAGTTCCTGTAATCTTGAGATGAAGAATGTATCTCTGAATTCTACTTCAATTGCTTTCTTCAATTTCTTTCAACCTTCTACATTATGTTCCTCAAGGAGCTGTCCTCCCTCCCATGGTTATCATGTATATATATGAGCAGTGCTTCTAGCAAGGCCATTCTTCCTCTCCTGAGTCTTCATGTTTACATGGGATTGCAATTGCATTAGAACACACACTCTTTAATTGCAGTCTAGTGTTTCGCCAAGGCCTCGCGCTTCGTCAGTTCGTGCTGATTCTGCTTGAAGGTGAAAATGTTTTGTCCGAAATTTTTCTCAAAAGTCGAATCCAATATGTTCGCCAAGGCCAGCCTGATTTTAAAGATTCTGCACATTTCTGAAGCATCGTTTGAGTGTTATCCGTCTTTCTTTGAGTTTCCCCTGTAATTACGGCCCATCATCGTGATAATGATTAGTAATTACGCTAATGGGAATTTATGATGAGCTCTGTTTGTACAACTGTCATTTGCCTATTAAGTAGATATTATTAGTAATTAAGGAGCCTTTATTTAATTTCTATATCTTTGATACAGTGTGGTATATTCATTATTCCATGAATCTTTATATTAAGGGTGTTAATGTTTTGCATATGTTTTCCTGGCTCATTTGACGTAAACTCACTCACAAATTGGAAATGAAATCAAGGCTCGGATGAGTCCTGAGGGTTACGAGTCGTACGATATTGGTATGAGAGGTTTCAAAATGGCGGACAAGTGAAAATATGCAGGTTAGTGATTCTGAATGCAAAACTGACCCAAAAAGCTGCAATTTCCATTTCTTCGGATTCTTGAAAAGCTATCTCAGTGATCTATACAAGTATTGTTAATTCGGCATGATTGAATTTGAATATCGCTTCCCAAAAAGTCTTTATTGATGACTCAAAAGCACAAAGAAGTAAAGACAAGAGTACAAAGCTTGAGAGTATAAAAGCCAGAGCGTATAAAGGAGAAAGACGATAAAAGCAAGAAGCTTGTTTGTAACACAGACTTGCAAGGAGCTACTGTGAACCACATGTATCCTTGAGTTTGCTGTTACGCCCATTTTATTAGTCAATAAAACACAGCGTATTGGATGGTGACTAAGGCCACAAGGCCTGTTTAGAAGCACCTGCCTTAACATCTTGCCTTGATTGTATCTTAACATTCTTTGAGGGTTTTCTAAGAGAGAACAGGTTTCACCTTTGACTTTGGCATGTGATTGGACTTAACAAGAATATGGTGTAAGGCCTCTAGGGGTGCTGGGGTAGACTTAGTGGTAGTTAGGGGATTTAGTAATAGCTATATGATGTGATGATCTTGGATTTAGTTGGAAGGTTTTCTTGTTGAAATACAATGTCAGCGCCTTTCGTGATACAAGTATTATTGGTAAAATCCCATGCACAGTATATTCACATATATACTGATATACTGATATAAGGCACTTTGCTGGGATTGCTTCCCCTATATAGCCTCTCTTTTCTTCATTCACATTGATTTGCCATCCCTATGAATCATGTCAGATTTAGTTTGAAAATGAAAGCCCTCTCTGACATTTCACTGCGTTGTTGTTTTATAAAATATGGCTTACACGATTGTACTCGTACCTATTTTATACCTTGGTGCAATAACATGCTGAAATCTGGAGATGGAGTAAGTTGGATGACACAAATGAACTCATTTTAGCATGACCAAGAAAAATAAATTGAAATACAAGAAGTAAGTCAGATCTCAAAACATTGTTTTTGGAAAACACCAACTACAAGAGGTTTTGGAATAACATCAACAAACAGAAAAAAAGACGAAAAGAGGAAAAGGCTTCTAACCTTAGGCGTAGGTGACTTAATTACGTTGCAGAGGAACCTTTGTGTGTTATTTACGGGAAACCGCATCTCTATCGCCCCGAGGTAATTGAGAAGTTCATTAAGGCCACGGCGACATGTGCTATTTCGTTGTTGTCAATTACACATCTTCATTCTGACCAGTAAATTCACTGAGGATTACTGAGGACTAGCAAGGATTACTAGGGATTTTAACAATGGACCATGGACCCTTTCCTCTTAACTAAGACTTAGCCAAGATTTGACGAAGACTTAGTTAGAAGTTGACCTACTGTTATGAACTACTCTGTTTCACTATATGGCACTAAGGTTCACTTTAGTTCGCTGATGTTTACTGAGCTCGTTTGAGAATGTGCGTGGTTTGAGTTCGTAATATGTAAACTAAATGATGTTTCGTAGATGTAAAGAGAGATATGGGAACCTTTGTAACCTGGTAAACTGGAAATTAAATAATGGATAAACCTCTCTCATGCTTGGAATTGGGATATTTGGTGGAAATTTTGAATTTGAGATTGGAATTTGAAATTTGGGGCTTTGAATTGAGATGTTTAAATTGGAATATGGAAAATGCCAAAGTTGCCTTACTTCGGTTAACTACGGGGCTTGCTTAATCTTTTTGACTTGTACTTAGAATTGAATTGTACAATATTTTAATTTAAAATTGTTGTGGACAATGGTGAGATATCATAAGTGAAATGTATTCTTTGAATAACTGAACCTAATCAACTGAAGTAGAGTCGGTTTCCCTTTATAATGAAAATTTAAAATCTTAATTGTCATATTATAATCCGGATATCATCCATGTTACATGAACTTTCTGCTCAACTTGTTAAGACTATTAGAGACCCCACTTGGCATTTAGAGGAGCACTTAACATTCCTAATTAGATGCAATGATCATGTTATTGTGGCGAAAGTTCAATAACCTTTCTTCCAAACACTAAAGTGGTCTAGACTTTGCTTCGGTAGCCTTTTGAGAACACTTTCGAGAAAACTTAGTGGAAAATTGTGTCTAAATTTGATGTGAGAGTTTGACGTCTGCATAAATCTGATATCATAATGTATCTCAATAAAATGCAATTATTTGGGATGGTGCATAAAAAGCCAATGTAGATTTTCTTTGGTATTTCATGTGCGATAAAAGGGTTACTCTAGTAAGCTTAAACTTTGTCTATTCGAGTTTCAGTAAGCCTCTAACTTTTTCTTAATGAATGTGTATGAATTCAGCTTAGCGGAGTTTAGTCAAGCAAAGTACACTACAGTTTCTTAATTTGAATGAAATTTTTTTATTTCACGTAGCAGAACATGACACACATACAACATAACGTACATCCATCTTGCGCAATCAGTTTCTCCGGCATAGGTGGTAACACCCAAGTGCGCCTCTGACACCTCACTTCTCCAGGGCCCTTCCGTATGTCGCCTATCTGTCTTCTGGTCTTGTCACAACATCCTGTTTTGAGCTATGTGACCTTAGTATTCAGGATACCAGTCAGGTCTTGAAAGACCTTATAATGGCGAAATGTCAAGGTCATTTATTACTTGATGAGGTTTGAAGGTCAAGGTCAAATCAAAGCGAGGCTGATATTGTTTGCTGATTCAATTGGTAAGTCAATGACTTTTTAGTTTTTGTAACTTTCCTCGCTTTCCATTTTATTACCGGAAATACCAACTTTTTTTTGCAAGCTCAAGCTCAAGGTTTTTTCATTGGACTTCCTTAAAAAAGTTCTACTTTTCAGTTTATTTTTTATTGCTCGGTGATTCATAAAAAGTAAACTATCTGTTTCGGTGCTTATCTCCTGCTATAGGCCGTTCGCCTGATAGATCTCATTAAACTCGAAGGTTTAAGCCATCAATCCAAAATCCTTATCATAACATAAAATGCTGCTGTGTGGTTAATCGTTGTTGACAAGTTTTAATGGGACGGTCATTTGAGCACCGTGGAAGCGTAACTGACATGTAAAGAGTACATGATTGTGTTATTGTTCACGCTAAACTTTGAAGTATATATTCAGACTGATGCAGAATAATGACCGATTGGAGAAGTTTACCAAAGTACATTATGTTGACAAAAATGCTTGGAGCTTCTTGCTAAGTTCTAGGATAAAAGAAGTTGTTTGATGCAAATAGGTGCGAATGGAGATCATGCGCTTTTAATGAGGATGTTAACTGAATATCTTATATCAGCCAAATTCAGTGCTCGTAGATTTGAATGATGTGCTTTTATGAACTTATGAAGATGATGAAAAGAAAGAAATAAGAAGAATTGGAACGAATAGTACTTTTCACTTGCTGCAAGTTGAAGATATGCTAATACAACATATTTTACGATGGTCCTTAGTTATAAAACCACCCTTCCTGCAGTCATGAAGTGATCCCTCATGGTGGTCTCTCATAAGGGAGTGGTCTCTTCATGGTTCAAATGCAATAAAAATACTACTAAGTGCAAGTGGAAGGTGGTTGTTCAATGCAAGCCAGTCTTATAACAAGTAAAACACATCATAAATTTAAGAAATGCAATTCCAAGGAAATATAATATTTCGCTGTGAACAAAATGAACGAGCAGTAAATCTTTGGAATAATGAGCTTGTGAATTTATGAATTAAACGGGATTCTTAAGGCAGATATAACTTGCATGATAAAAGGCCAATCAAGTTATCAACTAAGTATTAGGAAAATTGATAATAATTAAGAAATGTCTGGCTTGGTCATAAAGAAGTTATTGAATGATGGATTTAGTTGTTTACAGGGATTGCATCTTTAAAAGCTATGCTTCTACACTCTAAAAAATGTGGGGACAAAATTGGTTTTTTAGATTCAAAATGGTTTTTTGAAAAACCAAATTTCAATGCAAAACCAACATGGATTTTTAAAAAAGTCCATGTTGGTTTTTTGCATTGAAATTGGGTTTTTCAAAAAACCATTTTGAATCTAAAAAACCAATTTTGTCTGAAATTGTTTAGAGTGTAAACTAGAAATGAGTGGCTATAAAGTTCATTTATGCGTTGAAGTGTTTACGTGATCATGCATTTTATGTCTGTGGATAGTGTTAAGAAATGGTTTGCCATTAAATTTTAGAGCAATGGCAGATTTTTTAAATTATGTAGTTAAAAAGTTGTCGCTTCCGAGAAGGAAACAAGATATTAAGACGTCTTTTATGCGATGAAGTGATTACAAGATTCTGAGACGGTATAATGCCCGACTTAAGTCATAAAAAATGAAAATTGAGCCATGATGGATAGAGTGGGGTGCGAATATTACGGGTATAGAAATGAGGGCGCGAGGCGTATACGTCATTTAAATGAGCATGCACGTCATGTACGTCATGCAAATGAGGTGAGCGTCACCCATTCATGTCCAGTTGCCATGGCAACCGTCTTCTTTAATTACATACTCGTGCTTAAAGAAAGCGTCATATTTGACCTTTTTTGTTGCAACTCCATAAGTCAAGGTAATTATTGTTATATTGTTGCCAAATTGCTAATAACCGATTTATCGCCGTTCCCTCGTGATAAATCTTGTGTAATGGGAGTAAAAGTAGAGTAAATCTTTTTCACAAACAATCCTTGCTGGGAGTAAACCAGAGTAAATCAGCAGGAAATCAGAGTAAATCGAAGGGTTCTTCTGTGTTTTAGTCTTCATTAGTCTGAATAGAATTCTGAGGGAAGTCAGCCTGGGAGTGCTTTGGTGTGAATTGCCCATTTAGTACTTGAGATTTTAAGAAATTTATTCTGTCATTTTATCTTTTTCACAGTTCAAGGAGATCGGTAATTATTTTAGTTTGATGTGCAATGGGTCTTGTCGAACAATGTTGAACTCTGATTTATTTTAGAGCAGCCGATTTCCAGTTATTTTAATTTTCATTTTGATATAAATATTGGTGGCAAGCTATTTATAGTGACCTTACATCACCTGTCAAGGACTGACGTCATTAAAAATGTCACGAAAGGACATCAAAATGTCAGAAAAATTACTCGAAAATGACACGTCCTTGTGTAGTAAATCTTAGCGATTCCCAATGACGTAGTTGATGACGGACATGCTTTATACCCTCCACCCCCTCTTGCTCAATCCTCCGGAGGGTGTTACAGTGGGGTGAACACACCCTTCCCCAGTAATTCACCCCACGGGGTGTCTCAGAAGTTACCCAACACCATAAAACTCGTCACGTCAGTCGAGCATCGAGCCACACCTCTGTCCTTCGGCGGAATTTAGATCATGAGAACAATAGAGCAAAGAGAGTTATGATCAGTAAAGATGAAGAAGGAGAATTGGAGATTGAAGGTCTGCTAGACTTTATGTTCTTTGCCGAAGTTAAGTTCAATTTACACAAATGAGTGATAGTCGTGAGCAGCATGAACCAGAGGACTGCACTTTTCATATGGACTATATCTATCTATATGAAATTCTGCAAGCCTCTTCTTTCAAATAAGAGAATTTAAAGTTTAATTATGGCAAAATTTGAGCTTTTGCTCACTTATTTTGTTGTAAGTATCAGCTCATAATGGTTGCTTTACCCCTCCCTCTTCGGAGAAAGATAGAAATAAACTTATTGTAGAAATAATATGGAGTGTCAGTGAAAATATATTTCTGTCCCTTACCAATTTTGTTATGTTGGGCACCGTATGATGAATACTGAAGCTGTCTCAGCAATATAAAGGAGAGAAAAGGAGCAGAGAAAGTATAATATTGTATATCAGTCGAACAACAGACTGTCAGAGCAGAGTGACCTGAAAAGGAAACACTTTTATGAAGCACAATTGTATTGAAAGAAATAGAGAAAAAGTATAGTCGTCAAACATACAGGCTGCCGAAACAGGAAAGCTGATGATCCGCCCTGAAAATGGAAACTACAATTTTTTGCCACTGTCACCGTGTAAAGTATCCAGGTATCTTGTATTCCGAAAGAAATGACAAGTGTGATAAACAACAATGACTGATCTAGACTGCCAGGAATTTTGTTATTTTTGGATTTTCTTTTTCTGTTTCAGTATTTCTATGCAACCACATGAGATATGTTATTCTTTAACGCGAAAAATGAAGCCGTTGTCTGACAAACAACATATTTACAGAACTAGATGTGGCAGAATCTAGATGTTTTTATCGCATTTTTCTCCCCGAGTTTTTCACATTGATAAAAATATTGCTTTTTCATTTATCAGTCTTCTGTTTTCAGTCTAATATTCAATATGTGAGTGCTCATTCCTAAACCAAGCCTGTTTCTGTATATATATATTTGGATGGCTGTTATGATTTGCACCTGCGTGTTGCCATTTTTTGCGCGATATTTATGTCCAATAAATGGGCTTTCATATTCGTAAATCATGTAAATAGGTTTCCTCGTGTAGCACAAATACCCTATTCATATTACATGAATTTAGACTGCGGCCCACTGTTGTTATTGCATGATTTCTATATAACCTTGCATTTGGGCAAAAAAAGATTCTATCTTCTCCTCTATGTGGGCAAATAATTGATTTGTTTTGTTTTTATGAATAATTAACCTGCTGCTTGCTGCTATTTTGCCAGTGAGTTGTGTAGGCCTAAATATATATTTGCTTAGTATTGTACTACACTATGTGAGTTTTTTAAGCCACCAATTTCTAACACTACAATTTTTGAAAAAATTGTAATGTTTCCAAGCGCTATTCATTCATTCCTCCATCCTCAAATTCCTCATTGCACATTTGCAGCTAATCTAAGTACTACTTAATGGTGAAGGATCATATAAGATATGGCTTCTGTTGAAAAGGAACTGATGCTGATATTATTCAAGAACTTTATATCAAATATCTTTATTGAATATCGTAAATGAGTATTTTCTTTTTGCTGTAATTGCGAGCGGAAATGAATAGGAAATGGCCGTAATGGAACAGACTTTGCCTTAATTAATTAGTTGCTTTTACCTGTTCTGTTAGTGTGTTGGCCTTTGCATTTTGAAAGCTTTTAAATGTGTCCTTGGTATTATGCCTTTTTAACGTTTCAGCCTTGACGATCTCGCTTTTTATCCAGCGTTTGACAGACAATGGTCATTTGTTGGAATTCTGCGTCCTTCAGTGGAGTCGGTTCTTGGCGATGAGACCTTCGGATGTGTTCTGTTTCAATTCCGATTAATATAAATGTGCAAAGGTCGAAATTGTAGATTGAGGCAAAATAAATGATATGCTGAAATTCCAAATTGAAAAATGTACTTACTATTAGATCAGTTTAGCATTGAGAGAAATGGTATGAATGGTGAATAATTGAAGGAAGGACAGCATATAGGAATGGCCTGTCGGGATTGTGAATAGTTAGAATGATGACCAGTTATTGCTTTGCAATAAACCTTACCTGCACATTACATCACTCTTATTTTGTAACAAGGCCTTCTGCCTAATTTGTCTGTCGTACAGAAGGCTATATGTTGAAGGATATATTCATCCCTCTATCCTCCTCCTGCACCCCCCCCCACCCTCCTTTTTCAGCACAAGGCTGTTTTCCCATCCAATTTGTCACCTTGGTGCTTTGAAATCCTCTTTTGTTGTGATCTTCCTATAGGAGGCAAGGCCAACTGTATGGCACAGTGTGTGTGTTTTATATATTGAACAACTTTCCTTTTGATCCACAAAGACACGGAAAGAATTTTTAGCTAGCCAAAGGCGTAGCTATTGGAGTGGGTGATGAGTGTATGGGATTCTGAAAACCATAAACCATGTAAACACTGTAAACACTGTAAACAATAAACATGAACCAAGAACAGGCTAGATGGCAGCACTGTCCACTGTTGTATGCAAAATGGCCCTCTGGTGGATATGACTTTAATTATCTTGAGTTCATTCCCTGACAGGTCTAACAGCAATATAGGTTAATTACCATCCAGGAGTGTAATTAGATACAATACAATACATTGGATTTCCTGTGTCAATATGGTCAAGGTGTGAACTTGAAATGCCATTAACCAGCAATGGGCTATGGATAGATAGATAGATAGATAGATAGATAGATAGATAGATGTGCAAACAGAAAATCAGATGTGCAAATAGGAAATAGCTTGATATTCTATCTGCAAGCACCTCTTGAAGTGCTTGCACATTATTTTTAGAACGTAACAGTGAACATAATGATTTAGTGCCATGACTTTATTGATGAAAACACAAAAGTTATTAAAATCATCTTGATTTAAATTTTCCCAAATTTGGCTTGGTATAAAACTTCAATTGTACAACCTTCTTCTCCCTCTAAAATGTGTGCATGTTTTGATTGTATGATATTTTTGGCTTTCATGCATTTTGTTTCCTATTTTACCACATCAACAATTGATTTTGTCACTAATTTGTTAAACAGAAGGGCCCCATAGTTGTAACTTTACAGGAATTCTATCCGTTAACCCCAGGGGAAAAGTAGTGTTTGAATCCTTCAATCCCATTGGCTGACAGGTTTCCCGACCATGCCTCTGATTGGTCCAGCCAAGAGACAATCTGTACCCAGAGAATCTACCCAGACGAATCCTTCAATTTTCATACATTATCATAAGATTTGCGTCAGAGCGTCACAGCCAATCAGCGAGTAGCATTCTCTCCAGTTCAAAACTTTACAGGCGATTTGCGAAGCATCTATTTTAAAACTTCTGAGAGACGTATGACCTATCATTTTGAAGCTCTCAAAGAGATCTATCTATTCTAGTAACCAGGGTTGGCAAGTTTACGGCAAGGTGGTTTTTACTGGGCGGTTTTAACAGGTAAAAACTTACCGAAAACTAGTTTCAGGCACTTTTCTGCCATAACTGCCTTAAACCCCAAATTTAGCTCAAAATCCCAAATTTTGCTTGAAATTGTGTAGATTTAACCAAAAATTGAAGATATTCCTATTTCTTAATTGTAGCAAAAGTTACATGCAGTGTTGATTGATAGAATTTCTATTGACAAATAATCTACATTTCCATCATTACAAGGCATATTTTCCTACTTTTGGGTTTTTGGACTGACCAAATTATGGCCAATTTGGAGTAAAAGGCATTTAAGGCAGTAAAAGGCAGTTTTTACCGCTTTAAGGCAGTTTACGGCAGTTTAAGGCAGATGCCGTGCCTTAAACAGTTTACGGCTGCCTTTTTGCCAACCCTGCTAGTAACTTGCTAGTCTGTACGATTTAGGGAAGTCCTTGAATCGGTGAAATCGGCCTAATTTGCATAACCTGTGTGAAGGCCTGTTCATTGGCCAGGTTGGTGGGAGTGTCTGAATTATTCACTGAAGGCTTTGCTGAAGTGACTATCTGGAGTATGTTTAGCGAATTTCAATGTAACATTAAAGCTTCACGACTTTGTCACTCCTTTAGGTAAAATTTTGAAAGTTGTGTTTCAGGAATTAAAGTGCTATGTCTGCTTCATGTGGAAAGCAAGTCATGAATCACTGTTTTAACAAAAAGTTGTTATGGGCCAATGTCCAGGCCACTTAGTGAAATGGGTTTATTCTAGTGCTCTATATTGTTGCTGACATTCAATATATGTATCATCGATACACTTGATTGATACACAATTCGTACTGTCGGACCTCAAATTCGGGCCGATCCGCATATATAGATCTATTAGAAATCCGCCTCCCGAAAAAACGAATTTTTGGCCCGGAAAGTTCATCTCACACTAGAGCGGACGTCAAGATGACGATCTTCTCGAGTTCAGTGATTGATATTTTCTTTGAAATCTCAGCAATAAACTGCTTTTTTTGGCTGGATATGGCATAATTGAACCATACCGAAGTGCTGTTTCGAAAACCAGTTCGGGAACCGACCAGACTGAACCGGTATGACCAGTATTTATTGAACTGGTGTAGACCCCTAGTTTATTCCTTTAATTGTACTTCACTTGCATTGAAATGATAGAGTTCATATCATCTCAACTTATAGTCAATGTCTGTTCTTCCAATCTGTCATGGCGGCAGTCATGCACATTCCTTCCTATTAAGGTGGCTCGCTACTCATGAAATTACGTCACCTGCACATATTTCCACGCAGCCAGGCAGGCCCTATCTATGGTAGCGTCACCATTCTGCTGGCACTGTTTCAGGATCTTTTTTTAATTCTCAGAATTTCGTAGGTCGGCCGCTTCGTTTGCAATTTGCGCCACTTCTATTGGGGTTAGAGACTTCCCGTTTAGAGCATTAGATGCGCTATGAAGAGGACTACATACAGCCGGAGTTTCAGCTTGATACTCATAATAGGAAATTTTTACAGGCGATTTTCGACAAGCAGGTGTAATTTCTCAAAAACGACTTTGTGATATAAATAAATTTTTATATCAAAATCCATCGCGGTAGGAAACCTTCTCTTATGCATTTTATTGTTCCTCACAATATTTGGAAATAAATGACAAAGAAATGAGAAATCCTATCTAGCCAATTTTTTTAGCGCCATGGTTTATAAAAAAAGTTAAAATTGTCAAAATCAATATTTTGATTCCGAGCCCCTTGGAAAGCCCTTTAAACTAAATATATTTCTTTGAATTTGTAATAAGATTTTCCATGAAAGTGTCTTCTTTAATTTCATGCTTCATTGCATAATATGGGATGCATGACCACTGAATGGCAGGGCAAACTTCACAGTAAAAAAGTTAAGAAAAAAATACAGTTTTTCAGGTTTGCGTGGATTGACTTTCTTGTTCATAACCTCAAATATTTTTAAAAAAAGACTGGTTGCGACCACTTTTTTTTACATATCCTTGCTATAAACTATATTTTGGATCATTCTAAACTGTTTTTAAGAAATCCTATCTTGGAAAGTTCATGAGTATCGAGCCACCTTAAGGCGGAAGCTCCCTCTTTCAAGTCAATCCACCTATCTACATGATCTATCTTACTAGCTATTTATCTATCTTTCTTATTTTATTGTATTCTATTATTTTCCCTCCAATTTACAAGAAGCTTCTCAGTTGCCTTTTATTTTGAGGATTTCATGATATCTTTTAAATACTTCAAATTGTTTTTTACATGTCTTCAGTATGGATATACTCTAGATTAGGTCAAAATTGCTATCAACCCATTCCATGTTAATCACTGCCCCTTTAATATAAAACCAAATGGCTAGCTTTGAATCCGCGGATTCTTGTTTCATAATTGCTGTTGTCTCGAAGGCTGCTGATCCAGTTTTCTCAGTGTGTTTCAGTTGATTGTCAATGTCATAAACAGGAAACAGCACTTCAAAAGAATCTACAATGCCTTAAAATTGCCCCTAACTGATCTTATTCTAAGTGTCATTCTGCGTTATACCTGCTAACATTTATTCTTGCAAAATTCTCTCTCTGACAGCTTCTTATGATATTTGTATTTTATGCAGATTACACAATTTTATGGAGTAGTGTTCTAACTACTTTTTCGGTAATGGATATGTAATTTAAGATAGATATCTAACCAAAAATACACCTTTACAATAAGGAATATCAATTATGCAGTTACTGACTTCATGTCAACACTAAGGGTGTTATCACAATCGGTGTGAGAAGAAATCAGCAACACAGTGGTCCCTGCATTGTAAGACCCCTTGTTGTAAGACTGGTTTACATTATGTGACCACTTTCACCTTGCACTGAGTAGTATTTTTATTGCATTTTGCACCCTGAAGAGAGACCACTTCATGACCACAGAAAGACGGGTTTTATAACACAGGGACAGCTGTATATGACGATAAAACTAAGCTGAAGTGTAGGAGGATGTTGCGTGACAATGCAGCCTGTCTTGGGGGCATAAAACCTTGGTAGATTGTGACAAGTGCCTTATGACAATTCCGTATATAACATTGTTAGCTTGTGAGATAAGTGGAGGTAGGCAGACATTATTAATTTTTAGCTTTTATTGCCTTCTCGAGCAAAAAAATTCTTGTGTCGATCAGTAAAAAAAAAAAATTTAATTGCGGATAAGTTTGATGTCTTTTGTTCGTCGGAAGTAAGTCGTTAGGACAATTTTTTTTTGTTTTTGCACCAAATCTGTCGAGAAGCTTAAAATTAATTTTGTCTGGCCTAAACCATAAATGTATTATGCCTCAAAGGTATGTATGTATATATGGGCTATATGCACCAGCAACAAAAGAATGTAACGGATATTGGCATGATACTGAGTGATTGCCATGGACTTGATTTGTTTTTCCTGGCACTTGAGGCAATAACTGATCAATTATTCATGTTGATTGACATGTCTTGTTAAATATAATGATCTTTTTCGGTCTCTAATGTTTGCCGAACAATGTCTTAGCAGTGTCTCTGTGTTTTTGTCACGTTGTGTTTACATTAGCGCTTTGCCGTATATTATTCATAAGTTGTTATTTTCATCCATCTTGCGTTGTCTATTCGGTCTATGCTCCCGAGATTCTGATGCTAAATTAGGAATAAGCTTGTCTTGTTATTGTGCAAATTGTATCATCGTCCCTTCGTATGAAATAGATACTAAAAGAAGGTACTCCTTTGAGTGCATTGACACAATAACACCCACGCGATAAAAGGTACTGACTTTTTTCTCTTTTCCCTTCGAGTGTTTTATTGATTACTTTCCGTACAAAGCTACCTGATTTTTCACTTCCAAAACTTTCTTGCATCCGACAATTTTTTTTAGTCTATTTGCGTCCGTATTTTTCTCCCCTTTGTGGTGCTTTAATTAAATCACCTTGTTTAATTTTTTCGCTGGATTCTTTTTTACTTATTTTTCGCAGGATTACAAATCTTTGGCAACTTAACTTTTTTACCAGTAGTTGCTCTGTTATTATTCAACTTCAGGTTGCTTTTAATCATGATTTTTTAACATATACGCCTTCTTTGTTGTCCTATTTTTACCGCTAATAAGACTCACGGCTCACCGGAGTTCGGTGTTCTTAAGGAGGAAATACGAAGCGATTATTGGCTTTGTGTGCGGCCTGAGAAAAGCATCAATATCTTGGCACTGGGAGAATCTTAGTCTAGACATAATGTATCTTTAGCTTCTCACATCTTTGAGGCACTTTTTCTTGGGTCGGCTATTGCACAAAAAAGATAAGGCTGTGATCTGAATTTTTCATAATGTAAATATAATAAAAATTGTGGGTAAGCTCCTCTTTTTTTCTCTTCTTTTTTTGCCAAGGCTGAAAATGTGTTGGATCAGTCGATCTGAGAAGCTGAATATTAAATCTGTCTGGCCTAAGACAGTGAAAGAGACACTGGGTGATCAATAGCCGAATAGTGTATGGCGATGCCAGGTAAAGGCCCATCAAAGCTCATCAGATTAACTAGATGCACGTGATAGGGCTATAAGGGTGTCTATTGATTCCTAATCATCTCACTTGACATGTTTTGTGTCGAAGAAGCGAGTCGACTCGGTGCAGTCAGTGTTACCGATGTGCATCGAACAGTACAGGTGAAGCCATGTGTTGACAAGGATGAGAGACAGAATCTGATGACACCGGAGAATGGGTGGAAGATAGAAGGTTTTTGTTATAGAACGGTACACTCGGTACAGGTGAAGCCGTTTGATAATAAGGATATTGAGATCAGTGATACTGGAATATCAGTTGAGATGGGTAGAAGATAAGGTTTTTGCCATAAAGCTGGTATAATGTCACTTTCCTGTAGAGCCTTCTCTTATTTAAACTGCATAAAACACCAAATAAGATGTTAATTCTTTACCATGTCTTTCTTTCGCATGTCAATTTCTTATATTGTAAATATTTTTAGATATGGTGCATACCTATAGTGTGGAGATAGGGGTAGTAAAAGACAGCTACGGATATGGGTGGCTAGCTTTGGTTATGTACCACAAGAGATAGTAGTTACTAGCTAAAGACAGCTCTGTAGAGCCACATTTGGAAATCGTTACTGTACAGTTGAAATAAATGCAGTGATATTGTATTGGTAGAAGCCAGAATGACAATGGATGATTGGATAGGAAAAGTGACATGAAGCAATAAACATGCATTTCAGTTCAAGCTGCATCCTTTTATCTGATTGACTGGAACTTGAAATTGCTGAAAATAAACTGGATAACATGTCAGTCAAGTGCACATAGAGCACTCTTAAGTTGTCAAGTACTTTTACTTGCTTATGTTTGCAGGCATAGAATTGTTACGAACTGCAGAGGCTATACAAAATAGTGCATAGGTACATCTAAACAGGATTAGTGGTGTGGAAATACCTTTTTGTGTGCTTTAGTACTTTCATAGCTTTTTTGCACAATGCTTCTGCAGTTCTGGTGTATGTAGAAAGTGGTTGGAGCTATTGAAAGCATGGAAAAGCTGAATGGGAATAAAAAAAAAGAATACTAAAAAAAGAAAGAATCACTAGTCACACAAAAAGGACAGTTCTGTAATATGACAAAAATTATAAAAATAAGAATATGAAAAAATAGAGAAAAAGACAAATATTACACTTTTGTGATTTGTCAGCCTGGTTGCATACCAATCCTTTATAACAACCTGGTTCAAATAAAAGCCTTTTCAGCAAGCTGGCTAGCTGTTTTGGTGGCTCACTCCACTGCACAAGCTACACTACCCCAGTAACATTGATTTTGCACAACAGATTTGGCCACACTGGACTCCCTTGTGGCACCCTACAACTGGTAAACTGGTGTTTTGGCTTATTGACGTGGGTCTGGACTGCTTACAACAGACTCATATTGTTGAGTTGTTGCTTCTGTGATCAGTGTGTTGTGAGTGAGGTTCTTTGTTGTATATTGTTGATTTAACTATATAAAACTATAGAAGGAAATGTAAAGTTTTGCACACACAGTCATCCTTAAGGATGCATTATAAAAATCACTTGTAATCAGGCCGACTTGCATTCTGCGACCACCTCTCTCCTGCACAAAATAGTGTACATTTTAAACACAATTACACATCACATTATTACACCAATGAAGTAAACTTCTATAATACAAAATTTAGATTATATCAAGATATCAATTTATAAGTTTCAACTAGTTCATTTGAAGATACAACATAGTTATAATTAGTAACCCTTTTACACTAATCTATTCTTCCTTATCCCTTACCTAATGTATTTGGCCTAACTATTGGGCCTAAACTATTGGGCCTAATCTATTGGGCCTAATATATTAGGGTTCCATGCACTTGTTGGAGATACATGGCTCATGCGATGGACTCCAGCTGCAGGAGCCCCATCCCTCCATCATTAATGCATGTGTCCTGATGGCCACTTTTAACTAATTCATCATTTCTGTCCTCTTATTTTTCCATCAACCATATTCTGTACATGTGGAGCATTGTGAAGCATTGTGAAGCCTTGCATGGCATTGTTATAGCTTTTATGGTGTGGGAGTATGGCTTCTGTATTTTTAGTCGCAGACTCGCGCCGTTCCAGCTTTTTTCGGATTTCTTGGAAAATATTCAGTGCATATCTATAGCATTCAAGTTTACACAGCTTTAGCATATTTGTTCCAAAATATTTGGGCCCCAACAACATTTTCTTTGGTTTTCCTATGTGTATTTCATTCATGCAATAATCAATGATTATACATTTATCAGTGTCCCAGATTTTTCCTCTGATTCTGGGCTAGTGGAGAACATCCAGCTTATAAGTCATGAAATACTACTGACAATAGTAATCTACCCTTCTGAATATCTCAGCATCTTTGCCAGCAGGACAAGAAATCTTGGACCTCAGGCAGATTTGATGGTTAGCTCTTAATTTGCTCCCCGAATGGCAGACATGCACATCTTTGTGGAATAGGATGCTGAAATATAGATTAAATATTTAGTGTCTATGTAATGTTTATTATGTAGTGCAGTGTGGCATTACTTGCAAAGTCTTGCATATATTCATAACGAATAAAAATCTATATTTCAATTTTAAGGCTGAATCTCCTTGGGGATCAAAACAGAAAATATTCTCTAAAAATATCTTTTGTATATTAGAATCACAATAGAATGAAAATGGAAGGAGTCTTACTTCCGAATTATTGCTGCTTGG
Source organism: Platynereis dumerilii (assembly GCA_026936325.1). Classification (NCBI taxonomy): domain Eukaryota; kingdom Metazoa; phylum Annelida; class Polychaeta; order Phyllodocida; family Nereididae; genus Platynereis; species Platynereis dumerilii. The sequence goes on from JAPTHN010000005.1 coordinate 37,922,168, forward strand.
GAGTTATGTATCATAATTCTGCTATGGGTCTGACTGCCTGCAGTTTTCTCCATGATTTACCATACATAATACGACACACGATATGACTCCTCCTCACTCCTCCATCTAGACTATTAGGTGAAAGTGGTTCGTAAAGCACAGTCTTTTCAGCACAGTCTTTCAGCAGCCTTTTGCAGTTATTGCTATGTTTATGTCACTTAGGGGGCCAGTACTAAGTGCCGCATATAATGTTCTCTTGTTATGCATCCAGAATATCTTTGAGAGATCGGAGATACAAAGCAGGCCGCGAGTTTAGAAAGTAGCTCTTGTCTCGACTGACAAATGACATTCCTTTCTCCAAAGCCGCTCTCTGGCTAATATCAAGGCTTAGCAGCTTTTATGAGGTTCGCTTTTTCGCCTTTGCAAATTGCTGATTTCAGAACCGCTTTGAGAGATTCGAGAGTGTTGAGAGTCGGACAGAATCTGTAGGAATGAGAGTCGGAACTGGGAAAGAGAGTCACAGAGGGAGAGAAAATGTGAGTCAAGAGTGACTCTTGTTGATATTGTTGTGGTTGGTGTTAGAAATGGGCAGTTGTGATACTTTTGGTACTGTTGTGGTTTTTGTTAGTATCCAACCTTAAAGGCGGAGTTCGGTTGCATTTTCCGTCTTGTGTTATTTGGTTAAACCTGACGTCAAATATAAATTTCAACAGCTTTTTAAAAGCTGGTTGGTGACTGGCTTTGTTGAGATGAATACTATCGGTATTTCTATGTGGAATTAAGAATGGAGAGAATAGCTGTACATTTATAACTGTACATGTATTGGGGTATGAGCCTTGCAATAGCTGAAAGAAGGCCTGAAAAATTACTTTTCTAACAAATAGGTCAGAAAATGAGTGCAACAGCCCTGACCAAGAGCTGGACAAGGCGGCTTAATTAAAATACCCTATTAATGGTTATGGGTGTGCTTACCATGAAACACGGCTGCATTAGAGATGGCTTTTATTGTTTGTAAACAATTAGGCTCTTGCTAATGAAATATTGCTGGCTGGTTAGATATGCACTAATACAATAAGAAGGAAGTAGGGTACAGTGAATGGGGTATTTCTAGTCCTGGGGGTTACTTTCATGGCCCCATTGAGACCCTGTAGGCCTCCTATGGCTTCTCAATGGACTGGGGTACACAGGGGTACAGTCTGTGGCATCCTGTGGACTTGGGTGTACGGGGAACATTGGTAAACCCTGGGGTCCAGAATGCCATAGGAAAGCATCGGCATTAGGCCCAGGGTATTACAAGTGATCAACGGTCAGCCTTAGTGCCCTCGCTAAGCCGTCCTAGTCCTCTCTATTGTTCTGGTCACACTGTTACTGCGTCCTCTCTTAAGGTTAATTGTCATCCTGCTTGGTCACTGCGGATGACCAAATGTGACCAAATTGGATCCAATATGTGACAGAAGTTCCGCCGAATGTGACTGACTTGCACTCGCAGAGCACTCAAGGACTCTCAGTGCACTAGGGGTGTGATACTGGCATTGCTGGACACTTCTCACACACACTGTTTTTCATCTTCTGCAAATTGATGACTATATAAATTTCAACAGGATGTTCAAGACCAGGCCTGCTTCTTCTTTTTTTTGTGTGTGACTTGGTAATAATGTTACTGGCTGATCCTCCAAATAACTGTGCTTCTGTCATTCAAAGCTTTACTGTTGTTCGCAAGCTCCTATGTGTCGCAGTTGGTTTCTGGGAAGTTGAACCAGTGAACCGTGTCTTCCGTCTAACGATATAAATAATTGTTCACTGTGTAATAATGATGTGTGAACAGGCTACGTGTAAAAACCAACTATTAGTTACTTTGCTGTCGCAACTTCAATGTTTCGTCAGACCCTGCCGGAGACTGCGTCTCGTTCTCATGCCAAGGGAGTTTATGGCGCCTGACCATGTCACCAAGGACACATTTTATGTGATGACTGTTGACCAACTGGTCAGTAATAATGTCTTTGTCATCTGCTATGGTGTATAAGGGTTCTATGAGGTTTCTGGTAGGTTTCTACGAAGGTTCTGTGAGGTGGTTTTCTGGTCAATCGAACCTAATCGGACTCATCACAGTCGTAAACCCCAATCTTTGCGGATACATTTTATTGCATATTAGATTACCCCTCTTGAAGCCCATGGGATCTAAATGACATCTGGCTAAACATTAATGTGATTAGAGTCTAGTGTCTGTGTTTTTACAAACATTTCTGTATTGTGCAAATTTGATGAAACATAGCCCTCTGGAAGCTTTTTAAGTATACTGGATTTAGGTGGCTTCAGAATTGCATTTCACCATTGGGGGCTAATTCCCTTTTCAGTGCTTTGAAAACTGTAATTGTGTCAGAAAATCTAAATCCTGTGACGCTTTGTACATGTAGGGTGTCTCTTTTGCTGTTTATACATGGTAGCCCTAGTGTGTAGGTTGATCTGATATGTTATATTGTTATATTGTTTAATGCCATTTTCTCTGATCTGTCCCTTCACTTCATATTTATATCTCAACAAGCGAATTACACAAACTGTGTTGATGAAATTGATATATTATCAGCTACGGTTATTTATCAGTGACATTTTTAAATCATGTTTCATTTATTAAGATTCAGTACATAACTGGTCAACAAACTATCTATCTTATTGGGTGAAAAAGACTATCATTCTGTAAAGGAAACAAAATAACCATTTCTCATAAGAAACTAATATTTTTTCCATTTGTCTGCCTCGTGCCCTTGCCTTCATTTTTTACTTCATACAGTCATATTTAAGCTGTACATATCTCTTTCCAATACCATTTGTATACTTCACGGTCTGCACTGGCAGATTTACTCCTGCTGTACCGTTGCGGCAGAATACATTGACTACAGTGACTCCTCCTGCCACATAACTTGTCTTTATGCAGAAAGCAAGGTCATGCACTCCGAGTTTGTAGCAACAATTCCAGTGCACAATTTGTGACTTGTTAAATGTAGCCATTGGAAATTCACAGAATTGTTTCATTTTGTTCCAATGCACTGGCTAATTGCATTAACTTTTGATTATGACTTGATTGTGGGAATTCAGGTGTGAGCAGAGTTAACTGCCTAGATGTGTCAAATCAGTGATTTCATGAACTTTTATAGACACAAGAAGGTTGTATGAGTCAAATTAATGCAGGCCTATCTATCATACTCAAATGCCTTGCATTTTAAACTTTAAATAAATGTCTCTTTTCTCAATTTAAGTCCCGGTGTAGTTTCAGACACATTTTTGGCTGTATTGAACTAATTAGTGCACTGACTGTTCCTTTTTGGTGACTTTTATATATATATTTCATTCCATAAATTGTTTTCTTACTGAAGAACGAACTCCTAAGACATTATGCTGCAATTTGTGGTGTAATAAAGAATTTAGTTGTTTTTCTTTTTCTATTTTGTTGGCATGATTTACTTATTGTGCACTCATTGTTTACTTTACAGCTATAGTCTGTCTGGTGGTTGCCTTAATGTTTGCACTGGCTGACCCAAGAGGAAGCTGGTAGCATTTTGATTGAGTTAAGAGTCATGTTGTGATGGATGGCTCTCTTGTTCTTTTCTAGTCCCTCGAAATGTTACAATAAGCTCTTCTATTTACTGTATAGCTACTGTATAGGAATTCAGGCATAAAATCATGTTTCTGGGGGTAATTTTGAGCAGGTGGGGTGATTTAAAGCACTTTTCACAAAGAGATTTATCCCTGCGTATGTGAAATTAAATTATATACAAGAGATTTTGGACTTCTGAACATTGTGAGATGTCGAAAATATCTAATATTTTATTTAATATTTCCTTCACGGAATGTTAGTCAAATGAAATTAATTTACTACTTTTGGCTGCATCATAGTTTCGTTGTGTCTCAGAAATATAAACAAGTTATAGTTATAATGCATTGGTATACCCTGTAGTAAAATAAGACCTGGAAAGCAACTGCATATTCTCTGAACCTCATCAATATTGGCCTGCATGTAGGCCCAGTTTCATTTCACCACCCCTACAGCATGTTCAGGCCTTCACATCAATGAAAAACAGCACTAGCTTTTCATTTCCATGTGGTGTTTTTCAGTTTTCATGCAGACCTATGGATTTTATCGATTGTCTATTTAGCCCACACATGTCTGCTTGGCATGATCTACATTTTTGTAGGTGCTACATGTTTGCTGTTTACTCTGGCTTAGGTTGCTTACCCCTATAAATGATGTCTTATCCTTGTAAATTAGGGGCTGAGATAGATTGGCTCTTTATGCTTTGAATGTGTTTTAAGGAAATATATTATCATGGCCTATGTAACAAGCCAAAATTTAGAACTTGCAGCTCCAGTGTATAAAATTAGAACATAAATATTATTATTATTATATTAGAAAAAATAGATGTTCAATTTATATTGGATATATCAGGGTTTAAAACCATTCTTTGGTTGTAATGCTGTTGTGAAAATCTTAGTAAAAAAATAATGACAACAACAAAAGTTACAAAAAAAGCTTTTAGAATAACATATCTTAATTAGTAAATATTCTGTTAAATTGTTATTAAAACTAACAGTTTACCGGTGATTGCTACAGATCTGCTAAACTTGCAACTGGATTAAGAGGGCTTATTGTGATATCAGACATAATCTGATATAATGTGATAAAATCTGATAGCTCTTCAGAGTCTTTTTATCTTGAGATTAATGGCGTGAACCTTACTTGAAAGTGCTTCTGGAAATTAGGTCATGTGAGATAAATGGCTTGGCTGTGCTCTGCAACACCCTGTTTCTCCAGTGTGAGGTTGTAACATAGCAATTAACCAGTAGAGTAGGGTTTTGGCAAGAGTAGCAAGAGTATTTTCTTGTGTTTTTGTAATGCACCATTGCTCTGTACTGCTATAGGGGATCAATATGGGCCTATAGACCTATGCAAGGTTCACTCGACCAGGAATTAAGAAATACATGGCAGTTATCAGAATGATTAGATCAGCATTACCTCCTTAGCCATTCATATGGTGAGGAGGGTTAGCTCAGTTGGTATTAGGCTGAAAATTGCTGGGTCCCGCCCGGGTTCGATTCCAGCTCTTGCCGGGTCACTTGGACTTATGTTGGACAGTAGTTTTGATCTTCCTTCATCTCATTGCTGTGTTCTCCTCCTGTCCTAATTAGTCTGCCAAGCGCATGAATACAATATGTAAAATCTCAATCGTCTGTCTTTGCCATTCATAAAAGACTACTGTAAATGTTGTGAAATTTATGTTGTTTCGGACAAATACATATCGCATAATTTATTTTGTATGTATTTTGTAGACTTGGTAACCAATCAGGAATTACCACTAGCAGCTGATTACTATGGCAACAACAATTTAATCAAAACATGAATAAACATGACTTTGACCATATAAATCCGGGTTGGCCGTCTTAGACTTTACGAGAAATGTACGAGGGACGACTGAACCCATTTATATGGATTATGGAACATACCAAGAGAATACTGGACAGTCAGAACAATGTAGCCATGACAGCCAAATTCATCAGAGGTATACCAAATTGCACCATGGAAACAAAAATAGCCTGCAAAGCGAATACTGTGGAATACATGAATTTAAACAAAAGAACCGATGCCGCGAAGACTGAAGACGTCACATTAATATTTGATTCACGATTCCAAATGGTATCAACCTCACCACATACAATAAACCGGATAACCCAAGTCACAAAGTCCACATTCTATCCACTGAGAGACGAGTATAAGAAAGTGGATATTTACATACATCCCATAATAGTTATTCAACAGGTGGCAGCGACATCGGTGTAAACCCTGACGTATGTAAATGGCCACTCATTGGTCAATTCCAGGGGGGCACTTCAAAGGGCTGTTTGGCAAATCAAAGGGTTGTCCCTCTGCAGAATTGCATAGCAAAGCATATGTAGCTTGAAGTTGGACATTAGGGATTGGCCTTTGCTTTAAGAAATAAGAATTGAGTCCATGCCTTAAGTCTTTGACAGGCTTCGGAGTCTGGTTGAACCTGCTCCGGACTCTTGCTCGCGTCTCCGACCCCCAATTCCTGTTGCTCTCTGAAAAATAGTGAAAAACTTCTCTTGACTCCTTAGTTCACTTGAATTTCTAGCGTTATTGCTAAAAATATCAGGTGGTTAGCGAAAGAAAAGAAAACTCTATGATTTTTCAGACGGATGTTAAGCACGAATTGACCTACTTGTTTAGAAAATTGTCTTATTTTTTGCTCTATAAATTGTTGATACATGTTATCTTGTTTCTTATGTGTTTTTGTCAATTACATTGTATGTATATTACTTCTGGAGTCAGGAGTCACCAATTTATTTTTTTGACTTCATCTGAAAACCTCCGACTCCCAAATCCAACTCCGAATCTGACTCCAAAGTCTGGTCTTGGACCTTCACTGTTATCCAGTCTCAAAGCACAGCTTATTGAGATACCAGCCTGCTCATCACCAAGCTGTTGCTAGTTGTGGAAACCTGATCTTTAGCAATAAGTAGTTGTAGGCAGAGAGGCTCTGCTCCATGGATGAAAGCAGCTAAGCTATGGCAGCCCAGGTACTCTGTAAAACCAGTGCATCTAAAACTACATTGAGGCTGCACAGTTCACAACGCGTTGAATTTGATAAAACTGTAAGAAATGCGTGGGAAATATCGTCATAAACTGCTGAAATTGTGAAGAAAAAAGCTATTTTTGTTTCGGTGCCTTATTTATATAACCTCTTTCCAAAGGTATCCCAAAAACCAAATGAGATTGACCTGTGCCATATAATTGACTGACTGTCATACAGCTCAATACAAATTGATAGACCCATACACTATTTCAGCATAGCAATTGCCATGCATTAATTGGTAGAAATTCCAGTAAGTTTCACAGTGTTCAAGAGCTCAGAGGAAAGGGCTGGGAATTGAGAGGTCCATATGAATACAGATCCCCTCACACAGCAACAGGCTTAGCTCTTCTACTGATGCCCAACAGCCAAATAAACAACCAATAATCAGGTAAACAACAACCAATTACCAAGTATACTGTTACCAGTAAACAGGTAAACAGCTACCTATCGACAGGAGGCAACCAAAGGAGCTACCATTCAACAGCTCAAGGGCTTATCAGCTCAACCTAATCAACACCAAAAGTGGACAATTACCTATTCCACATATCGACACATTCCTGGGTCAACACCAGCAAAGTTTTACCAAGCCATTATGTGGTTACTTCAACACATTTCTTATAACTGTTGATCGGTTACAAACTTAACTTGCATAACTTCATAACAGTTACATGTCATAATCAAAATTCTTATGGGACTTGGGCTGGAATTTGAACCCAAGACCACTGGTCAATTAGGGTTGGAACCATTACCACTTAGGCCACTCTTCTGGCCTCTTGAGTATTGTTGTCTGTGGGCTGTTTATGATATTAGTGGATGACACTATGATCTGTCACATGTTTATTTCCCTTTGATTGTTGTTGTTTCCATGGTACCTTGATGATATTATAACCCTGATCACTATGGCACTGTATGCCATCACTGCTATGTGTGCATTAATATGCATATTCTACATTATGGCATTGTTATGTAAAACTTAATGCAAAACCACCTTATGTATGGCATTGTTATGTATATCTGTGCCATTTATGACCTGAATCTATGAGGCAAAAATCGTCACCACCCCATTTGTGTCACGATTATGGTTTCCTACATCTTCTGCCTGCACCATTACGGTGTAATATTTCCACCTATTGCATCCATATCTTATATGGCAGACCACAGTCTCTCAACGGACTTATATTGCAGTTGAATATGATCTCTACAATGACTTTTCCTTTTTTGGGGAAATATGAATCTCTTCTATATAGCTGGTCGAAAAGTTGAAAGCTTCTTATTAAGTATCATATTGTTTTGGGGTTTATCAAAATGAAAGCATATTTCATATTTCATTCTCGATAAAGGATAATTGGGCCCGGATATCTTTCGTATTGTCGTGATTTTCACGTTTACTAAATAAGGTTTCCGTTAAGAGAAATTTGAAAAACATTTGTTTGTGTCATGATTTGTGTCCACGTCACTATTCGCAATAATAAATAAATCTGTTTAAGATAATGATTTATTGAAATCGCATATTATGATAAACGGCTTCCTTATGTTTGTCGTTGCATTTTTTTCCCTTTTCTTGAAGGATTAAGGTGACATAACACTTTTTTCTGGTCTTGAATACTTTTTTGTCTTTTTTGTTTAATCATAAAACTGTACGACGTTAAGCCTAACGTTACTTTCTACGAAACATTCTCTCACATATAAGCTTGAGGAACAGCTAATGCTAGGATATTGTAATTGATATAAGGAGGTTATCATCCTTTATATGAGCATTATTGGGTAGTCTTACGTTATTTTGGCTACAATTTTTGCAGATATTATCTTATATCAAAGAACATTAACTTAATTTCTTATATGTAACTAATGCCATTGTAGTTAGAACATGAAAGACCTGATATGATGGGATGAAGTCTTAATGCTCTTGATGTTGTAGAGTTACAGTGCTGTTGATTCTTATATGCCTAGTGTGCCATGGTGCTTTTCTTTAAGCTCTTGGCATGCTGAGGGAATTTGGACTTAAAGGTATAGAAGAATATCCATCAAATTCTTTTTATGCCGACGAAAAGCGGACCGAGAAGCTCGAATCTAATCCCAGTAACAGAAAACCAAAAGCAGAAAAGAGGGATATCAGTTTCTGCCAGAAAAGCTAAAGGCAGAAATCTCCCCAGTGATAAATGACAGACAAGGAAAAAACGCAGCTCAAGTATTACCTGAAGTGTAGTGTGAACAGCAGAATTGTTGGGGTGGAATGCTTGGTAATATGGTGAATTGTATCCAATGTGTGCCAGATGTATTCAAGATATTCATGTGTGCTATAGTTTTGCAACCTATAGGGTATTAAATTATACACATTTAATTGTGTATCCATTGTATGTACCCCATTTAGTAAGAAGGGATGTGGTACCATTTTTCAAATGCACTAGCATTATTGTATGCATAATTATATGCCCCATCTCCATAATCTGATAATGTTCTACTGGTTTTGTACCTTTTACATCAGTAAATTTAAGTAAATATTACTCTAAAACCTGATTTTTCTCATTCACTTAGCTATTCCACAATTCCACTTTAGTACAAAAGGCAAGTACATTAGTACAACTAACCTGGTACTTCCTTTTGTGAACCACTCAGCTATTCCACATCTGTACAAAAGCCAGTGCTAGTTTGCACCTATTCATTGAACCATCAGTCTCAAGGAGCCCCGCTGCCTCCCACACCTATTCCCCAGACCTATTCTTCACTGCTATTCTCCCATCATTCTATCTCTCACCTGCCATGGTCAGCTCTGGAGTAATCAGTTTGTTTTATCGATAGAGGCATCTTTCCAGTCTGGCCCTTGCCCCCTCTGCTTGTACTGTGGCCCTGGCCTCCAATGATGGACTATTCTACAAGTACTACAGAGCTCTAAAGAAAATGTACATTCAGAAACTTTATCTTGACTATGTTAAGAATACATAAGGCAGGACGTTTTTGGAATTCAGCTTCTCAGATTTTTTCGAAGTGCTTTTTGAAGGTTTTTCGTTTAAAAAAATTAATTTGGCTTACCAATTTTTTTCATTGGCAGAAAATCTGTTGGTTGGTGTATCTGAGAAGTAAAAAATATATTTATCATGGCCTATATTATGAAAATATACCAAAAACAGTTTACTAAACCTTATGACACCTTTCAGAAATGCCTCAATTACCATCATCTCAGGAGGGGAAATGTTTAAATTTATTAAATTTGATTCAGATTTCTTGAAGACAAGCCCTTATCGAATTAATGCTGAGGGCCTACCTGAAGAGGGGGCTGAACAAACCCACTTAAGTGCATCCATCTTATTAAATCCTTTAATTAAACCCTCCACTTGACAAACTAATGCTATTGACCTGAAAAGGGTTTCTGTGAAAATGTTTCTCTACAAGAAAAATGTTTATCTACATGGGAGGAATTTATGCAATATGCATGGTGGCAAAGTACACTGATATTTGGAGTATTAAATGCTTAAAATATTTTCTTTATACCAATTATCTGCAAGTTATAAATATCAGGAGAAGGCCTTATAATATGCACTCATCGCTCTAAAACATCTTCTAATTCTTTGGCTGCACATATAGTGTGAATTCATCAGGAGAGACTTATATCTACCAAGTTCAACCCACGCAGTAGCAGTGGCACAAAAATGGATATTATATATCTGAACATGGGCTAAATCTGGAGTTCCAAATCTGGTTTTAACAAGAAGGGCAGATGCCAATGATCTTATGACCTCTGCTATAACCTAAATGGACCAGATCTGAGGGAATTGATTTTGGGAGGTCTGCAGCAATCCATCTATGGGTATGGTGGGGGTTCTGCAAGGGGGGGGGGGTAATGGTTTTGCAAGATTGGTATATCATGTGTATATGCGTTTTTCAAGGGTGGTATACATGAGTGTAAGATTGGTTGCTTTTTACCAAATCTGTCTTCAGAGTTTGAGTGTAATTGTTGTTTTAATGAATTAGATTAATCTTGACTGCCTTATGAGATGGGAAACTTTTTTTCTTGTGTCACTTGAGTTTAAGATTGGTTGTCTTTTACCCAATAATGTCTTCTGAGTGTCTATGCTTTTTAGAGTGTGGGTGTAATTTATGTTTTAATGATTAGATTGACTGCCTTATGAGATAAAAAAAAAGGTGTTAGTGTCACTGCTTTTTGCTCTCTTCTAGTAACAGTATTTATATATGTATGTGGCATTATTTCCTTTAAAATGTGTCACGTGGATTTGTATACAATATTCAGTAGGTGCTGTCTAAAAGACTTGAAATGCAAGGCTTTCTTAGTTTCTTTCTCAGAGTTTCTCTGAGATGTCTTTTTGAAAGACCCATCTTAGTTGATAACTTATTCATAGCTGACAGCCTGACATGCTGCTGAGTCTATAGCATGTGCTACATTATCAGTCTACGACTGTTCTTTCCCTTTTCTATGACACCTCAGTATTACTGTCTGCCTGGGGCAAGCTATAAGCAACTTGTCTGTAGAGTTGTTGCCACTCTGGGGCATGTCTGTTGCCCCATCCATCAAGTTAAAGCCCTTATACCCCCCCTTGAGCTTTTACTGGGGTTTTGACAGTGGGTCTCTAAAAGGTCTCAGTCTGGGTGCATCTTTATGGCATTGTGCTAAGCAAGGTTAGCATGCTTTGTTGATGTGATATGAGATCATATGACAGTCTTCTGATAAAGGATTTAAAAGGGAAATTATGGAATCTTTGTTTATTGGGGGATAGACTGCAGTTTTGAACATTCGTGGCCTATATATCTACTCAAGAATCAAGAATATGGGAAAATATAAAACCATTTTACCAAGGTTCAAGATTTATCGCCTCTGATTCCCCAGATTCTTTGCGTGCGAACAACACCAAATTAAAAAAATCATTGTAAAATTTGAATGAAATTTTGTCACCCTTCTCAAAATCTTGGAATCTCTGATATCCGGACAACAGGGAACCAGGGACACTGTTTTTCAAGGAAGGATTGTACTGTTTCAAATTATCAATTTTCTCTGACTCAGACACCTCAATAATATTCAAACAGTACATGTACACTATTCCAAATTCAACCGATTACTGTTCAGTGCCATGTGTTCACAGATTCTTTCGTTCATCAGTAGTATTCAGTACGTGTCCCATGCACCGGCATCTCTCTTGGGCCTCTCTCTTGGGTCCATGTGCATCCTCTGATGATTTTAGGGGACTACTTCACAAGAAAAATTAGCTTCTTGATAAAGGCATTTGCAAGTCTGTACCTCCATTGATGTCTCCGGGTAGTACACTGGTTGTCTCCCAAGAGAGATGAATACTTTTAGGGCATCTGAGAATTCCCCAAGTGCTCCACAGTGTTTGGAGAGAGGGTGTGCACTGCAAATCAATCACAACCCAGTTGATGCCCTTTGCAAAACTAACCTGTTCAGGTTAGCCTCGAGGACATGCTGGGAGTGCTATCTGACATGCCAATGGGAGTGCTACCCCAGTGGCCCTCAGAGTTAGTGATATTTATGCTTCGACACACTTTTTTGTGTTTTCGAACCCTTGAAACAGGGTTTTGGTTTTGGTTATAGAAAAAGATTGTCACAAATCCACAAAAACAACCACAGTCCCCAATTTACACAACACAATTTTGTCATTTGCGGTTCATCACCTCATCCGTGACCCGCTTTTCATTCCGAAAAAAAGACTGGAAGACAATATTTTAAGATGCCCACATATGGAATGAGTGGGCAGATTGAAATTTCGCTTAAGATTTCTCTATTTTCTTAAAATGAGAGGAGAAAATACAGCAACCAAAAAACTTGTTTTTAGATTTGACCGACACCGAGCTGAAATTTTGGGAATCACAACAACGCTGCTGGCTACTTTTAATGTACCCTGATCATGTCTTCAGACCAATAGATTCATACCATGGACCCACCCCATCAAGCTGCTGCAAGTCTCAAAGGATGATTTAAATGCAGAATGCACATCTTGGAGCTGTGTGTCCTCAGAATTCCCCCTTTGACTCCACATGCTAATCACCTATGGATTATCTGTCATTTTTGCATTCTTGATGCACTTCTGAAAGCCCCAGGATCAAGACAAACAATGCAGATGAATTCATCAAAAAGCATTTTACCATTTCCCTGACATTTGTGTCTTATTGTTGTCTCAAGATGTTGTTACAAATCTCAGCTGATTGCTAATGATTGTTGTAATGTTTCTTGCAGCCTGACAGTAGTGAACATTGTTGAGTCGAATTGTTACAAAATGGATTCTGATCCTGATCGAAAAAATAATTATAATGGTATAGTTATACGTTGAATCGTTGATTATGGCTTTAAACATGCACTTCTCTGAATGTGTAGCTTGGTTGCCACATCAAAGACTTTATTATTATTTCACTGAAGCACGAATTATCACATTAACATAAGTGCACTTTTGGTTTTATAATGTCTCCAGAAATTGGCTTTCATGAATAACAATTATTAATGTTCAGCCATATTTTGTCATCCATAGACTTGTAGTACTCTCAATTTTTGAAAAATAAGAAAATGACAAGATAATTAGGTACAAAAGGCACCATTCATTTCTTGGAGAAGTTCTATTTTAAGTTGTCCTTTTGAATGAGTTTAGCTTGAAGGTCTCCTGATGTTTTTGCACTGTTTAATTCTCAGATAAGTGTAAATAGGTTTCGTGTCCTGACAATGGCTTTTCAAATGGTAATTGCTTGGCTTAAATGGATTTAATTACATGGATGGCACTTATTGACGTTGAGATTGCTCTAATTATGTTTGAAAAAAGTTTAGTGAAAACAGGCTGTCTTGGTTTAAATGTGTTTGTGTGGGATGGCGTTGGGAGGCTGTTGTAATTGGTGAGAGGGATGGGAAATACAAGGCTAGACATACACTCTAAAAAATGTCGGGACAAAATTGGTTTTTCAGATTCAAAATGGTTTTTTGAAAAACCAAATTTCAATGCAAAACCAACATGGATTTTTAAAATAATCCATGTTGGTTTTTTGTATTGAAATTTGGTTTGTCAAAAAACCATTTTGAATCTAAAAAACAAATTTTGTCTCAAATTTTTTAGAGTGTAGGAAATTCTGCTGACCTGCAATTAAATATACAATGAGGTAGAGTGGTATTACCTTTTTAGGTGAATGAATGAATGATTGAGGCTTTATGTAAAAGGAGGAAAAATAAATTAGCAAAGGATAATGAAACCTGCTGCCTGAGTCGAGGTACACCACCAGAGTGGGAATCGAACCTTGGACCTAGCGATTGGCATTTACCTTATAGTTATAGGGTTAAATAGGGATAATTTAAGAAAAAGTAAAATTCAAAATAAAGAAGTAAAGAGGAACAACTCAGTGATTTGTCAGAATGTTTTACGTAATCAAACCTTCTTTTTTATCCTGTTTCTATAGTCATCGACTTCGATTTTTCTTAACGACGAGTCATGTTTTACAGTGCTAATTTGGGAAACTAAACTGATGGGGGAAAAAAGAGGGAATAAAACGCTGTGGATCAGGTTTGTATTACAATATTGATGCAAAGAATTAAAAAACAATGAAAATGGGAAAAGAGAAAAAGTAAACTTTAAAAAACAAGAGGAAGGGGTTGCTGGGCCCTCCAGGCTCATCAATCCATCATTAATTTTTGCATCGGAATTTCAACAAACCTCAACCCCTTTTTTTTCAAGCCCATCATCTTGTCATCATCCTTCCCTTAAATCACTGGTACCCCAATCCCCAACCCCCTTCTACTACCCTTAATAATTCCACCCCCCCCCCCCTTTAATGTAAGCTAACCTACCCCATTAAATTTCAATTTAATGTTCAGTGGCCTAACTTTACATGTTAGGATGATCATAAAAGACTTGACAAGGCAACTGGCTGGCTGTGGAGAGGAAATAGGAAAGGGGGGGGGGGTTAAATCGTTCAATCAATGATGTCATCAATGATGTCATCAATCTGTACCCTACACATGCTACTCTGCTACAGTTTCCATAAAGTGAATCACACCATGGATTGATACAGGCTGATTTGATGGCTGTATGAGTCAACACCACATTGATGCTGCTGCAAAAGGCACAAGCCCAGGCTGCAGCAATTGCTACATTATGCTACACTGCTTTGCCAAACAGGCCAAAACAGCTGATAGAAACATTAGCTGCTGCTGCATGCAGGCTAAAAGAACCCAAAAGAACCCTTTTGGCTTTACTTGGGGGGGGGGGGGGGGTGTTTGGGTTCTAGGGTTCGACAGTAGGGTTATATCATTCTAATTGGTGTACCCCAGGCTGCTAGAAGAGTGTCTTTAATTGGTGATTAGCCTTGAAGAAGGGAAATTTATAGCAGCTTCTTACAGGCCTGTAATGATATTACTGCAAGTCAATGACCTATGTATGATTGTATATGGGATTGGGGGCACAGATTTGACAATAAGTTACTTTGTTTAATCATATTCTTGTCTTAAAATTATAGGATTGAAATCATTATTGATTTTATGCTTTTGTGTTGATTTTCAAGAGTAAATCTTGGATCTGACATTTCATCATATTTTCATGTGAGGTCGTCCAATAATTCCCCATACCCTCGAGGTATTAGGCATACTTATCTCATTCATACTGTACATAATAACTCAACAGAATAGGTCTGCATTTAATAATTTCCACTGATGCAACCCCCAATCCTACAAAGTCAGATAATATCCATACTGATTCAATGGCCACTTACACTGATCTACTAATCATATCTAATTCTTCTGTGCTTATCCAATGCATTACTCTGGATATCTCTTGATATATTATATCCACAGACAGCATTGACTAGAGTAATTCCTCACTGTCCATGCACAGCATGAAATCAATATGACATGCTATCTGTAATCCTTAATGCTGCATGTAATCCTTGGTAACATGTCGATCATGTCTCCTCAATCCTGATTTATTGCACAATCTTGCAGCATGGATTTCTTGCAGTAGCTATTTATCTAACTGATGGATTCCTCTTTGCAGTCTTTGAGCTGGCCTAAATTGAAACATTTGATTCATTTTGCCAAAACTGGCTGTTAGGGCTTACATATATAGATTCTGATTCAGATTTATTTTACTTTTCTCATATATAATTTACAATATGAATGGAGAGATAATGTTTGTTTTGTCATCAGTAGATCTACTTTAGCTTTTGTCCTATAAAATTGTTTTTTTTTCTTTCTATATTCTATTCTATTCGATCAAGTTCCATTCTATTCTATTCTATTCCATTCTATCACACTTTTACTCCATTGACTACATTAAACATTATTCCAACCAAATATGAATTTCATACTGTCCTGTCCAATTCAACGCTATCCTTTCCTATTCCCTCCTATCCTACCCAACCTATCCTCCCCATCCTCCCCAACCTTATCCTATCCTATCCTATCCTATCCTATCCTCTCCTCTCCTCCCCTATCCTATACCGTATCCTATCCTATTCTACCCCACACACCACCTTATCCTACAATATCCTACCCTATTTTACCCTCTCCTCTCCTACCCCATTCCTATCCTCTCTTATCCTAACCTACACTATCCTATCCTATCCTATCCTATCCTATCCTATCCTCCTACCCCATCCTAGTGTTTCCTCTCCTATTGATCTTTTACTGTTATTGGGGGAGGGGTTGATGGGCTCTATTAATGCCAGCATTAAACCCCCTGGTTATGATAATGGTCATTCTCTAGGCTTGACCCAAGGCATAGTTATGTAGATTACGATAGTCATGGGTTAAAGGGGAGGTCCTTGCAATAATCCATTGATCTATGTGAAATAGTGTAATATTGTCCGAGTAACTGACTGTATTAATCCACTGTTCCTTGAGTTGAGTTAGTTTGTCACCAGAGTGTTTTTCTAGTACTTCTACAGTTTGTCCCAGAATTGTATTTTTTTAGGAATTATGTTTGAATCTACTTTAACATCAATTTTTGCTCTATTGCATTCCCAATAGGCACATCAACTTTGCAAGAACGTTATGACAACGTCATGAAAACGTCGCTATTTTGATGAAAATTACGTAGAATTGTTTGGTAGAAATTATGTTGTGACAACATTGTGAAGCATCGTCAAGATATGAATTATATATTTTCTGTGCATAATTATTGAATAATGATCTTTGAATCTGCTTTTGACATCCATTTATGCTCTATTGCATTATTTGAGTATAGTGACTTAATTTTCCTTTTGATTTTTTTCAGGTGAGCCAATTTCCTTTGATATAATTAGAAGACTTCAGAAAGGTAACTCCTCGCTTTTTTTAATATTCTTTGATGAGAGAATTTTATATTAGGAATGGTATATTAGCTTTTTCTTGGAATATTCTGTTTTCTTTTTAATAACGTAACATCTAATTGAAAAAAATCCGAAAGTCATTTATAGCTGGGTGTTCGGATAGGTCATATAATTCTGTTTCCATTTTTGAGAATTCGTAATTCATAATTTGGGCATTCGTTATTCATAAATTCGACGTTCAGACAGTGTCAGACAATTTCCAGATTCGTAATTCGTGCATTTGGAGATTGCGAGATTGCAATACTGCGAAATGAAAGAAGGCGGTGGTTCGGTCTGTATTGATCCAGGCATTAGCCAAGGAGGTGGATGTCTCCAGTATATTTAGCTAATCTCTTGACTTAATAAGATGCTCTGCTGTATCAAACATCACGTTTTCCCTGCCATATAAATGCCATAAACAACTTGTGGATGTCTTATGCATTGAAACATGAGAGGCAAGGAACTGCAGAAACCGAGCCGCCATTAGCTACACTTCCTTTGCTTTTGATTGTTCAGATTGCCTTCGTGTGGCTTTGTGACTTGTTATAGCTGTAGCAATATGGCCTTGACTAAGTGTCAAGTCGCTTTAATAAAAGGTGCAATATTTTATATTTCGGTGACTGTTATCTCAAGGTTAGACCTTCTACCAAAATTGGTTGGAGCTTACTCGGCTTCCAAATGTACAATTGTGACACCGTATGGTTGGGCTTCAAAAAGATTGCAAATCACTACTATTCATGAGGAAATGGTAATGATGTGATGAAACAATTCCAGCCAACAGTGCCTCAAAACCTGCCTTAGAGGGCTGCGCTTGCCAAGTCCACTGTCTACCGTTTTGATGGAAAGTGCATTGCATGCCAAGAATGAGATTTCGAAATGCTCGAATCTGACATTGTAAATCTTGCACAGATTGTCATCATCAATTCACAAAAACTTGATGATTCCATCATTGATTTTCCTCCTCCCGGATCTTCCTCTTACTTCTCCCTCCTCCTTTTCCATCATCCTCCTTCCTCCTCTTACACCTTCCTCCTTCCCCTTCCTTGTCGCTCCTCCTCTTCCTTCCTCCTTTCTCATCCTGCCTTGTCCCTCCTCCCCCTCCTTCCTTGTTCCTCATCTTCTTCCTCCTTCCTCCCCTTCTTCCTCCCTCCTTCTCCCTTGCTCCCTCCTCCTCGCTCCATCCATCTCTTCCTCCTCCCTTCCTCCTTCCTCCTCCCTCCTTCCTGCTCCCTCCTCCTATCTCCATCCATCTCTTCCTCCATCCCTTCTCCCTCCTCCCTCCTCTCGTTACTGCAATCGGAGAGACCACGTGAGAGGGCACACGAGATGCCGCCACCCGATCCACCTCCCAAGATGGCGTATTGCTTTTCGCGGCATGACAATGATTGATCAACGGCATTCCGACTTAGTGATGAAGTGAGCATCGGCGGTGGCTGATTGCGTCATCAGCACAAAAACAACGCTCATCAATTGCACTAAAGTGATTAGACAAAAGCGATCAATGATCCCCGAATCTGCAATGTAAGGGACCCCCTGCATACAGATCATAATGCGATATGGATGACAGCTCATTATTCGTGCGCCGACAGACAGACAGACGTATTGCGCACAAGACAGACAAAAGTATTATAGCTGGATTGCATTGGATAATAACGCCAAATTGTGTGATTATAAGGGCAGACACACTGATTTACGTATTGCATAGAGACAGACAAACGTATTATAGCAAGACTGAATTGGAAAATACTGTCAAAGTGCGCAGTTATAAGCGTGGACGACTGTATTATTATAGCAAGATGCTGAAGATGGTACTGCATAATAATGCAAAATTGTGCTATTATAAGCTTTTCGTTGAATTTGAGAATAGTAAACTGGCATTATTATTATGACAAAACATATATGATTGGCTGATAATGTCGCTGATTGAGTGTCATTGTCGGACCTAAATATGCAATTTCTACATATGATATACAATACACTGTAAAATTAAAGGTATCGAATTTAGCTGATGTCTGCAAAGTAAAAATAACAGGACACCAAACAAAAATGAATATGAATGACTTGACATTTTGGGTTCTGATTACCATGATACCATCACAATAAAGTCCTTTAATAGAGAAGTCATCGAGAAATAATAACAATGCATGATATATAAGTACAGAAATAATAACCTAGAGAATGGAAAAACAGCACAGAAGCAGGTCAATATCCTAACTCCTTGAGTAGAAGAAACCCTATCTTATCCTGATGCTGATAATTATGGCATAAATATGATGCCAAACATTTCCTCATACCCTCCATCACCCTTGATTGTATATACTTGGGCTATATGGAGTTGCAGGATATGAGCCTTATATGTGATTAGTGCATTTAGGCATTATTCCATCAATGTATGAGTTGTGTGACCTTGTTAAATAATGCCTACATGCTCCCTGATTGCATTTGTGATTGTCTGTTTGATTGCCTCTTTGATTGTGATGGCATCTGCCATAATGACATGCCATGCTTCTGTCTTATTGGCTTAAGCCATTATCCTCTCTGTGGCTCCCTCTACTATTATGATGCTAAATCTGATTAGGAAGTAGTGTAGGAACCAAAAAAAGGACAAACTTGTTGTGGTTTGTCTGTGGTACCTTTTGTCTCTGCTCAATCAGTGTTGTTTTATTGTACCTATTTAGAACACAAAATGGACAAAGTTGTGTTTTTTTCACTGGTACCTTTTGTCTTTATTCTGTCAATGTTTGTTACAATGTAACTATTTGGAAAATACAATCATGTAGATTACAGAGTTATTATACTTATTAGTTCATAATTATTGACTATTTGCAATATTAAAGAAGTGCATATGGCATATATTGGAGATATATAGTCATTCTGTAACAACTAATGATGTTGTATGATCAATTGTCCATCACCAGTGCAATATATGTTACAGTGATATTGCATAATTTGACACTTCTGTGACACTTGATTACTTATTTATGATTATATTGATCAAATAATCAATAGAATTATGTTGCTCCTACATTGATTTACAATGCTAAGCACCAGTATTTTGTCACTTTTGATGGCTCTTTTGGAATATAATCCAATATTCCTTGTTGGATATAATGACAACTGTGAGGTCTAGATGGCACTGCCACCCTTGTGTACTTGGAACTATTGGTTAGTCGATTCTTGTGTCTCTGCAAAATAAAAATAGAAAAATTAAAATAGAAAAAGGAGAACCTCTGCACATTTTATGAATAAACCACTGGTTATCTGCATCTGTTTGTCATAGTAACCAGTCGGTTGCCAAGGAAGCTCCCGCATTGACCTAATTTCCAGTTTGTGCAAGTTAATCTGATTCATCCGAAACTGCTTCTAAAATTAGATAAATTGTACTTATGATTACTTGGGGAATTACAGAGATTGACTTTGAGTTTGGTACTTACATTTATGATCAGATCATATTAATGTTGTGATGATTTGTGATATTTTCTTATATTTGTCTATCAGTGTACACAGTTACTACACACTGCATCTCTTGTGTGATGGCAATGATTTACTGATCTGTCGAATGTGAGCATGTTGTGATAGTCTATGCCTCTTTAAAGATTTGTTGTGTACTAATGACCTTTAATCTGGTGTTTACATTCCTCTAACTACTCTTTTTTCCTTGAATTTTGAAGGTTAACTCGTGTCAAAATCAATTTCCTTGTTGTGAATCGCCATAAAAAGTCTGTAATCTCGATGACATTTGCAAACATTTTGGATCAAACGTATCCTCGACACGCTAAACGACTCCAAACAGTCTATTATAGTTTGACAGGAAGCGGCTTTCGCAAGTCGATTTGTGAATTATCACTTGTGTCATCAGCTTTTCATTTTGGAGGCTGCGTCAGTGATTGTCGAAATCAAGTGATGGCAATCATGATCTATTGATTGCTTTTTTGCATTCTGTTTTAGACATTGATTACTCTTTGCATCACCCTGGGTTGGGTGTTGGGAGATGTGAAAGTAGCAGCATAGACAGAATCTGATTGACTTTAGCAATGTATAACTGATGTAATTCTGAGCCAAACAGAAACAGTAAAAAGTAACAGTACTTGGTAAAGATCTGAGATTGTTGTAAACAGCAACATGGCATTATCAGGTGTGACACTGTCAATGAGTTAAATGAGTTAATTAAAAGCATCAGCATGATAAGCTTGGAGCAGCAAGTGCTTTAGCAACATATTGGAGCAGGACTCAACAAAACATAATCCATAGGCAATTAGGCATCATGGAAAAATATGGACAATGACAGCAAAAAACCTCAAAAATATAAATTTGAAAAAAAAACAAAACAGAAAGGTGAAGAAGGCATGAAAAGTTTTTGTGTTAGGCTATATTTTACAGCTAGATGAACGCCAAACAGCAAGAAGGCAACCAAAGAAGCAAGATTCAACCTTATTATCCATCATGAAGCTGAAACAGCAGATTAGAAGCATCAAGATAGAGCATCAAGAATAATCAAGACAGAGCATTAAGATAGAGCATCACTGCAGCCAACAGTACAAGAGAAGTCATTGATTGCCCTGCAGTAATCACTCAATATAAAAGTGGGTGCTGGCACGCATCCTGCCCCTTCTCGACTCTGGGGTTTTTATGGTTACCCTATTCTGTGATAATCTGCTGCTTGAAAGCCCTCCATGGTTTTATCGACCCCATTGATGTAGTTTTTACCCTGGCTTTGTTTGAGGTCAGAGGTCATAGCTGTGTGCTATTTTTAGCCAAAGGGAGTCGACTTCCTGTTTGCCATAAAGTACCCATAATTCCCTGCTAATGCTAGCAATCAGAACACTTCCTACAATGAATTTATTGGCCCTTTATTTCCCCTTAAAAGACTGTTTAACCTCCATTGGCCCCCCTCAGCAGTAGGTATTGACATCATTGTGAATCTGTTTCCATAGTTACAACATGCAGAGCTATGGTGTCGTTCAGGTACAGCATGAATCACTGCATCAATAAAAACAACTAAAAAAAAACCCAAAAAAAAGGGAAGAAAACTAGAAAAATTTGAAGAAAAACTAGAAAAAAGAAAGGCGTAGATTGACAACCTGAACGAAGGGAGTTCTTGCGAATAATCATAGCAATCAGAAATCGATATACCATTATCACAATTCTCACGATTTTAGAACAATTTTAGAGCAAGTCCGCAAATGAATTTTGTGAAAAAGTGGGATTTCCGGTCAATTCTGACTTTAGATTTGTTCACGGATAAGATAACTTTTTACGACTTCGATTTTCATCTTCTTTATTTTCTTCCTTTTTTATCGTGCTGTATTTCTTTGCACAATTCCAGGCGAAGAGCAAGACTCATGAATGCCACGCAGATTTATGACTGAGATTAAAGGCCCCAGAAAATCCCCCGTAGTTTTGTTTTTCCCTCGAATAATCCCGATTGTTTCCTCTTTTGGCGTTTCAGATTTATTCGCCAGATCATCCAGGTTCCATTTCAAGAAATCTTAAAAAAAAAGTCGGAATCAAGAAAATTATTTCAAAAACTTCCCGATCCTTATGAAAACTGAACTGCCGATTGATTCTGGCGAGATTTCCTTAATTAAGCAAATATTGATATAGTTGTCAAAATGTAAATTAATGCAACCGACTTGATGGCTGAAGTGTGAACAATTGAAAATTATCTGCCAAAAGTGGAACGCTTTAATCGAAGAAATGCGCATTGGCTCAAGATTGAGTGAACATTTCAAGATTTCGAAATTCACAATTTCACGTACAGTTAGGCACCTGCACTATGGCCATTGTGAATTATATTTGAACATCCTAAAGAAAGGAAAATATTATACACTCAAGAATATTACTGAAGAGCGCATTTTGAGTCCAATTGGGTTATACTCTTTTGTCTGAAAATTAAAATACCTTTTTGAGATGATTGTAATCTTTGAATTTTTCTGTGGGAAAATCAATAAAAAACTTCTATCCATGCATCTCAAATAAAATACCACCTTATTAGTTACCTTATGACTTAATAGTAACAGAGATGAGACAGAGACGAAAGTAAAATAAGTTGTCACTAAGCATAAGCTGTGGCTATTGATATGTGGTCGTAATACTGAGGTTGTGTTATGGAACTCCGCATCAATCCCAAGCTCCCATCTGGTTGAAATTAGACAAAGTTATCTACTCCAGCTCTGCTCTGCTCCGGAGCGCTCCACTCTCTTAAATATTTGAAAGGGCTGAACATGCGACAAGTTTGTTTATGAATCTCAATTTAGTTGCAAATTTTGCTACAGTGGTTTGGCTGCTTCGAACAGCGGAGGAAACCCAGGAAACGCTTTCAATCCCAGGGAGAATAGAGAGATAACTAGGTGTAAAATTGAATACTTAAGATTGAGTGAACATCTGAAAAAATATCCCTTGAGATCCGAGTGAATCATTGCAAAAGGTTTTATGGTGAAAGATGAATTTCTAAATGTCTGCCTCCGCTTTCTCTAGGGAAGTTATATTTCGTTTGATTAAATATGTTTGCCTTCCGAATCGACTCGGAAACGACAGTTGCACCCTTCTGAAAAGTTGCTCTTGCTATCTTTCAGATATTTTACTCCAAACTTACAGATATCTGAGGAAATATTTGGCTATGTGGGTGTATGATACATTGGTAATCAACAGAGACAAATCTACTGTCTATTTATAATATTCCTTGTCTATATGTTTTGATCTTGTTTATGGAATGGATTCTGAAGATTCATTTTGTGGTTCTGAGATTTCTTTTGGTGTCATAACCTCTCCAGTATTTCTTTGTGAGACATATTTCACAAGTATTTATGTTTGATACAGGATATATTTAACTTTAAAAAACCTTAGATGTCAAATTTGACCTTGAAGATTGGTCAAGCTGTATGTTTATTTACCTTACTCGTCCTTACTGTAATTACCACCTTATTACTGCAATTTCAATAAGTATGAGTTTCTGCAAAAGGCCAGTAAAACGTGGCAAATGTACTTCATGTGATTGGTTGAGACACTGAATTTCGTACTATAAACTAATTTGAATGCCACAAAAACGTACACCAAGTCCAGTTGACGTATTTGGTGGTGGCTAAATTCCAGGCTAATCTTATCTGCTAACCAAACTCAGATGCTCAGTGAAGCAGAATCTAAAATTTTTCACAGTTTCCTACGTCAAGCAAGATATTTGGAGGACGTTTTCTTGCTTCTGAACCAATCAGACAAGCTGAAAATACCACGTAGAAACTGAGAAAACAACCAAGAGAAACTCATACTTAGTGAATCTGCAGTAACACTTCAAGATATTGTAAAATATTTGCAAAACATTGGTCATGGTTGATTTATGATCCATAATTTCTTGAATGAATCCTTCTTTCCTTTTAAGCAAGCAATTTCACACTTCATCTGCTTAATATTTCCGCGTTCAATTTCTAATAAACGCAATGACGTCATTACATGTTGTGACGAGAAGAGGGTGTGGAATGCTTCGATCGTTTCGATTCTAATTTGAATCGTAATCGATGTGCGTTTTCAGTCGGGGCCCGTTTGGCCGTGCGAATGTTTATCACTTTAAAACGGTTATTATGGAAACTGTATTGAAATTGATAAAGGCGGTGAGGATGTTCAGTTCCTGCCTGAGTGTTAGAGGTGATTAATTGATCAATTCTAACTGCTATTCCATCATCCTATGCAAATTGATTCTATTCTCAAAATGCCAAGCATCATTAATGCTTTGCTCTGGATGAAATTGTCCATTTTGAAATTACTCCAGTTTTCTGATAAATGGTAATTCCTGCATCTTGTTCCTCACTGCTTCTGCATGCCTGGTTAGGATAATAGCAACACCCTGAGCTCAGCTCTCCTCTTGGGTCCCTCCATCATTTCAAGGTGCTTGGGCACTTTGTCATCGGCTCAAAACAGAAGTGAACAGTTTCGACTTTGATTTTCCTGGCTCAGTAGCTGTCCCTTTTGTGCTATGAAATGGTGATGTACATGGTGTGGACTTCTAGAACTTCTAGATCTGTTAGGGATGTATCTTGTTGAAATATCACATACTTTTATTGATGTGCCATGATCAGTTGGTAATATCTAGCATCCGCTTTTAGTTTCTGATCTGGGCAATTCGAATAAGAAGGACATTCACATACTTAGCCATCAGTGAAATTCATTTTTGATTTGATCAGACATTAAATAGGATTTTACTTCTTCTTACTAGAAGTTATAAATTGGGATTCTTTGGGATGAAGTTCAAATTTATCTCCTTTTCGCAGTCGCATGTTGGCTGTTGGTGTGATATCCATTCGCCATAATCCAAGTCATCTGTAAGATGATTGTTGTAAAGTGATATCGTCACATCAACTTGTTGATCGCATGTTATGGCGGTCGTGACATATGAGCCCTATCTCTCAGATAATACGGTTAAGGTAAACGGCACCTGGTTGGTATCATTTTGAGAAATTAGGTCATTTAAAGGTCAATTGGTGACCTTGACCTCATTATGGTGGTGACCTGTGCACGTGACCACTTGGCATGTTGACAGCCAATGACAGGTAGATTGACCTTGGAAATGGAATGTGATTATTCTAAGTACTTTGTGACGTCACCTGGAAGGAATGATGACATCATCCGGAAGTGATTGTATGCCTATCACGTGTCATCTATTTGATTGCTCGGCTCTCTGGATCTGTTCTCTGGATCTGCTCTGTGAAGCTGCTCAGAGATCTGCCTAAGTCTTGTGCAGTGAATTGTGAAAAGTCTTTAAGTGACAATTCACTAATGGTTCTCAATGGCTGTCCTCAATGGGCCTGCTACTTGTGACCATTTAACTGCTCCACTACCTCTTGACAATTACACTCACAGTCTCTTGTAGGCTGTCAATGGTTCATGTAAATGGTTCATGTTAATGGTCCTTGAAAATGATTCTTCTAAATTTATCATGTAAATGGTTCATCCATTGTGATTGCATTCTGGATGTTTACCTCCATATAGTGCTACCTAAGCCTACCTTCATGGTTGTTCCTCATTTCTTTTATCAATGTAGGTACAGAATAAGCCTCATGGAAATGGTTCAACCAGGGATCAATCATTGTGTAAACATTTACCTCAAAGGTTATGGCTTCATATGAGATGTTAATTCATTGAATTTGGCATTCCAAAAAGTATACCTTTATGATTGTTCCTGATTTCTTTTATCGATGGGCAGATGTAATGAGAGATGATTTTGAATTCAAAGAATGTGGAGGTAGCATATTCAATCATAAGTTAAATATTTTAATGTTTTATGTAAGAAAGACTGAGGCGTTGTTGCAAAATCACAACTTTTAGCTGACTTTTATCATCATATTTATCATCATAGTTTCAGTGAATATTGGTCACATAAATTAGATGCCAAATGCCTCATGTTGCATTCCCCAGATCCCCATTATGTCGAGAACCATTGATATGCTTGCTGTTGCTTGAATCCCAGTATACCAAAAGCAGTAGAACTGAACTGAACTGAAGTTGCTACACATGCTTCACGGGGCTAATGAAGATAGCAGGAAGCTGCAGTGAGGCTTGTGGTTTAAGGGTCTTTAATGCTTTGGAAGATGCAGGAAAGATACAGGATGCTGAGACAGGCTGCTGAATCAGTGCTGATGTTGCAGAGATTGTGCATAGGAAACATCACTGATCTATCATTAAAGCCTCTTTGATAAATGGTGCTCGGTGCTCAGTTACTGCACCGTTTCTGTTCAGTTACAGCTCAGTCACCGCTCGGTTACAGCTCAGTCACTGCTCGGTTACAGCTCAGTCACTGCTCAGTTACAGCTCAGTCACTGCATCTTTACAGCTCAGTTACTGCATCTTCACAGAGCATGTAGAGCAGTCTGTGCTGATGCAGATAGCCGCATCAACAATGATATCAACAGTTGTGATCTGCAACATCAGCTGTTTTTGGAAGCAAGCCTGTGATGCCCAAAAATCATTTTAAGATCCTGATTGTTGGTGTCTGCTTGCATGTACTGCTCTATTGCTGAATAGATATATCTATCTGTCTATCTATCTATCTATCTATCTATCTATCTATCTATCTATCTATCTATCTATCTATCTATCTATCTATCTATCTATCTGTCCATCTGTCTATCTGTTGTCCATTGCTCGAAAGGAGCAGCACCATCATCAGTTAAAGCTTTAACAGCAACATCAACAGCAACCATTTATCATCATCAGCATTAGAGCATTATTGATGGCAAGGACATAAGCACTCATTCTGCAGCATCAGCTGTTGTTGCCAAGGGGGAAAATGTCTCAATTTCATCAGGGATCATGCTCAACTAGTTTCAGAAATTAGATATGAAACGCTAAGGAAAAAAGCAATCCTAACTCATTTAACCATTCAAGAGTTTATTAATAATTTAAGTCCTGCAGGGCTGGTTCTTATTGCCTGAGCATTTAAAAGCTCCTTTGCTCATTTGGTTATTTTTGTGCTATAATATTCAAGATTAAGATACGAAAAGGTTAAACAAGAATTTATTTTGATAACATTAATTTATTAATTTTATTAATTTGTCTGACGTCGTGTCTGGTAATACGTACTTCAGCAAATCAAAATCCGTAGAATTAATCATATTTGATGTTTTGAAGTTTGCACTCATTATTTTTGCTGGAAGTCGTCCAAAGTTGGTTCAATTCTTCACACTAGTTGTATTTGTTTTGAATATTTTGATATAGATTCCGTATCATTTTGTATTCGTAACCCACCCACATGCATTTTGGGAATTCAATGTTATTGATGAACGCATGTCTGGTGACGAACGTGCGAAAAGAATTAATATTATCGAATGGGATTTGTGTTAGAATCGTGGTGATGGAGAATACGAATCTATTGGCCAAGTTTAAAATTAAAAGAGAGAATCGCAAGAGAATTAGCATTCTGACGGCGTGTGTGACAAACAAAAAAACATAATGGTTATATTGTCAAATGGATTCACACTTTTTCTGAGAATCTCATGTTTCTGCGGATTAAAAAGCGGGTGTTAGTATTCACATTTGGGCGATGATTTTGGGGGTATTAAGTAACGCAAGATAGAACTTCACTTCAGAGGGGGGGGTTCATTTCTCATGTTATCCCTTCCTTTCATTCAGCATGTTTAGAGCTTGAGAATGCTTCTATTTTCATTTTGATTCCGTGAAAATATTATCTTTTTTCATCCCTTCTAACTCATTGCCGTGCATGCGGATTTGAAAGACGAGAAAAAGTGTCGGCGTTATGCATAATTTCAGATTGCGCGTGCTTTTAGAGAACAAACATGCATTTTCGCCCAATCTATTCAATTCGATTTGGGCGATGAAGAAATTGAGAAATTCTAGGCTGCTGATTCATGAGATATGCTGTGGGAATAAATGACGCTCGACGTTTTAACTTAATGCATTCCTGAAGATCTGATGGATGCTTTTGCACGTGAAATTTATTCCCACCATAAGCAGAATAGGACCATCTGTTGCTTGAATATTGTCAGTGCACTTAACTTGTACCAGTTGGATTCAAGTGCAGACTTTGCATGTTACTGGCTGCACTTGTTTAACATTTTAGTTTTTTGCATAATAATATCAACCACAAACAACATTTAACCATGTGGTTATTGCAGAATAAATTTGCATTCTAGATAATTTGCGAAATGTTGTGATGTTGAAGGGTTTTGATTTGGCTTTATATCGTTAGCAGCTCAACACATCTGCACTGTATGGGTAACCTCAATATATTTATATAGATAGATATATATTCATCAAGCTGGTCCTTCCTACAAGTCTGATCTGATGTCAGGTATAAAACTTGATAATAGTTTGTCATTTTTAGTATCTGCTTGAAACCCTCTCCATGTCATTGTCAATGAAAGGAGTGTAGTTGTAAAACTCAAATTGTCCCACTACTGCATTATTACACACAGAAGTGCAATGTTAGCAATATTAGCCTCCCATATTCACATTTAAAACTAATTATTCTAATCCAGAATATTTTTTGTACTTCGCTCTCTCTTCCCCACGCAGCCCCTGGACTGAAATTAAAAGGATTGTCTGCGCGGTATTGTTCTTGGAGTATCTTATTATCTTAAGCAATTATTTACAACAGGTTGAACCGAGTAATCAATTGTGGTCCGACGGCAGACTGACAACAATATTTCGACAGATAAGCTCGCGGATCGCGCTTAAAGAAGTTTGGAAATGAATGAATTTTGATAACGAACTCTCGGGGTAAATATTGACCATCTTGGATCCCTGTGGCTGGGAGGGGGGTCTGAGAATTATTGGGGGGTCCTCAGAATTCTTAGGGGGTCCTCAGAATTCTGGGAGGGGGGGTCCTCAGGTCCTCAGGCAGATGAGAATGATGTAATCAAGGGTCCAATGTGTGGGTGCACCGTTAAAGCACTTTTGAAGGCGCTCTTAAAGGCACTTTTAAAGTGGCTTTATAATGACACCAATTTAGATGCCGCAACTGCATTTCGCAATAGGACTCCGCGGATTACGGAAGATTCGGGCACTAACGAAACTGCACGAGTGCACATGCAGTAAAATTCACTAAAGAGTGTCCTTCTTAGTGTGCCGCGTGCCACACTATAACAATCCGTATCTCTATGGTCCTTCGGATATCTCATTGATTCGCGTGAAAGAAAATGATGTCATTTATTTCAGTTTACTTCATTAGCTGGCAGCATTTCAATTCTCATGTTAAATTGCCTCTATAGCATGTGACATCATGGTAATGGCTCCCTTAATGAATTACTTTACCCCTCAACACCTCACCTAAGTGATCTGCTGCTGTGCCCCCCAGCAAAATCTATTGCATTACTGGAGTGTGGCGTCCCTTCTATGATAGCTCTATCTAATGATTAGTAATTATCACCCTTGTTAAGGAGCCTATACCCTTTTATTACATTCATTAATGGTATAATGAACTATATTGTAACCTCGATTCAGAAGTCATATATTATTTAGGATATTGTGGTAATTTGATCTTGCTTGTGTCACTGACTACCGTGGCATGGTTAATTGGAAAATACTGTCACAGTGGTTTTTGTCGAGTGTTTAGAGGTTCATTATGTTCTGACTTTGAGTTTGGATGTAGAAATTGGGTTGCATTTTTCTCTTAACCAAATATGCTGAAACACAAGTTTCTTTGCACAGTTCAAGACCTTTTTGGTGTTGATTGATTGCTGTGATGATTTATAAAAGGAAGACCATGAATTAGAATTCTTGAACATGTTACACATTTTCTTCATTTGATCTTTTGCCTATTTTACTTGCCCAGCATAGCTGTATAAGTGTTGCACCTATCACTGTCCCTTGAGTTACACCTTGTCACACCACCACCCCAACATCACCTTGAGATACCCCCTTCTTGCCTCGAGGCACCCAGCTCAGATGAGATCATTTAACAAAGACCTCCTAGTGAAGGGCTTAATGGACACTCACGCCAGTTACAATGCCAGGCCAAATTAAGGCTGAGACTAGCAGGAAATTGCCAATAATATTACAGGAGGTGGCCATCTTTTACTAATTAATTCACCTGAAAGAGAAAATAGCACTAAACACCTGGGTGTTGTTATTTGTTAAGATACTTTTTTGAAAGTGATGAACAAGTGTTTTAGACAAATTATTTACCTACTTCATCCTGGATTCATTCTTTGTGCATGTGATATTCAATGGCATGACTTTGATACATAGAAACGATTAGTTGTATTAAAAAGAACATGCGTATGGGGCAGCCGTAAACTGTTTTTGCTTGACATCTGCCTTAATATTCCCGAAAGCGGTAAATTTGGTGCCTTAAATGCACTTATCATTGCCCTATACTCTAAATTTGCCTAAATAATCGTCTTCAAAAGACTCAAAAGAGTTATTTTTTCCTTGTAATGATAAGTATCCACAATTCTAAAGTGATATTAGGGCAAAATTTCGAGCTTACTGCAGTTTATGGCGAAATAATGCTTAGAACTGGTCCAAGATGGTGCATGTGACAAATGCTGGAAAAAGAAGAATCCAAAATAACACTACAATAAACTTGAATACAGTAATAAAGTGGAGCGGTCTGCCATACAAGTACAATTATAAAAGAAGGGGCCATTTTGACTGTGTGTTTTACCCTCCCATGGCATGTCACCTTGGAGTTTACCGGGAGCTTAATTGTCAGAGAATGTTAAACATAGTCGTTGGGTGGAAAGCTTTTAGCTGTTCGTAGATGGAAGCTCAGCCAAGGCATCAAGGCAGGTGACTCAGGGAAAGGCTTATGAGCAGACCTCTAACTCAGGTATCATAAAGGGCAGGTCATGCAGGGGTGCAATGGGGTATGGGGAGGAAGGGTGATGAAGAGTTGAGGGGTATCATGCTATGAGCTCTACCTTTCTTTTTATGACGCGACAGTGGTGACATGCATGCTGCTTCGCATGAAATGTCGTGGGATAGGGTTGAGATGTGGTGCTCTTTTTGATATTGTGGATATATCCGGCTATTGAAACTTAACTATTTCTCTTTGAACACTTGTAATGCTTCTGTTTCTTCCATTTGGGTAGTTCAGGCTAATCTTTTTTGTCGTTATTTATTTTATTGTCTACTGAAACTTTACGAAGAATTTAGGCCATAATTAATATTTTTTTAAACAAGGCCTATCTGCCATTTTCGATATATTTAAAGTGAACACTGATGATTTATCGCGCAATATAACTGTCCTCCACCATTTAGCAAATGTTTGCAATTGTACTAAACATGTAACACTACCAATGGCAAGTAATAGCTGGATTAGGCATTGTTTATTGTCCCCTAAATCTATTATACGCTATGTTTTTTTGAAACACTGATTTTGTGTTGATGGTGTTGTTCATGCTGCTGACCCTTTCTAATGCTGTTGATGGCAATGTTGATGGTAATGTTGTTGTCATGATGTTGCTGCAGTAATGCTGATGCCGCCTGATGAAGTTGCTGGGCATTGTCTGGGGATGCCATAAAGCCAGGGGTCAGTTAGTACGCCTGTGAGTGGCCAACTACTGTTGCAGCTTTAATTACTGCCCTTTTCTCTGCCCTCTAACATTTACTGGCTGCATGCATGCTCATTCATTTCTATGTGCACGGGCTGAGCAGTTTTCCCCTTCCCATTCTCACCCAAAATGCTCGTCAGAGAGTTATAAGTACCCCCACCTGCCTGCTATGTTGCCAGCTACTGCCTGCTATGGATATTCCCCACGTTTATGACGTCATTATGGGTTCCCCTGTACGTTGTCACGTGACAGTTGTCGTCATGCTCATGCACAGCCCCCTTGTGTATTGTAAGGGTACTAACCCCTGGTGCATCGTCTGAATGATTTATCGCGCAATATAACTGTCCTCAACCATTTAGCAAACGTTTGCAATTGTACTAAACATGTCACACAGCCTCGGGCAAGTAATAGCTGGATTACACATTGTTTATTGTCCCCTAAATCTGCTGCAAACAGAATGTAGCGCAACAAATGCCTGCTGTTGGAATGCTTATGACGGCAATAATGCTATCGCCATTTTGGTTTGTTTCCGGACAAGTAGCTGATAAAAATATTCTTGACACAATGGTGTGATGAGAAAGAAATCGAGTCTTAAATTGAATTCAGATTCGTGTGAATCAAGCCTGCACCCCTTTTAATATGCGACTTCCCTTATATTATCTTTGAAATAAACCACCTGCTAGGTATTCCCATAATACATCTTGAAAACCTACCTGATGGGTTCTTTAATGAAGTTGCAGTTACATCAAGTAAAGATAGCCAAGTTAGGATCCAAGTAAGTTACAAACATGATGCGGCAAAACATATTCCGAATGCTATACATCTACAGTATCAGTATGTATATGCGAAATGCTATAAGCCTATGTAAAGTATATATGATAGACTGGACACAGAAGTCTTGGAAGTAGAGGAGTGACAGGATCTCCTTGAGGCATGCCCTTCTGTGAAATGTTCTTCAAAGCATCTCAGATGTGGAGCATGTTGAACTGCAGAACACACCACATCCCTAGCTACATCCCTAGCTACATCCCCAGGTACATCCCCAGCTACATCCCTGGCTACATCCCCAGCTATATTCCTTCAGAAGTATCGGTCCCAGAAGGAAGATCTTGGGTACACGTACTGTACAAGTCTTGTTTAATTAACGTCGAGGGATGGAGTCTATCCTCCCAAGGAATCGCCAGATACATTCGCAAAGTAATTAGACCGCCGACATGCTATAGCTCAAGTTCGCTGTAAATCATCTGCTTGAGGTATTCAGAATTTGGATGCTATGCTCTAGGCTTTCAGTCTAGATGTATAACTATGTATTGTATTCGTCTTTCATGTCTGTGCTCCCACCTGGTCACCCCTACCGTACTTTAGTCAAAACATTAGCGTATTCTGCAATTTCTTATGACTTTTCTTTAGAATTCAGTGGTTGTTCTCTCGGAGAAGGTTAAAAATGAATTGTTCCACGAATCATTGATGGCGATGATACCTTCAAAATGTCAAAGATAGTACAAGCTCACAAATCCATTCACTGGTTTGGCACATGTACGATAGTCATGCAGATATGAAGTATTAATTATATCAATTTGTATGCAGTGAATAGTTGCCCTGTAATATATTGTATTCTCTTGACCTGTAAACTGGTAATCTATCTTTCATAATCTTGCTTTAATTACTTGTTTTCTTGCTTTTTCTACTTGTGTTATTCCTATTACTTATTTTTAGTAAAGTTGTTTTTGCTACTTGTAGGTTTACACATTTATCACTTTTATTTAATTTCCTGTGTGCCAACACTGCTAAGGTCTCACCGGCAACTTATAACTTACCGGTCTAACACTGTGTTGCTCTATTCAATTTATAATGTAGCTATATTCAATTTATAATGTAGCTGTATCCTTGCCTGCAGCATACAGTGTACTTGCTGTATACAGCGTACTTCTTGAAAGTAAGTCTTCCACAGGCCTATCAATGTCTAAAATGCTGTCCTTAATGTTATCCGAAGCTGACTTGTTTGGTAGATGAGGGAGGAGGATTTGTTTTGATGCTGCTGAGTTAAAAAGAAAAGCCTGAGGCTAAGCTGTTTTCTGTCTGGTAACTAATTCCAGGTTCTTGAGGCTGTGTTATCCTGTACAAACTCTTTGAAGTGTCCTGTCACTCTGCCACCATGGCACTAACTGGATGCATCTTGACTCTTACTTACAAACAGGGCCGCAGCCACTAGCATGTAGCAGCATGTATTGAAGCTGGTTGTAGCAGTACTTTTAGTTGTTGGTGATAACAACTGATTTAAGGGAGATCTCCATGATATACCATCATCCTTGCACCATTATGCAAGGAGGAAATATTGTTGCTTTACGTCCTGTATTTATGCACTACATCCTGTGTCCTATTTAGGACAGGATGAGGACACAGGAATGAGTTGTTGTTTAGAGTATAATGTTCTTTTGGTTGTTATAAGTTACTGAGTTCCCCCAACTGTTCACTTTGGGTACCCCTGCCCCTCCTCAGGACTCCAGGTCACTTGAGACAATTTTCTTAAAATGATTAAATTGTGATGTTAGGCATGTGGATGACATTAACTACACAATAATAGTATATATACTCACATAGTATTAGCATATCGCTAGAGTAGTGACGTACAATATCTATTAGTATTCTGCCTTTTCGTGTGCAGATGCCTCACAATCTTATTATATTTGTTCAATCTAGTGTTCTTTTATTGCTAATGCCTGCTAATGTTTGTCCTACATCTGACCCCTTGGGTATTCCTTGAGACTGCATGACTAGCAGCAATAAAATGTGATGGCCTATGGTTGACTAGGCTTTTGCAAGCCGATGATTATCTCGAACTGATGGCCCATGATATGAGCACTTAACCCGCCTTCCTTTCTACTGTCTTTAACCATCCTGTGTGAAATTACGCTATCCCGCAAAGAGCCATCTTTGGGAGTCAATGGGGACTCTTTCGCTTGTTTGATATGAGTGCCATCATGCTGCTCTTGTAACTGCTGTTGCTGCTGTCGCTGCTTTTGCTCCTCCTTCAAACTTGCTTATCTGTATCTCCGTTCCTTTTTGGGTGAATAGCTATGTCTGTCTATCTGTCTGTGAGATATATCTGTCTATCTATCTTATAACTATCTATCTATCTGCCTTTCTTTCTGGCTTGCCTTTTGTCCATCGATCTGTCTACATGTATTTCTCTATCCATCTATCTATCTATCTATCTATCTATCTATCTATCTATCTATCTATCTATCTATCTATCTATCTATCTATCTATCTATCAATGTCCATATATCTCATTGAATTCTCTTCTATACATATCTGTCTATATCTTTTGTTTATACCTCTTCTCCTTTCTCTCCTCTTCTTTCTCTGACTCTTGTTCTTCTTCTCTTCCTTCTCAATCCTCCTCCACTCCATTCCTTTTCTCTCTCCTGTTCCTCCTAAACTCCCTCTTCCACCTCTTCTCCCTGCCACTTCTTCCCATGTCCTACTCTGCCTCATAAGCTAATAAGTCTACTCTGTTACCCTAGTTATCTGATAGTTTGTCGTGATCACCCATTCGCTTGGTTGATCAAGCACTGTGCGAGTCGGCAACAGCCAAGTTACAATGGCAATGTTATAGTGGCAACAATATTACAATGTTGCATTATAATCGGCTTGTGAAACTTTAACGTTCGCAATTATGTTTTGCATTTTTGCCGTTAAATTTTCACCATGCTTTCGACAAAATGGATTAACCTCCTTTTTGCCGTTCGGCATTATCTCGTTAGTTGCTCACTTAGATATTCTAGTAATGTTTTATCCCCATTTATTTCATTATTCACAGTGTGAAACATCACTGAAACTATGGGAAACAATTAAGAAGATTCGGTTTCATTTTGCCTGTGTTGTTGTTGCCTCACTTAAAAATTCTAGTTGGGTTTTTCAGCCATTTATTTCCAATGGAAACTGAAACTAGGGCAATGTCCTCATAGCTCCTGACTACTCCTGATTACCCAGGTGACATTCTAGTTTAGTTTTTTCCTTTGATCACCCACTAACATTCCACTGCCATTTTGTCTCTCATATGTTTTCTATGGAACTATAACCTTGGGAAATTCAGTCTTAAGTCCCTTCACTACCATTTGAGATTGGTTGTTAATCAGTAGATATAATCACCATCACACTGTAACAACCTATTCATGTTGCTATTGTGTTGTCAGACCTTGTTGATGCCCCCTTGACAAAAGAACATGCAATAGTTAGATTAGATCACTTCAAGGTTGGATTACAGAGTTGTTTTTGGCTTAATTTGAGGTTTTTTCCTCTCTCTCTCTCTTAGTCTCTTGTGTTTCCTTGTTCTTTTTTAAGTTTCAAGACCCATCAACCTTTTGTTGTTACATTTAACAATGATGTAGTATACAGCTCTGCATTGTAGGAAGTACTCCTAAATGTTGTACAGTGTGTTGCTGTTTCCCATTGTACGCCTGTGGCTATACTGTAATGTGATATTTTATTCTGAGAAGTAGGTCAACTGGCTCCATTCCTGCTATTTAAGTAGGTCAAGTTGTTCTTTTCCTATTTTCTTATTCCTTTGTTTCTCTCTGGAGTGAGTGTCGATTGCTTTGCATTTTGCGGTGTCACTTTAATCATTATAATGTCAATATTCGCAAGTCGCATTCACCTGCATGTGTTAACTTGACCAAATTGTTGTCTAATTTCTGGCTTATGATGTTTGGTTGTTAAATTGTAAAGGATTAAATATTCTATTGTAGACATTGCAATGCATGTATTGTATTGGCACAGTATTGCTACAATATGTGTTAACATTGTCTTGGGAAGTAGGTCAAGTTGAGGTCAAGGTCACAGAAGATGATATATCTGGGCCAATGCTGGAATAATTGTATCAAGGGCGGCCATCACTCACCCTAAGTGAATTAGTGCTTAATATAATCTTGGCACGTTTGCCACAGCATTGTGTTAAGGTATGTCTGGGTATTTGTAACGTGTTTGCCAGCACTCCTTATTGTGTTTGTCTGTTCAATTCTGATGGATTCATGGATTCAATGTAGTCCCAATGGCTCTGTGATGAATTGCCTCTTTTGGCTCCCTGAAGTTGTCCCTGTAGCTGTAGCAGTGTGGCTGTTCCTGTAGATGTTCACTGTCCCTGTTGTTGTCCCTGTAGCTGGACCTGTCCCTGTAGTTGTCCCTGTTGCTGTCCCTGCTGCTATCCATGTACTGGTGTAGCTATCCTTCTAGCTTTCTCTATTACTCTCCCGGTAGCTGTTCCTGTAGTTTCGCTGTAGCTGTTCGCCGTACATTTAGGTGCCCGTTGTCCTTGTAGCTGCCCCCCCTATCTGTTTAGTGTCCCTGTAGTTTTTCTCTATTCTATCCTTGTCCCTGTAGCTGTTCACTTCAGCTGTTCACTGTCCATGTAGTTTTTCGCTCTCGTCTTAACTGTCCCTGTAGCTATAGCTGGTATTCATACCCATAGCTGTTCACTGTCCCTGCAGCTATTCCCTGTCCCTGTAGTTGTACACTAGCTGTTTGTCATCCCTGTTGCTTTCTCTGTAGCTGTCCAAAGTCCACTGCAGGAATTAACTGTCCCTGTAGCTGATTACTGTCCCTGCAGTTATTCACCGTCCCTGTAGCTGTCCCTGTAGCTACTTGCTATCCTTGTAGCTGTCCTTGTTGCTATCCCTGAAGTTGTCTCAGTTGTGGTCCTGAACAGTGGAGAAATGTGTTTTTATTCCCCTGAAGGATACATTGGCTGAATTCGGAGTGTATTTAATGGGTTTTCATCTCTTGGGGATGTTACTGCAAATGTTACGAAAAGACTTAATGCATGTGGCAATGCGAATGGAAATGGTTTTATGGATTCAAGGTTTGGCGAAAAGTAGGTCTATGAATTTGACATTGAAATACAAAATGTAGGTTTAAGAGAGTTGCTTTAGTATCATTGTGGAGTGGGGAAAACGCTTGCTTTTATGACTAAAGCCACAAAAATATTTATGGGTACACTGAGGTGTGCATGACATTTATGTGGCTGGTCGTGATATGTTAGGTATGTGATGATATGTTGGGTTTCTGAGCTTTCGTTTGTGCCAATGCTTTTGAATAAATGTTAAATGTCCAAAAACCATTAGTATTGTAGGCTATTAGGATCATGCTATGTGCCATGGTAACACTACTCAATTGCATTCTGCGTTAATGGCGCTTGAAAGTTTTGTCATCAGCATTGCCATCAACATTACACATCCCTTTAACAACCCTGTGGTTGATTGGCTCCTGAATGAGGTCAGTAAGTCAACTAATCAGGTCAGGGGTCAGGGGGTCAACTATTGAGGTCGGAGTCCGTAGGGTAATGGGTCACACTGACCGTTCAGTGACCTGGCCAGCACAGCCACTGCTATGTGGGTGGGATATGGAAGGGGTTGGGGGATTATCCAGGGATCTATGGATGTACCCCTTTAGAAGGGTTCCATAGCATCTAGGGTGTTCAAGGTCTGTTGAGAATTCATTGTACTGTATGTTAGTCCCTCTCTTATCAGTTTTCAGTATCACTACAATGTACTGTCAAGTGTAATTGTCCTTGTTCATTCAACTGAAATTGTGATAAACCGCCCCTTCAGTGCCATAAGCCTTTAATGCAGTGAATCGACATGCTCCTACTTGGGTATCCTTATTTCCTACATTGTTGCCTCTGTTTTATATTTTAGGAAGATCTTATTCACTTATTTGCTTATTTTAATCTTTTTAAGCAGCAAAATTGCCTTACGTATTGCCTCCATTTCATCAGATGGTTTCAAACCAAAATAGCGAAAACAACGACTAAATTACGACGTCAAACAGGTTTAAATGGCCGGGAATCCCGAATGTAACACATTCGCCTAATAAGCAGTAATGGCTTCCAGCTGACCACTCAACTCATAATTTACCAATTTGGGATTTTTCTGGTTGCGCATATAGCTCGTCTTCTCATTGAACCCGAATGTTTGTTCCGTTCAAGTAAAGTCTCCTCTTTTGTTTTTCGGGGTTGGGGAGGTCCTTCAGAGAGTGATAATAATTAAGAATGGATAAAATGTTCTTCCATTGACGTGAAGTTCGTGCGATTAGAGATTGTTATATTTAATAACAAATAAGCCCGATAGAACTGGGTCAATTCTGTAGTATATTGGTGGTTCTCAACAACACTCTTGAGGGTCTAAGAGGTTTAACATGGTATATCA
This sequence comes from Platynereis dumerilii, assembly GCA_026936325.1. NCBI lineage: Eukaryota > Metazoa > Annelida > Polychaeta > Phyllodocida > Nereididae > Platynereis > Platynereis dumerilii. The sequence goes on from JAPTHN010000005.1 coordinate 37,961,282, forward strand.
TAGATATTATGAATAATTCATGTTTCATATGGTAATGCTTATTTTGATGGGAAGTTGATGAGCAGTTTTGGAAATAGTACATTAAATGCATTGTAATTACCAAAATTATTGCAAAATAATTGCCTTATGATTAGGTTTTAGATACATTATTATTCATAGCAAGTTTGAGGGCGAGTTGATTGCTTTGTGATGGGAGTAAATCCGGTCTGTAGATGAAAGATACTCCCGATACAATGTGTCTGATTTGTATTTTAGATAAGCATAGATAAGGGCTTTAGATAAGTGAAGACAAGTGCCACCCTGATGGTCATTTGGCCATATCTAGGGATGACCTAGATATCTGCAATTATCTAGGGTACTGTGACCTTGCATTTGACATTTGGGGTCATTATGGTGCAGAAAAGGTCAATGGGTCATCATGGCCTGGATCATGACTGGTAATGACCTTGAGGTGGCTTTAATATGACCTTGACCCCTGGATATTGAATCTGAATGTATCAGTATGGATCTGAATGGATCTGAATGGAAGTCTGTGAAGGTCAAGCTAAAGGTCAAGCCAAGGTCAAATGAAGGTCAATAGGAAAGTATGGTTCTGAGATCTTATAGTACTGTTTAGTAGGCTGTGAAGTATCATGATTATGTCACTGCATACTATGTGGATCGTGGAGTAATAGTAAAAGTGCCATTATTGTTCTCTCGGGATAGTATTGAGTCCCGAAGGACTCCTGCTAGTCCTAGTTCACCCGGATGAGTCCTGACTGGGTTGGGTGACTCGGGTGACTCGGGTGACTGGGGAGGAGTCCCAGGTGACCCCATGGAGCCAGACAATTGGGGTGATTCTACCCTGCAATCTGTACTACTGCAGTACTACTGCCCCTACTTTGTATTGGCAGTGCGGACATGAATTGGTCAGCTGCCACATCTGTGCATCTGCTCTCGCTTCTGTTACCAATTGGGATGGACAGAGTGAGGCAGAATCGGAGTCGGATGGAAAGGACTGACTCACTCTGGAACAGCCAGAATGCCAGATGCTCATTTTCTGCTGATGGGACTACTTCTGCTGCTTCAGCTACTGCTGCTGTTGCTGTTAGACCAAGCATAATTGATTTCTAGCTTCTCGAATCGACTAACCCAAAGATTTTCTGCTGACGACTAAAAAAGTGAATTTTAACCGCAATTTTATTTGAATTAAGCACTATCAAACTTAGCTTGCATTTTATTTTGTCCGACTGTCTCAGTAAAGTACCTTGAGAAGTTGCGAGAAACTAAAAATCTGTTATGCCTAGCCTTAATGATGTTGTTGATGCAACTGAGGCTGCTGTTTTCTGCTGTTTTCTGCTGTAACTGATGTCCATCACCTATCACTAGTGAGTAGCGAGGGCTAGTAATGGTATTTCTGTGTACTATGCTTGGTTGAGCGAAAACTATAGCGGTGTAACACAGGGAGTCCTCCTATACCCACTGGATGTTCTCAATGGAAATGATAGACCCCTGCATTGGCCCGGCAATGGTCCGCGTGTCCTAGTAGCTCCTAGTTGCTTTGAAGTGAAACTAGAACTATGTCACTCGCTCGATCGGGTAGTTATTGTGCTGCCGATATTGTCCGATCGATGCGTTTTCTCTTGTCTGAGTCATTCCTTTGATTTACTTTTCGTCTGACCAAGAACAACATCTTGTGGGTTCTCGTCTTGTCACGGAATGTCTGGTGACATCACATCATGGTGACATCATATCATAGTGACATCATATCGTAGTGACATCATATCATAGTGACATCATATCATAGTGACATCATATCATAGTGACATCATATCATAGTGACATCACATCATAGTGACATCATATCATAGTGACATCATACCACAGTGACATCATATCTTACATATGTCATATAGTATTAAACTAGTATTATGACTTAGAAATTGCTGTGTTGTAATCACACCTTAGGAACAACATCTTAGAGCGGGTCGTCTCATCACGGCATGGTTTGTGACGTGTTATGTCACATTATTAGACTGCTAGACAAGTGTTGTGACTTAGAAATTGGCTATGGTGTAATCACACCTGAGAAAACACCTGATCTCATGCAATCCTGCACCGATGATTCCAGTGGATGTTGTCCATTCTGCAGATTGGAAGCCAATTGCATCTAAATTGATTCCGCTTGATGGTGTGATATATTTGGGGCTGCGAAATCCCAATGGCTAGTGACTGCCAACTGAAGTGAAGACTGAAGTCATTGACTGCGAAGTAGTGCTGTGTTAATTAATTGAAATATTCGATGAATTGCTGGATTATGGTCAAATTTCCAATCATTGACTGAGGCAGCAAGAATACAATTTGGACAAAATGACGGCGATCTCCTACAAGATTTGCTTTCTGTTAGAACTATTTTTGGTCCAAACTTGGTAAAAAAAATTCTCAGTTTTATCCTATATAACGTGGCAGAGGATGTCACAGAAATACTCTATTATGGACTAAATTATTTTGCATGTAAAAAGCATTACATCGATTGCAAAAAAAGAGATAAGTCCGAGCCCTTATACAAAGTGACTCACCAGGGCTTCTGTTGTGGATACTGCTAAGCCAGCGGTGTATTTTTAATGCAGTGGTCACTGCTTCACTACTGGTCACTAGTAGAGTCACTACCTCACTGTCTTGGCTCACTACCTCACTGTCTTGGGCTGTCACTACCTCACTGTCTTGGCCAGTCTTCTGGCCAGTGTTTTGGGCGGACTGGATTTGCCTTCAGGACATTCGCTTCCTCCTGGGACTAGATATCCCGGAGCCATGCGATCAACAAGGTGCTTTTCTTTGACCTTGATTGACAGCGACTAATGAAGCCACCTGACCTGAATGTTGTACTGCAAGGGGCTCCTCCGTCCCCTGTCCCTAGTAGGACACCTACTACAAGTCCTGCCGTGTTTACTGGAATTAGCGCCTCCTCAAATACAGCCGCTCTGATTAGAACTGAAACGAAACGAAAGGTACACCCGAGAGGGGCTCTAGACTCTCGGAAATATTAGCCTGTCTTGAGAAACAAAGGCACATCTTGAATCATTATAATAAGTAATCGTGGAGAACTGGCTAAGATGAGGTCTCTCTTGTTGTAGTATTCGCGTAAGCGAATGGGCGGCGAAGCCGCCCATTCGCGAAACGCGAACTTAGCGCAACAAGTGCCTGAAATGTTGTTGTTGACTGTTTCACTGACCTGATTTGGTCAACCGCCTGGACCTGCGATGCGAGTCATTCGTCAGCTTCAGATTTAGTTTAGTAGGAACTTACATAACTTAAGTTTATCATTCCAATGTATCAGAATATTTTCATTGTGATGTTATAATCACTCCTTAGTGCGTAATAAGTGAATTTCAGAGGAAAAAGTGTCAGTTTTCTGAATTTTCTTCAAGAAACATCGGCGACAGTTTCCGTCATTTTCCGCCAGATGGCGTCTGGTGTTGTGCATGCTACTGTGGCGATCCTGTGGTTTAGTTAGTTAACTAGATTTCTCTTTTGTGCAGTGAGTTTTTATCACACATATGAGTTTTTGATGTCGTTTTAAAGCTCTTGAAGAGATCTAAATGATGCAGGTAGGCCTACTACATAAAATCAGGCTCACGCGAATCTTTGGCTGTGCCAACTATATATTATGTATGGTAATACAGACTCAATTTATCTAAGCGATTAATTCATTGAAAGTCCATTTCAAATATTTTGGAAGTCGCTTGCCAGTCTAGAGGCTATCTGTAATCCCAACCTGCTTTTGACTTTAGCTTGAATTCGGTTCACAGTCATGCGTATATGGTAGAGCTGTAGTCAGAGGTGTCTTGTGACCTGTGGTTTGTCGCTGCTGCACATTTGACAAATCTAATCAAATCATCATAAAATGTCCAGGCTGTCCGCAGCTTATCTACAGCTCGTCTACTTCTGCTTGGGGCTCTGAGGTTTATGGCAGTTAGTGAAGAAAAATGGCCCTCCGCATATTACTGTGGGCTGTGGTGCTATGGCCCACTATGGGGTAGTGCACTGTTACACCTCTGGCTCTTGATTATGCTTTCCGCTGCACCTGTTGCTCGCTATTTCAGTTTATTAACAAAAAAAATAAACTAAAAAGATGAGTTGAAATTTGAGTATAAGACAAGAAGGGTATATGCTATGGTTATGCATTACACTTTATATGTATACGCTTTTAACATTATCTTGGCATATTGCGGATCACACTAATAAGTTTTATGAAGAAAGTGGATTTTATAATTATATATTCTTTCACCTATGTGAACAGATGTATTAGGAGTCTGATTTTTGCATGTATGTTATAATTTGTCTTTCATGATTTTTCTTGAGATTAAGACCAATATTGCATTGCAATGTGTAATATAATTGGTTTCCAATATATCAGACTCAGGTATGCACATATTCCAGATTTTAAATGGTATGTAAGGTATGTGATGTTGGTCATAACACCAGTGACTCTGATCATACTCTTGTGTATTCTCATCTCAAACAATTACTTTATGATTACCCGATTACATGAACAGCACATTTACAATATATTCTTCATTTATACATGTAACTGTTTCATCTGCGATATCTCAACAAAATCTTTTTTTATACAATACACAAATATATTATTTGCATTTTGCCTGTGTAATTTGTTTCTTTATTACAAGACAAATGACTAATTTTCTTTTTCTTATTTTTCAGGTAAGCCAATTTCCTGATACATTTAGAAGTCTTCAGAAAGGTAACTCCTCTTTGTCTTTCGGTATATTGCGAGAAAGAAGAACTAGGGTAAAAACAAAGAAGCAATGACTTCTCAGGTTTTGTTACGTTATTTGTTGCTTTATCAAATACCGTCTGGAATAGGATATTTTGCTCTGGTTTTTGGTTTATATCTTTTTATATACATATATGCGGATGACAGTATGTGTGTGTGTAATACCGTATATTTCATATTTTGTAAATATGCTGTTAAAGTTATGTCTGTAGATGATAATTTAGAACATTACACTACATGACTTTGGATTTCCACAGAATTATGCCTTTCGTTCTTATTGAAGAAATTCTCGAAAAATTGAAGTAGGTCTTTCGAGCAAGAGAAGAAAAAGTCACTTTTATATACTCAGTCGTAAGGTGATCTGAAACGCAGAATAAGTTTTTGAGTTATTGAGCTGAAATTCATTCTGATATATGAAATGCGACTTGCTTTGTTGAAAGATTGTGCCTACGTAGTTCTAAGTTGAAACTGCTGTCCGACATAGGTCAAGGTGACCCAGCCAGAGCTGGATTCGAACCCGGTACCCAGTGATTGAAAGCAAAGAGCGCTATCATTAGACTAACAACTCCACTCTCGAATCAGTCAAATCAAATCTAGAAAGGAGCCTGGCACACTATATGCACTGGGATGTAGTGATGGAATGTTATGCCATTGCAATATCATGGTATTGTGATGCCATGGGATTGTGATTTGGCATTGCGATTTGGCATTGCAAAGTGGCATTGAAGGTAACAATGTACCGTGGCATTGCATTGTGGTGTCAGAGGTAACATTGCAATGGATACGAAGGAGCGAAAACAAGCACACAGAGCAAGGCCTTTGGCGTCATTGTCGCATGGGATATGAGGATTGGAGGGGATGAGTTTGCCTCCTTTAGCTGTCATGCTAAATTTCCATCATGCCACGATCCTTTACATGTTCGTGCATGTCCTTTAGGACGTGTCCTTTATCACACATCCTTTGCAGGCTGTCCTTTGCTGGCATCCTTTGTGGCAGCGGCCATGGATTGTGTCCGTGAGTTCTTTGCTTCCATGAGTCGATGTCCGTGAATTTGTTGTACGTTAATTCTTTGTTAGTTGGACGGCCATGGAGTCCACCTTTGGATGATGACAAGGAAGAACCAGATAATGAAGGATTCTGTCAAGGATTGTCAAGGATTCTGCACAGATTGTGAAGGATTTCGGACGACTGTCTGAAATCTAGTTCAGAAACTTCATACTTCATTTCTTATGACATACGACTCTGGCTAACGCCGAATGAAGGCTGTGACTTACTGAGACTTGGAGTTAGACGAATGCAGTTGCACTGATGTTGACGACATATTTCAACTGCTTTCAAACATATGAATGTATAGATTGTTACACCGACACATACTGTCACAAAGTCTTATTTTACAGACTGTTACAGACCGATAGTCTCATTGATAACATCATCGATCGGACACACCGCTGTAACTACGTTCTCTGTTACGATGCAGTTTAATCAGGATGGAAATGAGAGAGATAGTCCGAAGGTTGTCCATAGTGTTTTCCGCGGAGACATGATGCCTCGGTGTCGCTGGCTTAAGGCAGGGTCACACCATTTCCCTTGGTTTTGTTTTACAGCTATCTGATGTGAATATAAATGGAGGTATTACATGATACCAGTAATTACATGATGCTAGTGCTACCATGGCATCACTGTGGAGAAGAATGGTGTAGAATTCTGGGATTAGGTCTGTTAATACCCGAGTGTCCATCAGTCAACTTTGTTGCAGTTATACCTCATGCACTGTATTTCAGGTTATAGTCCTTGTCATACTTATGTGGAATCTCAAGTTTTTTTTCTATGCTGTTGAACTGTGATGTCAGAGATGACTCTATTCTAGCATTGCAATATATGTAAATTAACTACAAGCTGTGATGTCATTTCAAACTGGGTCAGATTCCCCAGCTTCTAACCAATGCGAATCAACCAAACTGAGCATCACAGTTTCAACTCAGTGTCAGAGTTAAAATTGGGTCTGGGAAAAACCCATTCAAGTTTGACATCACAGCCACTCAGCCAATGGGCTGCCAGAACAAATATACTTAACATAAGCCATGTGTTTACAAACAAATTGTCAAAGCCTTCTATTTATACCAACTTCCATCAAAGTTTAAAGTTGAAAGTTAGCAAGTTTGTAGATTTATCAAACAACTCTGTGGGGATAATAACAGTTGTCTACTGTGAACGCTCACAAAGCTGCCATTTGGTAGGATTAGACTGGTGATTGCTGTGATAAACCATTGGGATCAAAAATGTAATGCTTCCTTCAATATATCAATGATTGAACTGTGATGACATAGTTTACGGTCAGCCCATTGGCTATTAAGCTGTGATGACGTAGTTGTAGGGGCTATCCCTGATAAAACTCTTACTCTGACACTGTGTTGAAACTGTGACGCTCAGTTCAGGAGGATCAACATTGGCTAGAAGCTGGGGAATCTGACCCAGTTTGAAATGACATCACAGCTTGTAGTTAATTTACATATATTGCAATGCTAGAATAGAGTCATCTTTGACATCACAGTTCAACAACATAGAAAAAAAACTTGAGATTCCACGTAAATATGACAAGGACTGTAACACTAGTAGAGAAACTGTTCTAGCTTTTTTCTTTAACACTACAACCATTGTTTTTGACAGACAGGTTTTTACAAATTTTCTAAGGTCCAGTAATTGCTCTGGAGATATCATGCTGGTATTGTTTGGCCGGTTAGGTAGTAGTTGCCAGATCCAAGGTTCAGTTTCAGCCCGAGGGCTCTGGCCGCTCTGCCTTATTGCCATGTCGGATGATGTCCATGTCGCTCGCCTGTCATAAGTTGCCTTAGGGTGCAGAAACGGAGGGCGTAAAACCAATTCAGCCTTCCATCCATCAATATTGAGTGGCTATGAGCTTACTAGAGCCTCAGTGGAGGATGGTGGAGGTCAGTCGATGGCAGATTTGAGGAGCTTCTACTTTGGCCGTCTGTGGAGGCTCTTGCGGAAAACAAAGCAAGGTGGTCCTTGACAGAGTGAAGAAGAGCTGAGGGCGGAAAGCCCTGACCTGCAGGAATTAGCTTTTGCAGCAGTTATCTAGAGTTACAAAGACCTTGCCAGGGGCAGGTGATGACCCGAGCTCTTTAAGGAAGGGGCAGGGCGGCCATGACAGCCGGACAACTTAGCCCTGAACCCCCGGGCCCCTCGGACACTAAATAAAAGTACGAACCTTGAAAAAGCTCCTCAAGGTTCTCCACCTAAGGAACCGTCACACCTTCAGATGGTTCAGAGCAAGAAATGAAATGGTTCCCTTGATGCAAATAACTGGCTTTGGATGCCCCCGGCCTTATGCCCACGCCAAATGGTTTGACTAGATTCCCAACTAACATTACAGTAGTCCGGCCAACTGGCAATGAGCAATCACTCGTAATAATGCACGACTTGATTCCCACAACCCTGATTGCCCTCGCAGATTGTTGATCGATCAGGGTTTAATACTCGCAAGTAATAAGTTGTGCAAGGGAAGCTTTCTCTACCCTCCGGCCGATGCCACTTTGCAAGGGTGTGGAATACTATTGATGGTCGTTTGAGGAAAAGAAGTCAATTGTTACAAAAACTTGCTCTGTACAAGTTGGATCTTTAGGGTTTTGAGGTAAGCAAGAAGGGATGAACCCCAGCCTCGGAGATCATCCTTTACAACTTGATTTATCACTTCATCGAGAACTTTTCCCTACATCTCGTGATCTGAGTAGGTCAGCGGGGCATCAGATTGGGTTTTGTGGCCGATCCATTACCTTTCTTTTGATCCTCTGCTTTTGCCTTCATTTATCAGGAGTTTCTTTACTTTCGTCTTCCTGTATTTCCTTCGGTTGTCTATTTTGCTCATTAGTTTTGACTCCGTAAATTAAAGGCTAATTACTGCAAACTTATTTGTAATATGTTGGATGATTGGAGTTGTTAACAACCCCTGCCTTTGTCGAATCACAGTGAGTTTGTTTGGAATTAGCCTTTGATAGTTGGAACATAAGAGGAAGGCTTCAGTTTTAATGAGGCAATTGGAGAGCTCGGCTAGACAGCCTCGGGGGCGTTAAGAAACCTTTTTCGGAGTCGTGTGACATTTAGGGCAAGAGGACGGAGCTAAAGTGAGCTTCGCAGATGACCTAATGCGACCTAAACTGTCAACCTGCGTTGAGTGGCAGCGGGCAGTGACTTCTGTCTGGAATGGTCTTTTCTTTTTACCTAGTTCATCTTCTCTTTCTCTTTTTTATGTCTTCTTGTTCTTTCCTGGCGTTCTAGTCTGTGGAGCTCTGTAACGAACTAATGATGGCAGATCTGGCAGATACGCCCTAATCGAATCAATGTCGATGGTTTTCGGGGCGAATCGAGACTCTTGTAAGAATTACAAGTTGTTTTGTGGGATAACGAGGTAGTTTGGCCGCTGCCAGTATCTCTATTTCAGCATCCTCTCTGTCTCAGCGGCAATAGCAGTCACTGCAGCAGTGGTAATGGGAGCTGAAGTAATGGGGATAGTTGAAATAGTCCAGCAGTAGTATAGAAAAAAGAAAAAGTAGGAGCTGCTGGAATGGAAGTGTTATGTGGTTGCAATAGCTTTGCTTACAAGTACAGCTATAGTAAAAACTACTAAACAGCCAATTGATGGTAGTAGCAGTAGTATTTCTAGAAATAGTATGATAACCACTTAGCCAATCATCTGGGTTTTACTGCAGTTGTCTGGAGACTGTTATTGTGTGAAGCAAAATAACATCCTTGAGAAAAGTTTGATTAGGCTAAAGGAATGATTATGGCAATAGTATACAGTTCGGTTAAAGTAGCAGCATTAGCTGTTTCAGTTATAAATAGTAGGATTTCTTGCAGTTATGCATAAATAGTGCCTATTGGTAATAGTAGAGGTGGACACAACAACTTTGGCATGTCAGCCATTGCTGCAGCATTAGAGCAATGGACCTGTGTGGTTTGTGGTGTACACTGTTGTGTATTTGCTGGGAGTGTGATTGCACTTGGAAGCTGTCCTCTTGCAGTTGTGCCAGTTGGTGCTAATCCGACCTCCATAAATTGCAATTAGGCTGAGGTATTTGCTGGGAGCAAAGGCTGTTGATTTCTTATTGTGAGTTATGCACCTCCCTCCAAAGGCTCCAGTGCTGGGAGTGGTTTGGCCCCAGATTTGCTGTCAGTGTTAGGTGCTACAACCATAAAGTGCCATTTCCTCTAACTAATACCTAAAGCCTTAGTGAAGGAAAACAGCTTCAAGCCTCTACATCACGTTTGAAAAGGAACCTCTCTGCATGCATGTTGCCTTGCGAATTTGCGATGCTGCGTGGAAGAGTGCACGTCTTTAAATTGGGTTAACTTAGCCAGGACTAAACTTAAGAAATTGTAATTTATACTTTGGATATGTTTTGAGTTAGCTCAAATGATTGAGTGAGATGGTTGCACAATTTGTTTGAGCCATGATAACTTGCCGTTTTGAGTTATGATAATCTTTATGTTGTTATAACTTGCAAACAACCAGCTAGCTTACATATAGCTCAAAAGAATTGTGCAACCATCTGACTCAATCAATTAAGCTACTGGTAACTCAAAATTCAAAATTTACAGTGTATCAAAGTTTACAATCGCCTTGCAATAAGATGACACCTGAGCATAAAAAGTGGCATGCCAGAGCATGCAGGTGGTTGTGCCCATCATGTGTGAAGAGTTTCAGTGTAAGAGAGTGATGCATAATCCTCTCGATTGTCAGTCATCGATAAGAAGTATAAGTCTCCTCAGATAAAAACGCTTTTGAAAACAATGGTTTGATCATGACAAATTATCATAAAGTTCAGTTTTGATGGCGAAACTGTCCTCTATTTTCCTGTAATGATGAACCTGTTTGCTATAAATGAGCTTGCTTCAATTTCAAAAAGCCTTTTCGAAGTACTTGTACTGTGCTTGTATGAGTTGTATCATGATATGAATTTATGAACAAATTTAAATAAGCGTTGATACATCGTGAACCTTTAAATAAATTAGCTGAAAATGTACATGTAAACATGACGCATTGAAGCTATTGAAAGGCTAGTTTGGTTTTCTTGGGGAAAAACACATTAACCCACTTAATATGCCTGCTTAGATAGATCTGGCCCGCATGGGGTGCATCTAAAGGAGAAAATTGGGTGTTTCCCATCATGATGATCATGTAGCTCTTTTGGGGTAGCATAAAATGAACAAGTGTTTGCATTATTAATGAAATTTGAGGGAATTTGTGGTTGGATAGCGGATTGTTAGCTACCGTGCTGTTTTGAATTATTCAATGATCCAATAGGAAAAGATGGCGGGTGCTATGGAGGGTGATTCACGTGCTAATTGCTATCAATCTAGTGGCAAGGAGATTATGAACATGATGAATGAATTGATGGATAACGGCAATAGACCAGCGGAGACCAAAGGTGGCCGGGCTTTCAAAGGGCCGCAGTGATTTAGGAGGCTGAAGGGGCATCATGTTAATGCCGGGGTGTTGTGCTGTGTGAAGTGGTGCTATGATGATGAGTGGCCATTCCACAAGAACCTAGCTCTTTGAAAAGTCTTTGATGTGACAGGTGATGGGTGATGACATCATCACGACGGCCATCGTGACGGCCATCGTGATGGCATCATGACGGTCACGGCGTTGCACTGCTTTGCGCCGCTTGCGCGAATGACGTTGATGACATTGTGTTGATGACGTCGCTTTGATGTTTTGCCTGGGCAGTCACGTCAAGTGAGAAAGGGCGGTTCTTTGATGTCTGCCAATCTTTAGGAAGCCCTTTCAAGGTCTTTTCAAGGTGAGCCTTGTGGGAGGACCTTTTCGGGGCATTGGGAGGACCATTTGAGGCGAAATAGACCGCGGCAGGGTCCTTCTCAAGGTGTGCCATTCATCCCTTTCAAAATCACCGGAAGGGCACGCGGTGATGGCCACTGGCTTCACAACTCCATTCACAGGGATTGATTAAATAATAAGAATAATCAGCTGCCCTTTCTCTCTCTTTAAGTCGGCTTTTCTTCTCGAATCTTGGCCTCGGTCGCCTCGGTGGTCGGGCTCCTTTGCTTTTCATTTCACCCTTCCTCTGCCCATTTTTCATTGAGGCAGAACCATTATCTTTATTCCCCCAGAATCTCTGCTTCTTTGGCTTTCCCCTTGCACCTTTCATCCCCCTCGCCGCTTTGTCCTCCCCACGTGCATAAAACATGTTTATGATTGCCGTGATATCCATAAGCGCTCATAAATCACTCTCAAATCACTCACGGATCGCTCGCAAATAACTCACAAATAACTCGCAAATAACTCACAAACATGTCGTAAATCAGCACTTATTGAAAGAGCGATTGTTTTCTGTGATTTGTGAAGAATCAAACTTGCACTCAAGAGTCTTGGACTCCAGCTTCCACAGCTTTCACATCTTCTAGCAGCTTGACGTGATGGCATGTCCCGGGAGAAGCTAGTCAGCGTGACTTTATATTGTATTTGGCTGAATAATTCATTAAAATCAAGAGAGTAAAGACTGAAAAAAGGACATTCTTTGGTCAGTGATGGATGAATCAATTCGGAAAAACGACATCAGAGGAGATTTGACAAGGAGCGGATTTAAACGTCTTTGAGTCTGAACAGATTATCTGGCGGCATTTGGCTTGTGGTTTGCTTATTGAAATATCACTGAAATATTATTGAAATATCAAGGCGCTCTTGCCGTTTAATGTTTCACGATTGCTAGAGCTTGAATCGAAATTGAAAACAATGGATTTTAGATCTGTTTAATCTCGCAGTTTACTCTTTTAGTCGGGAGTCTCAATGATCAGAGAAGAGATTTGAGTCTCTATTTTGAAGTATTTTCCTCCCGACTGGCTATTAAACCGAACTCAAAATTTGGTCGGCATAATCTTTAATGCACACCCAGCCTTGTTTGTTATGGCATAAACTCTTATTATTTCCCAAGCGATTTTCTTATTATTCTGTTCTTATCTGTTGTAGGCAGTAGTAATTGACTGATCAACGTAATGGTATCAAGGTCTAAATGATCTGACTTCTCCTTGATTTAACCATAGTGAAATTATCTGCTTGTCAGGATGCCCAGTACATTTAGATTACTGGCTTGTTTGCTTGATTTCATTGTGGCTGATGAAATAATGGAAAAATTAGATTGTGACTGACATGAGTACACACTGCTTGGAACTGTGGGGATTAGGTGTAGGTTAAACTACTATATTTAGCTTTCCACAGTCAAGAGTAGAGATGTCAGTTTGTGACTGCTCAGTGACTGCTATATTTAGGTTTCAAGAGAGATGTCAGGGTGCTGAAAGGACATTTTTAGACATGTTGTCAACTTATGTCAAGCCAAAACAAATCAAAGAGTCCTGACTGAAGGCGAATAAGAACTGAAAAAGCATCCATATTCTCACGATACAGCATGGAGACGATGCGAGTTTAAAAGGCTGAACTTGAAGCGGCAAACGAATCGGTACGACAACACTTCACTTTTAACGGAATATTTACCGAAATTTAGGCTGTAAAACAGTGATTGTTGGTTATTTTCTTGATAACATTGTTCCGGGTATAGAATTGATCAAGTCAGCCATCTAGTTTTTAGAATGTAAGTGAAGTAAAATACTCCATATCTTTGAAATTAACTACATCTTACAGTGAAGTCTTACTTTTGATTCATCTATTGTCTATTCCAAAGTTGTCTCATTTAAGTGAGCTGTGTTGTTAAGTGTGGGCTTTCCTTAACTGGTATTTTGTTGGAGTTATTTTGGGACTGTTTTAGCCTTAGGAGTTGATGGGAGGCCATTTTTATTCCACAGCCCAGGACAGCAGGAGGCCAGGTGCCAGATATAGCAGGATGGCATTAATCAGGCCAGATGGGTGACTGCAGTTGCTGCAGGTTTGCTTTGGGATGAGCAGTATAAGGATGGGGATATGGTGAGGGATAGTGAAAGTTAGGAGATTCAAGAAGGATGGTAGATGATTCTGTTGCTGTTTCTTCTGATGATGCTGTCCTGATTTGAAGTATTTCTTCTGTTGCAGTTTAGTGCCTGATATTGCTGTTTCTATTGTCTCTGCCGTTGTTAATGCCACAGTTATTAACAGTTGCAACAGTGTTGCTATTGCTCAGATTCAGAATCACAGAATTAGTTCTCACCTTATCTCTTTCTGTTTTGTGTTTTAAGGTTTAGTGAAGTACCATGAGAGGGGCGTACTTCTAGCATTTGCTGGGTCTCGGGTTTGATTCTGCTCTGGCATGGTCGCCTGGACCGATGCCTTTGTTTGAGGGCAGTTTCTATTGATTCTCATGCTATGTCCTAATTAATCTGCTGAAGACTGGCAAAGTCAATAAATACAGGAGGTAAAGCCCCAATCATCCGTCTATCAACTTTCATCATAAGATTTCTCTTTCCATTCCTACTACATTTGTGTTGCTACTCTATTCATACATGTGCCATTTGGAAGGAACTGGAACTCTGGTGTAGCTGCTGTTTCTCTTTCCTCTGCCTTTTCTATTACTTTTGCCATTTCTATTACTTCTGCAGCTTTTATTGCTCCTGCTGTGGTTCTATTGCCTCTGCAGCTTGCAGCCAGCTTCTACTTTAACTGCAGACCCTGAAAGAAGTGATGAGTAAGAAACTGATGGGGTGGTCTGTTACTGGAAGCACATCTGACCTCTCTTGATAACTAATCCCGGCCATTCGGGGTCCGATAGGAAAACTGCGAAACGCAGAACCAGGCCTGCTTTTAGTCCGCGCCAGTCCTCACAAATTCAATTTCCGATGTCTGTGTGACTCTGTGTAGCTCTGTGTAACATGTGAAAGGGAGTTTTGCCTCTATATGAAGGAATGCCTTCTGATACTGGCTTGATATCAGCCCCTTTTGTGGGCCTCCTGTGCCCTGTGGCTCTGCAGCAATTAATTAGGAGGGCTATCTGGCCCCAGGGTGCTGTAAGACTGGCTCTGTTGTGTTGTGTTGAAAGGTGCTGGAGCAGTTGGCTTGATCTGTTAGTCTGATCTGTTGGTTGATCTGTCATTCCCAAGGTCAAGGAAGGACAATTTTGACCTTGAACCAAAGCAAGGACAAATCCCATACAGCTCTCTTTTATTTCTCTACACTCGGTAACTCTTTTTTCTTTGCCCTTTTCAAGGAATCTCAATGGCTTCTGGGCTTCATTAGACTTCATTTAGTCTGTTGCAATGACATTTGTTAGTGTTGGTGATATCAGATGTGATACTCTGACTATTAATGCTTTGTTTTGTAAACTCACACAAAGAATGGTTTTGTACTTTTAGAATGACTCGAGGCCAACCAATAACACATCTTTGTACTTAATCTCTACGAGGTGTATTGAAGCCAGTGATGGCGTCTGTGCATTCATCAAAGCAAGTACTCTGAATATACTTCCTTCAAAAAGAAGGCTTACTTCAAGAAGAAGGCTTGCAAGTACATTGTAGAGCATGACCTTACTTGATTCTTTTAAACCAAGAATTACTCCAGCAACATAGAAGGACCTCGCTTTTGTAAGTATTCTAAATTGAACTGTTGTGTCACAACACAGAATGACCTTATTAGTCCCAAGTCTAAAATTGAACTTGCGACTCATTGAGGATGTATCGCACAAGAACTTGTGCTTTGATTTCATTATAGTCGGAACGCGACTGGAAATACAACTGCTTACAAAAGTTGCAAGTGAAGGCCACATACAGCAGACCGAGTGCCCAACGAGCATTGGAGAGTGTTTAGTATTCATTAAAGCGAACTTGGGCAACCTTGTATGTGTATTTTATAAGCTAAGATTAGGCTTGCTGCATCTAGCCTCTCCTTGTGATTTTGACATCCTATCAAAAGATCAATTAGAAACTCGCGGATGCTCATTGTAGTAGTGGCAACAACAAAAGGATTGCAAATCATTTGGATGTAGCTGAAATGGTGCTGAATCCTTGACGAAACATCAGAAGGTGTCAGAGTCTCTATGCATGTATGCATATTAGACAATTAGTAATGCAGCATAAATACATTTATATTGAAAAGGTTTTGGTATTGTAGATCTATGCTAATTATACAATGGATTTGTTATGCTTATGGATTATATGGAAGCTGTTTAGTGTTTATACAAAACTACATCCTCCTCAAGAGGATGACTCATGTCTCTTCATCAGGATTAAAAACACTTGAGACTTATATAACCGTATTAATAGAGTATTATCACTCTCTTGGATGTTATAAATGGCTTCTTAAAGTTCTCATTATGGGCCATTAATCAATATAAAATTATGTTCTCGCTGCATAAGCGAGCATATCTCGCTTATAACAATCTCATGCAAGCAAGAATGAAGTTGGCTCAAACCTTTGCGAAGGCAACTCATAATAGCGCAATGTTTCGAGACTCTTCGGTATGTTTCTAAATCGGAGTATTTGTGAAGTGAAGCTCATTGATGTTAGCAAATCCTGTCGGATTCCACACCAACAGAGCATCAGTTGTGAAAGCTCATCCAATCTGCAAACTCCTCCTCCCAATGATGTTGGTGCTGCTGCTGATTCTCCATCAGCTGCTGCTGCTGCTGCTGCTGCTGCTGCTGAGGCTACTTCTGTCAATGGTCCAGCGTACTATACCCATTGATGTTCTTCATTGATGCGCTGGCTTTAGACATCACGCCTTGGGATGATGCCGCTATTGATGTCCTTCTCGCAGTCCGGCTTTCTCGTAATTCTTACACACCAACTCTTAACACACACCAATGGTCTAACGCTCGCACAGTAATTCTTCAGTTTTTTTATGCGTCCTTCCAACGTATAAGTCCTTATTATCGGATATCCTGACCTTGAGATGGGTGTTCGGCTGCCTCAGCTGTCCCGGCTGCTTCAGCTGTCTGGCTGTGTTATTGTCGATACAGGAACAACAACAAAAAATAGACATCATTGATGCAATGTCACACTGCCACAGTTACTCTACTACTTTTTGCAATGCCATAAAGCATAATGTCCCTCTTTAACGATAACTTTTGGCAGTCACAGTTATGTTTATTTCACCTTTTTATGTTTTCAAGAGCTACCAGCTGATTTTTGTGTTTAATAAAAAAGGCTACATTAAGTGTTTTCAGTTTTGTCACATAGCTGACTTCTAAGGACTTAGACATTGTGATGACAGAATAAATGTATTCTGAGATCCTATTGCACTATTTATGTTATTATATTTGTATGTAATGCTCTCTGTATGGATGTGTGGTGTCTACCTGACTGGTGAATCACTTTGTGCTTAGAAGTCATCATGAATTATATAAATACTAATGTTTCCATATCTTTCATTCGGTATTATTTTTTGTCTAAAACGATGATTATTTTACGTCACTTTGCCAGTGTGTCTTTGCTGCGCACCTTGTTTTGCAAAGGAGTAAATGTAAAAGGACTATTGCCAAGCCTTAAGTTGCTGTAAAAAGGCAACTTATATGCAACGAAAGAGTCACAAAAAACCGCTCTTTATGAGATTGTCGTCAGAAAGTTTTAAAAAGAAAAATGCGAGGCAATTTATTCCAGCTCAAGATACTTAAAAGGCTGTAAGAACTCTTTGCCAGCATCCATTATATCTTATTATACACCTGAGTTTTGAAATTATGCTCTCTTCATTTCGAAGTTCTTCGGTCTCAGTTCTGTGTGAGAAATGACAAGAAATAATTTAAACGAAGTACGAAGATGGTCGTCTATTTTCCTGCTTCATGTTCTTTTCATGGCAGCGCAAATGAGAAAAAAGCCGGCAATTGCTGTACGCAATATTTGTGAATAAGTTATGAGCATCTAATATCCCATCTATTGCGAATGGCAACAAATAGCGGCCAAATGGCTTGTGTGTTATTGTAGCAAGAAAGCATATTTTCTTGGTTTTGCCAGGAGCATCAGAAGGTAAAGGGTTAACGTAGAAATGATCTGAAATGTTAAGATGTTAGCCAACATTAATGATTCAAAAATGCCTGTACTGACATTTTGTCTTTGTAACAATGTGTCTATCTCTCTCTATCTAAACTTCCTGTACATATCTATCTGCCTGTCTGACTATCTACCTATGTCAGAATTATCTATCTACAACCCTGCAATATTTACCTTTAGTATCTTACCCTGCCATGCATCTGAGCAGCAAAAGACATCGCATGACAGCAATTGACAGACAAATTTAATGGCGAAATGAAGAATACCCACGTTTTATTCACTCACAAGTAGACACAACTTCAGTCGGTATACGCAAACATGACAGTCAGCAGAAATGCACAAATGAGGCTATATGGAAGCGGTGAATTGGATTCCGCAACCAGAGGCATTTGCGCATCATTTCCAGTGAAAGACTGAGTGGAACATCAGAAAAGGATAAATGAAATAGTGTGCATGTAAAGAGGAATATCCCTAAGGCAATAGAAATGCTATCAAGTCTATATATACAGCATTGCTTTGTCCGTTAGGGGCTTCTGTGTATGCTTCATATATCTATTTGAGCAAGCGGTTACCTTCATTCTCGAAAGATGGCGCCGCGGCCACTATAGGTCCAGTAACTGAAAATGAGGCTGAATGTTAGGTCCAATAACTGAAAGTGAGGCTCAGTCTACACCACTTACCAACCATAGTGTATCATCTTGTAACGTCAATCATGCAATAAATTCATTGACAAGAGACTGACCTAAAGGTTAGCAAATTTGTCCTTTAATATTATAAAATATTAATAAAATACATGTGCTGAAAATTATAAAAATTGATTCATTGCACTTTCTGTGATAAATTTATTGCGCGACTTGATATCTCGATAGACAATAAATCTGTGATTAATCGTGCATCCCTATTATCTGATTATATACAGTATGTTTTGATGCTGTTCTCCATGTAATGTAGAAGCTGTCTATTGCGCTACTAGAATGCTGCTGTTGTATCATCCTAATCGTGATAAATACCTATCCCCTGTGGCTTTACATCCATCCTGTAGTTCATCCTATTCTGCCTGGTGGATATAATTGGCTAAGTCCCTAAGCTGTAGGCCAATGTAGCAGTTATTTTCCTGTTTAGTTCACCCAGCTGATTGGCCAGCTGATTGAGATAGAGAACTCTTGCATACACCCTGACACACACACTTCATTATACACACTCTGCTTTGCACATTTCCTACACATTTTCTGAAAGCTCCTGTATCATTGTTTATTACATGACAAATTATTTGACACTATAACATAACATTGTAAAACCTTCCATGCTATTGTCATACACTGTATATAAAAATGTCAGATGTGTCACTGTACCAATTTCTTTGAGATTTAGATTGTCGTAGTGCGGCAATAAAGTTACCATTAGCTTTATTGTTGTTGTTTTGTTTTAACACATTGCTTTCTTTGGTTGGCTCTATCAGAAAATACATTTATTGATTTAGACACTTTGCCAATGGACTCCAGAAACACAGGAGATTGAAAGGTATGGCATATGATGATGCTGTGGAAATATTTCCTAAGGAACAGCTATGTCACTAAACACTAAATATTGCCATCTTTTGTATCCTTTTGGTTTACCATGCTGATGTTTGTTTTCCCGACCCTTCGCTTCCTCCCCCTATCCTAATTAGCCAACCAAGACATAAATAAAGGACGTGAAGCCACAATCAACCATCCATGCATCCTTTGGTTCCTCTGCATGTACATTGTACAAGTGCTTACTGCTGAAATTCATAAATTATACCTCTTATAGCTCAGTACTTTACCTGTGAGTCAGCAACTTCTTTCTCCGGCCATACCTTCTTTGGCGTAGTAACAAACAATGTTTCAGAGCTCTTCCACTTAGCAACTTTACATGGTCTAGTTTATGGACATAGCTCCTCCTTGCAAGTTGCAACATGGCTGCAAAACAACCTTATACAATGCCAATGCCTTTTCACAGCCATGTTACATGGTCTTTTTATGTTGCATAAATCAATTAGTCAGCAAGTAAAGTTACTGCAAATTTAGTAGCTTCCTCCTTGCTAGTTTTTGCCAATTTGTGGAGTCAGATATCTGTTAGTGGACTGGATAAGTTTGCTGACAAACACTTGGAGTGACTCCCTTCCACAGATAAGCTGATGGAGAGGGCAGACAAGCAGTTTTTCTTCCTAACTATTCTATTCTTTTGGTCCTTATCTATTCTTTTATTCACTCTTCTTATTCTTTCATGGCTAAGGCCAGACATGATTAAAATTTAGCTTCTCAGATATTCTCAAGACACTGGCAATGCACCAACTCCACTGTTCACTCTCGATCCGAAACTGGTGCAAGCATTTTTGTTGCCGATGCCGCCAATACCAATAGTATACTATTCCGACACCGATGCCATTGGTAATTTATGTAGCAGTGCCTGTAGTCCCATATTGATACTGCAATTTGATGCCAGATAGGCAGCAATACCAACACTTGGTATCTGATCGGTCTATCCCCAAAAGTTCGGAATGAGGAAAAAAGGTGTAATCTCCTTTTTTTATAGTTTTAAAATGGGATGAAATCATAGGTAAACCTCTTTTTTTTCTTCGTAGGCTGTAGTGTTGGGTCGGTTGATCCGAGAAGCTAAAATTTAATTCTGTTTAACCTAATCTACAATGTACTCTTTTCCACTTTCCCTCTTTTTCTCTTTTACCCAACAACTCCTGTCCTGACTGTAGATAAACACTGGTAACTATGAGAAGGGGGCGTGTGGGCAGCATGGCTGTCTCTTGGCCTTGTGGCTGTTCACTGGGGCTTGTTAAAGAAGTTAGCCCTGATGTATGGACAGGGTGGTACAAGGGCACCACATATAATACTGGCTAACTGCTCATGTGCTTTGCTGGTGTTGTTGCCCTGTCCTATGCCAATCTTGCCAATGTGCCTGTTTTTGGGATGGTGGTGGCCTGGTGTGCCTGTTTTGGCCTGTGGTGGCCTGTTCATGAGCTCCTGTGCCACAGGATATCACAGAAGTGAGAGCACACTGTGAGATCGTATTTGTAACATTTACGGTTACTTTCTGTGGAAGTTATAATGCAATACTCGACATAATTGTGCAGTTCCATTTTCATGCATGTCGCCGGCTCACGTGTCATAGAATTCCATTGACTTTAACTGGAACTCCATGATGTTATGATTTAGTGATAAAGAAATGATTCAATAATAGAGTCTAATATTTTCAAAGATGGAGTTATCTATTCTTGTTTCTCGCAACTTGCTGCAATGAGTCATTGCATGTTGCACGGAAGTTATTCGTTGAAAGATGCTTGTTGAAGAGACTGCCTTATACCTTACCGAAATATTTTGCAGTAATAATGTGGGCTACTTGTACAACACCGACACAGTTTCACAATGTAATGTTATAGGGTTCTGTGTGGAGCAATAGAGGTCAAGGCCTGCCCTGGATAAAAAGCCTTCATATGTGCAAGACGGCGAGACAAGAACCAAACTAGCCCTCTAAACTACATGCTTGACACCGCCTCCTAGACTATGCCACTAGACGAAGAATGTATGCTATAAGCTATATAAGGTTCAGGTCCTTGGCTTCCCCTCTCTGGACTGTGGACCTTGTATCGTGCCGTTCTAGGCCTGTATCACACGTACGTTTCAAAGGCGTTTGTTTCCTCACGCTGTTTCTGTCCTCTCGTTGTTTGTTTCCTCACGCTGTTTCCTTCCGCTGTTTCCTTATGCAATATATATACTCTGTTAATGTACGGAGGTCGGAGATGTATGTTTTTTGTGCAATATGTATGGACTATATGTATGTCTCTAGACAATGTCTCAAAGAGTGAATCTGTACTTTCTAAGTCTAGCAAGATTGCAGACAATAGCAGCTCTGCACTTGCTTGATTCCAATTGGATTTGACATTGGCCCTATTTTGGATTTGTAGGAGTACTGACAGTTTATAAATCACTCTAGAAATGTATCCCTGGTTTACAATGTTGTTAAGATCTTTCGATGGGTGGAATCACAAAAAAGATCAAGATGTAAATAGCAAATAATTGACAGGCGGTAGCTGATCACTATAGGTCTTTGTAAACATAATGGAGTCATATGAGAAGAAAGACCTCAACATAATATACTAGAAACATATACAAGAAGTGACTGTTACTGACTGCTGTCCTCTGGAGATGTGCCTTATTGGGAAGCTAGACAATACCTGGAGGCTGCTTGGCACAAGAAGTAAGAGGCCAACAAGGCCACAGTTGCTAGCACTACTGCATGGCAGCTTGATGCCAAAGACATTAGATTGTTACACTGTCACCCACTCTAGAAGATAGTCTTTGCCATGTCCTCGCTTGCCTGGTGCCAGTCTCAGCAGTCTGGAAGGCAGTGGAGACCTTATAGATAGATGAGACTTGATATACGGTTTTTTGTTGACATCGAAAATGTTTCCAACTTTCGATGTCACTATACAACGTATCTGAATATCTATTTGGTTTGCAGGTCTCAGAAGTGTTGAAATAAATAAGGTGTATTCGAACGTATCGGCTACATTTCAAGGGTGGCCGCTGGTCACATGGTATGGTATGATTTTATGTCTTATTGACCAGTGATTGTTGAATGGTTTGAAAATCAGTTCGTCAAGACGATAAATAGTTATCCGCGTATAGAAGGTTTCCCACATGATACAGTGAATATCTTCAGATATTATTCGATATCAAGCTCACTGCCACAGTATAGACGTCAGATGTCTGACCTGGCCAGCCTCTAGTGTCACCCAGGGTAGTGGCTTAAGTACTTTTATCGACCATGTACTTCGACTTGTGCTACACTGTATATTGCTGAGAATATTTGTTATATTGCTTAGACATTCTCTATAATTTTGTGTCTGGTATTGGTGAGTAGATTTGTCTTCTACTTTTTACAAAAAATCTTGGTTCCTGCTTGTATAGGTTCCTGCTCACACTTGTACCTTGCTTGGAGAATATAAATATGTGAAGCTCTATGTGAGATTGTATGTGAAGTTGCTTGCAGGATGATGGGCACTCAGCAGCACTATGTAATATGTGACTTGACAGTATGAGTCAGTGACTGAAGTGACTGAAGTGTCAGCGGCTAGCCCTTTAGTTCCCATTCAGCTCTTCGCGACTGATAAAAAGACTGCTTCCAGGCAGTTCCCAACCCTGATGTAGCGGAGAGGTTGCCATCAGACTTCTATTGTTGGTTCACCTCGACCCCGCTGCTTCTTTCGGACCAGATATGACTCCTAATTGCAATATGTGAAAGTGACTGAGGGCGTCCTTTTCGCTGAGTTATATTGAGTCTCTGCTATTATGTGGCAATTTAATGCGACATAGGCTTCTCTTTGTAACATTAGAATTGGTATTTAGCAGATTCTGGACACTATTTACTTGAAATTGTTCCAATAAAGGCTGGCCGTGTGATAACTCGACAAGTTATATTGAACTCATATTTCATATTTTCTGATTCACGACTGCTATTCATAGTATTCAATGACGTCAAAAACATTATTCATCAGCATTTATACTAACAACAGCAAATCTGAATGTATTATGCGATACTTTGAAAGCATTATTCCTAGGCATTTATCAAGTGGCAATTTGAATGTATTATAACCTAGGAGTGCTATTCTGTGAAACCAATTTATGCAGCTCGATGCAAGGTTTTGACGTAACTTGAGTGATATTACTTTAGAGATATGAAGAGCATTTATTAGCTATCTGCTAATTGCAGTCTATATTTAGCATGTTCGGATGCTATAGACTTGTGAATGAATGCTTTATGAATATGCGAATGGGCTTTGTGAGTCATATATTCCGAGTAACTTATCGCTTATAGTCGCAATAAAGAATTTTGAAGAATAGCAAGGCTACACAATTCTCCTTTCTCCAGAATGTGTTGCGTTTCATGGCCACCCTCATTGCCATCCTCATAGCCTCTTTTAATCTGCAGATGACACTTTTAATGGCATGAATATGCACATCCTTGCTTCCTCCTTCGCTTTTTCTTTTTGAGAAAACACACAAGGAATCCCGGATGAAGCAGCTTTCCAGGCTAACATTTCCAAACTTCTTAAATTTGCGAGCTTCATCGTTCATTCTGAACTTTGCTTTGCACGATTTGTTCGAAACTTTCATTTCCTAACTTTGTTTTGAACTTTTGTTCATAACCTTCTTGATCTTCATTTGGGTTTACAAACATGAACTTGAGTGTTCATCAACTGTGTTTCAATCAAGCTCTTACAGTCTTGCTATATAATCCCATTATTCTGTCATATTCCCTGGATGTTTGTTGGTCCTGTTGCTTGGACTTAAATTCTCTACAAATTAAACAGTTGAAAACCTGTATTTTTTGTATGATGTAGGTTTTTGGGAAAATTGCTATACAAAGACCTCAATGGCTGTTTCAAAAAGTCTATTCTGTCCAAGTATGTAGTCGAGTGTGGGATACCAGTACAACTGACAGTATGGGACTAAGACTAAGACTGAACTGGTAAGGGATGTAAAGACGGATGGTTCTAACCAGAAAAATTGTCGTTACAAAAAAAGAAAACAAAACAAAATGAAGACAAGCGAATCTTACAAAATCTTAGCAAAGACCTCGGGGAATGGACGTGGCTGGAATAGGCGGTTTCCGTCTTCCCAATGACATTCTTCTTTGGCTCAAGCTGCTAAACTGTCTTAAACTTGCTCGAATAAGATTGGGATGCTTAACATTCTGTAGGGAGTTGCCTTCACCTGAGGTCTAGACTGCTTCTAGACTACTTCTTCTGTGCATACTGCATCTTTTCAACAACAAAGCTACCGGAGATTCTTTCTGCAAGATCAGACTCCGCTCAAACACTCTAAAAAAAAACAGCCTCCAAAAAACCAAATTTGGTTTTTGAGCTTGTCCCGCATATTAAACCAACTAGGGTTTGTGGAAATACCAAATTGTTTGGTTTTAACAAAAACCAAATAAAACTGGTTTCTTCATAAACCAAACTGATAGGGTGCTGTTTGGATATCTGAGATATCAGTAGTGGTAGTATGTTATCTCATACATAGTTGGTCCATGGCTGGCCTGATTAGCCTATGAAGTGCGGATGCACGGACGGATGATTGAGGCTTTATGTCAAGGATTCATGCACTTGGTAGGCTGATTAGGACAGGAGGACACAGAAATCAGGCGCTGCATGATAGAAACAGCTGTCCAACATAGGCTGTATTACATTGGGGGGGGGATTTTATTTCATTTATCTGTGGGGGGGATATCTTTGGGGGGAAGGTGCTTTGATTTTTTTTTGGATCTGCAAAGAGAAAAGACAAATTGTAACAGTGAAAACAGAACAGTTACGGAGTATAATAAAGAAACACAGGGCAGAGAGAGTGAAGCTATACACCCAGCAAGCACTGGAGATAGCTCTAAAATCAGTAGACTTTTCTTCCTCGTTTTACCAAGCAGTCTACAGTCCATTTACGGACGACCAAGATAATAAAACGAACTCAACCCACAGACAAATGCCACTGCAAAGCTATATTACCAATGGGACGTTCCCAGATCAGTTGCCTGTGATTGTCCAAAGTTTGGTCTTGAATCATTCTCATGTTGGAGTTTTTGGGTGTAATGATGCTTGTACGAAATGTTTTGCCTACCTACTCTTCAACATGTTAAAAGATATTCATATATGATTTCTTGCAAATGGTTTTTCTACAATTGTGTAACACTATCATCTAATCAACAGGCCCATGCATCAAGCTGGTCTTTTATAACTTCAAAGTTACAAAGTAAATTTTATAAAGTATAGTTATAGATGGCGCCACTCAGCTCACCATTGCTCATTCATGATTCTTTGACAAACATGAGACTCAATCTACTTTTCAAGTCAACTGTGATATATGTAAGCTGGGATAGAGCCACATTTTGAGATAATGTACCGTTTGTTTGTTACAGCTTAGTTATGCTTTCAGTGTTGATAGGTGCAATGATTCCTTGCTGCGTTTTTATTAATCACTTGTTCCTTGTCAGATTTGAACTTCTGCTTGCCAAATGCATGCCAGTATAGATGGCGTTACGTGTGGTACAGAAGGAGGCTTTGTTCTCTGGTGAGCTGATCTGTCTCAGCAAGCACAGTATCGAGGTTGTCTATGAGGTCCATGAAGTTCCTTATACATTGAAACTAGTACTAGGTTATTAAATATCACTAGATAAATGAAAACCCATTGTCTCTAAACAAATTATTTGTGCATGGTAATCTGGTTGATCATCCACAAATATTGTCATATTGACACATGGACCAATATTTATCATGGCATGAAAATCTCTAATACCAGGGCAGTCTCATTCCAGCAATCGGCCTTGGTTTTTCGAAAAACCATTTTACCTGAGGCGGAGACCAATTCCAAAGACAAAAACCAAAAATGACCTGATAAACCAAATTTCAATGCAAAAACCGCCATGGTTGTCTCATAAAACCACTTGATATTTTTTAAAACCGCTTTTGTCCTAAATTTTTTAGAGTGAACAGTGTAAAAAGACAAACAGTCGATTCTTCTGTCGTCTGACTCGTCTGTCTATTATTCATGGCAGGATGTTCTTCTGCTGTTTTCCGACCGTCTTGTGTAGTTTAAAATTTGAATATTGTCTGTGTTTGTATGGAGTGCAACGTAATATTAGAATGTATGCCTCGCATGAAGAATGTATGGTTGTAGCATGGTTTTCGAGCTGCTCCGTCATCGTTCGGAAAGAGTCTTGGATTTGAAGATAAAAGAAACCAATTGTCATAGAGGTACCCTCTAGGGCCCTGCACGGGACGGGAACGGGATTGAACTTGACAAAATTTGGCGGGAGTGGGTCAAAATTCGGAAAATTTTATCATTGTAATGCCTAGAACGGGACGGGAGCGGGAGCAGATTGGGAAAGAACGGGCGGGAGTGAGACAAAAATCTAGTCCCGTGCAGGGCCCTAGTACCCTCTGTTTTGTTGCTTTATAGATCATGTATATAGTGGTGAATTTGTCATGAAGTTTGTCTTTGTTTTGAATTTTCTCAAAAAAGAAAAACCAGATGTATAATGCTTCTTCAGGATAAATATGTCAGTCAATATGTTCTACCGGACTCCGCAAAACACCTTTGTATTTGCCTGTACAAAGAATTTGAAGGAAAGCATGCAGTCTTGTGGCAACTGTTGTTATATTCTGAAACTTTCATTCAATACAAAAACATACATTGTATTGTCACATCTTATGGCATATTGATTCATTTATAGTATACTTTCTTGCTACTTTCCTGACACACATTTAATATTTATGGATCTAATACCCAATGCAAAGAACAGGAACGCGAAGCATAAAAACAAATGGCTCATAATTGCATTCCTTTGCAAGAGTGACAGGCATTGCATCCATCTACCCTTGCTTGCAAAGAACACTATGCATGATAAGGAATGCTCAAAGCTTGCTCAAAACATGCTCAAAGCATGCCCAAAGCATGAATGTGGCATAAATGTGGAATAATTGCAACATGGGAGGCTAATTGGCTGCAGTTGCAACAGAAACCTACTGGCATTCTGATTTCAATGCTGTTGATGCTTTTGATGTGGTGCTACAGTCCTGTTGATGTGTAGAGCTGTTGATGCTCTGGTGTTTGCAAGATGGTGCTGTTAGCGCTATGGTGCTTCTAATATGGAACAGTTGATGCTGTGGTGTGTTGGTTAAATGCACTGTTGATGCAGTGGCACTGTTTCGATAGGAAACGGTTGATAATATGTACATATGGCGCTGACGAAGCTGTTGAGGGTCATAGTGGTAGCACCAGTTGTTGACCAACTGTTGACGTGGTAACACATATCTCTGTTTCGGAGTGTCTTGTGTGATGAGATATAATGTGGAAGGAGGTTGCATGTTGAAGGGAGGTTGCCCTAACCGATGATTCTCTCTGCAGAGTCCACTATACTCCAACACTCTGGTTGCTTCTCCAGTAATTGAGTCAGTAATACGTAGTTACAGTATAGGTTGTTGATATGTAGCTTTGGAGTAATTTGCTGTAAGAGGTTTCTACTTCAATACTTCATGTAGTTCTGCGGAATTGCTGATAAAAATATGATTGTCAGAGCAATTTACTCAAGGCCATGTACCAAGATATAATGCTATCTTGGCAAGAGGAAAGTGAAAAATGATCTTGTTATGTCATAGATATCACTTTGTCAGAAGGCCACACATGGAGATGGGAGGACGCTTAAAGTTGTGAATGCAACCGTAAGAAGAATGAAAATTTTCATTGTCGTAGTTGTTATCCGAAGGGTGTCAGAATACTCAATTGAGTTGTTATATACAGTATAGAGATGATTCGAAAATGGTTTTGCTTTCCAACAGAGATAATTTTGAGTAATTTGCTGAAATTTCTTTGTTATGTCAATGAAAATAAGCTACAAAGTTTCCTGAATGTCGCTTCGTTTCACTGGTCGGTCCACAACTTATAATCAGACATACTGATGTCGGTATTACTGATAATTGGATACTTGATTAGTAACGGTAATGTTACAATTGTAATTGTACAACTAATATCAACCACAGGTAAATTATTAGTGCACATAATGCATTTTCTCAATTCCGTTCTATCATCATGTTTTGCCTTCAAACCAATATGCAACGATACGCCTATTTCGGCCATTGCACATTTTGATGGAGCGGTGATTAGCAATTAAGTTGATATGTGTGAGCATTGCCTCTCTTCATAGTCTCTTATCCTTGCTTCTGTTAATTACATCATAGCAGGGCCCTTTGTTGCCCACTGATTAGTGTGGCTTGTTTGAGGCTTGTTGGAGACTTGATGGATGTCTCCAGCTTGGCTTGAGACTGCATTGATACTTAATCACAATTAATGGAGGCCCGCGTCCTCCTTAAGGCCTCTGCAGGAGTTCAATAACCTTCAGAATAGCATGAAGTGTGCAGAGCATTGTAGAAGTGCGTTGGTGTGCTCCTTCTGAAAGCATGCTGTTGTGTGGAAGAGACCTGCTATTGATTAGTGAAAGAGAAGAGGGTGTGTGGCTTTGGTATCCTTCTAGTGTAATGTCTCAATTGGAAGTGATTGCAAACTTTTCAGGAGCATGTTGTATGTATGTAGAAGTCATACTTCATCAATTTTCTCATTATTATAGTCATTTAGAAGTTCTTGAAGTCATATGTATCTCAGTGGTTTAACCCTTTTAACATCTGCTAGAACCATTGTATATGTTCATTCGTAACTTCTAATGGATAGTTTTGAAAAGATATTATCACTCTTGATATTTGGTATGAGTGGTCTCGGTAGAAACGTGCAATTATTGAAACTTTTGAGTAAAGCGCACCCGAAGCTCATCGCTTGTTAAATTAACTTTTCACAACACAAGATTGAGCTCTTGTACAAGCATAAAACTCAGTATACCTCCACTTCAGACTGCTATGTATGTTTGCTGCTCTGATTTACGGCCTTCGCTTAAACCATGTAGCAGCGGCACGGAAGGTTTCCATTCTTGGCTTAATCGCTGTAAAGTCTAATTTCCTGCATTTGATGTCTCAATGCCATTAATAGAAGTTGATGGGAAGCCCTGTTGAAATATATGGCTGCCTTGTAACTTTTTTATGCCTTCCCTTTAGCAGCAATCGCTCCGTTACAAGCCGAGTGAATTTTAACAGGAGTTGTACAATTATATATATTGTATAATGAATGTCAAGAACTTTATCAATTAATATTGATGGTTTGTAATTATGGCTCTTATATGGAGACAAGAGGTGCACCTTTTTGTTGTTTACAATGTGATTGTTGGAAGAATGTTTTCCAGCAAAGTGGAAGTCTGGTGTACATTTTGCACTGGGGCTAAGATATTACATTAGAGAGATGGATTTATCCCATGTCTAGGCACATTTTCTCCCCGATACTGTGATTTTCCCTGGGCAATACAGCAGGGAAAAAGTAAGTATCGGGGAGAAAAAGCAGTATATGGTCACCTGACCAGTATACTCCCTCATTTGCCAGGGAATATACTGAAAACAGCCAAATTTAGACACACCTCCATAAATCTAGTATAGCGTCACAATCTCTGCTGCTGCTCAGCATCTTTTCTTGTGATTTTGGCAACACACAAAAATGAGCAGTCTTTTCCATTTTTAGAAGGATCTATTAGGGCTCTTGCGACAAAAAAAATATAACTGAAACAAGAATTTTCAGTTCTAGTGTGAAATCACAGATTTGAGTCAACGTAATTTTAAGTTCTATGGCCGTATAGTTTTATATCTCAGGATCTAAGTAACTTAGCTCTATGATATTCTCCAGTCCTTTCTATAATATTCTAAAGGTCATTGATCCAAAATTTCAAGGCGATATCTCAAGAACTCTTGCCAGAAAAAAATTATTACTGGAAGAAGAATATTCAGTTCAAGCGTAAAATTTCAGATTTGAGGAAACGTCTTTTTTAAGTTCCAAAGACGTTTTATTTTATTGCTCCTGATCTAATCAACCTAGATGCATTATATTCCTGTAGAGTGTTATACATATAGTTTAAATTACAAATCCAAAATTGCAAGGTAATATCTTAAATACCTTTTCCATAAGAACAGTATTACTGAAACAAGAATTTTCAGTTCCAGCGCAGAATTACATGTTGCAAGAAATGTCGGTTCCATAGATAAAAAAATTTAATCATTCAGAAAATGTGCCTAGACATGGGATAAAAAGGTCATACCATGGGTAGGTGCAGTTCATCCCCGTATACTCCCCTCTACCCCAGTATATTCCCTCGACCCTTCGGATTTCGGGAATATACTGGGGTCTCGGGGAGTATACCGGGGATGTACTGCACCTACCCATGATATAACCTCATAATATAACTTATGAAATTATTTAGTGCATAATATGACAACTTGCAATAGCTCAATACTTGTGGAAAATGAAAATATTGGAAATTTACTGTTCTTTCAAAGGAGACAAAACTGGCCTGGAGAATTACAACTGTTACAAATTGCACCAAACACTGGTGTTAGTTGATATACAGGCCGCACCTAGTCATGTTACTCAAACACAACATAACAGAGCATGGCAATCCAGTCAAAGGGTCTAAGCTATCTTTAAGTTATGAATAATTAACAGATGACACGTCATAGATGACACGAAAGGTCACATCAAGTCACAGGATCATTTAAAAGAAAATCTAAGATTAGTTTCAAATGATCTAGAAGTGTCCTTAATTTCCTTAGCGATGCATCAGCTGCTGATGACACTTCATAAATGATGACACTTCATAGATGACACAGGAGGCCGCGTCAAGTCGCAGCTATGAGCAGGTGAATACGCGATTGGATGTAGCTGGCCTTGTATGTTTGACGTTGGAATTGGGAGTGTCATCAGTGAGGTAAACGATGAGTGACTCTGCTCTTTCACACTCTGCTTAACCCTACACGAAGAGCAGATTGGATTCCGGGTGAAATTAATGACTGGCATATTGCGAGACTTCCCGAGACTTCGGTTGAGGCCATGAGATTCTCGGCGAATGATCTCATGATTCTTAGGTCTCTGCTTTAGACTCATTGTTTGAGTTTCGCGATAAATGTCAGAAGGAATGTCTTACAATGAGTAAAGACCTTGATGTACTATTGTACTAATGAATTGAATAGAGTTACCAGGTATATTTTGAACCTAAGGCACTATCAACACTCACTTGAGAGTTATGGTAATCTAGCAACTTGCGTGTTAAGCTTGACTTTATTTCCATGATGTCACCTCCTCCTCATGATTGAACCAAATACCCGGTCGCCTTGCCACAAGTGTTTCACATTTTCAGTTAAATTGTCGTTATGAGCACTGGATGTCCATAACACAGGTTTCAACATATATGCCTGAATCTTGAATTCTACAAGTATTTCCCAAAGTGAGTTCTAAGACACTCAGAACAGAGTCAAGTTGGCAGAACAGAGAAAGAGGTTCGAAAAGGACTGGGCATGGAATGCCATGGATGTGAGCAACCGAGGTGTTGGCAATGCCACTATCCTTGGCTGCTCCTTGCCGCTGTTCCTTGCCGCTGTTGTTGGGGAAGATAAACATTCCGTGCGGATATACTATCCATCATGGCAACAAAACGTGCAAAGAAAACGGCTGTTGAGATCAGGTAGATAGCTGTGAAAAAGCGCCCATAACCAAATCAGAACTCCTCCAGCCTGTCTCTTGTGCCTTCGCCGCTCGATGATGAATTCTCTTGTGATGAATTCACTGATGCTCAGTTCATTCGCAGATGCTTGAATCACTCATGTCTCACTGAGACAATCACTCAGACATTCTGTGCTAAGTCTGATAACTACGATTTCACGAAGGCTGCCCGGAGTCTCGCAGTCTACCATGCACTACTGGAGAAGTTGATACGAGGTAAAAACTGCTGAAAACTGCAGTTACCGAGTCTACTTAACTCTCGCTAATTACTCAGTTGACTCAAATTGCTTTAGCTAATTTAATATCATGGCTGAAGGATGCCAGTTTTCTACTAGATGTTGGGTAATTCTTTCAAAAAAATTAATTCCCTCCAGCTACAGGGAAGTGATTTTTTGGCTGGTGTTGTTGCCGTCTCTTGAGCTTGCTATAAATGTGTATATTCTATATGCATATCATGAAGTTATCTTAAGGCAGCATGGTATTAGAGCACACAGGACTACACAAATGTGCATGTTGGTTATGCAGCTTTTTCTTCTCTTTTGCTTCTCCTTCAGACCTTTGTCGTGTTTCCTTATGACGTGTGGGTATGAACTTTCCGATCCCATTTTCGATTAATTTGGCTCCGAACAAAACCACAATTATAAAGAGTTGCCAAGAATTACAAAGAATTGCACAAAGAGCCATTGAAGAATGACACGAGGTCATGGTTACAGCCTATTTCATTCAGTATCGCCATTAGAGGCTGTTTGGACGAGGACACAAGGCTGTGTTAGTGTGTGGCGGTGTATGCCGATCCTCGGAGCCTGTTGTGCAATAAGAAAAACCAGCACAGCCGCAGAGACTATAGTCTATAGGAGATCGTTGGGAGATTGTTGGAGGGCAGTGGAGACGAGAGGTGTGCCCCAAAGACAGCCTAACACGTCTCACTAACAACACAACACGTTCCGGAGCGTGGGATGCCAGCCTAAGTGCGTGATTGCTGCGAGCTCTGACATAATCACTGCGCTGTGAGGGGCCGTCTGGCCCCGCAAGTCATTAGGCTGGCGGGTCACCCACTGCAACCGCCCATCATGAAGCAGCTTGATTCACATACAACGCGCCATGTTGCATGAACAGCCGTTGGAGTCCGGCAGGGCGCTCCTCTTCTCCCTATAGCCTACTTCACTACAGCTACTTCTGTGCTACTTCAATGTTATTTGCCTTGTATCGGTGTCTGTTGGCTTAACTAGGTCTACTCTATCATCCTGCTTCAGCCTGTTGTCTCTAACTGCACACACTTCAACCAGGAATCCCAAACTGTACGGCATATGACTTGTTATGTATGTGCCATATACTGAACATTTTAGTATTATATAAAATGTGTGCAGTATGTTAATCGTCTACGGCTTCGTTTTAGAATTTATTCCGCTGCCCGATTCTGCTCTTGTATGTATTATGTGCGACATTGTACATTGCAGAACTTAATTTCATACACATGTATGTCTTTGCTTTGTCAAGTTCTTTGACTTTTAACTAAATTTCATTCTTTCAGTACTATGATTTGTCGCGAAAATGTAATTAACTTTCTTCAACTTTCTTGGCGACTCCTTTTACGAATAATATATCACATATGGTTTTTTTAAGCATCACAAGTAGTAAGTACAGTTAGTGGTATTTTCTAGAAAGTAGAGACAGGGCATTGACATTTGTAACTATCGAATACGTGACGTCCTGGTTGGATGACAATTGACTACCGCTACTCCCCCGCGTATCACACAAATGTCAAGATGCTGGTGTTTTTCGGATAATTACATGAAAGTGAAGGATGGTCAGCTTGGTGCATAATTGTGTGGATTTGTGTTTCTGTCTAATGGCTCTTCAGATCATGCGAGAAATAAGTAGGTTCAGAAAAAAGAAAATCTTAGATTTTGCACGTAAGTTCAAGTGATATAGTTGTTCTGAAGCAAGATTTTATTTGGCCTCAGAATACAAAGATGTATTGATTGCTATTTAGATAAGAAGGACAATAAATGTAGCAGTTAGAAACATACTGAATAAGTATCATTTGTAATTTCATCGTAAATCGTACCAGACTACCTGCCCTGGTATCACTATATACAAGTGCTATTATAATATCATTAAACTAACATTACTGCAAAATATTCCAGAGAAACCAGGGCCAATCATTGGTTTCTTTTTGTCTATGGCATAGGGCATCCTAAAAGATTGACAAGCGAGTCAGGCATATTTTGCCCAATTTCATGGTTTGCTGACCGCCTTGCCATGCTGTGGCATTGCGATTCCGAATCATTCTAATGCAGCGGTCAGTCGGTCACTCTGACTCATTCGCACTGTGAATCTCCGAATGAATCTCCAAGTGAATCGCACAGATTCAATCTGTAATGCATTAATGTTTATGGAAATTGGCGGCCTTATCATTTATAGGTGCAGATGCTGAGGATGCGGAGCCACCAAAGGAAGCAGGCGACTGTAAGGGATTGTGATTGGCAGCGTGGCACGGTTGAGGATTAATTCTTGCGAATGGACATCGCGGTAATCTGCGGCATGCCAATCAAGGTCTGCTTTTTAGCGATTGGAATTGATTCTCGGCAGAAACCAAAGTGGTATCAGATACATAGGTCCGGCTGGGCTCAGATGAGTTCTGCCCAATTCCTATGTGTGTGTCAATGCATAAATGCAGCGGATGGCCCAACCTGGATCTCTATATTGAATTCTGGGGCACGAAGTTGAAATTCAAACCGGGGGCTATCAATTTCGATTGCGAATGAAGTCTACATTCTGGTACGTAAGCTTGCATTGCTTTGACAGACCAGAACTCTCAGGATAAGATATTTCACTTGCGCGTGGAAAACCGCTTACATGTCGACATATTTCTTATTACTGAGAAGACTGAAGACGTCATTTTTAGCCTGGGATTGGGTGTCTATTCAACTCAAAGGTAGCCTAGAAACTTTCAGTTGCTTGGTTTCAGGTTTGCGGCTTGAATTTTGATTTAGCCCTGACAGGACCAGATCTGTATAGTGTTGCTGATTTAATGTTTGTATAATTAAATTTAATGTGCTAATTTGATTATCCCGTTAGAGGAGAAAAGGAAAAAAACAACTGGACATTTAGTTCGTGTACCAGTCATATATATATCCCTTACGTGATGAAATGACAGGAGGATAAAAGTAACTCTTTCCTGATTAGATGAGATTAGTAGCTATTTCAGTATCTCATCAGTCATCATATATTTCCTGCGGTGTCGTTATTATAATTATCTATTTTTAACTAAGGTGCATAATTGTTGCGGTCTGCCTTCCTTGCGGGATAACTATTTTTGCCCAAAGAGGAAGTCATTTTGAGTGAGCACTGCTGAGTGTATAAATTAAAGCCTACAGGTGTTCTTCCGCTGTGTGTTTGCTTAGTGCTCTGTATGCTCATTTCGAATGTCAATTTACGAGGCCACGAAGACACAGGTGACAGTTACAAGCTTTGCTTATATTGATAGACAGGTGCTGACATTCAACTCAAGGTCTTACTCCTACTCCTGTCTTTCTTTGTCATGAAATTGAAGAGTTTCTGTTGTTCCTGTTGCAACTTGGGTAGAGTTGTGAACTTGTCAGCATTTTTCATTTCTCATCAATAAGACAAGCAATTGTCGAATACTCAAAAGTGCTGTTATGAACAGGTTAAGTCGCTAAAGCGAACACTTGTGTCAACTTACATTTTGTACATACCAACTATGCAGTCCTAGTCCTTCTAAACACTGCACTACTATGTACACTTCGCTGAGTTTATGTAGGGTAATCAAAATCGACCTCGATTGCCTGAGATTGACCAATCAGAACATCCCATTATTGGTCACATGCTGACTGATGATAAATAACCACTGCTTGATAATCGACCTCGACGAATGTTCTGATCGAATGGGCATTTGGTTGGTCAATCAGAAAAAAGATTGTGTGGCCCCAGATAATTGGCATATCTGTGCAATATGGATCAAACAATTCCCTTCAGATTGCTATCTCTTCGTTGATTGGATTATTCTTGGTCTTAGTTGTCTGTGGTTCATTGTTTTCGTTCTTGAAGCTGAGATATCACTGGTTGAAAAACAATAGAATTTAATCCCGGAGCTGTCATCTCACTTAATTTAGCTGAGACACGGAGCATGATTAAAAGTCAACGCGCCATGTCATTTTTGTGATTTGTGTGTTTATTTTTTCCCTCCTAAATCACTGCGGCTTTTAATTAAGGATTATGGTACAAGAATTAACTCGTTATTAAATTGGTAATTAATTTGATCAATCACAATACGATGTTTCCAATCTGCGGAACATCTGGTCGTGGAAGCCGGGCGGGATTGTCATGCCTGGAGTGTTGTTTATGGACTCCGTTGGAGGCTGTGTGTCTTAGCCCACTACTCAAACGAAGGGGAGGACCGGCTCCACCACACACTGTAAACACACCATGGCCACTGGAGCTTGCATTCCACACTGCAGTGGTTTTCAGACTTTTTTCCCTCCTTTTCTCCTCCTTTTTTCTCTGGGTTTGTGGTTTTTTCCCATCATTTTTATGGCGTTCCAGCGTAATTGAGTTTTTTTTTGTTTTTCTTTTTTTCCTAGTGTTTTCTTCATTCGGCACAGTATGGTTATATCCGTTACGTAGGTTCGCTGTTGTGAGTTGCGTGTATGACACAGTTTGTCCTGATTATCTCCCTTTCACTTCGGTATCCCTCCAGGCGATCTTTGTCTAGGTACCTAGTAGCTGTGGTTGGGTCTTATTCTCTTCCTGTTATAGAATATATACAAACTCAACTCAAGATCGCAATTATATTACATTATTACATTTGACACAGATCTCAACTTCTTGTCCAAGTTCAGACTTATTTCAACATACAACAATATCCATAAATAACACCTAACTCGACTCAATATATCAACTACATATACGTATAACTATATTATTATGTGCAACCGTATCCATGAATGGCTTACACTTGTCTATCATTATCCAACCTCACTGACCGCAGCACCATGCGTTGTATTTTTCCCAGGCACTTGTTTGCGACTTCCACCTGTTATCTGACAGTAGCTGTTGTTTTCGTCTTGTTTACGTCCTGTTACGAGTTATAAATATTGCAAATTGGCCGCATGTCATGGCATTGTCATGCGCTTTCGGCAGGTGTATCATTGTGTTGCACAGTAGTGTGTCGCAGGAGTGTCACTGGTGCATGGGCAATCCGGCCAATAATATTAGTGGAAGTTGGAATGAGTGGAGCAATGAATTGTTCTGTGACACCTTGCATTGGCAATACTGCGGAACAATGGACAGCCCTTGCTAGTAATTGGATTCTTGGCCTACCAGGAGGCAACTGGATGGACCCAGATGTCAGTGGCACTTAGCACTAACATACTTGCGGACCTCTAGCTCATATCAATCCGCAGTTAGCAGGCAAACAATGGCCAACGGTTACTGACACTGCTCACTGACATGGGTTACTGACCAGCCGCTGACATCCGTCTGCATTGGTCATTCGAATTGGTCTCGGTTACTAACATCGGTCACTGACATCTGTCTCGGTGACTGATGC
Organism: Platynereis dumerilii; assembly: GCA_026936325.1. Classification (NCBI taxonomy): domain Eukaryota; kingdom Metazoa; phylum Annelida; class Polychaeta; order Phyllodocida; family Nereididae; genus Platynereis; species Platynereis dumerilii. Next base: position 37,998,739 of record JAPTHN010000005.1, read on the forward strand.
AGGTCAGTTGTTGACATACACTATAGGTTTCTAATAAAACTCTCTATTGATCACTTGAATGGGTCTCAATTACTGTTAGAATGAAGTATTGTGTCTTAAATTGGTCTCGGTTCCTGACATCGGTCACTGACATATGTCACTGATGTAATAAAAGCTCTATTGTTCTGACACCTAACGAAAGTCTCTATTGGTCACTTGGATTAGTCTCTGATCTCTGAATCTGTTACTGAATCTCTCAAAATGTCTCTCTGACTCTCTGAATCTCTCTTTGACCATTTGGCCTTATTCTCCTTCAGCAGTCAGTGCCAGTCACAGTGCCAGTCACAGGCGTTCATAGCGCTCACTTGGTTCAGACAGGTCATCTGTGTTTTGGCGCACCCTTCACCCTGATTGCTCGGCATGCTTTGCTAAGAATTGGAGCTGATTGCTGCAGCCTGCTCCAGATCTGTGAGCCGCAATCCATTCAGCCCTCGCAACCCCTGTCCGATGGCATTAGACCCCGACAAACGCAACCCTCATTGGCTTTTTGGGCTCCTCGGCTACCCTGCCTCATGGAATCACAGCCAATGAGCCCGCACAATCAGTAAGCACTCATGCAAGTTTGATTGTTCTCATATCGGACAGAGAAGCTCTATACTGCATGAGCTATGCCGTATGCCACATGAGCCAAGCATAACATTGAGACATTGTGCCATATTGGTAAAATGATCTTTTGTTATGCTATTAGAATGTAGATTTTGTGGGTTGCTGGGTCTTTGTGCATCAAGTATCCCTGTAGAATATGATTATTTGTAAGAGAATATGCATTCATGGATTGTAATTGAATTTTCCTCATAATTAAGTTATTTTCAACAATTCTTTCGTACTTTCCTCTTCTGTTGTCCTTTTCTAATAGCCCAAGTTTGGTGCTTATTATTTGTAGCAAGGTCGGATACACTCCCATTGTAGTACACAAAGTGCGTAGGAGATTTTCTTATGAGCTTGTCAAATCCATCATGGACCTTACGCAGAGCCTTAGGCAGTAAGCTGTCATGGCAAGTCCTTGGCAAGCATTTGGCCTCAGCAGCAGCAGCAGCAAGTCTTTGGCAGTTTTGGCAAGTGTTCGGGCGCTTATCATATTCAGGCCTATCTCTGAGGATTTGACATTATTCTATCAATTTCACATGCGTCATCCTGAGGAGGTTGGAGTGACGCGGGGTTAAGCATCGGGGCAACATGATTTGGTCTTCCACGGTCTTCTCCGGTCTTCTTCAGTCTTCTTGGGTCTTTCCGGGCTCTTGCATAGTCCTCCCAAGACAATACTCAGGACTCAGACGCGTCCTGTCATCTATCTTGTCATGCCAGACATCTTCATGTTAGTGGCCTACTCCCGGAGACCCTGACAGAGGCATTAATCAGGGAGCCCCTATCTGCCTAGTACTATCAGCATTGCCCCTCATCACATCACTGTCCCCTGCTCTTTTGCTCTTTGATGGGAAATTATCTCTCCCTACAGGACCTGGAGTCACCGTCAAGTCTGGAAGTTATGGACACCTACAGGCATTAGTCTCCTCACTTGACAGTTATTTACTATCCGAGCTTTATATGTCGTAATATCGGCTGTAATATCTGTGGTAATATGTCCGTTTGATGTTTTCAGCTAACATGTAAGCTTTGCAAAATGCGCTCATATCTTGCTGTTTATAATGATCCTGAATCAGAATATTTTTTTGCATCTTTATATTTTTTACGGAATTATACAAAGATATGACTTTATTGTACAGGGTACAGAGAAATCAACTGTTCATAATGATACAGAATTCCTTGTGTCCTATTTATGTGCTTCACTGTTATGCACACATTTACAATTCACCAGAAGAGTCTTTTTTCTTTTCGAGCACCCATAGAATTTGATAGAAACCTATCTTCTTGAAGGGTCTCATGCGAAATGCACATCGCGAAATGAGACTTGGGTGCATTTAGACGGAGACATCGAAGCACAAGGAAGTCTTCATCTCATATGTTGAAAGCAGTTCGCAGACAGACAGCCAGTCTTCCTTAATTTGACATTTAATTTGATGTCGTGATATTCTTTACGTTGACGTTGGTTTCTTCGGTTCTCTTCGCATCTCTGTGCGCCTCTTCAGGTCAAATGAAGCATATATAAGACGTGCACCAAAGAATTCTACTGAAGAATACGCTTTTGAAATGTGCCGTTTTGAAAAACCGGGAGATCCGAGAAAGTAATTTCAAGTTTTACTGATTGAAAGAGCTGTTGCTGCGAAATGTGGCATAAAACTTCAACAGTCACTTTAATGGTCTTTTCAAACATTTTCTTATCCTCAATTTTCTTTACGTAATGGACACCTTAGCTGGTGGTGCTTGTCATAGACTCCTGCCATAGACTCCTGTCTCATACTTTAACAGTGTGGTGCACTTATTGGACATTTGAAGTGTGATATATCAGCAGGCAGACGAGGTGTTGTAAAGGTATCATACTGAGCGGCTAATGGTTGGCGTTGTGTACCGAGCCACTGCAAAGGGGCTTTGCCACCGCTGCCGCAATCCGCAGCAATTTGCTCGTAAGCTGGGAAGGCACCTCTGCCGTTTGGAGGTGTGTATGCGCCATATAGTGTGGCACACTGTGGTGTGAGAACGAGTAAAAATACATCAGACGCAATACCCCAGCAACATGTTATTTCCATTTACAGACTGACTTTTATATATGCCAGTTCTTCTGGTTTGGTCATTACTGATATCTAGCTGAAGTCTTACTTAGGTCTTGCTGAGATCTAACTTGAGTCTTACTGATATCTTGCTCAAGTCTTGCCGAGATGTATTTCAATTCCTGGTGGGATCTAAGTAGACCTCTTGCCATCTGACCCATTTCTCTTTATTTTTATGCAAGGTTCTATCTTTTTTCTATATTTTATGCCAGGTTCAATCTTTGCTCTGTAATTGTATGAAAGGTTCTATCTTTTCTCTGATATTTTATGCCTAGTTCTATCTTTTCTCTTTATTTGTATGCGAGGTTCTATATATTCTCAGTAGCTGTATTCCTGTTTCTCCATTTTCTCCATTTATGTATGCAAGGTCCTACCTACTCTCTAATATGTATATTATAATATATGTACCAGGTTCTCTTTTATGCTAGGGTCTGCATTCGCTCAGTAAGTATTGCAGTGTATCTAAATGTAATTTAAAGGTAACTCGCTTACTTTCTGATTATTGGTAAGGCTTTTCTAGCACAACCATAGCGCAAAAAGCATTTCTTGTAGTTCTGCGAAAGTGCTTTTTTATGCTCGCATATCGCATGCCAAGGGCGCCGACTGTCCTGCCAAGGATCTATGGTGATTAACGTAAAGCATGGCGTGTAAGTCAGCCCGTGTAAATTGATAATGGGGAAAGAGCACAATGCTAATTGGTCGTACTAAATGATATATAATACGCCAAAAATATATAAAAGGAGAAACTCAGGTGCATGCAGGAGACATTAATTCTGTGGCGTTCCGAAGGGAAAAGGTAAACAAAGAAAATGGCCTTGTAATTGGAAGATACAGTGCAGTAAAAGCGAGGAACGCAATGCTACTAATTACGTTATCATTTCTGTTTACTGAGACACGGCTACCGTCTACCATTTTTCAGTGTCAAATGCTCTACGAAAGTGTATGCAATTAATTTGAGATGCAAGCATACGTAGGCTTCAGTCATATTTTCATATATTTATCACACTGTCCGAAAAGAGCCGAGTGCTGGTCGTTCTTTTTAATCAGGAGAAAGGATGCATATTCAGTAAGTCAGGAGTTTCAAGCTGCGGTTGCCTGATTTATTATTAGTTGCTTTTTTCTACTTAAACGGTAAGTGATTTTACATGGGTTGTCATGAAAATCGGCGTTTGTTATTTGACGATCCCCGATGTCGTTTTATGGCTCCGATAGTTCCCCACCATGCTCCTCGAACCCAGTTAGCCTTTTATGCCGAATTACTGTTTTATATGCGGGTGAAGTAGCAACGAGGGAGTGCTCATCGGAGTTGTTAAGCAGTACAAAGGCAGGGTCGTAATAGGAAACCATGGCATGATTATAGTGCGGCTGGAATGTTAGTGTGAGCTTCTGAGGCTGTATTACACTTTATTATGGACTGGCATACTATAAACGTCTAGTGCCTGAGTAGTGGAATCACTGGGAGGAGGGAATTTGATGTTTTTTAGGCCAGACTTCTTTAATTTTTAGCTTCTCGGATCGACCGAACCAGCAGATTTTCTGCCTATGACAAAATTATTTAGAATTTAACCATGATTTTTAGTGAGTTTATATTTTATTTTTTCGTCCTTCCGACAGACGCTTGCAAAACCTACTTAAATTGCATAGAGAAGATCCGAGAAGCTACAAATCAATTATGTCTGGCCTTAAGATGCGAAAGAGGCACGCCTTGTGTGGGAATGTTGCATTGATCGCACACGGGGTAACTCAGGGTGTTGTTCTGGGTGGCATGTCTAAGGTCTATCTAAACACTGCACTGTGAGCCTCCTCCACAAGGGTATCAGAGTCCTAGCAGTTTGTGGTGAGATCTCTTCAGTCTGTGGTGTCCCTCTGTCATCACTGGGCTGCAGCCTTTTCTGTTGTATTGAATTCCTTCTTTTTGATAATATGTCATTTCGTGCCTGGAAGGGGGCGGGTTGGTCTAGTGGTAGCGTGCTGGACTGCCAATCGCTGGGTCAAGGGTTCGAATCCAGCTCTTGCTGGGTCACCTGGGCCTATGTTGGATGACTGTTTCAATCATCCTTCGCCTCATTGCTGTGTCCTCCTCCTGTCCTAATTAGCCTACCAAGTGCTTAACTACAGGACATAAAGCCCCAATCATCCATCCACAGGACATAAAGCCCCAATCATCCATCTACCAATTTCGTGCCTGGAATCCGCGACTGTCCACATTGACTCATTATTCGTATTGTCACACCTTTACCTTCGTCTTAAGATGCTGTCTTTAGATGTGCACAATTATCTTACACATGCATACAATCGTTCTTGTATATATTCTATTCAACTAGCAATCCCATGGAAAGGATGTCAGGTGACAGTAGGGAAAAAGGGATAGATAGATAGATAGATAGATAGATAGATAGATAGATAGATAGATAGATAGATAGATAGATAGATAGATAGATAGATAGATAGATAGATAGATATGGTCAGTGCAACCCTCTAAGCCCAGTTCTGGGCGCTCACGAGGGTTGATTGATGAGATGGAGGAGAGAGTGGGAGTCCTCAACATGTTACATTTACCAAAGTTAATGAAGAACCAAATTCAGGAGTTATACCCCTTTCATGAACTTGTTGTTCCATTGAATATTCTGTGGTTTTTATCTATCTTTTTTTTTCTCTGCCTTAGCTTGAACCTTATCTCATTTGCCAGTCTGTGAAAAATGGCATTTTAATGCTTCAAAAATGATATACTTTTTGTTCGTATGATACATCATAAACTCTTTTGAGTGTGAAGAAGTGCTGGCGACACTCCCTAATGATCTAATTAGACCCAACTAATGATACACGAAAGTATGACGGCTGGAATAACAAAGCAGATATGTGACAATTATGAAGGCTCGGAAGTCTGAGACATCATCTTAGACTTCGCCTTGAATGTAAATAGGAAATGTAAGAGGTGCTAGTATTCCGCCTTGATACATTGCTTCCATTATTGGAGGTTGATTGTATCGCCAAGACTCATAATCAGCGGAAATAACAATAATTTAACACCTAGGGGAATATCAATGGGAAAAGATCAAAGTGGCCTCGGCCGGTGATGAATGTGACGCTCGCCGTGATATTATTTAGTTTTAATGCCAGACTTATTATGTCGTACATCATATCCCACGGGGTGTTTTTCAGGCTGCGGCAACCCGCCGGGCATCCGCCGATGGGAGATTTATGTCTGGAGACTGGCCAAGGTTTAAATCGTTGCCTGCTCTGTCGGGGGTCTGCCTTGAAGTGAATGCTGTTCGATGCGAGGTTCGGTGCTGGATCCAATGCGAGATAAAAAGCTTGTCATGATGGTTGTGTTTTATAGTAGCAATGGAAATCGGAAATCCATGGATTTTCATTAAAGGCCGGAGGACGGTAACAGTAAAAATGCCTTTTGGGAGGCAATAATGGCAAGCAGGGAGGGCGGCCGAGGGCCTAGTAGTGACAGAGTGACCTAGAGATAGGGCTCATTAATAGGCTGGACCAAGACTTGGGTGGGGTCTCTGTCTGTCAATGGTGCTTTACGGCCAGGGTGGCTCTCCAATACTGCTGTGCCAAGGCAAATATGGATGATAGCCAACATAGAATGATAAGAAAGGTTTCTGTGTAGATACTTCAGATCTAGTAGGACCTCTCTACTGAGTCTACATGGTCTGCATTGTCCTTTGATTGCAGTGACCTGTAAAAGGGTCCGGCCAATGTGGAATATGAACCACTTTCATCCTTTTTTGGTGCTATTTCTCTACAATTCAACCAGTATTCGTGTCCATATTTGGCGCTGAGTATACGACTCTTCAAAGCAAAATTCTCCTCTTTTCAGCATTATTCACAGTGAATCCAAAGTTTTTTATTGTATTTTGGTGGCATTATCTTCATTATCTTTGCCACTTAGTTCCAAATATCTGTGGTATTAACACCGTATTATGTGGCATTTGCTGAATTTATGCTGATAAATTTTTACGATTAAAAAACAGACACCTTTTTTAGTTAATTGAGAACGCCTACTATGTTTCTAATCAAAACTGTGCTGGGTTAAACCGATTACTTGGTGAAACCGCTCAACCAAAATTGGATGAAATTTGATCAGAAATTGTATTATCCTGACACTTTGTTTGATTCATTTGAAAGTGCACCAAGAGTTCGTATTAATTCTGTCTCCCTGTGTTTGATTTCCCACCTGTTCAGAGAAAGTTTCGTTAATTTTGGTGTTTTCTGACAAGCCCAACACCAAAACAATTCAGAGAATTAAGAAATATTTTGGCATTTAGACTGCTGCGGCAGTAAGTCGATAACTTCTGTGGCTTTTTTCGTGCTTTCGATGTTGGCGGTATGATGCATTGCCAGTATATAACTCATGTAATCTACGTAAAAGGTTGCTGGCAAGACCTTGTCATAGCTCTATACAGCTCAGTCGATGTGGCCCCCTGTGCTCCTTACTTGGCAATACATTCAAATCGAGCTCACGGTACTCCCAAAGCAACAGGATGTTAGCCGAATACATCAGCAGATACATCAGCAGATACATCAGCAGATACATCAGGAGATACGTCAACAGATACATCAGAAGATGCATTATACGAAGTATGAGCTCTTCAGCAGCTCCTAGCCGACTCCCAAAGCAACAGGATGTTAACCGAATACATCGGGAGATACATAAAAAGATACAGCAGAAGATACATCAAGAGCTACATCAGGAGATACATCATTCAAAGTATGAGCTCCATAGCAGCTCCCGGCCGACACCCACCCGACTTGTCGCACTGGCTTTGTGGAATCCTATGCATTAATGGCATTTATGTTGGCAATTTAAGGATTTTTCATCTTCTACTCAAACAGGCAGAGAATGCTGGGGACTGAGGAATAAGGCTAAAATAATTACAGCTGGCTGCTGCTGGCATTAACAGGCTTAAGAAGCAATCCTAGGTATTAACTAGGGAGGTTTTGGTCTTTTTCTTTTTATCTTCTCCTTTTGAAAAAAAAGAAGATGGTATATGATGAGTCATGGTTTATGCCTGAGATAAACTTAAGCTCTTTGATATTTAGTTTAAGGAGGACTTAGCCTTTGCCATCCTGCTACACTCTAAAAAATTTCAGACAAAATTGGTTTTTTAGATTCAAAATGGTTTTTTGAAAAACCAAATTTCAATGCAAAAAACCAACATGGATTTTTTTAAAAATCCATGTTGGTTTTGCATTGAAATTTGGTTTTTCAAAAAACCATTTTGAATCTAAAAAACCAATTTTGTCCCGACATTTTTCAGAGTGTATGCATTGCCTTATGGATATGAGCTGATTTCTGACTTTTATGGGTTTGCTGGGAGCACATGATGCCCTTATAGAAAAAAGAATTTATCTAGCCTGGCACAACTGTCATATATATTCCCTGAATTTCTTTTTTTTTCTTGATTGTGTTTGACATAACAATAAAAAAGGAGCCTAGGTATCCTGGAGGTATCCAGGAGGTATCCTGGGGCTATCCCTGGGCAGCAGCAATAAACATGAGCTTAATGTCTTTATATGCATTTTTATTGGACATGGTCCTTATGGTGGCATCGCGTGTCTAAAGGATTAACCGTGGGCTTGGTTATTGGATAATACACATGATGTCGTAGTATCTGCAATATCTTTTATCGCTGTCAGCCTGTCCTTCGATAATGATTGACAATCTCCTTCCAAGGGAACTGATTTCAACGAATCAGCGGATCCTTTTAAGTCATTTTCCCCTCCTTGTTTGAATGCCGATTATCTGAAGCCGTCATTGACTTGTCAATTCATTTACTCTTTGACGAAGGACGACCGCCCTTAACTTCAGTCAAGTTAATGAGCTGATTTGTCTTTGTATTGAATACCATTGATCTGAAATGAGTGATCTTGAAACAACTATCTTGAATCTAACTGAGTGAGATTTATCATAAATGGCAATCTAATACATGGCCTTGTAGTAACTTGTACATACATCATTTGGTTGTGCTTCGACTTTAGCGATGATATCATTTTCGAGTTTAAAAAGGCGCTACTTGCCAGCAAAATGATTGCTATGGCTGCATGTAAATGTATTGATTCTTCAAGTGATTCAAACATTTTGGTATCTGTTTAAGTATGAAGTTTTAAGTTCTTCATAAATAAAGTTTGAATGTAATTCCTCTTTGTTAATAAGCACCTAGTTGACAATGGCTGCCACTGGACATTCACTAATATATCCAGTAGGTTACTCTGGACAGCAGTGGACGTACTGTCCGCCGCAGTAGGGAGGAAAGTAAAATACACACAGTGAGAGTTGACCAATGTGGTGGACAGGAGATCTTGCATATGTACTGTATGCATTCGCTGGAGACCCAGAGACACGGAGAGACATCAAGAGAGACCCTGGGAGAGACAGTGAAAGTGGGGACATCCTATATCCAATATCGAGTGACCCGCAGTCGGGGATTGGAGTCGGGGATTTGCGCATTGGAGCTTTGCTAATGCAGAAGACATCCATGGAATTCCATGCTATGTGCTTGTCAGGCTATGCCTTGCTTGCTGGTGCCGCATAGCTTGCTGGTCCTTGCATTGCTGGTCCAGCTTGTCAAGCTATACTGGGTCAGTTGTCTGTCAGGTATATAAAGTTGCATGACAGCCCTGCAGTGTCCAGAACTGTGTCCTCCATGAACCTGGCAACCTAGCTACATAGGATTCTTGACCAAGTCGCCATTTCCTGGCCCCGCCATAGCAGGAAATGACAGAGCTTCTATCATAAGCTTTTCCCATGAGCCGTGCTCTTCTCCGTGTGGTCTCGGCCTCTTCTCTTCGAGCGCTGCGAAACTTCCTAGTAATTTGTACGTTCCTTTGCAAACTGCAGCAAATATTTCATCAAGAAAAGGTTTAGCAGTACACAACCACAACTTCATTGAAGCTGAACAGTTTTGCTCTGACAAGCTCAGCATTTTAACAGATATTGTGGTTTTCACAAGGCTTCTGATCAGCAATAATTTCCTAAACTTGGCGTAAATCTTACCCAAGATTTTGTCAGTGGTCTCTTCGTGTTTGGCCGTGTCTAACGTTCCTTGGCCATCCTCTTGGGTAAGCTCCTTGGACGTCTTGCACTCTCCACTTGTTGTTCAGTGCATGCCATACTACAAGAGTGCAACTTACCGCATGGCCACCTTCGAAGAAAAAGACGGATTAGATCGTATGACAGAAGAACTAAAGGACGGCTCTTCAGTTTTTACTACTTCTTGGCCAGATTTTCTGCTGAAGTTAGACAAGATTCTATGCAGACGTTGGCTTAAATTTAATCTCAGAGACTTTCCGAATGTTTTGGAAAAAAATCCCAATGCCCTTTCTGACCAGATTAATTAAATATATATATATATAGTATATACTGAACTCATTTCCTCTTGCAACTTTGACGCTGCAAGTGTGTGACCTTTCTGTATTGCGTATAACTTAGGATTAAGTATTTATGGCGCTACATCATACAGTTGATGCTAGAAATTGCTGAATGTTGTACTTGAGATTGTGAAGATGCTGAACACTACAATTTGTGAAGTCGACCCTAGCGTCTATGTAAAGGTTATCGTCAAAAGTGAAGTTGATCTGCTTTTGGTGTTTACTCTTACTCCCAGCCATACCATTTGTATACCATTGCAAATAATTTCATGCACTGCCTGCTGAATACTGCATGGAGCCTGAATCATACTGAACCAGTAGCCTGATGTGGTGGCCTACATTTCTGTTGGAGCTGCAGCACTGGTAGCTGATGTTTGTGGCAGCCAATGTGGGTCACCAGTGCTTACTCACCAATGAATCACTCTCTGCAAGTAATTGAAAGGCACAACTGCTCATTTTTCTTAATAGATAATGCTGCAAGAATTCAGATGGAGCTTTCACTGTGTTCACCATGGTGTCAATTGCTGTGGCAATGCTGTGCATGATATTCTAAAGAAGGGATAAAAGGTCTCCTTATGGATTGGTTGTTAGTGTGCTAAAACTACAAAATGCGTCCAAATGAGTCCAAATATGTGCTTGCAGTGGGCCTAACCAGTGGCAGATCAAGGCATGGTGATCTTCGGGAGCACGGACCTGTTTTAACATTCACGGGCACGCGTCTTCGCATTTTTCTTCAACACAATTTATCTTTGGTCTTTTGGACTTTCTTTTTATAGGCAAAGGGGGGACCTAAGGCTAGGTCCCTCCTGGATCCGCCTCTGGCACTAACTGTGTTATTCCTGTCTTATTAGTCACTTTCTCTTATATGAGGACTTAGTCACTGTTTAGCTACATATTAGCATTTTCTATCCCATTGGTTGCATTTGATTCTGATTCTCGAGGTCCAATTGGCAAGACCAATACAACCTTTATTGCATTGGTGAGAAAAACCCATAACTTGTTTGCATGTTAAAGCTCCAGCGTCTTACCCGAATGTTAGTCACTATGTTTGAGTCATTTTACTTTAGTATTCATGATGTTAGGAGTCCTCTGGTTCTCATTGGTCAGATTGTGGGGCACTGGATCAGTTGGTCATCCCTGGATAAGACTTTGATTCATTGGGAATCACAAGAACTAAAAAGGGATGCAGAGGATGCGGAGAACCCGGAAGAAACTAGGTTGCAGGGCAATGTGAAATCTATGACGTGATTTCAGAACTCCACTGGCATATTCTATGAAATATGTCTTATAAAAGAACTTTTAAAGCATACCTTAAAGAATGTTAAACACCTCTGTCGAAGGAAACGAAACAAATTCTTGAGGACGTAGTGGAACCCAAAATTACTGGGACGACGAAAGGACATTGCTCCAACACGACATAGTTTCCAAGTTTTAGACCTAAGGACACTGAGGTGACCTAGTTGACCACAAGAACTCTGTGACCTTACAGAACCAGGAGTGACCTGCATGTAATTACCCAGAAGGACCCAGCAGGACATGGCAGGAGCTAGTAAGACTTAGAGGGACCTAGAAAGAGCTGAAAAGAGCTGGGGAGCATCACTGAGCATATAGGACCAAGATTGGTGACACATCCTTTGGAGATTTTCTCTAGCTGCTGCATAGGAATCTCTCTTGATGAAATGTGCCTGTTGCAATTGCTTCGCTGCTCATGCTCTGGACCTGATGCTCTGGATCTGATGCTCTCTATGCTCTTGTGTTGCCCCTGATGCTCCTGTGTAGCTCCTGTGTTGCTCCTATGTGCTCTGGTGTGTTGCTGGCCTGGTGTGTGTGCTGTCTCTTCATCTGCTGGTCTTATTACTATCTGAGCTTCTGGTCTCCATACATGCATGGCAATTGGGTCCTCCCTGCCACTGGGCCATCTATTAATATCTCTGGGCCAAACAGCATCAACCTCTAGCAAACCTTTAGCAAACCTTTGGCAAACCCTTGGTAAACCTTTAGCAATTGCCTGCTCTGCTCTATGCCATATTGGCCTTTATCAATGGCACAACAAAGTGCTTTATCCTATGTGTTAACATGTGTGCTCCAGTGATGGTTTGAAGGCGGCACGACTGTCAATAATCTGGTGGTTCTACCAGCATATCTATAGGCTTTTTCGGCTAACCACAGTTATTCATCTGTGGTTTGGTGTTGGTGTATGGTAGAAAACTGCTCTCTTTTACAGTTGTTTATTTTATTGGCCTTTTTCAACTGATTGCTTAGAATTTTGCCAGTCATAAGAAAAGGAGCACGAATTTTTGGTCAGGCGTGAAAAAACTTGGAAAAATACTAAAATGTGACATTTCACTCTGCGAAGTTTATGTTGTGGATGATGAGAATTCAGTTATAAGCTCAAAATAGTACTGTCAATACCGATATTGGTGCCGTCTAGCTCAATATTATACTCAAATAAATGTACCCATTGCAATCTGGAAAGTGTTTTCTGGAAACAGTCTTCTGGAAACGAACGGTCTTCCGGACACGAAGCAACTTGGTCAGATTTCTTAACATAATCTTCTTTAGATGAGACAATTATGAAAAAGAAACGACCGGAATGTGCCCAGACTGCTATAGTGTGGATTAGATTTTTTTCGCCATGCCGTTTTCAAATTTTCTCAGGAACAGTTGTTATCCAATGTTAGAATCGGACGGAGTCGTACCTGTCATATTAAAATTTAAAAAGAGACAAGTAAGACAAATGGGAGTGGGATGATCATGGATGTCTTCTGTCTGCATAGAGCTGACACTTTGTTATAAGTTCCAAACTTGTAAAGTTTTTACTTGTCTGAGATGACAGAGTGGGGCTTTGCGATTTTTTCGGAGTTGAAGTGTACACTTCTTTTTTGGATAGGATTGTATCCGACCGAGCCAAGGTGAATGTATTTTGAGTCACTCGAAGTCATATTTATGACGAGGTATTGGAAGATGGCACAGAGACTCCAGATGTTTTGCCTACGAGATGGGAATGTGTCAAACCTCTGCGATACTTCAAAAATAATTTTGAGTCAAACTAACAAGACACTAATTCTTCTGAAATCGAGATCTCACAGGATGGAAACGCTCCTTTTGATGATATGACAAGACTCCTGTATGTGGTGTGCAAAGAGATTCACTGTGGTGCAAATAGCTTCACAGTGGTGCGGTTGGAACTCATGGTGGTGTAGCGCCCAAGCATAGCAGTGTGACGCGAGAGATTGTTGCTGGGGGAAATGATGTTTTTTTTTGGTACTTTTTTGCCATTTTTTATTCGCACTGAGAATACATGGGTCCTGCAGTCACTTATGGTGCGTTAAACCTGTAGTCAGCGCCCAGACAACTTCATATCTATGGGATTGTAGTTTGCAAGGCACATTAAACCCCATAGAACTGCCTTGGGTGCTGTGCCAGTGGACCATATGTACCATCCTCTCTTCAAACGGAGTGAAAGAATGCTTCGTCTCTGTCTTCTGTAGCATGGTGCATCTGGGCATGAAAGTTCTGCCAAGTGCAGCGAAGTCAATCTGGGCTACAAACTTTGTATATATAGTCAGTATAGTCTATAGAGTGTAGACGTCAATCAGTATTGCAGATTTCCTATTGAATGAAGTCAACAGCATCAGAAGAAGAAATTTAGTTTTCCACAGCCTCCGAAAGCATCATTGTGAAATTAAGTATACGTCAGTATGAGTGTGTTTGACTTTTGTTTGCTGCGTTCTGGATTCAATTCTAAGGGAATATGAGTGTTTAAATTTATTTGTACGCTTTACCTGTCATTTTAGTTCCTCCGAGTGAAAATATGATTTAACCTTCCTCAATCAGTTTTATAATTTCTGAACTGAATACATAATCGGTTATCATAATATAGGTAGTTGTAATCATTGAAATGTTGTGTATACCTGTAAACAAACTTGAATACATCTATTCACTCCTTCTGTAGTATACAATTTCCACTGAATATCTGAGGACAATCACTAATAGTGTTGTTGTAGATTTTGCACAGAATGTATGAGTTGGATATGCAAAGCTACCATCAGAATTGCTAATGGTCTGCATTACCCTGCAAGATATGCACAGTTCAATCTTTCTGGTTTTACTATTTTTGGTGCTGCGTTGATACAATGTACTAGCTATAGGAGCAGCACAGCCTTGGCAAAGAGAGGTTGCACTTGTCATATTCTTGCGATTACACTGTTTGATACAATGCGCACTACACTGCATGTTTTCGCAAAAAGGTATTCTGTACAGTGTACAGTATTCCCCTTAGAGGATGTTAGTTCGGAATAGTTCCACAGTCCGAGAAGTAATTTTTGTCACGACTTCTATCAAATTATTTTATTGAAGTGCCTCACATTGAGCCAATATCTGCTTATTATTGTCATCCTTCATCATTATTGATTGATGAACATTGATATGAGAGAACATCATTGATATAAAGAATAACAATAAGATATGTCATACTTCATCAAATGTATTGTAGTAGATGTAATATACAGATTGACTGGTATGATTGAAGAGGGTCTTTAAGTATTGACTTCATAAAAGTCACCAATTCGCAAAGAAGCACGAAAGTACTTCAGAATAGTACATATGTACGATACAGTATCTTAAGGAGTTGTCCTGTCTCTAAATCCTTGGAACATTGACAAGGAGTTGGATAAGAACATTAGCGAGACAAGATTACCAAGGACAGGAGGTGCCAATACGTTGTCGTATTGCCAATATCTTACATCTAATGCCTTGTTAGTTGCAAGCAACTACTCGGTGGCCAAGTGGTAATTCAAAAGTCCCTGGCATTTTCTGGTGGTTTTGCTCAAGGTCTTCGCCACTAGAGTGGTTAAGATTGCAATTTGAAGATACTGAATAACATATCATAAACACGCCCTTTAAAAACAAGTAGCTAACATTTTAAAAGTGTCCTTTCAGAGTATAGACCATAAATAGCTATTAATTTTAAAATGGCTTTCAAAGGATTATTTTAAGTATAGATGGAGCCATGGGTAAAGTGGCCATTTCAAATATAGATGGAGCCACATGTACCTGCTAACGGTTTCAAAATGACATTATAATTTATTATACTTCATGGCAGAATGATTAAACATTTTGATAAAATTGGATGTCCATTGTGTCGATATAAATGTTTAAAGAACATCTCACGATGAAAAGATATAATGAAGGGTACATGTTTTGACTCGGATTCTTGTTTCTCTGTCTCTTCATTTTCATCTAAGAAATATGTTGACAAGAACCTGACACGGGGAGCTGCACTCCAATACTTACCTAATACCTATTTACGTATTTGCCTTGTAATAATGATCATCGCTGTGTAATTGCTTGTTTTCTCTTCGCTAATAAATGCCTTGATACATTCATTGCAGTGCCTGGCTGCTGCTGCTGTCACAACTGCCAAGGTCACTTAACATATAAATATCTGGATCCAAGCACATTGCACTGTGTTCTTGGCATTATTGGGAATGGCATCTACAAAGGTCAATGACCTCTGCAAGGCCTTTTTCAGCTCTTATTCTCAGTAAGGTTTTTTCCCTGTCTGTTGAGCAAATTGCATCTAAATAAAAGAACAGTTGAAGTGTCGCCAGTCCGCCCCTGAGTAGATAGAGACATAGATACAGGTGCTTCATGTGCCATTTGATTTCAAGAGACATATAAATTAGGCGATAGGCCTATCTTTTGACGTTGATTATGACTGCCACATGGCACCAATGTGCGATAATACGATACTATGAAATAATTTGACATGCTCTGAGGACATAGGTCCAATGCTATAAACATGATAAATGATATTTATAACAATACTTTAGATCAACTTACACCGTCCACCCTGAGACCGCCATAAAAATGTCCTTGCATGTATATTCATCCATCATATCAAAATGTAGGTCACAGAGTACTCATCTCCGCAATCGGAAGGCGGAGATATGAATCTTTGGAGTGCAGAAATATCCCAGGGGTGGGGATACATGAGATGATGATGCAGATTGGAAGAGATGGCCATGCATGGCAAGATGGCGATGTCCGCGATGACAAGAGATATCGCGACATATCTGTTAACGTCAGGAGATAATCAATCTTGTGGAGGACGGCCATTGTACATGTTGTGAGGATGCTTCATACTGATGGTATGGCATTGGCATATATGTGTTTGCTTCAAGCTAAATAAATGAGAATTATCAGTTACAAGTCCATCACACAAGTTCATAACTCTTTCTTGCAAGACTTATGATGATTCCTCCAGAAATTAGCCAATTGCTTATTTGGCAAGGGTCTTCGTAAACAGTGATACGCCTCGAGATGAGCTTTTTTGGATTATAATTTAGACCTGAAGTACTAAGTACTTTTTAAACAATCTTAGTATTCAAAATCGGATGACGGATACGACAATTTTAATGGCACTATATTTTGTCTCAAAAGTGACTGATTTTCATCATTCGCAATCCAAATGTCCTTACTGTTCAACTTTGTGCAATGCTCTCCCAACTATACCGCTATATGCATCATCATAATGTAAAACGTGTCTGCCACAGACGTATAAAAACGTGCTTTTGTCATGTTTACGAATATCTCCACACATATGAATGTAGGAGTGTCGGTACAGAATGAATGTACTCAGGTGTAAATACATTATCTTGTTTATTTACGGTGCAACGTAAAGATAAACCTTCAACAAACATACAAAAAACATCTCAAAGACTGAAGATCGATACGAGACACATTTCTAGTGCAATGCTTGCGAATTGTAGATTGCAGATTGCACATTATGGAGTTTTGCAGATTCTGAGGCAATCAAAAGAGAATTAAAAGGATCCTTTATAGCAGATGAAACGTCTTTCTTATATGAAAGAGGGCCATAGAATTGCTACATGGTCATATCATACAAGATCTGCGTGCCGGAAAACATTTGTGGGAATGTGCCGATTCAATGCGGCCATTCCTATGCATGGGCCTTCTATAAAGAATATCATCCTGAAGACCTGAACATGTCACAAAGCAGTTATCTCAACATGTGATATTTTGCCCTCTTTGCAGTCCATGATATCGGCCTACATCTACTGACAGAAATATCACTAGAATATCACTGAAACATCACACTAAGAACATGTCACAAAACATGAATCTCAACATGTGATACTCCAGCCCCTTTACCTTCCATGATATCGGCCTATACCTACTGACTGAAATATCACAAAAATATCAACGAAATATTGGCCGCCAATGGCCCAAATGAGTGAAATTAGCTTTACGAATTGGACATATGACTTGATGAATTAGTAAATGAAGATAAAAAGAAAGAACAATATCGGAAACATATGTTCTATAATCAAGGAGTAGCCTTATACATTCAACAAAAACAATAATAAACGGGAAAACAATGCAACAACGATGTGGTATATATGTATGAATATAACAATACTTGTCACTGTCGATTACTGTCCTGTGTTTTTCAGCAAGTTGACCTGGTTGTAAGTGAAACTGGAAAAGCTGAGAACAGGGCCCTGTGCGGGTAGTGCAGAGTCCCCGGTTCACTTAAAATGTCTGTGAGAAGCCGGAAATATCCCCAACGCATTTTATTGGTGTCTGCTTTCCATCCCGTCTTCCCTTGAGGCCCCAGATTGATTTCAGGCCCACAGTCATCCACTGGATGTTGGTGAAGACATTCTGAAGTGTTTCTCCACTTCCTTCGATCCCTTCTATTTCCCACTGTAGCGGAAGAATTGCGCTTCTTCACTACATTGTGTCTTCTGAATCAGACTTTGTATTTAAATTTTCGCATCATATCGAGATTTCGCATTATATCAAGATTTCCATATCATGTTTCGTCAGTTGCGTTACTTGCCACATTTGTAGGCAATTTTATGATTACCCATCTTCAGTATATCTCGCATTTCATTTTCTGAAAGACTGCTAGACAGACATATCTGTACTTATAAACTAAAAAGTTTATTCATGGTTTGAAGGCACGCATTAAAACACTTGATTCAGTATAAATATACTCTGTTGAAGAAGTTAGGATATTTATCAAAGTACATTCTTTTCATTGTCAGGCATGAGAGAGGGTTCAGAGCGGTCACCCAGAATAAAATTTAAATCGTGAATTCCCGTTTATCATTTGTATGACACTTTTCCTTTAGTAGCCTACTGTAAATTTATCTTCTGTGGTGTCCGAATAGAATCCTACCGTTCTGCCGTTGCTTAAGCAGATGTATGAATCTATTTTAGGCAAATCGCGGAATATTTACATGAATAGATCTTCTGGCTTCATGAACTATTTCCTTCTATGGTAATTGTGTTTGATGACAATAATCCACCTTTATACCTATTCTCTGCTTTTGTATACTTGTATTTGTGTTTGGCATCAATTCTGTGTGGATGAACACTATTGAACAGATTGCTGTGCCATATATATGACATCCTTTGAAGCTAGAAGCCATAGTAAGAATGTCACTTGTAACTTACATATTGTGCAGGAATATGGAGACCACACAGGTGCATTGACTCCTCTCTGAGCTGGGTATTATAGAAATATTCTCTCACACTGTATGGTACATTGTAAGGCATACTGTGAGACAGATATGTCATACTATGACACAATTACATGATACTGAGACATGTATAGCATGTATATAATCCTGTGTATCTCTTTTCATTCTGGTTGAATTATACAGCTAAGTGCAACATTGATACATGTACATGTGTCAAACTCAATACTAAGCTGCTTGGTGAATATGTTGCCTTCTGACATACCTTTCCTTTGAAGGCAGATTGGTGATGTACGTCATTTCTTGTACATATCTCATACTGTATTTTTGTGTAGCAGTGACATGCAGCCTTTCGTATTACTTTAGTATCGTGCCCTAAAGGAAACAATCGGAGTCTTTCGCTGCCATTCTTGAAGGCAGATTGACGAAATATGTCTTATTGTCACTTCTCATTCATATTCAAACCCTGTTTCTGTAGCCTTTGGTGTTTCTCTAAAGGAAACTGAAACATTTTGTATCCGTATCTGGACACCATGCAAAGAGTATACATATATGGGTATGTTGGTGAATACGGTGTCTTCCGTCCAATTTGAAAGGAGACCTATGAAATATGTGCCATATCCATGTAGCATGCATAATTTACAGTCTATATCTGAATGACATGGTTCACATGTCTGAGCCATGTTACGCTGTTCCATTGATGTTCGCATGAAATATGTTAGTTTTATTCTGTGTAGTTTTTCGTCATTGATACAATATTTATAGAAAATGTGTGATATATCATATACAAAAATAAACATGCATTTTTATCTCTTGATGTTGGGATAACTACCCTTTGGTATCTTCTGTATGGTTATAGCCACCTTGTTATGGAGACCTGTAACATTGATGTCTATACAAAGCCACTCTGCTGAATGTTGAATTTTGCATCTCACTTTCTCACCTCTGATGTTTAGAGCATCAATATCATACAAACATTCAAGCAACATACGGTTGTACGAATTCCATTCACATGTCTATTTGCACATGCTGCACATACCAACCTGTTGTTGTTTGCGAGTGGCGAATGTAGGTTACGTTCGATCGACCAAAAAAAGAAGTATTCTAAAGGAAGCAGTGGGAGTCCACTCTAAAAAATCTCGGGACAAAATTGGTTTTTTAGATTCAAAATGGTTTTTTGAAAAACCAAATTTCGATGCAAAAAACCAACATGGATTTTTTAAAAAATCCATGTTGGTTTTGCATTGAAATTTGGTTTTTCAAAAAACCATTTTGAATCTAAAAAACCAATTTTGTCTGAAATTTTTTAGAGTGCGAAGAGCCAAACCCACTTGTGTATCGGCATACATTCAACCTCAGGCGTATGCAAAGTGATGATAAAGAATACAAGACCCTGCAAGCTAATGCTAAGCAACTTTGCATCGGTTAATTTAACAAACATAGGGTTGTTCCTCTGTGCAAATATTGCTATGTTGGTTCAACAGGTGTGGACGGTGGAACAGTATTTCCACTTGCGAATGTCATCTCTTGTTTCCGAAGTATTTACACGAAACGGTGACATGACTGTTGCACTGTTGCAGCATAATGGCATATTCATCTATTGATAGATGTATTGTTGAAACCCATATAGTCTTTGTTTGTGATTTTGAATCTGATGTATTTTAGTGTTGCTTCTGTTAAAATCTGGCTTAAATCAGTACTGTTTGAAAAATACAGTCTATTACTTTATGTCTTTTATTGTGAATAGATACATGATTGTAAATAGCTTAACCTTAATTTCCAATAGATTGGAAACATTATTCTAAATCTCTTTCTACTCTAAACGGTCTTTAGCGATGGAACAATTAACCGTTGCATGGGTTTGAAATCTGATGAATAATTCATCAGTTCTAATGGCAGATCACAGATATGTGTGGCTTAATTGTAGCCTGAAACAGTAGCTGTGACGACGAGCTGAAATATCGCTTCTGTTGACGTCGCATTGGCGTCTCGATGGATCGCCATCAATTTATCAAATTCTACAAGCTACGGTGACAGTCGGATTGTCAAATCTAGAAATGCTGTCAGGTTATATTCTCTGTTGGAGTTAGAGATTCTTTACAGAAGTCCCCAGCTATTATTACAGAAGTCCCCTGCTATTATGATATGTGATCTGTTGAAAATCTAATATAGGGAGGTCTGGAACATTGTCTGATATGTGTAGAATCCAATTTAGTTTCTAACTGCATTTGCTCTGTACTTTTTGTTGTGTGTAGGCGTCCATGTCAACTAATTGAATTAATTTTAATCGAATTTGGATGACTGTCATTTTCAATTAGTGGAATTTAATTTCCATAATCATGACATTTTCATCCGATTAGTATTTAATGCAAGACTAATGTTAAAAAGTGCGTTGACAGCATTTTTTGCACGAAATAGTGGGAAAAAGTATTCTACCTAATCTCTTTGCGTTACAATTTATGGTGTTTCGTAAAAAGTTTCCTGGGTCTCATTGACGGTTTTAATATTCAGGAATTAAATTCACCCAAATGCAGGATGTTTCTTAGTTTTAGTTTACTTCAAATACTTTAGTCTATGGATAGGTAAATTTAGTTGTGTAGATCGTATCTGCTTAGAGAAAGATTATATTAGGGCATTGAATCATTGATATACATGAAGGTAAAAAGCCTTGTTTCAACCAAACAATCTTGAAACTGTTTTTGCATGTCTGTGAATTGAATTTGATTATTCATTCATTAGTTGATGTTATAATAGCTAATTGCCTTGGACATGTTGAATTTAGTTTTATGCATTTTACTGAATATTCTTTCATTATCTTTTCAGGTAAGAATGATCCCCAGATGTTACATGAATTTACTGTTGCCAGAGTTGGGTTGCTCCCCGGAGGTAATGTCCACATGTTTTATTCACTCGTCTTTTGAATAGAAAGGTTGTAAAAAGATGCCGAAGGGTATGAACAGTCGGTGAACACGTCAGCGAGTTCGCTTTAGATATAACCGAGCGGAATCTTGGGGAAGATTCATCAAATTTCATGCCTTACATGAGTCGGGGTGCAGGAGATTCCACAAAAGATTTTGCGAAAGATTGATAGAGTTATAAAAAGAGTTATAAAACATGAATAACAGAGCTGAAGAAAGGAAAGAATATATATCTCTTTTTAAAAAGCATGGCGGCTTTCTTACAGATGACATTCCGCTTCGCCAAGCATGAGTAGTATATAATGGTTTATAACCGATATATGGAGTGATGAATACGTAATGGAAAATACAGTCTCATATATATGTAGGCTCGAAAATGCAGTCCCAAAATATGTTGGAAATACATCAAATGTAAAAGTACCTTTACTTTTATCTCAGTTGGTATGTGCATATTCAGTGTGACCAAAGTTTTGCTTCTGGAACGTGTTTTTCTTGCCATTCGTAAATTGTAGGCGACATTGCATACAAATATGTGGTTTTTATGTACTCCACAGCTAGTCACGATATACAATGTACATATCTAAGTACTTGTGGGCATGTGTTCTTTCAAATTTGTGGTTACACTGAGGCTTGACTAATTTCCCTGTAAGACATTTACAAATGTAGACGTGGTCTGATGTGTGCGTCAAAAAGAAAAAAATATAGTATTCTTTTCTGGCAGAAGGAGATAGTGATTTTTTGAAATATTTATGAAATCTGATGGTATGTCTGAAGTATTACACGTGGAAAACATGTGCCTCTTGAAGTTTGATTTACTTTCTGAAGATAACTCGCAGCAAATTTTATTGAAGAAAAAAGATTGTACATGATTGTTTCGCAAAGAAATCCAGTCTAGCCAGATGAAAGTACTTTTTATCAGTGTTAAAAACTCAAACAGACATTTACCAAGGAATTTTATTTTTGTCGTACGACATTACATAAAGCTGGACATGGAAATGTTCACAAGATTTCTACATCCATTAATTCCATCATATTGGATGCAGAAACAGATTGCAGATATACAAAACCTGTGTGTTGCAACAAACTGTGTAGTGTATACTCAAATTCATTGTTCCACACATTTTGCATAACAAAAGTGTGTGGTTGAAAAAGCATAGCCCTTGGGTACTCCTTGCTCCCTATGCATTCCATGGGGTGCCTCTGGACTTCGCCAGCCATGCCCTCTTGTAGAACAGACCTAATGAAATTGCTTTATCAGGTTAGTATCCTTTCATGCCCATAGAATGGTTTTTCTTCTTATTAACAATGAAAAAGCACTCTAAACAGGATTGCCTTGCACTTGGCATATAGTTGCCTGTAGTTGGGTTTTTTTGCACAACTCTCTATTGCCTGCACCCTGAAGGTAGACCCAAAACTAGAAAACTTATAAAAATACAGAGGAATGAATGTAAGTATCACAAGGGATTAAGCTAAATGCTCTGAAGATATACCCTTCTTTGAATTGGTCCCTGCAAAGAATTATAGAGACTTTGATAAACCCCAAGGGTTCTTCAGCAGAATCTAATCTTCTAAGGGTTCTCCAATCTCCATCCTCTGTCAAAGCAAGCAGTGGTGATCAAGAGCTCTGGTAACTCCTGTCTTTGCCTGGTTGGGCCAAAATTCTGTCATTTTCTGTGATGATCTTTGCACAGGTCCTGGGCAAGGCTGGCATCATACCTTATTGTTTCATACATCCTGATGTCACCAAATTCATCTTTGCAAAAGTTGTCTTCTACCGGATTGACTGTGCTGCCATCTACAGTATACTTCTGACGAAAAACAACTTATTCTCCATAATATGCAGATAGCTTTTGTTGCGATACTCGCAAACAACACATCCAAAGATGCACCCAAGATTATTCGCATCCTCCCGGATTGCTCCATATTTCTTGTGACAGTTGTAATTACTATCTCATAACAGCAAATAACAATAGGAATACACAGGCATATCTGAGTAATCTGACAGTATATCTCTGCACTGTGTAATTGTAGATTCTCTGATTATTTGTGTGTTATTATACCACTGGGCCTTATTATCCTTTGATACAACGACTTTTTTTTTTCTGTCTTATCCTAATAACATCTGGTTTCCTATTGCAATCACACCTTGCTAAATATGGAAATACAAATTATCTTTCTTGCTCTTACAGTCCTTAGGCGTCTCGGTTTACTGCGGTCTGTTTTGTATTTGTTCTCGCGTCTTGATGTAGCCTTTTCATTTTTCGTAAGATGTTGAGTGCACGCATGTTGACATGATTTGAAAATTGTGATTACTCCATCTTTCTGTTGAAATTATATCATATTGAGGAACAGGATGTTTTTCACTCCTAGCAATTGATGTAGAATCATGAAATGAGGTTTGCTTGAATTTGGAGGCTTGTGCAAGATGAATGAGTAAGATGTAGGCCCACCTTAAAAAATTAGGGCAAAACTGGTTTTTTGAAACACCAAATGGTTTATTGAAACAGCTATGCTGGTTTTAAGCACAACAGTTTGGTCTTCCCAAACGTTTACAGATTAATTTGTGTTGTGAGACTTTATTTTCCTCAAAGAAGTAGCCTATTACCTGTAGATTGTACCTGTCCAGAATCCAGACATCATTGAGTCATTGACACCTATGACGTCACACTGCCTATCATGTGACCATTGGTCCAAAATGTGTCATGCCCTTAAACCAAAATTCTTAATTACCTTGTTAAACTAGGTGATCCCTGGTGTCTCTTTTTTCCTCTTTATTTTTCTTAACCTTTTTTGCTGACTTCCTTTTTTTCCTTCATTTTCTCACTGGAGTTGTTTGGCTAATAGGTTCATATCGGCTAAGCTTTTCTGATAACTGAGCTCATTATGGGCTTAGGCAGCTTACTGTGGGGAAAATAACATGATTCAATTATGCCTGTCTTGCCTGCTTTATGGCCTGTGATGTCAGGTTAGAAATGCCTGGAAATTAGGCACAATCACTCACTGGCTTTGTTCAGGATCTAACACACCTTGAATCCTTGATGTGTTTTTTGGTGTGGAAGTTGTTTAAGTTTGGAACTTTTGAACTTTTTGAATGTTCTCATTTACTAGTCATGTACAATATATCTAGTAGTCATCTTCACAGGAGTGGGTGTCTGGGTGATTATGTTTTACGTGCCTTGACGAGACTATAGTACAGATTGGAACCATGGTATTGACATCTTAATGACAAAACAGAATTTGCTTTCCAGTTTTGCCAACCATTATGCTTGGTAGCTGCACCGTTGTAGTTGGTACCGCTCTGGCTTCTATTTGGTGGTTCGTGGGTTTCGATTCCAGCTGTGTTCAGTTCACCTGGACCTATGTCGAACTGCAGTTCAATCATCCTTCGCCTCATCGCTGTATCCTCCTCCTTGCCTAATTAGCCTACCTGGTGCACAAATAAAGGACATGAACCCCCAGTCATCCATCCTTCTTTGGTAGCTACACTGATGTGGTAAATGCACTTTACCTGCCTCGCTTACGACCAAGGTGTAAAAACAAAGGCTGGAGACCGCTTTCATGCTTCAAACATTCTGCTGTGCTTTACTTTTCATGTGTGGTATGCACATCCTCTGGTCCTGCAGTACATCTTAGCACTACTTAAGTCTACTTTCTATACATTTTTAAGGCTCGTACTAACTCTGAATAATGAAAGGAAGTTTGCCGACTCGATACGGAGTTGGTGCCAACAATCTTTAGCCTTTGTACAGGTGAAGCGGGCTGTGCGTGGGCGGCCGCTTTCCTTACAACATGATGAACAAGCCTTCAGTGGAACCTAATCTATCCTTTACCAACGTCCCTTCTGTTTTCGTTGGAAAGCGACTTATCTCTCTTTTGCGTTTGCATGTTTGGTGCGTTTCGCTTCTGGCTGTATCCACACTGTCTGATCCTATGCGGCCAATTGATTTTTTCGCTTCTTCCGCTTTCTTTTGCTGTCTCTTTGGACTCTTATATGTGGACTGACTCTTGAGTTTAAAAGTAAAACATAAGAATTTAAAAAATGTCCGCATAACCTTCCAAAGGCATGATTGATTTTTTTGTCTTTTTTGCCTTTTCTGCTGTCGTATGCAGTGCAGTGCTTTTGGACTCTTGTGGACTTAGTATAGATACAAGAATGTCACAATTCTGGTGCATCATTTTTCTGCTGCCATGTGGATCTTTCTTCTCTATACAATATATAGCAGATTAGCCAAATTGGGCAGAAATACAGTAAATGCACCTTGCATTTGTGCTGTTAATAATGTTATTAAGCTGTTATACATATCATCATATGTAGATTCTGGGATATATTATCTTCAGTGTTTTTCTTTCATCTTTTATTGTAGTTTCTTTGCAGTTTTTGGACATGTCTGCAAATTGTATTCACTCCTGTCTCCACTGTTCTTGGAATAAAGATTCATAGATGGAATACACATTCAATATTAGCTTTCTTGCTATCTCTCTGAATGGCAAGCAATTATTGAAAGGCTTCTGCAGAAACCCAAAATTGGGAGAAAAAAGGGAGGGAAAAAGTGTAAATCATTATCTTCTTGAAGTGTCGTTGCAACGCGAGTATGGCTGGCCATTTTTTTCTTGTCAAATTGAAGTGACAGGCTTATAATTCAAGCATGTGTGCAGATAATAAGGAATTCAGAGACACAATTTCCCACATTGGTCTCCACCTTGGTTTTGAAAGTTGTTGTCGACGCTAGTTCACTAAGTTCACATGAGGTTTCCTTTAAAAAAAGTTTTTGATCGTCGCTGTGGTTATGTCACGGAGTCACAAACTTTGTGTTTCAGCATCATTTTTTGTCACGACACTAAATTTATAAGCCAAAGTCTAAAATAGACCGTCCTACCTCGATCAAGTGCAGACTGACAACAAGTGGTCACTACATCCTTTATTCAGTTTTTGTTATGAAACACAAGATGTCATCAATCAGCATGTGCTTCACAGTGATTATATGCAGGGTATGCTTGGTAATGTTTTTTTGAAAGTGATCAAACTGTTTCAGAAGTCATTATGTATGTGTCACTCAAGAGGACATGATTGGTTGGTTTCCATGACGTCATAATGGCGTAGTGATAGGGTCTTCCTTCTTGTGTCACATGGTTGATTTTGGGTTGTCATCATTTTTTAATTCGATGTATGTGATCTTGAAACTATTGCCCGGCATCGGAGAGATAGTGTCAATACTTAAAACATCAATCATTAGTTTTCCCATTGTGTATTGTACTCCTGCTGTTTTGTGTGTTTTGGTGTATTGTTTTCAATCCATTTACGGCACCATCCATTAATCCGGCCAATCATCTTTCGCTGAGCCATTATGCTTTTCCCTTTTCAAACTTCTGATAAAGAATGGCCGCTGCTTTACTTGCTTATCGTTGGAGTGAACGGGAGTGAAAAAAAGCAATTTTTCATTTGAGGTTGGCGAAGACCTAGTGGAGCGGTGAGAAAGCCGCATGACTCGGTGAATTCAAGCTGAGAAGACGTTTGCTTATTGAACGCTTAAACAATGTTGAGCAACTTTTCGTCAGCCCGCTCGAACAACGCAGTAGAATTAGTGCCCAACAAGAGCTCGAGGAGTTCTAAACAACGCCTAAACAAGAGGTAAACAAGAGGTAAACAAGAGCTAAACAAGAGCTAATCAAGGGCTAACCAACAGCTTAGCCAACTTGTTAGGATATAATTGCCCCTTACCAACACAAAGTGAGTGCTTTACAAGCATGGAAATGCCTGGAAAAGCATTAAATGGGCCATTATTAAGCATTAATTTACCAACTTTCACAGTCAACAAAACGTTCCTGAAATATTATGATATTGAATAAAATCAAAAAGAAACTCATTGTCGTCTCTCAGTGCGGAACTAAAGCCGACAATTACTCCATAACAATTCCGCCAAATGGATGTTATTTCTGTTCTGTTAATTTTGAAGGGTGATAAATTACGCAGATTACCAGGATTTAGTCGCTAGTTTTAATAAATTAATAAATCACTATTCCATGGAGTTTAGATAATTTTGGGTAATCGACGTGTTTGTGAAGATCAACAGTGATTTTCTGGACGACTCATTTCACCGTATTCTTACAGCTGAAGTCAAATAAAGGACAGACTCTGATTTGGTGTGTACGTCTCCATGTTATGTAGGCCTACGGTTTGATACAGGAAAAGCATGACATGATCAATGGCCTGTTCTTTTTACTCCAGCTGTAAGAGTTATACTTGAACAGTTGTTTCAATCATTATTTGACTCCTTAATGTGCCCAAAAAAATACTGCGGATGTATTTGGGAGTCTACAGCAAGTGTAGCAAAATAATTAGTTGGAGAGCTTTAAATGTACAGGTCTATTCACAGTTTCACATGTATTTAGAATAGTGGCAATCGTGAAAGTATATAAAGTATATGCATCCATCGATGTAGCAGTGACTCCGTAAACTAGATTTCTATGGTATAGTAAAATAGCCCAATACGTGTGGTCAGTATAGTGTGCACAATCACTGATCAATATGGTCAGCAATCAACCATTAGCCCAATATTAGACTTGAACCCCCCCCCCCCCCATCCCCATCCTACAACCCACAACATTGCTTCAGGTCCAGCCATTGTTGTAAGGGCTGACCGTTATGTGTGTAGGCCAAGGTTATTATGCATTGGTGACGTTGTTTGCCTTACCATCCACAGTTCTGTTTGGACACCTGTTTTTAGCCATAAACGCCGAAAGATCACAGAATAATCAATACCGCGCCATCCACTTGCTCCAAACACCGGTCGTCAACCTCCTAAAGCACAGTAAAGCAGCCTCAGATGATCGGAGTGCTTATTCCTGCTGCTTATAAATGCTCGTGATGAGGAAGATACATGTGGTGAAATAGGCTTCAGAATAATGGAGTTTTGATTTGAAGTTTGGTGATGAATATGGTACATTGGTGCAGCTTATTTATTTTTGTTGCTACCCTTGAGAAAATCATTGCCATTTCAGTGTTCTACCTAAAATCAATCATATACAAAAAATAAATCATTGCAAGCAGTTTATATTGTTGTCACAGGGTTCAATTCCGGCTCTTGCCATGTCTCCCTGACCTATGTTGGACAAGTTTCAATCATCCTTCTCATTGCTGTCCTCCTCCTGTCCAAACACGAGTAAGTCAACCAAGCACATACAATACAGGATATATATAAAGACCCAATCATCCGTCCATCCATATAGTCCTTTCCTAATTAACCTACGAAGTGCATGAAATACAAGACGTAAAGCCCCAATCATCTATGCATCCATAATATGGTTGTTCTTCTTATGATGGCTCATTCAATTATATTTGATCTGCTGCTGCTGCTGCTGCCTCTCCTTGAGATGCAGGTGATGTGTCCCTCAGTGGGAATAGTGTGGCATTCCTCAAGGACAAGACTTCATCCAAACTTCATCATCTGTGTTTGGCCATCATCTTGTGTTTGCCTGTCTTGCTTGCTTCTCAGGAACAGCTCTGCAGCAGAGCTCATCTACAAGACAAGATTATATACTCATGAACAACTCATCAACTCATTGCTGCTTGATTGCTGCTTGATTCCTTCTTATGTGCTGTGCCTTGGCTCTCTGGCTTGACTCTTCAATTCTCTGGCTTGACTCCTCAATTCTGTGCTTGACTCTCCAATGCATTGCCTGATTTGCCTGTGTGTGACTTGGCTCTGATTATGTGTGATATGTGATATGGTTCATATCAAGTGATATCTAAAGCATATCAAGTGTGACCTCTGTTAAGATCTCTGTTTGCAAGTCTTATGCCAGGGTGGCTCCAAGGTGGTTGAGGTTATGTTCAGAACTGCAGAGACAGGATTGTACTTCCATATACGACATGAGTTTTGGCAAAAGTCACGTTGGTATGGCTTAAAGTGTTGAAATATACATTTGTAATGTATTTGTTGAAAAACCATCATGTGGAAATCGGTGCATCCTTTCAATCATGATGATGTTTTTGCAAGATATGAACTAATGGGATTCATCATGAACGGGAGAAGATCCTTGACTAGGAACTGCAAATATATTTTCAGGATCAGGATCACTTCTTGTCATCTTGGTCAGTTACAAAATTACCCTCCTGATACTCTTTCGTGTATTCTGAAGAATCTAACTGAGATCTATGATCGACCAAGAGGACCCAGTAAACTCATAGCTTCCAACATCGTTGTGCTACTGAACAAAATGTCATCGTGCAATTTAAAAAACTAAAATTTTTGGTCATGTCATTGTGTGGAGTTGGAAAGAGAGGAGCATAATGCTCTGCCGGCCTCATGAACTATTTACTCCGCTTGTTGATATTGATACTTCTCCATTAGCTTCATTCACCAAATTCCTTTGTGACATTTCGTAATTTTATCCCATTTTCTATGGCGGGCTCGCGAGCAAAGTTATTATCGGCTCAACTGGCGAATGACAAAGTGCTTAAAAAATCTTTAGGGCAGATATGCTGGACATTTCCATATATTGGCTGAAATATACCCAAGGGACCCGTGAGGCAGCTATGAGCTCGCTCTTTTATAAAGTGCCACTCAAAATAGCTCCACAGCGAGACCCGTGCTGATATGGCGATGGAGGCTAAATGGTTCGTGGCTCTTGTGGTGAACTGGTGTTGTGTCGTTATGTTCTCTTTCTCTTGCGGCATACTCATGTGGCATCCTCATGTGGTGTCCTTATGTGGCATACTCTTGTGGCATACTCATATGGTATACTTGCGCAGTATACTTTTGCGGCATACTTTTGCGGCATACTTGTGAAGCTTATGATGCGTATGGCATACTCGTGTGTATACTCATACTCATACAAAATACTCATGTGGTTTACTCGTGTGGCATACTTGTGTGGCGTAATTGTGCAGCATACTCATGCAGCATACTTATGTGGCGTTTTCAAACAGCATACTCATGCGGAATGCTTATGTGGAATGCTCGTGTGGCATCCTCATGCGGTGTCCTTATGTGGTACCTTGCATGGCATACTCATGTGGCAACAGTGGCATACTTATGTGGCATACTGATGTGGCATACTTATGTGGCACACTTCTGTAGCATGTTCTTGCTGGTGTTATGCCTTCTTATCATTCTTAATATGTGATGCGAACATCATGCAGTTATTTAGCATGCTGTATACCGCTTTATCTTGCCAAGTACAAGGTATCGTGGCAGTACTGCTTGCTGTATAGTGCATACATATTGTATGTCATCCCTCCTGTACAGCCTGGCAATATGTACTGCGAAATATGTAAGGTATTAAAACGATGTATTGAAGTCCTCACGACCAAATGGCGCCTGGTCCCTGTTGACTGGTTTCTGTGCCGTTAGGGATGAAAAACATGATGCAGCTAAGTGAAATGCATCTGCAGCTAAAAGGTATCCCTCCTCCCACTATATATGTCAGTGTTCTACCATCCTTCCAGCCTATTTTCGTCTGCTACATATCTATCCAGCTGCATCAGACACGGCACTTATTTTGGCTTCCGTTACTTGCTCGCTACGCCATTTGATGTTCATATGAGCGATGCGCAATTTGTTGAACAAAGATGAATAAGTGGATAGCTAGAAATATAGGAGAAAGATAGATTTGATTTTGGGCAAGATTCAAATGTGAAGCTGGGGTCTCAGAACACGGATTGTATTGCATTGATTGCAGTATATTTATGCTGCGATGTAGAGTCCATAGACTTCTCAGATTGGAAATGTTAAAAGCCAGATGTGGTATATTCATAACTTTGGTATTTTCATGGGAGTTCCATAGCTTTCATAATATCTTCTGCAGAGGGCGATATAATCATTTGATATTGCAGTTTCTGCGGCTGCCTGTTTAATTAACACCAGTGGAGAATTGGACTTGTGTCTGGATCGCTGGAGAAATGGCCATTCTCAAAGATCTTGTGCAGTTTTCATGCCTCGTCAGCACCTTCTAAGCAAATGGCACATTTGAATGAGATTATAAAATGTGAGTTATGCCCAATAAAGCTTATTTTTGGCTGCGGAAAAGCCACTTATTCCGAGTTATTCGGGAAGGCAGTTGGATGTGGAGCTGGCAGCCAAAGGCAGCCAAATTGGCGTCGGCCGGGCTTATTCATGCATAAGTTGAGCCGGGGAAGTTAGGTGGAGTTTATTTCAGGAGTCATTTATCTTGTCATAACCCCACTTTGCTCACTGTGAAGTTCTGGTCCAAGTGGTGGGCAAAAAAGCAGAACAATTTAATTAAGACAGGCATGCCAAGTACATGAATCTTGCAAAAAATCGCAATCGCTGTCAGACAATAAACTTTCCGCCAAGCTCCCCTCCTACTAGAAGAATCTGGGCAAAACCGCCTCCTAAAATTTCACAAAAAATTGCCTTTCTGAATCAGAAAATGAAATGGGTTTGAATTACTACAATTGCCCTGAAATTTATGAACACGATTTAAATTCTTAATAAATCTGTTTTTTTGCAAATCCGGGTTTTAAAGAGAGTCGAGCCTTGAATTCCAGGTAGTGAGACTGTTCAACTGTTGATTTCAATACCGATGATTGCCAATGGTTTTTTTTTAGACCAAGGGCCTCTCCTTTGTGATAATTTTTGATGATGATATACTTCTGATAATCTGGACACTAATCCCACAAGAAATATAGTTTCTAATCTATGCTTTTTGCAGTGATTTTCCTTGGTATTTTTATTCTCCTGTACATTCCTGGGGGCAATCAAGAATGACTGTAAATTGTCCTTCCTGTTATTCCTGTTACATGAATGTCAGTGTGTACTTTGTAACAGCAACTGCTGACTCTGGTTTTATGTCAAATCTTTAATCAGCTGGAAAAGGAAATTGGACTTTGATCCCAAACTCTTGATTTTTCTTCTGGACCTGAACAGGGAACTAAAAGATGTTTAGAAGAAAAAGCTAGGTTCTTTGTAGTTGTACTAGGAGCTGTGCAGTTACCACTAATTACCTGGGTAAGCAAGTCTAGTAGCCTGGATGAAAAAAAATAAGGGGACGAAAATACATATGTCAGTGGAAGTAAAAGAGAAGACAGATTTGGTTTAACGATGAATATTTTTGACAGGGCCATATATGGATAGCTAAATACAAAGATCGATAGATAGGAAGATAGATAGACTGATAGGCAGACAGGTAGGCGTACATATATAGATAGACAGATAGATAGATAGATAGATAGATAGATAGATAGATAGATAGATAGATAGATAGATAGATAGATAGATAGATAGCAAGATAAATAGACAGCTAGACAGACAGACAGATAGATAGATAGATAGATAGATAGATAGATAGATAGATAGATAGATAGATAGATAGATAGATAACTAGACAGACAGCTAGACAGATGTTATACTTATAGATAGATAGATGGATAGTCTGTTTGCTTCTGTGATAGGCCATTTCTTGTCAGTGCCAAGTTGCACTGTGATCTGTGAGTAGAGCACTGAACTACTAGAGTGTAGTGGACTGATTTAAGTGTTGTGCCCTTTGAGGCACATCTACCAATGGCTGCCCACTGACATAAACTGCCGCTGATCACACATCGATTTTTTACCCCCTGTAAGTAGGTCAAGCAGATGACTGTCCCTAGCTATTCCATCTTTACCTTTTAGGTCTGTGGAGCAGTAGGTTATGTCCACACACATGGCTGGAATTGCAAGAAGGTCTTTGTTGAATGGTGTATGGCAGGGTGCTCCTATGGTTCCTATTGCTATATGGTTTGATTCTTGCAAATAGAGGTTATGCTGAAATACAGCAGTTGGTAGTGCCTGTGGCTGTGTTGTGAAAGTGTTTTGAGGATGTGCCTCCATATGCATCCAGAGACCGGTCTTACTTCAGGGTCTGTCTTCATACTGAGTTGGGGGCTCATTGATAGGGCTGATCAAGTCACTTTGTCCAATGTTTTATGGCAGTTTCATCTTCATTTAGATACAAAACATTACGTTCAATCATTTGTTCATCCTACTTGCAGGGGTCTTTCTTCAGGATGTGGTCTTTTCCCTTTGTAAATTTTCTTTGTGAGAATGTCGATGCTGTGTTTTAAAGTGATCCCTTATAAGAAAGTAGAAATGTAATTTAGGATGTAGGCAATGTACCCAAGTAAACCGCCTGTAACGAAATACCTGCATTGCTGTGGCACAATTCTGCTGGCATAGCCATTAGTTGGAGACATCTCAAAATGAAGGTACATCCATAGACTACCAATCTGGTAGAACATGGTCACTGTACAGTAAGCTAGCGGAGTGGAAGGCTTCGGAAGGGTTCGGCCTGAAAAAAATAGACCATCGATTGGAGTGTACAATTGTAGATGGATGTGTGCTCTCGCCATTGCCAACTGTTGTCAGCTTTTGGTTGTGGGTTTACCGTGTAGAGTTGAATGGGCTAAAAAGGCATAAGAGGGTTTTCTAAAGACCCTGTCAACTTTCGCCACCTCTTTCAGTATTGTTTGTATGGCGTAGGTGGTACAGGATTGTGCTTTATATAGCTGCAGTTTTAGCTTGAATCCTCAAATGGGTTTTATGTATATGTGATTGAAGGAACAGATATTTTTTTAGCCTGATAAGAGATGAAAGGGAGACTTTCAGTTCTTGAATATAGATGAAACTTAGTTGTGATTCTTCAAGTCAAATGTGGCATACATTCACCTGATCTAGCGTGTGATAGATGTGGTCCAAGGAAAAATGTGTAATACCTATTGTGTATCACTCTACTGCAATTTAGTTAATTTGACTTTCGTGCTTAAATTGTACATGTGAGCACCGAGTAGCCACGAGACTGCGGCAAGAGCTGTGATGTTGCTAAAAAGTGCTTAACATACAAAAAAAAACTGAGATGAAAACATTGTCACTTATGCTATGAATACACTTTTTAAAAATATGGTGTAGGCATGCTGTAATGGAGAAAAACTAGCTAAGCGATATACAGTTATACACTTATTGTGGTATATGCTGAGATGGAGTAAACAATTTGAGCAATTCTGCGTCTCAGGAGTGGATGTTGTTTTCGTCGGACACTGCTGACATTTGGAATTGAATTGGGGCTGGACAAGATGTATAACTTTGCAATAGCTGCCACGGTGCGCAGGTGGGTTCGTCGAAAGAATTTAGCTGACCGACTGGAGGAAGGGTGTTGTTGAATAGACAGGAAAAGAGTGCGGAAATGACCCTGCATCCTGCAATGCATGTTTGCCCACAGCACATGATGGAGTATTGTTCCTCTGGTTTCCTTTTGACAAATTGTGCTTTCCTCAGCTGTCCCGGCTGTCGCTCTACGTTTTAGGTATACCCTTGTACTTACTTGAGACGAGTAAATAGGAGTAAGAGTTAATAATGATAATATATAATGATGTACATTGGTACCTGTGTTATAAGAACCCCTGTTGGAAGACCGATATGCCGATATGCCTTATGTGTCAGCCTTCCTCCCACATCAAGTAGTATTTTTAGTGCATTTTGCACCCCAATGAGAGACCATATCCCCCAGAGAGACCGCTTCATGACAGCAGAAGGGTCAAAGTCTATGTGTGTGTGCAAGCGCCATCAGAATCAGATTGTTGCTCATCTGTCTAGTGACTTATTTCAATAATTGGTCAATTGTACATGTACATAATGGGAGATTCTGTGCAGTGCTGATTTTTCTATATTAATTATTTTTAGGTACATAGTAAATATG
This sequence comes from Platynereis dumerilii, assembly GCA_026936325.1. NCBI lineage: Eukaryota > Metazoa > Annelida > Polychaeta > Phyllodocida > Nereididae > Platynereis > Platynereis dumerilii. The sequence continues at coordinate 38,033,947 of JAPTHN010000005.1, forward strand.
TAGCATTTTCATATTGTAATGGCTGCACAATATGGTAAAATTGATATGATGGGACTTGTGTGGGAGTGAGATATCAATTTCATTTATATTTTACATATTTTTCTGTTGCTATATTTCTATTATTTTCTATGGAAATTTAAGTACATTTGGTGGAGCTCTTGAAACGGAATATATATATATGGATTTTAATGTCGCCCTGACAATCAAATCGTTTCTTTGAAAAACCGCAAAGCTTTTACAGATTTTTTAAAGGTTGTGTTTCTATACGTTTCTGTTAATTGAAAATATGAAAGATCAATTTGAAATATCTCTTATAGCAGATGTCATTTTAATGAGATATGTCATGTTACCAGATTTTTGATCGAGGTTGTTGTATTCCCAGGTTATTGCCTCATTTTGTAATGTCGATCTTTGAAATTGCGACAGTGAAATATATTGCTTTGAATAAGATTCTTTTATCATTGGTTAGTAAGATACTCTGAAATTCTGAATCAAGAAGTGTGTGGATTTATATTTGCTGTATTTCTAAAATAAAACAGTTTTGTGTTATTTTTATCTTGTGGTGGACTCAAAGAGTTATCGTCTCTTCAATATTATATACTGGACTGTACTACACAAGTCTTGCTTGCTTCAAAGACTACTAGCGGACTAAACATTTAAAATTATTGTGTGGTATTCACCATAAAAGGACATTTTATAGAGGTTGGCTCTAGTCCAAGTTGTCTGACTCGACTTTACGTAAGTCTTACTGGTTTCGCAGACTGTTTGGGACATAAAGTTCAAATCTAGCAGTCTCCTGAAGCGTAAAGCCCATAATGGCCAGGTGTGCGCAAGATGGATTCTGTTCTGTCGTTGGCACCCAAAGGTCTTGCAGCTGGCGCCCTCTACTTCCGCAAGCTAAGTCACGTGGACGGAAGAGGTTATATTCTTGCCAAAAACAAATCACACCTGATTTCCTGTTCGAAATGAACTTCTCTCTCAACCAGACTTATGTAATTACATCTCTGTCTTGCCCTGTCAAAAAAAGTAGCAGAAAACAATGAGAAAGTAACTTAAGTAAGGCCAGCGTAAAGAAAAAGTAAAGAAAGGAATCTCTAAAAGAAAAGATTCCCTGAAAAGATACCACGAAAAGATTCCCTAAAAATATTCCACGAAATGATTCTACAGAAACTCGTTGACATTCTTATTCTGCACTCTTACTTATAAACAGTACCTGTATAGAGGAAAGGATTTTGACAACTCTGATTATCAGTGTTATCTTTGATACAATGTATTCTGTGGTATTTTGGATTGGTATTTCTCAGAAACTATGTGCTAGAATAGTTGTTGTTCCGTCTCGTTGGCATGTCATTAAAAGTCTTCACATTTTTGTCGTCAGGAGTCGACAAATTTGACATTTCTCGACATTTTATTTCTGTGTTTTTCTCAGAATTGTGATAAATATAACTTCATGTGATTGAAGTGGCATTAGTGTCAAGGGAAATAGCTAAAAATATAGTTATCTTGATGATTATTTGCTTTAATGTGTAGTTTCCAAGTTTTGACGTTTGCAAGTTTGTTCGAGGTCGTTCGTTTCGACGTTTGATGGATTTACAATTTTTAGCCGTGGATATTATTTTGGATACCTGAAGCATTGAAAACAATAAGACAAATGCAAAATATTTTTATGTGTGCTTGTCATGAAAGGAAAAATCATGAAATAGTGTAAATTTTCATGACCTGGATTGAAAATGATGGAATTTTTCTGAGGTCGCAACTTCTTTGTTTTGCTAATATTGGATGCGTTTGTTTCAATTATTGCTTCTGTTTCAAGCAAATTGTATTAAATCGCGTACAATGGCAATGAAGTGCTTTTCTCAAAGGACAGAGAGCTTTGACAAAGCCAGCCTGACAATGGGATTTAATTAGGGAAATCGACATAATGTGGTAATTTTCTCAATTTTTAGGGCAAATTATTTGTTTTACATTGTTTCATGATTTGTGTCAGATTTTGTAAGCTCTTTCATATTTTTGTAGTACCTTTTCCTTTTATTCAGGAATAATGATTTTCCATGTCTTTACAAATACTTTTTTCCATAACACAGTTTTATAACTTACCAAAACAGTATTTTTTACCAAAATTACTATATTATGTGATGTTGAAAATATTATATGGATACAAACCGTCTGTGAGACACATCACATGATTTATACATGTTCAATTGTTGATTTTAGGACCTTTTCCATAACAGAACTACACTCAACGACTTTTCTGACTTCAGATTCTGACTTGGGAATGCAAACACTCAAATTGCATTAAATCAGGGTATTTGTTCCATACTTGTCCCTTGTAAGTCGTAATTCATTGGGGCATGAATGGTAACAACCGTTGGAACAGAAAACCCTTTTGTCCGAATGGGGGCAATCAATAGAAGGGTTTTTACTCGGGTTTAGGATTGCTACCCTAAACAATCAGGCCAAATCACCGAAATCAGGGTCTTATCGACAATCTGGAAAGGGGAACGATGGAAGAGGGTTGAGTATAGGATCTGCGAACATGCAGAACAACGGTGGCTGGCCTTATAGTAAGCCATGTTGGGGTGAGACTTGTTCGGACCACAATACTGTACAGATCTTATTGTTGAGGCTATGTGGACCTATGTTGTAGGTCTGTGTTTTCTTGTCTTGTAGACATTGAAGCATGATAAGGACCCGGAGATACATGGCCCTGCATGAGCCTGTAACATCCTGTATCTTACAGTTAGCCGTGTAATAGGCATGTCTGTGCATATCTTTTGGACGGTTCACCGATCGCCAGACAACCTACAGGGACCTACTATTGATTGCGTTCTCTGTGCCATCACTTTTTATGACTGTGCATCAAGTTTTTTTCCTCATGCTCCCTCTTTGGATACTCCTCCGAACAACTCCGATACTCCTCTGATACTCTGGTACTCCTCTGATACAGTTTTTCTGCTGAAAATGTTTCCCAACAGCCTCGAACGCACGTAATGTCCCATTTGTAGGCATAGAGTTTGCGAGCAAGTAAACTGCAGCTGAACTGCCATACAGCTTACATGAAAAAATAAGATTGTGTGAACTGATATCAAGATGAGCATTCAATGTTTGTTGGCATATTGTCCTCAAAATGCTCAAATGGTACGCATTAATGGCCCTGGATGTTTTTTGTAATCGTAGGAGGACCTATTTTAAGCAGAATTTTTTCCTGACAGCCAATTTTTGCCATTAGTTGAACATGGCACTAAATGAGGAAATTAGTGTAATTACTTTGTCTTCGTGTTCAAATTGAAGTTCATCCGAATTATATTGAATTAGAATAATCGCTTGCTCTTCAAATGCCAAACAACTTTCTTACACACTTGGTTGTTTTTATCCTATGTTTTTTTTCTTTAATGCTTTTTTTTTTATTTTTCATCGATTGTTTTTCGGAATTTTTTTCTCAGAATTTTCACTTCGGATTGTTTTCTCGCATTGTTTCCTCATCATTTCCTTGGATTGTTTCCTTTCATGGTTTGTTTCGGTGGATTTTTGCCTCAGATTGCTTCCTTGGATTTTGTTGAGAGGTTGTTTCCCCTTGTTGTTTCCTCGGGTTGTTTCCCTGGGTTGTTTCCTTGGATTCTTTCCCGGGGTTGTTCCCTCGGATTGTTCCCAGGGGCCTCAGACAGCATGTTGCAAGTTCTGCATCAACATGATAAAACATGTCACGACCAACAGCTTTGCATCAGACAACATGCTTCAGACATCAGCTAATCGACAAATGTCATTGGAATCGTGGAAATTGACAAAATCATGAAAATCATGGAAATTGACAAAATCGTGGAAATGGTTTTGGCGTACAAACGAAGCATTCCCTGATGAGCTGTAAACAATCTGAAGGCACTCTGAAAAACCAGCTCTTTGGTACAAGCCACGATCAACCACCACAACTCTGCGCAATTCTCTGCACAAATCTCTGCACAAATTCTCTGCGATTCCCTCCGCGAAACTCCCCAGTTCTCCCCAATGCTGTTACACACTATTGGATTTTGATTTTTGCCATCCATAAAGCAAGTTTGCCTGCACAGGATACTGTTTCACAAATTACAAGCCTGTCGATTGATTCGTTCGGTGTTGAACAGGAGCCATTTTTTTGCTGTTGATACAAGAGCTGTTTTGAGGCATGGCACTTCATTGTGTGAATGTAAACAAGCAGAGTGGTTCATCTGTGAGGGCATCTGGTGTTCAACATGTTCAGCATGTTCAACACAGGCTCAATGGGGAATAAATGCCCAATGCAATGTATTAAAGTGTGGCACCAGAATATTAAGAAATAACCAGTGTGAAACGCCATTAACGGAGTACATTCAGTACACCATCAAATCGTTTTGCTGAACAAGTTTTGAAATTTATGTTTCGGTTTCGTATAACTTTCTTTTCTTGTGGGGGGATTTCACTTCCAAGTCTACGCTGCCAGACATTTAGAATTACATTTGTGTTCATGTAATTAGACATGAAATGTTTATAATGTTATGATGATTGATTATATGACACAGGCTTTACTAATTATATATCAGAAATTTAATATTATACGTCGCAACTGTCAAAAAATCATTGGATGAAGTTTTGCATGCTGTAAAGATTGTTACTCTTTTATTAAGTCTTGTAACTATTATGATCCAAGGTCACTGCTAAATGCAAGATATTAATATACTTCAATTAAGACAGTGCAAACCTGTTCTGTTGAAAATCCAGCTATCAGTCTCTTAGAATAAACGTTATTCTCCGTAATGATAATAAGCTTATGGACCTGTTATGTTGCAAGCATTGAACAACCTTTTCTCAACAACAGCAACAACAACAGTTTCACACTAGAGAATAACTTGAGGAGACTTCTCTGAAGAGACTGGCAGACACGACACGACAATGTTTGGTTTGGCTCGATGGTGACAGTTTGTATACAAACCTAAGAAGCCGGTGACACTTAAGCGATGAGTCGGACGGTAACTGATCTCGCTCTCTGTCTCCATTAACTTCAAGTCTGTTCACGGCTTGCCAGTGTGCATTGTGGTCTTTGCAAGACTCTAGCATCTATGGGTGGTTCAGTTTGTTTCTTGCTTTTCTTTCGATCACGGCGGTAGCTTGCTACTGGGCGTCGTGTTTCAATTTCTGTTGTTTGTTTTTTTACTGTGTCATTGCACTGGAAGTGAAATGTGTTGAAGATGTGGATGTGCTCTCTTAAGACAAAGTAAATGTCTTTTTCTTGGCATGATGATGATTTTATATTTCAAATGGGGTGACTTCAAAATTTCAGATTTATGGCATTTAGGCGGGTTGGATAAACTTACAGCATTTGTGATTAGCAACTTTCTGTCGATATACATTTAGGAAGGTTTGTGGGTTAATGGAAGGTTTTCATAAATAGTGAGTGGTGAGGATTCAATCATCGAAATACAATTATGCGAAGTTGTTTTGGATTCGGGGTAGCCGAGTCTCATATAACTTTTCAGAGCTGTGAGGTTGTATTTCTGTGGCCAGGCGTGAAATTTCTCCTGACCTTGTATTGGGTTGAATTTGGTGTACATTTTTACATGAGAATATTGTAACAGGACATCAACCGATACAATTGACCCAGATCTATTGCGATCACACAGATCAAAAGAGCAACGGATCACCCCACAACGACCAAATCAGTGAGATAAAGGAGAGAGCAATGAAAAACATTTAATCATTACTGCTGCTGAAAGAACTATGCAAGAACTAATGACCTAGTTGTCAGTTATCAATCTTTCTACTCTTTCTAGTCCAACACTACCAACGGGCAATGTGAGCAGAAAGAGCAACAAGCATCAATAGCCCTTTGCTTGCCAATAACACAATCTCTTTCTTCCTTCATCATGGTTACTCGCCTTTAGTTTATCAGCTGTCAGACGATGACAAATTGTTTGGCCGCCGATCGATGCTTTTTTGAGGATGGGCCGTGGTGCTACTTCATGTTGTAAGTCTATTGCATTTCGAGATGGACTCATTGATGCGCAATGGTCTTGATTTCCATGATTTCTGTGATCCGGTGTTATTTGTTAAACAATTTCTGTTCAATGGTATGATTTCATGATGTGGTGTAATTTGTTAGACATGTTTCTGTCATGGTCGATGATGACTTCAAAATTTTGATTCTTCCAAACCATAATTAGGTACTAGTGTGTTTCCTGCTTCTTGAGACTTTTTTTGCGTAAGAAATTTGTGACTTTTTCCAAAGGAGTTTCCAGGGTACTTCTATATGGTATTACTGTGACATTTCAATGAAATTGCTATGGTATTTCCAAAGGTGGCTTCTCTATGCTGCTTGTTTCACCAAGTAATTTCCCATGCTATTTCCAATGCTTTTTTCAATTCTATTTTCCATGATTTCCTTGGCTGTCAAGTGTTATCAGTGGCAACCAGGAGGGCTCAATTGGAGAATGGGAAAGCCTCTCAGAATTCAAACTGCTTTCACCAGTTCACCTATGGATACTCCATGCCGCCATTCCCATGCTGTGGCCTGCCTATTGCTTGCATTTCAACATTTGGTGGAACCGGGTTAATTCTCCTTGGGCCAAACTGTCTTCTCTTCCTTACTGCAATACAGCGTTCAACTTGAGTCAAAAATACTCAAAATGAGGTTAAGTCTATGCGAACCGAAATGGTCTTTCCCGTTGCATACCAAAAAGTTCAGCGTTTGACTTTTTAATCAAAATCATGCAGGTTAATCCCGAGCAACCAAAATTGGCTGCCATATTGCTTTAAATTGAACATTTTGACATTTTGACTTCAGTCAAACAAAGTTAATCCTACACTTGTCAACATGTTGTTGTCGTTGCCTGCAGGCCTTCGAAAGGATAATTACACAAGTACTCGCGTTTCACCTCCATGCATTGTTTAAGGCAACAATACTGAACTGGAAGCTATGTGACAACAGTTTGAAATGACAGGGAGCTGCCTTTTCGCTCGTAGCGTTCGTTGAAATGCAGGTTGTGTGAAATAGTTTCAGCCGTGGGAAAAAGATTGATGCATGCACAATAGTCAATTAATGTGTATACTTTGGTCGCAACAAGAATTCAAATTTGGATGATCATGGTAGTCTTTTTGACTGTGATGGAGCAAGTTCTTGCAAACCATGCAACGAAAAATTTATTGTGAGGATGCCGTGAATTTCGACTTGCTTTTGTATCCTTTTAAATTATGGGCAATTACATGATGTAATATACTGAGTTGTGTTGAAATTCCTAATTACCATATTATACTTTGAGGTCCCAAATGCAAATGTTACATCTTTTATGGTAAAAGTGGTACCTACTTCAAGGCTTGGTATTTCAGTTCTTTAGATATGTGTATATCATGTATAGAAATTGTGTCATGCATGTAAATGGCTCTTCTATAATGGATTGTGGAAAGAATAGTCAAGAGCAAACCATTTGTGAAGTGACATTAGATTGCAGGAATGAAATATTTATCCGATTTAAGTAGGCATCTTGACACAACAAGCAACCGGTCCACTAAATGTTTCGATGTCGACCTTCTGAGTTTGTAATAATGTATGGAGAGTAATGTCACATTCATTGTGACTGGGGATTCAGCTATACAATTGCTCGTTAATGTTCCTATTAGTTATTTTGTAGGCTAAAAGGCGAATGCTCTTAGTTGATATTTTTAGAATCTGAATATTAGATGTGGCATGTCATGATGAATAAAACACTGTATTTTCTTTTGTTGGCAGCTCGGCCCTTTGGGAGACGAAGAGGTATATGAATATTCCATAATAATTTTGCATATTGCATCTGTGTGTTTTGATCCAGTAGTATTATCTCTTGTACTTCTTGTACTGTTATCTCTTGGTCTCCTTAATCCTTTTCTCTGGTTGGTGTGTAGCTCATTTCTATTTTCACTAGATTTTAACTTCTCTGTTCTTCGTAGTAGCTGCTAACTTGTTGATATGTATTGTGGTACGGTGACTGGGGGAGGAGGTTTTTTTTTCATTGGTTCACTTTTCTGGTGTCATTGAATCCTAACTTTAAATGTCCCTAATGCTATTCAATTTATCAAATTATTAAATTTTATGATTTATAGTTGTCTTAACACATTTTTGATAATTCAATATGTAGTTTGTGGTTTGTGATATCTCGTGGTTTCTATATTTAGATTTGATATTGCTTATATTTGATATATGATATTTAAAAGGAATTGTGAATATGAACATAATATTAAACTATAATGGCTTCTATGTATAGTTTTATTGTATTTATTTGGTCTTAGGTACTCCGGAGCAGAAGGTCCATTTAAATTTTTGCGTAATGTAGAATGCTTTTTTTTTAAACCCTTGGTATAGCATCAACAATATGTAGATAGATAGATAGATATGGTAAGTGCAGCCCTCTAAGCCCAGTTCGATTGATTGATGTGATGCAAGAGAGAACGGCAGTCCGCGACATGTAAAATGAATGCAAAAAGTTTGACTTATACTACAGTATGGTTACGATGTCTTGGTTCTGTCTATACATGATCTTCAATTGTAGTCGGTAAAGTTTCACTGCTGTAATAGCAAGTATTGGCTTTAATAGATTCCGACTGACTCGTATTGGGTTGACTCACTTAAATCCATTGCTGACAAGAAAGGCTGTTTGCGACCAATACCGTTAGTGATTTTTTTTGTTTCTGCCAAACAGTAAGACCAAACAATGCCTCCCACGAGTGTCGAATTTGTCTTAGTAATTTAGGTTCGGTGCTCAGTTAGTTGTCGTCGTCGAATTGACGTCAATATGTGGAAGTTATGTCGTCCAGACCGTTTATTGATTCATACCTTTTTTTCGCTATGATTTTGCACGCTCCCTAGCGCCTATTATTGACTGTAGTAATGGAAAGGAAAAAATCAAAAGGATAAACAATGAAAGGAGAAGGTTACTCTCTGATTCTGATGTTGTTGGTTTTCTCCTCTCTGTTAAACTAACGTTGTGTTTTCCGCCCGTGATCGGTGGCCCTGATTTTCTCTGTTTATGACTCGCCATAAATGGGAATTTTGTCCCTGATTGTCGTAAAAGTGACGATTTCCTTCCTTTATTGTTCTGGCGCGTGCCAAGGACGGTGCTCGCTGTGATGTAATCATAACTTTGTCGCCTGAAGTAAACTCGCTATTGTATACTTTATGAATTATAATGCTGTTATCTTTAATTTTACTACAGTGGGTGTCCCTTTTCCTACTTTAAGATCAGAATCAATTCTATTGTGTTTATATATGGCATTATCAACACCTAAATTCTCTTTGGTTCTGGTTTATTTTCAAAGCGAAATGTCTTGGTATCTTTGCTTATGGTGTGAAGAATGCTAATTGTTTGTTGTGACGTTTTGACTAACAGTATTTTCTTATAACTGTTTTGTTCATTTTTGGAGGTTTTTTGCAAGTATTGAATGTTAACATTGCTTTTATGCAGACTCTTTCATCACTGGGTCTGGTTGCATCAAAAATTCAAAATGCTTTTATGACTAATAACAGGAAGATTTTCTTCGATATGAAACAAATACACTTTTGGCCGTGGCATTCTATGCAGCCTACAGATGACTTGCCATAATGTAATTGACAGTAATAATTCAATTTTAATGTAGTGCATCCTCTGAAGCAGGAAATGCTACTTAATTTCACTAAATAAGTGGTTTTAACTTATGATTTAAATTACTTCTGATATAAATGGTTATCAGAAGGACAATTTCAAATTTTCAGTTAACTGTTCAGTTAATGATAGGACCATGTAGTTGTAAGAACCTGAGAAGGACCACTAACATATAAGTACCATTAAGTGGGTTGTTAGTTTCAGATTGTTGCTTATAAATGACATTAATTGATCATTTTCAAGATTAATCGGATTAAATTACTTAAAAAGAATACGATAAATCTACAAAAAAAGCATTTGTCACTATGTGATATATGGGGGAAATAGATATTCTTGGCAATGATAAACTGCCGAGTTGGTTTTAGTAAGTAAGGCCATAGACGACCGAGCCAAAAATATAACATAATGTGCATTTGCTCGTCAATAATTGATACTTTTGCCCGGAGGCTGTGGTATTTAGCTCGTTTTGGAGTAATGCCACATTAGTTTCCTTCACTATTTGGCTACATTAAAGGTTCGATGATATTGGAGTCAGAAAAAGTGTAAAAAAGTTGCAAAATCAATGCGTGCCAGTAGTAAACGGATGTCGAGAGGCACCGAGTTCATTGACGCCGTAATTTATGGGGCATGACTTAACAGTCTTTGCTCTTCGAACTTTCATGATGATCATGAGTGTTATTTTACAGTTATTTATCGATTTTTACTGTTATTTTTCTGATTTTTACTATTGAACAAAGAAGTCGCAGATTACACAAATAATGATGTAAGCAATTCTAAATTTAGGAGATAATATCTCTGCTGGTACTAATAAGAGGTGTTGCCCTTCTTCTGTTATTTTTCCTGATATTATACTGATTCTTACAGTTATTTTGTCGATATTAACTTCCCGGATCCCGACACTTCATACAAAAAGGAGTTGCTATTTTTGCGCTTTAAAATTTTTATTAGTTCTGAGAACTTTTTTTTGACAGTTAGTCTTTGATTTTCAAATAAATGCTACGTTAGAATACGGCATCCCCCATAAACACGATAAACCGGAAAGGCTCTAAAATGGATCATAAAGTAAATATATACAAAACTTCGCAAAGTCGAAAGTTTTGTCGACACATTTTGTTGTCTGCTTCCTAGAACTGCAGTTCTAAGCATCTTTTAAACATAGCGTTGTTGCAAACTTTACGACTTCACACATTTTTGACAAACTTCAGCAGGATTTTAAAGGATTTTTTTTTTGTTCCAAAACGGTTGGTAATGCGCTTTGTTTGGAGCTCAATATGGATTCTGCTGAAGTTGCTTCAACCAAGGTGAAGTTGCAACTTTAAAAGTATGAAACATCCATTATAAGTTCAATTTCAAATCCAAATCTTAACTAAAGTAACTTTCTATTTCTTGTCTTTCCTTTTGTGCGATGTTAAGTTTTGTGTCATAAAGATGCGTGCCATTTTAGTTCTTGGTATCTTAAGCAGAGTGCCCTCTATAGGCCTTTAGTTGTCACTGAGTTATAAGACCACCCCTTCTGCTCCTCGGAGTGCATTACACCTTAAAATTACGACTTAGAGAAGGAGGGGGGTGGTCACATAAAGCAAGCCGCTCTCACTGCAAGGGGTCTTTTAACGCAGGGACCACTGCATTGCTAGAATTATTTACTGAGTAAGAAGAAAAGGTTCTTTTTATTAGTAAATACAATAATTAGTGATGGTCGGACAAATGCCTGGCATAAGATTATACCAAGTTGCCGACCGTTCACCATTCGTAATATTGTGATTTCATGTGTGCATGCTAACATCAAACTTCACTAAACGCACGCTTAACGTTTTCAAATCTTTCAAATCTGACAGTGAAGCAGAATGTAAGACCTGCTATTTTCAGAGCGTGTTCCTTAAGAAATCAATGAATCGCTTGAAAATTCATGTCTAAAGAGTGTCCATTTTGGTTCCCAGTTCACGCTCAGCATCATCGAGAAATCAATCGCCACAGCATTTGGTGTCCAGCATTACAAGTTTGTAGCTGAGACCTCTTATATTAGCATTTGGCAACTTATAATCAAGTCACCTTGCATTGGAAAACATGTTATTTCAGTGTTTTTATTTTACCTTTTTTCGTGTGTAAAGTTGGGATGAGTGAGGGCAGGTTTGGCTGTCGCAGTCCGTGTGGCTATCTTCGAATCGCACACTGGTTTCATGCCAGTAATGATGGTTTGCAGTATTTTGCACTCTATGCAAGTGCCTATTTGGTGGTTTCACTTTTTTCTCTTCATTCTAGAAAGGGGCTAAGTGCATATGTAGGTGAAAAATCTAGTGGAAAATCATTTATCCGCTTGTGGGTAGGCCTATGTTTGAGTATTCAAAACAATATTACAATGGAAAATAAGTAATTCAGTCCAGACAAGTACAAATTACACTCCCCTATCCAAAAAGTTATCACTTCAATTTAATCTATGAATAGCCTTCACACACCCTTTTTCCTTCATGTTCGCACTATGGGGGATGAGGGTTGTGTCTATCCTTCTGATCCAAGTCGGTCTTCAGACCTTTTTAAGACGCTGTTCGACGAACTGCTAAATTTTCTTTAATTTGTTTCTTTCGCATAAGATGTCACTTTAAATCAACATAATGTATCTTATTTTCTCTGTGTTATTTTTGGTTGTTAGGCCACACTGCATAATTGGGATGCTGTAATTTTCACATTCTCCGCAACACATTCTAATTTGGTTTCCGACCTGGTTTCCATCCTTCTGACATATAGGTCAACACTCTCTCTATGGTTCTGCAGTGATATGAACTTTACCTGACTCCTAAGCCTCTCGCCTCAGAGTCACCTGACCTTGGCATATTCTCCTGACCTTGGTCCTCACCAAATCTCTGCGTCTGGCCTTTGGCCTACCTCATTCCAGTTTCTCTGTATCTGAGATAGGACATTGCAAAAACACTGCTTCATATGCTAACCTGTGACCAGAGCCGCAGTTGAGTCAGAGTGGAACACCATTATTTTGTTTTAGGTGTAGCTTTTTTTTCTCTCTCTCCAGTTCTAGCGTTATATGGTTGCCTTAAGCTTCACTATAGATACTAGCATTGCAGTTTACACTGGAAATGTTCACGATGTATCTCTAAATTCCAATTTGGTATCCCTGTCGTATCTGTACATAATGTACATTATATATTCGAACTCGCATGTCTCATTCTGTCGCTCCTTGTGATATTGTTTGTTTAATTTTTGTGATAGAATGGAAGGATGGAGAAGTTGATTGCTTATCATTGCACATTAAAATTAAATTTTAAGTGTATGTCTCCTTGCCTTACAGCGCAATGTTCAGTGTATTCATATTGATAATAATACTTCACAATGGAAGCGAGATTAAAAACGAAGAATTCTGAACATGTATCTCTTCTAAATGGCTGTCGAGCATGGAGGATTGATATGAAGTTGAGCTTTCCGAATATAATGGTTTTTTGAGGCAGACGTTTTCCATTCTTCCGTTCTTATTTGGGACAGATGTTTAGGAAGTATCATTATAGACAGTTATTGCTGCTTCGTCTGTTTGAAACGAAATGATATTTTATGATATTTGGAGTTAAAGCGACATTTGGAATTATTTGTATTTGGAATCTCTCAAATATATTTGCTAGACTGCTCTTGGTTATAGATGTGGTATCATGGTATCTTTCATTTGTGTCAGTGCTACTGATGTGAAGCATCATCATCTTATAGATATGACCAAATATTTAGGCAGTTGTAATGATGACATGATAAAAGAAAAGTCTATTCCCGGGTACTTGTCTCTGCAAATTGTTCTAACAAAATCTCCAGTTTTTATAAAATAGTATGTTTTATACAAAGTTTGTTAAACATAATTCTCAGTTTGTCAAGTAAAGACCCTTTCTAAAGACCCTTTCCGAAGACATCTAAATATAACTTTGGTGGCCATCTCTTCCTTTCATTGCAGTCAAAAATTCGATAAATATCTTTAATAAAAATCATTACTATCGGGCGTATTCAGTTAACGTATTGTCCAAAATCTAGTCATCACATATGACTGGAAATGTTCCAAATGTTGTAACAGATATATGGAATTTTGGTTATCACTCTGACACTGTGTGTCAATGATACCTCTAAGGCTGACATACTTATGCATGGCTTATCTTTCAGCAGATTTTCTTGGCATTATTCTTATAAATCCTTCCGACAGCCACAATCATATTTCCATCCTTTTAACATTCGCGTCATGTAGCATTACATCTGGTCACATTCAGGTGTGGGCGGATGATGTGATTTTCGAATGATATTTCGTCAGAAATAGCAGAAATATATTACAACAGAAAATGGTTTTGGTTTTCTGGAAGACGTAAATAAATGTTACATTTTAAAATTAGAAGTATTTATTGATATATTTGTTACAATAGATTCTCGACATTTTGTGTAATACGGCTTTCAAAAGTAAAAATTAAAAGTATATTCTTATTGACAATCGATGTTATCTGAAAGTGGAATTATGGAATCTTACAATATTAGACTTATGTACAATCAATTATTTACTTTATAAAGTGCTTAGTGCAAAGTAATGATATTGCCTAATTTGCCTGTCATCTTTTTATGATGTTTAGATCTTGAAATTTGATCAGGCCTTTCCAAGAGCTGTCATAATGATTAAGTGCTTAGGGTTCAAGGTATGGCCTTATACTTCCAAATGGATTACTTTAATGGTATCATGTTCGCTGGCTGAATCGTTTGTTTTTCCTTTGTTGGTGTTGTTTTTTCTTTGTGATGTTTTTTTGTGATGTTTTTGTCAAAATTATTGTGGGGCCCTCTCAAAACTTCCAAAATGCATCATTGTTAAAGGATCTCATTTTGTCCATTTTCTTCTTTTTGAGATTTTCTTTTTGAGATACTTTTGTGTAACAGACAATAAACCTGGGCAAGTAACATGGAAACATGATATGAAGATTATAAGGTGTATTTTCTCCCACTATACTTTATACATTTCGCATCATCAATAAGTGACAAGTCAGTAAGTTACAATAACAAATCTTCCAAATATAGGTCATTCAATCTGAAATATATGGACATGTCATTTCATGAGATATTTTCACTATTTATGGTGTTGTTTTTTTCAAAGACAACCAATAACATGACAGAACATATTAACATGACAATACATGTGTCTTTTTGACAAAGTACCAGCAACAAATATTCCCAGAACTCCAAGCTTAATCAGCATTATATATCTGTATTCTGGATTCATTATGGAAATGTGCTGTGCAATGTGCATTTACTAATAATAAAATGTTATGTTTATATGATATAGTTATAATGTAACACAGATTACACTTTGTCCTCTTTGCTTCAAAAGTTGAAAGTTAAAATTAAATGCTTGTTTTGCCAATACCTTAGGAAAAATCTGCATTTTGAAAGCATTATGGAAATATGCTATGCAATTAAACAACAAAACATGCAGAATCAGTAACATGATGATGTCGCCGGTCACACACTTAGTTCTTTGTCCTTTCAATTAACTTCAGTATCAAAGAACACCCATTATATGATCCCAGTGTGAGTAATTAGTAAATGTGATTTAGTTTTCCCCGTACTTCATCAGTGCCACTTCCAAGGGTACATGCAGCATTGTTCAAGGCTACCTGAGGACACCAGTGATAAATAGGACTGGCAAAAAGGATTATTAATAGCTTTCCAAACAAGGGTTGAGCAAGGTTTGTTTGAATAATGATGTTTCCTTGAACCCAATATTGCCTATTAGGGTACAGCATGCTTTGTGGAGGCACTTTGTTCCCATGCAACATGCACTAACCCAACAATGTTATAACAATGTCACAACAATGTTATAACAATGTTATGGAGCATGTAAAAACTACTAGAGGTAGTGTTGTAAACAATTTCCATAATAAGCTAATTATGAACTAATTATAATCTGGTATTTTTTAATAATTTCATTATCACCATGATTAAACCTGACATTGTTCTGTGTGTCTTGAAATAAGTGCATGTGATAGAACTGTTAGAATTACATTCCTTTCCATGGTATTTAATTATTTTTAACTCTTGAAATAATTCTTGTATCTGTTGACTTGTTTACCACATTTCTCTGTTTATGTGAAATATTTTTATCTCTAGGCGGTGTTTACCTCTTGGTAAATCAGAAATATATATCTGAACATAGAATAGAATAATCTTTGTGATGCATTCTAGCTAAGTGAAGTTCAGATTAAATGTGAATTAGCCGTCGCTCGCCTCAGTGTCTATGCAGAGTGTGTAAATTGTAAAAGATCCCCCCCTCATGGGATAAATATATTGGTAGAAATGAAGCTCATTGCATTCCATTCTGCTAGCTATCGTCTCATTTGTTGAAATGAAATCAGGTGATTCAAGTAGTCATATCTCTCATTGACTATCAGAATTGACGTCACAAACTCTCAACCAATGGAAGTCTTTCTTTCATATTATCAAATATCAACTGCTTTTGATAGTTTGGGAATCCTCAGAAGTTAGTTTCGAAGTCTGAGAAACAATAGAAATTCTAGAACAGTCTGCAGCGTTCGGTAACATTCCGTTGTAACTCATTCCGTTTTATTTCTTTCTCTTTCAATTCTTCTGTCCAGACTAACTGAGCTTAACTGTCAAGTGCTCTTTTAGTTTTGTCTTTTATTCCAATTCTGACTTTTCACGGACTCTTCATTTTCCGACAAACGACTCTTTCTGCCAACTCTTTGCACTGTCTCTCGTCTGCTCGTAGACCGGCATTTCAAAATTCCAGCCGAGTTATGGTGATGATGCTAGCGCTTCTCATTTAAACGAAAAAGCGGTCTCTTCTCCGAGACTGACATTTCGATTCAACCACTAATACATTAGCCACATTAGGCGGTTAATGGGTAGGCGTTGATATTTTGGGAAATTGAAATTACTCAGAATGGTCCGTGGCGATAAAGCTTCCCTTTATGAGGCTGACAGATTTGGGAAATTAGTTCTCGTAACAGCAATTTACGCTCTCTGCTTTCGTAACGACAATGGATTTCCTTAATTTGTATCACTAGTCAAGTTTCACTAATTATAAAATTGGTTTGTTTGTTTTGTCTAAATTGCGTGACTGGTAGAAGTGCTTTGTTTTACCATATGCTGTAAAATTATTGTGGATTTCAACATATATTGAATGAGATTAAACTAAATATTTATTTACTTCTGCAATCTACATGTAGCAAATGTAACATTATGGTTAATATTATTTCTTGGCAGAAGAGTTTATCTCATTAGCCCCTTTACACCAAATCGGGTTGGGCGATATTGTTCGAAATCATTTTGGAAAATTGTGAGATATCATTCTGGGACATTTATTTCACGAAATTACAATCATTGTGGAACATCGTTTCTGGAACATCATCATTGTGGGAAATGTGGTACAAAGATCATTATGGGACATTATAAGATGTCATTGTGGGACATCATGTGGGACATCATGTGGGACATCATGTGATATCATTGTGGGACATCATGTGATATCATTGTGGGACATCATGTGTGACATAATTATAGGGAATTGTGGCACACTAGTCTGGGACATCATTGCGGGACATACTGGGACATCATGCAGGGCATACCCGGCATAGTGTGTTTATTATGATGCATGTAGCCCATTGTGAATATGTGTTTTGGGGGAAGATAATGGAAAGTTAAGGATGTAGGAGGGAGGTTGCAGTGGGTTAATTAAGCAACAGGGCTTGATTAGTGACTCTCTTGTTGTGTTCTAAGAGAATGGAAGAGAGTGGAAGAGAGAACAGGGATAGGAGATACATGGTCTCATCATTATATTCAATTAGGCCAGGCTGTAGCAGCAAGCCTTTAGTGGCAGCATATTGACATGTCCATGTATCACTGAAGCACTGGGGAAGCATTGGAAACAAGGGGAGGGGGGTTGGCCTCTGTGGGGTCTTGTACTTGTCATTAATCGTCCCTATTAAGGATTCCTCACAGCCCCGTCTCCGCTGGCAAAGCTCGCTAAGTCCCAGTGATCATTCATTGTTTACTCCTATTGTGTCCATTGACAGTGGGGCGATAGTGAGACCGTAGAGTGCCAACTCGGTGCCGAGGACCTCTCCTCTAATGCATTGATTCTATGACGAGGCAGGACACACGATTAATGGCTCGTTGCATGGACTCGGCCCAAGATGGATCGGTGGTTAACTCAACTTCCTACAGATGGCGTTAAGGAGCTTGCCTTCCCATGATGCATTGCTGGTCACTGCTGATTGATTGGTCAATTCTGAGGTGGAGGTGGATTTAAGGTTACTCAACTTAGTTATCCGACTTACTTAGTATCATTTGATGGGTTAGAGTACTAGCTGTACAGTCCACGGTACTAAGTGTACTCTTTGAGTAATGAGCTTTTATTTCCTAATTTAGAACAAGGACTTTCAGTTGTTTACTGAAGTCACTTGCAGCTGATAGCTTGTAGTTACTGAGCTCATGAGGAGCTGGACTAGCTTTACTGAAATCACTTCGCAGCTGACAGCTTACAGTTATTGTGCTCACTGAAGGAACTCGTTCTTTTCAGTAACATGAACTAATTTTACTGAAGTCACTTTGCAGCTTCGACAGCTTGTAGTTACTGAACTCACAAAAGGAACTCATTCTGCACAGTTACCACATGTATAGCTTTACTGAAGTCACTTTGCAGCTGACAGCTGGTATGGTTACTAACTCCTGAGCTCACTAAAGGAACCAATTCTATACAGTTACTTAATCAGCTTTACAGAAGTCACTTCACTGAGCTCATTAAAGTAATTGTGCAGTAATCTCAGTGAAGTATTATATCAGTAATGAGTTACCATAGTAAAGAACTCGCCAGAAAAGCTCACGAACCCACTTAACTTCAACCGGTTTAACTTTAACCCATTTAATGATTTTGCTGGGTTTATGATATATGTGACAAACGAGCAAAGCTGAATATTACACATATACAATTGTATATCGAAATCACTCCTTGCTCATTTCGTTTCTTCTTTACACTCGGCCACTGGACTTTCGTATTCTCTAGAATCCCTTGTGTACTGACGTAAGACTGTAAAGCTACACAACAACCTAATTCAAGGTCAAGTAAGACGCTAGTCGCTGTACTTTCAGCCTCAGTTTGCCTTATACTGTCTCGATTGCAACAAACTGCCTCAATGTATAGTCCTATCTTCCCTAGATTGCTGTACATCAAGCTAAATAGACCTGTCCCATAGCTCCTTCTATTCCCTGCAGGCCTTCTGGCTGGTCTGCCAAATTGGCTCCATGGATATGTAGTTGAACTAGTCATTTCACTTCTACTGTGCTATGCTCAAGGCTTGAGGCAGGGATGTTCTCTTACACCATATATATCATTTGTTGTTTTACCAAAATTACAAAGCTGCAAATGAGGTTGCTGCCATTTTTGTTATAGTGACACATATATTTAAATTAATAGATTTATTCCCTTGAGGTCATAATAGGCATGCTGACATTAAATTGTAAGAGTATTATCTTGTTTGCTGCATATGTTCAGAAGTATTCTCCAAAGGTTTTCCGAGCTTTCCAATTTGTCGTTTCACATTTTTCTTTTCTCTTTTCCGATTTTATTTACTACAACATTTTCAAAATATATATACATCTGACTGAAATCGCGTATGTTATGCTCAGTTTAAATTGTATCGTACATAGCTTGAGGGATAGTATATTGATTCGAAACGTCAAATTAATGTTAGCTATATTAAAACACTTTTCAGAACATTCTTGATTAATGTCGCGTTTGCATTTTGCATGCGCATTTCTTACGTCATTTGACTTTTTGCCCTTTAAAATGTACAAGATGTTGTAAATGAAAAGTGTACTGCTCCAAGCACTGTCTAAACATGTGCAATTTGGCTGTCAAGCAGACTGTAAATAACTCCATAGGGCCCGGGGTGTGGCATTTACCTAGACTTGCAAATGTGCACTTGGAGGTGTATGAGCCATGGGCTTTTAAAGCAGAACTGCTGCAAAACTGAATAAAGTATGGCCTGTCAGAATTTTTAGAAACTAAGGAATTATAAACAACGTTCTCTTGGGTATAGAAGCTTTTTTGTTCTATCTTTTTAAAGAGAATCTTCCCAAAAACAATGCAAGGTATATACAGCAAATCGCAGCAGACTGACGTCTATGAATATTTAATAGACATGGATGCATGTTCATGACAACTGTAAGAGCCTTCAGTCACGAACTGAGCCCTCTGGTGGCAAATGAATAGTTCACAGAACTGCCATAGGGAGAGACAGTGTCAAGCACGTGGGTCATGGGCATACGTCATCATTCATCATTTTTCGTCTGCTTTTTGCGTTTTGGCCATTTTACATTGTTTTAGTTATCTCTTTGCTAGTTTTGTGTAAAGGGAACAGTTATGAAACTTATCCAATCCGTAAAACTAGTTAACTGACTTCTAGCTATGTTATACCAATGTAGATTGTTCCTTTAAAGTTGTATATTAAGATAGTAAACTAGTAAAATAGGCTATATACTCTACATAGTGTACGTAAGCATTGTGATTGTGATAATCATTTGTTTCAGACCTTTTGAATGACATATTGACCATGGCCAGGTACTTACAAACTTTATGGTGCATACAATATGGTTTTATCAGATGTGCAATCACTGATTCAGGAGCTCCTATGCCAATCTACTAGATTTTACTGACCTGATTTAAATTCTGCTAATTTTGAAGGACTCTTCGAGAAAACTGAACCATTTTGTAAAATAATTTTTATAAAAAGCTGAAATGTTAACCTGAGGTCAAATTTTATAACCATTGTTTCATGACATAATGTCTATGAAATTGTCCACTTTATTGGATTAATAATTTAATCACATGATGAAACATGGCTATTTATAAAGCAATTTTTAATGTAATTTCCAGTGCAATTTATAGTGCAATCATATTTCATTTGATACAGTATGAAGTTATGGCAAAATGAACTATAAAATACAAATGTTTTTAGTTTTTGTGACATTTACAGCAAGTAGTAAGAATATAAGAAAGGCAACATAGACTTAATCATATAGACCAAATTAAATTGCTTGTTTGGCATTTGATCTCCTGGTCACGGGTTCAATTCCAGCTCATTGCTTATGTCGGATGAAGTCCTGAACATATTTTGATTAAATAAGTTCTTCGCCACAGAATTATTCTGTAGTGAAGAACTTATTTTTAAAATCAAAATATGTTCTGATATAATCATTGTAAACTTGCTGGTAATGATTTAAATTGCAAAATAAAGATTAATGTTAATTTCAGAATAGTGGCTTTAGCTCTGTCTGGAAAGTCATCTAGGCTTTGTTGATACATGCTATGACAAAAATTGACACAGTAGCTTTCTGTATTATGGCACATGTAACATCATGGCCATTTTGCGCATGTAAACTGCATGCCTTATAAATGCTAGCATGCATGGCTTTGCTGTTACTGTTATCTGCCATGAAATGGAGTGCCACCAAACTTGTAGGGTTGTCACTTGAAGTGATTCATTCCTGGAGGCACTTTGAACTCCACAAGCACAGGACCTTTACTATGCTTCATTACCCTCTAGGGCATAATGAAAGACTAAGGTCATATATTGCCCTGTCATTGCATAACAAAGGGCCCTCAGATGACATTCATCTATAAATCTAGTGGTGGTGAATTTTCTCCTTGTTAACTACTCCATTCTGTGTGTAAATCCTGTGTAAAGTCTTTGTATACTCTGTGGATATTGTGTACTTTGTGTTATTGAAGAGTTTTCGTTATTGAAGGGTTTTCGTTATTGAAGACTTTTCGTAAATGGATTATACACACACTCCATTCTCCTCGCATCCCATCTGTTGATATCTTTGCATAATTTTGCCAGTTACGAAGGAATTGAAAATTTTCTGATATACCATGCATGTACTTGTGTGTTAAAAGGTTTGTCGGAGGCAAATTCTGTCATGTATCATCGATTCATCACATATTTTTGAAAGTTTTTGTTGAGTTTATGATTAATTATGATATTTTTACAACTTGCTTCTAAAATAGATTTTAGGCTTTTTATTTAATTGATTCAGTGTTCTTCTGTAACTGTCTGTGATGTTGTACAGATATATCAAATCATTTAAATGGCATTATTCCACAAGTATAATGCAGAGCAAAACTTTACAGCTGTTTATTCTGCTGTTGATGCTACAGCTGATGTAATTGCTACCTTTTCTTTGCCTTCCACTTTGAGATGGATGCTCCTAATCATTTTTCACTTTGCCTTTCTAATATTTCACTGCATGAATCTCTTGTAACATTTAAATTGCTGCGTGGGCTCACTTTCTGACTTGGGTGATTGATAGCAATTCATTCGTCTTCTCTTTTTCTTTTTCTTCGTTTATTTTTGCGTACTTTTTATCGCTACTCTTTTTTGTCGCCTCTGAATTTCGACCAATTCCCAGTTATTCCTGTGGCTGGCCTCGGGCGGCAATTATGGGCAAATAGTGTCGCCCGTTCGTTCCTTATTGTTTCGGCTACCTCTGTAACAATTACTCTGACGTATTACTTGTTTGCCGCCCCGCAATCCACACAATTTATCCGGCAGACAAATTCAAATAATTATTGTGCACACTTGCAGGTTTTAATCATTTTAATTCCTGGCGTTTCGCATGCAAGCCATTCTTGGCCGTGCAACGAAATTGAACGAGTACAGGTACCCGCCTAAAATTACTTAATTTAAAAAAGATTCTCTCCGATGATTGATTAAGGTTCATTATGATTACCATGTTAACCCGATAATAACCTGAGCCTCCTAATAACTCAGGATTCTTAACTTCTAATTATTGCAGAAATTCCCTTCTTCTAAAATGTTGCTGGAATTGCTTTTGGTCATAATGGCTGTAATCAAGTTATTAGTCAGCCTTTGCTATTTCTGATCTATAGCTATTATTAGGTTATATTGATCGAAGTTTAAATTACAAGTAATTCAAATATCTTTTGCACAATTTCTGAGCGATTCGTAAAATCATGCTAGATTAGAATCATTTTGTACTATATTGTAAACACTGAAAAGCTTGTACTTTACATCCAAAAATTATCCATATGAAAAATTGTGTGACAAAATGCAGCGCAGTGTTATCCTTAAATGAGTCTAGTTGGACTATTTGTCAGTATCATTTTCTTAGGTCCCGCCTTTCCTTGCTTATGTCCGACCTATCTGTTTCTCTTTGCTCCTATACCCAAACAGTCTTTCCTCTACTTTTCTTGAACATTCTTCCTGCGCCTATTACTAAACTGTAAATACAAACAGTTTCAAATATTCCGTTGACAACATTTGTTTCTCTCTTTAACTGTTTTCAAACGTCAAAGCGTATACAGACATTTTTCTGTCTATCTGTTTTCTTTCTGTGGCCAATAGCTATATAGTAGCTGTTTTATAAACAGCTGTGTCTTTGGAGATACTCAAACAAGAAGTCTGCAGTATCTGTCTTAGTAAGAAAGCCTTTTGTGGAGAACTACACTTTTGTACAAGCCATTCATCATGAAGGATGGGGCTAAGACTTGACTGTTGAGTCTTTTGGGACTGTTTCAGTCTGTTTTTGGTCTTTTGGGGCAGATTTTGTTTTTATCTTGTTGGTTTTATTCTATTTTTATTTTATTTTTTACTAAACTTGGAAGCAATTTTGTTGTATTTGTCCCTATTTTTATTTTAACTCTTTCTTGACTAGTTTTTGCTCCTTTTCTTCTCAGATCATCAATGGTTTACCAGATATTGCTGTTTCCATGGTTTGGAAAACCATTTGACTTGTAAATTTGATCTTACTATTTTGCTACTTCTTTACACTAAGATAATAATTTTTTACTGAATGCAAGCAATTCTTTGCTTTCTCTTTATGTGACTTTCTGGCCAGTTTTCTGCACTACACACTTTAATTTTTCTCTGAAGAGAAATAGAGAATCTTTTCTCGTGGTTTACTTGATTTAGTACTTCTATTTTTTCACTGCAAGATACATTTTGACAAAAATACTGTGGGATAAAAGATATAAATAGAAAATTCACCTTTCCAAAGACCGTCTGAAGACTCGGGACACTTTTGGACAGGGATTTACTGCAACAAGCTCTTTCTTTTCCTGACTGCTTGTCTGCCTTCTTGTTGCTTTTTTGTCTACTGAGATTAGCGTCAAATGTCTCGGAGAAGAGAAGACTTAACTTCCTGTACTTAGGTACTTAGAAGTAGTTACAGCGGTGGTTACAACGGCAGTTATTTTTGGTTATTCTTTGGAGTTGCTGTTGCAGTTGTCCTTCTGATGAGCGACCATGCTTCTGTAGACATGGGGAGGTTTCATGTGGCTGGTTTAAATTTGAACATAATTATTATAGGGACTCCTGAATAGCGGCACTTCTTGCCGTAGAGAGGTCCCAGTGGTTCATTGTGTTTTTCTTCTATTGTTCAAAATACTCATGAAAATTATGTTATCCGAGCTACAAATTAAAAAAATCTGAATCTGAAAATCGGAGGTACAGGTGCATATTGTAGGATGGTTGCCAACTAGTTGGTCGTGCAAGGCATATTCGAAAGTGAGCCCATTATATACGCAGTTGCCGTGCGATATCGAATATTGTCCCCAAAAATCTAAACTGAAATGTTGATATTTTTGTCCAGCAAATGACTTCTGTATGTAATCCTGCATGCTCAGAAGCTGAGGTTATAAGACATTTCCAAAGACTAAGAAAACAGGCAGACAATCTCAAAGAATATATTTTTCGCCTTAGTAAACACAGAATAGATTACATGGAAAGTGCACTTTTTGTGGTCAAAATCTGAACTAAATCTGATCTGAAAGTTTAGCAAAAATGTCTGGTTTCAGACGAAATACAATACAGAATGTCCGCTGAGACAATCGGATTAATTTTCCTTGTTGACGTAGTTCTGGCGACGAATAAATGGAACCAAAGGATGTGCCATTTTTTGTCACACAGACATCCGTACCAAATCTGTTTGGAAAATGCTACAAAACATTAAAAAATGGCATCAAAAGATGACAAAAAGATTCACTCAGACAATCTGATCGCATTGTTCGTTTTCATTCTTAGACAAAAAATGTGTAAAGTAAAACTCGATCCGTCTGGAAGCAGTCTGTCGTGAAGGAAATGAGTTTATTTTCGGCTCCGAGATGTAACGTAGTAAGAAGTCTCCATCGCGGAAATATTTGTCAGCTAGAATTGTGCGAAAAAATGAGGCGGGGATCTGAATTTGAGTTAACTCCCAAATTCTCAGTCATCGTTGCTTCAAAATAAGTTGTCTAGCATGTGTTCATGGTAATTACAAGTTATAAACAAACATATTAGATTGGAAGTTGTATGGCGTGTCAGAAATTGTAGAGTGAGTAGAGAGAGCTCGATAGTTTAAGAAAGAGCTCCAAATCATAGAGCATGTGGGGCGAGCCGAGGACTGGAACATGTAACTTCAGCCAACTAACGAACATCGATTCTCTAAATTTCTCTTGTTGCATTAAGTGAAGTCTCGAATATGAGGAAACCGTTTTTGCTATTCTATCTCAGCAGGATTACCAATTGAATTAGCTGTTGTCTTTTATAATTAACAATTCTATTGCTTTCCCTTGGTTTCCCTTTGGAACCGACGTTGTATTTATTATTTTGATGATTTGTAGGAAATTAAATCTCAATCCC
The DNA here is from genome assembly GCA_026936325.1 of Platynereis dumerilii. Taxonomy (NCBI): domain Eukaryota; kingdom Metazoa; phylum Annelida; class Polychaeta; order Phyllodocida; family Nereididae; genus Platynereis; species Platynereis dumerilii. The sequence continues at coordinate 38,059,238 of JAPTHN010000005.1, forward strand.
TAGTATTCCTTGTTGTCTTTTGCCTGAATTGGCTTCTATCAAGCCTGACAATTGCAGCATGGAAAAATGAGAATATCCATTAAGATTATTTCAAAGAGAAATGGTATGCTTATTAAATGAATAGCATATTCATCCACAATTCAATGCTGAAAGTGCGAGTTGAGGTGTGATAATTTTGAATGACTTCTCATATCATCGTTGACGGGCGTACATGCACAGTATTACAGATTCAATCTACAAAGTCTCCTTATTAAAATCTTCAAGTACAGAGAAGGTTGTGAATGTAGAATTTTTCTAGACAAACTATTTTAAGTGGATGTCATACATTAAAAACACATTTGGGGTCGAGTGTGAGAATTGGGCGATGGAATAAATAATTCAGTTGTCCGGAGTGTAGTTTATGTTTCTAAGTTTGGAATTGGTCTTCTGGATACTTCTTATTAGTTTTGATTGATTGATTGATCAATTTTATTTCTAACAAAGTTCAGGAAACCAGAGAAGCACACCTGCATATCGAACTGGTACCTTTTGTGGTGATCTTCTCGATACGATCTTCTCGATACTGCTTACTGTGATCTGGCCATAATAGACCTGTTCTAAAATGTATGCTGAAATTACTGTTCTGAAACTGTATACTGATATTATGTATAAACCTTTTGCAGTAGTTTTAAATGGTGTTACCACTGTGCAAATTACTAAATATCTCCTCTTCCTTTGCAGGTAAATCTCCCTTTGGCTTCACAGACGACGGCCACCTCCTAGACGACGGTTCCTTGGACCAACAAGTTCCCAACATGGGCTCCCCTTCCCGAGGCTCCCCCAACTCCCAATGTGGTTTTGAGAGGATCGAACGGTTCTCCAGAAAAGTCTTTGTGGGAGGATTGCCACCTGATATCGACGAAGGTAAGTCTGAGATGTGTGACTGGGACATGAGGAAGTGTGGAGTTGTTGTGGTGTGTGTGTTGGAAGAGTTGGGAAAGAGTTGTAGTGTAGAGTCGTAGTGTCGATTCTAGAGCTGTAGGGCATAGGCTATACTATATTATATTATATTTCTAATATATCACAACTGTATGTTGAGTGTCTTGGACTTGGAAGAGCTATAGTTTTAACTATTGAGATTTCAAAAGGACATAAGCGCTTCTGCTAATACCGGTGGTTAGCTTTTATTAGCATAGTTCTGATCTGAACAGCGTGAACATAAGAGGTACTAAGCTTTCGAGGCAGGTCAGTTAGGCTCCACTCCATCAAATTTAATTTATTAATCGAAAAACTCATGACTCTTCTCAAAACCTCCGAGTCTTGACTTGGGACTCGAAATCCTGCTTTCACTCATGTACACTTCATGATCATTTCATTATTCTTAGGACATACATGAGTCAGGATTCTATTTATAAGTCTTAGAATATTTTCTGACCCTGACTCCACCTCATTTTAAATTTGACTCGGGCTACTCGCAAAATCTTCCGACTCCACAACTCTGAATCCAAAGCCCTAGCAACATGAAATCTCTCCAGATTCTACTGTTGTTTGTCTTGGGCAAGCCATGAACAAAATCTTAAGTTTAGATTTGGCACAGACTTGTCACGGACTTGTCACGGAGACTGGTAACCGAGACTTGTCACAAAAACTTGTGAGAATGGTGAACAACAGTAAAAGGTTGTTTCAAAGACTTGCTCAAAGTTGCGGATTACGTACAAAAGACTGAAATCATGTCAGATTTCGGTTCTTGCTTGTTTTAGTCAAGTTCTCTGCCTTGATATCCTCTCTGCTAACTCTTGTCCTACATCTGATAGAACTTTGTTTTAGTCCTATTCCTAGAATAATTTATAGGTGTATGCTTCTTTATGCAGCTGTCCCAGTTTTTTTCCTTTCAGTAAATGATCTTAATTTTCCTTCCATTTCATTATTAGTCCGTATCAGGTTTCTTTAACTTTACTTTAACCCTATGGCTATATTCTTTTTGAAAGCAGCGGAGTCAGTCCTTCAGTTCTATTTTAAGACTTGCTTTGCGATGTACACTCTAAAAAAATTCAGACAAAATTGGTTTTTTAGATTCAAAATGGTTTTTTGAAAAACCAAATTTCAATGCAAAAAACCAACATGGATTTTTTTAAAAATCCATGTTGGTTTTGCATTGAAATTTGGTTTTTCAAAAAACCATTTTGAATCTAAAAAACCAATTTTGTCTCGATATTTTTTAGAGTGTAGTGTTTATCCTCTAAAGACCGACTCCCTGTCTCTTTAGCGATAACAGAATTTGGCTTAGCGATATCAGATTCCGTAATGTGTAATTCCTAGCAATGTCAGATTCTCTAATTCCTGTAAGCTCTTTTGTGATTTGGCTTTATCTTGAATTCCCGAGGTGTCCGATTTGGTTAAAAACTGTGTGAGTTATAAAACGAAAGGTTTACTAAAAGAATCACCTTTATGGCATATTTGAAATGTGAGTTAAATTGTACAATGGAATTAATAGAATTAATAATAATATTTTTTTTCCAAACCTCTCTTAGCGCATTCATTAGCTCGGTAGCGCTCTGGCCTTTCTGTCACTGGGTCCCGGGTTTGATTCCCGCTCAGGCCGGATCATCTGGACCTGTTGACTTTTGTTGTACCGCAGTTTCAATCATCCTTTTATATTTGCCTCATTTCTGTGTCCTCCTTTTGTCCTTATTAGCCTACCACAATCGCTGCGTAAAATAAAATACCAGACAAAAAGCCCTGATCCCCCGTTTATCCATCCGTCTCAACTCTCAATGTGTTTACTACAACTGTAGCCTAATCTTTTTGAGAATAAGAAACCCCACCAAAAGGTGATAATCAGCTGATCAAAGTATATATATCTTAACTCTAGAAGTTGTGATGTATGTTTTTCTGATTGCATGAGAAATTTATGAAAAATGCATGAATTATGTCTGAAAAATGTATGAGAAATACTGGGTTAATGAGGTCTGAGTGATATACATAGGTCTGTTGTGTTTCACAGCGACTACACTCTAAAAAAATTCAGACAAAATTGGTTTTTTAGATTAAAAATGGTTTTTTGAAAAACCAAATTTCAATGCAAAAAACCAACATGGATTTTTTTAAAAATCCATGTTGGTTTTGCATTGAAATTTGGTTTTTCAAAAAACCATTTTTAATCTAAAAAACCAATTTTGTCTGAATTTTTTTAGAGTGTAGATCTGATCACATTAGTCTCCCTGCGGAGATACCATGGCTCGGACCATTTCTCATTGTTGCTCATTATCGTCCGTATTATTCCATGCATTTAAATATGTGGAACAACAGGCAATTGAGACATTATTGAGGCTAGAAGAGATATAAGAGCTAATATTGGCCACCCTGAAGCAGCCACTGTGGTTTATACCAAACAAAGGTGTCCAAAATGGGAAGCTGTTATTTTAATATAGCCACCCTTTTACTGTTATACCCCCTACGACTGGATTCCGAACAATGGTGTCTGAAATGGAAATTGGATTGATGTTTCTATTTTTGTCATATCTTGTGGAAGCGGAAGCCGATTCGAAGTGGCTTTGGATGTATGCCAAACTTGAAATCTGCCAGTCCCCTACGCAGTGCGAAATATGGTACGAAAGACCTAACAAAATAACCTGACAAATAGTGAATTAGCGGAGTGAGACGGGAGGCCGAAAATAGGTACAAGCTGAAGGGCATCCATCATACGGTATGGTGGTGCGAAAAAAAGGCCGCCAGCGAAAAAAGAAAGCAAAAAAGCCAGGATGTATTGATGGCGCGGCTCTTATAATCTCTCGCAGATAGACATCTATTCATACTGTCCTAATATGGCTTGGCTGGCCTCTTGTACAAAGCTTTTAGGGGCATTCAAGCAAGAAATTACATTTCTCCCCGGGACAATTTCACCGGCTACCCAGGTATATTATTCATAAGGCATTGGCGAATCGTGAACCACCTATGAAGGGAGTCAGTCGAGAATCCGCAAGGAACTAAGTAGAACTTGAAAGGGCGTCCAGAGGACTTTAGTGGGAAGTCAACCACCTATGAGAATTCACTCGGATTGTTAGCGTTCAATGCTCTTTGCTCCTTTTTCCCCTTTTCTCTTCTTTTTGCTCCTATTTTGCTCTTTTTCTGGTCTTTCTTTGTTCTTTTTTGCTTTCTCTTTGCTCTTTTTCTGCTTTCGCCTGTTCTCCTAGTTGCCTCTTTGCTCCGTTATGCTTCTATTTTCATCGCTATTCGGTTCTCGTTCGGTTCTCGCGTGGTTCTCTTTCTGCTCTTGATCGATCAGCGAATGTGTTGGACCGTGCTCATGAAAGGATCTGGAGGTGTCTGGCACTGCCTGCGAGTTGGAGGAGCTTCTGACTGGAGTCAAGGTGGCAGAAAAATGTCTCTTAGAGGCAGAAAAATTTGCCTCTGACGCAGACAGTCTCTTCGTAATGAAACAGTCCTTTTGCAACATTTCGGAACATTTCGCGACATTCTGTCCTCATGAAAAAGCCATCAGGAGACGAGTGGGTAGAGGGACCAGTATTGATGGGGTTTTCAGTGCCGGTCAGCCCGTAAGTGTGCCCATAAGTGTGCGGTGGACAGGTGCATTGCCATTGGATGCCATTTGTCGTTGCCTTGCGCAGTGCCTTGCAATGCTTCGCGTCTTCATCCAACTTCATCCTCGACTTTTATGGGGACTTATCCCACATCAAGGATGCCGTTTTCACACCTCGGGCGTCTGCAACTTGATATGAGGTCTCTACACAGTGTTCTGTGGCGGTCAGGGTTTATGTTGCTGTCAGACCGAAGCTCCAACCTCAATGCTTTGTCGTTGCTGTGTCATTAGCGAGTCAGGCTGTCAACGTTCAATGCTCTTCATTCCACTTTTCAGTCCACTTTTCATGTCTCTTCAAAGAGGTGTCTTTAGCACCTAAGATTACTAATTAGTCCTGTTGAATTTTTCATGAAAGATATCATCTTCTAATTCTTCTCATAAAGAGATATTTACTTTGTCAATTTACTTACTACAAAGTAGACCCGGTGGTCATCGTACGAAGTGAATACACCATTACGTACTCTCCATATTTTCTGTGAGGGCGATTCTTCTAACCAATGTACTTACGGCCTTTGTTAACCTATATTATTTATTATGCATGCTCATTATTATGGAGGATTTGCCTTAATTATGCTCTCATGTGGACCAAAGGCCTTAAGAATCCTTAAGAATCCTTCAGCCCATCCTTTGGCATCCTTTGGCTCCAGTTTAAGACCCTTTAGAGCTGAATCCTTTGGGTACACTCTAAAAAATATCGGGACAAAATTGGTTTTTTAGATTCAAAATGGTTTTTTGAAAAACCAAATTTCAATGCAAAACCAACATGGATTTTTAAAAAAATCCATGTTGGTTTTTTGCATTGAAATTTGGTTTTTCAAAAAACCATTTTGAATCTAAAAAACCAATTTTGTCTGAATTTTTTTAGAGTGTAATTATATCCTTAGTGGCCAGCCAAACCATATTGCCTTCTTCAGCTGGATCATGACCACATGGTTAATAATTGAATAGAAACTGGAAGCATCTGACATCATTTGATGCATGGAGGAATTCCATGTGGCTCTGTTTATAATCTCCTCTCATTCTGTTATTGCCCTCAAGCAATCTTCCCCCAATCTACCTGTGGTGCCTTTTTGCACATCAAAAGGGAGCAATTATGGTTTTCGTGCTCACAATTTTAGATTACTTCGCTTGCCGTTCCAGCATTCTCCACAGCTATTTCAGTCCATCTATGGCTATTTCGTTCCTTCCTGACCTACACGTATTATGTTTCTTCCATGACTATACTATTTAGTTTCTTCAACAGCCATTTTGTTTTTTTGCATCTTTTGTAGTGATATTGTGATATCATAATTATGATGATCTTTGTTTTTGCAGTTTTAGCATTGTGATTCAGTAGGATACACCCACTATCTCTAGTCATGTCATGAGTCAATCATTAGGAGTTCATCGACCCCTCATTCAACCTTCATTGACAATTTATCGACTGAAAGTTGATGATGATAGTGATCAACTCTAACGTGTTTACTATTTAACTCACTGTTGTCCATCACTTTCGTCAAGAATTAAACCGATATTGATTTAGAAATTTTGTTTTAATTCGGATTCTCCTCAGTGAGCTTAAAATAACTCTTCCAGAGATATGCTACTTTCACAGAACTTTAACATGTTGTATTTATGAAACACATTGTAAATCCTTCTCAAATTTGGTTCAGTGAATTTGACTGTTGGAAATATGGTCTTTTGATTAATTAAGACGCAACAGTCACATGACAGAGTCAATTGGTTCACATGTCAGAAGCGGTGCAGATTGACTCTAGTCTTGACGCCTAGTCGTGACGCCTAGTCTTGACGCCTAGTCTTGATGGTTTTCTTGGCTCCTCAAAGGAAAAGATCAGAAAAACTTCAATAAAGACTTGGGAAACATGTCGATTGATTCGAGTGAATGGACCCAACTTACTTGAGTCACTTTCAACTTTAGAACTTGCGTGACTTTCTCACCAATCACAATGGCCGACTCTCGTAATCCCGTGAAGTCTCGCTGAGTGCGAGATCTTGACGTGAAGGAATGGCATCAAAGAATAGCTTCCAAGAATGGCGTCGAATAATTGCGCCATGTCCATCACTGACTGCTTTCACAGCCTTTCTAGACTTCGACGTTTTCAATGTGTCTTTTCTCACAGTCGTTTTTAGTCTTTACGTAACTGGGTCTCCAGGCTTCAGTGCTTCTTGATTCATTTGATATAGTGCCAAACCTTAGGATTTTGTTACATTTCTTAAGAGTTTTGTTTGACTGAATGAGCTGCGAAACTGCAACCGGTGTCTGACGCAGTCTTCTTAATTGTCTGCGTAGATGTTTTGAAGTTGGCTCGATTCCCAGAATATAGTCTGAAGTCTCAAAATATATTTCCAGTCCACAAAATGACTGTACATTATTTCATCAATGTATCATGCTGTAATGAACCGTTGGTGGTCTTTGTATAGCGACAAACTCTTTTGTGATTTTGAAAACCACGTTTTAGTTAATGAATCGTATATATAATGTTTCGCTCTGTTGCTTTAATTTTAATGGAGCATGTTGGATTCTCATTATGTGTAATGTGACAGGCGACAGTTTTGATAAATTAAAATAAGTAACATGCTTGAATTATTTTTGACTACAGTAATCGCTCATTAATGTTGTGTCGGATAGAGATTGATTGCAGTTTGCAAACTTCATAGTTTCAGCTAAGTAATTTGACAAAGTTACCTCATTTTGTCCTGAAAGTAAATTGATTGATGAGCAGAAGAACTGATGGTAAATTTATCATTAAAGCTATCAAGTCTGCAAATTTTAAAGCTGCTCTATAGATAGATTTGAGACATATCTAACCTATTCCAACTGATAATTTTAGCAAAATTCCATGCTAATTGCGATATAGTATGAAGATGAACTGCTTTAAAAATGTAAAATAATTTCTGAAAACTCCACTTCCGTTTACATGTTAAGCATTGCAAGGCTCTCCTTGAGTAATTTTAAATTATGAAATCAATTAAACTCATTAAACCATGGAAAACCTGGAGTTTTTTTGATTGGAGGTGTACACTATACCTAAAATCTATCAGTTTATGATCTCTCACTGCGTGTTGAATAACTTGAATTTAACATAGAATTGGCAGATTCAATAGCTTTAACAATAATTATAGAATAAGATCTTGCCAATTTTACTTTCAGTATATTTTTTTCTACTGTTCCCAACATATAATCGATATGTACACTTATAGACTTTGATCCAAGCTTCTTCATACACTACACCGAGCTCAATTTAATCTCATTTATATATCTCTCTCGGCGTATCAAAAAGACGAAAGTTCTGTCTAATGAGATTTTCTCTAAATCCGATATTCTGACATATACACTAAGCCAGTGCAAAAGGCAAATTGAATGTCTTTCAATATCATGTCTTCTTGTTATATACCCTATGACCACCCACATTCGTTTTGCCTTATTATTTGTTAAAGATGCCATTATATCTGACTTCATGTTATGATGTTTAGGATTCAAATACTAAATCTCTATCTTCTTACTGTTTATACATCTCCTTTTTGAAAAGGAAATAAATAAATAAATACTAAGATTTCTAATGGTAAATGTCCGAATATGCATTTGAAATATGATGACTTACATATATATAACTTTTGCTTCTTTTAAATAGTTTCTAGAAACTATGTGCCAGTCTAAAACTCAGAATCACAAACAGTTATTCAACATTTCTAATCTTGAGTTGTTCTTTTAAATCTTTAAGTTTTCTTTATCCATAAAGTAGCAATACGAATTCTTACAATTCATGATAGAAAAGCAGAAGAAAACTACATGTAACTGTAATGCTTCAAACTGAAACATGTACTGGAATGTATTTTTCCAGATTGCCTATTGAATTGCATTTCACAGAATACTACAAACAGTATATGACACTGTTTAGACCTTTCACTTTTACAGAATAATTTCAAGAATTATATGAAATACCAGATTCTTGGTATGGACTATCTAGTTTGGAAACTTGAAGATTTCTACCATTTTGTGCTAAAAATAGTTGCCTCCTACATTATTTGACATGTTTGGAATCTGAAATAACCAGTCTAAACCAGACAGCGTCTTCTGAATGTATAAAGTCTGCCTACTCTTCTTACCTAATTGAATACATGTACAGGAAGTTGTCTATGAATAGTAGCAGAGTTGCATAACATTACATTAGAAGATTGGAGTCAGACATATCTGCAAGAGGCTGGAATTTGTTGGTGCAGTAATGCTGGTTCTGTAGAAGATATAAATACATTTATGTGGAAAACCTTTAGTCTTTACTATATTTAGATAAAACTGGTGTTTCGAAAAACATTAGAAATTAAGTTTTGTGCAAATTGGCAATCTGTAAGCATTGAGCCATAGAGGTAAATTAGATATCTAGCTAGTGGTTTCAATCACCACAATCATCCTTTGCCTCATTGCAATGCCCTTTACTTCTCCTCTCCCAATTAGCTTAATTGAGTGTATAAGTACAGGACGTAAAGACAAAATCATCCATCCATCTACGGTATCAGAAGGATTGAAGGATGCTCCTTGGCTCTGTCAGTCGTCCATATTCCTTCATACTTTGAACCTCTTTGAGGGTTTTCTTGGCTCCTGGAGTCCTGCTGCATCCCTTCCACATGTGTTAACATTGTGATGTAAACTTCAATGGCTGTAACTTCAATAGCATAATGAGTGATTGCCTGTCACTTATGTTTTATCTCCAATCACCAATCTGTGATCCACTGATAAATATAAACACATAGCTGCCTTCTTCTCCCTTCAAGGAATATCTGAGCATCTTCTCAGGATATTGTGGCATGCTGTATAGTCCAGATAGCCGATAAACATCCCTATGGTCCGTTGCTTCTCCGGAGAGCGGGGAGAGATGTTATCTATGGATTCTGGATGCTCTATGTTCTACAAGTAAACTACCTTGTAACTGACAACAAGGGGTGGTGTTGTTGATGCTACTGGGGCTGTTGAATCTGGTGCTGTGGTAGATGATGCTGTTGAATCTGGGCCTGAAGCTGGTGCTGGTGAAGCTGGTGCTGAAGCTGGTGCTGTTGAAGCTAGTGAATCTGGTGCTGTTGAATCTGGTACTGTTGAATCTGGTCATTCTAGTGCTGTTTAATCTGATGTTGCTGATTTGTTTTCTGTTTTGTAAAATATGTTAAGACAGAATATATGTCCTGGATTGATAACTGAACTAGGAACTTTACTCCGGATGATTTCTGAACCTTTGTCCGTGACGACTAAAATAGCTGTGAAAAAACATGTTTACAAGTAAAATTCAGCAATGCTGAAGATTAGACGGAAAAATGTGAATTTCAAATTACTGGAACTGGAAGCGGCATTATCATTTGAAGGTAATTCACAAAGTCTAATACAAACTGGCACATGGTCCATTGATAGCCCTCTTAAGAAATTACAGACACGGGTTCAAAATTGGACAGCGAGCCGTTGTTTGCAAGAGAGATGGACTAAGGTTGTGCCTCCCCTAAATTCCAGTAATTTTCCCAAAACTTTAAATGTCATGTGAATTTTCCAGCAATGATTTGACAATGCCGGGCTCAGCACCCCATGAAACCCTTCTCATGCTCTCCTGTCTTTGAGGTTGATTGAAGCCCACCCTGTCACGTGACTCCCCACTTCCGGCACGTGCTCTACCCCACATGGTTTTGCTGCCAGAAACCCAGGCTTCCTGTTGTGACGTCACAAATGCTTCTAAACGTTTTTGAACCCATCCCAAAACTTGAAAGAATTTTTGCCCTCTCCCTTTTTTCATTTTTCCCTTTTGATTTTGATGCAGATTCTTTTTTTCTCGATTTTTTCCTCCGTTGTCCCTAATTAGGCACTAACTTGCCACTTCCTCCCTTGCCAATGTGCCACCCTAAAAAAAGGACACAAAGAAGATTGAAATCAAAACCATTATGCTAAGAGGCTAAAAGACTTCAATTTTTGACAACTTGCAGACTTTTTAAAGATTCAGCACGGATAGTTAAGGCGCTAAGTTTTGTATACTTAACTGCTGTTCTTTTCTTTTTAAGTTTTTTCCAATCTTTTGCTCTTTCAATCTCTTTCCTTTCAATATTTCTATCAATCCATTTGCTCTGCTTTTCAGCAGATGTCGCTTTGGTTACCTCAGGAGTTCTCTTGGGAGTTTTCTCGGGAGTTTGCTGGGGAGTTTTCTCCTTCCTTGTGAGTTTCCTTGGAGTTTTCCGAGGTGTCTTCGCTGTCTTTGAAAGTCGAATCATCCAATTCTCCTCTGTTTCCTTGTCGGCCTTGATAAGGTTCTCGCTTGCTTTTTAAAGGACGCGCCTTGTCAAGCAAGGCCGAGTTGTGACAGCTTAATAAAGCGTTGCGAGAAATGTTCAATTTCAAGCTCTGGAGGCAAGGTGTCTTCGTGGCATCAGTGGATGGCATTGGCGTGTGGCACTGTGGCATTGGCATGTGGCAATGGCGTGTGGTATAACCATGGGGCATTGGTATTGCTGTGGCATCTATAAGAGTTACACAGTGGTATTTTAGAACAGTCGTGGACCAAGGAGCGAAACACTGACGAGGCAGGTTAAGATATCGGGTTGGTAATTTTATGTTACCAACAGATTTTTGCATTACTGACACTTAACTGTCTCTTTTATGAAAAATTTCTGCGATAAGATAGTGAGCATGTTAATGTTTTTGACCTTCTCTCCAAGCACCCTCTATTCAGAAAGTGCTATCGCATCATCTGCAGAAACTTGGTTGGTTGCCTGGTCCTATGTTGGACAGCTGTTTCAATCATCCTTCACCTCATGGCCATGATCTCCTCCTGTCCTAATTAGCCTACCAAGCGGATGAATACAGGACGTAATGCTCCAATCATTCATTCATCCATCAACCTTCTCTCCATAGACGCTCAATTCAAAATATACTATCACCACATGGATTTTTGCTTCAAAATGATACCGCACTGCTCATCCATCCATCCATCCATGATCAATCGATCATCCGTCCATCCCTTCAAGTTCAACACAAGGTTAAAAACAGCCTGTTGCTTTTAACCTTGTGGATGTTTTTGGAGAACACGGGAAAAGATCACTTTCACCAAATAATGGTGGAAACTTAATGCAGAAAATTTAATGTGTCTTCCTTGTCGGAAATGGTGCAATTAATAAAAACCACTATTGATGGCAGCCGACAGATGTTTCTTGCCGATTTTTACTTGTAGACATTTTTTGTCGCTGATTTTTTTACTCGTCACGGACAAAGGTTCAGAAATCATCCGGAGTAAAGTTCCTAGTTCAGTTATCAATCCAGGACATAACCTTTGTGTTTTCTTTGCTCAAATAGTTGTTATTTTACATAATATATTATATACACTCTTAACGAAAAGGTTTTATATGGAACCTTAAAGGGTTCCATAAGCCGGTATAGATAAGGAACCCTAAAAGGTTCATCATTCAACTTTTAAAATGGTTCCAACAGCAAACAAAAACAACATTAAGATAATCCAGCTGCACTGAACTCCCACAATGGAACCCCTTTCTCTCAAGTTGGGAGGATGGGCCATAGGGTCCTATCATAGGGCTGTCCCACCAGTATCGAACCTTTTCAATGCTGTTGAAACCTCAAAAAAATATTTTGGCTGTGGGTTCTTTATAATATACCATCAAGAACCCTTTTGTGTTGAGAGTGTATACTGCTCAAGAGTGTATGTTTGAGACGTCAATACAAGATATATCATGAGATTCTTTTCAGCGATCCTCAAGATATATACCTTTAGAGTTTAGATATACCTTCAGATATATTCTTTCAGATGAGTAGCGTTTGATATTAGGAGTTCTCGAATTGTAAAACTATACATATATATGTTAAAAGGAGTGTTTCCATTGTAAAATTTCTTTTCGTTAGAAGCTTCGCCTATCTCCATAACCTATTCATTTGCACTGAACATAATATAACATGAGATGCTTGCTCAGTGTTAACACACAGATCATTATTTCATGTTTGACATTTGCTTGCCAGACGAAAGAGTAGATTCATGTTGATATAAGGAAGTGAAGTTGGAGAAGCGCAGAAGTTCTGATCCTATGTTCTGTTATGCAACGTGAACTTTTGTCAGGAAGTTACGTCGAAAAGTTACAATGCGGCATTATGTCGTAACAACTTGTATCTATGTATGAGGATATGTGTATATAAAACTTAAGAAATAGCTGGTATGTTTTCTTTTGTGTAGCTTTCGCAACTTTCTATTAATGATAACAAGGTCAAAAAGAAACCAAAGTATCTTGTTGTTATTTAAATGGTGAAATTGCAATTTCCAAGCGTAATGCCGCAGCAATCTGTATCTTTGTATGAGGACATGTACATAAATATAATTTTAAGGAGGTATGTTCCTTTTGTGTTGCTTTCGTAAACTTCAAGTTCAAAAAGAGACTTGAGTAACTTGGAATTGTTGGAAATGGTGAAATTTCACATTCCAAATACTCAAATAGTCTCTAAGTTAACTGACCGAGACCAAACGTAACCATTTTATGATAACATTCGGTTAATCGGTTATCATAAAGGTGACTGACCCTCACCGAATGTAAGCATATGATAACATGCTGCTTATATCAATACAGTTTCTATCGATATTGACTGTTTTTGCTCTGGTTACCCTCAGGTTAGCCGTTGGCTAGCCAAAGTTAGCTGGATCGATATGGAGTTAATTCGTGACTGGGGGGAGTAAAGATCGTCATGACTGCATTAATAGCATGGTTATTTATCTTCCATTTCTTATCATTGATCTTCGGCTAACATGCTGAGGTAGCATCTTGCATGTAGAAATGGTATTACATCCAGACCTCCGCAGTCCACATGCTGCATGCCTATAGCATCATTATGGAGAGGTAGCATGGTTATTGGAATCATGGAGCAGTAGCATGGATATTGAGAATCAGGGAGGATGTAGCATTAAAATAGCCACTATTATTAGTAACCTGGTAATTCCTGTGAATACTGTAATGTGCTAGCATGAAAGTCAAGGAGGAATTTGGCGACCAAATATTAAGAATCATGGAAAAAGAAGCATGAAAATTATGGGAATTGTGGAGAAAATGCATAATTTTGGAGCTATGAAGTGAGAAGCATGAATATAAGAGGGAATCATGGTGAGAAAGCATGAATATTAGGAATACTAGAAAGATACATGCAATTGAATTGGGAATCATGGAGTAACTGGGAAGCATGAATATGTGGGATCATGAAAAAGTAGCATTATTATGAAGATTGAAGAATCGTGCAGAAAAATAGCTTGTACGTTGGAAATCACGAAAGAGCATGAATATAGGGAATTTTGGACATTAGGCACGAATATATACTATTTAGGCATATCATTGAAAGCAGCATGAATATTATCGAAATTAACGGCGAGAAATCTGTAGAAAGTGACATGGATGCCAATGGTATCGAATGGTTTCTAATGATGCCAATGGAGGGGTAGCATGTTTCTTGGAAACTAGATGAATCTCTCTCTGAAGCTTTGCTGGAGCTTCTGCCTTCTGCCAAATGCCAGTTAATATTTGATCTCATCTTAATGTCATAGTAATGGGCTAAGTGACTGATATGCCTGATGCATTTCCATTACAGCTAGCCTACCTAGGTTTCCATTCAGGGGAATATCTAGAAATTTCCTTGAGGGGGGGGGGGCATGACATGCAGAGAATATGCGGTTGCTCATGCTTTTTCCTATCCTCTCCATGTTAATTTTGGACCTGGGGGCATGCCCTGATACCCCCCTAAATATGCCCCTGCTTCCATTTCTTTATTTGATATCTTATTTGTATTTATTTGCTCCAAGACAGCTTCATGAGTATGTCATGCACAAGTTGTACCTGCATTTTCCTATCCGCAATGCTTTTAATTCATGAATCGGCGTATAAACGTCTTTGATATCTAATCACCTCCGATGCCGCCAGTCTGCGTTGCCAATTAGGCGGCTAATATTAATTCCCAGTACGTCGTTTACACCTGAATCTGCAGTTATTATCCACCATGTTTTTATCGTTTGCACCGTCATTAATATTGTCATTTAATTTAAATGGCTAAGTGCTAATAAGTCTTTATAAATACAAAAAGAAATACAGACACCAGCCAATATCACACTGTATAGGTTAATATCAATCTTTTATTAGACACAACACTGATTAGCACATAATTTTCTTTTCAATATATTCTATAGCATTTCAAAAGCATATATGTGATGAAAGTAGTTTACACTTTCTGTGGTCTACAACATCATATGAATATATTTAACACCTACGCTCTGTCTGGCAACGCAAAATTGGATTTATTCTTTATAAATTTTAAACAGGTCTGGAAATTTATTTCTGTTGACATGCTCATAAAGCTAGTCTCATAAAACTGGTCTGTCCTTTGATGATTAATATCATGATGAATAAATTGTGATCACCTTTTCATTGCTCTGGCCAATTAATGATTATATAATTCATATTTAGCTCCAAATCTTCTAAATCTTTCTGTAAATTTGTAAAATAGAGTAAATAGACATCCCTCTTGTATTTCCCCACACTCTGCTTCAGTCATGGCTCTCCAATGAATATTGGATGTGAGAATCGGGCGTAAAATGTCTGCGCAAAGTTTATCAATTTTTGGCATGAAATCTTCACATTTGTGTTCTTGAAGGAGATCTGGAGAGAGCGGATGATCAAAATATCTTCAAACTTTAAAAAGTTTGTTAAACTTACGGCAAAAAAACAACATGTTTGCTTAGCGATTTTGATAACCAACATGAATCTATGATTTAAATTCTTGTATTGTTACTTCATCCTTTTCTGACTTATCATGGTTTTTCGCAGCTCGTCTAACAAAACTTGGATATTGAAAGTTGCCGAGATGTATTTTCTTTTGCTATTAATTGCTTTTGGGTTGTCGATGATTCACTCAATACAGAAGCTGCCGTACCAGTCCGTTTTGTATCTTTGTGTCATCAAAACTTCTTTTCGCAACTTTCATTGTAACTTGTCGTTAAAACTTCTGGTATACTTTGTTTTCATTAATGCTACTATGGTGAATGTGACAGTTCATCAAGTAGTGTTTTCAAAGAGAATGTGTGTTAGGTTGCTATGGTGACCGGGGCACGTGATCTCCCCTTATCTTGCAATAGCATGCCATGTCATTGGCATGTGGCGACATCTGGAGGTTACTCCTAAAATTAATCTGACCTCAGAAGAGACATCTTGTGCCTTGTTGCATAAACATTTCACCACACTAACAACTAACTCAGCTTGTGGAACATGAAGAGATAAATTTTGTATTAGCCTCTGGTCATTCATGTTATGAACTTGTCCGCCGAACCTATTATGTCCGAAATGCTGTGAGTTAACTTGTTTCACATCATTCCGTTTGCGTTGGATGCCGAAATGACCAACAAATGTGAATAGCGTTGCAACATGGATGTGATACAATGTATCTCTCCTGTATATCATCCCAAAAAAGAACCAGATAATGTGGAAGAATACACTAAAAAAAATTCAGAAGTTAATGTGACGTACATGTGTATATTATTTTTGAACACCAGTATGGAAGTTTTCTCGCTAATGTCAATCTCGGTCAACAGCTTTTCCTTCATTCGGCCACTTTGTCTGGAAGGATGTTTTCTACTGACTCGAAATTGTAAATGACATTTCATCTTCCACACTTTGTCTGAAAAGATGTTTGCGACTGATTCGTAATTGTAAATGACATTTAATCTATTCATTTTAGACTGCGCTATGATATTTGCGCTGTTCGCATTTGCGCTTTTCACTAAGTGTGTTGCAAGACCAAATGTATTTTAAAGCATCTTACATCCCAAGAGTCTTAAAACTGCATATGGAAAATGCTGCAACATTCACACTAAATTGTAGTTTGCATGGCACATAAAGTTCGCACGACTATGCATTAACGCCAAATTGCCACATCGGAGAACAGTGTAATTATCATGTACAGTGTAGCTCAGCATTGTAGCAAATTTCTACAATATAGCTGCGAGAAGTAACTATGTTTCTGCTTGAGGCGAGTTGCAATAGAATTGGAGATTTTTTGTCTCTCCATTTTCAATGTAACATTTTGAAAATAAATTGTAGTTTGTATGGCACATAAAGTTCACGTGACTATACATTGACGCCCAATCGCTACAAGCGGCAGAACAGTGTAGCATACATGGTATTAAAGTTCTACGATATAGCTGCGAGAAGTAACTATGTTTCTGCTTAAGGCAAGTCGCAATAGAACTGTGGATTTTTTCTTTCTCTCCATTTTGGCAAGTCATTTTGGCCCAAATGAGGGGTGACACTCTATTGTGTGGTGACATTCTCCAGCGAATGACTACAGTCCATTGCTTGTTGGACTTAATGGTGCTCTCTGCTGGAAAATGGCTGCAAACAGGCTGCAAGGAGGAAAGAAGAGGAAAGAAGAAGAGACAATCAAAGAAACAAGAAGCAGAATAGGCCGACAGAATAGGCCGATGAGAGGGAATTCTAAGGTTGCCCGGTTGCCAGACTTCCTCATGACAGTCATACGGTCGCTAGACACTAACCTATATGTCATGTCATTAACTATACGATTTAAAGTGCTGCGCCAGACTCATATATCCATTTGGTAGTTTGCATTGTATCATATTTATCAGTTGTGCGTTTCCTCTGCATCTGCATCCGCATATTACCAAATGCATCACAGAAATATTTGTCATTCCGACTATAAAAATTATATATCATGTGTTATATATTATGTATAATTCCTATAGTGCTTTGCATGATATGAAAGCATTATAGATTTATTCATCATGGCAGTTATAAAACAGAATACCAGTGAGAGAACTACAATCTATAGAACAATCCCTTGCCTTATTTCGATAAGCTTTTTTGCATCCACTTCCCATTTTTCTGTGCGCAGACTATATGATATTGTAATTGAAGCACACGACATTTCTCGAAACAAGAATTATATGATTTTGTAGTTTTTTTTTGTTATCTGTGCTTACTTTTTATGCATCTATGATTCCTTTTTTCATGGCTTAGACTAAACATAAGAGTCATAGGAGTAAGTAATGACAAGGAGTAGCATTCAGCAGGAATTCGGAAGCAAATTTTTTCGAGCAATTACTTGCTTTGAGCGACATAGAGAAGAAGAAAAGTGCAGGGCAGAACTTGCTCCGTGCCCAGCCAGGCTTGAAATCTGGAGCTTGTTATAAGGCTGTGCTTTCCTCTGATTACAACTGGAGTATTCCTTGGGGTCTGCCATTCACTGCCACACTGCCACACCCTGCCACAGGCACATTCTATTGGAATTCGCTGCTCCGAGGAATCCGCTGTGGAGGAATTCGCTGTAAGGAACTTGCTGTAAGTTGCTGTAAGGAATTCACCTCAAGAATTTGTTCTACAAGACATTCGCTGCCCCTCAACTTGCCCCCCGGCTTGCCCCCTCGACTTGCCACCCACCCAGCCTGCTGCTTTGCCTGCCTGCCGCCCGCCTGCCAGAAGTTTGTGGCAGTGAGAATTTGCTGCTGGAAATAAGCAGAGAGGTCATTCACCTCATGACAGTTCCCATTCATAGTACGACCGCCTCCTGTCAGGTTATGAACAGTTTATACGCCCCTCCGCAAAAAAGTACCCCAATGACTAGGATAATGATGAGATAACTAGCATTTTTAGCCCAAATGATTCATATATGTCTATACATATTTCCATAAGACATAGTAACATACTTTATATTTCATATTGGCCAAGCGAGGCCAACTGAAATCCCTGTGCAAATGAAGCTAGTTATGGATCTCTAGTCCACATAATTCGAGTTTGCGACTGATTTGGTCTTGTAAGTCCACAAATTGTACTAATTTTCTAATGTATCAAAAACTGCAAGAAGGGTTATTGCAACAGCTGCAGCTCTGGGCATTCAGGACAGTATTTGATAAGGGTTTGTAAAAAATTCAGAAAATAAGGGCCCTGCTAAAGAACGGCATACTTTCTGTGACACAAGTAGAATGTCTGTACAATGGTGCACTTTAAAATGAGATGAACAGAAGTACACTGTACATTGAATTGGATGTAGTGTGTATCCGTACAATGGATGTAAAAGGTTTCTTTAGAAACATGCGTGTTTAGTCCTGAACGAACTCGGCGACAGTGGAACACAGGAAAGACTGGTGACTCTGTGGTGAGAGAAGTACGCCACTCTACTTGGTGAAGCAAGGGAGACCTCATCGTGCCCCTGGAGGTCTCGGCCCTTTAGAAATGTGGGGTCAGGACAGATTGACAGCCTGCTCCACCTTGTCAGTTGCCTATTCTTGTTTCTGTCTATGGCCAACATTCCCTGCTTTCCAAATGTATGCGCTTTGTTTGGCGCTGCCTTTCTCCTCTGTCCGTCTGTGTGGGTCTGGCATTCCTCCTCCTCCCCGTTTCCCTTCCTCTTTGTATCCCCTGTTTGTGGCATAGTCTGCTGGGCCAATGGTAGCTAGCTCCCCTTTAGTAGCTGTTTTATTTCTGTATGTTTTTTCTTTCTCTTTTTCACATAATTCACATAATTCTTATGCTTTTTTCGCCTTTTTTCTGTACGATTCTGCCCTCCTCTTGTCCTTTTTTTGTCCTCTTTTTGGTCCTCTTTTTGTCCTCTTATTCGTGTTTTGTCTACTTTTTGTCCCGCTCTTGTCCTTCTTTCTATCTCTTTTCTAATGCTGTTTCTGGAGCGACCGGATCTCCAAGGTCACCAAAGGTCACAGAAGGTCTGCAAAGGTCAGAGGTCGAGCGTAGTCAGAAGGTCATTGCCATAGTAACGTAACTGCTGTAACCTAAGGTCCTGTATGTGTCCCAACTTCCAATCTGTCTGGCTTGGACCTGTCCGGCTGAGGAATGCATGAGGTCTTGCATAAAAGACGCATCACCTTCTTGGCATCCCTTGAATCTATTGCTTTCCAATTCCACAAGAGGGCGCTCCTTCTGTTATGCATTTATTCTGCATAGGAGGCGTTGTGCTGATT
Organism: Platynereis dumerilii; assembly: GCA_026936325.1. Taxonomy (NCBI): domain Eukaryota; kingdom Metazoa; phylum Annelida; class Polychaeta; order Phyllodocida; family Nereididae; genus Platynereis; species Platynereis dumerilii. Next base: position 38,078,801 of record JAPTHN010000005.1, read on the forward strand.
TGAAAATCTGTTTTCCAAAACAGTGGTCTAAACCATTTCTGCTGTCTGTGTTTCTCAGCAATTTTCTTTCACACCAGATATATCACAAACGCTTTGCTGTAAAAATATATCACCTTTTTGAGGTTGAAAGAAGAGACAGCATTGTAAACACGGTGTAATGCGTGGATTAATGTCCAAGATCTTGTTGGAGTACATGTAGTACTTTTCAATGGCACTGACTTGTGAAGCCTTCGTGCAGTTCTTCTTCCAAAAATTTTGAAGACTCCCAAAAAGTTGTGGAAAGTTAGAAAGAAATTATGTCAACGACTTTGAAATTGTCGCCATGTTGTCACCGGCCAGTTGTTGTTTCAAGGTTTTTCAGTGCATAGCTGTAAAGTGAAGTCCCTGAGTATTTGTAGAAGCTTTCTTGATAGGAGCACTTATCTCTAAGGGAGCAGAAGATTCTGCTAGAATGCCAAGTGGGAGATAAGCGACAAAAAACCTTGAGACATTGTCACTCTTGAATAGCAATTGACGACGGTCCGACGACCTATACGGAAAAAGAAGAAGTGGAAAGTACCAAGTTCAGATGTTAACGATATAGAAAGTCATGGTATGGAGTTGAGGTGTACTGATACTAGGCTTCGGTTTGGTATCGGCAGTATCGGCATCCAAGTATCAGTATTCAAATATCAGTATATGGAGTACCTCAAGGTTCATACAACATACGCCTCTGGCGTCCAGATACTGTCTCACAACAGCCTACTTCCTGTCTTTTCTTGTGTTTTTCAGTTTCCTGTTGGCTGAACATAAGACATAGTGATGTACACAGTAAACCCATCAAACTTACTTTATGTTGCTCACACGTGATCCAAATGACGCAGACTGATATAGCAAACAGATAGTGGATAGATCTACAGATATCACCCGGTGAATTGGTCCTTAACACCGAGAATAGCTGGAAATCTGTGTTGCAATCATGGAAAATTGACTGGATTCTAAATAGGACAATGTACTAGAATTATAACTGATATACTGTCCCTATGGCACACCAGGGAGGGGGGACCAGTCTACCAGAATCTGATATGCTTCAGCGCACACCCGTCATCAACACGCGGTAGCCACCTAGCATGCAAAATACGCACTAATGCTATTGGTTGAGAGAGCTATATAGATTTGCCGGTGTTCAACAACTAGATCATTAGATTGAAACTGGCATGCATAAACAATTTAAAAGGGGGTTAAAGAGCCCTAAAGCTATTGACCAACTTCTGACCGACTTATGCTCAGACAGGATGAACTGTTTTACAACCATGGCCTCATTCACACCTCCTTCTGACCTAAAGAATGGCTTTTTGAGGAAGCATACTACACTGGTCCATTTGTTTGACAATGTATAGAAACAAAATAAAAAGAATTCTCCCATGATGCATATATGTTTTAATAAGTGAGGTGTAGTATACATAATCAAATAAAAGTTTTACTCTTTATTTGAAGTTTATAAACTTTATACAGTGTACTTTTAGTAAATGCATGACAGTTACAAGGGTAACTGTCATGGTAAATGTAAGCTGCATATGCCTATACACATACACATACAGCAAGATTGTTGGGTAATTTGAAAGAGGTGTGAAAAGGGGTAAATACATTTACTCTGCCCTTGGTCCATTTTTCTAGGCCAATGTGCAATGAAGTAGGGCAATAGCCTCAGGGCTCTTTGACTTCGTTTAAATTATGTTATTGCCTTCTTTCTCGAACATCTCAGGTTTTATTGAAATCATAAAAGTGGGTCTGCTTCATGAAGATGAGCTGTATCTACCTTAGCTTAAGATGTTCGAAGCAATGATGAGCTGTGGGTGTGTATCTCCTCTGTCAGCTTAACACAACTATTTCAAGTTGTTAAACACACAACTCCATCACACACAATCAAAAAACTTCATGCATTGCTATGTAGCAATAGATTTATTTCTCTCTCTTAAGGCCCATTGGCCACTATGCCCTGATAACTTCTGACTACTGCTATTATAATTCAGCCAACCAGACTACCAGACCAATATTATGTTACAATGTTCAGGTCAATTATCAGCGTCCAGATATGCAAATTGCAATTTGCCTTCTAGTTTCCATTGTATTTCTTTGCAATTCTACACTCGTGATTTATGGCATTTGACAAGGTAGTCATAAAACTACCAGATCAAATTAACTGTGAACTGGAACTGCTGGTGATGCCCTGAAGCGCCGCTTATCTAGAAAATTGGCATGTTAAAATTAGATTTCTTCTTTTAAGGTGGCTCGCTACTCGTGGCCAAGGAATGGCGACGTCACCATAGCAACAGCAGCCTGCTGAGCTCTGTGGGCAACATTTTTGTCTTTTTATAATTCCATGCGATGGCCACTTCATTTGCCATTTGCGCCACCTCTATTAGGGTTAGAGACTTCTGGTTTAAAGCATTAGATGCGTTGTGAAGAGGACTGCAATCCCACAGAGTTTCAGCTTTATAATCCCAATAGAATATTTTTATAGACAATTTTCGGCAAGCAGGTCTAATTTCTCAAGAATGACTTTGAAATACAAATAAATTTTTATATCAAAATCCATCGCGGTAGCATACCTTCTCTTATGCATTTTATTGTTCCTCACAATATTTGGAAATAAATGACAAAGAAATGAGAAATCCTATCTAGCCAATTTTTTTTAGCGCCATGATTTATGAAAAAAGTTAAAATTGTCAAAATCAATATTTTTATTCCGAACCCCTTGGAACGCCCTTTAAACTAAATATATATCTTTGAAATTGTTATCAGCTTTTCCCTGAAAGTGTCTTCTTTAATTTCATGCTTCATTGCATAATATAGGATGCATGACCACTGAATGGCAGGGCAAACTTCACAGTAAAAAAGTAAAGAAAAAAATTGAGTTTTTCAGGATTGCGTGGACTGACTTTCTTGTACATAACCTCAAATATTTTTTAAAAAAGCTGGTTGCGACCACTTTTTTTTACATATCCTTGTTATAAACTATATTTTGGATCATTCTAAACTATTTTTAAGAAATCCTATCTTGGAAAGTTCACGAGTATCGAGCCACCTTAATGCCAATTCGCAATATCTGGTCCAAAAAAGGGAATTTTGGCTTGTGTGAAGGTTCTTGATTTGCTTGAGTTTCACCGAACAACATGCTTAATACGACAGGGGTTTTTCTGAATGAATACTATGAAATACCCTATAGGAAGTTATAAAGCAGGTGTGACGCTGGCAATAATCATTGTTTCCACCTTGTATCGACAAGGACGTTGTTTGCTCGTGAAAATTGATGAAAGCATGGGATGCAGCGGGGTGCAAAGTCAGGATAGTGAAGTGAAAATTCAGGATCATGGTCTGGCATCGGCATGCCTTGCTCCTACTTCCAGGACAAAAGAGGTTGCATGCTCACCTGCCATATCCTTTAGGCAAGACTTGATTTTTCACCAATGAATTATGCAATGTTGGCCTGGCTCACTATTTCAGCTTGGCTATACTATGCTACAGTCACTTCATGACTGGCCCATTCATGACTGCTTCATTCATGACTGCTTCATTCAAGACTGGGTTGACTGGATTGGTTGTTGTTGTTAGAAAGTTAGTTCCAACTCTTGCCATAATTTATACCTTTGTGTGTGCCAATGAGGGAGAAAAAATAAGATTACATGAAAAAAAAAGGGTCTAAAGATTACAGATGTTTTTCAAAGGGAGGTTAGCTAAAGATAGACTGTCCTATTCTCCAGTTTGGATTGACTAGATTTGATGCATTTCTTGTTTGTTTTTTATGCCGATGTTTCCAACAAAGCGAGATAAAGATAAGGTCCTTTCTCAACCGTTTGAATTATGTTGAGGTTATGAGCATTAAAACTTCCAAGTAGTAAAATGGCCGTACTTCTTGTGCGAAATCCAGAAAAAGCATGCAATGTATATGTGTAGAAATGTGGGAATATGAAGCTACGTGTAACATCAATGTGACCACTGGACAAAGTACTTTGAACTGATAACCAGAAGGCTAAATGTGCCACTAAATGAGGTTGTTTTCGAGGATTATAGGGTCGTTTCTTTGAGTTTGTTGTTTCGAGATGTCCCATCAGCATCTACGCAGTGGCTTCACTTGAAGTGTCAGTAGATTGACACGGCACCAATTCACTCCACATTGCGAACTGACCTGGCGCACACAGACGCAAATTTTGAAGTACAATGTATTACACCCTTAAGACTCAACAACTCAATAGCCTTGATATGGACTTTTAATGACCTTATCGAGTGCCATGTGACAATGTAGGCGGACCTGACCGAATACACTGGAAACGCTGCAATAAGCTAATAAATTACTTCTGAAGTAGGTGGTCATTGGATACATTGGCTGTCTACAGTCACTTTGTATTGTTGTTTCTTTGGGTGACCTTGATACCAAAGGACTATTTTGGCTACTCAAGGGCCATTAGCGACTTCAGTGCACTAAATTTACTCACTAAACGAATGGCTAATATAATACAAAGCCACAATGTAGCCACAATGTAGCTACAGGAGTGCATTGATTGCAATACAATGAGTCTATACTTAGCCACTTAAATGCTCAATTTTTCTGTGTCCTCAATGAGTCAAAGCAAAAGAAACGGGACACAATGAGTGACCTTGAGTTTAATGTAAACTAGGCATGCTCTACAAGCAATTTATTGGCAAAGGCCATGTCCTAACAAGTTAGAATAAATTGCCTTTTTGTGGTATGTAGTCTGTGTATTGTTAAGGAAAGAGATGAGAAAGGTCTAATTGGAGTTAGCCATTCATACAACACTGTTACTGTAACCTTCTTTCTATGAGAGACTCTTTATATGGTTCTTTCTTTATTGGATGTATTAGTTGGGTGTTATCTAGGCCTGTTTTTGAGCAGATTCTGTCCTTTTGTGTTGGTATATAGAATCATGGATGTATGGTATACCTTCTGAATGTTTCTTTGAGCAACTTATTTGCAACTTTGTGTCATATGAGTATCGCTTACGCTGATAATTTTCTATAACTTCCTTCGCCATTTTGAGTTAGCCTCGGCTGTTGAGAGTCTGTTCTTTTCTTCTTTGCCATTTCTTCTCAATTGTTTTTCTCTCCCTTTTTCGGCGCTGACACCGGGTGTAACCCATTGTTGACTGTATCGGCCTAGAAGCGTGCGGTTGCCAATAGAGAGTGTACAAGTCCTCCCAAAACGTCCCTTTGCAGGCCATATATCCGACCGAGTGTGATTGGTTACAGCCAAATAGAATTTGTTTGTGGCATTACAAGAAAGTTTGTGCTTGTCATTAGGCCATAGGAAAATAGAGAAAATGGGAAAACTCTCTTTGCAAGGGTAGTATACAACTGCTATCTATACAGCTCATGCTGCAGTAAACCGTTGAGTATACCGAAAACCTTTGAGTATTCAACAGAATCATCTGAAATATACATCAATAAATAGAATTTATGAGGAATAATCACACCATATAGTAAACATCATGGTATAGAATACAACTGCACTATGCTTACACTGCTCAGCATACTACAGTAAACTTTCAAGGCCTATGATTACTGTCAAAGAGACATTTCAATTTGGCAGCTCTGGTACATTTTCATGATGTTCACAAAAATGCCAATTTTGTTAGTAAGCGAGTGTAATGTATACATCTGTCTTTAAGACTAACTTCACATACACACTGTAGAGACTTTCAATGATTATCAGATCACATTTAGGTATTGCTCTAATATAAAGAGAGAGATGAAAATTGTTGTCCATTACCTTTTCACAACTGAAATTCAGTGGGAAGGCATCATAAGCTTGCTCCTTAGTTCTGGTGATTCTTCATTTCATCTTTATTCTTCTTTATTTACGGGTGAGCCCTCCTTTGTCAGCGATAATTTATTATCATCATTAGCTGTAAAGGATACTAATATCCTGTGAATCACTGATTTAGTACCCTGGGTGTTAATCTGTGCTATTGTTGATGATTTGTGCTAATACTAAGATAATAACAAATCATAAGCATAGTAGCTAATGACAATGGCAAATAGCTAATGATTACTGCGAATAAAGGCTGATATTAAAAGCTGGAGTTATTATGATAAGCATTAACTGTATAATTATTTATGATTTTACACTCTTAAAAAATGTCGGGACAACTTTTTTTTTTAAAAATCCATGCTGGTTTTTTGCATTGAAATTAGGTTTTTCAAAAAACCATTTTGAATCTAAAAAACCAATTTTGTCTGAAATTTTTTAGAGTGTAGTAATGGGTCTAGAATTAGCTCCTCTTTAATAATACAACAGAAGTGACAGACATTTGATTTGCTTTTAAGTATCTTCTTGCACTCATAATGGATCAGTACAGTTGTCTTGTGTGATGTTAACAATTTAAGTTCCTGTAATAAATGCTTACAGCTATTATGAAGTTTACGTGTTAATAACCCTCATTTAATTCTTGCAGTGATTGTTGATGAACCTTTTTAAAAAAAAATTTTGCATCAGGTTGTTGATAGCGAGGTGGTAAAGTGTCATTAGTTCATTTCGAGATATATTCTTGGTCCATACAACAACACATTTGAATTATCTTCTTCAGAGTTATGATCCTTTTGTTGAGCTGTAATATGTTTTATGTCTGAGCAAAGTCTAAGGAATAGGATATTGTAAAGGCAATATTATGGTATGTCAGATATGAATCAAATATGAATCTACCATAATCCTTGAGATCAAAGGCATTGTGAGGATCTTCTGAAGATGTTTTGTAGCTGTTGATGTTTGAAGCTGGTTTATTATTGGAAGGTGTCAGACAAGGGTCATTTTTACACCTGTTCTATTTGCTCAGAGAATGCTGAGATGAGGCTGAGGTGATGGCGAGGTGAGGCGGAGACGATAATAGCTTCCGACAATGCTCATTCCTTATGCAGTCAGCGACTTCTTGTGCAGTGCAAAAGCGAAAGCGAGGACAAAATGCGGCCGAGACATTGTTCAGTGCGGCCGTTCAGTGCGGCTGTTCAGTGCCGCAGACAGTTTTGTGATTTAGTGGCTGAAAAATGTGCTGCCTCCGAAGTTATGGATGCCATAAAGCAGCCAATTAACAAGCAGGGCCGCAGCCAAGGTATTGCGCGAGGCCATAAAATGCTGCATTATTCCGACTTTTATGCGCGTGGGGTGCATGAAGGGGGTTCATGTCGGGGGTGTGCAGAGGGTGATCAGACAACCCTCACAATCTTGAGCCCGAAAGCATCTCTAAATAAGTCCAAAGCACCCGAATGTGAGCTGCATGATCCTTAGCAATACCAGCTTCATGACACTTGCTGTGTGTCTCCCAAGTCACCGAGAGACTCAGAAGGAGTCATTCCATTCTTATTGTCAGTACATCAGCATCAATGTCCTCTCAAATATCGATAACGTATCAATAATAATCTCTCTTGAACCAAGTATCACCCTGACTATAGCCCCGTCTATAACCCCCAGTCACCGACCATCAGATTCTATGCGTTTTCTATGTGATTTTCATGCGTCTCTGCTCAATGTGCCTCTTGACGTCTTGAGATGTTTGCTGCCGTAAGAATTGCACCCAAAGACAATCAATCTTCATATCCGCCGCTTATTATGGTAGTTGGCCCATCTAAGATGTGATATGTGTTATGAGTAGTTTTATAGCCGTACTTTATGACTCTGTCTTATAACTATGTGTTGTAACTAGGCGTTATGGATATGTGTGAAAGCTCTAGTCTTTGATATGACTCAGTGTCTCGAATATATAACTATGTTATCATTCTTGGTTATGATGATGCTCAAGCAAAGTATGTGCAGGCTGATGACTTATTGGAACAATCTACGGAATATATTTAGGGCCTAATTTGTATTTTCAAGCCTTCTGGGACTTGAGCTTTTCTTTGTACAGATTGTTTTTTACATTTATTTGTCAACAAAAATGAGACTTCAGTTGACTCGTGGTCTTAAGAAGTTAAGATGGACTCAGTCCGTGAAATACAATGTATAGCAACTCTTAGTGAGTAAATAAGTCCCGATAAAGCTTGCTATTACTGATGTCTATTGCGTGAACGATCTTAAAAGACTTTGGCTCCATAAATGAAACATTTTAAAGCTTTCTGTGGCTTACAGGACTAAACAAGATCCAAAAAGCTAGACATTTACACTGTCACTACTTTTCCATAAGGAACCTCATTAAAAAAAACTATTTAGTTTTACATGACTGAACAGTGAACAGCAAGACTTTCAAAGTGAGACTTTCACACCTGTGAAGAGCTGTGAAGTAATGTCTTGTTGCGGTGGCACTTTTATGTAGTTGTATGATGGAGGGCTGTTTGCTTGCTATTTGCTGCTGAACAAGTCATTTAGGTGGAGTTTGGAACGTCATTAATCTACTTAATGAAGCTGTTAATGCAAGCACAGGAGTAATTTAAACGCATGGTTAGCAAGGGAGGAGGATGTAGTGTGTGGGAGTCTCAAGTCTTATTAGAATATATAGAGAATATTTATAGAATATTTAAAGGAGAACATGGTAGGATTTATATAGAAAATGCATCTTGCAAAAAGTCTATAGAATTCTGTCAATGATTTATGCTGACTTCACTGAAAACCATGTTGCAAACTTGTCAAGACTGTGAAAGTCTTTATAATAATTTACAAAATACTATTTTCCACAAAACTATGGAACTAGAAATATACTGAAGTATGAAATATTTTTTAAGGTCTATACATTTAGGTCGTTGCCGATGTTACTTGTATAGAAAATAGTTGATCTTGGTCCCAGGAATATCAATGATATGGTGTAGTGAACAAAAATACAAGGATAAAACAACATAAAAAGTTATCATGTTACTTGTAGTTAGTATAATCACTGTAATCTCAGCTAGGTGATGACTACATGTATCTGCTTCTACAATGAGCTACCTCATTGTACTGTAGCATACCCAACATAACATTCATCAACAGTACAATACAATGCAGCTCACAACAGAGCACCCAGGGAGCTTGGCATACTTGCCATAATGCTCAATATAACTTGTCAGTAGCTGATAAAGCATGCATAGTATTGCATACCATACAATGCATGGGGTAGCTGCAGTAATTCATTAGTGTTGGAAATACTGTATTGTGATTGATTCAGGTGGCATGACCCGACACCTAGAGGACCTGTGGGTCTAAGGCTGCTTGTGGATTGAAATGACTAATGAAATGACCAGGGCTTATCATTTATTCAACTGCTTGCTGTGGCACACTCTGTGGCACTAGTGAGGCAGGCATGTGGCAGGGCGGTGCCATGGCTATGCCATAGGAGAGATAAGGTGTTTGGCATAGGTGCCAGGGGGTCATTCGACCTGCTTCATGGAGTGTTTTGATAGGGTCACTGATGCCACCCCGCGAGGTCAACCCCAGTCAAAATGGGTGAAAACAGGCCATACATGTCATAGAAGCTCATAGAAAGGGCACAGGAGGGTTGCTATGTGGGGTGAATGCCTTAGACTTCACTAAGGTATGCATTGCATTTTCATAGCAGTGACAGCCTTCATAGTATTTCATTGTCATAGTATTTCGCACTCCATTCAGTTGTAATTTTTAGCATGCATACTACATTGCTTGAATTTGGATCGGTATCGACAACATCGATGCTAATTTATTCGATCATGCCTCAACCTGTCCATACTGATTGCAGTTCCTATTGAATATCTTCAACAAGTACTGTCACTGCTGTTTATGTGAATTAACCTTCACAAATCAGATACTATTACTATTGGAGTACATCGTCAGCATGCAAAACATGTCATAGCCAAATCTTTATTATGGCAAATAATTTGAAAACCGACTCAAAATTACAATAAATGTGCCTGGTGTGTACCCTGTGAACTTGTCAGGCACACTTCTCTGCCCAAGAACTTAATCTTCCCAGTCGTGTAGATCATGACCGTTGTTAGAAAGTAACCTCTCTTTCTCCTGGACTTCAGATTTCTTAATTTCTGTCCTCTTGTATGAAGTTCCAAATGTTCTCTTCCATCTATGATGATCTCTCCAATCATTACTTCTATCATATCATTGTTTGCCACTTGTGTGTAAGTGTAGAACTGAGAGGGTCATTTCTAGGGTTAGTTCATTCAACCCCGATACACACCTCTAGTAGTCATGATCTCAGAAGACTCAGCGACAACAACAACGCCACTGTTTGTGACTTCATGACCTCGTGCAACCCTCCTTTCACCACAACTGTCGTCTGCTCTGATTATCAGCTGCCCCACACACAAGAGCCCAGCCTGCGCAGACGCAAGAGGGGTGACAGTTCAAGGCTGAGACCGTTCATCACTCTACTTGTACATCCGGGCCACGCAGCCACTACACAATGTGGCCGTTCATGAAAATGCAACCCATTTGTCACTGCCAGTTCACTGCCAGCACACTGCCATCACTGCCTTCATAAGGTGTCAGTGTATAGCAGTGTGTGGCCACTGGAGTGTCACTGCTGTGCCAGTGTCGCTGCTGTCATGTCAGTGTTGCTATCCTGAAGTGTCAGTGTTGTTGTCGGCTGTTGTCAGTGCTGAGCTGTTGTTTTGATGTTTACCGCATGTCAAATGACTTGCGCCCGTCTTCATACTTTACTGAATTTATAGTCGTTGTACTGTGCTTGAAGTTATGTATACATAACTTTGTTGTGAAGGCTCACTGGCGACATGCATTAAAGTACTCAAACATGTTATACTGAAGAAACTCTAGACTCAAAACAAACTTTGCGCTAGTGGTCCTGACTCCGATGGTATTCTGCTCTGTCCGTCGGAGACCAGAATGGCAGAGCCCAATACAAAGAGCTGGCCTCTTTTACAGTATGTCCTCTTGCTCATATTCAGTAACATCAACCATTGAATTAAGGTTCCTAAAAGCTAAAAAAAGTTTCTAAGATGCAAGCTCTCCTCAAATCAGCACATCCGAAATCGCCCGTCTCACCTCAACAATTAGACCAAAATTCTTCCTTTTTATGGCATTCTCTGTACTTAGTGATAAGCTTGGTCAGTTCGCAAGTTGAATATTATTTCATATGGGTCAACTGATCTGCAAAACGTTCCGACATTCTAACTGTGGTCATCAAGTTTCTCTTAAAACAATATATAATTATAACAAAAAACCAGACTCAAAACCTAACTTCCCACAAAAGGTCCTGATTACAAGGACAATCTTATACAATGTGTATATTTCCACTAATTTCCACTGATTACTTTCTCATCTCAATCCAACCCCATCCATACCTCACTACTTTCACAGCACAATCACAAGCACCTGTCCATCCTTGATTCATCTCCTTGATTCATCTTGATGATTCAATTTTGATTTATCTGTTGATTTATCTTGGCTATGCATCTTCCTATGCTTTTCATTGGCACTGCATCTTTGTCACTGTTAACATGAAAAATGCCCTGCATATTCCAGTGTTGTGTGTTAGCATTCACACTTTGCTCTAGTGCAGCTTGTTTATTGAGATTAATCACTCTGGACCTAATAATGTAATGCTGAAAAGCACTGAAACTGGGGTGTTATATGGAGAATACCGTCTCCTGGTTATTATACTGCTGATCATCAGTGATGATTTATGTCGCAGTACTTTTGTATGTTCGTACGACTTGCTGTAATTAAGTCGAGATTATTACCAAAATGATTTGTTACTCGATGGCTCTTGATTGATACTTGGTAGTTAACCACAATTTGTTGTCGCTGATGTGACTCAATGGTCAAACGAGGAAAAGTTGTTGATTAATTGGTGTATTTAGCAATAATTTTGGCTGCAAAATGATAATACCATGACATGTATAACCTAAGATGTACCAAGTTTTAATCAATGCACCCTGAGGCTGTGAATTTATAAAAAGAATGTACTACTATTATGTTACAAAAACAATATATATAACCAATTAAAACCATGTAGTTGAATCAAATCGTCTCTTGTTTGTTTGATGACTAGACATATTTCAGAGAAAAAAATCTGGTTAGAAAAATGCATGATAATACTTTAAGTATTAGAAGGAGAACAGGAGGAAACTTTAATCAAAGTCACAATTGGTAATGCCCGAGCAAAAATCACAAGCAGAAAAAATGTATCGCCACCAATGGGAAATGTACAAAATCCTGATGTACATGCCACCCAACTGACCTTGCAGAATGAAAAGTATCGAAACAGTCAAATATGATATCCGCAACGCTTTGTGACTACACTTACTACAGCCAGCCCACAATAACAAAATGCATGGAGTAAAACAAGGTGCCATACTCTGCCCTGTGGCTGCCCAGCATTGTAGTAAGGACATTGCGTGAGATGGATTGGAGGATGTTCAAGTGTGCATACGTGCAGCTTCCTACAGCTTTATTGGATGTCGGTGATGCATAGACGCAAACCAGAAATGATGTGTTTCTTGTAAGCACCATCTGTTCCTGGTCCAGACCCTCGCTTTTATTTTATGTACGCTGATAAGCGCTGAAGTGAGCTGAAGCGATGGGCAATTGCTGTATGAAATAGTATGCGTGAAGTTTAGAATATTATACATGATGTTTTTAGGTAAAGTTGCATCTCCAGGATATTATAGTGTGAAAATAATGCCCAGGTGATCTAATGGTTTAGATTTGGTGTTTTCACCTCTAGCCCCATTTATATTATCTTTGGTTGACCCGTTTAATCCTATTGTTATGTTTTTGAAGAGGAGACCAACCGGAATATTAGACTTAAGAAGATACAGACATGATATGACATATTAACCATTAGACCATAGAGTTATTCGTTGGTCCAATAGCCGAAACCAACACTCGTCACCAAATGAGAGATGTGAGTTTCTGAATTTTAGCCTTGATACAAATTGCGACATTCAAAACCAAAAGTTTCAAAACGTAACTTGCTTTAAACTTAAAATGACATATCTGCTTCATATGTTAACCGCAATGCATATCTGTTCTAAATCTTTACATTTATCTTTCTTTTCACAAATATGAGCAGACATCATAACAAATGCATAAAATATCACACTGTTGTTGCAGACATTTATGCATCAAGAGTGAATATCAAAAGGTCTCGCTATACATCAAATTTTGTTTTGCAATGCATCAAAATTTGGCTTGCACATATTACTAAGGCATTTTGTGCATGGAATAGTTATTGTGACTGTTTTTGCGCATAGGCTCTGAAATGCTATCTTGATTCGATTCATATTTGCATGTCTCGAAGCAGAAAAGCAAATTTGATTGTCCCTTTGTGCGTTCAGTGTATCTGGCAGAAACAAACTTCTGTAATGTCTTTAGCGTGGCAGACAACTTGCCTTTCTGAATTCTTCTTGAGTGGAAACCGCTTTCGGTGCTGTGTTTGTCAATTCAAGAAATGTCGCGAGTGTCATTGCCTGTTGATTCCACGCGATAAATTGTCGTATTTAATTTCCAGTTACCAAGCGGCAAATGAATCTTTCTTGATAGATTGCTTATAGATGGAGTGCAAATTAAAACCTTTTTTCAAATTGATATTCTCGATCTAATGAAATACCTCTGCGCATAGTATTTTCAGAGTTACTACCCGTAACCATGGCACTATTATTGAGAAAAACAAGAAACAGATCTCTGAAAAAATTGATTATAATCATTCTTCAGGTTGATTACCAGGTAAAGGAGAATGACAAATAACTGAAGAATGTGTTGGTCTCTCAAATAGTGTTTATTTTGCTTCTGTTAGAAAACTAATCCAGTGATCAATTAAAGGAAACAAGAATTTTAGGTTCCTGCTTTTTTTGTGCCCTTTTTGGAATGCAGAGCTAAATGGTAGTGACCCCTGAAGGGCCCTCAGGGAACTAGACAAGATCTGTTGCCCCTAGCAACAGCTAAACAATTGGTAGAAAACTTTTGTAGTGGCCTCACTATGTGGGAGAAATCCTTGGCTTGATTGACAGCTACCCACTGGCCCCAGCCCAACTCTGCAGGTATCTGGGGATCCTAGGAGACAGATGGGATTTTGAAGTAATTATAGGTTACCATGGCAACAGTTTGACTGAAAATGCAGAGTCAGGGAGGTCTCATGGGGGGCCAAACAATCTGTATTGTGTCCAAGTTAGGGAGAAGCAAAGTTAAAGTTGTGTGGAAGTAACTGAAAGTGTTGGTATTAAGCTTAAGGAACCGCTCTGAAGGATATAATCATTTTAATAAAATGGTGTTGATACTTTTGTAGTACTTGAGCATTATTAAATGTTAGCAAGTATTATTTACCAAACTGCCTTTGATTAAACTGACTAAATCCTTGCTTTAATATGATTTTGCATCAGAAACTATAGACCAATATCTTATTCATTTTATGCATTGTGCTGGCTGTAAATGCCTGTTTAATGGCTGACTTTATGGCTGTGATAGTGAGTGTAACCCTTGCTTAGATAAAGTGTCTGAAGTCTGGAGATAAGGATTAGATTATAGATAAAGGGTGATGATTGCGCCCCCTGTGACAATCACCCTTTGCATCCTCGCCTATTATCAAGGCTATCGGGTAACCCCGCCCCAAATCCTGCTATAATCACCCTGTATTAAGCCCTGGGGCGAAAACGTCTGAAACGTAGTGGGGCAAGGGGTGCACCGGAGTGCGATGATGTACCCCGCTTGCTTGGATTGTATGACGTCAACATTTTTGTTGCTGTTGGGAGTTTTAAATGTTCTTGTTGATTGGATTTTGTTGCCTGCCGTGAAGCTGAAAGTACTACAAAAAAGCTGAATGGAGGTGATAACAGTACTAAAAAAGTTTAAATCATTTTGTCACTGACGAAGATGAGACTTCATCCCACTTTCCGGTTGAAATTCACTCTGGAGTCTGGGCATCTTCTCAACTTCAAGACAAAAAATTTATCGCATATTTGAATCCGGAGACTGAGAATCTACCCTCAAAATTGAATCCTGACTATTTCTGAAAGAAGGTGGTGTAACCCATGCATCGGGGTATCATGCTGTGATATTGCATTACTAGACAAAATTGTTGTAGTTTTACCATTCTGTACTTGTATTGTATTCTATTCTGATATAGGTAAACCTCTGACTTTGACGTGACGTTCTACAATCGGACTGATGACATATGTTGTTGACGAAAGCCTATTTAGCTCTTGATGGACACAATCTTCTCCTCTGCAATATGTATAAAGCTGTTCTGTATAAGGTTGTTCTGATTAGATGTCAACCGAAAAATATGCCTAATCGGCTTTGTCTGCTGCGACATATGTTGTAAAAGTGTACAATTTCAGTCTCGTCAGGGATTGGCTACAGTCCTTTTTGTTTTTTTGTATTGTCTGATTACCCTCTAAGTCTTTGGCCCAAATGGAAGACAGGTGGCTTCACCTAATTTTCTGACTTTCTGAGCGCTCTACTTTTATATATTCGAGATATTTATTACAGTGCGGGTGTGAACATGGTGAAAGGTTCATGCTATACATTCAGTAAATGTAAATTTGAATAAATAAGTTTGTTTTTTTTTTAATAGAAAAAAAAACAAGCTGTTGCAGAATACTTTACATAATTGCTTTCAGCATGGGCGACTTATTATTTAATACATATTGCATGTAATACCTCAAACCTTATGCATGTCAATTTACCTTCATTGGTATTTGTATGCATTCCTTTGAATAAACCATAACGTGAAGAAAGTTGCTCTCGATCATGAATCTGGCATATCTCTTTTTTTCTCTTTTTTTTCACCGAATTGTGTGCAAAACAACTGTATAAAGAATCTAAAGACATTGTAAATGACACATACAAAGATAGAAATATGAAAAAATGTGGCGAAGAACTGATAAAGTAGACCTTCATGTAGCTGTCAGTCCTAATACGGAAGCCATCGCGGATGACAAGTGCTTATTAAGCTCTGTCATCTGTGTCCCAGTCGGTCCCTTCTCTCCAAAATGAGTTCGCCTGCTTTTGTCTATTCCGATAGACTGATACAAATGAAATAGCTAAGGACTTGAGCAGCCAGCATCCCTATTTTTCTCCTTTTTTTTTTGTCTTCGTTTCTGTCTTTATACTCCTTTTCGTTCTTAATTTGGTCCTCCCGACTGCTCTTCCATAATATGTAAATGGCACTGCCATGAAATGCGCGCAGCACTTTAAAAAGTGTTTGTAGGACTTATAGTGTTACCATAACTTTCATGTTTATTTCATATTCAATGTATGAAAGGCAGTTATGTAACTGTTTCAGAAAATTAGAAAGACATATATGGAAAGACAGAGAAAAATTTAGAATAGCAAAGATAAACTAGACAAAACATATAATAGATAAATAGATAAATATATCGATAAATAGAGAGATAAATAGATAGACAGATAGATAGATATATTGACAGACAGATAGATAGATAGATATATTGACAGACAGATAGATGGATAAATAGATAGATACATATATATATTAATTAGATAAATAAGATTGATAGATAAGCAGCTAGATGGTAAAAAGGCAGATAGCCCTGAAAGCTACCAAAGTCAAGTCTATGTTAGATTGTTGATATTACATAATAGTATCAATATATAGTATTAAATACAAAAACAATAACATTGCATGTAGATTAACTGTTCACTGTTACATAATCATCAGTTTGTAAGATTATGTAACTTTAATTTTGTTATGTTTTCTTGTTGTCTGATTGAAATTAAATGAATCACATGTTAATAATTTGATTTAGCTTGTCAATGCTAATAATTAACTATTCCATAAAAATTATTGGTACAGGATATATAACTAGAGATAATTGAATTTTTAAGACACTTTTGAAGATGAATATGTTATGTTTTGTTAAATACGAAACTAAATCCTTGATAAGAAGCTGGACCTACTTGACCTAATTCCCAACTGTGGACTGTTGATGTTGAGACCATCACTGCACAGATTTTTTAGTCTACTCTTGCACTCAATTCGCTTCGCTCAACGGCCTTCGGCCGTTTCGCTGCGCGAATATTATATTTGTTTTTTCTCTTTATGCGTCTTTTTGTATCTTGATGACTTTTCGTCTTTGCCGATCTTGATATATGTATTTGATGCGCTGTGAACGTATTCTATTCTCCTGATGTACTTCTGTGGTATCATGTTATTTTCCCCCTAAAAAAGCACTACATCAAAATATGGTATTGCATTTTCGATTTTAGCTGTTTGAAGCCGCTTCATAAACATAATATGTGGATTTGCACCAGTTTGGAATGATAGATATATGAGACTAAGATCTTAATCCATGTTTAAGTCCAATATTGGACTATGATTGTGTCATGAATCTTACCAGTAAACACATATATTATCGTATTATTATCATATTATGATATCCTTAAGGATTTCACTGTCTCAGTGTGAGGGAATCTAGCCCTTCCAAGTCCAAGCCATTATCTGTGAATTGTGTAAAACTGCATATACGTGTAGACTTATACGATTCACATGTTTTACATGTGTTGTGTGCTGTGATAATTGAATTATGTATGTAGCATAGGTCTTTGCGCATTAAATTTCCTTTGATTCTCAAATAAGACACAGTCTAGCATTCTGTGCGCTGCTCTGTCGAAAAAAGAAAAAAAACATAATTGAAGAATTTTGTAACAGGTTTCAGTATTTATTTGATAGAATCCTTTAATACATACAGTTTATGAAGCATATGCTTCTTTTCTTTTCCCTATGTGATGGTATATGAAACATTAATGTGTATTTTCTTTGATTTTTGCAGAGGAAATCACTGGCGCATTCAGGAGATTTGGACCATTAGTTGTAGACTGGCCGCATAAAGCTGAGAGCAAATCATATTTTCCCCCTAAAGGTAAGTTGTTATGTTTCTTGGCAGATAATTTAATAATTATATATATGTTTTATAATTCCTTGAAGCGAAGGTCTGAGTTAAAGTGAGATGGTTTTGTATTAAAATGCAGAAGCGTTTTGCCTGGGAGGTCGTTATGACAAAGTCCTTACTCTTATCTACAAATAGGATTTCGTCATCTTTAAACTAGCATTTTCTTCAATTATTGAGGTAAAATAAAATTTTGGACACACCTCAATCTAGGCATTCAATATGTCCTTTTTTGTATTTGTTCGAGTAGGAAAAATAGTGTCACTGTTCTGCAGGATCATATTTTGTACATATATACCAAATCGCCTGGAAAGCGAGTGCTGCTACTATTTTTTGGTGTATCGATTTCTACTATTTTGTAGAACTGCATGCAATATGGTTTCAATGTGGTCACTTTGAATTCATAACTATGTTTGCCAAGAAATTGATACTGAAGTCCAGAAATATTGAAGTTCACAAGCGTATGACTCGTCGTGAGGAGGAAAAAAAAAGTTATCTTTGAAACACAGCTCAAATGTTGGCTGACTTTGTAATGGAAAGAGGTTCTTTTTGTCAAATTGCAAATGTCACTCTCTTAATGGAATGCCCTGCTTGGACTTTGACGGAGATATTTTCTTCTTCCTTTCATCTGATACTTATTGTGACCTTCAACTGTTTGCCGTGTATATATATTTGTTTTTGAAGGATGGTACAAATACTTATTCTTCTTACTGGTGGCTTGGATTTAAGATAGATATGAATAGATTGCAGAGCTTTAAATTGTAATGTTTGATTTTGCTTTATTCTTGGCATATTTTAACAATACTCTTCTATCCTTCATGATATCTTTATGAATTAACAATACTATTCTAGGCTTCATCATATATTTATGAATTAGATCTTTAATTGTTCTTGAAATTATTTGGTTTAGCAGCATTGTAGCATTGTAGCAATGCCTGGTTACAGTGGTCTTGAATTTTATCCCCAGACAACGTATAAGAAGATCTTTTCAAATTGTCTGGCTGTTTGCGGTCTGCCACATGTTGCAGTTTGTTGGGTAACAGACATGAACATGGCCAGTCAACCAGACTCGCACACTTTGACGAAAGGAATGAGTTTCAATGACCCTGAAATTAATAGAACAAAGTGATCCGTGCGTCATCTTTGTTACATCATCTCGGTTGTTGTGGATGTTATTTCAACCAGATTACCTGGCGTCTGCTTCGAACGATCGTCCAAATTGTACCAAATCCATTTTGGTTGACAAATACTTTGTGGCAGTTCAGGTTGTAACCATTTCTTTCTGGTGGAGCTCGAAGATAATTGTCTGAAATCAGCTTTGGTAAATTGTGTAAATTATCCATTGGTGATTGAGAGATTGATTGAAGGATGCGTTTTGACAGAGCTCTCTTTGCATTGAATCCACAGACCTGAATCAGTTGCATCATCTCATTGGCTTTTCTCATTGGCTTTGCTTGTCCTAATCTTTTTGATGATGATCTTTTTGATAATAGGTTCATTAAGGTGGAAGAGTGAATGTGCTCATTTGCACCAGGCCAGCATTGTGTGCATTTATTGTTCATTTCCTTCTCTTTGTTTATTCTTGTGTTGCGTTCCGATCAATCTTCTGTCTCCCGTTTCTCGTCAATTTGTTTCAAGGGCCGCGAGGTTGGTGACACAGCTCAAGGTTTGCGACGGAACTCAAGGTCCCTCTTTACGGCTTGGACAGTTTTCCTGTCAATCTACTGATCAATTTGAGCTATTAATCAGCCAGGTAACTTGCCATCAAGTATCTTATCACCTGCTAGCCTGAGACACCTAGCCCTTGTGAGATTTTAACGGATCTTGAAAATTGGCGTCAATTTACAAGTATCGTACACCTTTGCTTGGACTGATTACAATCAGATCTGTGTTTGTATTTTTACTAAAAACAGTCACAAGAAACCATAGATGAACTTTTCTGCTCCATCAGTCTCCTTTTCCCATTCTACTGTGTTCATGGTGAAGCTCTCAACTCGTTAGAAATGGAAAAAAGAAGTTTAAATACTCCGAAAGTTTCCGGTAGATGTAATATGATTATCAACTTATTCTCTGGGGTAATCCGAAACGCTTCACTTTGAAATTTTGAGGCATCTTTAACTCTCAAACTTGTCTGAAAGTGCTTTAAAGTGGCTTCGAAGTAGTTCTCTTATCATGAATTATATCTTTTAAAAGGAGCCTAATGTTTCTTAACTCGTTTATTTCCTTTCTTCTACCCGAATAATAGTATGTTACAGGTTGGATCTCAAGTTTTTAATAAGGTTTATTTGCTAATATAGAACTTCTAAAAGTGTTGATGTATTGAATGGTTTTTAACTTGTTATTCCACTTTATGTGGAAGCTTTAACACTTTATTCCTGTTGGTATTGTTTACGGCATACCAGATTTCCTTGCTTTTCCTGTTGGTAAACATCAGAAATGATCTACGTATCGTGATACCTCTCGATCGATTCAGTATGATGATGTGTGACATGATAGTACGTAGTGATGTCACAGTATGCCTGCTGTTTTCCCTTTTGTCTTTTCGTAGGATTTTAGTACTTTCGCGTCTCGTCCTCACAGATTTTATCGAACGATCTGCGCACACGATGCGCCTTGAAAAGAAGTACTAAAAGGGAAGTTCTAAGTTGAAAATGCCCTGGAAACAAGAGACGCAAACAAGGCAAAGCAAAGGTCGAGCAGTGGTTTAGCCAGTCACGACAGACTGATGTTCTGATTGTCAGCCAATAATGGTTGTCATGGTGACCACAAAAACAGCCACCTAGCGGCAGACAGGAAATGAGACAGCTCCCTCTGGCGGGCAGGTCAAAGGACGAGGGGATGCCGCTGACAGGGCCTTGCTTCAGACATCTACAATCTTATTAAATGTTTGCACCTCTGAGACTGTTGATGCCTGCTATTTATTGCCCCACAGTCTCTCTCTTCCTTTCATCTAGCTCTCATCTAACCTCCATCTTAATGTATTTTCTCTCCATTGTCTTTCATCTCTTTGTCACTGCTATAATATATATGTGTGTCAGGTCTTTGCCAGGTCTTTATCCCCTCATATGGTTTACCTTTGGTCCATAATACCATTGTGACAGCATGCCGGCGTGACATTGAGTGTCATATTGCGTTGTAGCGCCACTCGACACTTGGCTGTCATAGCATAGAATATGCCTGTCACATGAACACGAGTTCTTTGCTTTGTGCCGGCGAAGTGTCCCTCTGACGAACGGTCAAAAATTCTCCTGTTGAGTTTTTGTTAATTTCTTCCCCTACTTTGACCTCATTAAACTACACAAATGAGTTTCTATTTTATTTTAATGCAGGATGCAGTGATTCCCATTCTCCAAGCTATAGAATGACCAAATATGACATTTTTTTCAATTTTGAACTTTGGGAATGCCTGCCTCATGAGCCATGAAGTTTTAATGTTCAATTTAATTAAAAACGCCAAAAAAAATATCAGAGAGGGGTGTTATATTTCTCCTCATATCTTTATCAAAATTAATTGTAGAGCAACATGGATGGTGTCATATGAAAGCTTGTTAAATTACCTTTCAATTGAGACCAATAACTTGGTATTTGATATATTTTCAGTTCTCTTCAAAGCAGAAAGGTGTAAATTTTATGGAAAATTCTGATGTCGATTAGTGTATTTTGCCTCATATGCTAATCCAAATTGAACATAGAGCAGCATGAGTGGTATCATTTGAATGCCTGTAAAGTTGTCTTCAAATGGACACCATTTTTTAAATTATTCAGACAGTTCTCATTGTCTCTGAAGGAAAAATTCCTCCATTTCAAGGGGCTCCCTGCCCAATTTAATTCATTGCAGCACTGCATTGACCAGAAAATTTACAAAATCTTTTGTCTTATTAATTAATTTCATTGATATTGTTTCCAAGTGATTGGAACATTTTAGAAATACTATTACCATGTCCTTATAATGACTTTCTATTGAGGAAATACATTGTTGGATTTGTGCTGAATCGAAATTGACCTTAGCACATTCTTGGAACAAATGTGCGACATATTTTAGAAAATGCAGTTAAACTTGACTTAACATTTTGATCAAGAGTATGCCACAGTTGTCAATTGTTATAATTATGCTATAAGTAACTAAGTGTCCTTCTTGTGCCACTAAATTAATAATGACTTTAATCATGTTTGAGGTTGACAATTCAAAGATTAACACAATATTGACAATAACAGGTCTATGCAATAAAATGTCAATCACTAATGGCTTAAAACTATCATACACTGATACTATGACATAGATGAGGGCCTAATATCACAAATTGAAAAAGTAGTTGCAGTGTAACACAGTTCCACACATAGTGTCTATAATGACTTGTTAAAGGAAGCGGGAGGAAATTTAACACAACTTCTGAGTGTGGCTTTTTAAAACTGTCCACCTACATACCATTATATGCACCAGCTAGAAAATGAGTCACCCAACAAAACTGTTCTGGGTATGTTGCTTTCTGGTAAATTCTTATTATTTTATGACTTATGTTTAGTAATATTGATTTATAAGCAAAACTGTGTGTCAATGTAACAGACTTCCAGCCACTCTGCCCCACATGTTGTTCTTGATCTTTCCAAATTTCTGCTGGCTTACGTATCCACCATAAACTTCAAGGTGCCTGAGCTCAGACAATGAGTATCATCACAATGCAATAAAATCCAATATTGTGTTAATCTTTGAATTTTCAACCTCAAACATGATTAAAGTCATTATTCATTTAATGGCACAAGAAGGGCACTTATTTATAGCACAATTATAAGAATTGACAACTGTGGCATAGTGTAGCTCAAAATGTTAAGTCAACTTTAACTGCATTTTCCAAATATGTAGCACATTATGTCTATGTAACACTGGCTGTTGAAAAATAACAATACTAAAGTCATCAATGATGTTTGTTTCGATTTAGCACAAATCCAAAAATTTATTTCCTGAATAGAAAGTCTTTATTAGGACATGGAAAAATAATTTCTAAAATGTTCCAATCACTTGGAAACAATATCAATGAAATTATTTAATAAGACAAAAGTTTTGTAAATTTCCTGGACAATGCAGTGCTGCAATGAATTAAATCGGGCAGGGAGCCCCTTGAAATGGAAGAATTTTTGCTTCAGAGACAATGAGAACTGTCTGAATAATTTTAAAAATGGTGTCCATTTGAAGACAACTTTACAGGCATTCAAATGATACCACTCATGCTGCTCTATGTTCAATTTGGATTAGCATATGAGGCAAAATACACTAATCGACATCAGAATTTTCCATAAAATTTACACCTTTCTGCTTTGAAGAGAACTGAAAATATATCAAATACCAAGTTATTGGTCTCAATTGAAAGGTAATTTAACAAGCTTTCATATGACACCATCCATGTTGCTCTACAATTAATTTTGATAAAGATATGAGGAGAAATATAACACCCCTCTCTGATATTTTTAGCGTTTTTAATTAAATTGAACATTAAAACTTCATGGCTCATGAGGCAGGCATTCCCAAAGTTCAAAATTGAAAAAAATGTCATATTTGGTCATTCTATAGCTTGGAGAATGGGAATCACTGCATCCTGCATTAAAATAAAATAGAAAGTCTTTTTTGAACAGGTCTACGCTTCATAGCTCTGAAGTATTTGGTGTAACGTTATTACACACTACCTAAATACTGCTGGGTCGTCATACTAAACGCAACATGGGTTCTTTGCCCTGTACTCATACCACCCTTGCCAATGGCATAGCATCTTACCCAATATTACATGCATGTAGAAAATCTTCAGCTGTTCAAACACTGCATAACATTGCTCCTGCATTAATACACATGTATGCACATGTATACAGCATGGAGCATGCAGCATGGAGTCTCTTTGGCCCACTTCTGCAGGAGTTAGGATTATTGTTTCCTAATAACTGGGTTATGTTAGCTTAGTACATGAAAGCGTGGACATGCATTCTTTCCGCGGTAATAGAGACCAAGTCAACAAATCTGAGCGTCATGACAAAAGACTCCAGATCACTGCATGGCAGATCGGCATCTAACTCGAGTCGAACTTGAGTCGAGAAGAATCGTTGGAGGTCACACCAAGATGTCTTCTTCTTTTACCACGGTCACCCCGTGACAGCATGACAATGTGTTCTTTCTCAAGGTCAGAAGCAATGTCAAAGACACAATGTCAAAAGACACAATGTCAAAGATTCAAGGTCATAGATTCAAGGTCATAGATTCAAGGGCGAAGACACAATGTCAAGAATGATGTCAGAGATAAAATGTCAGTGTCTCCTACAATGTAGGTCAAGGTCAAAGTTTGTTTAGTTAGGCAATTGTGCAACCTGTTACTGCAATTTGCTGGTTTGTCAAAGTAGGTCATCCCAGAGCATGTCAGAGAAACCCAGAACAAATTCTGTACATAATAAAACGTAACTTGCCTAGTGAAGATGGAGGTACTATTACATGTTAAGGGTAATGTTAGGGTACTGTCACTAGTATTTGACATGGTGTATCCTTGATTTCATGTGGACATCAATACTACCTCTGACCTCATAATTACCTCAGAATAACCTCAGTATGACCTCAGAATTACTTCAGTAGGACCTCAGGATGACACAAGAAGGCCAGAAAAGGACCTTGCAGTAACTTGAGAATGACCTCAAGTGACATCATAGTAATTCCAGCTGTGATTGAGGTAGGTTGACCTCTTGTCATTAATTTAAGTTCGGCATGACACTTTTCAAGGTCAGGGTGACTCAGTGGTGACATCTTCAAAGATCTCAAGGTCATTGGTGTCATTTTGTGTGACACTTCAAGGTCTAGGTAATGTCAAAGTGAAGGTCAATGTCAAGGTCAAATGTCTGCGAGGTGTCAGGCAGGGATGTCCAATGATCCTGTTACTCCAATGTACTCACTGAGCTGCTTAAGTGACTCACAGGCTCAAAGTGCTTAGTGGGTAATTGGCATGTTGGCAGCAAACTGCTTCATTCGGTTAGTCTGTCCTGAAATGAAATAATGCAGATGAAATAATGCAGATCAACTCTGTTACCTCGTTTCTTTCTTAGAAGGCATTGAGGCATCGCAGAGAAATGCATCACAAGCAATTTAATCTCTTGTGACATCTGTACAATTTGCAACGACGTCTGGACCGCGTCGTCCTTGTGAAGTTTTTATTCAAAGTGTCTGAACTTTTACTGTCACCAGAAAGTTATAAGTGCACATTTGTATTCTGTAAAGAAATAATGAAGTAGTTCTCTTTAAGTTCCATGATATAAGAATTAAAACTGCACTTTAACTGGAATAGTCGAGCACAACATTCTAAAATTTAAAATTAACCCTGTTATGGTTTCATATGATATTGGTCATTTAATTATTGAATGTCTTACTTTGATATTATGTTGACCATGTCCATATATTAGCGTAACCAAGCTGAATTTGCCGAGGGTCTAAAAGGCTTTGAAAATTCACGTCAAACAATTTGAACGACAAACAATTTAATGGGAGGCCACTTTGGTTTAAATAGGTAATTATTAAGTCCAGGAGCATCATTTGCTCGTGAAGACTGAGTATCTAAATAATTCAGAATGAGTGTCTTTTTGCTTCGTAGTGATCTGATTTAACAATGATAAATGAAGATCGATGATTAATTACTAAGCAATTGACTGATATCGATGCGAATTCAAGCTATCTTGGAAAAGTCACATTGGACAAACACTGGGCTTTGGTTTTTAAACGTGATGTTGTCATTGTCCACGTTATCAAACATGCATGAGGGGACTGGAGGACAAGAGCTTGCGTTGGCCAGTTTGCTTTCTGGAAACCAATCTTCCGGAGAAGATGTCTGTAAGCAATGGTAAGAGACAGCGACTGCTGGGTGTAGTTGTTTCAATACAAACAACTCGGTAAGAAACGACACTATACCGAGTTTCTTCTCTCTTCTCGAGAACGAAGCACTAGTTACATATTTGTGCGCAGTGTAATATTGCTGTTTCGCAAACCTGACGGTGTGACATTGACGAACTGTTGAATGTTTGTTCGGTGTAAAATGCCACTGCAAAACAATCGTACTGGCAACTTATCAATTATGAAAGTATACTTTGTGTATGTTACTGTGCAAACTCTCCAGTACAGGACAGGTAAGACTTTTAGTCTTTCATGGATGGTATAAAAAATCTGTACTGAAGGTTAGGAAATCATTTTGCAATTCCTGAGTAAGCTATAACTCTTACTCTGCAGCTTAATCAGCTTTGCGCTTCTATATAGACATTAATAAAATCTTCTACCAAAAATATTGACGTGTTAGACAATACACACGGCCTTCATCCACCCCCTTGCTTAAATTGCTTCGCAGCTACACATAATTAGATCCCTGATGAGCTACATTTCTCAACATCACAAAACATAAAAATAACACATATGTTTGAGTTCTTGTAAAGTAATCTTCGCCTTGAAATATGTGATTTATGAAGATTACATGTGTTGCCTTGAGTGCCTAGGGGAGTAATTGAACAAGGCCTTGCAAACAAGAGACTGTGAAGCTGCTGCACAAGGAATGATGGATTCAGTGTCGGCCTACCAGGGATACAGGTATTATACAGGTCTTATACAGGTCTTACAGGGCCACAGGCAGGTCCAAAGTAGGCCACTGGCAAGCCACTGGCAGGCTGGTGATGTAACTAGCTTTTGTTTGGCACAGGGCAATAAACTGTAGGATTCCGGGGTTTGTTTGCCTTGGGGGAACAGGTTTGGATGAGAATGGTTAAAGAGCGTCTGTCTAGGGTGCCGCCACTTTCCCCGTTAACGTGCCCGTTTGCTTTGCCACTTGCATCACCCTGTCTGCGTTCCGATGGATTCCACTGGGTTCCGCTGGGTTCCGTTGGGCCCTACTGTTGCAGCACATTACGTTAGCGACCTCTCCCCGGGACCCCGCCTCTGTGAGGCTCTGTCGGTCAAGGTTGTCTAACGTGCTCCGCGCTGATAAGCCGATGAAGTTATTAGGGGAAATAGAAACTATTACACATCCCAATCTGGACAAGTCATTAGTGGACAGCCAGCTCCACTGACAAATGGCTCGGGTCTCTACTACCAAGATCTCTACGTGGGCTCCATCAGCCGAGAGCAGGCAGGTCAAGCCCTATCAGGCCCTTAGCCTGGCTGACCCACCAAGCCCTTAATGCTAGCAATCACTGACTCCAGTTTGTAGCCAGTAATGTTTTCCCGCTGTAGTTTTATACTTCAGATGTTCCCGTAGTCCTTGAAATATAGCCCCAGGGTCGACGTTCACTTTTAACAAAGAACGAGTACCAGCACGTCCAAGGCAGCAGCTGAGACTTCTATATATTTTACCCTTTCAAAGTTTTTATTGAGTAAATCAAATCTATTCAATCTGATGTTGGGCCTTCGGTAATTCTGTGCCATACAAACACCATTGCTACCACATACTGTATAGCATAATAGAAAGACTTCAGCGCTGCCACCTCCTGTCCCAGGTTGAGGCGACTTCCCAATTGGCTGTGGTAACAAGCGCTAAAGTGACCTGTCTAGCCTTCTGCAGTTTGGCTACAGTGCTGCTGAAGGGCCTTTGGGCTGCGTTCGGAGCCTTTCCGGCGTTCCACCCTCTGCTGGCTTTGCAATGCCACAGGGAAAACCCAATAAGGAAAACCTAGAATACATAGAATACACAGAATGGCACAACAGTAGTATGGCATGGCAGTATGGCACAGTGGAATGGCACAACAGGCAGAACGAAGAGACTGGCTCCAGTAGAGACTGGCAACAGTAGACAGACAGCGGAGAAGTATCTCTAATGGAAGCTGACTGCTCGTGACGTGCCTCTTCTCGGAGGACACAGACCGGCGGACACCTCATAAGGTCTTAGGATCTCTGGAGATGTTAGGACATAGCCAGGCCTTAAGCAAGTGTCCTATTTCTCCTCCGCTAATCCCTCGGCTCCAAATGTATGTCCTGGCTTTACTGCAAATGGTTTTCAAGCTGTTCTTAACATCTTACTCGGGCATTTTTAGTCGTGATGTCTGGATTTGGTCCCCATTCACAATTTCACCTAAAACCTTCTGTGGTTTTAATCATATTACTTGGAGACTATCATTTCTGGTTTTAGGCATGTAAATATGTACTGTTTGAGGGTACTTCGCGAGTTGTTAATATCACTGCTGTACGACCCAGTTACTACTTCTGGATTGTATTTGTTGTGTAAACTGTTTTGTATATAGTAAAAGGTCACACAGTGCACATTAGGGTACTATTAGGATACTGTCAGGGTACTGTTACTATTATTTGGCAAGGTGTACCCTTGATCTCTCATTTGTTGATGCCCTACCAATGTATCGAATGACCTGAAAGGCTCACACTTACCTCAGAAGGACCTAAATATGACCTCAATATGACCTCAGTATGACCTCAGAAAAGGACCTCAGGATGACATATGTGTACTGGTAAGGTATTAATTGGGAAACTTTGCAATATGCTATAAATTGTTACATAGGCCTACAGCATATAATAAGCACTCAAAAGCCTTCTGTATTTACTGGCTTGTTTTCCAGTGTGTTTTCTCCGATGTCTTGCAGTGTGTCATTGGATGATGAAGTGTCATCTTTGGCAGTACCACCCTATACCTTAAGCTTAGTTCAGGAGGTAATCCTCTATTCAGATATACGATCACGCTGCTTCACGACGACTGCGTCTATTTGGTGCTTACGCGACACCAAGGAAGTGAATGATGCCGAAGGTCTCCTTGTTATTGTTAGGGGTCTCTTTTGTTGCCAGTCTCCTCTTCTTGCTTGTTATTTCGGAGTGACTCTTGAGTCTGTAAGGAATAGGAAGGAGATAGTGATATGTATGTGAATAGAAATAATAAGGATATTGTGACATGTGAACGGAAATTGAAGGAGGTAGTAATATGTGAATGAGAGGTAGTGATATGTGAATGGGGGAGAGTGATATGCGAATGGAAATATAAAGGAGATTATGATATGTTAATGGAAATAGGAAAGAAATAGTGATATGTTATTGGAAATATTAAGGAGATAGTGAAATGTGATAAAAATATGAAGGAGATAATGAAATGTGAATGGAGTTGTGAAGGAGAAAGTGAAATGTGAATGAAAATGTGAAGGAGATAATGATATGTGAATGGAGTTGTAAAGAAGATAGTGCAATCTGAATGAAAATGTGAAGGAGATAGTGATATGTGAATGGAAATGTGAAGGAGATAGTGATATGTGAGTGGAAACATTAAGGAGATGGGACATGAGAATAGAGATATAGTGATATAGGAGATAGTGAAATGTTAATGGAAATAGTGATATGTGAATGGAAATATTAGGGAGCCTGTAATATGTGAATGGAAATATAAAAGAGACAGTGATACTTGAATGGAAATATGAAGGAGATAGAGATATGTGAATTTAAATTTGAAAGAGGTAGTGGCAGATAGGGATATGTGAAACAGCACGGCTGGCAGTAAATGCTGCATCGGACTAAACATAGTGCTACGTCAACAACAACAGCATCAACAGCATCATCAATCACTGATTAGTCCATAATTAGAAGGATGGCTTGATGGCCAACTACCGCACCTCGGCAGTGTCGGCATATGCCGTGATGAAGGAGGGAGAAGCCGACATGATGTAACAGCGGCCAGACAGATAAGTCTGACAGATAGACGGTGCAGTTGTCTGGTCATTGTTGCTGGCAGCCGGGAGACACTTCATCATCTCTGCATACAAGGATAATCGCCTCCTCCTGCATCTGACAACGTCCACTCAAGACTCTCGACGCTTGTTCGGCACTGCTCTTGGCTTTCCCTTGGCTCTCTCTTGCGCTTCGTCTTGCGTTCTCCTCTTGTGGCTTGCACCTCGTCACAGTGGTTTCTCGTGCCTTGTTTCTTGTGTCTCGTGCCTTGTTTCTTGTGTCTCGTG
Source organism: Platynereis dumerilii (assembly GCA_026936325.1). NCBI lineage: Eukaryota > Metazoa > Annelida > Polychaeta > Phyllodocida > Nereididae > Platynereis > Platynereis dumerilii. The sequence goes on from JAPTHN010000005.1 coordinate 38,108,558, forward strand.
CCTCATTTCTTGTGTCTCGTGCCTTGTTTCTTGTGTCTCGTGCCTTGTTTCTTGTGTCTCGTGCCTCATTTCTTGTGTCTCTTGTCTTGCTCTTGGGTCTCGCAACACTTCCTCTTCTGTCTCAGCTACACCAGCTAACTTTTCGACTTGCTGTTGGTCATCCTTTTCTGCCTAATCCTTTTCGTTACTCTTTTCTTTCTCCCTTTGACTATTTTGTTTCACTCTCAGAAGTCACTCTCTTGCTACTATGCTGCTAAGCCTCTTGTCTTTCCTCCTCTGACATTCTTCATCTTTTTTTCTGTCTGCTGAAATTGTCCTTTAGGTGTTATCTCTTCACTTCCTGTGTTACCCTAGGGCAGATTTCACGAAAAGTGCTCTTAAAAGGTACCTTAAACTTTCCAACCCTTTTGTTATCTCTCTGTTGCTTCCAGAAGCAAGTGCACCTATTACTAAGTACATCTGTGAGGTAATGAATAATTATCAATAAAATATTCCTCAAATATGTAGCTTTTTCCTCTTAAAAAGATATTTTTTTATGCCTCATGAGGACAATTTTGGACGGCCAAACTTACTGGTAATTAGACATGCTTACTTTGGCTCTCTGTGGAATCTGCTAAAACCAATTCAGGAAAATGTAATGGTATGTGATTGATAAACAACATCTTGAAAATTATTTTGGAACCATTTTTAATTGTCTTAGTCATTATAAAACTTGAAAAAAATGAAAAGTAAAAAAACACTGCTAATGTAACTCGATTCCGTCTCAGGACACTGAGGTTACATTAGCAACTTTTGCATGGAAATTTTTTTATGTTCTCGCTACTTTTGCCAATTTCAAACATGAAATTATAATATTTTATTGAAAAACGTGTCTTATTTGCCTATATACATCAACAAAAACATAAACGACTGGGTGTGGTACCTGTTTCTTTATTGCTAATGTAACTGCAATTTTGCATCCGTCCATTTCATAGTGTTACATTAGCAAAATGTGTACATAAAAATTATGTTAAAAAAAAAACACAATTAGATCTCAAATTTTTTCTGAACTGAAAGCCAGGTCTCCCAAGAGCCAGCCAGCGGGGGAACCCTGCTGGTGACTTCATTTATATTGCAGTAGGGTCAGCATAAAAAATTCCGTCCTCCATCATTCGTCGTTGTTACATTAGCACAAGGCCATATTTTTAACTACTCTGACCTACCAATCCAATAGAAAAGATCATGTACCCATGATTTTATTTAATGGATTGACTCAATAAAAGATTTAGATTTCAGCTTTTTTTTGTCCTGCCAGCTATCCTCAGAAGATGCACCCTGAGAAAATCTGAGAATCTACGAATTGATTATGTCTGGCCTTATCACTATTGTGCTAATGTAACTTGAGGACAAGTTGTGGTAAGTCATTTTGCAGCTTTTTCGTGAAATCTGCCCTAGTGTCTGGAGATTAGTAGAATAGCTTCCTTGTGGAATACTCTTGTTGTATCATCTTCTTTGGCAATGTAAATGTTAAATTTACGTACATTCTCTTTGCTGGCAGCGAATAAAATCTAAATTCATTCTTACACTTACCTCTTTAATTTTCTTGTCTCTCATTCATTCAATTGTCTTGTTTTTCCTTTTTTTTCTCTCCTCCATTATTTTCTTTGTCTTCATTTGTCAACATGCACTTAGTGCATCATCCATTCGTATCGTCTTAAATCCTCATCTCAAATACTCAATTTTCATTCTTGTTTTCCTTTTGTCCATTCCATTACGTTCTTCCTTTTTTATCTGCTTCCTTTTTTATCTTTAAGTTACCTTCTTCCATTTATCTCTTTCCCTTGATCTCCTTCCATCTATCTTCTTCGTTTTTCTTCCTTTTTTGTTTCTTCCTCTTGTTCCTCGATCCTTTATCGCTCTCTTCTTTTTCCTTTCTCTTCCTCCTTTCCTTTATTCCTTCTTCATTTATCTTTTCGATTATCTTCTTCAATTTATCTTCAATAATAGTGGATTTTTTCCTGAATGTGTCTGGTGATCTGGCATCCATTTTCTTCGGTGAAAACTGAAAACAAACATGGTTTTATAGGATTAAACAATGATAAATAGTAGCTTAATAAGCTTATTCATTTCTTTGGTTACTTGAATTGTATAGGTTGATTTAGGTGCTCAACCAACCTGCTATTCTCGCTTAATGATCCCATGTTGATTCATGGTTTGCTTTTAAGCCGTATTTGAGGTACATTAGCCAACTGTTCATAATTCATGGTGCATGTCTTCGTGTTAAAGTTCTGAAAACTTAAAATTAAATCCAGGAATAGATGTGTGTAATTTAGGCTTGCTTAACTTTCGAAACAACCTAAGAATTTGAAGGATAGGCCTGCTCCTGTGTTTTGTCCTAGTTGCGGTCTTGAACATAAGTTACACCAAGGAGGCCTGCCAGAATATGCAACTCATGCAATTTAAAAGGTCATTGCTGATAAATTTGGAATGGGGTAAATATGGCTGTGCTCTGTAAAACAATGGATTAAATGGGAATTTAGTGTCTGCAATGTCTATTAGCTAATTAAAGTACCTATCGTATCAGATATTTGACATTAATGTAAAGAACTGCTCACTTTTTAAATTTTGGATTACAGACACCTTTAAAACTGAGCCCACTGCATGTATAATGTGGAGATCAGACATGATCCAAAGTCAAGCTGCAGCCTTTTCTGAAGAATGATAATATATTGAGTGAATATTATAGTTATATACACAATACATACTACCACATAGGACCAGCCTGTAGCAATCTAGAACCACAAACAAACCACAACGAAAACAACAAAAGTGATGTAGTGTGTCCTCCATGCATTCATTCACCTCAAGTGCAAGGTCTAAGGACACAGGGACCTTCCTGTCCTGTATAGAGATGCTGTTATGCCTTCATAAAGTGTAGAACACAGTAGAAGTGTATGCATATTGTATGACTATGTAATACTATGTATGTGCAGTAAAGAGTACATTAAAAATTTAAAATTGTATGTGCACTCCTTCGAGAGTCGTAAGTCAACTGCATTTCAAGTATACTTATGTTGTCGTTTAATGCAACATGGAAAGAAGTATATATATGAGAGGAAAGCGGTTTGTCTTCGGTACTATTAGTATGATAGGTCAGTGAAGTAAGCATGGAGTCTCTGAATATTTGGATAGTTCGATAGTCAACAATTAACTAAGAAGCGCCTGGTTTACTGCAATTTCAATAAGTATGAGTTTCTACAATTTGACAGTGAAACGTAACAAATGTACTGGATGTGATTGGTTGACTCCGATGGTTGAGGCACTGAATTACATAGCATAAATCCAATTTGAATGTGCTAAAACGTATATCAAAGCCACTGACGTGTCCAGTTGTGGTAGTGAGTGTTGGTGTTTGCATGCTAATCTTATCTACTTTTCGAAACTAAGCTGCTCACTGAAGCAGAATGTTGTTTTTTTCCATTGCTTTCTACGTCCTACCATTGGATTTGGAGGACGTTTTATTGCTTGTGGACCAATCAAACCAGCTTAAAATGCAACGTTGATAGCTGGAAAAGCTGTCAAAGCAACTCATACTTATTGAAATTGCAGTAAGGAAGGTGTGTAACTTGTAAATGACTAAAGATGACAAAGGGTCAAATACTTATTCAAAAGTTATTCCAATGCTGAATGAATGGACAGATATGTAAATGAATTAGTTGCAGCCAATCTGCGTATAATCTATTCAGAAGACCTGACTACTCATCAATCCTTTCTTACTGTCTCAACTCATTCATTGTCTTGTTGTTTTAGTCTGAGCTAATAGTTACTCTCTTTCTGACTCCTCCATCTCCTCCATATACTCCTTGACTGTGATTGATAATACTCCATTGTTTACCGAAGGACTCATTTGACTGCAGTCTAGAGAGTAAACTATAAACCTACAGCTAGTCTGAGCCTTCGCCTCCTTATAAATATATAATCTTGTGGTCAGAGGCTTTAAATTCAACTACCCTTTGTGTCTGGTGGTTTTAGGGAGGAAAAGCGCCCTTTCAGGTAAGGGACTTAACGTTATGAGGCACAGCGTCAGATTGATCAGGTCTTTGAGTGACCATTGTTGTTGTATCTCAACCTTTTGCGCTGAATGATGATAATAATTAGACTAAAACTTTCAGTCCCAGACTGTAACTGGCTTAAAGGAGTCAAGCATCGGACTAATTTGCCACATCTAAATCGACCTACATTTCAATTTGATTCCGAATATTTTCAACTTTACGTTTTTGCCTTCCGGTAGCCTCACATTGTTTGCGAGTCTATATTGCAGATTGGTTAGGCAGTCTGTTAATATAGTTCATATAATGCTCTCTTCTTTTTCACTGATGTGGTTGGTAACAATGTATCTCTAGGTCACAAGGACTAAATGTTGCTAGTATATACGAACAAAATAAGGGAAGAATAAAGTACGGTGCATTAGTACACAACATTGAGGGCCTTGTGCTCTCTGTTCTCATGTTTGTAACTACCCCGGTTTGTATGTCCTGTTGCTTCTCATGTTTGGTACGTCTGATAGCTCAGCCGACTGTATTCCCTCGGTATAAGTTCCTCGAATTTTTGCATCTACGTTTTTGCCCGACGTTATTCTGAACAGATTCCGAGTGCCTTTTACATCAATTACCCAGTACAAAAGCAGTACGAAAGCAGATCTGGTAGCCCAGGGATGTCTCTGCTCCGGTGCAAGCCTCTCTCCAACCTGAGACAATTTGGTAAACAGGGACATCATCACAGGGCACTTAGGCACTTGAGTCAACAGCCTCTGAGCCGCTTCTCCCTCTGTTTTCCCTGTAACAACATCATCTGGGGCAACTCTTGTAACTCATACAAACTATGCAACATTACTTACACAAAACATACTCCGCTGACGGCCTCCTTCAAGCTCCTCGGTCTGCTGTCTCGCGGTGTAAATTTTACATACTCTTGTGTATACTCGTACATAAATTCTCGACAGGCTGGTGATTATAAAGGGAGTACGAAGTAGTGGTGGTTATACATGTATAATATAGGTTCCTAGAATCCATGGTTCTATAGTAAGTGGTTGCGTACAGTTTATGCGCTTTTGTTTATCCTGGTATATACTCTCGACACAACAGATGATTATAAAGGAAGTCTGAGGTAGTGGTTTAGTGGAATAGTTAGTAGTGCTCATATGTAATTGCTGAATAGTAGACACCAGTTGGCTACAAATGCTAGTAGAACGGAGACTAACAGGGAAAGTGTTCAAAATAGATGGTTTGTACGAGCTAAGTCGTTGCTCTCTATAAGGAGAACTAGGAGATGTAACAGATTATCTCTACGCTGCAAATTATTTGAACTATTCGCTAACTTTGAGTCTGAGAGACATAATTTGATACCATTAGAAAAAATGAAAACTATCCAGACAAAATATTGCCATTTCCTCTTTGGTCTGAAATGACTTTCGGAACTAACCAGATCACAATTTTGTTCGGTTAGATGCCCGCAGCCAACGTCACACTGCTGACGTCAGACTGAATTTTTAGTCAATCTTACGCTGTAGTTGTTGGAGTTGTTTTCTACCCCGAGGTGCTTTTTGTTATCAGTGATTTAGTGTAGTGAATGATAGGTTTATTATGCCCTGTGATTCTCTCATCTCCTGCCTTCTTACGGAGGATTGAGGGGACGCCAAGAGCTTGCGAAAAAGCCTCGGTCGACAATGGTCATGTCGTAGTGTCCATGTTCTAGTGTCCGTGTCGTTGTGGCGGTTTTTGTAGCCGTGGCACAACAGAATTACTATGGTCCACGACATCGCTTTTTGATTCATCCTTAACCTGGGTTAGTGGGTATCACTGGGTGTCAGTGAGTAATCTTCCGATATTGCAATGATATTCAGCATTATTCCCAGTTATTTTCAGTGATTCTCTGTTATTCTAGAGGACTTACAGGTGTTTTCATTACCACGCGATTCTTGTCAATCACAGTTGCCTGTGATAATTCAATGCTATACATGCACTTGCTACGTTTGCTATATTGGCTGTGTGACGTTCTGTTGTCCCTAAACCAATCAGATTAAGCAAAAATGCTATGTATTTGGAGTGTATAGAATCTTAGAATCGCGTACTAATGAAATCACCTGTAAGTGATTCTTGAAAGATCCCAGATTTCTTGGGAATAGTGACACAATGGCTGTAGCAAGATTTATTAGTTAAGTGAGTTGTGGCATCATAGACTTTCATAGTATCGATATCCTGACAACACTGGAATCAAAAACGATTGTATCTCTTGAGAAGTTTAATTTGCACTCTGATACCTACATGTACCCTGATGTTATTACCTTAGTGGCAATGAGTACCATTGTGTTCCTATGGCTGCAAGTGATTCCGTGTAGTAGTTGAGGTCATGTCTCTTAGTTTAAGTGAAATCATGTCTCTGTTTCTTTCGAACGCTTGGAAAAACTTGCTAGTTATTGTAATGATGTCCTCGCAGGATTGCGTAGCCGAATCAAGGGCGAGTTAGTTGATTCAAGGGCGAGTTACAGGAAGCTTTTCGCACTTTATGGCTATTACTTTGTGCCTTTTGAGTCTGATGGACAGTTAATAAGAAAGCTTTCGACAGTTGGACAGCGGTGAGACTGCGATTGTGTGGCAGTTTGGTGGTTGTTAGAGCAAAAAATGGACCAGGCTAGTAGAATCAAACGACTGGATTATGACTTGGCATGACACTGATGATATACAACACTGTGGCAGCAATGGCATGGCTAAACATTTGCATTGCTGGACTCCGGGGAGAGGTTGAGCTGCTCGAGCAGAGGTCGGATGACAGCTCTTGTGATCATATTGTCAAATACAGAGTATACTGGCCAGGCAGAATCGCAAGAAACCTATAGGAACTTCAAGAAATTTAAAGAACCTTAAGAAACTTAGAAACCATAAGAAATCTTGGGGACCTTGAGAAACCTAGAAAAACCCAAAGAAGCCTGGGGATATCAAGAAACCTAAAAAACCTCAAGAAACCCAGGAAAACCTCAAGAAACTTCCAAGAAACCCGGGGAAACCTCAAGAAACCAAGAGAAACATGGAGAAACTGAAAAACCTAGGAAAACCTCAAGAAACCTAGAGAAACCTCAAGAAACTTTTAAAAAAAGTTGGAGATCCTCAAGAAACCAAGAGAAATCAGGAGATCCTCAGGAAACCCAAGAAATCTTCTCGAGAGTCCGGAGACTCAGCATAATCTTGGGAAACCCAGGTGTGTTGGGTTTCCTCTCTGCAGGGTTCCTGCATTGACTAATAATCTCTCAGGCTCTCTTTTACTGTAAGTGATAGACCTTTTCGGCTCTGTAATTCTCCAGCTTTTTCCCTTTCTCCTGTCATAGTGAGCTGCGATGGATGCAAAAATAAGATCAAGGTCACGCCTTTGACCTTGTGTCGCTGTGGTGCACGTTGGGTCAATGCCAACCTCAATAAAACCTCCGCAAGAAACAAGACAAGAACCGCAAGAAGTCGTCTCTGACTTGTCAGCCCTTTTGTACGCCTAAGTCATTCTGTTCTGCCATGGATTGTAACCATGATAACAAGCTCAAGGGAGAACAAAAGTTCTAATCAAAATCAAAAAATTTTGTAAAGAAGTATAAAAAAGGTAAATGGGGAGAATGGAAAAATAGTTATATAGTCAGAAAGTTACTATAAAGAAGTCACAGATCTAATTCGCTCGCTATACAGTAAACACAGTTCCGACCAAATCGCTATATTGAAGTTGCGGTTCAGGCTCACTATGAACTTCAGTCTAGTTGGTTGTACGCGAAGGACATATTCCAACAGCCTCCAACGTTTGCTTTTGTCTTTGGTTTCTTTTGATGTCTTGATGTAGTATCGATATTCTTGATCTTGTTGCAACCTGTCACCCAATGGTGTATAATTCTAGCAGCTATCTGAATTGGTGACCCAAGTCCTAAACTATCATCTGGTAGACGCGCCTCTAATTGCCCTCTAACCGAAAAGGGAAATGGGTGGTCTGCGTCAGGAAGGCATTCTGATATACGCTGTCGCCTAACTTGTATATATGTTATGCGGATACAGGAAAATAGAATATTGGGGGGAACTTTATAAGGTACTTTATTCAGTGTCTTAGTCTGCAGATGTGCATTTAACTGCCAAGGAAGCATATGGTTATGTATCTACATTGTTGCCAATGTCTTAATAATAATACTTCCACCTTTTCCCTTCCCTCATTCATACTGTCTGTTCAATAGCCTCCATGTAATGTATTTCAGTTTTACCATGCTAATTGATTTTGCTGGTGTGTCTTTATCTCACAGAGATTTTCTTCATATACAATTTTGATATGGCTATAGGTCGTTTAAGGAATTGCGAACAACATAAACTAATACATTGAAGGAGGATATGAATTTATGAATGGAATTATCAATAAAATCTCCATTTAGATATTTCGGTGAAAGTACATTATAAGCTTGTCTCTTGCTGGTAATTGATTTTGTGGTGGTTTCGACTCTGCTACACAAATTAAATTGTGTCTGTGACTCTCCATTAAACGATTTCAAATCTCTGTGAGGTTGGAGAGATGCTTCTACAGATATAAATCATATAATACAAGTATCCTTGGACATGTACATGTATTGAATTTTCCATCTGCGTCTAAATTTGGCCGTTGTTTGCCTTGACGAATGTCTTTAACGGCCTCGGCAGCTTCGGGAGCCTCTGGCATTCCGCAATCCTCATCGATATATCATGGATGATGCATTTACCCGTGTTTGAAGATGCGTTTACTCATGTTTGAAGGCATTAACAAGATCAAAGCGTAATCCTTCAGACAATTCAAGGTTAAAACCAACTAACTTTGACATCAGACCTTCTCCTCTCATTCGCATTAATTTTTAAAGTGAAATATGAGAGAATGCCATTTCCTTCAATTTGTGCTCCGTACATGGATGCTACATCTCAAACAGGCTTATTGATGTAATTATTGATGTAATTATTGATACAATAATTACGAATGTTCCAAATGCATCATGTGAAATTATAAGTTTCATGAAGTATGTCATTTCACAAATTAATTTAATTGCAAATTTTACAAAATTGTCTTCAGAAAGATTGATTGTCCGGAAACTAAAGTGAATATAAATGTTGTATTCTGTAAAGCTCATTTTACATCAATTTTACAATTTCACAAAATTGCAGGTAACAGCCTTTCATTTTTTTACCCGTTAGTTTTTTCAGCCTGGTACTTTTTGGCTGATTGCTAACTAAAGAAATTACCAAATTTTTTAGTTGCATGATATGTCTTCATATTTATGAAACTTGAAATCTGTGGCCATGTGTACCTAATGATAGTCCATCCCATACTCTTAAATAATTACTTGTTAAGGTTTGGTTCTAATGTTGATATAATTTGTTGATTGACTGAAGAAATAACTGTTTCCTTTTTTCTTCCAGGTTACTGTTTTCTGTTATTCCAAGACGAAATGTCCGTACAAGCCTTGATAGAAGCCTGCATGGTGGACGATGAAAAGTTATATTGGTGTGTCTCTAGTCCGACAATGAAAGATAAACCTGTAAGTATGCTTGTATAATATAATTTGATAATATATTTATTGAACTTTTCTTGTCACAATCAATTAAATATCTGTAAGTTTTGATATAGATCTGTATTTTAAGAATGTGCCATTCAATTTCCAAATTTCTGAGTGAGAATGATTTTGAAATACTGATACCAGAAGACATAATTGTATAATATATATCTGATTGCATTTGCTATATAATTGGTGTTGCGCTGCTGCACATTTCATTTGTTAACTTATCCTAATGTGTTTTCACATATAGTTCAATTGAGGTAATGAAATAATAATATTAAGTATATATTTCTTTATTATGTGTTAAAAAGTAGGACAATGTAATATTCAAAACAAAATATGAGGACATCAACAGAATTTTTCTTTTCTCTGAGTTTGTCCTCAAACAGAAAGGCCCTTTTAAACTTTGTAAACTTGCTCCTCGCTCTGCAATCTCTCATGATTATTCAATTGCGACAGCTGAAAAGAGCAACTGTCTCCAGCGAGACAAATCACATATTAATAGCTTTTCGCATTCCAAAGTAGAAAGAGAAAAACCTTATGGCATCGGCCGAGTGTTGTGTCGAATACGTTGCCAAGTCTGCAGCTGGTTGTGTATGTAATTATCCAACTTTTGGCACTTCCTTTGACTGCTATAAAACCACAGTTGGTAGGATGATGGTTCGCGTGACAAGAACCCTCCCATGGGCAACCTCATTGGTATATGATACCTCTTCCTTAAACACTTTCAGTTGTACTCCACATGACAGAATTACCCCTAACGAGAAACCACACCCCCTCGAGTGACCTCTTTATGTTCGCAGCAGTGCTGCTTATCATAGTTACTATATCTGAATCTGAACGGTTAATATAAAAAGACTGATGTTACCACATAATGGCGCATATACATTTAATGCTCATTTAACGCTATTAGCTGCTAAACAAAAAACCACATCCCTATGAGTGACTTCTTCGTGTTCAAAAGAGTGTTGCTCATCGTAGTTATGAATACATCTGAATAGTTGATATTAAAAGACTGATGTTGCCACATTTACATTTAATGCGCATTTAATACTACTAGCTGTCTACAACTCCCATATATCGCAATGCAATACCCGACCTTTTGCATACGACAGTACGACCTCTGTGAAACTCGCACGCTACCTTGGTTTGACCTTTGTTTGACCTTGCAGGTTCAGATTCGCCCTTGGAACTTGGCAGATGCGGATTTCGTGATGGATGGCTCCCAGCCCCTGGACCCAAGAAAAACCATCTTTGTCGGAGGAGTCCCCAGACCACTTAGAGCAGGTAATGTCACCGCCGTATTTGCATTCAAAGACGCTCCTTTTTCAGCTGCCAGATCGTTTTCTTCTAGCTCTACTTTTTTTATTAGAATCGGTCTATTTTGTCAATGCCGGTATGGTTTTGCCGTAAGGGAAAATATAGGGTGGTTTTGCTAAAATATTTTATGTATTCTAAGCATTATGTATGACATAGAGTGAAGAAATGTGACTTTCGTTCTCCACTTGGTTTTTCATCATACCAGGTGGTGCTAAGATGATAATATGACTTCAGATTGATTTTCTCTTTAGCCTGAAGAAGTTTGGGGTTTTCTATTTCTTCCTATTACAAACACTTCTTATTTCACATTTTACTGGGTATCAGAATTATGTACTGAAAATAAGACCCTCAAGCAAAACAACCCGCAAAATTACTTGCGTGTTAAATATCAGATTTATATATGAAAAAGTATTGACTGTTATAAAAGTTACGAAACATTGCATGCCGCAAAATATATATTATATATTTGCTCATCTCTTGTGTCAGAATTGTAGTAATTTGGAGCAGGGCCTGTTTGGAGTGTCTTGAGTACACTTGTGGTGTATATCCCCATTGGATCGGCTTGGAAATGTGACGGCTCTCAATTGCGAGAATAAACTGATCAGGGGAATGATTAGTATTAATTACTGGCTTAATTGTTGATTGGGAGTCAGAAGGCCTATTTGGGATTAGAAGTTGGTTTCTGACAAGATTTGTTTTGCCCGATCTTGTCAATGGGGCCGGTCCAGTGGGAACAGGCTGGCAGCTGGGCCAAGGGAGCAAATAATTAGTTTTGGAAGAGGACAGGAACGGCATGAAGGCAGCCGAATGACCTTGCCGGATGTTTCAATGAACAAGCTGAACGAATTAATGTAGTTTCGGGGAGCACATGTGGGATTGTGGGTTGGGGGAGATGGGAATCGAGAGAAGAAATGAACAACAACAGGCCTGGCTAATCAGTCGGTAATGTACGTGGACTGTTCAATGTATTCAGGGCCAGAATTGCGTTCAACTGTTTTAGTCTCAGTATGAACTTTAATTTAGTTGTTTTGTCTCGTTTCCCTCCATTGCCACAGTCTCCTTGTTCATTCTCTTACGCCATTTCTTCGACTCTCATTGAGCTTACACGAATAGCCTGAATTGATAGGACTCCACCCGGCTAATTTACCAAACTCCATACATTGCAAGAATTGCAGCAATCTGCGTTCACCTTAACCTCTGGAACAGTGTCATGTGACCTTGGTAACTGCAACTACTTCATCTCAGAGGTCAAGGTCACAGGTCGCATTATAAGTCAATAACAGTACAATTGCCATAGTGACAACCTTGACAACTAGCAATGCAAGCATGACCTTGGCGACGAGAGCTACCATGGCAACAACAAGACCTTAGCAACAACAACGACAACAACCTAACCGCTGAGCATGAGCATGAGCATGGCACACATTACCACAGCTGTTGTTATCTCTCGCCACCAGACATGTAGGCAATTAAAGCAATTAGATGCCACAAGGAGGTCCAATTTGCCTTGTAATTAATTCAACATCAATCTCCCTGCAACATCCTTGTTCCACATGGCTCTATGTCCCCTGGGATGAATTTTTACTTCCGAGAGTACTTTTCCCCAACAATCATTATCCTCCGCCTTACAATCGACTAATGCTCCAGTGAAGCAAACTTCGGCTCTCAAAGTATACACCGTACATTGCATAACATACAATGCTAGATATACAGTGTATTTCCCACATTTATACATGTACATCGAAATGTTATGCAGTCTCCCCAGCTTCTAGATAGATTGAATATTTTGCTTACGAACTTTAGCTTTTGGAAATTTCGGGCATCTAAACTAAAAAAAATATAGTAATTGCACTCTGAAAACCACTAGTATATGTCCCTGTCAAATATTATACAGTTATCGCACAGCACCGAGTGCAATATCAGTTTTTATGGCACCGAGGTGACTAATATTGCACGAGGGCGCAGCCCGAGTGCAATATTAGTCACCGAGGTGCCATAAAAACTGATATTGCACGAGGTGATGTGCAATAACTGTTATATCATATGGTTTTTTTGGGAAATGCTAAGAAAAGGGCCGGAATTCTGATGTCAAAACTCTTTTTGTGTTTCTTTGACCTGCATGTTTGAAATGTAGTATCAATAACTATTTCACTCACAAAAAATGTTTCACACTTTTGGCATCCATAGAAGATATATTTGATGATTGGTCTTCTTTAATTTTTTTTCCTCAAACTTTGTGGCAGACTTAATTAAGACCTCTAAATTCAACAAAGTCACTGAAAATGGGAGAAAAAAAATTGTTTTTCGGCCACTTAATGCTTTATTCTGATTAAACAAATAACATACACAGTACTAAAAGTTGATATCTACTTAGCCCTTTAATATACGCATCTTTTGGCCACCACAATCATTTTTAGATCTATTTCCATTGCTGTGCAGTGGCTTTCTTTAACTATTTAAAACCAAAGAAATGAAATTGTTGCTGCTGCAAGACTCGATTTGTGTTTCTTTTGAACCACATACTTAAAATGCATCTCACTAGAAATGGATGAATATTTCACTCACCAAAAAAAATGTCAAACTATAGGAATCCAAAAATGATGTACTTCATCATAGATTTAATTTTCGATTTTTTTGAAAAACTTTATAGCAGACTTTTGACATCTAAACACAATAAAATCACCAAAAAATCGTCAAAAATGCCGTTTTTCGGCCACTTAATGCTTTATTCTGATAAAACAAATTACATAAGCAGTACAAAAAGTTGATATCCGATTAGCCCTTTAATAGACGCATCTTTTGCCGTTAAAACCATCTTCCTATCTACTTCCGTTGCCGTGTGGTTGATTTTTTAGTATAATTGAAAAACACACTCTTATTGTCAGCTTGTGGCTGCAGCAGCATCAAAATATGGTGCTTCCTCTCAGGTCCGTCCAATCTTTTACATGTTAAAATGAGCGTGCAATATAATGCGTGCAATATCGTAGAATATTGCACGGCTGTCGGCCAATCAGCAGCGAGTATTCTGGCTAACCATATGATATAAATCTTTATTCTCTCATTGTATGCCAAATATAAATATTATATACCTAGTAATTTTAATCCACTGCATTATTCATGCATAATATGTCTGTCTTATGAAGTATTATATATTATGTAGTGCCTACTAATTCCACCTGCCTGTCCACAATATGCTCCAGTCCAGCAGGCGTCAGACTATTTCAGTCATATTACGTGCTCTTATATTATGTGCTCTTATATTACATACTCTAATATTACATAGATTAATTTTTCTCTTGGTACGACACTATTTCTGTCACATAGTCCCTCTCATATATCACAGACATATCATAGATGTCAGGCACTGCAGGGGAATATAATGCGTTTCTGGTACACCAAATGCGCCGGGAGACCAAGCTACAGCAATAGTCACTCATCATAATATCTAATATCTTTCGCAGGGCATATTCAGCACTTTGGCGTAATAATCGCCACTACTTCATAAGGAATATCCCCCCTTTTATCAGAGCTTATGATTAACGGGCTGTAAGAAACGTCTCATTTTTGGTCTTTTTTCTACCTTTTCCTGTCTTTTTTTTTGCTTTATATCAGCGGTAGACTGTTATCCGCTATTCCATGCATCTGTATTATCACTCGGTGTACTGAATCCCCTAGTACTACGGTCTGTACTGCAACTCTATACCGTATATGTCACTATATGACTTCAGAAGTTCTTGTATTGTCCTCACACTTCACACTCTCACATGACTATGTGCACAGTCCCTCCGGCCTCTATTATCATATTTTCCTTTGAAAGACCATCCTGCAATATGAAACCATGTCCTGACAAAGTTGTATTTATTTTGACCATAATTTTTATTTCTGATACCTTCTCTAAAGAAGTTTTTCACATTGGAACATCATTATATTTTTAACAACAAACAATATTAGTACTTAGAAAGACATGATTGCTTAATATTTTTCATCTTCAATCAAACCTTGACCTTTTTGCTCAAAAAGAAATCGAGTTTATAAAAAAAAACTTAAAAGATAGAGCTGAGATGAAGAAAGAGATAGAGAGACGACGTTTAGGAAGAGATGAGTAGACGTTTAGCTCGATTTAAAAAAATTGGTCCTCTGGAGAGTCCGAGAACCACCTAGACCAACAAGTCTGATCTGTTTCTCCATGGGGACACATAACACAGCCTTCGCCCATCAAATATTCAAGATATCTTTTTGTATGTAGAGGAGTGGCAATGTATCAGACCCCATTACGAATAGAAAAGGTGTGTGGAGACAATAGGGCCCTTGAGGTACTCCTATAAATACCAGTGTTGCTGGTGCTTATTACTGGGCTTGTAGTAGATGTCATAACTTGTTGTAATGTGTTATGTTATAGCAGGTTGGAGTTTGGGAATTACATTATTTACAGTCGGGAATTACATTATTTACAGTCGTTAACAAAATTAATGACTACACTTATGAAGAACTGTGACAAATTTTATGATGTCGGTGGTATTTGCTTGTGCACCTGCTCACTTGTCTATTCTTTATATTATAAGTACAGAGTCGATTTTTATGCGTGGGTCATAAAGATCCTGAAATGCCAGTCTACAAGATAGTTGTATGAAATGTCACTATCGTTATAAGGAAGAGAGTTTTTGTGTCCAACTGGCTAATGCTGGACAGAAGCAAGAATGAGGCGAACAGAGAGATATCACCTTGTAGTATCTTCCGTAAATCTGTTAAATCTAATGTCAGAAACTGTGTGCTTATCTATTAATTCTTGATTTCAGTTGAGCTAGCGATGATCATGGACCGGCTGTACGGAGGGGTGTGTTATGCAGGCATTGACACGGACCCAGAACTCAAGTACCCGAAAGGCGCTGGCCGAGTCGCTTTCTCCAACCAACAAAGTTACATCGCGGCCATCAGTGCTCGCTTTGTGCAGCTTCAACATGGTGATATTGATAAGAGGGTAAGTGATATAAGAAATTCTTATTAATTCATATTAGAAATATTTGATACTTGTCCAAACTACTAAGGGGTGCACACCCCTTAGTGAGGGGTGCACACCCCTTAGTGGTCTCCAACGCTGATGTTTGATGAAAGTTTAAGACAGGTAAATGTAGGGGTGATGTGAAATATTGGATTTATGATTTATGTGTAAATTGGCTTGAAGAAGCCACAGCCCTCTTGCGTTATTATTTAATGCACATATTTGTGACTGAGCAACGTGCCTCTGGTATTTTTATTCACTTTCAAGCTAACTATTTATCTGTCCTATAATGAGAAAACTTTTCCTAGCAGTATGTGAACTCATAAACTGCAACAGACTTTACTTGTGTGTCTCTAAATGATGTCCTGAAAGTGTTTTTTTTTTTAGCTGTTAGATCTTTTAGATCATAACACTGTACTTTAGGTTCGCTGAAAGTTTCCCGTTTGGGCCATTCATTAGCCGAGTTATTTCTGAGGACGGAAGCGGACTGGTCAAATGACTGGTCAAATGACTGGTCAAATGACTGGTCAAATGACTGGTCAAATGACTGGTCAAAGGACTGGTCAAATGACTGGTCAAATGACTGGTCAAATGACTGATTAGTCGAAAGCAAAATACGATTGGAGAGCAAATTGATGTAATTGTTACTTAATCGGGGACCTTCTGAGCCCGGCCTCTTTTGCAAATTTGGCCAATTTATGGACGGACTTCCCCGGAATACCACTCCGGAATACTTCCTTGGCATACTTCCTGTCCGGGTCGTGTCCTGTGCTTCAGTATTCTGTGTATTGACTGTTGTGTGGTTGTTATGGCAACACAATTTGGCTAAGAATCTAATAGGAATCTCTTAAGAGGAAATTCTGAGGAATCTGTAATAGGATTGATGCATGAGAATAAGATAGGCCTGCGATCCCTCCATAATTGATAGGGGTATCTGTGTGACCTTGGATTGACCTTCGGTGACCTTGAGGTCACTTTGTGGTGACCTTGGCTCTCTTTCAAGGTCATTCGGACATCATTCAGAGGTCGTTAGAGGTCATTTCAAGTGATTACCCTAATTGGTCAATGCTGAACCCTCCCACTGATCATACTAATGATTCACTAATCACTCTGACCAGTGATCAGTTTGCAAAACTTGGCAAACGAGACCTTTGTCATACCATATCATGCCCTGTATGTAAATCATGCACGCCTTAATTTATTGAGGCTCGGTATTATTGCGTTGGCATTGTGCCCAGCCAGAATTGTGAAGTACTGAAAGCATTGTTTGCTGTGCCAATACAATCCAGAATGAAGACAAGCAAACTAAATTTTACCCCTTGTAGGGTAGCAACTACTTATTGCTAGAAATAGGATGACTCTTGAAAGTCATCTGATTGATCAGAATGATGAATTGTTAATGGAGATGTGTACACATCTCCATTTATGCAGTCACAGTGACAAATGGACCGTTTTGGCGGGAAATTTGAAATTTGAGCATTTTCAGAATGTCTTTTGGCCCTGTCTTGGCTATTTTGTTTGGAGATGTTTGGGTCAAGAGATATGTGTAACTTGATTATAGAGCGTGCATCTGGCATAGGAATGAATACCAGGCATGTTGTAATTAAGACGTGTTTTCCTTTTATATCTTGCTTGGATCCACTGGGTGGATCAAAACACATTGTGTTTTGGCCACTGTGCCTAAACCATTGCACTTGTACATATGACATTTGGCACATGAATGGGTCTTACAGCATATATGTGCATTTTGTTGTTCATATTTAAGCAATTGGTAGAGTTTTTATAAAATATTGAAAATTTAAAAAAAAATAAAAATTTCGTTTCCAAAGCAAAACTCTGAGACAGTTTTACCTATGGGCGTGAAATTCTACCATCGTATGAATTAAATACCCTTAATGTTCCTTTTGGGGGTCTAAATTTATGCTCTTTCAAAAATTAATAACAGTAAATTCAGTGAAAATGTGAAAAAATGTTATTTTTTCAATGCTCCATGATTCCGTGAATTTTGGAGTTGCACTGCGGAAATTATGCATTTAGATGTCTAAATTATACCTCTTTAAATGAGTAAACTCATTTGGAGGGCCAATCTTGTGAAATTTTCATAAAAACGAAAAAAACTGGGGAAAAATTAGGATTTCTGATATTTTTCTCAAATTTTGGTTTCTCAAAAATTAATGGTAAACAATAAATTGGTAAACTTGTACAAATATTCACTTAATCATATTAGGAAGTTTTTTGTAGCCGTATATCGATGTAGTTTAGTGTTAAATTTTGTGTTGGAGCTCCCGTTTTGTCAAAGCCCATTGGATTTTGATGGTTGTACTGTAGTATCCAGTGTTTCATATTGAGATAACTCCAAGAAAATGGCCTGCCTTGGGTAAGCCTCCTGGGCCAAAGCAGTCAGTTCTGGCTAATACTGACAACTAATTCTATTAGTGGATTAGACTATGCCTAAGATTCCCAGTCTTCTCATCTAATTTTCATATGATAATCACCAAAATGAATGTGCAGCTACTTCCACTAAAAGGATGTTGAGCTACCTGGCAGATCACACCCGTTTCCATGCATCATTTTAAAGCTCTTTCACAGTTCATTAATGAAAATGTGGTTTTTTTTTTCCATATCACCTGTGCCACATTTTGCGGCTTGAAATGGATTATTTTTAAAATTCTGAAATTTAGCACACAATATTATATAAACAACACCTGGTTCTGGCCATTCAGGGAAAGTCTTTTTCAGGGGATATGAAGTAAGACACTACAACATCTCCTTTTTGAACCCCTGGGTTCTTGTTGTATATTATAGTACCTTTCCCATATATTAAGAGGCTATTTTCATGGACAAATGGGTCACTGCTTTTTGTAGAATAATTAATATTATCTGAGGTGTTCACTTACATGTGATTAGTTTAAATGGTTCAAATGGTTCACACTTCTTTTTTTTGAAGATTAATTAATTATGTCTGAGGTGTATGTGGTGATTTTAATTAATAATGTCAGAGGTGTAATACCGGTGTATGTGGCAATCTTAAATGATTTTTAAATGATTTTTCTTTTGCCATGTTGCAGGTTGAAGTGAAGCCTTACGTTCTGGACGACCAGATGTGTGATGAATGCCAGGGAGCAAGATGTGGAGGCAAGTTTGCTCCGTTCTTCTGTGCCAACGTCACCTGTCTGCAATACTACTGCGAGAATTGCTGGGCACAGATCCACAGCCGCCCGGGCCGCGAATTCCACAAGCCCCTGGTCAAGGAAGGAGCGGACCGGCCTCGCACGGTCCCTTTCCGCTGGTGCTAGGTGGTTCTCAGTCATCTCGGGAGGTCCTCTCTCGAGTTGACTCCGCTCTCTCGTGTCATCTGACTCTTCATTTAGAACTTTTTGGCTGGTTGAACCAATTGTTTCTCATCAGAGACTGGTTAATCGACAACAGCCAATTCCACAGTGCGTAACAACAACTCAGAACGTCGTCACATGACCTCAACTGGCCAATCGGAGGTCTCCTAACATGTGCAGACATGTCACGTGGTCACATGATGTGCTCTCGACCAATCGGAGCGCTCGAATCGTGTCACATGACCGCACGACGCTCGTGGAACATCAATACAACATTCAACGAGTCACCGAAGATTAAATGGACGATTTCTCTCCTCATGTTGCTGCTCGCTTACATTGTCATACATACGTCAGCCGATTCAAACTCACACAACGGGGGTTGTTGGACCTTTTTTATATTTCAGCCTATCCTGCACTATGCTTCGCGTAATACTTTTTGTCTCTTATGCTGCTAGAGCTTCTCCAGGTAACATTTTTGAGGATTGCCACAGTGGTCCGCGCAAATTGAGAGACTAGGAGCAACGAGGAGAGAAACTAAAACTTTTGAAGAGTCGTTGACGTGGGAGAGCTTTCCCCCACAAATCCACTTTACTGAAGCAGATTACAAGGCGTATATTGTTTACTTACTTAGGTAGATTTTTTAAATAATTAAGAGCATTTTTAATACGCGTTTGATCTCATTATACCAAAGATGCTACAGTAATCTTTCATGAAGAGAGCATCAGGCCAATATTTTCTGATGGAGGTCTCGCCCGGCATGTCTTCGGAGCATGCGCCATCTTCTTACGACCTCCCTTTCCCCCATAGCAGAAGACCCCCCAAGTTTGTTTCAATAATATGTCTTTTGTAAAAACCAAAAGTCGCTAATTGAGCTGTATAGTTTGACAAAGGGTAAGTTTATAAGACAAGCTATTTTTTACATGAATTTAAACAGAGGATGTGTCACTTTTCAAAAACTTTTTAACAAAAATCTTCAGCACCAAGAAGTACAAGCAATGATTTTTATCTGTCTATTGTCCAAAAAAAAGTGAAATCGACAAAAAAAAAGACTTTTTCGTTGGTGTATAGTTTTTCGTAGGCTGCCATTTTGTGTAGAGAAAATTCCCCTGCCCCAGTAGAGGACTGGGGCCACAGCTGAGTAGGCTCTGGGGCTTATCTAGTCAATCAATGGGTGTTTTTTCAATCCACTATGATATGAAGATGCATAGCTAATTATCTGTAGTCAATTTCCTTACTAATATTCTATATATATATAAAGATATAATATATATGTATGCGTTATGTGTGCTGTCTAATACAAGCACTTCATGGTTTTGGGTCATTTTTATAGCCAAGACGATTTTTTGCTGTTTTGTACATGTGAATCAATGGGTGTAGATAATAATGGTAATAATAATAATTAATATATTAATCTTATACTTCAATTTCTATGAGAGTTTTACTGCAGATGTCTCCTGGGAAATATATGAACAACTGGGGCACTTGATTTTTTTAAGAAGAGTTGGTTCATATTTCCCTTTGACTGGTCTTTGTTATATGTGCAATCATATTTAATGTGTAGTTAATATCATCAATTCTGTATATTTATTATTATTAGACAATTTTTGAATGTGTGATGTTCGAATGACGTCACGGTCGATCGGTCTGCGACAATTGACCGGCCGGCCGTGACGCAGTGCCCCTTTCGTCACGCCACACGCGACGTCATAGATCTGACACGGATAACTATTGTGACGTCACGTGTCGCACGATGCCATGGCGACCGCAGAGGGCCGGTTGCTATGGTGACGACCTGTTGACCTGACCTCTGACCCTCTAAATAACTTTGACCTTTGACCTCTTTTTTGTGACCTCCAATGACCTCAATAGGTAACCAATCACGGTGACGATAACTAGGTCATCTGCGTAGTGATAATTAAGGAAACGTGTATTTATAATTACCTCCAGTTTACTGTTAAATGTTACTGCATTTGTGCTAGAGGAGTGATCTTACCCATAATCTTGTCACTTTAGTCAATTTTAGGAAGTGAACTTGTGATCTGTCTGTGAGAATGCTATTTGCCCAGCAAGTTTGTAATATATGGGAGGTTTCCAAGACTTTTTTTACGATCTCCAGCCTAGAGTAAAGCCTATATTTGTCAATGCTCAACTCTTTTAGCTTCTTGTTAAACGCGTGATGTTCAAATAGTATTAGGACATGATGAATCATAGGTAAATATATATGTGGTGCCCTCTTACGTATAGCAAAAGCACAAGCTGTAGTGCGCTTCATATCTGTCAGGTGGCACCACCAGCACTATTCTGGGCTTGTTAATTAGTTCAAGTCTTTGCTATATATATGACTTTCACTGCAAACAATAGGCTGTCTTTTTGATTGTGTCTTGATAACAATGTCATTCGATAATGTCATTCAAACACGTCATCAATATGAGATACTAAGATATTATATAGAAATGATCCCATAAACTACATAACCACGGAGTGTAGTGACCTGCTCTTCAGTGTCGTCATGACTTTGTGAGTCGTTTTGCGCTGTCAAGCACTGTTGTCGTCTTGAGGCCGCTGACAAGTTACTGGGTGAAAGCTTCTGAGGCTTTTTTAAGATATTGTTATGATGGTTACCATATGTGTATTTTGTGCTGTAAACCTTCCTAGTCAATGGCCCCCTTCCCGGGGGGTCCTAACTCTGTATTGTGTATTGTTTGCTTAAGCCACTCTCCTTCTTTGACGGGTGGTTCTCACTGCATTTGTAATAGGAAAGTCAATTGTACAATATCACATGAATTTTCAACTGTATTCTGTACTTACAATGTAGTAGCACCATTTTTTGGAGACCAAAATGTACCAAAATGTTCTTTTTATTTAACGAAATCTCTTTGATACTTAAAACTTTGTTGTTGAAATAACGTTGTTAACTGAATAATTGTTTTACAAAAATTTGTATTTATTGACTAATTTTGATCCCATTTTTATACAATCATCTAAGACTTCCAATGCTTGTGTTCTGATTGCAATTCTGAAACAACAACATCATTTTTTAAAATCTAATATATCATCTTTGTATACATGTTCACAATGTTTCTCCTGCATTCTTTTTTTATATTTTTAAGCATTTCAATTTCATTGTTGTTATTTAAATGGACATGATTGACAAAGGGCACATCAGCGGACCCAGAAATATCCGTGGGTATTTGTTTTTCATGGTGCTACTGGAATGATTTTTTATAATGATTGATCGAGACTTTGTACCAGTGGCTCGCCGCGGGAGCCGGAGAGAAATCCAATTTATTGTCTCATCGCTAATTTGAATCCTCAATACAGCATGAACAGCTGAGTTTGTAATATTTATTATTATATAAGTGTAAACAGGAAAAATTGATAAATTATTGTGGTATACATGGGTCTTGTTTTGACATAAGGTTTTTAATATCCTACAAGTGTTTCCCCGATGTAACACCAGAGGGAATTTGTGTTAGTGTATTTAGCGCCTCCTGTGGCTAATGGTGAAAATACAAAGCATAAGTCTGTGGTGTTTTGTGCAATATATTGTTTGTGAGATGGTGTCCGTATTCACTATTAGCCGACTAGTAAAATAAGACAAAAAATAATCACAAAAAATGTGAAATAACGTCATGTAACTTTCTAGTGTTTGTGCCCAAAATATCAATTTGAAATGTTGATATGATATGCTAGAGATGTCTACTTTACTGTTTGTATTTTTCTCAAACAATTGTAGTTATTTTAATACATAGGGTTTTGCTATCGACTTTCTGGGAAAATACCATGAGCACATATTTGGTATTTATAATTTTAGCATGTATTTTTCTCAAATGTTGTTGTTAATATTATTATTATTAATATTATTGTGTATATTGCGAGTTTCACCTACAATTAATATATAGGCAAATGTTTTAACTTGGTTAGTGATACCAAAATACACAGTATTAATCAGTTATTTTCCAGTCATGCACTAACCTTTTGTTATCGTCTGTGGAGTTGTTTTTCTGTTAAGATTATTTTTGGAGTCGTGCCTTTTTGGAGTTTTGTTGTTTTAAGTAGTGTTAGGATTTTTCAGATATTACCTTTTTTTAATATTATTATATTAATGCTAACGACTTTTGATTCAGTCTATCTTTGCTCCTTGAGAGTGTTTACGCTGTGTCTGTCATTTGTCCTATAGCAGCAACAAACTACTATGAAGCCGCAATGGAAACCAGAAACTAGGGGGCGCTTCGGGTTAGGCGCCCCTCTCGGCGGGGGTCACGGGTTGAAGTTTTGTACCGAGTTTCCTTATTTTTCTATGAGTTTTGGTCCTCACCAACTTTATAATGCTAATAGCGTTGGCATACGTGTGAGGCATAGTGTATATTATAGAGAAGAGTGCGTGTATACGTATATTTGTGATTTTCGTGTGTTTTCAACATTCCTAATATATATGTGCACTTTTGTATAGACCTGCAGACGTCACTTATTGCTAGGCAAGTTTATATATTGCAATAGTCACCGGATACTTTGAATCTTTCCCCCTTGTGAGCGTGTCGTCATCTGCGCTGTATATTTGCGGTCGTCTCATGTCTTCGTCATGTTGGCGCTATTTATAACTATGTCATAAAGGTGATTGTTATGGGAGTACGACTTTTTACATTTGATATAACATATTATATATTATATATATTACTAGTTTTGCATTCATAACTGTAGTCACGAGAATTGCCAAACTATCGAGAAAAAGCATGCTCAGTTTTATATATTAACAGAGGATTACTACCAGAGGCACAATGTATGCTTTTTCAGACACCTTGTAAATTTGTCAGCACTTTGGATGACATGATCTCATTTATTAGCACTAATGACATTTTTGTAGATTAAAAGTGGACCATTTGCCGACTTGATTTCAGGGGTCAAGTTGCTGTCGTTTATCTCCTTGACGGTGGTGAGGATAATGGAAGATTTTTCTTGGAGGAAATGTTGAATTTTAAGGCGGTTCGGAGAACTTCAGATAGTCAGGGTTTTTTTGTATTCACTCACCACTTTGATCATTGATATTTATCATTTGATATAAATCATTTGATATCATCATTTGATATCATCATTTGATACCTGATATTATACCACTGATATTATCATTTGATAGCTCATTGATTTATCATTTGATATCGCATTGATATTATCATTTCATATCTCTTTGATATTATCATTTGATATCACATTGATACTGTCTTTTGATATCATGCTGATATTATCATTCGCTAACTGATATTATACCATTGATATTATTATTTGGTATCATGTTTTTATGAAGTGATAACATCATCAGTGTCTATCATCTGATATCGTCATTGGCAATCATATG
The DNA here is from genome assembly GCA_026936325.1 of Platynereis dumerilii. Taxonomy (NCBI): domain Eukaryota; kingdom Metazoa; phylum Annelida; class Polychaeta; order Phyllodocida; family Nereididae; genus Platynereis; species Platynereis dumerilii. Next base: position 38,133,136 of record JAPTHN010000005.1, read on the forward strand.
ATATTATCATTGGTATCATTGAAGTAAAAGTAATTTTTTCAAATTGCCTTTTTATATAGAAATCCTTTTTGCTATTATGCAACGCCATCTATAAGCCAATGCCATGGTATGTGTATGGGGTGGATGCTGATGATGAAGTGTAAGGACAAATGTTGAATTTAAATGGCGAATTGATGGGTCGGCTAATAAAGGGGAAAGTCAACGGACTACTATAACAGGATACTTGGTCTTCAGAAGAAGAGTTATTTTTCTAGTTGTTGATATCATTTTTGTGAATGGTTTCTCTTACTGTTGGATTTCCGAGTTAGGAATTTTTTCTAGCTGGTCTTGATGTTAACCTTTGTTTGTTATGAGATATTTTTAGACTTAGGTGTAAGCTTTTTTATATTAGCTATTGTTTTTTGAGGCAGTTAGGATCTTGACGATTCTACATATAGCTGTTTACTTTTATACTACGACGACTAGCCTTCTAAACTGAAAGCGAGGCTAGCTTATTTGCATATTGCGGGTCTCACTTTGAATCGGAGGCTTCTGTCTGTTTTGTGACTTCCATATTTGGTGATATATTTACAGACGAACAGTTTTTAGCGAAAATAAATCAACTGGCCACTAGAGGTGGTTTTGATGAGTATCACCAGGTGTTGTACTTAGGGAGCCCTATAGTTGTCAGCGAACTCAGGTTTGGGCGAGTCCTTTGAATCTTTCGGAGGCTCGCCATTGGATGGTTGAAGGATGGTGGTTTATACTTACTACTTAAGGTGGATTGACAACCTGCAATGCAGTGATATAATTGTCTATGAGGAGTGTTTGGAGAGGACAGGTCATCCAGTAGTGCTGGTGCTACTGGAAAAGAGGAGATGTTTTGTTACCTTTGCGTAACCATAGCAATGTTAGGATCGCAGTCGAGGATTCACTATGATAGTTTCGCAGTGATAGAATAAAATCAAAAATAAAGAAGGTGCGATTTAATCACGCATGAAGAAAAGACATCTGGGTCTCAGTGACAGGCAGAATATTTTGATGAAAACTGAGAAAATTTTGTAAAAAAAAATGTATTATTACAAATACAGATATGTCTGCCTGTGCGGAGCTAATGTCGACCTACGTTGTTGACCTACATCAAACTCCCTGGCGGTGAAGGTGTATTTCCATAAATGAGTCTCCTCCTTCTTACAGGAGTTGAGCCGTAGATATAGAGCTCTTATTACACAGTTTGGGGGGAGGGGGGTACGCCGAGCGTTTCTGGTTTCCATTGCTGCGAGAGTTGGATTTTTAAATCACTTTAAGCATGCCGTTTTTAATAATACTGTTGCCACGCGCCTAGCGGCATTTCCATACCTGTTGTGTTTTGTATATGGGAAGTTTTTCTTTGTTATTTTGTTGGAATACTATTGATTAATAAATTATTCAAAGTTTCTATATGTTTTTAACAATAAACAAAGGCCATTCTTTTTTGAAAAGGTGTATATGGCTAGTGTTACTGTGGTGGCTTATTTTCTTATTTCTACATTTTTTGTGGGTTAATCAGGCACTTATGTGGGACTGAAAGCAATTAATATATAATTCATCCTAATTTTTAGGTTACACATTAAGATATAGATATATATATTATTTATAATTTAAAGTTTTTTAAGATAATAACAATTCCAATAAAATTTCCGATTTTTGTGTACCAGATTCTTGGAAATAAATCATTGAAAAAAAAAAGTTTATTGTTGTTTTGTGTACATTCTTTACTCTATTATATTTATTTCGCGGACTGCATTGTCTGCTTTAAAGTCATATTTTTCAATGGAACAATCGACAACTAGAGTTGACAAATTTAATAGACCAACGAGATGGACTGACAAATATCAGCCCGAGTAAACGATTAGTTTTCCGACAGCATGTATGAGATTATTCGGTGGAAAAATGCACTCCGATTTTGCTGCAATTCAGACTTCTGACTGAAGAATACAGTTGTCTATATTTATGGAGCTTGGTTGCTTCCAAAACTTCCAAGTTGTCTGACATGGAACTTGTCAACTCCACATTCACTGGACTTCTTGAATGAGTATGAGTTTAAAATGGCTCGTTGAACTTGCTGGTGCAATGCTGCCAACGCAGTATCATTGAGTCCCACGAATTACACTGGCCCTGAATCGGCTTTCCAATGAATGAGTTGCTGAGCAGCTGAGGGTTTGCTACCACATGCTCTATGTTGCAAAGAAGCTCTAAAGTGTCCTCTTGTGTTAATGCAAGTTATAGGTTTGGGATTGAGTGGTTACAAGCTGTTTTGTACGTACAAATTCTTTATAAAAGGCTACTCTCGCAAGCTGATCATTTTGTTAGCATCGTAATGTCGGTCTTCGGTGACGCATCAAATTTGCTTCGCTACCATAAACTTAGTTTCGGCTGTATTCTGAAACAAAATTGCATCGATGTGTTCTATGAACTTACTGGTATAGTCAACAATATTTCTCACTCTTCATCATTTCTGAATGTACATGCGTTTCGTAGCTGCAGTAACATATTTGCATAATTCAAGCGATCTGTACGCAGGGAGGGTTTGTCTAGTGGAAGCCGGCTTGGTTGCCAATCCCAGGGTCCAAGGTTTGAATCCAGTGGAATCTTTGTGCCAGGTCACCTGAGTTGGGCCCATGTCGGATGGCTGTTTCAATCATCCTTCGACTCATTGCCGTGTCTGCCTCTGTCCGAGTCTACAAAGTGCATAAATACAGGACGTAAAGCCCCAATCATCCATCCAAGCAATATTTGCAGTCGTTCTGTTTGAGAACAGTTATCACTTGGAATGTCCAGATTACTGAACAGCGGATGGTTTATTGCCACTAGGCGACGAGCTGTAAGGAGCAGAAATGCACCAGAGTGCCCTCTTGTGTTGATTCTGACATTTTCTCTTCCTCATGACAAACTCGATTCTATTAGTGTGATGGTAAAAAGGTAAACCTGCCCAATACACCCCGATGAGAGTTAAATTAAAAAGCAAATTATTATGGCAGAATAATGAATTAGCGGAATTGATATCTGGGGACATGAGGGCGTATCTGCACAATAAATGTTAAACATGCCTTTAATTTAATTTTTTTGTGTGATATATATGATGGCAGATTTTAATCATATTTTCTGAAATTTTAATGAGCTATAACAGCGATATTTAGACACCATGGAAGATGGAGTGTATATAAATTTTTAAAAAGTCTCTATTGGGTATTTCTAGTATTATACCATATCTGAATCTGTGTAAAGAAAAAATATTGTGGCATTAATTAACAAAAAGTCAAAGTGATAAAATAGTTGATGGAAAGATGTCTGGCTGATAAATCGCTCAACTTGATCACTCGATTGACAGAAATCTGTTTCAAATCATAAAGAAGAGCCTTAATTGAGTTTCGTCGCAAACCTTGAGCTGTGTCACCAACCTCGGGCCCTTGAAACAAATTGACGAGAAACGGGAGACAGAAGAATGATCGGAAAGCAACACAAGAAGAAACCAAGAGAAGGAACAAGAGCACAAGAAGAAACAAAGAGAAGGAAATGAACGATAAACGCACACAATGCTGGCCTGGTGCAAATGAGCACATTCACTCTTCCACCTTAATGAACCTATTATCAAAAAGATCATCATCAAAAAGATTAGGACAAGCAAAGCCAATGAGAAAAGCCAATGAGATGATGCAACTGATTCAGGTCTGTGGATTCAATGCAAAGAGAGCTCTGTCAAAACGAATCCCTCAATCAATCTCTCAATCACCAATGGATAATTTACACAATTTACCAAAGCTGATTGCAGACAATTATCTAAAAACTCCAACAGAAAGACATTGGGAAAATCTTAACTGCAAAAATGTATTGTCAAACAACCAAGACAATTTATACAACCGACATTCAACACAGATAATGAAACAAGAAACAATGCCACCGAAGAACACAATAAGTAGTTTCATAATTTCAAGATTAAAAGGTATTTTTTGTTTATGTATACATGTATTTTCACTATAAAACTTTTAGTCCAGTAGCATTAGCTCCATATTGGCATGTACCCGGAACAAATTAGTAACAAGCTGAAATTTTCAGGAAACGCTCAGAAAATTGTCTAGAATAACATACTAAAAGTCCTCGAAAATCCTCCTATTGGCACCTTGGGAATTCAAGATGGCGTCCAAGATGGCTGACTTGAGCGATTATACCATTTTTCGGCTCAAAATACTCTACAAATGCAATGAAAGTGTCATGGATTTGATTCTCAAGACCGTAGAACGAACTAGAAGAAGTTATTATGTAATCAGAAATTCAAGATGGTATATATATATATATCCAAGATGGCCGACTTTATGTTTTTGTTATAGTCAGGTAGCCAGAGGGTTATACCCTGCACCGGCGGATGAAGTTTTTTTTCTCAATGGATTTGGGGTCCTTAGATCCTCCGTAAAACATAAATGGTGGGAAACGAGAGCGTATCCTTGAGCGTTTTGGGAAAATGGCCGAATTCAAAACGTGCATTGGTCAGCCTAACTTTCTTAATTTTGGGTCTAGAAAGATGTGAAATACCTCTATTTCAGGTAAAATAGACATGGAGAACTCATTTGTCAGGTTTTTAGGTGGTTAAGATCAACCTATTGGATATTATTTGGAAAATATAATTTTGATCTCTTAAATTTACAATCATTTCCGTGTAAGTTGTAGTTTCATAAATTATTAGGTTTTTAATGCAAGTGCATGTCAAATTCTTTTTGACACTTATATATTTCTGTAAGATATACTTTCAGTGGATTATCAAATTGTGTTATTCTGGATAATGCTGATACATTTAAGGTTATAACATTGAATTTGACTAACATGTGATTTAAGATTGAATTGGCGTGTAGACATTGTCACAATAATCGCTGGCACAGGTTGCATTCTTTGACTTGCAAATGGCTGTTTCAGTTCATACAGACTTCAATCTGTCAAGGAAATAGGCCCAATGTAATCAAAAACATAAAACACATGGGTATGCTCTGCATAAGGAACTACTTGACATAAATTGAAATAATGGTTCTTCATACCAGATAAGATACCACAAATTCGCATTTTCAATTATTTCATCAAGAAAAGAACTGCTGAGATGAGATTTTTCTCCTGCACCTAAAACAGGACTATCTTTGTAGTGGAACTATAAATTTACTCACAATGTAATTTGACTCGAAGAGCTTTCCTTCCTCAGTTCTAAGTGTGGATGTTGTTGTCACATGATGAGGTTTTGTAGTTGTAACGTAACAAGGTGTTGTTGTCACATGATGAGGTGTCACGTGACATAAGGAGCCCCCGGTATATTACCGGGAGGGTGTGACTATCCTCTGTGTTGGACATCCCTTTGACTTAATATTTAAGTCAATGAAAGGGTTTTTGCTTTTGCCAAATCTGCCGATCCATTGCATCTTTGGTCATTGCAAACCCGCATATTTGATCAACGAAACTGAAAAAGGAACTTAAAGTTGGAAATGGGTTTGCAACAAATCAAGGAAAAATGCAATGATAGGAATGACTATTAGGCTGGAGGAGCGCAAGAGCAACTGAACATGTTGATAGTCCAGACCGCAAGTCTCCATGCAACACATCATTTATGGTACCACAAATGGTATTATTCCAGATTCTTCAGTGATTTGGCAGATACAGAGATTCTCATGCAGAATGTTTCTGAATCTGAGAGCAGTGTTAAGAAAGGCATGAGATCCTCAATAGGAACAAGCCTGTGAGATACCACAAGAAATGGGACTTCGTTCAGTAGAAACTTGAAAGAATGGTACTTTGAACTTAGAGGTAGATGAATGAGATGGTTACCTTCCTAAACTTTTTAAAATTAGCTTTGTGACTCCAGGATTTGGATATTTTTCTAGCACCACCTATTGCTCCATTATTTTCTTCACAGAAGGACTCAATTTTTGAAAGGAGGAGGACATAGGTCTAGGAGAGGCCATGGCGATCATAAATACTATAATTGCTTTTTTATGGCATCTGAGGAATTGGTGGCCAGAAAGCAACCATTATTGGGATCACACAACAATGTCAAAGGATGTTCCTGGTTCATGTTGGATGAAAAGTTCCACATAATGATGATGGCATTCAGAGCAAAGTTTCAATTTTAACAAGCACTTGACATTATTTAATTCATAGTGTAAAATTTTGGCACAGATCCTAACTGCAGTGGAACCGTTTTCCATCATGTTACGGCTGTTACTGAGTTACTGCAGTGGTCGATCTGACCAGCAGAAGCAGTTCCATGGCAGAGACTCCCCAAGAATATAAAAAGATGAAATATCAATGCCAAGAAGTTTGATTGTGGACTATGATACTTTGATTTACAGACAATTTCATCAGCTGTTGCAGCCATTGGTTACTGCTGTTTGAACTGCATTTCTTCACACCTAAAACCTTTTCACAAAAATAGTGATGCCTCTTCTCATTGGCAGGTATGAAGAGATTGTTCGGACAGGAGCATCGGTTCTATAGAAGACATTCAACATCATTTGGGACTTCATCATACTAATGATTGTTTTCAAGCCATAAGAGCTCCCTTCTTATCTGTCTGACAGCAAAATCTGTTGTTGTGGTCTCCAGACTCTCCTCTAAATATTCATTGTTTATATTTAGGGTAACATTAGAGCTTTCTGTGAACAAAATAATGGAGCAGATATTCTCTTATTAATTCTCTCAATCTGCCCTATTACAGAAGAATCCGCAATAAAATAGTTTGTGGTACCACATATCTTGCACTCCTCCAGCCTCCTCCAGCCTAATTGTCATTCCTTTCATTGCATTTTCCTTGATTTGTTGCAAGGCCATTTCCAACTTCTACTTTGTTTCTCAGTTTTGTGGATCAAATATTCTGGTTTGCAATGAACGAAAATGCAACGGATTGGCAGATTTGGCAAAAGCAAAAACACTTACATTGACTTATTGTCAAGTTATTGAGTCACAAGGAGGTCCAGCACAAAGGATAGTCCTGTTTTTAGGTGCAGGAGAAAAATCTGATTTCTTCATCTCAGCAGTTCTTTTCTTGATGACATAATTAGGAATTCGAATTTGTGGTACGTGATCTGGTATGAAGAACCATTATTTCAATTTAATTAATTTTATGACACATGTATCTGTTATGATATAAGGATGTCAATAAAAGTTTATATATATTTATACTTCTTAGTGCAGAGCATTGCCATGTTTTTATGTTCATGATTCAATTGGACCTTTTGCCTTGACAGATTGAATAATAATAATAGTTTATTTGCCTTCAAAAATGAAGAGATACATAAACAATGTAGAACACAATAATAAATACAGTAAAATCATATCATAAAATCACGAATAAAATCATTAAGTCAAGTCAGAGTTAAAAGCAAATCAGAAAGCAGATAAAAGCAGTTTAGTCATATACTGGTCATTATCATTAAAATCAACAAATAGTGTTTTTAAACTGTCCACAAGGCCATCGCCAACAATCACAGGTTTAAAAAGTTTACGGCACTGTTGACTGTACGAATCATCGAGCAGGTATCTGACTAGAGCTAGGTTATATTTATCACAGATTCTGGAATTTCTTGCTAGCAATGTGGTACGATTATCATTCTGTGTACACCAAAGATAGAAATAAAAATCTTTACAAGATGAAGAACTGCACAATATTGATTTCATTAATTTTAGAGAATTGTGGTCATTCATTCTTAGTACACTATTAATATTCATAGCATTCATCAGGGGTGTACTGCGTAAAAATTTGCTCAGTCCGAGTGATGATTTTAACAGTTTAGATTGCAATTTGTCCATCTCGAGTACTTCATGTATCTTGAAAGAGTGACATTCATTTGCATAGAGCAAAATGGGCTGGAGAGCAGCCTTCCACAAGTATGACACAATATTTGGCTTGGCACCGTTTTTATGTAGACCAGCACTTTGCAATTTATAAAATCCGTTTCTACATGACTTGATCCGCTTATCTTTGTGATAACTGGCAGAGTTAGACAATACAGCACTGAGGTATTCGATAGATTCTTCACATCTCAGGAGATTGTTTTGAAGATACCAGTCGGGAGAGGGTGTAAGGTACTGTTTTCCAAAGGTAATACAGTATGTTTTGTCACTATTGAAGCGGAGACCATGTTTATTTATATGGTCATTTGCACAATTTATAAGATGCTGCAAACCGGAGGCAGTAGTACTTAGTAAAAGCAGATCATCGGCGTATGCTATCACATTGTATGGGCAGTCATTAATTCTGATTCCGCCAGAGGTATTCGACAAGGCAGTCACAAGATCTTGATAAAAAATATTAAATAGAAAGGGAGATGTTAAGCCTCCCTGCCGAGTGCCCTTTTCTATGTTGAAACAATCTGACATGGTGTTTTTCCATTTGATTTTAACTTTTAGGTGCTTGTACCAGGAGAACAGAACACACCACCAGGGGTCGGGTACAATTCCAATGGCTTTATGTAGCAACACTGAGTGTGGGATACCGTCGAAGGCCATTTCGGCATCTAAGGTACATGCAAAGACTGAGGACCCTCTGGATGTCGTATAGTTGATCACATCATTGGCCAAGCTGATGGCCATTTTTGTACCACGTTGATGAATAAAACCATATTGCGATTTATGGAATGTGTGGTCAGCTACAGAGTCAAGTATTATATATTCCAACAATTTCGACAAGGTAGTCGACACAATAATGGGCCGGTAGTTCTTGGCTACCGTCGGATCAACAGTTGGCTTTTTCAGTAGAGGGGTGAGTATGCCCAGATGAAACGATGTGGGAATTACTCCAAATTTTCCACAGATGATGAACATTTTGCAGATCATTGCAGGTAGGCCTGTGTGTAGGGAGTTCTTCAGGTGTTCTGGAAGGATGCAATCATGGCCGGCTGCACGACCACTTTTCAACCGCTTTATGCACAGCTTGATAACTTCTTCTTGAAGTCTGTTTGAACTGAAACAGTCATTTGCAAGTCAAAGAATGTAAATTGTGTCAGCAATTATTGTGACAATGTCTGTACGCCAATTCAATCTTAAATCACATGTTTGTCATTATAACCTATAGGCGGTATCCAGAATAACACCTGCCCATATACCTATGTTAAAGAAATGTACAAGTGTCAAAAACAATTTGACATGCATTTACATTAATAAACCTAATAATTTATAAAACTATGACTTACACTGAAAATTATTGTAAATTTGAGGGATAAAATTATATTTTTCCACATAATATCCAATATATTGGTTTTAACTACAAATGTATCTAAAAACCTGAAAAATGAGTTCAAATATCCCCATGTCTATTTTACCTGAAATAGATGTATTGTACATCTTTCTAGACCCAAAATTAAGAAAGTTAGGCTGACCGATGCACGTTTTGGCAACCATTTGAATTCCGGCCATTTTCTCAAAATGCTCAAGGATACGCTCTCGTTACCTGCCATTTATGTTTTATGGAGGGTCTAAGGACTACAAAGCCATTGAGAAAAAAACCTTATCTGTCGGTGCAGGGTTCAGGTAAAAATCAAGTTTGGCTGCCTGACTACATGAATTCCTAATTACATAATACATGCTTCTAGTCAATTCTCTAGCTTTGAATATTAATTTCCAACACTTTGATAACATTTGTAGGATATTTTAAGCCAAAGAAGCAACAAAAACGCTCAAGTCAGCCATCTTGGACGCCATCTTGAATTCCAAAGGTGCCAATAGGAGGATTTTCGAGGACTTTTAGTATGTTATTCTAGACTATTTTCCGAACGCTTCCTGAAAATTTCAGCTTGTTACTAATTTGTTCCGGGTTAAATCTAATGCTCCTGGACTATTTAAAAGGGAGCCATAGAAGCAAAAAACTTCCCTCTACCTTTCCATTTTTACAGCTGCTTGCAGCCTGTATTACAGGTGCAATTTTCGGTAAGCCTGTGACCATATAGGAAGTCACACTATTTCATCTATCGCTTTGAAACTTAGCATACAGCCTCAATATAATTTTATCTTGCTTCCATCAACTCTTGGTAAACTTGTGACATTAAAATTTTTATTTACGAAACTAAAATGATCGTTTTTGGCGGGAGTTTCAAATGGTCAGCTGCAGTGAAACCAGCACCAACAGCAGCAGCCAGATCCAGTGTTTGCAGATTCAATAGAAAGAATGAAGGAAGGAATGAAGGAAGGAATGAATGAAGGAAGGAATGAAGGAAGGAAAAAAGGAAGGAAAAAAGGAAGGAAAAAAGGAAGGAAAAAAGGAAGGAAAAAAGGAAGGAAAGTATAGGAAGGAAAAAAGGGAGGGGGAGGAAGGCAGGGAGGGAGTATATACATGTAGATAGATAGATAGATAGATAGATAGATAGATAGATAGATAGATAGATAGATAGATAGATAGATAGATAGATACTAAGTCTATCTACAAGCAGCTGTTAAAGACGTTATCTTTTATATATGACCTGCAAAGTTTTGTAATGGATGAGCTAACTACTAACTCAACTCCGGTGCAAGAAGCATGGCTCCCATGCTGCAAATGCTGTATGATAACATCCCCTACATTGTTGGTGGAACAGTTGGAGTTTTGGCCCTGGCTTTTGTACTCAAGAAGATATAAAGGTATGGTATTGTTAGAATATTCTATTATTGATAGAGGCCTAGCAAATCAATGGAATTCAATGAATGCATAATTTGAAAGAGATACTACTCTTAATATAATTATAACTTTCTATTTGTAATTTGAGGATAAGTTCTTAAAATATACATGCTATACCTTCCTGTTTTACAAGTTTCCACTCAATATGAAGGCATGACACACACAGAATAAATAGGCGCACAGCAATATAATATATAGAAAATACAATGGTGGTATTTCATGTGTTGCAATGGATATTGAGGATATTGAGGTTTTCGTGAGAGTAAAATTGCTCAAGTCCAGCTCTCTGATTGGTATATTGACAGGAAGTGTTTCTTTTCAGAATGTTCGCGTGAAAGGTTGACCTTTCTATTTCATGCATTGATTCCAGCCCGGACAACCCAACTTCGACGAAAGTTTCATCCTTTCCAGATCCTGACTTAAACAATTATTTTTGCCCTGTCATATGTAGAATAATGTATAATGCTTTCCCACGTGTGCATTTTTCAACCTAGCCAGTGCATGAACATACAAGATGTGAACCACCCGCCTTTTGACTCCAAATTAGCTCTAATTTATAAACAAGATTATTTTCCATTTCAGACCCAAGGTGTACAATGACCCGCGCGACCTTGTCATCCTCTGCATTCTTCCAAGAGGTCCTTCAGCTCCAAGACTTAGTATCTCTCCGTTCCCCATCAAGGTGGAGACTTACATGAGGGCGGCCAAGATCCCACATAAAGTAAGTATGATATCCTTGTCAATTTCGTTAATTAGATTGTAGATTCTCGACCTTCAGATCCATACAGCAGATGAATTTACCTTCAGGAGGTCTAGTAGAATTATATCCATAATGTTCAAAGACATCTCCCCACAGATGACTATATATGAGACGTCGCCAACAATTGCGGCTATAATTCCACCAGATCTTCTGAAGGTAAATTATTCTACCAAAAGTTCGTTATTCTAAGCTTAAATTTACAATGATTTCAGATTTTGCCGAAATAGGAAAAAAGGACTGTTCATTGAAGTTCAGTGATAGGTATCTGTGCCATTTTATATGTCAAACGTCAATAGGTGTCAATTATTAAATCGATGACCTCGAATGGCACTGAAATATGGAGAGTCATTCTTTCCAAAAGATGTTTTAAAAAATTGCAGCTTGGTGAATGAGTGGTTATCAGTGAAGGGAATGGACAATTTTCAAAAGAGAAAAAATTCTTCCACCAGCGCCCAATTCTGACTAAAAATACCTTGAGAATTAAACAAGTAGCTACTAATTGTGATTTCACAACTGATCATTGGGGCTGTAGCATGGCACAGCTCCCCCTGTTTTTTTAATCAAGGGAGCTCAGCTCCCCCGAGCTCCCCCCTCCCCCATTTCCATCGTGTTGTGTTCTCCAGCTTACTAGTCCAGCATCAAACCCGCTGTACCAAAGAGACGGTCTCTCTGGCTAGAGAGTTGGAGCTGGGGTAATGCTTGAACACCTGTGGGATCTTATGTAGAGGGGGGAACAAAATTACTTTTTCTTTTTCAAAACCCTCATGTGACCCCCCCCCCCTAAGTTTTGACAAATTGTATGAAAACACTATTTCCAAAGGGATTTTTCCAGCAATTGATTTTTCAGCCTGCTACCAGCATTTTTGTGTATGGCCGATTTTAGCATTAGCGCCAATACGCGGTTCTCCATATCTCTGTCAATTTTAGAGTTAGCCAAAAAATAATTACACCATATTTTTCAGTGAAGAAAGACCTTTCATTTGAATACCAACAATGCTAGGCTGCGGATATTTTAGGTTGTATTGTCAAGGAAAGTTAACTGAAAAATTTACATTTTCTATAAATTTTTTTGTCATCTCAGGTCTTGGAACCGACACTCATGGACTAAAATAAAATTACAATGATTTTAGCTTGTTTTAAATTGTGAATTGAACATATCCCTCTTAAACTTATATCACACATGTTACATGTAACTAGATGTAAGTACAAAGTACAATTATTGTTTACAATTATTTTTATCAACAATTCGCAATCAATATGTCAGACACATGTAACAATGCTATAAGTTTCTGTTATATTTCTTAGGAGTTGTCCGACTTTCTTTCAGAAAAAGGTTTAGGTCCTTAGAAAAGATTATTCTTATTAGGCCCAGTACTTGTATTTCTCGAAATCAAGAAATGTGATACATCATAATTATTGAGAGAAAAGAGCCTGGGCCATGATGTCTCTGGCACAGACTGCTTTCTACTGGCATGATACTAGCATCTCCAAAAGAGCTATCAGCCAATATGTAAAGGGTCTACTATTTAGTTTCAGATTTTCCAGAATTATGAACTCAATATTTTCAAATGGCTCAACTTCAAAAGCCTGGCTCCTTTCCACTTATTCCAACTAATCCTGAGTTTTGTAAGATCACTACATCTTTGGTCCCCGCTGAAGTCACCCAATTTTTCTCTCACGACTGTTAGGTACATTTCAGGATGACTCCCTTGTGAAGGTGTGCTTAGACTAGGCTTTTCTCATACCTCTGATAAATGTCACCTCATTGACATTTCAATTCTCATTCATATGACACACTGTTGTTCTATAGATCCCGATAAATTGTGATAATATTACCAGCAATGTTCACTGTCCAGTATCAAAAATATGGGATACTGAGCCTCAAAGTTTCTTAAGGAATATAATTTCCTGTGAATATGACTTATGAAAATTTTTTGCAATCTTCCAGATGATCATGTGTAGCATAGTACTGAATACTGCATGAACTGCAACCTCACAACTCTCACAATACATTTGCCTTTTGGAGGGCTTTACCGATAGGAATAAGTTTGCAAAAAGACAAGAGAAGATGGATGTTTCAAAGTGGAGGAAATTATTTGACATAATGGGGAAGCCTAAGTCAAAATATTGAGACAGATATTCTTTTTGGATTGAATGGTTTAAAAAAACAAAACAAAAATAAAACAAGATCTTAGGGGATACCAATGGAATTGTGTATGAAAAATTTACTGTTATGACATTATGAGTACATGCACGATGTATACTGTATCAAACTAAAGAGTTGTGCAAGACTTCCCAAAAAGACTTTATTGCGACAACAAGTATACCTGATAAGGTAATTACTGTGTCAATGTTTGTAATTTGGTATGACATTTATTTGGCTGTTTCACTCAAGATGTTATATGCTCACAGACTGGAGCATTCGAACTCTTTCCTTAGCACTTTTAAATTAGTCTTAAATAAAAATAAATTGGTGGTGTTCACTGTTCTGTTCCCAGGGACAAAATTGTTGAAAGTGACTTGTTTTCGTACACAGGAAAAATCAATAATGGCAAGATGCATCAGCGCAATAATTGTTCTGTAATGACTTTGCACCTTTATCCAAACGTATTTGCTTGGTCCTTTCTGAAATGGCTTAGTTTGTTTCCCAACAATTATTTTGATTTATACATGTGGTTCACAACAGTGAATCTTTTGAATGTCAGATTGCAGAATAACACAATAATCAGTGATAATAAGGTATATCTCACAACAAAAATAGAACCAGCAGTCAAAAATATTGAGTCATTTCATATGGCATTATTTTGCTTGAAGGCCAAAGAACATTCTTAGCAACCACACAGACCAATCAGAGCCCCAAAACATTGTGACATCATGACTTCCCTACTCATTGTCTACATGACAAGGTCAGATAATTATTCATGTGATTGACAACGATGGCAAAGTTGAACCACATGGTGTAAATCACATGGTTTTTCAGCTTAACTTCTCAGGTTGTTGTGAGATACAGTATAAAATATTTGTTTAATCATTATAAAAAATAGCTTAATATGTTTCTTTATCCCTCAAAACATGGTGATAGGCACCAATAGAGTTTTGACATAATATGAAGTAATAAGATATTGTCTGAAACCAGATTTTCAGTAATGGCAGCTTTGTTAACATGCCTGTTAAATACAAAATATGGGTGTGATGTTTACTGAAATGGCTTCATCTCATTATTTAACCCTCACAACATGGCGGTAGATACCAAAATTATTTTGATACCACCTGTAGTTTCGGAGATATCGTCAGAAACAAGATTTTCAGTAATGGCGGCCTCAATATGTCAATTCTGCTAAAACTATTGGTGTGAAATTTATGGAAATAGCCTAGTTGGATTATTTACCCCTCAAAACATGGGGATAGACACCAAAATTATGTTGCTATCATGCATAGTTACGGAGATACAGACGAGAACAAGATTTTTGGCAATGGCCGCCTTAATTTGCATATTATGCAAATTGCCCAGCGATGACAGAGTGGTATCGTTCAGATTCTGAAAGAGCACATCTCAGAGATATAGAATCAACAAAAAAACATTGTCCAGACCATACTGCGAGGTTCCCATGAAATCTGGTGTTTGGCCGCCGGACTAATGTCCAGGCTTAGTCTATGAAAAGGCTGTTACCAGTAAGTTTTTTTTAATTTCACCACAGGCATTTGATCTTGCATAAAATATGGAATTCATGGAATTCGTCTCCCTGTGACCTTTTCCAAAGAAAGTTATAACTTTGACAATTTATTAGGGAGATAATTTAATAATCAGGTGCTTGGAGTTTTCCTCTGTGGGAAATCATTTATTTTATGGTGACCGTGGTAGTCATCCTCACCTCTCAGTGTAAGGCTAGTGAACCTGCCCTGACCACATGACATACTGTTTTGTGAAGTTGTAACCTAAAGATTAACTCTCCTCCGGTGTGAAAGACATAATTAACAGTTTTAGATCTCTAAAAGCAATTGAAAGGATAGTTGAGTGTTTCATTGTTTCAATGAGTTTCTTTGTAGAAAAACATAAACAACTATATAGATCACGCCGGAAAAAAAGCTCTTACAGGATTTGAAAACTTCAGAATTTTATAGTACTTGTTGTCACAGGCAAAAACAATCTGTTTCATGTACCTGTCTACAAGTGGACTGCTCTTGCATTGCCACAGATCAGAACATATGCTGTCTTGTGTTGCCACCTAGTGACTAGTGTGCTATTCAGCGAGCTCCTGCGAGCGTCCACCTACTCTGGACCAGAGGAAGACACACAATTTTGTCTGGAAGACACCTGAGTGTGCTGATGGCCTTGTCTACTTCCTTAGAGAATGTGATTGCCGAGTCTGACTCTGGTATACATCAATGTTGAATAGAAATTTTGTGAATGTGCAATGAAATCGGAACTATTTCTTGGTACAGCAATGCTGTAGCATAGGAAATCAACTTTTGTGCCAGGTGGCAGCAGCATGCAGTTCTCAGTTTCACCAGACTGTTCATGTACGGTGTGTACCATTCCACTGCCACCTCTCTGATTACTATTAGAAAAGGTATGACAGCTTGCTTGGCAATGCTCCAATTTTCCAGACTGAACTGGTACTTTGTCACTGCAGCAGACGACGAGGTAACTGTAAAATGTAATCCAAATATTGTGAGAGCGGACTATACATATGGACCTCCCCCTCTCATCCTTAATTAAATTCACTATGTGAGGCACGGTCCCACAACCACACATATGGAATTCACAGAGACATTGTTGCACTCCACTGAACTGAGGTTCGAAACAGGTGATTACAACAAACAGTCAATGCCAAACAATGCTAAACAAGATAATCCAGCTTGCTATTTTGTAACAGGGCCCCTTTAGACATTGTCAGAACATAAGAAAATGTGTTAGAGGCTCACAGAGCCAGGGAATATTTGCCAAAGAAATTCTAATTTGAGCATTTGTGCATCCATTTATCCACATGGGATTGTTCATGGACTATATTTATATTGCATGGGATATCTATATTTGGAATTGCTAACACGACAAATTGTAGGATACAGATTCATAGAAAAGGTAAGAAATAAATTCTCCTATGGCCATGTCAACACAGATTTTTTTGCCAACTCACATTGAAAATTTGAAGGCTGTTAATCAAATATCAAAGATGTTTCAAGGTTACACTTTGCATAGGCTTTGTCCACAGTGACTAAATACACTAGTTCTATGTGTTTTCTACAGCTGACAGCAATTTGATTTTATATGAATTGAATTTTTCTGAAACATGTGCTTTCTCCAAGCCAATGTTTTGATCAAACAGGAAGTCATGTACAACATGTACAGTGCTGCCACGTTGTTGCACCATGCGCGCATATTGTTTATTCATTGTGAGATTTAAGTATGATTTCTTATACTTCAGTGGACCAACGTCACTGTCTGATAGCCGGTCACTTTAATATGCACAAAGTGAGTACTGGTTCAATGACAAACATCTATCAAAACCTCAAAATATCTGAAATTTGGGAAAAAGCACCCCACGCCTCATAAAAAACATGATTGCACTATTCAAATAACATCAACTTTTATCTGTTGGTTGAGGGCAAAAATTAGATAGATAGATAGATTTTTTTTTGCGGGGCGGGGCGGTCATGCTTTCGGGTGACCGCGCAGGGCTCTAATAGATAGATAGATAGATAGATAGATAGATAGATAGACAGAAAGTCGGGCAGAAACACAGATATGATCTGTCTATTGATACAATCAGGAATACATGTATTTGGAAAAACTTCCAATAATTCCAAAACTAAATGGCCTGTCTTCAAATGCATTTATTATTTCTTTAATAAGGAGCTAGGGCAGATTTCACGAAAAGTGCGCTTAAAAGGTACCTTAAACTTTCCAACCCTTTTGTTATCTCTCTGTTGCTTGCTGAAGCAAGTAAACCTATTACTAAGTACATCTGTGAGGTAATGAATAAACATCAATAAAATATTCCTCAAATATGTAGCTTTTTCCTCTAAAAAAGATATTTTTTATGCCTCATGAGGACAATTTTGGATGACCAAACTTACTGGTGATCAGACATGCTTACTTTGGCACTCTGTGGAATCTGCTAAAACCAATTCAGGAAAATGTAATGGTATGTGATTGATAAAAAACATCTTGAAAATTATTTTGGAACCATTTGTAATTGTCTTGGTCATTATTAAGCTTGAAAAAAATGAAAAATAAAAAAAGACTGCTAATGTAACTCGATTCCGTCTCGGGACACTGAGGTTACATTAGCAACTTTTACATGGAAATTTTTCTGTGTTCTCGCTACTTATGCCAATTTCAAACATGAAATTATGATATTTTATTGAAAAACTTGTCTTATTTACCTATATACATTATACATCACCAAAAACATAAACGACTGGGTGTGGTCCCTGTTTCTTTATTATTAATGTAACTGCAATTTTGCATCCGTCCATTTCATAGTGTTACATTAGCAAAATGCGTACATAAAAATTATGTTAAAAAACACATGATTAGATCTCAAATTTTTTCTGAACTGAAAGCCAGGTCTCCCAAGAGCAGGCCAGGGGTGGTACCCTGCTGGTGACTTCATTTATATTGCAGTAGGATCAGCATAAAAAATTCCGTCCTCCATCATTCATCGTTGTTACATTAGCACAAGGCCATATTTTTAGCTACTCTGAACTACCAATCCAACAGAAAAGATTGTTTACCCATGATTTTATTTAATGGATTGACACAATAAAAGATTTAGATTTCAGCTTTTTTTAGTCCTGCCAGCTATCCTCAGAAGAAGCAACCTGAGAAAATCTGAGAATCTACGAATCGCTTATGTCTGGCCTTATCAGTATTGTGCTAATGTAACTTGTGGACAAGTTGTGGTAGGTCATTTTGAAGCTTTTTCGTGAAATCTGCCCTAAGTGTTGAGATTTTTGCAAAAAGAAATGAAAAGGGCAATCTTAGATATTTACAATGGAAAGCAAAATGCGATCTGAGATGGTCAAATGTGGTCTTGGTGTGTCAGTGTTCTTGGATAGAATGCTATGGTTCGATGCACATTTGTTAACCAATCAAATTCTCCTGCACATGTGATGATTGCCAGGGGGTTAGATATTAAGAGAGCCTTACACCAAATTTGTGATATACAGAATCTCAGTTTCTGTTTAGAATAGGACATAAGAAACAATCATATCAACTGTTACAGTTATGTTATATTACACAAAGTTATGCTTATCTCCAATGTCTCTCATGGATCCGTCAATAGGACCGTGATAACTGCAATTTATTGAAACCTGAGAATTTCTTGCTTATGCAGACATGCATGATTGCCCTCACTTCGACTTTTTAATGTCTTTTGTAAGCTTTACTGGGTCACAGATCCACATGAAAATCATTCATCATGTCAAACTTACAGCACTTAAAGTCGTGTGGAAAATGCAGGCTTCAGGATGCAGCAATTATTAAGCAATATTTTTATTAATGTTGGTGTGGTTATTACAGCAATTGAACTTCCGTCCAATTCAGTCTGGAACTTGGATTTTCTATTGATTTTATGCTAAATTTTGCTATTTAAAACAACTGTTAACACTTACACGTATGTTTTATAAGTGGAAAATTTACCAAAGAAACTTGTGAAACCAACATCTGAGTGCCTTCCTTGTGATACATGTAAGTGTGTGTTTAAAGCATTTATAGTACCAATGAAAACATAGAAGGTCGTCTGCTGGGATCTGCAAGCTGTCATACCTTGTTATTGGACGAAGTTCTCTACGAGACTTCGTCCTTTTTGGACGAAGTTCTCTACGAGACTTCGTCCTTTGGTTTCCGCATGATGAAAAGTGGGCGTGGTTAGGGCGTGGTCAACCTTTGGACAGGTTGTGGAAGAAATTGGAGCACTTTTGAAAGTTGATTTTTGTGGCAATGAGCTTATAATATTAGAACTTAGGGCGTCTATCTCTGTCGGCGGTCTAATGTGTCTAGTTTTATTTTCGAGTTTCAACGAAATGCAATGTTTTTTTTCGTTGTCATGCCAATGAAAGAACCTCGGCCAATAAGGACGCTTGAAGAACTGTGACGTCCGGGCGGTTCCATTTTGTGAAAGGGGCATAGGTAGTTTCCAAATATTTCTTTACCTCAAAATACGCGAACTTATGCAACATTCACATTGTATTATGAAGTAATACATCATCAATTCCAGAAAAGTTTGAATTTATAGCAGAAACAAATGTGTACATCCAAATTCCTGTCTTCTCATTGAACCTGCCCCTCCCGACGAATCATGAATTCCGTCCAACACGTGCGCAGACGGCAATGGAAGCTTGGGGAGGAGGGTGTGATTCTCTACTTGTGGAACTTTTAGCAGGAGAAAATCGGATAATTTATAAGGATTATAACCTAATTTAACCACGAAGCCATTCTGGGAACTGTTGGAGCATGTGGAGGTAAGAATTTTGAGGTAGTACCACCTTGTTAAAAGTCAAGAGATTTTGCAAAGTCAGTGATTCGGGTTCTGAGTGAACTTCTGACAGTTCTGTCACAGTGTCAGTTCTGACAACTCGATTTTTAGAGGCGATGCATCAGCCCTTAGCTGATATAGTCTTAGTGATTCTATATGGAGCCACTCGCCTCTGTATAGATGGCCACAGGCCTCCCGACAGGAGGCTTTTTCTAAGATTCAAGAATCAGCATGTGAATCTACGTCAGCAAAACGGGGGCTAGCGTCGTAGTAAAATGCGGACCGGGCAAAGTTGCGGACCGGCGGGATTTCGTAATAAAACGCGGATGGGCAGGTGCGGAACGGGACGCTTTTGCGGGATCGGCCTTTAAAAAATGGGGATGGGGCCAAATTGGATGAACAACCTGAATTAGCTCTAAAAATCGCCTCTATTTTTTTTTTGAAAAAATGTTCTTGTTCGTCATCTGATCGATGCACTTTGATTCAAATTAAGTTTATGGATTCTTTGTCAAGGTAACACTGACACTTTCAGTGCAATTCACTTTCACACCTCGATATCTGTCATCTTTCAACTGTCTGCTCTGTTGACAGTGTTGTGATCCAGGGGATCCAGCATTTCGCGCCGTTTTGTTTATTTAATTAACGACGACTACACTCCCCAAAAAAAAAACCATTGTCATTCTGTGTCTATTGGATGTGTCAATCAACAATCAATGGCCGTTTCTTTTCTCTATGATATATTTTCTTGCTTCAATTGCTGCTTTGTTCAATTTGATTGAATTGTACACACTGTGCAGCACACAAGTTTTGATCGGTGACACTTGAAGTGCACTTAATCAATTACACATTGATGGCAATTTGCACTTTGATAAAAGAACCATTTAACAAATTAAAATGCCTTTCTCATTGGGATATTTTTTTTCAATTGTCCAATTATTTAAGACAGGCTTCAAAGTCAATAAATTTATGGAAATTCTTTTGGATGTTTTACATTACATGTATATTCCTTTGATTTAATACTCTTGTGATTTTACTGCTTATCTACGAGTTTACTGTTACACTACTTACTTTTATTCCTTAGCCATAGCCATAGCCAGATAGTCATGGATAGATCTAGATAGCCAGATAGATAGATACCCATAGACACATCGTCATAGGTACAGTCACACATATAGGTAGATAAACAGATAGATACAGAGATACCCCGATAGATAGATAGATAGATAGACAGATAGACAGCTATACAGCTAGACAGATAGACGGACAGGCATCACATTCTATCTGCTCTCTCTCACGGTACTGCCATTTGGCATGTCCTGCCCACATCACTATGTCTCAGCCACATTACCGCCTCCCCCCCCCTCCCAAAAAAAAAAAATTTACAACAGTCCTCCTCCTTTATTAATTTATCATTTGGTAATTCTAGTTCGCGACATAATGCGACTGCGCTCGGATAAAATTAATATGTAAAAATATATAAATTTTGGTCTGGTGGGTGGGGGGGATGCATCCCCCCATCCCCCCTTGCGTCCCTCTCTGCTTGCTAACCCTACTCGGCCTATAGCAAAAGTATTGCTATCGGCCGAGCTGGTCGGCTTGTTGCATAGACAATCTCTTGCTATTGCCCGAGCCCTGCTTGTTGAATATCCTCGGCCTTAAATTGCTTCAAGTAAGCCTGTTTCTATTATATATAAAAGTACATCAACCCTATTGAAGTAATAAAATTTTACATTTGACAACTACTTCCAAGGCTTGGGGATCGTGGAGTTGGGAGGTTTTCAGGTGGCGTCGGGAGTCAACTTTCAGTTTTTAGTTTTTAGGTTGAGGTGGAGTGAGTCCAAGTTGGGAGTTGAAAATTAATCTGCTGACTTGTAAAGATTATTTTGGTAATTGACAAAAACACATTATAAAAGGGGTCCGGAGTCCTTTCACCTAAATTTATGTTTATGCCAAGTTGATGAAATTGTAACTTTTGCAGATTTCTGACATTCACTTGTACAAATTACAATTTGTTAGTCTAAATATTTGGGGCGCAAATCAACTCCATCCAGTGTACTAATCAAATGCTTTTATTATTTCAGATGGAATTCGCACTGTGACTGACTTGTATCGGACTGATGATCTGAAACGGCTGTCTTTCGCTGGGGCCAGCTGGTCCTTACTGGTGGGTTTTTCTATGATTTTGATTCTTTATCAGCTCACAGTGTCATTTTTTTGTGCACTTTGTCATTCAATATGCAAACAAATGTTTGGCCTGATTGCTGAGTAACCGAAAGTTGCACAGTGGATATACACTGGTATACAAATACAGAGCATTTCTAAGCAATATTTTGGCCCAAAGAGGGCATTTTAATATTATGTCACAAAAAGTCTGGAGCCTGAAGTGAAGAGTTAAAATTGCCATTGAGAATGAGACCTTGGGGTGAAGCTGACAAGTGTCAAAGCTGATTGCAATCAGCAATTTAACTTTTATTGACATAAAAAACGCATCAAACAGATACATATGTCATTATATGTGTGCAAGCCATTGCCATAATGAAAATGCTATCTTGTAAAGGGAATGAAATTAATTGACAATTAAAAAAAACTTTGCAATATATTTTCTTTCTGTATAATTTGTTTGTTTATTCAAATTTTAAACACTGAAATTATTTCATAGCCTGCATTGGCCTATACGTACTTTGATGTCCAGCCGCAGTTTATAATAACAAAATTCACTAGGTTTTAGGCCTTTAGTCATTCTCTTCATTAACCTTTATTACAGATTAATTTACTAAAATTGGTAAAATATAGTGATGGAACGTCTGTCATTCTTCGATTAAATGCCGATTTTTAAAAATCCTAATGGATTATCTGCAACTTCGAAAGCAAAACAAATAGGCCTAATACTCAAGTCATGGCAAATTACCAAGTCACGAAAGTTGTTCAAGTCAAGTCACCAAGCACCCAAATCAAGTCATGATGCCAGAACTCGGTGACTTAGGGCTCTAGCAGCATTTGACGTTGACACTACTAGTCTAGTCATTATGTGAAATGACCTAGAACAAATTGCAACACAAATGGTTCCAGTGACGTTTGGTCCCTAGATATGTCAAGAAAGACATACTAAAAGTCCTGGAAAATGCATGTGGTGGAACACCCCAAATTAGCCATAAATCCAAGATGGCCGCCATGAAAATCATGTTTTTTGCAAATTACTCAGAAACTATTAGATATAGACCCCATATGTGTATGAAACTTGAATATAAACTTGGGTATTACGGACATTTTGACACTATTCCCATGTCTCTATCTCTAATAGTTCTCAAGATATAGCATATTTGAATATCTCTGATTTTGCAAAAAAGCTGTAAATCGCCAAAATTGTCATTTATGAGTCTTGATTCTGAATACTTGAAGTACGACTTTTACCTTACCTATTAAAGATACACAAGGAATAACTTGTGTTTAATTTAAGACCCCAATCATGTCTCTACCTCTCTTCAATCCCCTATTGTGCCATATTTTTCATTTGGAAGTGTTCCCTTGAAATTCCATTTATTTTGCTAAAATTGGAATTTTATGTGAAGTAAAGTGCTCATTTTGGGTCTGAAATGTACAAAATATTGTGGGTATGGAATTAAGCCTGTTCTGAGTTTTTGCATGTGTAATGCTAGACATTTAACTAAAATCACTAAAGAATCACACAGAGAATCTGAAATAGACAAATTTTTCCAAACCATATAATATATTATCATCACCGATTTATGTCACAAGCGTCAATCAGCACCCAGGAACAAAAGTTTACTGGCAATTTATGAAGCAACTGTTTACTTCTCTGAGACGTATGGCATATCATTTTAAAGCTCTCAGAGAGATCTATCTATCCATGTGAGAATCAAACCTGTAACCAGTGATGTAGTTGAGGCCGGACCATTAAAGACTGAGGCATCAGCCTCCAAGACCAAGACCATCTAAGGCCGGCCTCGAGGACCTCCAACACTGGCCCAAAGGCACCCGAGACTGAGGCAATACCAAGGATTTGGAACCGAGACTGGGCCAAGGCTGAGGCCATCAAAATATGGCTCCGAGGCTGGCCTTGAGACATGCAACTGAGCCTCTAACTCTTACGGAAGTGCGAAATTGTGAAATTGGCCTAATTTGCATTACATGAGTGAAGGCCTGTTCATTGGCTAGCTTTTGGAGTGTGTCTGGCTTAACACTCAATTCTGTGTAAATTAAGAATATACGTAAGTCTATATAGGTGACAAAATTAGAAGTATAAAAATAATAATAAATTTTGCATTTAGATGTCTAAATTACACCTTTATGATTTACTTAGCTCATTTGGAGAGGCAATGTTATGAAATCTTGATAAAAATACAAAAACTGAACAAATGACAGATTTTGGACATTTTTTTTGGAATTTTTGGTTCCCAAAAATGAATGGCAATGACTAAATTTATAAACTTAAACAATTATTAAATATATATATGAGAATTTGTTATAAAAATGCCTTGCACACATTTGTCATATGACCATGTTCAAAATCAAGCTACTTCCAGAAATAAAGGTAAAATTCCAAAAAATAACACAAGTCTCTTATCACATTTCATTCAGTTTTTGACATTGTTTAATCAAATTTAGTGACATGTGGTGAGATATATTTGCACGAAAATATTTATAAATACAATGAATTAGGACTTCATGGCAGAAAACCTTTCCATTTGCATTCTTGAGCTATATTCGGAAACATTTCAACCATGAGCGGAAGTACGTATCATTGATAGACATGGTATATCAGTGCTTGTTAATTGATTTAATCCATCCATAAACTAGCATGTGACAAGTCCAAGAAATGCCCTGGACATGTGTGTTTTGATATATTTGTCACAGATTCTATCAAATTTGACAGTTGACTATGAAAAACATTTCATCAAAATTCAGTTATTGTTGGGTGTTGTTAGTTCTATAACTTGCAGAATCGTATATATTTTTATCTCAAGTCTAACTGCTAAAAGCACACATAGTAACAAACAATGCATAACAGTTTGTGATCACTGCTATGGTTGTATTACAATTGGAATTTGTCATGTGACTTTGGAATAGGCTCCCACTAGTTTTGTATTTCTTCAAAATATGCAAATACTATAAAAGGGAAAATACTTTGCATGCCAGAAGATTATCAAAATAAGTGAGATGTACAAGGTCAACTATTGCATTGGCACCATATCTGCTTTTTATTTGCAAAACGGCTCTTCTTCTGCAATCTACAAATTCGAATTTCAAACGCTTGTATTGTCTATAGGGTATTATTGCTATTCATGCGCGTGATTTCAACACAGAAACTGGTGACGTGCCTCACTTTGTGCTTGATAATTCTGCTTTGGATCTAATTACAGCATTGTTGGCAAAAAATAGATAACTAAAAGTCTTAAAACTAATGATGAAACTGCTCCAACTAAATAATATTACTTTTATTGAAACCAAGTGGTTCTGTTAGTCTATGGATAGCCCTTTACTTCTGACTATTACCATATTTTGTAGTTCCGTAGCATAATGGTTAGCATGTCTGCCTTGTGTGCAGTGGATTCGGGTTCAAAACCCGCTCTGGTCATGTCCAGACTCCTGAGGTTATCACTATGATCACCATAATGATTGATATGATTGTCGTTTAGTGTGGTGAGCGCCTGTGAGCAGATTTATCTGGAATGGGCGCTATTTAAAATCATGCTATATATTAAACATTTTCATTTTTTTTATGTGGTCCCTTCAATCCCTTGCCTTCTACACTTGTCTATTTGTTATTAATTTATTTGTCAAGGAGGAGACTAGGTGATCATTTCGCCCCAAAATTTCACTTTGTGAAGTGTGATTCTGTGTATGTCTTGATTTTTTCTGAAATATCAATTTGGAAAGCTGCATATATGTATAGATATAAATATTACTTCTAACTTTGAAAGGTATATTAACTTACATATACTTAATTTACACAGAATTCAGTGAATATGCAGGACACACTCCAAAAGCTTGCCAATGAACAGTCCTTCACTCATGTCATGTAACTTAAGCCAATTTCGCAATTTCACACACTTCATTAGGGTTAGAGGCTCAGTTGAAGGTAGCGTGGCTGGTCTGGGGGCCATATTTTGATGGCCTTAGCCTTGGCTCAGTCTCAGTGCCAAATCCTTGGCTTGCCTCGGTCTTGGTCTTGGAGGCTGATGCCTCAGTTTCTAATGGTCCGGCCTCAATCACATCACCGGTTACAGGTGTGATTCTAACGTGGATAGATAGATCTCTCTGAGAGCTTTAAAATGATATGCCATACGTCTCAGAGAAGTAAACAGTTGCTCTCATAAATTGCCAGTAAACTTTTGTTCCTGGGCGCTGATTGACGCTCATGACGTAAATCGATGATAATGCGTGGTTTGAAAAAATGTGTCTATTTCAGATTCTCTGTGTGATTCTTTAGTTATTTAAGTTTAATAATGTCTAGCATTACACATGCAGTAACTCAGAATAGGCTTAATTCCATACCCACAATATTTTGTACATTTCAGACCCAAAATGAGCAATTTTAGCAAAATAAACGGAATTTCGAGGGTAAACTTCCAAATGCAAAATATGGCACAATAGGGGATTGAAGAGAGGTAGAGACATGATTGGGGTCTTAAATTAAACACAAGTTATTCCTTTTGTATCTTTAATAGGTAAGGTAAAAGTCGTACTTCAAGTATTCAGAATCAAGACTCATAAATGACATTTTTGGCAATTTACAGCTTTTTTTGCAAAATCAGAGATATTCAAATATGCTATATCTTGAGAACTATTAGAGATAGAGACATGGGAATAGTGTCAAAATGTTTGTAATACCCAAGTTTATATTCAAGTTTCATACACATATGGGGTCTATATCTAATAGTTTCTGAGTTATTTGCAAAAAACATGATTTTTATGGCGGCCATCTTGGATTTATGGCTAATTTGGGGTGTTCCACCACATGGATTTTCCAGGACTTTTAGTATGTCTTTCTTGACATATTTAGGGACCAAATGCCACTGGAACCATTTGTGTTGCAATTTGTTCCGGGTTAGACCCAATATTTTCATATAATGACTAGACTACTACAGCACAATGCTATCTCCATTGTTATTCCACAGGCACTCTTTTGCATTTTGTTAGAAAGATGAGGGTGCTACGCAACTGTTTTTAAGTACCCTGCCCTTTGTTCTTGGGTTTGCTCATTGGAGAGGACTAGTGACATATAAACCCTCATTTTTATCATCATTTTCAAAATGTTGATGGACCGTATATGTTTTCAGCTCCCCATATTGGGCGGTGATTAGCTCAGTGATAGCATGCTGGGCTGTCAATCGCTGGGTCCAGGATTCAAATCCAGTTCTTGCTTGGTTACCTGGGCTAACGTTGGTCGCCAGTTTCAATCCTCCTTTGCCTCATTTCCATGTCCTAATTAGCTTGCCAACTGCATATAAACAGGATGTCATCCTTCCATTTCAGGCTTTATCCCAAAATCCCTAACATTTATTGTTGAAAGTTTCTCAAAAGGAATGCAAAATGTTCAGCTCATTCCTTGGTCAATGTGCAAATGAATCTTGTGCCAACACTGCTCTAGTCAGATTCCGTACTTTCTCTGGTTGCTGGTTGTGCCAAGTCAAGCACTGAAAAAGTGAATTTTATAATATAGGATGAAATGTTCGTGCTTGTTGTTCATCGACGAATTCTCAATAAATGACATATCCCTGTTTTTCTTTTCCAGTCCTTGTGAACACACGGATCGCACCATCTTCATCAGCCAAAAAGAACATCTGTGCCCCAATTTTCTGGACTGACCCACAATTTTATGTTGAGGAGCTCAGGATAAATTAATTCATTTTTAGCTCGTCTGTTTTCTTTGAAAACAAAGAGCTATTGTCGTCACTTGATCGTCGTCGTCAGCGTCGTTGTCCCGGTTAAGGTTTGTGTAAGTGTCCATTGTGACCTTAGTTTTCCACTTAGAGTTGTGAAATTTGGTACCTGTATGGGGCTATGGGTATGGATCAGGAACATGTCGAGAAATCCAAGATGGATGCCAAAATGGCCACCACAAAATGGCCGCCATTCTTGAACTGCCCACTGTTACCTTATTTTTCAACTTAAGAGTTATGAAATTTGGTACAGGTATGGTACTGTGGGTATGGATTGGGGAAATGTTGAGAAATCCAAGATGGCTGCCAAAATGGCCGCCACAAAATGACTGCCACAAAATGACTGCCATTCTTTAACTGCCCACTGTGACCTTAGTTTTCAACCTAGAGTTATGAAATTAGGTACAGGTATGGTACTTTGGGTATGGATCAGCGACATGTCGAGAAATCCAAGATTGTGGTCAAATTGGCAGCCATCTTTCTTCTTCTTGAACTGCCCATTGTAACCTTGAAATATCGCTTAGGGTTATAAATGAAATTAGGTATTGGTCTGTGGGTTATAATCTGGCACACATTGATAGATTTCCATTAACAGACGAGCGTTGAAACCGCTTGCGGTTCTGGTTATGCATTTAATTGATCTGGTTTAGAGTTAAAATTAGTAAAAAGGTATCTGCAAAAATATAAACTCATATGACTGAGCACAAAAATAAGAAAATCACTTATCGCCTTGCTTGTAAAAACTTTCACCTGGTTTTCCGCTGTTTAGAGCCTATGTGTGAAGCAATTAAAATTGTTAACTGTAATGATACATTGAATACCTTGTTTTGATTTGGGTGAATATGAAAATGTTTCGCAACAATAGCATGTGACTTTCATCCGACAAGTTGTACATTTGTTGTGTCAAAATGCGGGAGGTGCATAATATAAATTATGTGAACCAGAAAAGGTCTAAACTGTGTTTCTGATTGTGAATATGAAAATGTTTCCCAGCAATAGCATGTGAATTTCATCCAATCTTTTGTATCAAAATGGAAGAGGTGGTTAAATGAATTATACAAACCAAAAAAGATATGAAATATCCTGTAAATTTCATTGAGAGATTTTGATTCATTGTGTTTGGTTTGGCCATTCTGTGCTTTATTTTGCATCACTAGTTCTAATCAGACGCCCACCTTATGACAATTGATGTCAATTTTCCATCACTTCATGAAATGAAAATGAAAACCGCAAACAATTGCTGTGAATTTCATTGAAGTTCTGCAGAATCTTGTGACATCGGAACCTCTTGATCAAAGTTTTGTTTACCTTTGACAAAAGTTTCACAAGCAAAGATCCTCATGTGAAATGGGATGGAAGTCTTAATTTTTATTTTCTGTTGGCTTGCAGTCTTTTTCCCATTGTATTGGTGCTCTTTGATTGTTGAATTAGGTTTGAATTTGGGTTCTTGTCAATCTAAGTTATTGGTTTATCATTCTGTAAACTAAAATGCCATCCTGAAACAGCTTGTGATTTTCATTAACTTGTTAGTTGTTACTTGTCACAGAAAAATGTCAAACGCCAACATTTGGCATGTGAATTTCATTGAAAGCATACAGAATCTTTTTTTACCTGAATTTGATCACTGTTTTGGTTAGCTATGACAATGATTTGGACGAGTTCCTTGTTTGATATATATTATTCAGTTTGCCTGTCAGTTTCTTCTGTGTATTTTGGCATCATTGGGTTCAATTTAAAATGTACCAATCAAAGTAACTGTTGACATTAGTTGATCTGAAGTGCCAAAACCTTACTGGTATGTGAATTTTTTATCAACTGTGAGTCTATTAAGGCCTCCAACTGCTTGAAAATTTGACCATGGCTTTATTATGAGGACCAATAAATCCATGGAGTTCAAACTTGGTAGGCCTATGAATGTCAATATGGGTGATTTTTGCAAGTTTTGAGTTTCTGGTATTGGCAGTGATAGTAAGGATTGACGGCTCTAGTGTATGAATACAACAAGTAGTGACCTCCCGGTACTGAATAAGCAACAGCATTGGCTTATTTACAATTTTTTACACCTTTTCAACCAATCCTGCCGTTCATTCAGTTGGGGGAGGCATTCTCCTCTTACATTCTACATTTGAGCCGGATTGACAGACCATTTCTAAAATGTGAGAATATTTGCAACAGTGGTGTCAGTTCCTGTGGGGCTGGTGTGGCAGATGCCCCACCACTTTTTTTCCAAAAAGGGGTGAAAAAAATAGAGCTTCCAGAAATTTTCCGGTGCCCATGCTAAAAATTGACAAATATTGCTGATGTCCCTCCACTTTATTTTTGAAAATGACGCCCCTGATTTGGAAACTGAGAATATTTGGAAATCTGGTGATCAGAGCTACGATCCCGAGTTGAAATGTCGGCAGATAGAACAGTTTCGGGCGACTAGGCCGCAAATGCATGTATTCGGTGACCACCAGAACTTCGTCTACGTTCCGCTTGCGACACGAATTCTAGTTAGTTAATGAGAGGAGTCAATGAACTGGCCTGGCCAAGTCCAAGCAAACAGGAATCACGTTGTTTCTGCCTGTGTTGTTGTCAGGGTGAATGTTAATGAACCCTGCTATGGGAGGATGGTGGTAGTATTGATGTCAAGTGTGCATAGTCTCCAAACGTTCATTTGTAAATCAAGCACCACCTTGTCAAGAAAGACCTCCACAAGAAGTGATTTATTGGGAGAGCGATAGCTTTCCCCTAATGATTGCAGCTGAAATTGACAGGTTGTTTTCTAGTCAAGTAAACACGCACTACATGCCTATTTGGATTATTGAACTGCTGTCAATTTAGGCACAAGGATCTTGCCTAACCAATGGTTGCATTTGTAAGTGGTTGTTGTTAATGTGGCATGTGCAATGACAGCCTGACCAATGGTCACTCCTCTTGTCCAAGAAAAGTTTCTCCAACATTGCAAATAATGGGCAGAGTGGGCTTAGGACAGGGGGGGGGACTGCACATTGAAAACAAAACTAGAATTTGTGTCGCAAGCGGAACACATGCGAGTTCTATGTGTATGTTGTTTTGCCAGATAGATAGATAAGGGGGCGACCATTTAATGGGGCGACCATTTAATATCTCCTAAGAATAAGGGGGCAACCATTTAATATCTACTAAGGTGCTAAGATAACAAGATAGATAGATACATAGATAGATACATAGATAGATAGATAGGATAAGGGGGCGACCATTTAATATATACTAAGGAGGGGGCGACCATTTACCCCCGGGGACATACCCCCCGGGGACATACCCCCGGGGACATACCCCCGGGGACATACCCCCGGGGACATACCCCCGGGGACATACCCCCGGGGACATACCCCCGGGGACATACCCCCGGGGACATACCCCCGGGGACATACCCCCGGGGACATACCCCCGGGGACATACCCCCGGGGACATAACCCCCGGGGACATAACCCCCGGGGACATGGGGACGTAACCCCCGGGGTCATGGGGACGTAACCCCGGGGTCATGGGGACGTAACCCCCGGGGACATGGGGACGTAACCCCCGGGGACATGGGGACGTAACCCCCAGGGACATTGGGACGTAAGCCCCGGGACATGGGGACGTAACCCCCGGGGACATGGGGACACACCCCCGGGGACATGGGGACTTAACCCCCGGGGACATGGGGACGTAACCCCGGGGACATGGGGACGTAACCTCCGGGACATGGGGACGTAATCCCCGGGGACATGGGGACGTAACCCCCGGGGACATGGGGACGTAACCCCCGGGGACATGGGGACGTAACCCCCGGGGAGATGGGGACGTAACCCCCGGGAAATGGGGACGTAACCGCCGGGGACATGGGGAAGTAACCCCGGGGACATGGGGACGTAACCCCCGGGGACATGGGGAAGTAACCCCCGGGGACATGGGGACGTAACCCCCGAGGACATGAGGACGTAACCCCCGGGGACATGGGGACGTAACCCCCGGGGACGTAACCCCAGGGGACATGGGGACGTAACCCCCGGGGACATGGGGATGTAACACTCGAGGACATGGGGACGTAACCCCGGGGACATGGGACGTAACCCCCGAGACATGGGGCCGTAACCCTCGGGGACATGGGGACGTAACCCCCGGGGACATGGGGACGTAACCCCCGGGGACATGGGGACGTAACCCCTGGGGACATGGGGACGTAACCCCCGGGGACATGGGGACGTAACCCCCCGGGGACATGGGGACGTAAACCCCCGGGGACATGGGGACGTAACCCCCGGGGACATGGGGCCGTAACCCTCGGGGACATGGGGACGTAACCCCGGGGACACGGGGACGTAACCCCGGGGACATGGGGACGTAACCCCTGGGGACATGGGGACGTAACCCCGGGGGACATGGGGACGTAACCCCCGGGGACATGGGGATGTAACCCCCGGGGACATGGGGACGTAACCCCCGGGGACGTAACCCCTGGGGACATGGGGACGTAACCCCCGGGGACATGGGGACGTAACCCTCGAGGACATGGGGACGTAACCCCCGGGGACATGGGGACATAACCCCCGGGGGACATGGGACGTAACCCCGGGGACATAGGACGTAACCCCCGGGACATGGGGCCGTAACCCTTGGGGACATGGGGACGTAACCCCCGGGGACATGGGGCCGTAACCCCCGGGGACATGGGGCCGTAACCCCCGGGGACATGGGGCCGTAACCCCCGGGGACATGGGGACGTAACCCCCGGGGACATGGGGACAAAACCCCTGGGGTCATGGGGACGTAACCCCCGGGGACATGGGGACGTAACCCCCGGGGTCATGGGGACGTAACCCCCGGGGTCATGGGGACGTAACCCCCGGGGAGATGGGGACGTAACCCCCGGGGACTTGGGGACGTAACCCCCGGGGACTTGGGGACGTAACCCCCGGGGACTTTGGGACGTAACCCCCGGGGACATGGGGACGTAACCCCCGGGGACTTGGGGACGTAACCCCCGGGGACATGGGGACGTAACCCCCGGGGACATGGGGACGTAACCCCGGGGACATGGGGACTTAACCCCCGGGGACATGGGGACGTAACACCCGGCGTCATGGGGACAGTTATGACTGAATATCAGGACTTCATTTTTCTTCAAAATGATAGATTGCAAAAAAACAACAATTTATTAGAATTTTTTATTATAGGCCTATATAGGCCTACAAGAAATCGAAATAAAAAATATGGAAACTTGTTTTATTCAACTCAGAAAAGTGGAAAAACATAACTGTCTAATTGTAAATGAGTGGATTAGTTCACTTGAAGATGACACCTGACCTATTGCTGTTGAGGAAGTTCAATAATCAATGGCAATTAACAATCGACATGGGGACACTGCCCTTCTTAAAAAGTGACACAGGGACACTGGCCCTCTTAAAAATCGAGAGACACTGACAGATTGACTAATAAAAAGTGACAAACATTTGATACATTTCTTTATCATTTATGCTTCGATAAAATGGGACATGAGACATTAATTTTTCCTTTAAATTCCAACATTTGACACCCCATCTGTTTTTGAGACCCATGTATACCCCTATCAACAAAGTTTATTTCAAGAAGGCTATACAAATTTTGTTTTGCAGGCTGTATAATCTAGAATTTCATCCAATCGAGGTTGTTTCTATTAATTGCATTTAAGCCATCATCAATGATTTCCACTCTCTGTAATCCACAGTTGATTACAAGACCCTGTCTTAAAATAATAAAATCCAGTCTTTTAAGTGGTAGTTTAAAAAAAAGGTAATGAGCATAAATAACCAAGAATTTTTCTAGGAGATTAGGAGAATGCAGACCAAAATTCTCATCATGCAGGCCAAATGCTGATCAAATGCTGACCAAATGCAGACCATTCTATATATATACTTTCGGAAAAATGCCAAATACAGTGCTTTGTTACTGATGCTGCATATATGCAACAGAGTCACAGTTCGCTACATTGAAATATATCTAATGAAAGATACACACTATTTCTTTTAATACTCATTCCCAGTGACGAAAAGGTGACATCAACCTAACTACACCACGCCCACTCGACATGCGAGAGCTCTCCCTTCGCATCGGTCCCAATTGAAACTCTAGTTTCAAGACTGCTCAAAAAGAATTAATCCATTTCATCAAAGCTGAGCAAGAAATTATTTCTTTTAAAAAATCAATGTGTAGCTGTTTGTGGCCATCAATTACCGCACAACAAGCTCTATCCATTGGCTTGAAATGAACTGTCAATTTGGATTGAGTAACTGGTGACCTTTGATGAGTGCTTTGATTTTTTGATTTTTTATTTATTTCAAATATGTTTTAAAAGGATAGCCAGTTCAGCATATGCTGTTTTTCAACTGGGTCCTTCACAGTTAACAAAAAAAGTAAAATCGGTAATAAAACTTTCACAACAATCGTAAGACAAGTAAAACAAATAAGACATTAACAACATATATAGAATGTAACTAAAAACATAACATAAGTATCACAGGTATTCTTAACAAATTAACTTTGAGCTGCAGTTTTTATATAACGCTTTAAGAGCCTTTTAAATTGTTCCAAATTGTTGCAATCCTTAAGATAATTTGGTAATGCATTCCATGACTTCGCTCCTCTGTAGATAAACATTTTCTTGTGATATTCATTTTCGGGTAAAGGTAGGTACAGGTCCATACTGTGTTTCCTGGTTCTTTTTTCTTTAATTTCAATTTCCATTAATATATTATTCATTAAATAATGAGGAGCCAAGCCATGGATACACTTAAAAGTAAGTAATGTCTGGAAATAGTTGTACCTCTCTTTCACATTCATCCATCTAAGTTGTTTCACTAAATTTAAGCCCCTGACTTGTATATAATCAAAATTATTTTCTACTATTCTTGCACAATAATTCTGTAGCCTTTGTACTTTGTTGATATTTGTTAAATTTGTACAGCCCCAAACAGAAAGTACATAATCTATGCTAGGCTGTATTGTCGAATTGTAAATTTTGATGAGTATATCTTTTGAGACTGTTTTGCTCAATCTTGCAAATTTGGAAATCTTAAAGTATAATGATTTACATAATCTGTTTACGTAATTGTTCCATGTAAGAGCATCATCTATTTCCAGACCTAGATAGTTCATAGATTTTACATTCTTTATACTACAGTTATTAATTGAAACATCTAATCCATCATCATTCATTTTCCTTCTCGGACCAATCAACATTGAACAGCATTTTTCTTCATTTACAACAATATTGTTCTTCCTATACCAATTTGAGATTTCATTAACACATTGCAGTAGCTTGACATTTGTTACTAATAAATCATCACCTGTACAATAAACTAAAGTATCATCAGCAAATAAATTGGTAGTACCTGTATTAGGGTGCATCGTCTGCCCCTATATCTTCGAAACATCATGCACTTTCGCATGATTGTACCCTTGTATCATAAAAGAAGCCCTGCAAAATTTTAGGAAAAAATTCTAATGCCAAAGGGTGGCACAACAGCCTTGAAATTTCAGTATTAGGTCATATTTTAGCGATTCGCGATTATAAATAATATTGTCAATTTTAAATGAAATGAATTTTGAATGGCACAGTTAGATTCCTTAGAAAAAGAGCTTTAATTTGAATACCAACATCAATGGTTTCCATTCAGTAGAAGTCAAAGTTGAGTGGAGATATTTTCTTTTTTATTGGGTAAAAAGTGATAAATCAAAAAAAAGATGTTAATATGACTTTGGGAAGTCAAAGAAGTCTACAAAGTGGAAATATGGTCTACTACATTATCTGATAAAACCTTGATTGCATTATGATGTAGTCGGAAGAAAATGATATGTATAACGGTGTCTCAATGAACTGTTGTATTTCTCATGTTTACATGTAATTAATGAAAATTTGCACATTTGAATTTTATGTATAGCTATCTAGAAAAAATTTTCAATTTCCTACTTTCTTCAGCAAAGTGTTCCTTATGTTTTATTCTAATGATGACGTCAAAGTTGCGCTGAAGTTGAGCTTTTAAGTTGATTTTTCTAAACATTTTGTCATAATAGTGAGAAACTTTCGGCTTTCCAAAAAACTGATGCATGAGAAATTTTTAGAAATATAGCATTCTACCATTCAAATTAAAGACAATTTTCTTCTGGGAATAATGGTATATGAATTGAAATCATACAGCCAACCATAAGCTAGATATTTCTAACCGCGACTTTTCAAAGCATCATTTTTTGACAATTTTGGACTCAACTTTGACACAAAAGTGCCACCCTAAAGCCACATCGGATCTTATTGAAATTTTGCAGAATGTGTTTCTACTGGCAAAGGTACAATATGGCAAAAGTGCAAATGAATATTTCAATTTTTTCATTTTTAGGGGGCAGACGATGCACCCTAACCTGTATATACATGTTGGCTGATATCATTAATGAATACTATAAACAAGATTGGTCCCAGTACAGACCCTTGGGGAACACCAACATTAACATATAGTTTTTCAGAAATTTCTCCATGACATTTAACAACTTGACTTCGACTTGATAAATAATCTTTAAACCAGCTTAACTCATTACTTTTAACACCGTAGAATTGCATCTTTTTTAACAATAAATCATGATCGATAGAGTCAAAACATTTCTTGATGTCAAAAGCACATATGCCCGTAAATGTATTAAAACAAATATTTTCTATCCAATCATCTATTACTCGATGGATTTTTAATGGAGGTGTTTACACACCGCCATTTATGTAGTTGGTGAGAGGGGGTAAGAGAGTGTAAGACTGTAAGATTTAGGCGGGAAATTTGAAATTGGAGAAGAAAATCTGAAATTACTCTTTGCATGTTTCAAATTATCTACTAATTGTTAAATTGCCCGAAACTAGAGGTACAGGGCTAATATTGCAGCTTACTTGTATTAACCTAAAATAATTCTAAATACTCCTTTCATCAGTTTTTTGTTTGGAGTTTTTTTTTTGGTCTTACAGTCCACCATTTTGAAAATAATGTGTATTGTGTTTAGTGTATGCAAATGAGCTGTCCACCATTTTGAAAATTATGTGTATTGTGTTTTGTTTATGCAAATGAGCTGACCTGGAACTATGTCATAGTGACATTAGGATGTGTATTGGTCAGTTTTCTGACCTGAAAATTGATGTCAACATAATACCAGGTCACAAGAGATGAGATTTCAATAGTTTTATAAATCTCCAACTATTTTAGTCAGATATATATATGGATGGGTAAATAGATAGATAGATAGATAGATAGATAGATAGATAGATAGATAGATAGATAGATAGATAGATAGATAGATAGATAGATAGATAGATTGATAGATAAGGGACTTTTTAAAAGGGTGTATTAGATAGATCTGATTGCATTAATTTGAAGGATAGATTATATAGATCAAATAGATAGATTACACAGATTAGTTATATTACGCAGTTTTATCAAAAGGGTTTGGTAAGCCAGAGTAATAGGTTGCAATTTGGTACTTCAAACCATTTGTGACAGGATCTGGGAGATGGGGGTAGGGTAGGCCGGTAGGGTTAGCTTAGTTGTAGCACTCTGAGTTGTCAATTGATGCAGTTGTAATTTTAACTTTAATCGTAACCATTACTGGTCATGTTCCGCATGGGGTTCAAGAAATTTCTGGTGAGCCTTCCCCATGATACAGCTCAGGGCAGCCGCAGAGCAGTGCCCATGGGCTGAGATTAAGGGAACATTGCCAAAGGTTCCCATGCCATCGGCATTCTCAAGTTTTGGTGACCGCCGTATGATAATGAGTGATGAGAAGACAGGGATGCCCAGGGTCTTTCAGTTGCCCCAGCATAGAATACTGGATACATCACGCTTCCGTTTAATGTCCCAAAGGCTCGGACTGAAGTGAGTTCCCGGGGTGAGATTTGAACCCACTCCCTCAGCGCCAGTGGTAGCCAGACAAGCGCTCTTAACCATTTGGTCAATTTGGCAGTCCACAAGTTAGGAAGATTGACATATGTGTAGAGCAGCATATTAGTGAGTAAGTCAAATTTGAATATTTTCAGTGGAATATCAAGATCAAAATCCCAAATGTGTTTCATTCAGATTAGATGTTAAATTGGTGTCCCTTTTGATAATTTTCAAATGGGGTAAATGTGCAACATGTAGAGAACTCGTGTTCTATCTGCCAGCTCATCGATCAATCACTGTGAGCAACTACTGCTCTTAAAGGGTAGCAGTCGTGTATATCTATCTATCTATTAGCTATCTATCTGTATGTCTATATATACAATTATACATAATGCTGGATGTCTAATCTATATATGCAAATAAATCTATATATCTGTAAATCTATCGGAGTGGTCATAGCAGTGCAGGATGAATGATCTGCTGGATTCATGGTATGCGAAATTAGTCAGTACACCACCTCCATTTTGAACCCCTGGGTTCTTGTTTTTTGATTCAGTAGGTAACTTGTTTGGATGTATGATAATAATATTATTAAGTACTTGTATAGCAAAAATTCCAGTTAACTGCTCATTGGCATTTTTCAAATAGGATATGACTTCACAAATTGCTAATTAGTCAAAGAGAATAACATGGCATATGGATAGGGGATAGGGATATGACGAACACCTGCAATTCTGTAAGCCCTGTTATTCGTCGGCTGTAATATTTATACTGTCATCAATGTATTTTTTTTTACAGAGGACTTTCCGAATCTGAGTGAATATGTTGAAAGAGTGAAGGCGGCATGCTGGGAGAACTGGGATGACTGTATTACTCACAATGGTACAAAAAAAGCAAGGGCTTTGGCATGGCCGCCAGCAGAAAATCATAATCATACGGCCACCAACGAAGTGAGGCCCAGAGGGTCGAAGCCCTGACGGCCGAAGCCCTGACGGCAGATTAGCGGTCCAAACGTTTCAAAATTAAATTTCAATCTGGTCGTTTGATGTCACCAGCTTAAAAATATTTGTACGTCAGTCACGGTTAATCAGTTGATTTCGTTGCATCCATCATGTCTAATAGTATAGGTGACAAAACTAAAAGACAAACTAATTAAATGACGTAAGGTACTTCATAAAATAAGAAGATTAGGAGACCAACAGAAAACTGTCAATGACGTGGCAAAGCCAGTTTGCAAACTGAAAAGAAGAAAATTAATTTTTCCAGTGGACCGCCAATCTGCAAAGAGCTCTAATTAGACTTATCTACAAGAGACCGAAGATGGATCCATTTTTGGCAACAATTCCAATGAATATGCACTATATAATAGCTACCTTTTCCTTCTCGGGCCTATAATAGCTACACCACTGTATGACCTACAAAGTTATGTCCTACATTGTGTCCAGTAATGTCTATTTTCAGCCTTTACTTGATTTTACATTGAGTCACGGATGAGCTGGCCTGGCAGGCAATTCTCAGCTTTTTTCACTTTACTGATACACAAACTAGCAAGTAGAAGAAAACATGGCTTCCATGCTGTATGATAACATCCCCTACATTGTAGGAGGGACAGTTGGAGTTTTGACCCTGGCTTTTCTACTCAAGAAGATCTTAAGCAGGTGTGGTGTTGTTTCAGTATCTCATTGGCATTTTACAGACAAAAGAGGATCACTCTAAAAAATAGCCTCCAAAAAAACCCATTTGGTTATTGAGCTTTTCCCGTATATAAATTCTGTTATTGATATAGGTCGAGCAAATGATTGGGATTAATTTAACTGAGATGCATTTTTGTGAAAACAGTCTCCATCATCTCTCTTTTCTGTAATCATAACAACTGTTATAAATGTATTATTGTGACTTCCTATTTTGAAATCACAATCATATGTGCATTGTTGGAATATTTATTATAATAAACATGCACTATCTTCCAGTTAAATGTCACCCTGACAATGTCAATGACACTTAAAGATATGTGAAGAATATTTTTTCACAGAACTACCAAATATGCTTTATCTAAAATAAACATGCAGTGAATTCTATATACATATCATAACATGGTCCCTGCAAAAATAGACCCCTTTTTAAGAGCAACTTGCCTTATGTGACCCCCTTCCTCCTGCACTAAGTAGTATTTCAGCACCCTGAAGAGAGACCGCACCCCCATGAGAGACCACTTCATGACCACAGAAGGGGCGGTCTTGTAATACAGGGACTACTGTATATACAATTATTATACATATAAGGAGCGGTTATTTAGAAATTCTTGTAAGACTTGATAAATAGTTTTTTTAGCATTTCTCCCTGTGCTCATTGTGCAGGTGGTGAGAAAGAGGTTATATATATAAAGATGACACAGCTATGGGTGCATGAAATTTACATAGAGGTTTTCAAAACATCAGTGGCTTTAATATATACTGTACGACGAACAAAGGCTGGCAATTTCTTAAGAATAAAAAATATGTTGGTAAATATGGGTTAACATATGTAAGAATTATAGTCATAGACTGCATATAATATTATTACCAACCGAAGTTTACCAGTAAAATATACTGACTTGTGTCATTAATAATTTTACAGGTAAACAGTACTAGGAAGAATAGAAAACTGTAAGCGAATGGCTCTAACACCAGGCTCTAACACTGGATATCCTGAAAGCAACTGCCACTGGGCATTAAAGCAAACTGAAAACAAAAGGGTGGTCTGGATCCTTGATATTATTTTCCACTGGGGATGTCGTTCCCTTCTTATATATGTATATAGGCCTACAAATATATGTGGGTAGTCTAAATTGCCTAGATTCTTCTTACCATGATGGATTTCAGCCGATTTTCGATTCCTGCTGATAAAAAGAATTGGGACTAGAAGGGCAGTGAGTGGTCCCTGTATTATATGACCTCCCCTACTGCAGTCATGAAGTGGTCTCTCAAAGAGGTGCATATACTTGTTTTTGGATGCAAGACACTCTAGAAGTACTTTATTTGGTGCAGGAGGAAGGCAGGCACATCACACAAGTTATTAATTCAAGCAGATTTTCATGCCGTCAGTCTATAAATGTATCGATGTGGACAGTTCAGCACGTTTGCTGAAGAGACTGAAGTTTTTAATCAGTCTAATATTGCTCAGTGACAGCAATGGAGAGGGTTACTTGCACTACTACAGCAAGAGAGATACAGCAACAGAGATACAACTCCAAATCAGCTGCAACTCCACTGAATTATTTTCCATTTCAGACCCAAGGTGTACAATGACCCCCGTGACCTTGTCATCCTCTGCATTCTTCCGAGAGGTCCTTCAGCTCCAAGTTTTTCCCCGTTCCCTATCAAGTTGGAGACTTACATGAGGGCGGCCAAGATCCCACATAAAGTAAGTACGACATCCTATTGCATTTAAAGCATATGTATTCTGTCAAATTGGAAAAATGAAAGACTGTCAAGTGATGAATAATTGTGGCATCTCATATCTCAAACTAAGGCTTGATTTATTTGAATTTAACTTCTCAAATCTACCGTCCCAACAGATTTTCAAAGGGAAACAATTGAGCAGCTTAGCACAATTTTTATGTAATAGACGCAATAAAAAATTCAAAAAATTCAGATAACAGCTGTTTCTTTTTTCATTCTTCTGAACGACCCTAGAAAAAGTGCCTTGAGAAGATCTGTGACGATAAAAATCAATTATGTCTGGCCTTAAATTTATAAAAATGAAAAAATGCTCTGGCAAATCTCTCAAACACTCCAAAAAATTATCCCATGAATATTTCAAAACATCATAAGCATATAATCTGAAGACAATGACTCTTCAAGCTCATCATATGATACATAAGTTTGCCACTATTGCAGAAGTAAAGTTTTTAGCCTCTGTAATAGTCTGTCTGTATGAAGCTTGTTATTAATATTTTTCCAGGTTGTGTTTGACAGAGGCATGTCTCCTAAAAACAAGACACCTTGGATAATGTTAAATGGAGAGGCGATCTCCGACTCCCAACTGTGCATCGAGTTCTTGAACAAGAAATTTGACGTTGATCTGGACAAGTCTCTAAATGCCAAAGAAAAGGCAATATCCAGGGCCTTCCGCAAAATGATAGAAGAAAGCCTTTATTGGTACGTTATACTACGCAATACATATGTTTTTTACCATATATATATAATTTTAGCTAATCAAATTTGATAACTGTATATTAATTAAAATGGTGCTTGAATTTCTCAAGATAGGATCGTGTTGCCTAGAGCAGATATGATTTACATACATGTACCCTATGCATGTAGGCTATAAGACATTAAATCTAAGTTGTTTGTACACCAATGAATGAATATATTTTATTGACTTAAGACTTAAATCGATGTATGTATTGAATAATATGACTCTTTTCTCCACTAATTTTTCTTTATTAGGAGCTCTGGTCTCGAGCGCTGGACCTTCAGTGACAGGCAATACCTCATTGACGCTTTCAAGCCTATGGCTCCAATTTCATTTCTGACACCACTTTTGGTCAACCATGTCAGTAAATTAATTAAGAAAGCAGCTTATGGGCAAGGAATGGGACGTCACTCTCCAGAAGAAGTGCGGGAATTTGGTCTTGGCGACTTGAAGGCAGTCTCTGACTTTCTGGGTAAATTAAACTTTTTTTGAGCGAAAGTACAGGGCTATACGAGCACCTATAACTTGATGATTATTCTATTTTTATCATTTTGGTCTCGTCCCAATGTGAATTGGCAGTTCACATAAGTTCAAGAATCCAAAAAATTTGTCAGTCGACTAATTCAGTTCGTCAATTGACTAATTTAGTTGGTCATTTCGCAATTGTTTGACTTATTTTAAAACTAAGTAAAAATTACTAATCAGGTTAGTCATTTGACTAATGTGACTAAGAATTTCAGGCATCATCAAACTTAATTTGTAATTTTGACAAAGTCAATTAGCAAGAAAAAATCTTCAGTGTGATGCCGAATTCATATATCTATAGTATGTATAAGTGTAAAGGCATCGAACACCCTGTGGGAATTTATCATATCGGAAGAAAATACAAGAAACTCACTCACTTGAAAATTGCTTTAAAAAAAAAGAACGCTTTTCACTTACCTGCTTTTCACCCTGGAATGTGGATATCTTTTGCACAACTGACATTGAATTTCTTCTTCTGTTTCTCAGGTACGAAACCTTTCCTTATGGGAGACACCTTGACTGGAGTCGATTGTGCTGTTTTCGGATTCCTGTGTCAAGCAAAATTCCACTCCCCAGGCTTAGTCTACGAAAAGGCTGTCACCAGTAAGTTTATTTGTTTCACTCTTGGTTATAGATATGGAATTTGTCTGCATATTGATGACTTTTTGGGGAAATGTAACTTCTGTGAAAAAACCCTCTTGGTATTTCAGAACACTAATGTTGTCAAAATTTTTAAAGAATGTAGTAAATCTTTCACGTTGCTATTTGGAAAAAAATCAGTTTTAGAGACTCCAATGTTATCAGTATTGCCACGTCCTCCCTTTTGGAAAATCCTGGATCTGGCTCTGCAACCTAGCTGACATTGATCAGGTTCATTGCATTGAACCACACTCAAATTAAGTTTTATCATAACTCTGTAATCATTGGCATTGTTTCTTTTTACAGAGGACTTTCAGAATCTGAGTGAATATGTTGAACGAGTGAAAGCGACATGCTGGGAGAACTGGGATGACTGCATCACTCACAACCACACAAGAAAAGCAACGGCATAAGGCATTCATAGCCAAAACAATTAGACAAACTATTGTACATAGCCTGGTAGATGCTATAACAACAATAAATTTCTCAACTTATGTTTGTTTTCCTTGTGCATTCTTGACTGACAATGACATTTGAATTA
The DNA here is from genome assembly GCA_026936325.1 of Platynereis dumerilii. Lineage (NCBI taxonomy): Eukaryota > Metazoa > Annelida > Polychaeta > Phyllodocida > Nereididae > Platynereis > Platynereis dumerilii. Next base: position 38,176,696 of record JAPTHN010000005.1, read on the forward strand.
TTTTTCAATTTCCAAGTTGCCACCCAATTTGCCTCACAATAATTTAATTTATTTAGTATGACAGAACTGATAACGCGTTATTGATATAATAATTGCTCCATAACATTAGGGTTTTCTACAACATCTACTATCATACTGTAGAACAGCATAAAGTTGGCTTACCATGGGAAAGTTGGCCACCGAACTTACCACAGAATGGCAGATATATGCCAAATTTCCTCACTGACACAGGCTTCTTTGGGAATTTGTCCACCTGTCCAAATCTTACAAAAGTTTGATAATAAACTAAAGAGGGTTCCAAATTGTGCAAAAGTTTGATAAAAAACAAGAGAGGGATCCAAATATTGCAAAGGTTTGATAATAAACTATAGAAGGGTCCAAATCTTGTAAAAGTTTTATAATGAACTAGAGAGGTGCCAAATCTTGCAAAAGTTTGATAATAAACTAGAGAGGGGTCCAAATCTTGCAAAAGTTTGATAATAAACTAGAGAGGTGCCAAATCTTGCAAGAGTTTGATAATAAACTAGAGAGGTGCCAAATCTTGCAAAAGTTCAATAACAAACTAGAGAGGGGTCCAAATCTTGCAATAGTTTGATAATAAACTAGAGAGGTGCCAAATCTTGCAAAAGTTTGATAATAAACTAGAGAGGGGTCCAAATCTTGCAAAAGTTCAATAATAAACTAGAGAGGGGTCCAAATCTTGCAAAAGTTCAATAATAAACTAGAGAGGGGTCCAAATCTTGCAAAAGTTCAATAATAAACTAGAGAGGGGTCCAAATCTTGCAAAAGTTTGATAATAAACTAATAAACTAGAGAGGGGTCCAAATCTTGTAAAAGTTTTCTAATAAACTAGAGAGGTGCCAAATCTTGCAAAAGTTCAATAACAAACTAGAGAAGGGTCCAAATCTTGCAATAGTTTGAAAATAAACTAGAGAGGGGTCCAAATCTTGCAAAAGTTCAATAATAAACTAGAGAGGGGTCCAAATCTTGCAAAAGTTTGATAATAAACTAATAAACAAGAGAAGGGTCCAAATCTTGTAAAAGTTTGATAATAACCTAGAGAGGGGTCCAAATCTTGCAAAAGTTCAATAATAAACTAGAGAGGGGTCCAAATCTTGCAAAAGTTCAATAGTAAACTAGAGAGGGGTCCAAATCTTGCAAAAGTTCAATAATAAACTAGAGAGGGGTCCAAATCTTGCAAAAGTTTGATAATAAACTAATAAACAAGAGAAGGGTCCAAATCTTGTAAAAGTTCAATAATAAACTAGAGAGGGGTCCAAATCTTGCAAAAGTTCAATAGTAAACTAGATAGGGATCCAAATCTTCTAATATTCATAATAATATAGAGAGGCTTCCAAATGTTGCAAGAGTTTGATAATATTAGAGAGATTTTGCTACACGTTTCCGTGTGACGTGTACGTGGGAGTTGCCATGACAACAATGTAATTAGATAGCACTTGTACACGTATACGTCACACGTGAACGTGTAGCAAAACCTCTCTAATAAACTAGACAGGGGTCCAAATCTTGCAATAGTTTCAGAATTTATGACTAGGGTCCAACATGTTGAAGAATGAAGAGGGTATGAAATTTTAACAAAACAAAACGCGTAATGAAACATGCATACACACTCAGTATATGCCTCAAGTCTGCGTATATGTATGTCTTGCCTCGTCAGCTTCATATGTCAGGGGTAGGGGGACTAAAAATCATCAGCCGATTGCCATGCTTTGGCAGATGTAGTAGCAAATTTTTAAAACAAATTTATGATGCAAGCATTGTCTCAATATAACTGATGTGAAAGAAAACTATCGCTACCTGAAAAACCAAAAAAGATGAAAAGGTGTTCATCTTGAACATCGTTGAATAAATATTTTTTAAAGCTTAATGGCCATTTTACATTTCCTCTATTATTATGAATTCACTACCCAATCCCCCCAACAAAACAGCTATTCACACCACTGGATGACCTGCAAAGTTTGTCCTATTTTGTAAATTTTTTGGGTTTCCTTGAAACAGACATGGGTGAACTGGACAAGCAAACATGGCTTCCATGCTGTATGATTACATCCCCTACATTGTAGGAGGGACAGTTGGAGTTTTGACCCTGGTTTTGACACTCAAGAAGATATTAAGCAGGTAATGTGCTGTTCCAATATTCTATTATTTATATGGGCCTATATTTAGTGAATAAATTAATGCAAGAATGTATAATATAGATGAATTGGTTGCAAAAGAACAACAAAAATAGGCCTAAAGTTATATATCTCCACATAATTTATTATAACTGAAATTATAACATCATATGAACCACAATACTATGATATAATTTGCAATGTTGGAGTATTTATTATAATCCAAACATAAAAGTGTTATCTCTCTTGGTCAAGCATAGCTCTGTCCCTGTTCTCATCACACTTATCAAACGTTGCTTGTGCCACATCAGTGACATTTACTTCGTTTTGCAATAGTACCTGATAGTACCTGCACTTAAAAAAAATTCTTAACTTCTTTAAAAGAGCATTAAATACCTGCTTGCAACTGGTTTTCTAGTGTACATCAATTACATAGTATGTCATTCCATACTTAAGGTTTACATTTTCCATTTTCTGGCAATATAACACTTAAAGATATTCAAACTTTCACAGAATGTGCAAATTAACACCCATCCAGTCACACAACATACTTTTAAATGAGATAACTACACGTTACGCTGTTTTCTTGTATATATATAAATTCTCTGCATTAAAATACCTCTTAAAAAAGACAATAGTTTCTGCCCTATCAGCATGCCTCGGCGGTCCAACGTCGGCCCAGCGTCAGTCCCATGTCAGCAGCGACGGACCAGCTTCGGGCCGACGTTGGACCGCCGAGGCATGCTGATGGGGTGAATTCACTTGACTGGATGTTTTTCACTTCTACTGAGAATTTCTTTTGATGTACCACTTGCAGAGAAACCACTTTCTGAATGCAAAAGGCAGTTTTATAATTCAGGAACCACTGTATATATAAAGGGAACAGTGATTTTTTAGAGATATTTTTGTAAGCCCTTCTCTTTACATTTTGCATAAGGCATGAAAAGATATAAATAAAAAAGGACATTGTCATCAAAATATCAGTGGGTACCTTCCAACTACAAAAAGATAATGTAACAGCCCTATAGTTTTAAACAATAATTCAAAGTTTTTGCTGGTTGTCTTTGACTAAGTTTGTTGTCGCCTTTCCTTTAAGTCTTTCCTTGTGCATCATTTCAACAGGATTATCTATATTATACGAATATTTTTTTAAGAAATAATATCATCACCAGTGCTATCTTTCACAAGAAAATTATACAAAAAAATAGCTTTATCCAAATAAGTTCTAACAAAATTAAATTGTAATCCATTTCAGACCCAAGGTTCACAATGATCCCCGTGACCTTGTCATCCTCTGCATTATTCCAAGGGGGCCTTCCGCTCCAAGTTTCTCTCCGTTCGTCATCAAGTTGGAGACTTATTTGAGGGCAGCCAAGATCCCACACAAAGTAAGCAGTTCAATATATTCATTAGATAGGTTGTTATATGTTTAAACATCGTTTAATTGAAGGCAGATTTTGTCAAAATGGAAACACAATAACCCAGCTGATTGATGTAAGATACAGATACAGATACAGATACAGATAATTTATTGGTCACATATCGTTATATATATACAACAGTGAAATTTTGGTACAAGGTTAAGGTACATTACATTGAAGCATATGGCAAGTAAACAGATACAGGAAGGAAAGTGTCTTTAAAACGCTGTGTCCTGATAGAGGGCATTCAATATCTGCGCCCACTAAGTAAATGCTCAAAGAGTTCATAAAGTGGGTGTGTAGAGAATGATCTTATTAGCCAGGCTAACACACAATTTGTATAATGAGATTCATTATTGTCAATCACATAAATCCGTTTCAATAAACGTTCACAAACTACTACATTGCGATTTTCATTGAACCTCCATAGAAAGCTTGCAAAATATATATTTTTCCAGGTGGCGTTTGACAGAGGCATGTTGTCTCCTAAACAAAAGACGCCCTACATAATGTTGAATGGGGAGGTGATCTCAGACTCACAACTGTGCATCGAGTTCTTGAATAAGAGATTCAACGTTGATCTGGACAAGTCTCTCAGTAATGAAGACCAAGCGATATCAAGGGCCTTTCGCAAGATGATGGAAGAAAGCTTTTCTTGGTACATACAACATCTGTATGGTTTTCTGCATTTGAATGTTGTAAATTACTTTATAATTCTGATTAAAATTAACAAAGTAGAAGCATTGGCCAAATATCATTCCTATGGCTAACTTCGGAATAACAGAAATATCCAGTTTCATGAAATATTTATTAGATCCTCCTAAGACTGGGTGTATTCCTCACAACCTTGTGTATATAACATTACATGACTTTGTACATATATTTCTACAGTTCTACTATTCGGCGGCAATTAGATGAATTTCAGGAGAGGGATTTTTTCTTGACTTGAAATTATTTATTTTGTGGTAACGGCAACATTTATTATGTATTTTGAGGGTGCGACGTTTCCCAAAATTCATTCCAAAATCAAATTGCTCCCTGTTAGGAAATATCCCCACCAGAAGATATATGTATTTCAGACTTGCCACTGGCTAGAAAGAATTTAATTATTTCACCAAGAATGTGAATGTCATTCATTAAAAAAACACCAAGCCTCGGGATGCCTGTGAAATGTGTTCTTTGTGAGGCATGATGCATTTATATGTAACTGATGATGTGTATTCATCATACTTTTAAAGCACAGAAGGCAAAGCACAAGACCAGTACAAACCTTTTGTTTTGAAATATATGATGGGTGGTTCTCCTTTTTGTCTTTTGTTTATAGGTGTTATGGTCTGGAGCGCTGGAGGTTTACTGATAAGCAGTACCTAATTGACGCTTTCAAACCTTTCGTACCAATTTCATTTCTTACGCCATTCGTGATGCCATTCGTTATCAGCCTTTACCGTAAACGGAAAGAGAAGTCAGCTTATGGGCAAGGATTGGGCCGCCACTCTGCTGAGGAAGCTCGGGAATTTGGTCTTGGCGACTTGAAGGCAATCTCTGACTACCTAGGTAAATAAAATAATAACTATATTTCACAATATATGTTGACCACAGAAATACACTAACCAAACTAAGACATAGACACTGTGAGACTGACAGAACAACCTTAATCCAAAGACCAAGGCCAAAATGAAGTCTTGTGTTGATTTGCCACAAGTAAATTCATCTGGACAGGAAATAGATCAGTTTGCATGGGAAGCAGCCAATCGGAGAAGTTCTTCGCAAATGTTACATTTGTCTAACAATGTTAGAACTTCTCTGATTGGTCAAGTTCAAAAGTGACCTATTTACTGTCCTGATGAAGTAAGTAGGCACTGTTAGCGTATGATACTTTTGTTTAGTATAGTGAAATTTCAATTTTTACTAGATTGTAAACCAAACATCTGCAGTTAACTAGATTGAGGACTTTGACTTGTCCTGTGCTTAATCCGTTATTATGAGTAGTATAAATCAGTAGAAGAATCATTGCAGGTCTAAGAAAAATAAGGTTTTGGGTGAAAACGAATGGGAGATCAAATTAACTGGAGACGGTGATAATTTGGTTTCCCAGATACGTTTCTTACAGAATGCATTGAGACCTTTTTTAAAGTTGTGACTTGCAGATATCACATCATTTCATCATTTGCATAATTTTGATTTCAATGATTTCAGGCAAAAAACCGTTTTTTATGGGAGAGAATCTCACGGAAGTTGATTGTTCTCTTTTCGGATTCTTGTGCCAAGCCAAGTTCCAATCTCCGGGCTTAGTCTACGAAAAAACTGTCACAGGTAAGTTAAGATTATCACTATTTGTGATTAGGCCTATGTCACCACTCACCAGGGGGCAACACCAAAAATTTAATCTATATTTACGGTGCTTCAGAAAAGGACTACAGAGGCAGAGGATGAACAAAAGCTTTCGAATATGACATCATGACAAAGATGGTCATGCAGAGCCAGAAATGTCAAATAAATTCAAATTCAAACGCATATGAAGAAATGAAAGTATGTATTGTCTTAACATTTACACTGTCATCCTTTCTCTTCACAGAGGACTTTCCAAATCTGAGTGAATATGTCGAAAGAGTGAAAGCGGCATGCTGGGAGAACTGGGATGACTGCATAACTCACAATGGTACAAGAAAAGCAACGGCATAAGATATTCATAGCCAACATTATTAGTGAAACAGCAGCATAATCATTGAGAGTTCAACGAGATTTTATAAGGGCAATAAAGCACTGAAGTACAAGAAATATGTGTTTGGCTTTCTTTCCAAATTATTCACTGACTGTTACAGTGGAATTTTTTTTCTGCATGTGCACTGAGATTAACTCAGCTGGAGTCCAAAATGTCTAGATTATAACTGGATACCTGATTAATTGCTGGCTCTACTCAGGTCATGTAGACCAATGACAGGGTTGGGCACGAGTACATGCAAAACGAGTACGAGTACTTGCCACATCTACGAGTACGAGTACGAGTACGAGTACGAGTACAGCTTTTTCTGAATGTACTCGAGTATGAGTATGAGTACTTTCAAATGTACAGGGTGGTCAAGAAAAAACTATACTCTCTTTCTTTTGCATAGTTTTATTAATTTGTCTGTTATTACTATCCAATCTTTTGCATTGCGACATATTATCTGTGGTTTGTTCTCCTGGGACATGATGTGTAATCTGGAGCTATGATTTTGCAGAAAAAAGAAAAAGGCCATTTGCACATAGCCTCGAATGCAAGGCATTACCATCAATTCAAATATTTTAACTTTGCTTTCCTATTCTTACAGTAACTTAGAGTTCTTCAGAGGAGTGTGGTCCCAGCTTTTAAGCTCTCTTCGAGTGAAACTCAGTCCAGTGGGGAGATTAAAGGAGAAACTCAGTCCAGTGGGGAGATTAAAGGAGAAGAAGGTCGATAGAAATTGCAAGCTACCATAGTTTGTCAAAATGCGTCTACTGTCGTAACACCTTATTGAAATTAAAATCAAGAGTAGAAACATAATACTGAGATTCCTATCTGAACATCATGCAAGAATGACGCTGATTAGATAAGAACTCACTGAGTTGTGCCTCATGGGCTAAAGACTGTAAAGTTTTTGCTTGACCACCCTGTACAAGAGTACGAGTACGAGTATATCTTATGCAGTTTCGAACCTTATTTGTGCAATATAATATTTTTTTAAATAAAAGCATCATTATAAGATAAAATAATTGAGCACCAATGAAGGATACCAGTGAAGGTTACTACATATGCTTTTATTGCTAATCAAAAGTGAACTATTCTAATTTAAAATGGCCTTTGAAGCTACTTGCAGCGCTGCCAATTGCTGTCCAGGGTTCGAATTCAGCTTTAGCGGGGTCTACTGGCCAAGTCGGCATAACATCTGTGACTCTGGCTTATTATTCTGTAACCATGATGGACATAAGTTTCATCTGTATAATCAACCTTTCAGGACGAGTACATAAAGGATGTGAAGCCCCCCCCCCCATTGTAAATTAAGTGGCCTTCTTTTGCTTAATATTTTGACTGAATATTGATTTTAAAGCACACATTAATTGATACCAATTTTTTAACTTGTGCCACTTATCCCATATCCTCATCAAGTGCAGAACTATAAATACTCCAAATCTATCTTACAATTAAGCGCAGTTCTTGCTCCGTTCTGGCTCCAGCACAACACATGTTCAAATTTCCAGACCGATATACAGCAGACCAGTACAACTAATTGAATTGAATTTGGATTCTGACAATGTACAACTTAGATGCCTCCAAGTTGTATGAAAATGCTCCCTACATTGCTGCTGGAGTTGTGGGGGTGGCCTCCGCTGCTTATTTGCTCAACAAGATTATGAACAGGTAATTTTCTTTCATTCACTTCCTTTCTATATAGTTTGAAATGTTTCAATGAAATGGATAACAGCTGGGTGGCTGAGTGGTTACTGTATAACAGGGTAAGTTGACAATCCGGGGTAAAGTTTGCAAGCTATTTTGACACACTTAATGGCGGAAATCCTAGCTGGTTGTCTTTTGGATGAGACGTTAAATTGGCAGCCCTTGTATCAGTGTCTATGCTGGCATTGCTGGGCAAGTAGAAGAATGCAGTGCATTTTTAAGGGAAATGTCGGAGATGTTTCATTGCCACTGGCCCAATGAAAAAAAAGGCGTGACTATGCACCTAAAGAGTTCACCTTCTTGTTATAAACTAATGGCTATATATAGTTAAATAAATATATAAGCTGTAGGCTATATGGTCATATTGAACCATTTAGAAATGTAAATGGGCAATTCCGTAAAGTCTGATTCACAGATTGAACACTTTAGCAGCTTGTGTAGCCCTACCATTGCACCTCAGCTATTTCATTGTTAAACAGGGATGAGGGCAGGTAATAGGGGTATCAGACAAGCCATCAACCAAAGCTCCAAGTGCAACAGGAGCTAAGCTACAAAGCAAATATCATGGTGTCGGAAGTACATCACACGGTGTACGTCCGACACCATGATATTTTGCCATAGCTCGACTCCTGTTACACTTGTAGCTTTGGTTGATTGCTTTTCTGATACCCTTATTACCTGCCCTCATGCCTGGATAACAACAAAATAGCTAAGCTATAATGGTAGGGCTAAACAAGCTGCTAAAATGTCAAATCTGTGAATAAGACTTTACGGAATTGCCCAAATCTAAACACAAAACACTTTGTTTGCTATACACAAAGTTCCATCTATATCAGAACTGTGTTTTGTTGATAACTGTAATGGCCAGCAAATGAGTTCCACAATAATATGGGAGTGCTTGACTTTTGCGAACAATTTGGGACAGTCAAGAGCAGAAATGCAAATACAGATAATCACAAGTGATAAATGTAAATAAATGATCCAGCAGATTCAGTGGTTTGTTACGCCAGTTTTTTTTTTCAAAGATGGCAATTTTTAAAAATCAATAATTGATTAGTAGGGAAAAGCGGGGCACAGTGAGGCACTTTTTATTTTTAAGTGTTTCAAAAGTTAGCAGTATACAGTCAGATTAGTTCAGGCCCACATTATGGATAAGAAGTTGGGTATAATTTGTCTAGTAGTTTCAGATGCAATGCAAAAGATGCTTATAAATCTGATTTCGTGCCCTGCAAATGATTACCGGAATGAAGTGACCGTGAAGTCTCAAAAAGAATTCTGATGCACCGTATTCAAAAATGCTTTATTTCCAGCTGATTTGAAAACAAATGCATGACATACTGAAAACAAATACATAACATACAAAAACAAATAACATACTGAGACAAATACTGAAAACAAATAAATAACTTACTGAAAACAAATACATAACATATTGAAAACAAAATACATTGAAAACAAATACATAACATACCGAAAAGAAATACATAACATACTGACAACAAATACATAATGCAACGAACTGAAAACAAATGCATAACATGTTGAAAACAAATACACAACATACTGACAACAACATAATCAACTATTACCATTGGCGACATCTGGATTTGACATGACAATTGAATTTGACACTTGTCAAACTCGCTTGACAAGTGCTTCAATTACGACAGCAAGTTGTTTACAATTTCGTGAAAACCACAGCAGATTTTCCACCCGATGGGGCTGGTGTCAAATGCTACTTTAGAGCCTCCTGAAGTGTCGAAATCAACTTTCGTGTGTCGAAATCAATAGTTGCCGCTGGTATCACTTTCTACTTCGTTTCAGACCAAAAGTCTACAATGACCCACCTGACACCGTCATCCTCTGCTCCTTTCCACGAGGTCCAGCTGCTCCAGATTACTCCATGTTCCCGATCAAACTTGAAACTTATTTGAGACTTGCCAAGATACCACATAAAGTATGTAGATGGTTGATTCTCTCTGTGTCTGTAGCAGTGCATATGAAGTTGTGAATTGACTGTATAATTTGTACAGTTTTTAAAAAAGGCACCCTCATTTTTCCACGAGTTTGCGGGTTTGAAAATGAAATCATGAATTTTACATACACTTATTTTCAAATAGGTTGTGGATGACAGAGGCATGTCCCCTAAAAACAAGAAGCCCTACATTATACTGAATGGTGAGACAATCTCAGACTCGCAACTGTGCATTGAATTCTTGAACAAGAAATTCAACATTGACCTGGACAAGTCTTTGAGCCCAGAGGAACGTGCGATATCCAGGGCATTTCGCAAAATGATGGAGGAAGGGTTTTATTGGTAAATATTATATTTTTATTATTCTTACCAGCAGGGATATTACTCTGAATAAACTGGGCCTGTTTTGACCCAGTGCAGCATGCGCAGTAGTTCAAAAATGAAGGTAGCTTCTAAGTTTACATGCAACAATTGCGGGCTAAATTATCTTTTAAACTACCTCATGTTGCAAAAGTCATATAAAAGAACTGTGTTCAGATGCCAGAATTAGGTGGCGCATGAACAACAAGAGCAGGTATACTGTCTCCATATCCCCCATGCCCTACACATCCAACTGTACCAATTTTAGTTATGCCAAATATTTCCACCAGGGGCACAATTGTACATACATGTATGCATGTGGAGACACCTGTGGGTGGACTTCGCTTTTCAAAAGAAATATGGCTGGAGGCCAAAAGCACAGCAACCCAGCTGAAAAATGTATTTGGGATGTGGAAATGCTTATAATATTTATCAATTTATGGTAACATTTGACAAGTTTAGGGGGTCTTTGAACGTTGGGAAAGGATGAGAATTGTGTATGGTGTGGTGTTTGAGATATTTGATGGATGCCGTAAGATGGATACTAAAAGTAGATGTCCCCGTAGCATAACATGGGGTGCCATTTTTGTCCAGTCAGTGAAGGTTTTGGATACCGAAAAGTCAATATTTTTTCAATTTATGTATATGCAGGAAGCGCTGACAGCCAAGAGAAATTATTCTACCTACACACAAGAGGGATGTAAATCATATAATTTCTGCATGCGATAGTTAATTTCATTGAATAGAATCAATAAGACAGTGGCAGGGGCATAGATCCTGGGGGGCTGGGGGAATGCATCCCTCTCTAGGATGAACCTAGGGAGGATGAATCATATGGTTATCCCCCCTAGAATTTGTATGTAACTACTTGGTGTTGACAATTATTAGTTTTTTCCATGATAAAAGTTGGAGGTTGTGTGAAAAAAAAAACAAGCTGCAGACCTGTGACCTGTGTCTCAGAACATATATCTCAGATAATCTAAAATATATTGGTTTCTGGGCTCTTTAGTGGCTCTCAAAACCCGCCCCGTCCAACTTTCAGCCTGTTGGGCCTCGCGCGAAGTTTGTGTTTGTCGAAATCATCCCCCCCCCCAACAAAAATGAAAAATCTACCCCTCTGGACAGTGGTTAGCACTGCCCGCAAACATTACAATCGAGTCAATTATTATTTTTTGTTTTGAATCTACTGTGCGTAATAATTTATTAAATTTTTCAGGAATTATTCACTGGAACGCTATGCTTACGGTGATGAAGATTTCCTGAAAGCAATGATGAGAAGGTTCCTCCCAGTGCCCATACCCTCAACGATGTTATTAAGGCTATACCGTAAAACAGTAAAGAATTATGCATACTGCCAAGGAATGGGACGCCACTCCAAGGAAGAGGTCCAACGAATTGGTTATGGAGATCTCAAGGCTCTTGCTGACTTCTTAGGTGAGTCATGGTAATGGACTATAATATATTGTATATAAGTTAAGTCAATAAAAAAATACTTTGTCGTTATAAAGTAAGTAGGCCTAAGTAAGTTTATTGACCATATTTACATTATTAAATACAATGCTATTTACAATTTCCATCACCAAAACGCGATATACATGGCCGGCTGATGGCAATGCAGGCGTATTTGCCTTTATCAAGGTATCAGTGACCGCCATATCAATCAAACATTAAATATATACCAAGGGAAGCATTATCCAAATTGTTTCATCACAGTACGGAATGAATCAATTTACACAGTAGCCATAAAATACATATAAATACAAATTGAATGTCAAAGGTGCTGCGGCCACTGCTGCCTCTGGTTGCCCCGCATTTAAGATTGTAAGGGAACATAAATATATATTTTGAACATTTCAACATTTCAACTGCATAGGTAACGAGGTATTGTAATTATAATCTACCACTATCATTTCATTTGTTTCAGGCAAAAAATCTTACTGCATGGGAGACCAAATGACTGAAATTGACTGCAGTATTTTTGGGTTTTTGTGCCAGTGCAAATTCCATACACCGGGATCTATCTATGAGCAAGCAGTGACTAGTAAGTTTACATCTGATGCATTGTTTGTTTTCATTGAGGAAAATAAATCTTACAGCCAGGAAATTTGATACGCAAAAAGAGTGGACTGTTGCACTGTGAAAATGGCACTTTGTGACTCATGACAGCTCATGAAATGTCATCTTCTCTACATTCAACATTGGAAACATAGACACTGTTTTTTTATTAGTCATGCATGATCAAGTGAAAGCCATATGATTTGTCATAACTAATTTTAGAGAAAAAATCAGATGCATAATCCTTTCATTTGCTTGTCACCAACAAGCTGGATTCAGTCTTCTTTAATCAAATTAATTGAAAGGATGAGGTATGTGATCATGACAAATCATCAGCATGGTATGACACACGAAGTGCCATTTTCGCAGTGCAGCAGTTCACTCGTTTCGAATATCAAATTTCCAAGCTGTAATAGGTCTAGATATTTCTTTCACGATGATATTTTTGGGTTTTCACATGTATTTTTGTTGTGATCTGATGGACAAAAATGCATATAACCTATATATATATATGCTTCTTAAAATATATATATTTAAAGAGTTATTATTGCAAAGTACACCGAAGAATTATTTGTTCGTAAATGTCTTTTTATGAAAAAAAAGTACACTGTTTGTGGTGGGAATTACTACCACACAAAACCAGTTAGCCCGACTTTTGATTCCTTAAAATTATTTCAGATGAATAATAAGTGTTTTCCATTTGCAGAGGATTTTCCCAATTTAGACGCATATGTTGAAAGAGTGAAGAAAATGTGTTGGCCGGACTGGGATGACTGTATAACCCATAATGGAACAAAAAAGGCCCTCAAATGAATTATGATTTCTTATTCTGGCGGTGAAAATTTTTGCAAAAACAGACGGATAACCACGTTCATGATACACTGTATATCTGCTAAAAAAACTTCATTTCATTTGTATTCTAATTTCCAAGGATTTAGTGAAAGTTTCTGGAGCAAGAGATCTCCGTAGACCCTGACATCTAGCTTTTTGAGTCACCGGGGGAACAGTCCTCATACGAAGGCAACGTGTAACATGTTGCTCCTCCTTTCATTGACAAACATCAGCAAAAATAACTAAGTTAGGGAATTGATTAACTATCAAAAATGTTGACTAATTATGAGCAATGACTAAGCGATCTAGTCAAAACGATTTTCACTGTTGTTTAGACATTTTTTAATGGTTTTCGAAGTTTACTAAACATTTTAGAATCATGTGTAGATTGCAAAAAATATGAACAAAGTTAATACATGTATGGTCTTCAGCTTCAGAGTTTTCTTTACATTATGACCTCTCTGTTCTTTTAGGACCTATCTGTACTTTTAGGACCTCTTTGTGCTTTAAGGACCTCTCCGTACTTTAAGGACCTCTCTGTACTTTTAGGACCTCTCTGTACTTTTAGGACCTCTCTGTACTTTCAGGACCTCTCTGTACTTTAAGGACCTCTCTGTACTTTAAGGACCTCTCTGTACTTTTAGGACCTCTTTGTACTTTCTTTTCTTCTCCATTGAGAGTCTGTTCAGTCAGCGTGACACAAATAGTACACCAAGATTTAGTATCTTTACTCATAAGATGTTGTCTATGCTTCTCATAGATTTAAATAACAATAATTTGAAAACAGACAGACAGACAGGTAGACACATTTCATTTATTTCATCATCTAATTGTTACATATATACATATTTTATGGCGATGGGGTGAAATGGGGAAACAAATAAATATAGACGAATGAGGAGACCCACCAAAGACAAAAAAGATCATTGTTACAGATTTGATGGCATTGATACCAATGTTTTTTCCATGGCGCTACTTGCCCCCCTCAGCCCCTCCACCAAATGCTAACAATACAATTCTATTTAAATCTACCTTTGCTCAGTCTGGGCATATATGTCACAGTCCCACAAATCGTGCCACAACACAGGCTAACACTTTAAGTACTACACTTCATTGTATACTATACAATATCAAACCTGGACCTCTACAATGTACAACTTAGATGCCTCAAAGTTGTATGAAAATGCCCCCTACATTGCTGCCGGAGTTGTCGGGGTGGCCTCTGCTGCTTATTTGCTCAACAAGATCATAAACAGGTAATGTTCATTTATTGAAATAAGTACTATTAAAAAAAATGTAGTCTTTGTTAATACGAAACATTTTTATAATTCAATATACGTCTGGTGATATACTATTGCACCTGTTCTATTTTGTCTTTATTGCATTGTAAAATTGGTGATCAAGCCTTAATATATAAGCCAACATGTACACGTAGGCAAATCTAGATGATAGACATAGTTTTTGCAATGACTGCGTGCTATCAATTGCCTACATGTGCATTTATGAAGTGCATGATAATGTGGGACTATGGAGTATGGGGACTACTTGACATTTGCAGTAAATTTGGGACAGTCAAGAATGGAAAAATAAACATAAAGTTCATCTGGTGTATGATATATAACGACAGGGTGTCCTGAAATAGGAATAATACTCAGTAGCTATAGGGGCTACGGCGGGGGGGGGGGAGATATGAGTTTGCCCCCTAATTAATAGATCCGTTCAGTGCCCCCTTCAAGTGACCTTCTCAACAAAATTGTGGCTGTTTGTTTAATTTAATAAGTTCAGCGTGGGCGTCCATTCAAAAATTGTGTAGTCCTCCCCATGGTCGAGAAACCCTAGGTACGCCAGTGAGCTTCTGTCAGTTTTGGAAAGTTAATTAAAAGGTTGCAACACCAAACAAAACTATTGCAACACTTAGATAATCCAGCTGCACTGAACTTGCACAATAGCACCCCCTTCTCTCAAGTTGAGAGCTTAGAGTTCCATCACAGGGCCTTCTGACCAGTTTTGAACCTTTTCAATTCAAGTGAACCCTTAGCAAAATATTTCAGCTTAGGGTTCTTGTATATAAATGTACCATCAAGAACCGTTTGCGTAAAGAGTGTATGCTCAAAAGCTGGGCTTCATTCCTTGCAAAACTTAGGAAATGGCATATATCGAGTATCTAATTCTCTGTATTGATCTTCATATATATATATAGCAGTAGTACCTTGTTTTTTAGAGTGTATACATACATTCAATTAGAGTGCACATACATTTATAAATTGTATCTTGGTAACGGTGATGAAAATTGTAACATTAATTGATTGAATTCTCTATTTTGCTTCAGACCTCCAGTCTACAATGATCCTCCAGACACCGTCATCCTCTGTTCCGCTCTACGAGGTCCTGCAGCTCCAAATTATTCAATGTTCCCGCTCAAACTTGAAACGTATTTGAGGCTTGCTAAGATTCCACATAAAGTATGTACATAATTAATAGGTCTGTCTCCATATGGGGATTACGACAGGTATTATCGGTAGGTTGCGCTACAATAAGGGGGGAGGACTATTGTTGTCTTGGGGAAGCCCACCAGATGACGTATTATCTGGTTTGTTTGAAAATAAAATGAAATCCAGTGACCAACAGTTAATAATAGTAGTTTTTAACACATTATCTATATGATTCTAACCAACAAAAAACACTTTTTTGTTGAACTGCTGTTTTGAGAACATAATCACTAGCTGACCCAAACAATCAAACATTCAACATACAAACAAACTCATAAAGTCAGACTCCTAGACTTGGTCAATGTCCAACAACATCAAACAAAATGAGAACTGCATGCTGCTGCCACCTGGCACAAAAGTTGATTTTGTATGCTACATCATTGCTGTCCCAAGAAATAGTTCCAATTTCATTGCACATTCACAAAGTTTCTATTCAACATTGATGTATACCAGAGCCAGACTCGGCAATCACATTCTCTAAGGAAGTAGACAAGGCCATCAGCACACTCAGAAACAGCCCCGGTTTCTTCCAGACAAAATTGTGTGAGTTCCTCAGACTGAAATGATGTGGACCGCTCACAAGAGCTCGCGGAATAGCACACTAGTCACTAGGTGGCAACACATGACAGCATGTGTTCTGATCTGCCAAGGCTGGAAAAAGAAGTGGCAATGTTATAGCGGTCCAGTTGCAGACAGACCAAACACCTTGTTGAAAGGCAAAGGGGATTCCAACAGAGCTACCATTGCTAGGAGATGCCACCTACACTTAAATTAAGAACCACAAGTGGAGACAGACCTATTCCCTGAGTGTTTGAATAAGTATTTAACAATATTAAATATTATTGAGCTTTAAATTGATTAAATGACTTTACAGCGGTATATTTATAATATAATTATACCGCTGTAAAGTCATTTAAAATACATATATATGTATATATATAATTATTATCTATATACATATATATGTATTTTACGTTTACTTATTTTATTAAATAGGTTGTGGATGACAGAGGCATGTCCCCCAAAAACAAGACACCCTTTATTATGTTGAATGGAGAGACAATCTCAGATTCTCAACTGTGCATTGAGTTCTTGAACAAGAAATTCAACATTGACCTGGACAAGTCACTGAGTGCCGAAGAACGAGGAATATCGCGGGCGTTTCGCAAAATGATGGAGGAAGGCTTTTATTGGTAATTGTTGGTATTTTTTTTTACTAGCAGTGCATTGAAAGTATTCCCTGCAAGTCGTTTAAAGAGACAAAATAAGGATCCACATCAAATTTGTGCATTTCTTGCTCATAAATGTGGATTATACATGTACAAGTGTTTAGCTGAGAAATTGTTAACTTGGTAAACTCAACAAATATAATGATAAAATAGAAAAGCATATGGGATTTGCAAATCCAGACAGCTGCTTGTCACAAGGTCTCTTTTCAATAGACCAATAGCAGTACATAAAACAATTTGGATATTTCAATAGCGCTAGGCCTATACTGCTATTTGAACATTTGGAAAAGGGTCAAAACGTATCCAACATGCTATTTGGATTTTCGTTGGATATTTGGTTAAAAATCCGTCGGGAACTTTGTCCGTGACGAACTTTGTCAGATGACATTTCCTTGCCATTCTTTCTACTAACATGACAGAGCACTCCAAGTAAAAAAAAAAGAAGTTTGTTGTTTAAATAATGTAAATATGTGATTATAAATGTTTTCATTAGTTTGTAGAAAATTTGTTGTTAAAGTTACTTTCGAATTATTTTGATGACTTGTAAGCCCATATAGGGCTGGGTGTATATTTTTACACAGGTCAATAAAGAATTTGTCTGTCTGTAAATTGTGAAGGACAGCAATGACATCTGTTGACAGGTGAACTGTCTAGTTGTGACTCAGATTTATTTGCAAAATACGCTTCATAAAATTGATAGGTTTGGAACTTGGGAGGGGGAATGGTTCAGGTTGATGCAGCGGTCAGAAATGGTATATGCCAAGCAGCATCATTGCTTATCCACGAGTAGAAGTACCAGTCATTGATAGAAATGGTATATCAGGGCTTGTTAACGGATTTAATCCATCCATATACTAGCATATGACAAGTCAAAGAAATGCCCTGGAAATGTGTGTTTTGATATATTTGTCACAGATTCTATCAAATTTGACAGTTGACTATGAGAAACATTTTCTCAAATTTACAGTTATTGTTGGGTGTTGTCAGTTCTATAAGTTACAGATTCTTATAAATGTATTTATCTCATGCCTAACTGCTAAAAGCACACACAGTAACAAACAATGTATAACAGTTGGTGATCACTGCTATGGTTGTATTCTAATTGGAATTTGTCATGTGACTTTGGAACAGGCTCCCACTAGTTTTGTATTTCTTCAAAATATGCAAATAATATAAAAGAAAAAATACCAAAGAACATTATCAAAACAAGTGAGATGTACAAGGTCAATTATTGCATTTGCACCATATCTGTGCATTATTTGCTAAACCGTTCTGCTCCTGCAATCTTCAAATTCGAACTGCATACGCTTGTATTGTCTATAGGGTATTATTGGTATTCATGCGCGTGGCTTTATCCTAGAATGTAGGTGTCACAAGTTGGAAAATAATGTGTGCAAAATGACAAGTCACTTCGTAATTGGCCTTTTATAATAAAACATGTTTAAATACTCAGCTGCCTGTCGGATATTAATCCGGAGGGGATCTGCATGGGAACTGATGTAATAATCCAGGCGGTAATGATTAATATATATATATGACGAATTTTAAGTATCAAGTGTTGATAGAACATTTTTATCCTTTTCAGGAATTATGTGCTGGAACGTTGGATATATGATAAAGGAGATTTTGTTAAAACAATGATGAAAAATTATCTACCAGTCCCCATACTATCAACTATACTATTAAGCCAGATCAGAAAAATAATGAAGAATTACTCATACGGCCAAGGAATGGGACGCCACTCCAAGGAAGAGGTCCGGAAAATTGGTTACGGAGATCTCAAGGCTCTTTCAGACTTCTTAGGTGAGTCATGGTAACAACGAATTATAGCTGTCTGCAGATCAGTGGTCCAAACAGTTTCCAAATGAACATACAACTTGGTCTTGTGATTATCACTGGCTTAAGAGCTGTTTTAATGATTTGTCAGTGGCAGTTACTGTTTATAAGTTCATTCAGCATGTGCCATATACTTATGAGCACAAGTGTCAATAAACAAACTAAATTTATATAAAAATTTTGAGGTATTCAGTGAATAAGAAAGTTAGAAAACTGTAACAGTTGACTGTCAATGATGTGGCAAAGCAAGTTTGGTAGTTAAAAATGAAAAAAAAAATCACTTTCAATGGGCCGCTCATCTGCAAAGACGGTTTAGAAAAGGAGGAGGACATGCCAATGAGGCAAAGGATGATTGAAACAGCCATACAACATAGGTGACCCGGCAAGAGCTGGCCCAGCACTGTACCACAAGACCAACCCTCCCCCTCTGTGCAGTTCTTGACATTTCTCGTGGCCTGACTCTTTTTTAAGCTTGTTTGATAGAAATTATAGAATACCTCAAGAAAATTATTCCTTCAATTTCTTTCGACCACCAAATAATGATAATTTTCATATGATGATTATATAATGATACACAGTACACAACTTGTCGTAAACTAAACATCGTTTCGAGATATGTGGTCTAAACATTCCAACCCTGAGAATGGTGAGGTATACATAATGATACATAATGATGATAATCTGAATATTTTTTTAGGCAAAAAGCCATACTGCATGGGAGACCAAATAACTGAAATTGACTGCAGTATTTTTGGGTTCTTGTGCCAGTGCAAATTTCATGCACCAGGAACAATCTATGAACAAGCTGTAACAAGTGAGTTTGAAATCTTGAAGACTTTATGTTTTATGTGGAATGAGTATAATTATCGAGTTGTGCATTTTATTTGAGATCTATGAAATATTTATACACTATGAAAAGGTAATTGTTCTTAAAATTTTGACTTTCGTTTTTTTACAGAGGATTTTCCCAATTTAGACGCATACATTGAAAGAGTGAAGAAATTGTGTTGGGAGGACTGGGATGATTGTATTACCCATAACGGAACAAAAAAGGCCCTCAAATAAATTAATTTTTGCCAGTCTGTCAGCTCAAGCATTCAATAAAATGTTATTCATTTATAATTTGACCAAGAAGATAATAAAGATGTGATAAATATATACTATATGAGAAAAAAATTTCCATCATAAATTTTTATTAATTTATTTGTGTAGGCGGCAGCTTCAATATGTTTGCACCGGTGGCACTTAGGCCTATAATTTGTAGTTTTTAAATTTTCATAGCCAAATCATTAATAAATGTTCATGTTCATTAATAAATGATTGCTGCAGTGTTATCCTTTAAGTTCTTCTTCATTGCAAACCATATATATCATTAGTAATATGGATATTTTTAGATTTTTTCCCTGTACACGGGCCCATTATGCATTTCTGGTTTAAAAACAAGGCAAGCTAAGTGGTGCCCTTTACTTATACATTTAAATAAAACTCCAAAGGGCCTGTGCCTCTATTGAAAATTCTTTAAAAAAAGCTCACCCACTTCTGATACCAATTTCTTATTTAATTCTTCCACTTCCATATATGACATCCCGCATGGTCAATCACTTATGGCACCACAAAACACAAAAACCGCCATAAAATGTAAAAGGAAGAGCAAGCAAAGGCTTCAGATCAAACATTGTTATGCAAGGTAGACTACAAAAGCTCCATCTAGTAATTATCACTTGCAGGAGTAGCTTGTCAATTCTTCACCTGAACTTCCAACCAAAACATCCTGTGTCGAGAAGAAAAAAATCATTCCAGAAATGTTCAGCAGGTGGCAGTAAAGTCTCCCACAATTTCCTGGTGTCCATTGTAAAACATACCATCGACATTGATTCAGCTCATTGATTGCCTGCCATCTGCTTAAAATTTCCTGTGAGACTCTTTTTCTGCATACAGAAGATTTTTAATGGCATCTATAACACCTTCCCCATTAAAATCCGCCATCTAGCCAGTTGAGCTAAGGGGTCGGCCTCAAGCCAAGTGCTTAGGAGCAACCTATCACACCCAACCCACTATACTATATTCCCAAAGTTCCCTGAGATTTTGACACACTCTAATGCCACCTGCCACCAAGAACAGGATTCAAACCGTCTACCTTTGAGTGGCATTAAAGGTCCGCAATCAAACCAGTTGAGCTAAAGGGCTGGCCTCCAAGCCAAGTGGTTAGGAGCAACCTATTTTACCAAACCCACTATGCTGTACTTCAACGCCCTGCATGCGGTTAGCTCTCCTTACATTATGACCTCTCCATATTTTGGGACATCTCTGTACTTTTGGGACCTCTCTGCATGTACTTTCAGGACCTCTCTATACTTTTAGGACCTCTCTGTACTTTCAGACTTCGCTGTACTTTTAGGACCTCTCTGTACTTTCAGGACCTCTTTCTACTTTAAGGACCTCTCTGCATGCACTTTTATGACCTCTCTATATTTTTATGACCTCTCTGTACTTTCAGGACCTTTTTGTACTTTCAGGACCTTCTCTTCTCCACTGAGGGCCTGTTCAGTCAGCGTGACACAAATAGCAGCAAAATTTAGTGTCTTCACTCTTCACTCATAAGATGTTGGCTATGCAATGCTTCTCATAGATTTAAATAACAATAATTCAAAACAGGCCTGATTGCATTGATACCAACTTTTTTTTTACATGGTGCTACTTACCCCCCCCCTACACCAAAGCTTAACAATAACATTCTACACAAATCTACCTTTGCTCAGTCTGTGCTTATATGTGTCACAGTCCACACATTGTGCCACAACACAGGCTTAAACTTCAAGTACAAGTCATTGTACAATATCAAACCTGGACCTCTACAATGTACAACTTAGATACCTCCAAGTTGTATGAATATGCCCCCTACATTGCTGCTGGAGTTGCAGGGGTGGCTTCGGCTGCTTATTTGCTCAACAAGATCATAAACAGGTAAGGTGCATTCATTGAAATAAGTTCATTTTCATTTTGACTGACTCAATACTATACTGTATTGCGTGTAACAAATGTTCTGGGATTCCAACACTGTGTAATCCACCAGACAATTTGTTATATTGTGTCTTTTCTTTTGTGATTTTATATGTAATATAGCTTTCAGAAACCATCTGACTTTCTAAACCTATTTTATATAATATAATAAAAAAATAAATGATAAAAATTAGATGCAGCTTCGTGAAATCATGTATTGGCCAACAAACAAATCTAAATGATCGACCAAGTTGCTGTTATGTCTGCAAGATATATATTACACGTATTTGACTACATGTGAATTTATGAAGTGTATGATAATGTGGGACTAAGGGGACTACTTGACATTTGCAGTAAATTTGGGACAGTCAAGAATGGAAAAATAAACATAAAGTTCATCTAGTGTGTATATAACCAGACAGGGTGTCCTAAAATAGTGAAGAAAACTTAGTGGCGTAACTGTAGGGGGCCACGCAGGGAGGGGGGCATGCCCTTTAATTAATATCCAATGCCCCCTCCAGGTGACCATCCCAACATGAAAATTGTGGCTATTTGTTATATTCCATAAATTCAGTGGGTGTCCATCCAAAAGTTGTGTAGTCCTCCCCACGGTCGAGAACCCCCAGTTACGCCACTGAGCTCCTGTCATATTTGGAAAGTTAGTTATCATAAATCAGTTATCTCAGTCAAGAAAACCAAAAGAATTTTATACAGGCTTTTATATGCTAAAAGCTTGGCTTCATTCCTTGCAAAACTTAGGAAATGGCATATATTGAGTATCTATTTCTCAGTATTGATCTTCATGTGATTATAAAGCTTTATAGTAGCAAGGCCTTTTTTGGGAACACAACTGTTTTCTTGAGTATAAACTAGGATTATAGGCCTACATTTAATTAGAGTGTTCATGTGTTAATAAATTGTATCTTGCTAACGGTGATGAAAAGTACTAACATGAATTCTCTATTTTGCTTCAGACCTCCCGTCTACAATGACCCGCCAGATACCGTCATCCTCTGCTCCTTTCCACGAGGTCCTGCAGCTCCGAATTATTCAATGTTCCCCCTCAAACTTGAAACGTATTTGAGGCTTGCCAAGATTCCACACAAAGTAGTGTAGATGATTAATTCCCTGGTTGTTTACATAAGTAGGGGAGAGCGGGGCACCATGAGCCGCTTTTCTCATTTTAAGCTCCTGAGCCTAAAGCTTCAATGGTAAATAGCTGGTTGCTTTATATAATCATAGCAAGAAATCTTGACTACAATTCTGTGTTGTTACATTATATTTTTAATTTTTAAATAGTCAAAACATTGCCTTTAAAAGATTTCATCAAGCGGCCCATGAATCGTGCCCCGACCATGGGGCACCATGAGCCATTGCATGGGGGGTTGTTTACATACATGTATTATCCGTCTCATTCAACTGTAACGAACTGATACTTCATAAACCATAATGATTTACTTGAAATGTCCCGTTGGCACATACCACAATATAGATTAGAAGGATTTTGCATATTTTTCTGTGAAAATAGCACAAAATTCAATGTGTCCTAAACAGCTACTGATGTCTTGCATTATACTTCTGGATTTACAACAGTAGAGTCGTTGCTACAATTCAGCTTTAATTGCAAAGGAGGTACATTAAAACTTTATTGAAACTGACCAGCCTACAAGTGGCTCATGGTGCCCCATTCGTAAATTTCTTCTATTAGTACATATATCACCATTTTCCAGTTTATCATAGTTCAGCATCAATGTTATGACATCATCGTAGCACTTGCCTTACCTTCTCTAAGCTGCTAAGAAGACTAAGTTTTATGAAGATGCCGGAAATAGTTTATTAAAGTACCAGAAGAAAAAGTTCTACCGCTCAATATTTTACTTTTCACTAGTCGAAAGTATTTTTTTAAATTCTTGGTCCTACAATAAGTAACATTGAAAATAAAGATTATGATTGCTAACCTAGCCAATTCTATGCCAATAGAGGAATATATGGTCTTCCGATCGAGCAGTTCTATCAGTCCTGTTGTTTTGTAGGGGCCATGGCTTATGGTGCCCCATGGCTCATGGTGCCCCACTCTCCCCTATTTAGCTGCATTATATTATTAAGCTTTAAATTGATGAAATGAATTTACAGCAGTATAATTATATACAATGTGTATAATATAATATTTTGTATTCACTTATTTGTAACCAGGTTGTTGACGACAGAGGAGTGTCTCCCAAAAACAAGACACCCTTTATAATGTTGAACGGAGAGACCATCTCAGATTCTCAATTGTGCATTGAGTTCTTGAACAAGAAATTCAACATTGACCTTGACAAGTCACTGAGTGCGGAAGAACGAGGAATATCCAGGGCGTTTCGCAAAATGATGGAGGAAGGCTTTTATTGGTACTTTTTTGGTATTTTTTAAACTAGCAGTGCATTGAATTTGAATGTATTTATTCCCTGCAAGTTGTTTACATGTATTACTTAAATGAGACAAAATAAGGATCCATTTCAAATTTGCGTATTTCTTGCTCATAAATGTGGATTATATAAGCATTTTGCTGAGAAACTGTTAACTTGGTAAACTTGTGCAGGAGTTTGTGATTTTTACCTTTTTTAGGAATTATGTACTGGAACGTTGGGTTTACGATAAAGGAGATTTTGTTAAAACAATGATGAAAAGTTTTCTACCAGTCCCCATACTCCCAACTATACTAGTTAGCCAGATCAGTAAAACAATAAAGAATTACTCATACGGCCAAGGAATGGGACGCCACTCCAAGGAAGAGGTCCGGAAAATTGGTTACGGAGATCTGAAGGCTCTTTCTGACTTCTTAGGTGAGTCATGGTAACAACCAATTATAGCTGTCTGCAGATTAGCGGTCCAAACCTGTCTACAAGTTGACCGCTATTTGCTGCCGCCTATAGGGGCCAAATTCGCCAGCTCCTGTGAGCGGTCAACAGAAACTGATTGTATGGAACTTACATACATGTAAGTTTGTCTGGAAGAAACCAGGACAGTCTCAGCACTTGCTGATGGCCTAATCTATTTCCAAAAACACTGACTTTGGTTGACTTAGATTTAGGCAGAAGGCTTGTGAATATCAAATTATGTTGGAACTATTTTTCACATGGAGGATGTATACATTGTGGCCAACAAACAACACGGTACAGATGGCACCACTTGTGGTATAGACTACACATTCTGTTGAGTGTTACGCAGCCTTTACAAAATTGTAAATTATTCTGTTGTCCTGCTTAATCTGTCTCCACAAAGAAAATGAATAAATACAAATTGGTATTTTTGGTCTCACAAAGCAAAAACAGCTGCTTTGTATAGACTTGTGAATAAGTGACAGTGCATTCTTTTTGGACACTTTAACACTTTAACACAATTGTTTTGAAGTAGGTTGAATACCATAAACTTATGATGAGTAAAATCATCCCTTTCCTTAACAAACTGTTTTTTTTGTCTGCTGATTTCCTAACATCCACATTCAAAGCAGAACACTGGATCTTCACCAGCAGCCATGCTTTTTGAAAGTAGTCTGGCGCAGTAATACAGACAGCTGTTGTGCTCTGATCTTGTGACCTGTCCTATATATGTAAATGTTGACCCAATTCGATTTTCCAGGGACTGACAGCCCCTGTCAGTCCAAACATTTTCGTTATGAATGTGCGCCAGTTTCTTGGCGTTAGTCGTAAACATGCATCATTTCGAAATGAGAAGATGGTGAGTTATGTACATAGTAGTGATAATCTGAAATATTTATTCTTTTTTTTCAGGCAAAAAGCTATACTGCATGGGAGACCAAATTACTGAAATTGACTGCAGTATTTTTGGGTTTTTGTGTATGTGCAAATTTCATGCACCAGGAACAATATATGAACAAGCTGTAACAAGTGAGTTTGAAATCTTGAAGACTTATATGTTTTGTGTAAAATTAGAAAGTTTTTTCATAAATACAAATGGCATACTAGAAATGATCATTAATGTAGTAGGAGTATAATTATCGGGTGTTGTATTTTATTGAGATGTACAAAATATTCATATTCTATGAAAAGGTAATTGGTTTTTAATATTTGACTTTCATTTTTTTTCAGAGGATTTTCCCAATTTAGATGCATACATTGAAAGAGTGAAGACATTGTGTTGGGAGGACTGGGATGATTGTATCACACATAATGGAACAAAAAAGGCCCTTAAATAAATTAACTTTTGCCAGTCTGTTAGCTCAAGAATTCAATAAACTGCTATACATTTTATAATTTGACAAAGAAGATAATAAAGATGTGGTAAATACATACCATATGAGAAAAACATTTCCATCAAAGATTTTATTAATATACTCGCAGAGGGCGCGGCTTTGATATGTTTACATCAGTAGGCCTATAGGTAGCACTTATAATTTGCTATTGTGGAATTTTCACATCAAATCTTTAATAAATGTTCATGTTCATTGATTAATGATTGCAGTCTTTTTCTTTTAGTACTTCTTTGGGAACCATATGGATATTTCAAGATTTGTTCCCTCTACTTGGGCCAAAACAAGGCAAAATAAGTGTTGCCCTTTACATACACATTTAAATAAAACTCCCAAGGCGCCTGTGCCTCTATTGAAAAGTCTTTTAAAAAAGCACAATCATGGCTGATACCTATTTCTTATTTAATTTGTCCACTTTCATATGACATCCTGCGATTCATGCATGGTCAATCACTTATGGCACCACAGAACACAAAAACCACCATAAAATGGAAAAGGAAGATCAAGCACAGGCTTCAGGTCAAACAGTGTTGTTGGAATGTTATGAAATGCAAGGTAGACTATTATTATTGGAATGTTAAGAAAATGCAAGGTAGACTATTAAAGCTCCACCCAGTATTTATCACTTGCAGAAGGAGCTCAATATTATATTTCTTCGAGGGGAGGATCCAGAAAATTCCGGTTGGGGGGTCTATCGGGCTATCACGTCGCAGAACGCATAATTCGCAATATAGCGCGACTGCACACGAATAGAATTAACATGTAAAAATATATAAATTTTGGTCTGGTGGGGGGCATGCATCCCCCCATCCCCCCCTGCGTCCGTCCCTGATTTCTTCAGCTGAACTTCCAACCAAAATGTTGGTCTTCATCCCTGCGTCAAGAAAACAATCAGTCCAGAAATGTTCAGCAGGTGGCAGTGAAGTCTCGTACAATTTCCTGGTGTCCATTGCAAAACATGCCATCGACATTGATTCAGCTCATTGATTGCCTGCCACCTGCCGAAAGTTTTAAGAGAGATTCTTTTTCTGCATACACATGCCATACAGAAATGTTTTAATGACTTCTATAACACCTTCCCCTTAAAAGTCTGCTATCTAACCGGTTGAGCTAATGGGCCGGCCTCCAAGCCAAGTGCTTTGGAGCAACCTATTATGCTCAACCACTATACTACCGTATTTCCTCGAATAGAAGCCTGGTCTCAAATAGAAGCCTGTCTCGTTTAGAAGCCGGGGTAGGGGCCCACGCTAAAATAATAGAAGCCTGGCTCAATTACACGCCGGGTCAGTTACTACAAATAACCCAATTGACTGCCTTGCATGCTTCCCAGGTGTTTCTATGCAAGGTATACTTGCGTGCGTAGCGCAGACTACCCTTGCATACCTATGTGTTACGTGATTGCTATCTTGTTTAAAACAATAAACGCCGGTCTCAAATAGACGCCTGTCTCGTATTAACGCCGGGGCAATTAGGCCCTGTAAAACAATAAATGCCCGGGCTTGTAAACGAGGAAATACGGTATATTCTCCAACTTCCCTGAGATTTTGACACACTCCAGTCAACAATCTCACCTCAATGCCACCTGCCTCCACACACGGGATTCGAACTGTCTCATCTGAGGAGCCTTAGGCCGATGCACCATATAATACTGTCCCCTTAAAGATCCGCTATCAAACCAGTTGAGCTGGAGGGCTGGCCTGCAAGCCAAGTGCTTAAGAGCAACGTAAATTTTACATTTCAACATCTATTGCAACACACAGTACAATGCATTTCCAAATCCTCTATCAGATTCATAGTTATCATACTGCATTGTCATATCACAATCTTTCAGGTTTTCTTATCCTGTTCGAATGTTCCTATACTTAGGGGCGACCATTTAATAATCAGGGGGGGGGGCTTGGAGTTTTCCTCGGAAAATTATTAATTTCACTGTAACGTTGGCCATAATTATTTCATGTATTTCAAGACCGCCCAGAAAGAATTAATTTATTTCACTAAAACTGAGCATGAAATTATTTCTTTCAAAAAACTCCAACCCCCCCCCCCTTAAAATTAAATATTAAATGTTGGCCCCTTTATTGGTACCTACAGGTGACGCCGATCAAAGTAGTAAGTGTCAAAATATGAGAACATGTGTATAAAAAGATGTTTAATTTTTTGCCCCTTTGACCAATTTAACTCCAAATAGTATACTGTGCAATGTGTGCATGGTACAGGCACAGGCGGAATGATCACAATGGCTTAGCAGTTCTAGAGATATAGAGGAAGGTGTATGGTTCAAGTGCCACCTGGTGGAGTGCAAATATAGAAAATTGATTAAAATTGCTCAAGGAGCAGCCTTTCACAACATTCTTGTAGGTTCTGTGAGATAATAGTCTCTCAGCTACACTTAGAGATGATTTCACCTACTACACTGCATTTAGACTCGCATTAAACCTTGTTTGGCCAATCTTACCCATGTGTGCACCCATATCAGCATACATCACAAGGAATTCCCTTTGACAGCCAATCAGAATTTAGGAGACCAAAGAGCCATCTCTTGATTAAATTGGAACCTCAGTCTGCCCTTTGGTGAGCATACTATAGCCACCACAAAACAGGCCTGGTGGCCATGGGATATCCCACGAATACTATTTATGGCAACTTCTGCAAATATGACCGCACACAACCCCTGTCATTTTCCCATAGGGGGAGCTTGAACAATACACCTTGGTATAATATAACAGAATAAAGGCAAAGCATGTGATCACTGCCTGTGGTACAGGTCTGTGAAACGACCTGATGGATAACAAAGAATTATTACAGCCTGTATACTTGATATGCAAAAAAAGAGCGTTGCTTCTCACAGATTTCGGCACTCTGGCGTGAGTCAAAATGTTAGCCAATGAAGTGTCATCTTCTCCACATTCAACATGGGAAACATAGAGGTTGTTTGATTGTTCATGGTCATGATCAAGAGAAGGCAATTTGATTTGTCATAACTGATTTAAGAAAAATCAGATCCTTTTGTTCGCCTGTCACCAACAAGTGCTAACATAGCCTGTTGTTTTAAGTTATGATAACAGACAGACTATCATAACTTTAAAAAAAAAACTAGCCATGTTGGCTCAAAAAAATTGTGTATCAATGTCACTCAATCATTTTAAAAGATAACCCAACATTTCAGATTTTACAATGTGCAGAGATTCATTGGAAGTGCCCAACAGTTTTTGGTCAATCTCGTTTGCAGACAGATAGACAGCTAGACAGAAGGACAGATGAATAGATGTATCTGCATCAGAAAATATTAGGCCCATCCTATGGTGGGCCTAAAAAGGGAAAATTGGAATTTTCCTCAAAGGGAAATTATTTATTCCACAGCAATGGTGATGGTAATGTTTAATTTTTGGCGCTGCGTTCTCAAACATTTGTTACCAAAGCAAACAACACCATGTTGATAAAATGCCCCCACCAGCCAGAAATGATTAATTTCATCACTGCCCAAAAATATTTAAAAATAGGCAAGATATTGTTTATCTATAGCCCCCCCCCCCTTAAGATCCAATGGCCTCTTTAAGTCCCATATTATGACATTACTTTTCTCTCTGGCAGTCGATACTCATCTTATCTAGGATATACAGAGTCTATAAAAGATTCTCAACTCTCCTCAACTCCAGTATATTGGCATTATTGCTGTTGGAGTCTGGTGAATTTGCTGTATTTTTCAATACAAAGGAAACCATGGGCAGGTAAAGATGATTTGCTATATCTTATTTGATATATATTATTTTCCAAATTTGAAAATAATATTAGATGGTTAGTTGTCTTATATTATAGGCCAGTTGCATAATTCTCATAATAAACGTGATCATACATTTTCGTAATGCCACAATTGTGTGTGGTTAAAATTCTCTCACGTATGTGTATATAAAGCGCTTGGAAATTGGAGATATTTTTATACGGTTTTCCTTAAATTAATGTTAATCTCACCAAGTCACCATGGGACTTATATTTTCATTTGCGTGTGTCGGTCTATCAATATGTCTGTCCATCAACAACCTGTAGCTTAAATCGCTGAACAATTTCTGACGAAAAAAGGTAGATTCTTCTGCTTGCCAGAGTAAATAATTGTTGAGCATTGTTGATAAAGATCTGTCACGACTCACGTGGATAAATTTGATGACAAGGAGGAAGCACTCTGTATGGTAAAAATTAAATAATTCTCATAATTTTCCATTTTTGTTGCCTATAAACTTCCCGTGCCAACTTTGGAAGTTTGTATTCAAGAAGTGTCCACCAATTATCTCATCTGCTCAGTAGCATCATCCGGCTGGGAGATATGGTGGTGGTTCAATTTAAGGACCGGTCCAAATTAGGTGCACTTCCCCTAATATAGTGTGATTTTAGCACCAAATTAATCCAGATAAATCTGCTCACCAGCGCTCTCCTTACTGAATGGAAATCATACCAATCATTATACATGGTGCAACAATGTGGCAGCACTGTGCATGCTGTACATGACTTCCTGTTAGATCAAAACATTGGCTTGAAGAAAGCACATGTTTCAGAAATAATCAATTTATATATAAACCCAAATTGGTGTCAGCTATAGAAAATCACGTAGAACTGTGTATATATACAGTCACTGTGGACAAAACCTATGAAAAGTGTAACCTTGAAACATCTTTGATATTTAACTACAGCCTCTATAGTCTCAATGTGAGTTGTCAAAAATTCTGTGTTGGCATGACCATAGGAGAATTTGTCTTACCTTCTCTGTAAATAAGTATCCTACGATTTGTCCTGTTAGCCATTCCAAATAATTGATATTCCATGCAAATACAGATATCTATAGTCCATGAACAATTCCATGTGGGTAGATGGATGCTCAAAAGTTCCAATTATAATTTTTTGGGTAATTATTCCCTGTCTCTCTGACACATTCTTATGCTCTGACAGTGTTTTAAGGGGCCATGTTACAAAATCACAAGCTGGATTATCTTGTTTAGCATTGTTTGGCATTGACTGTTTGTTGTAATCACCTATTTCAAACCCCAGTTCCGTGGAGTGCACTGAGTTAACTGAATTCCACATGTTTAAATATCCTAAAACTTGGCACAGATCTCATAATCATTCCATACAGAGCTATACAGATAAATTGTGAATTGCCAGTCTTTCTTTAATCTGTTTTTTTTTTACCTGGGCTTTTCACACAGGCTATTCCAAATAGAGTAATGGCAAAAAAGCAAGCATTGAGTATTGTTCATTTGGGTGGAGGTTTTAGCATTTCTTTGCCATACAGACTGTCTATGAGAACTGTAGCATAGAATTGATCAGAATGATTGAGAATTAAACATCAATCAGAAAGGTCCTTCCATGCCAACTACACATTAAAAATATGCTCTGCACGACGAGCTCAATTGAAATACATTTTAAAGGAATACACACAAATTGGCATGATTTAGTCTTTTTGAAAATACTAAAAGTTGTATTTACATAAAATTTATATATAGGCTACATATAGTTGATGAACTTTATCTCAAAACGCTTTTCGATATTTGTAATTTTAATTTGACTTATCTGAAATTACGTAGATCTCTTTTCAACTCGCGAAGTTTGTATCTATCTATCTATCTATCTATCTATCTATCTATCTATCTATCTATCTATCTATCTATCTATCTATCTATCTACCTATCTATCTATCTATCTATCTATCTATCTATCTATCTATCTATCTATCTATCTATCTATCTATCTTCTGTCCGGATTTTAGGCCTAGTTACAGAAAAATGTAGATCTGCAGCTTATTATTGTTTTTTTAATTTTTTATTTAACCATAAAAAGTACAATATTTAGTGTTCCAAACATTTGCAGGCGTAAAACCCCGAGGGGCTTGTTAGCCTGGAAAACAGTTACGCAATAGGCATATAGCTTAAAACACACCCAAGAGAGAACTATAAATCAGTAAGTACAGTGAAATTAAACCAGAAAATTTAATGTTAGTAAACTAAATAATGTTTAAAATTATAATTTAAAAATATAATTAAATTCAGAATTTCCTATTTAATTGTTTGATACAAACATGACTTTCTTAATGTTATTTTTAAATTGGACTAATGTATTAAAGTTTTTCATACTATCTGGTAATGTGTAACATACTAGCTTAGAACTGGAATTATATCTGCTTGTAACTATTTGTATTAGATTTTCAGTGGCAGATCCAGAGAGGGTACTCTAGGGGGTCTGGTGTAGTTTTGGCATTCGCAGGCCTGGGTGGGCTTTGTTTCAGCATTTGCGAGCCTGCGTTGCTCCGTATTTCCTCCAAAGTGTTATTTCCATCTCAGCTCGGGCCCCCCAGGCACCGCACCTTGGTTCCGCCACTGATTTGGATTCATAAATGAAAGTCACCTGGTGCCAGTGCTACAATAGCTCACAAAATTAAGTGATATGATAAGGATTAGGGTTTCATCTATTATCTTTATCAGGAGCAAAGTGATTGTTCTATATATATATATATATGATTGATATGCAATCGAACTCATGTCATATAAAAAAATCAAGTCCAGTCATATGGTATGTAAAAAGGTCAATAACTATAGTTATTTGACACTACTTTGCAGATAGCAGCCCAGCCCAATGTGCCCCAATTTCTGTAGTAGCCATAAAAGGGGGGGCCGGGGGGGGGGGGGGTTTGGAGTTTTCCTGGAAAATTTATTTATTTCAAGGTGACGGGCAGTGACGGCGGCAGTAATTACTTATTTCGAGCGTGTGTTGTCTCCGAATATTAATTTTTAAATCAACCAACACCTCAATGGTCTCCCCCTATTAAAGCTCTATGTTTTATGACCCAGTCAACAAAAAAGACGGGAAATGTTCTTTACAGAATGGTGAGTTTTTTAATTGCCATATAAGGGAAGTTGGGGTGAGTTAATCCCCACATCAAATCACATCGTCACTTTGACAAATTTAATATGCCCTGGCATTTGTCAGGGATAGACAATTTTAAGGGCCATAGATAAAAATAACGATGATTTTTTTCCATTTCAGAAAGAATTATAATGACCCCGCGGATACGGTAATCCTCTGCACCATTCCCAGAGGTCCGGCTGCTCCCAGTTTGTCACCGTACCCCGTAAAACTTGAGACTTATCTGAGGGCAGCCAAGATTCCACATAAGGTATAGACCTATCATGCGCATGTATACCAATAATACTCTATAGACAATACAAGCGTATGCAATTCGAATTCTGAGATTGCAGGAGCAGAGCCATTTTGCAAATAACACACAGATATGGTGCAAATGCAATAGTTGACCTTGTACATCACACTTATTTTGATAATGTTGTGGCATGCAAAGTATTTTTTCTTTTATAGTATTTGCATATATTAAGGAAATACAAAACTGGTGGGAGCCTATGTCAAAGTCACATGTCAAATTCCAATTAGAATACAACCATAGCAGTGGTCACACACTGTTATACATTGTTTGTTACTATTTGTGCGTTCAGCAGTAAGACATGAGATAAAAATGTATAAGAATCTGCTACCTATCGAACTAACAACACCCAATAATAACTGTGAATTTTGAGAAAATGTTTTTCATAGTCAACTGTCAAATTTGATAGAATCTGTGACAAATATATCAAAACATGCATGTCCAGGGAATTTCTTGGACTTGTCATATGCTACTATATGGATGGATTAAATCGATCTACAAGCCCTGATATACTATGTCTATCAATGACCGGTACTTCTGCTCATGAGGCCTACGCAGGAAACTACGTAAATGTTTAAATGAGGTGGTTATCTTTGTATAACAATGTTAGTATGCTGATGGAAAATTGGAGTTCGGGGCCAGTTTTAGGGAACAAATTTGCTCCTGCACGAACACAAGTAAAAAAACGAATCATGGACAATACAAATTCATGATATGCACTTTTAGGAATATTTTTAAAATAAGATTGAGTACTGATAACCCAGTTGGAATCTTACGTCACGTCTCCTTATATTAAACTGACATCAGCTTGATTCCCCCCTGACGTCATATTAAGTCAAAATGCACACAGGAAACAGTGTGTTTTAAAAATTGTAATTATAGAGAGGTTTTGCTACATGTATGCAATAGCTGGTCCTGCAAACGTGTAGGTTGCCATTACCATTACAACAATGAAAAAATTAGATAGCACGTGCACACTCGCAGTCACTCAAGTCATTCGTAACATGTAGCAAAACTTCTCTTTTGAAATAGGCCTATTGTGAACATTGTTTAACTAAAGAACTATTGACTATTTGGCCCAAATGTTACTTCAGGTTGTGTTTGACAGAGGCATGTCCCCTAAAAGCAAGACGCCCTGGATGATGTTGAACGGAGAGGCATATTCAGACTCTCAGCTGTGCATCGAGTTCTTGAACAAGAAATTCAACGTTGATCTGGACAGGTCACTGAGTGCTGAACAAAAGGCAACTGCTAGGGCATTCCGCAAAATGATTGAAGAAAGCTTCTATTGGTAAATTTACTAATTTATGAATTTTTTTTTTGTTCAAAATGGATTTAAAGCCCGTCTGGAAATTGAATGGTTGCCCCCTTTGCCCTCGTGTGTGAAATTTTAAAAACTACCATTTCCCAAGTTGAAGGCCCAGGAAATAGTAGTCAGTATTATAACAATCAATAGTCGTGTCCTTTTACATTTTAAATTTTGTCAGCTATGCGTGCAGGCCTATGTTAATTATAATGTTTCTTTGCAAATGAATCAATAAAGTAAAGTACAGAAGACTTATTTTTCTCCTCTTCAGGAATTATTGTCTGGAACGTTGGTGCTATGAAGACAAAGATTTTATGGTATCTTCAATGAAACCCCTGATGCCAGTCTCTATGCTAACTGGTTTTATTGTGGGCCGACTATCTAAAAAGATTGCGAATGCTTCATATGGCCAAGGAATAGGGCGTCATTCCAAGGAGGAAGTTCGGGAAATGGGTCTTGGCGATCTGAAGGCACTTTCTGACTTTTTAGGTGGGTATGTACATTGTACAGTGCCGCCTGTAAGTAAGTGAAATGCATGATGTTTTGCCATTGCATCAATGCTAAACATCCTCAACCAAACTGCTTAATATATAAGAAGCATGAATTCTCATCCAATGACAGGAAAACGTATTGGGTAATGAAGGCCGATATATGAGGCATATCTGATAACAATGGCAGCCAATTTTTGCTATAGTCGGAGTTAGGTATGGGTCAGAGTCTTATATAAGTAAATGAAACAAAGGACCTATATGTTATTTCGTAGGGAAGCCTATCTGAAGCCTCTTTCTGACTATTGAGGTGGTAGGTGACAGTTTGTCAACCTACTGTTATGTGATCAACACTTTCCAGTTTGTTGTGAATTTACCCTCGGAAGGTCTTGTACTAGTGCAGTCACAGCTCTTTGAAGGTAAATTTGAGTTCATCAAATTATGGATCCGAAGATCAGGAAACCACACTAAAGACTCCCAGTTTCTTAATACAATTTACGTAAGTTTGATTTAGAAATTAGTTTAATTAGAAGACTTGGTCAGGCCTTATGCATTAATGAAAGATCTGATTTCATTATGTGACCAAAATATGTTGCTGAAAAACATTAAAATGTTGTTTTTTTTAAAGCATGATTGCCTGTTAAGTGTGACACTGTGAATTGTGAATTGTTTTAGGTGAAAAGCCATACTGCATGGGAGACCAGATGACTGAAATTGACTGCAGTATTTTTGGGTTTTTATGCCAGTGCAAATTCCACTCACCCGGAGGAATCTATGAAAAAGCTGTGTTGAGTAAGTTGTTTTTTTGGCTCCCAGAAACTGAATGAATCCTTATCCGGGCCTGTTATTGTTCAAGTAGCTAGGTGTATTCATTTCATAGGAACAGTCTTGAATAATACAAACGAAAGCATCTGAACATAAAACTCGTATTGTTAAAGGTGTGAAAAAGTGAAGACTCACGAAAAAAGCTCAAAATATTTTGTAGCCAATATGAGTTCGGGCGGTGGGCGGATAGATTATTTCTGGGCCCGCACTCAGACTCTATTGACTGTACATGGATGAAATTTGGTACACATACAGCCTGTATGGTCTAGTTGTGCCTTTTGATGGTCTGATGGATAGATATTCGATACTTTTTGAAATAATTAAAAAAATATATAAATTATTTTTGTTCGTTTACCGGCGAAGACTCAGTCACTATTGCATGTGCACGGATGATTTTGTTACAGATGTGGCCTCTATGACCTAGTTGTGCCTTTTTATTGTCTCATTGATAGATATTCTATACCTTTAGAAAAAATGTAAAAATATATTTTTGGTTTTTTTGGCTAACACTCGGTCACTTTTGCATGTAAATGGATAAAGTTTGGTACACATTTGGCCTATATAGTCTGGTTGTGCTTTTGAAAGGTCTGATGGAAATATATTATATGCTGCTTGAAATATTGAAAAAAGTTAATAAATAATTTATTTTTTGCTTCTGGGCTAAGCCTCGGCCACTATTGCGTGTACATGGATATAGTAAGGTACACGTACGGCTTATATGGTCTAATTGTGAATTTTCTTAGTCTAACTGATAGATATTCTATACTTTTTGTAATATTTAGAAAAAAATATTGAAAGTTATTTTATTCATATAGGTGATATATGTAGAAAATTTCATTGCTGTATATGAAATTTTCTACATATATCACCTATATGATGTACCAGTGCTTTTTGAGGTGTATTTAACAGTTTTTGAATGATTGGAAAAATATAACGTTAAATTTTTTTCGTTTCCAACCAATAGCTTATAACCTACACTTTACATGCATAAAACTGTATCATAACATGCATAAATTAGTTTAATAAGGCCTTTCCGTTGTCTTACAAGACAAGCAGATGGCAAGGCAGCTGGAAAATAGAGATAATTGAAAGGCCATGACTCAACCAGTGGCGTATTTAGGGGGAGCATCCCCCCCGACCCAAAATTAACATGGAACAGATAGGAAACGCCGCGGAGCGCCGCATAGTCATTCCATATAATAGCCCCCTCAGGCCATTTCTGGATACCCCCCTGGTCACTCGACCACCGTTGCATGCTTGTATGCAATTTGGTGAACACACCAATTTTATGCTGTAATTGTAATCTTTTAAAGCTGTTATTCGCTGAAGGTTTGCTGCTTTGCAGCCTATGTTTATAACAACTACTGTCTGATTTAGGAGTGTACAATATATGTTGAACGCGAACACAATGTTGACATTCTTTCACTACTTTGTGACAAAATTGCGACAACGTCGGGTGCTAAATGTCTAAAATTAAACATATATTTCCTGTTTGCAGCGGACTTTCAACAATTGGACGTATACGTTGAAAGAATCAAGAAAGAATATTGGGCAGACTGGGATGAGTGCATAACGCACAATGGAACAAAAAAGGCACTAAAATAAGTTACGAGTTTAAATATTATTATATTTTTTATTAACTTAAGACCCACGCATCATTATATTTTATAGATCTGCGGCAATAGTATTTGTATTGTGCAAGATTTCCAAATAAGGAAGGTTGAACATATTATTTGTACTGGCACCATTTAGAATGTGTCTATGTGATGCATTGTAAACAGAACTTAGAACTTAGAGCTGTTTGCTGATTAGCGGTCCAAACAGTTTCAAAATCAACTTTCAACTTGGTTGTGTGATGTCACAGGCTTAAAAATGTTTTGTTTGTGTCAGTTATTGTTAATCAGTTGATGATTATAATCAGTGCCTATCATATCTAGCAGCATAGGTGACAATAAACAAACTAATTATATGACTTGAGGTGCTTCATCATCAAATAGGAAGATTAGCAGACCAACAGAAAACTGTCAATGATGTGGCAAAGCCAGTTTGCAAGTTAAAAATTATTTTTTCCAATGGGCCGCCAATCTGCAAAGAGCTCTAAAATATCTTTTCAAGTTGAGATGGGGGCATGATTATGAGCCTTCTCCAATATGACATTATTCCATTATAAAAGGGCCGACCATATGATCCTTGGAGGGGCACTATGGATTTTTGGTGAAAAACTAAATTTTTTTCCTGATTTGACACTGAAAAAAAAAGATTTGTTCAGCCATAAAAATACAGTTTGTTTCCTGCTGTAGCCTGGGTAACTTAATGTTGAAATTTCGAAAACGAAGTTTGTCTATAGCTTGCAAGTGAAAAAAAAAAGTTTGTTGGTGCTTTTCGTATGAAAGAAAGTCTGTCCCTGTAATAAAATCCCCAAACATTATCTGGTCAGCCCCTTATGTCATTATTAGAATGTCTGTAATTTGTACATTAATATTTATTGTATATTTACGAATGTTGAAGATTTTTAAATCTGTTGTATTGATGTATTTTTTATTTTTCTTATAGATAGAAATACTCCCTATCAATTTGTAACTGAGACTTGTATCAAATAAATGTCTGTTGATATTTGAACTGAAAAAATTGAAAAAGAAATTTTGTCTTCTATAAAAAAACATTTTATAGTGTGGTTGAAAATTGCATGCAACATATCAAATCTCCAAAAACTCCCAAATTGAAAGTCAAAATTGATGACCATATCAATATCAGTATTTGGAGGTCTGTAAATCATGCCAATAATAACTTGTTTAGACTAACCGATTGCATTTCTTGGCAGTTCTATGAAAATACTTTCAATAAACTCATTAAATATGGCAACATCACGTCTTAAAGTGTAAGAAATTCTGTCAGAAACCATGATACACCACCTCCAATCCCACCAGTTCTATATGCATGCATGTTCTCAATCATAATTCTCTATATTATAAAGTCCAAATAGTAGTCAGAAAATCGTTCACTTTATTACAATTTTATGAGGTTTTGGTTGTTGATAGACATGACCAAGACCTTTCAAAATCCACCGACTGCCAAGCTGATTTCACCCCCTGGTGGCCGTATTTGGCAAATCCAATATGGCCGCCATCGGATTTTGCCGATTTTGTAACTTTTGAACCGGGCATCATAAATACTTGTGTGATACCTCTAGTTTGGGGTTTTCTTGACTGAGGAATTCATTTCTGGAATTGGTTTGGTGATTTGAGTAATTCTGATGGCCATATTGCACAAATTCAAGATGGCCGCGCATTGGCGCGCAAATACTTGGCAGACTGACATAACTTTTTAACTAAGCGTCACATATTCACATATGATACCTCTATTTTGGGGTTTTAATGAGCAAGGAATTCATTTTTTGCATCCTTTCTTTGATTGGAGCGCCCCTAGTGGCCCTATGAGATTCTAACAATGTGTTTTTGAGTCAATGGAAATGAGTAAATGTGTTCTGTAGCACTGAACAAAGTATTGTCGACCTCAAGAAGTGCATGAATATTTTTGAATTGAGAACCTTTTTTATGTATTTTTATCTTGGAATATATCATTTATTTAGTTTGCATTGCTAAATCAATTAATTTATGGGGAATATAGGTGGAACTCTTTACTTTTTAGCTATCTGGCATCTTTCCACACAAAGAACAGTTTCTTGGGACTTTTCACAATTGAGGGACCATGCAGTGTCAATGAATATCAGACATATTCCTTTTTGCATAAAACCTTATTCGCTTTAACAACTAGATATCCTTTGCCGACTCTCACAGGAGCTATAAGTGCTGCTTGGATTTCAACCTTTAAACTGATTATTGAAGAAATCTTACCATCAAATAAGATAAAGTGGTACATATGTGGGAGGGCGGTCCACTTGCAATTGTGTCTCTCACCAATAAAAAAAATGACGAAATACTTGCATACCCTTCTGGAAAACAAAAGTTAATACAATCCGTGCATTCTAGCACCCTTCCCTAACTTTGAGGTGAAAGTCTAGAGTGATTACTTGAACTAAGATATGCAATCTCCTATATAGTAGCATTGATGCATTATAGCGCCTTGCTCCCTGAATAGCAACAGTGGTTTTCATTATTTCACTGATGTAGGCCCACAGACTACAGACTGTATTCCAAAATGCTAGGACTTGTGGTAGCAAGTTATTGTAAAAGCAAGTGCTCTGTGGACAAGATTATGGCAAGATACTTCACCTGTACATAACAAAAAAAGCTTAATTTCCCTGAAAAGGAGGGAGAAATTAAAGCAACCCAACCTTAATTCTACCCGATAAAAGATCAAAAAGTGTCCACAAAGCAGGTGCGTTTTATCTGACTCACATGGTGACTTTCGTGTTCCATCACAGAAACAATCAAAAAAGATAAATGTTTATCAACGAATTAATGAAAAATTTAATCATGATAAGGAGTAACATGATTCAGATGTTTTCAGTGTATTTTGAGTGGCCAACTCATACAACATCAGTACTGTAGCATTATGCTTGACATTGGGGCTCAACACAGAAGTTGAACAAGCAATTTTGAAATACCCCTTATGCACCAAACTAGCTAATGTGAGTTGCACGAAAACTGTCATCATATCAGTTGGCTGTCTATCTGATTTGTGCATTGGAATAATGCATGTTATTCATTTGCCAACTGACAGAAAAAAGCAATGAAATTACTATTCTGCTTTTGGCATTATCCAAGAAATCATTGTCATCAATGAGCCAGCCAATCTGCCATTTTCTGAGATCAAGATACTTCAGAGTTTGGGACACTTAGCAGCTCAAACACTAAAGTGACAGATTTGTTACCATGCCTGAATGTCCTGCTTACCAACAAAATGTGGGCCCTTACACGTCAGCATTAAGTGATTGATTTGATTTGATTTGATTTTAATTTCTTGGTCATGAACTGACATGCCGCACATGAAATTTGCGGAGAGCCTTCCACCTATGATACAGCTCAGGGCAGCTGCAGTGTAGGGCCCATGGGCAGAGGATACAGGAACATTGCCCAAGGCTCCCATGACGTAGCACCCTCCAGTGTTGGTGATCGCCGGATGATGAGGTATTGATTAGAAGACTGAGAGTCTGGCAGACTAATTCAGGGATTACCAGGGTCTTTCAGCTGCCCCAGAACACTGGATACAACCCGCCTCCATTTAATGTCCCATGGGCTCAGACTAAATTGAGTACCGGGGTGGGATTCGAACCCACGCCCTCATAGCCAGTGGTTGTGCAAACTAGCACTCTCAACCATTAGGCCACGGAGGATTTAAAGTGTAGGTATCCCTATCAAATGTCAACAATTGCCGGTTTCAGAAAAAAGTGGCAAATATGTGCATTACTTGAAATCTGGTGTTAGCAGCTTTCCTGCAAAAAAAAATTGCTGTATTATCGGACCACACCATTTTAAACAATTGACCAATTGCTGTTAAAGCGACTCCTCATAATGACCTGTCAATGAGATCTGAACTCCTTCAAAACAAACCTCAATCCGCTGTTCAGAATTTTGTATTGCTCTATTAATATGCTTAGTCCAAAGCTAGTGGTGATACACAATGAACAACATGTTTGCAAATTTTAAGTTCCTGCAATGCTTACTTCAGAAGTAGCAAGACATCGAAGACAACCTTTTGCTAATTTTTGTGTCTCATGCATGCCTACTTTTTTTACTGCAATTCGTGCTAATGATTAGAACCATTGGCTGCCGAGAATACTTAATTCTCTAAAATCATCATCTTTGGTGTTAAACACCACAGGTTTCATTGCTGTAGCACAAACACAAGCTTGTATAAATCTTGAGATCCTGCATCAACTGTCAAGTCAGTCGCAGAGAGCAATTACATGAAGATGCTGGAAACGGCCACCTGAATGTCCGAAAAATGTATTGCAAACTACGATGAATGAACATGATAAAGTGACATGCCAGTTCAACTGCAAGATGCATGGTTCTTTTCCGTTGTACTGTTGATGCTAGAGGGCAGATTGAACTGGATGTTTGGGCATGTTTGTTTTTATGGATTGTTTGAGTGAACTTGTACTTGAACATAATATCGTACAATAACACTGACTGTGAGTTTTGTCTTGTCAAGCAGGTTCCTCCTGTCTTTTCAGGAGCACCCCTGTAAACACAGGGTCATGTTTGTGGCAATTGTTCAAAGAATGAAACTCAACTGATAAGTTTTGCCACAGCATTATGCAACCCTTGGCAATACTCCTTGAGCACTTGGTTCATGTCATTGTCTTCAAGATTTTTGTCCTTCTTCTGTCCATTATGGATGAAGCAGGTTACAGTTTTGTGCAGGGTTGTTTGAGAGAGTGGGAATTGAAGGTGGGACTATCGTATGTTTTTTGGGTGCTTCATCTTTTCTCTCCCTGTTGCCTCTGTGGATTTACAGTGAATTGGAGAGTGTTAACAGGATTCCAGATGACTGCTTCGGTCTTTAATGCCAACCTGCAATATTGTTTGATTTGTTCTGAACTTTCAAGATGCAGGACTAATCAAGCAATCATCTTGAAATATTCCTTCTTAAGATCTTGCTTGTTGAGAAATTGTCTCCTGTTTAAGAGCAGAGTATTCATCCTAATTGTTCAAGAGATTTGTCAAGAGCATTGTGAACATACAATCTTTGAAAGTACTTAGATATATTCATTCCACTAGTTCATTTGAGATGGTCTTAAATTTTTCACTTCAATTATTCTAAAGAACTAGGAACACAAATTCTGCAGCCAAATGAAGGCAGGGTTGCCACTGGTCAGGGAAAAGTCAGGGAAATTCAAGGTCAGGGAAAAGTCAGGGAGCTTTGAAATTAGTCAGGTTAATTTGTGATTTTGCAAAAAGTCAGGGAAATCTCACCTTTGTCAGGGAAATTCTGCATAAAAACTATTTTACGACACGAAAGTCGATGATTTCGTGATTAGAACGGCAGAGAAATGTATGTCATTTGCCAGTCTAACCTGTTTGATGGGTATTAAGTGGGCTTAAAATCAAGAATCTATAGCTGGAGGTGTCTTGAGTGAGCAACCCAGCATCATCCACTTTCTTTTTTCAAATGGAAACATAAATTCACGAAAGCTCGAAATTGCGATCCAAAATTTTGTGCAAGAGCCATTTTGTTGTCAGGGAAAACTTGTTTCGAGACAGGGAGAAGTCAGGGAAAAGTCAGGGAATTTAGAAATCCGACTCGAGTGGCAACCCTGGAAGGTGGTCCTTTCATAGTTCAGGTATGAAACCCACATTTTGCAGATAATCTTGACAGTCAGTAGAAATAAATATCACAGGACATTAATTATGTTAATGGTGTAAAATTCTCAGGCTATGAAAGTGACAATTGAGACTTCATCTCAGCATAAACATTGTGTTATAAAACAATAATAAAGGAATCATTGCATG
Source organism: Platynereis dumerilii (assembly GCA_026936325.1). Taxonomy (NCBI): domain Eukaryota; kingdom Metazoa; phylum Annelida; class Polychaeta; order Phyllodocida; family Nereididae; genus Platynereis; species Platynereis dumerilii. Next base: position 38,219,928 of record JAPTHN010000005.1, read on the forward strand.
AAAATGTGGCAACTTTTGGTGACTTTTAAAGCATGTTGTAGGAGGTTCTACCTTTCATATGAGCTTTTTCTGATTTGAGTTATCGGACATTGTTTCTTCAAGCATAATTAAACAAAATGACTTAAAACTCATTGGTATGATTTGCACTGACTTAAACATGTCATTGAAATCCCATGTGAGCTTCAGGGGATAGTCATATCAAAGACAGAATGCAAAAAATGAATTCCTCATCCATTAAAACCCCAAAATAGAGGTATCATATGAGAATATAAGACGCTTAGTCAAAAAGTTATGTCTGTCCTCCAATCATTAGCACGGCCATCTTGAATTTGTGCAATACGGCCACCAGGATTGCTCAAATCACTAAATAAATGCCAAAAATGAATTCCTCAGTCAAGAAAACCCCAAACTAGAGGTATCACACAAGTATTTACGATGCCCGGTTGAAAAGTTACGAAATCCACAAAATCTGATGGCGGCCATATTGGATTTGCCAAATATGGCCACCAGGGGGCGTAATCCGCTTGGCAGTCGGTGGATTTTGAAAGGTCTTGGTCATGTCTACCCACCTCATAAAATTGTAATAAAGTGAACGATTCCACCAAATATTGAGGCTAAGCCCCCCTACTAAAAGTTATATTCTGTAAGCCATGTTTCGGAAAGGCCAATTATAGAGAAATTCACATTCAAGTTGCTCAGATAACTGGTGAATTGGACAGTTTTACAGTATTTGCACTCAAAGTGTCTCATGGGGGGTCAAAATAAAGTTTGAGATTTCAGAATTTCCATCATTCTATCATAAAATTAACATATTACTGTTTCTATAATCAAAGAGGACTGAAGTGATTTGGTGGTTTATTATCAAAATACCACTACTTAAAGTAGGCAAGGGTTGATCCTTGAAAAATCTGTTTATCAGGACAAATATCCGTCCAGAAACAATTTTCACCATTTCTTATTCTTGGAAATCAAGCCACATTGTTGCATAGGAACATCAAAACCCATACAAAACTTAAACTTTGATTAAACATGCAACAATTTTTTTTTACCATTTTTATCACGAAATTACAGAAGTCTGGCTTGCCATAACCCTGAAAGTTTCTGTTGAGTAGGGTACTGGTCTCAAAAGACACATGATTTCCATGGTTAATAATCCCTAGGTATCCTATTAACCCCATGTCAAGTTTTGTTACTGTACGATTGAAACTCATGGTGTTCGGCTGTGTCAAACATAGTGTTTTGGAGCAAAAAACCACCGAAAATGACCAAAAATCAGGCTCCATTAACAAGATATTTGGTTATTATCCTTTAAAATCATTCAGTTAATAGCGGAAAATTACAATTATATTGATATATGACACAAGTAAATCAACTTTTTTCTCAATTTTGATTTTCTCAAAATAGTGTAATAGATAACGAAAGATCATATATTTGACATTTTCAATACTTATAAAAACCCTTTTTAGGCATCCAGGTTTACTTAGTTTGTATGGCCGTTTCTTCAATGAATCCAGTGTTAAGACACACGAATCAGAGCAAAATTTCTGATGGGTTGGAGAGGACATTTTTTGACATCATGAATTTTAATTTCTAAGAAAATGTATGATCATGGCCTGCATATCTTTTTAACTTGTATTTTTCACATACTTGTAAAAGCACATGATTGAGCAAAAGATACACAAATAGCTTGTTTTTCCTACAAAACACTTTGTGGTTATTCTATGGGTTTGAGAGGACATGCTTTTTTTGACATCACATTCAAGCCTCACATTCTGAAAACCAATTATGGTTCGTGAAACAAATGTTTCTGTTTTACCTTGAGATATGTCTCAAGCTTCAAAATTAACACAAACAGTATACACATTCTTTGATACTTACTCATAACAGCATATAAAGCAACTGATGGTCCATCGAAAACAAAATTTTTGACATCTGCCATTTTTTACATTTTAGGACCCAAGTCATGTTGTATAGAACTTATTCACATGAAACCTGTTGTATTTTATACCCAAGCCGTAGGTCTAGAAAGGTATCATTAACATGAATCACAACTGATTGAATATTTTTTTCTGTTCATCCATGTAATTGGCAAAAAAGTCTGTGAGACATAAAAATGTGTCAAAATTTGTCCTAAATTCCTTACAGCTTTAAACAAAGCATTGCAGAAGGGTAAAATATGGTGCATTTATATGTCAGTGTAGGACAAGATTGCCACTGCCCGAAATTTTGAAATACCTATCATACTTTCCTTGTAATAATTGCATAAACATGAAAAATCGGCCGAGTGCAAATACTGTAAAACTGCCCAATTCAGAATAATGTCTTTGTAAACTTCTTATGTTGAATTGCATGATTGAAACCGCATCACCAGGCAAACACTCAATCGTGTCATTAAAAGAGTTCTCTATGAAATACTGACAGAAATTATTATTTGAAGTAGCCAACCTGTTATAAAACTGTAAGTCCGGATCAATTTCATTTAGCAACAGCATATCCCACCCAATCATCTACTTCAAAGGGGTTAAATATAATATCATCAAATTATGTCGTTGAATGGTGTTGACCAAAAAACTATTAATGTTTTTCAAATATACGTCATTATCAGCAATATGATTAAAAGGAAAAACAGAACCGTTACAGGACATACAGATCCACTGATTTGAGAGATCTCGTCTGCAGTAATTTCAGCATCTAAAGGTAAACATCCTACACGACAATTTGCAGAGCAAACATAGCAAACATAAATTCTCGAGTGTCTTAACACTGTGCCACCACTAATACTACAATTAACCATACATATGGATTAACATTGTAATATTAGAAAAACCTCCTGTTAAATTGCAGCACTGAGCGCAATATTATAACTAATACAATAAAATGAAAACAAAAAGAAAGATCTAAGTGGATAATACTGCTTATCAAATTGCATTAAAAAGAAAGAACGATAAACCCATGTGGACTTACAAGCTGGAACTTCAATAATTTTATAAGCAGTAACATGATCATATGAGCAATTTTACATTAATTGGTCTCTAATGTAGGCCTAATGTTCATAAGGGTTGCACCCAACAAGTTTTGACCCCAATCATCTTTTTTTGCAATATTTTTATCAGCCAGCGTTAAACCAATTCCCCAAATTTTGTCTTTGCTTGCCTCTGCCAAAATGTAGTTCTTGGTGTCCAACAACATTTTTTGTGCAAAGTCATCTTGATTGAATTTGGGAAAGCAACCTTTTCTCATAGCGGTTTTGGCTTCAGGTAACCAGCTGTCATCATTGATATGGATGCCATCCCCAATGCTCCTACATTTTGCAAGTTGCGCAGTCTGTTTGATCAGTTGATCTTTCTTGCTTTGTCAATACTTCCTGCAAATATGCATGGCTTTTGAATACTGAAAATTTGGTTCAACGCACTAAAAGGTGTCATCATCAATCACAATGTTTGTCTTATGAAAGTTCGACAAATGAGTTGCCCCATAAAGCCTAATGTTATTTTTAATTTTTAAAAGAATCTTTTTATTCCTAAACTGATCATCAGGAAGCTTGGAAACCACGTACCAATTAGCCCAAGAACTCGTATAAATACTTTTTTAAACTGCAGTAGATCTATCTATTTATCTATGTCCTGTATGAAAATGTATCTATGTATCCACGAATCTATTCTTTTATCTATGTGTCAACATGTTTATTATTGAAGTATAAAGTGTAATATAATATTGTTTTGAAAGATTGAAAAGGTAAAATGCATTGTTTAATTTGGGCAAGTTTTCTGCAGCAGATTCCAATTGCTTTGGGTCAAGAGCCTCAACGTTGTGCTGAAAGCCAGAGCATCTCTTATATTAAAATGATAACGTACAGGATTTATCTCAAGTTATACTCAATGCCTCATCTTCTCATTTGCACTCAAGCTTCCTTGACCTTCTACGGCAAAACTCTCCCCTTTTCAATGCCATTGGATTCCTCTAAATGTCCTAATTAATGGTAATTACTATTAAGCTGATTCATGCACAATACACAAGAGGGCAGCAGCTGCAAGGTCTCTACCAGTTGTCCCTTTTCTGCTGCTCTGTTCTCTTCTATTCCAATCTGCATCTACCGGTAATCTGCTAATTCATCTATGCAATGCATTTTTATCCAAAACAAAATGCATGTACATGTATCTATCTATCTTTTTGTCTGTTCTTTCCATCCAATCTACAGGTAACTTACTTTTGCAATTATTATAATCATACTATTAATTCATGGACCCCTCACTCTACTACTGATTGCTCAACTGTTATGAAAACGTGCAAGCAGCTTGCCTACACTGCCCACAAGGTCCTTAGCCAGTGAAGAAATTGAAGTGATGTTTTGCTATATCATCCCTCTCCTCTCATGCCTTCACGGGTGTTATGCTAGTGAACAAATATTTTGATAAGCTATAGAGATGTTCAACTGACAACACAACTGGTCGATGACTGGCAGAAAGTTATCAACGCAAAATTTCTCAGAATGTGACATGTCCACTTTAGGAAAAGGGAGGGTCACACCTAGATATGGGGAGCTTAAAGATGGTTGCCATCCAAGCATTATGCTAAAAGGCAGGTTCAAAAAGTCCATCTTGATGGCCATGTCAAAAAATAGGAGACTCCATAGAAACTAAGTGACTTATGATGGGGGAAGCAAGCTAGGTTGTTGATATTTATATTGTTGTTGGTTTTGGTCACAATCTTTCGCACTATTTTTCTATATATTTCATAATATTACATTTGCTCATGGCTGGCCCAAAATCAAGGTCCAAATGTAGTGTGTATTGTGTGTTCTGTATCTGAATGTTTGGTTGCGGTCGGTACAGACCCTCCTGCAAAGTCAATAGACATCGGCAACAGCTTACCCAATATGTGTGTTTATATGTAAATATGTATATATATCATTTTTCTTTTTGACTAAAATCCTGGTTTTATTTTAATCTGGCATTTTTGTGTCTAGCGGTCGGTCCAGACTCTAGCACACACAATTGCCACCCAAAAACAAGAAAAAAAAGTGCTTCTCGTTATATATTCATTTGTTGCGCAATGCTCCTTTGCTGTTTCATTTTTGTATTACAATCATGATGACTTTTTTACCTTCAGCGAACGAAGTTCGAAGAAGGTATTGTAATCACTTGGGTAAAAATGTTGTCCGTCCGCTGGGCGGGCGGTCAGGCGGCGGGCGGATAGATTGTTTCCGGGCCAGCACTCGGCCTCTATTGAGTGTGCATGGATGAAATTTGGTACGCAAATAGCCTGTATGGCCTTGTTGTGCCTTTTGATGGTCTAATTGATAAGATATTCAATACCTTTTGAAATAATTGAGAAAATATAAAAAATTATTTTTGTTCGATTCCGGGCCAAATCTCAGTCACTATTGCATGTACACTTATGAAATTTGGTTCAGATGTGGCCTATATGGTCTAGTTGTGCCTTTTGATGGTCTCATTGATGGATATTTTATACTTTTTGCAAAAATTTGGAAAATAGAAAAATATGTATTTTTTGGTTCTTTGGGCTGAGACTCGGTCACTATTGCATGTAAATGGATAAGGTTTGGTACACACTTGGCCCATAAGGTCTTGTTGTGCCCTTTGAAAGGTCTGGTGGAAAATATTAAATGCTATTTGAAATATTGAAAAAAAAGAGAAAGAAAATTTTTTTGTTTCTGGCCCAAGACTTGGTCACTATTGCATGTATATGGATAAAGTTTGGTACACATATGACTTATGTGGTCTAGTTGTGCCTTTTCATGGTCTGACTGATACATATTCTATACTTTTTGTAATATTGAGAAAAAATATTAAAAATACTTATTTTCTTATTGGAGCCAAAACGTGCCCACTATTGCATATACAGCAATGCCATTTCCTACACGTATCACCTACAAAATGTAGCAGTGCTTTTTGACTTGTATTTAACACTTTTTGAATGATTGGAAAAACTTTGTACATGCATAAAACCGTACCATAATATAAGTAAATTAGTATAATAAGGCCTTTCCCTGCTTTTGCAAACCCTGGCAAGCACACAGGTAGATCGCAGGGCAGCAGGCAAATAACAGATAATAGAACGCCATACTCGACCACTGTTGCATACCTATAATATAGGCCTACGGAATTTGGTAAACACGCCAATTTTATGATGTAATGTAATCTTCTTAATGTGTTATTCGCTGAAGGTTTGCTGCTGCGCAGCCTATGTTTAAATATACTGACACGCACAGGTTTGGAGATATTGTTTGTCTCTTGTTAATACTAATAGTGACACTAATAGCAAATCCTTATCGTGACATCTTTTGACTAATGTAGTCCTGTTACTATAATTCCTCAAGTCACCCGACGCATGCAGCGGAGATCAAATGCCACATCGAGAGAGGTCACAACCGTGAGGTTAAAGACCTAAAACGTCTACAAGTCTACAAGGGCTTTGACTATGACCCAGGGGATTGAGTCGTATACTTCTCTGACGTTTACGCGTTTTACGGGTCTGCGCATGAATGGCCACTATTGTTATGCAGAATCTTTGTACATAACATTTATTATTATGTAAACCTATATTTAGCTTTCCTTTTATCTTTGCCTCTTCACTGTTGCATTCTCCATTTGGAAAATTATCGAGAAAATGCATAAACTTCTAACCCTGGTGGAACGTGGGCTTGATATAAATACTTCTGATATTAATACTGAAATGCCAACAGTATCTGAATATGTCAATATGACCTTTTTTTTCATGTATTTTCTTAATTGTACATGATGCTTAAAAGTCAGAAATTTTAATTCAGAATCCGTTTGTAAGTACACAACAACAAAACAGAAATCAGAGAACACCTTCGACAAAAATAACTACAGTGCCGCCTGTAAGTAAGTGAAATGTATGACATTGTGCCATTGTGTCAATGCTAAACATCCTCAACCACACTGCTTGGGGAAGCATGAGTTCTTATCCGATGAGACGAAAACGTATTAGGTCATAAAGGCCGATATGTGAGGCATGTCTGATAACAATGGCAGCCAATTTTCTTTGCTGTAGTAGGAGTTAGGTATGGGTCAAAGTCTTTGATAAGTAAGTGAAACACAAGTCCAGTTTTATTTCATAGGGAATATTAAACCTTGGGCACCTGAAGAAGGACTGAGGCCAGAGTGGGAGGCCCCGAGAGTGGGAAGGGCCCCTGCAGAGGGAGGGGCCCCCACAGAGGGAGGGGTCCCAAAAGTGGGTGGGGCCCCCAGAGCGGGCCCATGAGTAAGTCTGGGGCCCCCCAGAGGCGGATGCTCGCCTGGGGAGAGAGGCCCGGAGAATGAAGACCGCTGAGCAGGGCCGCTGTGTACAGGGCCTACATATCAATCACAATTTTCCGCTGGTTTACCAGATCACCTGTTCACACTAGACATATTAAATGTCAAATTTTTTATTAAAAAATGACCTCATTTGAGAGCACTCAAAAAGGTGGGGTTCCCCACATTTTAATCATTCATAATGCTCAACTTGCATAATTAGGTTGTAATATCTCAGATTGGTGTCATTCGCGCAAACTATAATAAAAATTTGCTCTAAATATTATGTGTGACATGCTTGTGTGGGGGGCCCCATTCACAATGATAAAACACTTGCAATGGATCAAATGTTTTGGCTTTTATGATATCTTTTATAGTTTGTATAGGTTATTCACCTAGGGAGAGGCAATATGTGATTTATCCAGCGAGGGCATTAGCCCGAGCTGTGATAAACACATATTGCCGATCCCGCGGTGAATAACTGGCTTATACCATAAGACAAAACTGAAACTAGTCATTTGTTGCTGTTGTTTTTTCACAGCTTCACTTATTATTCTCCCATGGGAGGATAACTGGACAACAAAGAATATGGGTTTTATTGCAGTGAAATACTGGCTCATGATTGGCTGACAGAGGTGTCGAATGGTATAATAATGTTAATCTGTGTGTTTTGTTTCCTATAAATCACAGCTAAACATCCAGATATTATACAATTTTAAAACATTTGTACAAGTTCAACTTCAGCATTTATCAGGTATACAATGGGGTTTATTAACAACAATTAAATTGAACAATGGAGCAAGTACACAATAACAATAATATCAAGCAAAACAAAACAACAATTCAATGCTTTGTAACCGTTATAAACATAAACACATGAACACCATGTCAAACAATTATCAACACTTCAATTCTGGAGAATCGCTCAGTGAGACGAGAAAATGCTGAAAATGCTGAGTCATTGCTGATCTCGAGACTTCTCGAGAATTCTCACTCTCATTGGAAACTCTATACCGTGCAACATATCCCTGCCGCCCCAACAGTGAAAAAGCATTTATTGAGGTACCCTGTTCTGTATTATGTTCTGTCTGGCAATGAACACTCAAATTATCTAGGACATGCAGAGGCTATAAGAATACCTGAACTTCGCATATCAGCATTATTCAGCTCTTGAATTCCAGGGAGTTTGCAATATTTTTTCATACAAAGGAAACCATGGGCAGGTAAGGATGATTAGCTAATTTTGCTATAACTATATTACTAACCAAATATATATATAACATTGGATGGTAATTTGTCTTATATTATTTGCCCATTGCATAATTGTCTGAATATATAAATGCTATATAGTATGTCAAAATGAAACTTCCAAGCATTTTTGTAATTCCACAATTGGGTGTGGCGAAATTTCTCTCATATATGATTATAAAACGCTTGGAAATGGGAGATATTTTTTTAGGGGTGACCATTTAATTTTTGACTGTCATTAAAATCACACTTAAATAAAAAAAATCCTGACCACTTAGGGCTAAACAATCTATTACTGTTTAGCATCAATTATTTTTGAGATGCTCCATTTTGGTCTATTAAAATACCAAATATCTGTGTCATTAGCATCACGCTGATAACCTGAAATTCGCACCACTTAGAACTGAAGAATGTCTCACCAACATATAGGAAAGTGGCTATTCTGCACACATTAAGCTATAATTCAGGTCTCTATGACCAATAGTTACCGAAAAAGAACATTTTTTGAACCAGAAAATTACTAACAGGGACAAATATACTCTTTTCACCAATAGTTTGGATTATGATTACCAAAGAAGATCTTGTCTACTACGTGTAACTCCAGTGCCCAATGTCTTTGCAGAACCATATTTAAGATGCTAGACAATCATGGATGGTAAAATGTCACTGGCACCCCATATTTGATTAGCAGTTTCTGACAAGCATCAAACTTCATACAAAGCATGTCAGATGCAAGGAAAAATCTAAATGTTATGCAATATTCTGTTGTAACATTTATTGATAATATATTTTTAACCAATTTCAACTCCAGTCACCTGCCAACATTTTTTGTTAAGGTAAAGGCAATAAGATATTTTTGTCGTGATGCCAATGACAGTGTGATACTAACGACAATTTGAATAAAAATCTTTTGTAGGGACCAGTGAAAAGCTGGCAGTCTGGCAATATGCACATGCAATGAACTAATGAACACCAGAAACATGTTCACAGTGATTCTGGCCCAGAAATATGCAATTAAAATAAAGCAGCAAGGTGTTTTCTGATGTTAAATTGAGATAGGAAACTAACAAGCCATCAGAAATACTCAAATATTTTGGTTTACATAAATGAATAAAATGAAGCAGGGTTACACATAGTGAAGTTATATTCTAGGGTTCTCAAACAACATCAAACACAAGATTTTCTCACAGAATGTGTGTGCCTTTTATTTTCATAAAGAAACAAAATTAATCTGGTGTAATGCTCATGACGCAATATTGGAAACCTCCTGCTTTTATAGAGAATTTATTTCAGCTATTGGTTACTAGATTTTAGAAAAGTAATAGTCAAGTCTCCATATATGGAAGAGTTTAATTGAATTAGGATACTGTACAAGTTTTTGTGATGTGGTCTATCAAAGAAAATGTTGGTGGAGACAGGCCATTTTCAGGGGAGCTTGGCCACTTCAATGCTATTTTTGGATGGAATAAGAATAACCTGCCACATATTTGTTGTGTTATTAGTTTTGCTAATATCTTTTTCTATGACAAATGATAACAAGAGGTCATACATGTGCCTTCTTATTCATGTCATCATGAATTATTGTTAAACACTGGAGACAAGAATTTCAGACTTAGCAAATTTTGATCCACCATGCATTTTCTGATTTTCAACAGTGCTCGACTGGTTTGGGAAAATCACTTACCGCTCTGTTAAGTCTACACAATCTGGAAGGAAAAGACCAAACTAATTTAAAACAGTTTTCAGTACGGTGTCCTAAAACTTAGCTTGGACCTCATGCATGATCATTCTATGACATTACGGTGCATTGCCAATTTTTGCAAGTCATTTCTTCAATTTAGATTTTTTTTGTCTGAGCTTTGCTCTCAGATTCCTTCCAAAAGAAAAATGGCAACAAAAAAAGGAAGCGTTGAGCATTGTTTGCTTTGGGTGAAGGCTTTAGCATTTCTTTATGAATGAATTGTGCAACCATCTCACTCTTTGTGTAAGGCCTCCCTGACCCTACCATGCGAATGGATGCCAATAATACCCTATAGACAATACAAGCATATATGCAATTTGAATTTGGAGATTGCAGGAGAAGAGCGATTTTGCAAATAACACTGTACAGATACGTTGAAAATGCAATAGTTGACCTTGTACATCTCACTTATTTTGATAATGTTCTGGCATGCAAAGTATTTTTTCTTTTACAGTATTTGCATGTTTTTAAGAAATACAAAACTAGTGGGAGCCTATTCCAAAGTCACATGACAAATTCCAATCAGAATACAACCGTATTAGGGATCACAAACTGGTATAGATTGTTGGTTACTATGTGTGCTTTTAGCAGTTAGGCATGAGATAAAAACTAAAGACACCCAACGATAACAGTGAATTTTGAGAAAATGGTTTTCATAGTCGACTGTCAAATTTGATAGAAGCTCTGACAAATATATCAAAACACACATGTCCAGGGCATTTCTTGGACTTGTCAATTCGCGCAGCTCTTAAAAAGTTTTTTTTAGGACTTATGGTTTTACCACAACTTTCATTAAATTTATTTCATATTCAATGTATGAAAGGCAGATATGTTACTGTTTCAAAGAAATTGAAAGAAGGATATATAGAAAAATAGAGAGAAATTTAAACTAGAAACTATAAGAAAAATAAAATAGATCAAAAATAGAATATATAGATAGATAGATAGATAGATAGATAGATAGATAGATAGATAGATAGATAGATAGATAGATAGATAGGATAGCAAATAAATAGGATTAAGAATGAATAGAATTGATAGATAATCAGCTAAATAGTAAAAAGGAAGACTACACTGAAAACTGCCAAATTAAAGTCTATGCTAGATTGTTGATATTACATAATCATGTAATAGTGATAACAAAAACAATAACATGATCTGCGTGTAGATTAATTGCTCACTGTTACATAATCATCAGTTGACAAAGATTATGTAACCTTAATTTTGTTATGTTTTCTTGTTGTCTGTTTTGAAATGAAATGAATCACATGTTAATAATTTAATTTAGCTTGTCAAGGCTTATAATGAACTATTCCATAAAAATAATAGAAACGGAATATTAATGGAGAAAATCGAATTTTTAAGACACTTTTGAATATGAATATGTCATGTTTTGTTAAATTCGAAACTAAATCATTGATAAGAAGCTGGTCCCACTTGACCTAATTTCCTGCTGTCGACCATTGATTTTGAGACCATCACTGCACAGATTTTTGAAACCTTTCTTGTGCTAAATTTCGCTTCGCGAAACGGCCTTTGGCCGTTTCACTGCGCGAATATTATGCTAGGATATGGATTGATTAAATTGATTAACAAGCCCTGATATACCATGTCTATCAATGACTGGTACTTCCGCTTGTGCTCCCTGGTATTAACTGGTTGTCAGTTCTCCAGAATACACAATTTATGTATGAAATAATGATGAGTAAAATGTTTCTCCCTTTCAGAAAGAATTACAATGACCCCGCAGATACAGTTATCCTCTGCGCCATTCCCAGAGGTCCGGCTGCTCCGAGTTTGTCGATGTACCCCATAAAACTCGAGACTTATCTGAGGGCAGCCAAGATTCCACATAAGGTGGGTAGCAAATAGTCATGCGCATGAATACCAATAATTCCGTATAAGACTATACAAGCGAATGCATTTCGAATTTGGAGATTGCAGAGGCAGAGCTATTTTGCAAATAACATACAGATATGGTGCAAATGCAATAGTTGACCTTGTACATCTCACTTATTTTGATAATGATGTGGCATGCAAATAATTTTTTATCTTATAGTATTTGCATATTTTGAAGAAATAAATTTCCAGTGGGAGCCAAATGATAAATTTCAATTAACATGCATCAACAGAAGTGATCACAAACTGTTATACTTGGCTTGTTACTATGTGTGCTTTGTAATAGTTAGACATAAGATAGAAGGAGATGTGAATCTAAAACTTAGAGAACCAACAACACCCAACAATAACTGTGAATTTGGAGAAAAGTGTTTTTCATAATCAACTGTGAAATTGGATCGAATCTGTGACAAGCATGTCAAAACACACATGTCTAGGGGATTTCTTTGATATGTCATATATGCTAGTGTATAGGTGCGCTGAAGCCATTTGCCAGCCCTGATACCTGATGTCGTATGGCCGCCCGTGGAAATAGTGTTCCCAACGACACCGAGAATTCTCAAGAAGTCTTGAGATTAACAATGACCCAGCATTTTCTTGTCTTACTGAGAGATTCTCAAGAATTGAAATGTTGATCATTGTTTGACACTGTGTTCATGTGTAACTGTTACAAAGCAATGGGTTATTGTTTTATTTTGATTGATTTATTGTTATTATGTACTTGCTCCAGTGTTCAATTTCTGTTGATGATGATCCCCATTGTATCAGGGATAAATTCTGAAGTTGAACTTGTACAAATGTTTTAAAATTGTATGATATCTGGATGTTTTGATTTATAGAAGCAAAACAGATTGGCATTGAAACTACAAGATATATATCATAAAAAGCCAAGAAATGTGATTCATCGCATGACTAACTCTCTCTTGTTATATCATTGTGCCTATAGAAGGACAGTGTCCTAGAATTCTCATGAATTCTTGAGTCTCGTTCACTAGACCATGACCATTCTTGAGAGTCACGAGTGAGATTCATTGGAAGCACTAGCAGGGAACAATGTCAATATTCTGCTGAGACATTATTTGAGGGAGCAGGGCAGCAATATTAACAGTCAGTTCCAGTTATGGCTGTTTTTCAACTAATTATCACTCATAAGGCGATTATGTTTCTGTCTTGAAGGGGTGAAATTCTACAGGTTCTGGCCTTACCCAGCTCATTGCAGAAGTTATCCTCATATGTATATTACATTAATGACATCGTAGGTGTGCACTACAGATTGTTTTTCCAGTAAACCAATATTATTCAATAAACTGTCATGAGCACCACAGGTCCAGCCAGTCTCTTTTGCGGCGGCCATTTTACTTTTGTATGTTCACATCGCAGTGCACTGCACTGTCCAGGTAAAACGTGAAGGGGGTGGGTGATGTTGTCCATTATATGTACTTGTTTAAATATGAACGAATGGACTGTCAAAAATAGTGAAAATGTAAGGGGAGGACCATTTAATATATGGGGGGGGGGAGGGGCTTGGAGTTTTCCTCAGCGGGAAATTATCTATTTCACTGTAACCGCGGTCGTAACTATTATCTCCAGCATGCAAAGTCCCCAAATATTCATTCTTAAATCAAGCATCGCCTTCCTAAGAAAAAGCCCCACCAAAAATTATTTATTTCAAGACTACCCAGAAGAAATGTATTTATTTCACCAAAACTGAGCAAGAAATTATTTATTTTAAGATAAAAACACCAAGCCCCCCACCTCTTTGAGAAGAAATGGTGGCCCCTAAGGATGTTCGTGACAGAAATTAAAAAAAAAAGACAGGGTCAACATAGCAGATGTGAAAACAGACCAAGGGTAAGGTTATAAATTAGGGTTACAACTGTCTACTTGTGGACCGCTGTTACATTGCCACTTCTTTTTCCAGCCTTGGCAAATCAGAACATATGCTGTCATTTGTTGCCACCTACCAGTGTGCTATTCCGCGAACTCCTGCGAGCGGTCCACATCATTTCAGTCTGAGAAACTCACAAAATTTTGTCTGGAAGAAACCGGGGCATGCAGTTTCTGGGTATGTTGATGGCTGATGGCTTAGTCCACTTCCTTAGAGAATGTGATTGACTCTGGTATACATCAATGTTGAATAGAAATTTTGTGAATGTGCAATGAAATTGGAACTATTCAGGTACACTCTGTGTCTAACCAAATTCAAACCCTGTTTTTAATTTAATTTCTGCAACTGATCTCCTTGCATATCAATTTTCTCTGACATTTGGTGCATGATGACTGGCAACCCCTTGCTCCTTTGATTTGTGTAGCAAGTGTTGTGTACAATTGTACATGAAGATCAAAAATGGGAGTTCTGGACCCGTTTTATGGAGCAAATTTGCTAATGCAATTTAGAAACATGCACAATGTAAATTAATATGTGGCTTGTACTGTATGAAAAATTTATTAAAATCTGTTAAATAAAAAAATATTATTAATTAGTTGACCTACTTGTCTGCATTTATGAGTGCTTGTTGATAACAATGCATTTTCAAAAATCATAATTAATAATTAATTATTGATATAAGTTGGAGTTTTGTGGACTGAAAAACTGTTTTGCACAAATGTTACTTCAGGTTGTGTTTGACAGAGGAATGTCCCCTAAAAGCAAGACACCCTGGATCATGTTGAATGGAGAGGCATATTCAGACTCTCAACTGTGCATCGAGTTCTTGAACAAGAAATTCAACGTTGACCTGGACAGGTCGCTGAGCGCTGAACAAAAGGCAGTTTCGAGGGCATTCCGCAAAATGATGGAAGAGAGCTTCTACTGGTAAATTTATACAGTTTTTTTTTTAAATGAATTTCACAACAAAGGAATCCAGCCCTTAATTGCTTATATCAGAAATTGTCTCATTTATGTATAAGTCCAGGATGTACGTAGTGTAACTCAAATTTGTATACCTCCCATGTTCATTCTGTACTACACAACCTTAACTGGAACGCCCAATTAGTGATGGAAATGGAAAATTCACTTCGGGGTAGCTCCTGCTGCACCAGCGGTACACCATTACAAATTCGTAGAAGGGAAAAATATGCGTGCCACCAGAGAAAATCTTTGACTACAAGCACCTGAAGGATTGAAAAAGTGAACAGGAAATTGCACTTTGACCACTGATCAATGTTAATTGGGGAGCTATAGCAGGGCAGATCGCTCCCAGTTTTTTATCAAGGGAGCTCAGCGCCCCCAAGCTCCCCTCCCCCATTTCTATTACTGTTCCTAATGACTTGACAAATGACCACTATCCATGGTCGAATACATGTAGTGTCCAGTGGATAATTGACTATGGACTGGCCCAAGCTTGTTATGACATGAAAGTGTGTCCAATCCATTTAGCTCTTGGGTGTGAAAATACTAGCTAGGGGGAACAGGGGTACATCGGGATGCGGGGCGCTATGGGACGATGGGGTTTTCTTGCTTCCTGGCAAGGTATATGATATATATGGTAGTGCCATCATATCTTTTAATTTCACATCCTGATGTTTCTATTGTTTTATTGACAAATTACAGCACATGTATGTAGAAGTATGGTGAGGAAAAGTTTGTTTTCCTACTGCTTAAGTAAATTCAGAGGGGTTCAATTGAAACCATTCTGTGGAATAACCATGCATGAACGATGAGGCTTTCTGAATGCTTGTATGAATTTGATACATCGTAATGAGCAGTTATGAATTGCTATAAACACATTCACTGGTGTCTGAAAAATAGCATTTTGTCGTAAAAGTCATATCGGGGCTCAATGGGACAGTGAATTCGGGGCACATTGGGACGCACTTAATATGGCACAATCAGGGCCGTATCAGCACATTTTTGGGCCCGGGGCAAATTGTTTCTGATTGGCCCCCAGAGGCGGACTGGCCCCACAGTTAAATGGGCCCCTAGCCCTGTTATCGCAATAGTATCGTCTTCAATCTAGCATTCTTAATTAATTTTTACCTCGCTACGTCTGCATAAAAAGCCACAGTGATTGTCAAATTTTTTTATCTGCATGATATTATATGAAATCATGAATAGTTGAATATAAAATTAGACAAAAACATCCGCAAGGAAATCTGGAGGGTGGCCCTTGGAATTCCTGCTTTATAGGCGTGTAGTTAATGGAGGGGGCAGACATTGGCGGATTCAGGAGGGGTGTAGGGGGCCCATGCCCTTTTAGGTCCCCCAAACGACAAGTGACATTTTGAAGCAAAATAAAAGTAGTACAAGGATTGAGAAGGGCCAACAAATTTCAAGACACATCTGGGCCCCTCCCAGTCTACCGTATCTGGAGATTAAACTGGGCAAGGGGCCCCTTACTTATTTTTTTAAAGGTTGCTGGTTGGCCCCCTCAGGCGGTGGGCCCCAGGGCATTGCTCTCCTGCCCATAGGGCCAGTCCACCCCTGGGCCTCCCTTGCACCCCAAAAGCTCTCTAAATTCTGAAAATACGTTCTCGTGTGATGCGCGTCAGTTAGTTGACGTACTTTCTTTACTGTTGCAACTCTTTTCAGTTTCATAATGGGCCCCCCTGAGGCCATGGGCCCGGGGCAAATGCCCCGTTTGCCCATAGGTTAATACGGCCCTGGGCATAACGTAAGTGTCCAAGTCAACTGAATGATCTGTGACATCACACAATAGGTATTCAGGCCACAGTGAATAGCGGCATAGTGGATTACCATGCTCTGTGAACAAATTTATCGCAAAGCACTGTGTGTTACTTACATAGTTGTCCGGGGCACATTGGAACAGTCATGATTACGACTCACGGGTAGGTGCCTCATTTATTATGCCTTGCATTTAAGCTCAATAATATTGGTGATTTTCATGCCAACTTCTGAGTTGCTCAGTGCTTCCATCTTTGAGTAAAATTAGTAGACTTTAAAAGCGTCCCAATGTGCCCCGGTTCCCCCTATTATTTTCTCAAAGTCAGAGGTTGTAGCCAATTTCCAACTTGAAGCCTAAAGGGGGCCAGTCAAAATCTCCTTTTTTCCTAAATCTGATGGGCCCCTAGAGGCGGACCGGCCCAACAGTTAAATGGGCCCCTAGCCCTGTTATCGCAATAGTATCATCTTCAATCTAGCATTCTTAATTAATCCGTAACTCGCTATGCCTGTATAAAAAGCCACAGTGATTGTAGAATTTTTTTATCTGCATGATATTATATGAAATCATGAATATAGTTGAATATAGAATTAGACAAAAACATCCGCAAGGAAATCTGGAGGGTGGCCCTTGGAATTCCTGCTTTATAGGCGTGTAGTTAATGGAGGGGGCAGACATTGGCGGATTCAGGAGGGGTGTAGGGGGCCCATGCCCTTTTAGGTCCCCCAAACGACAAGTGACATTTTGAAGCAAAATAAAAGTAGTACGAGGATTGAGAAGGGCCAACAAATTTCAAGACACATCTGGGCCCCTCCCAGTCTACCGTATCTAGAGATTAAACTGGGCAAGGGGCCCCTTACTTAGTTTTTTTTAAGGTTGCTGGTTGGCCCCCTAAGGCAGTGGGCCCCAGGGCATTGATCTCCTGCCCATAGGGCCAGTCCACCCCTGGGCCTCCCTTGCACCCCAAAAGCTCTCTAAATTCTGAAAATACGTTCTCGTGTGATGCGCGTCAGTTAGTTGACGTACTTTCTTTACTGTTGCAACTCTTTTCAGTTTCATAATGGGCCCCCCTGAGGCCCAGTTTGCCCATAAGTTAATATGGCCCTGGGCAGAATGTAAGTGTCCAAGTCAACTGAATGACCTGGGACATCACACAATAGGTATTCAGGCCACAGTGAATAGCGGCATAGTGGATTACCATGCTCTGTGAACAAATTTATCGCAAAGCACTGTGTGTTACTTACATAGTTGACCGGGCACATTGGGACAGTCATGATTATGACTCACATTTTGCTTTCAGGTGGCAAACGGATAGGTGCTTCATTTATTATACCTTGTATTTAAGCTCAATAATATTGGTGATTTTCATGCCAACTTCTGAGTTGCTCAGTGCTTCCATCTTTGAGTAAAATTAGTAGACTTTAAAAGCGTCCCAATGTGCCCCGGTTCCCCCTATTATTTTCTCAAAGTCAGAGGTTGTAGCCAATTTCCAACTTGAAGCCTAAAGGGGGCCAGTCAAAATCTCCTTTTTTCCTAAATATAGGCCTACTTTTCTGAAATGTTCTTCTGACAAAATCCAAGTTTGACAAAATCTCCCGTTTTTGTCAGAATCTACTTAATTTTACAAAAATCTACTTAATTTTACACAAATCTACTTAATTTTACAAAAATCTACTTACGACTAAATCTACTAACCATAACCAGTCAATATTTGTATCCTGTCATATCTTTTTATCTGTCAATCTTACGTAGGTTATGTTAATATATGATCTTTCATTGCAAATGACTAAATGAAAACAAATTTTTCTCCTCTTCAGGAATTTTGGTCTGGAACGCTTTTGCTTTGAGAAAAAAGATTTTTTGATATCTGCAATGAAGCCCCTGATGCCACTCTCTATAATGACAAGTTTTGTCGTTAATCGGCAATCTAAAAAAATTAAGACCATCGCGGACGGCCAAGGAATGGGGCGCCACTCAATGGAGGAGGTCCAGAAAATGGGTCTGGAGGACCTAAAGGCGTTTTCTGACTTTTTAGGTGGGTAAATGTGAGACTGTAGGTACGTTGATCTGGTATGGTCAACACTTTGCAGCTTCTTTATACAATGTTAGTTTGATTTTACGTAAATCAATGTAAGGCAGCTTTATCTTTACTTTAACTGAAGTTTAACAGTGAACATATAGCCTATATAGGCAGTGGGTGATGAGACCAGCATTGAGTCTCATTTGTGGAAGCAGTAATATCAGTCGAGGTCGTAAATATATATAAATTAGAATACAGGTCAACTAGTAACCATGCTAAGTGGTAACCAAACCAACTATTAACCACTTTTGATTTTTCCCAACCAAGTAGTAACCATGACATTCAGAATCAACAGGCCATGATCAAGTAGTAACCAAAAAAAGAAAAACTTATATCAACTTGTAACCAGTTGACCTAAATCTCTGTTAATATCAGCTGGACATCTTGCTGGGTTACTATATTGTTCTCCAAGCATGAAAACTGAAATGAGAACATCGTTTTATTAGTGTATTTTACCAAGTAGGCAATCAAATATCATAACAGAGTGGCAAGTCAGCCATTTTGAATTTACGTCTCATCTTGCGATGGCTGAGATCCGAGCTGAGATCGTTAGTAAAGGGCGGTTTAGCATGTGAAATACATTTATCTTGTATTTTCCAAACCCTAGACCCTATAGTAGAGGAAACAGAAGCCAAAAAGTCCAATATTTAAGGAGATACCCCGCACGGAAGTACAACAGGCCGAGTCATATACCAAAATGTTCGCCAGAATGTCAGCTATCTGAATCCGGCTAAGAAAATTACTGGTTCCGGGTACTAACTGAGGGAGAGCTGTTGCCATGGCAACAGATTTATTAAAATTGTAATTTGCAAATAATTCATTTTTAATGCTTTTCTTAAACACCATAGTTCACAGACAAGGTTTTTGTGCCTGGGCAAACTATAGTTGAGACAGACTTCCCACTTGCAGACCAATTTTGCTTCTGCATTGTATTGGTTGCCATGGAAACAAGAAATCATAACAAGTTTGAAGTTTCCAGTCATTATCACACACTTTGATATCTTATACTCCAAAATGATTTCGTTAAACCCGCTAGTGTTTTATATGGAAATGTTGCTGAGAGTGTCCTCTTTCAAAACCTGTGTGAGATTTTTATGATTCATGTCTAGTTATTGCACTAAGATGGTTTCCAAGGCAATATGTCAGGACAAACAAGTTTATAAGAATTTTGGAATTTACCAATATCTCAACTAATAGACATGCCATAATGCTGATTTTTGGACATAATCATTTTGGCAGGATGACCTTCAGAAAAGTGAACCCTCAGATATGTGGCATGGTCTTGGTTGCCATGGAAACAAGAAATCATAACAAAATTGAAGTTTCCAGTCATTATCGATCACTTTGATCTCTTATACTCAAAAATGGTTTCATTAAACCCGCTAGTGTTGTACATGGAAATGTTGCTGAGAGTGTCCTCTTTCAAAACCTGTGTGAGATTTTTATGTTTCATGTCTAGTTATTGCACTAAAATGGTTTCCAGGACATACTAGTTTACAAGAATTTTGGAATTTATCAATATCTCAACTAATAGACATGCCATAGTGCTCATTTTTGGACATAATCATTGTGACAAGATGACCTTCAAAAAAGTGAACCCTCGGATGTGTGGCATGGTCCTGGTTGCCATGGAGACATGATATCATAACAAATTTGAAGTTCTGGCCATAATTAACACACTTTGAACTCTTATACTCTAAAATTACCTCATAAAACCTGCAGTTGTGCCACATGAAAATGCTTGTGAGAGTGTCCTCTTTCCAAATATGGGTTAGATTTGTATGTTTCTTGGAAATTTATTTCATTATAACTATTTCCAAGGCAACATATCGGGTCAAGCAATTTTGATGAATTTTGGAATTTCTGAATATCTCAGAGATCATAGAATCTGATATGCCATCTTGCTCATTTTTGGATATATATAATCATTGTGGAAGGATGAACATCAGAACAGTGAACCCTCCATGACATTTTATTACAAGTATTAGTTATCATGGAAACAAGAAATAACAACTATGATGTTTCGAGGGGATTCATAATTAACACACTTTGGTCTCTTTTACTCAAAAATAATTACATAAAACCAGCAAGTGTTGAACATTAATATGCGTTAGGAGAATGTCCTCTTTCTGAACCTGGGCAAGATGTTTATGTATGATGTAAAGTTTATCCACTGAACGGTTTTTAAGACAATGGAACAGGTAAAGACAATTGAAAGATTTTTTGAATTCATCAATATCTTAACTGATACTCTTGACAACTTGCTCATTTTATGACATAATCATTGTGTATGTACCTCCTTCAGAAAAGTGAATCCTCCATGGGACATTGCAGTCTTGTTTGTAATGGAAACACATACGTATTATTGATATTATAGATAACTTATTAACCGTGTATCATTTCAATTGACTTCACAAATTGTGACCGGAGTCACGTCGCTAAAGTCAAATAATTTTTAGTGGCACTAAGCATCCGCTTTTGCTATTTAGATGCTGGGAAAGCTTGTTAGCACGTTTCAGGTCATCCTATCACTAATCTAATTTAAGCTTAACATAGTCTCAACAAATAAGTACTTCTGCTCCAGTCCTGCATTGAATTGAAGGTTTGTAGGGGTATCCTTAATATTTTAGATACCATTGAGGTAAATAGGAAGATCCTCCTGGACATTGCAGCTGTCAAGGATGGGAAACAAAGCATAGTAGAACAGTTGCGGCAAGGTATCTTGTCGCAGCTGTTTTGGGGCTGTTTCGAGGCTGTTTTGAGTCTAAAGTGATGTATGACTTTGTAGAAAATGCTTTAAAACATATATTCTGTGAACATTTCAAGACATTCCTGCAAGTTGAAGTGTCAGAATTGGCTGATTTTCTCCGATTAACTGGCTGAAATGACGCAGATTCTCAGTTTAAAGGTGATGGAATTTGCATATATAATGTGATAACTCTTGATCTGCAAGTGTTTCATGTGTCATAAATTTTCACCCAGACAATCTACTGAAGTGTAACTTTGCAAACCTAAACTGAAGCAGTGACATCTTGCATTTCACACATTTGATGCCATGGTCTCTTGTAATCCCCCACTCTCCTCGAAAGGCTCCAAAAATTGACCAAACTGATGATAAAATGCCATGTCATAATAAACATGGATGCCTTCATGATCAAGTAATAAAAATTATACAATTGTATTGGAAAACCATTGGAAGTACCATTTTTCAAAAACAGAAGTCCATCTTGCTGTCAAAACACGTCATATCACAGCAAAGTATCCTTAGAATGTGTCTTTAGGACCCTTCTTTAGTCCTGTGTGACGAACCATCAAACCCTGCATCTCTCGGAAACATAATGGCAAGTGGAAAATTCCCGGTTCAGTTTCCCATAGGAATAGTATTGTCAAATCATATGAGCTCCATCAATTTCAAGATATTTTAAATTGCATGGCCAGTCATTGTTGCAATGTGATGTTCTTTGGTTTGGGGTGAGCTCTCAACCTAAGGAAAGCAAGGTATAAGTTTGATAATGGTTTCATTTTTTGTCTGGCTTACATGATCTTTTCATTGCAATAAATTGCAATTTCAATGCTATGTCAATGCAGGATAGTTATATGCATTTTTTGATCATGAATTCACCCATGGTTGAAATTATGGTTCTACATTTCACTGCGTTATGAGGTAAACATTCATGGTATTTACGATCAGTTGGATAGATTTTTGGTTCTTTTCGAGGGAATTTGAAGAAATTGCATAATAAGTGTGAACACCCAAAACTTGACTGTTTGTCACAACGCCTCATTTAACTGTCATGTTTTGACAAAATTGGTGTATTGGCTCCATGGCACATATATGACCATGTGTAAAACATATCCAAATGGCGTTATTAATTTGGAGATACATTGAAAAAACACAGGTACATAATAGGTCTGACACACTGGAATTGAAAAATGCCTAATTATGTACTAATGCACTGTTGATTGGAAATTCATTGATCTCACAAAATTTAATTTGTTAAACTCTCAAAATTACCTATAATATCTAAAGATTTATGCATTTCCATGGCAACAAGGACCACAATATCCCATGGAGGGTCACTTTTCTGACGGTCATTGCTACATAATGGTTTTTCATAAAATTGAACATGATGGTCAGGATATAGGCTGTGAAATTGATAAATTACAAAATTCAAATATATTGTTTGCCTGACTTGTTGTCTCAGAAACGATTGTGTAAGATAAATTACATAAAACATGCAAATCTTGTCTATGTTTTGAAAGAGGACACTCTGACAGACATTTAGATTCACAACACTTTTTGGTTTTATGAATAACTTTAGTGCCAAAGAGACCAAAGTGTGTTACTTATAAATCAATGGGAAAATTCAAATTTGTTTTGATTTCTTGTTTCCATGGCAACCAAGGCACATGACATGGAGGTTCACTGTTCTGAAGGTCATCCTTCCACAATGATTATATCCAAAAATGAGCAAGATGGCATATCAGATTCTATGATCTCTGAGATATTCAGAAATTCCAAAATTCATCAAAATTGTTTGACCCGATATGTTGCCTTGGAAATAGTTATAATGAAATAAATTTCCAAGAAACATACAAATCTAACCCATATTTGGAAAGAGGGCACTCTCCCAAACATTTTCATGTATCACAACTGCAGGTTTTATGAGATCATTTTAGAATATGAGAGCTCTAAATATGTCAATTATGACCAGGACTACAAATCTGTTATGATATCCTGTTTCCATGGCAACCAGTACCATGCCACACATCTGAGGGTTCACTTTTTTGAAGGTCATCCTGCCACAATGATTATGTCCAAAAATGAGCACTGTGACTTGTCTTTCAGTTGAGATATTGATAAATTCCAAAATTCTTATAAACTTGTTTGTCCTGACATATTGCCTTGGAAACCATTTTCTTGCAATTACTAGACATAAAACATAAAAATCTCACACAGGTTTTGAAAGAGGACACTCTCAGCAACATTTCCATATACAACACCAGCCGGTTTAATGAAATTATTTTGGAGTATAAGAGATCAAAGTGGGTGACAATGACTGAAAACTTCAAATTTGTTATGATATCCTGTCTCCATGGCAACCAGGACCATGCCACACATCCGAGGGTTAACTTTTCTGAAGGTCATCCTGCCACAATGATTATGTCCAAAAATGAGCACTATGGCATGTCTATTAGTTGAGATATTGATAAATTCCAAAATTCTTATAAACTTGTTTGTCCTGACTTATTGCCTTGGAAACCATTGTAGTGCAATAAATAGACATAAAACATAAAAATCTCGCTCACGTTTTGAAAGAGGACACTCTCAGCAACATTTCCACATAAAACACTAGCGGGTTTAATGAAATCATTTTTGAGTATAAGATATCAAAGTGTATGATAACGACTGGAAACTTCAAACTTGTTATAATAAATCTGTTGCCATGGCAACAGCTCTCCCTTACTTAGTACCCGGAACCAGTGATTTTCTTAGCCGGATTCAGATGGCTGACATTCTGGCGCACATTTTGGTATATGATTCGGCCTGTTGTACTTCCGTGCGGGGTCATCATCAAAAATGAGCTCATATTTCCTCTACTATAGTGTCATGTTAAGAAATCATGTGTACCATTAAAAGCATATAAAATTATAAATATTAGATCGTATTTATATTTTACACGGAAAAGATCTTATTTCATTGCATGACCAAAATATACACTGTAAATTTAATTATTAAACCTGTTGTGTTACATTAACGGCAGCTACTGTAATGAATACAAAAAAGTTCCATTTTATGGCAGAAAACCATGATTTTATGGCATGTACAATTGTTTTAATGGTAACTGTTGTAAAAGCAATGCATCTGGGTATACAGTGCATGTTGCATAAAACTTTCTAAACTTTTAACAGTTTTTAAAAAACTTTTTTACCAATGTAGTGATCACTGTTTCAGGTGACAAACCGTTCCTCATGGGAGACCAAATGACTGAAGTTGATTGCAGTATTTTTGGGTTCTTGTGCCAGTGCAAATTCCACTCACCAGGAGGAATCTACGAAAAAGCTGTGATGAGTAAGTTTTACGGCTATTGTCAAAACATAAAAACATAAGGGAAGCCATTTTGTTTAGCGAAGCACACGTCTGATTAATTTTTATGCTCATGCATTGCGCAGGATTTACATCTTTTGTTTTTTTACTCTGAAGATACGTCTAACATCGTAAGTGATTGATATTATTTTGGGGAGACCATTTAATATTGGCAGGAAAATTTTACATGACATAAGCAGAAGTATCTCGGAAATGTTTTTAAATTATGTTTATTTAATAATCTACATGAATTGTTTGCCTTTTTGTCTCGAATCCTAGGGTTTCCAAATTTTTACCCCCCCCCCCCTCTGGTGTGCCTATGTATCTATAGCAGTACCAATGTTCCATGCAACATCAAAAATCTTTCCCTTGCCATTGTTGAGCTGAAGAAATATTACGCCTTTGAAATATCTCTGGACAGGACTGATTAATATAATTAACCAGATATTTGTTGAAACTGCTCAATATTTCATGTTTTACACGGAATTTCCCTATATTTTTGGATTTTGTGTCATTTTCGGCAAACGCTATTAATTTTTAAGTCCATGTGACCAGATAAAAAATTGGTAATTTTATGAGACAATTTGTATCATATCAATTTTTGTAACATCACATTATTGCATGCAAGTTGAGTGTTCTTTTTTATGTACAAGCCTGATCATTGTATCAGAGAATTTTTATCCAGATAGGGGCCGTGCTCTTTCAAAAGTAAGTGCAACCCAACCCCAAGATGAAGATCATGAGGGTCATCAGCATTATGAATCATATAGTGTTATTTTTGCAACAAACTCTCCTGTCATTTTGTGTGCATAACAAATTGAACGGCTGAAATTTTTGTTTTTTGTTCCATATTTAAATTATCTAAATTAAATGGTAAATGCAGTGAGTGTTCTCCAGAATAAAAGAGCATCAATGTTGCGACATCGTTTGTAAAGAGGGCTTGCGTCGCGGCGTTAATTTGACCCTTGTAAAGAAATTCTGCAAAAAGTGGGCCCCCCCTGGTTTAGACCCTGGCCCCCCTTGGTCCCTCTCTTGGATTTCTAGCTACGCCACTGCTCGTGGTCACTCAAGCATGCAATATGTCGACCAGGTGTTTGATTTGTGATATATATTATACCAGCGCAAAATCCTGGCTTCTGATCCAGGCCACAAAAAGCGAACAAGGGTATAATGTAGCAAAGCCAGTTTGCAAATTAAAAAGAAGAATTTATTTCTGTCCAATGGACCGCCAATTGCAAATAGCTATAATTGGGACTGTACAATATTACAACTTACAATTTATAAAGAATTAGATTACCCAGATGATATGAATAATTAAAATATACTTTTCCTGTTCACAGCTGACTTTCCAAAATTGGGCGCGTACGTTGAAAGAATCAAGAGAGAATATTGGGCAGACTGGGATGAGTGCATAACGCACAATGGAACGAAAAAGGCACTGAAATAAATCCATGCATCATTATATTTCCAAGATCCGCAGCAGAATTTGTACTGTGCAATATTTTGAAAGAAGGAAGGTTGAATATATTATTTGTACTGGTATCATTTAGAATGTGTCAATGTGATGTATTGTGAAAAAAATATTAAATATTTTTCCAAGTTGAGGTGGGGGTATGAGCATGTGCCTACCCCAATATTATGTTCCACTGATGCCATTCCAAGCACAAAAAGAAGTATAAAAGCAGTACAACCTCTCAGTGAGGGAGTACAAAATCAGTACAAAAGCTGTATGTGGACCCACGCTGCAAATGTACTACGTTATACTGATTTTGTGCTTCTACACAAATTGCGTTCTGATTTTATACTTCAAGTGACACAATTTGAATAATCACATACTGCATAATATTATATGTGCTCCTTTATCTTCTAAGTTTCATTTGAACTGAATTTATACCTCTATGACTTAGATTCAGTAACACTTCCTGAACTCTGAAAATGTGCAGGTGTGTCCAGGTTTGTTACAATATATATATACATTGAATTACTGGCGTAATTTTCATAGTGTCAGATACTAATGTTTTACTATTAATAGTGGAAAAAAGTACGAATCCATTATAAAATTATTCCAGCCTTCATTTTTTCTCTAGGCTTAAGTAATTAAATGCAGTTACATGCATTTTAATTTCATTGATTTGGCTGAGGAACTGATATTATATGTGGCCTATAAAATTAACGAAGCATTGATTTTTAGATACTTCAGAAGTACTCAGATTGTACTGCAAAAATGCTTCCTGCAATCCTGCTGGAATGCACAGCCAGTATGCTCTTTTTATACTCCCCGCGAGCAGCAAAGGAGTATTTTTGGAGCATATGGATATGCATATCGGGAGTAAATGTACAGTAAATGTGCTGCAAAAGTACTGCATTTGTACTTCAAATGCCAATTTTGTGTGAACAAGTCTCTCAACCATGCCAATCGTCATTGTGCAATGTACTTCTTTTGTGCTTCTAATATACTCCAATACACTGAAGAAAGGTCTGTGTGAAACAGACATAACGAACATTAGCTGGTGTCCGTCCAAAATTTTGTGTAAATTCAGACAAAAGGTATGTGTATTTTTGACATTTCATTGTCACTCTTGATCAATTTTTTGTGTGATTTGATCAATGAAATGTCAAAAATGCACATACCTTTTGTCTGAATTTACACAAAATTTTGGATGGACACCAGCTAACGTTCGTTTTGTCTGTTTCACACAAACCTTTTTTTTTCAGTGTACCATATACGGGAAATACTGATTTTGTACTGTTTCTGTTGTGCAAACATACTCTTTTTTGCTCTGGGTTATTTCAATGTCTGTTTGACATTCTTATTTATTGTATATTCATGTCTATTGAAGATTTTAAATCTGTTGTATTTATGTATTTTTTTTTACTTTTCACATAGATAGAAATACTCCCTGTCAATTTGTCTCTGAGACTTGAATCATAATCAATAAATGTATCAATAAAATTAATGTCCGTTGACATGTGAACTGAAAAAAAAGAAGAACTTTTGTCTTTTATAAATGACATTAGTAGGGTGGTTCAGAATTGCTTGCAAAATATCAAATCTTTAATCTTCAGAAATCTCCCAAATTGAAAGTCAAAATTAATGACCACAGTATATATATGTGTACATAAAACAGACATATGCAAAATTTTGGCCAAATCGATTTTAATAAAATATTTAGAGGTTGCATTTAAAACATTTGAAATTCATAATGTAATTCTCCTTTCAAGTCAAGTCAAAACACTTTTACTTTATAAAGGTTCACACTCAGTACAAAACTGTTTTGCAATATGGTCCTTGTAAAAAATAATGTCCTTTGTCCTGCGCAACTGAAAAATAGTTTTTTTTCCTGAAACTTTCTCTGAAGTAATTTTTTTTTCTGGTTATCAGAAGGAGGACACGGCAATGAGGAGAAGGATGATTGAAACCGCCATTAGCATGCGATAAACTTGGCATGGCAAAGTGATACTTGAGGGTTATTTTTAACTGATTTTTTTTTTTTTGAAAATTTGCGCAATGTAACCTCTATGCTGACCTGCTATAAAACTTCTCCACGTCAAAAAAGAATATTAGACCTGAATTGGGCATCCAGAACAAAGTGAACATACTCTGGCAAGACTCTTCCCAGGTGTACTGTGATTGCTGTTTGGAAACACAGGGGATTTTTCACCAAACGATTTTTGTTGTTTACATAGCTATAACTCAATTATTATACATGTAACCTACATTTACTCAAGAATCCTAGATTCAAAAACCGCTATAGTTGGAAAGTGTTAAATGTAAGCATTTTTGTATGCTGCTTCAGGAGTTGAGGAGGGCTCTTGCTTCAAGATGTTGAACATGCTTGCCAAGGAAGTAACTTGCATTGTAAAGTATGTTGGGACATAGACCTACTGTGTGGCTGACTATAAAAAACTGACATTTACACTTCATTTTTAAATTTTCTTGGAAACTAAATGCTCATTTTTACTTTATTTATGACATATCTCGTGGTCTCTGGAGGTATTCAAATTGAGAAATTTCAATTTTGATGCATGTAGACTTTGCTACGTTGTTCATCTCTACCCTACTGGATGATGGATGGATTGATGATTTGGGCTTTATGTCCTGTATTTATGCACTTGGTAGGCTAATTAGAAAAGGAGGACATGGAAATGAGGCGAAGGATGATTGAAACCGCCGTTCGACATCGGCCCATGTGACCCGGCAAGAGCTGGATTCGAACCTGGGACCAAGCAATTGGCAGCCCAACACACCACCACTGTGTTAACCCTCCCCCTCCCCACTGGAGAAAACCTATTTATTTGTATGCCTATGTACCATGTCCCATAAACTTGGCATTCCAATTCTCCCTGGCTGGGGTTACTCAACCTATCCAGGACATCCAGATGCTATAGGAGACCAGCATTGCTAGTGGAAGCTTGCACATTTTTCTGGGTTTTTTCTTACCAAAGGATTGAAAGGAAGACCATGGGCAGGTAGGAAAATAAGGAAATATATTATTTTTTAATTGGCGATAGGCAGTGAATGACAAGTTGTCCAAAAGTGTATTTAATTGACTAACTATTATGGGCTCATAATCCTTATATTCATTTTTGTCATAGTGGATGCAGTTGCATGGTTGAGATATAACATATTCTCACAGCGACTGGACTGTGGGTATATTAATTTTGCTGAATTTTGAACCTTTATAGCTAGTCGGTACAGAATCCCTGCATAGGTGCTCATCGAGCATTTAAGCTAATAAAACCTTGACATTTGGCGCGCGATACATCCCTCTGGGCTTCATCAGTTGTTCATAGTGGAAATGGAGATCACTCCTCATGGGGAGTTTTCGAAAAGATTGGCATGAGTAACACGTGTTATGCGCTTTGTTTCCGAACATACTCCCGGCCCAGTCCCGGGGCCCAGTCAAGGGTCTCCCGGAACCAGAACAGGTGAGCTTTACTCGAGCAGGAACCAGTTTGTCATGTGGTACAAAAGAGAAATATCGGGGAGGAGCCAGAAACACTACCTTCGAAAATTGACATTGGCAGCTTCCAGACATCTTACGGGAAACACAAGGGTCGAGTCTGCCATGTTTGTCTTCATTACCCGTGTCATCCGAGTTACTCGTGCAACCTTTCTGAAAAATGCCCTTTAGTTTTCTGGCATCAAACTCTAGAGGCTTTTCGGAAAGGTTGCACGGGTAACCGACTTGACATGGGAAATGAGGATTTGTTTCCAAACATGCCAGACTCGACTCTCGTGTTTCCCGGAAGGTGCCTACAGTGTATGTCAATTCTTGCTTGTGGTGTTTCCGGCTCGTCCCCCTATAGTGGGGGGAACACAAGGATCATACGTACCATGTGACAAACTGCTTCCTGCTCAAGTAAAGTGCAGAACTTTCTGGTTCCGGGTGACCCTCGAGCGTGTTCCGAAACAAGCACTTGTCACCTGTGTTACCCGTGTAATAGTCTTTCAAAATGTAAGTACCCTGGGGGGGGTACTCAAAATTTTTTCTGATACGTATGCTAGGCTGGCAGTTCGGCGACCAGACCCGGTGCTAGGCGGTCGGTCGTCGCGAAAATACCCCGACTCTAGGATTTTTTTTGTCACCGCAATGGTATTTGCCTGTTTTTCCCAGGTATTAACCCGTAATTTCACCAAAAATTAACATCGCGATTCGATAAAAGTTCCTATTTAAATTTAGGGCCAACTATAGGAATTATGTCAGATTTTTAGGCCCAACTCTAGGAATTTCTAAGCTGAAAAAGGAGGCCAACTGAGCCAAGCATATGTGTATACTTGAAGATAGGTACCCCCCCCCCCCGGGGTAAGTATCTGGCATTAATATGAGAAACAGGCCTCATTTCCAGGTTTGGAGAATGCAAAAGGCATACATAGGTCGTTTTCGTAAAGGTTGCACAAGTAACTTGTGCCATAATTATGGGAATCGAGAATTTCTTTTTGAACACACCAGACTCGACCCTCGTGTTTGTTGGAAGGCCGCAGGTGCCAACATTTAGTTTCACAAATTCCGTGTCCGGCAACTCTCACAATGGTGCATGGGTAGTATGAAATTTGGGTGTTTTGGGCCCGGTCATAAACTGGTTCCTGCTCGAGAAAATGCAAAAGTTATTCATGTATGCAGTTGTTGGAGTTTCTTATTTGACATGTTCTACCCCCTTTCATATTCAATTGCATCTTAAAATTCAATTTATTTTGTTTCACCTTTTTTGGCTCCATAATGTTTATAAATATTCAAATTTAATGGCTAAAGGGTGGTCATCAGATCATGGATCCATACCATCCTTCTCTTATTATTCCCACTGGTATTCTGTTGCCTATATTTCTGACCTGTTCCACATTGGCTGTGAAATTGATGTCACTAAGTCCATTACAGAACATGATAGAGCTATCATTGCAATGGTGCTACTAGAGCTTTATCTGGATGTCGCTATTTCAGTTTTTTATAGGATTCTGAATTATAACAATCATGATTATTATGATGTTTCCAGCCCTATCC
Organism: Platynereis dumerilii; assembly: GCA_026936325.1. NCBI lineage: Eukaryota > Metazoa > Annelida > Polychaeta > Phyllodocida > Nereididae > Platynereis > Platynereis dumerilii. The sequence goes on from JAPTHN010000005.1 coordinate 38,251,386, forward strand.
AGAATTGACAGGGGGGGGCTATGACTTTTGCCCGAGGATGATCAAGCGGGAACTGACTTTTCATACACGTTTTAAGGGGTGTTACTAATTTTTTTTAAACATGTCTAAGGCGGTGGGAGCCCTGCAGGGTATGTTTGAACATAAGAAAAACATAATAAAACACATGCTAACTAAGTTAATCTGTACCCCTACATGCACAAAATTCTGCGAAGCTGTATGCGCAATCATTGAAGTTGTGCGACGCATGTGCACATAATCCATCAATATAATATGTGTGTAAATTAATTTTTGCTTTGTATGAAATTGTATGTCTTAGGGGGATATTAAACATCTGCATCAATCTTAAGGGAGAGGTACCAAAAATCTGCATAAAACTCCCACCCCCAAATCAAAAATTCTGAACGGTCCCGAAGTCAACTTGTGCCAATGCCAGGTGCATGAAGATTGAAGAGATAACGATTAGGGTTTGGTGCATATCTTTATCTGACACCAAGCTGATACCACTATTCAGCAGTCATATGTCCTACAAAAAACAAGTACAGTCAGATGTATGTCAGAAGTTCAATAACTATATATTGTCAATTCCAGCCCAGCCCTACATGCTCCAGTTTCTCTTGTTGTTTGCTACCAATTTGCACAGACAAAAAAAAAATGTTGGAAATGTTGCTCACACCATTCTAAATTATGAACATTTTGCCCTAAGAGCACCATGAGTAACAAATATGACAACAACTCTCTGGTTTGCAACTTGGCAAATAATGAAAACATTTATAATGGGTGTCTCTTAATTCCCATAATTTGAGTAAACACTTGTATGTGCGGCACATTGTGCATGTGCAGCACATCATGCACATGCAGTGCATCCCACTTGAACTTGTACATGCATGCACATCGAAAGGGTGCATTTGATCGGGAACCCCAGTTCTGCGCTGTCATCAGATGCACAGGTATGTACAAGTCTTCGAGGTACTCATGCGGACATGCATGCACATGCAGAATAATATGATGTGCATGCATGATGTGCAACTGCATGCCGCACAATGGCGCACATACATTCACATCTGCAAATTCACAGCATCAGAACACTAAGCCATGCCTTTTGTTTAACGTTGTCAAGGATATAAAATTGCAGAGAGGAAAACTATAATAATTGAGGAATAAATTTTTTCTTCTTCTTTATTTCAGAAAGAATTACAATGACCCTGCTGACACGGTCATCCTCTGCTCCATACCTCGCGGTCCGGCTGCTCCGAGCCTTTCGATGTATCCAATGAAACTCGAAACTTATCTGAGGGTAGCTAAGATTCCGCATGAGGTTAGCAGGAACTAAGACAGATTTTACGAAAAGATGGTGGTGTATATCAATAGTCTTGTTTTCAATGCCATTTTGTGTGCATAAATAATTTTCATATTGTGAGGCCCTTATTCTGTTAAGGACACTTCATGAATAATAGCTGATTAATTGGTATGTGACCGGTGTGGTATAATCATGTAGCTTCTCTGGTGGGAAAATCATATAAAACTGTTGAAAAGACCATCCAATAAAAATCAGTTTGAAGTTGATATGGGGTACAAGTGTGGAAAATCTTATAATAGCAATCAAAAAAATTTTTTTTTTTCAATGAATCATGCTCATTTTTTATTACTCACATTTTTCGAGCATACATTTATTTCTCTTTAATGATAATTTGAAACAATAAAATCCTATTTTAAATGTTTGTGTTGTAAGTAGTTTGTCAATAGTCATTAATATATAATATTTTTATGGATATTTTACTTCAGGTTGTGGATGACAGAGGCATGTCCCCTAAAACAAAAAAGACACCCTGGATAATGTTGAACGGAGAGACAATCTCGGACACTCAACTGTGCATTGAGTTCTTGAACAAGAAATTCAACGTTGACCTGGACAGGTCCTTGAGTGCTGAACAAAAGGCTGTTTCAAGGGCATTTCGCAAAATGATGGAAGAAAGCTTCTATTGGTAAATACAGGCTCATTTGTTTCAAGTTAAGTTTCACAATATTAAGGTTGGTTCCACCATGAAACAGGCTGAACATCAACATTACTTCCTCTCAATCCTGACCCCATATATTTCTTTGGGCCTAGACTATTTTTTTAAATCTTTTCTTTTTTAAATAAACATAGCAGGCCTCCCTTTTCAGCTCAAATATATCGTGAGTTCGGTCTAAACATTGACAAATGCCATATTACTCCTAATTTTGGTGATATATTTTGTCTAATTGCAATATAAATTTTTTTATCTTTGTGATAACCATGGGTTAATTACATGTACCTTTAAATGGGTAAATACCATTGTGCCAACAAAAGAGAAATTCTTAGAATAAGGGAATTTTTCGCAAGGACAATCTGCCAGCACCTGATCTAGTGGCCGAACTTCCTGCCTTGCATGCCTATGGAAATTGTCTTGACTACCCCCTCAGGAGAGATTTGACATTGTTTAAAAGAGTTCCTGTCTTCCATAATACAGCAGATAATCTACCTGGATAATCTGTTAGTTTTTTTTATCTGTCAATATATTGTATATTTAATACCAAATGTGTGATAAGTCTCTTTGGGTAAAGGAATGAGAAAACAAACAATTGATTTTCCTCTTCAGGAATTATGTTTTGGAACGCTGGTGTTACGATGACAGGGACTTTCTAATATCAGCAATGAAGCCATTTGTACCAGTCGCTATGCTGACAAGTTTTGTTGTTGGTCGATTCTGCAAAACAATGAAGAAATACGCGTATGGCCAAGGAATGGGGCGCCACTCCAAGGAGGAGGTCCGAGAAATGGGTCTCGGAGATCTGAAGGCACTTTCTGACTTTTTAGGTGCGTATCTGTGGGAGTTAACAGGTAAAGAGAATGCATAGCTTTTATTTAATCATCTGCCCGAATTTTGTAGCGTTTTTGCCTGAATCTTACTGTTACCCAAACTTTTGGGGGGACCACCGCCCCCCTGCCCTCCCCCAATACGCCTATGTGTGTCTTTAAAACTGGCATCTCCTGCATGGTTCGATCTTCACCAAGATTGAGTCAATTCTTCGTTGTTGTGATTGCAGAACTCCTACATAATTTCATTACAAAGCTTGCAACAGTTTTTCCTCAATCGTGTTGGCAGACAGACGTACATACGTACAGCAGGGCAGTCCATTCATGCATTGCCTACAAAATTGCAAAGAAATGATTTCCTCGGTTGTCAAAATAACTTGAAAACAACCGTAAAATATTATTTTTGAGATAGGTTTAAACTTTTTCACCAATCTTGACGAAGATGTGATAATTTTTCAGGAGAAAAGCCTTACTGCATGGGAGACCAAATGACCGAAATTGACTGCAGTATTTTTGGATTCTTGTGCCAGTGCAAATTCCACTCACCCGGAAACATCTATGAAAAAGCTGTGATGAGTAAGTTTGTTTTTTTTTGGATACCAGAAAACTGTTCTATCCACGTTATTTTCTTAAATAAGAAATTATAACAATTATAACTTCCACTGAGGCATATCATGATGAGACTTTATCGTGTACAAAAAATAGATGGCTTATTTCAATACTCTGCAATTCACTAAAAAAAGGCTACAAATTCGTCAGCCACCAGCTTTCTCAGCTAAAGATTTAATTTAATTATCATGGTGAGGTCTAAATATATTCTAATTTATTGAAATATGATTGTTATGGTGTAATTAGTCATTAAATTTCCTGTTTGCAGCTGACTTTCCAAATTTGGACGCATACGTTGAAAGGATCAAGAAAGAACATTGGGAAGACTGGGAAGACTGCATAACACACAATGGAACGAAAAAGGCACTGAAATAATTTAAAGTCAATTTTTAAAATTATCTTTAAGCCTTTGTCATTATATTCCATCGTGGTGTGCAAGGGTGGGGGAAGGAAATGCTCAAGGGCGACAGGGATGGTCACACGAGAAACGTCAAATCTTATTCATGCGCCAACAATTTTTTGTAGCGTCAATGACAATTTTGAATATAATATACTTGCAAATCCTTGCTAAATTAAGACCTAAATTTTTTTAAAGGTCAAAAGAGCACAACTTGAACCTCCTGACCCCCTTGGCGAGGGGCAGGAGGGGCAGGAGGGGCCTCCCCCGTTTCGCAACCTTGGTAGTCTGTACAAGATTTCAAAATATGGGGGGTAGGGGGGGCAGTGAATATGCATGTGTCATTGGAATGAGATTTCTTTGTTTTTCATAAAAAAGTGTGCAGGATTTTTCTAAATCTGGTTCTCCCCCTCAGGTTATATCAATTGTATTAATGTAGTTCTTAATTTCCTTATTACAGTAGCCTAACAAAAACTACTGCTGTCAATGTAAAACGGATACTTGTGTTAATAAATGTCTGTTGAAATGAACTAAACAAAAAAGAACTTGTGTCTTTTATTGTATATATATAAAAAGTGATTAAAATGCTAATATTTCGTGCAATGCATGGCAATGTTTGCTCTAAGCACTACAATTTAAAATGTGTAATCGTCAATGGACGGTGGTCCTTTACCAATTAAGTTACTATTGGCTATTCATTAAAAAAACTGATTCAATCTATATATATATTGAATCATATTCTAGTGAATGGCATTATGCCTGTGTTTTGAACCATTATTTTGTGTGCATGTAAAATCTCAACTCATGTAGTTTGGTAAAATCCTGTTATCTTGGCTTTTATCAAGTTTTATGATTCTGACTTTCTGAAGTGAGCTGTGACTTCTTTAGGGACTGTTCAGCATTACCAATGTTCCTTACAAAATTGCTTTACTGTATATGTCATTCCTCCAACTATAGGTAATATTGTTTCATCCTTTTTATTCTGCTGACCATTTCATTTCATCCCATCGACCCTCATATCAATTTCATTTATCCCGCTTTACCTTTGATTTATCATTTCTCCTATCATCTTTTTTTTTTTGGAGAAAATTATGGTTTTCAATTTATTTGACATAATGTGAACATTTTAGGTAATTAATTTAAAATTTAATTTGATATTTTCTTTTCTAATAGGTGGCATTCATGCTAGCACCATATTCATGGCAAAGTGAATGTCTCCTGACATTTAAATAATAAAACCATGTTTTGTATTCATTGTAACTGTATGTGGATTCATGTCAAATAAACATTTCTGTCTGTCTGTCTGTCTGTCTGTCTATGACTGGGGGGGGGGAGTTTTGTTTCTATTCGATATTCTTATTTATTGTATATTCGCGTATATTGAAGATTTCTAATCAGTTGTCTTGATGAACTTTTTATTTTTCTCATAGACAGAAATACTCCCTGTCAATTTGTCTCTTGCATCAATAGAATTAATGTCTGTTGATATGTGAACTGAAAAAAAAAAAAAGAAGAAGTTTTGTCTTTTATAAATTAAATTATTAGGGTGGTTCAAAATTGCATGGAAAATATCAAATCTTCAAAAACTCCCAAATTGAAAGTCAAGATTGATGACCATAGTATACATACATAAAACAGATATGTGCAAAATTTTGGCCAAATCGATTTTATTAAAATATTTAGAGGTTGCATTAAAAACATTTGAAATTCACAGTGTAATTCCCTCTTCAAGTCAAGTCAAGTCAAAACGCCTTTATTTTGTAAAGGTTAACACACTCAGTAAAAAACTGTTTTACAGTATGGCCCTTAATAAAAAATTACAGTAGGCCTATGGCCCTTAATAAAAAATAATGTCCTTTCTCTTATGCAACTGAAAAATTGGTCGATTTCCAGAACATTATCTGAAGTGATTTTTTACAGTTATCTTTGGTATAATCTGTAATATTGGCTTTTGGGCCCTAGAGTGGCCCTCGAAATCTACCGCTGCTCGACTTTCTGCCTGTTGGGCCACGCGCATAGTTTGCAATCCCCGAAATCATCCCCCCCTACAAAAATGAAAAATCTACGCCCCTGGAAAATACTTCGTCCTCTGTGCGACAATTATTTTAGTCCAGCAGCTTATTGCTCAAAACAGGAAGTATTCTGCATTTTGTGATAAAGCAATGAAATTTGGAACACAGTCTAATATGGTCCCAAAGGTCATTTTAAAGATTGGAGGCATTCTGTATCACTGCTCTGGTTACCATGGCAACCATTTGTTTGGAGTGATCAATTTATACAAATTTTTTTCATGGAAATGAATCATGCTGAGATAATAAGATGTATATTGGTACCAAAATGACCTTTAATGGAAGACATTAAAACTACCACTTATTTTCATCAACAATTATAAAAAAATACAGAACTGGTTACCATAGCAACAGGGATTATTTTGCTATATTTGATTAATTTCAATAACAGCATAAGAATGTTGGAACTTTCAAAACAATCCCCCAACAACTTCACATAGGTTTATATTGTTCATTCACCATGTTAAAGACAAATGTTAGGAATTTTGAAAAATATGTTAAATCAGGATGTTACCATGGCAACACATATATTTCTAATGATTTTCATGACAACCACTTTTGCACTTAAATATTATGTATGTGAATGAGCTGGAAATTGTCATTCATTCTGAGAGGACCAGAACTAAATTGAATTTATGAAATTTGAATATGTTGCCATAGCAACCACATGGATCCTATATATGAAAAATGGAACAGAGATGAATTGTGTATTGAAAATCTGCTTATTCGTTATGTTTTCATACCACATTGTATACCTCTGTAGATAAGTGTAAGATATACAAATTATTTCATTTTATGGTGAAGTTTTCAGGATAACACTGTGCAATCTATATGGATCAATATGAAAATGGTGTCTGGTCACTTATTGATCAGTAATGGTAAAAGGGTTTGGGCAAATTAATATGTATAAGTCCATTATACCTTATTTGAAACATGGTGAAGCCGGCACTGCAATTTGAAGAATCAGGAACAATTTAAGTAGAAGTTAAAAATCTTTTCACCAATTCCCATACAAGGAATATGATTTCTGTGCATTGCCTGTGTTACTGACATGAGTGTGTGGAGTCAAGCAGGAACTAATTTTAAAAATGATTGCATTTCTTCTGACACAAAAAAAAACAACAGCAGGTGGATGCGATGCAGCAGAAAGAGGAGGATGGGACTCCTGGGGAAGGTTGCAGTACAAAATCAGAGTCATCTCACTGGCCAGAGTAATATGTCTCACAAATACAAGGTCTTTGTCTGCAATTTTGAATGTTCATGTATCAGGAATATTACTTGGCAACAACCAAATTTGCAAAAACAAGAGCATCTGATCTTGGCTTTTCTGCTGGTACAGTTTCTTTTGCAACCTGCGATGCAGTCAAATTTCAATACAGCATGGAATCCCGGGGGCACTCACATTGAAGTCAAACTACCTACGTGTATTTGCCCAGGGAGGGACGCAGGATGGGGGGATGGGGGGATGCATCCCCCCCCCACCAGACCAAAATTTTCATATTTTTACATCTTAATTTTATCCTCGCGCGGTCACGTTATGTCGCGAACTGTGGGTTCCGCGACGCGATAGCCCGATAGACCCCCCCACCGGAATTTTCTGGATCCTCCCCTGTATAATTTGCCGCTCAAAAGAAAGGGTTTTAAAGAGGATTTCCTGATCATAGGGTCATTTTTGGGGCCTGGAGAGCCTAACCATAGGGTACACTTCTCAATTGGACATCACATGATGGTGTTTTGCCTTTGAAATTGCAATCATTCGATGTCTTGCATTGATCTTTCAAGGGTTAGGTGTCATTTTAATGGCAATTTAGTTTCACACCTTTTCTGATGACTTTTCCTCTTTGATGTCAATAAAATAGGCTATATGACCTATATAATAGCCTGACCATACGGTATGAAATTCAAGCTCTGAAAACCTGACCATAGGGTACGACTTTCGGAACACGTGCCACACATCCATATCAAAATTTGGCTGAGTACCCCCCTTGTTTGTCCTGCCGGATGCAATGTCATCCCCTGGATAAGGAAGTACTGGCGATACTTACCAATACAAAGCTTGACTCCAGATATATTTCCTGCTTGATAAGCTGCTCTCAGTGTCATAGGGACGATAATTTCGAGGGGAGCTGCGGCTATTTTGCCCTGAAATTTTAGCATGTTATGACCAGGGCAGTGGATCTGTCATGATACTGATCCAGATCTGCCAAGGTTTGCCATTTGCCCTGATGCCACGGAGGGCTGCAGCCCCACCTGACTCCCCGTGAAATGTGCCTATGCTCAGTGTTCATTGTCACAAGGCATTCTGTGCTGGGGGAATTTTTTGATATATCTGCCTTTGTTATCAAACATGATTTGTCTCTCTGTGTCCTCACTCCCCTGTTCCATAAATGAAATAACAAACTTCCACAAGAAGAAGAACATTGGCCACATTTGCTATGCAAAACATGTTTGTGATGTTTTGGTGAGTGATACGAATATTGCACTGAATGTGTTCAAAATTAAACTTCAGATGCATTCCATGATGATCAAGCTCTTTGTTTGCTTTTTTTCCGGAGAAGGAGGAAACAGGATTGCAGCCTCTTGTGGTATGGAACATGTGCATGTAAAGTTTGACATTTGTCTCTGCCTAGAGACTGGGATATTTCAGTGGATGTTCTGAAATTCTTTCCCTGCACGAAATGCAACATGAGAGAGAGCGAGAGTCCTTAACATGTTACACATCTATCCCATGTGAGGGATCTTTTACTTGCCCAGCAAAGACACAAGGGGCTGCCAATTTATCATCTCATCCAACCGGCATCCATCTGAGAGTTTGCTCATGAAGGTCCCCTGAAAATTTTGAGTTCCCCACCCGGGGTTTTAACCCGTAAAGTCAAAGACCTTCAGGGGAGCAGGGAGGCACCTTGACTTGCTCCAAGAACTTTTAATATCCATAGTCACTTTATTTTTGTCAACAAGCCACAATCTTAGCCAATGGGAAATCACTGAAGGAAACAATGAAACAGATGGGCAACTTGTCAACCCATTCATTGGTGTCAGTTGAAAACTGGTAGTTAGTTTTGCCTCAGAAATAGGAAATGCAGTGATATGCATCTCATCAATAAACCCTCATGACTGCCCAGAACTTGGACTTTAATGGCTTGCATTACCATATCTCGACTGAACCACAAGTATGGGATTCAAAATAATGCTTTGAATTTGTTCAAATCCTACCTTCCACAAAGATGACAGTAAGTGAATTACAATAATATTGTTTCAGATAGACTAGGCCTTAAGTATTGAGTCCCACAAAGAGCAAGCTAGGTCCATTCAACTCCTACATTGCACCATTCTGCTGGTGATCAAATAAATACTTTCTCGCAAACCAACCACGATGATCAAACTAATACTGTGAAGAAGTGCACCACAGAAATCAGAAACTTCTTTTGTAAAAACAATGGTGACTAAACTGAACTTCTAATAATTGGAACACGTCATCAACTGAAGAAACTGAAGGTCTCATCAACCAATGTAAACAACACTGAGATCAAAGCATCAGGCAGTGTTGAGAATCTTGGTGTGTTCTTTGACAAGGGGCAACAATGGATAAGCAAGTAAAAAAATATGTAGAAATGATTACTTTAATTTGAAAAACATCTCAAAGATTAGGAAAGCATTAGATAGGGACCCAACAAAAACTGCAGTAGATGCACTAGTTACTCCTCACCTAGACTACGAAAATGGATTGCTGCATGTTATCAGCAAAATCCTAGAGAATAAACTTCAAGTTGCACAAAAATCTGCGGTCCATTTTATTGAATGATAAATAAGACAAGAAAGTGTCACAGACTGGCTTCCAATTCCTGCAAAAATGTAACTTAAAATTCAGGCTACAATTTCGAAAGAACTAAAATGATCAAGCTCCTGAGTCTGCAGACAAACATTTCCATCTGCAAAACACAATGGCAAATTACTATTACTATTGATGGCACCAAGTGTTTGTAAAGCATAAATGGCAGAAAAATCCTCTTTGTTCTCGGCATCAAAGCTGTGGAAAACAAAATAAATACAAATTTCAAGCAGATCAAATTTGCTTTCCAACAACATCACAAACAAGTCTCTCCCATTAATATATCCTGACTTATAAGAATGCCTTTTGTGTGAAATTTTGAAAAAAAAAAAAGATTTTGTATCTTCAGCTCTCGATACCCGCTCTGTGGGTCATTAGCCCAAAAAAAATCAAAATTCTCAATAAAACCACATTTAGTACATATAAAAAATTAAGTTGAATTTCACCAGACTGCAAGATACAATTTATCACGTTTTTTATCATTTATTTCGAAATAAAGTGAGGAACAATATATTGATATAGACCAGGGATCCTACCACACAGTAAATTAATACGAAAACGTATATATATAACACAGAGTCACTTTGAGAAATTATACAATACTTGCAAAAAATCACCCAAAGATATTTTCCATTCACAGCAGAAACCTGAATCTATGTCAGATTATAGCACACTTCCTGGCAAATCCAATGCAGCAAACCAGAAGTTTCTAGCCCTAACATAGCTTGCACAAATGGCAAACGAAGCTGCCAATGTGCAAAATATTTAAAGAAAAAAAAAAAACAAGGAAGCAGCTGAACGGAGCTCAGCAGAGTGCTGTTGCCATGGTGACGTCACATATGCTAGATGATGAGTAGCCAGTCATCTTGATAGATCAATTAATATTAGATTATCAATTGGTGTGCTCAATTAGAAGTGGATGGAACACGACAATTTTGTTAAGTTTTTTGACTGATAAATTGATTATAAATACCAATACTTCAATTCGGGCAATGTTTCCATCTGCCGGTTACCATGGCAACCAATGGCTTTTGGCCTAGGAAGTAGTATATACTAACTGCATTGAGAGTTTTTGGCCTAAAATGTGGAAAAAAGCCATATGGCTCATTAATTGCCCGAATTTGTATTTTGTTGCCATGGAAACATTTATTATTGTGTATGTATATGTGTATATATGTCTAAAGCTTCAATAATATTTATTCAGGGTCAAAGCAGAAGAGAAATAGGGTTTTCCCCCTAAAAATATAGTGTCACAGCCACCCTAAATGGATTATTGTGTGATTATTGAACTGAATAACAAATTTGGTTACCATGGCAACCAGGGTAGCAATACAAAATGCCTCCAATCTTTAAAATATAGTTTAAGCCATCAGTTTCCCATGTGCCAAATTTCAGAGCTTTATCACAAAATGCAGAATGGTTTTCATAATCTGCCAGACATTTGTAGGTTGTGGAGTGACAAGTGGTGCATGCACTGGTGTGAGTAGGTCAGCTGTAGCAAGTGTGCTTTGAAAATGGGGATTCCCCTAGTTCAAGTGAGTTTGAAAGTGGCTTGTCAAAGACAAGTAAAATATGATCCAAAAACGGATTGAGTGGCCACAAAAGTTGCCACAGAGTTAACAGAGTTTGCTTCCGACAAAATACACCTAGAATAAGTTTCATTACATATATATATATATATATATATATATATATATATTAAACTCCAGATAAAGCCCAGAGTTCTTCCCAAGCGTGTTGACAGTCTGGCAGCGCGCTCTAAGTGTCTAAGTCCCACGTGCATGTCCCATATAATAAACTCGGCATTCCATTTCTCCCTGGCTGTGGATACTTAACCTATCCAGGACATCCAGATGCTGTAGCAGACTGACATTGCTTGCGGAGGCTTGCACCATTTTCAGCGGAAGACCATGGGCAGGTAGGAAATACATTAATTTGTATAGGTTATTCACCACGGGAGAGGGAATATGTGATTTATCACCCGAGGCCTTTAGGCCGATCCGAGGTGTAATAAACACATATTCCTGATCCCATGGTGAATAACTGCCTTATACCATGAGACAAACACTCAAACAGTCAAACATGAGAGGATAACAGTACAACAAAGAATTTGGGAATTATTCCCCTGAAATACTGTAATGTGATTGGCTGACAGAGGTGTAAAATGGTATAGATTATTTAATTGGCGATAGACAGTGAATAAATTGTAAGTTGTCCAAGAGTGTCCCTTGTGCCCCCCCTGGATCCGCCTATGCTCAATCTTAGCTGGATGTCTGTCAGATGGGACAACTGGTTGCAGCCCTTGTCAGGGGCGGATCCAGGAACTTGGGAAGGGGGGGGGGGGTTCAGGTTCAGTTATGGGACCACCACAGGATATGTGAAGCCCGAAGGGCTGAAGCTTATGAGGTGGAGGGGGGGGGGTCTGGGGGCCACCCAAGGTCCCCAGAAGCCAACGGATTTTAGGTGCTCTGAGATGAGCTTATTCTAGGTGTATTTTGTAGGAAGCATACTCTGTTAACTCTGTGGCAACTTTTGTGGCCACTCAATCCGTTTTTGGATCATATTTTACTTGTTATGAGGAACTTTTAAAAATGTCAGACACTGACAGTCTGGAACTTCAGAAATTTACAAAAGTGTAAACAAAATTGGGCCAAAGTACATGAAAGATATTTTAAAAATTCGTAGAGAGCAGTCATGGAGGGGGCTCCAGCTGGTGGAATGTCGTGCTAGAACTAGTAAATACGGAACTCAATCTGTTAGGGCCTATGGCCCAAAATTATGGAATAACTTAGACACTGGTATTAAAGCCAGTGAATCAAAGTACATGGAAGATATTTTAAAAATTCGTAGAGAGCAGTCATGGAGGGGGCTCCAGCTGGTGGAATGTCGTGCTAGAACTAGTAAATACGGAACTCAATCTGTTAGGGCCTATGGCCCAAAATTATGGAATAACTTAGACACTGGTATTAAAGCCAGTGAATCATAACCATCATTAAAAATAGATAGACTGAGAAATTACTCACGAGCAGCATGCCGATGCGCACTCTGCCGATAATTCCACCACTGGTAGGCCTAGTCCTCCGTGACTGCTCTCAGCCTCGCTTTTAACATGTCTACGCGCATGTAATTGTTTTTGTACTTTTCTATATATATTACCTACCGGTTTAAATGTTTATTACTGTTATATCAGTAAATAGCCTATCGGCTAATGTTTTCTATGTTAAAATACTTCCCGAAAATAAAGAAATATTTGACTTTGACTTCGAATATTGAGCAACCTGAATGCTGTTTTTAGCTGCTTAATCCAATAGATTTCTTTTGGTGTTTCATCAGAAATTAAAGGTTTTGTTACACATTTTCAAGTCCCGTAAAAGACTTGCTTTAACTGTTTGTTGTTGCCAATTATACCAGCCAATTTGATTTGCTTGTCAGCATGATGTCATGCTCTTTAGCTGCACATCACACAGAACTGCCAGACCAATAGCTATCCTGAACCAGCATCATGCTGTCGGTCTGAGGAAAAAAATTGAAGGATACATAGTTATTGGATGGATAATAAAATGGAGAAAAATTGCGAAAGTTACCATAACATACATGTAGACAGTTGGTGGAGTTTCTTATTTGATATTTTCTACCCCCTTTCGAGTACAATTGCAGCTAAATTCAATTTATTTTGTTTGACCTTTTTTTGGCTCTATAATGTTTATAAATATTAAAAAATAATGGCTAAAGGCTTTTCATCAGATCATGGATCTAATCCATATTATCCTTCTCCTATTATTCCCACTGGTATTTTGCTGCCTATTTCTGACCTGTTCCACATTGGATGTGAAATTGATGTCACTAAGTCCATTACAGAACTTGATAGAGCTATCATTGCAATGGTGCTACTAGAGTTTTATCTGGATGTCACTATTTCAGTTTTTTATAGGATTCTGAATTAGAACAATCATGATTGTTATGATCTTTCCAACACTAAAGGGACAGTTCAGAATTAACTGGGAGGGGAGGGTAGGAGTTTTGCCAGAGGCTGAATGAGTACTAACTTTTCACGCGTGTTTTAAGGGGTGTTACAATTTTTTAACATGTCTAAGGGGGTGGGGGCCCTGGGGGGTATGAAGTTTGAACATGAGAAAAATGATGCAAATTAGTGGTTTACCCTGTATAAATATGTTTTATAGATAAATAAATATAAATAAATAATAAAGCACATGCTCATTGTCTTGCATGTTTTATCAAAAATCTGCATCAATCTTAAGGGGGAGGTACCAAAATCCCGCATAAAACTCCCAACCCCCAATCAAAAATTTTGAACGGTCCATAAGTCAACTTTTGCCAATGCCAGGTGCATGAAGAGATATGCTTAATAAGGATTAGGGTTTGGTGTATCTTTACATTGTATCTGACACCAAGCTGATACCACCATTCAGTACAGTCATGTCCTACAAAAATTAAATAGGCCCCAGTCAATTGCCACGTCAGAAGTTCCATAACTATAATATGTCAAAAACTCATAGCATACATTGTCAATTCCAGGCCAGCCCTATATGTCCCAGTTTCTCTGGTTGTTTGCTACCAATTTGCAACAGACAAAACAAAGTTGGAAATGTTGTTCACACCATTCTAAATTATGACATTATTATTTTTTAAATATACAAAGGAAACGGGTAAGTTTTTGCCCTCAGATCGAGGACCATGAGTAATAAACTGAATAAATATTACAACAACTCTCTGGTTGGCACATAATGAAAATATTTATAATGGGTGTCTCAGACTGTCTCTTAATTCCAATAATTTTATTAATAAGCACTTGTATGTGCAGCACATGGTGCACATGCAGCACATCATGCTTACACATGCAACACATCCTACATGAACTGGTACATGCATGCACATCAAAAGGGTGCATTTGATCAGAAACCCCAATTCTACGCTGTCATCACATGCATAGGTATACCATGCAGTCTTTGAGGTGCTTATGCAGACATGCATGCATGTGCAGAATAATCTGATGTGCATGATGTGCAAGTGCATGCCGCACAATGGCGCACATACACATCTGCACGCGCACACCATCGTAACACTGAGCTACAGGGTGAGGAACCAAAACTTTCCATAAACTTCCTTGTGCTAAAAAAGCATTTCACATTTGCAGGAAATTTGTGAAAGCAATACAGCATAATCAATCATTAATCATTAAGGGTATCACCCATACTTTTGGAAGGTTAAAATGAGCTCTGACTACTGTAAAAATTACTCCACACGAGACAAAAAGGAAGAGGTGGCCAGATTTGCTTTGTGCACAAATGGACTAAAAAAACTATCCCTGACATAGTCAGGGTGACCTCAAGACCAGCATACAATATCATGAGGGCAATCAATGATGGGAAAGATATGAGAGGGAAGTGCCCGGAAGTCTGGGAATTTGTGGAGTGAATAAAGAGAGGAATGGAGCATTCCAGGAGTCATTGACGACAAAACTGAGAAGGTACCTGAAACCTCCATGAGACAGGGGTTGCAGAGCTATACATGTTGATCGCAAGACTGCCAGAGTGGATATGCAACATGATTTTGGCCTGAAATCATATGTCGGGACCCCAAGACACGCTGGTTCCATGAAGGCCAGAAGACAAAAATGGGGAAAAAAAGAGGGCTACATCAGGAAGCATAATATAAATTCTATAAAATCAATATAAGACGTCGATCGGACATTCAGGGCAAAGTATCCAGCTCGGGCAATGGTTTTGGGTGTCGTGACTTCAGATAGAAAAATAGTGCTTTGTTTCTCTTTCATGTGAGTAAAGGGGGACGACCAGAGGCATACTATTAGGTCCAGTCTTGCCATGGCTGGATATGAATTGCACCAACGGCAAATATGGGTAGACTCAGGATATTAATATTTATATCTCAATTAGTATTAATATTTTTTTTATTCCAGAAAGAATTACAATGACCCTGCAGATACGGTCATACTCTGCTCCATACCACGCGGTCCTTCTGCTCCGAGCATTTCGATGTAGGCCTATCCACTAAAACTGGAAACCTATCTGAGGGTAGCTAAGATTCCACATGAGGTTAGCAGGAACTTAGACAGATTATACGAAAAGATGGTGTCTTGCTTTAAAGACCATTTTCTATGCATGAATAATTAGTGTGACACCTGTATTCAATTATTGACACTTCATGAATTAGAGCTGATTAATTGGTATTGACCGGTTTGGTACACTAATCATGTAACTTATTTGGTGGGAAAGTCATATAAAACGATTGAAAAGACCATCCAATAAAAATCGGTTTGAAGTTGGTATAGGGTACAAGTGTCGAAAATCTTCTTACAACAAAATCTGTTGAAATTTTACAATGGATCATGATTATTTTTTATTAGTTATATTTCTAAAGCTTATATTTATCTCTCTTTAGTGCTAATTGGAAACAATAAAATAGATTTTTTAAATGTTTGTGTTGTAGCCTGTAGGTAGTTAGTCAATAGTCATCAATATAATATTTTTTTGTGCACATTTTAATTCAGGTTGTGGATGACAGAGGCATGTCCCCTAAAACAAAAAAGACGCCCTGGATAATGTTGAACGGGGAGGCTATCTCAGACTCTCAACTGTGTATCGAGTTCTTGAACAAGAACTTCAACGTTGACTTGGACAGGTCTCTGAGTGTCGAGCAAAAGGCGGTTTCAAGGGCATTTCGCAAAATGATGGAAGAAAGCTTCTATTGGTAAATACAGGCTCATTTGTGTCACGTTAAGTTTCACAATACTAAGGTTGGTTCCATAAAACTGACTGAACATCAACAGCTTCCTGACTTGTTGGTCACTAGCAAATGAAAGGATTAGTCTAAAATCAGTTATGTTAAATCAAATGGCCTTCTCTTCAGCATAACTATTACCAAACAACCTCTATGTTTCCTTTGTTGAATGTAGAGAAGATGACACTTCATTGGGCATTGACTGTTATGACTCACAGAGTGCCAAAATCTGTATGAAACAACAATCATTTATTGCATATCAAGTTTACAGGCTGTAAAGAAACAGAGTAGGCCTCAAAGATTTCTTGAGTTCGGTCTAGACATTAACCAATGTCATTACTCCAAATTCTGGTGACAAATTTAGTCTAATCTCAATATATTTTTTTGTGAGAATCACACAGGTTAATTTGATAATGTCAAAGATGGGAAAATACCATTATTCCAACGAAAGAAAAATTCCTAGAGTTGGGGAATTTTTCGCGAGGACAATCCTTCAGCACTGGATCTAGTGGTTGAACTTCCTGCATGGCATGATATGGAAATTATTTTGAATACTCCCTTAGGACATCGTTTAAAAACACTTAAGAGTTCATGTCTTCCATAATACACAAGATCGATAACCTGTTAGTTTTTTTGATCTGTCAATATATCATATGTTACCACATGTGTGATAAGTCTCTTTGGGTAAAGGAATGAGAAAACAACAATTAATATTTTTCCTCTTCAGGAATTATGTTTTGGAATGTTGGTGCTATGGCGACAAAGATTTTTTAATGTTATCAATGAAGCCAATGGTACCAGTCTCTATGCTGACAAGTTTTTTTGTTGGTCGATTGTGTAAAACCGTGAAGAAATACACGTACGGCCAAGGAATGGGGCGCCACTCCAAGGAGGAGGTCCGAGAAATGGGTCTGGGAGATCTGAAGGCACTTTCTGACTTTTTAGGTGGGTAGACCTGTGTGATCTGAAGGCTCTTTCTGACTTTTTAGGTGGGTAGACCTGTGTGATCTGAAGGCGCTTTCTGACTTTTTAGGTGGGTAGACCTGTGTGATCTGAAGGCTCTTTCTGACTTTTTAGGTGGGTAGACCTGTGAGATCTGAAGGCACTTTCTGACTTTTTAGGTGGGTATAAGAGTTATCAAGGCAAGAGAATGCATTACATACATGTATAACAAGGTGGTCGCTCTCTGTATAGTGTACAGTACACTCTTGATCAAAATGCTGGAATAATTTGGATTTTCGAGGAGTCAGAAATTCAAAGTTCTAAAAGTGGTGATTGAATGGGAGGAATTGCAAGGATTATTTTCCTCAGACATTAGATTTATGTATAAATGATATTATAAATCATTTATATGGCTGAGAATTATTTGAAAACTTTATTTGGGTGACCCGGAAAAATTGATCATTTTTAGTAAAAAAATAATTAAAAATTGCATCATGGCACAACCACATTGACACAAAATTTCAACATAATAAATTATATGCAAAAAATGTCAACTTAATCGTGGTGTGTACCAGGGGTGCCGGAAGAAATGCGGACTGCAGGGGCGGTCGGGCAAAAAAGAGCAAATCATATTTGCGTCAATTTTGCAAAACAACATGTAAATGGAGAGTCAATAATTATTGTGAAGGTAGTTATTTTATAATCATAATTACAAAATTTGTGCCCAAAATTACTAAAATAAGGCTGAGTAATGTTGTTTCATTAAGATCACAATTGCCCCTCCTGCCCCCCCCCTGTTCCGGCACCCCTGGTGTGTACACTGTACAACCAAAAAACATCACAATATATCATGTTGAATGACACATGCATTGAACTCCGCCTTCACTGGACTTGACGTTGATTCCATCAACCTGCAGTCTGGTGAAACTGAGAACTGCATGCTGCTGCCACCTGCATGGCTCAAAAGTTGATTTCCTATGCTAGAGCATTGCTGTCCCAAGAAATAGTTCCAATTTCATTGCACATTCACAAAATTTCTATCCAACATTGATGTATATCAGAGTCAGACTCGGCAATCACATTCTCTAAGGAAGTAGACAAGGCCATCAGCACACTCAGAAACAGCCCCGGCGTCTTCCAGACAAAATAGTGTGTGTTCCTCTGGTCGAAAGTAGGTGGACGCTCGCAGGAGCTCGCTGAATAGCACACTATTCACTAGGTGGCAACACAAGACAGCGTATGTTCTGATCTGTGGCAATGCAAGAGCAGTCCACTTGTAGACAGATCAACCTGTTTTTTGCTTCTTTTTGACCAATGTGGCCATTCTTCAGTGAAAGTCACTTGCACCTGTCCCCGATCAGTTGGCTGAACCTCCATCATGTGTGAATTATGGTCCAGGATGTCCCTATTATAGTGTCATTTAGGTTCAGGTGTGGTGAAGCACTCCAGCACATTCTCTGGGTGGGGTGAAGTTGCCAATAACGGCAAATTCTCAATTTCATCAATATTCCATGTTTTGAAGGATTTGTGGTGCCCTGAAGTTCTGGCACCTTGATAATCCAAATTATTCCAGCATTTTGATCAGTGTATACTGTATACAGTCCAGAGTCCCACCGCCTGGAATCACCCAGTGATTCTGTGCTGGAGTGACTGGAATGGGGACTGATGTACAGCAGAACTTTGTCAAAATAACTTGAAACAACTGTAAAACATTAGTTATTATGCCACCAATGTTGACGATGATGTGATATTTTTTCAGGTGAAAAGCCATACTGTATGGGAGACCGAATGACTGAAATTGATTGTAGTATTTTTGCATTCTTGTGCCAGTGCAAATTCCATACACCCGGAGGAATCTATGATAAAGCTGTGATGAGTAAGTTTTTTTATGGCTACCGGAAAACTGTTCTATTCTCGGATCTTCATTATTTTCTTAAGTAAGAAAATAATTAATTAATTAAAAGTTATAATTTCCCCTGAGGCTATGATGATAAGACCTTATTGTGCGCAAAAAAATAAATGGCTTATTTTGATACCTTGCAATTCCCTGAAAAAAAAAGAAGCTATGGCTATGGTAGTTACACTGTAAAATTTGAAAACTGAGATGAAGCAATATTTTGAGCTGTCTCAGAATGGTCACAATTAAATTAATTATCTAAAATAAGGAGTAATCATTGTTCGAATCCAACCCCGGAACTCAATTTAGTCCGAGCCCATGGGACATTAAATGGAGGCGGGTTGTATCCAGTGGTCTGTGCTAGGGCAACTGAAAGATCCTGGGCATCCCTGAATTAATAGGGTATGTGCCAGACTCCCAGTCTTCTCATCTCATCATCATACGGCGGTCACCAAAATCAAATCAAAGTGCAGCTCCCTCCACAAAAGATGGAGGTTGAGCTGCCCCGGCTGATCCGGGGTATACCAGCACAAAAAAAGGAAGGAAGCATTGCGAAATATAGTGTAGAATCACTTGTTTTGTTCTGTTTATTATTATGTTTGTAGCTGGGCACCACTTACATGCAAACTTTGCAAAGCCATACATTTGTCAGCGACCAGCTTTCACAGGCTCACAGCTAAAGATTAATTATCATTGAGAGGTCTAAATATATTCTAATTTATTAGAATATGATTTTTGTGGTGTAATTAGTCATTAAATTTCCTGTTTGCAGCTGACTTTCCAAATTTGGACGCATATGTTGAAAGAATCAAGAAAGAATATTGGGAAGACTGGGATGAATGCATAACACACAATGGAACGAAAAAGGCGTTGAAATAATTTTAAGTCAATTTCTAAAATTTTCATTAAGCCTGTGTCATTATATTCCATCGTGGTGTGCAAGGGTGCCGGTAGGAAACGAGGGCAACAGGGATGGTTAGACGAGAAATGGCGAATCTTATTCATGCACATGCGCAAACATTTTATGTAGCGTCAGTAATAATTTTGAATATAATATACTTGCAAATGTTTGCCTAAATTAAGACCTATTATTTTTTATAAGGTCAAAAGGGCACACCTTGCCCCTCCTGACACCCTTGGTGAAGGGCAGGAGGGGCAATTGCACCCCTCCCCCGTTCCAGCGCCCTTGGTAGTGTGTATAAGATTTCAAAATACCTGGTATGTGGGGCAGGAAGGGGGTGGGCAATGAATATGCATGTGTCATTGGAGTGTGATTTTTACCCTCGGCAATGTATACATTGCCGACGGGTATTGCAGTTACTTTGGGAAAATTTGTCCAGTGGGCGGGCGGGCGGGCGGGCGGGTGGGCGGGCGGACGGGCGGGCGGGCGGATGGGCGGGCGTCCGGATAACGGGCGTCCCACTTGTGTATAATTGGGAGTAATGCCAAAACTATGGATGGTATACTTTTTATTTTTGGGACATTATTATATCTTTTATCCTAGTTGTGCCTTTTAGGGGTTTAATCCACATGAGATTAATACTTTTCTCACAATTATTGAAAAATGTGAAAAAATATTTTTTTGTGTATTGGGTGTCAAGCCAAAATTATGGCATGCATATTCATCATTTTTGGGTAAATATGGTATCTTTTATCCCAGTTGAGCCTTTCATAGGTCTAATCCCCATGACATTAATACTTTTCTCACAATCATTGAAAAAAGTGAAAAATTGTTTTTTTTTGTTTCTGGGACAGAACTAAAAACCTGCAGTACTTTTGTCACTGAAATTTGCATTTTGTATGCATTAAATACCCAAGATGTGTTTTTTGTGGGTCTAAATGCTCTGAGAAAGTTGAATGGACGACAATTTACCAAAAATATGAAAAAATACTATTATTTTAAACTAGTATGATTCAGTCAATTTTGAAGTTAAATCTATGAAATTTTCCAATTAGGTGTCTAACTTATGCCTCTTTAAACATCTCTAATCAGTTGGAATGTTGGTCCTATGAATTTTTATAAAAACCCCAAAATTCGGAAAAATCCCAATTTTCCAACATTTCTGCGTGAAAAGCCAAATGGTAATGGGTAAGTTAGTTAACTTTAGGTCTTATTGTAGTTAGACACACTATTGACTAATATTCACAGCCATTGCATGAGTTGTTGCAATTTTTTCCATTGAAAAAAAAAAAAAAAAAAATGCAAAAAATCATTAAAATGTCTATTTACTCTCCATTTCCTTCTGATGTCATACCAGTCGTTGACCTTTTCTTGTCAAAATAAACCATCATCATGCTGATTTTGAACAATATGAAAATTTTTATTCGCAGCAGAAGTCAATATTAACAAAATGAGATAAATATTAAGGATTTTCAGATAATCATATATCAGTAAATATTGGCCCTGGTCAATCAAAATTGCCACAATAATGTCAAAATTTGAATTTTTTCTACCTCTCCTCATGAAATATTATCAATAGGAAATATATAAATTTATATATAATTATGTGGACTTTCAAAGCATTAATTAAGTATATTCAAAAACATGCATTTGTGTGTTAATATTTTAAAATGTTGACACTAAATCTTTAACTCCCAATTATTATAACTTTATGGTTAATATCTAAACTCAGTGATGTAAATTTTAGAAGATAAATTAATGTCAGCCCCTTTTATTTAGTTGTTTGCATGAAAATTAAATGTGAATGAATCAGACAGATTGGCTTTTGTTGAATGGAGCACTGGAGAAGTCTTGATTATGTAATGTTATGTCACAGGGTAATTGTCTTCCCTGCTAATCCTTTGACAAGAAATCTTAAACTCTCAATTCTAACTTAATGGTTTAAATCTAACCTCAGTTATGTACATTTTAACATATGGAGTACTGTCAGCTTATTTTTATTTTGGTCTTTAATGAAAATTAAATATGAACATATAAGACCACTATGTATATGTAGAGGGTTATTAAAGATAATTACTTGGCATGCAAACCCCATTTCTGCAAATTTCAGTCTGTAATTTTACATTTTAAGACATTATTGGATAAATCTGTCTTTTAATTCATTTTAAAACTCACACCAATTGTATTTTTAGCATTTTAAAGAAATATTGTTTATGGGGTAAAAGTGTCATCATTGGAAGGGGTCCAGTTTTTGTTGAATGGGCCTGGAGACACTATGTCTGTGCTTCATTGTACCCCTCCCCTCCAGCCATTCATGTTATGTAACATTGTATCACTAATCCTCTCCAGTGACCAAAGCTAGGAACAAAAGAGCACAAAAGCAGTGCACAGCACCCTCAACTTTTTAACAAATTTTCTTTTTTCCTAGAAATATGTCCAAACTGCATTGACACCAACTTTGTAGTTTTATATTGAACAAATAAAGAAATTTCCAATTTGAATAAAAAATTTAGGCCAAGTAGAAGCTGAGATATTACTTTTTGTAGCCCATGCAGACTGTACACAGAGTTGGGACATGTTTCTTTTGTTTTTCTTTACAGCTATTGTTATTCTTCAAAGTTTGACCAGCATTTAAACTTTGTATTAACTATAGTCCAGGAGCATTAGATTTAACCCGGAACAAATTAGTAACAAGCTGAAATTTTCAGGAAACGTTCAGAAAATTGTCTAGAATAACATACTAAAAGTCCTTGAAAATCCTCCTATTGGCACCTTGGGAATTCAAGATGGCGTCCAAGATGGCTGACTTGAGCGTTTTTGTTGCTTCTTTGGCTCAAAATATGCTACAAGTGTTGGAAATTAATATTCAAAGCTAGATAATTGACTATAAGCATGTATTATGTAATTTGGAATTCAAGAACATTTCCAAGATGGCAGAATTTGTGTAGTCAGTTAGCCAAACTTGATTTTTTACCTGAACCCTGCAACGACAGATAAGGTTTTTTTCTCAATGGATTTGTAGTCCTTAGACCCTCCATAAAACATAAATGGCAGGTAACGAGAGCGGATCCTTGGGCATTTTGAGAAAATGGCCGAAATTCAAAATGGCCACCAAAACGAGCATCAGTCAGCCTAACTTTCTTAATTTTGGGTGTAGAAAGATGTACAATACATCTATTTCAGGTAAAATAGACATGGGGAACTCATTTTTCAGGTTTTTAGATACATTTGTAGTTAATTATGTAGAAAAATATAACTTTATCCCTCAAATTTACAATCATTTTCAGTGTAAGTCATAGTTTTATAAATTATTAGGGTTTTTAATGTAAATGCATGTCAAATTGTTTTTGACACTTGTACATTTCTTTAACATAGGTATATGGGCAGGTGTTATTCTGGATACCGCCTATGCATTTAAGGTTATAATGACAAACATATGATTTAAGATTGAATTGGCGTACAGACATTGTCACAATAATTGCTGACACAATTTACATTCTTTGACTTGCAAATGACTGTTTCAGTTCAAACCAACTTCAATCTGTCAAGGCAAAAGGTCCAATTGAATCATAAACATGGCAATGCTCTGCATTAAGAGGTATAAAATTAATTAAATTGAAATAATGGTTCTTCATACCAGATCAGGTACCACAAATTCGCATTCCTAATTATGTCATCAAGAAAAGAACTGCTGAGATGAAGAAAGATTTTTCTCCTGCACCTAATGTCAATGTGTACAAGTGTTTTTGCTTTAGCGGAATCTGCCAATCCGTTGCATTTTCGTTCATTGCAAACCAGAATATTTGATCCACAAAACTGAGAAACAAAGTAGAAGTTGGAAATGGTCTTGCAACAAATCGAGGAAAATGCAATGAAAGGAATGACAATTAGGCTGGAGGAGGCTGGAGGAGTTCAAGATACTGGACATAATAACAGTCCATCTCCAAGTAACCAATTTGTGCCACCAATTCCTCAGATGCCATAAAAAAGCAATTATAGTATTTATGATCGTCGTGGCCTCTACTAGACCTATGTCCTCCTCCTTTCAAAAATTGTGTCCTTCTGTGAAGAAAATAATGGAGCAATAGGTGGTGCTAGAAAAATATCCAAATCCTGGAGTCACAAAGCTAATTTAAAAAGTTTAGGAAGATAACCATCTCATTCCTCTACCTCTAAGTTCAAAGTACCATTCTTTCAACTGGACAAAGTCACATTTCTTGTGCTATCGCACTTGCTTGTTCTCATTGAGGATCTCATGCCTTTCTTAACACTGCTCTCAGATTCAGAAACATTCTGCATGTGAATCTCTGTATCTGCCAAATCACTGAAGTTCTGGAATAATACCATTTGTGGTACCATAAATGATGTGTTGCATGGAGACTTGCTGTCTGGACTATTTAAAACATGTTCAGTTGCTCTTGCGCTCCTCCAGCCTAATAGTCATTCCTATCATTGCATTTTTCCTTGATTTGTTGCAAACCCATTTCCAACTTTAACTTCCTTTTTCAGATTCGTTGATCAAATATGCGGGTTTGCAATGACCAAAGATGCAATGGATCGGCAGATTTGGCAAAAGCAAAAACCCTTTCATTGAGTTAAATATTAAGTCAAAGGGAGGACCAACACAAAGGATAGTCACACCCTCCCGGTAATATACTGGGGGCTCCTTATGTTACATGACACCGCATCATGTGACAACAACAACACCTTGTTACATTACAACTACAAAACCTCATCATGTGACAACAACATCCACACTTAGAACTGAGGAAGGAGACTGGATGGTCTCTGAAAGCTCTTCGAGTCAAATTACATTGTGAGTAAATTTATAGTTCCACTACAAAGATAGTCCTGTTTTAAGTGCAGGAGAAAAATCTCATCTCAGCAGTTCTTTTCTTGAAGAAATAATTGAAAATGCGAATTTGTGGTATCTTATCTGGTATGAAGAACCATTATTTCAATTTAATTTATGTCAAGTAGTTCCTTATGCAGAGAATGTTTTATGTTTTTGATTACATTGGGCCTTTCCTTGACAGATTGAAGTCTGTATAAACTGAAACAGCCATTTGCAAGTCAAAGAATGCAACCTGTGTCAGCGATTATTGTGACAATGTCTATACGCCAATTCAATCTTAAATCACATGTTAGTCAATGTTATAACCTTAAATGTATCAGCATTATCCAGAATAACACAATTTGATAATCCACTGAAAGTATATCTTACAGAAATATATAAGTGTCAAAAAGAATTTGACATGCACTTGCATTAAAAACCTAATAATTTATGAAACTACAACTTACACGGAAATGATTGTAAATTTAAGAGATCAAAATTATATTTTCCGAATAATATCCAATAGGTTGATCTTAACCACCTAAAAACCTGACAAATGAGTTCTCCATGTCTATTTTACCTGAAATAGAGGTATTTCACATCTTTCTAGACCCAAAATTAAGAAAGTTAGGCTGACCGATGCACGTTTTGGCGACCATTTTGAATTCGGCCATTTTCCCAAAACGCTCAAGGATACGCTCTCGTTTCCCGCCATTTATGTTTTACGTAGGATCTAAGGACCCTAAATCCATTGAGAAAAAAACTTTATCCGTCGCTGCAGGGTATAACCCTCTGACTACCTGACTATAACAGAAACATAAAGTCGGCCATCTTTGATACCATGTTGAATTTCTAATTACGTAATAACTTCTTCTAGTGCATTCTATGGTCTTGAGAATCAAATCCATGACACTTTGATTGCATTTGTAGAGTATTTGAGCCGAAAAATGGTGTAATCGCTCAAGTCAGCCATCTTGGACGCCATCTAGAATTCCCAAGGTGCCAATAGGAGGATTTTCGAGGACTTTTAGTATGTTATTCTAGACAATTTTCTGAACGTTTCCTGAAAATTTCAGCTTGTTACTAATTTGTTCCGGGTACATGCCAATATGGAGCTAATGCTACTGGACTACTAGCAACTTGCTTAGTCTTAAAAGATATATATATATACTGGCATAAATCCTGTTTTAGTCTTACTATTTACAATGGTTTTGGTTGGAGACATCTTTTCTATAATTTATGTTTTTAGACCGACCCCCCATTTAGCTAAGACTAGATAGACTAGATAGATAGATAGATAGATAGATAGATAGATAGATAGATAGACACATGTAGATAAATAGATAGATATATAGATAGATAGATTGATAGATGCATGTATACATAGATGGATAGATAGATAATAGATAAAATTTGCATACAGAAGTTCATTTTAAAAATGGACTTCTGTATGCAATAGATAGATAGATAGATAGATCAACATGTCATCCAAGAGATTCAGACATATTGTCTTAGTGTCAAAAACACCTAAATTCAGCAAATGGGACTGAATGTGCCACTTTACGGAGCTTTTGGTCGTTTTTATTGTTATTCGTACCTATAATCTGACTGTCGCCTGGCCCTGGTTCTTTTTATTATCTATTTGTAAATGTGGTCAGCAAGGTTGTTCCAGCATATGATTGGAAGATGCTTTATTAGAATTATTCTTCTAGTTTACATGCAGGCCTATTGGAGCTAACATTTCAAATGAAACTAAATAAAAAGGGCTAAAATTATATAATTTAGTGCACAGTAAGCTTTGGAGCAAATTCTCTGTGTTTTTCCGTGATTTTTCCTGCTTCACCAGACATATTTTCCCCGACATCAACTGCATTTAATGCTGCATTAATGGAATCCTTAAACTGACTTTAACAATTTTTTTTAATAAAAAAAAGGTCTCTTTCCGTGTGTTATCACTTATCACAGATTCAACCAAATTTCTGGTTTTTATCCGAAGTTAAAGGGTGGTTTGATTGACTGATCTGCTGATTGAGTGATTGCTTAATTAATTGTTTGACTGACAATAAATTCTAATTTTAAAGTTAATAAAATTTTAAAAATGAACTTCTGTATGCAATAAAAGAACAGTATTTCTTAAGATGGATGGATGTTTGGGGCTTTACATCCTGTATTTACGCACTTGGTAGGCTCATTAATTTGGACAGGAAGAGGACATGGCAATGAGGCAAAGGATGATTGAAACAGCCATCCAACATAGGCCCTGGTGACCCAGCAAGAGCTGGATTCGAACCCTGGACCCAGCGATTGGCAGTCCAGCACGCTACCACTAGCCCAACCCTCCCCCCTCAAAACCCTGTCTTTGTTTACAAATCAAGTATTGCTTAAGTTTTTTAAAAACTGTATTTAAGTGTCTGCTCTGCAGTTACGGAAAGTCAGGGAAACTCATGAAAAACATTGTGGTGATGGAAATTCAACAAATTGCCAAAACAAATTTTGGCCTTGATTCTCACTTAAATTTTTACAGATTTTCATTATGGCACTTGCTGTGACCTGGTGGAAACGGACATCATTTAAGCCCCCCCTCAAAGCCCGCGCCTCCTGAGGGCCACTTGATTTCACTGCCTCCAGAATACCCAATGATTAGCCGAGGGTATGCTGCAGCGCAGCCTATGTTATTTTTTCATAAAAAAGTGTGAAGAATTTTCTAAATTTGGTTCTCCCCCTCAGGTTATATCAATTGTATTAATGTAGTTCTTATTTTCCTTATTACAATAGCCTAACAAAAACAATTGCTGCTAGTGTAAAACTGGGACTTGTATAAAACTGGGATTTGTATTCATAAATGTCTGTTGAAAAAAAAGGACTTGTGTCTTTTATTGCAGTATAAAAAGTGATTAAAGTAATATTTGCATAATGCATGCTCTGAGCACTACCATTAAAAATGTGTAATCTTCATTGGACGGAGGTCCTTTACCAAATTAGTAACTATTGGCTATTCATAAAATAAAAAAATAACGTGCAAGCACTTTAACAGCTGCTTGTAGATAGACTTAGTATCTATCTATCTATCTATCTATCTATCTATCTATCTATCTATCTATCTATCTATCTATCTATCTATCTATCTATCTATCTATCTATCTATCTATCTATCTATCTATCTATCTATCTATCTATCTATCCACCATTGATTCCACCTCCCTTTTTTCCTTCCTACTTCCTTCCTTTTTCCCCTTCATTCCTTCCTTTATTCCTTCCTTCATTCATACCTTCATTCATAGTTTCATACCTTCCTTTCTTCATCCCTTCCTTAATTATTTCTATTGAATCTGCAAACACTGGATCTGACTGCTGCTGTTGGTGCTGGTTTCACTGCAGTCATTTGAAATTCGCGCCAAAAACGAACATATTGGTTTCGTAAATAAAAAGTTTAATGTCACAGAAGTTCACCAAAAGTTGATGGAAGCAAGATAATATTCTATTGAGACTCAATACTAAGTTTCAAAGTGATAGGTGAAATTGTGCGTCCTCCTGTATGGTCAGAACCTTACAAAAAATGTCTTGTGTAATACAGGCTGCAAGCAGCTGTAAAAAAACCGATTCCATCTATATTTAATAAGATTGTAGTGAATGGCATTATGCCTGTGTGAACAATTATTCTGTGTGCATGTAAAATCTCAACTCATGTAGTTTGGTACAATCCTGTTATCTTGGCTTTTATCAAGTTTTATAATTCTGGCTTTCTGAAGTGAGCTGCGACTTCTTTTGCACAAAGCTCAGGGTTAGCTGCCGCGCATTCAATACTTTCATAAGTAGATGGCGCCATAGCCAAATGCGCGCTCTTGTGGACAACTCGGGAACTATGCGAAAAAAATTGGAGATGGGAAGGTGAAACACATGTGCTGATTTTTGTGATTATCCTGAGTTATATTGACTGAATGCTTTGTCTGTAAGTGACAATGAATCCAGAATTGTATGGAAAAGCTCCCTACATTGTTGGAGGAGTTGTGGGTCTGGCAGCAGGAGCTGTCATTCTCAAGAAACTGCTGAGAAGGTGAGTTGGTGTTGGTGAATTTTGCAGAGTTGCAGAGTGAGAAAACAATTAAAAATTTTATTTTTAGTTGGAAAATAGGAAAAAAGAAGAAAAAATCACACGTAGAAGAAGAGAGAAACACATGTTGCATAACTTCATATTATAAATAAATAGGACAGACCTACTTCCTCTACCTGCATGATGACAAGCTGAAATAAGTAAAACAAGAAGTAAAATATTGCTGAAACAGTGAAAGTGTGTTTCTTATCAGAACTGATCATTCATTCATTGAACATTCAATGTCATCATGCCATTTATGTCATTATGCCATTAATGTCATCATGTCATTTATCGTGTATGCTCTTCTGAGACAAGGTTCTATGAGAAAATTCAAGGGCGGATCCAGGGGGGGGGGGGTTAGGGGGCCTAGGCCGCCATACAGTGGCAGATCCAGGGAGGTGGGGTTAGCCCCCCCCCCCCGCCAGACCACTGAAATACAATTTTGGAGAAAACATTAGGACGGCGAATATGCCCACAAATACCGAAATAACACCCCCCCCCCCCCGACTACCCTGTCTGGATCCGCCACTGGACTATATTTGTCAGATTTGTTTGATATATTGACCTATGGCTTAGCTATATTTATAAAGGCCCACAGTACGACAACAGTGCACATAGTGACATACATGTATTTGTACTCAAATGATTACCTTTTACAATTTTCTGCTCAGTTGCTGTGTTGGCTTAATTGTAATAAATTAAGTTTAGCTTTGAGGACAGCTCACAGGACTTGATTTTTTTCTGTCGGTTGTTCTACATTTTGTTCTTCAGTGGCATAACATTTAAGGGGGTGCCGAGGGAAGATAGGGGGAAAATGGGGGCATGCAATTTCTGGGGGGGCATCCACTATATATACTGATCAATGATACTGATTGTATATTTCATCCTAAGTCAAAATTGTTTATTATCTTGATAATTGAGGGCTGCCTTGGGGGGCACAGACAATATGGGAGACCCCCCCCCAAAGGGATGCCCCTGCAGAGCTCAGCATAAAATTTTGAAAACTGGTTGAGTTTTACTTCGTGTCCTTCAGTCTTCGCATAATGCATATGTTATGGGGTACCTTTAGTTTATCTGGATCTGTTAGGACTTTCTGGCCAATTTGGGGGTAGAGAAATATAATTTTGAATTTAGAGGCCTCCTAATCCCAATTTGTTAAGTTGATAACTCTTATTATGACGATTCATGAATGATATAAATGTATTTTCAGACGTAAGGTTTACAATGACCCTCCAGACACCGTTATTCTCTGCACCATTCCAAGAGGCCCTGCCGCCCCAAGTATTTCTCCATTTCCCTTAAAACTTGAGACGTATCTCCGAGTGGCCAATATTCCTCACGAGGTAAATAACATTATGTAAATTTATGCTATGAATTTGTGACAAATGGTATTATTCATATCTGGCATAGTTCGTTGAATTCAGTTTAATTGAATGTAAGTGATAAAATCCTGACTCAGCTCTTGCTGAGTCATCTTGGTCATGTTGGACGGCAGTTTCAATCATCATTTGCCTCATTGCCGTGTCCTCCTTCTGTCATAATTAGCCTTCCAAGTGCATAATGCGGGACGTAAATCCCCAATCATCTGTCAATTAGATCATGTTAATATTACTTTAAAAGAGTGTCACATACAGCTACTCGGTAGGCTATATATTCACTGTTTTTCAGGGGTTATTAAGAAATACACAATCTATAAATTGGCCGATTGATTATATTTTAAATTCGAAAATGAAAACATATATAGAAGTGGCAATTTATGTACATGATAAATGTTGGGGGCAATTTATATGTTTAATTGATGCTTGCAATAGTTTTGCCTTTTGACTTTAGGAAAAGGCAGTGTTCAGGTTTCAATACTAAATACGATCAAACCTTTCGGCTGTATCTTTCTCGCTTGCCATGCTCGCAATATTATCTATAAATATCTTTCTTATTAAATTTTCTCTTGCCGGGTCACCTGGACCTATGTTGGATGGCTGTTTCAATCATCCTTCACCTCATTGCCGTGTCCTCCTCCTGTCCTAATTAGCCTACCAAGTGCATTAATACAGGACGTAAAGCTCCAATCATCCATCCATCCATCTATAAATATCTTTCTTATTAAATTTTCAGACAGTCTTCAACAGAGGAATGTCCAGCAAAGGAAAAACCCCTTTTATAATGCTCAATGGAGAGGAAATTGCGGACTCTCAATTCTGTATAGAATTCCTGAACAAGAGATTTAACGTCGATTTAGACAAAGATTTGTCTCCCGAGCAAAAGGCTGCTGGCCATGCTTTCCGAAGAGCTATGGAAGAGGCGTTTTATTGGTAAGAAAAGATAGCTTTGAGTTACTGGTTGGATATTTTAGTTGTTTACGGTCATAGAAATGATTTCCGAATTTAACATAGGATTATGTACATGTAGAATTGCAGAACAATTTAGTTTCACTAAGGAGTCAAGAAAATTAAATATTTTCTGCAGGAGCTTTGAAAAGACACTCCTTAAGGCTTCAACATGTTCAATACACACAAGAAATAGAGTTAAAAAAATATTTAAAGCTTACAAATAAAAGCTTGTTGCATTCTTAAACTAGTGTCCCGTGAAGATTAATGACATATTTAGGATTGTGCTTAAAAGTTGTATGTTAAGCAGCATACGGGTAGTACTAAACATAGGCGTACGGCGCGCGCGATTTTTGGGAGGGCGAGCGATATTTGCCCGAATTTCAATATCTAGAGTTAATACCGTTTCAAATGAAATTGCCTGGAAATCATTAATTTTCAATAGTGTTTATTTAATCATCTGCCCAATTTTGTTAGCCTTTTTGCCCGAATCTTACTGTTTCCCAAACATTTGGGGGGGGGGGCGATTGCCCCCCCTGCCCCCCCCTCCAATACGCCTATGGTACTACACATAATCGTAAATTATCATTGACTTGCCGTTGTGAAATATTGAAACTATTTATTCATTCACAATTTTTTGTTTGCTTTTTAGGTGTTTTGGCTTGGAACGCTGGGTGTATTGTGAAAGTTTCAATTTCTTGAAAGTAGCCTTTAAAGGAATCTGTCCGTCTTATTTCTTGTACCTGTTTAGCAGGGGATGTAAAAAAGCTGCTAACGTACAAGGGACAGGACGACACAGCAAGGAACAAGTCAGACATATAGGAGTTTCTGACCTCAAGGCCGTTTCCGACTATTTAGGTAAAAAAAGTTTACTGACTTTACTTGATATAAACATGATAAATTACATTATTTCTTGAGTAAATAAAATATTAATTTTCTTTTATTGATGAATGACATATAATGGCCTATCACAATTTTTAATGCAGGTGCGCATGCGCAACTGCATTATACCAGTCACTTACCATATAATGGGTTTTGTGGATTAGAACATGCACCCCGATATAGCTATCAAATAGTGAATTTTCGTGTTCGAAAATCAGATTTTCCGTTAGTGGAGAACCCCTAGTTTTGTGCGCAGAAGCATTTTGGATTATGTATGGGTTATTTTTATAAAGAAAATCATATTTATGACAATATGGGGTAAAATGATGCATTTCTGCCGATCAAAAAAGTTATATATAATTTTTTCTAATCCCCAAATCTAAGAATCAAGAAAAACGTATGTGGAATATATATCAGGCAATCTATATACTAATTTTCGCTTTAAAAAATCGAGTGGTTATTGCTCTAGGCCTGTTGACAGATTGTTTCTGTAGAAAAATGGGTTTTGTGGATTGGGACGAACTCCATGATCTTGCCATCTAAATAGCATTATCTTATTTGAAAGTCACATTTTCACATATGGAGAACATCTACAGTGGTGTTTAGGAGCATTTTGGATTATAAATAGGGTATTAAGAGACAGATGTTCTCATTTATAGCCAAAATTACAACAGTGTTTTTATGATGGTCCGGAAAAAGTAAGATTTCTTTTTTCCTGTTTTCCTTATGTGTTATAAATAAAAAAAATACATTTGAGGTGTACTTCAGACATTCTATATACCTGTTTTTGGTTACAAACGTGTTCAGTGCTCCATATCTGGTTGCAGATTGTTTTCGTAGATGAGTTTGTGGATCGGACGGAGCACCTTGATCTTGCCATTTGAATGTCATTTTCAGATTTTCACTGATGGAGAACATCTGCAATGGCGTGTATAGCATTATGGGATGTGTATAGGGTATTAAGAGACAGGATTTTCTCATTTATTGATATTAACAAAATGATGCCCTTCTGACAGCTGAAAAATAAGACCAGAAACAGTTGTTTTTACCAAGGCCTGAAGTTTCAGAACTCATATGCATATGAAAATTCAAGTTTTGAAAATATTGTGTCAAACGCAACCCTACAGTAGAAAATTCCACCTGCATTATGCAACCCGCGGGTTCTTGTTCCTCTTGCCGCAATGTGTAAGTAGATATATATACATGTACTTGAGTTCTTCTTCTTCGGTTCAGTTTTCTCCGCTCAATCGGGAGAACCTCCTCCAAGGAGTGGCGTTGAGATTCTATAGTCCCTCTCCTCATGTAGCTTCTGACAAGTCAAATTTGCCAGTTGATGTGCTTTATTTTCATTCTTAACTAATTTTACTACTGATACTGGTGTGCTAAAAAAGTTCTGGGATAAGAAAATAATCAGTGACATTGTCAGGTTTATTGATGTTGCTCTGCCACAGTATTGTTATGCGAAGGCCTATAAATTAGAATAATCATATTGCCTTGAATGACCAGAATTCATGTCTTGTTGATAACTGAACACTGAACCAGAGCATTTTATAGTATGTTGTACTGGTTTTGTACGTGTTAATCTATTAAACAACTGTTAAGGTGTCAGTGTTGTCACATTGAATAGCAGATTTCCATCTTGTGACAGATTACAGCCTGTCAATTTTCAGTAAAAACCATATAATCAGTTCACGTTAAATTTGAAAGAATTCAAGTAAATGGATAATTCTTCACGTCTGTCGTAGGAGCATAACAACATTAATGACTTACAAATTTTTTACCATTTTCCTTTAAATCAAAATTAACTTTTGATAGATTTTATTGATTAATATGCTCAACTCAATGATGCCATAAAATTCAATAAGTAGTATTTTAGTGCATTTTTCACCCAAAGAGAAATCGCTTCCCCGTGAGCCAGGGGAAGGTTGGCTCAGTTTTGATGTCAATCACTGGGTCCAGGTCTTACCGGGTCATCTTGGCTTATGGTTGACGGCTGTCTCAATTATCCTCTTCCTCATTGCCGTGTCATCCTCCTGTCCTTGTTAGTCTACCAAAGAACCAAGTTCATAAATACAGGACGTAAAGCCCCAATCATCCATCCATCCCATGGTAGACCACTTTTTGACCACTTTTTGACCAGAGAAACGACCATACAACAAATTTGACATTCTATTTTCACGTAGGTAAGAAGCCATACTTCATGGGAGACAAGTTCACGGAAGTTGACTGCGCCCTCTTTGGAATGATGAGTCAGTTGAAGTGGCATTCTCCGGGATCAATCTACGAAAAGGCCGTCTCTGGTGAGTTTAACTATCTACAGAAGTATTCCTCAAAGGGAGGAGTTTGAAAAATCTGGTTATTCTGCTAATTTCTGGTAGTGTCTGTTACTGTCTGATAAACATAGTGAGCGTGGCTGGAACAAGTAGGGAATTCCGATATGTCATTGGCTGGAAAATTCTAAATCTCACTGGAAATTTTTGAAGAAAGGTTCAAATTTTCGACTTGGAAGTAGTCGCTTGATTCGCCACAATTCGGGGGACATTTTCGTGTACTTCATGAAATTGCCTGGAAATAGACATTTTTTTCTGGGCCTGATAGTGAGGAAAACTTTACATGTAGCTACTAGCTACATGTAGGACTCGTAGGAGTGGGGAAGGTCATCTCAGAGGTAGCATGCTGGGCTGCCAATTGCTGGGGCCCGGGTTTAGAATCCAGCACTTGCCAGGCCACCTAGGCTTATGTTGGACGGCTCTTTCAATCATCCTTCGCCCCATGTTCACCTCAT
This sequence comes from Platynereis dumerilii, assembly GCA_026936325.1. NCBI lineage: Eukaryota > Metazoa > Annelida > Polychaeta > Phyllodocida > Nereididae > Platynereis > Platynereis dumerilii. The sequence continues at coordinate 38,286,543 of JAPTHN010000005.1, forward strand.
TGCCGTGTTGTCCTCCTGTCTGAATTAGCCTACCATGGCTACCAAGTGCATAAATACAGGACGTAAAGCCCCAATCATCGATCCGTCCATGTGCATGTGGGAGTTGTGCAAATGTCCCAAGTTCTGATAATTCGTAAAAATGTACATCATCATCCAAGCCTCGAAGCTGCTTACAGATGCATGTACTAGGCGTTTGTTTATTTTGACTAAACCTTTGCTCCCATACATATTTCAGAGGACTTTCCCAATCTGGAGGCCTACCTGTTAAGAGTCAGAGAAGAGATTTGGCCGGACTGGCCCGATTGCATTACTCACGGGGGATACAGGAAGGCCATTAAGTGAGGTGGTCTCATTTACTATGAGGAGTAAATTGTAGGTTTGTAGTAAAAGTGATAGTGCTCTCTGTACTAGTAGCAGAAGATTCGAGATTTATCTTTTATAGCAAATAGTAGGCATGGTTTTATCAGTGTTTACATACGGATAGTAGTATGAATATCAGAGCAAATGAAATATATATGTTAGCAATTGTTCATAATATTTTGAGTTATATACAATTTCTTTATTTATAATATAGTTTATATGAGGCTGCTGTCCTTGTTTCTTACGAGTAACAGGCCTATACATTTACTGATACAATAATGTAGCGTGTTTAACTGTTATTTGATAACAATGTATTGAGGACTAGAATTTTGATAATGTTCAACATCACTATAAATTAAAATTCTCAACCATTGGGAGCTGTCACTGCTTCATTTATACATTCCGATTTGTTTTTGCTGTCTGATTTACTTGTTGGTTAAATTACGCATGATATGTTATGGTTTTAGATTTATGTCATGTTCCTGTTTTTGTGTACCTATAAGAAAATGAATTATGATCATTTGATAATATATATTCATATACATATATGAATATATAATGTTTAAGATTATTTTTATTTTGCATTTTTCAACTGCCAAAAGCGTGATAAGCTATATTTACTTGTTATTCGATGTTAATTGAAACAGGTTATATAGTTTGTTATCCTATTTTAAATGGTGCTTACTATCTACATCATGCAGATTCTATCTTTCTCAGGGCCTTTTAAACAGTAGGAAAATAAAATCACGAACTCAGAAAACGGCGTTTCCAATCTTAATGGGTGGTCTAAACTGCAGACAAACTGAAAGTATTCCTTGACTTCCCATATCTCCTCATATAGAAGCTGGGCCTGGATTACAAGCCCGAGCATTTAGAGGCAGGGTTTATTACCTACGTAAGGCTCAGCTCTACTATTTACGAGCTAGCCTTCTTTCCTTTGGCTTGTGTTACAGCCGACGAATGTCGAGTGATTACAGAATTGCCCTGGCATGGTCCTTGTGAGGTCACATCCCTAAATAAGCCATGTTATTCTCTGTGACTCATAAGTAATTTGTGAGGTCATATCCTGTACTTTCAATGCTATCAGAACAAGTCACCAATTGAGTATCAATGAGGGCACAAGTTGCTCAATGACAAATTGACAGTTCATTTCAATGTAATGGATAGGACCTGCTGCGAGGTCACCAGCACCTGAATGTAAGTACTCGTCATTCATTCATTGACTGTAAATACCGAGATGTTCATTGATGGGCTATCAGCCTCCTGTAAAGGCTGCGTCTAAACTGCTTTCTAAATGAATAAACGCTGGGGTTCCAGTTGAGGAGATTTTGTATGAAAATTCTTTTACAATGATTATTAAACAGCTTCTCCATGGAAGCTTTTGAATGTCATCAAAATGTATTGATTGGAATCATTGGATAGCAGAAGTTTGAAGTAGTCACAGCCTGTGAAGGATAGTTTGTCACTTTCAGTATACAAATGTTGACTGATACGAGAGCAACAGTGCGATCTGTTTGACCCAAGGGAGTGAGTCACCTCGCTGTTTCACGAGGCTGAAGGAGAACTTGCTTTGGTTGTTGAAAGTCGGGGATTCTGTGCTTGGCAGTCATGGGGCATGAACCAGATGTTTGAAAGGCTTCAAGCTTGTGAATCTCATCAGGTTATGGTTATGTTTTAAAGGCTTTAACTTGATAGTTGTGAAACTTGCAGATCATGGTGACTGTTAAAAAGCTTTGCCACAATAGTGACTCTCATCAGATTATGGTGATTGTTTATAAAAAGCTTTGCCACAATAGCTTGTGAATCTAATCAGATTATAGTTATGTTTTAAAGGCTTTGTCATGATAGATTGTGAATCTCATCAGAATATAGTGACTGTAAAAGCTTTGCCGCAATAGCTTGTGAATCTGATTGGTTAATGGTGATTGTTTAAAAGCTTTGCCGCAATAGCTTGTGGGTCTGGTTTATGGTGATTGTCTAAAAGCTTTGCTGCAATAGCTTGTGAATCTCATTGGACTATGGTGATTGTTTATAAAAAGCTCCTGAATCACTTCCTACTTTACCTACTTGAAACTACCTTTTAAAATTACATTAAAATCACATGTAAACAACACCAATTTAAACTCAACCACCCTAATTGTGTTTGATTTACTTTATACTTTGCACCTATGCCAGTTGCAGTTACATTGGTAGCTGTCTAAATAGAGTTCTTAGTGTGGGCTAAGGTTGTTAAAAGGAGTCAAAGGGAGTTGTAAGGAGTTTTGGGTTGGAGAGGAGAAAAAAGGGCGAAATAGGTAAATAGAAAACTTCTGACAGAAAATTTTGTTACTTTATTTTGTGTTGAACTGTAGCTTGTAAATCTGATTGGTTAATGGTGATTGTTTAAAAGCTTTGCTGCAATAGCTTGTGGGTCTGGTTTATGGTGATTGTTTAAAAGCTTTGCCGCAATAGCTTGTGAATCTCATCAGATTATGGTGATTGTTTATAAAAAGCTTTGCCACAATAGCTTGTGAATCTCATCAGATTATGGTTATGTTTTAAAGGCTTTGTCATGATAGATTGTGAATCTCATCAGAATATAGTGATTGTTTAAAAGCTTTGCCGCAATAACTTGTGGGTCTGGTTTATGGTGATTGTTTAAAAGCTTTGCTGCAATAGCTTGTGAATCTCATTGGATTATGGTGATTGTTTATAAAAAGCTTTGCCACAATAGCTTGTGAATCTCATCAGATTATGGTGATTGTTTATAAAAAGCTTTGCCACAATAGCTTGTGAATCTCATCAGATTATGGTGATTGTTTATAAAAAGCTTTACCACAATAGCTTGTGAATCTCATCAGATTATAGTTATGTTTTAAAGGCTTTGTCATGATAGATTGTGAATCTCATCCGAATATAGTGACTGTTTAAAAGCTTTGCCGCAATAGCTTGTGAATCTGATTGGTTAATGGTGATTGTTTAAAAGCTTTGCCGCAATAGCTTGTGGGTCTGGTTTATGGTGATTGTCTAAAAGCTTTGCTGCAATAGCTTGTGAATCTCATTTGATTATGGTGATTGTTTATGAAAAGCTCCTGAATCACTTCCTACTTTTACCTACTTGAAACTACCTTTTAAAATTACATTAAAATCACATTTAAACAACACCAATTTAAACTCAACCACCCTAATTGTGTTTGATTTACTTTATACTTTGCACCTATGCCAGTTGCAGTTACATTGGTAGCTGTCTAAATAGAGTTCTTAGTGTGGGCTAAGGTTGTTAAAAGGAGTCAAAGGGAGTTGTAAGGAGTTTTGGGTTGGAGAGGAGAAAAAAGGGCGAAATAGGTAAACCGAAAACTTCTGACAGAAAATTTTCTTACTTTATTTTGTGTTGAACTGTAGCTTGTAAATCTGACTGGTTAATGGTGATTGTTCAAAAGCTTTGCTGTAATAGCTTTTGTATCTCATTTGATTGTGGTGATTGTTTAAAAGCCTACTCGCAATAGCTCTTGAATCTCATTGGTTTATGGCGATTGTAAGCTTTGCCGCAAAGGCTTGTGAGTCTCATTGGATTATGGTGATTTTCTAAAAGCCTAGATGCAATAGCTGAATCTGATTGGATTATGGTGATTGTGTGTAAGCTTTGCCGCAATAGCTTGTGAATCTCATTTGATTATGGTGATTGTTTAAAAGCTTTGTCGCAATAGCTCTTGAATCTCATTGGATGATGGTGATTGTTTAAAAGCTTTGCCACAATAGCTTGTGAATCTCATTGGTTTATGGTAATTGTTTTAAAGCTTTGCCCGATCGCTTGTGAATCTCATTGAGTTATGGTGATTGTTTATAAGCTTTGCCGCTAAGGCTTGTGAATCTCATTGGATTATGGTGATAGTTTAAAAGCCTAGCCGCAATAGCTTGTGAACCTTATTGGTTTATGATAATTGTTTTTAAGCTTTGCTGCCAAGGCTTGTGAATCTCATTGGATTATGGTGATTGTCTAAAAGCCAAGCCGCAATAGCTCGTGAATCTCATTGGATTATGGTGATTGTTTTAAAACTTAGCTGCAAAGGCTTGTGAATCTCATTGGATTATGGTGATTGTCTAAAAGCCTAGCTGCAATAGCTTGTGAATCTCACTGGATTATGGTGATTGTAAGCTTTGCCACAATAGCTTGTGAATCTCATTGGTTTATGGTGATTGCTTATAAGCTTTGCCGCAATAGCTTGTGAATCTCATTGGTTTATGGTGATTGTCTAAAAGCCTAGCCGCAATAGCTTGTGAATCTCATTGGATTATGGTGATTGTTTAAAAGCTTTGCCGCAATAGCTCGTGAATCTCATTGGTTTATGATGATTGTTTATAAGCTTTGCAACAGAGGCTTGTGAATCTAATTGGTTTATGATGATTGTCTAAAAGCTTTGCCGCAGTAGCTTGTGAATCTCATTGGATTATGGTGATTGTCTAAAAGCTTTGCCGCAATAGCTTGTGAATCTCATTGGATTATGGTGATTGTCTAAAAGCTTTGCTGCAATAGCTTGTGAATCTCATTGGATTATGGTGATTGTCAAAAAGCTTTGCCGCAATAGCTTGTGAATCTCATTTGATTATGGTGATTGTTTAAAAGCCTAGCCGCAATAGCTCGTGAATCTCATTGGTTTATGGTGATTGTCTAAAAGCTTTGCTGCAATAGCTTGTGAATCTCATTGGATTATGGTGATTGTCTAAATCCTTTGCCACAATAGCTTGTGAATCTCATTTGATTATGGTGATTGTCAAAAAGCTTTGCCGCAATAGCTCGTGAATCTCATTGGTTTATGGTGATTGTCCTAAAGCCTAGCCGCAATAGCTTGTGAATCTCATTGGTTTATGGTGATTGTTTATAAGCTTTGCCGCAATAGCTTGTGAATCTCATTGGTTTATGGTGATTGTTTAAAGGCTTTACCACAAAGGCTTGTGAATCTCATTGGATTATGGTCATTGCCTAAAAGCTTTTCTGCAATAGGCTATGAATCCCATCAGATTATGGTGATTTATTGAAATCTTTGCCACAATACTTTGTGAATCCCAGCAGATTATGGTAATTTAAAAAAACATCTTTGCTGCAATAGTTTTTGTGAATTTTGTCACATTATGGTGATTGTTTGAAAGCTTTGCCTCAATAGCTTGTAAATTTCATCCGATTATGGTGATTGTTTAACATCTCTGCAGCAATAGCTTGTGCATCTTAATTGTGATGAGGCAGGTGAGGTTTATTGTTGAGAAAATTAGTGCCCGGACATGAATGAAATTAAGTAATATAAATGGTCTTTGGGAACATTCATCATGTTCATACATCATTGTGATATATTTTTGGGAAAAAAAGCATGGTGGCTTTACTTTCTAGAAAAAAAAATTGCCTACTTCTTTATGAGGAAATTATTTGAAGTTCAAGTTCAAATATTTGCGGAGATAAGGTCTAGAATTTTTATCTAATTTATTGGATGATTGAAAGTTGTTGCATGGTCATCGGGTGCAAAAGGCATTACATCGAAACACTTTGATATGGAATTCGAGTGGACTGTGGCGCTGTGGAAATGGCACTTCTTGACTCATGACAGCCGATGAAGTGTCATCTTCTCTACTTTCAACATGGGAAACATAGAGGCTTTTTGATCAAGAGAAAGCCATTTGACTTCTCATAACAGATTTTAGAGTGAAAATCAGATGCATAATCCTTTCGTTTGGCTGTCACCAACAAGTTGGATAAGTCTCCTTTAATCAAATTAACATTGAAAGTATTGGGTTTGATCATGACAAATCATCAGCATGATGACACACGAAGTGCCATTTTCAAAGTGCCACTGTCCACTCGAATTCTATATCAAAGTGTTTGGCTGTAAGGAAAGGAAAATCCATGAGTTCATTATCACATGGGTTTTCAATGGGCGTATTGTCAAGTCCATTAGGTTATTTTTCAAATCCATGTGTTTACAATCTGTTTTATTATCAAATCCATCATTTTTCAACGAGTGTGTTTTCAAGCCATGAGGTTATTTTCAAATCAATATTTTTCCTATGAGTTTATTGTGATGATTATCAAATACATGAGTTTTCAATGTGTTTATTTTCAAGGCAATGAGGTTATTTTCAAATTTATGTGTTTTCCACAAGTTTATTATCAAATCCATGGATTTTTAATTAATTTATTTTCATGGTGATGAGGTTATTTTCAATTTTTTTGTTTTCCCTGAGTTTATTATCAAATCCATAGGGTTTTCAATTAGTTTATTTTCAAGGCCCCGTGGTCATTTTCCAATCCTAGTGTTTTCTTAAGTAATTATCAAACCCATGGATTTTCCATTGGTTTATTTTCAAGTCCATGAGGTTATTTTTAAATTCAGAGGTTTCCATGAGTTCATTATCAAATCCATTGGTTTTCAATCAGTTAATTTTCAATTCATGTGTTTTCTGGGATGCTCTACAGACCACTATTAGTTTCTTGTTTGGTTTTTTCGTAGAAGTTTTATGTTGTGTATTAAAATTCATGGTAGGATCCTGTTTACTGTTTATCTCAGGATTGCGTTAGACAGGTAAACATAAATTCTTATTTAACCTTGATGTTATCAGTTCTTGATTTGGGAAACCCGTGTAATTCAAAGCCCAGATTTATCACACTATCTCAAGACAGTTTGTTGTTCTCCCAGCTATGATTATTGAACAATGTGTGAATGTGTCAGATTTACAGATTGATACTGTGATATGTGTTAACTCGTCCGACACCACTCAACATAAAAGTTGGGTTCTCTGTTTGAAGTGCACAGCCAGTTTCACCTTCCTTTTGGTAAGTTCATATATATTTGTACTCTTATTCTGAAAAAAAAGGAAGTTTTTTTTTAAACTCCTCGGGTTGATAAATACACTGTACACAGACTTGCAGATAGATAGACAGACAGCTTGACAGATAGACAGACAGAAGGATAGATAGAATGATGATGGATATATAGAGATGACAGACTACCTTGATTCAGTTATTGCTTGAGGGGGGAGGGTTGGTCATGTGGTAGCATGCTGGGCTGCCAATCGCTGGGTCCAGGGTTCAAATCCAGCTCTTGCTGGGTCACCTGGGCCTATGTCGGATGGCTGTTTCAGTCATCCTTCGCCTCATTGCTGTGTCCTCCTCCTGTCCTAATTAGCCTACCAAGTGCATAAATAAAGCCCCAATCATCCATCCATCCATCAGTCATTGCTTGAGGTTAGCTGTTCTTTCTTCATCATTGACATTGCCTTTGTTTTAAAAAAATTGAGGTATTTTGTTTGATAATCACATGGTGAATAAATATGAATAAATTACTCCTGCTGTTACCATGAAATAAATAATTTCTCGCCCAGGAAAACTCCCAAGCCCTCCCCCCTGATTATTGAATGGTCACCCCTAAGTGCTTATGTCATTCCTGCCTTATTATTTTTTTATGTTTGATAATTCTACAAATCATGGGTTATTATTCTGTCAACTTAGTTGTCAATTTGTCTCCACTTATCATATTTATGTCAAGTATGGAACTCAAAATGACGCCATGTATGTTATTTTAAAGTACCTTTTTTTTGGCTGGTACAGTTATTTTCACCAAAAAAACAACAACATTGATGTGTAAATAAGTAAAAGTGTTCTTTTCTTGTATGGGCATTAGTGTGCAAATTTTAAATCTTCATATTTAATCTGATAGGTTTGGCGACTTGGCTGGTGTTGTTCAATCTTGCGGGCATGGGGGTGGGGAGGGTTGGTCTAGTGTTAAGAGTGCTAGGCTGCCAGTTGCTGGGTCCAGGGTTCGAATCCAGCTCTTGCCGGGTCACCTGGACCTATGTTGGACAGCTGTTTCAATCTTCCATCCATCCTAATTGCCATGTCCTCCTGTATTAATTAGCTGCTTAGTGCATAAATACTGGACGTAAAGCCCCAATCATCCATCCGTCTCCTCTGGTAGCCAGTTCAGAAGTTCTTGCTGCAATTCAGGGTTTTTTTTTGAGACGAGGGAAGTCCAGGCTCAATAGGGATAACTTTTACATGTTTTATCCCATGCGGGATCTTGGACTTGCCCAGAAAGACCTTGCTTCTTAAGGAAATCCATTTAAATTCTTCTGTAAAACATCAAAACATCTAGCTAAGCAATGCTAAGATGGATGGATGATTAGGGCTTTACGTCCTTTATTTATGCACTTGGTAGGCCAATTAGGACAGGAGGAGGACATTGTAATGTTTTAATGAGGTGAAGGATGATTGAAACTGCCATCCAACATAGGCCCTGGTGATCCGGCAAGTGCTTGATTCAAACCCTGGACCCAGGGATTGGCAGCCCAGCCTACTACTGAGCTAACCTCCCCCCCCCCAAGCAATGCTAAGATGTTGGTTAAGCCTCTTCCAGCAAAACAGATGTATATAGCGGGGAGGGAATTTGTCAAAATCTCTAAGAATTGTGCACTTGGTGACAAGTTTTTGCAATTTGGTATGGGTGTTTATATGACCAAAGGGGTTTCAAAAACCACCGCACACAAAGTGAGACCGCCCCCTAGTGGCCGGTATGCACAAAATCCAATATGGCCGCCGCAAAACACAAAAACTAGCACATCTCGGTCACCATTTGTGCCATGTTGATGTGTAATACATCATTTTCCACTATATTTATTATGGAAAATGCGTTCTTGCTGTTATTTTGTAGCTCAAATGTGAATTTCAATGCCAAAATCAATGTTCATTGCAGCAGCAAGATGTAAAAAAGACGTCACTTGGTATTTTGTCCCTTTTGGAATTTTCACTTGTGCCTGACTTGAATGAATGTGAATTAACTGTACAATGTCATGACTAATTATTGGCATGGAAATTATGGGGATGAATAGGTGCTATAATTGTGTTATTCGTGTAAGAATGAAATAAATGGATGCTGTTCTGTCTGGTGCGCAAGGGGCACAAATGCTATATGTATGCATGTTTTAATGCATATTTAATAACCTATTATGTACATCAGAGGCTTAATAATTGCTGATGTGCCCTTATTCAATAAATATGTTGCCATGTGACTGATATGCAAGTCATTCATAACTCTCTTTACTCTGTTTAATGTTTTATAACAGAGATCTTTAAACGTTTTCAGTGTGATCTTTATAAAAGGGCGAACCAATGATATGAAATTTATTATTAATTATTCATTAGAACTTCTGGTCAATCACATCAATTATAATTGAGAATTGTTAATTCATATCAATATCAGTCTGAATCCTATATATATATGACTATATAGGCACACAGACCTCACTAGAAAACTGGAAGTTGAAGAACCATCTCTTCTCCTACTCACTGATATGAAGATGACATAATCAAACTTCAGCAAAAAATGTCTGTTGTATTTTATGTTATGAGTATGTGGGTTGATATGGTAAAGTGAGGCAGTATGCATTGCAAACCCTTGTGGAAACATTCCCACATAGTAAACCCTTTCACTAGAGTCCTTGCTCTTAACCAAGCAGTGTTCCTGGCGGTGGCTGTCACATGTTCTGGCTTGTTTTCTCATAATCAGTCAGTAAGCTCTATCCACTGCAGTACAGAAGCAATCTCAGCTTGTAGTGAAGAATTCCATCAGTTTATAAAGCTAAGCGGGTTCTAGTCATAGAATTTAGCAGCTCAAGGTGTGCACAGAGGAAGTAATAAAGTGACGTTTCAGTACAACATTAGGGACACAAAAGTCAAGAGGTTTGAAAATGGGCTTCCCTAATAATATTGAGATTGGTATCTCAAGACCACAGACCTTGGTGAGCTGTTGGTTTGCTCTGGCTTCAAGTACATGATTGTTTCATACGAAAGTTTGGTGTGTATACTTTGTCCTTTGTGTGGTTTCTTGAAGAAACAACACAAAGAGGACAAGGTATGCACACCAACTGACACTTACTTAGCTCCATATCCCTAGAGCCCATGAACATCTTGTCCATGTCTGATTTTGCTTAAGTCAAGTGAGAAAAGCAATTTGCACTCACTTGCCAACCAACCTCTTACTAGTCTTTGGCGTGATATCACCTTCTCATGAACAGCCAGTGGCAACAATCAATCAGCTGGTCTCTTCTAGAATCTTGCAGTGGTCTCTTTCCATGATTTATGTTTGGAGACACAAACTATGCATTTTGGATGCCTCTCCTTCTGTGTGAAACATCCCTAATTCTAAACATCTACCCTCTGTATAACAGGCCTTCATAAAAGATGTGATTATTGTCTAGCACAGTGAAAGGAAGTTCTCTCTGAGACTGTCATTGCCATTGTCTGAAGCAATGAGCATTGTGTCAAGTTTAGAAAGAGGATGGAGAGCCACAGGATCTCTATGGACAACAGAAAAAGAAGACAATGATTCGAAGTCTGAAGTCCTTAAAGCATTTGAGGAGTTTGGACAAGTTGCTGATTAATGATTTCTTCAGCCATGCACGGCTCCATCTCAATCAATGCAAGGTAAATGTAGCTCTGGGTCTGAATCTGCAGAACACCAAATAGCACAGCCTGAGCAGATGCATTGTTATTCAGTTGGACACCCAAAAAAACCAACATCACAAGTTCCAGACATTAGCAAGGGAGGATAAGTTCAGAAAGTCACAGTCTTACCAGATATTCCTCAGTTCAAAAGAACTTAATCATGGCTGAAGTTCTTGAAAGACGGCCACAAGGCACAAGGAAGGCTTCGTGCAGTTTATGGGCAAAGAGCGACACAACATCCAGATTTGCACCTGTTATCAAAAATAGAAGTCAAGTGTGTTCTGTTCTGAGCACCCAGACTTAGTGTCTTACATTTATATCACACCATTTGCAAGAAGAGGCTGACACTCTTTATATTGCACTTACATCATATTACTCAACAAAGCTATTGTCTGAGCCTTCTTCAGCACTTTTCTGGTACTGACAATCATCTTTTCAATAATTTTGGCCAGTTTGAATTGTTGTTTGGGTTTAGCCATGACCAAACCTTTAGATGTTTAAGTCTGAGACCTCAGTAAATCACAGTGCTCTGATAATGTTTGGACTTCATAGCGTATTTGGAGAGGCATTCCTGAAGTCAATCTGTCACTTTTAACATTAATCCATAAATCAGCATGACTCAAACTTGATTCTCATCACATACAATGAAGAGCTGGTGCATGCATGATGGAGTTGTTCTTATGAACAGCTAAGGGAGACAGAATCTCTCTGAATGATACAGGAAGGCAGGCTTTTATAAGCTGTCACTTTCTGTAACATTCAAAAGTGGCCACTATGTTGTGTGGTATTCATCGGACACCAGTCACTCAGTAAAACTTTTGTCATGTTGTAGTATGACTTCAGTTTTTAAAATTAGTTATCTAACTCATGTTCAGCATTGACTCAATGTCACTAAAATGACTTAACAACTTTAGGTTAACCCTTGTTAAGCGTTGATACAGTCTGGTACTGGTGGTTGGGCTGGACATGCTGTCAGATCAGAATAGTGGGTCCCACACTGGATTGACCTGTCAGATGTGGTACAAGCAAGTTCTCTGTCACTGCATGATGGTTTTATGATAGCATGTTGGCTGTCTTTGCACCTCCCAGTGTTAATGCACTGGATGTGGTCTGAAGTCAGAAAGACCACAAAGAATCTATTTTTTCGCACATTATCTTGTTATTGACTTCCATCAAAAAAGAAAAGTAAGTAGCTGTGCAGCAATAATGATTTTGTGCCAAGCCCTTGATTACTGGTTACCATTTACCTGCAGCTCTAAGCAACTGGAGGTGTCATACTAGTTCTGACAGTTCAGACATGGGCCTGAGATGAATGTTCACTTCAGATGTGAAACATTCAGTGAGGTATAATAGTTGCCATGTCAATAAGTTCAATAATTGCTTATTTATTTCAGGAGAGTCAATGTCTTTTATGGGAATTACATTTCAATTAACATTGTTGCACAGTATGCAATGATCTTCTAAATGAGAGTCGTAGGCTCGTAGCAGTGAGTGAGTGAGTGAGTTTGTGTTTTATGTCCCATCAGCAGAGTTGTAGCAGTTTGCCTCATTGTTGAGTTCTTAAAAAGATAAGGCACCATTTAAACAAGACAAGTTATAGTTTGGACTTTGCTTTCAGCTCTGAGAAAATAATCTCCAGACTTGATTGAAATTCAAATACCTCAAAAAAAATATGTTTAAGCCTTGACGGGCAAAAAATATGAAAATCGGTCAAAAAATCACCTGGAGCTGTACCACAGAAATATTTAATCACGATTTACAACCAAACCAACCCCAGAAACAGATTTGGCATTATCATAAACATTGGAAATAAGGTATTGCACTTGAATTTAGAACAAATAGTGACGAAGATATGGCATTTTTTGTTTTTCGCGGCGGCCATATTGGATTTGTGCATACCGGCCACCAGGGGCGACCCCCACTTCGTGTGCGGTGGTTTTTGAAATCCCCTTAGCCATATCAAACACCATGCCAAATTGCAAAAACTTGTCACCAAGTGCACAATTCTGACGGATTCCCTCCCCGCTATATAGGGGTATCAGGTGGGAGCTCTTACTACAGTACAACCCAATATTTTTGCAGATGCTTGCATGCACATGATGTACTTGCATACCCCAACGTCTTCATGCACTCCCATGCACTTCCATGCTTTTGCACTACCCTGCCTTTCCTTCCACTCACTTGTCACGGTAATAGTAATAGGTAATAGTAGTTAGTTTCCTTAGATAATTGGGTTGGTCTAGTGGTAGCGTGCTGGACTGCCAATCGCTGGGTCCAGGGTTCGAATCCAGCTCTTGCCAGTCACCTGGGCCTATGTTGGACAGCTGTTTCAATTATCCTTTGCCTCATTGCCATGTCCTTCGCCTGTCCTAATTAGTCTACAAAGTGCATAAATACAGGACGTAAAGCCCCAAGCATCCATCCTTAGATAATTATGTCATATTTAAAGAATTTTGAATAAATATCATTAATTTATCATTGCAATGACTTTTCCGTAATTAAACAGGTGTTTGGGTTAATTTACCATATTTCAGGCTTTTAGCCAATTTACAGTGATTTCAATTTAGGGTGAGTTGGGAAATGAAGAATTGAATGCTGTGGAATGGCGAGCACCTTCCTTGGGACAAGGGATTTAGGAAAATATTTAGGGTTGTACTGCACTTGAACCACTCTCTACTCAGGGTTGCTGGTTGGGGGGTGATATTGCTTTGGTGGTACTGTACATGTAGGGCATTATAGGCAGGTGAACCCTTCTCTGCTTGTTTGTATAAACACAAGGTAAAGTGGAGCAATGTAGGTTCCAACTGCCTAGCCAGCATCAGTTTCATCCCACTGGCCCAGCAGCTCAGTTGCAGTCAGTACAGTGATTCACTTGCACTCAGATGCTTGCTGCTTGTAGTCATGGCAGGATTTATCATTTATTTAATATCTGACATTTATATGCATTAACTATGGTAAGTTCAAAATTTATACTAGAACTTAATTATATGTTTTTTAGTTTGGTATTTTACTGATAGGAAGGGGGGATTTGTCATTATTATAATTATGACAATTCACATCACTTTGTTAATCAATTTAATGTTTACAAGAAAATCAAGGTAGAAAGAAATATATGTCTAATTCTTGCTATACGTAATTCAGATGTTTGTTCGTTAATCTATTTGCAATATGATGATGATCGAATATCATATGATTTTATACAGGCCTTATTGCAGATAAATCTTCTCCCTATATCAGGTGTAAATGAACTACAGAAAGTGTGGAACTTGACCTTGTAACAAACATGATTAGAAAAAACGTGATTAGAAAAAAAAAAACAATCATATGAACGATCTCACCATACGAATGTAAACAAAAAATCAATAAACTAGCGTACAACTTATGTGTGTCACCCAATTCATAACAATGTATGTACGTGTAGTTGAGTTGAATAAGTTGGAAAAGAGCACTTAATTATCTGACGTGGAAATGTGATTAACTGGGGGCAAAAAACATGTGATTCTCAAATAATACACCCCAATTTTCACCAAAAACATGCGATTCTCAAGTGATAATACACCCCAGTTTTTCACCAAAAATATGCAATTCTCAGTTGATAATTATAATACACATAAATTTATTACCAAAAGCATTCAATTCTCAAGTTAAAGTACACCCCAGTTTATCACCAAAAGCATGCAGTTCTCAATAGACAGTACACCCCAGTTTTCACCAAAAATATGTTATTCTCAATTGATGATATACCCCAGGGTCATTCCGTGTCAAATCATCAGATTTTCGAGAAATTTTCCACCACCCCGTCTGCGAATTGGCTGAAAAAATTATATGTTGTTTGATGTCTCAAAAGATGAACTTCCTGAAAATTTCAGCTCAATCGGTCAATTTTTCATGATTTGGCTGAGGTTTGAAAATTGCTAATTTTACCAGTTTTTCAGGCATCGTTTTGACCACAATTACACTGTTTGCTCAATAAATCACTTAATACTCAACCCTGAGCTTTGAAATTCGGGATCTACACTTACTGGACAATGGAAAAGGATCTTTGATAGACATTTATTGTTTTGCTATAACGATCACGAAGCTATGGCCTTGTTAAATTCCCCCCTCAAAAATCAATAGTCACCACAAAAAAATTCAAGCCTCGTTTTTTTAATATAAATTTTTGAAAAATATTGTATATTTTTCAGTATGTAAAAGACAAAACTAGCTGGAACTCAAGAGGTACATGTGACACATCCCTGAAAGTTTCCTATTATCTTTCACATCCATAGGGCGTAATACAGAAAAAAATTCAGGAACATGTTCAGCTTACTTTTGGTTCCTCGGAATTTTGAATATTATTCTGTCTGTAACATCAAACAACTGTTGAGTAGACCTTCTGCAAAAGGTATCATAGACACAGCTTTTAAACTTCTCAGGTATATTCTACTGATGTATTGTCAAATAATATTTGAAAATTGGAGATGCGTTCAGCCTCGTTTTTTTTAAAATACATTTTCGAAAAATATTATATATTTGTGTTATGTCAAAAACAAAATTAGCTGGATTGCAAGCGGTATAGGTGGCACATCTCTGAAACTTTCCTATTATCTTTCATATCTGTAGAATATGATACAGAAACAAATTCAGGACTATTCTCAGCTTACTTTAGGTTCCTCTGAATTTTGAATATTATTACAGACAGAATAATATTCAAAATTCAGAGGAACCTAAAGTAAGCTGTACATATTCCTGAATTATTTTCTGTATTATACCCTATATATGGGAAAGATAATAGGAAAGTTTCAGAGATGTGCCACCTATACCGCCTGCAATCCAGCTAATTTTGTTTTTGACATAACACAAATATATAATATTTTTCGAAAATTCATTTTTATAAAAGGAGGCTGAACACATCTCCAATTTTCAACTATTATTTGACAATACATAAGTAGAATATACCTGAGAAGTTTAAAAGCTGTGTCTATGATACCTTTTGCAGAAGGTCTACTCAACAGTTGCATCGATGTTACAGACAGAATAATATTCAAAATTCCGAGGAACCAAAAGTAAGCTGAACATGTTCCTGAATTTTTTTCTGTATTATGCCCTATGAATGTGAAAGATAATAGGAAACTTTCAGGGATGTCTCACATGTACCTCTTGAGTTCCAGCTAGTTTTGTCTTTTACATACTGAAAATATACAATATTTTTCAAAAATTTATATTAAAAAAACGAGGCTGAACACATCTCCAATTTTCAACTATTATTTGACCATACATATGTAGAATATATCCTAGGAATTTTGTATCTATACCCGGAATACCTATAGGTGATTTGAATTTTTTTGTGGTGAACATTGATTTTTGAGGGGGGAATTTAACAAGGCCATAGCTTCGTGATCGTTATAGCAAAACAATAAATGTCTATCAAAGATCCTTTTCCATTGTCCAGTAAGTGTAGATCCCGAATTTCAAAGCTCAGGGTTGAGTATTAAGTGATTTATTGAGCAAACAATGTAATTGTGGACAAAACGATGCCTGAAAAACTGGTAAATTGAGCAATTTTCAAACCTCAGCCAAATCATGAAAAATTTACCGATTGAGCTGAAATTTTCAGGAAGTTCATCCTTTGAGGCATCAAACAACATATAATTTTTTCAGCCAATTCGCAGACGGGGTGGTGGAAGCCATTTGATGATCTGACATGGAATGACCCCCTTGGAAGTTAATCACCAAAAGGATACAATTCTCAAGTGATAATACATCCCAGTTTTTCACCAAAAACATTCGATTCTCAAATAAAACATCCCAGTTTTTCACCAAAAACATGTGATTCTCAAATAATACATCCCAGTTTTTCACCAAAAACATGTGATGCTCAAGTGATTTGTTTTACCGAAAACAAGTAATTTTCAAGTGAATACCACAGTTTTTCACGAAAGCATGCGATACTCAAGTGATAATGCACCCCAGTTTTTCACCAAAAACGTGCGATTCTCAATCCAATTTTAAATTGTTTATTTTGCAAGTGATGATACATCCAATTTTTTCACCAAAAAACTTGATATTCTCAAGTGATAATACATCCCTCCAGTTTTTCACCAAAAACATGTGACTTTCAAGTTATAATACACCCCAGGTGTTTGCGAAATCATGCAATTCTCAGGTGTATTTTATCTTACCAACTTGTTGCCAAGCAATACAGTTTTCAGGTAGGTCAAGGTTTGTATTCAATAATCATGTTCATGTATTGTTCCTTTTCTTGAAACGGATGTTTATAGGTATAATATTGAGGTTGTGTCAGAGGATAGGCAAACACAGTGTCTAGAGTGTCTACCAGTTGGTAATATTTTTTTCTATCAGTTGGTTGTCTACGAGTTTGCATGTCTACCAATTGGCTTATATACCAGATGGTATTTTTACGATCTGACTTGATACCGGCCGTCATGTCACATCCGTGGCTGAATCACACCTGATGAAAATTTTGTATAATTTGCAAGTGAAAATCTTATCTTTTTTTGTTTGTGCTAGTTTTAAATCACCAGTTTTTTGTCCTCCATATTGAGTGCTTTTAAGCAGCTTTTTCCAGTTCATTGGTGAAAAAAAAGAAGCTAGTTCATTCAGTTGATTAATAGGCTCAGTGTCAACTCTGTAGGTTGACCTTTGATTTGTGAAAGTCAGGCCATTTACTTAATTCATTTGTAATTGGTTATGCTTGGCCACCAAAATATTTTCAACTTGAATTAAAGTATTGATGAGGAGGTAGTGAAATTTGAATGCAAGATTCGTTTCGCCCCAGCAAGTGGTCATAAGTTTTGGAAAATTTCTTCAGGAAGAGCGTGCGCATTGCACCGCTAAAATGCCAGCAATATAGCATTGAGATATGAATTCACTGATTAGATTAATTTTAGAAATTAATCTTGGGAAAGAGGATGTAAAAGCGACCACGTGTATAATTTCTCAGGATTAGTTTGCACATCATGCATGCTGGAGATTGCAACATATCACCAGTGATCACGTGCAGTGGCGATCGTGCAAGCATGCGTCCCGTTTTATTTTTATAGCTTCGTCACAGGTTTTGTTATAATTATTTTAAGGACGGTTTTCCAGTTTTTCTGAAATGGCTTAGATTGTGTTTTTCATGGCTTAACCTGTTTCCACTCGTGTGATTAATTTTGTGAGAAAAGTCGCGTCTGTTCATATTGTATGACTGATTGCGCCAAGCTCGTAAGGGGATGACCATTTACTTTCCGGGGGGGGGGGGAGCTTGGAGTTATCCTCAGCAGGAAATTATTTATTTCAAGGCATCGGCGGCAGTAATAATTATTTATTTCAATCGAATGTTCATTTGAAAATCAAACATCACATTATTAAGAAATACCCCCTCCAGAAATTATTTATTTCAAGACTGCCCAAAGAGAAATTATTTATTTCACCAAAACTGAGCCAGAAATTATTTATTTTAAAAAAGCGTAACCATATCTTTGAGATGAAATTGGCAGAGACTTTACTCAGGTTGGCTCAACTCTGACCTGAGATGGACTGAACATGTGTAAACTGACCGCTTAGAAAGCTACAACGTAGGTGACTAGTCAGCTGGAGTTCTCCCCAAGCAAATCGGAGTTTAAACTCTGACTTCGTTGTCTAGCAGAGCCATTCTGAATTAAACAGCTGTTGTATAAATTGTTTGCAATGAGGTTAGTGTTAGTGCATTTAGGCAAAAATAAAATCTCAGCAGACCACCACATTTTATGGCCTGCAGCTTTTATATTTTTGGTTATGAACATTCTTGGGTCTATTCCGTATCATTGGCTAAGGTTCTTGGCACAGGCATCACAGTTGTCTTCACAACAGTTCTGCACTAGTCTAGACCACTACCAGTGGTACAGATACACCAAGATGGGAAAGTCCCCTGAATCGACCACCCTGCAGTAATGTTATGCCAATGGGGTGCAGGGTGGCTGATTCAAGGGAATTGCCCAGACTTTCCCACCTTCCTTGTACCGTTTAAGCAGGCCAGTACCATGCAGGCCAAAGAGCTGTGCTGATAAATTATTGAAAAGCCTGTGGTTCTTGGTGAAGATTCTTTTAAGTAAATGTTTAGTGATTTTAGAAATCTCACTCATCCATTCACTCATGCATGAACCATAAGTAGGTCACTGCCCCTTGTAACAGAAGGCTTACAGTTGCGGACGAAAATATTCATACAGCTGAGTATTCTGCACATACCTGGTATTTACTCTTGATTCAGGGGTGCGAGGAGAAAAATTTCACTTTGAAGTCATTGCCCTAATCAATTGTCATTGTCAAGCACTGCAAATTTAAGCATATCTCTGTTTTCAAGCTCAGGGGCATACAAACGTAAAATTTCAGCATGACAAAAGTATTCATACAGCTCGAACACGCTGGGTATAAAGTGCATCAAAAGCTTGAATTTCTATTCCAAGTCATTTGTAACTTTCTAAGGTTTCTATGGATAACCTCATTAGAAGTTCAGAATGCTTTTTTGGGTGTTTTTATCTGCGTTGGTTGACCCACACCACCCTATAGCGCTGGTATCATTTTACCATTAAATGTATATATGACATTTCTCAAAAGATGGCATTACGTCCGTAAAGAATAACCTCATTATTTCAAATGGTCCATCATAGCTTTCTTTATGCAATAGGTTGTGCCTGATGTAAACTACAAGAAGATGCATTTGGTTTTACAAGATTTAGACATGGGTAACAAATGTCTAGCGAAGTCTTGAAAGTTTTGTCCATTGAAATAGCATTGGGTCTTGGACAATTTTTATCCTAGGTCTTTTGCATCATGTGCAAATCATCACCTGCATGCCACAAGTTAATTTGAGTTTGCACTAATGATTAAGGCAAGCCATGAAACCAAGTTTTACTGTGTGTGAGCATTTAGCTTGGCTTAGCGAGCATCGTTGCAGAAGTTTCATATACATTTAATGGTAAAATGATACCAGCGCTATAGGGTGGTATGGGTCAACCAAAACAGATAAAAACACCCAAAAAACCACTGAGGACTTCTAATGAGGTTATCCAAAGAAGCCACAGAAAGTTACAAATGATTTGGAATAGAAATTCAATCTTTTGATGCACTTTATACCCAGCGTGTTCGAGCTGTATGAATACTTTTGTCATGTTGAAATTTTACGTTTGTATGCCCCCTGAGCTTGAAAACAGAGATATGCTTAAGTTTGCAGTGCTTGACAATGACAATTGATTAGGGCAATGACTTAAAGTGAAATTTTTCTCCTCGCACCCCTGAATCAAGAGTAAATACCAGGTATGTGCAGAATACTCAGCTGTATGAATATTTTCGTCCGCAACTGTATGTTCATGTATCTGCATCTGCATATATATATACATAGCACATTTATTTGCAAAACTGTATGTGCATGTGTAGGTATGGTGGCACTGTTGTTGCACTTCCTGTTTGATCATAACAATGTCTTGAGAAAAGCACATGTCTCAAAAAAAGCCCAATTACTATAAATCTAATTGTTGTCAGCAACATAACACCATGCAGAACTGTCTATGTAGTCATTATTGGCTATATCTACGCAAATGTACACCTTCAGATTTCTGTGTTACTGAATTATAGGGTTTCAAAATTGCCAGGTGAATTGGCAAAGTTTTCTGTGTTGACATGGTTTTGGGAGAATTTCAATCTCTTACCTTGCATTTTATCATCTATGGGGCAATATGTTTAATTTGCCCTCTCCAGGTATATCCCTTGCAATGAAGGTTTAGTAAGTAGATAGTCCCATGTCAATAAATGGATGTTAAAATGTCCAATTAAGATTTTCTTTGGCAAACAGTTCATGTCTCTGACACATATTCTCAAGTTCTGACAGTGTTTCAAGAGGCCCTGTTACAAAATAGCAGGCTGGATTATCTTGTTTAGCATTGTTTGGCATTGACTGTTTGTTATGATCACCTGTTTCGCACCTCAGGTCAACAGAGTTCACACTTGAAATGTGATTGCCAAAGCAATAGGTTGTGTGACCATGTATGTGGTGATAATGTTGTGTCTACGGTTTGGATCTTCGCCAAAATCTCATCAGCTCTTCGTTAGAATAATGGAAAAAGTCTGCAGAGTTTCGTCAAAAATCGTGAAACAGTTTTTGCTCTTGTTACTAACTAACAGACACGCAGACAGCTAGACAAAAGGATAGACAGACAGACACAAACGAAAACATAAGTCTCATGACTCATGAGTCATAGTGGGACTAGAAAGTAATGTACAATGTAATGACGATGATGATCTTGACATTGGCTCAGTTAACGACCAAGGTGAAATGTGATGTTGGAAGTCTGACGAACTCGTGCAACCTTGATCTTCAGCATTGTTTATAGGCGACCTTATCAATTTTAATTCTGGAATCTCGTGTTATGAATACGATAAGTGTGATAAAAATTGCTATCTCATGGTTATACGCAATCACATATATGACATTGTGCAGCCGGTGTAAGAGAGTCACCAATTTTAATCTGTGGGGGGTTGGAGTATTTTTTAAATAATAAATTGGTTGCTCAGTTTATGTAAATAGATATAAATAAATTCTTTTTGGGCAGTCTTGAAATAAGTAATTTCTGGTGGGGGTATTTCTTAACAGGGTGTTGCTTGTTGAGAAAGGAATATTTGCCCCCCCCATTATTAAATAGAACCCCTTAAATGTTGTACACGTGTCAGTCCTGTTAGATGCCCTCAAGGTTATATACCGTGTGGCTTGGTCACATTGTTCAGAACACGTTTACACCATGTCCCAAATAAGAATATAAAATTATATCAAGTATGTTTAAAATTGGCTGTTGTAACAGTTCTAGAATCGAAGTTTTACGGAGTTGCGTATTTTGGGTGACCACTGATCCGGCAGTCACAAAGCGACCTTTCGTGGGTTGCGTCTCTCCTTCGGGTGCAATTTCAATCAAAAATACTGGTGGTCACAAAACACTAGTCACTGGTAGTCTGTCTAATAACAGTCTCCTATAATGCAGGGCATAGGATCGTGTGTAACCCAACCCCCTCCACTTTTCATCAGATAAATTCTTTAGATATTGTGATCGCCACTGATTGGACAAAAAACTTAGGTTTCATAGATTCTTTCTGTTATAAGTACTTAGCTGCGCCTCGCCGCCTCCTTCTCCTTTCAAAAAAATCTGGATCTGCCCCTGCAGGGACCCTTTTGTAAATCAATTTTTATGCAACTTACTGTCGTTTTCATAGCTATGTGTTTTTTGAAAACTTCGTTTTGCAGTTAAACCGTGACATCATCGGGTATCTGTCAATGTGATTGGTCTAATATTCAATCTGTGACATATCAGTTCAGAGTTTGACATCACAGTTAATGACAAAGGAATTTAAAACTGTCAGGCAATGTTACTATTTGTGTACAACCACAACAAACAACGCATGTCTAAGCTGAGTGTTGCACCTCATTGTTTTCCAAACAAAATGTGTGGTTTTTCACAGGACACCAGTCATCAAAATTTCAAACAACATTTTTTGTCAGTAATTGCAACTCTCCTTTGAGGCTAAGAAGTCGGTTTGGTTCAGTTACAGTGCCGAGTGAAACCTACATCATCCATGTGTCACTGCACTTTGTCAGTTTCCTGAAACATGTGCTTGTAATAAACAAAATAATTCTACTTAATCTCTGACATCACAGTTTTGGAATGAAGCAAATTGAGGTTTATTCACGATTGACCATATGGCCAAACACCTTTTTGAGTTGTGTCACAGTTATTGCAATTTTATTGTATTTGACCACTGTTTGAAAACTCTCTTTCATTTTTGACCACTAGCAGTTTGGTGAACAGTCATGCCTGGTTACTTTAAAGGTATAACAAAGAGACAGCATGAATGAGAGCCCAGATTTGTGTGATTGCCAAACCTCAAGGATTAGAACTTGCTTTTATTCAACGTTCAGGGAGCACATTTCATATCGAGGAAGGGGGGCTTGGGAGTTTTTTTTTCTTTTTATAAATAATTTCTGTTCAGTTTTTGTGTCCTGTCTGGACAACCAATGATTGATCTATAAAAGTTCCATCGGTACCAAGAGTGGTACATAACATCTTACTACTTTGTACTGCATCCTGCTGGTCCAATAAAATCAAGTAGTACCGGATGTCAGACCTATCAGTCTATCACCCATCCTACCCCAACCCCTCTCAACAGCCCTCCTGGCGGGATACACCCTCGTACCGACATAGTCTAACAGGGTAACCACTGTGATGATGGGGTAACCAATAGTCGTTGAGGGATACAGAGGGTAAAGCTGGGGGTGAGCTGAGTTTAGTTGAGTGAGGGGCTAGTTGATGGTATTTGAGGCCAGGTGAGGGAATTTAAGGTAATATGAGGGAATTTGAGGCTACGTAAGGATAACTGGGGTTTAGGTTAATTTGTGGATTGGTTAGTGTGTGGCGGTGTAGGCCATGAAGTCTCTTAATTGTTTCTAACATACAGGGCATGATATGAGAAAATTTAATTTTAATCATTGCTCATTTTGCCTCACATGAACTATGAGTAATTTTTGGCAAGTCCCAGCATTCATGCAGGTTGCTACTGAATGAAAATATATTATGATCTGTGATTATGAAAAGCGAGAATCAGTTCATATGATTTTTTTTTGTGACAAGCTCTGGTTTGGATTTTTTTAAAAATAAAAAACTCTTTCTGGGCAGTCTTAAATAAATATTTCTTGTGGGGTTTTTATTAACCCGGTGTTGCTTGATTTAGAAATGACATTTTTAGGATATGGGATGCTTGAAAAATAAATAATTAATGTCGCTGTTACCACAAATAAAATATAATTTCCCATTAAGGGAAATTTCCAAGGCCCCCCCCCCCTGAAAATCTGGATGTGCAACTCAATTCCAATCACTGCACACCATCCCATTGTAAGAAATTTGTTGTTTGTCATTGTTCTGTGACTGAAACAAAACTGAGCCAGAAGTGGTCAAATACAAAGGAAGAATTGAAGCTGTGAAGTGAACTGGCAGTTGATAGCACCTGAAGCTGTGAATCTGTGTCTTGACCATATGGTCAATTGAGGTTTATTCACGATTGACCATATGGACAAGACACAGATTCACAGCTTCAGGTGTTATCAACTGCCAGTTCACTTCACAGCTTCAATTCTTCTTTTGTATTTGACCACTTCTGGCTCAGTTTTGTTTCAGTCACAGAACAATGACAAACAACAAATTTCTTACAATGGGATGGTGTGCATTTTTTGGAATTGAGCTGCACATCCAGATTTTAAGGGGGGAGGGCCTTGGAAATTTCCCTCAATGGGAAATTATATTTTATTTTGTGGTAACAGCGACATTAATTATTTATTTTTCATGCATCCCATATCCCAAAAATTTCATTTCTAAATCAAGCAACACCGGTTTAATAAAAACCCCACCAGAAATATTTAGTTAAGACTGCCCAGTGGCAGAAAGAGTTTATTCATTTTTTATTTTAAAAAAAATCCAAACCAGAGCTTGTCACAAAAAAATATCATATGAACTGATTCTCGTTTTTCATTATCACAGATCATAATATATTTTCATTCAGTAGCAATGAATGCTGGGACTTGCCAAAAATTACTCATAGTTCATGTGAGGCAAAATAAGCAATGATTAAAATTAAATTTTCTCATATTATGCCCTGTATGTTAGAAACAATTAAGAGACCTCATGGTAGGATAGGCCTACACCCCCACACACTCACCAATCCACAAATTCCTTAACCTAAATCCCTCTTATCCTCACATAGCCTCAAATTCCTTCATTTTACCTTAAATTCCCTCACCTGGCCTCAATTACCATCAACTAGCCCCTCACTCAACTAAACTCAGCTCACCCCCAGCTTTACCCTCTGTATCCCTCAACGACTATTGGTTACCCCATCATCACAGTGGTTACCTTGTTAGACTATGTCAGCACGAGGGTGTATCCTGCCAGGAGGGCTGTTGAGAGGGGTTGGGGTAGGATGGGTGATAGACTGATAGGTCTGACATCCGGTACTACTTGATTTTATTGGACCAGGAGGATGCAGTACAAAGTAGTAAGATGTTATGTACCACTCTTGGTACCAATGGAACTTTTATAGATCCATCATTGGTTGTGCTGACAGGACACGAAAACAGAACAGAAATTATTTATTTAAAAAAACACAAACTCCCAAGCCCCCCTCCCTTGATATGAAATGTGCTCCCTGAACGTTGAATAAAAGCAAGTTCTAATCCTTGAGGTTTGGAAATCACACAAATCTGGGCTCTCATTCATGCTGTCTCTCAGTTATGCCTTTAAAGTAACCAGGCATGACTGTTCACCAAACTGCTAGTGGTCAAAAATAAAAGAGAGTTTTCAAACAGTGGTCAAATACAATAAAATTGCAATAACTGTGATACAACTCAAAAAGGTGTTTGGCCATATGGTCAATCGTGAATAAACCTCCATATGGTCAATCGTGAATAAACCTCATTGCAAACTTGAAAAACACGTAGCTATGAAAACGATAATAAATAAAGTTGTAATTGAATGGAAATTGCATGTAATTTTAGAAATTAACTTATGTTGCAGTGCACTTTTTCTATTAGAACCTTGGCAGATTTTCTGAGTCGACATCTTGAAGCTAGTTATTAGTCCCTGCCTCGGTGACCTCAGAATATAAACAGTTCAACAAAAATAAGTCCCCCTTAAAATAAACTTGAATATCGCAAAGGTTCCTTCTCCGATTTTTATGAAAGTTGGATTGAATTATAGGCCTGTATATGAACCCATAATGTGTGTATTTATAGCTTTGTGGCATTATTCCTGGTTGAGCCAGCAGCTGTCGAGTGAGCTTACCCCTGTTTTCAAAAATCTGTTGCTTTTCCTATGGATATCAACAATTTGACCAAAAGGGGGGCCACCAGCTGAGGCACACTTCGTCATGGTACTGGATAAATTTGTTTCTCAATCATATTTAGTGGACAATTGAGGACTTCTTTTGTTACCTTTTCCCAATTTAGGTTCCTTGTGACATTAGAAATAATTTGAGTGGAGTTTGAGCACATTTGGAATTATTTTTTCCGGAAAAGTAAAAATTTCAAATTTTTGAAAAGAGGGGTATGTGCACTCAGGGTCTGCTGGCTCAGACAAAAAAGAAGCAATCAAGCTACAATTACACAGGCATAATTATCTGGACGGAGTCCAGATACTGTTTGGCTACACTACTACTTCTGTCAGCCTTGACTTCCTGTCGACTTTGCCAGCATTAAACATGACATATAGTGGTTTACTCCACTCAGCTCCTATTTCACCCTCCAGTCCTCCACCTCTGCACACATGCCATCCTAATGCGTCAGAGTAATGTAGCAGATAGATTAGGGCTAGATCTATCTGTAACAACTGTAGATAGAAGCATACAGTGCCGAGAATAGGCAGAAATCACTAAATCTGATGCATTTGACTGCTATCTGGCCCACCTGTCTGTAGATAGGAAGACCCACCATGACTGTGACAGCAGTCATGGATGGGAGACATTGGCTGAACTGAGACACACATCTGCGGCACAAGGTCGTGTCGCGGCCATTTTGGGGCTATTTACAGCCCATTCAAAGGTATGGATGGCTGGCCAATGTCTTCAAATATATTGTGTCCAAATTTCAAAACCCTCCTATAATTTAAAGTGTGGAAATCGGACAATTTTAACTAATTTTCCAGCTTAATTCCAGGTTGAAGGGAGGGGGAATTTGCATAATGTGATAGCTGTTGATCTGAATGTTTTTCATGCTTTATTATTTTTGCAAACTTAAACTAACTGAGACTGCGAAAGTTTGTGCTGCTTTTGTCACTCTCTTATAAGTTAAACTGTGTAATCCACATGCATTGTTTTCCAATAGAGAGCTCTTTGCATTTACATTTGGCAGTCAATCATAACCAGTCAAGCATTTCATATTTTGATTTGATTGGTTGCTTCTCAAGTCTGTATAATGAACAGTGACTGACTGAGACCACATTTGACAAGTTCAGATCGCATATTTACAGAATGAAATCAGCAGGCCTCTTTGTAAAAAGGTTTCTTTAATTATATGGCTACTAGCTAAGTACTTGTTCCATAAATGCATACTTTACGTTTTGACTGTGAAGGCCTGTGTTATGAAATATTTAACATAGTTTAAGAAATAAAATTCTCTGAAAGACATGAAGACAGTGAACTCCAATAAAAATGTGAAGTGTACTGCTGTTCAGGTTTAGATTGATAAATAAATAAATAGGGATAGATAGATAGATAGATAGATAGATAGATAGATAGATAGATAGATAGATAGATAGATAGATAGATAGATAGATAGATAGATAGATAGATATATGCATAGATAGATAGATAGATAGATAGATAGATAGATAGATAGATAGATAGATAGATAGATAGATAGATAGATAGATGAAACAACAATATGAGTAACAAAAGTGTCACCCTGTACTTAATGTTCCCCTCCTTCTTTTAAAATCTTGGCTGCCCAGTGTTTAAACACCTCAGATTACACCAGATAACTGCTTCTGTTGCTTTCTGTTTGTAGCTTGTTGTTGTTTTAGGTTTGTATTCTTGCCTGATTGTTTGTTTTTATCACATATTGCTTGAGATTATTCCAAGAGTTCTCAGCAATGGGAATGTCCTCAGTCTACGTTGCCTACAGCAACGTGAAGACTGTGACCTCGGTCTAACCTGTCTGTAGCTTAGGGGGGACCAGTCCATCGATACATAGTCAGAGCCTATACATTAGCTCTGATAGAGTAGCTGGTTGCCATTGGAATGAAGCGATGTGATTGGTTGATGTCGTCTGGCTGGTTCCCACCGTCTTTGCTGCTGTGAACAAGTAGTTCTTGGGTTTCCTGCTAGGGGGACACTCTCCGTAGCCATTTAACGTGCAAAATGCGTACCAGCGCCAGTGGATTTGTATTCTGTGCTAGGATGGTGCATGGAATAGTGTTGGGTTTGCCATTGTTGTCCTGAGTTGTGATTACAACAATTAAATCATATAAAAATATTTGTGTGTAACCAAAGACCGTTAATGAATTATGATTATCTCATTATTGTCATAAATGTATCTTTATTGAGGTCGATAGGCACCTCGGGGATGCACCTCGGGGACGCACCATGGGGGCGCACCTCGGGGGCGCACCACGGGGGCGCACCTCGGGGGCGCACCTCAAGTATCAATCAAAACACTTTTGTGCGTTGCCGCTTGTCTAGCAAAATATGCATTTCTCCCTCTCAAGGCCACTTAGGGCTAACGTCCTCATAAAATGGGACCCCTGCTACTACAATTCAGCGTACCAAACGACTAGCCCTTGCTTGTTTTACAATGGTCAGGTCGATTATCACCGTCCAGATATGCAAATTCCAATTTGCCTTCTAGTGTCAATATGCAGGCCTACAAATATGATAACTTTAATAGAAAAGGGAAAAGAGGTCTTTGAGATATTCAAGTTTTCGAAAAGGGGCACTTATTCTTGTTGAACCGTTTATTAAGTTTGTACGCCTTAGATGAATCAGCCAAAGATTACAACCTCTGGCTAAGGGCCAAGGTGTTCGGGCTAGCTTCATGCTGCTTGGATTAAGTAGAGATAGAGTGTAGGGTAGTGGCTATTTATAGACACAGCACAACAGACTGCCTCACCAAGCCCCTGGTGAGAAATCTACATGTTAATAGGCCTACACTTGTTTTCAGCACTTTATGATGGTGTATTGTATTATTTTTTCAGACTAAACTCCATTGAAAATATCCAGAAGCATGGCACATTTGGAGAGCTTTCTAATACCATTTCTGTTGGTATTATGCTTCATCGGAGTCACACATTCTGATATACCGCATTGGGACAAAGCCCCAGATTCCTTGGATTGGTATACGAATAGTGGAGAGACATTGATTGATCCTTGGAATTACATCCAACGCCTCGGACTATACAAAATCATCTTGAAGCAGACGGAACAATGTATTCTCAATTTGGGGATGAGCATAGACGATGATCCCTTATGGGGTTTACCCGTTCAACATGGTTGGCAGTTTGATACTTTACGGTTGAACAATTTCAATTTGACAATTTCAGACAACTGTTTGAATTCTAAACAGACCGGTGATATATTCTGCATCAGTTCTATCAGTTGGTGGGCTGATATGAACTACCATTTAGCGGTGCTCCCTTTTCTCGGGATGGTGAACGCGGGGTACTTCAATGCTTCCCGGTATAACCTTAACATTTTACCTCCAGCTCTATCTCACTCGGACTTGAGCGAATCCGAAAGAAAGTTTTGTACGTCTGTCAAATCGTGCGTAGACAATCATGAAACATCTTTACAAGCATGGACAGAAGTCTTCGAAGCGATGAGAGAGTGTGATCCCGCAAAAAAATCGAAATCTGAAGATCCTCAATGGAGGCCCGATAGCCTGGATAAAATAATCCATCTGGTCTGGAGGGCACATGTCTCTTCTTTAAAGTATGCTCTTCCATTATTTCACGATGAAGCAGCGATTATGCCGGGACCAGAGCAGACATTTGGTTACGATTGGGCCAACGTTGTGGATTTCATTGCAGCTACGAGGTTTTTAACAAGTCGGGAACAGACAGACCTGTTTCAGGTGTGTAGAAAAAATCTTTTGACTTTCTCAGTTATAAGATTTCCTCTCAAATGAGGATCATCAATCTTATTTTTCATAAATCCTGGACTCATCAGTTAAACAATAAATTGGTTATTTAAAAAAAAACTCCAACCCTCCCCCCCGATATTAAATGGTCTCCCCTTTATGACATTATCCAAGGGTTCTTCGAAATTGCGGTTGCTTCTAAATAGCCCACACCGGTGCTGATGGGGCGTAAAACACAAACTCACTCACTCTTTGAAATTGCGAATCGTCAAATCTTTTTTGGTAAATCCCAGACTCATCTGTTGAGTGATACTCTCTTAATTAAGGTCCGCTATCTAACCAGTTGAGCTAAAGGGCCAGCCCCCAAGCCAAGTGCTCAGGAGCAACCTATTTTGCCCAACCCGCTACGCTAAACGTATATGAGGATGTTGAGTCGCAGTAAGGAAATGACTCAAATTACTCTGGGGTTATCGTAAATCAGAAATCATTGCAGATGTGGAAGTTTTCTAAGGTTGAGGCAGGAGCAACCATGCTGTTAAGAAAGTTTAGCAATTCTGTTGCAGATTGGTCCAATTAAGAGAACGCCAATCTCATTTAATTAGTGTTGTGCCCCGGTTCCTGAAACCGGAACTGAAACCGAGGTTGTGCCACTGCAACTGAAATCGAACCGAAGTTCAATATAACAACCGAGTTTCTGGGTTGTCCCATTTTATTCAGAAAACAACAGAATTATTGGCAAAATTGTGGCATGTTCACTCTTCCCAAGCATCTTACAAAGTTGCCTTCATTTGAATAATTGGGCCGAAAAAACGGTTGCAGACCATGCACTGAACCGCAGACCACAAAATTGTGTTGTTCATATTGCTCATCACAGCTTTCTTTGCCGACTTGCCAAGAAGCAACCGAGGTTCTGGGGACAGAAATAGCCGAACCGAATCAAATATATCAGAATCGCCCAACACTATGACATTTATGGTAGACGAAAAACGAGTGCTTACAGAAAAGCTGTTGGTGGCCATCAATGACCTCACAACAAGCCCTATCAAATACATTGAAATGAACTGCCAATTAGTCATTGGGCAATTTGTGACCTCATTGGTGAGTGGTATGACTTGGTCAGTGACTCTGGTTAATAACATTGCAAGTATAGGCTATGACCTCCAAAGGAACATTTTCGGTCAAATTCTGTAAGCACTTGTCGTTCGCTTACTGTAAATAGCATTGGTGAGGGTATTTTTCAACTCATAACTGGTGGAACAACACAAACTTTGGCCGGTAGTATATCTATTCTATTTTATTTTCAGAAAGCCCTTCTTCCAAAGCGCCTTTTAATCGAAGGCGACAATGTCCCGAACATTCCTGACTTCACCCCAGATGAAAATGCGGCGCTCTGGGCTATGAGTGCCATACGCTATGCAAACGAGAAATCAGGTGAGAATATCAGCTACCAAAAACAAAATTTCCATTTGTATGTATGTATAGATAGATTATAATTGCACTCTCTTCACAATTTATGAGATGTGTCAATGTGATGCTCATAATATTATCCCATTGAGTTATAAGGGCTTATCAAGTTGCTCGAGGACATGGTGCATGCATTGAATGCTATTTTTCAGATAGTCATTGTTTGCAGTATAATTTATTTTCATCCATTAACTTTTCCTTTCCATTTCCAGAGGGCCGCCTTCTTTCCTTCTGGGAGCGGGCCATGTGCAGCAAGAAAGGCCGAGAAAACGGCAGATTTATTCTCGCGAATATTGCAACGAATCCTTGGGGTTCGGTTGTTGCTTTCGTGAAACTTTTACTGAATTACGTCTTCACTCCTTGTGACCCTGACTGGAACAACTGAATATGCCAGATTTTGTGTAATAGCATTGACTGGGAGGGGGGGGGAGGGGGGCATTATATTACCCTGCCACTTATGATGTCATCATCATTAAATGACTGAAAGTAGCTGCTTTGTTCCTTATGAAGAACTTTGTGAAACAAAAAACAACTTATTTTGAGACTGTTTCGTCACTTCTTGTTGAGAATTAAGAGACTGATACAATTGCGTGAATAATAAAGTATTTATTATTATTATTAATTTATGTAAAATTATGAACAGTGACTTCAAGTCAGTTTACAAAATACAGAGTTTATATTTGTATTACTTTGTGTTCTGTTTAGTTTTGTTATTACCTATTATAATTTTAAAATATTAGAACTTGGAGGCGTGGCACACTGCTTTTAAGGAATTGGGATGGCTGATACAAGCGAATACGAATTGGACATCTCATCTGAATGAATCATCTGGAGTGTTGCTCATGAACGACTACACAGTGTCCTTGAACAAAGTTTAGGGTTAAAAAAAATGTACAAAGAATCTGTCAACACAGTGTTGTAGTGTTCGGTCTCAGCTTCGATTTGATGTAAAGATCAAAAAAATCTGTTGGGAAAATTGAAATTTAAAATTTTTAGTTTTTCACACCCTTGTTGCATGCAAAATATCAGTTATGGATATATCAAATGGCATTGCAGTGTTATTGAAACATCTTAATTTATGTAGTTATACATTAAGTTTCTCAATCAGGTTAAAAAATAAAAGAAAAAGCATTTTATTTCAAAGTTTTACATATTTCCAACATTTAGGGGTGTTGCAAACTCCGTGAATCTTATAATGTGTCAAAATCAAATATAAACATGGCCATTTCGGCCTTATTATTTCTTGAACCAAAGAAAAGCGGCAAATGAACCACCAGGGTGTGAGAAAATGCCTTGTTAACTTCATTAGTGATGGAAATTGAGATTTTTAGCATTTCGCAAGTCAATGTTTTTCAAGTGCGATTCACAAAAACATCTGTAAAGTTATTGGACAATAAACAGTAGACACATGTAGAAATACCTACTGTCGGCATCTGACAAGTGTATATCTTCACCACAGCTTCCCATGTAAGATGCATTTGATATCTACCGAAATAATATTTTTTGAGAGAAGTATTTGTTTAAATCAATAAAAAATAACATACGCAAGTGGCTCAATGGCTGAAATGGCAATTCCAAGTTTTATTACAATGTCTATGTTCTTATTGAAATATTGGTTGCAATTTATGGTCTTCTGAAGAATTTTAAGATTTCTTTAAGCGTTTTTGCCAGTTGTTAAGATTATTTCATGGAATTTAATGGTTGCCAACTTCCGTTGTTCAGTTGCAGCATGCCTTTGTGCAACCAACATAGTATTAAGCTATTAGTCAACAGATTCTCTTCCATGGTCACATAATTAATATTGGTTATCTGTGAATTTTCCAGATGGAATTAGGAGATATTATGATTTTAAAAAGTTAACTTCACACCTGAAGCTCTGAAATAAATATTAATGGTGACATTATTTATTTTTCTTTCATGATATAAATAACAACACTCAAAAATGCATCCTATACATATTTTCTAGCCGATTCATTGCACGAGTAATGTAAAATCTGCACAGAAAGTACTAAATTGAGAAATATGCACAATTGAAGAAAATCAATAAAATACCATCGTAAATTAAGTCCCTAAACAAAAATTTCAAATTTAAGGAATGGACAATTGAGGCAATCATGTTTCTTCATTGTCTTCAGCTTGTGATTAGAGGTTTTGATATTGATATTCACTTTGAAATTGTTGCAACATACATCTTAAAATATGGATTTAGAAATGTTGTAAAAGCCCTAGATATGTCTTATTATTGGCTATATTGCTACAGTGTTGTGCTACTTGACTAATGCAGTAGATGAATTAGGGACATTATGCAGATTCAGTTGATTGGACTCTAAATGGGTTTGGAGAATGCAGATTATAGTCTAGCAAGTTTGTAACACCTTCAGAATGTGATATTCCTTGAAAAGCCACTTAATCATAATTCTGTCCACTGTATATAAGTACCAGGGTAGGAAAGGGAAGCATTTCAATGTTGAGATTATCATTTTAAACATTCTATAATGGATATTTTGCATACAACAAGGGTGTGAAAAACTAAAAATTTTAAAATTCAATATTCTCAAAATTTTCCCAACAGATTTTTTAAATCTTTACATCAAATCGAAGCTGTGACCAAATACTACAATGATGCGTTGACAGATTCTTTGTACATTTTTTTTAACCCTAAACTTTGTTCAAGGACACTGTGTCTACCTATTAGCTAGAATTTGAGAGGGAATAGAAGCGTCCGGTCGTAACAAAAATAAACTGAAAACTGCTGGTCACGTGACAGCGCTGGTCATGTGACAGCCTCAATGTGGGGTTTGTTTTTGTTGCGCATAAACCATTAGGTAAACCCAAAACTGACAATAAATTGTTCCCAAACTAAGTGGATACCTTAACCATTAGGTCACAATTTGCGAAAAATACAATCCTTTTAATCAGACAAGTGAGATATTTTGAAAGAGTCAAAATCCTTTCAAAAAAAGAAGTAAAATGCTGACATTTTATATATATACATTACGATGTAATGGCAAACATTAATTCAAATCAATGCAATTCCATCAATCAATATACATGAGATATCTACAAGTAATACTGAACAAATGACCTGGTTTCTTACGAATCTTTGAAAAACCCAAGCCAGCAACCCATCAATACACACAATTATTAACACTGCATTACACTGAAATAAACAAAACACCTAATTCTTGCTTGACATTTTAGTCCTTTCTGCACATAACTCAATATGTGTACTGTACAGTGTACATCACATTAAAATTTCTCTAATACAAAAACATTAGGTATTTCATGACGGAAAATTAATAGCTAATTAAATAAACCAAGAACTTATACTTCTGAGACTGATATCTATATACTCTTAATGTTCATAGCAGGTTACAATAGAGAGGTTTTGCTACACGTTCACGTGTGACGTATACGTGTACAAGTGCTATCTTATAACATTGTTGTCATGGCAACTCCCACGTACACGTCACACGGAAATGTGCAGCAAAACCTCTCTAATGTCAACGGTAAATCCGTTAAATGGATATTGATATCGGCCTTTATTATGAGAGAGCATCGTGTAGGGATATAGGTCTACCTTAGATAATTTTATTTGGTAATGCATGGAAAATACTAGATAAGATAGAACTTGTTCTTCAGCATATTGTTCAGGAATACTTGTATGGATGACTAAACTGTTGATATAGTATGTAATAAACATTATGGGAATTTATGTATGCACGAGTGATACATATAACAGCAGCTTGCCAAATCTTGCTCTCATACATCTGACCACAAAATTCCTGGATTACGGGTTCGGAGATATTGATATATATCCGAACAGATGCAGTTAGAATTTTGGAAATAAAAGGAGTAATACTGTGCAGATTCAACAATAGCACAGCTACATCTATCCCAACCATAGAAATACATAGAACGGACATGAGGCTCTAACAGATGAACCAACCAAATCCATCATCTTGAAACTGCCTGGCAACCTGGCATTTGGTAACCGTGACGTCACCAATAATAGTGACGTCACTAGTAACAATGGCATCTTGTCACATCACAATCAGCCAAACACAACATCTTGTTGCTCCTGCTGTGACGTCACAATGACATCATGTCTCAGGGCAGTTCCAATATGGCGGATTTGGTGACCTCATCTCGAGGTGGTGTCATACAGCCTCATGTCCGTTCTATGTATTTCTATGATCCCAACTTACCTAGTAAAGCTTTTCGACTGTGCACTAAACATACATGATTATTAAGTCTCGGGCAGCATTTGCAGAAAAATGTGAACAGATACAGTCTCCATTTACAGGGCAGTAGGCCTACAACTTGAAAGTATTTTAGGAATACATAATGCATATAGGCAAGATTAATGAGTCCTGATTACGTTTGAAATTGGCACAGCACACTACTGCCATCTGAATGAATGATTACAGGAAAACTTGAGAAAGTACATGATTGGGGTGCCACCTGGTGTAAATTGACACTGTAACGTTTTACGGCCATCTTGCAAGAGTTTTGCTACTTTAGTAAAATCACACAGCAAGAATTAATTAATTTTCAACAGCGCTAACTCCTTTATCACAAGATAGACACACATGAAGGTAATTTAACAATACCTGTAAGTACATGGTTTATTAACCGGTCTGACACATAAAGAAGATGTAAATAGCCCAAAAATAAGTTCTAGTACCTGCAAAATATATGTTTATACTTTTCATTAAAGGTACAGCATATATCATTCGAACCTAATTCAACATTTTGACAACGCGATGACAAATTTCTCTACTTCTACTGAAAGAATAAGCTTTTTTCAATTTCAAATTGAACAAAACAAATATTCAGAGATGCGAGACAACTTTTAAACTTATAAGCCAGCAGTGGTCACATGTAAATGCTGTATATGCTCAATAATACTCATTGCACATAATCTTTAATTAATTAAGGTAATATACATTGAACGTATGATCATAACAGCCACTGTAAAAGTCATTTTACAATACTTCTCTCATTTATAAGGTTTTATAAGGTTTAGCGTGACACCTTAATACAGCAAGAGAATAAGCACTTTACTCAACACAAGGAAAACATTTTAAACCTACTGTTAATAGCAACCTTGAGGTAATTAAATACACACAGCTAATCTGTTGCAGATTGGTATATAATGACTTAGTGTGAAAAGAGGTCAGTAAAGTCGTGGGGAAGCAGTTTATTGTAAGGAAGATCATTTCAGCAACTTCTGGACTAGGAAAGTATATTGAGCGGCATTGGAAAAAATTTCCAATAAATTAAAATAATATGGTCTATGCACTGCACTAGAAATTTGTACTCCTGCATCTACGTTTAGTCTTACATAGCAGATATTATGTATTATTACGAGAACAATCACACATAAGATTAATTCCACTTTATAACTCTAAACAAGAGATTACAAACTCTATAAAGCAGGCCATTTATATGATTATTTGACAGATGTATTGTATGTTACAGGCCATTGATTTTGCTATTATATATCGTACAATTATTATAATTATGAAAAGTCAACAGTTGATGAGATTTACAATGGAAGTAAATTCTTAATCCAAACACACAATATTCATTTGTCGCGATGCAAATGTCCACGATCAAACATAAACTTGACAAAAAAACTGCACGACTTTAGCAAAACAAATACTGCATGATGTGGGTTCCGCGTGGAGATACTTTTTAAATTATATTATCAAAATTTGCAATACTACTACTGATCATCAGCAACCCTCCTCGGACACTAGTCTGAAAGGAAGTCACCACAGAAGTAATCGTAGAAGTCACCACATAAATCACCACGAAAGTCTCCAGAGAACGCCAGCGCATAGCTTACAGTTGAAGACACAGAAGTGAATACTCCACACTGCAGCACTGCTTGAGAACGCCAGTGATGTCACTGCAGTTCCTACCTTTTACATTGAACTTGGTGGTGAATTTCTCACAGAAGCGTCATTACCTGAAACTTGCCTATAATATGGTAACTTAGAAGTACAGGGTACGACTTACTTGCAGCGATATGAATTACCAAAAGCATGCGCCTATAGCATGGTACGTATAGGGATGTCACATAATTTACAGCCGACAATTACATAGAAGTAATCAATCATACGTGCTTGACTGTAACATGTCTTCTTATAAACGCTTATCTCTTTAAGATTTTCCCACACGAACCAATACAATAGGTACTGAAAAGTCACACATGTGCAGCACATAATATTATGACTGGTTGAACTCTTCAATAATGACTAGAGAACGGACAATTCACACCATTTCGCTGACTCTGCAAGCGTCAAGAACATCGAGGATCTGGTTTAGTCTCTTTTCTGATTCACCAGAGGGCACAATTGATATTGAACTGGTGGCTCCCTCTCCTGTTGACTCCAAAACGTGAATTTGTTGCAAGCTTCTGATGGCATTCCGAAGAGAGTCTGAAGAAGCGCTTTCGGCTGGAAAACAAAATTAACTTTCAAACAAGAGATAAATTATAGTTTCTATTAGACTATTATGTCATTTCAATGCAATACATGGCAAACATTTGGCCTGAGAACAATGATGCACTATTACAGAAAATACATTCTATACCATTAGAAGAAAGTGGAAATGGTTAGTAGGATGTTATTCTAATTACAAGAAGTTTTAAAATTTGTCATCATTAATGAATAAATAGGTCCAAGGTCTCATACAAGCCGACAATGTCATACTGTGTATTGTCAAATAAATTCTTAAAACTATTCACAGCATATGGAGAATAAGTTGTTCTTGGTCCCAGGTATATCCATGTATAATGATTAATTGTTCACTGGAACTTACTTTTTTGGCATAACGTTTCAGCCTCTCAGCTAGAGGCCTTGTTCACATGTGAATGGAACACAGGATGGCTTGTTGTGTTTGGTGTTGTTAACACTCAGGTAAGTTAGTCTCTTTTGATGTCTCGGCCCTCTTTACTAGTGTCCCTGTTGATAAGGCATTAGAGATCATCCGCACAAGACTCATGCAAGATCAAACACTCAAATCAAGATGTGAGCTAAAGGTGGAACAGCTAACTGAGCTTCTGGAGTTCTGTTTGAACAGCACCTATTTTGTATACAACAACACATACTACCAGCAAACACATGGAGCTGCAATGGGCTTCCCTGTTTCGCCAATTGTCTGCAACATATACATTGAAGATTTTGAAGATATCGCTCTCTCCACTGCACCTAATCCCCCCTCCTTGTGGTTGAGATACGGTGATGATGTGGTAGCAGTCACCCATGAATATTTTGTTGATGAACTCTTTGCCCACATTAACAGCATTGACCAGCATATCCAGTTCACCATCGAACCTGAAGAGGATGGAAAACTCCCCTTCCTGGACCTGTGCATCAACATTCTGGACGACGGCGACACTAAGTTAACTGTGTACCGAAAACCAACACACACAGACCAGTACCTCCATTTTCAGTCGCACCACCCGCTCGAACATAAGAGGTCTGTTGTAAGAACACTCATGTACAGAGCCAAGCAGTGCATCACAACAAAGAAGACCAACATAAAGAAGTCCAACATGTGAAAACTGTTCTGGCTGCAAATGGCTACACCAAATGGGCAATGCACCTGCCGAAACCGAAGGAGAAAGACCAGACGGAGCCCAGACAACCCGCACCCACAGGAAGACTACAAACAGTAGGCATCCCATATGTGAAAGGCCTCTCTGAGCACCTCGTCAGAATCTTCAGATCACATGGCATCAGCACTTACCATCAGCCCCAGAATAAAATCCGCTCCCTCCTGGTACATCCAAAAGACAAAACACCTGAGGTAAACAAATGTGGTATAATCTACCATATAACTTGTGATCAAGATCAGAACCACACATACATCGGAGAAACGAAGAGGTCCCTCAACACCAGACTCAAAGAGCACCAGAAGTTCGACAACCCCACAGCCGTTGGCCAACACTGCATCAACACTGGACATACCATCTCCGTGCGCAACGCCAAGATACTGTGTAGGGAGCCAGACTGGATAAAGCGGAAGATCAAGGAATCCATATACATCAGGCAACAACACCCCGACATGAACCGTGACCAAGGCTACCAACTCCCCCCTGTGTACAATCAACTCCTGAGTGTTAACAACACCAAACACAACAAGCCATCCTGTGTTCCATTCACATGTGAACAAGGCCTCTAGCTGAGAGGCTGAAACGTTATGCCAAAAAAGTAAGTTCCAGTGAACAATTAATCATTATACATATTCACAGCATACTTGAAAGTTTTCATTCAATTCATACTAATTATAATGTGATCTTTCAAAGGTCAGGATAACTTCACTGTTTTAAAATGTACATACATTTTTAAAAGCATCTAAACAACATAGGGCCTAAATCGAAATTTGTCTACTTTCGAAAGACATGGCAGAAATCACTCAATTGATGATTTACTCACGATAAGCAGTGACGTTGTCTTCCACTCTCTTCTTTAGTGCTTCATGGACCTTCTTGATGAACGCTTTCTCGGGCATAGGTCCTTCTTTGAGGCAAGACGCCTGACACACAACGATGTGGTAACACTCCACCAGGGGGCTAAGGACGTTCACAAGGAACTTCATTCTTTCTAGGCTAACACTCTCCGTCAAATTAACCTGCGGAAAATTTAAGAAATTACATTTATTTAACAATTTTAAATGTCAACCATATACAACATCATGAAAGTTGTCGTCAAATTATAGTATATTGCATTAACATTTGGTATAATGGAAAGACACATTGATGGATAGACAGATAAATTGTTAGACAGACAGACAGATAGATACATAGATGAATAGAGAGAAATCTTTATCTTGATGGATTGATGGATAGACAGATGGATTGATGGATTCACAGATATGACATATGGAAAGACAGATACATAGATGGATAGACAGATGGATAGATTGACCTATCAGTTAACTAGATACACTAGCAATTGTGCAACGTACGAATTACGTACGTAAAACGTACGTAAAACGTACGTAAATTTTACGTACGAAACTCACAAGAAAGAGCCGATGCGTAGTTCGTACGTACATTTTCGTACGAATTTCGTACGAATTTCGTACGTATTTCGCATAGGCACTTTTCGTACGAATTTCATACGTTAAATCTATTATTTTAGGCATTGGAATTTAGCTTATTAATCAGGTCTATTTCATTTAGAAATTTTGTAATTCATGATGGGTGGAACAACACAGTGATATGAAATTAACATATTTATTGGTACAATTAGGCTTATACTGTATACAGGTATAAATTCAATGAAATTTAATTTGGTTTCAATTGCAATTGTCCTTTTTTTCCCCGCTTTTTTTTTCTTTATGCTTCGTTTTCAACCATGATTATTGCGATAGATACTGTTTATCTTGTATTTGAGAAAATAGTCCATATTTTCAATAATTTTTCTTCTGCCTCTCCACATTTTATTCCAACGTGTCACCCAGCTTCAGACATACGTTGTAAAACCAATCCAAAATGTCTTGCTGAGCATGGCTTGTCCCACAACATGAGAAGCTGTCTCTGAAAAATAGATAATTGAAATAATATTAGATTAAGTCTAAATACAATTTCATAGTCATTGGGCTTAACGGACGAAAACATTTTCAAGAAGGTAATATTTGGTAACAATGTTGAGGAAATAGTGATGATGGAGAATGCAAAGTTCAGTGTCGAGTCGGCCAGAAATAAAGACACCACTGAATGCTCTTTTGAAAAGATACTCATGAATTTCCCCTCATTCAATATCAGTAAAACGCAAAACTGCAATTTATGATATTTGAATTTTCATCACAGTATGTTGGACATGTACAGTTGCTCTCCAAAGTAAGTAAACCACTCGGTGATTTGCCATTGAACTCCCCAATGGCATTTTAAACTTGTCTGGCGGTAATGGCTAGGCCATAGCAGCACTAATAACTGCATCATCAATATGATGGTTGATTAACACCATTGAAGATTCTTACTATATCTACTAGCATGGTCATTGAATATGTACCAGGGGTCTTTATGCCAGAGACGTTATAATCTTGCAAAAGTATTTGTGTAATATTAGTCAAAACCGGGAGCCAACTTAAACATAGTCTTCAAAGTAGGGATGTCATCGAAAACAACTTTTTTCCGATCCGATAATCGACAAAATCTTTTCCGATGCATCGAATGTATCGATTCTTTTTCACACATCCGAGAAACGGCTAAATTCAAGCTTTATTGTTGAGTTATCCACAAAAAATCACAAGATTGCCAAATTTTCGTCACCCACGTCCTCCATATTGAATCTCGTGGTCTCGTTTGCGAGATTTCAAGCGAGAGCAGAGCAGTGACGGCGCGATTTTCATGTAAACAACGTGTATTCTACTGGATTTCTTGCAATATTTCTCAATAAATACGTGGATATTATGTATCGATACTTGTGGTATTGTATCGATACAGTATCGATACGGACATATTTTCCGATGCATCGATTCTGGCCGTATCGATGACAGTCCTACTTCAAAGGCAAATCATTGAAGGGTGTACTTACTTCCAAGAGTAACTGTATGACATTTAGGCTATGTACCTTTTATGTATACATGGTTAATAATTATAGGCCCACCTGAACATGTAATAATTGTAATTTATGTTAAACTATGATCTGTGTAAGTAAGTTGAAGTGAACATAGTTAATTCTTACCAAAATAACAGGGAAGACTTCTCGAATGGCAACCAGAGAGGTGTCTCTCTAAATTAGGGGGTGGCTGACCTTGTCTTGTGAAAAAGAGCTGAAATCAAAAAGAACAAAAATTATGGGTGGTGTATCGCTGGACCTAAATATGCTGGCGGGATCAAGTCTTCGTTTTGAGTCAGCTTTGTAGGACTAGTGTATTGCAGTAGACAGAGTACTCCAGGCTTACCAAATGAGCCTGCTGTTCACAAGACAAATTTTATAAAGGAATATTATGAGATTTGGAGTAACAATTTCGAAGGACCCCTATTGAAAAAGGACGTGTCCATAAAGAAAAACGTTATAGCCAATGAATGAATTAGCTGTGATTGCAAAATAAAACTGGACAGAAAGTATTAAAACTATACAGTGATGCAAAAATTGTTCATTGGCAGCTTTAAAAAAAGAATTACTCTCACCAAATAAATTTGGTAATCCAATATGGTGTAACTTGATTAGTCAAAATTGATTGGTTGCAAAATCAGGTCCAAAACGTATGCACATTATGCACTCCCAACAATTCATCGTCACTCTGCTCTAGGCACTGCCCGCACTGCAAACAGAAAAACACAGACATCAGGGAGAGTATGGTAGGATGTTATTATGTCTACTCAAGTTTGCAAAGCACTGGCAAAATTTTCGACTTCATCTCTCGAACTTTAAGTCGACATAATAACTGAATGTTTAAAGCGTTTCTTAAAACAGCCCTTGGAAAACTATTTTTTTTGTGATATGTGCTACCTCAAGACTTCAGAGCCGATATTCCACAATGGCCAGTGAAGTTCAGGCAAAAAACCATGTGATTCACAGCATGTGGTTCATCGTTGTGAACTACATACATATTGTCATGGAAACAAGGGGGGGGGGGTTGTGAAGTGACGACGTCACAATGTTTTGAGGCTCTGGTTAGTCGGAGTGGTAGCTATGGATATTCTTGGGGCCATTCAAATAAAATAGTGGCTCTTGAAAAGTTGAAATTATTAATAGTTTTGAGAGGGGGTCTACTACTTTTTGACTGAGGGATATTAATAAAATATAAATTCATGTCATGTCTGCTGCAGAATAAACAATCGTCCTACAGACTTGTGCTGTAGGCTATTCCCCTGTGACATGACATTCATTAGGTTCATTGCTCATTGTTGTGAACCACACTCTCATTAAGTTCTATCTTAGTGCCACTGCGAGTCTGAGACGAAACAATAATAAACTGAATTTTACAACATTAATGCTTACCGAAAGTGTATGGAAGACCTGAGGCTTCTGGAATGGCGACCATAGAAATATATCTCTCTAATTCAGGGAAGGGC
Source organism: Platynereis dumerilii (assembly GCA_026936325.1). NCBI lineage: Eukaryota > Metazoa > Annelida > Polychaeta > Phyllodocida > Nereididae > Platynereis > Platynereis dumerilii. The sequence goes on from JAPTHN010000005.1 coordinate 38,329,497, forward strand.
ATTCCTTTTCCTTGTGAAGAAGACCTGAAATCGAAAATAAAATTATTTCCAGCTGTATTACTGTTTACTATAAGAGCTTCATAACAAAAATACTGTGTTGGTGGCAATCTGTATTTTTTTTTAAACCCAGTTAATTTGTTTTTAATATCAGTTAAAAATCCAATTAAAAATCCAATTAAAAAAAGAAATGTCTTGTAATTGCCAATATGCATAAATAACATCCAATTCAACAGAAAACAACACAAGAAAAGTAACGGGAATACAGGGTTCGAAATTAGCGGGAGTCCGTGAGTCCGAGACTCCTTTATTTATCCACGGACTCCCATTAGATGAGAAGTAAGGAGTCCGTGGGACTCCTACACTTTGAATGCAGCCAAATTCATGGCAATTTGGGGCAGTGCATAATATCAATTGGCCTTGAATCCAGCCCACTCAGCCATCCAGTGTCATCCAATCCAATTAACACCATCAATCCAATTGGGATCAACACATAGGATGGGGGTACATATTATATGCAATCAATTGAATTGCAATCATCACATTTCAATAAGCATCAGAGGTGTGAATGGCTGATTGGACTTCTTTGGTCACTTCAAGCTAATGAATGAATGGGTTAGGTTTGCACTCTCCAGAACATTGTAAAAAAAAAACCTAGAAAACTAGAAGGCAAATGGAATTTGCAAGTCCATCTAATGATATCAGAGTTTGGGTTGACTTATATAAACACAAATTAATTACCAAATTATTCAATACCAAATTATTGAAACTGACTCCTACATTAATTTTGTCCATGGACTCCCTCTAGCTAAGATGTAATGCATCCCACTCAGTTCCATACCCCCTTGTGTCACCCAAGTAAGTTGAAGTAACCAATCCAATTGAGATCAATTAACCAATTCAAAAGGGTGTGATTGTTTTTAGGATTGTTCTGGAAGTGTCAAATTTGTATTGGACTGCCATGTCTGAAGTGTCATCCTGAAGTGCTATTAACTTCCTTGCCTTCAAATATGCTGAAATTCTTAATAACAGAGCTGCCAATTGTACAATGTAATAAGCCTGTAGCCACATACAGAGTGATGGCAGATTGTCTTCTCTGGATGATCGTAAACCATTTCATATTTCCTATATCTATATTAACTAATAGACTGATGTTTTTGGAGACAAAGAAAAACAAATATTCAATATCGAATCTCTAAAAAAAATCCACCTCTCCAAATACAAATTCTCATATTTCTTTGGACTCCCACATCTTCATACGGACTCCCAAAATCTGAAACATAGGAGTCCGACTGACTCCCATCAAATTCATGCTAATTTCGAACCCTGGGAATACCAGTACTTTTCCTATCCATTAGCCACATTAGCATCCTCCTTGTGGCTAATGAATATCACATATTTTGCGTGCAAATTAGCCACACATGCATGCATTTCACTCAAAATTGGCCTTTGTGGCTAATTGGATTTTCGTCCTAGGAAAAGCACTGGAATACCATGGTTTTGAAAGATATTATAAATCTCATTTTTGAAAATCATGAGATTTCAGGGCTCGCCATTGGGGATTTACATAATAAATAAGGGCTATGTGACACCTCCCAATATTAGGGCTGGACATCGTTCAATGTTTAACATTATGATATGTCATGATAAATTTGTCAGTGTTCCAGCTAGGCCATTTGAGCATGGCGCCGCGCCATGCCCGACCCTCGTCTGCCATGCCCAAAAAAAAAAGACAAACAATTTATGGGCCACCATAACATCGAAGTGCAGATAAAATTCTGAAATTACTTTAGTACCTTTCTGTGCATGTTTGCAGCAGCAGATTTAGCATTTAATTTCCCTTTTCAGCCTCGAAATTTGTGTTCCTTACAATGAAGTAAGACATGGCTTCCTTCAGTTTCCTGAAATACAAAATACGAATCAGTTAGCCTATATTAAAATTGGAATAACATCTATAGGCTGTTAAAATTTTATGGAGCTTTTGCGTCTGATACCTCTTCAAAAATGGTCTCAATCCACCCATAAAGTCATGACTTAATTTAATGATATAAATTAATCCTAGCTAAATTGAGGAATTGAGGTTGTTGTCAGACTATAAGCGGGTGACAATTTAATATCCGGGGGAAGGAGGGGGAGCTTGCAGTTTCCATCGGTGGAAATTATCTATTTCATGGAATCACGCAAATGGCAGTCCCAGTGGGCACACGACGTAAACTCCGACGTTGCTAATTGTTGGAGGGCTGGTCTGTTTGTCACGTAGATATGTATGGTAGAGACTATGTCGCCCCAACGTGAACACGACGTCGTGGTTTTTTTACAACGTTGCAACAACGTCGCAAGCGAACGTCAAACTCCTAGCATTGCCTCACAATGTTGTAAAACATCGCCACAACGTTGCATGCTAACATCATATCTTTGACGTTGCTTCACAACGTTGTGACAACATAATTTCAACCATGCAATTCTACGTCATTTGACGAAAAGTGTGACGTCGTTGCAACGTTGCTGCAACGTCGATGTGCCCATGGGGTTGGCCTACTAATCATTTATTTCAAGTGCACAAAGTCCCCGAATTTTCTTTCCAAAATCAAGCAACTCCTTGTTAAAAATACCTTTTGCAGAAATTATTTATAGCAAGCATCTACACAAAAAAAAAATAGGGTATGATTCACTTTAGCGGGCCGTGAAATTGACCATATTTGGTGAACAATAATTTTGTGACGTCATGTCATTGTTGCCAGGCAAGAAATGTTTACATGATGCCATCAACACGTGACGACGATCTTGTTTGGCTGACGCAAAAAGTAGCGAAATACACTAAAAAGTTAAGTTTTAGTCATTTCTTTGTTACAGTTTGATGAAATGATGCCATGGAAACCAATTGGCGGGGGTGTGGGGGCAGCAGCCCCCAGGTTTAGCACCCCTAAAAAACGATTGTTTCCACTTGCCAAATATGGTCATTTTCACGGCCCGCTATAGTGAATTTTTTCCAAAAATTATTTATTTCACAAAAACCGAGTAAAAAAAATTATCAATTTAAAAAAAAACAACCCCTGGACATGGATTATTAAATGGTCAGCCCCCGGGGTCACCCCCTAAGTCATAAAGGTGGGAGCGCCTTTTTTAAAATTTTCATTAATTAACCCTTACTTGACTTAGCTCCAGTGTTTATAAACTCCGCACAAGTGATAAAATGAATAGACCTGAGTAATGCCATTTATTTTATAAGCCACAACAACAAGTTGACAAATGACAACACAATGATTATCTCAGGAAAAAATTACCAGCAGTAGGGCCTACCATGATGTGGTAGCTTTAAACGGAATTTAATCATAAATTTGAGCACCAGTAGAGCTATTGATCAGTTGAGTATATTCTGAAGCACTAACCTTTTGAGTATTGTGGTTTTGTTGATGATTGTTTTGTAGACACAACAATAAATTCTCTAAACATTTTTGATGAGCTTTCCTGCCTGTCAGTCCACCCAAGATCAACATTCCAATGACGTCACAAGCACCTTGCCTATTGTGATGTCATCAACAATCACCTTGGCAACCTGTCACTGGTGACGTCATGCCATCTGGTGGATTTGTCTTCACAGCAGAAAAAACAACAACAAAAATGAAGAAGCAGAAGACAGCCAATAATGCAATATTTCTGGGCTCCGTGTTCATCCATCAGTGTCATCACAGGCTGGACTTAGTTGGGAAGACTTGATGCAAACAAAATCAGAGATCTCTCCTTGGAAGTTAAGCCTAGCTGGTAAGTTTTTTGTGTGTGATGACTGATGATGGGACTACTAAATTTTCAAGTCATGAAAATATCGAAGCTTGCGAGAATTTGTGTGTATTTTAGATTCAGAAACATTACTGTTCAGTAAGGCCTACTGACTGTCCCTGGTTTTATTGTTTAGGCTTGGACTGTGCTAGCCCCAGTAAAGTGGCCATAGGCGTATCGGAGGGGGGGGGCAGGGGGGGCAAACGCCCCCCCGAAATGTTTGGGAAACAGTAAGATTCGGGCAAAAAGGCTAAAAAATTCGGGCAGATAATTAAATAGGCCTAAAAACTACCAAAAATTATTGATTTCCAGGAAATTTCCAAAAATCGCGCGTGCCGTACACCTATGACTGCTCCAAGTCTTGGGGGGGGGGGGGGCTATGGACTTTTGGTGTAAAAAAAAGTTTGTTTCCCACTTGATACTGAAAAAAAAGTTTGCTCAGCACATGGAAATTTAAAAAAAAGTTTGTTTCCACCTCTAGAGCTAGAGTACCGTAATGTTAAAATTCCGATAAAAAGTTTTGTTGAGAGTCCGCATGTGGAAAAAAATTTTCGTTGACGCACTGCGAAGGAAAAAAAAGTTCTTTGTGGGAGTAAAGTCTATAGCCACTCCAACAATCGTCTGGACCGCCCCTTGCTGTACGGACAGGAGCTAGGATTGATGCCCCACCACTTTTTTCCAAAAAAAGGGTAAAAAAATTCAGAGCTTCCGTAACTGCTGTGCCCACGCAAAAAAATTAAAAAAGTTGTCAGTGCCCCACCACTTTATTTTGAAAATGACGCCACTGAAGAATACAGTTAGAATTAGATCTAAATAATTAATACTCCGGTAGGCCTATCTATAGACATTTGCCCAGAGGGTCAGAGCATGCATAGTGGGTTTTAACCACCATAAAAAAAAATTCTAGTAATGGCATGGCACCTGCTGGATATGGTCCGCAAGAACATGCAGAATCATTGCAGATTACATAACTGAAAATGGGAAAAAAATTTGTTGGAAAATTTGTGAGAAAAAATGAATTTTTATGTTGCAGCCATTGGCAATGTGACAAACTGCCACACAGTAAAAACTTTTCTCAAAATTTCCCCACCGATTTTTTTCCCGTTTTCAATAATGTAATTTGCATGTCATTGTGTACCATATCCAGCAGGTGCCATGCCATTAGAATCTTTCTAACTTGACGGTGGTTGAAATCCACTGCGAGAGGGGAGCCCCTCCTCCCCCGCCCCCCGCCCCTGACAAAGGGGAGAAATTTCAGGGCAAATTAGTGACAGCCTCCCCCCTGCGAAACGGCCACCCGTACGCCTATGTTTATATTATATATATGGGCAAGAGCACAGAGCTGCCACCCTTTTGTGGAAATCCATGTCACACTTTTTCCAAGGCCTATAACATACCCTTGTACGAATGAAATTTTTTTCTTTTATTCACAAGTTATCAAATATATTCATGGGTATCAGTAACTGTGAGCTTTTGAAAATTCCGACGAATATTACTGCAATACTGGCATTTTACGCTCAGAAAACAGGCAAATTTCTAGGAAATTTGACTCATTTTTCCAACGTTTAAACTTCTATCCTTTGTTTAATTTTATAAGCAAATAATGACTAATGTAACTTTTATATTATGTTTTAAGAACCTTTGAGACATTTAAAATATCAGTATTTTAAAGTTCTGTTAGATTTAGTAAAGTGCCCAGAACACGGCTAAGACCGTGTAACATTTCACCTTCAAAATGTTACACGTACATCAACAACATTTCAGCACCTTAAAATTTTGAATACACTTCACATAAAACATTATTTTGTTGCATCTTTATGAATGAAATTGTGTGGTATGCCTCATGATAGCAAGGTGTACATTTTAGTTTTTAAAAAACTGAGTTACATGACTCGGTCACACTTTTGCCCGTTACACGGTAAATTTTCAACCCCATGTCACACACAGGTTATATTTCATTAAATTTAATGATATTTCACCAAGCATTAATCTGGGTTACCAACTTCAAATATTCAAAAATTCATCAGCTTTGCATAAGAATAATGCTGCTGTGGCTATCCTGGCCAGCGTGTAACAGTGACATTGTCACTGTTACAAAGAAAGTAACAAATTGAATGAGTAATATGTTCATGAATTCCTGCACAGGCGATTTATATTTGCTCCAAAACAAACTTAAAGAGTAATATTTCCAAGATTCATGACCATTGATGCAGAAATAATCTATTATGGCAGGAAAAGATCATGTGTAACCGTGACATGTAACAGTGACATTTTTGCTACTTTGAACGAGAAAAAGTTTGACTTTCCATTCATTTTGGAAAATAACTGCAAATTTGGCCAGCTATTGGTTTTGAACACTACAAACTTTAGATTTACTGTCCTTGAAGATATTGCATGTGTGTTAAATAGGCTTCTTTGTTCCTCATTAGGTCACTGTTACACAAAAAAAATTAAAATAGTCACACTGAATACACAGAGAAAAAAATTAATATCTGCAATCATCATAAATTGCAGTTTATGTAATATGTGAATAACTGTTTTTAACATTTATATTGAAAGAAGGCTTTTTCACTTGCAGAAAATCTTTTGAACAGACGTCACAAACAAGCTCAACATGTAACGTGACATACTTCGGTCACAGTTACCAAGAAAAATTTTCAAAACTTAAATCAACTCACAAATTTTTACAAAAAGTGATACACCATGGCTTATGCTTCCTTGTAACCTGTTTTTGAACCATGAGAAAGTTAAGGGTACTTTCCAGTTGTTCAGAGTGCTGCACTCAAGTCACAGTTACTCACAAAATATCTGAAATTCTATTTTGTGACTGATATATTTTCATTTCTTTTGAATTGTATTAACAGTACCTTATATAAATTACAATAAGAATCAGACTGAACCATATTCCAGAAAAAAAATTTTCATGGGAGTTCAAAATGCACCTTTAAAGTGTAATAGATCATAACATGTCACTGTTACATGTTGAGAAAGTGCCATAGAACAAGCAAATATTATTGGAAATGTTTGAAAACCTGCAAAAATCTTCTAAATACTCAAAGGAAACCACCAGCTTCTTGAAAAATATAATTTAAAAAAATTTATAGCAGACTTTTTAACGTAAATGCCTTTCGGTCACAGTTACACGTCAATTTCCAAATTTTCCTCTGGAAAGAAAATATTTTAGACACGAGTGCTAATTATTCAAAAACCTGGATTTTAATGTCAAAATATCTAAATATCGCCAAAAAAAAGTTTCATTAACTGAAAAAAAAAACAAGGAAACTTCACTTCTAAGAATCTGTTACAATTCGGGGGTAAAATGTTTAATGACCATTCTTATATACAAATCCTTAAGAAAAAAAAAAACGTTCACTGTGTAAGGGCCCCAGGGACTCACTTTTCAAAATTCATAGAAAAGAACAATTTTCAATCGACTTGAAATTTTAGTCCTCCTGGATCAAAACTGGTGCGAGCTCTGTGCTCATGCCCATATATTAGAATTATAAATGCTTGGCCGAGGCCAAGGCAAACAAGGGCGCAGCCAGATAAGGTAGATCAACATGGTTTCCAGACCAAGGAGTAGCAGCCTGAGGCGATAACAAGAAGCAAGGCTATAAGAAATGATGAAGCAACTATTTTCCATTTTAAAAAAAGCTACTGTAGGGCTAGACTAACTTATAAAACAAATCTGTGGATCCATGAATAATTTGTCTCGCTTGAGATAATAACATGTCAATGAACAGAAAATTGAAACAAGATATAAAAAAATAATTTGCTCCTTTGCGTTATTTGAGAAAAGTTATTTTCACATAGTGGTCACACCTTCATGGAAGATGTCAGGAAAAATTATAATTTTTTGAGTGGTGGTGCAAATGCCCCACCAGCCCCATCTACAGTGACGCCACTGAGCAAACCTTGAGTGCAGCATCCAGCTACATAAACTCTTAAGCAGGTTCTCTCAACCGATAGGCCGTGTTAGTGGAATTCTCCTTTTTCCAGCACTCTGACGTTTCGGCGCACAAATAAACTTTTTCCGGGAACACCCGCCATTTTGTAGGCCTGTACAATGCAATGGGGCCGGGTTTTACGAGGTCCATAACATCGTTAAAATTAATCAGCTTGACAACACTGGATTAGCCCAACCGCGTGTACTTCTGGGTCTAATCCTTGGATCCCGCCACTTTTACAAGACATACCTGTGATTAATCCGGATATATTGCTCGATCAAGACTTAGTCCGTCAGGCTGACTCCCCCCACATTTTTCCATCTTGGTCGGGCCGTAACAGAAGATACAAGTTGTCATTCGACTGAATAATGGCGGAATCCATGGTAAACATTCCATTTAAGACTGCGATACAATCCGTAGTGTTTTAGTGGTTTTACAACTGTCCTGGAGCCTGGAATCCAAGCGTCCATCGACTTCGCAATGGTAAAAAATGGCGGCGTGTTCCAGGAAAAAGTTTATTTCTGCGCCGAGACGCCAGAGACATATAAAAGGAGAGTTCCACTAACGCGGCCTATTAGTCACGCATTCATGCATGTGTCAATCTAAAGACAAATTTATCTTTTGACTTTGTAAGAAATTGGGATTGACAGTTAAAAAAGGGTTCCGTTACTGAGATAAATTTCCCATGAATATCACTTTTTTTAATCATGCAATGATAGTTATGGATTTTCAATTTTCAAATGTCACATTTTTTTAAATTCCAGGTTGAGCAGTGTTGAGTGACCACATCGAACAAGGATCTAACTTCAGAAGAGATGGATGGATGGATGATTATGTCCAGGACGTATTTATGCACTTGGTAGCCTAATAACAACAGGAAGAAGACACAGCAATGATTCAAAGGATGACTGAGGCAGCCTTCCTACTTAGGCCCTGGTGACCTGGCAAGAGCTGGATTCAACCCTCGATCCAGCGATTGGCTGCCTAGCACGCTACCATTAGACCAACCCTCCCCCCTACTTAAGGAGATCAGAACTTAATATGAACAAACTTGTGTAATATCATGAACAGTGGTATGTACCAGTTAGGCCTTAGATCGGATTTTCAAGTATTTCCCAAATCTTTTTATTTATTGATATATTTATGATGTGTTTAATTGTATTATTTACGTGTACAATGTACATGCTTGCTGTTCTTTGATTATCAGTACCTCCCAACAATTGACTACACAAATTCAAAGAATGAACTGTCAGTTTAATTATAAAATTAATGAATAATGATTATATTTTTGAAAGCCTTCTTAAAGCAACAAGGTTTTTTGTGTCAACCATGTAAGTGACATCATGGGTATGTAAATCAGTAGTTCCAGTAGGTCAGAGAAGGTAAGAATCAGTAAATTACTGTTATGTCTGGCCTAACGGTCAGTAACCCTCTGATCATTGGTCATGTCAGCAACACCATGCTTGTTATTGGGTTATAATGATAAAATACATTGTATCTAAGCTTACAAAATAAAGAAATGAAAAAAACAAAGCTCTGTCTTCGAATGATTTTTTCTAGATTTCAGTATATTTTGAGGTCATTTACTTTGGCCCTTTCAGTGCAGTAGTTACCGGGATGGGCTTAAGTTTAGACGTACCTAGAATATCTAAAAACAATCAGCGAACAAAGCAAATCATAGTCCAAAGACCAGTAATTAATGTGTAGAATCTAATGTTTATTTGTTTGTCAAAAAAATGTCATGGTTATCACCTCAATTTGATAGAAACAGAGTCACTTCCAAACTTTGAGGTAGGCCCATAGGCCCACTGGCCTATTTGGAATGAGAATGTCGTAAAATATCAGAATTTTTCTAAGTCTAGAAAACGTATGGTTTTCGTACGTAATTCATACGATTTTCATGCGTAAAATTAACGTATGAATTACGTACGTCAACACGTACGAAATTCGTACGAAAATCTACGTACGTTTCACGTACGTAAATTTTCGTACGAATTTCGTACGTGAAAACAGGCTATTTACGTACGAAATACGCATAAAAGAGCTTACGTACGTTTTACGTACGCTGCACAATTGGCCATGTAGTTGGATGTACATCTTTGGATCTCTAGATGGATTAGTTAGATATGGAAAGTGCAGCCCTCTGAGTCTAAGGTAAGTTAAGAGATAATTACAACTCTTAAGTGCACCCCTCAATAACTTAACATTGCCTCTACTCACATTGTATTCTATTTCTTCCTCCTGCTGTTCGTCATCGCTGTCTTCGTTGATCCTCATCTGGCGAGTTAAACGACGTGTCCACATGCTGTCGTTGTCCTGCAAAACGTAATACATCAAGTTTTAATATTATTAAATTTAACTAATTTAGAACCGCAGAAGACTTTTGCCAATTAATTATCGTGGTAATTAACTACCACAAGTCTGTGGGGATGAAAGAAATAGAGAAAGGCATATTATCCAGAGTTTGCCATAGTTTTGAAAACGGTCTTTTGGCTGACATTCATATTATATTCTAACCAAAGACTTTATAGAGATTGTATAAAGAAATATTATAAAGCCATTTTCAACTAAACAAAGCCTTTATATTCAAGAGTTACAGAAAGGACTACCCTGAATCCAATGATTGATATATTTACCTCAACTGTTGCTAGCACTTCGTAGATGACTAGTTGGTCAATTGCATCGGTGAAAACTTCCATCCAGGTTGCACAAGGCTGAAACAAAATAATAAAATGATAATTAAAATGATACATTTGTAACATTCAGTTCTCCTACTTATTTGGCCATTACAACCATTATTTTAAATCCTTTACAGCATTACAAGGGAAGCATTCTTCTTCAATGAAATTTATTGTATTGCACTTATTACTTCAACTGAATCTATCTCTTCCAGAAGTTCCAGTAAATTCTTTGGTATGGAAAATATATTAAGAGATATTAACGGTGTACTCACAGGTTTGAAGATGAACTCGAATTGCAGGATATGGCAGATGTCGATGGCTCGTTGCAAAAGGGCAGAACGGAGGATGGAAGGAGGTTCCTGGCTATCAGGGAGCCAGATCTGGTCGCCAGCCAGGGAACACAGGGCAACAGCTGGAATCAAACATATATGTTTCAAGAGTGCTATAGGCTGCACAGCCAGTGATATATTAGGAGGGGAGCATTGATAGATAGATAGATGAGTAATTGGGGCTTTATGTCCTGTATTTATGCACTTGGTAGGCTAACTGAGACAGGAGGAAGACACAGCAATGAGGCAAAGGATGATTGAAACAGCCGTCCAACGTAAGCCTTGGTGACATCCACTGGGATTTTGCTCTGGAAGGTCCACCGATTATATATTTCGGCTTTACTGCTTGGGGTCTGAACACATGTGGGCACAGACCTTCAGTGGAGCCACTCAACCAACCCGCTCCCACCAAATCAGTACTTCTACAGTAATGTCTCTGCTTTACTTTTGCTTTCCAAATTAATATCTGATCCACTTTCAATACATAATACTTGCACTCACCAACAGTGGCTTCAACAGCGAAGATAGGCACGATCACATTGGCGTAGTAGACGAGATCAAAGATTTTTGGAAGAGCAAGATTTGGCGTTAGGACTAAGTTGTCGTTCGTGTTGTTGTTTTTGTCCTCACTGGAATCGAATTAAAAATTTTATTAATTATGGAAATTATGACAACAAAAATATTTCTTACAAAGCAAATTATTTAGATTTCGTGAATTCTACTATAATTCCAGTTTCTGGATCAGCATTAAAACATTCCAAAAACAAAAAAATTCCACAATGCCATCTAGCAGCAGAAACTACTGCTTGGAGTACTCATACAATTTGTAAATCAGTCACTTAATTTGAAATAAATTTACGTAAATCATCTATTTCATATTACAACTATTCTGACATCATTCAAATAAGAAATTTGCTTAAAATCCAATGGATGTCTAGTCTAGATCACAATTGAGCCTTGATTAATGATTAAACATCCGTTTTTACCTTGACTTGTTCTTGTGAGAAATACTGACTAGACTAGGACCGAGCAGCTCCACTGCGTGCAAGATCACATCTCTTGACTTTCCACAGAACCCGACATCTCTTCTTTTGGACGTGAGTTCTTGTCGTAACCATGACATGCTTTCTTCCAACTCGACTATTTCTACTCCCTGGAAAAAAATAGACAATTTTAAAGAATGAATGTCACAGATATAAAGATTGAAAGATGGTCAGTGCAGCCTTCCAGGTCTGGTTCTGACTGCTCAGATTTTCAATTACATAATTTTGAGCAAAAACGAAAATACAAGCAGACACCAATTTCAACATCTCATCCGTAAGACATCCAGCTAGGAATTCGCTCATCTATATGCAGAAGCAGTAACTTGTCAGACAACTTACCTCTCTGTGTTTTGTTAGCAGCAAGAAGGACACTATGTGCGTGCTCATCACTGCTTGGATATTCATACAATCTGAAAAGAAAGTTCAATAAACTTAGAACTTGTAAGAAAATTGTAAAATATATAAGAGAGGTAGCTTTGATTATTCAAATAGCTAAAAAAAAAGCCCTATAAGACCACCGGTGGACACATCACAGACATCAATGGTGCTTAAAATGAATTTGGCGGTAAAAAATGAATTTTCTATGGCTTCTGATAAATTTTTTTTCTGCTGTTCCATGACCAAAATATTTTCCCATGCCTTTCAACAACACAACAAACTGAAGCATGATAGCTTCTCTCCAAACACCACTGAACATTCGGTTCACTTTCAAAATAACCTTAAAATTCCATGTTTTTCCAACTTACTGTGCAGCACATGCTGAGCGAGGGACTGTATGGTATGGCGATGCTCCTCAATTCCAAACAGAGAAGAATTACTATCGAACTTGCAGCTGATGGGCAGAGGAGATCCGCAGACTTCCCACTGGCTCTGCTGGTCGTAGTTATGACAGAAGCTTTGAGATACTTGAAGGTATTCTTTTAACGAAAACGGTTGAGCAAACTCGATGCGGACGTTGCCGAAACGTGTCCTGATGGCCCGCCACGTTGCTGATAAGACATTCCAGAAGGACTCAGCTTTCTTCTCTTGGCCCTGCAGAGAAAACATTTTCAAAACTAAGCAGTTTTCAGGGAAAATTCCTAAAATGAAGCTAAGAGCACATAAATAAGCCCAATATTGGGTGGCATCAAAGGTATGACAAGAGACATAGATGTTTTGGGTATTGTACCTTATAATCAGCCGTGTGAGGATCATTAGGTTGATTGAATGTCTTTACTCTCTACTATATATCAGCTTTTAAGGAGGTTTAAGTATGGACAATAGCTCCATGGACACAGCTCCATGCACATGATAAAATATGATCTACAACTCATTATTTCACATTATTCGTCAAGTAGGCCTACACAAGACTTCAACAGCAAGAAAAGACCTGCCACAAATCCAGTACGCATTGATTGATTGATTTATTTTGAAATTCAAACAGAGTTACAAAGTTAAATAGACCAGATCAAAATGTAAATGCATGTTAACTCTGTTAACATTTTATTTTGGCTCTTTGTTTTGAAGCAGATTACATATAATTTGATCAAATTACCTGGAGACCAACAAAATTTTACTAAGCCTACTAAGACCAACTCACCATCAATTCAGAACTGAAACTTCCTTCCAACAATTTCTCGTAACTAAAATTGACGGGAACAAGATAAGCGTCAGGGATGTGCCCCTCCAGATACGCTTCAACGATCAACGACAGAAGACCACTTTTTGGCGGTAAAATTTTCCCGCTTCTTGTTCGACCAGCTTCCAAAAAGAACTCCGCAGTCTCACCTCTCATGAGAATCTCTTGCATGTACTGAAAATAAAGTTATCGGCACATTTTTAAAACAGTTTAATTTTATTGACTATAGTTGACTGATTAGATGGATGGATGGATGGTTGCTTTACGTCCAGTCTTTATGCACTTGGTAGGCTAATCAGGAAAGGACAAGGCAATAAGGAAAAGGTTGATTGAATGAAACAGCCATTCAACAAAGGCCCAGGTGACCCGGCAAGAGCAGGAATTAAACCCAGCGATTGGCAGTCTAGCACACTATCACTGGACCAACCCTCCCCCCTATACTTGACTGACAATATCTGACTTCCTTTCATTTTAAAATGAAATTTCACAATTCATTTGGAGTCTCAAAGGGGAATATTAGATTAATATTTAACAGGACAACTTATTCTCCATAACATCTGACAGTTTATATCTGAATACTGCTTCAAAAGCGCTCCAAGTAATTTCCCATAATTAATTTTTTACATGGATATTGCTGAGTGACAGCCATTTAAATTGTCAAATTTGGCAACAGCTAAATTTTTCGCAAGAAACTTCAAATTCAAAATTAAGTTTTCTTTTAGAAAAAAACTTACAGCGTTGAGAATGGCTCTGTATGTGATATCCTTCTTTCCATTCTTCTGGTCCATTCTTCTGCGAATGAAGAATCCACCCAGTCTTCTCATCAAGTAACTGAAATTTAAATCATACGTTCAAAAAGTTTTGACTTTTTCATCAATTACAAACATGATCGGAAAATACCCAACCCGTAAAGGACTTATCAACCACTATGTAACTACAGTTAATAAGTTTCTTGCCTAGGGTAACGTGAAAAATAAACTCCACACAAATGACAAGATATGATAGATGGATGATTTGGACTTTATGTCCTGTATTTAAGCACTTGGAAGGCCAGTTAGGACATGAGGAGGATACGGCATTACGGCAATGAGGTGAAGGATGACTGACAGATAGACCAATGGACAGATAGATATGGTAAGCGCAGCCCTCTAAGCCCAGTTCTTGGCAATCTCGAGGGTTTATTGATTAGATGAGAGAGAGATGAGTCCTCAACATATTACACATTTACCTTTTGAACGATTTCATTTACATGTTCAATTCACATTTATTGAGCATTTAACAACAATATAATTTCAAGACACACCCTTCCACTATATATACCGGGAGATCTTAAGAGTCATGTGACTCTACGCCATCTGATACGTCATGTGACCATCCAAAACCAGTAAGAACTGAGGAAGGGGTCTGGATAGAACCCTGAAAGCTCTTCAGCTACCAATATATGTTGTGAGTACTCGTCTAACATTCCTACACTATCGTTTCTCTCACCCAAAGAATGGAATTAGAAGGTTGTCGCCCGCGGCAACGTGAGGGGCTTGAATGTCAAAGTTCCACAAGGTGAAGGTCATGAGGATGTAGTCCATGTGGCTCCTGTGTGTAGGCAGGTATATTACGGGTATACCAGTCTGAAAGACATTGGAGAATGAAGCTAATGATGGCGTTTTGATATTGTTTCTATGTGGGTAATATTCCACAAATACAGCATTATGAGTACAATATGAAAATTTATTTGCACGAGGAAATTCTTATTGAACGAGGGCGCAAAATAAATCTAAACTGAATAGCACTAAAAAATAATAAATAACAGTTTGATCGTTTAGCACTTAATTCCAATCATTTACAAAATTTGATCTTTCATCCTGATGTACTGCATTATTATCAGACTTTTATAGTGATAACCACAAGAAGTTCAAAGAATAGAAACAATAAATAAGAAGAATCAATACAAAAAGAAATCTAAAAAAAAAAAAACTCAAACAAAAACAAGTGCATATCAATTCGAGACCAGATACATCTATTCCTAAGAAACCTTTTGACATTTTAACCAACTTTGAGATGTCCCAAAAACGAAAGTTAGTGATAAAGTAATTTCGATGAGTTTTATTGGTTCCAAAAGTTACTGACAAACTTGTTTTAACATTAATCTAATTGACTTATTACAGGGTTCGAAATTAGCATAAATTTGATGGGAGTCAGTCGGACTCCTATGTTTCAGATTTTGGGAGTCCGTATGAAGATGTGGGAGTCCGAAGAAAGATGAGAATTAGTTATTAGTATTTGGATTTTTTTAGAGATTCGATATTGAATATTTCTTTATCTTTGGTCTCCAAAAACATCAGTCTATTAGTTAATATAGATATAGGAAATATGAAATGGTTTACAATCATCCAGAGAAGACAATCTGCCATCAATCTGTATGTGGCTATAGGCTTATTGCATTGTACAATTGGCAGCTCTGTTATTAAGAATTTCAGCATATTTGAAGGCAAGGAAGTTAATTGCACTTCAGGATGACACTTCAGACATGGCAGTCCAATACAAATTTGACACTTCCAGAACAATCCTAAAAACAATCACACCCTTTTGAATTAGTTAATTAGGCATTGTAGGCCACACATGAACAATGTTCTCCCATGCTGCTGCTGGTGCAGGGACCAGAGTGATCACTCCCAAAAGGGGTACAGCTGCTTTTATAATTTCCATACAGACTAGTCAGATGATAAAACATGTAAAACATTCTAACAGATTCAGATCAGACTCAGATATTTTTATTCAACCAAAATTTAACAAACAACTCAGAATTCAATTTATGTGAAGTTACATCAGTTGTGACAAGTTGAATTTACAATGCTGTCCTCACTGCCTAACACTTGTAAATCCCATTGTTTCGCCTATTCTATCCTTCATGACATCATCTGCCATCTCCTGTTGCAACACTTCTGGTGATGTCATAACCAATAACTCAAAAAATTGGTGGCCTGAGGACACGGTGCATGCATTGCATGCTATTTTTTACAATGTTCTGGTGAAGAAGTCCAATCAGCCATTCACACCTCTGATGCTTGCTGAAATGTGATGATTGCAATTCAATTGATTGCATATATGTACCCAATCCTATGTGTTGATCCCAATTGGATTGATGGTGTTAATTGGATTGGATGGCACTGGATAGCTGAGTGGGCTGCATTCAAACCAATTGCTATTATTCACAGCCCCAAATTGCTGTGAATTTGGCAGCTTTCAAAGTTTAGGAGTCCCACGGACTCCTTACTGCTCAGCAAAAGGGAGTCCGTGGACAAATAAAGGAGTCTCGGACTCACAGACTCCCGCTAATTTCGAACCCTGTAATATACTAATAAATATTCCAATATAAGAAGTTAGTACTTCAAGCAGTTTTTGCATTAGCTTATTACCTAACAGATGGCCACACAGAGAAGAAAACAAAAGTCCTGTGCAGGAAATAATCTATATTAGTAAGTATCTCTACATTTTCACCTACCTTAACGGCCTCCTTAACCATTTCTATCTCTCCTCGATGAACGATGATTGTGCCATACAATGCTGAAAGCATCTTGTGAAGGACATACCCAACAATTCTGAAATCAAACACATACATCATTAAATAATTTAATATTGAATTCTTGCAAATTGAAAAGAGTACAAAGAAATGTGAGACATATACCCAACTACTTTTTACAATAGGCTTAAATTTATTAGCCATTGCTGCATATAATCTAGGGTGGTTATTAAACTTAATTTTAAGTAATCATCATAATCAGTAATCACAGGGAACTTCTTTGAAACATTTCAAAGATGTTATGGTTGGAGCCTTACAAATAGGCCAACTTAAGTTCACAAATATTCAGATTTCTAACTTTTGAAAATTCAATTCAATTCAAATGGTGCTTGTGCAGTTGACACACAAAAATATATCATCAGAATGATATATTAAACACTTGCCTGATAATGACATTACTGAAGTTGGCGCTCAGTCTCTTGACCATAGTCTTAGCTCTTTTCCTTTCAGCAACTTCTAGTTTTTCGATGTAGGCTTTATCCTCGGCCCGACCTTTCTCTTCTAGAAAGACCAATAATAAATTTTGCAAGTCTTTAATGAGGTCCTCAAGACATTTCATCATATCCTTTCACATGGGTCATTACATGTAAATTCAACGAATGCCTCTCACTCGACCATTTTAGATTTGTCTAAAAAATTCTCAAACCTTTACAAAATTTAAGCTAATTTTTGCTCAGTTTTGTCTTGAGCTCACAATCTTTCAGGTTTGTTTTGAAAAATTATCAAAGACGACAGTGTTGAGGCCTTTTAAAAACTTAATAACTTCACAAATAATGTTCATGATCATATCAAACTTCAGAAAATTTTCATGAAACACAAAAAATAGACTTTACGAGTAAATATTTACACTGGTCAGAAGCTGAATCAATCAAGTAGCATAACACTTCATGAACTAGAACTGTTGACAGAACATACCCGCATCAGTTTGTGCAGACTTCTGGATGGCTTGTACGACCTTTGGATTGCTAAGGACCTTCATGTTGACCCGAGGATACTTGTGATTTTGCTGTCGGATTAGAGTAAAACTCATGTGGTAGAAGAATGACTTGACGCCTTTCATTCTGAAATAAAAAAAAATATATTATTAAAAGCTTCCATCTTACTAAATGGTAACATTAGGCCACACATAATTGATTCTTACAGAAAAAAAATTTTTTTTTTGTCCTACCAACCGACACTAGAAAAATGGCCTTGAGAAAATCCGAGAAGCTAAAGATCAACTAGACGAAGGCAAATTAAAATTTGCAAGACTAGCAGGCTGTGGCATATTTAGGGAGGTGCTTTTTGGCCATTGCCTCCCTATGTGAAGGCAAAGTAACATGGGAAAGATAGCAAAAGGGCCTCAACAGGTTAGCAGCATTGAGTGGCCTAAATGTCATGAGTGATAGCCGGCATTGATTGAAATGTGTTATACTTTTCAAGTAAATTCAGAGAGAAATAGTCATATTATGTGTAATTAATGAAAAAATAATCACCCACTGAGAATCGAGAAGTGTAATTAAAAGGCAAGAAATGTAAGAGGAGGAACAAAGGCAATCAGCAGGTAGCTTACACTTGATTGCCAGAATAGACTGCCATCATTGATGGTAATGATTGATGGTAATGATTGATGGTCATCATTGATTGGAAATGTATGTTTGTCAATAGATCATTAACATAGAAACAGTCACATTATCACCCATTAAGAAATGGGAATGAAGTTTATGAAAAACGAATGAGTTGCTTTGTTAAAAACTTACCAGAAGTATAGATTTTTCCCAAACCAAACTTATATAGCATTGCAATGTACTTTTGTGTCTTTCCTGTGTCCTTAATGACAATAAATAGCTTGATTGAAAAAGTTTTGTGCAACAGCATGATGAGAGCAGCCATATTGGCCCCAAGATGCCACCTAGTGTAATTGAAATGCAGCACTGTCAATCTCCATCTGGTGGATACACAATGAACTATTCTTTAAGTGCATGGAGATTTGTGCATTTGCAAGTGAAATACAGCAATTTAATAAGGATCTAAGTAAAATAATTGTTTAAGAATGTGGCATGTCGCATTATCAAGGTTTAGTTCACTAGACTGAAGGGTAGGCAATGTGGAAATATGACGATTGCAGCTGCTACTTGAGCTCATGTGATGATGAGTTAGCAGACAACAAGTGTGTACGTACAAACATTGAGTGTGGCAACAGGATCCTGACAACTTCTAGTAACTCTAGAGACTAGCCTCCTGCTAGTCTAATTATGTGTGGCCTTACTTTTGATTGATTGATTGATTGATTGATAGCCCAGGTGGGGTTGGGTGATGGGGCTTTACATCCTGTATTTATGCTCCGACTAGGCTTAACAAGACAGACAGGGACCACAGCAGCAAGGCAAGGTGAACTTTTAGATTGACAGAAACATGCACGGAAATACATCGTGACTGAATGACATCTGTTGAACTTGAAATCCCTTACCTTTTAGTGTTGACATCAAGAATGTTACAGAGTCCCTGTGCCTCGGTATGGTCTTCGAAGAACTCATCCTGAAGAGACACAATAATTATATTATACATTGATTTATGACACATCATGATCATCATTTCATATCACCAAGATTGATCATTTGGTTAAGTCACATACTGAGTGAAGACTCTCTCTTTGAATCCACATCAATTAATGGATTTACATTCAGGCAAGTAATCAGTGCTTTTCCTTGGACAAAAATGCAATGAGCCACAAAGGCTAATTTCAGTTAAATGCACGGGTGTGGCTAATTTGCCTGCATATATATGCAATTTTTATAAGCCACATGGAGGATGCATTCATCAGCCAATGCTAATGTGGGTAAAGGCTAGGAAAAGTCTTCAATTTGATGATTTTTAGGAGCGCAATTTTCCACAATCTTTCATCATCTAAATCAGTGGTTGTTGTGAGGGGTTGATTGTCATCAAATACCCAAAGGCGAATTCATCAATTCTGAATTGGTCGAAGTCTAACTTGTGCCCTTTGCCAAACAAAGGAAAAGCTCAAATGACTAACGGCTAGTGCCATCTTGTGGCATTTGTCCTTCTAAGACAGACAGGACGAAAATAATAATTGAACTTACCCTGCTGTTTGGGAGACATGAACAGCATCGTCCCATGAAGACCCTGCGGAACTGCTCGCTCTGTGGCAAGATGGAAGGTTTCCATTTAAATGAAGCTAAGTTGGACAGTTGGGTCTGAAATAAGTGAAAATAATCAAATTTCATTAGAGTAGAACAACAAAAACATAAACAAGACAGAGGAAGGGAATCAACGCCAATCAGAAGAGAAGGATTTTGAACTGGAATTATTTCATGTTATAAGGCATGAATCCATTTACCAATGTTTCAAAAGAACATATTAAGTGCTGCATATCATTAACCGTATTAAAATCTACTTCAAAGCACATGGTTCAGAAGGTGCACCAGGAGGTGTCATCAATGGGACAAAAGCCATAGGCCAATTATAAACTCAAAGCATTCATTTTCAAACGTTGAATGCATATTGCCTTTTTGAACAACTTTAAATCAATAACTTCCAAAACTTTCGAAGACTTCCTCAACATGCTCAAGTGCTCTTACAACATGTACAGACTTACATTGATAGGCAGATCAGGTGTTGAGTTGCGATCATTTCTGTATCGATTTTTGCTGCGGTAGTTCATGGGCCTGGGAGCTTGGATATTGGAGTTGGCAAACTTCTGATGCCAAGCCTGCCGTCCTTTAGAGACCGAGGAGTTGTAATCGTACCCTCCATTTTGGGAGGACCGTCCATTCCCTGGCTTGCCGTCCCACTTGGCGTAGACGGCTTGGAGTCGGTCTAACGTCTCCATGCTGAAATTAAAAGAGAAAAATTTATTATAATTATCTACAACAGATTAATTTTGATGGCACAAATCTATTATAACATTTTTATAACGTGTTGATTATTGACAGCAGACAACCCGTCTCTAAAGGAATTAACATAATATCTATTTAAAGTTTGAAATTGTGCATGTCATCCGATGCATGCTTCAGCTTATACTCATATGGATGGATGGATGATTGGGGCTTTACGTCCTGCATTTATGCACTTGGTAAGCTAATTAGGACAGAGGGAGGACACGGCAATGAGGCGAAGGATGATTGAAACAGCCGTCCAACATAGGCCCAGGTGACCCGGCAAGAGCTGGATTCGAACCCTGGACCCAGTGATTGGCAGTCCAGCACGCTACCACTAGACCAATCCTCCCCCCAGGGATACACCAGAAGAAACTTGGCTGATAGATGAACTGATGATCGCGGCTTAACAGTTTACTCCCTGTTGGCCTGTATTTATGCATAATTTAGGAGGGTATATCGCATAGCAGTTCCGATCATCTTTTGCCTCCTTCTCCTGTCCTGATTAGCCTACCATATGTACATGTAGTGCACAAATACAGGACATATAGCATGTATAGGCCAAATCTTCCATCCATCTAGTACAATATGTATGTGTTGTATTTGTCCAGAGGTTGCACTGTCAGATCTATACCTAGCAATTGTATGTATGTAATACATACATACAATTGCTAGGTATAGATCTGACAGTGCAACCTCTGGACAAGCAACTCCGGGCTTGGGCCGGGCTTGGGCTCAGAAAAAAATGACCGGGCTTGGGCCGGGCCTACATTCTCTTTTTAATTCCGGGCCGGGCCGGGTACGGGCTTGACTCTGAAATGTCGGGCCGGGCTTGGGCCTAGTTTTTAGGCCCGCGCAGGGCTCTAGTATGTATGTATGATTTTTATTGACATGTGCACATGAGTATAATTTACAACTGAAATATTTAGTTTATGCATCTATAAATAAACTAATTCTAATTCTACCTGATACACCAAGCAAAAGTATGAACAATACTAACAAACCCTGTCTCCGAGGCTATGACAGTGCACCAAAAAATAAAGATTCTAATTTTCTTAATCTCCACTACAGCAAATACTGTGAATAAAGCATTTAAAGATCGCTGCTTGCTGTATACAAACTAGAGCCCTGCGCGGGCCGGGTTTTGGCCCGAAGCCCGACCCGGCCCGAAGCCCATGGGCAGGTCGGGCCGGGTAGTTGATTTTCATGGCGGACCGGGCCGCGCTTGGCCAAGTGATATGCGGGCTGGGCCAGTCCTTGACTTCACAATTTAATTTCAGCCGGGCTTGGGCCTGAAGCTGTCGGGTATGGGCCGGACCCGGGCCTGGCATTTTCACAGAGGTACGTGTATGTTGCCTAAAAAGTATAGATGGAGCCACCAGAAGTGTAGCATGTCTCAGAGATAAATCTGATTGTCACCAGAGGGTGCACTGGCTCACTGGTTCAAGTATAGATGGAGCCACTAGAACTGTGGCAAAGACCAGAGGTTCATCTTATAGTCACCAGAGTGTGCATTTAGTCCAGTCAATTTATGTCATAACATGCCCTGACCCCAAAAAAATTGCAAGAAATTGTTTTATTGCATTTTCTCATAGTACAGAGTCCTAAGAACAACATACTAAAAGTCTGCCAAAATTGGGTCAGCCAAAGTGGTTTAATTAGGTCATCAAAAATTTAATCGCTAATTGCCCAAAATTTTGGAAATATTAGTCTAGTGGAAGCTTATAAAAGCATGTTTTGGGGTATAAATGATGTTTTATGGTTAATTTTGGTACTCTGGTATGTCCTGAGGCAGATTCAGCCTGGTGTCACCTTGGCACCCTCAGGTGAGCTTTTAATTGGCCAAAAACAAAATGGCTGCCAATCGTTAACAAAAATGACCATAACTTCCTTGATATTGGTGATAGAATGCTGATTTCAGTGGCTATACCTATGTTTTCAGGGTCAACCAATGCAAATAAACCATGTAATTGTTAATAGCTCCTTTCCAATTTATGAAATATGCCCTCAATATTAGCAAAATATTGATAAATTAATTAACTAGGTCGGGTGGATAGGAGCAAAATCTAAGCATCATTTCACAATCAAAAAAATTGTTTCCTGGTAATTCCACCATGAAGGCTTTTACTAAAATATAAAGAGATAATATTTAATAAAATACTTTAAAAATGACAAGGAGATTTAAATATCAATATATTGTTTTAATACAACATCATTACAAGATATTGGAAATCATCAAAAATTTGTATTTATAATAGGCCTGTTGATACTCAAATTTACAAGTCATACAAATCTTTTCATACATATCACCTCATGTGATGTTTATCTCAGTGGTATTCATAGTTCATACAGGTGCCACTGTGATATCACATGAGTAATTATTAAAACATACAACTGGCCAGTGACTGCCCACTATTCCTTGACACATTCTTCCTCAGACAAAGTGCCACTTTGAAAGTGGATTTGTCCACGTGACACTTCGCATGGCCCATGCACAGAAGAAAAGCACATGCCCTGTTTGCTGCAGTGGCATCTGAAAAACATGCAGCTATAACAGTATCAATGAATAACTTTGAACAGTGCTTCTGGAGCAGAATTCGCATCCATCATATCAGGGATGCTTGGTTAATTGATTGATTAGTTTCTGCACGAGACAATTGCTTTGCTTTCCCCAAATGTTCCCATTTTGTAGCATTAATTCATGCCTTCTTCATGGCCATGCACATCATCACTTTGTAGAAGCTCCTCAGAGAGTGATAATATGTAGCTGAGGCTGAAGGTAACAATTGTCCTACAGGATAGTTTTTGGCAGCCGTCACTTTCGTACGTAAGATATTGTATTACAGTGAATAAAGACCTTCTCCCAAAGTTCAAACCTGCCTATAAACAGTGCAACCATAGCTTTGCATTCATTGCTTTCAGCAACAAAATTACTTTTTGTGGTGAGTAAAAGTCCTTGGCCCTCTTTTAGGGTACAATCTCCATTCATAAATTTTGGTACCGCTGTCTTCTTTCCAATACCCTGGAAGTCATGTCACACGGAGTGAAGTAGGCTATACAGGAATAGGGTGTGGGTGCACACATCAGCTCCGAGCATCTGCTTTATCACCTTGAGATCTGCCATTGATACTGTCAGATCAGATTCTCCTTCAGCTTGAATCACATCGCAGTCTCTTGAAGTCATATATCGGGAAGTTAGCCAAATTAGGTCTTGTCTCTTGACATTATTCGAAAGAAAATCCTCTTTCTTGCCAGTAAATATAATTTTATGTGTGATACTGAGTCTGACTCGGTTCAATCATTTCATTCTCGTGATTTTCTTCTCGTTATTCACAGCCAGAGGAACTCTATTTCCATGAGCCAAAAAAAAAAAGCCAGTGATATAAGGACATAGCCAAATAAAATCCACGGATGCCAGACCCTTGCACCAAATGCCATGTCTGTCCACAAAAACAGAGAGCATTGATCAGCCAAAATCTCCTTGATATAACATGAAGGATAATGACAATGAACAGCTCATTGCAACTGAAGATCCAGGTCCTATGGCTATGAATAATGAATAGAAAATCATAAGGATGGAATCATGGAACTGAATCAAGTTCACACACCAATTAATATTTACTAGCTAGAAAGAAGGAAGGGAAGATGATCATCTTGAAGATACAATTAAGACAGCAACGGATCCCTGGAGTTGGTCAGAAGTACAATATTATTTAGGTTTGATGATGTGGAATCTCATCTTTTACGGCTAAGTGATACGGAAACAAAAATGGAAATCAGATACCCAAATTAAATAAAGTGCCATTGAAAAGTGCGGCAGCTGTGGCGCTGTGGCTATTGCAAAAGCCTATAGTGCTGTGAAATTTATAACATTACAACCTGCACAAAAAGCTCTTCAAATAGTTGTGTTCAACTGCTGACAATCTTGGAAATGTGTCGTTTCAAATTCTGCTGTGCAGAACATCCGGTGCAGATGTAGTCGTAGTTGATCACAGAGTATCATGCTTGACTTTCCACAATGGTCATGAAGAGATGACAAGGAGCAAATTAAATCACCAGAGTAGAAAGTTTCAAAGGAAGCAATTTAAATTGCAGAGCAATAGATGTTGTTGACCAATTGCAGAATTTTGCTACATAGGCCTACATCAAGAACTTCAACATGGTCATGGGTTTTCTGGAATACAGAATTTAGAATTTTGCAGCATGTGCAGATACATTAAACCATAGTGGGTTTTGTGGGTATGGTAATTGTTTTACTAGTGTTATGGTTACTTTTTAAACTTCTGCATTAAAAATCTAAACTTGGAAAGACTTGAAATATTTTGCAGTTGACTGATACACAGATTTCAATTCAACTTTCACTCTAGTTATTACTGGTATATCATTGTGAGTCGGATATCTAAGAATTGAAATTTTCAAAGCATTGTATTAATACATAAATATTTTATTTTTTAATTGAAGTTATGCCAAAAGCTTTCATGGGGAAATTATCATGAAATTGTTCATGTGAAATTTTGTTTAACCTTCCCAACCAACTCGACGTAGTTCATCCATTTACCAGTACCTTGCATATATTTTAGGTGTATCATGAATTGTAATGGAGCAATTAATAATTTGATGTTTTAAATGCATTGCCTGACCCTAAAAACATAGGTATAGACAGTGAAATCAGCATTCTATCACCAATATTAAGGAAGTTATGGGCATTTCTCTTAACAATTGGCGGCCATTTTGTTTTTGGCCAATTAAAAGGTTACCTGAGAGTGCCAAGGTGACACCAGGCTGAATCTGCCTCAGGACACACCTGAGTACCAAAATTAACCATAAAACATCATTTATACCCCAAAACATGCTTTTATAAGCTTCCACTAGACTAATATTTCCAAAATTTTGGGCGATTAGCGGCTAAATTTTTGATGACCTAATTAACCCACTTTGGCTGACCCAATTTTGGCAGACTTTTAGTATGTTGTTCTTATGACTCTATACTGTGAGAAAATGCAATAAAACAATTTCTTGCAATTTTTTTGGGGTCATAGGGCAAATTTACTGGACTAATTGGCTCATTGGTGCAAGTGAATAGTACAGATGGAGCCACCTGTACCTTGACATTTATCAATGATCAATATAAAAGGGTGTCAATCCACCTCTGTTATTAGGTTTAAACAACTTTTTGCATATAGTAATATCTCAAATATTAAGTAAACACAGGATATTTTTTAGCTTGTAAATGTTAAGCTATTCCAAAATATATATGGAATATCAATATAGACAAAATATACATGAAAGATCAAGATGGACAGCTAGATAGATAACTAGATAGGAGAATAGATAACTATATAGATAGCTATATTAATAGGTAGATTGATATCTATATCATATTAATTATTATTGATACATACAATAATATTAATAAAAATATACAACATTAAAAAAATTTTAATGCTAGACACATTAAATTTTGGTAAAATTTAAAGATAAAATGATACAATTTAATGATAAAACTCTATAATGTATGATAAAATCATGTTTATAAAGTTCTGCATGTAACCAAACTTATTGTATGAAGTCTTTTGATATCCCTGCTTCCCTGCTGAGCTTCAAATTTTGTGTACACTTATAGGGGCAAGACCATGGTCAGATTATGCAATTGTGCAGATAACCCAAAGAGGCAAACCCAAACTGGCATTGAACAAAGTAACCAAAAACAAGACAAAATATGTAATACCAGATGTTTCCTCACTGATGTTTTAAAAGTCATAACTGCCATAAGACAGGATGTATTAAATGTCATTCAAACTTCAATGTTGTTATGATTGGTTTTTGGAATTTGTGGAGGAGGGGTCAGGTTTCAAACTTCATTGGGTGATACAATTACCCTTCATAAGTTTTAATTGCACTCATTTTAATTGACTTGAACAATCAGACATTGTTTCTTGACTTGTGGATTACAATAACAAGCAAAATGGCTGCTGAGGTCAAAGCAAAGCTTAAAAATGGAGATTACACTTTAAAATCTCGCATGGGGAAATCTGAAGTATGGAAGAAATTTACTGGAATTATTAATGAAAATGATGACTTTGTACCTTTTGTATCTTGCAACAAGTGCAGTCAAGTTTTAACCTACTCTTCACATATTGGAAATTCGCATCTGAACAGGTGAGTTAAATTTGATTGTGATGTGTACATGTATGTTAGTATGTAACTGATAATATATGGGATCTCTGCTAAAAGCAGGAACTGCTAATTGATTTTGCTTACTGTACTTCTGTGTTTTTCTTAAAGTAATTGATGGTGCCTTTCCGTATTTTACATCTTTGCTGTACTTGTGTATCAAAGAATGATTATTGTATTTTTAGGCCTATATCAATCGTTTTAGATGTATACCAAAAAATGTCTAATAAATTTGGCTTAGTTTATTTAAAAGTTATCATACATGTCAATGTATGACATGTCAAACTTAGTATTGTACTCTATATGACTTTCACATGCAAATTTAACCACAACATTTTTCTTTTCACTTTTCAGGCACAAATGCAAGATTGTTACAGGCCAAACTTCAATAATGCAGCATGCATCTCCCACCAAACCCAAAGCTCTGTCTAAGGCTGAGAAAGAAAAGACCCTGGGAAAATGCGTACATTTTGTATGCAAGGTGAGTTCAATTCCCCATGACATTATGGTACAGCAAATGATTATGCAGCTGTCTTGGTAAAATATTGCTTCTTTCATTGTAACTACTATATTCTCAATATTAATTATTCGTCTCCTGTAATTTTATGAAACAACAATATAAAGTTTTGGTTTTCCAAGATAATATGAGTGTCAGTTGGCCTATAGAATACATTCTAAGTGGCTCCATCTGTATAATTCAAAGGTAGACTTGTGTTATTTTATGAAACAGCAAAATCACGTTTTTGCTATAGCAAAATATACGTTTCAATGTTCCTGTAAAACAAGTAAAACCCTCTTTCATTGGGATCCAAGTATAAAATACTGTATTAGTGAAAAACACATGACAATATACAAATATTGTTTTTATTAATTTCAGGACATCAGACCCTTTGAGACTGTTGGAGGAGCAGGTTTCCTTGAGTTGATCCAACATCTACTGATTCAGCAACACAAGAGCAACACCTTGCTGACAGCAGAAGAAATGATACCCCATCCCACAACTGTAAGTAGAGGAGTGTCTAACCTAGCAAGTGCCCGTCGTGAATCGCTAAAAGAACAACTTACAAGTACGTTAGAAGATGGGATCAGGATTTCATTCACTTCTGATATTTGGACAGACCAGTACAAACTTATCTCTTATCTGACAATCACTGCCCACTGGATAGACAATGATTGGAAGCTTGTGTCGTATGTACTTTGCACGGAGGAATTTGATGCAACAAAGAAGAAGACAGGAGAAAACATCAAAGCTGCCATCGTTAGTGCTCTGCAGACTCTGGGTGTGAACATTGACAATGACAACATCACTTTCACGACAGATAGAGGGTCTAACATGATCGCTGCCCTGAGAAATGAAAACAGATTGGATTGTACAGCCCACATCCTACTGGTCTGCAAACCCTGCTACCGAAAGCTCTGCAGCAGTCTTGTGAGACAAGGTGGAATTCAAATTTGTTCATGCTGCAGTCGGTCGAGGATCAGTACAGCGAAGTCCAGCAAGTACTCCTGAAACATGCACCTCAAGAACTTCGGCGACTGACAGCTGTAGACAGGGAGCTACTGGTGGAATTACTTCCCTTTCTTAAGGTAAAATCACATTGTATTATATGGCTTATAGTTTTTTCATTCTGAATACTACTTTAATGTGCATAAATGCACCAAAGATGAACTACTAAGTCGACATAATTATTATTATGACATTGAAATTAAACATACAATGAATATAGATGTGAATAATCATTTGTGACATCAACTATCCTGTTAATTATATTAGATGCTTTTCTTCTGCTGGTAAAATAAATATCATTAATTTAGTCAATTTTTTTTCCTCAGGAGTTCTACCAAGCAACTTGTGACCTGGAAGGTGACAAGAACCCAGCCATCCATCTTGTCATCCCCACCATCTGTCAATTAAAGATGACATGCGCACCCCTCGAAAGTGATTCCAGTGAGGTTGCTGTTCTGAGAGCTTCAGCCCTAGAATACTTGACCGTGAGTAAATTAAAATTTTGTTATGTTGATTGTTTCCAATGCCCTATGCAATGCAGTAGACACCAGTCATCAAGTTTAATCATTGCATTTTACAAAAAAGAAATAATCACATGACATGTGTAAAAATTGAAGTGAAGCCAGAGCAACTGCAGTACTTTAAAATATGACATATTGCTTTATTTCAGACCAAGTTCAACCCCCATCCCCTTCAAGAGCAGGCCATCTTTTTTAACCCCAAGCAGAGGAGCATGAAGGTGCTGTCGCCAGAAGATCGTGAACGAGTCCTTTCAACCATCCGAGAACAGCTGCCCGAGATGCCAGAGATTGAGCCAACCACCGAGGAGTTGGAGCCACAACCAAAACGAATGCGTCTTAGCTGCTTTAACGACGATGACGACGAGCAGCCACTCGCAAATTTCGATGAGATTCGACAATACATGAACTGTGAGGTGGGCCCATTCGTTGATATCCTTTCATGGTGGAGAGACCATGTTGCCCAGTTTCCAAAACTGAGCAAAATTGCAAGAAATGCTTTGTGCTTGCAAGCATCGAGTGCGCCATCAGAACACAACTTCAGTGTAGCTGGGAATGTTGTAAAAAAGAGGAGGTGTGCTTTGAGCCCGGATAATGTGAATGACATTCTGTCTCTGAACGGCAACTTAAAATGAAAGACTTCATTTGACAAAAATGACACATTTTTTATTTTCTATTAACATTTGATGTTTAAAGCTTTTGTGATTGATGGCTTCCTGAAATGTTGATATTAACTTTAATACATTTTTTGTATCATGAATCTTTTTGTTGATCTTCATTTAGTACGGGCGGGTTTCGGGTTTACCCAAACCCGGCCCGTGGGCTTGGACCGGGCTTGGGCTGCAATTTGCATATATTACTCGGGTATGGGCCAGGCCCGGGCCTAGCAACTCCGGGCTTGGGCCGGGCTTGGGCTCAGAAAAAAGTGACCGGGCTTGGGCCGGGCCTACATTCTCTTTTTAATTCCGGGCCGGGCCGGGTACGGGCTTGACTCTGAAATGTCGGGCCGGGCTTGGGCCTAGTTTTTAGGCCCGCGCAGGGCTCTAATACAAACAAAGCCTTTTTTATTCCATGCAAGGCTCAGCGCTCAGCTCAGTTTTACAACTGGAAGCTGAGAATAAAAGAGAGTTTAAAAATTCATAAAAATGTCACAGAATTTTTCAAAATGTATTTTGATTCTCCAGTAGGCCTGCATTTGTAGAGACAACATTAAAGTATTATATAAGACCGAGGTTAAAAATCTATTTATTCCAACAAATTTCCAGTATTTGGCATTGCTAATTTTTACAGAGCAAAAGTTTTGAACTTTGACAATGAAAAGAGTCAGAGAGAGAGGCATTATTGAAGAAATTTTGACACAATATCACAATACCTGATCAGTCATCATAATAACCACACCATCCTAGTCTATCGTTCCCTATTATTAAAGCACATGCTAATCCAATGTATCCCAAAAATAGTGTCCCTCCAACTCAATTCAATAGACTGAAACATGAGTGTTGTGAACAGCTGGCAAACATAATCTATAAATACATTTTGATAATTCATCCACTAAACTTCAGTAATTCAAATCACTCTACTACCATTTGCATTCACTTCATAAATTGATAAAAAGTTTGAATGCTCAGTTAAGTTAAATCAATGATTAAATTTCAATAACTCAAATCACAATACACACTGTGATTTATTCACTTCCCATGTATGTTTACTGTTTTACTTGTTTGTTTGTTTGTGTTTTACGCCTCTGCAGCATGTTTACTGTTTTACTAAATTGTTAGTTAATTAACCATGCTAAATCAATGAAAATCGTTAAATTCAATATGAGAACTATTTTAATAATTTTGATTCAATAACCACTAGATAATGACATCCTGAAACTCGAGGCAATAAAACAAACTACATTATAAATCATGCATTAATAATTTTATGTGCATAATAATACTGTAAATGTAAATCAATTCACAAAGGTCTTTTGCAATTTTTTCAAAATTAAAAACTCAGCAGGAGCTGACACCCAACTATCAACCAGAAGTTACCATTGTCAATTGAATTGAACATAGCACAATATCATACCAGGGAAATGTATACTCTGATGTATTTTGTTAAACAATAATTAAAACTACCTGTTAGCGAAATGGAATTATTTACAATCACTTTAATAATTTATTATCTATAATTAATTAAATGTAGAAGAAGTTCACAGATTTTACCTGATCAATGCTGACCAGCATCACAAATTAAAGACTACCAAATTAAGTAAATTAC
Source organism: Platynereis dumerilii (assembly GCA_026936325.1). Classification (NCBI taxonomy): domain Eukaryota; kingdom Metazoa; phylum Annelida; class Polychaeta; order Phyllodocida; family Nereididae; genus Platynereis; species Platynereis dumerilii. Next base: position 38,360,805 of record JAPTHN010000005.1, read on the forward strand.
ATCATAACAATCAAATAAATTACCTGATTATATCTATACCTGTGTGGATTGCTGCTTGGTAACAATGAAAATGTCACCACGGCAACAAAAACATTCTTATGATCTTATCTCGGAGCAAATTCTATTTTTTTGTCTTTTTGTCGATCTGGCTCTTCCAAGATATCTTCAAAATACAGTATTGCACCAAATAGGGTTCAACATGTTCAAATGATCGTGATTTAAGATAATTACAGTCTTAAGTGATTCCGTAGATTAACACTGATCAATAAGTTGTATACCTGGATCCAAAGTACGAAGATTTGTCTTTTAAGTTGTTCTCAAAATGATCAAGGTTCATCAAGCAAGAGTTGTGGTCAAAGTTATTGTTCTGAATATTTTTTTAAAATAATTCCATAACATCAAAAAGAAGCACTATCTCTCATCATATCGGCGAGAAGTCAAACATGATCTAATAATTTCATCCAGTTTGAGAAATGGCTCTTTATTTCAGTGGTAATGTCCCCAAAACGTGCCCCCCCTCCTATATTGGACAGGTGCCCCCCAGATGCCCCCCATTTGAACGTTCAAACTCTGGCTAAAATATGCAATTGGTATACTTGGTGCCCCTCTATTGGAGGTGGGCCTCTATTGGAGGTGGGCCTGTATTTGAAGGGGGTCTTCAATAGAGCTTATACGGTATTGCCTGTTATCATCTTCTAAATCACTCATCTCTTGCTCTCACCTCATCAATCAACCCTGATGACCTTGACGGTGGCAAGAACTTGCCAGAGATGACTGCACTATCCATAACTGGCCACCTGCTACTTAGCACTTCGGAGGAAGACACACCAATAAGGTGAAGGATGTATTGAAACAGACTTCCAACATAGGCCCAGGTTACCGGCAAGAGCTGGATTCGAACCCTGGACCCTACAGCCCAGCATGCCGCCACTAGACAACCCTTCCCCGCCAATATTATAAATAGAAGATGAAACAAAAAAAAGAACATCTACAGAAGTCCAAGAGATGACACAGCTTCAAAGATTTATAGCTTCATAACGTAACCTATGACCTAATCATGCTCATGGTATCTTAGTTCCAACAGGTGCTTACTTCTGATAAAACAAACGGCCTCTTCAACTCCCATTATCCATGTTATCAGTCTTTTATTTTTTATTTTCCGAAAAGAATACTTATCGGATCAAATCATCATGATCATGGCCAGAACCCAGATGCATCTCTGGTTAAATGATAAATTTCACTTCATCACTAGAGACTAAGGCCATCACAACGTACATTAGGGTGGGACTGGCGCCCCACATTTTGGAAATCTTAGGCGGATCAAACCTGACTTTTTTTTTGCAAGTGAGGTTGGCAAATAAGAGTATGTGTGTAAAATTTCAGCTCATTCTATTAATATTTAGAGGTAGCACATTTCACTTGAAGTTTATAATGTAAATCCCCATTGGCGAGACCTGAAAAAACCTGGAAAAGCATGATTTGACACTTAGAATAAATATTTTTCAACTATTCAAAGACTATGGGGGAGAGTTTTGGGAGACAACTCCAGAACAAACGTCCATTTTGCTACAACATATATTGTTTGGCCACCATGAGGAGCTAAAATCTCGAAATTTAGGTGTTTTTGAGTCATTTTCGTCATATTCAGCTGATATTGGACATTACATTGTGCAGAGATGAAGAGTGGAATATGCAAAGTTATGGTGGTTATGAACTGCCCTCCCAAAACCCTCCCCAATAGTTTTTGAATGGCCGAAAAAAATTGATTTTTGGAAAATCATGCTTTTTTGCAGGTTTTTTCAGGTCTCGCCAATGGGGATTTACATTATAAACTTCAAGTGAAATGTGCTACCTCTAAATATAAATAGAATGAGCTGAAATTTTGCACACATGCTCTCATATGCCAACCTCACTTGCAAAAAAAGTCAGGTTTGATCCGTAAACATTGGGGCGCCAGTCCCACCCTAACGTACATGTACTGTCCATTGTGATACATTTTGTTGATACAACCAATTCCTCAAATGACCATCAAGATAGACATATGGATGGATGAGTGGGGCTTTACGTCCTGTATTTATGCACTTGCTAGGCTAATTAGGACAGGAGGAGGACACGGTAATGAGGTGAAGGATGATTGAAACAGCTGTCCAACATAGGCCCAGATGACTCGACAAGAGCTGGATTCGAACCCTACACCCAGCGATATCTAGATTTTTCAACCAAACATCAAAGAAATTTTGAATGTAGATTCTCGATCTCCGGATTCATTATAGTGATGAATTTACCTTCAGGAGAATTGATATAAATTGTCAGAATTTTCGACGATTTCGCATCGTCTTCATCAGTGGATGTGCTGTGGGGCTGAGTCGTCACGTGACTCGCGAGAGTCACGTGACAGGATCAACATCCTTAGACAATGGAAATCAGGAAACTCCATTCCAGATCCACTGTATCACAGACTTTATCCCACCTCGGACATACCCCCCCATTTCTATGGTCTACCCAAAGTCCACAAGGCCAACACACCACTGAGGCCCATAGTTTCCTCAATTGGGAACATCACGCAGGCAACATCGAAATATTTGACTCAAATTCTAGCCCCTCTAATGGGAAAAAACGAGCATTTCATCAAAAATAGCTCTGATTTCGTCAAGAAGATCTCCAGTCTAGAAGTCCCGCCGGGCAGAAAAATGATCTCCTACGACGTGTCAGCCCTCTTTACGAGCATTCCGGTCGACAAAGCACTGAAGGTGATAGAAAACAAGCTGAGACAGGACACCAACTTCAAACAGAGATGTGAGCTTTCCGTGGACCAGATCTTGACTTTATTAGCATTCTGTCTAAACACAACATATTTTGTTTATGACAAAATATTTTACAAACAGAAGCACGGAGCGGCGATGGGGTCATCTGTGTCGCCCGTGATTGCTAATTTGTACATGGAGGACTTTGAGGAGAAGGCAATTGCAACAGCGCCTAACCCTCCGTACACGTGGCTCAGATATGTAGATGACACGTTTGTTGTCTTACATGAGTACAACATCGATGAGTTCACTAGACACATCAACTCCCAGGATCCTCACATTAAATTTACGATCGAGCCAGAGAGTGAAGGGAAAATACCATTCTTGGATACAGAGATAATCCTAAATGATGATGCCTCGATCAGGACAAGAGTATTCCGGAAACCAACTCACACGGACCAGTACCTGAACTGGTCATCAAATCACCACCTAGAACACAAGAGGTCTGTCGTCCGAACACTCGTCCAGAGAGCGAACACACTGATAACAACAGAGGAAGACCGAGCAGATGAGATCTCCCATGTCAAGAGTGCTTTAGCGGCCAATGGGTATAAACCTTGGATTTTCCAGCTTCCAAACAAGAAGAAAAAAGAGAGTCCGCCGGCAGACAAGTCCACACGAAACAACACACCACCCGTTTCACTTCCTTACATCAAAGGCCTCTCCGAAAACCTGCAACGTCTCTTCAGATCGTACAATGTCTCAAGTTACCACAAACCATTCAACACCCTTAAGAGTTTGTTGGTAAACCCCAAAGATAAGATAGCCAAGGAAAACCAATGTGGCCTGGTATACCACATCAGCTGCCAGGACTGTGACAACACATACATTGGGGAGACCGGCAGAAACTTAGCAGTCAGGTTCAAGGAACATACGACTAGAAAGGGCACGAACTCAGCAATTAAAGAACATCTTGAGAAGACCGGCCATAAATGCTCCATCGACAACGTCAAAATAATAGAAAAAGAAGACCATTGGTATAGAAGAAAAGTGAAAGAAGCCATACACATCCAAAGAAACCAGCCCTCCCTCAACAGAGACAGAGGACTAGAGCTCGCCCCCGTCTACTCCACGCTCCTGTCACGTGACTCTCGCGAGTCACGTGACGACTCAGCCCCACAGCACATCCACTGATGAAGACGATGCGAAATCGTCGAAAATTCTGACAATTTATATCAATTCTCCTGAAGGTAAATTCATCACTATATCAAAGAAATAATAAGCAACAAGATCATGAATGAACTAAGTCATCAGAAATTTGTCCTCATGACATTCCAATCAATCAATCAATCCATAAAATGTTTCGTCTGCTGAACTGATGCTTTATTCTGTCTAATAAGGAGAGCCAGAAAGACTTCAATTTTTGAACCAATCTCAATGAGTTATTTAATATTTCAATCAAGTATATGGCAACAAATTATCATAATAGCTAATATTATGATCATGATGAAGGAAGACAAGATAATCATTAGTAAACATTCTTAAAGTAAACATATTCAAAGTAAACATGCTAAGAGTAACTATGCTAAAAGTAAACATACTAAAAGTAAACAAAGCAGATCTATACTGCAGCACAGAAGCACCATATATCAGCTTACTTACTATTAAAGCTTTCAGCAATGAATTCAAAACAACACACTTGACCTTTTGACCTCAGATCAATGATCAGCTGATGGCTGAATCTTAAAAACACTCCACGAAATCAAGGAGATATCATTTATCAATCCAGAATTATTCAGAATTAGTAAAATAACAACACAACCAAAAGATAACAATAATTATCACAACTGTATACTTCTATATCAAATTATTTACAGAACAACTATAATTATTATATTAAGTATGATCAAAAAATACAGATCTCCAGATTGATTAGAGGAATGATTTATGATTTTAACTTCCTGGAAAATTTAATTATGTTCCAAGCAACAGACCAAAACGGAATTATTGACAATGTAACATTGTCTTCATCAACAGGATCATCATCGATCCCCCAAATTAGTGCAGTTTTTCAAAAATTCTGCATCAAAACATCCCAGAGCATAAAATATTAAAAAACAAAAGACTAAAATATTGGCGAATACATACTGTTATGGTTGTAGACATATCATGCTCGTGCAAACTGTATACTATATGTTGTAGTGTACTGAATGCAACCTTTAAGCACTACATTTTTAAGAAATAAAAAAAAAGACAATGACCTTGACCTTATCTTAGGATAAACATGATGAAAGGCCGAACATGTGATCTCCAAGCCCCAAAACGTAAAATCAAAACGAGATCCTTTAAAAAATTTCAACCCATCGGAAGTTTACAAATGACTTGCCGAGTGAATGAACATGATAAGATCATGAATGAAGTTGTCTGAACATCTGGTGCGGAAATTAATCTGCATAAACTTCCCACATATTTAAATAATGTTGTTGTGGTTGTCTATGAATTGAGCAGTGTTGAATGATTTGCCAAGTTACAGGGTTAATTCATTAGCCATTGAATAAACTTTAATGGCCTATTGTCTGCAAATTAGCAAGAAACCTGACTTGGAGAAATTAATTATCAGCTGATTATCAATTGTTCTATAGGACTACACTTGTCCAATGCAAGTAGTTTTAAAAATCTGATGATTAAAAACTTCGATAAATTAACATGATTGAGACTTCCAGTCAATTGAAAATCTGTGATTAAAAAAATTCTTATCAAAATTTGAAGCACTGGATGAACTATCATATAAATGCCCCATTTTCAAACAAATCAACGCCCTTATCAACCCTTATTAATGAACAATATTGGGGCTTTACATCCTGCATTTATGAATTATGGTGGTCAAACTAGGATAGGAGGAGGACATAGCAATGAGACTACTTTAAAATCTTGATTGAAACTGCCGTGCAACAAAGGCCTGAGCTGGAACTGAAGATGCTGAAACCAAAACAGGGAGTCTGGGACCAATCAACTGGACGCACAGCATGCTACGTATTGCTGCCACTGAGTTTCATAAACTCCATCTTCTCACTGACCATGCAAATCAGCCAATAATGCCGGGAAAAACCACTGAAACAGCACAACCCAGCACATGCAGCAGCTGAGCTGCTAATCCAACAGGTTAATCCCATGGTTATTGCTTAGAGCAGTACACATGGTGAATCAAAGCATCAGCCACATGGCATGCAGCCACCCACTGCATTGAGACAATACCACTGATATACCATTCTGCTAAGACTGAATGAAGCAACCAGTTAATCCAAATAATCCAAAAGATTACTGCTAAAAGAACAGCACTGTAGAGTCTGTAGAAACTGCACACACCTTCAAGGTAGGCAACCATAACAGCAAAACCCAGTTAATCCAAATAATCACATTAAGCTACATGATAATCCAGCAGATTATTGCTAAAAACAACAGCACTACACAAACCTTTAGTACAGTGGTACGTACACACATCCAAAATAGATCAAATATACATGTTGTATAACAGTGTATAATGATATTAGCACCAACAACATGAACAACAGAGTTCTGAATACTGTTGAAGCATCAAGGGAATGGCAAGGCCATGGGCGGTGTACCTCAAGGGGCAAATATTTGGCCTCATATCCTGCTTATTGAATTGGGTAGCTAATCAATGGCTGTCTACACAATAGGCTAACGCATACTAAGAAGAATAGCCATCAAATATGGACATAATATGGACATAAAAGGCCAGATATAGTTGAATTTTAGCTTCTCTGAAGCCTTTTCAGATCGACCGATCCAACAGATTTTTTGCCTCCAGAAAAAAAAATTGAGTTGTAAACACACAATTTGTATCAAATTGACATCATCAAAATATTAGATTACAGCTTTTTTTTCTCGTCCTACTGACCGACCTTAGACAAAGCGCCTCAAGAAGATTTAAGAAGTCGAAGATCAATTACGTTTAGCCTAAACATGATCAATATGACAAACCTGCTATCGGCTGTCTTCAATCAAAATGGATTGCTTCATCTGGTCTTACTTAAACAGTGTTAAAGAATTTTTACAGTTTCAATTTTTTGGATAATTTGTTTAGTCCACTCACAGACTGTGATACACAGCAATAAGGTGAAGGACAACAGCATTTGAAGCTGCTTGACTCAACTAGTTAACATGTTAACCTTTTAGTTAGTTACTGCAGATAGCGTTCAAAGAGATAACTATGAGTAGAGTTTGACTCAGAATTAAGTTCAGCTGCAAACTAGATAGCTTGCTAGCTACCAGCCAACAAGTATCAACACTGAATGATTTTCATGTTTGATCTGGAGTTCTATACCAAGCTAGATTAGTGTAACATTAGACATATATCATTGTTTAACTCACTGTTCTTGTATATGAAGTTGTCTGATCAAGGTCCTAAATATGCATCTTATGATTCCTGTGAGCCCAACCTGCCTACATCGTGTACATACACATACATGTACACAATGTCAAAATCTGACCGACTGAGTATCATTTTTGTGACACCAGCATCATCTGTCACTGGAGTCTCCATAAAATTTTCTACATTTAAAGGCGAAATTTCTCCAGTCTGGAGAAATGCCTTTAAATATAAAAAATTTTAACATTATTTTTTCAATAACAGAAAATTCTCTTTTTTTTTCTGGCCCATTCTTATTTTCCATGTAAGTAATCAAACAAATCTTACCATTACATGGAGTGTAAAGTTTGCACCCATCATCAATTCAAATGCGAATTCACGTTTTTGCCATTTTCACACCCACCAGATGTCCTAGAAACTTCAGATTTCACACATATTGTTTTTAGGGCTGTTTAAAACTGTTTATCACACTTCTGCAGTGTTTTGGTGATGTTTTTTGCCGATTTCCCCATGTTGGACGAATTTGAACAGGCAACTTCTTATGTCCTGCCAAAATTTTTCATTTACGACGCAATCGAGAATTGCTTGTGCGCAGCTATGACGTCACCACAATTGACAATGGCGCCACCACCATTTAATTTCTAGTTCACTTCTGATGTGAAGAGGACTGTAATAGACTGACAAAAAGAGCCCCAAAGGCTGCAACAGCTGCAGCTTCTAGTCTGTAAGATAAATAAGGTCCACAATATGTCAGCATGGATCCACTCGATCAACTTACGATCAAGCACAATTATGTCAATATTTATCATTGATCAGTTTCAGAAGTACAATTCAAGAAATATCAAATAGCCAATAAAGGTATCTAAAGAGACAACAACTGAGCACTGTCTTAGAAGTCTGATGCAATTACTATTAGGATTTCCTCACATAGACTGATGACAGGTCATCCTCAAATTCTGCCACTGCCAAGCAATAAAAGATCATGCAATTAGAAATGTATGCCAAATTATGGCATTAATTTACCAGATCACTGGAGTTATTTAGTTGTGTTATAGCTAACACAACTGTCACTAGCCAGGATATAAGTGTATTAATTCTTCTCATTAACATACATGAATGATGAATGTAACAAATTCCTCCAGCTGTCACATTGTTCATTGTTGTCTGTCAAAAATTCTTGGGAAAACTCTCCAGTTTTTCTTTCCCCCCGAACTGGCTTCAAAAAATGTAAGTTTGCAGGAATTGACACTTACCTCAGTCAATTGAAATCACTTATTTCTTTCTCAAATTATCAAGGATAAGTTGTCAGCAAGCATTTTCTTCCTGCAGCTCATCTTCTCCGCCGGTTTCAGAAGTGTGACCTGAGCGATAACTGATGCAAGGTCAATTTATTTAGCGCAAGGTGGCAGGGCAATCACTTTTCGTCGATTTTCAGCCACCTCGTGTAAATGCTAGAAAACTTGGATTATTTTGATCTTCGCGCCAAATACAAAAGGAACTGAGGGACCTAGATCAGTGAGTGGATAGAGATTGGAGGGGGGGGGGGGATTTTTCAATTTCATCAAAATTATCACCCACGTTAAATAAATCTAATTGACTCAACTAGTTGTACCGGAGCATGCACATCGATCGTAGCTCATGACATTATCATTATAAAAATGTTGTTATTTAAAAATATGTCAAAAGTAAATTATTTAGAATTTAGTTCTAAAATTGACAAAAAGTAACAAATTTAGATATTGTGAGAATGGCTATCGTGGCCAAATATATAGCTAGACATAGCTCTATGTGAGTAAATACATTCGACAATGTTACACAGAAGGTCCGTGATCTGGTCCTTGGTTCTTGTTTGTATGGACAGTTGGGTGGAGACATATGGTGTCCAGTGTGACCAAGTCACAAACCAAGAGGTGGGCAGGGGGGGGGGGGATTGCAAATAATGAAATAAATCAGCAAATGAAATAAAATATGTATGTGTATAAATTTCATAAATTAAAGAGACCAATTAACAATTTAATGAAGTTTGAGAAATTTTTAAATTTTTTTTTAAACATTGGTCCTACATTTATTTATTTATTTTTCTAAAATAAATAATCAATTACACTATTAATCTAAAATTTCTTACAAACATATTAGAGCTATAGCTAGAAAACTGAACATAGAGCTAACAAAATTGGGTGCACATTTGATAAGCCCCCTCCCCCTCCCACTACAGCAAAACAGACTGCTACCTCTCCCTATAACACCAAAGTGATAGGCTAGATGGTTTCTTCCTTCATGATATAGTAAGATATCTGCATGAAGATCATATCAACTTGGAATATTAAAAATATTTACAGAAGAATTATCTTAAAGATGGCCATGAAAGTGAGAGGGCAAGAGGAGCGCCAGGTAATAAATTCTAATTTGGATTTTCCTTTAAAAATATCTTCATAATGTCTAGCCTATACCTTTTAAATGTATGATATGGAATAAAACATTTGCAAGAGTATAATGAATTTCAAAGAACACATATTTTTGACAATTTATCTGAACGACAAAATTATTATGAAAAACTACTAATTATGATGTAATATCACCTTCATGATTAAAACAATTTTATATCATCATTTACTTTTGTAAGTCAGAAACAGTACTTAAGACATTATCTTGTGAGATTCAAGAACTATATTTCAATTAATTCATAATTTGATTTGTACAGTAATTAAAGAGTTTAAAGGAGCACATATTTATAAGGACAAATAATTAATTGATCTCAATGGATATACCTCAGCCCCCCCCCCCCCCGGCAGAAAGAAACTTAATGGTAGGTGTAAGTACAAGTTTTTAAAAAATAAATGGTTTCTTTTTTTTTTCATAATCGATACATTTATAAAATGCCAAAAATATAAACTTGAGAGTTTCTGAGGATATCAATATTTTTTTAAGTTCACTTTAAACTCACTATAAAATATACAAACTGTTTGACAGTTACATTTTAGGATGTTATTTTAGCAAATCTAATTATTTTCCTTTATAGTGAGTTTATAGTGAGTTTAAAGTGAACTTATACAGTTATCACACAAATGGTGCACAGTGATCAAATGAACCCAGCCAGGTGTGCAAGGCAGGGGGGGGGGGGGGAATCCTCACCCGCTCACCTGAGTGACGTCACAAATTAAGTAGGTCAACTCAGTGGAGCATACACACACCTGAGTGACAGCTATTGAGCAAATCTAGCAGGCAATTACCAAAATGGTGAGCTTTAATTTTACTGTTTTTAACCCAAATTGCAGTGATATTTAATAATAACTTGCTCTTAAGCAATATTTACTTACTGCAGAATATGTCTATAGATTTATTTCCTTTAATTGAAGTAAATTAAAGGTAAATACAGGTGAGCAATTAACATATTTCCTGCTTTCACTTCCAAATTGAAAGCAGAAATATTCAGTTGTTGAAGGATCCAAATTGTCTAACATTAAAAAAGCCAAAATTTTTAAACATTTTCAATTTACAATTTCGAAATTTACAATTTATGAGTTTAAAAAAATTAATTATTTAGGTTCTAATTAATCAATTGGGCATGTAAGTTGTACTGAAGTACCAATTAACTGAACATTTGCAAACAAGTGACTCCCATTTTAAAAGAATTTGATAATCAACCCCTTCCTTACAAATTCCTACATTGCTACACTCTTAAAATTTCCCGTCCGTCGTCTAATATGCATTTTTAAAATATTGAAGTAATTTTTAATGTTTATTCAGAAAAGAGTTCTTCAGAACTTACAGCCATAACATTGAGATTAGAATTGTTAATGTTAGAATTGACACAATTGTCCAGTTTCAATCTCACCATTTCCAAGATAATTTTAAATTGATCAGCAATCACATTTCCTACCAATTCTACCTTTGTTTTTCCAGGCTGTGCGACTCACGGAACCTATGCTTAATGGTAGGGTTTTAATTTCTTTAATGTAACTTCATTCCAGATTTAATAGAATTTATATTTGTCATCAGATTTGATACATTTTTGTGTATAATTGTAAAATTTAATAAATGCATAAATTTCTTTTCAGAATTGCGGAGATCATTTGCCCTCCACGATTATGACTTTGATGGCAAGATTTCCTCGCATGACATTGGTGTGGTCACTCGTTGCGTACGAGGATTGAAACCAAGTGAGCCAGAGGTCAGGGAGATGGTCAGTGAGGCAGAAAGCAGATTAAGTGAGTAATTAGCTAATGGGCGACTTTTAACTAATATTAAAATTTAGAAAATAGCATTAATTTTTTAACTTCAAATTTATTCTAAATCAATGTAAAATAGTTTCAATCTATTGAGTTCTCCTGTAACTTCAGACTAAATGTTAGTATTTTAACAGTATTTGTCCATATTATAATAAAATAATGAAAATGTACAAAAAGAATAATTGTTTTCACTTTAATTATATTCAAAATTTAAGGCCAATGTAGATCAGTTTCAATCACAAACTCTTGTAATTTTCACTTCTTGGCTCTGTAAAACTCAAAATCATCAGAACTTCTTAAAAATTTTTAAAATTTGTGCAATTCACGTAAGTAGAACCAGCGGATTGCCAAACCAATCATGACTGACATTATGTTACAATGAACAAAGATAGCATTATCATCATGAATATTCATTATGCGAAACATAGTCAGGCAAGTATCCTCCAAGACATATCAACAAAGCTCTAAAACTGAAGATGATCAGGGATCAGATACTTGGAAACATAAATTTTCCAATGTGAAGTGATAGTTGCTTGTAACTAATGTAACTAATGGTTCTGTTTTTTCTCACTAGATGGCATGGTGGATGTACGAGAACTGGTAGAACTTGTGAGCAAATACGTCAGTAATCCCGAATCCGACTCAGTGGATGAAATGGCTGAGATGTTTAGGATGTATGACAAGGATGGAAAAGGATATATTTCAGTTTCCGTAAGTTTGTCATTCATTTGTGGAAATATAAACTTGCAGAAAACATGGGAAGGATAATATGCTGCGGCATAATCAAATGAATTTTGATCTTTTCAATAGAAAGGTTTTCCAACTATGCGTACGTATCCCATGTGTATGTGTGCAATTGCTATAATAAAATTGTTGCTACGGTAACACATACTTATATTTAACTATGTAGGTTTGATCCAATGGATGGTTGCTATTATTGCTTAATTGTAGTATGGAAAAATACACTTTACTCTCTATTATAATATTGCTAAAAAACGTTGGTCACTCATCGAGAGAGGAGAACACAGTTCAGCAAGAAAAATTAATGCACCAAATCAATGTGGGTTAAACTTGATAGAAATCGAAAGTCTATGTTTATTCTGTGGTGATAACATCATTGTTTTGTATGATCATCAGGATATGAAACACGTATTGACGAGCATTGGGGAGAAGATGTCTGATTTTGAAGTTGACCAAATCTTGAAGTTATCTGGTGCTGTTGAAGGGAGTGCAATTAACTATCACAGTAAGTCAGTAGGAAGTTTCTTTTTAATTTTAAGAGACAGCTCAATTGCTGATCACATGCATAATGTTGCAGATGCAAAATGTTGCAGATGTGTAATGTTGCAGATGCACAATGTTACAAACCTATGCACAATAGGCCTACTGCATATGTGCAATGTTGCCCATACACAATGATAGTGATTCACCATGCTTTGATGTGTAATTGCCAATGTTGCAAAAGTGCAATGTTGCAGATGTGCAATGCTGCCTGTGTGCAATATTGCAGATGCTCAATTCTGCCCATGCACGGTGTTCCATATATGCACATTGTTGTGCATGTTTGATCTAGCACATGTGCAATGTTTCACCTGCGCAATGTTGCAAATGCACAATATTGCATATTGCACATGCTGACAACACATACTTAGCAAGTTAGCAGTTCAACAAGTGCTTTTTCAGCAGAATCACATGCTGAATTGTCGGTTCCACTCACATTACCATCTGAGAAACTGACACTTTTTAGAAACAATTTCTGTATTTTTGTGAAGGTTTATTGACTGATGTATACTAGGTATAGGTATAGATAGTCCTGATCGCAGGCATCTCAGACTTGTCAGACCAGATAAGTGTCAACGAACGTACCTTAGTAACTGTTGTCACCCAACACAAACTTAATATCCTTTTAAAACAGACTCACACAAGACACAGCATTTAGACATGTATGTATTCCAAAGTGAGGCCATCTTGGACCATACAAATCCAGGGTCCTCTTTAAAGTTATTATCCTTAAAACATCTCCCATAGCTCCGGCGGCCAAAACAGCATTACACTTTTATATATTTTTTTGTTTACTACATCTCATAACATATTTTAGATCATTCATTTTTCATTCCAGAATTCTGCCAAATCATCATGGGGGATTAACAGGACAGTGAGACCATGCAATTTACAATACATCAATTTATTTCATACCTTTTTTACATACTCATTACATTATTTTGAAGTTTTGTTTTTGGTTGTTTTGTATGTTAGTTAATGTTCAATTAAAGTGAATTTTTTGGAGAATAAGTTGTTTTCGTCAGTGATACTTTGCCCATTCCTGGTAAGTTCTCGTAAAATCTGGAAAAAATATTATGCATAAAAGACTTGCTGAAACCACCAATACAGACAATACATGCATGTATGTATTTAGCAACCTGTTCCACATTGACTCTAACCAGCTAACATTGTGTGACATAGGCCTATACATGCTGCTGCTGCAATAATTTATTGCTGCACAGTGGCTCTTTTCACATTGGTCATATTATGGGAAAAAACTAAATGGAATGTTCATTAGGGTGGGACTGGCGCCCCACATTTTGGAAATCTTAGGCGGATCAAACCTGACTTTTTTTTGCAGGTGAGGTTGGTATATGGGAGTATGTGTGTAAAATTTCAGCTCATTTTATTAATATTTAGAGGTGGCACATTTCACTTGAAGTTTATAATGTAAATCCCCATTGGCGAGCCCTAAAAAAAGGAGAAAAAAGCATGATTTTCCAAAAATGAGACTTAAAATCAATATTTTTCAACCATTCAAAAACCATGGGGGAGGGTTTTGGGAGGGCAGTTCAGAACTGACATCCATTTTGCTATAATATATATAGGTAGGCCACTATAAGGTGAGAAAATCTCTAAATTTAGGCGTTTTTGAGTCATTTTCGTCATATTGGGCACTACATTGTGCAGAGATGAGAAGTGGAAAATGCAAAATTATGCCAGATTTAAACTGCCCTCCCAAAATCCTCCCCCATGGTCTTTGAATGGTTGAAAAATATTGATTCTAAGTCTCATTTTTGGAAAATCGTGCTTTTTTCTCCTTTTTTCAGGGTTCGCCAATGGGGATTTACATTATAAACTTCAAGTGAAATGTACCACCTCTAAATATTAATAGAATGAGCTGAAATTTTACACACATACTCTCATATACCAACCTCACCTGCAAAAAAAAGTCAGGTTTGATCCGCAAACATTGGGGCACCAGTCCCACCCTAATGTTCATCTTAACAAAAGATATCTTGACTATCTTAGCATCTGAGGATTTATACATCTCCTTGAAAGGGGGGTTGAGTGCCAGTGTCCAGCTGACAAAGTGGAGCAACGCAGGCCGGTCTTATAAGAATTTCATGCCTGTGACATGGGCAGTGTCTTTGAGAATTTGAACTTTGTGTGTAACACATGATCTATGAATGATTGGAACCACTGATAGCTGAGCATCTAGGTCAGATTCTCAACAGTGATTCATTCATCGTAACATTATACACTTTTCTTAAAAATGCAAAATAAAACGATGAAAAATGTTTACTCACCCTCTCTTGACATCTGGCCTCCCTCCTCAGCGTCACCCATCCTGGTTATCGCTTTGATTTCATCCTCATCTATTTTCAAGCCCAACAAACCAAACATCCTCTCAAGGTCTTCTCCATCTACGTGGCCCTTGCCATCTTGGTCAAAACACTGGAAAAAGAACGGGAAAATTTTCATGTTAAATTTTTTTCACAAGCCCAATTCACCACACTATCCATGCACATTTTCACAGATGCAGAGTGTCCACAAATATCTTGAAAACTAAAAAAATATAGGAATTTTTAAGAATTTATCCAACATATATACATAGAAATTTTTAGGAGGCCAAAATAAATATAGGAATCATAAGAATAGTGGGCACCCTGAAGTTGAAATTTCAGCAGATTATCTCATCATTATATCTGCCTCTGGCATCTGCAGTCATATAAATTAAGCTTCAGACATTCAGATCAGACTGTAGCATAAATGCACAAGAATCCGCGGATTCAAAACCGACCTAACGCAATGAAATTGAAGATGCCATTGCTTAAACCACTGAGCAACTGATATTGGAAGATAGGAGAAATAGCTGATTGGAAGATGCTAGACTATTAGCATAGAATCAATGCAGTTTGAACAGATTTCTAAAGAAAGGAAAAATGGCCGCCAAAATGGCCGCCCTCTTGGATTTCTTAACATGTTCCTCATCCATACCCACAGCTAATACCTGTACCAAATTGCATAACTCTAAGTGAAATATTAAGGCCACAGTGGCCAGTTCAAGAATGAAGAAAGATGGCTGCCAAAACGGCTGCCACAAAGTGGCTACCATCTTGGATTTCTCAACATGTTCCCGTCTGATACCCACAGCCCCATACCTGTACCAAATTTCATAACTCTTAAGTGAAATATTGAGGTCACTATGAGCAGTTCAATAATGAAAAAAGATGGCTGC
Organism: Platynereis dumerilii; assembly: GCA_026936325.1. Taxonomy (NCBI): domain Eukaryota; kingdom Metazoa; phylum Annelida; class Polychaeta; order Phyllodocida; family Nereididae; genus Platynereis; species Platynereis dumerilii. The sequence goes on from JAPTHN010000005.1 coordinate 38,376,675, forward strand.
CAGCATGGCCACCACAAAATGGCCACCATCTTGGATTTCTCGACATGTTCCCAGTCCATACCCAGAGTCCCATACCTGATACCTGTACCAAATTTCATAACTGTAGGTGAAATATTCAGGTCACAATGGGCAGTTCAAGAATGAATAAAGATGGCTGCCAAAATGGTCACCACAAAATGGCCGCCATCTTGGATTTATCGACATGTTCCCAATCCATACCCAGAGTACTATACCTGTACCAAATTTCATAACTGAAGTGAAATATTTATTTAAGAATATGTTTACACTGGATAACACATCTACAAAGTAGTTTTTACTGTGGTCCAGTACGAATAAAAATAACAATAAAATAACAATATATGATATCAAGATGAGAATGAAAATATTACAATGAAATTTTAAGATAAAAATAAAGCAGTGTTTTTTTTTTACTTACATATATATATTAGTGTCTACTGCATTACATATCTCTTGTATATTTTTTTTAATTTTCAACATCATTAGCATTCTGTAAATAACCAGGTAATTTGTTTCAAACTAACTAACAGCTATATAAAAATGATCTTTTCATTGCATTTGTACAACAGAAAGGTACATCAACAAACAGTGTATCATCAAATCGTGTAGAATGATCACTTGTTACGCGCGCCATTACTACTGAATTACAGAGATACGGATTGGTATTACCATAAATACAATTGTACATAAGCACACTTAAGAAATAGTCAACTCTTTCATGTATGGTTGGCCATTTTAAACTTTTTACAATATCAACTCCTCTATAATTAATAATATCAAAATTTCCAGTAATTATACGTGCAGCTCTATTTTGTAATCTTTGAATATTCTCTACATTATTAGAAGAACAACCCCAGACAGAACAAGCATAGTCAAAAATTGGCATGATATAAGTTTGATAAGTTAATACGAGTAAATTTTTTGGAAGTATATGTCTTAATCTAGCCAACCATCCAAGCTTTTGAGATAATGATCTTGTTAATTCATTAATATGTACATCAAATTTAAGTTTTTCATCAATATGAACGCCTAAATATTTTGTTGTTTTTACATTACTTACAGAATTACTATCAATGACAAATATTATGGTCACAATGGGCTGTTCAAGAATGAAGAAAGATGGCTGCCAAAATGGCCACCACAAAAAGGCCGCCATCTTGGATTTCTCAACATTTTCCCAATCCATGCCAAGAGTCCCATACCTGAACCAGATTTCATAACTGTAAGTGAAATATTAAGGTCACAATGGGCAGTTCAAGAATGAAGAAAGATGGCTACCAAAATGGCCACCATAAAATGGCTGCCATCTTGGATTTCTCGACATGTTCCCAATCCATACCCAGAGGCCCATACCTGTACCAAATTTCATAACTGCAAGTGAAACATTAAGGTCACAATGGGCAGTTCAAGAATGAAGAAAGATGGCTGCCAAAATGGCCACCACAAAATGGTCGCCATCTTGGATTTCTCAACATTTTACCAATCCATACCCAGAGGCCCATACCTATACCAAATTTCATAACTGTAAGTGAAACATTAAGGTCACAATGGGCAGTTCAAGAATGAAGAAAGATGGCTGCCAAAATGGCCACCACAAAATGGCTGCCATCTTGGATTTCTCGACATGTTCCCAATCCATACCCAGAGTACTATACCTGTACCAAATTTCATAACTGCAAGTGAAATATTAAGGTCACAATGGGCAGTTCAAGAATGAAGAAAGATGGCTGCCAAAATGGCCACCACAAAATAGCTGCCATCTTGAATTTCTCGACATGTTCCCAATCCATACCCAGAGGCCCATACCTGTACCAAATTTCATAACTGTAAGTGAAATATTAAGGTCACAATGGGCAGTTCAAGAATGAAGAAAGATGGCTGCCAAAATGGCCGCCACAAAACGGCAGCCATCTTGGGTTTCTCGACATGTTCCCAATCCATACCCAGAGTCCCATACCTGTACCAAATTTCATAACTGTAAGTGAAATATTAAGGTCACAATGGGGAAAAACCTTGGTTTACATCTGGTTTGTGGTTGCAAGTTTGTGGTTGCAGTTTATGCCTACTGTTTATGGTTTCACCTGATCCATTTACAGCTCCTGTATTAACCGGCCTCCGCTGTTAGGCCGGTTAAAAATGATACAACACAACTGAAGATAATACAGTAGATCTAGACAAATTAGTAGCAGTGGCGTAACTAGGGGTTCTCGAGCGGGGGGGCACCTGGGGGGCAAGCGATTTTCTGGGGGGGCACCCATAATACTAATTATCTCTGCTAGGAGGCAGAGATCTTGTTAGTCCTGGCTTCCTAGAATCCCGTCCCATGTCACACTGTCACACTTACTCTGCTCCACTTATTCATTCATTTATTCATTCATTTTTCTTCAACTGAGTACCTGTGTGCTCCATCATACATAATTGCATGCACTTGACTCTTTTCCTTGATAAAATCTGACTTTATTTCAAGCTTATTTGCTTATTTTACTTTGAAGATCAATCACACTTTGGAGTAGTTCCTGCTTTTCCTGCTAGGTGGTGTATAGATGCTTAGTTTCCTTTATGTCCACTAGGTGATGGCAGAGGAGGAATTTATTGTCAGTGCTGGGAGATAGAGATTTTGTTAGTCTTCAAGGCTCTTGGCTACCCCAGCTTTTAATTGGCATGAGAGGACCAGTTACAGATAGATAGATCTATAGAAAAGTAGATAGATAAGGGTGTGCCCTGCTGGGGTAACCCTGAGGGGTAGGGTGGGGATACTCCTTAAGGGTGGGAGAGTGGGACAACCCCAAGGGAGGGGGCACCTCAGGGGACACCCGTAGGTTGGGGCTAACCCTAGGGTCAAAGTTTTTATGACTTACAGCAAACACTATCTGTCTGGCAATCACTGCTGACCCCCTGCTCGTAATGCTCCCATCTAGTTTATATCACACCAAATAGTCATTCCTAAATCATGCAACACCTCGTTCAGAGATCCCTACCAAAAATTATTTAGTTCAAGATGAGTCAAATAGAATGATTAGAATCTATTTATTTTCCTAGCAGAGATACTTTCGTGCATCTCATGCACTCCATTCTAGTTGTATATTTTAGCCAAGGTTGGAAAGTTCATATGGGGGGGGCACCTGGGGGGGCACAGGTCCAATATGGGGGGACATGTGCCCCCCCGTGCCCCCCCATAGGAACGCCACTGATTAGTAATAGTAAGGCAATTACCTTGAAAGCAGTCTTAATCTCATCCTCTGAGTCTTTCTCTTTTACTTTTGTAGACATCATCGCCACAAATTCTTCATACTCTATTGTGCCATTACCTATAAACAAAAAATGTATCAAGACTATCAATTGCCTATCAATAGCTTTGTTATTGTCAAGCTTAATCTATGAATCATTCAATCAATCAATTAGTCATACAGTCAGTCAATAACAGTAAACCTATAGAATCAATCAAAAAGATGATCAATCAGTAAAGCAGTCAATCAACTCAGTAAGATGATCAACTGGTTAATGACTTTATTGACTTAATGGATCTAACAGTCAATCAGTCAGACAATCAATCCGTTGATAGGTCAGTCATTCTGCGAACAAAAATTAATCATTCAGTCAATCAACTACTCAGCCAATAGTCAATCAGCCAGTCAATCTGATGATCAATTATTATTTAATGCATCAATTAGTCATTCAATTATGTTGTCAATCAGTCAGTCACTCAATCTGTCAATCAATTTCGCCAATGTTGTCCACTGCATTAATAGATCAACTCTAGAAATCCACCATTCAATCAACCAATCAATCTCACCATCATCGTCCACTGCATTGATCAAGTCTTGAACTTCGGCTTCTGTGGGATTCTGACCGAGGGCCCTCATGACTGTGAATAGTTTTCTTGTGGTGATTGTTCCTTCCTGGTCGTTGTCAAAAACACGGAATGCCGTTTTCAAGTCTGAACCACAAATGCAAGAAAATTGGATATTATGTATAAACATTTTGGTGTTACAATGAACAGGCTGCACCTGTTGGAATCGAACTCCCATGACCATTGTAATTAGATTAAATTTATTGACTTTGAGGCAGGTTTACCTTTTCTTTGTTGGTAAGTGAAGTCGTCATCGTCATCTGGTTCTGGGGAAGACGAGGCTTCAGAAATGGACCTTGAAGAGTTAACCTTAAAACGACAAAAGGAACAGTTGAAGAGAGTTAACATAAATTGTGATGCCATTGGACATTTTGCAGGAAAATGTAAGATTTAACTTCAAATGAACAATTTTCATGCTTTAACCATGTTAACAGTTCAGTTTTAAATTTCTGTATTTCGTTTTTTAAAAACAATTACAACATGGTTTAATATTAGGGCTATGATCAATATGGTCAGATATCTCCAGGTCTACTGATGCTATTCAATAGTCATTCAGTATTCTGGCAAAGTAAGGCAAGTTTAAGCCACAGATTAACACGACTAACATATATATACATTGTTACATAGTACAATCAATTAACAAGTTTTATTAAAGTATATTAAGTAACTGTAACTGTACCTTTTCTTGCTCTTCCTGATCATGTAATTCATGATCAGCCATATTAAGCCATAAAACTTAAAGCAACTAAATATTAGTAAATATGGGTATCCCTTCTGTACCACACCACCCTGTGCAGACAGCGGACAACAGCGAACTACTACCAATTCACAAATGAGGTCTTCGAGTCATTAGTTATCTTAAAACTGAACTAATTAGTCTAAATCCCCGACTAGACACCGATTAGATTTGTCTCGGTGGTATAATGGATATATATACGTGTATTGATCCGTATTGATCAGACCAAATGAGGGTCATAAATTTGTGTGAGAGATATCTACATGTTCAGTCAGGCATGACCTTGTGCTTCTGTATATTGTAGCCAATTAGCTGTAAACTCAGACTCAAGCCTTTAGCTATTATGCATGGTATGCAGTGGCCTTGAGAAGTTGAGAAAAGTTTCAAGTTAAAAGCAGCTCCTAAGTTGGTAAATTGTGCTCAGCCATGCAGAACTAATTTAATAATCCACCGAATTGAATTATCAAATAATTATCTTGACTTAGCTGTATTGTCTGTAATAATTAAGATCGACATATCAAGTCATACCATAGACATGAGATATTTCTGATCAGATGATTCACATTGGACTACGGTTTATTTATAGGCTTAACTTAGGCTAACTACTAATTAGTCCTTTCACCCTTATGACATGTTTTTGATAGATTTAATTTTCTCCATCTAAGAAGTAAGTCACAAAGAAACACATTTGAGGCAAAGTGGCAAAACCCAGCCTTCCAATCTGTGCAAATATACTCAATACGCCCTTCTTTTTCAAGTTTTGACATTTCTCATATTTTGTTAAAGCGGTGATTCTTTGTCCCCTGAGATTTTTAAGGAATACCTGTATAATGGTGACAGTTTTACACGGACATTGAATTTGGCAAACAAGAGAAAATTAAATTCAATATTTTTATTTAACATTGTAGTAAATTATTGTCAACTCAATGTTTTATTCAGCCTCCACATGATGAGTGGAAATTTTAACAATTCATCATCCTAAATGAAATACAGTCAAATACTGAACATTAAATAAAGAACTGATAACATGGATTTAGACCTTCAATTAACTGACATTTTAAATTTCAAACAAAACATTACCTGACAAAGTAATAATTAATTGAACATGAATGTATATTAGCATGATAGGTAAGTGCAAGTATCTTCTGCAATGGAAAAAAAATGTTAAGCAAAACAAAGTATCCCTGAGCACAAGTTTTATAACCAATTAAAATTTCAACACATGTATGCTGTTACAGGGTATTCTCGTAGTATTCAAAGTGTGTTAGACCAGATAGAAAGATAGTTGATCTTTAATATCCAATAAGAAAAATTCAGCTTGCATGCAGTACCACCTTATCAAAATAGAAATGAATGTATAATTTTTTGACAAAATGAACAGTATAACATGATAGAAAGATGACCCAGACAAACTGAAACTAAAGTGTTAGTCACATCAATCGCTTCACTCGTTTTCGTCGTTTTCACAGCAACCAGACTTGCTACGTGAGAAATCTCACTTACATGTTTCTGGTGGCTGTTTATATTAAAGTGCTTATTACATTTATCGCAATGTTTCAGCGATGTTTTTTCCGATAAATGCAATTTTCATATGATAGCAAGCCATTTCACTTATGACGTCATCAAAAAATGGAAGTGTGGGTGGCTATGATGTCCCCAAAATATACTGCAGTGCCACAACCGTTTATTTTCCGGTTCACGTTTGATGCGAAGAGCACTCTAGATGATTATCAAAAGACAAAATTAAGTAACATTTAGCACTGATAGGTGATCAATGTGACATTACAAAATCAGTAAAATATTCCCATGCAACATTCAAATTTCAAATTGTCATATTGATAACAAATAATGTTTAATTTTGATGATTCAATATTTGAAATTAATAATTCGCTTAACAAAATAGTCATGTGATGATCCATATGATTACTGAATAACGATTGCTTAAAATTATGCAGAATATAGATGATTCTTTGTGGTAATCGAATAAATATTTTAAATTAAACGCTTAATCATTAAGTTAATACTGAAATGTTCATACACATACATACATTCACATTACTCGGTTTCTTCACTGTTTAACTTTTCTAACACATACGACAAATGCTCATTAATCACACAGTTCAATTCAGTTGATATACTCATTAATGTTCGAAAATTTTCTCTGTTTGTAAGAATCCCTTTAGGATTGGCAAGAACGTCTGATAAAGTCTTATGAACATGGCTAATGTTTTGGAATAACTGGACTTCTAATGGCATTGTGACCATCTTGCAAATGTCCGTGAAGTTGGATAACCAATTGTAGTACTCTTGACTATTAAAGTTCGGCTTGGTGATGAAGGCACTTGTAACAGTGTCATCGCTTGTTGGTACATCATCATTTGTTGTTGGATAACTCTCATTTTGAGAATTCTCTTCACTATACGGCTCACTACTTTGAGAGATCTGTTCGTTATACGACTCACTATTCTCGCTATTTTGTTGATTTGAACTGCCAATCGGCAGATTGATCATTTCAGTCGAGTCTATCATTTGTATCGTAGTAGCACCGTCACACGTAGAATCAACAGTATTATCAGGGTCACTAAGTGTAGCTCCATTGGCAAGATCAGCGACATTAACACTATGAACTGTGACGCCACCATTCTGAAACTGGATTGTTTGCTGTAAAGAATTCTGATCACTGTTTTGGGTATGATGATGATTGTAAGTGTCTACATTTTGGGATTGTTCTGAGTGGGGCTGTTGAAGAGACTGGTCAGGTAGATTTTGGGTTTTCGGTTGCTCTTCTCTTTCCACTACTGTGGTTACATTGGGCTGGACAACCACACTACCATCAGTAGTGGAAACAATTCTTAGATTCGATGGATTGTATTGTAAAGTATTTCGAATATTAGGGAGGTTCAGATCAACATTATTCGTAGGACGAGAGTTCACATCATGTATGTTAGCATCATGAACGTCTTTCTGGGATTGTAACACATTGTGAAAGGGGGAATTCAGGACGATGTTAACACCCTGAGGAACATCTTGAGGAGCAACGTCCTGATCGACGTCCTGATGTAAGTCCTGCGGGACGTCCTGGTGGACATCCTGTGACACGTCTTGTTCACTTTGCTCGGTGTCGCCCTCTTGTGAGTTGTTGATATACTGAATCTCCACGATCTGCTGGTCTTCGTCATCGTGTATGATCTGGTACGAGACTTGTACGGGCAAGCCGTCCTCCCCCGTCGTGGCCTGCTCTTGCAACTGGCAGTGGATCTGCGCCAAGATCTGTTCCGTTTGCTCCTGCAACAGTTCTTGGGATTCCTGCCCAGGGGCGGGTGTCAGGATCACTTGCGGAGCATGTTGTTGAGATTCTGATGCGTTATCCTCGGACAGTACTTGGATTTCTCCCTCAGGGACCCCCTGCAAAACCTGACAAAGAGACAAGATGCGACATTAGTAATTGCCAGTAATTTTTAGTCATCTGCTTAAAGCAGACATGGAACTTTCTTACTATGCTTTAACAAAATTTTAGCTTCTCACATAAACACATCTTTATAAAAACTTCCAGTTTCGAAAGCAAATCCTTTAATTGGAAATTATTTCTAATTGTTGTGATTTCAAGATATACGCAACATTTGGGACTAATCTCCGTGATTCGACATAAACCATTAATAAAGTCATAATAGGGGATATTGGGGTAAGTAGATTGCTTGGTCTCCGTGATTCGACATAAACCATCAATGAAGTCAAAATAGGCGAGATCTGAGCAAGTAGATCGCAGGGTTCACTTCCGAGATTGGTTTCACAAATGTTTGATTGAGATCCATATATCAAACAATGAATTAAAACACCAACCTGCACTTGAGCGCCACCTTCCACGGCCTGTCCCTCCACCTGCTGCACGACCTGGATGCCCTCTCCACTACCAAGATGGCGGATCAACTCCTGCACCTGGTACGTCCCATCTTTGGAATGTTCCGGAAGCGATTCCATTTCCTGTTGGAGCAGCTGGATCACTCCTTTCTCATTGACGACCTGTGAGAGAGAGATGGATCAGGATTGATAAATGGATGATTGGGCTCTACGTTCCGTATTTATGCATTTAATTGATAGTCTAATTAGGGCAAAAGTAAAGTACACAAAGAGAAACCTTTCATATATTCAATGACTAAAATGGCTTCCCTATCTTCTAATGTTCAGACACACTACGACAGAAAACAACACAGATTGTCTCAGGTGAACTTGTATTGAGAAGCAAACATGTGGTGAGAAATTAACACTAGGTGGCGCTAAACCTTTGATTTTAAAACTACAGACATTTCAATTTCCACTGAATGTGTGAATTATAATTATTAACCAGTTTGTATTTTTGAGCCCAAGTGAGTTGCGCTAGAATGAAGTGACAGCCTTACAATGACCTGTATAGTATTGGCAGTTGGTATACAACTTAGACCCAGGAGTCAGCTGTTTTAATGAATCAACTGGCTTCATTCATTTCAACTGACTGACTCGACTAGTTGATAACATTTCAACTGCAACTGACTGAAGTCATTTCAACTGACTTCAACTGACTTTTAAGCGATGTTTCACTTAACTGACCTAAAAAACCTAGATCTCTACAAGTAAATTTATATTAAAGGAAAGTTCTCAACCAAAAATCCAAATAGATTCATACCCACAAGGAAAGTTCAGACAACATATTTAACCAACCGTCTCAGTAGGAGATCCACATGATGTCACAATGACACATTTTCCTAATTGACCCCAAGATATATTCTAAATTAAAGCAATTGATACAGTGAAAGACAGTTTGTTTAAAATTTGTAAGATGAGAAATAAAAATCCGATTTATACTTAAAAAGTCTACTTATTATGGGCTAAATAAAGTTTGATCATTTGATCATTTGATAGGCTAAATTACCAAAGTACCTGATAAAGATAAACACAATCATGCAGTGTGTAAGGTAATTACCAATTCAGCTGAATTGCACTTCAGCTAGGTGTCAGATGTCACTTTCTGCTGACTTTCATATCACTTGACTGATGGAGCACATACAAAGGGAAGCTACAATCACTGTTAATTGCAATTAGTATGACTGGATTGCAATTCTTGTCATCATGACTTCAGAAGTCTGCTAATTGCTTTCTGTAAATGCACGTTCATATGACGCAAGTGGATGTGGGGGGATAATGGGCCATGGAGTGTCAGGCAACTGACGCCAGTCAAATTCACCACTGACGACGGCAACTGACGTTTGTTGGCATGACGACGACTTCAACGGACCAATTATGACGGACGACGACGACTAATGACGACGACTCCGGGGTCTAATACAACTATACAATAACAAACAATTATTCTGCTCAGCATAATGACAACATTAGCCCATATCTCAACCCTCAACCACCCCTCAATGTTTATAGACTCACCTGGAAGACGTTGCCCATGGCATCTGTGATGACCTGCATCCCCTGTGCCTCCTCTTTAGGCGCGTCAGCATCTGTTTCGTTTGTGACCACTTCCAAGGGACCAGCTGTCACTTTGCAATCGTGCTTCTTGCTCAAGTGACTCTTCAATTGGTCAGATCTAGAAATTATGAATTGAATTCTTTAACGGCTCTTTTCACTTTTGTTACACTCTTAATATAAAGGCTAAAGCCTAGGTGAACTATAGTCTAACGCATTACATTAATCATAACACAATCCAGCTGGCCAGTACTTTATAGATTCAAAAGCCCTTGAGACAGGAATAAATCCAGCACTCTGGTAGTCCAAATGATACCAATACTGCATGTTATTTCAACAACTCTGCTACCCCACATGGTCTAATACAGCTTACAGATAGGGAGACTCCACACTCAACTAAAGGCCTTACATTCAACACACTTTAACACCTAAAATTTCTCATTGTTATTAATCAAATTATCATATTATAGAAGTCTTCAAATATTTAATAAATTTACGTACCTTTTAAAGTTGTCATTACAAAGCATACACTGGTACGGTTTGAAGCCAAAATGTTCTTTCACATGGCGCCGCCTGGAGGATGGATCTGTAAATTTGGCTCCACAAACTTCGCAATCATATGGTTTCTCACCTGGAATGACAACAAATTCAAGATTAAACTGAAGAAAAAAAAAAACCCACTTTTCCAACCCAATTTAAGGCAAGAATAGCTTTATTTTGGCCTAGTAGTTGAGGCACATTCCAACTGAAGTGAAGGTAATGGGTTTGTTTCAGGCTCGTCCACCCTACTGTATCACAGTGCATTGAAAAATAGTGAAAAGGGGAGCATTCAATTATTTGTACCTTTCATTGGCTGTCAGACATACATGTATTTGTCAATTCTAAGTTCTAAGCTTTACACTTCTCTGTTGGCTTCGTGAATTGCTCCTTATTGTCCTGGGTCCATATGTACCAGAGAAATACGTAATTATGGGAGGTTTATAAGCAACTGTGAGTCCCAATGAGTTGAACAACTGGATTTTATTCAAATTCTATTTCTGCTTACCTGAATGGACTGTCTTGTGCCTGTTGAGATCGGAGTGATGAGCAAAAGATTTTTCACAAATGGAACATTTGAATGGCTTCTCTCCTGGAATAAAGAAAGAAGATCTAGTTATTACATTTACCCAGCTGGTTATTAAAATGAAAAGCATGAATCATTGAGGCACAATGGAACATGCACATACTGTAAACCTTTTAAGAGGATATTGCACAGAGTTGGCAGATTTACACAAAGATGATTTAGATCATGACTTTAATGCATTAAAAGCATGATCTATTTGATTAAGATAATCAATTTGATTAGATAATCAATACAACTCAACATATATGCATGCTATTTTTAAAGCAGATACTTTTTTAATATGGACTGAATAGAGATCTTTTAGCATTGGACTGGTAATATTACATCCTGATTACATAAACAAAGTCAAAAGAGACTGACCTGTATGTCTCTTCATATGAGAGCGGACGTAGATCATCTGTGAGAAACGCATTTGGCAAACGGGGCATTCGTAAGGCTTGATGTTTGTGTGTGTGAGAATATGCCTCTTCATGCAGCTCACCTGGAAAAGTAAGTAAAATCTGACACATAGAAATACATAGAAGGGACATGAGGCTCTGGCAGATGAAGCAACCAAATCCACCATCTTGGAACTGCCCTGAATACTGGCACAATGGACTGTGACGTCACCAATAACTGTGATGTCACTTATAACAATGGCATGATGTCACATCATAATTATTCTATTATCATCACCTCAGCCATGAGATAAGTAGGGTATTGTCATTAGATGACCCATGCAACAACCACCCATAACGCCCTCATTTGCAGGGCCGACAATGATTTTGAGGGCCGACAATGATTTTGGGGGCCGACAATGGTATTGTCAGCCCTGTGATGACGTCATGACTCATGCTGCCTGGCAACCATGAGCATCTGAATCTATAAATAGATCGTGACGTCATGATTTTCAAGGCCACATGTGCTAGCGTCACAAGTATTGTTTAAATCTTACTGAATCAGTGTTGGTTATTTCTTTTATTCTCAGTCCCTTTTGATCTGATTACTCTGAAATTCGCAAAGGATCTTGAATACAGAATAATGCACAAGAACTGACAAGGAAATCAGAGTGCATACATTTATTGGGATTTTAAAGCACTGTAATTGGAAAGGTCTGAAAAGTTTTATGGCAGGTGAATTGTTTGAGTAAGAGGTAATGATAATAGTAATATCATGACCTGTGTCGGGCATTATGGGTGGTTGACAGCCCTCGGGCTTGCTTGTCAGCCCTACGATTGTCAGCCCTCGTTCCTCGGGCTGACAAGAAATCGTTGGGCTGACAAGCAAGCCCTTGGGCTGTCAATCACCCATAACGCCCTCCACAGGTCATGTTATTGTTATATTGTGACATCATGTGTCAGGGCAGTTCCAATATGGCGGATTTGGTGACCTCATCTTGAGGTGGCATCATACAGCCTCATGTCTGTTCTATGTATTTCTATGATCTGGCATTTGTAAAATTATTTTGCAATTGAAGTCTCCTTATATGCCTACATGAACTTATAAATTTTATATAGTGAAAGCTTTTGCATTTAAAACATATTGGGGAGGGATATAGGGGACTTGGTGTTGTTGCTCGGTTTCCATTTTAAAATGTTGGATGGAGGTGCAAGAATAACTTAATCTTATATGAATCAAGCAATATATAACAAAGCTACCGTATGTAAAAGTTAAAATCTCCAACCCCAAATTTTTTAATGTCTTTAAGGGGCCACCCATCTTGGTAGTCTTGTCAAAATCAGACTTAAAACGGCTGCTTGAGGTCCGCCTGCATTTTTCGGTCTACCGTTTTAGAGCAATTGTTTGTGGATGTAAATATTGTTAATTTACTGTGAGAGAAAAAGTAAACGATCTCAATCTCAGGCCTCCCAGCCCCTTGCCACAAAAATATAGGCCGAAAAAAATAGGCTCCCTTCCCAAAATATAGGTTTTTATAGGTCTGAAATACTTTGAAATATAGGCTTTATAGACCATAAATTAAGCTGATCAATGACGATAACGCAGAAACTTTCTATGCACTGCTTATTTGTACACTAAATTAATTCAGTTAAATTTGGAAATTCTAAAAACAATTATAGCTTTAGGCCTACTCAAGAAACTACATCCCTCAAAATTAATAGCACGAATAAACTTGTCTAAGTCGTAAGAACTTTTTTCATGATTTTATTTGTCTTCGTTTTCAATGGTTGTTTTCCACGATGAAATGCAAGAAGACTTAGCTTATTCATCTTTCATTTGAAGAGACAAGTGGTGAAAATGAATCTACAAATAACACAATTTCCGAACCGGAAATGGATTTTTGCGGTGTTGGCGAATCATCAGTTACTGCCAGATTCGCGCCAAAACACCACGTTTTGCTTGATTTCATGGACAGATTTTTTGGAATTTATCCTGTCTTACCTCCATTCCAAGGGACTGCTGGGTTTTGGAAGTACCCTAAGTGTGTCTGGACTTGACTGACCGAGTTATTTGAGGCCGTGGTCGGGGTCTGTCCCCCGCCTTTGGACTGTGTCACCTGTTCGGCATTTGCTTGTATGACTTTACATTTTACATTTGTAATGTTGCTTTATTTCCATCATTTAATAAAAAAATGACATTTTCCACCAAATGCCTGCCTCGGTTCCTCTTTCCAAACGAGTTCACTGCCAGCAACAAGCAGAAAAGCAAGCTATATCTCATGCCAAACTGATATGGAGATTGGAGAAGTTTGACTATTTCTTGTGAAAATCTATGCATCACAAGGAGGACGCTATGAAGACACAACCTGAAGTTGCCAGAATTTAAAATGTTTGTTACACAAGCCAAACTCATGAAAGAGCCCAGAAGTGGGCCGAAGGCAGAAGTCCAATATCTCATTATATCTGGAAAACCTGTTTATATAATGCAGTGGGTTGGTCAGCTCCAGGAGCTGAGCTACCTAATCTTTTGTCATCAGCGGCCTAACACCTTCCTGCCTCTTCCAATTGGATGTCAGTGTTGCTATAATGAGTAATTGATGACTAGGACAATCAATATTTTCATTGAGTCTTTGAATATCATGATTTTTAAAAACAAATTCACAAACATTTTCATTTCGAAAGTTTGATAAAGTCCTTTTGTCATGTCACAGTCAGACATAAAATGCCAAATCCTATGCACGATCTGCATATTATTATTAGCAGGTTGTGAGAGGCTTGTAAGCCTCTAGTATATTCACTTAAAATATATGCACTTACATATATATATCTTGAATTGTTAGTCTGTTATCCAAACAATGTTATTATGTCAAAAAAAATAATGGTCTATTATCTCAGCTGTTTTGTAACCATGTTGTCAGAAAAAAAAAATCAAGAAAAATTTCAACAATCACAGCAAAAGCTAATTTTTCCAGAAAAGACGTTTATAAAATGAATGGCATGGTAAAAATGTTCATGAAACTGAATCATAAGGTCAACAAGCAATTATGAATGAAAGCATTTCTTCGAATTTCTTCGAAAGTCGGCCTACAATGTTTAACACACACGGCATCAGCACCGCGGTTTTGTATTAAAAGAGCAAAAATATAGGTTTATATAGGTTTTATAGGTCATCTTGGGAAAAATATAGGCTGCGATTTTAAATATAGGTTTTTATAGGTTTTATAGGTTTTATAGGTTGCGCTGGGAGGCCTGCAATCTGAAAAAGATCTGAAAATTTTAAATGGAATGGCCTTCTTAGCGAAATTTCGATTGGACAAGCTTCTTCATACCGGTGTTACAAAGAGTACAACATGCAACTGAAAGGCAAATCGAGTGAAAAAACGTGAAACTAATTTTAAAATTAATTTTGAAAATATTATCGGTCTTCCTTAATTACCTGCCTGAACTTCTTATCACAGTGAGGGCAGTCATGTGGCTTGTCATTAGTGTGTCTTGAGACGTGTTCTTTCAACGCTACATTGCTGGAAAAACTCTTCTCACAAATGTCGCACTTGAAGAGTTTAATACCTTAAACAATGGAGAAAATGTCAAAGTTAAGGGGCGACCATTAGATTTTCAGGAGAATTTGGAGTTTTCCTTTACGGAAAAGATTTATTTCAGAGTAACAACAACAGTAATTATATTTAATTTGAGCATATGATGTCCCCAAATATTTTTTTTGAAATCAAACAAAACCTTGTTATTAAATAACCCCCTTCAGAAATTATTTATTTCAAGACTGTCTCAAAAAATGTATTTATTTCAAAGGGATACTTCTCGCCATTGAGAGATCCGTCGGAAGGGAATTTTTAAAATGTGCAAATGCAGCCTTTCCGAAAATGCCTATTCAGTATTTCAAACTTGTGCATAAAAACCTGATGAAGCCTGTTTTTCATGGGAATTCCTGTTATTTCTCATTGTATACGTAATCAGTAAGAGATATTATAGCATTGTTGAATTAAGACAAGTTTACCCACCTAAATGACTTAGTTTGTGGCGTCTGAGTGCCTCGTTGGCTCGGAATGCTTTTCCACAGTTGTCATGGTCACACTTGAATGGTCTTTCATCCGTATGGATTTTCTGGTGGACTTTCAGGTTGCCTAGCAACATAAATTACACAATCAGGTACAGAACTTACAGAATAATTACTTGATAGATTGGCCTAAATATATTAACACAATACTAGATTACAAATTAACAGTAAAATCAATATACTGACAAAGTAAAAACTCATTAATTCTGTGAAGTAATGATAGGAAAACATTGCTGGTTTTTCTTATCTTTACTCTACATAATTCAAACCCATATGGAAAGATCTAAGTCACTACATACCTTTCTGGCTGAAGGCCTTTTTGCAGGTCGGACATTTGTAGAGCTTGTTGGCCGTTCCTCTTGATTCATTCTTTGAAGGACGTCCTCTTTTTGGTACTCCTGTTAATGTAATCAAAATACACATATTATATATTATATACAAGAATCCAAAGCTACATGTAGGCTGGGCATTGAGAGTGATGGAATACATTGAGCATCATAAATTAGCTCTCCGCCGTCAGTTATCAGCTTATCAGCATTAAAGTGGCACTCCCAAGAACAGCTCGATGAGATGATAGAGGAGTCTCGGTGTCCACACACCATATTTACTCCCATGTGTGGGTTCTTTAACTTTTCAGCCATTGACATTCAAATTCGATTTAGTTTAGAGCATGCCAATTAAACTACGGCTGGGCCATTTCATTATGCTACACTGACGCTAGTTGACAAAACTTACCTGAAACTAAAGCGGGGTTGATTTCGATCACTTCGGAGTCTGACGTCCCCTCTTTGTCTTCCTTTTCATATGTGTGGTCAGCAGGGTTTTTCCGAGGTCTCCCTGTTGAAAAACATATATATGATTATTGATTTATTATACTACCGAAACGGGCTCATAGTATTACGATAGAGCTCAAAATTATGGTGAAAGACTAAAAATTATTGGGAAGGGTTCACCGACGTGGCAGGTGAAGAACTCCATTAATTATGTTTCGAGGAGCCACTTAAACAATCTTTTTTAATCAACATGCAGTATTTTCTAGTATAACTGAATGTCCCTCACCAGGTTTGCTATATCTGGGTTTCTTCGGTTCGGCTTGTTCAGATGGAGAATATTCGTCATCTGAATCCTCCTCCTTTATCATAACTGTTGGGTCATGGTAATCCCTGTATCAATACAACAAGAATTTATCATGAAATAATAGGCCTAGTATTAGCCTACTAACTAATGGACTAACAGTTACAGTACTTTTCATCATAAGCTGTTCATTGTCTTTCATAGAGTTCAAAATTATCAGAAGGAATCAAAATTACAGAGAATGTTCACAGTAATCAAAAAGAGCTCAAAATTATGGTGAAGGGCTCAAAATTATTGGGAAGGGGTCAAAACTATTAGAAGGGTCCAAGAATTACTGCATAAGATTCAAGATCCTGTGAAGAAGGACTCAAAGAAAATAAGGAAGAGCTCAAAATTTTGGTGAAGGGCTGAAAATCAACAGCAACTACGCCCTCAATATCACAGGGAATTATGGGCTGAAAATTCCAGGGGGATGGGGAGGCCTGAAAGGCTAAGAATTATGAAGAGTCCCGAGTTTTCAAGTCTTCGATGACTCCTCTAGATATATATTCTAGATTCCGGAGGGATTTTATTTCTAAAGTCATTAAAACTAATTTACTGATATCAGATGAAGTTAATATCGAAATGTTTAAAATGTTTGGTTTCTGGCATTTTACCTGAATTTGAAAGGAATGATCCTTCTCCGAGCAGGCAGGACCCCAGATCCTCGCTCTATCTCATAATCGTTCGCTTGCACTGCAATGCTACTGCTTTTTGTCTCCTCCTCACCACCGGTTGTGGCTGTAGCTGTGATATTATAATAAGACATAAAATAGTTGTACACCCTATAAAGCTCAAGACTTGCATATAAAGTATTTATAATGCTGTCAATCTCTTAATTATCAGTCCTGTAATGACCAAAATAAAGAAGAGCTCAAACATTTGTGTTATTATTTATTTATGTAGTCTAAAATACATACCAGCAGCTTCAGTGCCCTGTGCATCACTAGCATCAGAGGGTTCGCATTGCTGCATTACAGTTACTGTGGTCACCTCAGCCATCTGAAAGATTTCATGAAAATTGGTAGAGGAAATAATATGAAATTTTATCATGTCACTTACCACATACAATTCACCAGAAGAGTATCTTGAAATGGGGGGGGGGGAGGGGGTGCTTGGAGTTGAAATAAAACAAAAAAAACTTTTAACACTGTAAAAATATTGTTTGATTTACAAAGAATATTTTAAGGACTTGCTTAATAATTATAGTTTGTGTGGACACCCGTGAAGCTAATAAATTAATAGCTCCCCCCCCCCCAATGCAATGGTCGGCCTCCCCCCTTTCCCACATTGGTTGTTCAGATGCAAACTCGCCCTCACTCGGATTCCCAAAGGGAATCCGAACTGGCTCTCCGCTAGGGCGAGTATGGTTCAGATGACAATGACAATGACAATGACAATGACAAAAACTTTATTAATCCTTATTCAGGAAACTCGTTTTGCAGACATGAAAATCAAATAGTATAACAGAAAAATGTAAAAACATGTAAAAACGTGTAAAAACATAGGCCTATATATAACAACAAAAACATATGAGGTATGACTAGAATACAAAAATTATGACTTGTTAAATAAACGAATAGCAGATGGCACAAACGATTTTTTAAAACGATCTGTTCTACAAAAAATTGAGTTAAGTCTAATGCCTGAGGGAAGAAAACGAAAAAAGGTATTTAAAGGATGATTAGAGTCATTCATAATAAATTTAACTTTCTTTTTCATGAAACATGTGTGCAATTCACTTGTGTTGTCTATTTCATTACATCCCAGTCTTCTAGCTGATGCAACCGGTCTGTTGGCAGACCTGACATGTACAACCTTTCAATTTTGCAACAGGGCATAGAGGGGCCCCGTTTCACTATTTTTTGTGAACATTGCATGGCCTGGGATGACACACTAAATGGACTATTAACATTTTTTAACTTGTGCACATGTACCTCATATAATGGAAACTCATTGAAAATTGTATAAATACTAAATAGAAACATTATCGGTATAGCTACTGCTTTATGTAAATAACGTTTGTTGTAAATTATGTACATTTTGATTTACTCTTTTTTGTTAATGTTATTTAAATTATTGTTTGATATGACTATGGGTTTGATGTGACCTAAATTGTCAAATAAAATCTTGAAAAAATCTCTTGATGGACGAGCTAAAAATAGCTCACCCCTCCAAAAAGCCGGGAAAATGGATTGGGATCTTTTTTAGGGCCACAGCAAACAACGACATTTTGAGCACAGCTCTTCAAAATCAGTCTTCTTGAACCTCATTGTTTCCAGTCAGAATGCATCCTCGTGCTGTTAGCATTCTTGGTGTACAACCACATACCAATTATACACAACCTGTTAACTCCTTACCATCAAAATAGGATGAAATCTTCACAATTTTCTAAACGACACAAGCGGCAGCCATCTTGAAATTTAGTTCCGATTTTCGCCACCAGGGGGAAGCACCTGCTCCGGAAATTGACAGAATCACGTTGGCAAGATGATGATGGCTATTGGTGGTTTTCATCAATTATTTTTGTCTGTAGGCCTTGAAGTGACTTAAAAGTTTGGGAAATTGTGGACAAGAGATCACTTTACTCAGGACATCAAAATGAGTTGGTTGAGATCCCTGGCACACTCTCCTGACTCCATAAAATATGTGGCAGTAGGAACAGGTAATTCAGCAATCAGTCCCAAAAATATGATAAATTGAAATTATTTTTAATATATGATAATGTAAACGTTGTAATTGTTGGTTCAGACATGCTTGATTTCATTTAAATCCAATAGAAAAGATATGACTCGAAAGAATTTGCGGTCATATGCTGGCCAGAAAAAATAACGTTCCGTTCTGAACACCAACATAAATCGACGGCAGGGGTAAATGGCAAGTGGTGATGTAGAACTGTTCACCGCAACCGAAATTAGAATCTGACATGTATTTTGATTGCTACTTCAATGTAATTTACTCAAAAAATTTTTAAGCAGCTTAAAAAATTTGAAAAAGGCGGGAGCTTGGGGGAGACCATTTAATGTCGGGGGGGTGGGGGATTGGAGTTTTTTCTAAATAAATAATTTCTTGCTCAGTTTTTTTCTGGGCAGTCTTGAAATAAATAATTTCTGGAGGGGATATTTCCAAAGAAAATGTTGTTTGATTTAGGAATGAATATTCGGGGAATTCACCAATCACTCTTTATTGTCTTGGGTGTCATGCTGATCAACTCAGCAGAGAAGATCAGTTGTCGACTTCAATCCGAAAAGAATCAACAATGATCAGCCACTACATACTGATTTTCCTTTCCAGGTGTTGTGACATTGGCATATTTGTCCTACAAATATCTCACGTGGAGCAAGTCTCATAGGAGTTGGCTTGAGCAGCTTCAATTAATCAACAGTCGACTAAAAGTGACAGAAATTCTAGTGGTCGAGAATGATTCCGATTGGCCTATGGTGATCACAAGACTCAAGTCTGAATTGTCTGTGTTCAAGGTAATGTTAGGACAACAAATTAAATTTATAGAGCTCTCTGAAGTCTTGCTTTCTCAAACACAAAATCTGTAAAATTTAAGATTATTCAAAAAATTTAATTTTCAGAGCTCTATGAAGTCTTTTTTTTTCTAAACCTGAAAATCTGTTAAATTTAGAATTATCATAAAATCTGTCTATTTGGCTCTTGCCGTAGGCTTACTGCTGTTGAGGATATTTTTATCTATTACACATTTAATACAATACTATGTCAGCTTAAGTGTGGTGTCTAACATAGTGTGGCTACGGAAGAGCGACTAAAAAACAGAATGGGCTAAAAAGGTCTGAACAACTGTGAGTAAGCCAGTTCTGGGGAGGCTTCCCTATTGTCTATAAGTCACTTGAGCTGTTATGGCAATGACCATATATATTTTTATTCCAATATGACACATCCACGCATGGTAGTGAGCGGACATACACGCGCGTGTGTGTGTAATTGCGCGCATAGTCACGCGTGTATATGTGTTCACGATCACCTGGGTACATGTCATCCTGCACATTCGTGGACCTGCATTCATGTGCATGCGCATATATGCGATCGTGGACATGCCACCCAGCGCAAGCTTGGATGTGCCATCCAGCGCAGGCTTGGACATGCCATCCAGCGCAAGCTTGGACATGCCATCCAGCGCAGTTTATTTATCATAACACAGGAGACCCTCCACCAGTGGCATAGCCATGGGAGGTTGAGGAGGGGTCTTATCAGGACAGTGGGGTAACTAGGCCTATATGTTGGGGAGGGGGGCTTTCGAGCCTATTTTTTTTAGCTTGTCTAAGTAAAAAGTAGGCCTAATTTACATGTTAAACATTTGTTCTGGGAAGATTACAGGGGCGTATCTAGAAATGGCCTGAGGGGGGTCCATTACATGGGGTGAATACGGGCGCTCCACAGCTTTTCCTATCTCTTCCGTGTTAATTATTGGCCTGAGGGGGGGGCATGGCCCATTAATGGCCCCCTTCCCTAAATACACCACTGGAAGATTACATATATATAAGCTCCAGGTTGGCCCCCCTAAAGAAATAAGAAAAATCTGGATCAGACCCTGACCCCACTGATGGATTTCTAGCTACACCACTGCCTCAGGGTTGTTATATTTTGAACTGCCCACATATGCACTGGATCCGCCCCTTAAACTACCAATATGCGCTGGAAAGCAAGTCCACTCATGTGCTGGAAAGCATGTCCACTCATGCGCTGGAAAGCATGTCCACTCATGCGCTGGAAAGCAGGTACAACAATCCAAAACCTTCACGCGTGCGCGTTGTGGCACATCCACATGCGTGTATGTGTCTAATCTTGCACATCCACGAGTCCCGAAAGCGTGTACGTGCGCACTAGCGCATGCGTGGATATGAGATATTTGGATAAAAATATACCTCCAATGACAATGATGTAATTAATTGTTGACCTAATTCAGGTTCTTGGTCTGGATGGGGAATGGATCCCTGGTGACAAAAATCCTGTCGCTCTCTTGCAACTGGCAACACACTCTGGACTTGTGATACTTCTGCGTCTCTGTGCACTTCAAAGCATTCCTCAGGAATTCAAGACTTTGATGTCTGATAAAGGGTTTGTAACTTATTAGATCTATGCCAAAGAGAATAAGTCTGTACTATTGTAATTTTAGTTTGTGCTCCATGTATACAATTATGGCAAAATTTGAATTGAAACTAATGAATGTGGTGCTTCCTGATTCTCTATATATATATATGACAAAGACACATAATTTGGCACAATGTTAACTGAATGTAACATTTTAAAGAGCGAGTGCCGAAAACTTTCTAAAAAGAATCAATTTGTATTCATGACAATTATTGTACCAATATTTCGGAAACCTTTTGGAATTGACTTTTTTTCTTCTTATATTCTTATTCATGTTATTAATTTACATTTATTTTCAGTATTTTAAAATTAGGAGTGGGCATACTGAAAGATGCCTTGAAATTGGGACAAGACCATGAAGTGTGTGTTCGAGGCTGCGTGGACTTGAGGCATCTGGCAAAAAGACAGCGCAAACGAAAAATAGGGTTTGTCATAAATTTTCATGGAAATATAGCCTATATATTGAACTCCTATTCTTTCATTTTCTGCAGTGCCAACAGATGTTTAAACATTTTTCTCTTGTGCATTTCAGAAAATGTGGTCTGTCCGCTTTAAGCCTGACATTTCTAGGATTTCCTTTGGTGAAAATAAGAAGCATAACTTGTAGTAATTGGGAAGAAACTCCCCTGAGCGACAAACAGGTGCAGTATTTTTTGATGATTTTCTTTTATTTCAGAAACAATGTGCCAAGGGATTTCAACTTCTATCCGTCCAACTAGTCTTCTTTTGTTTAATAGCATTATTCTAGCTCATAATATATATGATGTCTCATGACAATTTGTACGGGAAATTTTACTAATTGCAATGCATATTGTAAGAGGAATTTACATGTCCTTTTTCAAGGCATTGTCACTGAGTAAGATTGTTTCTTTATTGTCTGTAATACAAGATCTTTCATTGATCAAATGAATCCCTGAATCTGGATTGAAAATTTGGCTTTAATCCTTATTTCAGACCAGTACTTTTATCAAATACAATTTTACCTTTTTTTTAACATTAATTAAATAGAATTTTGTCTTTTTAGATCCAATATGCGGCTGCGGATGCCCTCGTAGCTATTCGTATATTCATGAAAATCATGGAGGACAAATATGACATTAGGAGTGAAGAACAGCCTGAAAAACTGACATGGCAGAAAGCACTCTCGATTTGCCAAGGAATTGTTGATGTTAAATATGTCCATAATCATTACGAAAATGCAGAGGTAAATTTTTAAATTCTAGTTCCAATTTTCAAACTTGAATATATTTTACTGTGGCTTTTATATTGCGTTGATGATCAAATTCTTTCACATTTATTTTTTCTCGAATGAAGTAATGATAATATAAATTCACCTGTTGTTTCCTCATTGAATAAACACCTAAACTTAAAATGGAAATGACTGTCTGTTGGGATGAATGTCAATTTTGATATGTAAAATTACCACACTAGAAATTGACAAAAATCTTAATTTATCATCATTTCCTTTCAGGAAGTTGACTTCAGAAGTATTTTCGACAAGTTAAATGGTGAACCTCAATCGAAACCTTCTCAAAATAATAAACCATCAAACTCATCTAAAGTGCGCGCTGAAGCCACAGGAAGAGCATATTCCGCAAGGAAGAAGCCTCTGTATGAGAACTGTCAACTGCGAGCCCCTGATGGCCAGCTATTATGCACTTGTGACAGTAAGAAGGCAAAATGGTACGTCGAGAAGGGTCTAGGCAGTGAGTGTTGCTCAGTTACAATTTTAATATGATGTTGGCCAAATAATAAGCAAAAATTATATATCTGTAGTTGAAGTAGTTCATTGAAGACAAGTATACAAATCTTCCAAGGTTCTAATGTTGCAAACAATTATGCTTCTATCTTTTGTTAAAACATTGTGAGATTTATGATTATGAAGGCTACGGTAACATCCACCTGTAGTTATATATAACTACAGGTGGATGTTATATACAGTGCTCCCTGCGATATAAGACCTCCCCTTCTGCAGTCATAAAGCGGTCTCTCGTGGGTTGCGGTCTCTCATGGGGGTGCAAAGTGGACTAAAAATGCTACTTAGTGCGGGAGAACGGTGGTTACATAAAGAAAGTTGGTCTTACGACAGGGGGTCTTATAATGCAGGTACTGCTGTATAATCCTCATAAATAAATGATTTAAATCACAATTTAAGTCAAATAAGTTATTAAAACCAAATAATTGATTAAAATCAAATAAAACATGATTGTAGTGCACAAAAATCATGATTTAAATCACCTTGATTCAAATCCGCCAACCCTATTGGATCTCTTGTTTTCCTTGCAAGTTAGTAATGCAGATTTTTGATGAACTTTTATCTCTACTTTCTTCCAGAACAAATAGGAGACAATCCAATTACTATAGAGTTATTGTTTGAGCCTTCCGGAAGACCGAAATCCGAGCGGAATTATTACCTGCAAGATAAAGAGAATGTCTGCGTCGTGTGTGGATCTCTCAAGCTGCACAACCGCAAAAATATCGTCCCTCATGAATACAGAAAGTGAGTAGAGTTAGCTATTGTTGTCTTGCTGTCTTTAGTTATTATTCATTGTAATCTGTCAGGGTGACCATTAAGATGCTTTTTAGCTCAGCTCGGCTTTGAATCGTCGGATTCTTGTTGTTGAAATGACTTGGGACTGGGTTGCCCAATTGAATGTAAAAATAGATTTTATCGATCTTCAGGCATGTATGTGATATATTTAAATAATTATACAATGTGATTTTATAAAATTTTCTCAAAATTTATTGAAATGTTACTGCTTTTTCCAGGTATTTTCCTCCTGTGATGAAGGAACACCGTTCCCATGACGTCCTTCCGTTGTGCACAGCTTGCCACCAGAGGTCCAATCTCTATGACAACGCCCTCAAACAACATTATGCGAAGAAGTGTGATGCTCCCATGGCGACCGAAAAAGGGCTGAAGTACCACATGGATCAAGAATTGAGGGTTATCAACTCTGCAGCAAGGTAGGTGAAGTCTTTTTGATCGACATTTTCCAAAGTTGAAAAAAAATGGCTGAAAACCATTTCATGCTAAATATGGTAAAAGCCTTATTCAAAGTTACAAAAAAATGGGAGAAAACCTTTTCATGCTTAAGAGAAAAAACGATACAAAAATTGCGATTGGAACTTGATTTTTGCCAAAAAACAAAACAAGTTTTTTAACGAGTTTTCGGTACGAAAACTCGTTATACTAGTCAATATGACGAGAGAGTGATTGACTCGATTTATTGACGCACCTCTATTGTGCGAAATAATGACTTGTTATAATGTAGCAAGATGCTTAAATTGGTAATAATGACGTTATAGATGTGTGCGCATCAACGTTTTTGTGTTGTTCTTGAGTTGTTCATTATTGTATCAAAAGAAATAGTCTATTACAAATGCAGACACCACAAAAACGTCTGTTTTGAGTAGAAATGTTGATGTTATGACGAAATGTCAACTGATTCAAACCAACAGCACTCAGCACTGAGGCATCATATCAAAAATTCCAGAAAAACGTATGATGAGCACCTATGTTGTGGTCTATCCCAATCCTATTCATCATCAGACTATATCACACAAATGCTGTAGGCCCGATTACAGATTTATAGTTTAGTACAATTGAGGAATTCGTGGCTTCTCTGCCAGACAGGAAACGGAAATCTTGGTTCTATTACCCTGCTGGCCTCTGATTGGTCAAGACGGATAAGACATCTTTACTGCCACTTCTGCCTTGCCTAAAATTACCATTTTATACCCATAAAATTCTACATTTTTTGTCCTACATGCCAGTTTTTGTTTGGTTTAAATATCTCTTTTCATTGCCGAGAATTCGTTTAAAACGTAAATGGAATATTGACAAGGCAGATTGATACAATAAAATACAATTAAAATGCATGAAATATGCCAAATAAAAGGTTTTTCGTTTACCTCACATTATTTTTCGTTCCAAGTTACCCATTCTGAATTTCTGATAGTTAAAACTGTCAGGAATTTATTCTCACAAACATGTAGGGCCTCTAAATTACTGTTTGCTATTATCATATTGGAGGCGGAGCTTAATTTTAGCCTGTCAATCATTTTTACGGCACATGCATTAACTCGTTTGACCCGTAAATTGTAACAAGGTAAATTGTTACAATATAACTTTACAAATAGTTTAAATTAGTTTGTTAGCTAATAAGTTTGTTGACTTCATTAAGTTATAACCTGCAGGTCTGTTGTTGCATTGTCGTCAATGAAGCAAACACTTTTTGATGAAAGAAAAAGGCTTGGACTAGTCAAAATGAAAGTGAAATAATCAATTGATCATTTAGTGAATTTAGAACCTGACTCATGTAGAAGGGTTTCTCATATTGAATATTGATCCTTACTCTTTAGTAGTCCAAGAACAAACATAAAGGCAAAGATTACATGCACCTGTGACACAATTTATTTGTTTCTGTTTCTTACCAAAGCAGCCATCAGCATAAATATAAAGAAAGAAAAAAAGAAGACAAAAAACAACACAGAACTCTGGTCGTTTTACTCATATGCTCCTGTGATGCAAATTGATTTAACCACAGTTAGACATCACCAAGATACTTCTACCATTGGAAAAACCGGTATCTAGCTGACAATTTTGCATGTTAGCGCCCTGCTAAGGATTAACATTGTTTACAACAGCAAACAAACAATGAGATTATGGTTTATTTTGCTAAAATTATAAGTTAAAACAAATAATAGAAGAAGCATATGATGTCTAAGTCAGTTAGACACCTCTTTGTCGGGTCCTAACATGCATTTTTGTCAGTTAGATCTAACTGACAAAAATGCATGTTAGAAACCTCAAAATCGGTGTCTAACTAATACGCACTCTCCTGGACTGACTGTACAGTCTGTTAGAAATAACACTATACTGATTATCAATTGACTAATACAGGAGTGTGCCTGTGATTTAACCAGAAGAAAAAACCGCACATCATTGAGAGACACAATTATCTGTACAATAACCATCCAGGCAACAATTGATTGAACCAGGCGACAAGGGCAAAAAACGTTGCCGTCCGTGGCTTAACTTTGCGGTCTATTTTTAACCGACCTAACGTCGGTTTTTCCAGGACCTCTAAAACGAATCTGGCAAAACCATAAAGTGCAACCACGAACCAGCAAAAACGAACCAGCAAAAACGAACCAGCAACCACAAACCAGTGAATGACAGACGAAGTTTTCCAGACGATTACGATGATTTCGAGCAATGATCGAATACGAAATAAAGCAATGGAAGTGTCAGTTTATTCAGATCGTGTATTTAGGGTGTTATAATGGCTATTTAACTGAAATACCTTCTTTCAACTTTTATTTTGGGCTGTGGTCGTGTTTTCGTCTGACCGGAAGTTGTTTGCATGCGACGCATGCGCGTAGAAAATTCGTTGTTTTTTCAATTAATTTCGTATAAGAACGACGGAATCGAGTTAATTTGATGAATTTGTGATGTTATAATAGTTGTAGAATGCATAAAACCTGCTAGAAAGTGTTATTTTTGCCGTTTTGTCGAAAATTTCACTGACCGGAAGTAGTTCCTCGCGGCGCATGCGCGTTGAAAACACCGATTTTTTTGAAGTCATTTGGCATAAAAACGACAGAACCGAAGGAATTTGATGTATTTATTGTGTTTTAATCGGTTTTGAAGGCCAGAAACCTCTAAAAACTGTTATTCTTGCCGATTCGCCGTATTTCTCGCTGACCGGAAGTAGTTTCTCGCGGCGCATGCGCGTAGAAATCTTCGCTCGAGTGAACAAGAAGGATGCCATTGCTGAAATGTGACATCGATATCTTGAAAAAAAAGCGATTTGGAAGGGTCTAGACGATTGTACAAGTTGAATATTGTCAAGGTAGGCATTAGACCTGTCAGCCGCCGAAAATAGCCAGCTCAGCCGCCGATTACAGAGGCATACAGCCGCCGCCAGTGCCCCCTAGAAGCCAGCCAGCCGCCGCCAATACAGTAGCGCCGGCGCCCGCCGCAAAACTGGGCAAAAAAAGCAGTGTAACAGCAGTGTGAAGCTGTTCAGATCAAGGCAAATACATCAGCAATCTGGCATTGCAATCAGGGTATTCTTGCTTCAATTGCTGCTTTGTTCAATTGGACTGACTTGAGCAAACTTCAGATTGTTTTGGCTTGTGACACTTGAAGTGCAATTAAACCAATTAGAGGTTGATGGCACTCAGGGAAAGTAGGCCTAACTCAGAGCACCTGATGGAATTCAGCACCTAGACAACAAAATACTTCTTTTTGAGCAGTTTTGAGAGTAGGACTCCTATGTTTATTTATAATCATGACACGTCATCAGCTATCATGACTCAGAAATTGTCATTTAACTGTGAAATGATTTGCCTTTCTCACAAATAGCTTAGTATTACTAACAATGCCAGATTATTGGGTAAATTGGGTTAAATCTGTTTTCCTGAGTTATCACTTTCAGGGCCATTTCCCAAGACATAGGTACAAACTACAATGTCTCCTGTAAGTAGGCCTATGTGAAACAGAAGATGTTTTGCTACTGGGTTATGCTAAACACCCTCAACTAACCTGCTTCTTGAAGCAAGGATGCTCATGCAATGAGAAGAAAGCCTGTGGGATTATGACAGACAATATTTCAGTCAGGTAGGATACAGATGGCTGCCAATTTTATTTGCCCAACAAACAGTTTAATACATGTTACAAACAGTTACTCCCCATTGAAATTTATATTGGCCTTGGGTTTCACTTACGTAGGTCAACTCACCATTGCTTCGCAAGTTTGGTGCAGTTATTTGACAATATTAAGAAACTGGGTAAATGCACCAGATCAGATGTCTTTGCATAAACTGACTCTACCAAATCATCAACTTTTGCATGCAATTTGAAAAGAAATATGTGCAGTGGTTATCCTACAGGAGATGATTTGTTGCAAAATCCTGCCCTTTTTTGAGGTCACCATGTTTGGCAACTTTTCTTATAAAAAGTGAATTCAGCCCACAATTAATCACTGTCTGGCTAAATCAAATAGCCAGTCAAGTCATTTGAACCCTTGTGAAGGTTCCTGGTTAATTTTTTTCTAGTTGTTTTAAGATTATGTGCCAAAAACTTGCTTTTATTTTTCAAAGTCAAGCAAAATGACAAAAACTTTAAGGGGAGGTATGGTTGACAAGGACACTTTTTTTGCAATTTTTAGAATAATGGTTCATATTTGGTATCAAAAGATAGGTTTTAACTAAATTAGATAATTTCAGGTAATTTTGAATCTTTGTGATGAATGGTTGCCATGGTAACCAGTTTAAAAGGCGAAAAAAGGCTGATTTTTACTGCTCACGGGATTTGAAATTTCTGAAGTTACAGGCATGGTAAAATTTTTTTGAAAAAATTGATGAGAGAAGAAAAGCCAAATGAACATATTTACTGAGCGGACTTTTGATATTCCTTTAATTGGGGTAAAGTAGACAAAAGTCATTTTTGGGGAAAAAAATGCTTGTTTTTGTGGCTGCCATATCAAATAATTTTGTTACACAACAAAAGATTTCCAAATTTGTTTTGTAAATATGAAGACATTTTTTTAAGGATTCCGTTGATGTATCCCATGAGTTCCTAGGTTGAACAGTGGTCAAGATTTTTCACATCCAGTGCAGGGTAAAAGCGGTTTTTGCACATAGCGGAAAATGGCAAAATTGTGACGTAACGTCGTTATAGGCAATTTATCAATGAAAACAAAGAGGCCTATCAGTGGCTATTTCTCCAAAACTAATGAAGTTACAGGCATGATATTTTGCAAAGACTTAGTAATCATTGTCATGTTTCACCACCGAAAATACTGTGTTGCCATGGCAACTGCTTTGTTGTGTGTACACCTTTGAAATGACACATCGCTGCTCTTTCACTTCTAAAGTGTGTTGATGATGTTGTATTTAACATTGTTTTAAGTGATAAAAGAGACATATTTTGACATAATCGAAGTTTGCACTGGGTGCCCAAGTTCACGTAGGTCGAATATATGAAACAAACTGAATTTGTGTACCTTACTGAAATTTGGGTAATTTCTCACACGTATCTCCCCTTAAAATCCCATTTTTGGTCACATGACCATCCATTGTAACATCACCATAACAGAATAACAATGGTGAAGCTATGAAAGATGTTGAAAACTATTCACTTCACATTTCTGATCAACTAAACATGCATTGGCATGCTTCAATGCAAAATTATTGAACTGTAAAGTCAAAAAGTTGCCAAACAATGGTGAGTTGCGAAGCAATGGTGAGTTGACCTACTTGTCAAAGATTTGGACCCATACCTATCTCTTGGGTACAGCAAGAAAATTGGCTGCCATTGTTATCCCACATGCTTCAAACATTGTCCTGTATGATCCAATCTGTTTTCATCTCATAGGATGAGAATTCATGCTTCTACAAGCAGTTTGGCTGAGACCAAACACACCCATTTAACCTACTTGAGGTAGCACTATTTGTGACAGGAAAAATCACTATTTTTTAATCTTAAATATTTTGGTATTTTTCTCTGTCTGATGTCATATTTATAGATCCTAAGTACTAGTTAAGCTGCGGCTAGCCGACCAGCCAGCCACTACTAATTTAAGCCAGCCACAGCCACCAAAGGTGGTGGCTAAGCTGCAGCCAGCTGATCACACCTCTTAGCCAGCCAATTTTGGCTTGGCCGGCTGGCTGACAGGTCTAGTAGGCATTTGAAGAGCTACTGTGTTTGTCAAGTTAACACATTTCGATGTAATTGTAAGTTTGTGTACTTGTGTTTGTTGAACAAATTCTGGCACAGTCCTGGGCGTTTTCGAAAAGATCGCACGAGTAACACTGGTAACTCGGGTGACACTGGAGTGACTGGTGTTTGTTTCCGAACATGCACGAGGGTAGCCCGGAACCAGAAGAGGAGAGCTTCACTCGAGCAGGAACCAGTTTGTCAAGTGGTACAAACTCTCGAGACCCCAGTACTCTCCCAATATTGGGGAGTAGCCGGAAACACTACACTCGAGGATCGACGTTGGCACTTCCCGGAAACACGAGGGTTGAGTTTTGGTGTTCGGAAACAAACTCTCGTGACTCGTGTCACTCGAGTTACTCGTGTAACCTTTCCGAAAACGCCCCTGGGGTGTGCAGCCAAAACGGCGATAAACCAGAACGGCTATTCGTGTATTAACCATAACGGCGATGATAAATTTGACTAGAAAACAAGAACGGCTATTCCACTACTTTTTGGTAGAAAGAGCCTGAAAACTTAGTAATTTTACTTCAACATAATACATTTTGTTATCCAGCATTGTTTCCGTTATCAAAAAGGTCATTTAGTTCAGTTTTTTGTTACGTTTTATCGAGTTTTACACATTTAGTTAGTTTTAGCTACATTATAACATGTCAAATTAGGTCATGCGTCATGAACTGGTCCATTTTGCGTCGCAGGTCAAAAATGTCTATTTTTTCTATTTTCTGATATATCATCACAGAAGCATAGCACTATACAGTGTTTTAAACAGAACTTAATTATCTTGTATACTTATCGAGATATGGGCACTTTTGTGCCTCCCGCACTCATTGGAATGTGTAGACTTAAGGGATGGTTTTTAAGGCTTTTCTCAAAATTGACTTTTTTTAGTAAAACGTCTCTAACTTTTCTACTACTTAACCAATTGTAATGGGGTTTGTTGCAAAATAATTCTGACTAGTTCCTCTAATAATATATGTTGACACTTTTTTAATAAATCCCATTGAACGATATGAAATCTTGACAGCAAAAACTGACATTTTTTCTTTTAAAATTCCTTTAAAATCCCAGCTTCTACTTGTGTTTCCAAGTGAAATTCACCACAGAATTAAGAAAAATTATATCCCTTTAACTAGGCATGTTCTGGACATTTGTTGTCCTTTTATGAGCCAGCCCATCTTAAATGTAACAAAATTACAACACAGGAAGATTTCTGGTCCATGGATCAAAGTGATTGGGAATTAGCATAAGAATGATGAATAGATAGATAGATATATTGATAGATATGGTAAGCACAGCCCTGTATGGCCTGTTGTGGCTACTCACAAGGTTACATTGATGAAATTAGAGAGAGGGCAGGAGTCCTCAACATGCTGCATGTTTACCCCATGTAAGGGATCTTTTCCTTGCCTAGCACAGGCTCTAATACAAGGATAACCCAATTTAGCAACTAATCTGAATGACATCAAAGCTTGGTTTTTGCTTTTTAAAGGTACATTGAAAATATTTGCGATCACAAACTTCATCATTTTGCTATATGCTTCTGAAGATTACTGCTAAGGTTGAGAATGACATCTGCTTGGCTTTTCCTGAGAAGCACTCAAAAACCCCAAGTAAGACATCTAAAGCATAGCAGATGAACTTAAATAACTATCTGAAAAAATAAACCATGATTGGGACAGTGCAGAGGGGCTGATTGCTTCTTTTCACAATATTGCTACACCGACTCCGCTACACCGACTCCGATCCACCCCTGATTCTGACTGACATGCCTCAACGTTCTGGGCAATAGCGCTTTATTGGTTTAAGTGATTTTCAAAAGGATAACAGTTCTGTAAACTAGAGAATAATTCCTTTCTTCTGATGTCAAATATGTTGAAAAAACTTAGATAGAAGTGGTAGAAAAGTTCTATTGAATATTTTGTTTTGAAATTTCGTGCGACAAATCCACCATTTAAGCAGACCTGTTCATGACGCATGACCATTAGACAACAAAAATGTTCCGTTATTTTGCTATAAAGTAACAAATATCATGGATGTGAACTTTTTTGTTACTTTGTAACAAATATTAGACGTTTTTTTGTTGAAAGATACTTTCTAAGTTGACTTTTTAACTAAAATTGTCATCGCCGTTTTGGACTTTGATCATCGCCGTTTAGGCATTGTTCGTAAATATACGAATAGCCGTTCTGGTTTATCGCCGTTTTGACTGGCAGTCATTACTGGCACAGTCAAGAGAGTGACAGCAGTTTTGGTTCGGTAGCAGGACGTTTCACCATTGGCACGTTTCACCGTCGGCAGTGTGAGACGTTTCAACGCCAGTTAATTTCACAATTTGGTTATTAAAGTGATTGGAAAGGATAACTTATAGTCAAGTCATTTTTTTTTGGCAGTAAGTTTTCAGCTGATAATTAAAATCTTATGATTCTTGTCAATAATTCTTGTTTCCACATAATCCTGACATCATGACCAAACAGTTCCATCAGTATTTGAAAGCATTAGCAATGTTGTAGCACCTGTTTTGGGCCTTTCTCATTGGAATAACATTGCTGTCAAAACTGCTCTGGAATCCATTTTCTTCCACTGTTTCTAGTGATGCAATTGTGACGTCACCACTGCTGTTATGATGTCACATGTGATGACATCACTAATTAAGGCTATAAATAGACTCCAAATGAAGGAGAATAGTTGCAGTTTATCATTGGAAATGCCTGCAAGTAAAAGCTAGGGGGTTGCTGGATATCAATTTAGTCTAAATCATGCTTGGTCATGGTGTATTTACCCTATTAATTCAAAAATTTAAGCACAAACTTAATCATGGATTGCATTATCAGCTAAAAACTTACTGCCAGAATAAAATGACTTGACTTTAGTTGATTGTTTTAGTGAATTTTGTTATCCTTCGTTATTCTGGTAATCACATTGTTCATTTAGTTACGTTTTCTTGTTATTCTGCATACTTTTAGCTACATTGTAACATGTGAAATGAAACAACATGTTAGTTCATTTGCTACAAAGTAACAAAAAACTTAGGTAATAATAGAGCATGTAGATAGAGTCACAACACGGACAATATTTTGCGTGTTTTTGTTGAATTATCCATTCGTTAAAGTACTCCTTCAGCAATCCACAATTGCCTATTGAAGTCTTTCTTTTCCTTTCACAGGAACATCCTATACAAATCTCTCAGGAGATTGATATGTCAAACAATTCCAGAAATTCCTTTTTCAAAAATCCACACCCTGCATGCTTGGACTGCACTTAAAGGATCTGAACAGAGCTCGGACATGGGTTACCTCTCAAGGTAAGCAACAGTTAAAAACACTTTTCCTCAAGTAACTATAACAATATCATAAGTACAGAATGTATCTTGCCGCGAACGCTGTCCATACATCTTATGTTACAAGTATTTATCTGCCACACATTTTAACTTACAATTTGTTCTTTATATTCAGCTCCCTGTCCTATTGTTCCATCACGTCACAGATAACCATGAAAACCATCCCCAGAACAAATAAACATTACACTGCAAGGAACATGTACAACCAAACAGTCATCTTGTTGTCTTCAAAACTGCTGTGAGGGACACTAGTATGAATGTGATATATCCCTTCATGGATAAGCATCTCACAATAATCAAGCTCTTCTACTACACACAAATCAGGTAAGTTAGAAAACAAAAGCAATGCACAATTTCATTGATGCAGTTGAATACCTCATTATTTTGATAATCCATTATCATATCCACATGATTCGTGTAGCTCACGTTTCCCACATACTTTTTGTAGCTCAAGTTTTGTCTTTCTCACCCATGCAATACAGCCACTCATGTTTTCATATTCTGTCATTTCAGGCTTCCCTCTTCAACATTACTACAGAATAATCCGTCGTCACTGCCATCAAAGTAAACAGCCCATTCTTCATTTCGAAACCCCACCCAATCTCAGGAATCCGCAGGAGTATATCAAACGACTGAAAATTCCCACAAACCCCCTTACAGTGCAAACACTGATTTCATCCGTAAAGAACACAAATCCCGTTATTCTTCACATAGCACTCGCTCACATACCACTGACTGTTAACACAATGACCGCACCAGTCCAACACTACAAACCCTGAAACAATTCTGTCATGTCATTCACGACTAAACATTTTCCAATAAATTCTTAAAAACTATGTCCTCTCTTTGAGTTACATAATTTTCTAATGCGCCTTCACTTCTGTGACTGTTCCATGCAACTATACTTCCAGTCCAAGATCACCAAGCAATCTCTCACTTCTTCAAAATATCAGTTGCTCAGTGGTTAGAGCAATGGCACCTAAAACTGCATTAGGTCGGTTTTGAATCCGCGGATTCTTGTAACCAACTTCTAGTGAATTCTTAGCAGAAATATGCATATGTACTTGTAGAAGAACTCAATATCTACTAGATAAAAGTTATCTGAAGCCGATCGGATGATTGGTTGACTCATAAACTTAAATTCTGCAATCGTCAATTAATCGGAAAAGATCGCAAAAATATATTGCCTGTCGCCTATATATATAGAAAGAACTGCTTGTCGCCTGGTTGGTACTGAGCACTGTATGATTTCTAAAATTCCTGTCACCTAGTTGGTAGTGGTATGCTGTCGCCTGGTTGGTGGTCGCCTAGTTGACCACACACCGGAAGCAGAGATGATGCATTCCTTCATTTTCTAATGACCAGATGCATGAATTTAATCCAAATTGATTAATTTACAGGTAGTGATTTTTTAACGTTTGGCACAACAAAAAGCGACTCCTGTTGGAAAGATACAGGGAAAGTCACATAGGACTGGGTAATGAATAAGTATAGGTTATTCACCACGGGAGAGGAAATATGTGATTTATCATCCGAGGGCTTTAGCCCGAGGTGTGATAAACACATATTCCTGATCCCATGGTGAATTACGGGCTTATACCGTGAGACAAACACTCAAACAGTCAAACATGAGAGGATAACTGGACAACAAAGAATATAGGAATTATTTCCCTGTAATACTCGTGATTGCAGCTGCTGATATAGACAGAAGCTGACAGATATCAGATTGTCAAGATGGACAAATACATGCAGAGTTTCAGATCTTTTAAAATCATTTTGATAATATCAAGGTTGAGAATATAAGATAAGCTGAGATAGATCAATACTGGTCATATAGAAGGATGGCGTTATCAGATCAATCCCCCCGCCACAACAAAAGAGAAACACCTATGGAAACTCGTTTTGCAATCCGCGGATTCTTGTCTTAATAAGTTTTAAAGTGCTTCAGGTATTTTGAGGTTAAACATTTGTTTGGTTTACCTAAACAATTGCATTTTGGGCTCTATTTCGGTTTAAAAGAAAAATCTAGTTCAGTCTCTTTTTTCATCTCGTTTGGTCTCTTTTTCAACATCTTTTTAAAAAAAAAGTTTTGTACATCTCCGACATTCTCTGTTGCCATGCAATTAATTTGTATTCTTCTTCCAGGGCACTCCTGAAAAGTAAGAAACTCCCATCGTCCAGAAGAGAAGAATTGGAGCAAATCGTCTGTTCTTATTTTGGAGTTAATGAAGTGAATGAGAGACTGTTGGAAGACGCTTCAAACATCGATGCCAAGTAAGTTGAAATAATCACCACTAGAGGCACCATTAGCTGAGGTTCTAAAAATAGAAAATTTGAAATTACAAAATATGAGGAGTGTATTTTAATATTGTAACAGTGTGTGTCTTGGAGAGCCCTTTTGATGGTAAGACTTTAAATAATATGTTATTTGAGTTCCATTAGTCAATAAGTTGTTTTTTTTTCTGTTCAATTTTCTCATGCTTAAGTATGGGTTTTTAACATGTTTAATTTTCTTGTGTTTTGATTGTCGTCAATGTAAAAATCATCTATGACAAATAAACATTCTGCGATAAAATGCTGTCTATTCTAAAAATTCCAGTTACTGAATACATACAAAAATTCGATCTTGTTCAAAAATGCTGTTTTTGTTGATAAGGTTTTGTCGGAATCAAACTTGTTGAAATTAATTCTAACATCCATATCTTGAATTTTCTTTCATTTTTTTAAGATAAAAATTGTCCTTAAATTGGCATCGTTGGGCATTATATTCTGTAAATCCATTTTCAAATGATGTTTTTTCTTTCAGAGTGCCAAATGGTGAATTTACTCCTCACGGTTGGAAAGTTATCGAATACGTAACAGCTCACGAAGGATTACTTGAGTTCGAAAAGACTTGGAGACAACATTTTCTCGACAGTATGAAGCCAAAATATTTGTATCCGGGATGGTCTGTCGACCATAGTCACGAGGAACTACAGGATCTCAATAAAGGAATGCACTCTGCTATCGGAAGTTAACAAACAATCATGTTGGATATCTGAGGACGTTCCTTTCGAAGAACATTGTGGAATATTCAATAAGAATGCTATTATCATAAGCTACATTACCAAATAAGGATTGTTTCTTCACTATGCTTGACGATCATTGCAAAATAGTAATACCAGTAGATAGGTACAGGTATGGCAAGTGCAGCCCTCAGAGGCCATTATTCATGTGCTAAAGGAATGTTCTAGTATTTCACTAAGGACTGCTTATATATATCCCAATTATAAATATTTTTTATGGTGTATAAATAATATAATTTATTTCAAAGTATTGTCACTGACTTACAAACTGTGATAAAAAAGTATTGAAAAATAGTGGTACACAGTTTGAAATCATGTAATCACTTTCCTATTTCACTCTAAAACATAAATATCGCCAATTAAATTAGTCACATATATTACCGAAGAATTTATGAAGAATTTATGACCAGTACTGTACCAGCGCTGTATTTTTAACAGCTGAGTTAATCGAACAGCTGACTGCTGAGTTTATCAACATTCCAATGCGATTCAATTTAATTAATGCATGTTCACTTAATTGCTGATTAAATCTCATGTTATTAAGGCCATTGTAAAATGTTTATCGTGGAACGGGATTAAATTGAAAGTTGAACCCTATTTTACCCCCATTAAACATTAAATGGCAGAAATGCCAATTTTCCTCACTATCAAAAGTTTCTTAAGGAATTTGGCTTCCCATGTCAGTGAGGAAAGTTAGCATTCTGCCATGTACATGATATGTTGGGGTTAATTAGGTGGGCAACTTTCCCCCGGTGTGTTAACTACCCGTTCTGCGGTAGTTATCATGTTTACCTGTACAAAATGCACATACTTTGCAGAATGGACTTATTGGACTATTTTATGTGACCAATTCAGTGCCATATTGAAAATTTAAATTTTCATTTATTTATTTTGTGCCAATTTGCTGCAAATTATTGCTTACACTGGTATTGAATTACATCTTGTCACATTAATGTCATACTCCACTTGATGGGTTTATTGCGGAATTGACATTTGAAGAAATGTGAATAAAATCAATATTTTTAAAACTTTTTTTTTTCTTATGATTTCATGAATTTAAGCAACTTGTAGGTTATGTTCATACGCACCCTACACTGAACGTTTTAATCAGGTATGTTGAATTTTCCATGAATATTTTTTCATCATATTGAGAAATAGGGGGGAGGGGCAAAAGGGCATTTATAACTTAGGTCCTTTTGAATAGTCAATACAATTGACGGTATGTAGTATGTACTATGTACAAAGGACAATCCAAGTTGGTTAATAATGTCCTAAAATGTGTACACTTACTTCTCTATATCCAATAAGGCTATGAAGCGTTACTGGAGACTGCATAGCTCTGCATGTGTCTTCTGTTTAGTTAATATTTTTATCATATCAGTTCTAGTATTATTTGTATTGTTATATAGGCCTACTCCTATTCGCTATGAGAATGTATTTAACCTATTGGAACATTAGGAAATTTTTTTATCTTTGGGTGTCTCTTGTCAATCAAAATTACCATTACCAGAAAGTCACTTGTAGAATTGCGGAACTATTTCTTCACTTATCTGTAGATCTGGTTGGTCCTGAAAGTGAAACCCGGTGGAGCATGCAAAAATCAATATGACCCAGTTACATATAGTTACCTTGTGAATCACATTAAATATGTAACTGGGTCACCAGTGAGTCACTGTGGTGCAACATCAGGAAGATCCAACTATATTATGAAATAGATGATCTCATTTTGCAATAACTTAGAAACAACCAGTATATACAGCCTCTTTCAGAGATAAAATTGTTCATATTTTAAAATGGCTTCACAAGGAATACATATAAGCTCTTCACCTGTGCTGAAGCACATTGCCATAGGCACAGGTATTGAATTCTATCAACCTATTGAAATTATAGATTATTATTTATATAGGCCCAGCAACACATTTTACATTCTAACTTATTGTTAAGGGCTATTCCATTTAAAACTCTGGGGGGGGGGTGGTCGGGTTGATTTATTTTTCGTAAGATGGATGGGGGGGTCGGCAAAAATTCACTTTAGATGTATGGTGGGGTAGCAAACAAATCGATTTAGATGTACGTAGGGGACCCGAAAAATTCGATTTAGATGTATGTAGGGGGTCCTCCGACCCCCCAGACACCTACTAAATAAAGTATTGCTACCTACTTGCTACAAGAAATTAAATAAACCATCATTTCAGACGAATTCGCACCACGTTTTTGCCATCTTGCATGATCGCGAGTAGTAGTAGTAGTTGGTGGTTTTCCCTGGACGCCGGACGTCGCATTTTGTGTCAGTGGGACAGCTCTACCCTCCTGCAGTTAGTGCTGGACAGGTGCTGGAGGATGTAGAGCTGTGCCAGATTGTATAAAAGCTTAACATGGTTATCCTAAAGTGGTTAACTACTTTTACCAGGACTTACTGGGAAATAACTTAGCCATGTTTGTTTTGGCTGACTAGGCTTCTTCTTCTTCTTATACATGTATGTACCGCCTCTCCCCAGGCGAACCACTGGGTATTTCCTGGTTATTTATATCCTCTTCAGTATGTTAGGAATTACTTTGTAAGACATAAAAATATATATCTGACAGTTCTGGTGGAATCAGCTATTGATCTTGTGCCGGATCTTAGGAGGCAATACATATTGTGTAATGGATGTTTCACATGTGATCTTACAACCTGGACTCCAAAGAGAAGGAGCTCTGCCTCAAGACAAGTTACACTGATACAGAAATTGCCAAAAATTGAATAAAATTACTTTTCTTGAGAAAATCATCTATTGGATCAATGGAGCTCCCTGGAATAATTTGACTGGAAACTAAATGGGGAAATTTTAACTATCTTGTGAAATTTAAGAGTTTTCCCTGCTGCCTCCGTCTGAGTCCGTCATATCACAGAGAGGCCTCCGTCATATCAGGAAGAGACTTCCGTCATATCACGGAGAGGCCTCCGCCTCCACACGGAGAAGCATCTGACTCAGTATGGAGTCATCGAGATGCTACAAAAAATATGCCAAGAAAAATGGAAAACTAAGTCCCTTCCAAAAATAAATATTAATTTCAAGAATTTTGGAGGATTTGACTTCCTCCTCCATCATATCACGGCGGTGAACTGCCTCCGCCTCCATCATATCACAGAGAGCCTTTTGGAAAATAAGGAATAAATTCAAGAATTTTGGAAAGTCTCGCTTCACCTGCGTCATATCACGGAGAACAGTAAACCTTGCTTAAGTCGGAGTAAAATAGACTGTACTATTCTGTCCGAGTTAAGAGAATATCTAGCTATCAGGCCTAGACAAAGAACTCTTAGTTAAATATGAAGCAAGTTTTCCAATGACCGTGTCCGAGATAGGCACAGTCTAGAACTCTTAGTTAAATATGAAGCAAGTTTTCCAATGACCGTGTCCGAGATAGGCATTTACCCAACTTTAATATGCAAATCCTCATTGCCGTGTCCTTCCCCTGCTAATTAGCCTACCAACTTAGTATAAGTGCAAAACTACAGGACGCGAAGCCCCAATCATCCATCCATCCATCTGAGATAGGCTAGGATCTGAAGTTGATACGTCATACAGTGCAGCCAAAGACATATTCAACACATTGATGGAGATTCTTTCAAAAATTCATATGCAGAGTTGAGATTTTTTTTTTTTCAGTCTAAAAACTAAAAAAAATTCAGATGTATGTAGGGTTGAGATTTTTTTTTTGGAGGGAGGGGGTCAAAAAATGTTTGTCGTGGGAGGGGGTCTAAAAAAATTCGGATTTGATGCATGTAGGGTGGGTAAAAAATTCGCATTTGGTGCATGTAGGGTCTCCAAAAAAATCGAAGTTAATGCATGGGGGGGTCGAAACTAATTCACTTTAGATGCATGGGGGGGGTCAAAAATGTAACCTGACCACCCCCCCCCCAGATTTTTAAATGGAATAGCCCTAAGGAGGTACTGTTTTGAAAATCCAAAGTAAAATTGTAATATTTTTGAAAAGAGAAATTTAGTTTGATTACAATTCATTTTGAAATTTTTTGTAAAATTATTGTCGCTATATGAGGGTCTTATCTTAATCATTTCTCTGTTAACACCTTTGTTAAACACAAATATTTTAATCTATAAAATTAAATACATGACTTGGGAGAGAGAGTGTATGTGTTTCGATTGAAAAAGAATATTGGTCGGACTTTAACATGTTTAAGAAAATTATGTCATTAATCCAGATTTTTGTGACCATGTCATGTGTTAAGAAGTATAGAATAAGGTAAAATTAATTAAAAAGTTTAATTTTATATTTGTTTCCAGGTGTAGTAGCGCTATCTTATTTGACTTATCGATGCACGAAATGGATACAAGCAGAAAAAAACTTGTTAAAACGGATGAAATGGATTAATGATCAGCTTGGAGCTAGGGAAATACTTATAATAGAGTCCGATGAGGAATGGCCAATGGTTTTGTCCCGTCTTAAAGCTGACCTTTCACAATTTAGGGTCAGTAAAATTTAAAGTCATATTTATCAGGTGGACATGGTTAACTTTTAGCTCTGTGCACCCATCGACACAAAATATTTCTGCAGATGAAAAGAACTACCCGTGATTTTATTTAATTGAGATTACAGCTTCTTTTTTTGGCGGACCAATCTTGGAAAAATTCTTAAAAGTATCTCATGACAGTTGATTGTTGAGATAAAAGAGAATAATCAACAACATGTTGCAAATTGATCCTACCATTTGTGGAGAAATTTGTCCAATTAAAGTTAGTTATTCCAGGCAAATGTGTTCAATGAACTGTTTTAAAAATGTTAAACTTGGCATATTTGTTTCTAGAAATTTTGTTAGTCCAGGCGAATTTGTGTAATGAATATTTTGTTAAATGATAGTCCAGGCAAATTTGTTGAAATTTGTTCAATGAAATATTTAGGCCTAATTTTAATCATTGTTCAATTAAATTAATTAAGATTTTGACTTTCAGGTTCTAGGCCTGGATGCAGAATGGGTACCTGGGGATAATCCAGTTGCTCTATTCCAATTAGCCACACACTCTGGCTTAGTGATATTACTGAGGCTTTATAAGCTGAAAACTGTTCCTGCTGAATTTAGAACTATGATGTTGGACAAAAGGTAAGAAATTATTATTTTATATTTAATGATAAAATTGATGTTGATTGGTAATAGCATTACCTGGTTGAGCCAAAGGGCATTCGACAACGTCAAGGTTCACTTTTACCAGCTCACAAAAAACTTTGCAAACAATGAAAATGGCTGATTAGGTCTTAATTTGAATTTTTTATTGCATGCATAGGCCTAATTATTAGTATTATTATTAATTTATTAAGTATTTGAGATTATTCAATTCAGAAATATCCTACTGTTATACATTAGTTCGACTCGAGCTTTCAGCAACCCCCGCCCCCCATGATTCATTAAAACATCAAAGAACTATTTAACTAAGCCTCATCTAGTGACATCTACTGACAAAAACCAGTAACCTTGATAGGTACATTCTGAACTATATTTCATTACTTTCTTTCATATCATATTTTTTTTACTCTTTTTCAGTATCCTCAAGCTAGGAGTGGGAGTGATCAATGATGCTAAGAAAGTAGGAGACCATTACGGAATTCAAGTGCGAGGATGCGTTGAGTTGAAACATTTGGCAAAGAGACAACGGAAAAAGCATATTGTGTATGTGACTGATTCTCTATGTTAAGATATTATCTGAGAAGTTGTTGTGAAAAATGATGAACTGAGATTTATTATGGGACCTGTGGGGACCGCTTAATCTAATCATATTTGCCTCTTCTTTTTTTTTCAAGAAGAAGCAGTTTATCAGCCTTGACGGAGACATTTCTTGGCTTTGCCTTGGTCAAAGTGAAGCACATAACTTGTAGTAATTGGGAGGCTGCCCAACTCAGTGACCATCAGGTATATTTTTAAAATTTTGTCTGAACCCAGAGACCATGCATGTAAATGCATCTTGTTATTATTTTTGGGCTAATGTCAGATGGCAGTTTCTGTCCTCATTGCTGCTCATCATGCTCATGTTCTAGTTGACCTCCTCATTGCATTAATACAGGACATCAAGCCCCTATCATTCAATC
The DNA here is from genome assembly GCA_026936325.1 of Platynereis dumerilii. NCBI lineage: Eukaryota > Metazoa > Annelida > Polychaeta > Phyllodocida > Nereididae > Platynereis > Platynereis dumerilii. The sequence goes on from JAPTHN010000005.1 coordinate 38,419,747, forward strand.
ATCCATCCACGATCCCACATAGTCTTGACTTTTAATCTATATTGAATGTAGCCCCAATGTGACTCCAATGCCTGCATTGCCATTGGAGTCACAAGTCACTGAATGCAAAAAACATGTGACTGCAACTAAATTGCCGTTCGTGGTCACAGACTTAGTCACTGCCATAAATCAACAATTACATGACAAGCTACTAACCTTTCTGCAGCGTTCGTGCTACTTCACTTGACTATAAAGTAATTCATGACCTTGGAAATTGAAACTTTAACAATGAAAGAACAAACACTGATGTGACAAACACAACATTAACAAAAACGTCGCCATTTCATTAACTGTTTGAGACGTCACCACTTCAGGTCAGTGACCTCATAGAGCAGACATTGTGACGTCACCATGCATAGCTTGGATCACTCACAACCTCAGAGGGGTTTGAAGAGGTTGTCAACTTCTCGCTTTTTATCAGTGACTCATTCGAAGGTGGGACTGTCAAAAATAGATACGAACGCTGGAGAAACACATGCAGATTAATGCCAGATAATTTTTGTTGCCAGGAATAAACCCCGGATCGAGATATTGGGGGAAAACAAATGATGTGTATTTTTCACAAGAATTTTCAATGCGGCGAACTGTGACCCTGTTGCTTGCAGCACCAGCAAAACCAGCAACAGGGCACATGTCTGATTTAAATCTTCAGTGGTGGATCCAAACATGGAAGCTTGGGGAGGGGCCTGGGTATGTTTCGGTATTTGTGGGGGCCACATTATCACATTTAATTTTTTAAGCTTAGTGGTCTATGGGGAGGCCCCCCCCCCCCCCCGGATCTGGCACTGGGATTCTATAAGCCTTATAGTTTTATGTGCATATATATTCATTTTATCTTTCGCAGATCCAGTATGCTGCAGCAGATGCTTTAGTTGCCGTTAGAATCTTCATGAAGATAATAGAATGTAGACACAACATTACTAATTTGGAGGACGTCCCTGAGAATTTCATTTGGCAAAAAGCTAACTCATTGTGCAAAGGATTGGTCGATTTGGAGTACTCTAAAAGTTTTTATGTAAGTAGAGGTTGAAACAATAATTAAACTTTTCGTACTATATGTATATACTATAGATTTTGAGACCAACAATCTTCAATTTTAATGCAGGAGCATTTAGTTCAGATTTAGGACTGCAATAGACGTCCATTTCAATATTTTTTTGGAATTGGATGCATATCAAATGTATAGTTCGATCTATTTATCTATCTGTCATTGTCTAGCTTGTTGTCTACCAATGCTGTATCTCTCTGTCTATCTATAGATGCATTTATTTGTCCATATACATCAGGCTTCAGAGTTTGCAAACTTAGCTTTGACTCCAATTCTGACGTAAAAACCTCCCGACTCCACAATTCCGACTCCCTGACCTACACGATCATGATACAACAGGTATAATTTGTAACTCTCAAATAAGAATGATAGTCAAGGCACTCCATATCAAAAGATCAATGCACTTCTTTCACCCAGAGAATCTACTCTGCTGAAGTGACTTCTTTCATAGTGAGAACCAAATAGAGTAAGCCTAACAATTAGCCTGAACTTTTTTATCATTTCAGGCCACAAACTATTATGGGATATTTGACAAATTAAGTGGTGATGTAACAGAGCATCCGAAAAATGAAAAGGTGGAGAATAAGTCTTTTCCCACTCGTAAACTCCCTCAAAATCTCTATTGTAAAATTCAAACGCCAGACGGAAAATTTTTGTGCTCATGTGACAGCAGACAGGCGAAGTGGTATGTCGACAAAGGACTTGGAAGTAAGATTTTACTGTTTTTGTTGCAATTATCCTTTACTTTTCTTTTTGAAATTCTTGTCAAAAGGAGATGTTGTCTCTAAAGAGTAAAGGAAAAAGCTTCATTTCCAAAGGGTAAAAATGCTTATAAAATTGCTATATCTGCATTGCAGTTGGCTACATGTATAGTCTTGAATTCTAACTGACCCTGATATGAAGCTTAAAAATGTTTAACAAATTAACATGTTAAACTCTACCATTTAAAATGCTTTGCACATTAGTGATGCACGGATAGTGAAAATAGCCGGATACCGGATAATCCGGCAACACCAAGTGCCGGATACCGGATAGCAGCCGGATAGTAGAACCGGATAGTAAACATGAGAAAAAGGAAGTTTTTCTGCATTCGTGGCTGATTATGAATATTTTTTATGAGAGTTGAGAGATATCGGTCTGGCAGGAGGACAGTTCCTCTGATGGAATGTTTTTCGTTATGTTCTGTAACTGAATTCTAATTTTGAAGATGGTGAAATAATGTTGTTGTTGACTCTGTTCTGGTAACGTTCCTTTGGTTGTTATCAAAATTTTTACCTGTCATTAAGTTTTTACCATGCCAGGTATCTGGTTAGATATCCGGTTCTCATACCCTCATTTTGCCGGATACCAGATATCCTGCAAAATCCAATATCCGGCCGGATACCGGATACTGTGCCGGATATCCGTGCATCCCTATTGCACATAATAGAACATGAAATGCAGTAACAAAGGCCTGGTCAGTGATCATATTATGAATAATTATCAATGTGAATTTTTTGATCATGGAATATATAAAGTTTTTGTACAATTTCAGAACAAATTGCTGATGACCCGATAACTGTTCGGTTACTATTTGAACCGAGTGGCAGACCTCAATCAGAGAAGGACTACTATCTTAAAGACAAAGAGGTCTTGTGTGTCGTGTGTGGGTCTTTAGAAGGGCACTGTCGCAAAATGGTCGTCCCTCATGAATACCGCAAGTAAGTATTTGGGGCTTCAGGGAGTTGTGGGAGTTAGCAGGCAGGCCTTATCACGAGTATAGTCGTTTGTGTGTAACAGGCCTGCTGTGTATTTGGTAGCTTGTCCTTTTATATGATTCTGAGAATTAGCAATATAGAAACAATTATTATTATCGAGAAGATATCACTTTATAAATTAATTGTTTTTTTTCCTTCAGGTTTTTCCCACCGGTCATGAAGGCTCATTCTGCGCATGATGTTCTTCTTCTCTGCACATCTTGTCAGACTAAATCGAGCCTCTACGAATGCTCACTGAAACAGTTCTACGCAAAACAATGTGATGCCCCACTGGAAAACCCTAAATATGTTGTGGATCAAGATTTGAAAAGTGTCAACTCAGCAGCCAAGTAAGTAATTTCGCTATAGCGCCTTCATGCTACAAGCTATTTCAATAACTATTATTTTGATAATTTTTTGACCACGTCTGAGTTAACCCTTTCCTCTGTCAGTTTGCAAGCTTGCTTGTCTCGGATTCTTTAAGGACAACATTTTACTTTTATAATTATCAAAATTTTATGTTATAAAGATTTTTTCACTCATGTTATTCCAGGGCACTACTGAAAGACCCAGAGAAACTACCTGCTGTGAGAAGACAGAAACTGGAAGAGCTTCTGCGGAATTATTTTGGTGTTGAAGAACTAACTGAAACGTGGTTGCAAGAAGCTGCGGGAATTGATCCCAAGTAAGTGCAGTGCGATACGTTGATTTTTCACAAAATTTGGTGCAGGTCGGCGTTTAAAAAGCACATTTCACACCTATCCCTCACTTATCGAAGATTCTTGCAAGACTATGCACAATCGCACGCCACCCTGAGAATCTGAAGTGTTGAAGTGATGTCAAACGAGCATGAAGTAAACGGAAAGTATCTTGCAAAATAATCTACTCTTCAACAGATACAGATATAGGGAGTTCAGATAAGGATAACTTTAAGATTTGTTTGAACCTCTTGCCTTTTATCCAAGTGCTGTTATATGGTAATTTTCACTTTCAGAATGCAAAGTCAAAACTATGTGCCTCATGGGAAAAAAGTAGTCCGCTACGTAACCTCCCACGAGGGACTTCTAGAGTTTGAAAGAACTTGGCGGCAGCATTTTCTTGATACCATGAAACCAAACTTTTTGTACACAGGATGGTCAGTAGACCACGGCCACCAAGATCTTCAGAATTTGAATAAGGACATCAGTGAAGTGATTTTTGCAGGAAGTAGTGATACTGCTGACACATCAACAGAAAATTCATGCTCAGGACAAACTGTTGAATTAGCAAACTCCTTAAATTAACAATTGAATGAATAAATTTATCACAAATTATAAATTGGGAATCTTTGAATGTGTTGTATTTGTTAATATATTTATGGAAATTGATTAAGCTCAAAACTGCCATTACATAAAAGAACATAGGCCTTCCTTGGCTGATGTAATAATTGTACAGGACGTAATGACACAAAAGTTTTAACATTTGGTTACATCACAGTTGATTATTTATAAGTAAAATCCATTAATTTTTTTTAATGAACTTTATTCACTCTCATTCACCAAAACAAATTTACTTTATTTGGCAATAATTTTTAGTTTTTGAAGGGCAACATAAATATAGAACCGTAGAAAATAAAAGTGGCTGAAAATAATTCACAAGTATTGGATGGGGCTGGTGAATATTGATGCTCATGAATCATGATTTAGATTATTTGTTAAGACAAAACAATGGCCACATAAAAAATATGAACTTCTGAACATATAATTAGTGTTCAGAGACCATTAAAATTCAAATATTCTAATTTGATTAGGTAGAGATAGACTTTATCAATATTTATTCAGCCACATTAAAACAGGGTACAGATATGTTTACACGATAACAAGCAGTACACTGCTGTGATACGGTGCGGATTGCACACAAAAGTTAAAAACTTATTTCCAGTGTGGTCTGGACACAAAATGACAATTAATATATTTTTAAAAAACTAATTTTCCTCCAAAATTAATTATTACTTTTTCTTGTGAGTTGTCATGTGTTTGGTCAATGAACTAGTTTGGGCGAAACATCTTTCACAGACTGAACATTTGTACGGCTTTTCTCCAGTGTGTGTTCTCACATGTCTCACGAGACTCTGCTTCTGGGTGAATTTTTTACCGCAATGAGAACATTCGAACGGCTTCTCTCCAGTGTGTGTTCTCATGTGTCTAGCAAGAGGTTCTTTCAGAAAGAACGTCTTACCGCATATGGAGCATTCAAATTTGCGCTCTCCTCCGTGCTTTCGCATCTGATGTCTCTGTAATTTTCCCTTTGTATTGAAGGTTTGATGACAATAAGAACATTCAAATGGTCTCTCTCCCGTATGTGAACGTATGTGATTTAGTAAGCCTCCTTTTTGCTGGAACTTTTTATCACAAAGAGAACATTCATGGGGATAATCACCAGTGTGAGTTCGCATATGCAAACTGGGACTTCCTTGCTGGCCAAATCTCCTCCCACAGGCAGAACATTCGTAAGGTTTCTCTCCCCTGTGTCGTCTTTCGTGTGCCACCAGATGATGATTTCTGCCAAAATGCCGACCGCAAATTGAACATCCAAACGGCTTCTCACCAGTGTGGCTTCGCAAATGCGCTTCAAGCTCGCTCTTCTGGAGGAATGCTTTACCGCAGACGGTGCAGTGATGCTGTTTAATGACTCCAGGGGTGTGTCGTCTCAATTTGTGCTCATTGAGGGAGTACTTTGTACTGAAAGCCTTATGGCACTCAGAACATTCGAATGGCTTTTCTCCACAATGAACTGTTCGTATGTGTTTTGCTCGTTCTTTCATTCTTTTAAACTTGCGGCCGCACACAGTACACCCCCACGGCCTGACTTCGCTATGCTTCCTCATATGGTCAACCAGGTTTCCTATGGAGTAGAATTTTTTACCACAAACAGAACACACTTCCAGCTTTTCTTTGTGTATTTTCAGGTGCGCGTTACGTAATCCTTTTGCGAAAAACATTTTTCCACAAATAGAACATCCGTATGGCGTCTCCCCACTGTGGCGTCTCATGTGTGCATCGAAACACGATTTGTACGGAATCAATTTACCACAAGTTGGACACACATTCGTGTTATCCCTCTTTTCCTTGTGTCTTCGCAAGTGCAAGTTAAGGTGTCCATTATAGCCGAACCTTGCTCCGCATATACTACACCTGAATACCTTGTCTTTGGCATGAATCTTCATATGACTTGTCAATAGAGATTTATAACGAAACTGTTTACAGCAAACTACGCATTTGCTTGGTTCGGTGGCGGTTTCATTTGTCTGTTGCTCTTCTGTCTTGGAATTTTCCTCATTTTCCTTTTCATTGTTCTGATTAGCAATCTGCATTATATCCATTCCCTTAATAGGTCCAGTGATGGCTTCTGCATTTTGTATCAAATCAAGGTTATTTTGATCATTAAAATGACTTCTGGCATGGTCTTGTAATTCAGTTTGGTTCGCAAACATGTGATCGCAAATGTCACATTTAAAGGTGTTGCTTCCGACACAACTGCTCATTTTGTCTTTTGCTTCAGTTTGGTCAATTTCTTCATCAGCCATCATATAAGCTCCCGCTGATGTCTAAAAGTGCAAAAAGTAATGTCTAAAATTAAATGAAAGTCCTTTAACTGAAAATAGTGTTCCGTGAATATCCTTTGCTGATTAATCAGATCAATATCCTTTGCTGATCAGTCAGATCTATATCCTTTGCTGATCAGTCAGATCTATATCCTTTGCTGATCAATCAGATTAATATTCTTTGCTGATCAGTCAGATCAATATCCTTTGCTGATCAATCAGATCAGTATCCTTTGCTGATCAGTCAGATCAATATCCTTTGCTGATCAATCAGATCAGTATCCTTTGCTGATCAATCAGATCAATATCATTTGCTGATCAATCACAATATCCTTTGCTGATCAATCAGATCAATATCCTTTGCTGATCAGTCAGATCAATATCCTTTGCTGATCAATCAGATCATATCCTTTGCTGATCAATCAGATCAATATCCTTTGCTGATCAATCAGATCAATATCCTTTGCTGATCAGTCAGATCAATATACTTTGCTGATCAATCAGATCAGTATCCTTTGCTGATCAATCAGATCAATATCCTTTGCTGATCAATCAGATCAATATCCTTTGCTGATCAATCAGATCAATATCCTTTGCTGATCAATCAGATCAATATCCTTTGCTGATCAATCAGATCAATATTCTTTGCTGATCAATCAGATCAATACTTTGATACTCTTCTTTAGAGTCAGGCCTAGTCCACCCTCAGGTGTATTAGGCCGTATTCCTTGCCTATTGTTTGAATTATACAAAATCCAAAGATTGTAACATTATAAATGTCCTTTCAAATATTTTCAATCAGAATGTGCCCAGTTTTAGTGTTTTTGCATAATTTAAAAAAAAAGCGTTTGCTAGCTGCTTTTCGCAATAAAAAAAAATATATATCTAGACATGGAACGTCAGCAATGTCTCCAGCGTGATAGGTCTTTTTGTTGATTTATGTGGCACATCCATTCATAGTGTACACATGTTATTTGTCTCCTTAAAATGTTTCTCTTTGGTCATCTCTCCAGCACGTCACACTGCAACAGAAAGATGTGTATAAATTTATTCATTGATTTATGTTACTATCATTATGTTACAAGTGCATTAATACGTATTATGTATTTAGTCCTGCAACAGGACTTGGGTGTGGGACTTAGGTTTCCTTCATGTTTGTCAGTTTTTCTGTCTGTCCAGCTGTTAGTTAATGCGCTAGTTTGAAAGTGGATGCACGGTTACTCATGAAACTCAACAGGTCTTTTCTATTCACCAAAACAGCTCATGAAAATAACATGCAAGCACTTTAAGAGGTTCTTGTAGATGATGGAGATAAAATATCTATCTAGCTGCTATCTGCCTATCTATGATTCTGTATGGATGTATCGATATATTGATCTATCTATTTTATATATCTAATTATCTATCTATCTTCCTTCCTTCTATTTAATTTGTAAACACTCGTTCTGGCTGGCACATGGCGGCTGCTGCTGTTTCCGCCATCACTGCAACCGGTGCACGCAAAAGCAAATTGACTTGGGTCAGACAATTTTCGTTTTGGTCAGACAATTTTGCATTTCGATCAGACAAAAAGATGTAAAAATTTCTCATCAATGCAGACAGAAACATGGTTACCATGAAACAGTTCCATCAAATCGCACTTTTAGCTTGCGAATATTTGAACAGACTTTCAAAAATAGCCAGAACAAATAAGAGATATGATTGCACTGAAAAAAGTCATAGCCCTGACTGAGTGTTCTGTCTTTGGTCTGGCCCGCACAATCTAGTCATATCAACAGATGACACATGATAATAGCTCATCATTGAAAGTAATACAGGCAAGGCCAAAATTGTTTGAATACTGTAGAAATATCTAATGGTTTGCATTGGTCGCAAATTGGTCGCAAATCTTACGACTACTTCAAAGTCAGAAATTTGGACTTTTCTTCAAATATTTCCTGAGATTCCAGGAAATGACATGCCAGAATTACCTACTTTTTCCAGGCATGGTCCAAATATGTTAAAAAAAGCCTAAGGTAAACAGGAAATGGTCGTTCTTGAATGATATTCACCACAATGACACTTGTTTCTAATAGGATAAATATATTGGTTTTAGCAATAAAAGTTATCATACAAATTGAGCAAAAATGAAGTAGATGTTTCTTTTTTGGTTTAGTGGATTTCCTTGGGAACATGCACTCTAACATGCTAAAGAGTGGGGCATCATTGTTAAATATAGCTGAACTTTTCTTTGTAATCCTTTTAATTGGTCAACATTTTCCAACTTATTATTTGATTGCAAATAACCATTTTAAACATGTCAAAGAATTAGATAAAGAGCAATATTATACTTGTATCTATTATAGAAGGCTTATAGTATTATTTTAGTAGATTATGATGATGGCCTAGCTATTTTATAGTAGCTATATCTAGTATATATTTCACATTGATTGCCAAATTTCCTTACATAGACCAATATTTGATATTTTATATTAAACCCAATTAACTTGCTACAGATACTCAAGCAATAATCAAAGACAAGCGTCATCCTGCTAACTATTTGTTTGAATTTTTAAGGTCAGGTCACAGACGGAATGATCACAATGGCTTAGTAGTTCTAGAGATAGAGAGGAAGGTGTATGGCTCAAGTGCCGCCTGGTGGAGTGCAAATATAGAAAATTGATTAAAATTGCTCAAGGAGCAGAAGGAGCAGCCTTTCACAACATTCTTGTTGGTTCCATGAGATAATAGTCTCTCAGCTACACTTAGAGATGATTTTCACCCACTACACTGCATTTAGACTCGCATTAAACCTTTTTTGGCCAATCTTACCTATAGATGTGTGCACCCATATCAGCATACATCACAAGGGAATTCCCTTTGACAGCCAATCAGAATTTAGGAGACCACAGAGCCATCTCTTGATTAAATTGGAACCTCAGTCTGCCCTTTGGTGAGCATACTATATAGCCTGTTTCCCAGCCACCACAAAACAGGCCTGGTGGCCATGGGATATCCCAAGAATACTATTTATGGCAACTTCCGCAAATATGACCGCACACGACGACTGTCATTTTCCCATAGGGGGAGCTTGAGCAATACACCTTGGTGTAATATAACAGAATAACAAAGCATGTGAACACTGCCTGTGGTCAGGTAGAAGAATTCGAACTTTTTATGGTAACATACGATTTTTAAACAGTTTTTATCCATCTGCTGTGTGTATTTTTTAACTGTTCTTAATCACTTTACATATAATTTTATTTATTTGACATATTTATAATTTATTGACACTATTTTCTGTACATTATTTGCTTCATCTGTTATATCCTTAGATTCCTAGTCCACCTTTTCTGTCTAGTCATTGATGTTTTTAAAAAGGATCTCATGTGGCAAAATACATTCTAATGTATATTTTAAATATATATTGGCTAATATAGATATACCATACCATACCATAGATATGAGCCATATAATCTATTATAGAATAGCTTAGAATGTACTGTATACCTACTGAAATTATAACATTGTTAACAGTTCCTGTGCACACTGCAACATGTGGTCTATTTGGCTTTGTTGACCTACTTCAGTTACTAGACAGTTGTGACCAGAAACCATGAAATCTAGGTCATGCATATAACACATGCAACAACAAGGTATGTTGTTGTGCCGTGAACAGCCCAGAAACTAGGTCACATCAGGTTACAGCCAATCAGAATTGTTCTTACATTGTTTGGTTGACTCAGCTTGCTTGAGTTCCTTCTAAATAATTCTTTCCATTCCGCTATCTCTTTGAGTTCCTTCTGTTTTTTCTTTGAATTTCCCTATCTGGAATTTACAGTTTACATTCTGTATCTCTTTGAGTTCCTTCTGATTTCTCTTTCAATTCCCTATCTCTTTGAGTTCCTTCTGATTTCTCTTTTCATCCCCATGTCCCCGAGTTCCTTCTTAATTCTTCAATTCCTCTATCTCTTCAACTCCCTATCTTTGAGTTCTTCTTACTTCTCTCTTTCTCCCCCTGTTGCGAGTTCCTTCTAAATTCTTCAATTCCTCTATCTCTTTGAGTTCCTTCTGATTTCTCTTTCCATTTCCTATCTCCAAGTTCCTTCTAAATTATATTTTCATTCCAATACACTGTCTACACATATATCCAATACACTGTCTACACATATATATTTGTCCCCCGCAAGAAACCATCCTCAACGTCAGGGTCGACCGCCTGATCGTTACAGATAAAGAGACGCAACTCCCACTACAGTTCTAACAACTGGAACTTTACTTTACTTTAATGCCCGTAGCATTTGCCAAAAACTACCGGAACTTATCGAAATACTTGAACATTATAACTCTGATGTAATTGGTATTAGTGAAACATGGTTGAAGGATGATGTATACTTCTCATTGAATAATTTAGAATATTGTGTTTTCAGACAGGACAGACCATTAATCCAAGGTGGTGGTGTATTACTAGCAGTTCGATCTAGTCTTCAAAGCAATATTGTTTATAAAGAGTCAATTGGAAATTGCGAATGTATATTTGTTGATGTTTTATTTACCAACTCTGAATTCATGAGATATGGTTTAGTGTATAGACCACCTGACACTAATCTAGATGATTCTAGAGATCTTTTCCATGTTATCCATGAAAACTTAAAAAATGTTAAACTGTATTGTTTGATAGGTGACTTTAACTTACCTGATATATGTTGGCAGGACTTCACTGCTAGATCTCAAATCTCTAGAGAATTTTTAACATTGTGCTTTATGATTGGTGCCATACAATGTGTTGATTTTGCAACTAGGGGAAAGAACACTTTGGACTTAGTCTTGTTTTCTGATAAGGGTATATTAAAATCTATTCGACCTGAACCTCCATTCAGTACAAGCGATCATACCTCTATTCTATGTGAAACTGTAAAACATGTAAGTGTTTCAGACAATTCGGCCTGTAAACCATGTTTCAAACAAGCTGATTATGAATTAATTAATGCATATTTAGCCACTCTAAATTGGAATGAAATATATAGTAATTGTATATCAACTAATGATTACTGGGCGGCTTTTAGAGACACCTTGAATGATGTTATATTCAACTTTGTACCATTTACAAATGTTTCAAAACACAAGGGAGTTCCATGGTTTAATGGTAATCTGAACAAACTGCGTAACATTAAACAGCGTAAATGGAAAGCTTATGTAAAATCAAGTAATATGGTAAGCCATGCTGAATACAAAACTTCAGCCAATAAATTTAGATCTGAATTTTTGAAAGAGAAATGTAATTATGAAAAGTCGTTGTTCTCAACCAACAATAATTCTAGTAAATTTTATGGATATGTAAAGAGCCAGTCTTCTGTTAAATCAAGTATCCCATGCATTAAGAAAACTGATGGTTCTATAGCTGTAACAGATCATGAGAAAGCTTCTGAATTTGTTGATTATTTCTCCAGTGTTTTTGTTGAAGATGATAACACTCTTCCTGACTTCCATTCCAACTGTAACGATTCGCTCAGTAGATTCAATTGTACACCTGATGACATTATAAAAGTTGTTAGAAAACTAAGAAGTAATTCATCCCCAGGTCCTGATGGTATCACAGTGTATTTTTTAAAGAAAATTATTGCACATATTGTTGATCCCCTTTCCAGAATGTATAATCAATCCTTACGTGATGGTATTTTACCCAGTGATTGGAAAACGGCCCTTATTGTTCCATTGTACAAGAAGGGTGATGCACAATGTACATCACAATATAGACCTGTTAGTTTGACTTCTGTTGTGTGTAAAATCTTAGAACGTATTATCAGATCTCAATTGTTGGACTACTTGTTAAGAAATGATATCATACCAAAATCACAACATGGATTAATGCCTAAAAAATCAACAGTTACTAATCTTTTGGAATGTTTGAATGATTGGTTAAGTAACTTTGATAAGAAATTGTCTACTAATGTCATATATTTAGACTATTCTAAATGTTTTGACAAAGTATGTCATAATAAGCTCATGTACAAATTAGAAAGATATGGGATATCAGGTTGTGCTTTGCAATGGTTAAAGAACTTTTTAACTGGAAGACTTCAACAAGTAAAAATTAATCATGCAATCTCACATACAACTGATGTTAAATCAGGAGTCCCTCAAGGGACTGTGTTAGGTCCTGTTTTATTTTTGTGTTACTCGTCAGATTTGCCTAATGTTGTCAAACATAGTACTATTAGTATGTATGCTGATGATACAAAACTGTATAAGTCTATTCAGAATGTAAATGATTGCATATTATTACAAGAAGATTTAGATAATGTTGCTAAATGGGCCGACATTTGGCAGATGGATTTAAATCCAGACAAAACGAAAGTATTGACTATTGGTATTAACAAAGTGAACTTTAATTTTTTATTGAATAATGAAATTATTGAAACTGTCAACAATATTAATGATATTGGAGTTACTATCCAGTCAAATTTGAAATTTACACTCCATTGTATAAACATTACTAGGAAAGCATATTTTGTTCTTCATAAACTTTTTTCAATTTTTAAGAATCACAATTACAAGTTTTATCTCAAAATGTATATATGTTATGTCAGACCACTTTTAGAATATTCTAGTCAGGCTTGGTCACCAATATTACAATGTAATAAAGACAAAGTAGAACGTGTGCAAAGGTATTTCACCCGACGTATATTGAACTATGAAAATGTTTCGTATGAAGAAAGATTACATTTTTTGAACTTAGATTCATTGGAAATTCGAAGAAAAAATTCTGATTTAATATTGTTTTACAAAGTTATTAATTGTCATACAAATCTCAATATAAATGATAAGGAAGAAGTTTATAAATTTGTACATAGGAGTAGAGGTCATAATAAACAGCTGTATGTGTTTTATAGCCGTACTGATAAAAGAAAATATTTTTGGAGCAATCGAATTGTAAATAAATGGAATAATTTAGATGAAAGAACTATTAATTCAGTGTCAATCAAGAATTTTATAACTAATTTGAAAATGCTTAATTCTGCCAGTTAGTGGGAGTTACGTTGTAATTTTTTACTTAAACTCCCATTGTTTTTGTATTGTTCATATGTTGTTATTTTGAATAAATAAATCAAATCAATCAAATCAAATCTCTGAGTTCCCTTTAAATCGTTTTTCCACTTCCCTTCCTCTGGATTTCCTTCTGTTTTCTCTTTCAATTCCGATCTCTTGATTACCTTCTAAATTACCTTTTCATTCCCCTTCTGATTTGGGTAAAAGAAGCATTGCATGTATTTACGTTTAAGGTGTGCACATGCACTATACATAACAATCAATTTATTTAACGGAGGAAGACTTTTTTGACAGAAAGGTTTATTTTATAAAAAATTGTACATGAATATTGTAACTCGGATATTACTCCGAGCAGAAAAAGTCACATGGATGTCTAGTATTATTTACAGCAAGTATATACATTTATAACAATATTGTTAACATAACAAAGGACATAATTAAAGTCCATAATCGTAGTTGGCTTTCTTGGCGTGTACAGATTCGATAAACCCCTTGTGGTCCTCGTCAGAAAATGCAGTTGCTTTGATCGCGGGTTCAGCTCTGATTGCAGAGGTCCAGGCGTTGAGTTTGGGGAATCTATTTTTCGGCATCAGGTCTTCTTTGAGTATCATTCCGAGTCCAGGCAAACGTTCCATATGGGGCCATAAGAAGTAGTCTACCATTCCTGCTTTCGATCCTGGAATGAAATTGTTTCATATTGATACATTGTAAGTTTAGTGTTTCATGCGAAAACAATTTTACCTCTATTCTTTTTATAGAGAGAAGTCTGTTATTTAGTGATCCAAAACCAAATCTTTCTGGTAATACGATTCACTGAAAAGCACATCGGGGCACACATACTGTTTTCGCTTTTAAATAGACCTGTCGGGTGTGTCGGCCATATGAGCAATTTATGCTGTGGTCCTGTGGATGGAAAAACTGGCATATAATGAGAAATTTGATTTTTTTTTCCATAAAGATTAGTTTTTCTGGGTCTACCTGTGTATGTCTTTTCAATTTGATAAAGCAGATTTATTTACAAATGAACTGGTACTTTACTCTATCAATTGTATAGTAGTATCTGAATGAAAGATGTCCTTACCATTGAAGAATTTGTCCTCCAGATGGTTTTCGAAGAATTGCAAAGCATTTTGGAATGTTTCTATGTTTGCTGCCTTGTTGGGGTCATCGGGTTGGGCAAAGTATAATTTGTAGTATGGTCCTGTGTACTGTAAGGAGAAAATAAGTTTTAAATATTTTTACATGCATCTGATGCCCTCAAAAGTGGCGGATACAAGGGGCGGGGGCTAGGGGCTGGCCCCCCTAGACCACCAAGATTATTAGTAGCATTTTGTAGAAAAAAAGCGATAACGCGGATCCGCGAATGCCGAAACACGTCCGGGCCCCCCTAGACTATCGTGTCTAGATCCGCCAATGCTCAAAATAAGAATCCAGTGTAAAATTTCATGACAGTTTCACCTGTGATATAGTCCCAATATATATGAGCCATGATCAATAGCTATGCGGGAAGCCTGGCATTTGAATGCGTCCCCCAATTGAAAAAAAAAACAACTCAAATCTCTCCATTGAACAATTTCTATTATGTCTATATACATATTTCAGAAAATGAATTTATTGCTATCTACTTTGAAAATATTGTTTCTTTTCTAATCTTTATGCAAAAAAGCTCGAGATTAAAATAAACAAGTGTTTTTTTTTCATGACATTGAAAAGAGTTTGTTAACTCTTTTCGTGGAAAGGATTGTAATAAATCATTTTGAGCACGTATGTAACATCCTAATATATTTGTTTCTGAATAAACATACAGAATTAAACATTTTGTTAGAAATTGTCTCATCCACAGCCATCATGGCAAGAACTAATTTATTTCAAACAAGCTCTAAACCCCCACCTCCCTCCAGATATCAGAAAGTTGTCCACATAGGTTTGCTGTAAATCTGCATAACCAATATATCAAATATATCAATAATATAATTACCTTAGAGGCACTTTCCATGAGGATCTTGGCCTTTGCCTTCAAGTAAGGGTCTTTGGGATAAAGTTCTCCATTTCCGTAGACCTGGTCGATGAAGTCGCAAACAACTCCAGATTCGTACAAAACTTGTCCGTCTTTTTCATAAGCTGGAACTGTGCCATTTGGGTTCTTATCGAAGTACCACGTTGGTTTGCTCTTCAGGTGAATGTTGACTGTCTCATGGCTGCAATAATTACCAATAATTATTCAAGTTATTCTCCATAAAAATGGCATATTAAACCATAAAACAAGAAAATGTAAAAGACAAACATTTTTAGGAAATTAAAACATGAATTTAAGCATCAAACTGAGGGGAGGCCTTTAGAATTGTGGGATGGGAGAATGGAGGAGGTTTGGAGTTTTTAAAAATAATTTCTTGCCTGTTTTGGTGAAAAAATATATTTGAAATATGCATCATATCTAGTGTGGGTATTTCTGAACAGGATGTTTCTTGACATAGAAATAAATCTTTTGGGATATCGCATGCTTAAATTGAATAATTACACTGTCACTGTAATCGTGAAATAAGTTTCGCGCCATCATAAACTCGAAACCTCCCCCCCCCCCTGCGAAAATCTAATGTTCGCCTACAAAATGTGATAGTACGAATAACGAATAGGTCTACACATGTTTCGCTGCATAGCAGAAATTAGACGTTATATGATAATTTTGTTATCTTTGAGATCGCTTATCTCTGCTATCAATCACTTCTTGTCATTGACAAACATTCTTATTTGTCAGGGACTTAATGGGAAGTATGAATTAAATGAAACATGATTGGCCTGACTTAATGGGAAGTATGAATTAAATGAAACATGATTGGCCTGACTTAATGGGAAGTATGAATTAAATGAAACATGATTGGCCTGACTTAATGGGAAGTATGAATTAAATGAAACGTGATTGACCTGACTTAATGGGAAGTATGAATTAAATGAAACATGATTGGCCTGACTTAATGGGAAGTATGAATTAAATGAAACGTGATTGGCCTGACTTAATGGGAAGTAGGAATTAAATGAAACGTGATTGACCTGACTTAATGGGAAGGATGAATTAAATGAAACATGATTGGCCTGACTTAATGGGAAGTAGGAATTAAATGAAACGTGATTGGCCTGACTTAATGGGAAGTATGAATTAAATGAAACATGATTGGCCTGACTTAATGGGAAGTAGGAATTAAGTGAAACCTGATTGGCCTGACTGAATGGGAAGGATGAATTAAATGAAACGTGATTGGCCTGACTTAATGGGAAGTATGAATTAAATGAAACGTGATTGGCCTGACTTAATGGGAAGTATGAATTAAATGAAACATGATTGGCCTGACTTAATGGGAAGTATGAATTAAATGAAACATGATTGGCCTGACTTAATGGGAAGTAGGAATTAAATGAAACGTGATTGGCCTGACTTAATGGGAAGGACGAATTAAGTGAAACGTGATTGGCCTGACAGTTAGCCTCATTCGATCATTTTCTAATTTTATGTAGGCTTATATATATCTTTAAGACTGTTAACATACAATGTCAGCTACCTTATCTGTTTTAAACCTTGACAGGGTGCCCAGCTTTCTTGGCCTCCTATAATTTCTTATTTTTTGGAAATATTCATAGAAATTTCTATATTTTTGAAGTTTTCAAGAACTTTTCATGCTTGTGGATGTTTTTGTCAGGGATATAAAGTTTTTAGTCACATTTTACTTCTTGTTTGTGACATGAAGTAATTGGCCAATAATAGAAGCTATTAAATTTTCGAACATTTTGCCGATTGTTTGCCACCGAATAAGTCCCATATTGTTCAATAAAAACATGTAAAATCCTCCCTATATTTCACCTTTAAAATTTTTATATTCCTATGACATTTTATGCAATGTTTGGAGGGCAACCTGCTTTTATGGTGATAAATATTTTTGTCAGTTTTCGTCAGGTTTCATAAATTCTGCAATAATAGAATGTTGATGACAATTGATACTTAGAGATTTCAAGGGGACGACAGATGATCGTTTGGGGCTGTATGGATTTTAACCAAGGACAAACTTTATTTTTTCATGCACGAAGCGATGCTGAAATTTATTTTTGCGTGTGAATGATCGACAAACTTTTTTTAATTGCAATTTTAACATTACAGTTCCCATGCAAGCAACAGGTGGAAACTTTTTTGTATGTGCTGAATACAATTTGTTTTCAGTGTCAAGTGGCAAACAAAAAGATGCATAACTCCCCCCCCCCCCCTCCTAGGCCTAGGATCATTTGATCGGCAACTGAGATACTCACGGAACTTTGTAGTGTGCCAATACTATTCTGGATCTCTGGGCGTATGGACAAAAGCGCATGCTGTAGAGCCTCAATTTGCCCTTCTCCATAGGAGGAAAGGGAACATCTGAAATTTCAATAGATTTTTTTGCTAATCCATAGACTCTTGGAAAAAGTTTCACTTGTGTGAAATTGAAACTGTGGATGACAATTTCCCAATAACTTATAATATCTGCAAAGTTACATTACAATTCAACAAAACTGCCACAATACAATTTTGATATTAAGCTTTCCAATCATCACTGACTGCCCAAAATATGAACCATCTAAAAAGTCTTGAGTTGGCATACATCTATAATCTATATAGTTTAGTTTAGTTTTTAATGAACTATGACTTGGATTCTTTTCAACAATCCTTCAACAACTCTCGAGTGATCCCATAATACTCAAGAAACATACCAGAAAATGAAAAATGTCCTTTCGATATGAAATATTACAAAATTTCAAAATGTTGAAGTTTTGCTAGCTTGTATTCTTTCCATATTGCCTTTTAAAATGACATAATATTATTTGTGTGCTCTTCTAACAGCTGGGATCAGAGATGGAGTGTGGGAAAGTGCTATTTATAGACACAGCAGACTGCATGCCTCACTAAACCCCTGGTGGGAATTCAAAGTGATATTTTCTTTCAAAAAGGCTATTTAAAGAAGCTTCTTGTAATCTTTACATATATTGTAATAATTGCAAAAATTCAAGCTTACCTTGCGTCAATGCTTGTTCAGAACGTGACATGATGAATTGAAATTGGTCGTTGAAATATGAATACAGTAAATATATGTCTCTCGATCCACTGGTTGTGTGTGTGAGATGATAATGATATAATCAGATTATCAGTTCTTTATATAGGCTTTGCTTTGCAAACAGCACCACAGGAGGTGAGATGTCGAACAAAATATTTGAAATGTCATGCCGACTCATTCATTTTGAAAATACCAAATATACTTTAGTTAGTGATAAACTGCAGGTACTGATAAGGTAAATGTCTCATATTTTGCACTTGCCAGATATAGGCCTAAATTTGGAGTTGATGTGGTTTTAGATTTAAACCGAACATGTAACATAATAATTTCTTTCTGCGTAAGACTGTGTTAGGTCCATATAGTTTAGATTTAATGGATCAGATATAAGGGTGCATTGTGAAAAAAACAGCATCGCAATGTATTTAAAATAGCATGCAATGCATGCACCGTGTCCTCGAGCAATTTAATGATCCTTATAACTCAATGGAATATGATCATTACATTAACACATCTCTATAAATTGTTAAAAGTTGCATTCTACGTATCTATAGATCTATCAATCTACCTATCAATCTATGTATCTGTCTATCCATGTGTCTATGTGTCTATGTGTCTATCTTTAGTAATTGGCTGAAGCATAAATCTCAGGTTGTGGTGCACCCCACTTTGTCTCAGGGCGGAAGGGCCAAAGGGAAGAAGAAGAAGATGCTTCTCAGAAATCGTCTGCTGAGCAAGGAGGAATTTGGGGGATTAAAGTTAAATATTTAGAGCAGTGAGTCATAAGATTAAAGCCAGGGCATCTAGTGCAACAGTGTAAACACTGGGCATCATAATGGCATCATAACTTCGGGTTGTTCTTGCATCTGTGAAATGCTTTTCGATCCACACCAACTTTGATATGACAATCCCATTGATGACGACAAAGGGCCCGAGGCCCTGCTCTCGGACACAAAAATGAGATCTTGCAATTGTTACTTCAAAATACTGCGATGATGAGATGATATTATCCAGCATGTACACTGTACTCTGACCTTCACTAGTCACGGTGACCAATCATTTCTCAACCTAAAAAAATCCACGTTGATTTTTTGCATTGAAATTTGGTTTAAAAAAAAACATTTTGAATCTAAAAAAACAATTTTGTCTGAATTTTTTTAGAGTGCACCCAGGATGTCTTCCTTCATCTTTGTCACTTTTTGCTGTCGATCCACAAAAACACAAAGTCAGTCAGGCTTTTAACCTCGGCCATGTTCACATCATCAAAAGTTATTTTAGTGATGACCTTGTTAATGTAGCTGGCATGATAGAAGTGCAGGACCTTTATTCTAGGAACAAAACTGGCCCGAAATGGACCCCTGAAGGAATGGACTTTAAGGGGAAATGCCAAATGGGTCATTTTTAGAGCTCATTTTTTCATCTCCTGCAATTTTGAGGGCTCAAAATGGTTTGTAATGAAATCAGAAGGCAGTCCCATTACTTTACAGAACAGTTTGGTCTTTATAAAATTGAAAAATACTAAATATTCCAACATTGATCAAATTGGCAGTGCCAAATTGCAAAAATTTGATGGAACATTTTACTTCAGATTTTGACATTTTAAATCAGGTTTCTGGCAGTTTCAACATAATGCCAAAGACAGTGTTTTCTCTGTTGCAGTATAAATTCACTGACATATATATGAAGTCTTTTGAGGAAAAGAAAATATTTTTTGAACTTAATATTAATTTATTTGGTGAAAAAAATCAAATAAAAAGATGGAAAACCCTAATCATTGTGAAATTATGTTGGTTTTTTGGTTTTGAATAGGCTATTTCAGACCCTTTTATATACCTTTTTGATTAAGAAAATTTTTGGTCCAAAACATCTAGTAACAGAAATTGTACGACTGGGGCATAATAATTATGCCACATTGGCATGGTAGAGAAATTCCTTATGTAGATTCAGATATGTCATCACCTCATCTGCATAATTTATGCACAGATTAGCATGGATGGGCGTCAGAGTTTCAGTATTACTGAAAACAATGGAAAAAGCTGGGAATTATGAATGGACCAAGATACAATGAATTTATGAATGGGGAATGACAACAGGCAAGAGGAATTGTCAAATTGACACAAATCAGTTGCTGTAGAAGCCCTGGACATGGGCCTACAAATGAACACTGTCAGAGTCTATCAAATATTTAGCAGTTACTAAAGTCATAAATTGGGTTTATACAGCTGAGTTTAAATGTGACACAAAAAAAAATATTTAAGAAATGAGGTCTCCCATTTTCATAAAATTTGCACACAAAATTAATCTAGGAAATGTTGGCTCTTAATAATTTAAGGTAGGATAGAAGAAAGGAAGGAAATGGTAACACCAAAAAGTTTATAAAATAAAACAAATTCCTCTAAAAATCTCACTTTTTAAAAATGCAATAATATGCATGTATTGTCAATAGAAACAATTGAATGAACAGGGGGCGTGAGAGTCTGGTGGAATTTAGTGATTTATGCAAATGAGGAGGTGTTAACATGGCAGCATGACCTTCCAAGGCCTTAACATGTTTGTATCTGTAATTTCTGTACAGGGCTACATTCCTACAAGCATGCAGATAGTAAGCAGAATATCATAATCAAAATGATTATATTACAATGATCCTCCCCCAACATTTTGGCAACGTACAATACCAATCATAATTGTTGATGTGCACCTGTAAGTCATGTTAACCACCCCCCCCCCCCCTCCCACAAAAAAAGTCCATCCCCAGCTTCTAATTCTGGCCTCCCCCCTCCCTCCCCTCCCTCCAACTTTTAGTTATTCCAAATTCTGATTCTGTAAGCCCCATCTCTTCCTCCCATCCTTGCCACTTCTTGAAGAGCTGCCCTGGGGGATACACTTTTCATCACATATCTCAAGGTTGGCAAAGTGTCAACATCTCACCCTTCAGTTGCTGTGGGTGACAAGATATTCATCCATCATGGAATTATGGATTGCTTCCATATTGTGTTGTTTAGTTTCATTGGCAACCTGTGAACCTGTTACCCAAGGTAAGTTTTTTCTTTTTTTCTGAACTTTTTCATCTTAAAAATTTAGGGTAAACCGGAGTGCAATGAACCACATTAATTAGTCCTCTGCAGTAATGACTAAAGACTTCATGGCAGTTCTTGCAGAAGCACCAAGGATGGTGTTTATGCCTACATACAGAAACAGCTTAAATTTGTTGCCCATTGGAACTAAATGGTGTTTTTCCACAGGATATGTTCACAATGAATATTCTTTTCTTCAAAAATTGTTGGAAAGTCCGATATTTATTTTTTTTAAAAGGCACTGATTAACTGTTCCACACAAACTGATTCACTAACCACAAATAATTTTTAGTCTACTTGCTTTAATAACCAATATTTGGAAAATCACAAGAAGTGCAATGTCAACATGCACATTTAGTCGAAACATATATTTTTCTCTATAACACCATTCAAAAGGACAATAATTATCAGAAGTAACTCTTTGCAATACGGCAAAAATAAACTTTCCTGATTGGCTGTTCCTCGTTTCCCTCACAGTTAGAATATCCTAGTCTTTTAAAAATATTAGATACTCATCCGGAATATCAGGATCTATGGATATGGTACCATTTGCTGCATTCTCTTTATCTTATTCAGGCAATTATTTAAAGCATTCCACTTTGATAAAGAAAAAGAGTGGACTGTTGCACTGTGAAAATGGAACTTGGTGCTTCATCATGCTGATGATTTGTCATGATCATACCCAATACTTTCAATGTTAATTTGATTTAAGGAGACTAATCCCGCTTGTTGGTGACAGCCAAACGAAAGGGTTATGTATCAGATTTTCTCTCTGAAATCAGTTTTGATAAGTCAAATGGCCTTCTATTGATCATGACTAATCAAACAGGCTCTATGTTTCCCATGTTGAAGTAGAGAAGATGACACTTCATCAGCTATCATTAGTCAAAAAACGAATTTTTCGCAGTGAACTGATCCTCATTGTGTCTATATCAAAGTGGAAGGCTGTAATGGATTCTTCTTAACAATTAATTTTACCTCTTTGCAGAATGTAGTGGGGCTAATGAGATCTTCATCGCAGACTCGTCCAATCCTTGCGTCTTCTACCGTTGTCTCAATGGGAACATTCTTCACGGGGCATTCCAATGTGCCCCTGGCTCAGGTGTCGTACCCGGTTACGTTGGAAGAGACAACCCTTGTGTGGTCCACAATTCCCGCTGTCCACATGCAGGTATTTGTCTTACTCTAATCCTTATTTATATGTCACAGTACAAGGAATTCCGCTAAGGTATATTAAAGATTTTCTTATCCTTATTTTGTCCAAAAGTTAATTGTGAACTCGCCGAATGATCACGTCTGGATACTGAGAAGATCTCATCATCTGTTCCAGCTGAATATTTTTCCTATAACCATCATTTAATATTTTTATCAGTATGTTTTTTAATCTAAATTTTATACTCAATATCAGGCATCACATGAAATTAAATGCGAATTAATCATTCCACAAATTACCCCACAATAATATTAAAATTTGTGGCATTAAATTAAACAAAAAGACTTAATTATCCAATTCTATTTCAACAGGAGGAGGACACAATCGTCCCAGGGGGCAGCGACCAGGGCAAGGACAATATGGGAGTCGCCGGTCAAACAGTAGACATCAAAGTAGCGGTCACTCCAGCAACCCTTGGTCAAGTGGCGGACAACAGACACGACAGGAATCAAGACACCAATCCTACGGAGGTCAGTCATTTCGAGGACAGCATCATGCTTTTGGAGGACAAGGTAGCACTCAACAACATCATCGGGGAAGCAGCAGGCCAGAGACGCCTCAAAGACCTCGGTCGAAGCCCCAGAGTCCAAGCTACCCCCCTTGGTACATGCACTTCCACTACCATATGAAGCAGCAGGGCAGGACAGACCAATTCAGCTCACAAGGGAGGTATCCACATGTCGGCTACGGGTACCAACAACCTCGCCAAGGAGTGGACCAAGACCAAGGAAGACAGGGCTCACCCACAGATGACTCACTAAGAGCACAAGAGCCAGGGCAGGGCAGGGAAGCCGATCGAGTTCCAAGCCAGTCCGGACAAACAGGACAAACAGGACAAGGTCAGATGCCCAGGCAAGCACCAGGTCAAGTACCTGTTGATCCAGCACAAGTACCTGGACAGATGCCAAGACAGACACCAGCTCAGCAACCAGGACAAGTACCAAGGCAGACACCAGGACAATCACCAGGACAAGTTCCAAGACAAATGCCCGACCAAAGGCAACAACCTAGCAGCCCAAGACAAGAACCAAGGCAAAGTGCAGGACAATTTCCAGGACAAGGACAAATTCCATCACAAGGGCAGACTCCACCACAAGGACAATTTCCAGCCCAAGGCCAATTTCCATCACAAGGACAATTTCCATCCCAAGGACAAACTCCATCACAAGGACAATTCCCATCTCAAGGACAAACTCCCACACAGGGTCAATATCCACAACAAGGACAATTTCCAGTACCAGGCCAAGGACAGAATCCAGGAGCCCGGCAAAATCCACAACAGAGTAGCAATCAAATTCCACAATTTCCCGGACAAGCTCAGCCTGATCCAAGACAAAACGGTGCTCAGTTTCCAAACCAATTCCCAAACTGGTTTCCCAACCAGATCCCAGGCCAATTTCCAGACCAATCTGGGTCAAACGCCATCCCTGGTGCCAGACAAGATCCCAGCCAAGACACAAGTCAAAATGGTGGTCAGTTCCCTCAGTTCCCTGGAAGTCAATTTCCTTCAAATCAATCACCAGGACAAAATGGACAAGGCAACAATGTCCCATCTCCCAACTTCCCATCTCCAGGACAAGGACCAAGACAAAGCCCTGGACAAAATGGTGGACAACAATCTCCCCCAAACCAAGGTGGAAATGGAATGATGCCCGTCCAAACTACAGCGCCACCTCCGCAACCAACCACCACCCAGATAACCACCCCGTTGCCAACACAAGACTCCCAGATGTCTCCTGAAGCTCCTGGGAGAGCTGCAGATCCAGGCCAGTCCCCTGGTCAAGCTCCAGGTCAAGGTCAAAATGGAGGTCAAGGTCAACCTAGACAACAACCCGCGGCGGGCAGAAATGACACAGAGACAGAAAACGGCTTCAAACAACCTATGTTCACTGGAATAGGTAATACTTATTTATTTCTTTACTGGTATCAACATAAAACACGCTTAAATTTTTTTTTACTTAAGGACAATAAAATATAGCTTTCGCATACCAAAATATTTTTACCTTCCAATAAATACATATTCATGAATGATTGCTTCCTAATAAAACTGGTAAACTTCATGAAGCTTTTGTTTAAATAAACTTTCGCAAAATTCAACCTGAAAAAAAATTACAAGATCCATATCATTTTCTTGAAGATTCAGCTATAAATTTCTCCCCCGGTAAAATATCATTAAATTATGATACTCAGATTTACTGCATGAATCAATAAAATTGCAGTCCGAGAATTCTACCCTGGCCAGCACCTCCTTGGTGGCTATGAACAGCCGGAGAAAATGGATCCGGTCGAGTGTTTGGCTCTCTGCGGTCAACTGCCTCAGTGCTACGGGTTTGACTACAACATGATGCTGAGAACTTGCTTCCTCCACCCTCCAGAGACTGAGTGTGGGCAATTAGTGGACAAGCCAGAATGCATCCATTTCAGGCTGACCGACCAATGTGAAGGTGAGTTTAATTTTTCATTTCATTTAAAATATGAGAGCCATACTTCATTGTTTGATGTTGATATTATAAAGCTAGAGAATAACTCATACACTCATACTCTATAGTGTTCCATGCTGACAAAGCTACAGGATCTCTAGTACTTAAGTATTAAATTACTTGATAAGCTAAAATGTTTCTTTATGTAGTTCTTAAGTGCTTGACACTGATAAAGCTAGAGAGTAGCTCAAATTCAAGTTTTCAATGCTGATTCAGCTGGAGGCTGATTAAGCCAGAAGATGTCACATACTCAAGTTTTTGATACTGATTAAGCTGGAGGGTGACCTTTCCTCAAAAGTGTATTGCTGATTAAGCTAGAAGGTGTCTTATATTCAACTGTTTGATCCTAATTAAGCTAAAGAGTGCCCTATATTTAAGTGGTTAATCCTGATTAAGCTAGACATTGTGTGGTACTTAAGTGTTTGATGCTTATTAAGCTAGGAAGTGTCTCATACTCAAATGTTCAATATCAATTAATCAAGTGTTCAATGCTGATTAAGCTGAGGGTGTCTTTTATCAAGTGTTCAATGATGATTAAGTTAGAGGGTGTCTTGTACTTGAATATTTGATGCTGATTAAGCTGGAAGGTGTCTTGTACTCAAATGATCGAAGCTGATTATGCATTTTTCAATAAATGTTATTGTAAGTTTTATTGTGTTCATACAATCATTCTAAACCATTTTGCAGAGGACAACTCAACCCAATCAGCAGGGACAACCATAGCCACTATCCCTACCACTACCGAAGAACCAACACAGACCAGCATTGAAGACATGCCAATGATTGTTGGTGAGTTAAATATCTCAAGAAAATGTGACCTTTTCAAACATTTTGCTAATTTCTGGGAAATATAGATTGCCTACTTTGAACTCATTTTGGTGGAGCAGGTCACATGTGATACTTCCTGGATGAAACTGCACTGTAGCTCTGAAATTACAACCAAATGAACCAATAATATTGAAATATGAAAATTTCTGCAAAATACAATACATTTTTTTCCTCCAGCGACATTTCCTGGGCAGCATCTTTTCGGAGGGACTTTTGTTCCAGGGGTCGATGACCTGATCTCTTGCATCCGGTCCTGCGATGACGATTGTGCTGGGGTGGATTTCGACTTCTTCCAAGGAGTTTGCTTCCAGCATAATTCAGACTCCGAGTGTGGTTTCTTGTCCGACCGATCAGGCGTCACTCACTACCGCCTGCAGGATATTTGCTGTAAGTAACTGAAAACTGACGAAACTCTCTTGTATTGAACTTGCTAGAAGGTGAATATGACACGGACGTCGGACAAGAAAAGTAAAGCTATGTCACTGATATTTATGGTGGTATTATGCACTCCGGGTTCTATATATGAAAGTTGACTTTATGTGCATAATTCACTGGGAACATGCAATGTAAAAACTTAGCTAATATATTGTACACGTAAAGTTGTATCATCTCACAACTTCGTTACCTCAATAAAGAACTATTTTTGTATTTTTCAACAAATTTTAACATCAGTTATATTGATAATACTGTATATATGTAGTCTAAACTGTTCTCATTTTACATGTAAAAGTTCCCTGATTATGGTAGCAATAAGTCTTGTATTGTTTTTTGTGGCAATTTTCAGCTGATTTCCGCTCTGGTGATCCATCATTGGTACCTGCCGACCCATCCAACCAATCAAATGGCAACATGAATGGCAACATGAATGGCAACATGAATGGAAATATGAATGGCAACATGAATGGAAATATGAATGGCAACATGAATGGAAACACCAATCAAACAACGACAGAACCTACCACAGCTGCACCAACAATACCACCAGGTAATTTAAAGAGAAACTAAATGTAAAAGAAGAAGTGTAGCCATAACAACCTTACAGCTTACATCTACATTGAGCTTGGCCATTGCAAGACATTGATTAAATCACCAAAAAGCTGATGGAATTCATTCAATCATCAAGCAAGTAAAATTCATTCATTCAATCATTAAACAAGTAAAAGACATTCATTTAATCATCAAACATGCTGAATGGAATTCATTGAATCCTAAAACAAGTTAAATGGCATTCATTCAATCATCAAACAATAAAAGGAAATTCATCTTCTTTATATTAATGTGTGATTCTAAGGATTCTGGGATAGCTACCAGGTGGTTGCCGTTTTCCATAATTTCAGCATTCCAGGTTCATTGTTCACCATTCTAATATAGCCACGTGCGTAGATTACTGTTTTTCCTATCCCAAAATACCAAATATGACCATAATCATGCTATATTCTTGGTGTTATCTTGCTGGTACGTTTCTTACCGAGAACCTTTCTGCAGCCATTGCTCATTATTCACACAACCCTCACCACTGTGCATGCTCAAACTGACCTATTTCCCCCACCCCCCACATTCCTGAGAGATCCAATGGTGTTACATTGACCACCTGCTTTTGACACAAAGAAAAGTATTGAAAAGTTTTAAAATTAGCTTTTCTAATTCTTGACCCCAAAAAAAGTATTGAAAAGTTTTCAAATTCATGTCACTGTGACATTAGTGCACAGCAGCAGTCAGAGTGATTCTTTACACATTGAATCAAGCACTTCATAACACATAGGCCTATAGATAGAAGGCAGGGAGGGAGGGATGGCTTTAATAGTGGCTTAAGTAATGAAGGGATGAAGGAAAGAAGGAAGGAAGGTGGAAGACAAAAGGATAATTAGGTAGATAGATACAGGCCTAGTATATATTAATACGTGACTCTAAGGCTGATGGGATAGCATGCGTCATCGCCGTTTTCCTCAATATATGTACATTTATCAGCTCCTAATATAGCCATCTGCATAGATTACGATTTTATCTTTCCAAAAATACCAAATATGACCCTATCCATCCTCTCCCCTTTGCGCTATCTTGCAGATGCATTTTCTATCGAGCGTCTAGGTCGCCATGTTTTTTTTTTGTTGTGATCCAATTTCGCGCCATTATAAGAAATTCAGTGGGCTGCCCACAGGTAGCCTGTCTGTGTCATTGGAACCAACAATAGCAGCTACTACCATCTCTTTGATATTGAAAGATTTGTGTCACTCACTGTAAGTGACTGATTGGTATTGAAAGCTCAGCTTAACTGGTATTGAAGTGTCAGGTCAAACTTTCATTCTCCAGTGCAATTACCAATCTTTCATATCTTTAAATGTTAACCATTCTTTTCAGACTAAAAAGAACTATTCATTCTACTTATCTTTTTAACAGCAACTCTTATTTCAACCTTTTTTAACACCTCAGTTCTCGCCGTTTTCTGACAAACTGTTGCAAAGATAACATGCTGCGGCCACTTTCTAATAACCATTCTTATATTTCATAGATAGATAGATAAATCTAGATAGATGGATACATAGATAGCTACATAGATAGCTACATAGATAGATAGATAGATAGATAGATAGATAGATAGATAGATAGATAGATAGATAGATAGATAGATAGATATCTAACAGTCATTTCGTTCTCATAAGCCTACTAACTTTCAAAGACCATGCTATGCCCTTAACAGCATATATGTCCTTTCTTCTTCCTGTCACACGCAATTTTCAAACAGAAAACTTTCATTCGATCATTCTCCAGACTGCCACATAACTCTTTCACTGCCATTTCCCTTACATATCCTCTATCACGGGTAAATGCTAGTCAATCATTAAACAAATAAAAGACATTCATTCAATCATCAAACAAGTAAAAGACATTAATTTAATCATCAAACAAGCTGAATGGAATTCATTGAATCCTAAAAACAAGTTTAATGACATTCATTCAATCATCAAACAAGAAAAAGACATTCATTCAATCACTAAACAAGTAAAAGACATTCATTCAACCATTAAACAGGTTGAATGGCATTCATTCAATCATCAAACAAGTTAAAATTGAATTCATTCAGTCATCAAACAATTAAAATGGCATTCATTCAACCACCAAACAAGTTAAAATGCATTCAATCAACCAATAAACAAGCTGAATGGCATTCATTCAATCATCAAACAAATGGCATTCATTCAGTCATCAACAAGTAAAATGGCATTTATTCAATCATCAAACAAGTTAAAATGCATTCATTCAATCATTAAACGAGCTGAATGGCATTCATTCAATCATCAAAAAGTAAAAGACATTGATTAAATCATCAAACAGTTAAAAATGAATTTTGTTCAATCATCAAACAAGTTAAGGACATTCACTTAATAATCAAACAAGTTTTTAGACATCCATTCAACTATCAAACAAGTTGAAGACACTCATGCAACCAAAAGACAAGTTCATGACATTAATTTTCATTTAATCATTAAATAAATTCTTACATAAATGAGATTCACTGAATCGTTCAGCTTAAATGACATTCTTAGCAAAAAATTATCAATAATCAACCAGTATGTCTCATTTCACCATAATTTTAAACTAGGTTTCATGCTTCGCCTCGATGGAGTTCACATCAGCGGAGGGACCTTGATCGGCAGTGACCTTGACGAAGGTCAGTGCCTTGACCTCTGTTTGATGATGATCACTTGCTACAGTTTGGACTACAACACTTTGGACAGGTCATGTTGGTCACATGGGGCGCAGTCCTATTGCTCCGAGGCGCTGCCACTAGATGGCAACACCCACTTCCGCAGAATGCCTTGTTTGGATACCGGAGTCCTTCGAGATACGGCACCGGCTGAGAGTAATAATGTGATCAGTAGTTGAAGAAGATCTAATTCCAAATAAATTGTGTGCAATGAGTTTGCGTGGGGGAAACTGGGGATAGTTGATCCCCAAAGTAAGTTGATCAATTGAGTAAGTTGAATAAGTTGATTCAAGGAATAAATTGATCCCTTGTAAGTTGATCATAGAGTAAGTTTGTCCCTGGGGAAATAAATTTATGATATGCCCAGATATGCAAATTCCAATAAGTTGTTTAATCTATCTATGAAGAATTTATTCAAGGGATCAATCAACTAACCCTGATATCCCCTACAAAAGTCAACTGTTGAAGTTGATAAAAAATTCTCATTTATTGTTAATTTTGATCTGTTTTAATCAATGTCAGATTTTTGTGTGTTCTACTGAAATTTTAAATTTGTATAAATTGTGAAGGTGAAGGTGTTTCGCAAATTGTAATTAAAAAAAAGGAAAAGTTAATTCAAATAGTCCTGACGGCATCGTGACAATGAAAGTACCTTAATAATTCTGAATAGATTTTTATGGTTGTACAGGTATGATTAAAAAATGATAGAAAGAGCTTAAAATGTATGTTATTGTTAGAAATTCAGTAAAAGCAATGTGGTATATTTGCAATTTTGCATGATAAAGAAAATATATTCTTGTAAAGAAGTGTCATTTATTTTGAAAGTCCCAT
This sequence comes from Platynereis dumerilii, assembly GCA_026936325.1. Taxonomy (NCBI): domain Eukaryota; kingdom Metazoa; phylum Annelida; class Polychaeta; order Phyllodocida; family Nereididae; genus Platynereis; species Platynereis dumerilii. The sequence goes on from JAPTHN010000005.1 coordinate 38,450,383, forward strand.
TTTATTATTCAAAGTATTAAACATATAAAATGTACAGCAATATTTTGAATATATTCATTTAAAAGAAATGTGTATTTTGTAAATGCAAAAATTGAATTCAGTCTTTACTGAAAATTGATATTGTTTTAGAGGAACTAATTGGACATTTAGCGATATAATTAACAGGCTTTTTTGGTGGTAACTTCTTTAAAAAAAAAAGCGGAGGAAATATCTGCAGGAAATGGTCTAAATGATAAATGGATGATATTCACAAATATGTGGTATGCAAGCTTGCAAGAAATGATGTTATGCATGTAGCAGCTACAAGTTGTAGGGCCATAAAAAGGCCATAAAATTCATGGGAATCTTGTTAATGCTAAGTGAATGAATTATGGTATGTCTGTATACAGTAGCTTGTAGGCTGGGTTGAGGAGGTTGTACAAGGCTTGGGTCATTTTGGGTCAGGCAAAGCTGGGACAAAATGCTATACAAGGGCAAGGGCATAGCAATTTGAATTTTGTGACATCTTTATTAATATTTATACCCTTCAGTGCCTCCTACCCATTGTTATAATTTGGAATATTTGGCAATATAATCTTATAAGAGTGGATGGGGATACATCTGGATACTCTATAAGTATGTCTAGGTACTTGAATTAATTACCATAATCATAATTACATGAACAAAAGCCATAAAAATGTCAAATTCACAAAGTTTCCTAAAAGAACCCAACACTCAATATGTACATTTTATGTTAATCTTTACTGTTTATCACCTACCTGTCACTGTATTGAAATGATCATTTCTATTATATGATTTTGTGAATTTTGATTCATGAAGGGGGGCCCATGTATTCAATAATCTAACTCATAAATCCATGCAATTTTCAACATTTTTCCAAACATAAATTCAGCATTTAATCTGTCCGGTTGTCATGTAAAGTTCAATATAAATTCACCATGGCAACCGCATAATTATTATCACCAAGACAACAGTCCATCTGAACATTTTATGTTTGTTTTCATAATCATGACATCATAAGCTTGTTTATATTCGGTGTGGTTTTGACATCAAGATGTTGTTGTATATCGGTTTTATTTTGTATGTACCAGTATTTTAAAAATGCAAAAATTATGTATCTTGGGTGATTGAGACAATAAATAAACTGTCTGTAACTAAATTGTGTTACATTGTATATATATCTATCATTTTTATAAAATTTGAAAATTTCTTTGATATAGCATATAATTTTCATGGTTCCTGTCTTATTTATAGGGTGCATAACACCCACCATTAATATGTGGATTTTTGCTTCACATGAAATGATTGCCACAAGCGGCTAAACAATATATCGAAAATATTTTGTTACTATTTTTTCATTGAAAATTAAAATCATGTCACAATCCCAATGTCAAAATAGATCACTAAACTGACTCAAATCAGCTGGATGACATCCAATAGCTCACATCATTTCAATTGATACACAATCCAATGTTGAATAGGCCTTCATTGGCTATGCTGATGACTGCAGCACCCCCCTAATCCATCAATTAAATTTCTACATTGTATTGTGGGGATGCAGGTGTAGCATTGTTTACATACGGAAAAATTGAATCCAATTTCAAGCCTATAAATTAAAAAAAACAATGCCTTAGGTAATGAATATTTGGCAAAAGTTTCAACTTTACAATTCATATGATCATTTTGATCACTCATTTCAAAACCAATTTTAAAGGTTTCATTAAACATTCACAACCTTTACCAATCAAATCAATAACCCTTTGGCTTACAGAACACTGAAAACAGTGTCATTTATGGATAAGTCCTCCTGCAGACCTCAAAAACAAGGATATTCCCCTATTAAGGCTGCAACCATGTCAATCATAAGGAGATGTATAAGTAGCAGAGAAACAACATTGAAAATATTACTGGCTATAGCACTGACACTACTTCTTACTGCTCCACACTATTTTAGAAGTGGGCACAAGTCAAGACATTTAGCAAAGGAGACTGAAAAGAGTCAACAGAAAATCTTAAGATTAGAAACTCTGTCAACAAAAGGTACTCAAAGTCAAATGGCTAGGACAAAGAAGATCACAGCGAAACCGCAGGATCGAGCAGTGAAGCAAAAAACACCAGGTAGGAGGAATTTGAATATTCCATAAAAAGCCATTAGTCCTCAGGACTTGTGTCTGTGTGGAAAAGGCAATTATCCTATATAAAAATGTATACAAAGAACTCTTTAGGCCAGTCATAATAGCTCTTGAGCTTCAAGGATAGATTTTCTCTCTAGAGGCGCTTTTTCTAGAGTCAGTTTGTAGAACGAAAAAGAAGCTGTAATGTCAATTTAATGAAAAATGTGCTATCAACAGTTTTTATGTCAAAATAGATCATCTTTCTCCCAGACTTTGAATTATCTTTTTAGATAATACATAATTTCTGTCCCTTTTAAGCAAAACCAGCCATAGAAGACCCACCTAAAGTGGATCCAGAGATCTTACTATACAACAGAGTGCCCAAGACTGGAAGCAGAACTCTAATAATGGTCACAAAAGCTCTTGGACAACGCAACGGCTTCAACTTCAGTCGATCAAAACCGCCCTTCCAAGCTAAACTCACAGAGAAAGAACAAAAAGATTTTGTCAGCAAAATCAGCAAGATGACCAAACCAGCTGGATACGAAAGACATGTCCATTTTGTGGATTTCAACAAGTAAGAAATTGAAGACTTGAGATTTTTTGTTAACAATCAAATTTATATGCAACCTAGAGAAAATTTTGTTTCATTTCAACAATTTATTTTTTGCTCAAAGACTTGGTCTGTAATTTTATTTAGACGTAAGCAGAGACTAACCCATCTTCCTCTTGATGCAGCTTACATGTACGAGCACAGCAAGGATATTTGATACTCAAAAAGAGTGGACTGTTACACAGTGAAAATGGCACTTTGTGACTAATAACAGCTGATGAAGTGTCATCTTCTCTACATTCAACATGGGAAACATAGAGACTGTTTGATTAGTCATGATCAAGACAAGGCTATTTGATTTTGTCATAACTGATTTTAGAGTGAAAATCAGATGCATGATCCTTTCGTTTGCCTGTCACCAACAAGGGGGTTTTATCATGACAAATCATCAGCATGATGAACCACCAAGTGCCATTTTCACAGTGCAGCAGTCCACTCATTTTTCCTAAGAAATTTCGAGACTGTAAAAGATATTGAAATTATCCTTTATTTGGTATCTTTTTTTAAAAACAGATTTGGTTATCCATCCCCCATCTACATTAACCTCATCCGAGATCCGGTCGAGCGATTTCTTTCTTTCTTTTACTTTCATCAGGAAGAGAGAATCAACAAGAGGAGAAGGGCTCCAGAAAAATATATGGTAGACTGAATTTTTGTATATTTACAGCTTAAAATCTAATGAAATTTAATATATACATACTCACGTTGCAATATTGCCTAAGAAATAAGCAGATTCTAAACATACATGTACAATAAATAGGTTTTCACAGTTTACAGAACTTTCCTGACTTGTGTTGCCTACATGTGGGAAGGTTGGGATTTCCAGTTTTCTCCTTTCATTTTTTTGTCAATGGTTGTAAACAGAAAATTGTGCATTTCAAACTGCAAGGATAGACAGAACCATTACAAACAAGAAACAAGACAGTTGCAATGCAGTCTGGTGAAACTGAGAACTGCATGCTGCTGCCACCTGGCACAAAAGTTGATTTCCTATGCTACAGCATTGCTGTCCCAAGAAACAGTTCCAATTTCATTGCACATTCACAAAATTTCTATTCAACATTGATGTATACCAGAGTTAGACTCGGCAATCACATTCTCTAAGGAAGTAGACAAGGCCATCAGCACACTCAGAAACAGCCCCGGCGTCTTCCAGACAAAATTGTGTGTGTTCTTCTGGTCGAAAGTATGTGGACGCTCGCAGGAGCTCGCTGAATAGCACACTAGTCACTAGGTGGCAACACAAGACAGCATATGTTCTGATCTGTGGCAATGCAAGAGCAGTCCACTTGTAGACAGGGTGCAATGGCTTACATTTGACATTTTATAGCTTAAAATTTAAACTTTACGGGAGCTTTAGAATATGGAAATATCCATTGCTTTATTAATCCAGAGGATTTGTTTCCGAACACGCCAAACTCGACCGTCGTGTTTCCGGGAGGTGGCAATGTAAATTCTCGACTGTAGTGTTTCCGGCTACTCCCCGATATGTGGGGAGTACTAGAGTTGCAAGATTTGTTCCATGTAACACAAACAGGTTCCTGCTCGAGTGAAGCTTGAGGGAAGCTCTCCTGTTATGGTTCAGGGAAACACGAGGGTCAAAACTGGTGTGTTCGGAAACAAAATCCTCGTTACCCCTGTCACCCGAGTTACTAGTGTAACCTTTCCGAAAACGCCTCAAGTGACTTTCAAATTTTCTTTTTTGCAAAGAGAGCACTATGTCATGCTGAGGCTGGTTGTGGATCATCCTTGTGTTTGACAATTCACAGTTAAAGATCACCAACATAAACTGCAGTAATTAAATGTACAAGTTTGAAATAATTGTGAACATAATGGTGTAAATACAATCGAACTACTTGTATTTCAGCTGGTTGACGACTGTATTAAGTTCAACCATAGCATTTGCAATGATTCATCCCTCTTCATTCGGACCATAACTTTCTTTTGTGGCCAAGAACCATTTTGCAGGTAAGCAAAAGAGAATGAACACATGTGAAATAAAACATAGGCTGCGCAGCAGCAAACCTTCAGTGAAAAAAACACTATTAAAGACATCATTACACCATAAAAGTGATGTGAACAGAATTGCAGTATTTGCAAAGTGGCCCGATATTGGTGTGAAATTATCTATATGCCCTGCCATATGCCCACCTGCGTGCCAGGGTATGTTGAACGATGGAAAGGGCATACTAGACCAATTTACACATATTATGGACCAGTTTCATGCATAAACAAGCAATAGTTGTGAGCTGTGGGTCATAATGTCTCAAAAAGCATTAAAAATAACTACCAAGCAGGCACTAAAATATCATATAGGTAATGTATACAAATTTCATCTATGGACATGTAATGATGGCCAGATTTTGGCCTTGAAACAAAAAATGACAATTTTAATATTTTTTGGTCAATATTTCAAAAGGTACAGAATATCCATGAATCACACCCAGAAAAGGCACAACTTTATCACATGTTAAATGTGTAACAAATTTGATCCATGTAAATGCAAGAGTGTAATATATAATTTAACTTGCAGTTTAAGATTATAAAGTGATTATGATAGAATGTTTTTTAAAAGTAACTGTTTTTTCAACATTTTTGAAGGAATTCCTCTTCACATATTGAGCTTAGAACGACAGTAAATTTGGTTGTTTGAAAAAGTTTAAAATGACTCTAATCTTTCTTTCCCACATCATTTTATTTTGGTGACATACTAGCTTTGACTTATTTTACACAAGTAGTGTCTACTTTCCAGTAACACGCCAAAGAGCCTTTTAACTTTCGGTAAAAATTGTAACAGAAATGAGAAAACAATTTTGTTTTGCATTTATATACACAGTATTCCAGGCCAAGAGGCCTTAGACAGAGCCAAGAGGAATGTAATCCGGTATTACAAGGTGGTTGGAATCCTGGAGGAGTTCAGCCTCACTCTCCGCGCTTTGGAGATATTCCTTCCGGACTACTTCAAAGAAGCTCGAGGTTACTACAGCCAGCACAGTGAGTAGGCCTACCAGTATATTTTATTTAATAGCAGTAACAGCAATTGATCCCCAGAAATGTTTTCTTCTCTTATTTATTCTTTTAAGGCACTAAGAATACAAAATTCCTTTTATTGTTTAATTCAACTTTTGCCAGTGATATGGCCAGAAAATTTATCGATTGTCCAAAAAGTCATGGTGGAATATACCCTATATATGAGAACATAATTATTTGATCGGGCAACAACACTGTAGCCCTACAAATACTTCATGCGGGACTTGCGACATGGTTCCAGGACTTACCTAGAAATGTAAAGTGAGCAATTTTAGTTAGCATTGCCCTAAAAGAAGACCAAGAAGCAGTTGTCAAAGCTGTCAAATTCTTAACAGATGTAGGCCTATTCCTAATTTTTACCCTGGGTTCCCCCAGGGTAATTTTATCTAAAAAACCAGTCTGAGACATTTTTGGAAAAAAGTTTTCCCGGCCTTAATACAGGTGTGGAGGTGGTCAAGTGGGCCATTTTGTGTTCATATAGGACTGAACTAAAATGCATTGTGGAATTCGGGATAGTTTGTTGTGATTTATTTTTTTAATTAAAAAAAAAAATTTTTTTTTTCTATTTTTTTTTATTTTATAGTTTGTTTGTGTCTTGGAACATTTGAGTCTTGAGGGGCTGTTTTCAAGCTGACCTTGCATTATAACATCGCCCACAAGACGATCTGCCATGCGTTTCAAGGAAGGCCAATAATGCATTTGGAAATTGCTTTTTGAAGTGCATCTATTCTCAGAAGCAGTCTAACAACGCTAATTACAATTCTGAATGTTCTAAAGCCTTTCTTCACCCTCAGTTTACCAAATTGCCATTGAGAAAGCACTTGAAGTCAATCTGACAGGTGTCAAAGCTGATTGCATTCTGCAGTGCAGTGCTACTTTGATCTTGTATCCATGGATCTTATGCTTTAAATTGCTAATTCCCAACAGAACCCAGGGTTTGAATCCTCGGATTCTTGTTAATCAAAGAGATTTATCATTATCATTTCTAGGTTTATTCTTTAATTAACTAATTTTTTAATTAAATTTCAGAAGCAGAACTGAAGAGGATGTTTAAAACGAAAGCAAAATTCTCTCCATCACCAAGAGGAGCAATTATTTTAAGGGCGAAACTGGCTTACGAATACGATTTTTATAATTTTGTCAAGTCGCGCTTATTCACTCAACTGGCCCAGAAGAGGGATAATTATTAAAGCAGATATGCTCTGACGTTGACAGTTATGGGACATTTATTTAATTGAATTTAAAGATAAAATTTACACTAAACATTTTCCAAAACAAGAATCTGTGGATTCAATAGATGGACCAAGCGTTATCGTTTTGTGAGGTCTTGGGAAAAAAGGAAAAGGAACCTTTGCAATGTTCAATACAAGATAGTGGAATTAATATAACACAGCTTCAGGACATTTAAGTTATTTTAAAACTCTAAAAATAAAATTTATACACAATATTTTCCACAATAAAATAGTTGGCTTGCCCCTTTTTGTCCTACCCTTGCACTAATCCATGTATCTTTATCGTTCCATAACAATGAATTATCGATTTGCTACATAATAATAATATTGAAAGTATCTACCATTTATATAAGACATTTTGACACAAAACCAATATTTGCACTTGACTGGCCATACCTTCAAATCAGATGAAATTCGGATTAGGGCTGCACGATATATCGAAAATATATCGTTATCGCGATATCACATGCCACGATATTGATATCGTGAAAGTTTAGATATATCGATTTTCAAAATACAACTCACTTTTTGGCGGTCGAGTGGTTTTACGGCAGCAAAAAGATCATTTGAACGTCCGTTTAGGGTGGCAGAGGGTTCAAAAGGGGCAGATTAGAAACATTTGGGACTTTATTTGATGAATATCGATATTCATGCCAACTTTAATGCAGTCAGCACCCATAGAGTTCAGTAGCCCCCCCGGCCAGCAGGGTGCAGTCAGTGACAGAAGGGAGCAGATCTTTAATTTACGTAATATCGAGAATTTATCGTTATCGACAATTCAACCCCAAATATCGTTATCGAACATTTTTCCAATATCGTGCAGCCCTAATTTGGATGCTATTTCAACAAGACATTTTGACACAAAACAAACATCTTAACTTGACGGGCCATCCCTTCTAATTAGATGAAATTCACATGCCATTTGGACAAGAAATCTTGACACAAAGGCCAACATTTTCACTTGACTGGCCATACCTTTAAATTAGATGAAATCGACATGCCATTTGGATAAGACATTTTGACACAAACACCAACATTTTCACTTGACTGGCTATACCTTCAAATTTGATGAAATTCACATGCCATTCGGTCAAGACATTTTGACACAAACACCAACATTTGCACTTGACTGGCCCTACCTTCAAATTAGATGAAATTCACATGCCATTTGGAAAAGACATTTTGACACAAAACCAACATTCTCACTTGACTGGCCATACCTTCAAATTAGATGAAATTCACATGCCATTTGGAAAAGACATTTTGACACAAAACCAACATTCTCACTTGACTGGCCATACCTTCAAATTAGATGAAATTCACATGCCATTTGGAAAAGACATTTTGACACAAACACCAACATGTGCACTTGACTGGCCATACCTTCAAATTAGATGAAATTCACATGCCATTTGGAAAAGACATTTTGACACAAACACCAACATTTACACTTGACTGGCCATACCTTTAAATTAGACCTGGGACCCATGCGTCAAAATATGTTCTTTATTTTGTCATGAATATAAAACTAACAATGAAAATTGAACTCTCCCCAAACAGTGTCTTTCAAATCTCATGATTTTCCAATGCGACGATTCGTGACCCCTGTCCCACAGGGATACCTTTAAATTAGATGAAATTGACATGCCATTTGGACAAGACATTTTGACACAAAAACCAATATTTGCACTTGACTGGCCATACCTTTAAATTAGATGAAATTCACATGCCATTTGGACAAGAGTGCGCGATAATGGTGAGCCACATCAGACATTACTGGCACTTTTTTCAAGAGTCTGACCATTCTCAAATTAAGGTCAGACAAATTTACTGGCACGAAATCTCTGAGGAAATAGTCACATTAAGTGCTAGTCCTCTCTGATGTTGAATTGTATTGTAAGACCTCAAGATACTTAATTGTAATGTCGTAAAACCAACTTTAAAAATCAAAGAACAATATTCCGTTAAAATGCATTTCTACCATTTGAAAAATTTAAGATTAAATTTAATATGTTGTCTGACAAAACATTAATTAGTCTGACCGGAATTCTCTCTCCGTCGGACTAAATGTCTGACAAAAGTCAATATGCTTTCGCGTGCACTCATTTGGACAAGACATTTTGACACAAAACCAACATTTGCACTTGACTGGCCATACCTTCAAATCAGATGAAATTCACATGCCATTTGGACAAGACATTTTGACTAAAAAAACCAACATTTGCACTTGACTGGCCATACCTTTAAATTAGATGAAATCGACATGCCATTTGGACAAGACATTTTGACACAAAAACCAACATTTTCACTTGACTCCACATACCTTCAATTTAGATGAAATTCACATGCCATTTGGACAAGACATTTTGACACAAAAACCAACATTTGCACTTGACTGGCCATACCTTTAAATCAGATGAAATTCACATGCCATTTGGACAAGACATTTTGACACAAAAACCAACATTTTCACTTGACTGGCCATACCTTTAAATCAGATGAAATTCACATGCCATTTGGACAAGACATTTTGACAAAAAACCAACATTTGCACTTGACTGGCCATACCTTCAAATTAGATGAATTGACATGACATTTTGACACAAAAACCAACATTTTCACTTGACTGGCCATACCTTCAAATCAGATGAAATTCACATGCCATTTGGACAAGACATTTTGACACAAAAACCAACATTTGCACTTGACTGGCCATACCTTTAAATTAGATGAAATTCACATGCCATTTGGACAAGACATTTTGACACAAAAACCAACATTTTTACTTGACTCCACATACCTTCAATTTAGATGAAATTCACATGCCATTTGGACAAGACATTTTGACACAAAAACCAACATTTTCACTTGACTGGCCATACCTTCAAATCAGATGAAATTCACATGCCATTTGGACAAGACATTTTGACTCAAAAAGCCAACATTTTCACTTGACTAGCCATACCTTCAAATAAGATGAAATTCACATGCCATTTGGACAAGACATTTTGAAACAAAAACCAAGATTTGCACTTGACTGGCCATACCTTTAAATTACATGAAATTCACATGCCATTTGGACAAGACATTTTGACACAAAAACCAACATTTGCACTTAACAGGCCATACCTTCAAATTAGATGAAATTCACATGCCATTTGGACAAGACATTTTGACACAAAAACCAATATTTGCACTTGACTGGCCATACCTTCTAATCGGATGAAATTGACATGCCATTTTGACACAAAAACCAACATTTGCACTTGACTGGCCATACCTTCAAATTAGATGAAATTCACATGCCATTTGGACAAGACATTTTGATTCACCCTTGACTGGCCACACCTTAAAATCAGATGAAATTCACATGCAATTTGTACAAGACATTTTGAAACAAAAACCAAGATTTGCACTTGACTGGCCATACCTTTAAATTACATGAAATCGACATGCCATTTGGACAAGACATTTTGACTCAAAAAGCCAACATTTGCACTTAACAGGCCATACCTTCATATTAGATGAAATTCACGTGTCATTTGGACAAGACATTTTGACAAAAAAGCAATATTCGTACTTTACTGGCCATCCCTTCTAATTGGAAGAAATTGACATGACATTTGGACACAAAGGCCAATATTTACACTTTACTGGCCATCCCTTCAAATTAGCTGAAATACATGCCATTTGGACAAGACATTTTTACACAAAAAACCAACATTTGCACTTAACAGGCCATACCTTCTAATTAGATGAAATTCACATGCCATTTGGACAAGACATTTTGACACAAAAACCAACATTTGCACTTGACTGGCCATACCTTTAAATTAGATGAAATTCACATGCCATTTGAGACCATGAACCAAATTTTTTCATTCTAATGGTCACAGCTTCAAAATATGACATTTAGTTTCACCAATTTCAACTACAAAATAACAACAAACAACAGTTGCAACTTTTGATTTTCCATATGGTTCAACAACAGGCATTGGTCAGAATGCCCCTATATCATCGCAAAAAGCTTCACGTATATTGCAGACATTATTATTTAACAAACAAAACAGTTTCTAAAACACAAACCCAACTACTTATACTGAACGTAAAAACATAGCAGTGCTCTTATAATACTAATTCATTCATTCCCAGATTTAAAAAAAAGATTTTGTTAACAAATTTGAGAGTTGAGACACAATGACAATACAAAAAGGAAATTTGGTCAACTTAGATTATTATCCATCATACCAAAAATTTATAGATTTGGCGCTTGCCATGAGGCAATCTTAAGAATTTATAATATTTCACACTTTATCCTCAGTTAAATTACCATTTTTAATTTTGTAAGTCATGATTTACTAATTACAAGGGGACCTAGAGTATTACTCGCTTTTTATAATTACTTGAACGTTCAGTTTAGGGTGTAAAGCTGGGATGTTAGTCTGTATATATAGATATAAATCCAATATATATATTATACATGGTTGTATAGGTAAATTAGCACAAAGAATAACTGTTGAGAAAAAACTCATGAGCAAATCTAACTAATAGAGTAATACTATAGTATGTCTATGAGACACAAGAAGTGTTGTAAATTGTTTTTAACAAAGTGTAACTAAAACAATTCTACTCTTTTTGGTTATCTGATCACAATCCTTTGTTAAAATAAACCACAGTATCTGTCTTCCCTTGACTTTTCAATTTTTCCTGCAATTCTGTTTCCAAACTGCTCACCGAAATAGAACTGGAAATAAAGGAACACACAAGAAAAACATTGAATGTGAGAAGGAATGAACGAAAATGTGTAACTTGATTATCAATAAATTACTACTTTTGTAATCTATATACAACCAAAGAAAAACAATGTAGAATATAGACACTCAGATGAGTCAGATGTGTGTGTTCACATACATAAAATATTGTTAACAAAGATTGCATCACTTCGGAAACTGAACTTGAAATCAATGAGGTTTACATATATAAATAACAAAGTAAAGTAATTACGTAAACAGTTTTATAATAGGGGTTAAAGCATTTATAAAAATATTATCCATTACAAATTAGAATTTTTTTTAAAAGCAATTCAAGTGAATAATTTTTAAAAGTATCTTATTTTCAAATTATATTTAGGCCTACCTTTGTTGAGGGAAGATAGCACAGCACATTGGAGTAGCAAATACAAGCCTGGAAAAAAGAATAAACAGTTTGAAAGTTCATAACACAAGAATACAATAAATATTGCCAAGAAGCATTACACCATTTTGAAACTGATGTTGGGTATTTTGGTATCTAATACAGTGACTTAAAAAATACTTGTATCAATACATAAAGCATTGTAACAGGAGGTCAATAGTTGGAACACAAGTCTAATCCTACAAGAACTGACATAATTCATTTTCCATGTAAATACACTTGTATTGTTTAAATTATTCAACATAGCTACGATCAAACAATGGATAAAATACCTTTCGATTTTTGGCTCAGTATTTATACTACATGTACAAACATAGAACGTAGTCAATGTAGATACAAAAATATCAAGCCAGTCATATGACATTGACTATCAAAGACCATGTTTATACAGGTGCATAAAATATATATCTACTTACAACATGCCAACAATGCCAACTTGAATTGGTGCATTAGCCCATGGGTATTTCTGAAACAGATACAAAGAAAAGATGATATTAGTTTCAAGTAAAATAGTATAATGATCATTCATTACCTCTACTCAGTTTGACAATAGATAGATAGATAAGCCACAAAGTATATAATTTAGAATAAACAATATTTCACATATGACAGGAAATTTGATATTATTTGATAGCTGCAAATATTACCTTGAGAAATGTTCCTTTTTCTAGTCTGTTCATGATAAGAGGCGGAATTGCTGAAAGTGAAGAAAAAATTGACAATTTAATAAAAGTTTACTTCATACAATGACAGGCCATTAATTAAATTAGCTTTGTACACATACGTAATGCCTGGCAACCAGAAACTACATATAGGCCGTAGAAGTTGACTGATTGATTTATTGGTCATTAGACTCGGTACACTGTATGAAATATATGAAATATGAGTTTATCAATAAATTTGAATCTGAGAAAATAAGGAATTTTCCAATGAAAACAGACCCATTCCGGGAGAAGCCATGACAATTCTTGAGAAGACGACTTGGGCAATTCCTAACTTGGCAGCGGTGGGAGATTCTCCTACTCGTTCTCCATCTGCCGTGAATACTGGCACTCCTTTGGTAATTTCACTACAGAAAAGAAAACCACATTACTTGACTCATCACATACATGTATTATTATTTTACTCACTGTGTCACACACCATGTTGAAGATTTTACTTTGCTTGATGCATTATTGAAAATTGTAGGACAGTTGACGAATGATTTGACACCTTCAGCAAATCAATTAACCCTTACCGTACTGAAGGGACATGTATGTGCATCCCAAGCTAACTGCCTGTTGGGCCATTTATGTCCATTTATGTCCCATAAAGCTGCTGATGATGTTACAAACACAGGATTGTTTTGGGACTGATCATTCTGGTAAGGGATAATTATTAATTAAAAACTTCAAATAATTGTTTCATACTCACTTTGACCTCATGAAGGGAATGTTGATACAATTGGCAGCTGCGACTGCAGCGAAGGGTACATAACGACCAACAATGGCAGGAAGTTTCTGAAAAAAAAAAATTTCATGTAATCTATCTCTAATACAGAAGATTAGAGAATTGATAACTCCTTTTGTTTTCCGTATGGTGGATTTACACACAATGTACTGTATTTCCCCTCTTAGCAACAGGGGCATTTATTTTTCTGTGTCTGTTTTTCCTGGAAAGTGGCCTGTTGTATTCATTTGAGGTGGGGGCATTAAATGTTATTCTGTTAATTTTATTCTTAATATTTTTCAACCTGCTTAAATTAGTAACACTGCCACTATACATATTTACAAAGGATTAAATTAAATGTCAATCTTCGGATGGGCTTGGAGAAATCTCACTTACAGTGACAATCTGGTTCAAACCAAGTGCAGTAGCAGTGGCAGAACCAGTAGCCAGGAGATAGGAAACACCAAGACGTCTGAAAAGAAGATGTTGAAATTTTGTTATAGACTGCGCACTGTGCAGACCTTTCACACACTTTTATTGAATGTATGATGGCGCACAAAATTTACCAAATTTGTATCAGTTAATATAACAGTTTATATTCAAGCAGAAAATATTTAAAATATTCAAATAACTCCTGTAAGGATAACATGTGGTGGCAAGATATAACTTACTGAGGGGTAATAGGTTCGTCTCCACTTCTGTTGGTGTAATTAACTATCGCGTTAAATGTCTGATTAATCCACTGCCAGAAAATTACTTGAGGAGTTGATCTGCAAAAAAGATAACATGACTTAACTTAATGGAAATGCCAGTAATTACCTTCAATATATAATATTCTTCCAAATCTCATTAGGTGAAGACTAAATTCTTCATGTCTCCCTAAAATAAAATAGTTACAAGTGCTGCAAAAACACATTTTCCGTCACAATGAGATTTGTGTGCACTTTAAAAGTGGTTTCGGGAAGGAAATTTTTCAAATTTGACTCTCTCCCAGTTATAATAATTTAATTTAATATTTTGCTTTAGAAAATTATTCATGCAACAATTATCAGACTGATTTTTTGAAAGGCTCGTTATTACAGTTGTCCCCGTGTCATAAGAGAGTCCTATGTGTCATGATTTGGGTCTCTCCTTAAGGCGCAAATACACTAAAAATAGACTTGGCGCAGGAGGACACATGCGGCGAGTTAGTGTTATAAAAAGAAGTCTTATTCAAGGACAACTGGAAAACAGCAAAAATACAATATCTATACAACGGTATCAAGACACTTCGTAGACATGCCAACTCGTAGACAAACCAACTGGTAGACAACCAACTAGTAGACAACCAACTCGTAGACACCAGGTACTACCAACTGGTAGACATCAAATTGGCAGGGATCACCAAGTCGTAGACACAGACTTTTTGGTCAGTTTAATATTACCAAGTCGTAGACACAGAAGTTTTTCTGCTTACCAACTCGTAGACACCAAACTTCAGATGTTTGCCAACCAGTAGACAGACTATAGACCCTTGCGAATCCATACATCTTTGTAACTATGCATACTGTAATTAACATTTAATCATTAGATGCTGCTGGGAGCTGTGAAACCAGCCACCTTCAGCTACCTTTGGGTATCAATTTAGTGAATGTAATCTTTATTTTGAGTCATATCATGAATAAACAAAAACAAGCATCCTCGGATACAATGGCTGGTTAATCCTATGGGAAAGTAGAAGGTGTGATTTGCAGCATGCGAGAGCGTCTGAGGCAAAAAATATGAGTGTAGGAACAGTGGAACTGGAGGTTGAGGTATAGTAGGGTGATGTCTGCGTGAACTAGATTCTCTTGACGTGAGGGTATAGCAATGAAGTATAGGTGCAACTTGCTGCAGTGAGCATTGCGCAACTGTTTGAGTAGAGCGTGACAGCAGACACTAGTGTCTAACAGAGTCGCTGCCCATATAGAGCTATGGGCCGACAAATTCATAATGTGGAATACTTGTACCAAATTTCATAACTCTAAAATAAGCGGAATATTAAGGTCACAAATGGACAGTTCAAGAATGACAAAAGATGGCTGCCAGAAAGGCCTACATCTTGAATTTATCGTCATGTTCCCAATCAATACCCACAGGCGTACACCTGAACAAAATTTTATAACTCATAAGTGAAATATTAAGGTCACATTTGGCAGTCCAGGAATGAAGAAAGATGGCTGCTAAAATGCACGCTATCTCAGTTGTCTCGACAGGTAGGCTACTCATTCTTCTGCTTTCACCCCTAGCATATAACTAGCAAAAAATTTTTTTTTTTGCGAGGACACCCCCCGACATGACCCCCCCCCCGGACTTGTAAAATATAAAATTTTAAAATTACCTCCTTCCGAGGAGAGCCCCAGCCTAGAAATATAACCAGCAAAAATAAAAATTTCTGCAAGTACCCCCCCCGGATGTGACTCCCCCCCGGGCCTTGTATAGAATATAAAATTTAATACCTCCCGAGGTGACCCCAGCCTATCCGGCAGAAATAAACTTTTTTTTTTTTTTGCGAGTACTCCCCCCCCCCCGAGGTGACCCCCTCGGGACTTGTAAAATCCTAAATTTTTTAATTACCTCCCTCCAAGGTGACCAACCTAGAAACATAACTAGCAAAAAAAAAAATTTCTGCAAGCTCCCACCGGATGTGACCCCCCCCCCGGGCCTTGTATAGAATATAAAATTTAATACCTCCCCCGAGGTGACCCCAGCCGAGCAATATATCTAGCAGAAAAAAAAAATTTTTTTTGCAAGTATCCCCCCCGAGGTGACCCCCCTCGGGACTTGTAAAATCCAAAATTTTTTAATTACCACCCTCCGAGGTGACCCCTAGCCTAGAAATATAACCAGCCAAAAAAATTATTTCTGCAAGTACCCCCCCTGGAAATGTCCTCCCCCCCCCTCGGGCCTTGCACAGAATATAGAATTTAATACCTCCCCCGAGGTGACCCAAGTCTGGCAATATAACAGGCAGAAATTTTTTTTTTGCGAGTACCCCCCCCGAGGTGACCCCCCTCGGGACTTTTAAAATCTAAAATTTTTAAAATTACCTCCCTCCGAGTGACCCCCAGCCTAGAAGTATAACTAGCAAAAAAAATTATTTCTGCAAGTACCCCCCTGGATGTGTCCTCCCCCCCCCCCGGGGCCTCGCACAGAATATAGAATTTAACTCCCCCGAGGTGACCCCAGCTTGGCAATATAACAGGCAGAAAATTTTTTTTTTTTGCGAGTAACCCCCCCCCCCCCGAGGTGACCCCCCTCGGGACTTGTAAAATCTAAAAATTTTTAAATTACCTCCCTCAGAGGTGACCCCAAGCCTAGAGATATCACTAGCAAAAAAAAAAAATTTCTGCGAGTACCCCCCCGGATGTGACCCCCCCCGGGGCCTTGTATAGAATATAAAATTTAATACCTCCCCCGAGGTGACCCAAGTCTGGCAATATAACAGGCAGAAAATTTTTTTTTTTGCGAGTACCCCCCCCCCGAGGTGACCCCCCTCGGGACTTTTAAAATCTAAAATTTTTAAAATTACCTCCCTCCGAGGTGACCCCCAGCCTAGAAGTATAACTAGCAAAAAAAATAATTTCTGCAAGTACCCCCCTGGATGTGTCCTCCCCCCCCCCCAGGCCTTGCATTCTACATGTCTCCCTATTGGCTGAAATGGCCACTCCCACCAAGTCCCTCATTCTCATTGGCTCTAAATGGCCACACCCCCAAAAATTACAAATTTTTAAGTACTGCCACAGTTTCAACCGAACAACTGTCAACCCATTACATCTTGCCTAATGCTGTCAAATTAGCCAACTAAGATTGCTTCTAACCAGCAATTACCACAAACACAAACTCAACGCATGATGGCCAAAAATGCATACCTGTCATTATGCGCCACACCTCCAAATATCGACCACACCCCCAAAACCCATTATTAAAAAGGCTAGAGAATTCTCCAGAATTCTCCAGCCAAAAAATTGATATTGACCAGTGTCAACAGGAGTGTCAAAGGGTAGCCAATTCAATTGACAATTGAATTGAACTCCATCCCTGAAGTTGCCAATTACTAATTGGCTGAGTGTGTCATATTTTTGCAAAAGATTTATATCATTTTGTGATGTCTACGAGTTGGAAAACCTTGGAATTGTCCTGTCTACGAGTTGGTAGCTCCAAATAAATGTTGTCTACGGGTTGGATAATACAGTGTCTACAACATGGTTAGTTAATTTTATTGGTTGTCTACGAGTTGGTTATCAATTTTTGAGTGAAAATGCTGTGTCTACGACTTGGGGGATAGCTTTGAAATATGTCTACGACTTGGTGTGTCTACGACTTGGCGTGTCTACGACTTGACTTGTATTCCTATACAACAATGGGTAAATTATCGATATGCCTCACAAATATTGACAATCAGCTTTTTTATTTGGCCATTAACATAAAAAACAACGCAAATGCACAGAGGTGTAAAAAAGTGTTAGTTATGATCCATTTGATTTTTTAATCAATAAACACTACAACTTCCTAGTCTTTTCATAATGTATTGACTAGCTATATCATAATAATCACTCTTTTTTGCTAACAGTCGGATATTGAATAAATTTCAAAAAATTTAAAAACTTAAAAAAAAAAAAAATCTATTGCCACACGTAAATAGATTTCTGCATGGGAACAAAAACAATAAAAGAACAGAACTTTTGTGCAAGACTTCAGCAGCTAATTTTTAGTGCCATACTATTGGTTCATGAACCCCCTCCTTCTTTCCCAGCCAAAGTACAGGGTGCCCACTTCCAATCCACAAAAACTTGCATGCAACATTTTCTCGTCCGACAGAAGACATACATAGGCTTTTACGCTCAAACTTTATTTTTCACATTTACCCCTCTCCAGACCTAATATCACGGGTATTATGCCAGTATTGCAAATAAATAACTGGTTTCAAAATCAGATGCCTATTAGATTAGATTACATGATGCAAAAACCTTCACTTAAAATATTGCATTGGCCTACCTGCAAAAACATTTAATAATATTTTCTGTGTTAGGCCACACATAATTGATTCTTAGCTTCGCTGACCCGCCGACACAATAGATTTTCTGCCAACGGAAAAAAAAAATAGAAAAAAAAATTATTTTTTTTTAGACATTATCAAAAAAAAATTTTTTCACCTTTTTTTTTGGTCCTACCGACCGACACAATAAAAAGTGCATTGACAGGATCCGAGAAGCTAAAGATCAATTATGTGTGGCCTTAATCTCATACCTACTTGTAAAAAGTCATCATACAACCGGTGATTGTCATGTTGCAAGGGACCTGAGCAGACATTCGTCCCAAAATGAACATTTTCTCCCCAGTGTCAGGGTGGAAGGCCGAGTCGTACAAGTATTTGGCTTTCCATATGTCATCGACTGAGGCGCTCTCTGGTTTATTACCTGATCTGTGTGTGTAAAATTAGAACAGATTTGATAAATATATCTGTGATCATCTTCAATTATAAACAGTCGTTAGTGATTACATAATACATAATTTATATCATCAGCGTGATATTTTAAAATTATCAGAAACAGGGTTCCCACAAAATTTTACGACGGGAATTCCATTACTTTTCCATGACTTTCCATGACCAAATTTTGGATTTTCCATGACCTATGTTTTACTCGTTGAGGTAAAGATTCACCCCGAAACGAATTCACGCGATGACCATCGTTCACTGTCCTGCCATCCGATCAACCATCCAACTACCATAAGCCCCAAATGTGTCAAATTTTAGCGCGAATTTTCCATTTCCAAAATATTTTGATTTTCCATGACTTTTCCATGACTTTCCATGACCACTATTTTTCCATGACTTTCCATGACTGTGGGAACCCTGAGAAAATTTAATTATAAATCCCCTATTTTTCTAATTTGTGAGAAAACTGAAAGAACAATCTTAGAACTATAATTTCATAAAACTGACTAGGCCTTCATCATCAGTGGTTGTAGGACCCCTGGGTTAGGACCACATCAACCAATAATTCCATTGTTTGAGTCAAATTGCTTGTCTCAGATTCGTTAAGTCAATATTGAAATTTGTGAACTGGATGACAGGTGTGCTCTAACTGAGAAGTCTGCTGTTGCTCGTGTGATAATAGTGCGCTCCAGGGAAATGACACTTGCTCATCAGTTTTAGACATACACGTAGTAATATGGAAGCTTAATTTATCTAATGTTACCAATATATTGCGAATGAGGTAAACAACAGGGCCTCCTCGGCAGCGGCATAATCCTGTAGCTTGTTACACATTATTGATATTATTATAAATGATGATCACTTTTATTTGCCGAAGTGATGATGATTTGATATGAGCTACAAATAAAAGATCTGAATCTAAAGACATGATCACATCACACTTACTTGTACAACTGCAGTAACTCCTTGGCCTTGTCCAGTTCGGAACTTGATGCAAACAGATTAAGAGGGTTCGTCACGATAAAGAAATGTTTCGCTCGGCCAGTGAATGTCGACTGGTCCCACCGAGGCTTGGAGAGATCAAGGAGTTCCCCCATTTTGGATTTGGTGTTCCTATTGTTCTAGCTGCACTTGGAAGATATGGTTTCTGAAAGGAATAGGATAGGTTCTAAGAAAGTCAATTTTCCAAGTAGGCCTATTATATCATTCATTTAGAGACTGGTAACATTTTCGTCTGGCGACAAAATTGAACTCCGTCTAAAAGTTAGCAGTACGCCCTCAAGCAAAACTCCAAAACCCCCCCCCTCCCCTGGTAATAATAAGCCAAGCCTGAAAGGGTCAAAAGTCAGTCAATCACAGCTGTTTAGTAAATCTATCAACCAATCAATCTGTCCTATAATCAATCAATCAGTCAGACAATCAATCAATAGATTAACAAATTTTACATTTACATGACACATTTACCTTGAAGATTTTGAAAAAGTACACCAATGTTAGGGATACAGAGTTCGGTAATTTACACTCATGAATCGATAGACTGAACTATATGGATAGTCTGACAAAGGTTGACTAAACCGAAGTTTGGTCGGCTGCTCGAGACACGCCAGCAATTTTTCCATCTAATATCCGGACATAAGCTAATGACCTTCATTAACAAAACGCCACTTATATTAGAACAAAATTTGCTGCACATACTATACTTGTCTGCATTTTGATAATGCATACCATGAGGTAGGCCAATCATTTTCATATGAAGGCCCAGTGGTCGAAATAGGCCATGTTATTTGGGGGGGTCTCTCTGTTGGAAGACCCAAAGGGTTGAAGCCCTTGTAGCTGGCAGTCCGCGGGCCGCAGTGGGCCGCCAGAGGTGCCCTGAAGCCGAAGTTTTTCAGATACTCTAAAAATTAACTCTGGGCTTTTTAAAGGTATGTTTTATCTCAGAAAATGAGTTGTGAAAACCCTATTGGTAATGTATATAAATTACAAGAGGTTGTTGTTTGCTGATTAGGCTTTACTTTGCTGCTTCATACTCACTTCTCAGCACACTTTCAGTATTTGGGGGGGTTTTTTGAGGACCCCCTCTGGGTCCTTTTGAAAAATGTATTTGAGGGGGTCCCATGACCATTTGGGGGGGTCAAACCCCCCCTGACCCCCCCTTATTTCGACCACTGTGAAGGCCCCATTTAAGCATGTAACTCCCAAACGGAGCTTCCATTTGGGGCTTCAGGGAATTATGGGAGTTAACGGAGTTAGCAGGAGGTAGCGGGAGTTAGCGGGAGTTAGTGGGAGTTAGTGGGAGTTAGCAGGAGTTAGTGGGAAGTACGGGAGTTAGTGGGAGTTATGGGAATTAATGGGAGTTATGGGAGTTAGCGGGAGTTATTTGGAGTTACGGGAGTTAGCAGGAGTTAGCGGGAGGTAGTGGGAGTTACGGGAGTTAGTGGGAGTTACGGGAGTTAGCAGGAGTTTACGGGAGTTAGCAGGAGTTACAGGAGTTAGTGGGAGTTACGGGAGTTAGTGGGAGTTAACAGGAGTTAGTGGGAGTTACGGGAGTTAGCAGGAGTTAGCAGGACTTACGGGAGTTAGTGGGAGTTACAGGAGTTAGCGGGAGTTAGTGGGAGTTACGGGAGTTAGTGGGAGTTAGCAGGAGTTACGGGAGTTAGTGGGAGTTACGGGAGTTAGCAGGAGTTAGCGGGAGTTAGTGGGAGTTATGGGAGTTAGTGGGAGTTGGCAGGAGTTATGGGAGTTAGTGGGAGTTGCAGGAGTTAGTGGGAGTTACGGGAGTTAGCGGGAGTTAGTGGGAGTTAGCGGGAGTTTGTGGGAGCTACGGGAGTTAGCGGGAGTTAGCGGGAGTTAGTGGGAGTTAGTGGGAGTTGCAGGACGTCAAGGAGTTCCGGGAGTTACATGTATGCTTAAATGGGGCCTATATGAGTATGGTGACATTTGCTAATCTGATTTTAGCATACAGTATTAAAGAGCTCAAAATGCAATGAAGAGATTCTACTTAATCTTGTGCTAAGTTTAAAGCAAAGTTCATACAAAGGTATGGCACAAGATAAATCACCTTGTAAAATATCATACTATATGTTACGTAATGAAATTGACTGTAATCAGTGTAGTGTGTATCAACAGACAAAATATGCAATAGAATTAATTTAACAGTGCTTTTCCTAGGACCAAAGTGCAATGAGCCTCAAAGGCCAATTCCCTGTGAAATGGAAGGATGTGTGGCTAATTTGCATGTAAACATACATAATTTTTATAAGCCACACGGAGGATGCATAAGCCAATTCTAATGTGGCTAATTAATGCCGCTAATGGCTAGGAAAAGCACCGTAGAATTGAAGATTAAATTCAAACCTCACCTAGTGATAATTCAAGCAATGATGATTAATAATAACTACACAAAACAGCCGAAGTGTGGTAGACTGGTACCATGTTGTACCTTGACTAGCGAATATTGATGAAGTGGTTTTGAGAAGAAATTGAGTCAAGGATGAGATTGGCGAATAGTGCAACAGAAAGGTGTGCATAATTAATTTTACCACTTCGGCACACATATATTATGTTCCAAGAACAAATACCCATCAACTGTAAAACATTTGGTAATTTGGAATAAAGTAACTACCATAGAACAGGGTAATGTTGGCAAGCCGGGGGAAAGTTGGCTTCTAATTTTGACCCACTTAATTACCGAAATGTCAACTTTTCTCACTGACACAGGCGTCTTTGGGAAATTTGCCATCTGTGTTAGTAAGGAAAGTTGATATTTCTGCCATGAACTGGGTCAAAATTGGCAGCCGACTTTCCCCCGGGTTGCCAACTTTACCCCGTTTTACGGTATACACTCTATTAGCAAATTCAACACATTTTTCAATTTCTTTGTTTCCAAGATATATAAAAAGATATTGTATCATAGTAATGTATCAACATTGACCAAAAATAAAAACAGTAAAGAGTGTCATCTTTTCCACGGCAACTAAAATGCTTTCGAAGCTATACTAAGTTTTAATAGGACTAGCTAGTCATTACTCCTTGAAACGTGAGTGAGACTATGTATAACCTAATATACACCTTCATCAGATAGTCAAATTAGTATACAAGTCATTCATATTTAAATCCTGGGACTTAAATGCAAAAATTCAATGTTGTACTCAAAATATACTTTTTTTTTTGCAAGGAAGCTCTATTTACATATAGCTTACACAGAAAATGCAAGCAATTGGACTTGAAGTGTGTCATTTCAGCTGTAAGTCAGATTTGTCCTAAATAAACAGAAAATGTGTAGTTTTAAAAGTCACTCACTTTAAATGTCCCAGTTTAGGGTATCTATGCCACACAGCACAAATTATGAGTTTAAAGTTGTGTAGAATTTGTCTCTTTGATCCACATTGAGCTACATTCATACACAGATGGCTCAATATACAATGTTGCCATTGACATAGGCCTTACTACAGCTGAGGGAAACCAAACAATAGATACCGTATCAACTTGAAAAAAAAAAACAACTTCTTAATTATTATCCTCTATCATTATCAAGATACGAATAGATTCCATTCTAAAATATACTTTGCAATTTAAGATAAAGAGTGCTCTCAATTTATAGGAATACACACCCTGATGCAGATTTCTTCCTTATTCTTATTTACGATACAACAAGTCTATTCAATAAATTATGGTAGCTAAATTTCATTTTAAAACCATGTGGACAACACATGACCAAGTTTACAATTGTCCCACATTGAACAGTTTGAATACATGGATAGCCACCAGACTGTGCAAAATATTTTAAAACTTAGCCATGATGCAATGTCCAGTAGACCGTACATCAATTAAGCTGAGCATTCTAAAAGATCAAAATGTGCAATACATTGTAATTGATGTACTATTTAGAATTTCAAAAGACTTCGAAATATGAAATATACCAATATTTTAATTCAAAACCTTTGTTTAAAGCACTAAGAGGTAAATAATTCAAATTTCAATCATCATGAGTCTGCTATACATATATGTAGCCACTTTAAAATAAATAGGAATACATTGTAATGACAAAATGATAGCATACATGTCAAAATAATGTGTAATAGGCTACCAAACTTTTTAAATTTAGAAGATCGAGTCATTTATCCGTGACTCCACATAAAGTTTAATTCCACAGTTCTACTCAGTAAACTGCCAAATCATATCCTTCAAAAAAGTACTTTATCATAGTGATTTTTATAAATTAATCATTACAAACAGCATTCATATAGTACCATGGGGAACAACATATATATAGTGTCCTTCAGCCCCTAATTCCCCCTGACATTGCCGTAAAGATAAAGTTCCATGCAGACCATGCATGCTGAGTGAAACTTCACTTCTTTTTATGGGTACTGCTTAAATTATCATGCCAGGAATACAAAATTTTCATTTTGTGATGGTCATAGATGGAAAACCAAAATCTATAGCTAATATTTAAAATACCAAGAATCACAAATTGGGCTTTGATGTTTCTATTATATTTATAGGTTTGTCAATTCAATTATCTTATTCACGATGTACTAAAAATATATACATTCAATAAAAGGAACACAGCTAACACCGAGGGCAGATTTCTGATTGACATATTTTGCCATTTTTGGCCAATATTTAAATTCATAAGTTGAAAGAGATGTAATTGTCACAAATTGTGTCGAACTCAAAAAATATATATATAGGCCCTATGTATTTTTTAATATGCTATCATTTAGTTCTGCTACTGGCAGTAGGCCTACTGCTAACACTACATAGTGAATGTGAATGTATTGTATCATTATTTAGCACACTAGTGGGGCAGATTAAGTCAATATACCATAAGAATCTTTCACTTGGTGATGCAAGCACCAAATTTGGCACAATTGTGCTTCAGAACCTACTCTTTCAAAAAAGTACGTTATCCAGGTTGAAAAACAATATAGCGGCCATTTTTCAAGATGGCCGCCACTTCAACCATGAAAAAACTGTTTTTGCCATTGAATGCTAAGAGAATTGGTGATAATAACACCAAATTTGGCTCAAATGTACTTCAGAACCTGCTTATTCAGAAAATTACACTAACCAGGCTGGAAAACAATATGGCGGCCATTTTTCAAGATGGCCGCCACTTTAACCGTGAAATATTGGTTTTTGCAATTGAGTCAAGAGAATTGGTGATACAAGTACCAAATTTGGCATAAATGTGCTACAGGGCCTACTTTTTCAGAAAAATACACCATCCAGGTTGAAAAGCAACATGGCGGCCATTTTTCAGGATGGCCGCTACTTCAACCATGAAAAAACTGGTTTCGCTATATAATTTCAAGAGGATTGGTGATGCAAGCACCAAAGTTGGTGTAAATGTGCTTTAGAACCAATTTTTCCAGAAAATATATGCTGTCCAGGTAGGAAAATGTTTTTAAACAACTGTTTCAGCATAGGATGACCAGGAATATTAATAGTTGGATGATTCTAATCTCAAGTAGCATTTGAGTATCAATCTATTTAGCAAATAATCTGCAGTTTTAAAAATAGTGGCAACTGAGTGAATACAAATGAGTATAAGAGAGTGGTGTCAAAGCACAACCAGGAAACACTGTGTGACTCAGCATAGAGTTCAGTGTTTGCAAGTAGTGTATATGACATAGATGTAGTTTACTAATTCTGGTAGTGGTAGGCCTATATACCATTACTCAATGTAGTTTTTAGTACTTAGTGTCTCGAATGCTATCTAATAAGCCCGGTTTATAGCTCAACTAAACATTTAATATTAATTTATTTGTAGAATGTAGATGTAGTGACAGGATGTGCAAGCACAGGAAAGCCAAGCCAAAGGAAACATACAGAGCTTCAGTTACCTGGATGTTGTACATCTTGCACAGGACTTGAATTGCACTGAATGAATAAACAGGCACTAAATGGCTGAACTTGTTGTGTCCCATATTTAACTGTGAATTTGACATTTATTATTATGGTTATCAGTGGTTAGGTGGTAAAAGCATATTTCCATGGCCTTTAATCATATTACACAACATGTCTACAAATAATCCATTGACTTCCGATGTCAAGACTGTCTAGAGAAAGTGCTGCCTATGCTACTTAGATTCAAAAGAGGAGTTAAAGTCTCCCCAAACCTGTTTTATTATTCTTTCTGATAGCTATTTCATGACAGCCAAAAATGTACCGCTCTTTCAAGAAATCCATCTGCTGCCTATCAAGTTAGACATATCCCAAAAAGATGAGGGAGATGGTATTGATGAAACACTGAGGCAAAACACAACCACAATGTGATGGCATTATCATTGATTGGTTCTCTGTCGTGCATTCATTGTCTCCAAAGACATCCAAGACAGTTGAAGAACATTCTGTCCAAGATGTTGTTCCCAAAGCACTAATCTTCTAATCAAGATATGAGAGGACATATACATAAGTTTGGATATCTACTGTATTTCAAGCCTGAGAGCTGAAACTGGGTCTCCTAACTGGAAAAGGTTTTCGTGAGACAGTGACAACAAGACAGAACTTTTCAGATTTCTGGCAGACAAGATTATGACCTTGTCTCCTGACAATATCATAGTTGTGGCAAAAAGAGAAAGGCTCTCTCAAAAAAGCTGATTTGTCTTGAAAACCTAAGCCCCTGCATTCATGAAGAGGCAGACTCAAGAATCTTCAAATATGCTTATTATGCAGCCAAGCAGCAGGCAAAATCAGTGTTGATTAAGCATCTGGTGAAGATGTTGTTAACTTGAAATTGCCGTCAGTGCTTTTATGACGCTTCAGGGTGCAGGCTTGGAATTGCTTTGGGCTGGATTTGTTCAAGCTGAGTTCACCTCAAGGTGAATAGAAGTGATTGCCAATTCATGATATGGTGGTAAAGTTAGTCCAGTAAATTCCATGGGCATGCTGTCCTTTTGTGCATTCACTGGCTGTGATGTCATATCAGCATTTCATGATGAAGGGGAAAGAACAGCATGACAGTATGGTAGTTCTAACCAGAAGTAACCCATATCTCCAAAAAGCTTAGTTTGTACCCAGCAGTCACAGAACATGCCAACCTCAGCAATGTCAGCATTCTTGAGAAGTTTGTCATCGACATGTATTACAAGAATAACACCGCTGACAATGTTGATGAGGCAAGACGTGAGATCTTTGCTTATGAGCAAAGATCTCACAATGCCATTCCACCAACACTGCAAGAGCATCCCTTGTTCGGAAGTTGTTCAGCATTTGAAAGAAACTAAGCTGCCTAAGCTGTATGCCAAACTGATGGCAGAGGCACATGCAATTGTTATCACATTAAGGAAAAAGCTTTTCCACTCAATACAGCTTTCTGACCCAATTTTCAATAAGAATTATCAAACTGATTAAACTTTTTAGGATAACTTCAAGGATTAGAAATACCAAATTGAGACAGCATGTCGTCTAAATCCTGTCAAAAATTATGAAAAATTAGATTCAAGATAATCTTTCAAACTGAAGTTGCTTCTAAATAGCCCACATCAGTGCTGATGGGAAGTAAAAGACAAGCTCACTAACTCACTCACTCAGTAGTTTTGGAAGTTTAAGTTTGGAATGAAATGTAAAAATCAAATTTCAATTCAATAAATTTTGTATGCTGGAAGTCAATGGTCATATATTTTAAGTAATGAACTGTGGAAAATATGATTATCTTCCTAGAATCTGGTAAATAAATTTGAATGGCCTCCATTTAAGAAATGGCCATTTTTATGTTTTTGCCTGTCTAGCATACTTTTTCTGAAAGACTAGGTTCTGAGGCCAGTTTGGACCAAATTCAGTGCTTATATCAAGTCTCTCGGCATTCTTTGGTGAAATAGGTCATCCTACGTTTGCCGTGACGGCCATCTTAGAAAATGGACACTATATTGCATTTACCCTGGCTAGTGCACTTTTTTGAAAGAGTAGGTCCTGAAGCATAATTGTGCCAAATTTGGTGCTTGTCCCACAATGTCTTGACACCAAGTCTTGACATCCTATGGCAAAAAATGGTTATTTTAAGTTTGCCGTGGTGGCCATCTTGGAAAATGGCCGCCATATTGTTTATCAATCTGGATAACGTAGTTTTTGGACAGAGTAGGTCCTGAAGCATAATTTTGCCAAATTTGGTGCTTGTACCACCAAGTCTTGACACCAAGTCTTGACATCCTATGGCAAAAATGGTTGTTTTATGTTTGCCGTGGCAGCCATCTTGGAAAATGGCCGCCATATTGTTTATCAATCTGGATAACATAGTTTTTGGAAAGAGTAGGTCCTGAAGCATAATTGTGCCAAATTTGGTGCTTGTACCACCAAATCTCTTGGCATTCTATGGCAAAAATGGTTATTTAACGTTTGCCGTGGCGGCCATCTTGGAAAATGGCCGCCATATTGTTTTTCAACTTGGATAACGTACTTTTTGGAAAGAGTAGGTCCTGAAGCACATTTGTGCCAAATTTCATGCTTGCATCACCAAGTGAAAGATTGTTTCAGCTATCTGCCCCACTACACTGCTTGATCATGCTGATAGAAGTAATTTCTAGTAACAGTTGCTAGCCTACCTGCTAACATTGCATGATTAAACAGTGGCATTGTTACAATGGCAATGCTTGAAGCTTGGGGCCCCAAAGAACACGTTTATTTTTGTGTTAAGTCACCCCATAAATACCACTATGAGTGAGTGGAGAGTGATATTTGACATTTAGTAATGATTTACATATGATATGATTTTGGAAGTCTAGAGTCTACAGCTCCACCACTCCACATGATTTGCCACATGTTGACTGGTTACAACCCACTCTTGGATTGTTGTTGCTGGGCTATCAAGACAACACGCAAATCAACCAACCTGAGAGTCTTCTTCAACCAACCAACTCAAATCATCAACTCAGTTGTTTTGGATGCACAGAAAATCAAGGTCAAGGAAAAACGTAAATAAAGACACACCTCCAGAAATGGGCCAATCAGAAAATAGGACACATATTTGTAACTCGCCAGATGGAGCATAAACCAATTAGCAGGATAGAGCGCCACCACTGTTAGGTCTGATCTCCACCACTGCATACTTCATGGAATTACAAAGTCAGTGCTTGAGGTAACTGGTTTATTCACAGCTCCAAGAATAAGCTAGAAGATATCAAGGAAACTAGAGTTATCCTATCTCAGACCTCTTTAACCAGTGTGTTGACAGTCTGACAGCGCCCCCAATTCAGGGGCGGATCCAGAGGGGGGGGGGCGAATTTTTTTTTTTTTTTAGAAAAATTTTATGTGGGTCTATACTAACAGCACTTTCTACATTAGACCTATTTAATTTTGATTTCTGTCAAAACATTTCGATTTTGACAGATATTTGATGCTGTAGGCTACTAGCCAAAATCCGCTCTTCTCGGTTTTCTCGCAGCACTGTTGATCAAGCTTTTGTTTTGGTAGTTCGAACTTCAGATCATTACATTGGTTTTATTTTTTCAATTATCCTAACAAATTAGTGTTTATTTGTCATTCTATCTCTATTTTTGCTGTACAGCATAGACATAGAATGCAGGGGGGACTGCAGGGGGCAGGGGTTTTTACCAAAGTCAACTATAAAAGTCATTGTTAGGTTCCGAAGCAGCAAGTTAATGTTCAGTCCAGTCAAGTCAGACTTGAGTCTGCTAAAGTCAAGTCATTGTTGCGTAACTTAGCCAATTTTTACCTCATAGTTCTAAATGATTTTGGTACCTTTGTAAATAGCATAAAGAGCACAAAATGCATTTCACACTCCAATAAGACTTTTGTAAAGAATAAATGTAACATAAAAACTCACTAAAAATGGACACATTCTAATACTTCCTGATATTCCGCGTACAAAAATTCTGAAATTTCTGAAGTTTAATATAATGTAATGTTGAAGAATATTTAACAGAACGGCCCTTTGAAATTGCATAAGTCGGTTGAAGTTTATTGAGGTCAAGTGAAGTAGAGTTCAACAACTTAAAGCTCACTCGTCAGTTGAAGTTCTTGCCAAGCAAGTCAGTTTTAACTCTGACTGACGTTGGGGTCTAGCTGGGGAAGGGCAGCTGCTTCCCAAAAATCTTACAACATTATATTACAGTCTGTCACTTTAATATATATATATATATATATATAGAAAGAATCAGGACCAATTCACTGTGAAAAATGCGCTTTGTGACTCATGATAGCCGATGAAGTGTCGTATTCTCTGCATTCAACATGGGAAACATAGAGGCTGTTTGATTAGTCATGAACTCATGATCAAGTCAAGAGAAGGCCATTTGACTTGCCATAACTGATTTTAGAGTGAAAATCAGATGCATAATCCTTTCGTTTGGCTGTCACCAACAATCCGGATAAGTCTCCTTAAATCAAATTGACATTAAAAGTATTTAGTATGATCATGACAAATCATCAGCATGATGACACGTGAAGTGCCGTTTTCGCAGTGCAACAGTTCACTCTTTTTCTATATCAAAGTGACAGACTGTATAATTGATATTTAAAAATTCAAAGATAAGAAAAGAACACTTCTAGCTTCTGGCAGAAAGCCCCATTACCAAACTAATGGGTTGTCCGCCACTTTTCTCCCTATAAATTCGACTTTGGATGGGGTTTAGCATCCCCCTGTCCCTTGGCCTTTTGAATTCTCCCTCCTTTTGCAGGGCTGGCTCTATTCACTATATATATATGAAAAGGTGTATATACAGGCTCCAATGGATGGTTCAGATTTTTGGGCTCCTGGGCTTAAAATGGCGTTGGTTTTTTAGGAATTCAGATTTATTTGGTTCTCGTTTCTGCAACCCAAACATGTTAGGTATTAAATCAGCTTGAAAAGACGATTACAATGGTATGAAAATCATAAAGATTAAATTGGTGGTGGATATTTTTACTAAAAGAATGGTTTGTGGTTTTGGCATTGGTTTCTGCCGGCTTAGAATGATTCTGGGGTCTTCAAAATCGCCGGGCGCATTCCTATGGAAAAGTTCGCGAAGTCCCCCCCCGGGCTCTGTACGTGCCCCTTCCTTTCTCTGTGCAACTTCCTTGATCTGCACCCTGGGAGGGCCGGAGGAGGGAGGGTGCATCGGCATGATGCTGCTGCCTAGGGCGTATAATTGGCTGGAGCCGGCCCTGTCCTTTTGCAAATTTTTCTTATGAATTTTTAATTACCTGTCCCTCAGGTCTGGATCGAGGGGATTTCATGTCTCCTGTGTCCTTTGGCCATTTAATTAACTAACGAATTCCCTGTCCCTGGGCCATTTTACTTTTTAATTCCCTGTCCCTCATAACCCCCATCCAGAGCCTCATGAATAGAGCTCGCAATCAAGGAAAAATGAGTGATAACATAAATTTGTCCGAGGACATCATTGATGTCACTGCAGGGTCTCTCTTTTACCAATTTGTTGATCCGTAGTAAAGGCTGTCTGTCAAACTTTTTAAAAATCAGAATTACTGCAGTATGAAGCAATCTGTGAGACAAAATGTTGGTTTGGTATATTACATGGAGAAAAATGGATGAAGCAATGTATTTTAAATCATTTAAATCAATTTCAGCGATTTTCAGGCATTCATAACCTGTGATTGGGACACTGTTTCCATACGAAATTATCGATTTCTGAAGCTTGATTTAATTTCTCCAAGTAGTAGGCCTCCGCCTACCTAATGAAAAAAGGTAAAAATGTGGAAGAAGATTCTTGAAAATTATAGCTCTCTAAAGGGGGATAGTTTTGAAAAATATCCCCCTTTGAGAGCTCACAATGCCCTAGACTGGCAGCGATCTCAGGCTGAAGCTACGTTAGTCAGGAGCGGGCCGCCAGCTTAACAATGCCCCCACTGCTATTCTGCGAATATCCGCGATCCGCTGCCTGCTGCCCGCCGACCCGCCGACCCGCTCCCCAAAACCAGCCTTTTCAGCCCCCCCCCCTCCCCCCCGGCCGGATGTAAACCCGGGAAAATGGCAGGCGTTCATGCCAGCGAAGAAAGTGCGAGAGAATGGAAAGCTGAGTATTCTCTTTGCGAAAACGACATGTCTGATTTGCAAAGGAAACTTCATGCAAACTGTTTGCAGAAGGCACCCGCTCATACATGGAACAGTACATCCAATTCCCTTATCGTTAGACAGCATTTTAAAGTTAACAAAAGGTTGCAAGTGAATTCCGTGAAGGAACTTGTTATGGATTATTATTTTTTGCAACGACCAGATGATTACAAGAAATGGCGTGTTTCCAGACTTATAGTTGGTCTTTTGGAATTATTTGCGACTCCATTATGTCGCGTGGATGAGCATGACCTTAAAAATGTCCTCCAACCTCGCGGAAGAACAGGACTTGTGAGGAAGGTTTTTGGCAGTCTGAAAAGTTGGGCTAATCAGGAGCATAAGCAATCTCCCTTCGCAGTTGCAACTGAAAGTGTTTTGTAAGTACATTTTCTCTTCATAACTTTCCCGTCATGTCTCATGCTCTTTTTTTTCTTCTGTTGTAACTTGTTGTTTTCTTTTTGCATAGGTAGTGTCCAGTGGGCGTAGGTCATTGCCAGTCACATGCAACAGTCTGGGACATTACCATCACATGATGACAATTGCAATTCCAGCTAAGTTCTGGTCCTTACAGGATGATTGAATGTGTGGGGTTGATCAGTTGGGTTATTGGGTATCAAAAGGAAGTCTTATCTCTGTACACCCATCCTCATCACACAGCAGCATGACAGTAGCGGGACATATTCTATCCCATTTCACGGGGGACAGTCAAAACGGCCAAATTCAAGACGGCCAATTGCTCAGACGGCCACCAGGGTGGACGGCCAATTACTAAGTCGGCCCCCACCCAAAACGGCCAAAACTTATATTAAGTGCAGTTCTGTTAACTTGACAGACAAATTTTGACTTAACATCTGTTTATTGTTCACAATCATTCAGTGAACAGATATAGCTACATATTGATTATTGTTGCTCTTTTGACAAAGTTAGGCCTAGATCTAAATTAATTATCAAGATCGACATCATTCAGCCGACGCAAAAAGTTCACAAAGTTCATTACACCTTTTAAATTTAAAGTCAACTTGAAGTCTGGCCTAAAGTCAATTCTACATTAAAGTAGAAAATATAGTGGCACCTTTGTCTGGTAATATGAATGCCTATAGATAGACCTACTGTTAATATCATTTATACGCATCTTAGAGAAAAACAAGAATAGGCCACAAATAGTCCTAATTTAATTATTAAAGGGTGATCGTGTATTATAATCCCATCTGTTTTGTGTTTGTTCTTTTTGGTGTTTCTAATTTATTTATTAAACCTTATAAGAAGAAAAGGACACCAATTTTACCACTGTTCATGGATGTATGACATCGAAAAACCAGTTTTAAAAGGAAAAAATACTATAGTGTGCATAAATAAAAAAGTTGAAAACTGAAGATCAAAAATACCCAGCAGCTGTTATTCTTAATTTCATCTAAATTTTATGCATCTTTCTTGCTTTATATTTGAATTCTTGACTGCTGATAGACAGTCTGGATTAATTGTGTTGTTTTTCATTGTTCTTAGAAAGCTGTGAAGTTTAATTACACTTCAGGGTACTGCTGTATACATGTTTGTTTAATTGAACAATTAATTGCATAATTAAAGAAAACGTGTCATTTTACAGATGAACATGCATGTTCAGTAATTAGGAAATTATGAAAAATAAATTAAAGAATAATATGAATTTAATACTCTTAGTTGTAGAGGTCCGATATTGATCATCTTAATTTTGACTTTGAGCAGTTGAGCGAATTATATGTTTTGGTCATTCCAAGATAATGACTTGAAATGAACAGACCAGTATTATTCTTACTTTTTTGCAGTTATAAAGATAAATTTATTCAATGGTTCTTTCGAACCTAATATAAGGCCTACATTTATAGTCCAGTAATTAGGCCTAACTCAGGACAAGTTTGACAACCAATTAATCCAAGAGTCACATGCTCCTCTGTGATCCTGAATGAAACAGCAATTGAATACAATCCAGCGCATCTTCTTATCATTCATGAACACTAAGTAATAAACATTGCAAATGAAATTACCACGGTACTGGATCTTAAGTAAGGCAATAAACTCTATATAATGACTGCATATAAATATTTTTTGGCCGTTTTGGGGGTTGGCCGTCCTAAATTTGGCCGTTTTGGGCATTGGCCGTCCTAAATTTGGCCGTTCTGGTTAGTGGCCGTTGTAGAATTGGCCGTTTTGGGTTTTGGCCGTTATGACTGTACTCCCCATTTCACGAGGTACCGCAAAGTCATCAGCAGCTGATGACAGTTTCCTAATTTCTCTGGAGCCTTCGGGTTCTTTTCTTCATTATGTAATGGATAAGCCTGACAAAATTTATAGAGTTAGTTGATACTGTGATACAACTTAATGCCAAGTTTGGAAGTGATAGTAGCATCAGTTATTTTTAAATAGCCTGTCAAAGATGACTTTGAGCACTGCTTAAGTCATGGGAGAGAGATGACAGTGCTGGAGTGAGTGTCATGTGAGGCTGAAGACATTGGTTGTCATGAGCAGATGGTAATTTCCTTGACTGATTAAGATCAAAGTCCCTGGTGTTCATTCAGAGGAGATGTTAAATCATTAGCTCTGCTACGAGAGTAGCACAGCTCTTGTTCATCCTGGCTTCCCCAGATAGGTGTCCCGTGTCAGAACTTTTTGCTGAGTCACTTTTGGCAGAGTGCCAGATCTGGGGACTAGTTCAAAGAATCGTCGCTAGGGGAGTTGATATTTGATGGGCATGAGAGGCCAGTCTGGCGAAGGGAGTTACAGATAGATAGATAGATAGATAGAAAGAAAGATAGATAGATAGATAAGGGGGTAACCCTAGGGGGTATCCCTTAAAGGGGAACTCAACACTTGCAACATTGTTACCTCAGTTGATGCCTTGGGTTACATGCATAACACTGGTGTGGTTGAAATAATCCAACTCTCACTTATAACAAAGTTATAGCCATTTTAATGCTGCAATTTGCTACTCCATGGGGGCAGCCATTTTGCACACTGCCCCCACTAGGTGATGACATCATACCTGCCCATCTTCAAACTGGCTCAGCTGCAGCAATGCCAGGACATGTATAACAACCTTGCTGTTTTGGTGAAAATCCACATATGTTTGTTCATATATTCACAGCAGAAAGAGGTTAGGTTTATTACAATTTTATTTTTTATTGAGACTGTTTCTGTCATCATATTGTGCCATTTATTTTGTCTGTTTTGTCAAATTACTCACCAGTGAGTGAGGAGTGTAGGCTTTAGTTATAGCATAGCTGCCAAATTTATTGATTCTCTGACTGCCATTTCTATGATATTTATAATGATTTATTCACATTTAAATATGCAGTTGTTGTGTTTGCAAACTGAAATATATGAAAGCAATTATATAAATATAAATAATTGCTTAAAAATTACAATGTGAAAAATCAAATGCTGGGCCTATGTGCATTTTAGAAATAATTAAGTAGGCCCATTTGTCAAGTAAGCTGCAAATTGGCAGAACTTCCAATCTATAGAAGAAAAACAACAATGTAACTTTTTTGCTCTTGGTTCTGTTTCTTAACACCATGGCCTTAGCTGCTTAGATAGATAGACTGATAAATAGATATAGATATATAGATAGATAGATGTAGATAGATAGATAGATCGAGAAGATACATGTAGATAAATTGAGATAGATAGATAGATAGACCGAGAAGATACATGTAGATAAATAGACTGACTGACTGACTGACTGACTGACTGACTGACTGACTGACTGACTGATTGATTGAGACAGACTGACTGACATTGTTCAGACAGATTAATATATATCTATCTACATGTACCTGTGTAGTAAGGCAATGCATTGTAGTTAAACAACTTTAAACAATACATGTTAATTTTTCCCCTGAAATAGACTGAAAATTTATATTTTGAATATTTCTATCTCATCCCAAATGTATTCATTCATAAAGTAGCATTGTGACTCAAAACAAATGGATAAAAGAAATATTGCTATGATAAAGCCATATGTCATTATGCAATCATAGGCCCTAATAATAGTAGTTCTGTCCAATATGCCCTACCATGAAAGGTGCACAATCCACTAAAACAAGACACCACCATGCTGTATTGTCTAATTGGAGATATCAAATAAATGATAACCTATTATGTAATGCTTCATTTGTACACAAAAGTTTCATATTTTCAAATTATGATATCAGGCTACTAAGCAAAGAAACTTAATTTTCAAGAAAGGAATCATATTTGATTTCTTTAAAGATTCAAATTTCAGAATTGGCAACATGATTTAGTTAGATGGGGGCCATATTTCCTCCTATTTCATTAATATCCACATAATTTAGGCCTATGAGGGTTTTGCATGGATTATTCTGGTTTTGATAGTGCTGGGGGTATAGCTATATGCTGGCTTCTAATTGGCTGTTGCTGCCAGGTCCATCTTGCTCCTGATTGGCTAAGAACTTGGGCATGTATGACATCACTTCCTGATGTTGAAATTACCCCAAGAAGCTCAAAATGGCTGCCCCCATGGAGTAGCAAATTGCAGCATTAAAATGGCTATAACTTTGTTATAAGTCAGAGTTGGATTATTTCAACCACACCTGTGTTATGTATAGAACCCAAGGCATCAACTGAGGTAATAATGTTGCAAGTGTTGAGTTCCCCTTTAAGGGTGGGATACCCCTGAGGGTGGTGTAATGTTGCCATTGGGTGTAATGTTGCCATTGGGTGTAATGTTGCCAATGGGTGTAATGTTGCCAATGGGTGTAATGTTGCCAATGGTGCAAGTGTTGGCAGTGGGTGCAAGTGTTGGCAGGGGTGCAAGTGTTGGCAGGGGGTACAAGTGTTGGCAGGGGGTGCAAGTGTTGGCACCGGGTGCAAGTTTTGGCAACGGGTGTAAGTGTTGGCAACGGGTGCAAGTGTTAGCAACGGGTGCAAGTGTTGGCAACGGGTGCAAGTGTTGGCACCAGGTGCAAGTGTTGGCACAGGGTGCAAGTGTTGGCACAGGGTGCAAGTGTTGACAACGGGTGCAAGTGTTGACAATGGGTGCAAGTGTTGGCAATGGGTGCAAGTGTTGGCAACGGGTGCAAGTGTTGGCACGGGGTGCAAGTGTTGGCACGGGGTGCAAGTGTTTGCAACGGGTGCAAGTGTTGGCAACGGGTGCAAGTGTTGGCAACGGGTGCAAGTGTTGGCAACGGGTGCAAGTGTTGGCAACGGGTGCAAGTGTTGGCAACGGGTGCAAGTGTTGGCACGGGTGCAAGTGTTGGCACAGGGTGCAAGTGTTGGCAACGGGTGCAAGTGTTGACAATGGGTGCAAGTGTTGGCAATGGGTGCAAGTGTTGGCACAGGGTGCGAGTGTTGGCACAGGGTGCAAGTGTTGGCCAATGGGTGCAAGTGTTGGCCAATGGGTGCAAGTGTTGGCCAATGGGTGTAAGTGTTGGCCAATGGGTGTAAGTATTGGCCAATGGGTTTAATGTTTACCAATGGGTGTAATGTTGCCAGTGGATGTTCACATACCAATGGGTGTAAATTCAACAATGTGTGTAAACTCACCAATGGATGTATATATTTACCAATGGGTGTATATGTTTAGCAGTGGGTTTATATGTTTAGCAATAAGTGCATATGTTTACCAATGGTTGTATACATTTCCAAAGGGTGTATACCATACCAAAGGGTGCATATGCACTAAATGGTGTATATTTACCAAAGGATGTATGCGTATGTATATTTACCAATGGATGTAATGTTTACCAATCGGTGTAATGTTGACCAATCGGTGTAATGTTGACCAATCGGTGTAATGTTGACCAATCGGTGTAATGTTTACCTACAGGTGTAAGGTTTACCTACAGGTGTAAGGTTTACCTACAGGTGTAAGGTTTACTAATGGCAGCAAGGTTTACCAATGGGTGTATATGTTTACCAATGGGTGTGTATGTTTATCAATGGGAGTATATGTTTATCAATGGGAGTATATGGGTGTCTACTGACCGATGGGTGTCTACCGAGTTGTATCTACCGATGATGGGTTTCTATTGATGAGTGTATATCGATGGGTGTATACTGATGGGTGTATTATGTCTTCAAGCAAGCCTTCAAGTGGTTGCACAGTATTTTAATGCGATGTCGTGCACTGGTAGCAGAGCTACGTTTGTGCATCTCATGCACTCCGTTCTAGTTCTCCCTTTCGATCATTTTCAAAAAGGGAAAATGTGCAAGGTGTAGAGTACTTCTGCTATATCTGCCATCTCTTCGATCTACCTGTGATCACTAACTTCTCTTAAGTGACTGCACTGGTGCATACCATATCTATCTATCTGTCTGTCTATCAAATGAGTTTAGGCAATTTAATTCAGTGCCTGAAGCCCTGAACCAATCACATCAACCACATTTGCTACGTTTTACTATCCTAATACAGAAACTCATACTTCTTGAAATTGCAGTAACCAGACAGAATCACATCACTGTGCAGGTCTATTGACAAAGGTTCACACTTCACAGCAAAGTGCAATCAGCTTTCACACCTGTCAGGCTGTCAGCTTCACCCCTTGACAGCCTTGTGCTGTTGAGTGTTCCTCAATGGCAATTAAGGAAACTGAGGGTGGAACAAAGGCCAGGAACACTCCAGAATTGCAATTACCATTATACCATTCGACACCTCTGTCAGCCAATCATGAGCCAGTATTTCACTGCAATAAAACCCATATTCCTTGTTGTCCAGTTATCCTCCATGGGAGAATAATAAGTGAAGCTGTGAAAAAAACACAGCAACAAATGACAAGTTTCAGTTTTGTCTTATGGTATAAGCCGGTTATTCACCGCGGGATCAGCAATATGTGTTTATCACAGCTCGGGCTAACGCCCTCGCTGGATAAATCACATATTGCCTCTCCCTAGGTGAATAACCTATACTTTTATTGGATGCTTCTCTCAATTCTAATTGATTACATTGAAGATACCAATTGTGCTTTATTTAATGTATTGACAAGCCTGTCGGTCAGACGGTCCGGTAAATTGCGTAATTCAATCGGACCGATTGTAAATCGTTATGGGAAAGTCTGCTTGAAGTTCACAAAACACTTCTAACTTAAAGAATCCAAATAGTCTTTGGAAATAAGTATTTGACCCCTTCGTTTGCAAATGGTTTATCACCAGACTATACAAAACAAACACTTGGAAAAGTATAATAACTGAAATCAAGGCACTGGAGTCTTGATTTATGACTGACACTAGTCTGGTGTTGGTACACAGAGCCTATGTAATTCACTCAGGGAAATAGACTCAGGCCAGACTGTAAAGAATAACATATTTTCATAATCCATGGGAAAATTTGAAATCAAAACATTTTGATTGGATGGCCAGTAATCAGTCACTTTTGAGACATTCCCACGGAAGGAGTTATCTCTGAACAAAAGAACCTATTTGCTTACGGGAGACAATTGGGCAGTCAGAGACTCTCAAAGACCAGCCTCTTCTGATTTCTAATTACCATACTCACCAACTAACTTGCATCTGATTGGTCTAGGGCAGGGCCATTCTCAACAAATGTGATAAGGTCTTTTTTTATAAGGTGATGTAATTATCTAGGGGTGAAAATTTCAATGATTCATGACATTGTGTGTAGTAAACTAAGGACAAACTTTAAGTAGGTGACAATACATTTCCTAATTGACCACCATTGAAGGTGATCTCACTGATCTGTCAACTGGTTGGTATCCCCAATAAAATATGTGACGTGCTCCACCAAAATGGGTTCAAAGTCGGCCTCCTATCATATCTAGGTACGAAAATAACTTTATTCTACTGGAATTAAGCTTTAAAATGATGTTTAGTATGTTTTGATATCTCCATCCAATCCAAAGATATGGCACCTCAAACATCGATGATACGAAACGTCAACCTTTGAGAAAATGGCAATTGAAATTCCTGCCATTACAATGAAAGAACTAAAAACATAGGCTGCGCAGCAGCAAACCTTCAGCGAAAGGCATCTGTAAAGTCATAAAAGCAGTGTTGACAAAATTGGTATAATGCAATCGTGGCCAAATCTTGGCCTGAGATTATCTATATACCCGCTGCCCTACCATCTGCCCGCCTGCCTGCCAGGGTATGTAAAACCATGTAAAAGGCTGAACTAGACAAATTTACACATATTATGTTGCAGTTTCATACATGTACAGGGAATAGGTTATGAGCTGTGGGTCGAAAACCAATAAGTATATTAATTTATATTTTTCAAATTTTTTCTAAATATTTAAAAAGTGTTAAAACTACCTATCAATGAGACCAGTGAAAGATCTTTATAGGCAATATGTGGATGAATTTTTGTCAAGGTACATCCAAGAGAGGCTAAGTTTTGGACCAGAAACCAATAATTATAATTTGCAATATATTTTGTCAATATTTCAAAAAGTATAGAATGACCATGAATTACACCATCAAAAGGCACAACAGCATCATATAGGTGATATGTGTATGAAATGTCATCCATGTACATGCAATACTGGGCAAGTTTTGGGCCAGAAATGAAAAAAAATTGTTTTTATTATTTTTTCTCAATATTTTAAAAACTATAGAATACCCATCATTCAGACCATCAAAAGGCACAATTGGACCACATGGGCTATATGTGTACCAAATTTCATCCATGTACATGCGATAGTGACCGAGTCTTGATCCGGAAACGAAAAAAATATTTTTTTATCTTTTTATTTAATATTTCAAAAAGTATGGATTATCCATCAATCAGACCATCAAAAGGCACAACCAGACCATATGGGCAATATGTGTACCAAATTTCATCTATGTACATGCAATAGGGCCCGAGTTCTGGCCCGGAAACTATCTATCCGCCCACCGCCCGACCGCCTGACCGCCCGACCGCCCGGACGCCCGCCCGGCGGACGGACAACTTTTGACCAAAGTGATAACAATACCTTCTTCGAACTTCGTTCGCTGAAGGTAAAAATCAACTGGGACACACAATATAGATAATTTAAAATCAATTTTTTGGTTAAATGGTCTTAAATATTCAAAGAAAATTACTTTTGCTAGAACGTGGTATCAACAGCTAAAAAACATCAAAATGTGACCTTTTGACACATTTTGCTCATTTCTGGGAAATATAAATTGCCTACTTTGAACTCATTTTGGTAGAGCAGGTCACATATGTGTCACCCGGATGGTATCTGGGGGGTATCTGCTGTCACCTAGTTGTCCAACAAGTGTAGCCCAGTTGATAGTGGTATGTCACCTAGTTGGTTGATCGCCTATTTTTGCTATAGATGGCATTTCCTGCCGATGGCAAAAAAAAAATTTATATATTTTTTCCCTACCGACCGACCCTAGAAAAAGAGACTTGAGAGGATCCGAGAAGCTAAAGATCAATTATGTGTGGCCTAAATGCAAAAGTACTACAATGCTGTCTCACATGTCTGATTTCAGGTATAACTCAATGGTTGCAAATGTTCTTCCCTGGATGACTCAGCTGAAACGCACTCTCCAGAAAGATGTGTGGGAAGAGAATGAAGGTGATTTTGTGAACATATTCCGACATTTGATGAGCTGCTTTTCCCTCGTTGTCAAGTAAGTTGTTTTCATAACAAAGAACTGAAATTTGTATGTGGTCATGTCTGGAAAGAGAATGGAATTCGAGCATGTGATTGCCTGGAAATTTCTTACGAAAGGCCCGGGGTTGGCAAAAAGGCAGCCGTATACTGTTTTAGGCACGGCATCTGCCTTAAACTGCCGTAAACTGCCTTAAAGTGGTAAATCTGCCTTTTACTGCCTTAAATGTCTTTTACTCCAAATTAGTCTTAATTTGGTCAGTCCAAAAGCCCAAAAGTGGGAAAATATGCCTTGTAATGATTGAAATACAGATTATTTGTCAGTAGAAATGTCATCAATCAATACAGCATGTAAGTTTTGCAACAATTAAGAAATAGGAATAACTTAAGTTTTCTGTTTAATCTATACAATATCGAGCAAAAATTAGGTTTTTGAGCTAAATTTGGGGTTTAAGGCAGTTTACGGCAGATAAGCGCCTAAAACTAGTTTTCGGCAAGGCGGTTTTTACCGGTAAAAACCACCTTACCGTGAACTTGCCAACCCTGGAAAGGCCCAAATTTCTGACTTTGAAGTTGTTGCTTGATTCGTGACCATTCGTGGAAAATTTTGTCTAACTGAACCAAATTGCTTAAAAAAAATCTGCATTTTTTCTAGCCCTGTATGTGGTCACGGTGTCATGCCCCCTATGGAAGCACTTGTAGCATTATATTATTATTTTTTTTACTCGAGACATCGATTTTGAGTCACGGGCCTTCGTGATAGCTTGAATGATCTCCACTAGTGAGCCCTTTTTGATGCATGAATTTGCAGCAGCAGCACCAGCAATGACACCACTTTGACCCACATAGTGAGGACAAGGGCTTGGGTTGCCAGGGTCTGGCTGCGAGGGTGGTCATGTGGGGCTGAAGGCATTGCTTGTCTTGACCAGACGGTAATTTTCTTGACTGATGATGTCAGAAACTACATGTATATGGAATATTAAATGTCAATATATATATGTAAATATAAATATATTATGTATTTTTGATTACAGTGATGCGAGAAGGGCCAATTTGCGTCTTGGAGATACAAAATGTAACCCAGATTTGCTGTTTTCGGCACTGGGACCCGATGAAATACTCAATTATGCGGAGTTTCCTTTGCAGGTCAGTGTAATGAGAATTCAAGTCTTTGGTCTCTAGTATAATTGATATAATTCAGTTAGGTAGTAGAAAGTGGCATGAGGAGATAGACTTCCTCACCTAAATACTTGCCTACAATGCAAAACTGGTTGTTTTATTCCCAAAAGTGTTTGAATTTATATCTTAAAGTACTACAACCCTGTAATATTTTGTAAATGATCTGTAGGTGTGGCCCCAAGTTTCTGTTAGTTTTTAATGGAGGAGTTTACACATCTCTATTTAATGCAGTCACAAGGGCCGTTACTGACTATAACGGCCCTTGACTTTGTAAACAAAGGCCGTTATTGACTATAACGGCCCCGGCCTTGTAAACGAGGGCCGTTATTGACAATATGGCCTTTGCCCTTGTAAACAAGGGCAGATATGGAAAATCAGCAGCCCTCAAAATTTTGCTAATGCTCTAGTGAACGGCCCTGCAAGTGGATAATAATGGTAATAACACAAATTTTTATTCAGGCGCTATGCTGTTTGAACATTTTTTTTGAATGGCCCTCGATGATGTCCAGCAGCCCTCGTGATTGCACAGCAGCCCTCGTGATTGCACAGCAGCCCTCGTGCAGCTGCTTTGAATCACTTGGGCTGCTTGACATCACCTGGGGCCATTCAAACAGTATAGTGCCCTTAAAAGTAGTGTTATTGTTATATTAATCAGTTATGGCCCTTGGCCAGAAATAATTGAATACCCTCGCCTAGCGGCTCGAGCAGTAAGTTAATACTTTCTGCCCTCTGGCTATAACTTATTAATACCTCATAATGCCCTCCAAAAAAAGTTATTGACCAATTAACATCCGCGAAAGCGCCCTCTGGTGTACGAGCATTTACCCACAGACAATGCCCTCTATTTTTGCATGTGAAAAGCATGACAAAATCTGCCTAGTGCTAACTTTTTTTTTTTTGCGTTTCTGTATAGGCAAAGACTTTGCATTTGGACCCAGAAGTTAAACCGTACTGGGACGAGAAAAGAAGAAAAAGCCTAGATGATCCTAAAAATAAAAGCCTAGGTGATCCTGCTCCAGGGCCGTCTGGGTCGTCTGGTGAACCTCATGAAGATGTCGCACAAGTTGTTGACCCCGAAAGTGGGAACTCGGCTGAATCGCCGGACGAGGAAGTTGTCGAACCCAGCAAATCCTCCACCTCACCAGGGAGCGCTTGGGAGGGTGATGATCATTCCACCTCACCAGTCCCTACGGCCTCGCCAGTTGCTGGCACGTCGGGGACAATGTCATCTGATGGTGACAACCATGAAATCCCTCGAAAAAAGAGAAGAGTCACCTTTTCACCTTGGTATGGTTCAACATTACAAAGTCACACAAGTGAGACCGTTGATGTGTTTTTCTCGCAATTACTGGGAGAGGTTGTGGCTCTGAAGGAGAAGGATCCCTCTTCGCGGGCAATTGGCATTGGTGTCGTTGGCTACAAGGTCAGTATTCCTACTGCTCTGATTTGTGATTGAATAATAATGTATATCGAAATAACTGTAGGGGAGACCGGAGCTGGTTGTCATCAGGGGCAGGTTTGCTCTAAACTTGAGTTTCAGCGCTCAACCAATCATTTTTTATTACCCTGGGTCCCCCCCCCCCTGGGTATTTCTGAAAAACAAGTCTCAGAGGTTTTTCGGTAAAAAGTTTTCCTTGGCTTAATACAGTCACAGGTGTGTGTGTGGCCAAGTGAGCCATATTGTGTTCGTATAGAGGTGTACTAAAATGCGTTGTGGAATTGGGGATGGTGTGTCATGTTTTTTTAATGGAGGTGTTTACACACCGACATTTATGTAGTCCGTGAGAAAGCTGGTGAAAGAGTGGGTGAGAGAGTGTAAACTTTAGGCGGGAAATTCGAAATTGGAGAA
This sequence comes from Platynereis dumerilii, assembly GCA_026936325.1. NCBI lineage: Eukaryota > Metazoa > Annelida > Polychaeta > Phyllodocida > Nereididae > Platynereis > Platynereis dumerilii. The sequence continues at coordinate 38,495,048 of JAPTHN010000005.1, forward strand.
GAAAATCTGAAATTACTCTTTGCATGTTTCAAAATATCTCCTAATTTTAAAATTGCACACAACTAGAGATGTAGGGCTATTATTGTAGCCTACTTGTATTGACCTAATTATAAGTAGTCCGTTAATGAGTTGATAGTTAGGAGTTGTTTTTTTTTGGTGTTACAGTCCACCATTTTGAAAATGATGTGTATTGTCTATGCAAATGAGCTGTCCACCATTTTGAAAATGCTGTGGATTGTGTTTTGTGTATGCAAATGAGCTGAGCTGGAACTATGTCATGGTGGCATTAGGATGTGTATTGGTCTGTTATCATAATACTAGGTCACAAAAGAAGAGATTTCAATAGTTATATATATCTCCCAACTATTTCAGTCAGATATATGACTGGGTAAATTGATGCATAGATAGATAGACAGATAGATAAATAGATAGATAGATAGATAGATAGATAGATAGATAGATAGATAGATTTTTATTTTGCCTCCAAAAGGAGAGTACATAAAACATGTATAACAAGTGAAAATAGCACAGTCTAAAATCGGGTAAAATACTGAACAGGTTTCAAGTTTAAAATGAACTTAATAAATTGTTAACATTTGTAACGTTAAAAGAGGTTTGAAGTAAGTATTTTATGCTATCTGCGATACCACATGGCGGTCTACTTTTTACCCCGCTGGCTATGTAATAGCCTACGGGGTACTGCAGTCCTCAATGCCTCAATGTGCTGGGGATTTCGTCAAGCATAACTCACTTTGTGTTGCTCATATTTCATTCAAATTTTGCCTGTTATCTTATTTTGTCATGCAGATGGGAATGACAAGTCCGTGCGTCCGTACGGACACACGGACGTACGGACACACGGACGGACGGACGGACGGACACACGGACACACGGACGTTGTGTTGCACATATTTCATTCAAATTTTGCCTGTTATCTTATTTTGTCATGCAGATGGGAATGACAATGTCCGTCCGTACGTCCGTACGCCCGTGTGTCCTCAATGCCTCAATGTGCTGGGGATTTCGTCAAGCATAACTCACTTTGTGTTGCTCATATTTCATTCAAATTTTGCCTGTTATCTTATTTTGTCATGCAGATGGGAATGACAAGTCCGTGCGTCCGTACGGACACACGGACGTACGGACACACGGACGGACGGACGGACACACGGACACACGGACGTTGTGTTGCACATATTTCATTCAAATTTTGCCTGTTATCTTATTTTGTCATGCAGATGGGAATGACAATGTCCGTTCGTGTGTCCGTACGTCCGTACGCCCGTGTGTCCTCAATGCCTCAATGTGCTGGGGATTTCGTCAAGCATAACTCACTTTGTGTTGCTCATATTTCATTCAAATTTTGCCTGTTATCTTATTTTGTCATGCAGATGGGAATGACAAGTCCGTGCGTCCGTACGGACACGGACGTACGGATGTACGGACACACGGACGGACGGACGGACACACGGACGTTGTGTTGCTCATATTTCATTCAAATTTTGCCTGTTATCTTATTTTGTCATGCAGATGGGAATGACAATGTCCGTCCGTGTGTCCGTACGTCCGTACGCCCGTGTGTCCGTACGTCCGTGTGTCCGTACTGGTTATCTGACAGATATTCCGTACGGACGCACGGACTTGTCATTCCCATCTGCATGATCCGTACTGGATTCACGGACGTACGGACACACGGGCGTACGGACGTACGGACACACGGACAGACACACGGACAGACACACGGACACACGGACAGAAGGATGGACGCACGGACGGACGGACGCACGGACATACGGACACATGGACGGACGGACGTACGGACACACGGACGGACGGACGGACCGACACACCGAACAACAACAACACGGACACACGACGGACGGACACACGGACGCACGGACGGACACATGGACGCACGGACACACGGACGGACACACGGACACACGGACGGACACATTGATCCGAATGGTCTCAATGGCTTCACATAGAGCCAGCGGGGTTTACGTGCTTGCACGGTATTTTTATAACATTTTTACATTTTTGCTGGTAATTATCATCACATAGATATTGTGCTAATGAAATTTTGTATTTTTTGCAAGTTTTAAGAACATCACTGACTAGATTTCTGTGACTTGAAAGATTGCCGCTAAGGGCACATGACAATAAATGTTGATAAAATAAACTACAACGTGATGTGGACAACAACATAGACCTTAACAGAGACAACTTCTTGATCTCAACAGACACAGATATACGATCAATACCTAACGCTTGTAAAAGTGGAGAATTTTTACATGATCTTTTAAGTCCTAATGCTGATTTTAAAAATTTAGCCTGAGCAGATTCGATAGTTTTAAAAGCAGTTTTATCCTGATAAATACACTCCATACCATATAATAGAACAGGCCTAACTGCAACTGACATTATATGTGATATGGTACTAGGACTGCAGCCACCAACACAGATTCCTGCTCCCTGCAGGGAGTAAAAGGCTCTTCGTGCAGAACGGATCCGGGCTTCTGTGTGACTTCTGTTATTATTGCACAGGATCACGCCTAGATGCTTGACTTCTTCAGATTCAGCCAGCTGGATGTTCTCCAGGTACCATTCTCGTTTAGACAGTGGGCTCTTCCCAAATGTGGTACAGGTGGTTTTCGCAGGGTTAAAACTTAGACCGTGTTGGATAATGTACTTGTTGGCATTATCTATCAGTCTCTGCAGACCAGACATGGTTAGACTACAAAGAAGGATATCATCTGCATAGCAGCAAATGTTATAGGTGGCTGACCCAATACGAATTCCACAACTCATGTCTGCGAGATCCTTCACCATGTCTTGATACAGGAGATTAAAAATGAAAGGTGATGACAAGCCTCCTTGCCTGGTGCCCTTTCTGATGTCAATATGATGGCTGATGTTGTTGCCCCACTTGATCGTCACAGTCAGTCGGCTATACCAGTAGATCAGGATTCTCCAATACAGTGTAGGGACAATACCAATCGCTTTGGAGAACATGATGCTGTGCGGAATGCCGTCAAAGGCTCCTTCTGCATCGAGAGCGCACACATAAACTGCTGAGCCATTGCTGACACAAAAGTCCAGGACATCACTTGTTAAGGCAGCAGCCATAGATGTGCTCCTATTGCTGACAAATCCAAATTGCAGGTCATGGAACTCATGTTCGCCACAGACTTGGAGTATGTGAATCTCCAGGAGTTTCGAGAAAGTTGTGGAGATGACAATCGGCCGGTAGTTTTTCGCCACAGATGGATCCAGATTGGGCTTCTTTAGGAGGGGTATTAACAGTCCTTTAGTGAAGGAATCTCCAACAATACCAAAACGGACACACAGGGTAAGCAGATGACACACAGTAGGAATAACCTCTGTGTTTTTGGCCCACTTCAGATGCTCAGCTGATATGCCATCCACACCAGTTGCACAGCCCATCCTGAGTCGCTTGATGTATGACTGGAGCATGCACTCTGACATCACAAAGTCTTTATTTACTTGATGTTTCACACTTTCATACTGATGTTGAACTTGCAAATCTGCGGTGCGAACCGTATCTGTGACATCACTGTTGTCGTAACTAAATTTAGAGCTGTAATAACTGTGGAGAGAGTCCATACTGATGTCATTCACAGTGGATCCTGAAGTGCACTTGTTTCTCCTCACCAGGTTCCAGAACTTATTCATGTTTCTGTGTCCACTGAAGAAGTCTAACTGCTTGTAGGTTTGTCCTATAGAGCCATTGATGGCATGTCTGCAAGAACTACGGAAGGACTTCTTGGCAAGTTTGTAGCAAGAGTAGATATGCCCCATACGTGGTCTACCTGCTGCCTTCCAGAGTGAGAACCAAAACCTCTGTTTATCTCTGTAGAATAAACAATCTCCATTCCACCACTGCTTCTTTCGGTGTTTCCCTTGGTAGGAGCTATGCTTGGAATCGGTGACCATCTGGGTTGCTCCGTGAATTACATCCTTCAAGCTGTCACATATTTTGTCCACCTGAAGTCTGGCAGTCTCCTGGTCATGGATGTTGTCAATGTCAACAGGTGGCAGCACCTTGGCTGCCTCTGCCATACGCTGAGAAAAGGACAGGCACTGACTGTTGTCCGTCCAATCAATCCTGGGGAACTTAGTAGCCGTAGTCTGCAGCCTGCTGCAGTCCCGTGTACCCACACTCACATCAAGTACAACATCAGTTCTAATAGGAAGATGATCGCTAACTAAATCAGGCAGACACAATATTTTACAATTAGTTATTTTATCACAAGCGAATTTAGAGAAAAACACATGATCAATGTATGAAGTCACATCATTTTTGTAATATGTATAACCAACATCTTGATTAAAGTCAAAATTGCAATTGTAAAAATCATTATGGCACACAAAATTGTATAAAAGGTAACTATGTTTGCTGAACGGACGTGATTTGTACCAGTGTCTATTTAAATGTTTACCAAAAGGCATGGATGTGTTCATATCTCCAAGCAGGAGCACAGGTGAGGGGTCATTTGTGTCCATTAAGCACTGAACATCTTCGAGTGTCTCTGTGTATAACTCAGTCCTGCTCGTTGATCCATCATAATAAGGGAGATATACACCAATCACAGTGAGACACACCTTATTGTCCACAACCAGCTGAACCGCCATGATTCGGTCACTGTCACAAGGCATCGATACATAGGTGATTCCGGGCTTCCTCCTACATATGAAGCCAACTACGCCGAATGGCCGACCAGTCAGTGTCTCTTCTGGATCAATGCTGGATTTCAAATTACACCAGTAGCCTTCATCATCTTGCAACATCCTAGACAAGTGTACAAGTTCATTAGGTTTGACCCAGGTTTCACAAATAAACATACAATCAATGTCTTTCATAATTTTAAGAATACTTGCATAAGAACTTTTAAAACCATGGCAATTAAAATTCACAACACTAAAATGGGTATTTACATCATCATTGTATTGGAGCAAGTGTTAACACCTGTGCCAATCTTCTGCGTACCATGGGTTGTACCACGAGTCGTACCCAGAGTACTCATTTGCAGACCACTGGTAACTGTCCTTTCCTTCTTGGTGATCTGATCGTGGCAGACAGGGCCATTCATTGTCTGTGGTGTAGTGGTACTCTTGGTATCGAGGGACATTAGTGGCCGGTCGGTAGTGCCTCCATAGATAGATAGATAGATAGATAGATAGATAGGTGTGAATTTTTGATGGAGGAGTCTACACGTCTCCATTTATGCAGTCACAGTGACAGAAATGTTTTGGGGCAAATTACAATTAGAGCCTATAGGTGCTTTTAGGTGCAATGATAGCTGGATTGGATTAGCTAATTCCAACCTGTTGTGGTTCCTGAGTTCCCGATAGTAGCTGTAGCTGTGTTTTTCTCTCACCTCCAGTTCCGCTAGAGCGATTTCAAAAATGTTTGGTAATACAGCTAAAGACAATTGTCTAAGGGCTATTCCATTTAAAAATCTGGGGGGGGGGTGGTCGGGTTGATTTATTTTTCGTAAGATGGATGGGGGGGTCGGCGATAATTCAATTCAGATGTATGGTGGGATGCTAAAGAAATCGCTTTAGATGGACGGGGGGTACCCGAAAAATTCACTTTAGATGCATGTAGGGGGGGCTCTGACCCCCTCCTACACCTAGTAAATAAATAATCGCTACATGCATGCTACAAGAAATTAAATAAACCATCATTTCAGACGAAATTTGACAGGTCTCTGCATGGTTAAAATCCATGAGCGCCGAAATTGACCTGACTTTCGGCGCTGCTGCTGGCCTGGAATGGACAGGAAACCACTAAAAAACTATTTAGAAATGTGAACTAACACTTTAATAAATAATATTCGGTACCTGTCAGGCATTCTTAAGCTTATAATTCCAAAATGCAGCTATGAAAGTCTTCATCAAAAAAGAAATAAACATCCAGACGGCGGCCATGATCCTTCTTCTTCTTCTTCTTGAGATTAATTCCCTCCTTTGTTTAGGGCGAACCTCCCTTGGAGAGTTATGGTATCTTCAGTATGTTAGGAGTTATGCACATGTCTAAATAGTTTTTTAGTGGTTTCCTGTCCATTTCAGGTCAGCTCTGAATCTTGAGCCAGATCTTAGGAGGCAATACATAATTATAATGTAATGGATGTTTCACATCTGAATTCTACCTCAAGACAAGTTGCTGTAATACAGAATATGCTAAAAATTTAATAAAATTACATTTTCTTGAGAAAATCATCAGTCGGATCAAGGGAGCTCCCTGGAATCATTTGACTGAAATAAAATTGGAAATTTTGACTATCTTGTGAAATTTAAGAGTCTTCTCTGATGCCTCCGTCATTATCAGGGAAATGTCTCTGTCATGTACCTATGAGGTAGAGGCCCCTGTCCTACCACGGAGAGGCCTCCTCCTCTGCACAGAGAAGCTGTGAGTCATCAAGACACTAGAAAATCTTGGCCAAGAAAAATGGAATAATTTAGTCCCTTCTAAAAATAAATATTAATTGCAAGAATTTTGGAGGATATTTGACTTCCTCCTGCATCATGTCACAGAGAACTGCCTCCACCTCCATCATACCACAGAGAGCCGGTTGGAAAATAAGGAATAAATTCTAGAATTTTGGAAAGTCTGGCTTCACCTCCATCATATCACGGAGAACAGTAAACCTTGCTGAAGTCAGAGTAAAATAGATTGCACTATTCTGTCCAAGTTAAGAGAATATCCAGGGCCGTAGGCTGGGCTGAATCCTTGGAGGGGGGGTGGGCAGAGACCGGTCCGGAGGCATGCGCACCCCGGAAAACCCTGGAATATTTCAAATTTTTACATGTAATTGCACCTTTATTGGCCAAATGCTAGGGGAGGGCAGCCGCCTCCTTGCCCTCCTGCAGGCCACGGGCCTGATATCAGGCCTAGCCAAAGAACTCCTAGTTAAAATATGAAGCAAGTTTTACTTTGAAAATTGTCTGAGATAGGCAAAGATCCAACTTTAATGCAAATTCGACTTTCGAGGTTTACTGTTTGCATTTAATAGCCACAGAAGATTAAGACATTTTCTTGCAGTTCATGAAGGCAATTGCAACTTAGAAGTTAAAAGGCAATATAGTGCAGCCAAAGACCACATTTATTGGATTGCGAAATGGAAAGTTTGGGGTCTGCAATCAAACCAGCAATTTTTTTTTTATGGTGAAAATTAAAAAAAAAATTATATGCATGTAGGGTTCAGATTTTTTTTGGGGGGAGGGGGGGTCAAAAAATGTTTGTCGTGGGAGGGGCCAAAAAAAATTCGGATTTGATGCATGTAGGGTGGGTAAAAAATTCGCATTTGGTGCATGTAGGGTCCCCAAAAAGGTCGAAGTTGATGCATGGGGGGGTCGAAATTAATTCACTTTAGATGCATGGGGGGGGTCAAAAATGTAACCTGACCACCCCCCCCCCCAGGTTTTTAAATGGAATAGCCCTAAGACGCTTTCTTATATGAGACCACTTCCTGTGGTTGCTGAGTGAAGGGCCATCAAAATAGAAAATTCCATGTTTAAAAGGCCCTGTGACCCTGAAAAATAGGTCAAGGTCACTTCTTTTGGAGGGTGGTAAATTTCAGGCCTAGAGGTATTCTGTGGCCAAGTTTTGTGTAAATCGGAGCAAAAAAGAGTGAGAATCGGAAGCAGAATAATAATAGGAAAAACAATAAGAATTTAATGTAATGTGAAATTCATAACGACCATGTTATGGTAAATTCTTAATGATGAAGTGTAGAATATTACTTTCAATCAGCCTATCAGCATGATCAATTAGATCTATACCACCCGAACTAAATGTGCTGTATCTGTACTCTTGAGTGCAGTCCTGGGCCGGAATGGGAAACAAAAATTTAATATTTTTTCTCAGATATTCTATGTAAAACTTTGTTAAGTACTATCAGAGACATCTAAAGGTAACTACACCATGATATGGAGTTATGGACGATTTTATCAGATTTTATGCATGTATATATGCAATAATGTTCTGGCCCAGAAACGAAAGAAAATATTGTTTTATATTTGTACCCAGTAATCCATTGAAAATTTGAAACCAGGCTCACGTGTGTAATTCATGTATTTTGCTAATTATTTTCACATGTGTCATTGCAGATAGTTTTTCTTACGTATCATGGATTTGATCAGGAAGAAAAGCCAATAAATCTTGGAGAAGTGGCCAAGACACCAGGTGCGAAGATGATGGTGCAACTCACCAGGCCATTGTGTATTTTGAACGCCGAGGACAGGGAAGAAATTGCTCTTGCATTGTTGGCAATTAGCACATCCCCAAATGGGAGAAAGGGTGAATAGACATTACGAAAAATATAATGATCATGTTTTTAGTATGTATAATTTTTTGTATATTGCCATCACTGCATTCATGGATTATAATGAAGTGTGGTGGGTAATTTTCTTTATTGAATATCGGATTTTCCGTTACTGGAGAACTCATGGTGTTGTGCATTTTGGATGATTTATAATAAATACATGCATTATTTAGAGAAAGAAAATCATTTTTGACAATAGGAAAAATTACTCATTCCCACCCTCCTGCACAGTGACCCTGCTAAATTGGGGCATGCTTTCACCTAATAAAAGCAAGGGGTATTTTAACTGAGGCATATTTACAGTTGCATTCAATATAAAAGCTCAGGGCACTCTCTTGGAGTTATGAGAGAAGTTTAAAAACATTACATTCTAACACCAATACATAAAATCCACCTTCATTAAATAAATTAAAATCAGCACATATAAAAACATTTCTAATCATAAAATCCTCATCAAAAATAGATTAAAATCAGTATTTGAAATTGTTTCTGGTTTTTTAGAAGGAACAGCACTTGAAGTCAATCTGACAGGTGTCATAGCTGACAGCACTTCGCAATGCAGTGCTACTTTGATGTTATATCCATGGATGGATCTGGTGCTTAGGCCGATAAAATTAGAGCCTATAGGTGCTTTTAGGTGCAATGATAGCTGGATTGGATTAGCTAATTCCCAGCTGTTGTGGTTCCTGAGTTCCGGATTGTAACTGAAACGGTGTTTTTCTAGTAGCACCAGTTCCGCTAGAGCGATTTCAATAATGTTTGATAATACAGCTAAAGAGAATTGACTAAGACGCTTTCTTATATATGAGACCACTTCCTGTGTTTGCTGAATGATGGGCCATCAAAATAGAAAATTCCATGTTTAAAAGGCCCTGTGACCCTGAAAAATAGGTCAAGGTCACTTCTTTTGGAGGGTGGTAAATTTCAGGCCTAGAGGTATTCTGTGGCCAAGTTTTGTGTAAATCGGAGCAAAAAAGAGTGAGAATTGGAAGCAGAATAATAATAGGAAAAACAACACAAATTTAATGTAATGGTAAATTCTTGATATTAAAGTGTAGAATGCTTTTAATCAGCCTATCATTCAGATACCAGCCGAACTAAATGTGCTGTATGTGTACTCATGAGTTGCAGTCCTGGGCCGGAAAGGGAAAACAAAATTTAATATTTCTCCTCAGATATTCTATGTTAAACTTTGTTTAAATGCTATCAGTTAGAGACATCTAAAGGCAACAACACCATAATATGGAGTTATGGATGATAGTTTTATCAGATTTATGCATGTTTGTATAGGCTATTCATTGTTCTGGCCCAGAAAGGAACGAAAATATTGTTTTATATTTGTACACTAGCAATTGTGCAGCGTACGAGCTACGTACGTAAATTCTACGTACAAAACTCACAAAAAAGAGCCGATCCGTAGTACGTACGTACATTTTCGTACGAATTCATACAAATTTCACACTGGTACTTTTCAGTTACTTTGGCCATTTTAGTGCAATATGGTTATCACAAATGGTTTAAGTTTAGACCTTGCATTGGCCTATCTAAAAAAAAAATCAGCAAATAAGTCGAGATAGAGCCCAAAAACCAACTTAACACGTATGAAATCCGTACGAAAATTTACGTATGTTTCACGTACTAAATTTTCGTATGTATTTCATAATTGTGAAAACAACCAATTTACGTACGAAATTCACAAGAAAGAGCTACAAACGTTCTACGTACACTGCACAAATGGCCATGTACCCAGTAAGCCATTGAAAGTTTGAAACCAGGCTCACGTGTAATCCAATATTTTGCTAATTATTTTTATATGTCTCATTGTAGATGGTGTGTCTTACATATCATGGATGTAATGAGGGAGAGTCAACAAATCTTGGAGAAGTGGCCAAGACGCCAGGTGCGAAGATGATGGTGCAACTCACCAGGCCATTGTGTATTTTGAACGCCGAGGACAGGGAAGAAATTGCTCTTGCATTGTTGGCATTTAGCACATCCCCTAAGATGAAAAAACCGGGTGTATAGACACTACGAAAAAAAAAGACTATGTTTTTAGTATGTATAATTGTGTATATTTCCATCACTGCATTCATGGATTATAATGAAGTGTGGTGGGTAATTTTCTTTATTGAATATCGGATTTTCCGTTACTGGAGAACTCCTGATGCTGCGCATTTTGGATGATGTATAATAAATACATGCATTATTTAGAGATAGAAAATCATGTTTGTTACGACAATAGGCGAAATTGCTCATTCACACCCTCCTGCACAGAGACCCTGCAAAATCGGGGCATGCTTTCACCTAATAAAAGCAAGGGGTATTTTAACTGAACTGAAATAGGTTTCCCCCCATCCCCCCTCTGTCCGTCCCTGCTAACAACCTATTTTCGCTTGCAAAAATCCGATATTTAATGCCCCATGATTAGATTGTTTCCGAAGCAAAATAGGTTTTTTTACGCTGGGTTTCCCCAGTGTAATAGAGAGAGAATTGGTCAAATTGCTTTTCTGTACATGTTGTGGAGACAAACCGATTGGGGACCTGAGTATACTTGGTTTCTGAAATGCATTTGATAATTTGGTGCTGTGTGTGCTGGGTTATTCAGAATTTAGCAAAATTCCAAAACATGTCTGTTTCCTCATTCAGACTATTTTGGCAGCAAATTGCCACATTTTAAAGTGTCCATTGTGAGGTTAGTATTTCACTTAGAGTTATGAAATTTGGTATAGGGATTCGTTTGAGGGTTTGAATCAGGACCATTTTGAGAAATTCAAGATGGCTGCCAAAATGGCTGCCACAGAATGGCTGCTATTCTTGATTTGCCCACTGTGAGTTAAATATTTTACTTGAGAGTATTGAAATTTGGGTAGAGATTCGTTAGATGGTGTTTTAAAATCAATATTTTAGGAATTCATGATGGCTGCCAAACTGGCTGCCACAAAACGGCTGTCACTCTTGATTTGCCCACTGTGAGCATAGTATATCAACTAGAGGTTTGAAATTTGGTACTTGTATAGAGATTTCTTTGAGAGCATGGGTCAAAAACACCTGAGGAAATCCAAGATGGCTTCTACAAAATGGCTGCCATTCTTGATTTGTCCACTGTGAGTTTGGAATTCAGTGATTGATTTTGTTTTGGGATTTTTTTAAGGGTATGAATCAAGAAAATTTGGTGAAATCCAAGATAGCATCCAAAATGGCCACTACGAAATGGCCGCCATTATTGAATTGTCCACTGTGACCTTGTGAGAACATCTATATCAGCATAACTACGTATTAGCTGAAATAACTAAAATTCTGCCTTGCAATTTCTGTTCTTATTTGGCACAAAACCATCAGCAAATCACAGAATCACTTCTATCATAAGCCGAAAACTTCATGTGGCGGACAAAAACGTGAATATACAGGTGTGAAATATCTTGAAATTCTGAAAAATATAGGAATTTTTCCAAAATATAGGAAATAATAGGCGGCCAAAAAATATATAGGCATTATAGGACATTTAGGAAGAGTGGGCCCACCCCTGAAATTGCAATGAAACAGCTTTTTGCCCCTTGGCAGGCAAATGAAGAAGTTTGTTGATGCTTTACATGCAAAAAGAAGAAGATACTCTTGGGTTAAAATCCATAGCCCCCACACCAAGTATCTGGTTCGCCTCTCATGAATGACATCCCCATTATTGCAGCTCGCTGACACCTCAATTCGCCTGGTTTGTAAGAACTGCAAGTGGAGGTCCACTCTATAGGCCCAAGGTGTGAAGCCATTAAACTTACTGTTAAGTGATTTTGATTTATTGAATACCTTGTTTGTGATTTTGGAGAATATATGAAAATGTTTAGCAACAATAGCATGTGAATTTCATTCAATCTTTTGTACATTTCATGTATCAAAGTAGAAGAGCTGTAGGCCTATTATTGTCTTATATAATATGAATTATCTAATATCTATACTGGAAAAGGTCTAAAATGTATCTTGTAAACGTCATTGAGAGATATGATTCACAGCGTTTGGTTAGACCTTCCTGTGGCTATATCATGAATGCGTCTCTGCTTCTAATCTGATTCCAATGTTTTTACAAATGTGTATTATTCATTACTTCATTAAACGAAAATGTCAACCACTAGCAATTGACATGTGAATTTCATTGAGGTGCTTCAGAATATTTTTCGAAGTTTTGGTTACCCATGACAATGTTTCACTGGCGACGATTCTTAAGTGAAATTGGATTTACGTCTTTATGTATTTTTAACCGACCTTACGGCGGTTTTTCCAGGAGCTCTAAAACGAATCTGGTAAAACCATAAAGTGCAACCACGAACCTGCAACCACGAACCAGCAACCACGAACCAGTGAAACCATGTACAGTCTAGGACAGCAAATGCGCGGGGACAGCAAAATGCGCGAATTTTGGATTCCCCAAAAAACGAGCCTTAAATTACCTTAAAAACGTCCGATTTTGATCCGGTTTTCGCACAGATGTGAAGATTAGATGCTCAATTAGCAGTAGAGCAAGTGACCGCGTTTTTATAGCTGTTTCACCACGATTTAACCCCTTTAAAGTACGGCCGTCACATTGTCATTTTGTAAACAAAACGGTCATAGGTCAACTCACCAGGCGAAAACTCGCCAGTTGAAAACTCACCAGGGCACAAACTCACCAGGTGAAAACTCGCCAGGCCACAAACTCGCCAGTTTATATTTATACTAGCCTATACAGAGCCTTAGTATGTAATTGTTAGACTTATAAGAATGTTATATTACATGATCATCTTTGTGTCAAAGAATTGAGTCAATGGGAAAATTAGAAGTGCCTTAAAATCGAGTTTTAAATTAAAGAGTGAGAAAAAACACGGGTGCTGTCATTAGTAACAAGTTTCCAAGTTTCAGGTGTTATTTCTCACAGAAAAAAATGCAGGTCTAGAGAGAAGCAGAACGATGTTATTTTATAAAAAAAATTAAATTGAATTTAAGGTTCTGTCCAATAAAACCTCTGTCAGCCTAGTTAATCTCTTATAAAATTTATGTCAAATCAGATTTATTTTTCAATCACTGTAAAGCCCATGCCCTACAACAAAAACTTTTCTTGACAGCTTTTTTAAGCATTATTAAACAACTTGAATGAATCAGTCAATCACTCAACCAATCAAACAACATATATAGTAGTGTTTTTAGTAGGCCTAACTCTAAAAATGGAAATTCAAGTTCCGATAGGCCTTTAGATTTATTAGCCTATCAATTAGTGGGGCAGATTAAGTCAATATACCATAAGAATCTTTCACTTGGTGATGCAAGCACCAAATTTGGCACAATTGTGCTTCAGAACCTACTCTTTCAAAAAAGTACGTTATCCAGGTTGAAAAACAATATAGCGGCCATTTTTCAAGATGGCCGCCACTTCAACCATGAAAAAACTGTTTTTGCCATTGAATGCTAAGAGAATTGGTGATAATAACACCAAATTTGGCTCAAATGTACTTCAGAACCTGCTTATTCAGAAAATTACACTAACCAGGCTGGAAAACAATATGGCGGCCATTTTTCAAGATGGCCGCCACTTTAACCGTGAAATATTGGTTTTTGCAATTGAGTCAAGAGAATTGGTGATACAAGTACCAAATTTGGCATAAATGTGCTACAGGGCCTACTTTTTCAGAAAAATACACCATCCAGGTTGAAAAGCAACATGGCGGCCATTTTTCAGGATGGCCGCTACTTCAACCATGAAAAAACTGGTTTCGCTATATAATTTCAAGAGGATTGGTGATGCAAGCACCAAAGTTGGTGTAAATGTGCTTTAGAACCAATTTTTCCAGAAAATATATGCTGTCCAGGTAGGAAAATGTTTTTAAACAACTGTTTCAGCATAGGATGACCAGGAATATTAATAGTTGGATGATTCTAATCTCAAGTAGCATTTGAGTATCAATCTATTTAGCAAATAATCTGCAGTTTTAAAAATAGTGGCAACTGAGTGAATACAAATGAGTATAAGAGAGTGGTGTCAAAGCACAACCAGGAAACACTGTGTGACTCAGCATAGAGTTCAGTGTTTGCAAGTAGTGTATATGACATAGATGTAGTTTACTAATTCTGGTAGTGGTAGGCCTATATACCATTACTCAATGTAGTTTTTAGTACTTAGTGTCTCGAATGCTATCTAATAAGCCCGGTTTATAGCTCAACTAAACATTTAATATTAATTTATTTGTAGAATGTAGATGTAGTGACAGGATGTGCAAGCACAGGAAAGCCAAGCCAAGGGAAACATACAGAGCTTCAGTTACCTGGATGTTGTACATCTTGCACAGGACTTGAATTGCACTGAATGAATAAACAGGCACTAAATGGCTGAACTTGTTGTGTCCCATATTTAACTGTGAATTTGACATTTATTATTATGGTTATCAGTGGTTAGGTGGTAAAAGCATATTTCCATGGCCTTTAATCATATTACACAACATGTCTACAAATAATCCATTGACTTCCGATGTCAAGACTGTCTAGAGAAAGTGCTGCCTATGCTACTTAGATTCAAAAGAGGAGTTAAAGTCTCCCCAAACCTGTTTTATTATTCTTTCTGATAGCTATTTCATGACAGCCAAAAATGTACCGCTCTTTCAAGAAATCCATCTGCTGCCTATCAAGTTAGACATATCCCAAAAAGATGAGGGAGATGGTATTGATGAAACACTGAGGCAAAACACAACCACAATGTGATGGCATTATCATTGATTGGTTCTCTGTCGTGCATTCATTGTCTCCAAAGACATCCAAGACAGTTGAAGAACATTCTGTCCAAGATGTTGTTCCCAAAGCACTAATCTTCTAATCAAGATATGAGAGGACATATACATAAGTTTGGATATCTACTGTATTTCAAGCCTGAGAGCTGAAACTGGGTCTCCTAACTGGAAAAGGTTTTCGTGAGACAGTGACAACAAGACAGAACTTTTCAGATTTCTGGCAGACAAGATTATGACCTTGTCTCCTGACAATATCATAGTTGTGGCAAAAAGAGAAAGGCTCTCTCAAAAAAGCTGATTTGTCTTGAAAACCTAAGCCCCTGCATTCATGAAGAGGCAGACTCAAGAATCTTCAAATATGCTTATTATGCAGCCAAGCAGCAGGCAAAATCAGTGTTGATTAAGCATCTGGTGAAGATGTTGTTAACTTGAAATTGCCGTCAGTGCTTTTATGACGCTTCAGGGTGCAGGCTTGGAATTGCTTTGGGCTGGATTTGTTCAAGCTGAGTTCACCTCAAGGTGAATAGAAGTGATTGCCAATTCATGATATGGTGGTAAAGTTAGTCCAGTAAATTCCATGGGCATGCTGTCCTTTTGTGCATTCACTGGCTGTGATGTCATATCAGCATTTCATGATGAAGGGGAAAGAACAGCATGACAGTATGGTAGTTCTAACCAGAAGTAACCCATATCTCCAAAAAGCTTAGTTTGTACCCAGCAGTCACAGAACATGCCAACCTCAGCAATGTCAGCATTCTTGAGAAGTTTGTCATCGACATGTATTACAAGAATAACACCGCTGACAATGTTGATGAGGCAAGACGTGAGATCTTTGCTTATGAGCAAAGATCTCACAATGCCATTCCACCAACACTGCAAGAGCATCCCTTGTTCGGAAGTTGTTCAGCATTTGAAAGAAACTAAGCTGCCTAAGCTGTATGCTAAACTGATGGCAGAGGCACATGCAATTGTTATCACATTAAGGAAAAAGCTTTTCCACTCAATACAGCTTTCTGACCCAATTTTCAATAAGAATTATCAAACTGATTAAACTTTTTAGGATAACTTCAAGGATTAGAAATACCAAATTGAGACAGCATGTCGTCTAAATCCTGTCAAAAATTATGAAAAATTAGATTCAAGATAATCTTTCAAACTGAAGTTGCTTCTAAATAGCCCACATCAGTGCTGATGGGAAGTAAAAGACAAGCTCACTAACTCACTCACTCAGTAGTTTTGGAAGTTTAAGTTTGGAATGAAATGTAAAAATCAAATTTCAATTCAATAAATTTTGTATGCTGGAAGTCAATGGTCATATATTTTAAGTAATGAACTGTGGAAAATATGATTATCTTCCTAGAATCTGGTAAATAAATTTGAATGGCCTCCATTTAAGAAATGGCCATTTTTATGTTTTTGCCTGTCTAGCATACTTTTTCTGAAAGACTAGGTTCTGAGGCCAGTTTGGACCAAATTCAGTGCTTATATCAAGTCTCTCGGCATTCTTTGGTGAAATAGGTCATCCTACGTTTGCCGTGACGGCCATCTTAGAAAATGGACACTATATTGCATTTACCCTGGCTAGTGCACTTTTTTGAAAGAGTAGGTCCTGAAGCATAATTGTGCCAAATTTGGTGCTTGTCCCACAATGTCTTGACACCAAGTCTTGACATCCTATGGCAAAAAATGGTTATTTTAAGTTTGCCGTGGTGGCCATCTTGGAAAATGGCCGCCATATTGTTTATCAATCTGGATAACGTAGTTTTTGGACAGAGTAGGTCCTGAAGCATAATTTTGCCAAATTTGGTGCTTGTACCACCAAGTCTTGACACCAAGTCTTGACATCCTATGGCAAAAATGGTTGTTTTATGTTTGCCGTGGCAGCCATCTTGGAAAATGGCCGCCATATTGTTTATCAATCTGGATAACATAGTTTTTGGAAAGAGTAGGTCCTGAAGCATAATTGTGCCAAATTTGGTGCTTGTACCACCAAATCTCTTGGCATTCTATGGCAAAAATGGTTATTTAACGTTTGCCGTGGCGGCCATCTTGGAAAATGGCCGCCATATTGTTTTTCAACTTGGATAACGTACTTTTTGGAAAGAGTAGGTCCTGAAGCACATTTGTGCCAAATTTCATGCTTGCATCACCAAGTGAAAGATTGTTTCAGCTATCTGCCCCACTACAATATGATCTAAATGTCTAAATTTATTGTCTAAGTCTATTAACAGTCTTCTGATTTCATACACATTCATTAATTTAACACATGTTATATGTTAAGTTTGTCAAATAAATCTTAAAATAAATACATAAAATTTGATATATCATTTTTATTCATATTTCTTAACTGCTAAACCTACAACGTTTACCAGTAGCCATACAATTAACTTGACACGTTTTCTGTAATTATGTAATTGTCTAATTGATTGCCAAATAGAACAAACGACAGTGTCAATGCAATGCAATCCAATTTAACACCTTTGCAGAACAATACACAGGCCCACATTACTTTGGACTGCATGTCACCAATCAAAATTTAAATAAATTAGAAATTAGTTTTGAAGTTTTTGATTTATCAAGAGAAATTATGCAAATTCGTCTTATAAATTAGTTTGTTCTTATAGTTTCCAATAGTTTGTAATTTCACGGTGCAGAAAGATAGATGTGCCTAAATGTTAAATATTTTACAAGGGTTTAATTTGTTGAGGTGAGGTGTTTGTAACTTCTTCTTTTTTTCAACAAGTCTTTTAAAACTATCAACTTGCTACAATCCTTCAAGTTAAAACAGTGAAAAAGAAACGTTTTGTTAATGATTGCTTTAGGCCTACTTCATCATTTATGTTTTTAATTAAGTTATGTTTTTGTTGTCTTTCATACTTTCAACTGTATGCCTATTTAACGTTTATTTGTGGTTTTATAACAAAGTAACAAAAACTTTATTAAACTGATCCCAGTCACCCTGTAGTAGTGCTTCTAAAGTTGCACTTTTGCAGGTTTTACCTCCTAGAATTGATATCGGAAGTGTGTATTGGAAATATTCATGAAATCAATTATCTACTTTTACTCAGGCCATTGTGTAATGAGAACAAAAACATAAACATCTTCTTAAATCGGCAATGTTATTAAAGGTTTTATTATTACCCTGGGTTCCCCCAGGGTGTGTGTGTGTGTGTGTGTTTGTGTTTTACGTCTCATCAGCACCTTGTTGGGCTATTTAGAGACATACTTGGTTTGTACTAAGTGTCTTTATAGTCCTGTTTGATTGGTAGTTAGTTTTTCTTTTTTTTTGTATCATGTTTGTACTAATTGTCTGTATAGGTCTGTTAGATTGCTACTTAGTTATTCCTTTTTTTTTTTTTGTTGTCTGTTGTCCGTTGTTTTTTTATCAATTTCATAGCAACAGAAAGATGGTCATGTAAGACCAGTATACTGAGGATTCCATAGAACTCGTCAGTGAAGGTGCAGTTGGTGACTAAATTGAATATTTCTCTTTTTGTTGTATGTGTATCTTCATGCCAGTCGTGCAGCTTTAGTTTTGTTCGTTCAGTCAGCTTCCGAGACACATTGCCAAAGCCAGACATTTGAAGATGCTTCACTGCCGGTTCTAGCCAGTAGCGTATAAACTTCGGTCGGAATTTTTCAATCTTTTCAGGTGATGGTTCTTCATCTAGGAAGTAGTAAAGATAATCTTTGGTTGTGATTGTTTGGTTGTCATCGTTTTGTGCCCTGTCTTTTCCTTCATCCACAGGTTTTGTTTCCTTTTTGTCCATTCCACCCTGTTCTTTGTTTCCTGGATCATCTTCTCCCTCTTCCTCTTGTCCTTCTTCGTTTTCTTCTTCCTGCAAGTCCCCTTGATCCTCTTCATGTTCTTCCTCTTCCTCTTGTTCTTCTTCCATTGATTCGTTGCTGGGTGTAGTGTCCCCACCATCATTTGATCCTTCCTGTTCCTCTTCAGTGGCTGCTTCATTTGGATGTTCTTCTTCCATTGCTGTATCTGGAGGAGTTGTGGTGCCAGCTGGTGTTTTTGGTTCTTCAAGGTCCGCCCGGGGAGTAGACGGTTTTGTGGTGTTTGTTGTCTTTAGAGTGGTTTTTTCATTTGTTCTTTCCAATTGTCTGCTAGTGTCTTCTGGGTTCTCTGTGTGTTGTTGGTGTGATCTGTTGATGCTGTGTTCTTCGAGTTGTAGTCTTCGTCTTGGTGTCGCACGTTGATGAGGATGTCGATATCCTGCAATGTCCGCATAGCTGGGCATTCCTGAGTGCTGGTCCACGATCCTTCTAGCCTCCGGAAAAGATATCGCTTGGGTTGCCTTCAATGTGAGGATTTCTTTTTCCTTAGTCCACTGTCTGCAAGTTTTGCTGTAAGTAGTCTAGTGTCTTGACTCTACAACTGCTAGCAGGAGTAGAGTCTAGCAGGAGCTTGGCCAAGCATCAGGCGAAATCATCCAGTCATTTCAAAACATTTCACTTGCTGCACTGCTATGGGAATGCATGTGTTTTAAACACACTCAAACTTCACTTGCCTGTAACATTGAAGATGTTGGGAGTCGTTTGCCATCACTGTGTCAAAGGGATATTGCTTGAGAAACCACAAAATGTGAGATTAAAACATTGCAGCCTTCTTCAAATTTCGTGTCACTGGCAAAAAATGGTCGTTTGCCTCACTGTGAATTGAGGTCACAGCCAATTAGTAAATATAGGTCAACTCAAGTGGGCTGAGAGGCGTGGCCTGACAAAGAGGCTCCTAAAGGAAGTTTTGAGAACTGATAAAAAAAACTCTGCATGGCAGAGGAGCAGGCCATACCCTCAAATAAGTCCACCCTGAAGTAACTTGAATTCATTCCTAAGTGAATATTATAACGCACTGCTTGTAGTTTTATTTTAATGATTGGAGAACAATAAACGAATAAACTTCTTATAGTTGGGTGTACGGAAAATATAGTATTATTCCTAAATTTTTGCCATGATTTCAATTGCCTCCCATCCCTACCCTTGGATTATGGCATTTTTATAAAGATATAACCCCAGATTTTCAAAAAATCAAGTTATAGTGAGAGAAGTATAACGAGGGCTGTTAAGAATTTTGGTATATATGATTTTTCAAGATTTTGATGCCAGCATTTCTTACAAAGTTGCAATTTTGGTAAAGGCCTACGGATGGGGTGTAGTACATTAGTTCCTGTGTGCACGTATTGTGCATATGTATTGGATATACATTGGATTTCAAGACAGCGGGGCGGCATCTCCATAAAAAATATTTGTAAGAACCCCCAATTCTCTCATGCCATCATTGAAAGTGCAGATTTTGTTGAGTCACTCATGTGCCTCTTTAACAAATTTATCAATCCCAAAACATGAGGAAGCACATGGCCTCACCCACAGACAGGGCATTGTTGACAAAGAATATGAAATTCTCATATTTTTTGCTTTTCTCAACACATTCTTCATCCATTTCATGCTTTCCTGTTGAATGGATTGAGTATAGCAGTGTCAGCAAATTAAACTCAAGACAAGGGCATCCTCTTACAGTACTTATAGATAATACTAGCCTACTATGTGTAATAACTGGTCAAACACCTTGCAGTAGACGTAAAGCACGTGTTCACATGACCAATTTTATATTTATTGATGAAATATCCCTATTCACAAAGTGCATGTAAACACACGCAAGTCAATAAAGGTATTCATGTATTGGAAAAAATTCTCAAGAGATGGCAGTCAAGTGTGAGAGTTTAATTAACAAAGATTGGTTGATTGAAGACCATCGAAAAAGAGTTACTGCACTTGACTGCCATCTATGGAATATTCTTAGAACAATTAACTAATATTCTCTCACCCATAGGTTACCAATCCGTTGTAGTTTACCTGAATAATTAATAATGATTAAAAGAATGATATAATATAGCATGTCTCACTCTATCATGAATACTGAACTTGATGCTTAAACACTTAAAATATCTTAGCTCAATGATATGTGTTATGTACATGATGTGAAGGCTCACATAAAAATTAGTGTTAGAAAGACCAAATTGAAGGCCCAGTAAATTAATCAGCACCATTGAGCCTCATGTCTGAGAAAGAAGGAACTTAAACTGAAAATGACTCAGGACTGGAAACTGCTCTGGAACGGAAATCTTGACCAGAACAGAAACCTTAAATTTGCAAAATCCCATGGGACGAAAAAAAAAGTCTTTCTTTTCAAAAAAAAAAATCCTTTCTTTTCACAGCTATTTAAAGGAAAACCCAGTCCTGGGCCTTGTCATTGCTATGTTTTCAGTCTGCAGACATGAAAAGTAAATAATTTACCATTTTTTGGCTTTCAGTCTAGTGTGGCATGTTATCTAAATTACAACATCTTGTTATTGACTTAAAATTTATATATATTTAATTTTGAGTGCAATTCAAGGCTTGTTGTCTCCTTTCTTTTGCTGTCAGGTATATATATGCATAGGCCATGATGGAAATACTCTTTAGGGAGAGATAAATTAATATGCAGAAAATGGGGAGGGGGTTGGGATTTTCTTTTTAATAAATGAATAATTCTTGCTTCTCAGTGATAAATAATTTCAAATACTTTTCAAGCAGTCTTGAAATAAATACTTCTGTCACAATTACCATGAAATAAATAATTTCCCATTGCCATTGGGGAAAACTCCAAGCTTGTCTCTGCATGATTAAAATTAATGGTCTATGACTCCTTGACTATGTGCTGATAATTAGTGTATCCTGCACATTCATATCAATATCAATTGTCAATCTGTAACCTTCATCAGTTTGTATAGAGCTGCAATTTGACAAACTCCAAAGAACAGCAGAGGGGCCCCTCTACCACGTGTATGGTTCAATAAGTAGGTCAATTAGTCCAGGGGCCACGCCTACTATCACATGATTGCCTCAGCATTGTTTATTAGTTGGTCAACAAGAAGCCATCACGGACAA
The DNA here is from genome assembly GCA_026936325.1 of Platynereis dumerilii. Classification (NCBI taxonomy): domain Eukaryota; kingdom Metazoa; phylum Annelida; class Polychaeta; order Phyllodocida; family Nereididae; genus Platynereis; species Platynereis dumerilii. Next base: position 38,517,078 of record JAPTHN010000005.1, read on the forward strand.
TTTCAAGGCAAGCATGAAAGTTATTTTGTCTGTTACAATGATCTCTGAGCAAGCCAGAATAAAGATTTGATACTCAGCCATGAGCTGACCACCTAATTGGCAGGTACAGTGTGTTTAAACCCTCTGGTAATGTTGTTACTTTGATCTAGCAGTGTGTAAAGAGCCGCATCAAATCCTGTGCGCAAAATTCGACCTGTAAGGTATTAGGACTCGTCTAGTCTATGCTGTAAGAGGGATGATCCTCCTTACAGTTGACACAAAGAGGAGGGGCTGAGCAAGGTTGTTCCTTTGATTGAACGTGGTCCTGGGATCCACAATGTCCACAAACTTCTTGTCGTCGGCACCACTTGCTCAGGTGACCGAAACGTTGACATTTGTAGCATCTTCTTGGATTGGGGATGTAGGGTCGTACCTTACATTGCTCCCATATAACTTTGACACTCTCTGGAAGAGTCGTGTCTGAAAAAGTCAAGATAAGAAGCTCCCGATTATCCCTCTGTGGGATTCTATGAAAATGAATGACATCAGTAAAAGTTTCAAACCATTCTTGTAAATCGTCGTCCGAGTCTAAATAGCTAAGGGAGGAGAAAACCACTCCCTTGGAAGTATTCAAGGTCCGATGAGGCTCGATTATGGCCTGGGTACCTGCAACATCTTTCAGCCTAAGGAGTTTTCGAGTCTGGTCGTCGTTTCTGGTCTTAAATAGGACGGTTCCATCTCTCTGTAAGGTTGTCTCTGCAGGTTCGCCGACTTCTTGAAGTATGGTCTTGTAGATGGCGAAGGGAGATAGCCTGTTAGTTGGTTTGAACACTATGTACCTGTGTCGGTACTCCGATTTTCGTGTTGTCGTTTGTCGATTTAGAAGTTCCGGGTCGATACAGTCATCCGAGGATGACCGCTGCCGTTTTAGTCGAGACTGTGAATTAGGAAGAGAGTATGCCATAGGAATTTGTGATGTTCATCCCCCATGCTCCCCACCCACCAAGGAGCCCAACAAGGGGGACTAATATGGGTAGGGCTGCGCCCAGTACCCTAGTCCAGGGATACATGGGGGATATACTCGTAGAAGGCTTGGTAAGAGATACAGCTGCAATCATATTCAGAGTGCCCACTCTTCCTATATTTCCTATAATTCCTATATTTTTTAAGGCCTCCTATAATTTCCTATATTTTTGGATAAATTCCTATAAATTCCTATATTTTTCAAGTTTTCAAGATATTTCGCGCGTATACGCACGTTTTTGTCCGCGGTAAAAAGCTTAAGAGTCTTTTCCCCACAGATATATGAATTTTTAGACGCGTTTTTGTCCGCGACATGAAGTTTGCGGCTTATGATGGAAGCAATCCTGTGATTTGCCGATGGTTTCGCTGTCAAATATTTCCTAAATTGTCTCATTAAAATAGGCGAACACCTCCTATATTTTCCTATATTTTACGGTGAAAAATTCCTATATTCCTATAATATTTTGTGCGATGTTCGGTGGGCACCCTGCATATTTAAAACATGGCCAGCATGTAGACTTGGTCAGAACCTTCTTTGATTGACCCATCAGCCATGGCCAAATAGGACCAAAGCCCTAGTGACAACATGACAAGCCGATTGACTGGACCGGGCCAATCCAGCCTCCCGTCTAGGAGAAATCCAGGCCAAAGTAGTGTATTGTATGGGAGGGACCAGGTTAGGCCCACCCAACTCAACTACCAGGACCCCTTCATCCTCCGACACGGGTCGCAACCCACGGCAAACAGGTTGCCCCATTTCCGTCGGGGAGACGTGTGCTTGCGCACTGTCTCGTGTTGGCCACTAAGGATACAGGTCTTCACCTATAGTGTTACCAACCACCGCCACGAGGAGGCCCGAGACCTGAGGGGGCGGTTCCCCCAGGGTAATTTTATCTAAAAACCAGTCTGAGAGATTTTTGGAAAAAAGTTTTCCCAGCCTTAATACAGGTGTGGATGTGGTCAAGTGGGCCATTTTGTGTTCATATAGAGGTGAACTAAAATGCATTGTGGAATTGGGGATGATATGATGTGATTTTTTTTTTTTTTTTTTTTTTAATTTGAAAAAAAAAAAAAAATTTTAATTTTTTTTTTTTTTGTAGTTTGTTGTGTAATAGATCGTTTGAGTCTTGGGGCTGTTTTCAAGCTGACTTTGCATTATAATGTCGCCCACATGACGATCGTCCATGCGATTCAAGGAAGGCCTATAATGCATTTGGCAATTGCTTTTTTGCAGTGCATATATTCTCAGAAGCAGTCTAACAATGCTAATTGCAATTCTGCAAGTTCTAAAGCATTTTTTTCACCCTCAGTTTACCAAATTGCCATTGAGAAACAGCACTTGAAGTCAATCTGACAGGTGTCAAAGCTGATTGCACTTCGCAGTGCAGTGCTACTATCCACGGATCTTATGCTTAATTGCTAATTCCCAACAGAACCCAGGGTTTGAATCCTCGGATTCTTGTTATAATAAAATAACCAAATTAAAACAACCACACAATGGGCTTTAATAGGTAACCTGGTGGGTTGGGGTACTGGCGGGAAGTCAACTGGCGAGTAGTAGGCCTGGCGAGTTACTAGTTTGAAGTCAGCCGTCATTAAATTGCGCTAGCCGCCATAACCGCACTCAGCCGCCAATGTTGAAGTAGGCCGTCAATAAAGTGGGTGCGGTCGTGATTATACGCCAACATAGCGAACTTTTAGTTTACCGCATTACCGCTAGGTGGCAAGGAACGTCGTGGAGACAACGTTCCGGGCCAAAAATAAGGCTTTTGCCGCAAACAACCAGAACTGTTGTCTCATGTGGGTCACGGAGATCAGTGACCCACGTGAGTGCAAAGAGGTGACTCCGTCTATGGCGGCTGACTTCAGTTAAAGGCGGCTGACTGTCAAACAGTGTTTATTCACAATATTCAGATATAAAAATAAATAAAAGTTATGCCCCACACGAAAAATTAAATTTAGTTTATGCACAGTAGCGTAACAATTACCAGAGGGGGGCAGCAGATGATATTTATACTGAATATCAATTGATTAATACAGGAGTGTGCCTGTGTTTGTACACTCTTCTAAAATAATAGTACATTTTTATGCTATTAATGCACAACCAATTCTGTAATTGGTGTAACAATTTCTAAAGTTGTAGACATTTTTTACAATAATTGTACATTAAAATAAAAATATCTGCACTAATGAAACAACTTTGTATGGTAATTGTAAATTTTTTTTGCCAATATTGCTGAAATTTATATAATTATTGTACAAATGTTTGATATTATCTTACAATTTCTGACATTTCTTAGAAAATATGAATTCACTATAAATTCGCTATTATTGCAATTTTTAACCGACCTAACGTCGGTTATTAGAGGGGGGTGGGTAGTGAAAGGGGACTCATGTAAACCATGTCCATGTGTCCATGTCAACATTTCTTGTCAACATGTGTGTAAAAGTCCATTTGTGACCTTAGTTTTCAACTTAGAGTAATGAAATTTGGTACAGGCGTGGTACCATGGGCATGAATCTGGGACATGTCGAGAAATCCAAGATGGCTGCCATTTTGGCGGCCATTTTGGCAGCATGTACACGATGTCCATTTCTTGTCAACATGTGTGTAAAAGTCCATTTGTGACCTTAGTTTTCAACTTAGAGTAATGAAATTTGGTACAGGCGTGGTACCATGGGCATGAATCTGGGACATGTCGAGAAATCCAAGAAGGCTGCCATTTTGGCGGCCATTTTGGCAGCCATCTTTCTTCATTCTTGAACTGCCCATTTTGACCTTAATATTTCACTTACAGTTTTGAAATTTGGTACAGGTATGAGACTCTGGGCATGGATTGGAACATGTTGAGAAATCCAAGATGGCTGCCATTTTGTGGCGGCCATTTTGGCAGCCATCTTTCTTCATTCTTGAACTGCCCATTGTGACCTTAATATTTCCCTGACAGTTATGAAATTTGGTACAGGTATGGGACTCTGGGTATGGATTGTGAACATGTTGAGAAATCCAAAATGGCAGCCATTTTGTGGTGGCCATTTTGGCAGCCATCTTTCTTCATTCTTGAACTGCCCATTGTGACCTTAATATTTCACTTACAGTTATGAAATTTGGTACTGGTATGGAACTCTGGGTATGGATTGGGAACATGTCAAGATTCCAAGATGGTGGCCATTTTGGCAGCCATCTTTTTTTATTTATTGAACTGCTAATAGTGACCTCCATATTTCGCTTAGAGTTATGAAATTGGTACAGGTATGGGCCTTTGGGTATGGATCAGGAACATGTTGAGAAATCCGTTGCTCAGTGGTTTAAGCAATGGCACGGTTGGCACCTTCAATTTCATTGCGCTAGGTCGGTTTTGAATCCGCGGATTCTTGTTTCTCTTGGCTTGCATTTGTTTCTTGGTGTACTGGCACTCCGTGATTCAGCTGAGAATTTGGGTTCTCCTCATTATCTTTTTAATTGTTGTCAATTTATCATTGTCTAAACTAAAATGCCTGCCTCTAAGCCTATTACCTAACAATATTCATACATTTTGGTTCAAATATTGGATATCGAGTCAATGGGGGCTTGCAGGGCATGGTGGTCCATGATGAATTCACAAGTTTACCAGTTGTCACATTTATAAATTTGTTTGTATTTGAATTTTTTTCAATAAAAGTATGTCTTTTAAAATTTAAAATATGTCCCAAGTAACTTTTTGATATTGAAGATATTAAAATACCTTGACTTGATTTTTAAGCATGTGAATATCGTCAAAAGTTCTTAATAGCTTGAAATCGAGCTTATCAAAATGCTGAGCCTATAAAAAGCATGTGAACTTCATCAAGTTTCATCAAACCCTCGTTCAAGTTTGGTCATTTTCAGGAATTGAAAACTGGAGTTTTTGTTTCGTTGATCTGGATGTCTGATTGTCAAGTCAAATGCGAAAAACTGACCAGAGAATGGTGTCTTTGAATTTACTGGTTTAGGGTTTGTTTTCTGATAATGCCCTTGCTTGATTTCCAAAATTTGTTGGCTATGACAACTTTGATTTCCTTCTTTAGTAATGAGGCCTACAATGTCAGTTTTGGAACTTGAAGAATCCTACTACATATCAAAGCTCGCATTGATCACTGTTCTAAGATTGAGCAGCACAATTCTTGCAAGTGTCAAAAATTTCCTCAGTGGAATTACTTGCATGGTCCACAAACGCCTGCAGTGACATGGATCAGGTTCCTGTACTTCATGCCAAGTAGGGGAGACCGGGGCTAGTTGTCATAATTTTTTAAACTTCAAGTTTGACTGTATCTGAGACGTCTCTAGATTCAGGTTGTTTGGAAACTTCCAACCCCGTAACATTTTTGTAAGTCTTGAGAAAGTTTTTATTCAGCTTTTGTCCTGATTTATCAACTATGTGTTTCCTTGGAGGTCATTTTGTAACCCAGTCATTTTTGTAAAAATGTGACAACTTGTCACACTCATATGGCCAATCTAACATCTCTTGACAGATTTTCTGTAATCCGAGCTTGCAATACATCGGATTCCTTTTGAAAAACAAAAATACACATCTTACGAAGACTTTGGATGAATGCCATCATAAATCAGGGTGTATTTCTACCAGAAAATTGCTTCTCAAATTGGAGGACAATGAAATAATTGTAAAATTTTTGTTGAAAAAGTCATTTTTAAGAAGTCCACATATCACATGACAGATTATACTTTCTTGCAACCACATCATACAAAAGCTTAACAAACAAACAGATCTTGAAATTTATTTAATAACGACACAACTGCTGCCACCTATAGCCAAGTTATAAGCACTGTGACAACTTGCCCCTGTGACAACTAGCCCCGGCCACGATCATGAAGTCAATCCGATATCTCGGTAATCAAAAGAGAATATTCTGGTTCCACTTAGAAAACACAGACACATTGTTCATGGAGACTATGGGTTAATGCCATCATGAATCAACGCCTTAATCTCCAAAAAATTGTCTCAAATTGGAAGACGACAAAAAATTTGAAAATGGTGAAAAAATTGAATTTAAACTGTCATTTTCAGAAATCTTCGCATAGCGCATGACAGACTACACATTTTTGTGATATCATCATAAAAATATTCCCCATGTTAAAAAATACCAAAATTGATTTAATTGCCACGCAGCTGCTACCATCCGTAGCTGAGTAATCAGCATTGTGACAACTTGCCCCTGTGACAACTAGCCCCGGTCTCCCCTTCTGTGTAACAATACAAGTTCACAAAGTTCTGAAAGAAGTTGGTTGAATGAAAATGTATTCTTCAGGAAATTGGGCTGGTGTGACGGCGAAATTTAGATGCTTTTGAATGTATTTTCCATTCGTCCTCATTGCTATTTATGGCCATGTGATCATCATTCATTTGTTTTAGTTTGACAAATTTATTGTTCTGACAGTCTTTTATGGTGGCGAATATTCTTTTGCACCCTGTGTTCCAATATGCCGTCAGTGGTGTTTTGATCGACAATTTTGCGGGAGATCTCCCAACCCTTGTCTTTTTCCTTGCGATTTTACCATTGAATTTCTCCAGCGATCTGATATGAGCAGTTTCAAGACTTCACATCCATGTTGACTCATGATCCAACTTATGCCCCAGTCTCACGGCACGTTACGGAGAACTTTTTTGCCACTGAGGGGTAGCTCGAGTTGAATTCTAGGAAAAAAATGACTATCCCGGCGACATACAATGTTTATAAAACCATTACATAATTAATTAAAAGCATATCACGGCGGGGTTCTTTTTGTTCACTGCAGGGAAGAAAAGTTGTACGCCGTCCCCAAAAGTTCGCCGGGGGAAAGGAATTTCCTCCTCCTGAGGGATACTTTTATATCGCCCCGAGATATAAAAAGTACCCCTCAGGGAACCTATAACTGCCCCTCAGGGAACCTATTTCACCACGGCGGGATGTCAAAAACTGCCGGCGAGGCTTCAAATGTCCCCCCAGGGGCAGGAAAGGTCCCCGCGGGGGCAGGAGAGGTCCCCTCAGGGACAGGGGATGTCCTAATATTCCGCCGGAGATGTTTTTGAGACGTTCTCACTGAAAAAATCCAGGCTGGACATCCAAAAATCAAGAAAATTTTGGGCTCTGTTCCGCCGTCATGAAAAAAAATTTTGTACCTGTTGAATCTTTTTTGACATCCACGGCGCAGTTTTTCCATTTCTAGGAACCCCTGAGGGGAACAAAAACTTCCCCTGGGGGGATGTGAAAAGTCGACGGCGGATCACCCAAATTCATCCAAATTACCAGGAAATACTTCGACACCGATTTAAATAGTTCTCCGTAACGTGCCGTGAGACTGGGGCATATGTCAGCTCAATCCTGACCTTAGGAGTTAGGAAGTTCATTTTGGTTGAAAAGCATTGCCTCCTGTCACATGACTTGACCCTGGGTAACCATGTGACCCACTCAGCCAGCTCAGACAGCTGAAGAAGGCGACGGGAGATGGGTGAAAGGTCGTGGTGACTCAGTGGTGAGTCTAAGAAAAAGACCTTTGTGCTGTGATTTTCAACCAAAATGCACTTTCAAAGGTCAGGATAATACTTATGTATAGTTGGTGTGATAAAGTTAAATATTCATTGTCGGCCAGTCTGCTTGTCGTGTTGAGTTGCCATTTTTATGGTTCTGAACCTGAGTTTTACAGATGATTTCATATTGTAGACATCAGTGGTAGAAAATACATAATTTTTCCTGCAATTTTCATTGGTTGAGAGAAGGTATGACACCACTCTCTCCTGAAAAGTGACATGGCGTTTTACATGGGTGACCATGGCATTCTAATCCATTGATCTCCTCAATGGAACTGACTCTAGCTGTATCAAGTGAGAGTTTCTGTTTGTGTTTCACACATTTGTAATGAGGTTTATTCATGATTGACCATATGGTCAGAAGCACAGATTAACACCTTTAGGTGTTGACAACAGCCTGATCACTCCCCCACATTAATGCTTTTCTTTTGTATTTGACCACTTCTGGCTCAGACACTTCACTCACCAGCAAGTGGTCAAAGGCAATCCTACTCTGGGAGAAATAGTTCCCTTTTGACCAATGTATTAATGCAGAACCATGAGCTCAAAAACGCATGGCAAATATATGTACAATTACAATTAATTCAAAGAGCATGTTTATTATAAAATAAAAAATAAAACCGGCCAATTAAAAAAACAATTTACATGCATTTTAAAGTCTGATAGCATTGTTTGGATTGGATGTGTAACCAAGCAAAACTCCAAACAATTATATTGTCCTGCAAGTGATACTTTGTGGATCACACCAATTCTGACAGTTTTTTTTAGATAATCAAGACAAGATCAATGAAGATAGATAGATAGATCTGCAGGATCTTGTCAGGTACGACAAAAATGTAATTTCACTTTTAATTTACACAAATGATGCGGGCTATCAAATTGATTATAAATGGCCCCAGATGTATTGGTTAAGGGAGACCATTTAGTATCGGGGGGGGGGGGCGGTTGGAGTTATTTAAAATGAAGTTTTGCTGACATAATGGATTCATTTTTGGAAAAGTTTCCTTGATTTTGTAAATGAAATTTGGGGACTTTGCAGGCTTGACATAAATAATTATTGCCTCCAGTCTATCTCTGTTCGGGACTGCCAAGTGGCAGCAGATTGCTGACAGTCCCTGGAAAATCGAATTGGGTCAAGAACAATTTGATCTGTTTTGGACAGATCACCAGATCAGGTCGAACAACAGCTGTCCATATTACTACGCCAAACTACTTTCACAAAGCATGGTTGCTGGCAAATATCCAGTCCTCTGCTTCGAATGGAAATGTTTGCAAATAATTAGACAAAAGAAAGTTTTGTAACTTTATCATACACTTTGCCTGTGAAAGGGATGATTTTACTCATCAGACGTTTGATGGTATTCAATCTACTTATGCCATTTAGTGCATGTTAAATTGTGGCCAGAAAAGGGTCCAAAAAGAATGCATTCTCACTTATTCACTTGTCCATACAAAGCTGATGTTTTTGTTTTGTGATATCAAAAATGCTCAATTGTATTTATTCTGTTACTTTATGGAGATTTATGAACTAGGACAACAATATAATTCACAATTTCATAAAAGCTGTGTTACACTCAGCAAAATGTCTTGTCCATGCCACAAGTGGCCCCCTCTATACTGGCAATATATGTGAGCTACAATGTACACATCCTCCATGATAAAAAATAGTTCCAACTTATTTTGGTATTTACAAGCTGTCTGCTTAAAACTGAAGCCAACAAAAGTCAGATTAGACACTTGCAGAGCTTTTGGAAATAAATTAGACCATCACTAAATGATGGAACTGTCCTGGTTTCTTCCACACTGTCCTGGTTTCTTCCAGAGGTCGAAATTCTGTTGACCGCTCACAGGAGCTCGCGAATTTTGCACCCTAGGTGGCAGCAAATAGCGGCCAACTTGTAGACAGGCCTCCACTACTGCAAAATTATGGTAAAACAAAACTCCAAACCCCCCCTGGATTATAATGTTCTCCCCTAAACAATAGGTTGACAAAGCACATAGATTATCCAGTGCAATGTGAATCTGAACATGCGTTTGGAATCTTATGGCTTCTGGGAGAATAAATTGTGTTAATAAAGTGTGTCGGCTTGATGCAGATATTTGGGAAGTTAGATTTTCAGAAAATGAAAAATGGAAATAGACTTGTTAATCAGAAACACAAATTTTGTTGAAAACCTTTGCCCTCCACTGAAAATGCATTGGACCTTTGAGCCTGATCAAGATAATCTGTTGATCATTGAAGAAATACCCCCCGACTAGTTTCTCACTGTCTCCATAATTCCTTGTTTTAATTTTGCTGGTAGATTTTAAGTCAGTGTGTCCTCAGGAAATGAATTAAATTTTGAAAAATAATTTTATAGGGAGGGGATGGCTAAGTATAGGTTATTCACCTAGGGAGAGGCAATATGTGATTTATCACCCGAGGGCGTTAGCCCGAGCTGTGATAAACACATATTGCCGATCCCGCGGTGAATAACTGGCTTATACCATAAGACAAAACTGAAACTTGTCATTTGTTGCTGTGGTTTTTCACAGCTTCACTTATTATTCTCCCATGGGAGGATAACTGGACAACAAAGAATATGGGTTTTATTGCTGTGAAGTACTTGCTCATGATTGGATGACAGAGGTGTCGAATGGTATAAATGCCAATGTCAGTGTCACTCAACTTCTCTTCAACAGTTTACATAAAATCCAAGTCCTGGACCTAATCCTTGAGTTTGCAAATCAATGAAAGTTCACATGTTGCTTGCACTCTCTCTGGGTTGCAACTGTTATACACTTCTGCCGAACTATACTTGTGGTCAAAAACAAAAGAAAGTTTTGAAAGAGTTGTCAAATACAATAGAATTGCAATAACTGTGACACAACTTAAAAAGGTGTCTGGCCATATGGTCAATCGTGAATAAACCTCAGTACACACATTCTGCAAGTCCAATACTGTGCATTCAAATGACTGGGATCAGATGATCCACAAAATGATTATTTTGACATGACGGGCTACCAATTGCTGGGTTCTTTGGTTTGATTCCCATTGATTTTCTTATGAATGTTGGTCACATCACTGGATCATCTTCCTGTCCTGATGGACCATTAACCCTTGTAGCCGCAACGGATTTTGGGTACACAAAGCCGCAATGGGGGCCTCTGAGGCCCCCTCCCTTTCTCAACTCAAAAATATACAAAAGTTTAAACATTTTACATCAAAAGTAGTATTAGTATATTAAATTAAGTCTAATTGGAGGATAGTGGAAGTGAAATTGGGAAAAAATGAAATCGTATAGCTAAGAATATGAAATAATGTTCCATCCAATTTTCGCAATTTTGTGCCAATTTGATTCATTTTTGGAATATGCAGTATTTTTCAAGTTCCTTAAAGCCAGACTGTTCTGTAAATGATAGGGATTGCCTTCTTATTTCATTACAAACCATTTTGTGGCCTACAAATTGCAACAGATGAGAAAAGGAGCACTGAAAATGGCCATTTTGGCTCTTGCCCTACAAGATCCATTCTTTCAGGGGTCCATTTCGAGCCAGTTTTTTGTAAGAATAAAGGTCCTGCACTTTCATCACACCAGCTTACATTTACAAAATCATCACTATACCGGTTTTTGATGATGCTGAATCCATTTTTGGAGGTTTTAGATTGCTAAAAGGCCAATGTCACCTGATTTAAGGTAAATTTATACAAATTTTACTAGAAATGCAAATAAATATCATTTTAATTTTGTTGAAATGGACTGACAGGCAAATATTAGCTCTCCAAACATACAAAAGTGACTGTATTGAGGATAATTTGATCTGTTATAAGTGGCAGCACAGGTGCAGTATTCATCAACAATTCATATGACACACACAATTGTGGGGGCCTACGAGGCCCCCATTGCGGCTTTGTGTCGGAAAAACGCTCAAACTCTTGCCAGTGACCGTGTTCAACATTGATACATTCTCAACTTTTGGATGTTGTTTTAAATTAGTTGGACTAGGATTACACAGAAATCTGAATGCGATTGACCAAATATTGTGCGAGATACGAAAGCAAAAAGTCCCAGGGGGGCCTCCGAGGCCCCCATTGCGGCTACAAGGGTTAATGAATGGGGGGGGGGGGTTGGGAGCTTTGATTGAGCTCTCTGTCAAATGTGATACCCCCCTTTGGTTTCACAAATGAGACCAGCTCCACCAAAATGAGTTCAAAGGAGACCTCCTGTCTTATTTACTTGTGAAAATAACTTATTTCTCCTGGAATGGGGCTTTAAAATGATGGTTCATGTGTTTTGATATCTCCATCCAAGCCAAAGATATGACACCTCAAACATTGATGTTACGAAACATCAAACTTTGAGACAATCGCATTTGAATTTCCCGCCATTGCAATAAAAGAACTAAGAAGATCAAGAATGATGCCCAATTTAGATAATTTAAAATCAGTTTTTGGTAAATATGGTCTTAATTATTCAAAGAATGTATCTTTTGCTTAAACGTGATACCAACACCTAAAAAACATCAAAATGCGACCTTTTGACACATTTTGCTCATTTCTGGGAAATATAACTTGCCTACTTTGAACTCATTTTGGTGGAGCAGGTCACAAATATTTGTAGTACCTCCCTTTTATTTTGTTAAAATTTCATTTGACAATTAAGCATGTTGTGAAAAATAAGTAGTAAGTACCCCTCTTGAAACATACATACCCTGTCGGGAAAAATTCCATTGCTGCCTTATTAAAGTCATGTGCAAAAAGGTGTTCACACTCAAATAAAACCATACAAAGTACGGTATCAAGACACTTCGTAGACACGCCAACTGGTAGACAAACCAACTGGTAGACAACCAACTAGTAGACAACCAACTCGTAGACACCAGGTACTACCAACTGGTAGACATCAAATAAGATTCAAATTGGAAGGGTTCACCAAGTCGTAGACACAGACTATTTTTGGTCAATGTGATATTACCAAGTCGTAGACACAGTATTTGCTGTTAACAAACTCGTAGACTGTAGACACTCATTTCATTTGTTGAAAAAAATGAATAAATAACCAACAAGAAGTTAAAAACGTTCTATTGCAAAGGCAATAGGCCTTTACCTCTCACAGTGTCACCCATGCAGGTGCTAATTGCCATCAGGAGCTAATTGATTTAATTGCATTTCAAATGTTACTTTGAAGCAAGCTTCCTGAACTTTACAATCAACTCAATTGAACAAAGAAGAATTGAACTACAATGTAATATAATGTGTCTTGATTGATATGCAAGATTACTGCCATAGTTGCTTTATATTATCACATTTTTAGCTGCTTTAAACCGCTTTTTGTGCTTGGAAGATTGGGAAAATCTTGGAAGTTTGCTGTCTACGAGTTGATAGACCCTAAAATAAAGTTGTCTGCAGGTTGGATGGTGTGGTGTCTACGACTTGGTTAGTTCATTATATTGTATGTCTACGAGTGGGTAATGAATTTTTTTGTGAAAAGCCAGTGTCTACGACTTGGGGGAGAGCTCGTAAATGTGTCTACGACTTGGTGTGTCTACGACTTGGCGTGTCTACGACTTTGTATTCCAAAGTACTACCCCCCTCAACCTAGTCGTAAAATTTAATTCTGAATAATCCCTTGGCGTTCAGAGATGTGAAGCCATTGTGAGCTTGAGACTGATTTAATATATACTTGTAGCAATCAACAGTTGCACAAGAGTGTCAAATACAACAGTTCATGAGAAAATGTAAGTATAGGTTATTCACCACGGGAGAGGGAATATGTGATTTATCACACGAGGGCTTTAGCCCGAGGTGTGATAAACACATATTCCTGATCCCATGGTGAATAACTGGCTTATACCTTGAGACAAACACTCAAACAGTCAACATGAGAGGATAACTGGACAACAAAGAAAATGTGAACTATTTCCCTGAGATACTGGCATGTGATTGGCTGACAGAGGTGTCGAATGGTATGAGAGTTCATGTTGGATTGCAGTTTGACACGTGTGAACAACAGCCAAAATACCAAGTTGGCCTTTCCAGTTTATTGGTCAAAATTATTACATCAGTTTTCCAGCCAACTTGACTTGCTTGAAGTAAACTGAGAAAAGTGACACGCTATATAGGCCTACATTAGACCTGTTCAAGAAGACTTTTTATTTTATTTTGATGAGGATTGCAGTGATTCTCATTCTCAAAGCTCTAGAATGACCAAATATGACATTTTTTTCAATTTTGGACTATGGGAATGCCTGCCTCATGAGCCATGAAGTTTTAATGTTAAATTTAGACAAAAACGCCTAAAATATCAGAGGGGGGTGTCATATTTTGCCTCATATCTTCACCAGTCTTAATTGTAGAGCAACATGGGTAGTATCATATGAAAGCTGGTGAAATTGTCTTTCATTGGACACCAATATCTTGGTATTTTAGATGACTTTAGTTGTCTCCAAAGCAGAAATGTGTAAATTTTAGTGTAAATTCTGACATTGGGCACTACATTTTGCCTCATATGCTCATTAAAAATAACCATCAGACAGCATGAGTGGTACCATATGAAAGCCTGTAAAATTTTCTTTAAATTGACATTGTATTTATGTTTATTTACATCAATACTGTTGTCACTGAAGCGATGTAGCACTAGTATCTCAATTTCAAGCAGCCGTCTGTCTGTTTCAATTTATCATCATATATATAGCGCATTGATTAGAACATTTTTGTCATATTGTGTTGCCTTCATAGAATTGGAACATTTAACACATTAAATTTACCATGTTTAAGAAGTATCATTCTTGTGTTGCAAAATAAATAATGACTATGTCACCCGAATCACGTTTGTGGTTTACAACTCAAAAGTTTTAACATAGGCCTAATATTGACAACAGTACAGAGTATAATGTAAAATCACCCATGGCTTGGCATTATGTACCAGTGCTAAACTCTGACATACATTATTACATCATCCCACACCTCTATCAGCCAAACACAAGCCTGTATTTCACTGCAATAAATCCCATGCTCTTTGTAGTCCACTTATCGTCTCGTTTTTTACCGTTCAGTATTTGTCTCATGGTATAGGCCGGTTATTCGCCGTGAGATCGAGAATATGTGTTTATCACACACCGGGCTAAAGCCCTTTGTTGATAAATAACATATTCCCTCTCCCATATTGAATAACCTATACTTATATTGAACATGAGGGCCTAATACAAGCAACGGAAATATTAATTAAGAAAGTCATGGCAGGGTAACAAAGTTTCATGGATATATGTCACTGCAACAACTTGTTCAAGGCAGCTGAGAGTAAATTCAGCAAAATGTTTTTTCAATGTAACAGACATTAAGCAACTCTGCCTTTGACATTGTACTCTCAGACAAGAAGGAACATTCTAAAGCAAAGAAATTTTGGCTGTCAAAGACTTAACATTGATTATAAACAAAACATTTTGTGGAACTGCTTGTTTCACAGTTTCAGTCTTGACAAGTTCTTGGAATGATAATAATTGTTATCCATATTTATTATTCCGTTTTTTTATACTTTATTAGGCCAAGTTGAATCGAGTCGAATCGAGTCAACAGTGCGTACTGCGCTCATAATTTTTATCATTGTTAACAACCAGTATGGCCGGTGTGAAACAGACAAACCATTTTTCTGTCAACAGTTCAAACCTTCATTAAGTAAATTTGCTGCCTCCCATAGGTTGCCTGTGCTGCAGCTTCATTTTGTCACGCTAACGTGACTATGTACAACCTAATGTTTTAATGTTTTTAATTTTTACCAGTGGCCAACAGTTGTTTTGTACAAATTCCAAAAACAGCTTATAATTTTACATCAGATGTAGCCTTATCTCCGATTATCCTTTTCCGGTCTATCCTCAGATGTCCATGATTACTTTTTAAACTAAGGGTAAAAGAACCATAACAGTGATCTGTGGATGTTCATGTCATTATTCATTCATCGACAGCAGAAGCTCACTTGAATGTGTTTTTAGATTATGATTACAAATGATACTGACAACTCCAGCATATTGTGATTCAAAATTTCAGGTTTTTAATGTGTTTTCTGACATAAGCTACTTGGCTAGAAAAATGTGACAAGGAGACTATGACTGTTGTGAATCGCATTATCAGCTTTGCCACTAATTTTGATTTATGTTCTCCCCGCATTCAGCAATGGATTTTCTCGATAGAAAGACATTAAAGACATGGTAAATTAAATTTGTTAAATATGCATGGTAAATTAAATTTGTTAAATACTCCAAATGAAAACCAAATCTATAAAATAATTCAATAAGGCACCAAATTTAGATAGTTTTCTTATCAATACACCATGTCGATAAATTTGAACAGACAGTTAACTCATTTAAATTAAGAAATAAGACTTTTAAAGACAACAAGAATTGTCTAAATAATTCTAAAAAGGTGCCATTTTGAAGACAATTTTACAGGCTTTCATATGGTACCACTCATGCTGTCTGATGGTTATTTTTAATGAGCATATGAGGCAAAATGTAGTGCCCAACGTCAGAATTTACACTAAAATTTACACATTTTTGCTTTGGAGACAACTAAAGACATCTAAAATACCAAGATATTGGTGTCCAATGAAAGACAATTTCACCAGCTTTCATATGATACTACCCATGTTGCTCTACAATTAAGACTGGTGAAGATACGAGGCAAAATATGACACCCCCCTCTGATATTTTAGGCGTTTTTGCTTAAATTAAACATTAAAACTTCATGGCTCATGAGGCAGGCATTCCCAAAGTCCAAAATTGAAAAAAATGTCATATTTGGTCATTCTAGAGCTTTGAGAATGGGAATCACTGCAATCCTCATCAAAATAAAATAAAAAGTCTTTATTGAACAGGTCTAGCCTACATGAGCAGCTTGACCAATCACCTGGCAGGATTTCTCAGAGGAGGGTTCTGCCCAGACGACATGACAATGGGCTACCAATTGCAGGGTCCCTGGTTTGATTCCCACTGATTTTTCTTGGAATATTGACGTCGACCGTCCATGCTTGAAATGAGAAAGACTGTAGACAGATTAAATTTGACTTAGCAATATTATTAGACTTCGGAGCTCTGATGCTGCATCTCATACAGATAGAGATGCTCTGACATAGTAGGGGAGAGTGGGGCCAGTTGAACCGGCAGGCCAGTTGAACCACCCTTGATTTTTCACCGGGTGGAGCAGGCATGGGAACATACATACAACATTGTGTTACTGGCCAGTTGAACCAGAGGAGTTTATGGCAAAGTAAAGTAAAGTAAAGTAAAGTAAAATTTTATTTAACGTCGGTGATGAACAATAAAACAAATAACACAAGCTTTGCAGCTTTTTACCGACAAGTTTAAAATAACAGAACAAGATGAATAATAATATTATGATGTTAAATATATACAAATGAAGATGATGCTATATACAAAAATGAAGCCATTTGAGTCTATTGGGTAAGTTCATGAGCATACATGTTTATATTTATGAAAGTAAACTTTAACAGTTAAGAGAACAGCACTTACTTAGAGTTTCTAAGACATATAATACATGTTCCACACTCACATGTATCTAGAATATTTTGATTTTTCAATGCAAACTTGAAAGAAGATACATCTGGAGAACATTTTGTGAGCTCCAGGAGTCTACTGGTTGACAGAGACAATCATAGACTACTAGTCACACTTACAGACTAAATAGTCAGTCCTCAATTAAACAGCTTCCCAAATATATTCTTATCACTGCAGTTGAGGGAGCTCAGCTAGCCAAGGATATGGCTATCACAATTCCAATAATTCAATGACCAGTTATACTGGGATTTCAAGATGCTAGTTTGTATATGGTAAGAATGACAAACAATATAGTTACGGTTCACAGATAGACTAAAAGGGTAATTTATTGTAGGTAACAGAAGGTTATATAGTAAAATGTACAAACAGGTAATTGGAGGATGGCAACAGCCAATCAGAATACAGCATTAAACAATGGGGCATTGCCCCTATGCATTGTATACACAGTATGTGGGTTCAGTGATTCTGGACTCCAGGTTTCATAACCAGAAAGGTGCTAATTGGTAAAGTGCAATTAACTTCCCTTAGATAATTGTTACTAGCTTTTATCCCCCCAATTCATCTTAATTCCCAATAGACAGAATGCTGGATCACAGAGAATTGTCAGATGCCTTGGTTTGGCAAGGCCTTTGTGTTGGGGCTTATAGATAGGCCCAGCATGATAAATGGTACAACAATATAGAGGATTAAAATTAGGGCCCTTTGTGTAACTTGCTGTCACAAAGGGCAAGCCATATGTGAATGGACTTTAATTATATGGTATCTTAAATGTGGACAATTCTCTGGACTGGCAAACTTGTATAATGCATTAAATGCATAGAAATTACTCTTGGCCAAAATGTAGCAACTTAAATGCAGAAAAGATATATTACCCAACTTTTGGATCCAAGCCTCACTGATCAAGGTAAATACATAGAAGTGCTGTAGGGAAGCTCTAAGAAATAGATCTAAGGAATATATATAAAATGGTATTCATAATTGCATGTATGCTTTTACATTGGTTATACCGTGCCCCAGCTGTGTGATACTTGTTAGGACACAGCTTTGGGTTCTACCAAAAGTTATCAAAAAAAATAAGTAAAAGATGCAATTAATTAACAATGCTTGCTCTCCCAAGGATTAAAGGCCGGTGTGTTACAAAAGACTCACACCAAACATACCAAGTATACGACATTGGCCTTTAACCAGCAAAATTTAAATACAGTGATTAAATGACAATTGTGTAACTGATAAAATGCGTTGGCCGACAATAGGCTTAATGAAAAGGCTTAATCTTTAGTTACACGATGATAGGGCTTCAAAAGCCATTATCAGTAATTCCCATTGACACCCTAGTTGGTGGACAATGGACAGTAATCCTCAGTAATCTAGAGTAAGATAACTTCTATACATCAATGGCATGACAATCTGTCATGGTACACAAAAGATGATGCGTAATTGCACCATGGCTAATTTGTGATGCAATTCAATACAATTTAATCTATTTTGTTATATAATATAATACAAGTAATTCTACACACATATTTGAGCTTCCCTTAGACAGCGTGAACCATAAAAAAAAATATTTTGATGTTTTATGCACACACATGGACATGACATAACATAAACGTAAATGACAAACAAAATGACAGATAACACGCACTGATACATCGACTTACAGATACCATATAAACATCAAACATATAGACACAGAAAATGACACATGTTAATACCTGATGGCGTTACTAGTTTGGTCTTTTGGATACCAGACCGCCATCCTACCAATTAAAGGAAATATGATGACTATAACGTAGGTTTAAGGTGACTAAGCTTAGGACGTCTACGTTAATCTATTTCCTAAAATTGTGATGATAATTACTATGTGTAGCGCCGGGGACTAAATTGGGGGTGAAGTTTCTCAGCCTACAACTTCGGACTTCCCAATTAACCTGGTGCTCACAAATGAATATTTCTAATTATCTAATTTACTTAGTGAGGTGACTAAACTTGGGCTTGAAGCGCCGACCCAGCTAAATGGCTCCAAGTTGGCCTTCCTAAGATTTACTAAAATACAGTGAACTGATATAAAAAATGTTGTGATGAATGGGTGCCCTCGACCTAGGCAAAGCCCCTTTAAATATATGTGTCATTAAAATGAGGAAAAAAAAATTAATACAACTCATAAGTTTTGGAGAAAAATTTGAAAAACTCCTAGAATCTCATGCGCAAGTTAACTCAGGAACATGCTTGAGCATGTTAAATTGTAATCCATGACTTCAGTCTATAAAAACCTATTGTAGGAAAATTTGACTGTTAAAAACCTACCAGGAAAATTAGACTGAGAACTGTTTTGATATGACATAAGTTGTAAAATTAACAATTGACATTAAAAGTAAAATGGTGATATTATGCAATGTGAATAGTGCTTTGTTGTCATTTTAAACTACGTCCCCTCATCGTGGTTCCCTGTTCTAGTTTTAGATTGTGTTTTCAGGTACGTCCACGTGGAGGTTCGCTTAAAATGACCTAGTTAAATTTAACAACGTTTGGTGATGTTACAAAATGTTGACATTAATACAATGCGACCCAATAAAATATAAATGGTTGATAAATGTATTGCAATACAAATGTTTGATCACCGTAGATATAACCTTGTCGTGCCATTTTGTTTATAGTGATAATCTTCAATGGATTTGAAGAAAACAATAAAATTGGTACAAATGGCATCCTGTTATACTTATATACTAATTCGGGCAATATGGAGTAAACTTCCTGAAACGAAACCCGCGGCGAAAAGGTGGAAGTAAGCTCCTTTACCCTAGTTTGTTGTGTTAATTACGTTAGTGGAAAATATTTGTTCTATTAAAGTTTACACAATAATAAGCTTATATTAAGTGACACAATAATGAGTAGATATTAATTCATAATTGATGTTGGTGGTAACTTTGCATGGTATGCTGTTTAACAGTGCAGACTTGATTGAAATTGTCACCTTCTTGTAAAAAAAACCTTTGTTTATAAGGAAAAATGCACTTTGAGGTGATAATAAATTGTGTTTACGAGCCCAAAAAACCTCTTCGAGGAAAAGAGCTCACAACTGTTAAAATATTTGTTGCGGAAGCAAGAAAATTATACTGATAGATAGCTAAGAATGTATACTATTGAGGTAAATTAGTTGTAAACCTTCGCTAATGATTTTAGATGAGATATAAGAATTATTGTTTTGGGTCTTAAAATTTGCGACTAATGTTTACATTTGACATTTTGTAAACAATAAAAATGCTGCGTCATGGTAGATCAAAGGGTTTGGCGCGTGGGTGGGCCTGGTTGTTACGTAATCTTACTTAATAGGCAATCAAGCCCAGAGAGGTCACTGGGGCATTTTGAGTGCAAAAGATCCAATGTATTAGAAGACATAGAATAAAATTTGACATGAAAGTCGCACAGTATCGTCTTGAAACTGGCTTGTCGACTTGAATTGTGGGGTAAAACCTGGTTTTACGTCCCGAAATTATGCATTGAATGCTAGACAATTAATGACTGCGTACGGCTTATGTATTCAATGATTTTAAGGTGAGTTTCTTTGCGTTACAAAGAAAAGCGATGACATAATGTCATAAAAAAAAAAATTTTGTGCATGCTAAGATGCATATGTAGATCTCAGCTGCTCTATTAGGAAGCACCTAAACTGAGTCTAGTTACATATAATAATACAATAATACAATGAATGATACGCTGAATGACATAAGTGAGACGCATTTAGATACCCTTGCCCTTGAAATACTCGAAGGTAGAAAACATATATTATGAATGATTTAATCGGCAGAATGATAATTACTTTCAACGAAATGACAATGTTTCTGCAGCAAAATGTTTGTCACAGCCAGGTTTAGTTGGAACATTAAATGGTCAATAAATTTGGCTGATCAGTAGCTAATTGATCAGACCTAGGGGCATCGTTCTCAGGATGTTAACCTTTACATCACAAGTGTTAACTTAAAATTTGCTATAACTTCAGCGACTTTGTTGACAGTCGATGTGCTCCATGGTGGTCCTGCAATCAGTGGGCAGGGGAATAGAGGGATATAAGTTATTTTGGGGTCGCCTGATGGGTTGGTGGTTGGTTGGTTCTACTTGCGGAGCACCATTTGGTTGATGGTTCTCTGTGAGAGCTAGGTTCTCAGAGAGAGGATGGTTCTCGGGTGCTTGTTGTGCCATTGCCCTTTTGTATTTTGATGTTAACCTTGCCACTAGGTGGCGTCCTTTCAATGCAACAACAGCTAAGAAGAACCACAGGCATACAATTAAACTAACATTTATGAATGATAAATTGTTGTTGAAGTGGGCAATGTGTGATGTTTGTTTGACCACGTGGGCAGAATTTAAATGTGATAATTCGTTGAAGATGGGTCCTGAAGCTGTGTCAGGGACTATTTGGGGAAGGGCTAATGCCACGGTCTTGTCAGTGTATCTATATTTAAAGTTAAAATGGGATGTTACATTGACCGTGGGCATGATATAACGTCTCTTCATATATAGATGACCAATACAGGCCACTGTCCATCCATCACCAATAATTTGACAGTCTTTGAGACATGTCACGTTGTACGTACCTAGGGGCAAATGTATGTGGGATTCTGGTTTCCCAGCACACCTGATAATTAAATTTATCCCTAGGGAGACTACAGCGTATTGGTTGGTTGCAAGAGTGCTGACGAGTGGCTTGTCTTTTAGACTTCTAATTTCCACTTTGCAGCCAGTAGTCAATTGTGGTCTGTTTGTTAGCAGACCTCTAATGCACTTCATTCTGGTAATTTGAAATTCAATATCTGAATTGCACAGAGTAGGCCGGAAGCCGGTACAGGCCGTCGGCTGGAAAATATTGCCAGAAATAGTGTCTAATGCATAAGTTTTATCGACTACTACTGTGACATGATAATTAGACTGATTGAGGGGTACACCACAGGAAACAACATTAAACAGAAGATATGGCTGAGAGGCAACAAGAGGAATGACAATTTGATAAATCAGCTTGTCAGCCTCAGTTAAAATGGCATTTACACTCAGAAAACGATACAACCATTGTAATGAACCTCCCACCTGGAATTTCTTTTGTGCATGAGACAGGATCTCGTTGAGTTGGTCCTCGTTGAGCAGATCTCTGGTGAGCCGACCTAGTTGGAGTTCAGTCCTCTGGCGATGAAATGACTCGACTTGGGATTGATACTGCTCGGCGGCCAGTTCGAGCACAGCAATGTATCTGTCCAAGTCAGTGATGATTTCTATTAATGAGATTCGATGGGTGTTTTCGTTGATGGCGCTTGATAGCTGGAGAATTGCCGAATTTAATGCCATGACCTGTTGGTCCATTTGCTGTTGCTTCACAGCTAATTTAGAAATAAATGCTCTCGTCTGGTTCACGACTGAGGCAAGATTATTGTGTGCATGGCTTATGGCATTTTGGTGCGTGGCAATCTCCAGCATGGCATTGTTGAATCGATCGAGTTGGGCATTGGTGGCCACGCCGAACAGGCCGTGGAGGATCGTGCCTCCGAGGTCAATGAGACCTCGTCGATTCCTGGGGCTGTGGCGTGACGTGGGCATGAGACCAAGCATCGATGCTAGGTGGTCTCTTCTAATAGCTTGGGTCTCAAGATCTATCGAAAGACCTTTCTTCTCGAGAGACTTGATGGAGTCCATCGTGTTCGATAATGTGGTGACTTGTTGGGCGAGGTGTCGAGGGTAGGTCGGGGGGTCGAGGGTCACGAAGACATCCCAGGTAGCTATAATTTGCCTGAGTTCTTCCCCTCCTGTGATGCTTATTCCATCGGGCAGGAGCGTCACCTCGACTGCATCTGTTGAGAGGGAGGAAGCATATATACGATTGATAGCAAAGGCAAATAATAGCAATATGTACCTGGGTGTCATGATGAATGGTTTAATGATGATTTGATGAAGGCCTTCAAGCTAGCGATGGCTTCGAGGCGAGCACGCTTCTGCTCTGAAGGCGATGGTCCACGGACTTCCGGCTGCTCCCTCTTTGACGACCGAGTGAAGTAGGGGCGAGCACGTTTGCTGTCCGGGGGATGATAAGGCTGTGGATTCACAGGAGGCTGAGCGGGGGCCAAGCTGCGTCGGGGAGGCTGCCGATGCAGTCGTTTGGCCGATGGAGGCTTTGGCGGAGGAGGCCCGGGGTTCTTCCGAGGGGGGCGAGGTGCCTCGGGGGCAGGAGGAGTCTGTAGCTGAGGTGGCTGGTGCTCTCTCTTCTGCTGTACAAGACGCCGGTGTCTATCCGCCAGTAAATGCCTTGGGGTAGGGGCCGCTGTGGTTCTAGTTGGGTGTTGAGTAGTCGCAGGTGTAGTCCGAGCAGGCTGGTGGTCAGCTGCTAAGTGACCATCTAGAGGCATGTGGTCACTTTTGTTGCCCGGGGGGGAAGCTGGACGCTTGATTGCGTGGCGCCGACCGATGGGGGGTGGCTTGTGCACGTGAGCGTGGCTTCGATCCCTGCGATCCTCGTGATTTGTCGTGGCAGGCGTGATTTGCTGGTTGGAGGGACCCGGCTGTTGTGGGTCTGGAACCACGTGGAGACCGATGGTCTTGGTTGATTTGTGAGGATTCCTGATGGGTCTTGGGTTGTGCTCGTCCCAGCAGATGTTGGGGTCAACCAATTTGACCTTGTTCCTGTTTAGTGTTCTCTGCTTTCCGGACTGTTGGTGCACAACCCAAATGACCTTCCCTCTGACCTTGGTTACAGTCCAGTGTGGGTCCCACCTGGACGTCAGGCTGAGTGGCTCGGTGGCTAAGACGACACAAGAGTCACCTGGCTTGATGATCCCTGCATTTGCTTGTTGGTCCAGTCGCCGCCGATTCTACTGCCTGGCGTCCTTCGTCAGTCCTGCTGCCGTCCGGAGGGCGTCCGACAAGTGCTGGAGGCGTTGATCCAATGGCTGCTCAGCTGGCAATAAACGACTGAGGGGCAGTCTGGCTCTTCTGCCAAAATGTAGGAAATATGGCGTATGGCCTGTTACATCACTAACTGAATTGTTGTAAGCTAGTAAAGCCATACCCAAATATTGCTGCCAGTCTCCTCTGCTGTTGTTGATGAGGGCCGTGATGATGCGTTTGAGCGTACCATTGAATCTCTCGCACTTGCCATTTGCCTGCGGATTATAGGGTGTAGTTCTTCGGTGTTCGATTCCCACGTCAGCCAGATATTCGGTCAAGGCCCTCGCATTGAACTCCAGTCCTCGATCCGTGAGGATAACGTCACAGAAGCCATGTCGACTGAAGTAATGGTGACTTAGGGCTTCCCAGACGGCTTGGCTTGACTTCGATGCGAGGGGAAAGGCTTCGGCCCAGCCGGTGCAATGGTCAATGATGGTCAGGATGTATGTGTTGCCCGAGGGAGTCTCCACGAGTGGGCCAATCAAATCTGCAGCCAAAAATTGCATTGGGGCCTTCGGAAGAGGCATTTGGCCATATGGAGCTTTGACTGGCTGTCTGTTGTGGACTACGCAATGAGGGCATTGCTTGATAAACTGGGACACTTGGCGTTTCATGCCTGACCATACAAATGCTTCTTTGATTCTCAGCATTGTCTTCCGCACCGACATGTGACCGACTTCCTGGTGAGCCTTAGAAATGACTTCCGTCTGGTGACGTGGTGGTAAGACGAGCCTGGGATGTTCAGGGGCGTATCTGTAGGGAGGTGTGGTGGAGTAGAGGAGACCATTGATGATTTCGTAGTTATCGTCGTCATCTTCCTCCTCTTTGTCCTTCCATTCAGGCAGGGCCCTTTGATCCGCGGCTACTTGTCGTAGATCGAGGCCATAAGACTGGGCTTCGGCATGAAGCTCGTTGTCAATGGGGGGAATTTTGTCGCCGAGTTGCCAAAATCCGACGTCGAAGGCAGGGCTTTGGAGTCGGGTGATAAGTGAACCGACTCCGACTCCCGACTCCTTTGACTGTCTGAAAAACGACTCCGACTCCGACTCCGACTCCTTTGGTCTCCTGAATTCCGACTCCGACTCCGACTCCCGACTCCGCTTATCGGCATTTTTGTACATTAATATTACATGATTAACAGAGAACAAAAAGTCATTCTACAAAGTTTTCATAGGATTTTTTACATGAATACTTGTGCAGGAAGTTTTAAGTAAAATTTGGAGTTCATTTAGCATTTTTGAAACAGTGTTTTTGTAAACTATATTAATTATTTTTAGGAGTCAGGAGTCACCACTTTAATTTACGACTCCGACTCCGACTCCGACTCCACCTGAAAATCAAAGTTCGACTCCGACTCCGACTCCACCCAAAAACCTCCGACTCCACGACTCCGACTCCCGACTCCGACTCCGACTCCAAAGCCCTGGTCGAAGGTGGCCACAGTGTCATGTTGTCTGATTCTCGAGAGCATATCAGCTCGGACGTTGAGTTTGCCCTTGTGGTATTCCACTTTACAACCATATTCCGACAAGAGTACAGCCCATCTCTGTATCTTGGTATTGTTGAGGTCTTTTGTAAAGAGGCTCGTAAGGGGCTTATGGTCGACGAACGTCCTGTATGAGCTGCCGATGAGATACACTCTGAGTTGCTTGAGACAATAGACCAAACCATAAGCTTCTTTCTCGATCGTTGCCCATCGACGCTGAGTGGCAGTCAGTTGCTTCGACAAATAGACGATAGGTCTTTCCACCCCATTATCGTCCACCTGGCAAAGTACGCCCCCCACAGCGTAGTCGCAGGCGTCGCAATAAAGTAAATAGGGCTTGTCGGGTTGTGGATGAGCCATTATTCGTTCACTGCAAAGTTCAGCCTTGAGAGTGTCGAACGCCACTTGTTGGTCGTCTGACCAGATGAACTTGACATTTTTTCTGGTCAGGAGGGTGAGTGGTTCTGCTATTTTGGCATAGTCGACGATGCAGGAACGATAATATGAACACATACCCAGGAAGGTCCTTGTCTCGGATAAATTTGTGGGCGCTTTCATGTTGTTGATGGCCTCGGTCTTCTGTGGGTCCGCCGCGAGGCCCTGGGCGCTCACAATATATCCAAGCAGCTTGACTTGCTTCATGCCGAAGACGCATTTCTTGGGATTGAGTCTCAAGTTGTACGATCGAATGCGGTCAAAGATGATCTCTAGATGTTTGAGATGTTCTTCTTCGTTTGAGCTAAAGATGACCAAGTCGTCAATGTAGATCAAAGCGATTTTGCCGATCAAGCCCTTCAGAATGACCTCCATGGCCCTTTGGAATTTCTGAGTGGCACAGTTCAGGCCCATCGGTAGCCTGGTCCAATGAAAGAGCCCGCGATGGCACACAAATGCGGTCTTCTCTTGGTCATCAGGATGAAGTGGTAACTGATGGTATCCAGATTTAAGATCAATGGTGGAAAATACGGTCGCACCTTGTAATTGATCGAAGATGTCCCTGATCAATGGAATAGGGTAGGCATCATTCTTGGTGATCTTGTTGACGGCCGTATAGTCCACTGTGAATCTTGGTTCGTTGCTGTCTTTCTTTTCGACGAGGACGACTGGGGAAGACCAAGGAGACGACGAGGGCACAATGACACCCTGCTCGAGTAACTCGTCCAGCTTCGCATCGAGCGCCTGACGTTTGCTGAAGGGTAGACGATATGGTCTTCTCTTGACTGGTCCCCCAGTCGTTTCGATCCTTACTTCGATCTCAGGATGACATCCGAGGTCCTCGCCCTTGGCTGCAAAAAGGTCGTCATTTTTGCGAACCAAGGCCTCGATGTTAGAGTCTGAAATGAGGGGGGGTCGGTCCCCGAGCGAGCCTATTATCTGCCTCCTAGGTAATAGCTCGAATGCATGCCCTTTCCACGAAAGCATGCCTTGTCCATAGTCAATCAGAGCACCATCTCGCCTCAGTACGTCTCGCCCCAAGATCATACCGTGGCCGATGCCTTCCACAACAGTCACATTGAATGCCCCCACACGTAATTCAGTTAATTCAACTACACCGACAGTCTTGATTTCACCCCCAGTGACATTACATAGTTGCATGGTCGGTGGATTAATTTTGGGGATGAAACCAGCCAACTTACAAAAATTGTCAAATTCTTGGCGCCTTAGAACGCTCCTTGTTGCTCCGGTATCTAGAAGCGCTGTACAATTACAATGTTCGAATTCCAGCTCGACATAGACCAAGGAGTCGACGTCTAAGGCGCTTATTGGCCCCCCTGGTAGCGAGGTCCTCGGTGACTACGCCCCTGGTTTCTGTTCTGCCTGGTCCTATCAGAAATACGTTTTCGACAATCTGTAGCAATGTGACCAACCTTTCGACAGTAATTGCAGATGGGATAGCCGTCCTCCGAGAATTTGTTCTCTATGGGCCCTTGAGCGCTTTGGTCCAGATGCTGCTGGTCATAGTGGGCCATCGGTGTTCGGCGGTTGACATAAGCATTTGGTGTGGGATGGTAGTATCCCTGGGGCTGCTGTGGCTGTTGTCGATGCGACTGGTGTTGCTGTGGTCGGCTGTTGTGATGTCGGCCGTTGTCATGTCTGTGCTGTTGTGGCTGTTGATGCGCCCGTTCTTTCTTGAGGTCATCCCTAAGACCTTGCAGCAATGCCGTCATCTTAGTGAACTGGTGTGTCAAGCCAGTAATTTGACGCTTGCTATCCTGGTCCTGCAAGTCTTGGGGGGGCGGCTGGCGATCTCGGGGGGGTTGTTGTCCCCCAACGGCTCCAACTTCCATGGGTTCCTCAAATCTCTGGGACTCTTTGTGGCCAGAAATGAGGCCCTTCTCACGTGCCATTTGAACCCTATTTTGATTGGATTCTAGTTGACACACTTTGTGGATGGCCAGTTCGAAAGTCTGAGGGTAACCCTTTTCAATAAGTTTTACGGCCAATTTGTCGTCGGCGAGGCCCTTAATGTAATATTCAATGAGGAGCCGTCGTTCTGCGTCCTCTCTTATCTCGTCTCTAGCCAGTGGGTAGGCCAGTGAGACTGCCTTTCGGTATCTCCTGCCATATGCTGCCGTGGTCTCATATGCAGTCTGCTTGATGTTTTGGACCTCATGCTTGAGTTTTTCGTCTTCCTGAGACGAGAGGAATTGCGTTTGTACATGGATTTTGACCTCGTCCCATGTGGCATACAAACGTTGGTCGTGAGTTCTTAGAAATCTCTCGATTTCCTCTCTGAGGTCTGCCGTGGCGGACGTCGTGGCGACCAGAATAGTTTGTTGGGTATAGGGCAAGGTAAGCTCCACTTCCCTGATCCAGTTGCGGACGGCTTGTGATGTGCTGCCGTCACACGATGGCACTCGTTTGGCACAATCTAGGGCCTGTTGGCGATCTTCGGCCAATAATTGTTGTTGGAGGACCCTGTATTGCAAGTCCAATGCCTCCTGATGCTCCTTTTTGGATTGATGCATAAAGTGGTCGCGGAGGATACGTTCCTGTCTGAGATATTCAACAAAAGTTACCTCAGGCAGTGCCTGATTGGCCTGTTCATTGTCCTGGACGGGTTCAGGGTCCTCTCCATGGGCCACTCGGGCTGCCGCTGCTTCCTCGTTGGCCCTTCGTTGGGCTTCGTCATTGACCCTTTGTTGGTCTGCCATCTCTTGCTCGCGTCGTTGGAGCTCGAGGAGATGGGGGTTGTTGGGGTTGAAGGGCGGGTATGGCATCTCGATTGCCTTGTAGAAATAATCCTGATATGTGAAAGGTAAAAGTAATCAGGGGACCTAACTTTGAGCTAAGGGGTTAGTTGAAGAATCTCGAAGCCCATGTGTTTTGGTAAAATATGTCTTCGCGCCTAAAACTTTCAACTAATTGCTGATCTTGTCGTACATCCAGTAATGTGTTTTGGTAAAAGTTGTGTTTTTCAAATATCCAGACTAAAAAAAAAATTTTGGCTTGTAATATCCACTATGTACTCACTGTACTGCTCCAATATGTTCACAAAAAGTTGACTCTGTTCAATTCACTCAGGGTACACCATTGTGAGCTCCAGGAGTCTACTGGTTGACAGAGACAATCATAGACTACTAGTCACACTTACAGACTAAATAGTCAGTCCTCAATTAAACAGCTTCCCAAATATATTCTTATCACTGCAGTTGAGGGAGCTCAGCTAGCCAAGGATATGGCTATCACAATTCCAATAATTCAATGACCAGTTATACTGGGATTTCAAGATGCTAGTTTGTATATGGTAAGAATGACAAACAATATAGTTACGGTTCACAGATAGACTAAAAGGGTAATTTATTGTAGGTAACAGAAGGTTATATAGTAAAATGTACAAACAGGTAATTGGAGGATGGCAACAGCCAATCAGAATACAGCATTAAACAATGGGGCATTGCCCCTATGCATTGTATACACAGTATGTGGGTTCAGTGATTCTGGACTCCAGGTTTCATAACCAGAAAGGTGCTAATTGGTAAAGTGCAATTAACTTCCCTTAGATAATTGTTACTAGCTTTTATCCCCCCAATTCATCTTAATTCCCAATAGACAGAATGCTGGATCACAGAGAATTGTCAGATGCCTTGGTTTGGCAAGGCCTTTGTGTTGGGGCTTATAGATAGGCCCAGCATGATAAATGGTACAACAATATAGAGGATTAAAATTAGGGCCCTTTGTGTAACTTGCTGTCACAAAGGGCAAGCCATATGTGAATGGACTTTAATTATATGGTATCTTAAATGTGGACAATTCTCTGGACTGGCAAACTTGTATAATGCATTAAATGCATAGAAATTACTCTTGGCCAAAATGTAGCAACTTAAATGCAGAAAAGATATATTACCCAACTTTTGGATCCAAGCCTCACTGATCAAGGTAAATACATAGAAGTGCTGTAGGGAAGCTCTAAGAAATAGATCTAAGGAATATATATAAAATGGTATTCATAATTGCATGTATGCTTTTACAATTTGATGTGAGAGGGTAGAATATTCCATAATGAGGGACCTTGCCCGGGGGGGTACTTCGCGGACATTTATATATGGATGCGCCACGGCAATTTTGAAAACCAGAACCATTCTAATCCGGAACCAAAGCCATGAGAAAAAATTTTGGCAACCATTTTAATCTTTATGATTCTGATACCATTGGAATTGTCTTTTCAAGCCGATTCTATCGATACCAAATACGTAGGGGTGGCAAAACCAGGGACCAAATTAATCTGAATTGCCAAAAAACCAAAACCATTTTAATCCAAAAAGGCCAAAAACCATTACCATCCAGCGACGCCTCTATATACACCTTTTCATAGTAAGTACCCCCCCCCCCCGGGGGACCTTGGAACCAAATTGATTTTTTTCCATATTGAATTGTGTTGAACGGAGGTAAAACTAATTTGTTGCTGTCTCTCATGTTATATGGAGATACTTGTTTATCAAAGAGTGAACTATTTATAGGTGGTGCAAGGTTATTCATGATTTTGAAAACAAGTTCCGCTAAGTTATTTTTACGGTTAACATGCAACATCTTTTTCCCCGTTTTTAGTAGTATGTCATTGTACGTACTTTCATAGTCATTACAAACCAATCTTAAAGCTCTTTCATTTAACTTTTCAAATTTTCTATCTTGGCCAGGCGAGAAATTGTTGTATGCAACTGAACAGTATATAAAGTTTGAGGCGACAAATGCTTCATAGATTCTTAGTCTTCCTTCATAGTCTATATGTTTACATATTCTTTGAAGAGCATTGATCTGCCGCGCTGCCTTTTTGCAGACAAGTGACACTTGATAGTTGAAATTCAGTTTACTGTCAATATGAATGCCCAGCAATTTTACAGTATTCTCCGATTTAATATTAATGCCTTGTACTTCAAGTTCAATGTCAGAATTATTCCTGCTAATACAGATTGCCTGAAATTTGTTTGGGTTTGCTTTCATGAAATTTACTTTAAACCATTTGATTGCCCTCGCAGAGGCTATTTCAAGTTTTTCTTTGACAACTGTTAGGTCACTATGAGAAAAGGAAAGCGTATTGTCATCTGCATAATTATATACTTCACATAATGTCATTTGTTCGATCAAGAAATCATTTATAAATATGTTAAATAGGAGAGGGCCCATCATAGAGCCTTGGGGGACACCAGTTTTTAGATCCAACCAATCACTCCGTGTATTACCTAATTTGACAGCTTGTTTTCTGTCTTTTAAGTAATTCATGACAAAGGAACAAGCTTCTAATGAAACTCCATAGGCATTTAATTTGGCAATTAGTAGACCATGAGGAAGGCTATCAAAAGCCTTTGAAAGATCAATCAGTACACATCCTACATCGCAATTATCATCAAGAGCTTTTCGCCAGTTTTCTATGCATTTGACAAGTACATTGTTGCAGCTGTATAGCTTTCGATATGCAGAAAGATCAGATGAGAGAGATGTTGACATAAATTCAAGAAGTTTGTCGCACATCATTCCTTCAAATAATTTGGAAGATGATGTTAGAACACTTAGTGGTCTATAGTTTTCTTTAGACAATTGATCTGAATTTTTATATAAGGGGCTAACTTCAGCCTTTTTGTTACAATGCGGAAATACACTATTTGTGATGCAGTTATTGATTATTGGTGTCAGAGATATACTAAGGCAATTTGAACCTACGCGTAGAAATTTTGGCGAGATGTGATCAAAACCGGTAGCTTTATTAGTTTGTAGAAGCTTAAGTTTGTTTAGAGTTGTTGATTGGTTTACAGGTTTAAAATCAAACTCATTATCATAATTTGCATAGTCACGGATTAGTTTGACACTTGGATGATCTTTGTAATGGTCAATGACCTGATCAACTGACATTTGTTTAACTTCATTGGATTCACTAAGATCTTGTGCTACATTTATGAAAAAGTCATTGAAAGTATTACTCACATCTGACGGTTTGCTAATTAAAGTATTATTTTCATATAAAGTAATATTTTGATTATTTTGTTTAACTTTGTTGGTCATAAAAGGCTTTACAATTTCCCAGAAATGTTTCCCCTTGTTGGAACTTGCATTACATTTTTTATCAAAATATTGTTTGAGTGAGGCTCTTTTTAGTTTATTGACCAGGTTTCTTTGTTTTTTGAATTTATCAAAGTTTTCTCTGCTTTTCGTTTTGTGGAATTTCCTTCTGAAAGCTGCTTTAAGATTTATGGATTTTCTTAAGTTGTCATTCATGTATGGAAGTGGTCTGTATTTAACAACCTTTTGTTTTCTAGGTGCATTTTTGTCAACTACATTTAGAAGTAGAGTATTATGAAACCACAATTGGTCATCAACCTCGTCAAAAATTTCAGAGACATGGAAAGGTGCTAACTTCAGATCATTTAGGTATGACTCTTCACTAAAATTCTTGAAAGATCTGTAATTTACTAACTTTGGTTCATTAGATGGACACGTTAATCTTGTTGATGCACTTATGTAATTATGGAAATCACTAATTCCTAGGGATACGTTTATGGTTTTCTTTATTGATTTTGGGTTATTTGTTAGGATGACATCTAATATAGTTGGATTTTCTACACTTTTAAAACATGTTGGGTCTTTTATCAACTGTTTGAGGTCGAATGTGTCACATAGTTGGGACATCTGATTTGGCAGGTTTAGAAAATTGACATTTAGATCGCCAATGACATAGACGCTGTCACTTTCAGCTAAACATTTACTTAACATGGTTTCTAAAGCATTTGTCAGATAATTTACGTTCATGTTGGGCGGTTTGTAAATTGATGTGAACAAAAAACATATTGTTGCTTGTTGATTTAACTTGGATTACTACCGTTTCTATTCCATTAGTATTTATTGCGATATCAGAGCGACTTTTATGTGGAATAGTTTCTTTAACGTAGCATATCATTCCACCTCCATTAGCATTTCTATCCAGTCTATGCATAATAAATTGATCGACGTGAAACTGAGCACTTGGATAGGAGTCATCTAGTTTTGTTTCAGACAGGAAGAGCATATGAGTTAAACCATTAGTTAGAATTTCATGTATCTCCGTAAATTTTCTCGGTAGGCTATTTATATTCAAGTGTGAGAACATCATATTCTTAAAATTGTTTTTGGAGAATTTTGACAGGTCCTCATAAAGATTTTCTACACAATCACAGTATTGGCAGTCATTACTTTCATTTTTCAATAGTTCTGGGAATCATAGAAATTTCACAAATGTTTTGACTACAGATAACATTGTTTTGAGAGACAGTTGAATTTACATCAATATTTTCAGATCTATAATTTTGCAAAATATTATGATCAAGTGTACCATTTTCATTATCACATGCATATAACCACTCAGGTATAATTAAATCACATTTTTCAGAGCACTCATCAGGGTAAGAACAATCAGCTACAGTAAAAACATTGTCAATTTCATAATATACATTTGACAAAATAAAAACATTATTCATTATATTTGTCACATTAGACACAGTTCGTAGTCCGGCCACTCGTTCATGGCCAGTGACCTAATGCGGACC
This sequence comes from Platynereis dumerilii, assembly GCA_026936325.1. NCBI lineage: Eukaryota > Metazoa > Annelida > Polychaeta > Phyllodocida > Nereididae > Platynereis > Platynereis dumerilii. The sequence goes on from JAPTHN010000005.1 coordinate 38,550,599, forward strand.
ACCATGGCTGGAGACGGGACAGAACTTCTTCTTGTGTCCAGTACCATGGCAGTTATAGCATTGCAGTCGATGCTGATGGCAGCAGCTGTTTACTGTGTGGGATCGCTCACCACAGTTAAAACATCGAAGCTGCTGATGCTGCGATCGCGGTACAGTTTGGCCCAACTGGTTGCGAGTGGGAGGAATGGATGGTCTCGGAGTGAAATTGATGCGGCGGGTGTTGCTGGAGAGTTCAGCTCGCAGTGTCATGAGCAGCCGCCCCAACATGTTCAGGCCACCGCCGTCCGGCAGTTTATTAATTTTTTTAAAATCAAATTTTAAACAAAATACAATTATAATGAGAGGTCCTATACAGTAAAACCGTTTTTTCTAATAGGCCCATTACAATGGATTTAAGTAAATAGAAAAAATTTACTATTAAAATTAACCGTCGACTGGTTCAACTGGCCCCAGGCTATTCTTTGAACAGAAAGAAATGTGTGAGACATGTCAAATTTAGCCAAAACATGCTATGGTCCTAGCTGAACTTGTTAGAAAAAATAAAGGACTGCAGCCCCACACTTCACCCATCGTCCTTCCAATGGTTCAACTGGCCCCGAAAAAAGTTGGGATGTTTAGACAACTTCCCAAACTACCTTTTCCATCTTTGTTCTCCCTGAAAGCTGTAAAGTTATGCACACAGTAGAGCAATTTATAAAATTTGGTTCGACTGGCCCCGCTCTCCCCTATCTGAATGTTTTCTATATACATCTATTTACATCATGTCAGTAACAATTATATCTTGAGTGTAAAACCTGCAAACAATTAATTTGATTAAAATCGCACCCAATCACTCAGGGAAATAGACTCAGGCCAGACTGTAAAGAATAACATATTTTCATAATCCATGGGAAAATTTGAAATCAAAACATTTTGATTGGATGGCCTGTAATCAGTCACTTTTGAGACATTCCCACGGGAGGAGTTATCTCTGAACAAAAGAACCTATTTGCTTAGGGGAGACAATTGGGCAGTCAGAGACTCTCAAAGACCAGCCTCTTCTGATTTCTAATTACCATACTCACCAACTAACTTGCATCTGATTGGTCTAGGGCAGGGCCATTCTCAACAAATGTGATAAGGTCTTTTTTTATAAGGTGCACCCAATGTGAGGCAATGTAAAAACTTATATTTTAAAAATTACATTTGTTTATGTTTTAAAAGTTATGTAACACAGTTGACTGGAATTGCCGAATTGCCGTGCATGAACTGATTAACCATTGGTTTCTCTTTAATTGGATAACATAAACAACGCTTAAAATGCTTTTAATGTTGAATGGAGGTGTTAACATAACAAAAACAAGACTCTTTATATTTTGGCCTTTATTATAGATTGTTATGACTTGTGTAATTGTTATTTTAACAATGTTTCGCCTGGTTTCTCTATAAACGCCCTGCCGTGTCAACTTTAGCCATTGTAAGAACCCATAAAATTATATTTTATGTAGGGAACTACATTCTAGGCCAAGTTCTGTAGTATACTAGGCCAAGTTCTGTAGTATACGAGGCTAGCCCAGGAAAGCAATTACATTAATGTCGCAACCGGAACTTAAACATTGTAGAATGATATATATATTTATTTATTTAATTAATTTTAACATCACAGGAGTGAGTATATTTTCCTTATTGACTTTTTATGTTGTCTGGGAAGAGTTGTCAGTGATACAATTTCAAAGTGAGGATTACAATTTAAGGTAACTATAATATTTTTTTGATAACTTGCAAAAACTGCCATGGGGTGCCGGAACAGGATTGGGCATGGGACGATCAAGCTTTTTTGGAATTTCAATATGCCAGTGGTATAGAAAGTTGGCAATGCCAAAAAAATGAAGTTTGGCGCAAAACAATTTTGTGGCATGCAATTTGTGCCGGGCCACTCGGGCTTTTAGGAAAATGCATATTTTCAGCTATTTCACATGCTTTTTTAGACGATTTTTTGGTTTGAGTCTGCGCTTCCCGGGTTTCAGAATGTTCAATGGCATATTCAAACCTTCTTTGAAGCCAGTCCGGAAATGAAACACCATAAACAGATCACTTATATATATATATATTCAAAATATAGCCATGTCTGTGTAAAAGTTGTGAATCAGAACTTTGGTTTTTTGGTAAAAATTGCCCAAAATAATTGAAAATATCAAAATTGACCTGCAGAAAAATGGTTCCATGTAAATTGTAATTATCCCGAGGCCTCCCTAACACCCTGAAGAATACTTCCAGCTTATTATCTGCTTCAGTTTGTTGTTTCAGTTTCCCGTATAGGTTGGGTGGGCATTCTTGCACATTTATTGTCTTTGTGGCAAAAATTATCCAATTCATTGTATGAATGGGCACCCAGAGACTATCCTAATAAGTGTGATTAGAGGCTTAATGAATGGAATTTATTTGCTGTTTGTGAAGCCAACTTTTTTTAGTACCATTGCCCTTTTGCATCATATAAGTAATTAAGTACACTACGCTCCAAAAGTTTGAATACACCTGGATAAGTGAGGTTTCTTTTAAAAATACTTGATTTTGAATGGAATTTTTGTTTAATATTTACAGCAAACAATATTAACAGGTCACATTGAAATCAAAAGTTGTTTATATTTTGTCATTTTAGGTCATTTTGGTTTAAATTTATGGCCTCTGTCGATATCCCAAATTTTGGTATTTTATAGAAAAAAGTCACAGCCGAGTTATATTCTAGGTTTATGAAATTTAATCATATTTAAGCATTTCCAGAGTTGTAACATGATCATAACAGTTATTTTTGACCCCGAAAAGACAGTTTAAAAATTGGACATTGACCACCCAAAAATACAAAATTTAGATAATTTCGAGTCACCATGAAGTATAATCATAGAATGTATCTTCTCTAGTGAAAAGTATTTTTGCCCAATTTTCAAACGCCATTTTCTGGGCTGAAACTACTGGTTAAATCATCACAAACCAGTGGAAATGTGTAAATAATGATTAAATGTCATAAATATGGAAGACAACAGTGCAGCACTTTTATAGCATTTTATTAAAAATGAAAAAATTTTATATCGAGAAATTTAAATAAATTTGTACCAAAATGATCTAAAACCATGAAATATGGACACTTTATGGCCTGAATGTGAATTTCCATATTGTTTGATGTAAGTATAAAACAAAAGTTGTGTTGAAGATGAGGTATTTTTGAAAGAAATCTCACCTTTTCTGGTGTATTCAAACTTTTGGAGCGTAGTGTATGTCATTCGTAACTTTCAAAAAAGTGTACCGATCAAAATATATATTAATTTGTTTAGCCAAATTGAATTACAAGCCAACTATTTATTTAGTAGCTGTCTGTGACAATCACAACTCTTTTCTCATTTTACCTTCAACAATTTCAACGGCATCACTATGTGCACATGTAACCAATTTCAGGAGAATTTGAATAATAATTTATATTGCATCTAACATTAATGTTCTGATAACTAATTTTAATTTTTAATTATAATGCTGTTATGCTTGTATGATATCTTGTAACAAAAATATAAACAGAAAATATAATAGACGGGACGGAGCCATCAGCTCACCGAGCGAAGCGAGCTGTCTCGTCCCTCATGGCAAACATGCGAGGAGTGAACCAGATGGTTCAATCAAAAAAAGTGATTCAGACATCCCATAATATGATCCTGGGATTCGAAAATTTTCGAAAAAAAAATCACCAAAAATGTTTAAAAAAAGCATTTTCAAAAAAAAAAGAAATTACCGTAAAATGCGAGAAAAAAAAATTACCGAAAATGTGAGAAAAAAAAAATTACCAAAAGTCACATAGATCTACAATTTTGGCTCTTTCTATAAATACTTAGGGGGAATCGGGGCACATTGGGACATGGGGCACTATGGGACGGTGGGCTTTCTTGGTTCCTGGCAAGGTATATGATATGGTAGTGCCATCTATCTTGTAGTTTCACTTCCTGATGTTTCTATGGTTTTATAAATAAATTACAGCCACATGCAGAAGTATGGCGAGGAAAAGTTTTTTTTTCTAACTACTAAAACTACTAAAGTAAATTCGGAGGGGTTCAATTCAAACCATTCTTTGGACAAACCATGAACAATGAGGCTTTCTCAATGCTTGTATGAATTTGATACATCGTAACGAACAGTTATGAATTGCCATCCTGATAAACACACTCACTTGTGCCTGAGAAATTAGCATTTTGGCATAAAAGTCATATCGGGGCTCATTGGGACAGTGAATTCGGGGCACATTGGGATGCACTTAATATGGCAGAATGTAAGTGTCCAAGTCAACTGAATGACCTGGGACAGTACACAATAGGTATTCACTGAGGCCACTTAGCACATAGAAAACTCAATGGTTCCATTTCCTGCGTTGCAATGGATGTTGTGGTTTTCTTGAGAGTAAAATAGCTCTAATCCAGCGATCTGATTGGTCCATAGACAGGAAGTGTGCCTTTTCTGTATGTTCGCATGAAAGGTCATGATTTTGCCTGGTACCAGAATTTTTCTAATTTTTTTTCTGATTTTTTGGTGTAAGTGAAATCCATGACCTTTCACGCGATCTATTATCACCCATAACTTTCTAAGTGCTTAGAGGCATAATGGATTACCATGCTCTGTGAGCAAATCTATCGCAAAGCAATGTGTTTTACTTACATAGATGTCCACACCCAGGACAGTTTATGTTAAATGTTTAAAACTGTTTAAAGTTATTAACTATTGGCACTACAAGATGTTAATGTATTGTATACAGTCCTACACACTATGTATATGTAATATCCTTTGCACACGGAGTGCTAAAGCGATTTTTTAATTGATGTCACAATGTGCCCCAACGGTCATGATTACGACTTACATTTTGCTCTTTGGCTGCAAAAGGGTAGGTGCAGCCTATTTTATTATGCTTTGCATTTAAGCTCAATAGTATTGGTGATATTCATGCAAACTTCGGAGTTGCTCAGTGCTTTCAGCATTGAGCAAAATTTGCATACGTTAAAAAGCGTCCCAATGTGCCCCGGTTCCCCCTGCCTTACAAGAATGCCCTTGAAGTTTATAATGTAGTTCCCCATTGGCGGACATGCAAATCCTCAAGATATTACAAAACCAATGAAGAAATCTATATATTTTTTTCTCAATCCAAAGTTCCTGAGTAAGTTTTGGGTGGGCAATTCAAATCTGGTGTTATTTTTTGTATAGCCGCACTAGCCAAGCTGCCAGAGGCATTATTATTTGTGAAAATCTGTGTAAAATGGCAGAATTTTAGAATATTCAACACTTCATTGCTCACAGGGAAGACCTTCTGTAACATGGCTGATGCAAGATTCGAATTGCCCTCCGAAATCTTACTAAGAAATTGTGGATTGAGAAAAAAATATTTATTCCTTCATTGATTTTTGCGTTATCTTCAAGAATTGCAAGTTCACCAATGGGGAATTACATTATAAACTAAAAGTGAATTCTGGTAAAGGTAAGCATAGAATTGGCCAAAATTTTACATGTGACTTCTACTATATAAAATACCAGACCAAAGTCCAGCTGGATCGGAAAATATTGGGGGCACCTGAAACACCCTATACCCTTAATGGTGAGAGCGAGGTCAATAACATTTGTTGTTGTAGCTTACATGTAGTTTGAGGCTGCTACTACCTGAGCATATGGTCACAGTTGACCTCGTCCCATTACATGCATCAGTAATAATGTACATAAAGGTTGCTCGGTGGCCCATCATTAAAATTTATAAACAAGGGTAGCTTCTGAGGCTTCACATGCAGCTATTATGCAGCAAACAGATTTAGGCTGACTAGGACAAATTTCTAAGAATATTTGACAATTTATTGCCCCGGATCAGATCGACCAATGAAATGAGAGATTGAGTTCTAGCTCATGTGACCTTATGTTATTGTAAATCGAGTCAAAATAAAATTTATTCGTATTGTTATTCTTATATGCTTCTGTGGTCATGAAGAGGTCTCTCATTGGGGTGCGGTCTCTTGTCAGGGTGCAAAATGCTCTAAAAATACTACTTAGTGCTGGGGGAAGGCGTTCCGGGCTGCTGACAGGATCAGGATATTCAGCAGTGCAGAACCTTCCTTCTATGTATTATTACTGATGCATGGGTCTGTCACCCAATGAAATTTGGCACCTATGTATGATATAATAAATGTTTTGAAGCTTGCTTAAAAATGAATAGTTGCATTAACTCTTTGTGAACACGTCAGTGTTTCCTCCACAATCTAAAAGATTTCAGACAAAATTGGTTTTTTAGATTGAAAATGGTTTTTTTAAAAACCAAATTTCCATGCAAAAACCAACATGGATTTTTTTAAAAATCCATGTTGGTTTTGCATTGAAATTGAATCTAAAAAACCAATTTTGTCCCGACATTTTTTAAATATATATATATATATTCTTTTATTGACATTTTCAAAATATCACAGTTGATACATATGTCATTTGTAATGGGATTATGGGAATATAAACTATTTAAAATCAAACGATATTAATCATATGCAATATAAACTATATACAAAACATTAATTATATATATGCAATAAATAGCTAAAATTCAAGAATGAGTAATAACAATGGGGGCTAACGGTTGAGGGTAATCCAGATTACCCTCGACTATGCTCTCCATGACAGGAGAGCTAAAATTTTAAGTTTTTGTGGAATTCCTAAATAATGCTGTGGATTTGCAGCAAAAAGTGTTATGAATCTTGAAGATGATACACATGGTCACTTAATACATTGACAAAACCATCAGCAGAGTGCTTTGTTTTAATAGAAATGAAGGAAAATCAGTTCTAAAAATGTCGAGGGTAATCCAAATCATGATGTAGGGTAATCCAAAGTTCATTTTGAGATGGACGAGGGTAATCCAAAGAGCACAGATGATATTTTTGTGATATTGCAAGGGTTTATCACTGCCAAAGAGGAATTGCAGGTTCTATATAGTGGACAAACTACACAAAACTACTTAGGAAGTCCTGCTGGTTCAGTACCGTTTATATAACACTTGTACTTAAATTTTTTATTATTTTGACTAATTTTGAATTAGTAGCCCCTCAAAAATTATGACTTTTTGGTCAAATGTGACCTTTTTTATGTCAATAAAAACGTATATACATATGCAATGCCGATGGTCAGGTCTCAATCAGACCCCATGGTCACTAAGCACAGTTGTATGATGGGGAAGTTGAGGAAAAGTGAGGGTAGTTGACGGAAGGTGAAGGGAGTTGAGGGAAGGTGAGGGGAACCACAGGGTCCCACCGCACAGGGAAAACAGGGAATAGAGTGAAAAAACGTCCCTGCTGGGAATATTCAGGGAATTTGAAATCTGGCCTCACATTCAGAGAAAACACAGAGGGTTTGGTTTTACTTGTGTTGATCATGAAACAAGGCCTCTTTTTAAAGCAAAAATATGTTTAAGTTATGAGGGATTTTTAGGAAGTTCATGACATTTTTTTAATTTTTTTCATGGGGACACTTATAAATTTTTTATGTAGAATTTAAAAACTTTCACAGAACAAAATTCAGATATTTTGAAAGGATTTCTGCAATATGGGACAATATGGGCACTTATAACTAAAAAATAAGCTGTGAAATTTCTGAACAGCCCTCATATTTTTTGGTTTCTGATTAATGGTGGACACTGGTGGGGGACATCAGTGATGGATCCAGACATGGTAGTCTAGGGGGCCAAGCATCATTTCAGCATTTGCAGACCCGGCAGGAGTTGTTTCAGCATTCGCAGCCCCATGTTGCTCCATATTTTCTTCAAAATGTAATTTCCATCTCAGTGGTCTAGGGGGGCCCCTAGCCCCCCCCCCTGGACCCACCACTAACAGTAGTAACACAATGATAAGCCCGAATAACGTCAAGGAAAACATCCAGTGAAGCACGGAAAATGCAGCGAAAACACAGGGAATTTGCTTACAAAATTTCAGTGGGTACCCTGATAGGTGAGGGAAACCAAGTTTTGTTGAGAGAAGCCGAGTTTAGTTGAGGGAAGCAAAGGTAAGTTGAGGGAAACCAAGTTCAGTTGAGGGAAGCTGGAGTAGCTGACCGAATTAAGGTAAGGGAATTTCAGGCTTGGAAAGGGTAAAAGGGGTTTAGTTCAGGGTTTAGTTCAGGGTTCAGGTTTTTGAGAGGATGTGGATGGCGCATTTAAAGACAGATAAGCTGTAAGAGTCTTTGCAAATGGATGGATTTATGATTGGGCTTTACATCCCAGGCGTATTTATGCGCTTGGTGGGCTAACTAGTACAGGAGGAGGACACAGCAATGAGACGAAGGATGATTGAAACTGGTGTCAAAAGATACACCCATGTGACGCCTCTTGCCCTCTTCTGGAATTTACCTGGCTGTTCTAATTGGAGCAGTTATTTGACAAAACTAAATAGTTACTGGTTATTTTGGAAAAAGTGATCTCATCACATTACAGGATGCAGATTTTGTAATGGAAAACTATAAGAAGTGCAAAAAGTGACAAAGAGGTGGAAGCTTGGGAGGAGGCAGTGTAAGGAGAAAGTAGGGAAAAGAAAGGAGGTATAGAAGAATGACGCAATACCTAGAAGAGGCAGATTGGGAGATAGGAGTGACACACGATAGAGAGCCCTCTGGATGAGGTGATGGAACAGCTAGAGAGGAGGCAAGACCTGAGGAGGCTGAGAGGGTTCAGACAAAATAGAAAGAGGGATTAGATAAGTACAACTGAGGGGCAAGCCGCCAGAGATATGTTGGTATAGAGGGCACAGGAAAGGTGGAGTCCTCCACATTATTTAACTCCTTGCTCCCTGGTGTGGGGCTTCAAAATGAGTAAAAGGTCATAAATTCTTTAAGGCCTCATTAATACATGTTGCACGCCATGCACATGTGATATTCAGACAATGCATAAGATGCTACTCAGTACATCTAAAACCCATTAATATTAGCTTGCGAAAATAGACTTCTTTGGTACTTAAATGAGCCTCTGTCAAAGGATTACCCTCGACCAAAAATTGGATTACCCTCCTTTCTCCAGTCAGAAACTTTTTGATTACCCTTGACCTCGTCTTTGTCAAATATTGGTCATTTTCATGAATTATGCTAATGTTATCAATGAATGGAGCCTCCCAGACTCATAAACCCATTTCTAGCATCAATTCCAGCCCAAACTTATATGCTATGCATGCACGTTTCATGAAAAAATGCCAAAAAACTGAAAAGGTGCACTCTCCAGTCATGGAGAGCACGGCCGAGGGTAATCCGGATTACCCTCGGCCGTTAGCCCCCAGTGAATAAACTTTCAGATAAAAGATAAAAGAGCACCAAACACACAATTAAAAGAAATACAAACTAGGTTCCAGCCACCCGAATAGTAATCATTAAATTGCAATTGATTAAGACCAGAGCAACAGACATACAAGATAACAAATATATAGATTAATTAACAATGCATGATATTTCCTATTCCAGACATTATTTACAAGACAGGCATCAAGTAACATACACTTTTGCATTAACAATGCTATAAAAAATAATTAATTTAAAAAAAATTCTAAACAGTTCATTGAATGTTAAAATTAATTCAACTCATAAAAGTGTAAATTGTAGACTTATTATTATTGTTTATATATTTAGTAGGTCAGGTTCATTACTTTTCATTATGGATGTAAATAATCATTTAGATAATTTTAGAGTGCATTTCACAGTTGATCATGATTTGCAATCGATTTTCTCATCTTTTTTCCAGCTATGAATTCTGGAAAGAAGAACGACCCGTACCATGCACCTTCGCTCGCCTGCCTGCTTTTCCTCCTCTATCTGTATTTTGCTTACAGTTACAAGGAAGACTTTTCTCCTGCATTTCAACGTGCAAAAATATCTATGGCAGAATACAGCTTTAAAAATGGCTTTAAAAACACAACTTTAATTGAATGGATATGTATTCCGAAGACAAATCCTCCAAATAAAGTATCAAAAGGATGTAAAGAAGCTGAGCGAACACTATTGGTATTCAATTCCAACCGAAGCGATATGGTAGATATAGATGGAATTAGAGTGAAATTCAGCAAAAATCCTATCCCCAAAAACTTTCAAGTGATGCATAATCATACTGCATTGTTCAATGCCTTCCTTAAGCCATGTTATCCTGACAACTTATTTCATTACATTGTCCAATTTTATGTGCCTTTTCACCATTTTCTGGACGTTTGGACTGCTTCCAATTTGTCGGCCAATGCCCATGTATTCTTCACTCACCCTATAGACAATGTGTGTGCTCATAGACCATTTGCGACGTTCTTCCTCGGCGCTTTGCCGCAAAGTCAGGCAACCGCAACATATCGCTATTGTTATAATTCACATCCAGGGGACGTTTGCTACCGGTATGGAGTACTCTCAGCTGTGAGCCATGGCGAACATTCCATGAAAGCTATACGACACCTTAAAAAATTCTACAACATGGATAAAACGCGATGTCCACACCGCCGGATTACCCTATTACAGAGGAAGGGAACTCGCACTTGGCTCAACATCGATGAAAACAAGAATGCTCTTGTAAAAGCGGGTTATAATACTGAGATAGTTGATTTTGCAGCAATTCCATTAAAGAAGCAGTTGGAAACAATACATTGCTCCAGCATCTTTGTAGGCCCTCATTCGGCCGCCATGGAGTGGATCTACTTCATGCAGCCAGATGGCACTGCAGTGGAAATTGCTTGGCCCTCTTATGGTTGGGACTTTTTCTACAGTAAAGGAGGGTCCTTCACCATATCTAGTATTCCTCGTCATATCTATCGACTTGTTACAGATAGGGTTACCAACTTAGAGTCTAGCATGAAGCGTGAATTGGGTAAAAAATATTCTAATATCACTAACATAACTTCCAAAGAAAATATTGAGAAATACAGAGGGGCAAGGACAGGAAAGCACTGCAATTTCTATGCTGATCCTGGTAAGCTCCTACAAACTGTTCGGACTGCCCTTCCACACTCTTAAATACATTGGTACCTGCGTTATAAGACCCCCGGTAGTAAGACCGACTTGCCTCATGTGACCGCCTTCCTCCCACAATTAATAGTATTTTTAAGGTCATTTTGCACCCTGACGAGAGATCACACCCCAATGAGAGACCACTGCATGACCACAGAAGAATATTAGAATAAGTATACATTTTATTTTTGACTCAATGAAAATTTACAAATACAGTAACATGAGCTAGTACTTGAGTATGAAGTAATAAGAGCAATACAATAGCAAGAAATATGCAGTAGAAGAGAGGATAACACAAAAATAAAATTTAGAGTAGGTCGCGGCAAGAAGCCCGGGTTAGGTGAGAGGCCCCCCTACTAGCCCCCTAGGGTTATATCCAAACTTACATTTTTGGTGTATTTATCTATTGATATGATTAAAGTTAAAAGCGTTTTGGGTGACATCACAAATTTTCAGGACAAACAGCACCAAATCATATAGAAATTAAAGAAACAAAAAATGTGCATGGTTTTTGTAACTTTGACTAATTCTTTGAAAGGGGTTGTCAGAAATAACTTTGGAAATATTTAAAAGTATAATGGATATCTGCATTGCTTCACTTTATGCCCATCACATAAATATGATTTGGATCATGTTTTTCGCATTTTAGTTCAAAATATAGAGGTCAAATTAAAACATGTGGGTTTGGGGCGAGAGGCCCCATATGATATGGGGCATAAAGCCCCCTTCAATGGTCGAAGCTGCTTCAGGAACCATTTAATAATGTGTACTTTACCATAAATCTTGATAGAATAGCTAATTAAAATAGAAAAAATTTGGCCGAAAATTGAAACAGGGCAAAAAATATTAAAAATCAAAGTATGAACAGAAAAATTCCGAAATTCAGAAAAAGTGAATAGAGTGCCTTAAAAATGATAGAAGAACCCTAAGAAATAACTTTTAGGCTGAATGCGCTAAAAAAAAATTGCCGTAGGATTATAATAGGGGGGCTTCTTGCCCATTGGGTGGGGTAAGAAGGCCATTTTAAATTTTTTACAAAAATGGCCGTAACTCCTTTATTAAAATTGGTAGACATTTGTTTCACTAGTTATTAGTAGAGTCAAGTGATCCCTTCCTGACAGCATAAGCATTCAAATAATCGCCCATAAAAAGTAGGTCAAATTGCACCTCGAAGTTAAGGGGGTGGCATACCCCGACCTACTCTACTGCAAGAATAGGAAACCATAGCAGCTGACATCTAAGATCTACTACAACTAACGACTTTTAAAATTACAATAACAGAAATTATATGAGCTGTTATCATCAACTCAATAAAATTGATAACAAAAACATTGCGATTGCTACAATTATTATGATTAAAATATGTATTAAAATATCTCTATACAGTATACATACTTAACCAACATTTCCATGCCATTAATTATTCAAACATTTCGCACCTTTATCACAATTCCATCTATTAATAAAAGTTCTATATTTTTCTAAATTCTTTGTGGTCTTATAATACAGGTACCTCTGTACATCAATGGCAGGCTATTCATACACAGTAAGGTCAGACCTTTTTATTTTAGCTTCTCGCATCGACCGACCAAACAAATTCTCCGCCCACGAAAAACATTGAGCTTAACCACAAGTTTTATTTATTATTTAATGGAGAGGTCTTACCAAACGTTACGTATGACGTGTAAATGAACAAGTGCTATCTAATAATATTGTTGTCATGGCAACCCACACCAGTGTTGTAGGCCTAATCAGATTACATATCTAATAATATTGTTGTCATGGCAACCCACACCAGTGTTGTAATCAGATTACATAACTAATAATATTGTTGTCATGGCAACCCACACCAGTGTTGTAATCAGATTACATATCTAATAATATTGTTGTCATGGCAACCCACAACAGTGTTGTAATCAGATTACATATAGGGTAACTAAGTAATCTATTCGATTACTGACAAAAACTGTCATACTCAGATTACAGTTAATTTAAATTTATTTCTTGTGTAAGTTGCTTTTTTGAAAATTATGTGTCACAAAATGATCTGCCAATCATTACAGTCCGTCACTTTGATATAGAAAAAGAGTGGACTGTTGCACTGTGAAAATGGCACTTTCATGCCTATAAAACTACTGATATATAGATATTCATAGGCTTTGACATGAACTCCTGGGAGGTACTATAGGGATTTGTCACTTAAAGCACTTGTTCAGTAAAGAAAATTGAAACAATACATTATGTAACACAAAACAACTTTGAAGCAAGTTGACATTGATTAGCAAACATTTAGGATTATAAGTTAATTAACCCATCATCATTAACAACAAATGCTTTGTGTCTTTAAGTTATGTTTATTTCAGCTTGAAGTGGTGTTCAAAGTGTTGTTGTGCTATTTTCCTCAATGTTTGGTTACACATGTTTTACAGACACTGAAAACCAGCAATTAAGGGGATCTGTGAATAGAATAGCTATAACACCTACAATCAATGCAGGCTGGGCCCCAATGTTCTGCTAATCTTGCAAACATACTATCACAGGAAGTGACTACAATAATTTTATAGAATTATTCCTCATGCTTTGTGCTGAAATTTCTGCCACAAAGAAGTCAACAGAAGTAATTTAGAGAACTCATAGTGAATTGCATTGTGGCATTTGAAAGGTTTGAATCATGTTTTGAAGCCCATTTAAATTTGTCTCAGGGGGAGGCAGATCATGTTATCTATTCATATGTTATCTATTCCCTGGCTAGTTTTTGGCTTCAGACTATCAATTATTTTCCTCTTTATTATATACTTAAATGACATATCCTCTGCATGTTCTCTCTTTCATCCAATAATATATGCAGATGACACTGCTCTTTTCACTGCCCTGGAATCTTCCTTGAATCATCAACAGAATTTAATAACAGATATAAATACTGAATTAGAAAAGGTAAACATTTGGTTTAAAGTAAATAAACTGTCTTTAAATGGGGATAAAACTAAAGCTATGCTGTTTCACCCAGTACAAAAGAAGCCAATTGATATGGAAATCAATATAAATGGTAAATTGATAGAATTTGTGAAAGACTTTAAGTACTTATGGCTAGTTCTCACGGAGACGTAACAGAGGGTTTAAGTGACGGCGTTTCTTATATTTCCAGGAAAGGGCAAAGATTTGAGCATGTTCGCCGTCAAATTAGGCTTTACGGCGCAACAGGAACAGCATGCGTCGCTTTAAGAGGTCTTTCTACGCAATTCCTAGAAATTTGACGATGCAGGAAAAAAAGATTCAACCGGTTGAATCTTTGCGAGGAAAGAAGTGGTGAAGCAAGAAGAAGCGTAAAAAGAAATCAGTGCGCGCCGCAGATTTTTAAAGTTGCGACGCACAAAGAAGAGCTTCGACGCAGAAACAGCAGTGTAGCAGAAAGCTCTTGCTTCATGTCACATGTTTCAGACACGCGTCGCAGAAAGACACATGTTCGACGCACGTGAGAGGGTGCGCGCCGCGTCTTTTGGACCCCCAATGCAGCAGACAGAGTGGCGCCTGAGTGCATGCGTTGTTCTATTTTTAGCATCAACCCTTTGTCTGCGTGTCACCCTCTTTTTGCGCAGCGGCTGGGGCAGCAGCAGCGAAGCAGGGGGGGCGAAGGAGGGGGAAAGAGGCGGTCCGCACCCTGCATATATATAGAGGAGGCCAGTTTAGAGCACCATACCCACTCAGACCTTCGACCAGAACACACCTAGAATCCACGACACTATTATCAACTGCTACATTTGCTGCTACTTTTGTTGCTACAATTGTACTTTTGCTGCTACAACATGGGACCAAAGAGGAGAAAGGGCACCGTCGTCACCAGGGCACCAACCAAGCTCAGCACCAGGTCAACACTCCACACTCCTGGGAGCACTCCAGTGACAACTCCAGCTACAACTCCAGCTGCAACTCCTCTCCATGAACCTTCAGATGCTGCAGTGACTGCCTTCTTCACTACAGCCATGGCAGACCTCTCTCTACCTGGGCTCTACACCTCCACTACAGCTGGCAGCCAGACGAAGACCACCACTTCAACCTCCAAAGCCACTGTCGTCAGCGAGACCATCTTCGAGGGCCGGCCAGAAGACAACACAACAGAAGAAGATTCTTCAGTTGAACTCTTTGAAGAAGACAAGCCTGCTGACAAGCCTGCCAAGCCTGCTGCCAAGCCTGCTGCCAAGCCTGCTGCCAAGCCTGCTGACAAGCCTGCTGCCAAGCCTGCTGACAAGCCTGCTGCCAAGCCTGCTGACAAGCCTGCTGCCAAGTCTTCCACGGGTCTTCCAGAGCCTACTGCCAGGTCTACTCCAAAGAAGCAGACTCCAAAGAAGCAGACTCCAAAGAAGCAGACTCCAAAGAAGCAGACTCCGAAGAAGCAGACTCCCAAGAAAACAGCAGAGAGCCAGCCTGTTCTTGCTCTAGACAGAGTGGCCATCCATGAGGACACCTTCGAGGAGGAAGAAGACTCTGCTGATGACACCCCTGCAGCTGCTGAAGCCAAGTCCAAGGGCAAGAAGGGCAAAGGGAAGGCCCCCAAGCCAAACATCCGCAACAACCTGGGCATCACAGCTGAACAAGAAGATGACCTCATCAACTGGTACAAGGAGCATCCTGTGCTGTACATGAAGGGGACCAGAGGCTACAAGGGGAACGAGAAGCTGCTGCTGGACTCAGAAAAAGCAAAGGAGCTGGGCCCCAAGTACACCTCCCAGGACATCTTCAACTGGAGGAAGACAGTGCGCACTCACTTCTCCAGACTCGTCAGGCCTGAAGCTTCAGGAGCCGCCAGGAAGGAAAAGCTCACAGAGAGGGACGAGTACATCCTGAACAACTGTCGGTTCCTGAAGGACTCCATCGTGCACAAGCCAGGGAAGGAGCTGTCCGCCATCTCTCAACTGTCTGCCAACCGGCCAGCCTCAGACTCCGATGATGAAAGCTACAACCCTGAGGATTCCCTGCCAGCTTCCTATGACATGCCGGACCTGCCACCTGAACAGCCAGCACAGGACAGCCAGCAGTCCCAAGTCTTCCCTGGAGCACCAAAGCCTGGAGCCGCTGCCAAGGGAACCAAGAGGAAGGCCCCAGGAGATGAAGCCATGCACTCCGCCATGCACGTCATCGCAGGCAGCATGCAAGCCATGTCCTCCGCCAAGAAAATCCTGAAAGGCTCTGGCTGCAAGATGTGCCCCGACCACCAGGAGTTGACACCCGACCAGGAGTACTGGAGGATGAAGTGCCAGGACCTCTACCACGTGGGAGTGCACGCCAGCCATGAAATCAGGAGGCAGATGGTCAGGACCATTGCAGAGGCCGCCCTCTACTGGGATGATGAGGTCACCCGCCAGTCAAGACAGCATCAGGAGCACACCTTCCAGCCTCCTCATCCTCCTCAGCGCCTGCAGATGCCACCTCCTCCTCATCCTCCTCCTTCTTCGACGTATGTGCCATCACACCACCAGCACCATCCCCAGGCTTCCAGCAGCCATCACTACCAGCAGCACCAGCCCAGGGAAGGAGGATCCTCCAGGCAGACTCCCAGCTACACCCCGATGCAGCCCAGCCACTCCACCATGACACTGATGATGGATGCACAGGACAGCCCCGAGAAATACGGCTACCCCCCTGGACCCAGCTTTGGTCAACCGGCCGCCCATCACCAGCACCAGCCTTCCCCTTCGCCCAGTTGGACTTCAGGTCTCCTTTCTCCACGAAAGTAGAAGACCACATGCAGCAAAAACAACAAAAAACCTCGGCCCTTTTAAGGGCCACCAAATCCTCCCAAAAGGGCAGGCCACGTACACATCTTATGTTGACAAAAAAAAAAGAGCTTGTGTTGACCGAAAAGAGCCAAAAAAGAGCAAAAAAAACGTTGACAATCCCCAAAAAAAAAGTCCCCCAAAAAAAAAGTCCCCCAAAACAAAAGTCCGGTCCTGGCCTTCATTAAAAGTAATCACCTTCATAAAAGCAAGGTGCTAGTTCCCCCTTTCTTTGCCCCAAAACATACCAAGTGCAGCACTAGTACAAGTGCTGCATTCTTTGGTATAAACATATTTTTATTGCACTAGTACAAGTGCATGAATTTCTTAATTAAAATGTAATGCACTAGTACAAGTGCTTTGCTTTTAAAAATTGTGTTGGTTGGTTGCACTAGTACAAGTGCATCACTTTGTAATTTCACTTGTCTAGCTCAAGTGGCAGGTAGATAGCTAGATAGCTAGCTAGATAGATAGCTTGATAGATAGCTAGATAGATAGCTAGATAGATAGCTAGATAGATAGCTTGATAGATGGAACACAATGCTCGTTACATATATACACTGCAGCAAAAGAAAAGCAGTTGTCGTCACTTTGCAGGGATTGGACTTGGATAGATAGATAGATAGCTTGATAGATAGCTAGATAGATAGATAGATAGATAGATAGATAGATAGCTTGATAGATGGAACACAATGCTCGTTACATATATACACTGCAGCAAAAGAAAAGCAGTTGTCGTCACTTTGCAGGGATTGGACTTGGATAGATAGATAGATAGCTTGATAGATAGCTAGATAGATAGCTAGATAGATAGATAGATAGATAGCTTGATAGATGGAACACAATGCTCGTTACATATATACACTGCAGCAAAAGAAAAGCAGTTGTCGTCACTTTGCAGGGATTGGACTTGGATAGATAGATAGATAGATAGATAGATAGATAGATAGATAGATAGATAGATAGATAGATAGATGGATGGAGGGATTGATTGATTGATTGATTTTTGGGCTTGTTTTGTCAACATAGGATGTGTACATGGCCAGCTCAATTGGGAGGATTTGGTGGCCCTTAAAAGGACCTGGGGTTTGTTGTTTTGAATGCATCTTCTTCAGATTTTCTCCAACTGCCAAGGGACACTTCCTGCCGGACTGTTGACCCAGTCACGTAGGTAGTCTCGAGCAGCCTTGGCATCTCTGGAGGCATTTCCGTGTCGAAGTGGTTCTCCTAGGTCATGCAATTGACGGTCTCCCCTCCAAACTCCTTCAGTGACGTCATGTGTCTGTGGATCTTCTCTGTCCATCACTTCATTGTCACGGGCATGGTGGACGCCTACTCTGTCTCGCAGAATGTTGTGTAGAACACAAGCAGCCATTGTGATGTATGTCACTCTTGTAGGTCGTTGGGGCATGGTGGTCAGGAAGCATCTGAACCTGTTTGACAGCAGACCGAAGGCATTCTCCACCACTCTCCTGGCTCTTGAAATCCTGTAATTGTAGACTCTGGAAGGAATGTCAAGGTTCTTTCTTGGCACTGGTTTGAGCAGCCATGTCTTCAGGGGAAATGCCTCGTCACCCACGATGTAATATGGGAAATTTTCTTCTGTGCCAGGTAGAGGTTCTGGAGGTGGTAGGCCTAGATCTTCCTCGTCCAGGAGTTGTCGAAGTACTGTGTCCCTGAAGACGCCGCCATCAGATGCACTTCCTTGACAGCCAGCCTGCACATAGATGAACTTGTAGTTGGCATCAACGAGGGCCATCAGGACAATGGAGTGAAATCCCTTGTAGTTGTAGAACAAGGAGCCTGCAGCCTTGGGACATCGGATTGCGACGTGCTTGCCATCCAGAGCTCCAATGCAGTTGGGCAAGTTCCATTTCCTCTCAAAAGCCTTGGCTATCTCCTTCCATCTTTCAGGCTGTGTGGGTAGTGCCAGCTGTCTTTCGAAGGCATGAACGATGGCAAGGCAGACCTCAGGGATGAAGTTGCAGATGGTGTTGGGTGCCACACGGAAAGCATAAGCTAGGGACTTGTAGCTGTTTCCTGTTGCCATGTACCGCAGGGTGATAGCCAACTTCAGACCAGGTTCCAAAGCCCTCCTCATGTTGGTGTCTTGCTTAGCGATGAGTGGTCCAACAGCTTCCAGGATTTCAGCAAAGATGGCAGGGGGCATTCTAGTGTAGTTGTAGTAGCCGGACACGTCACGCACTTGCAGTTCAGGCAGCAGTTGATGGAAGTGACCATGTTGTTCCCTCTGCAGCAACCAGTTGCGAATCCACCACCTTTTCTGTCTCCTGGCCCTCCTCCTCCTCTGTCTCAAATAGACAGCTCCGATAGCAACAGCAGCAGCACCAGCCACAACAATAATTTCTTCTTCATTCATCATGCATATGTTCAGTAGGCAGTAGTCGTTGTGTTCTCATTGAAGGGCAATCAGCAAATGAAGCAAGGAGGTCCTCTGTGTCCCTTTTTATAATGACCAAAAGTGACTCCTGCAGCAGCCAAACACACTTTGCCGCAGCGCTGCAACAACAGACGTTCGTCGATGCTTAAGAGACCTTCGTCGCTGCTTAAGGCAAGGACGACGAAGAAGGTCAGCATCGACGCGCCTGTAATGTCCTCGGCGCTTTATGAATGCATGTGCGACGATGAACCATCAAGTTACGCAGTAACAAGTCCCTAAATGCGGCGTTGCATCCTTACAGTCTTCGGCGAGGCTGTCATTTTCAGCGACGCATCTTACCTCGGGTGTACGCCGAAGGTTTCCTGATGCGTCGCAGGTCGCCAATTTCAGACGTAGCTGCCTCACAACCATCAGCGGCGTAAGAGGAAACAACATTGGGCGAAGTAAAAGCAGCCTCGCCGAATTCCAAAACAAAGTGCGACGCGTCTGTTTGGAACTGCGCTGAGGAAAGAGAGGCGTAACGCGGCGAAGAAAGCTTAAGAAGCGCCGCGGACACCTCAAGACTCACCGCGGCTACTAACTTTAAGCGTCGCACATGACACTAATTGATTACGTAATGTGCCAAAACCAACGTTCTACGCCACAACCTTCCAAGAAATGACTTCTCTTGATGCGTCGCTCTCAAATCGCCGTCGTGAGAACTAGCCATTAGGTATAACCTTAGATTGTCACCTATCTTGGAAACCTCACATAACCCACTTAACAAAGAAAATAGCCAAAACTAATGGAATACTATCTCGATTAAGACGTTTTCTGCCACAAAACATACTTCAAATGATATACAGTTCGTTAATTTTGCCTTACTTAAGCTTTGGGGTTGTTGTCTGGGGTGGATCAGCTGAGAGACTGGCTAAGCTGCAAAAAAAGTCTGTTAGACTGATAAGTCGTTCCAAATATAATGCTCACACTAACCCTCTTTTTAAGTCCCTGAACCTCCTTAAAATTGGTGATATATACCTGTTACAATTGTATAAATTCATCTATAAATTAGAGAACAAAACTCTTCCTACATACTTTATCAACCAAATGTTTATACGCAACAATGACATGCACAGTTATGATACTAGAAATGCTACTAATCTTAGGGTACCTCTGGGAAGACATAGCTTAGTTGATAGAAGTATTAGATTTGTGATTCCCCAAATCTATAACTCAATTCCTCCTCCCATAAAAGAGAAAGTTAACACCCATAGTCTGAATGGTTTCAGTAGATATGCCAAGAATTTCCTTATTGACAAATATGTCACAGAATGTGACATAGAAAATTGTTTCATATGTTCTTAATTTACTCAGTCATAAATCTTTCTTTCATTTCATTCTCCATCCTCTCATTCCCTTCATCTCATACTTCTCACTCATCAGTTTTGGTCCAAATGCACAGCATACCAGAATGACTGGCATGGTTCTCTCTGAGACACATAAGGGGGGGATCTTGACAGCGACAGAAATCTGTCTTAAAGATCCCTCCCTCCCTTACACATTGTTTCATCTGTGCTGGGAAAAGCAAATAAAAAGTCTAAAAAAAAAAAAAAAAAAGTCATGTGTTGGAACAGCCAGCTGCAGTGAACAGAAGGCTAAACAGGAATTTTACTCTCTTATTAATGACATTTTAATCTGTAAACTGTGTTAGATAAGTCAAGTTGGTCTAATTATATTCATTTGTTGTTCAAGCAGTGGATGTCACTTTGTTTAAATGTCAAAAAGTGATTTTTTGTGGAACCCTCACACAAGCAGACAGCCACATTTTGCATGGTCAGTGCTGCCACCTTTGCCCACTGTGACTTTGTGTGTCATCATGCTGATGATTTGTCAAGATCATATCCAATACTTTCAATCTTATAATTTGATTTAAGTTGACTAATCCTGCTTGTTGGTGACAGGCAAATATGCATCTGATTTTTACTCTAAAATCAGTTATGACAAGTCAAATGGCCTTCTCTTGATCATGACCAATCAAACAGCCTCTATGTTTCCCATGTCGAAAGTAGAGAAGATGACACTTCATCAGCTATCATGAGTCAAGAAGTGCATTTTTCAGTGAACTGGTCCTCATTTTTTATATCAAAGTGACAGCCAATAAGATCCGAGAAGCTAAAGATAAATTTTGTCTTTTTAGTAACCCAAATCGTTTTAACTCTTATCTTGTTTTTATTGATGTTTTTATTGAAATATGTAGTGATGCAGACCGGACCGCCTTGGACTGGTCCGGTCCGCGGTCCAGCCCTGGACCGCCAAAATACCGAACCACCTACAAAAAACCGGTCCAGTGATTTTTCATGTCATGAAGAGTATCGCATGAATTTTGTCATATCTAAAAATGAAATTTGTGTCATATAGCTTGTTTTCACCCTCATTTTATCATAATTTTTGAAATGCCGATGGACCGCGTCCGGACCGGTCCAGTAACAAAATCGGACCACCTCATCCTGGACCAGACCAGGACCGGACCACTTTTGTAAATACCGGACCACCCTCTAAAAGGTGGTCCGGTCTGCATCTCTAGAAATATGTACATTTATACCATTCGACACCCCTGTCAGCCAATCACATTACAGTATTTCTGGGGAATAATTCCCGTATTCTTTGTTGTCCAGTTATCCTCTCATGTTTGACTGTTTGAGTGTTTGTCTCATGGTATAAGCCGGTTATTCACCATGGGATCAGGTATATATGTGTTTATCACGCCTCGGCCTAAAGGCCTCGGGTGATAAATCACATATATATATTCCCTCTCCCGTGGTGAATAACCTTTACATATATATAATTTTCTCTCTTCTGTCACATAATAGCAATATCTGTTTTAATTTGTGACGGTAAATAAAACTCTGTTATTGTTATTGTCTTGCCTAATCCATTTGCGATGGCCTCATTGTGGCACCACTGTGGTGGTTCATATTATGTGAATGTGAAGTTATCTTATCGTTACAGTGGACGAAAAACGAGTGCTTACAGAAAAGCTGTTGGTGGTCACCAATCACCTCACAACAAGCCCTATCATTCAAACACATTGAAATAGGCCTTCAACTTGTCATTGAGCAACTTGTGACCTCATCGATACTCGGTTGGTCAGTTGTTTTGATAGTACAGGCCATGACTGCATAAATGGCTTATGACTCCCAGAAAATAACATGACATGGAAAGGGATAAGACCTCACAAAGAACTACAGGCAGCACTGCATGCTCTGGTGACAGAATTTTTCCATGTTAAAATTTTGGAAAGGCATGCCGCTGCTGTACCAGCCAAGAGCTCCTCCGACGAAAATTGTCCATTTTCACTGATGTATTATATCTGTACTATACTAGAATGTAGGCCAAAATTCAACACATTATGAACTAATATAAAGTCAAGCAAAATTGTACAAAAAGTTCACCACCTGTCACACTTGACAGACCAGCCATAATATACGTACCTGTATTTAAATATGGTTGTGCGCCGTGGCATGAAATCAGTACAAAATGTCAAGTGTGACCTAGCTCTGGGACACAAGTGTGCTAGCACGTGGGTCATGGGTCGCTAGTACTCGCTACTTTGGAAAAACTTGAGATTTTCAACAAGTGTTTAGGAGAATGGCTGTAGCTAAGTTTTCCCTGAATTAATGATATGTATCAAAACTAGACACTTTTTGCTGCTGATAGCACATATTTTCAGTTTTGTGAGAACACCAACACCCACATTACAATGGCATTGAAGTTGAGTTTAATAATTTTTTCTTTTACATTGTAATGAAACTGCGCTCTGATTGGCTAAGAGAGAGTGACAGATGCATGGTGATGTCACAACATAATTGTTTACACAATTGCTATGACATCACCAGAGATTGTGACATCACCGGTGCTTATGACATCATAACAGTGCTGCTGCTCTGTTTAGACCAATCACAGTTGTGCAGCGATTTTCTTTTCTTGAGGAGACAGTATTTACATGTATATATTTTTCATTATTTGGCATGTTAACGAATTTGTGCAGGTGTAAAGACGAGCATGTATGAATTCGTGGACATGAAAGAAAACGAACATAGGTGCTCATGTAGAGTAAGGTTCCTTGAGTCGGACACTTATATTCTGTACATTTTTAAAAAGTGATATCTGGCTTGGCCTATGAGTTATTTATTGTCAACCAAGGCCTCAAATTAAAGGTTTTTACTAAATCTAACAGAAAATTGAGAGCTTGCACAACATAAGAACTAACCCTCCCGAGCAGCAACGTAAATCAAACCTTTCGCTACGTAATTATTTTGGTTAGAATCAAACGTTGGGCCAAACAACGTATGACAAAGGTAGGGCAAAGGTAATTTCCAAACGTTGCACTCAGATGTAAAGCCAAACGTAGGTCGCAACCTTAGTAAGAGGTTGGCAGATAGTTTGTTTTATAGTTTGGCCTAACGTTCGAGTCACACGTAAGTCATACCTTTGGTTGAGAGGTTGGAAGAACGTTTGGTTGTAATGTTTGGCTAAACGTGTCAGTCACACGTAAGTCATACCTTTGGTAAAGAGGTTTGAAGAACGTTTGACTATTACGTATGACCATACCTTTGATTCATAGGTTTGTCGAACATTCATTTGAGAGGTCTTTAAAACCTTAGACTATTACGCAAGTCATACCTTTGGTTGAGAGGTTTGAAGAACGTTTGACTAGTACATACGACCATACCTTTGATTCATAGGTTTGTCGAACATTCATTTGAGAGGTTTTTACAACCTTAGACTATTACGTATGACCATACGTTTGATTCATAGGTTGATCAAAGGTATGGTGGCACATTTGGAAATACGTAAGTTCTAAGGTTTCTCCAACATGTTTTTGATATGTATGGACAATGTTTGAAAGTAATGTTCAGGGCAAACGTCTGATCATACGTATCTGCCAAAGGTTTGTTGAAGGTTTGCACAAAGTTGCAGAACCTGGGATCCTAAGTCTCAGAGAGCCTTGTAGCGCCATCTATTCCATACCTATTCCAATGTATCTGGTAACTTTGAGATTATAAAACCTCCAACAGGATATGCGCTGGTAATAATTGGATGAAGCCATAAGGAAATAGTAGCTGCACCAGCACAAAAACTACCAAATATATATCTCTTAAAATATGAAAGATTAGATAGGGCAAAAAAAAAATCTGAAGTACTGCTCAGTCACAAACGAGCAAGAGAGAATCAGTTAAGACCGGAGTTGAACTGAGCCTACTTGCATCGGAATGCCACCTATCCAGCAGGCCAATTTGGATTGGGATTTTTCCAACTCTTCAGAGTTGCAGTATTAATCCCTTACAAGGTAAGTGAATTTTTTTATTTTTTATTTATTGTAGTCCTCAAATGGACAGTAGACTGCTTGGTAAAACAAGGAAGAAAAGTCTACTAATTTTGGAGCCATCTTCAGTGCTTGCTGCCTGGCTCTGCTCTCTCTATCTCTCTCTGTTTTTCTCTTCTGTCTTCACTGCTTTAATTCATGTTTTCTCTTTGCAGATCTCAGACAAAAAATTCACCAACCATCCATCCCATCAAGACTAAAAATAAAAAAAAATCTTAAAATCTCCCCCCCCCCAATTCTTTTAATATTCAACCATAATGAGGCCATTATTCGAGGGCTTTATTTAATTCAATTTGATTTATTTTTTCTGAGGGGGGGGGCAGGGCAGGCCGGGTGGCTGGGACCGCCTGAAGCAATGCGGCAGTCCCCCGGGCCATGCGAGCGCTCCGCCCCTGGCCAGCGCTTCCCTGCTTGCTGGTTTAGATGACAAATTCATATACATCGTGCACACAAGCAATCGCTCCAGAACACAGTAATCCACCGTAACACTCGTGTACAGGTCTCTCCTCGATTTATACACGGAATCCACACTCAAACGAGTCATATTTGACTAGATACAGTCCATTTAATTCCGAAATACAAGCGCTGTCAAGAAATCCACATGTTTCACATCGCCGTCTTGACCGGGTGATTTTGAAGCATAGACAACCGCCACAGTCCGTCCGATGGTACCAGTACATCCAAAATATTCCTGCTAACCTTCGCCAGTCGATATATCACAGGCTACGGTGGAATTAACTGGTTTCTGGACCAAAATACTTCCTAAAAATACCGTGCAAGCACGTAAACCCCGCTGGCTCTATGTGAAGCCATTGAGACCATTCGGATCCATGTGTCCGTCCGTGTGTCCGTGTGTCCGTCCGTCCGTGTGTCCGTCCGTGTGTCCGTGTGTCCGTACGTCCGACCGAGTGTCCGTACGTCGGCGTGTCCGTACGTCGGTGTGTCCGTACGTCGGTGTTTCCGTCCGTCCGTGTGTCCGTACGTCCGTCCGTCCGTGTGTCCGGCCGTGTGTCCGGCCGTACGTCCATCCGTCCGTCCGTGTGTCCGTGTGTCCGTCCGTGTGTCCGTACGGACGCACGGACTTGTCATTCCCATCTGCATGACAAAATAAGATAACAGGCAAATTTGAATGAAATATGAGCAACACAAAGTGAGTTATGCTTGACGAAATCCCCAGTCCGTGTGTCCATACGTCCGTCCGTCCGTGTGTCCGTCCGTCCGTACGTCCGTGTGTTCGTACGTCCGTGCGTCCGTCCATTCGTCCGTGCGTCCATCCTTCTGTCCGTGTGTCCGTCCGTGTGTCCGTACGTCCGTACGTCCGCGTGTCCGTACGGACGCACGGACTTGTCATTCCCATCTGCATCACAAAATAAGATAACAGGCAAAATTTGAATGAAATATGAGCAACACAAAGTGAGTTATGCTTGACGAAATCCCCAGCACATTGAGGCATTGAGGACTGCAGTACCCCGTAGGCTATTACATAGCCAGCGGGGTAAAAACAACGCACGAACGCCATTGCCAGCCTCCCTCCCCCGATCTGCTCTATTCATTGCGCATGCGCAAGTATACAACGCGCTGGGCTGGCCTGACGCCCCAGAGGCGTAGCTTCAACGTAGGGGGTACGCAGTGATGGGAGGTTGGAGAAATAGGCAATATTTACGTAAATACTTACGCATCAGAATGCCGTAATCAAGTGTCGACAAATTACGTAGTTTAGTAACGTTTGGTCCAATGTGAATTGGAGGTTTAATGCTTCCTTAGACCAACGTTCCTCAAAGGAAATTGTCCACAAGGGAAATTGGTGGTTAAATTTCTGAAATAAAAAATTACATAGGGCATCTTTGAGTCGGACACCTGTGTTCCAAAAACATGACATCAAAGATACAGGTGCTTTTGAGTCTTCCTTTCAATTAAAAAAGCCCACATTAGAGCACCGAAGAGGTGAAGCTTACTCCTTAGTGAATGACAAAGAAACTGAAGTCAGATCAAGACCATTGGCCAGCAAATGATGCCTGAAACCAGACAAAATTCTACTAAAATTCACAAATTTCTGTCACAAAATTGAGAGAAAAACGGGTTTTTTGCCCCCATTTATAGGCCATGAAAAATACACTTTATTTATTAGTATCATGCTGATACTTTCTGAACAGATAAAGGAAGTCGTAACCTTAAGGTTGATACCAGGGGCGTAGATCCTGGGGGGGATGGGGGGATGCATCCCCCCCTAGGATGAACCTGGGGGGGATGATTATATGATTATCCCCCCCTAGAATTTCAAATGATTAATACTTTTATTGACAATATCTGTCATATTTAGCAATTTTCCATGATGCCAGTTGCATGTTGTGTGGAAAAAAAAAGTCTCAAAACTAACCTTCGATAATCTGTAATATATTGGCTTTTGGGCCCTAGAGTGGCCGTCGAAATCTACCGTTGCGCGATTTTCGGCCCGTTGGGCCACGCGCAAAGTTTTCGATCCCCGAAATCATCCCCCCCTACAAAAATGAAAAATCTACGCCCCTGGTTGATACAAAATGCATAGGTATAAGAGCTCTCAATTGGCCAATACAGCCCAACAAAAAGTGTCCGACTCAAGGTAACACCCTCTAAGTGTCCGACTCAAAGAACATTACCCTACATGTAAAAACTAACACTAGTGAATGTGCTTTATTATTCATTTGTGTATCTGCCAATACTTTTTTTTATTTATATTTATTACGACAAGGAAAATGTCACACCTATCACATTTGTCAAAACAGAAAATAACAAAATGGTAATACAAACATACAATAAATGGAGCAAGTATAAAAAGACATAATCAATTTCAATCCATGCCTGGTATAAGATCACAAAATCCTGGCTGACACGCTCACTCCTGCCACACCTAAAAACGCATTTCCCAGCCCTCACACTCACCTCAACTATGCACCTGTCTTTATTATTCTATCCTCTCATCCTGATAACAGCAGAAAGCAGTTCCACTGCTCTCTTATTTACGTTTTCTACGCCAACTGTCCTCTGCCACCAGGGGTGCATGAATCTGCTCATTAGTTCCGCTTATGACATCGCCAGGGACTGGCGCCACAGGTCCATTTCCCGCCAAAAACATCCACACACTCCACAGCCAGCCACACCTCAATAGTGCACAGTGGCTCACCAACTTCTACTCATCGGATCTGCGTCATATTACCCTCATTTTAAAGCTCTTCTCAAGCCCTTGCCTTCAATTCTATCATTTCGTTTCCTGGTCTACCACCTGCCTCACCCTTTCACTCCTAAACCCACTGTCTACAGGGAATCAACACATCCCACTCACCCAAAATGCATTGCATGCAGGCAGCTGGCTTGCAGTGTACATAACAATGCACTATCGTCCTGCCTTTTATCATGGGTAAATCTAGTCTTACAATATATCAATAAAATTTAATACTAACATTTGTGGAAGTGATATATAATTAGGGTTTAGTGTTAAAATTAGGTTTAGAGTTAGTTTTAGCCAAGTTTAAGGTTGTAATGTCCGTAATTACACATACAAAAATTCTTGAATAGCAATATTTCACATTTGCACGAATGCTAAATGTGTGTATATGTTCGTTTCTGCAGGTTTACAAATTCGAGTACATGCCAAATAGTGAAAAATATATACCTCGTTTTTATGGGGCTTCGTAAATTTAAAACTGTTGTCTACAATGTATGTGAGGACGTTCTCGGCTGAAATGATGTGCTATCAGCAGCAAAATCCATAGAGATTATTGAAAGATAATCGCAATGATCAATAGAGCCACAACAATGACACCATTCTGATTCTCCTGAAGGGTATGCTGAAATCTCAAGTTTTTACCATATAGTGATTCATGACCCCTGCGCTACACGCAGGGTCTCAGAGCTAGGTGTGACCTCTATAAATATCACACATGCATAAACTTTTATAAATGTATTTGCCTTGGTCTACTATTTATCAAAGTCCCCGAGACTTTTAAGCTTCATCCTTAAATTGTAAACATAGATGGACCTTTACATCTTCAAAAATGAAAAACTACAAAATATACAACAATTGGGCTCCACAATTGGTTTTTTGCAGGCAAACAATATAATTAAACCCCTCCTGTACCATGTGACCCTCTAAGCCAATCACAGCCATCTTCACCTCAATTCCACCATCTTGGAAAAACCTTTCACAGCACAAAATCAACTTCTACATTCTCATACTTTTAAACCAATTTTCAACAGTGACACGTACAGCTCCTAGGACCAGAAGATACTACAAAATAAGTACATGTAATTGTGGGTAATTCCATATTACCATTAAATATTGACCTGGTGGCATCACCCAGAAAAGTCTTTTTTGTGTTCAACCTTGGCCACGGAACTACTTGTTTTGTGTAGGTGTTGTAAATAAGATGAAACTGCAGGGATTATAAATAAGATGAAGCTTTAAAAACAAAGGCTATTCGTTCAATTGCAAGGACTAGGTATAATGCACGTGCAAGCCCACTTTCCAAAAAACTTAATATTCTGAAGATACAAGATAGACGTACTCTGCTTGAACTCTAGTTTTGCAATAAGTAAGTGAACAACAATTACCTCAATGCTTCTATGATATACAAGAGGATACTACTCATGGTCATTTCGCCCGACCGAGAGAGATGTTTCGTCTTCCTGCTGTGACACATGATTTTGCAAGGCAGGCAGTAAGGTATCATTTTCCTTTTGTATTTAACAACACATACCCAAATTTTAAGCCTAAAATAAGTCCACCAGCTTCTTTGGGTAGCAATTTTATATTAAGAAAACGATTACTGACTCCTATTAAACTGTTTGTTTGAATTAGCAAAACGTGTTATTTTTTTCTCAGGTCTAATTAACTGGAATAACGTACCAAATGAAAGGACTTGTAATTGAAGTTTTATATGGCTGCAAATTCAGGTGATGAACTTCTCATTGCCGAACTTCCAGCCAGGCGTACGTATCTGAAAAATTGTTGAATATCCCCTCCACTTGCCTCCAGGAGTCAGGGCAAGCTGCATTGGTAAAACCCAGATAAGAAATAATAAAGATGTGTTTTATAAAATTGGATTTAAAAAATTTGAAATCTGTGTGATACAGTGTGAACATGGATATTGACTTATTGAGCCTCATGCACTTAGCCTACTAGTATTATAAGAAAAGTTCTGCACAATGTTATACATGTAAGAACCAATACTTTGTCACACTGCCTTATTTATACCTCCACCATGAAAGCAGAGCTGTAATTGGCTGAGAGCTGGTCACATGTCAGTAATTTTTTTAGTCTATTGCCCTGCAGTAGTTAAAAAAATAACATGCAAGCACTTTAACAGCTGCTTGTAGATAGACTTAGTATATCTATGTGT
Source organism: Platynereis dumerilii (assembly GCA_026936325.1). Classification (NCBI taxonomy): domain Eukaryota; kingdom Metazoa; phylum Annelida; class Polychaeta; order Phyllodocida; family Nereididae; genus Platynereis; species Platynereis dumerilii. The sequence continues at coordinate 38,580,500 of JAPTHN010000005.1, forward strand.
CTATCTATGTGTCTATCTATGTGTCTATCTAAGTATCTATCTAAGTATCTATGTGTGTATATATATCTATGTGTCTATCTATCTATCTATCTATCTATCTATCTATCTATCTATCTATCTATCTATCTATCTATCTATCTATCTATCTATCTACCTACCTATCTATCTATCTATCTATCTATCTATCTACCTACCTATCTATCAGTCTGTATGGTCAGAACCTTACCAAAAATGCCTTGTGCAATACAGGCTGCAAGCAGCTGTAAAAACGAAAGATCTGAAAAAAAATTCAAAAAACTTTTTTTTTCCAATTTTTTTTTCCCATAGTTTGTTTTTACATTTTTTTTTCCAAAATGTTTTTGGAAATCAATGCCTTGCAAAAGTGTAGGAAGAAATGAAAACTAGAAGGCAAACCAGTTTGCTATGGCCGTGCGGGAGCCGTCGTCAGACTTAGAGGGATTGATAGAAACATGTAGTTTTTGGCTGCATTTATATTTTTTTGCTTCAGATAATCTAACACAAATTAACTGCAGTTTGAACACCAGATGAAGCGATGACCCCAGAAGAAAAACCAATGCATTTTCTTTATGAACGGTAGGGGGCGACCATTTAATTTCCAAGGGGGGTTGGAGTTTTCCTAGGGGAGAAATTATTTATTTTCACGGTCATGACGGAAGTATTTATTTATTTCAAGTGCGAAGTCTCCAAATATTCATTCCATAAGCAAGCAACGCCTTATTAAGAAAATAACCCCAAGGTCCCCCCCTGACATTAAATGGTGGCCCCTAATACAAAAATATTTATCCATCTGTATCTAGTCATGTGCTGGAGGAGATGGCTTAGATGCACCAACTTGAGTTTAAACACTCAATTATCTGCTTGCCTGCTCAAAAATTATGGAAACTGGCCTTTCAAAAATCGATTTCTGATTCAAAACCTCATGTTCAAATCCCAAACTTACATTTTCTGACAAAGATCAATGTTGCCACCTAAAAACTGGCCAGAAATCCATTGAATCACATTGTCTCTGCAAAGATGAATTTCCGAATTTTTGTTTACATTATTCTGCAGACCTTCAGTGGTTTAAGATTTTTATGTTCTATGATTTTATTTTTTGTAGCCTGGAAAATGGGGGAAAAATACTGAAGTACACAGTAAAACTCTTAAAGTTGGTTGCACGTACATAGGTAATTAAACATGATCACAAAGACATCGTATTAAAAAGAGTGCATGAAGCAAAATATATTTTCAACCGCAACAATCTGCAGATTAGGTTTTGAGACTTTTTTGACGAATTTTATGGCGCCCCGCCACCCGCACGACGTAAATTCAGTGCGCCCTCTGTCGCATTTGCGGTCGGTAACCAAGACAGCAAGATGGCGGCAAGCGATCCGAATAAATGCGTCAAAGAAAAGTTGCTTTTGAAATTTCTGCACTACGCTGCCAAAAAAGGATATACATCGAAATTTCTGGCGCACAGCACAAGAGCATGAGTGATTAAGGTAATCTGCGAAGTTAGGGGCCCCAGAGGCCCCTGGTAATTCAGATCTCGACGTCAGACGATCGTGAATGGGATCGCGGACGACAGTGGACGACATTCTTCTCTATGTCAGACTATGTGCTAAATGGCCGGTACCACCCCGTTGGTACGGCCCTAATGAGCGCATTAGTAAACACTATAGGCCTAATAATTGCCCTGCATTAGTCCACAAAACAAAAAAAATCATGAAAACTAGTAATTAACGTATTCATGAGTGAAAGTTACCTTTTTGGAGTCTGAGATTTTAGCTACAGGAGCTTTTGTCTGCATCACACAGACTTCTTCAGCTGACTGAACTGGGCCATACACTGCGAGTGTGGAAGTTTGCTTTCTTACACCTAACATATGTTTTAGGCAACCGAGTTGTACTTTCTCTATTTCATTTATAGGTTTTGATTTTGTCCATAATTCACAATTGTATTCCAGTATTGGCAAAATATAAGTATTAAACATTTTCATAGACAATTGCAGAGTAATGTAACCAAGAGATTGTTTAGTGTCACCTTGCAGTGCAAAAATGGCTTTGTGAGCCTGTGTCACAAAATAGTCTGTCATTTCATTGTGAATATTGTAGTTATTTGTCAGCACATGACCAAGATATTTGAAATTTACAACCTCTTCAATTTGCTGTCCATTATAGTAAACAGAAAAATCAGCAGATCGATTTCCAATCTTCATTACTTTAGTTTTATTTACATTTACAATAAGATGCCATTTACCGCAAAAATTATGGAAATTATTTACGTATGACTGCAACTGTTCAGCTGAATTGGCCAGTAACTCTATATTAGCTGCATAAGCAATATGAGTTATATTGAAAGTGTCAATGGTAATACCGTCTTTTTAATGCAGGTGCACATGCGCAACCGCATTTAACCAGTCAATAATGACAATATAATGGGTTTTGTGGATTGGGTGATGCACCTCATATCGCTATCAAATAATAAATTTTTGATATTGAAAATCGGATTTTCTGTTACTGGAGTGTTGTGCATTTTGGAATATGTATACATACACGGGTTATTTTTCGAGAAAGAAAATCATATTCGTTGTGATAATAGGAAAAAGTATGCATTCCTGATGGCGGGAAAAATAAGATTTAGCTTCTTCTAATCCCCATGTTTAGGAAACGAGAAAAATGTATGGGGAGTACGTGTCAGGCAATCTACGTACCAGTTTTCGCTTTGAAACGTATGGTGGTTATTGCTGCAAGCCTGATTACAGATTGTCTCCTTAGAAAAATGGGTTTTGTGGATTGGAAAAACTCCCTGATCGTTCCATCTAAATAGCATTTTCTCTTTTGTGAGTCCGATTTTCCTTTATGGAGATATCTAAAATTGTGTGTAGGAGCATTTCAGATTATGTATGGGATATTAAGTGACTGATGTTCTCATTTATAACCAAAATAGCAAAAATTATGTTTTTATGACAGTCAGTATTAATAAGATTTGCTTTTTCTCAAGTTTCCATATCTAATAATATATGTACGAAATATGTATTTGAAATACATATTCGGCATTCTATATACCTATTTTCGCTTGAAAAAATCTGATATTCGATGCTCCATGCCCGTTTACAGATTGTTTCCGAAGCAAAAAAAGTTTAGTGGATTGGACGGAGCATCTTGATCTTGTCATTTGAATGTCATTTTCTTTTTTTCTAAAGTAAAATTTGTTTTTATGGAGAAAATCTACAATGATGTGCAGTAGTATTTTGGGTTGTGTGTAAGGTATTAAGAGACAAATTTTCTCATTTATAAGCAAAATTATGCTTATCTGAGAGCCGCATAAAAGTAAGATGTATGGCATAATTGGCATTCCAATCCTCTTATTTTTTAAAAATGAAACAAGCCGTCTATATACCAATTTTTTTTGCTTTCAAAAGTCTGGTATATGTTGCTCCCAAGTATTTATAAATTAGAAAGTCTTGATCTCACCCACATACATTTTTTGATGTGCAGTTTTTGGCCGTATCCTGACTCCTGAGGACCAGTAATTGTATTCGTATAACCGTAGACTTTCAAATCAACTGTCAGGTTTGACCTTGACTCGAAAACGATTTTTGCCAAATGCAACCCTATTTTAGAACATTCCACTTGCATTATGCAACCGACGGGTTCTTGTTTCTGTAAGTATCCAGGCAGATCTGAAAGATATTCATTAAATAATTCTGGGCTCAAGATACCGCCCTGCAATACACCACATTTACTGTCAAATGTATCACCCATAATGCCTGACTGACAAACCCTAGCTTTAGCTTTATCATACATACTCATTATCATTTTAAGCATCTTTTCACCAATATTTTGATTAATCAATTTATAATAGAGAGTACTTAAGTCTTCATAAATTTTCTTGAAGCCATTGCACAGATTAATATTTCCACAAAATTCTAGGTTGCTACTGCTTGTATAGTTTAGAAATTATAGCAAAATAAGTACATTTTTCAGATTCAAAAAAATATCGTACTTGTTGCCATAGAAACCAGGTTGTCTAAAAACTGTTCAAAACGAACAACATGCCCTTTTTTGCCAAAAAAGGAAAGCTCAGGGTGTCTACTTTCACTGAGAAAAGTCTCAGACCATTGTTTTTTCTGGACCAGTGAAATCAAAATTCTGACCATTGGCTCCCTGACTATAGCTGGACCATGTTGGACTGTTGTAAACTGGATTGACCATCAATTATGACCAATCGGCAAAATGCCATCTGTGTAATTTTTGACATTGGCAGAAAACCGACTTAACTCCTGTACAATTTGGCAGTATAAGGGTGATTTTGTAACAATAACATGCGATGTTTGCTAACTCTCTCACTTCCTTTTACTTTGCGAGACGTTTAATCTGTGGTCCAACATGCACCATGTGGCGGTCTAACGTGCCCCAACTGTGGGGCACGGTGGAGTCGGTGGACCATTAAAAACATATTTTTTAGCCTCATTTTTCTCCAAAACTACAATTGTGGATAGACTTGGTCTGGCATAGGTATTAGGGTAATGTTCAGAAGTCAGCCAGTAAATACCTTATAAAGTTCATCAGGATGGTAAAGTCCTAAGATTATAAAGTTCATGTGACAACATCCAAAGATTTCATGTTTATGAAACTCTTCTCACCACCAGCTCCATTAGCCAGTCATTGCTGAGGAAGGTGACAGATTGGTCACCGAAACTGTCCAGGTATGAAATCTTTGGATGTTGTCATATGAACTTTATAATCTTCAGCCAGTAAATAGTTTTTATATATTTAAAGAAGTTTTCGACTTACAGCCAAAAAATTTAAAAAGTGGACCAACGTTCTCCTGTCTCCCTTGTATTTTATGTGTTATTTTTATTGTATATTTACCTAATGTATATTAAATGGAAAATATAAGTTTAGTCTGGAATCTGGAATAAAGTTTATCTATCTATCTATTATATTTATCTACTTTTGACCATTTCATCAGTGGCCTACGTGACAAATCATTAATCTGTTTCTTATGCAGATTTATATGATTGTTCTATCTGCCAGACCCCCCCCCCCCCACCCCGCTAAAAAAAATACAAATAAAAAGGAAGTTGAGCAGCTTCTCACAAAAACAAAAAAAACCCTCATGGGTGTTTTCCATCGGCAAAATAGCCACATCAAAGGGTGTGGGAAAAAAATATCTGGTGTCCAATGTTTAGCTTATGCATTTTTAGAATTCTGCCAGACTCCTCCTCCTGGGCTGGAGACAAGGGTCTTGTTTTTATGACTGGACATTGCAGATCTGTAGGTCACAACTAGAGGTCAGACCTAAAGGTCATCTATGAACAAGCAGACTGGCTAGATTGTGCATTATTGTGAGTTTTGTGGTCTAGTCCATAATCGTAAATGATGCTGAATCGCAGAGCAATATATTTCATGACCGCAAGCCCACAATTACCATCCGCTTGCCCTACATTTCCCTATATAATTCCTGTGCAGTGTACACTCTCGATCAGATTTTTAAAATAGCCCAAGGGGCATACAACGTAGGCCTAAACACATTGATTCTGATTGGTGGCGGGGTCGTCTGTTGGTCACTCACAAAGAAATATATGATAGAAATTATGTTGCCACAACGTGGACACAACAATGAAAACATCGAGGCTTTTTCACAACATTGCCCAATTGTTGCTACAACTTCGCATGCAAACATCATTTTTGATCTTTCTTCACAAGTTATTACAACGTTGTTTCATGTAATTTTCACAAACATTGCGACATCACAATGTTGCTGGAGGGAGGGTTGGTCTAGTGGTAGCGTGCTGGACTGCCAATGGCTGGGTCCAGGGTTCGAATCCAGCTCTTGCCGGGTCACCTGGACATATGCTGGACGGCTTTTTCAATCACCCTTCGCCTCATTGATTTGTCCTCCTCCAGTCCTAATTAGCCTACCAAGTGCATAAATACACGTAAAGCCCCAATCATCCATCACAATGTTGCTGCAACTTAGATGTGCCCGACTGGAACTATGGTGTCTTTTTCATATATGATAAATATATATATAGGCCTATATAAATGTTGTTGGACCACCATGTGCCCCAGCAATTGCCAATTTCTTAGGAAAATAGACAAGTATTTTATCGCTTATTCATGGCCAAGGACTCAAGGGTGTAAAGATAGTGTCTCTGTTGTAGCCATACAGGTGAATAAATTGATGTCTACCTGTTGTCCAGCTTCATGGCTGCTTGTCCAAGAGTGTAACATTCTGACTGTAACCCAAATTCCCCACATAATGTCATTATGCAGATCTATGTATCTATGTATCATAAATCACTTGCAAGAACAAGTGACTCTGCATTGTTCTGCCTTGTACAGGGGTCTGGTACATGTAGGCTTGTAGTAGCTTTTAGATTTCCACTTGCCCATTCATGGTCATTTTAGTGGTGCCCATCCACAACATGGCATCCTCCATGCTCACTTTCACTTTGTTGGTTTCCCTTGCTTCATATTTCCTCACAGATGTACAAGGATCCTACTATTACAAGGTATTTATATTCATTTAATTTAATTGCATTATTTTTAAGGATCTGATTATTACAAGATATATTTGTGCCTATTTTTTGACATTTTGATCGATTTTCTTGAAATTTAAATTTAATTTCTGAAAGCTGAAAGTATAGAAGACATTCATTATGATTACTCAGGAAGTTCATTTTAGAAGGCCATTTATGCCAATTATTATCATCCTTAGACGTTCAAACAATTTCACAGTAGCTGATCCAGGGAGGAACTCCTAGAGCCTGAAGATTTTTTTAAAAACTGAAAATGCAACTTTTTTAGTGCATTTCCATTCATAAACCACCCCCCCCCCCCATCTGACATCTTCTGGATCCCTCCCTGTTGCATTTCAATCCATTCTTGTCAGTTTATTTATAAATCTGTAATAAAATGTGCAAGAAAGAGGTACATGATGGTAGTTCTCTTGATGTGTAGATGAACCACTTCTTGTTTAAGAAATTTCTTTAGTTGCACAATACTTTCTGAGGAGAGTCATTCTTCCTGAGTTTTGCACCACATTCTTCCTGAGGAAAACATGTCAACACTCCTGCAAGTAGGGTAGGGCTCTATATCATTGCCGACATTCGATACGATACGTATCATCGCTACACTTGATCGATACACGATTCGTACCGTCGGTCCGCAAATTCGGGCCGATCCACATTTTAGAAATACGCAACCCGGCAAACCGAATTTTTGGCCCGGAAAGTCGGATCTCGCATCAGAGCGGACGTCAAGATGACGCCGTGCTCGAGTTCATTTCATGATTATGTGGACATTTTCTGTCAAATCTCGGTAATAAAACGACTTTTTGAGCTGGATATAGCGTTATTGAACCGAACCGAAAGTGCTGCTTTGAAAACCGGTACGGGAACCGACCAGACTGTACCGGTACGGCCGGTATTTATGGAACCGGTGTAGACCCCTAAAGTAGGGAGAAAAATGTTACTAATGTTACTGGTAAGGATTGTTTAAGGGTTGCATGGAGTAATACACAATCTTAGGTAAACTGCTGTAATGATTTCTGACTGGTTTCTTCAGTATTTTAAGAGATTAGGCTTACACAGTGTTGGAGGGTTGTTGCAGCATGGATTAATTTTGTCCAAACATGCGCTATTTCAGCTATTTCGGTTCTGATTTCTGGGCAGCAATGTTACTTTACACTTACAACAAGGCATGGCAGGCATGTGATGATTGTTGCAACAGGTTTACTTGCAAAATAACCTTGAATTCAGGTTTTAAATTGGACACATCCTTTCGGAGTGAGCAAAATGGGTAAGAGTAGTGTTTTTGGAGTGGAGTACCACCTTACTTACATTTTGGGAGGCAATTTAATGGTGCAGTTTCCTAGCCATAATTTAGTAAATTATGGCTATAGTAATCTTCATTTTACACAGAATATACCAAAGCAGCTTGATAAGGTGAAATAGTAGACCAGATTAAAAACAAGACTGTAGTGCACCATACACTCCGGCAGTATGTGGTGCCACACTCCGAAAATATGTGTTACATCATGTGCCTCAAATAATGTTTGATTTTGCACTTAGTTTCTGCTGCTATACACCTCAAAATGTCTTAGAAATGAGCATTATATGCCACATTTCAATTCCACTGAAGGTTCAGTGACACAAGTCTTCACATTATTGCAAAATAATGGATAAAGTGTGCACCATTTCCAATGAAAGCACACATTACCATGTTGTGCTGCCGTAATAATTTAAAGAACACTTTAATTCATGTGACAAGTCATCCTATTTGAATGGCAAGTTTGTACATTACTCCATGAACCAACTTTATTGGCATAACAAATCAAATTGTGTTGATGCAAAAGGTTTACATACCACTGCTTCTCGTCTGATTGCGTGAACACTCAGGAAGGATAAGGTGCACACACTCAGAAAGAATGACTCTCCTCAGAAAGGATGCATTTTGATTTTCCTCCCTGAATAACAAGCCAACAAATTATAGGCCTACTCTAAAATTTTTTTATTGAGAAATTGCACAGGATATATGTTTAATACTTTTTCTCGCAATTACAGCCCAAGCCAATTCTCTCCCGTTCCCAAGCAGCAAGACGCGAATGTACAACATATCTGTCGAGGAAACTTTTTTCCAAATTCACGCCTGTCCAAATCGATAATGGATGCAACCATTACGTTCTCTGGGGCAACCTGACAAGGGATGGACCCACAACAACGCCTCGGACTCCACAAAGACAGTTCTGGGACGGTCTCCATGACAACCAGAGTCCTCTGCCTGCGCGGAGACCAGTTGTCAGGAAGGTAGGATAAGTCAAAATGAAATGGGTTTGATATGTTGTGATAGGTCTTTTGGTTAACAAAGTATAACAAAGTTATTTTGAGAAATTGTTGGTCATGACATTGCATATGATGCAAATAAGTTGAAATAACCAAATAACCAACCAGACAAAATTAATTTTTAGCTTCTTGGATCGACTGACAAAGCAGATTTTCTGTGAATCACAGGCTTTAGATTCCAGGTGTATTTTTGTCCTGACCACCGACCTCAAGAAAAGTCTCTCGATAGAAGATATGAGAAACTAAAAATCAATTATGTCTTACCTAACCTTTATTTTATTTTCCAGGAATACCGAATGATGACTGATTTTGAAAGGAACAGATTTCACAATGCTCTCAACACCGTGAAAAATACATTCGTGGGAGGCATCAACCAGTATGACACTATCGTGGCTTTCCATCAACCGGCGGTTGCTCCGGGGGCTCACTTCGGACCGGCTTTTCTTGGATGGCACAGGGAGTTTGTCTTTCGGTAATGGTGATGTTATGTGGTACTCAAATTATTATCCAGAAAATCCGTCACTTTGACAGTCAATAGGCATATATATCATTGGAGGTGGGAAGTTGTTAAAGTAGGCTCAGGATTAGATTTTTGCAACAGAGGTAATTTCGTAACAAAGGATTAGCAATTTAGCATACCCCAAAAATAAACTAATTTAAATCTCAGCATACACTCTTAAGAACTCCTTTGTATTTATATTCACGGCTTTAGCACTTTTCTATTGAGTGAAAATACAGTTTTCTTTTGCTTGTAAATCGTGTATTCTCTATTAGGTATGCTCTGTCCCGGGAGGGGGGGGGGGTACTCAACCAAAACCAAACATGTTGGGGTTGCAAAAACCAGAACCAAATTAATCTGAATTTTCAAAATTCGAAAACCATTTTAATCCAAAAAGGCCAAAAAACCTAAACAATCCAGCGGCCCATCTAAATACACCCTTTATAAATGAGTACCCAATCGAGGTCATCATTCCGGGCTTTGAGTAGTCACAGAAAAGATTGTTTCTTTGAGCCCAAATGTCAAAACTAGTAGGTCTACATTGGGCCTGCCTCTATGCACTGTCTGCTTTTATAGGCATATATATGATATGTCCCCCAGATCAGGTCCAAAATTAACTTTCATGAGGAAGATTGACACCCCCCCCCCTTAGGCCATTTCTACATCTCTGCGGGATATTTGACCTTCATCTAATATAAGGTATCTTCGATTACTTGATTGTTAAAGTTTGATACTCAAAATAAACTACAACTTTTTCTATGTACCAAATAAGATGCCCATTGCCCATTACATTGTAGACTGGAAAGAGCTCTTCAGCAAGTGGACCCAAACATCGCCATTCCCTACTGGGACTCCACCCTGGATGACGTTTTGGGGGATCAGTCGAGAAACACCATCATGTGGACTCCTCAGTTCATGGGAAACATAGATGGAGATGTCGTCACAGGGCCCTTCGCCAATTGGCCATTGCTGTTCCCTATCGAGAACAGGACTCGCCTCTTTCGGATGATGGTTCCAGAAGGCGCACTCTTCACTGATGATGTGGTGGACGGTGTCATCAGTGCGCCTGATTTCAGGTCCATCACATGGTTCATAGATCCAACTTTTGAGGCGGTCCACGGACAAGTTCACGATTTCATCGGAGGAGTTCTCGGTGACCTCGGGGGCTCCCCTGGCGATCCTGTCTTTTTTCTGCTTCACAGTTTTGTCGATTTGATTTTCGAAGCTCACCGCCAAGTCCAGCAGCAAAGAGGGGTTGACATCCGTTTCAACTACCCCAACGACAGTGTCGCCCTCGGTGTAGGGCGTGTGCCACCAGAGGGCCAAGTGATCACCTCTCCTCAAGAATCCCTCCATCTTGCAACACGCCCGATGCTTCCCTTCCAGGGTCTCCTCAACATTGATGGCCTGAGCACAGAATACACCGAGTCCTACACTTTCGCTCCTCGTCCTACTTGTTCCAGGCAGCAACCTACTTGTGGCTCCCCCTACCTGTTCTGCGAAACCAATCGCCAGAAGTGTGCCCCTAAGTTGCAACAGGGAGCCACCTGTCTTCCGTGGGCCAACATGAGGCCCTGTTTCCGCGGTGTCTGCTGCAATGGAAGGTGCGCTAGATATTGTGCGAAATAAAGATGTCTTGACAAGCAAATTGTTTATGTTTTGTCGTTCTTTGCTTCCCGAGGTCCATTTGTTTTGCAAAATGAATCCCTTATTCTTTGCAGGGACTCATTGTCAGTGGAGCTCAATTTCAAAATATCTTAGTTATAAGATATTAATGTGCTTAAGTTTCAGAGACATTTTAAAAAGGTTCAGTTGATAGTAGTATGTTCTGTAATGTCCAACACCTTGGTGCTCACTGCCAGAGAACCAATCCAGGGGATCAAGATACCACTTAGGTTTGGGTGTTCCACACAATCTATCATCAACCAGGGGTTGCAGGGCAGTGAGCTATTTTTGGACACACCGGCATACGCTACTGCAGACAGCAGAGCCACCAAGCCCAGATAAAGAACTATTTTAGCTTATACATGGTAGTAGTGTACCAGACAAGCAAAAATCATTTGGGTGAGATGCAGTGAATTTCTAGTACAAGTGAAGAGGAAGGTTAATTATTTAAATTTATTTTATTTATGGATTTCTTGGCCATGGTACAGTCCAGTATAATTACAGGAAATTTTATGGAAATTCATGAAGGAATATGATTGTGCAAAGAGTTCTTTAGTTTCCTGTGGTGATGCTTTGGCAAATGAGATGTTATTAACTGCAAAGAAATTGTTGAGATATAGATAATTTTAGAGTTAACTGAGGTATGTTCAATTTGTGCTTTTCTTCCTTTTGAATTGAGGATACTTTCTAGTGAAGGTCCAATTTCAGCTTCTGAAGTTACCAAATGAAGTATATTCTTGGTAGGAAGACGTTAGAATCATTAATTAATAACAAAATTTTATAATGTTGCAATCAAAATTATTACTTACATAGGTTGTATGGTGCCTGGGATGTCAAACATAGGAGTTGGCGGTAGCTGGTTTGGCGTTGAGCGACGTCTGAAGAGAATCAAATGAATAGGTTGATTGCTTGTTTGTAAAAACTGATGTGAAGCTATGGCTTTTCAAACTTTGAGAATGTTTTTAACACACAACCTGCAGTAAATATTATATATAGAGTGGGTCGGGGCAAGAAGCCCGGGTTAGGTGAGAAGCCCCCCAGGGTTTTATCTAAACTTACATTTTTGGTGCTTTTTCTTATTGATAGGATTGAAGCCAGAGGCTTTTTAGGTGACGTCACAAATTTTCAAGGCATTCAGCACCAAACCATAGTCGTAATAAAAGAAACAAAAAAAGGCGCATGGTTTATGTAACTTTGATTAATTCTTTGAAAGTGGTGGTCAGAAATAACTTTGGAAATTTTTAAAAGTATAATGGATATCTGCATTGCTTCACTTTATGACCATCACATAAATATGATTTGGATCATGTTTTTTGCATTTTAGCTCAAAATAAAGAGGTCAAATTAAAATATGTGGGTTTGGGGCGAGAGGCCCCACATGGTATGGGGCATGGGGCCCCCTTCACTGAGGCCTCGAAGCTGCTTCAGGAACCATTTAATAATGTGTACTTTACCTTAAATCTTGATAGAATAGCTAATTGAAATAGAAAAAATTTTGGCCGAAATTGAAAAAGGGCAAAAAATATTAAAAAATAAATGTATGAACAGAAAAATTCTGAAATTCAGAAAAATGAATAGAATGCCTTAAAAATGATAGTAGAACCCCAAGAAATAACTTTCAGGCTGAATGTGCTCGCAAAAAAAATTGCCATAGGATTATAATAGGGGGGCTTCTTGCCCGATGGGTGGGGTAAGAAGGCCATTTTAATTTTTTTGCAAAAGGGGCCGTAACTCCTTTATTAAAATTGGTAGACATTTGATTCACTAGTTATAAGTAGAGTCAAGTGATCCCTTCCTGACAGCATAAGCATTCAAATAATCGACCACAAAAAGTAGGTCAAATTGCACCTCGAAGTTAAGGGGGGCTGCATGCCCCGCGCTACTCTAATATATATGTTGGGAAAAACCTAATATCCCTAAAACCTAATGTCAGTTATTTTGCACTTCACAAAGTTCTCTGGTCAGTATGACGCTTCTACTTCATTCTAAGTGTGGTTGATTTGGTGGCATCACAAAAATAATGCAAGACGGCAGGGAAAAATGTTTTGCAGAGTAGGCAATGAAGGAAATAATGGTAGACTGTGAAAATTTTGGACAAGCTTCAGAGTGTGTGATGAACTAGTGAACTAAAAACAGTAAACACTGCCCTTTATACAGACATGATCGGAAGCTTTTCTATCTTGGAGTGACTTAGGAAGAGTAGAGGCCTACAAAATTTTAAGTAAATCTTTGTCGTGTTGCTCTTTTGTGACAAATTAGGACTTGCATGACTGCATCAAGCAAAGTATAAATCTACAACTGCACGAAGAATATTTTTTGAGTGTAGAAGATATGTGTAAAGCTTACGGTTTGACTGGTGTGCTGTACAGTTCCTTTGTAACATTAACACTAAAAAAAAAAGTTGAGGAAATAGTAAGAGGGACAATAATCCCAAAGATTTCTGTCTAGAAATATTTTCTTTCATATCGAGCATACCGCATTTTGTTGGTGCTGAGGAAAAGTGAGGAATTTGGATTCGAAAATAATTTATTATCATGATAAAAAACGTTTGGATAATTCATTTAATGAAAATGAATAAATTTGTAAAATATTTTTCTGATACTCACGGTGCAGACACTGGAAGTGGTAGTTTGGCTTTTCTAAAAAAAAAACATAAAGCAATTTTTTTTTTTAATATCTCACCTTTCACATCATCGTATTGAACCATCACACAGAATTAGAAAACTACATATTCAGTAGGCCAATGCAAATATATCTGCTGCGGCTACACAAAGCTGCTAAAAAATGGTCTATGAAAAAAAAAAAACAGGATTTTGAAATGCCACTAGCATAAATTTATAAGATAGTACTCACCGCCCAAAATTTTTGGAAAACCAATTATTCATGCACTTTTGGGCAGAAAATTTTGTGAATTTAATACTTTTGGGACTATTTGGGCAATTGTTTTTTGGCAGCCCTCCAAAAAATGTATTGACTTCTTATGTCTATGTCTATGTGCCGACGAATTAGAAAGAGGTACATGAACATAAATTTCTGACATGTTTTTAAACATTGGTACTTACTCTTTCACCGGTGATGCTTTTTCAGGTTCTCCTGTTTCACATTTACTGAAAACAAAAACAGGTTTGGTTTGCTATGATAGATGTGCTTGAAACTAAAAGCAACAGGTCAAATATTATTGAATGATATTAATATATATATTGGGAATGAAACAATGTCAGCAAAAATTGTTTTGCAAAAAAAAAAAATCAATACCATGGTGGTGTTGCAAATTGAACTTGGGTGGGATAACTGCAAAACAAAAGACACTGCTCAGTATTGATTTTGAATTAGTTGATGAAATATAATTTAAATGTATATGCGGAATTGTTGAATGAATGATTTTCTTAAAGGATATGATAACTTACTTGAATTGATCTTTAGGTGGGGCGCTTGCACTGCAAAAATAATGGACAATTTTTTTATTTTATGTGTTTTTAAAAATTGGCTAAAATGAAATTGACTCAAGACGGAGTTGTTCAAAATATTACTCACACTTTTTTGTCTTTTTGCTTGTCGTACCTGAAGAAAAAGGAGGTAAACATTGATATAAACTTACAGATTGGATTAACCTTTGCTGAGTTTGATAAATTACATATTTAAAACCCTTACCGGACTGAAGGGAAATTTTAATGTGCAACATTGTGCATCCCCAGTTTACTGCCTGTTGGGCAATTTATGGCCATTTATGTCCCTAAAAGCAGCAGATGACGCCACAAGTTCACAATTGTCTTTGGGACTGTACAGTCTGGTAACGGTTAAAAATGTGTTAACTTACGCAATCATCTGAGGTGTGGCCATTTTTCTAATCCATCGAGGGCTTCCTCTCAGTCGGTTGTAAAATTGTAGCTCAGAAGATGGAAATCGACGTCTTTATAAATGTTGAGGAGATAAATAAAAAAACTTACATTTACATCTGATTTTAACTTTTATGCAAAGGGGTTTTTGAACATCTTTAAATCAATTTTGCAAGTACATTTTTATAGTTTATATAGAAACTTAAGTGAAGAAATTGAACAGTGATATATCAAGTACAGGAAATTTTAAATTACCAATTCTATTGATTTGGTATAGGATTATTTTCAAGATGCCCGGTAACTAATTAAGTAATTATCCATACCTTAACAATGTTACCACTGGATTGAGAGCGATTTGGGGTAAATCCATCTGAACCATGAATATCTTCTCTATTTTAGGCCTATATCTGAAATGAAACGTTAGAATAATCAGGACTTGTAACTTGAAAGAGACACAGACTGTGTTCTGTTTGGATAGTTCCACTGACCACAGACCACAGTACAATGTAACTAAAAATTCAGACAAAATTGGTTTTTTAGATTCAAAATGTTTTTTTGAAAAATCCATGTTGGTTTTGCATTGAAATTTGGTTTTTCAAAAAACCATTTTGAATCTAAAAAACCAATTTTGTCCCGACATTTTTTAGAGTGTAAAATGTAACTAAAAAATCCTCAGTAGCTTTTGCTGGAAGCTGGACCAACAGGACCTGATACAAATTCTCACAATTTTTTCACAAGCTTTAGCTTACCTTTCTGATAGTTCAGAAATTCCATCAAGCAAGACTGGTATTGGAATTTGTTGACTACGGGTGACACCGTAGTGGAAGTAGATGAAAGTCACTCGCTTGTATTTTGATAGAAATTCTTTCATGTATCTGAAATAAACAATAGAATGCTGAATCGCTGATTAATCACAGGTATATATGTTTCACTAGTCTAACCACAGGGGGATCTAAACCATTGTTAATGACATTAACTTATTATTTCGTTTTCTATAATGTAATTGCATAAATTTGGTAAAGAAGCCGCTGTTAGTCTAACCACCTTATTGGAGGAGATTCTTCATGATCCAATTTTTTGGCGTTTTTTTTTACAACTGCAGTTCATCACTTGTCATCAATAATTGTGTATTTTGGGTCAAGTGCCTTTTTGTAAAATCTATATTTTCATTAATTTCGATTACCATGAGTCCATGATAATTATTAATTTTCATGAATTGATATATAAAAAAAAAGCAGTGGCGACAGCGTTGTCAATTCAACTTAGTCACTGCCTCCTAGACCACAATTAA
Organism: Platynereis dumerilii; assembly: GCA_026936325.1. Taxonomy (NCBI): domain Eukaryota; kingdom Metazoa; phylum Annelida; class Polychaeta; order Phyllodocida; family Nereididae; genus Platynereis; species Platynereis dumerilii. The sequence continues at coordinate 38,596,645 of JAPTHN010000005.1, forward strand.
CATGGCAATAATTTTTTTTCAAATAATGGTCAAATAAAATTAGAGCCTGGAACTGAGTCAGCCACCTTTGGTCAGCTCACTTGAAGAATTTGTGGCTCACTTTTTCAGCTAGCTGAATTTTGTTGGCTGCAACTTGAGCTGACTTAAGTCAGCTCACTTGATGCGTTATTTTTATTAAATTTTCCCGGATATATGAATTGACCAGTCACTGTAACGTCAATCTTAGTTTTGCAAAGGTCCCACCCTGAGAGTCTATCTGGTAAGTCATACTTATAACTAGTATAAAGAAAAGATTCTAGTAGACTTAGGGCTGTGGTCTTTGGAGGGGGGTGATAATGTATCAAATTTGTTAAACAGTGCTGTAGCCCTGCTGAAAATATACTATCAATTACAGTTCATTTTCAGGAATCAATATAATAACAAATTATCAAATATATTTTTCAAATTTTAAAAATAATGCTGTGCTAAATATTTGGGTTTGGTCAATGTATCTGCATAACCAATAATTTAGCCCTTGAATACACTTGTGATTATCAAACTTAGGATATCCCATGCATGCCTTTTCACTGTTCTGGAAGTCAAAGGTGTGAATTGCAATCAGATTGCAAACTCTAATTGCCATCATGAGAAATAAAAGCAGAGACCTTCTCTTCCTCCTTAATTGCAATCATGAAAATTCCATTGATTCTCCTGTAATTAAACCTAAATTGCTATAGAGATAACTGCTTTAATTGGCTTCAAGCTGGCTTTTTATATCGGCTGGCTTGAAGCAATGTCAGCTGCTGGCCTGAATCAACTCAGCTCAATTCAGCTGAGAGGAAAATCAGCTCGCGGCGGCGCAAAATGTCGGCGGTTCCGGGCTCTAAATAAAATATCTGAATCTGAATCCATGAGCTGCAGATACGTATAGGCTACTTGAACCAATTTTTTGAAAATGTATCAATAACTAACATGATGATGATTGTTTAAACTATGCTTTTTCTGGCATTTTCCAAAACTTTTCCGCGATAATTGTGTAAAATAAGATGGTTTTTGAGTTTTGACTGATCATTTTGGAGTGTAACAAAAAGATAGATACCGTAAAATTTGGCCATAGTCCGCTTCATGGGTCAGAGGAAGATTGCAGGCGTAGAAGAAAAGATGACATTGTTTTCCCTTTTTATCGCCTGTACACAATTGACAAATAATGTTTTAGAAACATATATTGCACATTTATTGACAGAATGATTTTTTTTTTTTACAGAAATAATTTTATTTCACGGAAAATTTACTTATTAAAAAAGTTAATAATACAAACCTATGCATTTTACAATTCCTAGTCCTCTGACATCAATTCCTGAAACGAAAATGCATCAATTTTGAATAAAAAAGTTATTGAAGTACCTGGCAAAAAAGTATGAACTTTGCTTAAAAATAGTTTGAAATACCTTCCCATGGCTTAGGCTCAGGAACTGAAAATACAAAAAGAAACAATGTAACTTTCTCTGATAAATAAATTAAGAACCCAATCTTGAATTGATCAACAATGTAAAGCCTACCTTGACTACCATCAGCAAAACCAACATCAACTGAAACCGAGAAATTAATATATACAAAGTGTTTATTTGTGGCAATTTAAACTATTAAAATACAGTACAAATTTCCTAATCAATATAGATTGATCATTATTCTGTGAAATTTAGTAACAAACAATGAAACTCACTTTTAGGTAAACGAATATCATCTCTGCGAAAATTGTTATCTGTAAGAAATGGAATAGAAAATTGTCAAAACATGAGAAGGGTAATGTGTGAAAATGAAATGTATAAGAAAATTTATCTATTTTCTTATACGTCCATTTTTCAATTTGCCCATTTTCTATTATAATATATGTCCATTTTGTATCTATATTTTCCAATATTCTATAATATGTATATATGTCTATTTTCTAATATAATATGTCTTGTTTTCTAATATGTCAATTTCTAATTATATCTATTTTCTTATTTGTCAATTTTATTATGTCTATTTCAAATGTGTCTAGTTTGTATCTGTTTTCCAATATGTCTATTTTCTAATGTCTATTTTCTAATATATGTCTGGTTTCTAATATTGTCTTTTAAAAAATCATGATCACAAACCTGTTGTGTATGGACGAAAAAAATCCGCTACAAAGAAAAAGAGCAATATCATTTATTCATTTATCATAGAATTTTTTATTCCATATGATATTGTGATGAGACATCTGGAAGCAGTTTTTTTTGGCCAATCATTGACAAATTAATATTAAAGATTTTGCAACCAAATTTTACCTTTAGACATGCATGATCTTCTGGTAAGAAATCTTTCTTCTGCAAAGATGAAAAAGGAAAAATGATAATACAATATCTTTGTCTATATTTCTCATTTGCAAAATCAAAAATATTATACAAAACATTGACATGTCTTCAAAAATCAGAACTTGGAAAAAAAAAATCAGTCAGGGATAAAAAAACTTGTTCAGAGATGATAGAATCAGAATATAGATCTATATATTATATTATGTCATAAATTATTAAGATTCAAGAAACTTTTAAATTTATTTTTCAAGATCTATGCTTACTGTCTGGTGTTCTCATAAACGTAGGGCCAGCGCTCCTCGATGTGAAATATTCCACTGAAAGTAGGTGACATTTTTGAAAAATTTGTTAAGACAAACAAAATGATTAAGCAAAAACATTGACTAGGAATCATAGTGATAAATATTATTTAAATGTTTAATTTTAAGTTTTTTCTTCTTCTTTTTTTTATTACCGTTTGAATGCCGACATGGAGGAGGGTAGATGTTGTCCATTTTGTGATGTGCGGAGCAAGGGCTTTATCTGTCAATTGAATTGGTGTGAAAAATTTAATACAATCAGAATCTTGATTTATTACTGTTATTTGATAATATAATCTATTTAATTTTGCTTGGGGCTATTTTACTAGTCTGACAAAAAATCTTTTTTCTATGAACAACAATGAAGTTGCGACAAACAATTTTTTTTTTGGCATGTGAAACAGTAACAAACTTTCAAACTTCCACTTTTCTAGCAATTTGCGCACAATGTCAAGAATGCTGTGTATGACTGTATGTAGCTAAGCAAAGCTAAAGGCGGAAAACCTTGACCGTTATTATTTGGCTTAAAATTTCACATTTTAGTTGTGGTTCACTTCAACGGCACTTGCGGTCAGGTATGCTTCACTTTAGCGGGCCGTGAAATTGACCATATTTGGAAAACAATAGATTCGTGACGTCATGTCATTGTATCCAGGCAAGAAATGTTTACATGACGCCATCAACGCATGACGACGATCTTATTTTGGCGACGCTACAAGCCAAGGTTAGTAACTTTTTAGTTATAGTTTGTTGAAATAATACCATAGAAACAAGTTTTCACTTGCCAAATATGGTCATTTTCACGGCCCACTATAGTGAATTTTTTCCCTTGCGGTCTTGTAAGTTGCAGATCCTGTGGAGTGATGATCTGTGCACTCTTAGAAAAATTACTCCGAGCCGTTTCACGCTTTATAGATTATTTTTTTCCTAACACAGGTATACTATAGCAAATAATGACATATCAAAAAATTTATGACATCATTTTTCCCCCCAGAATAACATGTCCAAGTCCAAGAAAAAGATTGACATTCTGTCTCAGTGTCTTCAATTTTGAAATCATCTGTAAGCTCTTTTCTTAGTGTTTTTTTTAAATAAATACTTTTTAGTAACTTTTATTCAGCTATAGATATTTAACGTTACCAGGTACCTGTATTGCCCTGCTGCTGTTGCCTGCTCCTGATTTATCCCTGCTGCATTTGGTGACTTGCAGGTGAAAGTGAGGCTCAATGGAGAACGTCATGTGCGCTGTTGCTATGGAGTCAGCCCTCTACCGGAACTACAAAGAACAATCTCACGTGCTCGCAATGACCATCCTGGATTCCACCAAGGAACATTTTGTTTGATTTAGGCTTTTTAGGCCCGCAGGTAAGTTTTTCCTTTGCCACTCATAGATTGATATTGATTAGGTCTCTGGATTTTGCTTTGAGAAAACAAAGCAGCTACAGTTTGTCTCACAACATGTGAACTGCTGTTCCGCTTGTTCGGCCTGATTGCTCAGCATCTACAGGTCACACAGTAGAAATTCACATCTATAGGCCTACTCACGGGTAGAATAGCTATTTTGTAATTCGTCTATCACGTTTTTGTGTCTATCACGTTTTTGTGATGTTATGGTGCTGTTTTCAGTGGCAGATCCAGACACGATAGTCTACATGGTCTAGGGGGGCCCGGACGCGTTTCGGCAGGCGCAGGCCCGCATTATCGCAATTTTTCTTCAAAATTCTGCTAGTAATCTTGGTGGTCGGGGGGGGGGGGCCCTGTATCCGCCGCTGGTTTTTGTCAGATTTTTGACGACGGCTGTCCATGCTAGATATGAGACAGACTGTAGTGTAGGCTTTCCAGGGTATAAAATAAGCGTGCAACGATCCCAAAATGTGCCAGTGATCAATGTGAAATGTGCATTGATCACTCTGAATTTGTGCAGTGATCAAATTTACCTTCTTGTGCTGAATTATGGTGAACAGTAGAATTCCTACAATATACTTAGTATTTCAACCAATTTGATACCAATTTGATACTTACGTCTGCCTGATGATGGACAATAATCATCTTTTGGAAATTTGTAATGCTTGATATCACAATGCCAGCCCTTAACAACACCGATTGGTTATCCGTACTAATGGCGATAGTTCCAACACACACTTTTGTGTCATTGCAGAATGATTATATCGGAATATTTACCCGGATAATTTTAATAAGTCTTGTTTCAGCTACAAGGGCTGGCAGATTAGCCGAATGAATTGATTTTACCCTCATATTGTACAGGAATGACTTAGGTGCTCTATAATTAATGTTAAAAATTACACAGCTGACATTTTGCCGATAATTTTTTGTCAGTCAATCCAGTTTATAATGGTCCAACGTGCCCCGGCCATGCTGGTCCAACCTGCCCTGTCCCAACCTCTTATGAAAATGTGCATGTCTCGCTGACAAGGTTGAATGTGAACTTGGGAAACTTTACTTAAGTGGCGATAGTTTCAATTTATGAGACTTGTCCGACTAGATCCCCATATTTTAAGAAGGGTAACCTAGCCATCGAGACTTGAAAAAGGTCACTTTTTATGCCAAAAATCAAGAAACCTGAAATAGAACTCACACTTTTCCTTCAATGCTCATGAAATTTTTTGGCTAAAAGGCATACCACCATAGGTCTCGTCATTGGGGATTTGGATAACTGCACATATTTTATTTTAAAAATATTGGTAATAGTCCAACGTGCCCCGAGGTCCAACGTGCCCCCCTCTCCCCTACTGTGCTAGTTAATAAGAAAATGCCCAGTATTATTCCTCTGCACTGCATGGAATCCTCAAAATGCAGTAAAGAAAACAGTGACACGATAAAGTTAGTTTTAGATCATCGTATTTTTATTTAAGACAATACACATTCCACTGGGTAATGGTCACTCACTTCTCTGGTCTGAAAAGATTAAAAGAAGTCTAATAAGACAAATGCACATGTGGTAGCCATTTGCATGGTTGTTTTTTTGTGTTTTTTTTCGCTATTAATGCAACGACTGACAAGATCATTAAAATTGACAACTCATTAAACATTTTGGAGCTGGAACTATCACAAGGAATTATTGCTACTTTTGTACAATCATTCTTCACTGGCCAAAGCCCGAATTCTAGTATAATTTGTCACTGGTAAATAACAAGGTACCACGCAGACTATGCCTGCTAACCTGGACAGAAAATAGGTCACTTTTGAACTTGGCCAATCAGAGAGGTTCTAACAAATATAAAATTTCCAGGGACTTCTCTGATTGGCTGATTCCAAAAATAGTCACTTTTGAGGTTCTAACAAATATAAAATTTCCAAGAACTTCTCTGATTGGCTGATTCCAAAAATAGTCACTTTTGAACTCAACCAATCAGAGAGGTTCTATTGTCTGTTTGTCTGTTTGTTTGTGTTTTATGCCTTTGCAGCACCTTAGTGGGCTATATCGAGGCAGGCGATCGCCGTATGGTGATGAGATGAGAAGACTGGGAGTCTGGCACATACCCTATTAATTCAGGGATGCCCAGGGTCTTTCAGTTGCCCCAGCATAGAATACTGGATACAACCCGCCTCCATTTAACGTCCCATGGGCTCGGACTAAAGTGAGTTCCCGGGGTGAGATTTGAACCCACGCCCTCAAAGCCAGTCGACAAGCGCATTTACCAATTAGGCCATGGAGGAACCTATCAGAGAGGTTCTAACAAATACAACACTACCAAGAACTTCTCTGATTGGCTGACTCCAAAAATAACCTAGAGCCTATTTTCTGTGCAGGTCAGTATAAAGAGCATGAGTTTTCTAGAGACAATTAATAAAGACAAGACTCAATTCAGACCTTTGCCTGTGATTGTGGCACAATGCACATTGATCATGATTCAAGACATACTGAAATCAATATGACAAAGTAAAAAATATGTGTAACAGTTTTGTGCACAAACCTGGGACTCGGTGAGTCCGTATGTTGCATTGAAATAGAAAACGGCCGGACTGCTAATTCTGTTGACCAGCGCACTGCCCACTCCAACCAGTCTGCAAAAAAAAAAAAAATATTTGAATGAACTGATGTTGATTAGGGTTAATATTAAAGCCAATTTATATAAGATAGATAAGATTTAAGATAAACTTTATTTAACGTCGGTGATTATGTTTATACAGTAGACACTGCATTGTTCAACCTTGTTTTTTTTAATCAACTAAAATTTGAAGCATTAATTCACTTAATTCTAAAAGTAGACAACGGCAACATAGAAAGAACAGTGGTTTATATGGAGCAGGAAGCATTTTTAGAGGAACACATAAAAGTTATTTTTTCAAATTAGGTAGTTGCCTCATAAGCTGAGCTTTTCCACTTTCACAGCATAAATGGAAAAATGATGGCTCTTTAAATGGATACCAAAAAACAACAGTTTACTACCATATAGTGGCTTTTGAAAAATTGCTACACATTTTAATAATAATGCATTAATGCAAAGTTCTTGAAAAGTTTCGGAGTTTCTCGTCAATATACTACTAAATCTGCTATCAAACAGGAAGTATGAATGAACATCTGTTGGTTCATACATATTGAGTACTCGAAACATGAAATGTCACCAACCCTGAAATAGCGCATTGGGCCCATGACATTGTTGGACGTCAGGCTGACGTCAATGACCACACCCTAGTCCAGTAGTCCTGGACCCCCGACGTCCCAAGATAGATTTGATTTACTATATCACATTCACAATGAAAAATTTTGATTTCCAATATTAGCCTTTATTGGGGTTGGTTTTGTGAAAACTCTCTCCCCTTCATGTATACATGCACTAATTGATTTGCTTTTGATATGTGTTAAAGAGGACATCTGACTATACCAATTACCAAATCAATAATCCCTTTTGATATGATTCCACCACTGTCTCTGACTAGACGAGCAATTTATCATATTCACCTATCATAAGGGCATCTAGTAGCTGCCACATTGGTGTCAGCATCGTCTCCAATGAACCATTGAAAACTGGAATCTGTCCTCAAGCGGATGTTTGCCCAATCCTGGTCTCTGACGTAACTGCATCCTGCGTTGAAGTCTCCACCAAGAATGAAGTTCTGCAAGAGTCAATATATTTTGAAGGGGGACATCAGTAAAGGTGTTTACACTGAAGTCAGTGCTTAGTGTGTTTTCTTAATTTCAACAAGTTTAGCAGATTTTGTATTATTCAGGCAAGTTATGTGTTTAGCATTAATGCCATTTCCATTCATAAGTTCTCAGATTGCAAGGTCTTGCTTAAAAATTATAGTCAGGCCTGTTGGATATTTTCCATTGAAAGCAGAATGCCAAGAAGCAAACTTGCTGCATGGAAATAAATTGTATTTTCTCTGTTATCCAGAAATCTTATCAGTTAATTACCCAAATTGGGAAATTAAAGTTAACAATTTTAGTTACCTCAATTCCCCAACGGTTCCTCAGATCAGTATAAACTTCAAAAAGTCCATCAATTTCGTGTACTGCATCATCAGGTTTGACATGGATACCAACAAAACCAAATTCAGGGGCTGAAAGAAAGTAATTAATTATAGCTCCCATATTATTGTAACAATATAGGCCTATTAATATTTGTATACATATGAGACTGATTTGTGAGTTACTGTAGGTCTACATCATAGAAATACATAGAACGGACATGAGGCAGATGAAGCAACCAAATCCTCCATCTTGGAACTGCCCTGTATCCTGGCACAATGTAACCGTGACGTCACCAATAACAGTGATGTCACTTATAACAATGGCATGACGTCACATCATAATTAGTCTATTGTGATGTCATGTCTCAGGGCAGTTCCAATATGGCGGATTTGGTGACCTCATCTTGAGGTGGCATCATACAGCCTCAAGTCCATTCTATGTATTTCTATGGTCTACATACAATTTGTGACAACTGAATTGTTGAATTATGCCAATGTTTGTCACACCATCCTATAAGGAAGATATATGTACTTCCTTAGTTTGTCACATCACACTACTCTATACACGTATTCGACCTGAGTTAAATAACCAACTAAATGAGTTGCTGGACAGACCAACATTTACTGCTGGGCAATGGGCAGACAACAGATCAACTTTAAATCCAACATTTTACACATTGACAATTTGCATAGGTATTGCGAAAGTGCTCAGAATAATACATAAATATAAGACTGTTAAAAGATAAGCTATTTCTTGCCACCTCCTTCTGCTTCAAATTTGGCGTATCTCGTACCTGAATTGGTAGGTTGAAACCTCACACAAAATGGAGGGCGCTCAAAGAAGCTATTACCAACAGAGTGGTCATACTGGTATGTGCCGCGTACAGTATACTGGCTGGGTCTAGAATAAAGAAAGAAAATGATTGTAGAATAATTGTGACATCTGTCACTTATTGAAAAAGTATCGGTATCTTAATGATCAAGGGAAGGCCATAATAACTATTCAAAACAGCAGAACAGCATTGAACCCAGTTAGTATCAGGCCAGAGAAAAACAGAGCACATTTGGAGTGCTCAATTAATTTAAATTACCAAATGTGCTCCAATTGTACTGCAAAAATGCATATACTTCTCTACAAGGGAGCGTATTTGGAGCGTATGGATTTGCATATAGGGAGTATCAATTAAGCGTAATTTAAATAATTTGAGCACCTCAAATGTACTCCTTTTTGCGCTGAGAGTCCTTTAAACTCTAAAACCTTTAAAAAACTCACTTTAAATGCCTAATTTAAGAAATATGTGAAAGCGCAAAAAATTGGTTCTTGATTTTGTTGCAATTGGCTTTTGGTAACAATTGCATTTGGAATATCAGCTAAACATACCTGTAGAAATAAGCATATTGTTCCTTGTATGATGCTGAAGTTCCAAGTCGTTCACTCAGTTCAAGCTCGTAAGGGTCGCCTGGACTAGCACTGAAAACATGAGTAATTAAATCTTGTGAAGTGGTAAACACTGCAACGTAACATCCATCAGTATCTTATGCAGTGGCGTCAGTGGGTTCAAGTCCAATATAAGGACCAAATAGTTCCATGGTGTAACAATAACTGTGTTATTTGGTTGTGATGCAATCATAACAAACGTTTCAGCCACTGAGCGGGGGTGTGGGGGCTTCAGCCCCCATGTGACACCATGACAACGGTCATGTGACTCAATAATTTTAAAGAGTAGGGTCTCACTGGAACTACTTAACCGGATATTGGACTTGAGCTCGTCAGTGTAGGTGGGGCTGGTGGGGCAGTTGCCCCATCACTTTTTGACCAAAGCATGTAATGGGCATTCTGTGGGGAAAAATTTTGGGAATTCCGAGGGACACCACTCAGCTCAATTTACCCTACCACTTTAAACTGAAACGGACGCCCTGATCTGTTATGACAAATAAACCTCAGGGGTCTTTTTAGAAAGCAATAATCGTCATTTTTCATTATCGATTGGTGACTACATGTATTCTCTAAAAAAGAAAAGCTCACACAAAAAGCCTTGGTTTTCTTGCTTTTCTTCCATATCACTGCAATTAGAGTTAAGTGTAGCGCAATTCCGTAAAGTCTGATTTACAGATTTGGCACTCTAGTGTTTTGGTAGCCCTACCATTATATCTCAGCTATTTCATTGTTAAATAGGGATGAGGCCATGGAAATAAGGGTATCAGATAAGCCATCAACCAAAGCTCTAAGTGCAACAGGAGCTGAGCTAAATCAAAATATCAGCGTTTCGGACGTATATCGTGTGAGTACATCGGAAACGACGACATTTTGCCTTGTAGCTCAGCTCCTGTTGTACTTGGAGCTTTGGTTGGTGGCTTATCTGATACCCCTATTATCTGGCCTCATGCCTTGATAGCAATGAAATAGCTAAGGTATGGCGGTAGGGCAACACAAGCTGCTAAAGTGTCAAATCTGTAAATCAGACTTTACGGAATTGCCTATACATGTAGCTGTATGGTCATGAATGCTGTGTGTTTGGGAAGACCAAACCTCTATGTAAAAACCATCTTGGTTGTTGAAAAAAAAAAGTATTTCAAGAAAACAATTATTTTTAAATTTTTTTTAGAGTGCATTTCATTTTATGACTAACCCATTGAGAAAATGGCAACAAAAAAACAGTATTTCAAGAAAACAATTAAAAAAAATGTTAGAGTGCATTTCATTTTATGACTAACCCATTGAGAACGTCCAGTAGTTCATAAATGGCTGTAAATGAGGCATCTCTGATTTCCTGAACGAGAACCAAGTCATAGGTCAGCATAATCTGGAATAGAGAATTAGATAGATAGACATGCGTTTATAGATATATCTATAGACAGTCTAAATAGTGTGGTTGATAGTGAGGATTTCCCATAATCATGTCATATGGCAGTGGGATGACAGCCCATGGGGCCAACATGGCTCTGTACTGCCAACATTTGGCAGATTTTGGGCCAGTTTTCGAGTTGACAATAATTATTAGACAGCGGGTCATCAGTGCAAGCTCCCACCAACAAATGGCATACTGTAAGAAGCGTTTTAAAATTACTTCGGTGAAACTCTGGGTCTCATTGAAATTTATATTTGTATCTATATATTATATAGGCTACAATGTAAACAAAAACTGTACACAGAGTGCAGATTCGCCTTACGTTATATTTTGTCTCTTTAATTCAAAGTATATTCACATTATTGGATTTAACTGGTGTTTGATAGGTGATAGACTGTCCAAAATAAGTGACTACACAGGCCCAAAATCATAAAGTCTAGTTTTAATCTCTGTCTTATAGAGATATTCTTGACCTTCCAAATATCAAGATTTTCCTCTTACAAAAGAAATGCTGATATCCCTACCTTCCTGATTTGCTCCACTGCAAATGGATTACTCATTTTTGCCACTCCAAAAGTCTGGATGTTGAATGCCGCAATTTTTGCCGATTGTGACTCATGAACTAAAACGATCGCAAGGATCGTGAAGACCAGCGCCATTTTCTTAGATTCAGCCATTGTGAAAGGATTGGTACCTTCTACCGGACTACAGCAAGCCTACAGTGCAACACAATTACAAGGTAAATCTGACTATTTTATATAATCATTTTACTGATAACTTAATTTTTTGTTACTTGTTACCAATATGATAGGGAAGTACGACATTTGTATACTGTTTTATCAGACAACATCCGAACAGCGCTTAGTGAATGACTGATAAACAAATGTTTTATTCTCAGGCTAGCTTTTGGGATAGCCTACTAGAATTAAATACAAGCATGTTCAAATATTATTACAGCCTTTCACTTTGATAAAGAAAAAATGAGGACCAGTTCACTGTGAAAAATGCACTTCGTGACTCATGATAGCCGATGAAGTGTCATCTTCTATACTTTCAACATGAGAAACATAGAGGCAGTTTGATTAAACATGATCAAGAGAAGGCCATTTGACTTGTCATAACTGATTTTGGATTGAATATCAGATGCATAATCCTTTCGTTTGGCTGTCACCAACAAGAGGGATAAGTCTCCTTAAATATTGAAAGTATTGGGTATGATCATGACAAATCATCTGTATGATGACACAGGAAGTGCCATTTTCACAGTGCAACAGTACACTCTTTTTCGTTTTCAAAGTGAAAGGCTGTAATGATCTTTAAAAAAAAACTACTAAAAATATTATGGAGGTCCAATCTTCTATTAGGCCTCAGAATATTTGCCAGTGATGGAAATGGAAAATTTTCGTCAGGGGAGCTCTCGGCTCCTGCGGCAGCGGCTCGTCATTCCAAATTTTCAAAAGGGAAAGAATTCTTCCTCCAGAGCATAATTTTGGCTCAAAATACTACGAGGACTGACAAAAGTAACATGATAATTGTAATTTCACCATTGATCATTGGGGGAGCTGTAGCAGGGTACAGCTCCCCCTGTTTTTTGGTCAAGGGAGCTCAGCTCCCCCAAGCTCCCCCCCCCCATTTCCATCACTGATATTTGCTATGCTGGAAGTAAATCCTTTCGTTGTACAGTACACTGTTAATTCATTTGTACATTTTTTAGATGTTTAATGTTTACCCATTAACATTGTTCAATGGATTATTTTCAGTGTAAATAAAAAATTATCTGCTGATATTATAATTAAATTAATTATATATGTAGTTCCTCCCAAGAAACAACAAAGAACACGCATGTAAAACCTCCAGTACACTTGTGTTGTATTGTAAAACTTTGTATAATGTGATAAAAATGTAAGAGAGTCCCAAAAGTGAAAATGTTGTGATACATACAATTGTCGTATAAAATAAATGTATAATCTTGCCTGAAAAGCCTGTGGTTAATGCATGTTGGTACTGATGATTGCACATCTGTAATTTCCCATACAAGTAATTATCCTATTTTTAAAAATATCAATTTAAATTAGGTTAATTTGACTTCCCTGTTTAATATGTTTTGCATATGTATAAATTATGTATAAAATGTATTTCATAGATAAGTGCTGTGGTTCCATAAATAATGTTTCTAATTCTTCAGGGGCGTATCTAGAAATGGCCTGAGTGGGGGGCATTACATGGGGTGTATACGGGGAGTTCCACAGCTTTTCCTATCTCTTCCATGTAAATTTTTGGCCGGGGGGGGGGGGGGCATAGCCCAATGCCTCCCCCCTTAATATGTCACTGTTCTAATTACTGAATATAATTGTGGCTTACACAAAGCTCTTGCGTTAATTAGTAACATTGTTTCAGCAAGATTTGTGAGGAGGGTGCTTGACATTGACGGGGAAATTTTCATGTACGGGGAAATATCGCTGAATGTGTCAAATAATTTTAGTTAATATTAGCTACAATTTATATGATGTAGGTATATTATGGGCCTACATGGTCTGTTTGGCATGCATCCTGAACAAATGAAATGCAGAGCTCTGTATACCATTGTATATATATACATTAACTGATAACAGGACAACATATATCTAAATGTAAACTAATATAAGGCTAAATATTATGCATAGAAAAAAAAATCCGAAACTTAGATATGAAGGTATTAACAGGCCTAATCTAATTTTGAAATTTCCTGATTTCAGAAAATGACAGGAGGCAGGAAATTTCCTTATGTTGAAGTGTCTTATTACTGATGACCATTGGTAAGTAATTAGACCATGGTAACTCTTGGCTTGAGATTTATTATCTGGACGCCCCTGGCGTCCAGATACTGTCTCACAACAGCCTACTTCCTGTCTTTTCTTGTGTTTTTCAGTTTCCTGTTGGCTGAACATAAGACATAGTGATGTACACAGTAAACCCATCAAACTTAGTTTATGTTGCACACACGTGATCCAAGTGACTCAGACTGATATAGCAAACAGATAGTGGATAGATCTACAGATATCACCCGGTGAATTGGTCCTTAACACCGAGAATAGCTGGAAATCTGTGTTGCAATCGTGGAAAATTGACTGGATTCTAAATAGGACAATGTACTAGAATTATAACTGATATACTGTCCCTATGGCACCCCAGGGAAGGGGGACCAGTCTACCAGAATCTGATATGCTTCAGCGCACACCCGTCATCAACACGCGGTAGCCACCTAGCATGCAAAATACGCACTAATGCTATTGGTTGAGAGAGCTATGTAGATTTGCCGGTGTTCAACAACTAGGTCATTAGATTGACACCAGTTTAAGAAGGATCACTGGATTGCTAGGACTTACAGACTTGTGAAACAACTGTCAAACATCTCAAGTGTGACATTGTGTAGAACATTCACGATAAGCATGAAATATTATTCAAAGACAAGACCGTGCGCGTCAGTAGTGGATCCTATGGGAAATCTTCTTCGGGAAAAAAAGAAAAAGGATTTCGCCTTAGTCTTCTTTTAAAAGAAAGGCCCGTCTTTATGATATGATGAAGTTATGGACGATTGACAAGAAAAATCAAACAAACCAACAGAAAAATAACAGGAATTAAAAAATTTGAATCCATACAAAATCTCTTCTTAAAATGTTTGTTCATGAATCTCTTTGTAACTTTATAACTCTTTTTTAATTTTTATTCATTTTTTTGCCCATTAATCCATGTATTCATGAATACTCTGAATATTCAAACTGAAAAAATTACTTGAATTGTTATGTACTCTGAATTTCGCAAAATTTTTCAATAAAATTGGCTGAAAAAAAAAAAAAAAAAAAATAGATCATTAGATTGAAACTGGCATGCATAAACAATTTAAAAGGGGGTTAAAGAGCCCTAAAGCTATTGACCAACTTGTGACCGACTTATGCTCAGACAGGATGAACTGTTTTACAACCATGGCCTCATTCACACCTTCTTCTGACCTAAAGAATGGCTTTTTGAGGAAGCATACTACACTGGTCCATTTGTTTGACAATGTATAGAAACAAAATAAAAAGAATTCTCCCATGATGCATATATGTTTTATTATCGTTTTCATAGCTACGTGTTTTTCAAGTTTGCAATTTGCTTCATTCCAAAACTGTGATGTCAGAGATTTGGTTGAATAATTTCGTTTATTACAAGCACAGATTTCAGTAAACTGACAAAGTGCAGTTACACATGGATGATGTAGGTTTCACTTGTTCTGCGTTGTTTGTTGTGGTTGTACACAATAGTAACATTGCTTGACAGTTTTAAATTCCTTTGTCATTAACTGTGATGTCAAGCTCCAAACTCATATGTCACAGGTTGAAGATTAGACCAATCACATTCACTGATACCCTCTGATGTCACAGATTAACTGCAAAACGAAGTTTTCAGAAAAACACGTAGCTATGAAAACGATATTAATAAAGTAAAGTGTAGTATACATAATCAAATAAAAGTTTTACTTTTAATTTGAAGTTTATAAACTTTATACAGTGTACTTTTAGTAAATGCCTGACAGTTACAAGGGTAACTGTCATGGTAAATGTAAGCTGCATATGCCTATACACATACACATACAGCAAGATTGTTGGGTAATTTGAAAGAGGTGTGAAAAGGGGTAAATACATTTACTCTGCCCTTGGTCCATTTTTCTAGGCCAATGTGCAATGAAGTAGGGCAATAGCCTCAGGGCTCTTTGACTTCGTTTAAATTATGTTATTGCTTTCTTTCTCGAACATCTCAGGTTTTATTGAAATCATAAAAGTGGGTCTGCTTCATGAAGATGAGCTGTATCTACCTTAGCTTAAGATGTCCAAGCAATGATGAGCTGTGGGTGTGTATCTCCTCTGTCAGCTTAACACAACTATTTCAAGTTGTTAAACACACAACTCCATCACACACAATCAAAAAACTTCATGCATCGCTATGTAGCAATACATTTATTTCTCTCTCTTAAGGCCCATTGGCCACTATGCCCTGATAACTTCTGACTACTGCTATTATAATTCAGCCAACCAGACTACCAGACCAATATTATGTTACAATGTTCAGGTCAATTATCAGCGTCCAGATATGCAAATTGCAATTTGCCTTCTAGTTGTTCACTGCTCACTCGTTAAGAGATCATCCAAAAGTGAGGATATAGAGCCAAACCAATGTAGGCCTATATCTTGTTAAATGAAGTCATTTATAGTGTTAGTAAGGTTGTATGTAATACATAAATAACAGGGGAGGATCCAGAAAATTCCGGTGGGGGGGGGGGGTCTATCGGGCTGTCGCGTCATGGAACGCATAAATCGCAATATAACCAAGAGATCAAACTGAATAATTCTATAGGTTTTTACCATTCAAGGAAATTAGGTCACCTATTTAGTTTTTACTTCACCCAAAACATTTCAAAAAGACCATTTCACTGAAAGAGTGGGCACATATTATCTTTATTCCTCACAAGTTACATAGAAAATAAGTGAAAGTTTTTATTGGTACAACATATTGTCAACAACTATACAATTGACTATATAAGACAGTTTTTATTGGTACAACAATACAACATATTGTCAACAACTGATTCTAAGGCATATCAGTTATAATAAAGAAACATTTTAAGTGTCTGAATTTCAGCCCAGTGAGGTTCCACATCTTCTCAAATCCTTTAACAGGATATATTGAAATTAATGAATAAATTACAATAAGTCAAGACCTATTCTTCAATTCCAAGACAACCATTATGTTCACATGTGTCCTGTGGTCAATGACAAATGTCACACTTCATTGATCAGGATTCAGGAAGAGCTCTGTTGTTTGTTGAAGCTACTTGACCTGTCAGTCTTAGTAATAATACAGTATAGACAACAATCCTTCTATTTGCTTGACAAACGTGGTTTTTTCTCTTCACATATTGGTTGGGTCCGATCTCTTCTTGCGTAGTTGCAGCTTCATGCTTTTCGATTCTCTCGCGCGGGTCAAAATACTTCCAGTAGTGGCTCGTCTTCCTTTTGAAGATGTCACGTAACCCACAACATTTCGCAGTTCTTCCTGCATGGAGTCTATAGCCCTCACCATGCACCCCATAGCCTTCTGGTGTTCCGAGATCAGCTGGCGCATATGAACGATATTCTCTTTTATGAAACTGTCCTCGATCTTTGTCATCTGATATGCCTGGAGCAAATCAAAATTGAGAATCAGATTAAAGATGAGGAAAAACCAAGGCTAATTCAATATGCCCATTGTTTTCGGAAACAAAATGATTGTAATTCATCACTGTATTCAAACACCTCAACATCCTCATTGTTTATGGTAAATCCTCTAAAAATAAAGGAAAAATATTTGGTTGCCGGCCAATATGCCCGTAATTGCGAGGGGCCCGTTTGCCATTATTTATAAATCTGCTAACCCTGAACAATCATGTCATGTCTAAATAACATCAATTGACTTGTGCTGCTGTGATTTCAAGGTTTGGTTTTAAGCTGACTTTTAACAACACAACTTAAATTTGGATACGTTACATGCGTTTCAAGTGTTCCACCACGAATATAACCACTGCTCAAAAGGTGTATGTTTATTTCATAGGCCTAGGCCAACGAGTAGAGCAAAGCAGCCATCTTTGAACAAACCTGTAAGTCTTGCAGTCTTGCATCAAGCAGCTTCTGGCTTCTCTGAATGGCATCCAACTGGTGATCAGACACATTCTGGAATTTGCGCATTCTTCCAGAACCTCTCTTTGTCCCGACTCTTTTTATGGTTGCCCTCCTGGTCAGTTGGCGCAAGGCTTCCGCCGATCTTGACCTATGAATACCCTGCGATGGCGCTGTCGTGTGGTTACCGGTCACGGTTGCTATGCTGGCTCTCTTCCTGCTGTTCGATCGCCGTGGCGATGAGGCGAACACTTCTTGCGCTTTTTCGACTGAAACAGACTTTTATGTCATTTCGCATACTTGAGTTTTATAATTATTTATCAATAACTAATAATGATATAATGCAAACTATTAATAGTTAGCATTGTTATACAAATATATGGTGATGGCAAGGAGGCGTTGGCAATTAAAAAGGGGAAATAATTGAATTTGATGCTTTCGTCGTGCAAGGGCTTGGTATTGTGCTGACATAAAATTAAAAAATTGCTGAATAACGGAATAAAAGGAAGTAGGCCTATCAGGAAATAATTGCAGGCTAAATATAGTTCAATGAAGAACAGTGATCCCTGTATTATCAGACCACCCCTTCTATGTTCAATTGTCCATGCGCTAAAAATACTGGTAGTGCAGGAGGAAGGCGGTCACATAAGGCAAGCTGATCCCTAACAAATAAGGTGTCTGATAATGCAGGGACTACTACAAATATATAAGAATAGAAATATGACATGTCTATGCTTTTTGTATTGCTTTAGCAAATAAAAAACAACAGAATTTTCTAATAAGTAAATGAAGCATAGCATCATGCAACTTACGGGCGTCATTTTCTAAGTTTCCTGATCCATTTTGTGTCACATCTAGAACTCAATGAGAACCACAACAACAATGTAACAATTTCAATACCAAAGTGAAACCTGAAAATGTGATATAACATCAACAATTTCATATGATATTATGATTTTGAAAATATAAAAAATGCAATAAATAAACAAATTTACTTTTAATATGATTTGGTGACAGATGAACTTCTAAAAATTTCTTTCGCGATGCTGTTCAAACTAAACTCAATGCAAAACTACACTGAATGGTTTTAAATAAGCACATTTAACATTGATCAGGCATGACTAAATGGGTTTCAGGTTTTCATAAATTTATCATTTCTGCATCAAATATTACTATCAATGGGTGACTCCCACAATAGTATAGGCCTAGTCTTATCATGCTTATATCTAGCCTTTTTAGGGTATCTTCCTGGCTGAACATTTGAAAATGTTCAAGGTTCCTTAAACTGAGTGTTGATATGATACAATATGACATATATATGTTGCCATAAATTGCATTTGCCTCACCCGTGAGAACATAACTTCCTTTTTGGTGTGCTCGCAACCTTATAAGTCAGGGGCACCTAATGACAGTGTGCTATTATAATGCCCATATCAGTGTAAGCTCCTGGTTGCACATCTTTTGTGACACTTAGATTAATTTTTTTATGCAACGGGGAGAAAATATCTGTTATGCAGCCAGCTGGGTTGCCAGCCAGTCCAAGCGTCATTCAGCACCTCCCAGCCAGCTGATATAAATCATTTTTTCCCAGCCAGCCACCCCAACTGCTTTCTCATTACCCGACTGCAAATTTCATCGCTTGGACGCCAGAAAATGGATCACAGCTGACAATTTCGCCAGCTGGGAACATCCTAGCTGGCAGTCTGCCAGCCAGCCGGGCGCCTGCTGTATATTTTTCAGATAATTGGTATAACAGATCATGGGGTGCCCCTGATAAGTGTGGCACCGGGTGTAGCATCTGGACAATACAATATCATGCAATCCTGTAAAACACAATACAATACTAAGTAATTTCTCACTCACTCTTTATAGGCACCTCCAGCTCCACAACGCCATCCTCAATATAATCTTCCGATATCGGCTTCAAGTTGTTGCTCATCGTACTCACGTCGTCGTCGCATGAAATTGTGTTCTCATCTTTGGAGATTTCATCCTCATCTTCTTCTATGTCTTCAACGAAGTCCTCTGCTGCCACCAAGATTCTGTCTCCGTCACCTTAGAACATGCAAGAAGCAATTTACATCATAGGAGTTACATGCATGGACTTTCTATGTTGAATCATTCCGCAGCACTAAGTCTTGCAAAACATCAAAATGTACAACAATTGTGTAATGAGGGCTTCTTGAGTATGTTTCAAGAGTGATCGGGGGATGGGGGGGGGGGGCTACTGAGAGGCCTCAAAATAGTCAAGGGGGCATCTTCCCAGAATTGAGACTTACTCTAAAATATCTGTATTTATGAAAAAAAAGTAATCACAAATTTGAATCGCTTTATCAGACTCATTGATAATTTCTCACCTCCCTTTCTCTCTCGTTCCAGTT
Organism: Platynereis dumerilii; assembly: GCA_026936325.1. Lineage (NCBI taxonomy): Eukaryota > Metazoa > Annelida > Polychaeta > Phyllodocida > Nereididae > Platynereis > Platynereis dumerilii. Next base: position 38,616,599 of record JAPTHN010000005.1, read on the forward strand.
TGAAAAGATACCTCCGGACAAGCCTTTGAATGATTTCTGAATATGTTGAACTCCTTTGGAGTAAAGACTTCATCGCTTCTGGATCTGGAGTGTACATGTATTCCCTACGTCTCTGGGAAACAAATAAAATTCAGCTGTATTATCCAAGTATCATAATATTTATATAATTATAAGACTTTGTTTGTACTTTGCTTTTACTGAGGCTGATCCAGAAATTTCGGATGAGGTGTTTGAGAAATGGAAAAGGTACAAAGATGTTTCTAGTACGTTGAGCAATTTGATGTTTATATATATCCGGTGATCCATTTATTGTTTATCTTAAATTACTTTTCTTTTCAACAAATATTTTAAAAATTATTCTCACATGGAAGTTATATTTGACTTTAGACAAGTCTTCCTTGTGCAAGAAAAGGTCCTTCAAGAACACGATGGCAGACATCATTGACTTTGGACTTGGAATCATGTTGAAAGGTACGGGCATGGTGCTGCACTCATCGATGTAATTCAGCCATAGCTTCGTGCGGGCAAATTTCCATTCCATGTCACTGTCACCCTAAACAAAAAAAGGGATGCATATATTCACAAGGTTATCTAGCAAACAAATTGCAATGCTTGCTGAAAGAGTCTTTAATAGTTTCACAAGAGATGATTGTAGGCCTATTGCTACAACATATGTCATCGGAGTCTTCCCATTTCAAGAACTTAATTTCTTAAAATTTGTTTGAAATAAGAGACCTGAATTTCTGAAATTTGTGTAACAAACTATATTTATATTTATGCATGTAATGTTTATCTCCTGAAAAAGCTCAAAGTTTAAATGCAGTATGTTTACCAAGTGGCCATTCACACCCAGCTAACTTTGTTATTGCAATGGTCTATTATTATGTGTGAAATATCTACTTGACAGAGCTCTAGAATTTCATTCACACTACCTGGATTGTTGATATTTTTGGATTATGATGTGGTGAAAGCTACTTGCCTGGATATCGTCAAAACTGTGGGACATCATAGCAATGAGGATGTTGACCAGAACAATCGTGACCACAATGAGGTAGATGGCAAATAAGATCAAGCCCACTTGGTCGACGAGGGCTGTGCTCTCACCTACAGAATGAAGACACATACATCAGGTTGTGTATACAGATCTTACATTGAGAATTTGGTTAGTTTACCCACACAAAGAAATACAATTGATTACTGTCATTAGATCAAGAATGTCAGCAATGTAGCTTACCACCATCCCTGAATTTATGACATTGAAAGGGTCACTTAAGTTTTAAAAGGGTGATGGTGATCTGCATGTCAGAGACTCAGAAACATGTGACACAACTGGCCATTTTCATTGACTGTTATCATCATTATTATTAGTTTCAGATTAAGATTCAGACAAATTAATTTTGTCTCAAATGAGTGATTTACGAATTGGCTTTTATGTCAAGAACTTTCTTACTTGCATCATAGTCGTCGAAGAAGGCGCCATGCTTGTGCAACGACAAATTCTGTGATACTGAATAGATTTTTTCTGAAACTAAAGAAATTTGTTTGAAATATATAGATCTGAGATTATGATGTCAGCAAAACCGGTATTCATAACACAAACATTTATTTAATTAGCGCAACATCTGATCAAGTCAAATGTCATAAGCTATACTTTCGCCAACTGCTTCCATTTCATTACTGAGACTATCAGTGGACTGTGGCACTAAGATTTTATGATAGATAGACAGACAATGTCACAAATAAGAATTTATTGAACTATAGCAACAATGATAACCAACCTGAGGGTGGATATGGAAGTTTATATGATTAAAAAAACTAGTTTTGAGCGAATCAATGTGGATGTAGTCCAATTGACTCACAGTCTAAGATACCTTGGCTTGTTTCATCACTCGGAGTTCTTATCCTCAGTTTGTCGAGAGAAATTAAACCGAAGATGGAGAAAAACAGAGTGTGGACTGTTTCTGGAAGACTGGAATAAAAATATGAACAATTTCTTTTATATTATTTCATTGACGTTTATATATATTCAGCAATTGAATGAACATGAACTTTTCACCATCAAGAAGATTAAACTGGCTCGGGGATCATTTATTTAGATTACTAAATGAAACATCCGCCCAGCCCAACATGCCCGCATTGAGTTTCTTGGTTCAAGTCCAATATAAGGACCAAATAGTTCCAGGGTGTAAGAATAGGCCTAAGTGTGTTGTTAGGTTGGAACTACTTATCCAGATATTGGACTTGAGCCAGTTTCTTAACCAGTAAAAAGATGTCAAGGATGACCAGTTGCAACTTGGGTGGGAAACATTACAAAAAGAACCTTAGAAGACAATTGAATATTTCAGATATAATAATGAATAAGGTAAGAGTGTCCTCCCTACGCCTTACAGCCCTAAACAAACTTCCACAAGCACCAAAGCTACTCGAGCTAAAGCTATGAGGTAAAAGTAATGAGAATGTTCTTACCCTCTGAATGTCTGAGATGCAGCCTCGTTTGTGATTTCACTAATATGGCTGCCGTAGTAACGATATAAGTTAGTCATACCAACCATGAAAGCCATTAGTACCTAAAGAGATACAAGAAATATTGACTGTTGAGGTAATATTCAAGTAAATAAATTACTTTTTCTTCAAAAATTTGTTGTCTAAGCATTTTGGATCTTGACATAATATCGTTGTATCAATTGAGAACGTTAATTCTGCTATAATAGTTTTATTTCATAAATGCCAATGAATATCATTTTGAGGAATTATGCAAGATTGAAAGCTTACCAAAACAAATAGCACAATAAATCTAGCTATGTCTCCGAACATCCGTCCCAATGATATTTGTAGAGGACCCAACATCTCGTGAGAAGGCATCACATACGTTGTCCGAGCAAAAGACATGACATTTGCGATGGCAAACAGGATTTCGGAGACAATTTCTGGATCCTTGGGTGACCACTGAAACCTTGCTGAAATTGGAGAAAATGTAATATTATTCGGAGACAGACAATTAAGGGTAAATATCTCACCTGCCAAAGAATTGATGAGCCTTTTTGGGTTGAACTACATGTAAATAGGCATAATGTGGCAGAAATACAGACCAGGTGGCCCATGAAACAATTGTTAAAAGTTCATATATATATTGTTGAAAACTATATTTTACAGGCATGAATGAAGTATCCAAACGGTTGGTTCTTCTGACTATTTGCTTCATCTAGTAGATTCTGCACAATACTCCAGTCCTGGTTCTTAATCGCAAGAGTTGCCCTCGAGGTGGCGTTGAAGTAATGATTTGCATTAATCACATGATACTGGGCAACCAGTCGTAACGAGTAGGAAGCCATGTACAGGGCCAAGATGCTGAATAATAAACAAAGAAAGAATTGATTGTTGAGACAAATTATCACACTTTTAAAAGACCATATACATGGCAGTGTCCTGGCTGCCACTGCATTTCAGTCCTGAGTACTAATTGACTGTCTTCAGCTGTCTTTTCACATCTTTTTTGTTGTTTCGTTTATAAAGTAGGCCTAAGGATATTTATATCTAAGTTACACTTACAAGGTCGCGAGCCATTTTTTCATGTCCAGTAATTATGGATCAAAAATTCTAAACGCAAGAGCCAAGACGTGCAGTGTCAATAACTTCAATTTAAACCAACAAGCCGGTATAGTTATTAGTTTTCTTATCATTATTCATCAAAGCCCGAAAGATCTTCAGATATCAAGTTGTTTATACCTTAGAAGTGTTTGTGAATAGAATTTTGTTGGGTCCAATAATACCCTGCAGTTTCAAATTTGTCCACTGAAGCTGTCTGCTGCACAAGCTCAAACTAATCCCATGTACTTTGATTACTGCCAGTCCAATCAATCTAACTCTTTTTAGCCATTACTGCTGATTGCAGGTAACAACTTAAGTAACACGAATCTGAGATTAATGACTGATACAGAGTCAATTAGCTAGCCTGGAGTCATTTGGTTGTTAATAGTGGACTAGGTGCTAATGGTGATTCATTAAAAGATCGTGTGGAGGGCAGAGGTGGCCAGCAAAGCTAATAACAGAAGACAACAGCTCAGTAAACAAGGTGCCAGGTTTAGTCAGCTCGTATCACTTCATATCAGTCTCCAGATGAATACAAGGCAGCAGTTGAGATGGATGTAAGTCACGACAAGATTGGTGTTAAGTCGCTGTTCTTTGTCTATGTCTCTATGTTACTGACACACGTTCAAAGTTCGGCTCAAGTCCAATATCCGGTTGAGTGGTTCAAGTGAAACTTTTTACCCTTTAAAATTATTGCATCACAACCATTGTCATGGCATCACTTGGGGACTGCCGCCCCCACACCCCTGCTCATTGGTTGAAACGTTGGTTATGATGACGTCACAACCAAACAACACAGTTATTGTTACACCATGGAACTATTTGGTCCTTATATTGGACTTGAACCCAAAGTTCATTTTATTTAGCTTCTTTGAGCAGCTACCCAAGGCATAGGCCTGTATGTAATTGTGACTCTGAGGTCTCTTATCTATTATAAGGCTGTGTAGCGGGCAGGGGCGTAGATTTTTCATTTCTGTAGGAGGGGTGATTTTGGCGCGGGGGCCACTTAAGTGCCCAGAAGCCAACATATTTCAGATTATCTAAGGTAATTCTGACCAACCTGTATCTTACATTTTTCCACATGGCATCCTACTGGTGTCATGGCAAAGACTGCTAAATAAAACTAATAATTTTCAACATGAACAAGTTTTAATTTGAAACTCTTGGGGGGGGATCATACATAACATTGCTCCATACTCATCATAGGATGCAATGGATAGGGCCTGTTATGAGTTCATTGACGCGTCTACTGGCTGCTGAATGTAAGTATCCGTCTTTTGTTGACTGTAAGAACACATATCACAGGCATAAACCCCAGTACAGCAACTGAGCAACAGCAGTGCGTGAAATATGCAAAAGTGGGCTTTATAACTGGAGTTTACCCAACTCAAACTCAACAGATTCATTCACAACAACAGTAAGAGCTATTGCCACATGATAGCTTATCTCACCTGAAGTCCATAAAATTGTAATACTGCATGAAGTGCTCTCTGGCCCCTGAGTGGTAGATTTGTTTGCACTCAATCCACAGTAAGCCTATGCAGAGAGGAAAAACAGACAATTAAAACAATTTATAGTATGTATATATGATACATTTGAGTCTTTGATCATAGGCAAGTAAAGATCCCTCACATGGGAAAATGTATTCTTTTGAGGATTCCCCACTCTTTGACATCATCAAAATTTGCCGAATCATAACGCCACTTTCGATACGATATATGATTGCAATACAATACAGTGTATATAATAATTATTGCCAAAGGACATGTAACTTCTGTCAGTACACTGAAGTATGAAAGTTGAGTAATAAATTATTATTACATATAATATACATATACTTATATTACCTATTATCCAAAATATAATAAGATACTGCACTATAGTGAATGGGGTCCTCATTGGTCTAATTTTGGAGAAAACCTTCCTCGAGAAAATCTGCTGGTCCATGTGCATCTGCTCTGAGTGGAGATCCATCTCTTTCGCTCTGTAAATAAAAGATAAAATTCAAATTCTTGCTTTAGAGGGTCCGATGAGTGCACTATTCCCTCACACAACTGATCTGTGCAAACCTGTAGTTCATCTTCTTGCATTTGTACAGGTGTGGTAAAAAAATATTTGCCATTGTATTTTTTTAAAAAGTTGATCATGTTGATTCTGTAGTTTTAAGATATTCTTCTTTTCCTGACTGTGTGTATCCCATTTCATATTTGATATTATTGATACGAAAGTTAAAATATTTGTGGGACTTCAGTGGTACAATTTTGTTAAGCCGATATTCGCTCCGTCCTTAATTTACCAAGTAGTGCTCTATCCACTCCACCATATTGCAAAATGGAATAAGAAAGAGATATCTCACCATAAAGTGTCTCCGGTTACATCATATAAACAAGGCACTCAAATTGCAAGTACATGTATTCCTACCGTGAAATATAAAACAACCAACCCATAAAAGATGGCCTCCAGTCCGAATGTTGCTAATCCAAGTAAGAAGAGGAAGACGAAATGCGAAAGGGTGTGGGTGATGAATTTGGTCACGGGACACTTGAGCTTGCGGGCTATCTGAGAAGAAGACATAAATTTATACAGATTGTTTATCTGCTGACACATGATCACTTGAAAACCAATCACTGAATAGCCGGTGAAGAGGAGAAGATGCATTTTAAAGGCCAACAACACAAATTTGTCTGCTTCTGTAAAAATTCTGCATAAATTTATATCGGGGAGAGATTTTGACATTTTTAAAGTAATATGTCTTAATCAGGAAAGCTTGTCAAGAAGAAACATAATTTGAAAATCATGATGTTACATGTGTATGTAACTGGCTATCAGTGCAATGCCCTCGGTACCGCTTTACAAGCTCTATATATTGTAAATTGATTCTACAAATAAACATGTCCATTGTCCAATAAACCAGTGGTTGATCAGAATTCAGAACTTCAACAAAATGTATTGCTCAAATAGAATTTCTCAAAAACAAAAACGAAAAACAGATATACAATTATACATGTATATTTAGATGCAAACTTGTGACTCACAGCAGTCCTAGGATGGATGATGTAAGACACACATATCAATGGAAGAAGAGGACCAACAATGAGAACAATGCCAATCTTCTTGTAAAGAGGAAGAGTTTGGAAGAAGCCCATCTCTTTACCGTACCAGATGTTGGTCAGATGTTGCTGGCAATTGGGATGGGCCACAAACTGTAAAAGAGCACAAAGAAGCCATTTTAAAAGCCATTACAGCTTAAACTAGTTAATGGGACATTATGGGAGAACTGCCGGAGAAGGTAAAGTGAGTTTCGTAGTGGTGAAAAGGCACGGTTTGACCCACCATTGACGAAGAAGTTAGTTGGATACTGGACACAAAGAAAGATGTTATCTTGCAAACAGCGTTACATGTAGATCTTTCATTGCGCTGTTTCGAGCGTATACAAATTAACACTACCAAGTCATAAATCAACGGAAGGTATTGGGAGGAATTCGTCTACCGATTTTACAAATTAAACATTTTCTTAATTAGTCAGTCAGGCAGTCTCTATTGTTCAGTTTGTTTTTCTATAGATCTAATCTATCTATCCATCTATCTAGGCCTATCTATCTAGGCCTATCTATCTATCTATCTATCTATCTTTCTGTTGTTGCAACAACTTGCATCAGCAAGCAAGCCAACATGGAGGATTTCCAGCTTGTTTTCGGTTTATACAGTGACACATAAATTTGGTGAGATTGCTGTGAAAGACATTTGTGGTATATTTGCCGGAAAAAAAGTGCAAAAAAGATGTGTAATCTGTTGCCAGTGTGTTTGGCTGTGTGGTGAATTGTTACAAAGTGACAGATTTCTTAGACAACCAGGCAATTTCCTGAGGTTTACTGTCTCCAGACAGGATATACAGTTGGATGGGGAAAGTATTGTTGATTGTGGAAACTGGTAAGTTACTATACCATATAGATACTTTCTGTGTAATCTGCTGTATTAGGTATATTACACGTATTTATATGTTACCAATTTCAATCCGAAATATTTAGTTCATTTTCCTGAAAAAAAAAACGTGTGACTATTAAATAGGGTGACAATATGAATTTACAATACAGGCGATGGACCAGGGAGCAGATGTCTGATCTCCTTAAAATCATATATATAATATTGCATCAAAATCGACAAATTTCAGAAGTTAATTTTGTCTGCGACAAAATACTTGAATCAGATTAACTAAGTAGGGGAGAGCGGGGCATGATGGGCCCCCGGGGCATGATGGGTTTTGGCTTTAACTCCAAAGTTTAACACTGGAGGAAGCTGATGTTTCTTGTTTAGAATACCTTTTGCTAACCTTTATTGAAGAAAAAATTGCATGGTTCAGATACCAATACTCTAGCAGATATTGCCCTTTCTAGGATTTTGAAGCCCTAAAACTTTTTTTCCTGATTTTCCAAGTGCGTTGTGATTATGCGTAAGTGATATTTTAACAGCTGTCTTGTTTTACTTCCACAAAGAGATATATATCAACATTTTGCATGAAAACTCTTTGATTTGACTTTATTCTTGGAAACTGGTGTATGAGGGCATTTATGAAAAATGAAGTTTGGGGCATGATGGGTCTCTTGATTGGGGCATGATGGGCCCAGGCCCATCATGCCCCATTTGAACTAAGCATATGCATTTCTTGCAATATAATAGTTGAAGATTGGCGAGAATGGACAATACTTCCTATTTCAATACCTGTATTGGTATTATCTTATTTACAACATCAGATATAGAATTAAGAACATAATTTGTGTGCCAAATCACCTTTTGTGGTGTTAAATTTACGTTTTTGGATTCTTACCTGCATTTTTTAGATGAAAAAGTGATTACGATTTGCTGAGTTGGTTCAATAATACCATTTATCATGTAATGCAAGTTTTTAATTAAGAATATTGGAATGATTTCAGTTTTACAACTATAATGCCATAAGTATTGACCAAAATTTGAAGCTGCCCATCATGCCCCAACCAGGTGCCCATCATGCCCCACCCTTGCGGGGCATGATGGGCACCTGCCAAAAAATTAAAAGTGCTTATAACTCAAACACTATTTCATTGAGCATAACAAGATTTTCTATGCTTAAAGTAGAACCTAATGCAAAACCAGTCAGCAATAAATAGAAATTTTTGTTGGCATAGTGATGACATGGTGGACCTTCAAAGTTAAGGTGCCCATCATGCCCCGCTCTCCCCTACCATCGATCCGTCCTGTTGATCATATATTCTTAGCTGCTAAGGAGGATTGCACTAAAACAGAAGTGTCCTGGAAAACTGGTCGAAATTGTCTCAGGTGCAGTTCTGGAAGTAAGTTAGGCCAATGCTCCCTGCCATTAGCCAGTCTGAGACAGACTAAATCCCAACAGACACAATTTGTTATGCCTACACTCCTTTAAGATAACACAGGAGTCTAAAAAGGTTCAGTGCTGAGAGAATTTGCTGAAATCATAGGCCTAACTAATGAGAAGATTGTTTTTTGTCATTTTTGCAGACAGATATATATGGAAAAATAATTGTTGACAGAATTAGTAGATATCATAACTTATCAAAGAAATCATACCACTGACAGAATATGTGGACTAATGAAAAATAATCCTATCATTGACCAAATTTGTAGACATCATTATGTCATGTATGATTAATAATCAATTAATCATCGAAAAATTGAAAAAAAAAAGTGTCGACATGATAACCGATGAAAAATAATAATATCATATTGGTCAGTCAATTGTATGGGCCTAATTTGACCTAATAGTAGGCTATATGGCTTTCTAGCTTAACAAGTTATCTCATTTGATAAAATACTACAGAAGCACTTTGTGTTACCAAATAATATACCTTCTTTTCCCCATATTCAATAGCCAGTCTGAGTCTTGCCAATGGATCTCTGTGCAGGGAAACATCTTCTCCAAGTACTGCTTCCACTTCTTGGGTACCCCTGCACAGGTCCATTAGTTCACAGGCGAAGTCCATGCACTGCTCTACAAGGGCTAGATATTCTCCCTGTATTAGATTATGATGAAAATGAATCTAAATATTCTAAAACTAGCCTATTGTATCACAATTGAACTTTCTTTTTTTTATTGAACTTTCTTTTTTTTATTTTGCCACATGCAGTTTCATTTTTATCTAAAACTGTATGTAAAAAGATTTTATACCAACAAATACTTTTGTCCACAAAAAATCACAGAGATAGCAAGTGTAATTATGTCAATAATATTTGGAAAATGATTATCCTGCATGTTTGAAACTGAATTAAGATGACACTGATTTACTCATTTCAACAGGCAACTCTTTTATAGTGACCAATTTTTAAATTCAAATTTGCATTATAATCCTCACCTGAAACTCCTTCTCGACATGAGAGACTTTCTTCATTTCTTGGCGCAGCTCAAAGGTGGCTGTGATGGGGTCAGGATTGGATAAAGCCATGTAGGAAGGGCTGGCAAGAGCTCTGTAGGCATTCATTCGAGAACGCGATCTTAATAAAGAAAGACACAGATGAGGCAAATTATGTTATCTGGTCAAACAATATTAATGAAATCCTGCTCATGACATTCAAAAACTGCTGGCTTCACTCTGATGTCCCTCTGTGGACATACAAGCATGGTGAGCAAGTCCCTGGTACACGTATCTCTGGTTTTGGAGACCTTACTCCCCATTTGCACAAAATTGCAGCAGGGTAGCTTAAACTGGGACTTTTCAATATTGTAGCAGCTGTGGTGATCTAGAGTGATTAGCAAAGAGCGATGAGCACCTGTGGCTATGACTAGCGCGGGATCTGGATGTTTTGAACAATTTTTAAGCTTGTGAGGTAGATGTTGTACATTGGTTGCTGTGTGTAAAAGTCAGACTTCCTCTTTTTTTTTGGAATTTTTTTTTTTGTTTCGAACATTTTTAGTAGTCACACATGATGAGAAAAAAATGGCAGGATCATATTATGGGATGTCTGAATCACTTCTTTTGATTGAACCATCTGGTTCACTCCTCGCATATTTGCCAAAAGAGACGAGACACCTCACTCGGCTCGGTGAGCTGGTGGCTCTGTCTTGTCTATAAAAGATGTTGACCACCAGGTGACCTTATCATGCTCACAGAGTCACATTGGCTGCATACGAGCTCATACAGAGTACACCTTGATCTGATGAATTATTTAATCTCACTGCCTTCAATGCCTTGTTTCGTGTGTGTGTATACTCTTCTGGTGATTGTCCATGAATAACAAACCATAATCTGTCATCATTGCAGAGATATTATCTAGCTGTGTGATTTGTGGGCCTACATTGTAGGCCTACTTAGTAAGCTTCACTGAACCCTAGACCGGGGGAAAACACGGTCCACTCAGACGTCTGGACCTCTTTGTGCATATGGGCACATTTTGGACAATTTCTTTAGAATAACAAACCCCAGCCTAAAGGAACCGTGTTTACCACATTGAGCTGAGTTCAGCAGTGTAGGTACGTGCACTCTCAACAAAAAATGTTTTATATGGAACCTGTAAGGGTTCTATAAGCTGGTATAGAACTTATTCAATTTTTAAAAAGGTTCCAACATGCACAAAAACAACACTTAGACAATCCGGCAGCACTGAACCCCCACAATGGAACCCCTTTCTCTCAAATTGGGAGCATAGGGTCCTATCTATAAAAATACAGATATACTTGTCTCTTAAAGCCTTCCCACCAAGAAATGAACCTTTTCAATTCAGTTGAACCCTCTAGAAAATGTAAAACCTTTTTTGACTGTTCTTTATCTATATATATATACATCAAGAACCTTTTGCGTTAAGAAAGTACCTTCAAATCTAGCAACAGATATGATCTCTGCAAGGATTACAGATTGTCGTTTGTTTAGCGAATGACATTAAAAAAGGTTTCCATCTTTCTGGGACTACTATACTGGTTCCCCGGTTCCCGATTGATGCTAAAAAAGTGAATAAAAATGTTGTTGCTTCAATGAGACCAAGGAAGAGGATTGTCCGGATGTATCCTCGGCTGCATGGGATTGGAATTGTTTCACCAAATATACAGTTTGAGCCAATGGCAAAATATATTTGGTGTATGCCATATAGGGCCTATATTTGTCACCAAATTTCAAGAGCGATGGAATTTTAATTTTAAACATTTTGCTGTTGAAATTTAGAACAACAGCAAGAAAATTTCTTGTTTCAGATGTATCATCATGGCAATAGATTTCCATGCATTCTTTGGAAGAACATTGTGTATCAGTTTGTCCATTTGCCTGAGCAGTTTGGAATTTGGATGTGTTCTGCATTGCTGTTGCAGTGTTGCTACTCTGCAAACATTTGAATACTCCATACTTGCTCTTGACATTGCTGGTATGTTGATATTAATAGCCAACAATGTGTAACAAGAGCTGGAGCTATTTTTGTAGCTGTTCTTGTCTGGCAAAGATTTGTTCTGGGCAAACATGTCTGTTTAGTTCTGGAATCAAGGTATACAGTAACTGCGGTTGGTTTCAGAGACTGGGTTGTCAGATATATGCATTACAATATACACTTTTAGAATTGGCACCTGTTGTCATTTTTTCCCCTTTTCAACAATTGCCTTTTATTCCAAAATTCCCAAAATGGAAAGAAGTAAGAAACCTTTTGACAGAAAGCCCTGCGACGAACAATGTGCCGTTTTCCAAAGAAATGGAAAGGTTGCTTGTAGAGCAGGTTTTTGGGGTTCAAAACAAAATATAATGTTCAGTTGAAAGTTTGAAACCATTCTGTGTAAAATAGAGAGAGATTAATTAGTGCATATCACAAGGAGGTTTCTCATGGCAGCTGTGCGTATGTTTGTATATTTATTACGGTACTCTCATTGGCCATTGGGATCATCCTGTCGACGCATAAATTAATAAAATGTTTGTGTCAAGGAAAGATAGTACCACAGCTAGTCTTTCCGCAACTGACACTTAAAAGTGTAGTGCCCTAAGTTTAATGATATCAATCTTACCTCTTGAGAGAGTCAGTTGTCTGTTTGACAAGACAATCACTACATTGGCAGTCTATAGCATGAGGTTTATGGATAGTGCAGCCTTTGGACAAAAACAGTTGGATCAGTTCATGGTCATTCTGAAATTTATAAAAGGAAAAGGCATCACTTGAAAAATGTATTTTCTTTTTTCAGGAAGCTTCTAAACACTATTGTACACAAACTGCAATAACTCCATTCACAGGCACATAACTTAATTTAAAAACATCCATAACAACTTAATATCTTTTTATCGAGTTGTTCACCCAATTTTCGATGAACGCTCATCCAAAAATTCTGACGTGTATTCATTTGAAGACCGGTTGAATATAGACACTGCATAGTTTCTGAGACAAGTTTGCAGGAATTGTTTGTCATAACTACACTTTGACACATTCGGTGAGGGGAATATACTCTAATAGTATGTACATTGTGATCAAGCTTGGAGTGTTGGGTAAATGTTCACCCATGTTATCTCGACAGAATAATACAGTAGCCTAAAGCTAAAGCTCCACATTGACCACAACAAACCACACAGTATGTATAAACCATGATGTGAAGACTCAAGATAATACAAACAAACCTCTGTTATTAGTGTTGGTTGCATAAATAATACTTTGCATCACATATGTGCTAATGTGGTTGGTCCCCATGTTGATTAATTACTTTCCTAGAAATGCAATAATATCATGCACTAATATTATGCAATTGGACCTATGGGTATTGCTAAATAACACAACCACCATAGTTCATTATGTCAACTGCCTGTGCAGACACTTTTATGGTTTGATGAATATTATGATGCAACTTTATTGGTCATCTTTATGAGCACATCCTGGCAGTCAGTGTGTTGGTTGTTATTAAAACGATGGTGTGAGTTACAGGTAATGGCTGACGAATGTTTCATGATCTAATTCAGATGTACACATTGTACAAACTTTACTAATTTTATTTGAATATTCTTCGGCACAATGGCTGATGGGTTGGAGTCCAGATTTGCTGCGTGGAAGGTCTGTGACCGCACAGGTACAAACCCGGGCAGGTGAATTCAAAAATACTCTCATAGGACTTTCTATCTATCCAAATCTGCCTTTGTGTTCTGATTGCAATGAGTGATTTGTGCTGTGATTGCTTTATATAACATCCAATTTCAGCTGCTTCAAAGATTTTTTCTATTGGCGATGGCTCACTGCTTTATCCATCTATCCTATCTATCTGAATGTTAACAGTGGTCCCTGCATACATGTAATAAGACTGCCCTTTTATGGTCATAAAGCGGTCGTCTCGTGGGGGTACGGTCACTTGTCGAGGCAAAATGCATTGAAAAAAAAAAGCAACTTAGCGCGGGAATAAGGCAGTCACATAAAGGAAGTTGGTCTTACAATAGGGGGTCCTGTAACGCAGGTACCACTGAATGCCTTCTTGAAATCCCCACATCAACCAGATGTTTGGGAACTTATAACAATGACCGATGTCCATATGGACTCGACATCGAACAGATTTTTGCAAACCTCTTGAAAAAATGTTTCTTGATTGGTTGCACAATCTATGACAGCTACTTAATCTTCGAACAGACAGTGAACATATGGGAAGGTTTGTAAACCGTTTTAATGTGCAAACCTGTTTATCAGGATGAGTTTCAGCATGGTTTTAGACATCAGTGTTTCCATAACGTTTTCAGAATGTCCCTTCTGGGCTGCTACTAATAGGTCTGTGTCCATATGGGAATTACCACAGTGATTATGGGTAGGTGGCACGAATATAAGAGGGAGGGCTATTCCAGACTCGTTTCTGTCCACATTCAGTGGACTAGCAGGTAATGCGGGATGTCAAAAAAACAATCATGAATGAGCAGATGTTAATAACATTGTTGTCTAAACCAATCAAATCACAGAGAGTGATACTAGCTACCTAAAATGGTTATTCGAATTACGTTCCCCAGAAAATACAAGTATAAGAAATGATAGACATTTTTCCTTTTACCTTCTGGGCAGCAAGTATTAGCGGAGTCACATCTGGAGGAAATTGATATTTTTCTTCAGTTCGGAAGAACGGATCAGTGTAACCCGCCTCTTGGATCATATTTTTCTCTTTCAAGATGTAAGCAGGATGGTCAACCATAATCCTGACAAGATCTCTGCTGCCCATGCCTGAAAATGAGATCATGTATACAGTGAAACATTTGTCAAGAAAGAAAGCCATCAACTCATTTTTTGCACATCTATCAGAAATATGTGTGATGTCAGTGCATTATGTCACTAATAATCTGTATAGACAGGCCTAGCAGAAAGATGGATTTTTAGAAGGTCTTACCCAGAGCAAAAAAAGAGTATGTTTGCAACTCAGAAAAAGTACAAAATCAGTTGGCCTACTATTTTCCTATTCTTTGGGTCAGAAGGAGGTCTGTCTACCTAGGTTTAGACAGTACAAAAGCCCTTCTAAATTAAAATACTTTACTATCCTTACAGAAAGCATTAAGAAAGGGATTTTTGTCTTGTTATGTTGGAGTATGCACTGGAGACATGCAAATCGAGCGTGTATGTGATCCATTGTGAGGTCACACATTTATACCGCCAATGAAGGTCAAAGCTTGAAGGGACACAAAACCGCGGCACGTGTCATGTTTGTTGTATTTCACACTTGTCTGTCAGTCGGAATGCACAGTTCGTTAGTCCCGACAACACAACCTGTAATGCCCAAGTAGGGCTTTTTCAGTTAGTCCTAGGATTGGGGACCAAACACTTGGACAACAGAGGATTAAGCAATGTGTTTTCACAATTGCTTAATCCTCTGTTGTCCAAGTCTATGGTTCCCAATCCTTAACAGAAAAAGCCCTGATATAATACTTTAGCCTGATCAGACTGACTATCATCTAATGTCACGTACATGAAAATAACATTATATATATGGCTTTTGTGGACAACATCCCTTTCCAGTACTGCTAACACAGTACACCACGACCAATCCCAGTGCCTCAGTGATATGATGTCACACATCGGTTTGGCTACATTTTTCATTTTTTGTGAACTTTTCGTAAGAATAGTAACTCACTCGGTCATCTTAAAGAGAGGAATAAATCTACATTCCGCCTCACCTATAGCATGTAGCAGAGCCTCTTCGATGCATTCCCAGCTGACGATCTCCATCAGATTTTCTATCGTTTCGACGCTTTCACTGTCTACCGCCAAGAAGAGGGCATTTCTGCCCATGTAGTCGACACAGTTGACATCGAATTTGACATTATCATCTGAGATCATGTCGCAGATAACACCACATTCGCCGAGGCGGGCGGCATGTAAGTAGACACGTTCTTCTGTCCTCAACTGAAAGATAATAAATAAAAACAATTGATGCCTTGTTTAAATCTATCTAATTGTAACTAATTGTTATTTCTTTGTGTACAAGAACTTTAATTTAATGTCTATGTTACAATTCTAAACTTTCACACTTCTTCATAATAATTATAAGTAATTGAAATAGGAGCATTTTCAAAACAGACCCTCTGCAATTTAGTTTTAAAGAGAACAGTTCGACAACGCTTTGTTCAGGCTTTTTTATGGAGGTGCCCTTCTATTTTGTCCCCAACAAAACTGATGTGCATGCTGTGTTACCAGATGCCACAAACGCTTTTAACAGAGTGGAATATACCCTTTTATTCTATAAACTGCTTGACAGAGGCATGAATAGCCTTTGTGTCAGATGTTTGTAATACACGTACAAAAATCAAAAATTTCCAATAAGATGGAAGAGTGTTTTTAGTGATGATTTAAAATTACAAATGGTGCAAAACAAGGACGGGTAATATAACCCTCACTATTTGGAATTTATCCACATCATCTTATCAAGAAATTAAAGGACAGTGGCTATGGATGTACATGTTCAATAGGGCCACATTATGCTGGATGTATTGTTTGTGCTGATGACACTGTTTTACTTTCCCCCACAAAACTTGTTCTGGAACAAATTATTAATATTTGTCTTGACTTTTCTGAACCTTCTCATGTAAAATTTAATGCTGCCAAAAGTCTGTATATTGTATTTTCTTCACTTGGAAACAGGAGGAACAATGATAGAATTAGGCCTTAGATGTTGGTTGCAACTTTATGGACTGCCAAAGAAGTGCCACACACTTAGGACATACTATTTATGCAGATCTCAACAGTTATGACCTGGATGGAGTTACAAATGCCTTCTATAGACAGTGTAATCTCTGTATACATAAATTTTGGAACATCCCATATGATGTCAAAGCAAAACTCTTTAACATATTTCTATGGAGTCACTCTTAAATTCCTTTGAACAAAGTCAATAAATAATGAACTATATACCAGAAGGCTGTTCATCAAATATAAGGATAACCATATAACACACATCGTGGAATTGTATCCTGCTTGCCCTATTGTCACTTCTCAGAACATTTCTTTTTGCAGCCTTTCTTAAAATTTGCCAATACCTTTCTCTAACATCAGTCAGAAATAGTGGTTTCATGTTCAGACAGACATGCACCCCAAAACTGTCTGTATTTGGCTGTGACATGACGTATGCCAGTGGCAAACTGGTATTGAGCAAGAAAACTTTCTTCATAAATCTTGATTTGATTTACTGCACATGATTAAGGGAGCATGTAATCTAAACTGCAAAAAAAAAATAACATGAACAAGGCACTTTAAAGGGGATTCTGGACATCTTCTAACTACCAACTACTGATCTGAAGTCCTGGTTATCTTGTAACTGTTGCTACTACATAAGATTGCATACAAAGTTAGCATCACATTGATGAAGCATGCAGTGGTTTTTTGCCTTAATTGCTGACCTCCTGTTGTTTTGACAAATTCTCAGTGACCTATAAATAGATCTGGGTGGGGAAGCCCCTCAATGACATCGCAGGACTCCCTCTTTCCAGTTTTTCTTGGATGGTTTTCCTGTGTCTCTAAAATGGTATGTAAACTATAGCTATGCATGTTCCTGTAAAGTTGATCAACACAATCTTGGGTTAAGTAAACCCTGTGTGCAAAGTTTGAATGAAATTGGTGCTGCATTTTTGTCGTGAAATTTGTCCACAAGATTCCAGAGAAGACCAGTAACAATACGGCAGAATGCCCTAATAATAAAGACCGACATGAGCGCAAAGAGAAAATTCACCGGTAGACCTACGTACAATGCATCTCTGTCTATGTACATAGGCCTACTACTTACTTGTCAAGTTGCAATATATGGTATATATATTATATATACACACACAAAAAAGATTGAGAGGTTTCAGCAGCCAATTTACTGAATTGGAAGTATTCTTGCATTTCATATGGATATGTATGCTGAGCCCATGTACAATGTATATGAGACCAATTATTCTGATGATGTCATAGTCACTTGGTGCAATTAGTCTTAATTGTCTTTCTCACTCACCATTCAGTGTATTGCACAATTAAATACATAAAGTCTGCATGTATAATTTATTATATATAGACACAATCTAAATGAATTAGTCATGTAATTACAAATGACCGATTGCATGTCCTCATATCCCTTGCTCCTATTGTTCTGTTTTGTAACTCTACTCATCAATCAGTAAATGGCCAAGGGAGTTTGTCCAGTCTCCAAGCAAATAACACTATCCCATGCTCCGGTCATTTTATTGTGGACATAAATGGACCATATATGAACCTTGCTTATTGCTCGCATCACCAACATCTACGTCTCCAGAGACTCCAGCGACAAAATGGTGGCCGAGGAGACTCAGCATCCAAATGAGGCAGTTGGTACAAAAATACATACATATTTATCAGTGTTTATTAATACAGAGTTACACAGACCGGTATGGTAATTGTATTTGATAGTCCGATAAAACGTGACACAAAACACGTTATGCACTTGAGTCTCGAACCAATTTGACTCAACGGATGAAATAGCCAAAAGGCCTCAAACCTAACGAGCTATACTACAGATTTATCTGATTGCGAAACACAGAACAAAGTCAACAAATAAAAAAAGAGGTATTTCATTCTTCTTTCTGTCGGTTAATTGCAGATATATACAGTGGTACCTGTGTTATAAGACCACCCCTTCTGCGGTCATGAAGCGGTCTCTCGTGGGGTGCGGTGTTTCGTTGGAGTGCAAAATGCACTAAATGTACTATTTAGTGCGGGAGGGAGGCGGTCACATAAGGCAAGGCGGTTTTACAACTGGGAGTCTTTTAACGCACGGACCACTATATTAGGATGTGAGAAGTGCCAGTTATATCCCGCGTTTGAGTGAATATGTGATATATCACATATTCACGAAAACAAGGGATATAACTAACTTATACCTTAAACAAAACAAAATAAAACAAAACAAAGAGATTTTAAAAAGAAAATAAAACAAGAAGGATTTACGGAAAGAGGAAGAAAACTGCTACAAACAATTTGCCAAGTGGGATTAATCTAATCACATGAAAGTGTCAGCTGAAGAAAAAAAAATCCAAATGGAATCACAGTTGACAATTATATGATATGAAATTTATACATATTCTGATCATTTTCTTGGATATACAAGGCTAATGCATCTGAAAGGTATTTGAAATTTTCAATCACGCACTAAAAAAGCTACAGAGACATCCCTTACATTTTTAGAATTTGGTTATAAATTTAGAAAACAACTGATTTTAATACTGTGGACCTTGATATTGTGTTAGTTACTTGAAATACAGGGATATCTCCCAATTACTACCTGTAATATATATGCTCAAGTAACATACATGTGTAAACACCAAAGCCTGAAGACCGTGCTGCCTGGATCCAAAACATTGATTTTAAAGACAATAGTTTGTAATAAGCTAATTAGTTGCAAAATTATAATGAAAAATGCTTGGATTGGAAATTTAAAAAGAAACAGTTTGAATTTTTAAAAGCGGAAAACCCCCCCCCCTCGGAAAATGTGGGGGGGATGTTTGGAAAGAAAATTAATTTGACCAAAAAAAACAGTGGTAGAAAAAAAATTCTAAAAAAAAATTGGGTTATACAATTTACAATTTGGGGGGGGGGGATTTTTGAGAAAAATCAGAAAACAAAATTTGGAAGGGGGGGGGGAGAGGGAGTTGTAAAAAAAAAGTTTGGAACAAATGATTTTCTTGAAAATTTAGGGGGAGAAAGAATTTGAAAAACAGATTTAACAGGGAAAAAAGCAGGCAAACGAAAAAATTGTCGAAAAAAAAAGTTAAAAAATCAGAAGAATATATTTGGATAGTTGGGGATCACCATCAGATATAAAGGGGGGGGGGTTGCTGGGAATTTTAATTTTCCAATTGACAGGAAATCATTTATTTCATGATAACAGCAGCAGTAATTAGGCCTATTTATTTTTAGTGAATGATGTCCTAAAATATTTCTTTTTGAATTAAACAAAACCATGTTAAGAAATACCTCCACCACCGGCAATTATTTTATATATTCAAGACGACTCTATAGGAATTATTTATTTCACCTAAACTGGACAAGAAATTATCTATAAAAAAATCAAAGCCTCCTCCTCCTCCTAGAGATCCAATATGGTTGACCCCTTATCCTTATTAGTTGTGTTCTTGACATTAAAATCTGAAGGGGGTCAAATTTAAGGATTTACGGATTTGTCTCAGGCGTTTTGTTTTATAATACTTTTGTTTAATTTTTGTTAGTAATTCACTGTTTGGTACAGTTTTGCTGTTTGTGTTTTGAGCTTGGTTAAACAATGAGGCTTATATATTCTATATACTCCCATGGGCGTATAAGTGAACAACAAAGAATATATGAAATATACCAGCCAAATACAGGCTTCTGATTGGCTGCTGGCTCATAAGTGTGGTATAATATATATTATCTCCAAACAATCAATTTTTCTCCCCACACAGTCCGTCCCCTTCTTTGCGTCTTTAACATATTAACATCATAAAAAAGAAAGGCAAACACTAATCAGTTTTGGTTAAAAATCCATCCTAAAAGAAAAGTGCAAGAAAATAGTTAGATAAGATCTTTTCTCCATTCACAATTCCAAACAGATAGCAGTAAGCCTCCTGGGTGCCGGGAATCCCCTCAACAGCATGTTACAGCCAAAACATTTGTTATGCAAAAAGAGTGGACTGTGAAAATGGCACTTTGTGACTCATGATTGCATCTCCTCTGCATTTAAGGTGACTCATGCATGGTAGTTTGATCATACAGATTTTTCTAAAATTTTGCACAGGTACATACATTCCAAAAATGAAAAACAAAAAAATTTCACCGACTCGTTTGGTTGCCATGGTAACGGCATGTTTGGCCTGATGACTGCTTAAAAGTCATAAATTGAGTTTTTGGTTATGTACCACAGAATAAAGCATTACATGCATTTGTCACACAAAAATGTCAGAAATGTCTTCCCATGGATGTACACCAATACATTTGCCACAAATGTGAAGAAAAAGGTCAAAATACTTTTTTCTGTAAGAACTTAAAGGGCACCAACACACTAATTAATTGCAGATTTTGCATGCATCAATTTTGGCAGTTATCAAATTTTAGAAAAACGATCATACAGATTTTTTTTAAAATTTGCATATATCATAAACAAGTTATTGTCAAACAAATGGCAAAAAATACAAAAATATCACCGAGTCATTTTTTTTGCTGCAGTACCATTACTGTGCCAATGTAAATTTAAAGAAATAAAGACAGTTTTAGACACAGTTGAATGAAATTAACAGAGAAAATTCTTTGGGTAAAGATGCGAAGTTGAACTTTGAACTAGCATAGAGTAGGTCTTACTGCATCCAATAAAAAAATAATTATGCTTCTATCTGCATTAGATCTCATTTAAATAGCAAATTACTGGCTGCCACGCTGTTGAAAAAAAAAGGGCAGAAAATGGTAACGTCACAACTTTTTCAGGGCCTGCAGCAGTTGTGACGTTATGTTGCTAGGCAACCAGGCTGCTCAGAAGTATGTGCAGTGTACCACGCTTGAGTCACCTTAACAGTGGAAACATAGAGCATGTTCCCACAACCAAATCAGTTACATTGGCTCACTCCACTGAACTGAGGTTCGAAGCAGGTGATTACAATAACAATAACAATAACAAAATTTTATTTTTCGTCACGTGTGGACAACATAGAAAACATTAGCCTGAGGCTATTGTGTGACAAAACTAAAACCTAAAAGCACCACTCAACACACAACTAAAACCTAAAAGCAACAATAAAAACATGGAAAATGAGAATCTAAATTTAAATCAGCACCACATTTCAGCATTACAGCTGTTGTCTTCAAAGTCCCAATTTTTGATCAGTTTTTTGAAGATTGGCAGGTTTTCAGAGTTCTTTAAATTGACTGGCAGGTTGTTCCATAGCTTCACTCCCATGTATTTCACACTTTTCAGGCCAAATTTAATAGTATTGATTCGATTCTGCGTAAGTCTGTTATTGTCCCTGAGTCCATAAGTTATATATGGGGAAGACACTCAAAACAGATAAATGTTTTACAAAAGAAGGCAATAAGAGTATTAACTAGATTCTGAAGTAGATACAATTATCACACTAGTACAATTTTCAAGAACTTAAAAATTCTCAAATTTGATGACATATGCGCACTGCATGACTACAAATTACTTTTCAAATTTTTCAATGGAGTACTTCCGGAGTCGCTGCTGTCCTTGGTAGGATGCAATGAGCAAGCTCATCCAAGGTATGCAACCAGGTTGACAGATCAGCAACTCTTACCTGTTCCGCGAGTAAGACATGAATTTGCAACTCAAAGTTTTTCGTATAAATTACCGAGCATTTTCAACGCCATGAACAAAACAATTAGGGATAAAATTTTTACTCATAGTTTTATAGGGTTTAAAATATATGTGAAAAATTTTTTAATTAAAAATTATAGTACAGATTGTAGCATCACTAACTGTTATATATGTCTTCGAAATTAACTTTTTTTTTCTTTTTTTTTTCTTGTTTGTTGATTATTATTATTAATTTACTTATTTCACATGATTATACAGTAAACATTCACTCATTGTTATTTGTAGTATTTAAAATGATACTTTGTTTCACGCTGCATCACGCGCACCTGCTCCTCTGGTCACACTACGACTTTGCCAGTCAACATAATATTTCAATAGCCAATGTTTTTTTTTTTTTCTTATAACAATTTTTATTATTATTTTTTTTTTCTCTTCCCTTCTTCTTTGCTGTTTCAGTATAATAATTTATATGCATGTAATTAATATTGGTAATTTGACTGACTTATATATAATACGAATTATATGTATCTATTGAAAGGTGGCCACTCGCTAGCGGTTTTTTTAAAAACCTTTGAGGGGTCTCCTGGCTCTGTTACTTTTTTATTGAGTCTTAATAAATATTGTCTGAGTCTGAGTCTGAGTCTGAGTCTATTACAACAAACAGTCAATGCCAAACAATGCTGAATAAGTTAATCCAGCTTGCTATTTTGTAACAGGGCCCCCTAAAACACTGTCAGATCATATAAGAATATGTGACAGTGCCAGGGAGTTATGATTGGAACATTTGAGCATCCATTTACCCATGGAATTGTTCATGGACTATATATATTGCATGGGATATCTATTATTTGGAATGGCTAACAGAACAAATCGTAGGATACTAATTTGCAAAAGAAGGTAAGAGAAATTCCCCTATGGCCATGTCAACACAAAATATTTTGCCAACTCACATTGAAACTTTGGAGGCTGTTAGTCAAATATCAAAGTTATTTCAAGGTTGCACACTGCATAGGTTTTGTCCACAGTGGCTAAATACACAGCTCTAAGGGACTGTTCAGAATTTATGACTGGGGGGGGGGTGGGAGTTTTGCTGGAACTTCCCGTCAAAAATTCTTCCCCCCCCCCTCTTGAGTTTCATGTGGATTTTTATTACCCCACCCTTAGGTTTCACGCATATTTTTAGTACCCCCCCTCCCTCGATATACAAAGCAATACATACACATATATACCATTATACACGGCCACGCGTACAGAATCACGTCATTTCACAGACTTTGGCGCGTTAAAAAGTATGCATGTTTTTTAACATTTTTTCTTTGTTAAAATTTCTTACCCCCCACTTGGATGTGTTGTCAAAAGTTAATACCCCCCCTTGAAACACGTGTGAAAAGTTAGTACCCCCTCAGCCAAAACTCCCAACCCCCCCCTCCCAATCATAAATTCTGAACGGTCCCTAAGTGGTTTTCTATAGCTGACAGCAATTTGATTTTATATGAATTGACTTTTTCTGAAACATGTGCTTTCTCCAAGACAATGTTTTGATCAAACAGGAAGTCATGTACAGAAGGTACAGTGCTGCCACGTTGTTGCACCATGATAGAGGTCGTTTGATTAGTCATGATCAAGAGAAGGCCATTTGATTTGTCCTAACCGATTTTAGAGTAAAAATCAGATGCATAATCCTTTCGTTTGGCAGTCACCAACAAGCGGGATTTGTCTCCTTAAATCAAATTAACACTGAAAGTATTGGGTATGATCATGACAAATCTTCATGGTGTTCATATTCATTCAATCACTACTGTTTTTGTAAAATATTGAAAATTTTCGAAAAATCACAAGTTTCGTTTCCGAAGCAGAACTTGGAAATGGTTAAAGATATGGACATGAAAAAAATCGAACATAGTATGTGTTAAATACCCTAGATGCGCCTTTTTTGGTCAAAATGGTCTAACAAAAATTGAGAACAGAAAAATTTTCAAACAGGAATTGTATTTGAAATTTGAGCTAAGTTATTAAAATTTCGTAAGTAAAATGTAAACAATTATAATATACATACTCTGCAAGTTTCGAAGTTTGCGAAGATGGAACTACGAGTAGTCTGGTTGTGGATGCTGCTGGTGGTTAGCCCTCCACATCCCTTGATAGCGCCTTTATCCAACTTCCTTGCTAGGTCAATGACCTGGTAAGCTGTTTTTAAGGACATCTTGCTTCTGGTGCTCTCTATGCTGTCTGTGTGCACCAAATGTCCAATGCTGTGGTGGCCACTGTCCTTACTATCCATATGCACCAAATGTTTCACCGTCGGCATGGTAACCGGTTGTTTCAGCAACCCATTCAGCCTCACTTCTGGGTGTTCAACAAGTTGATCAATATTTAGCAACTGGAAACAATCACCAACAATGCTAAGTGAGAGCATACATCCAATAAGTTTGTAGACATACAAAATATACCCATTAGGGTGGTCCAAAAAAAAAAACTTTTTAAATTCCTTCATATAGAACAGGTTGAGGAGGCAACATTTTCACTACCATTTAAGTTTGTGTTACTCAAAAAGTAAAAATTCCGTTTATAGTGAAACTTGGCACAGATTTAAAGACACAGTGACTTTTTGGTCAATTTTTTAACCCCAAAGTTTGTTCAAGCTCAGCGATTAGCGCAGTGATGTAGAGGAAGGTCAGACGAGCATTTTGAATTATCAAACTAAAAAAATATTTGAGATTAAGATTATTTATTTATCACACCCTATTCTTCGGATGGAATCTCCATCAAAAAGTGCTCAGAATTCCCAATTTTGACTGTTTAGTGATATCTAAGGTGAAAATCAGTGATCAGAATTAAAAATATACTGTCATTGTCACAGTAGAAAGTAAATACCACTTCATCCAGACTGACAGAGTGTGATAAACCTATAACACTAGGAAAACTTATAAGAAAATGTATAAAATATGTTTATTGGCCAACTAGTCCTAAATTTCATGATTCTGGTGAATAATTGTAGCAGAATCTACCTAACTTTGAACTTTGTGGGTGTATTATTGAGGTTTCTATGTGTTTTATTACAGCCAATATCGAGTGAATCATGAGAAAACACATGGAAAGAATGTTTGCAATCATTTAGTTAAGTACGGAGTAGACTTCTTTGAAATTACATGCTAAAAATGCAATAATTGTACATTTTTGCATTAACTACATCTCAACCAGATTTACTGAATTCATGATATTTCTGTTGTTCTGTACTACTATTACAGCCTTCCACTTTGATAAAGAAAAAATGAGGACCAGTTCACTTTGAAAAATGCACTTCGTGACTCATGATAGCCGATGAAGTGTCATCTTCTATACTTTCAACATGGGAAACATAGAGGCAGTTTGATTAGTCATGACCAAGAGAAGGCCATTTGACTTGTCATAACTAATTTTGGATTGAAAATCACATGCATAATCCTTTCGTTTGGCTGTCACCAACAAGCGGGATAAGTCTCCTTAAATCAAATTAACATTGAAAGTATTGGGTATGATCGTGACAAGTCATCAGTATGATGACACACAAAGTGCCATATTCACAGAGCAACAGTACACACTTTTTGGTATCAAAGTGGAAGGCTGTAAAGATCAATTGATTTTGGATACCAGATAACCTACAACAATATTAAACATCTCAAGTTGAGATTCTCAACATCCGTTTGAAGTACCCACAATGCATTACAGCCTTCCACTTTGATAAAGAAAAAGAGTGGACTGTTGCACTGTGAAAATGGCACTTGGTGTGTCATCATGCAATGTTAATTTGATTTCTGGAGACTTATCCCACTTAGACAAGAAATGCATTTTTCACAGTGAACTGATCGTCATTGTGTCTATATCAAAGTGGAAGGCTGTAAGCATGCATACAAATTAAAATAGTTTTTGATGTTATTTTTGTATTTTTAACCGGCCAAAGGCCGGTTAATAGAGGAGGGCTTAAACAGATTTTTGGTGAAATGGGACTCTTGTCCACTTGTCCACTTGTCCACTTGTCCATGTGTCAACTTGTCCACTTGTCCACTTTCCTTGCCCCCCTGAACACAGTGCTGCAACCCAGTGAGCAATGGAGCCAATGACAGATATGGACCTGCCCATTATGAATGGATTCAGTTAGCTGTAAGGGGTTACCATGGTTACAGGTGCAATGAACAGCTGCAGCCAGCAGTGGGCCTGTGAGCCTCATTGGAGAAGGTGCCCCTGTGTCAGGATTGCTTATAATTCCAAAGCACTGTGAGAGTCAAACCATTTAATGAGCTGTCTCAGAGAAAACCAGGCGGAATGCCCATATAGGTGGAGGATGGTCCGAGCCGGATCTGGATGAAATTTTCACCATGTGCCCTTCAAATACATTAATGAAGCACAGTGAAGTCCGTTTTTCCATAAATTCAAATTTTCCCTAATTTTAACCCCTTTTAAAAAAGCATGTCAAAAAAGACTGAAATTCATTTAACAGGGGCTTCAATGGGAAAACAGCCCAACTTCAGCTCACTAAAAACCCATTTGCCAGCGGGTGGCTAGAAAAGCTGTCGATTGGTGATGCTTATATATGACTTGAATGTCTGAAATCCACTTTCCGTTCGCTGGGCATTTTACTTATGTGCCTGATATGAGCATTTTAAGATATTTAAGGGTGGCAGATTTCATGGATTTTGTAGGAAAATGCAAAAATACGAAAAGTGCCATATCTCGGCTTAAAATGGACTTACTTTAACAATTTTGGTGTCCAAATATACATTTTTGCCAATTCCGCACTCATCTGAGTGGTTACTTTTATGATTAAAGGTCAAGGTCATTGTGAAATTCCAAGGTCAAATTCATTTTTTCCCCATTTTTTGTATGATTTGTAATAGATGCTATGTTTAAAAGCACAACAGGCAAATTTAGACGCAACTTGATGGTACAGGGGGATGGGGAATTTTCTAAGCTACATTTTGGTACTTTATACAGTTCGAAAACATGCAAATATGACCTCAATATGGGAATTTTTGTATTTACGGAAATGTATACATTTTGAAAATAAGAGTCAACGTATTTTGTGCTGTTGTGTGCTGATGAGAGGCACACATTCTGAAACTGAACTTGATTTCTTAATGTGTCTTTGACAACAATAAGACAACTTTTGTGAAAAAAATTTGTCATTTCAAGAAATATTGTATTTTCGGCTGCCATTATTGAAAATTTGATATTTTGGAATATCTTTGGAACTAAGGCTGAAAATGGAAAAATTATTTCACCAATACCCACAATTTCAGGGTCAAGGACTCTCATGAAGCCATTTTTGACATCATAGGTCATGTGATAATACTCTAGTTGAGGGTTTGAAAGATGCCGGTTACAGAAATTCATGCTTTTTAGGGCGCTCTCTGCTAAGAGAGCTCCCTGTTGTCATTGAAATCCTTAAGGATCTTGGGGGTCGATTTATGGGCAAATTACAGCTCCAATTGACTTCAAAACTTCACACTTTGCATTATATCAGCCAAGAATGGATTGATCAAGTTTACAGGGACATGCACATAGTTAAAATACCATTTTAGAGACCCAGGAAAACCATCCCAGAAAAACTGGAAAGAGGGAGTCCTGTGATGTCATTCAGGGGGGTTTCCCACACCAGATCAAAACAACAAGAGGTCAGCAATTGGGACAAAACTCCCCTGCATGCTTCATCAATGTGCTGTAGTAAGTTGGATAGAAATATATGTGGAAAGAAAGATAGATAGATAGATGGGTAGAAACCTGGAAACACAGCTACAAACACGTGTACAGCATGACTGGCAGCTTGACATAGAGAAAGAAGGAAAAAAATGAAACAGTGAAATGGATTAGATGGTTTATGGTTTCTTTGGTTTTCAGGAACTTGCAGTGTCATGAGTTATAGGAGCGCCCTTTAAAGTGCCTTGTGCATGTTATTTTTTGGAATATCTCTGAAACTGAGACAGATAATGGAAAAAGTATTTCACCCTTCACCATATTTTCAGAGTCAAGGACTATTGTAATACATTTTAGACATCACATATGAAGTAACAATGCTATAACAGGTTTGACAAGAAGCATAAAGAACATCTTGTTTTGTCCTTCAAAAATACCAGAATTGTTTTTATTTTTTGTTTGCAAATCGTTTACTTAGCTAAGCCACTTTTGTTATGATATAGCCATGCATTTGCTATGCATGATGTCACATCAATCCACAGCAGCGAAACTCGTAGGTTTACGCAAGACAAACTATCAATATTCAAAACAAGGTTTGGCCTGAAAATCAGAAGAATCAGGAGGTTGTTTTCTGTCTGATTTCTTTTAAAATAATGTCTTATGTTTTTAATTGCCTCTCAATAGCCGAAGCTGGTGCTAATGGGGATGTAAAACAATAACTCACTTTGTCTTTTAAAGATGATGCTGTGCAATTTTACAACGCTGTTTTCTTTGGCCGTTTCGCTGAATCTGTCATTGTGTTTTAAGGGAAACTATCATTTGAATGACAAGTTTTGTGTCAAAACACAGGTTATTCATAAAAGTTTTGCTCCTCCAAAGGTCATTCCAAATTCTGCCATGCACACATATTTTATTAGAGGATTGGCCAGTGTCACCCTAAAATTGAGTGGAGGGTAAGATGTGCTACTTTTTTTGCTTCGGGGCAATTGGCCTTAAAAATCATAGCTTTGTCACTCAATCTGACTATAAAAAGATATCAAAATACAATATATAGATTAGAATCGAAGTTTCAATGCAATCTGAACTATTAGAAACATGGTAGCATATATATTTTTGATAAAGTAGGTCAATTATATTACAGTTGTTCCACTTAGTTTATTGCAATAAAAACCTCGTATTTTACCTTGTTTTTCAGATAGGTCTTGTGTTCCTGTTTTCGGTTTATGATAGATACTTTACATGCCCATACTTACTGAACGCTAATGACATAACTAAGGGAGAAAATAAAAATGCCACAAAACTTTAATTATTTCTTTTTGGATGGTAGCATAAATATATGTTCTTTGCATCTAATTAATTTCTTCTTATATTCAGGAATGGCATAAAATACTGACAAGCAGGGGCAGAGTTCCTGGGGGGGTGATCAATCATATGTATATTCCTCCCCTCCCAAGAATTTCAAATTATTGCTACTTGGTGTTGACAATTATCAGTTATGTTTAGAATTTTTTTCCATGATACCACTTGTATGTCATGTGGAATATATACAAGTCTCAGAACATACTTTTGGTTATCTAAAATATATTGGCTTTTGGCCTCTAAACTAAAGTGGCCCCCAAATCTACTGCAGAGACATTTGGCATGCTAGGCTTCGCGCAAAGTTTCGCGTTCGCGTTTGCCGAAATCACCCCCCCCCCCTACAAAAATGAAAAATCACCGCCCCTGCTGACAAGAATGTATAATCCCCCACACCATTGAACTTAATGCTAATGACATGCAAATGAGGTCACCCCAGGTCACAGGATAGTTGTCAGCTAAAAACTCCCTACACAGGCTTGCCCTTTCCCTACAGTCTTCACCTACCCTTCTTTCACCCTTATCTTCCTCTGATGACATCATAAATTGATGTTTCCCTTGAGCACTGTTTATTGCCTCTGTCTCCACCAGACCTCCATTTATGCAAATGACCTGCTGGTTGAGAACTGTTTCTCATTTATTGTCTGCCATTTCCCAGTTCTAGTTATATAATTATAATGTATTCTAAATGAAAAATAAAATCATGATACAGGATTCCTGTATCATACCCTTCCCACAACTGACCCCAATCCAAATGGCACAGCCACAAAATGATTTTACCAAAGAAAATTGGTCATAAAAATCAATTAACTATGCTAAATTAAATCTTACACCACAAGTATTAGATATCCCTGCCAACCACTGTGAGCCAAAGGGAAATTATCTTACGGTCAACATGACAGCGGCAATAATATCAGGGGGGGGGGGGGGTTGGAGTTTTTTTAAGTCGTTTCTTGAAAAGTTTTGGTGAAATAAATAAATTGTGCTTTAGCAGTCTTGCAACAAATAATTTATGGTGTTGCCTGAATATTTAGGGGAACAGCAAGCTGAAAACAAATAACTATGCTTGCTTTTGAAGTGAAATAGATAATTTCTCCCTGAGGGCAACTCCAAGAATATCGTGGTCACTCAATAAAAGATTGAGAAATACGTTCAAATGTCAGTCCATAATGCATCATGTTTTCAACAATAATATTGAATATCTCAGTGCAGCTTTTCTCAGCATTATATCTGGTCATGGTGCATATAATAATAATGATGTTGGCACAATTTGTACACATGGGTGATATTAAGCTCTTTACATTGTTCTTCATTTCATTTCACCCCAACACTAAGGCACAATTTAATACATGACACAACCCACCACAGTCTCTCCATATGTATGTTTACAGTGAATTCAATTCATTGAATGTTTCTTTTTTTATTCAAGTGTAATGATATATCTCTGCTTTTGGGCCGCATGAAACGAAGAAGTTATCCTATCTGAAAATCTGGAATTTGCAGCACTTTACGAGTTTCAATTTTGATCACAGTATATTAAAGTCTTATTCTATTCTGGCCTTTATGATAAAATGAATTTTAATTAGGGCTAAATCATGAAGTAGTTAAGGTGCCTTAATTAACTTTTGATATTAATTATAAACATGACAAAATGTAGAGAAAAGTATGTGTCGACAATGGTCTGCAGCCTCCTCAGTAGACCAAATATCATCATTGAATTTCTGCTTGTAAAGGACAAAGGACTACACCACAACACTGCCACCTTGGTGTTAATTATACTCAATGATAATGACATCACTAGTATTGTAGCTTACTGACGATTTAATTTAAAAAAAAGGAGTAAAATATTCCTTATGCAATAATGGCTTCATAATGCACATGTATGTCTCCTTGCTGCTGATTACATCACAATCATTAGGGCTACATTGTTTAGACTCACTGTGGTGAAAAAATTGAATTGGATTAGCTGTATAGCAGTGGTCATACTTCCAAAATGATCATTATGCAACCTGTTGGTTAAAAAATTTCATTACCCTGTAGTGGGGTCCCAAATAGTTATCCTGAGACATCCAGATTTTTGGAAGGGAAATCAAAATTTGTAAGACCATTCAATTTATTTTCACAATGAAACAATTCTCTAGCCATCCTGGTTGAAGTGAAGAATGCTAAATTCTGCCTACGAATCTGGAACGCCCCCCTTCAGTGTATAGAGGGTCAGTCAAGAGGTTAAATATTAACAGGAAATTGACGCATATTCTAAAATTTAAAGATATATAAAAATTCATTGCAAATAATCCAGTGCCTAGACTAATCAAAGGTACAGGTGGAAGTTTATCCTTCAATAGGAAGGTTTTTACCCCACACTTTCAGGATGTACTTTTCCCAGAAATTAACAGATTGTGTGATAGCACATAATTTTTACATCAGTGCATTGCATTGTACAGCTTTCATATAAGCTCTAGAAGACAGTTTAAGCTTTCAATACAAAAACAAGTATGTTGTGATTTGAATGCAGTTAAGATAATCCCAATTTGGTTTTTTATATGCCCTGAGCTGGACCTGAGAATAATTCATGGACTCATTGAGCATTTTTCAACAGTCAATCACAGCCCGATTCACATTGTTTTCACAGCCCCATTCACATCGTTTTAAGAAATATTGGTCTCTCAAGGCTTTTCCATGTATCAGTTGACAAGTGGTTGTCTCAATAGTAACCATCACAGTACAGTAACTGCAGAGTTGCACTGCAGTTCATTGATGTGACATCATGCACAGAAAATGCTTACATCATAAAAAAGTGGCTTTGCTTTGCTAAATACACATTTGTAAAGAAAATCTGTCTTGCATTTTGGAAATCCCACATTTCAAGCCTGTTATAGCATAGTATTTTTACTTGAGATGTGATGTCTAAAATGGTATCACAATAGTCTTGACTCTGAAAATATGGCAATGGGTGACATATTTTTTCCATTATCTGTCTCAGTTCCAGAGATGTTCCAAAAAGCGTTGAATTCCTATAATGGACACCTTTCAAACCATCTAATAGAGTATTGTCACATGACCTATGATGTCACAAATGGCTTCATGAGAGTCCTTGACCCTGAAAATGTGGGTATTGGTGAAATAATTTTTCCATTATCAGCCTTAGTTCCAAAGATATTCCAAAAAATCAATTTTTCAATAATGGCAGCCGAAAATAAAATATTTCTTGAAATGACAAATTTTTTTCACAAAAGATGTCTTATTATTGTCAAAGACACATTAACAAATCAAGTTCAGTTTCAGAATGTGTGCCTCTCATCAGCACACAACAGCACAAAATATGTTGACTCTTATTTTCAAAATGTATACATTTCCGTAAATACAAAAAATTCCATATTGAGGTCATATTTGCATGTTTTCATACTGTATAAAGTACCAAAATGTAGCTTAGAAAATTCCCCATCCCTCTGTACCATCAAGTTGTGTCTAAATTTGCCTGTTGTGCTTGTAAACATAGCATGTATTACAAAATCAGACAAAAAATGGGGAAAAAATGAATTTGACCTTGAAATTTCACAATGACCTTGACCTTTAATCATAAAAGTAACCACTCAGATGAGTGCGGAATTGGCAAAAATGTATATTTGGACACCAAAATTGTTAAAGTAAGTCCATTTTAAGCCGAGATATGGCACTTTTCGTATTTTTGCATTTTCCTACAAAATCCATGAAATCTGCCACCCTTAAATATCTTAAAATGCTCATATCAGGCACATAAGTAAAATGCCCAGCGAACGGAAAGTGGATTTCAGACATTCAAGTCATATATAAGCATCACCAATCGACAGCTTTTCTAGCCACCCGCTGGCAAATGGGTTTTTAGTGAGCTGAAGTTGGGCTGTTTTCCCATTGAAGCCCATGTTAAATGAATTTCAGTCTTTTTTGACATGCTTTTTTAAAAGGGGTTAAAATTAGGGAAAATTTGAATTTATGGAAAAACGGACTTCACTGTGCTTCATTAATGTATTTGAAGGGCACATGGTGAAAATTTCATCCAGATCCGGCTCGGACCATCCTCCACCACCCGCCTGGTTTTCTGAGAGACAGCTCATTAAGTACTTGTGTTTTAAAATAATTGTTCATGCCTAGATGAAGCATGGTTGCTCAGTGGATCATTATGTTTGTATAACACTTGGCATTGTCTACTTCTTCACCAGCTTTCTGTACAGTGCTATGATGTAGTTATGTACCATTGCCAAATTATTCCTGCAAGCAATGTCTATCAACACCCATCCACTAAACTCCCCCAAGAGACCAGGGCCTTCCTCAGTGCATTTCTCATTCTGACAGTATACTTTGACAAACTTTATCATTACAGCCTGTAAATTTGATATGCATAAAATGAGTGTTGCTTCCCACAGATTTTGGCACTCTGTGACTGTGAGTCATAATAACTGATGAAGTGTCATCTTCCCAAATTTAACATACATGGGAAACATAGAGGCTGTTTGATTAGTCATGATGAATAGAAGGTTATTCGATTTGTCATGTGACTGATCGTAAGAGTAAAATTTTCGTGATAAATCATCAATATGATGATTCACGAAGTGCCATTTTCACAGTGCAACAGCCCACTCTGTTTGGATATCAGTTTTACAGACTGTAAACTAAAGTGGTTTTTGCAGTCTTCAGAAAAGGTCGCAAAAAGACGCTTGACACCACAAATAAACGGGCCTGTAAAAATTCTGGCGGTCCTGTAAACCAGTTTTTACCGGCCCACATGCCTTGTGAAAGGTCAGAGCGAGTTTTAAGGCTGTTAGTATTTCACTTGGATTTATGAAATTTGGGATAGGGATTCACTTTGGGGTCTCCGTCAAAATTTTTTGGAAAAACCCAAGATGGCTGCCAAAATGGCCGCCATATTTTGAATTGCCCACTGTGACCTTAGTATTTCCTTAGATTTATGAAACTTGGTACAGGGATTCACTTAGGGGTTCCCCTCAAAAAATTTGGAAAAATCCAAGATGGCTGCCAAAATGGCCACCATATTTTAAAATACCCACTGTGACTTTGGTATTTCACTTAGATTTATGAACCTTGGTACAGGGATTTACTTAGGGGTTCCCCTCAAAATTTTTGGAAAAATCCAAGGTGGCTGCCAAAATGGATGTTGTGAATTGCCCACTGTGACTTTAGTATTTCACTTAGATTTATACAATTTGGTATAGGGATTCACTTAGGGGTTCCCCTCAGAGATTTTTGGGAAAATCCAAGATGGCTGCCAAAATGGCCACCATATTTTGAATTGCCCATTGTGACTTTACACTTAAAAAACACTTTGTGTAAAATAGCAGACAAAATCTATGTGTAAAATGGGCTTTGTGTATTCCAGTCAAAATAATGTGTGAAACAGACAAACAGTGTTGTAAAACAGCATAAAGCACACTGTTGATCCAGCAACTTCTAATTTGTCTGATATTTCACACAAAATTTCACACAAAATATTGGGTACTTTTGCTTGGAACGAGACTAATCTTCTTTGTAAATGTTTTGTTTTGTTGGCCAACATGGCAAACAATTAAACTGGATCAAAACTGACCTCATTTAGATTTTAAAGTCGTCAAACTGCACTTAAGAAGTGTACTGACTCAGACTGACTAGATATTTGTTAGCAAAAGACAAGCATGTTGCAACCTTGGTTAAAAGTACATTTGTAACTGGGAAGTTGACATTGTGGGCTTTGCTGGAGCTGACTGAAATATGTAAAGGTAAGTTAAAGATTTGCTTTAATTATTTTTGATTGCATGCATGAACCAAATGTGATATATAACAGATTTTAAGTGGAAAATTGACTATTATTACAATGCTCAGTTACCAAGTTAAGGCGACAGATACTTCCAAGTTAAAAGCATGACATGAGTCAAATATAGGCCATTACAAAGGGCTAATTCATGTCTCAAAAATATGGCATTGAAAATTCATGCATGAAATTATGTGGGATAAAGTTCATTTGTTTATTTTTAAGAAAATTTTATTAATTATTAAATTTTGTTAATTATTAGCCTGAAGACTGTGTCTATATACTTATTTGTCAATATTGCTAATTTATATGTTGCTTTGAAAACAATCGAATTACTGGGGCATATCCGTGGCTACAGGAGTATAGGTGTAGACTGTAGAGTGGTTAGGAAAGTTGTAAAACATTGGAATATATTGGGATAGATTTTTCTTAAATAGGCAGTCAGTTTGGATTAGGTTTAGTATACAGATACTGGACATTGGTCATGCTTGGGATAGTTGATGTTTGAGACAGTTGAGGGTAGGTTTAGGGTTAGTGCATAGATGTTGGACCTTGGTCATGCTTGGGATAGTTGCTGTTTGGGATACTTAAGCCTTAAGGACAGGTAAAGGGTTAGTGCATAGATGTTGGACATTGGTGCTTGGGATAGTTGATAGGTTTAGGGTTAGTGCATATTGTATGGATGATGGACATTGGTCAAGTTTGGTGGACATTGATCATGTTTGGTTGACATTGATGATGGGTACAGGGCTAGTGCATAGATATCGGGCTAAAGCCATCTCTATGTGTAGTATGTTTGGAATAGTTGGAAATGGTACATTCAGGTGTAGGAGCCAGGGGCTGGGGGGGGGGGGCTGCAGCCCCCCAAAAATAAAATTTTGAAATATAAATTTTTCAGGTGGTTTCGGGCTGAATATTTTGTGAACTTAGATTTTGGGGCAATTTCGACGATATTTTTTGGGCAGCCCCCCAAAATGTATTGACCTCCGGTGCCTATGGACCGTACATTGGTTACGATTGGGATGGTAGTAGTGTGTGTGGTACATAGGACATGGTTCATTACATGTACATGTATGATGTAAGTGAGGGCTTGTAATTCCCGGAGATACAGTACTCTGAAATTGAAGGAGATGGGAAATGGGCAGGGTTATAAAAGCATTACAATTGTCCTGTGTGCTCATTAAAGAGTCTAGAGTGCATTTTTTTTAAATAATGTGTGTTTGTGGTAGAATTTTGTGAGCACTAGTCTTTGCTGCTGATCACTTGACACATCAGTCATGCATTACTAAAGCCTTGATTTTGCTCTTTGCTTATGAATTTCTACTCATGCAAAGGCAGTAGTAGGACAACTTCAGTTTTGTTTCTGTCTGTATTCAATACTTGTAATTGTTTATTTCAGAGTGACAACGATTTCTCAACTAGTTGGCCAGACATTTCGATAATTTTGCTGGGAAATGGGAGAGAATGGCACCAGCACTGCTGTCAAAGCTACACCAGCACTGCTGTCAAAGCTACACCAAAACCTCAACAATAGAATGATTTATAAGCAGGTAAGAAAGGAGCACATTGCAAAGAATTAGGAAGGTGGCTATAACTATTTATTCTTTTACAGAATAGAGTTACAACACAACATTTATAATGCTTGGCCACCTTGGGCAGCACCTTTATCTTTTTTATATTACAACTGTGCCAATTGCAGATGTTTTATACAAGATTAATTTTACTAATTGGATAACTCAACATAGTGTATTTTGTAAATTAAATATATTTTATGAGTGAACAATTGATAAAGACATACAAGACTGGAGTATGTATATGGCACTTGTTAGACAAAAATTTAAAATAATATTGTCTATATTTTCAAATATGGTCAATACAATAAATATTAATACATTTCGAATTAAGCTATATATCTGTTGATTTTCTCAATACACACAAATCTAGTTTACCTTATTGGTATAGTTGCAGAATCTTATTTGGTAAATCATCTTCTTTCCTCATTAAATGGTCAGCATTCTTTTTTTTTGCAGACGTTGTGACAAAAATGGCAACTTACAGAGACCATGGAATATTTTGTGGATTTCAAACTAGTAAGTTTGTATTTTGTTATTATATTTATACACCAAGAAATATAATATGACCCAATGGTTACAATGTTTTGTGGTGTTTAAGATGTGCCCAAAGACAACTTGCAACAATCTTCTGATGTTGCAAATTTTATGTTAATTTTGGCTGATGTTGTGTAGCGACAAGTTTAACCACAAATTATATTGGTAACATTGTAGTGGTTACTCAAGAAAAACAGTTTAATTAATAAATTACAAAATTACATGAGTGGGTACAGAGGACTCAAGATCTCTTCATGAGTGGGGCGGCATATCAAAATAACATCGTACAAACATTCGATCTTATTCTTGCCCAATTACACAATTCACAAGAGAGCTAAATTTCACTCAGATGATCTATACTAGTCAGTTGAATTTGCCTAGACATGATTTCCCAAAGGTAAACAATGCAGTAACACCACCAACATATCTCTTCATGCAAAAAGAACCATTGGGTATACAACAATATATACTGCATGGTTTGTATGCACTACTTCTTCATGTGGTATTGCAAAACAAACTGGGTTGTAATCTATTTGCATGCGAAAGTTTATATTACGCTCTACTTGCATGAAAATGACTGACAAATAACAAAGTAAGGATCAATACATACAAACATGAATGGTGTAATTCACTGTTTCTTTTCTTTATCTATTACTATTCAGGTGGGACCAAGCATGGATGAGTATGTGGGGTTGAGAAAGATTCCTTTAGCAAAGGAGGTGTTACATGGTAGCAACAATTTCCTGCTCCTCGCGGCTGCAGCATTGTCGAGGCACAGCAGTATAATACATGACCTACTTGAATTGGAAAACATTATTTATGACTTGCCCATTAAAATTAAGAACATTTTTATTCAGGGTTGGGTATGTAGACCAATCATAATTATAAACTTTATTTGATTTGTACATTCATATTGTGAAAGAACTATGCAAATATCTTTATGATTTATACAAAAAATACATATTGACTCTTTTCTAAGCATATGATTAATATTACCTCAAGTACTGTACACTGTGTCATTATTTGCTATTTTTTAATTAAACATTCATATAATCAATGGAAATCTTGTTTTGGTTATCATTGCATTTTGGAGAATGAAATATACCTTGTTTATCTATATCTAAAGGGTTAAGGATTCATTGACTGCGCATAGATTTACTAATTGTTAATTCAGACAATGATCTGTGCTGAAATGGACAAAATTCTGAACAAAGGCTATGTTGCTATACAAAAGTGCATGTGCCGAAATAGACAAAATTCTGGACAAAGGCCATGTTATTTTAAACAAGGGCATGTGTTGAAATAGACAAAATTCTAAACAAAGGCTATGTTATTATACACAACGGGCATGTGCTGGAACAGACAAAATTCTGAACAAAGGCTATGTTATTTCAGACAAGGGCATGTGCTGAAATAGACAAAATTCTGAACAAAGGCTTTGTTATTTTAAACAAGGGCATGTGCTGGAACAGACAAAATTCTGAACAAAGGCTATGTTATTTTAAACAAGGGCATGTGCTGAAATAGACAAAATTCTGAACAAAGGCTATGTTATTATGCACAAGGGCATGTGCTGGAACAGACAAAATTCTGAACAAATACATTGTTACCTCAGACAATGATCTCTGCTGAAATAAACAAAAATCTAAACAAAGTCTATAATAATAACCTCAATGATGTCTGCCTACCCCCTCCGAGTTTGATATCCCAAACCCAACAGTCATTGCATCGTCCAGTGCTGTGAGAACCCCAGCTAGCACTGGTCTGACCCCAGCGGCAAATGCAGCTCACCGAAGCTCAGGTTCAGCGAGCGTATCACGGGTAAAGGCGGCAAGCTCAACACAAGCCCG
Organism: Platynereis dumerilii; assembly: GCA_026936325.1. Taxonomy (NCBI): domain Eukaryota; kingdom Metazoa; phylum Annelida; class Polychaeta; order Phyllodocida; family Nereididae; genus Platynereis; species Platynereis dumerilii. The sequence goes on from JAPTHN010000005.1 coordinate 38,655,680, forward strand.
GGGTGAACTACAAGCGGAGATATACATTGGTGGCACTGCAGCGAGTGTGACATGCGAGGATGTGAAATATGAAATGACCAGACTTGGTGTTGATGTTATCACTGATAATGTCAGACTACTCTCTGACAAGCCAGATTGGAGGTCATTTGTAGTCAAAGTGCCCAAGTCGAAGGAACAGTTTGTATGCAGTCATTCAAACTGGTCCAAAGATCTCCGTGTGCGGCCCTTTCGTGCCCAAGGGGCTGAGAAGTCCCAACCAGCTAGACGGAAGCAGTTCCAGAGGCCCGCTCAACGATGGACCAAGCAACCAAGGCAGCAGCAGCGCACACGGAACAGGAAGCAGGAAACCAGAATTAACTCATGTGAATGCCAGTCTCCAGCGACCAGAGAGCCCTCAAATGACTGTTATCCACAAGAGTGGCAGTGGGACTGGAGACATGAGAGATACAGTGACGCCCCATATCTCTACCGTGACTGGTATGAGACCGAGTTCCCGGCCCTTGACGAGTCATACAGTAGGTACTACAGGTACTGACCAATGCCTCACAGAGAGAGGTAGTGACAGAGACATGAAAAACTCGTCCTTGGCTATTGTTAATTTTAATTGCAACGGTTTTAAAGGATCCTATGGAGGAATTTTAAATCTAATGGAAGAAAATGACGGGTTGTTTTTATGTGAAACTTGGCTTAAACCTTGTGAATTGAATGTTCTATCAAAAGAATTGAATGATCTTGGCTATTGGTGCAATTTGAAGTCTAGTATCGACCCAGAAATAGTACTTGCAGGCAGACCTTACGGTGGAGTGGGCTTCATTTGCAAGAAAATCAAGGGAATTACTTTTGTTGCACTACCTTGTGAAAATGACAGGATAATGGCTGTGCAAATTGTGATTGACAACAAAGTGTGCCTTACTATGGTTGGAGCGTACCTGCCTTATCATGACGGCTCTGCGAGCCAAGCCTTACTTTATAGTGACACACTGGAAGACATTCAATGCATAATTGACACTAATGATCCATCTCCAGTCCTATTGCTGGGAGATATGAATGCCTCAATGCCTCGATCCGAAAAACTGACAAGACAGTGGTATCGCTCTCACCCTTTTACAAAACATAGTTATTTATTGTATGAATTTGTATGCCAAAATGATTTTTATTCTTGTAACTTTGACTGTGACAATGGTGCTAATTATACATATCAGAAAAATGGTACTCTTTCGTATATTGACCATGTATTTTTGTCTAGATACGCTCAAGAGAGGGTTATTGATTGTAATGTATTGTCTATGTCTGATGTTGTGAGTGATCACCTGCCGATCAAAACTACAATTGTTGTGCAAATGGCCAATGTCAAGAGTGACTCCAGTCTTCTGCGATGTGCTGCTCCCAACTTCCCAAGGATTGACTGGTCAGATGCGAAACAGTGTCAATCTTTTGCATCAGCCATAGAAGTTACTGCTGGAACTCTACCTGTAGTTGATGTAGACTCTGTCCAAGACTCCGATGCAGCCAAGATGAAGGTGGATGCACTGTGTGATGCATTGAAGTCGGTGATTCATTGTGCAGTTGATCAAGTCATAGATAGCAGACAAGCCTCATACCAGGGAAAGCACAAGAGAAAGCACTGGTGGAATGATGACTGTCTGTACAATAGGGATAGACAGCGCTTTTGGTTTGCACTGTGGAAGACAGCTGGCAGACCAAGGACTGGTCATGTGTACTCCTGCTATAAGCTGGCGAAGAAGTCTTTCCGCAACGCATGCAGACGGGCCGTTGACAGTGGCATAAGTCATACTTTCAGACAACTGGATACCCTCCGAGGACATCGTAATTTACACAAGTTCTGGAACCTCGTGAGAAGGAGCAAGTGTACCTCTGGTTCAACAGATTCCGACATAAGTCTGGGCACTCTACAGGAATATTATGAGGCGAAATTTGACTATGATCATTGTAACGATACTGAAACTGTTCGTGGTGCTGAGCAGCAAGTTCGTCAGAGATATGGGGAAGTGCAGCATCTTGTGAATTCAGAATTTATGATGTCGAAGGATATGCTTAGAACATACATTGGCCGTCTTCGCAACGGATGTGCAGCTGGAATTGATGGCATCTCAGCAGAACATTTAAAGTGGTCGCAGGACACGCAAGTTGCTTCCACTCTGTGCAATATCCTGACTCTGTGTATTCGATTTGGAATCGTGGGGGATTCGTTTATGAAGGGTCTGTTGATTCCTTTGTTGAAAAAACCTAACATAGACCCATCAGTGGCGAAGAACTATCGACCAGTGGTTATATCAACAACATTTTCAAAAGTGCTGGAGATTCATATGCTTTCAATGTGTGGGGAGCATGAGTTTCATGATCTCCAATTTGGCTTTGTAAGCAGTAGAGGAACTGCCATGGCTGTCTCCATGACAAGTGACATCATAGACTATTGTGTGAGTAAGGGATCTCCTGTTTACGTATGTGCCTTGGATGCTGAGGGAGCCTTTGATGGAATACCCCACTCAGTCATGTTCTCCAAAGCCCTAGATGTCATACCTATGTTATACTGGCGTCTCTTGATATACTGGTACAGTCACCTTGTTGTGTACATTAGATGGGGAAACAACATCAGCGAGCAGATCATCATCAAGAAAGGGACACGTCAAGGTGGACTCTCATCCCCATTTATTTTCAACTTACTCTACCAGGATTTGGTTAAAGATCTCTCTGGAATGCAGTGTGGAATTTCCCTGGGTGACACTACATATAACCTGTGTTGTTATGCAGATGATCTGTTGCTTTGTAGTTTGACTATCAGTGGTCTCCAGCAGTTGATCTGTGCAGCAGACAAGTATATCACCCAGCATGGACTCCGGTTTAACCCACAGAAAACAACTTGTGTGACATTCGGTAGAAGCAAATTCGCCAACCGGAAATGGCATCTCCAAGGTACAAGACTCACCGAGACATCAGAAGTTAAGCATCTTGGTGTGATATTGGCGAACGACACCCGCAGTCATGCTGAGGCTCGGATCCAGGCTGCCAGGAGAGCCTTCTACTCCCTTCAGGGAGCAGGTTTATGTGTCAACGGCAGTGACCCTAGTACGATTTCATATATATATACAGCAGCTATTCGTCCTGTCTTGACTTATGGTCTTGAATGTATTTACCAGAGTAATACTGTTATGAATAATGTTGAGGTTCTGCAGAGCAAGTTCCTTAAGACTGCTCTTGGTTTAAAATCATATTGTAAAACAACACCTCTGCTTCAAGCTTTAAATATTGAGCGGGTACATACTTACGTCGACATTCAAAAATTGTCACTTTTTAAATCAATGTTTTTCTCAACTTCTAGAACAAGTAAACTATGTAGATATCTTATGGTACAAGCTTTACAGGGTGTCATGTCTAGTCAGAAAAATCTTGTTTCATCAGTTTTGCAAATTTGCAAAAGGTATGATCTCTCACTTGTTAGATTTCTTGGTGAGAAAAATTATAAAGCCCACTGTAAACGTTCTATGAAACTGAGGCCGGAATGTGGTATCGCAGATAGTGTCAAATTCTGTCTTTTCAAGAGCCGTGATATTTTAACTGTTAACAATCTGTTATTGCCGTTCTAGTCACTTTTAATCTGTTACTGTTTTTATGTTTTACATGGACTGCATTTATCATTGAGTCTTTTTATCTGTATTTATATTTAATATATGTATATTCTCTCCAATGGAGGCTGAATAAAATCAAATCAAATCAAAATCAAAATATGCTAAATCAAGCAATGGTCTGTGTCAAAACAGACAAAATTCTAAACAAAGTCTATGTTGCAACAGACAAATATCTATCATAAAATTAACACATATTTTAACAGTTTTGATGTGTAAAGCAGACAAAATATTGTGTTGGTTTACACAAATTTTTTTAGACAAAATGATTGTCTAAAAAATCACACATTTCATTTTGTCTGGAACAGACAAGACTTTGGACGGACACCAGCTAACATGCGATTTTGTGTAAATCCAGACAAAATTTGTCTATATTTAGACAAAGTGTTTTTTCAGTGTAGTATTTCACCTAGATTTTTGCAGTTTGGTATAGGGGTTCACTTTGATTTGCCCACTGCGACTTTATTATTTGGTTTGGGGATTTGCTTAGGGGTTCCCTCATAAATTATGAGAAAATTTCCAAGATGGCTGCTGAAATGGACACCATATTTTGAAGTGCCCACTGTGACTTAAGTAGTTCACTTACAATTCTGAAATATGGTATAGGCATTTGCTAAGAGGTTCCCCACAAAGTTTTTATGGCTTGCAGCAAACACTATCAGTCTGGCAATAACTGCTCAATACAAAACAATCCATGTAATAATATATAAATCCCCCGTTCATGATTTCAATCCCGAATATATAATCGCCAAAGGCCGGTTTTGAATCCATGGATTCTTGTGTATAATTTCAAAGACTTTTGTGTAATATAATGGGATCCGATTTCATAGTGAAGTGGATACTTACAAACATTCAATCCATGTGTTGACCGAATATTCGATTAACTTTGTCTATCCTTTTACAAAGTCATGAAATATTTGTTTCACAGCACTTGGCAAAATTTTTGATAAAATGCACATAAACTTCAACAAAGCTTGTTGTTACAATGATATGATGAGACCGAATCTGCTGAAATTACTTACCAGAATTATGAAACTAACACAACCTGGCATTTCATACATTTTCTTAGACCTCTAGCCAGAAATGTTTGCTGATATTGGTTAATTGCACCTTGTCAGTCTAGACAAATTGATACCTGCTTTCTGCAGAAACAGTGACTGCTCATCTTAGATATTACTAAACAAGATAAATAGGTTTTTTTTAGCATTCTTTGATGGAGATTCCATGCTAAGAATAGGGTGTGATATATAAAAAATGTAATACTCCAATATCTCAGAAAATTCCCAACAGATTTTTTTTGTTTGATACATCAAAATGTTCGTCTGACCTTCCTCTACATCACTGCGCTAAGCGTTTTCTTGGTCATTTTTTTTAACCCCAAAGTTTTTTCAAGCTCGCTGTGAAGAGTCAGCTAATATGTCCATTGCCACCAGAGTGTTGTCATAAATGACATCTTCCTGACATGTCTTCATGGCTCAGAGGCTCAAAACACAAAAGGCCTTTTTAGAAGCCCCGCCAATTTTTGGCGGCCATGTTGCATTCATGGTTGGAGACAATACAAGTTAAACTGCACAAAAAAAAATCTTTATTATCTTGTGTCTCAAGCCTGTTTTTGAATTTGATGTGAATTTACAATGCCTATCATTTTAACTGAGATTTGATGATTTCTGAAAAAAATTGCTTCCCCATCTTGTAATAGGCCTGTATATATAAGTGAACCTGTGATCATGTGTCAAAATTGCAATTTTGCTTAAAAAAATACACAGTTATAGAAATGTATAATTAATTTATTAATTTATTTGTTCTCATTTAACCACCTGAAAAGGAGAAAGTGCACATAAACACAATAAAACAAACATATACATTTAAAACAATAGAAAAAACATATAAATAACTTACCTTTTAAAACTGAAAATGCACCATAACTATCATCCCATTGTATGAAATCCAGAGCTCTTCTAGACTGAATCACTGCATCAGAGCAACTTTTCTGATGATACCTGCTCTCTTTGTAAGCCAATGTCCAACTGGTTGTCCCACATGTCCCAGGGGGCAGCTCTTTGGCTACAATGGATGTGACATTTACATAATCTCATTCTAGGAACTCAGAGTCAGTCTGAGAGCTGTGCACACATTTGGAGAGTCACAAGAAAATAGCAATTAACTCATATTCTGCATTGTGTCCTCCTCAAGTGATAGGAATAAATTACATTGGCAGTGTGAAATTTATAATGCCAATGATATATAACATAATTAACAATTATGTAAAGCAAAATGAAACGTGTACTGCTTAAGTATATCTATCTGTCTATCTATATGTCTTTCTCTCTTTCTCTCTTTCTATCTGTATACAAACAGTTCAACAAAAATAAGTCCCCCTTTAAATAAACTTGAATATCTCAAAGATTCCTTCTCCAATTTTTATGAAAGTTGGATTGATTTATAGGCCTGTATATCAACCCTAAATGTGTGTATTTGTAGTTTAGTGGCATTATTCCTGGCTGAGCCAGCAGTCTTCGAGTGAGCCTACCCCTGTTTTCAAAAATCTGTGGCTTTTCCAATGGATATGAACAATTTGACCAAGTGGGGGAGCCACCAGCTGGGGCATGCTTCATCATGATACTGGAGAGAATTTGTTTCTCAGTCATATTTAGTGGACAACTGAGGACTTCTTTTGTGACATTTCAAATTTTGGGTTCCTTGGGTGACATCAGAAATAATTTGAGTTGGCTTTGAGCACCTTTTGGAAAAATTTTTTCGGAAAAGTCAAAACTTCAAATTTTTTAAAAAGAGGGGTATGTGCACTCAGGATCGGCTGGCTCGGACAAAAATGAAGCAATCGAGCTACAATTGCACAAGCATAATGTCAGTATGCAGGCCTGCAAATAAGATAACTTTAACAGAAATCGGAAAAGAGGTCTTTGAGATATTCAAGTTTTCATAAAGGGGGACTTATTTTTGTTGAACTGTTTATGTACAGTGTGCGATGACAATTCAGAAATGACAACTGCGGCTGAAGGTATATGAGTACAGCCAAAAGTAATTAGTGACTAGTCATTGAGTAGTCACTAATTACTTTTGGCTGTTTGAGAAGGTCAGTGATGCCATTGCAGGTATTATCTTTTACATTGAACTTAGAGGTCAACTTGTCACTGGGAAGCAAATGACAGCACTTTTTTTTTATTCACTGACATCACTTTTGACATGTGACAAATTGATGAGTGCAGAGAAAAATATTGGATTAATTAACTTGTAGGGGGAACGGGGACACATTGGGATGCGGGGCACTATTGGTTCCTGGAAAGGCATAATTATGATATGGTAGTGCCCTCATATCTTGTAATTTCACATTCTGATGTTTACTGTATATCATTTTATTGACAAATTAAAGCCACACGAAGAAGTATTGTGAGGAAAAGTCTGTTTTCCTAAAACTAAAGAAATTCAGAGAGGTTCAATTCAAACCGTTCTGTGGACAAACCATGAACAATGAGGCTTTCTCAATGCTTGTATGAATTTGATACATAGTAACAAACAGTTATGAATTGCCATACTGGTAAGCACACTCACTGGTGCTTGATAAATTAGCATTTTGGTGTAAAAGTCATATCGGGGCTCGATGGGTCACTGAACACGGGGCACATTGGGACAAACTTTATATGGTAGAATGAATAACTTGGGACAGCACACAATAGGTATTCAGGCCACAGTGAATAGAGACACAGTGGATTACCATGAGCTGTGAACAAATTTATCACAAAGCACTGCATGTTACTTATATAAATGACCGCACCCAGGACACTGAGGACAGTTTATGTTAAATGTTTAAAACTGTTTTTAAAAAGTTATTAACTATTGGCACTACAAGGTGTTAATGCATTGCAGTGGCGTAGCTACAGGGGGGGCAGGGGGGGCGGTCGCCCCCCCTGGCTCCATCCTGACCAGGAAAGAAATTATTACATTGTCATCAAACGTTGCATTTTGCCGATGGCGCGCCTCTGCCGCAACAGCGATAATAGCTCCCCCGACAAAAATGTTCCATTTCCATTGCTGACTGGAATATTTGCCCCCCCTGGAAAATTTCCTAGCTACGCCACTGATGCATTGTATGTTGTCTTATGCACTACCTATATGTAATATCTAGTGCACATGGCATGTTAAAAAAAATTTTAATTAATGTTCCAATGTGCCCCGTCAGAGCACATTGGGACAGTCATAATCACTATCTGGCTGCAAAAGGGCAGATGCAGTCTAATCTATTATGCCAGGGATTTAAGCTCAATGGTGTTGGTGATGTTCATGCAAACCTCGGAGTTGGTCATTGCTTTGAGCATTAAGCAAAAATTAGTAGACGTAAAAAGGTGCCCTCTACGTAATACACATTTTGGGAACGCATAGTTCTGTATAATGACTGTCATGCCTGACATTTTTATGAATTTTGAGCAAGTAGCTATTGTAATTGCTTTCTCATAATATATCAAACAGATAGTCCCATAGTATATTATCATAGCAGGGTATGGCAAATATGAAATCTTACGGCCATCACTGTATCTATCAGAGATATCAGAGTCCTCCTTTCAGACTCATGTTGACGTGTATTCTTCCATGACCTGACATTCATGAGGTTCATTGCTCTGAACCAAATTCTCAATGAGTCTTTTCACAATATGTCCCCGATAGAACAAAGAGGACAAAATAAAACAAACTATTTCATCTCATATAAGTAACTTTTATTTAAAGTAGATCTCAATGTAATCAGCATTTCTGGAGTATATGATGCAATGTAGGTGGTTGGGGACGAAACCTCTCGGTTGTTGTCCCATCAATGCTCTGACTAATCTTAGTGAAGTTCACATTGGACTGGGTAATGGTTACTCACACTTTCAGCCTGTACAACAATATAAAACCAAGAGTAAAATAACAGTTTGACGTGAGTCCGTATGCCTCTGCAGGATGAGATGGGGAAAAATCCGGCCCCTTTTATTCTTGGGGCAAATCCGGCCCCTTAAAGGTTTGAATAAACACACATACTGTGATTAACATGACTTGATTAAACTATATCTGCACAGAAGAAAAACAAGGTTTGCTTGGTGTTTTTTAATCTTTGGCCAAAAGTTTGGGCCAGATTTGCCCCGGGGCCAGATTTCCCCCACCTTACCCTAAACATGACCTGTAGCGGCTCTGAATTTAAGACTGGTTCAAAATTTGAAAATCCATTTATAGAAAAATACATATGCCAGGTATGATATGATATGAAATTTATTGACATGTTAGCTTTAGCTTTAGAGTTTCTGAGAAGCAGGCTCTGTTTCAATGTCCAGATCTTCCAATGTTTGTCAATGTATTAGATAATGATTAATGAAAGATATTAGATTAAAGCTATGTTATACATGAAAGATACAAACCATGTCTTTGAATTAAAAGGAAATTACAGATTAAGAAAAGGAATTCACAAAATGGGTGAAATGTCAAGGATTCAATGGAAATGACTCACATGTTTGCATGAATCCATCAAAATTGAATCAGTGCTCTTGAGCCCATTAGTGAGCCTACTTGAGAAAAGGTGTGAGATTTCATAACAAAGTGCAAAATTACAACAGGAAAGTGTGCAATTTAAGTACAAAAGTTTGCGATATCACATGGACACACACACGATATCACATAGACACATGCACATACTCTGCAACTGGTACAGTGCATGAGAGCGCAAAGTTTCACACAACAAAGCTGAACTGCAAAGTGCCACAAGAGGAGTTGCAGTGCAGAAAGAGAACGTGCTGCCCTCTGTCATAAAAGTTCTTAGTTTGGATGCACCGAAACACTTTGTAGCTTCCAATCTGATAGCGATTCTGTATTTTGTTGCCAATACCACCTAAATCCAAGCCATTCTGATACCGATACCAGTGATTAAATATGGAGCAGTGCCTCCGATCCGATACCGATACTGCTTTTCCAGTGCCGATACCACTGATACTGATACTTGCATCAGTACATGATGACCCTTTATAGAGTGGAACATTTCACATATATATTATCTCTTTAACGAAAATGACACAAGACATTGTACTAGCTAGAGCGCAGTGCAAAACGAAAATTGGTGTATTGCATGCTGCAATGTACAGAATTGAAAGTATGTATAGCTCATGAAAAAATGAACCAAACTGACTCTTATACTTAAGATAGGATATAAAGTGGGACATATAACATGAACCTGAGTCTGGGTGAGACGAATATTCCCACCATATCTTTGCACAGTACAGTAACGAATGCTTGACAAGAAATAAATATCACCCACGCCAACCAGTCTGTAAAAAAAAAAAAGGTTATTATAGGACAATGGGTTGCGTATAATATGTTGCTCCTAAGCACTTAGTTTGAGGGCCCGACCTTTAGCTCAACTGGTTTGATAGTGGAAATTTAAGGGATATTATATGGTGCATTGGCCTGAGGCTACTCAGAGGTAGCTGGTTTGAATCCAAGTCATGGTGGCAGGTGGCATTGAGGTGAGATTGTTGATTGAAGTGTGTCAGAATGTCAGGGAAGCTGAGGGCTATAGTAAAGTGGGTTTGGTATAACAGGTTGCTCCTGAGCACTTGGCTTGGGGGCCGGCCCTTTAGCTCAACTGGTTAGACACCGGACTTTTAAGGGGAATGAGTTATATTATAATTAAGCATAATCTAACCATGACGTGGTTTTCAGGACAATCCTAAGAAAACACAACTATCACAGGAGAGAGGTGGTCTTACAAGGCGAGTTGGTCTCATAACAAAGTAGTATCTTATGACGTAAGGACAACTCCATTTACCGGTCATAAGGGCATCCCTTTTTTCCAATAACATTGGTGCGAGTCTCATTTCCAATGAACCATCGAAATTTGGGATCTGTCCTCAAACGGATACGGTTCCAATCCCTTGCTCTGACATAATTACATCCTGCGTTAAAGTCACCGCCAAGAATGAAATTCTGTAAGGGTGAAAACACTTATGATTACTCATTGTGACCTTAATGACACAAATCTAGTAATTAGTTGTAACTGTGTAGATTAGATCCTCACCTTTGGAAATTCACAGAGAAAATATTCCAAACTACAAAGGTCTAAATTTCACTCACTGGGAGCTTTCATCCTTCTCTCAAGGACTTCATCAGCCTTCTGCCTCAAACACTCAGTGGTCACATGACCGCCCAAGGTCACGGTCATGTGACTGGAGGGAAGAAAGAACACCATATCAAGAACAGCTCAGAATTTGTGGAGAAAATTAGAGACTTAGAGGTGCCTCCATCATGGAAATTAGTGTCCTATTATGTGTCAGCATTATTTACCAGCATCCCTATCTCAGAAGCGTTGGAGGTTACCAGGAAGAGATTAAAGGAAGATAAATCGTGGACTGAGAGAACCAAATTAAGTTCCAAGGATGTACTGGATTTATTAGACATTTGTTTGAACACCACCTATTTCACATGTACAAGGGGACATACCACCAACAGAAACAGAGAGCGGCCATGGGCTCGCCCATTTCCCCAATAACAGCAAATTAGTTCATGGAAGAATTTGAGAGAAAAGCCATTGAAACAGCAAGGAACGCGCCAAAACTATGGTATCGATATGTGGATGACACTTTTACAATGGTCCACATGTATGAAATTGAAAGTTTTACAGAACACCTGAACTTCATTAACAGGATCCTTAAATTTACAAGAGAGGAAGAAGAGGGAGGTACCATTGCTTTTCTGGATGTTTTAATTCATGTGAAAGAAGATGGAAGCACAAAGACGACAGTCTACAGGAAAAGCACCCACACTGATCAATATTTAAATTTCCACTCGAACCATCACTTGGAGCACAAACGATAAGTGGTCCAGACTTACACAGAGCAGACAAAATCAACAAGAAGATCAAGACAAGAAGGATGAAATCAAACATGTGAGGGAAGCACTGAGAGCGAAAAACTATGAAGAATGGATGTTGGAAAAACCCGTCAAGACATCATCATCGAATGAGGAAATTAACAAGAAGAAAACAACCAAAGGGACAATGATTGGATTACCATTTGTGAAAGGAGTATCAGAGCCACTAGCGAGAGTATTCAAGAAACATGGAGTTACAGTATTTCACAAGCCCATCAACACCTTAAGGCTCCAGGTAGTTCACCTAAAGGATGTCACTCCCAAACTAAATCGAACAGGAGTTATATACGAGATACAATGTAAGACCTGCAAGAAGACCTATGTTGGCGAAACGGGAAGATCATTGTCCAAGAGAATTGAGGAACATAAGAAGTTATTGACATACGCTTTATACAAACATACTTGTATGGATAACACGAACCACAAAATAGATTGGGACAATCCATGCAAGGATACTTGGCAGAGAAGAAAATGTAATGAAGCGCAAGATCAAGGAAGCAATCGAGATAAAGAAATGACAACCATCGTTAAATCGGGACCAAGGCCTGGATCTCCCCCCGATTTATGGCAGTCTCCTCCAGTCACATGACCTTGACCTTGGGCAGTCATGTGACACTGAGTGTTTGAGGCAGAAGGCTGATGAAGTCCTTGAGAGAAGGGTGAAAGCTCCCAGTGAGTGAAATTTAGACCTTTGTAGTTTGGAATATACACTGCGTTCCCAATTATTATGCAAACATAATTTTGTCCCATTGAAATAGACTTGTCAATAGGATTTACCCTAATTCAGTGCAAAGATATCATTATAGTGCATTGGAGAAATTTGATTTTCTTTGTTTTTGGGGAGAGTTCTAAACCTTGGGAAGGCAGAGTATGAGGTTCATAGTGATTCCATAACTAATATTGCTGACACAGAGCTTTTATTGCAAAAATATTGCAATTTCCATGTTATTTCAATGCAAGGGAATAATATTGTCTGCTTACATGTAAAAATACCAATGATTCAAATGATGGTTCTATTTTTCGTTTAGTGTCCAGGAGTAAGTCTTCATGATATTTTGAAACCAATTTGATTAATTTTGGGTGCTAGTGGGTGCACTTTCATGAAATTGCATAATAATTGGGAACACAGCAAAACTTTATTATATGGCGTAACTCCTCATTGAGCAAACGGAATTGTAAAAAAATTATGCAATATTGGCTCCATGGCACACACCTCATCTCGTGTGAAGGATATCTTTATAGTGCTATTTCTCTTTGAGATATCATCAAAAATAGTGGTTGCATAATAATTGGGAACGCGGTGTATACTCTAGTAATTAGTTGTTGTGGAAATATAACAAAATTATGCACACAGAAGTTTGTGCTTAGCTTGTTGCATATTGTTATTAGTTAATAGTTGTTGATGATTTGATTTGATTTTATTCAAGTTAATATTGTACATTTTCTGATGTTCTACATCAAGGCCCCCCCCCCTACATGTACTTATAATCATATGTTCCAAGATACTCAACTCCAATCAATAGGCTACGTAGAATGACTTACGTATCTTGAGAAAATAAGAAGGTCCTTAATTATACGAACAGAGTAATTAACATCAACATTCTTACGTCAGTTCCCCAGTCATTCTTCAGTTTATGATAAACATCGTAGAGTCCATCAATTTCATGTACAGCATAGGCAGGCTTAGTATGGATGCCAACAAAACCAAACACCGTGCCTGAAATGGGTTTTATAGATACATTTTAACATTTGGCAAAGTATATGTATGTTTTACGGTATGCCTTTCAAAACAAAAATTTTCTTCGCCACCTGTTTCAAATTTTCAATTTCAAAATTCTTAAACCTTAAATCATCAATCGATAATTTTAGTGTGCATTTTCTACCTGATCTTCTTGCTCTAAACTTTGCACAAAATGGGGGACGCTCAAAGTTTCCAGCCGGGTAGTCAATCTCAGCAGGCACATCGAGTAATTCAAACTGACTTGGTCTAGATAACGAAGTAAGTAAGGAAAAACCTTCAAATATTAGGTGTACAACTTTTCTTTACCCCACTTCCCAAGCATATTCCAATGAAGGATATTTTAACCAGTATTTTACCCCCCCTCCCCCAGGCACCTTTAAAATTACATTCTAAGGTCTGTTTTTCACACTATAAATATAACAGGTTAGCAGATGCAGTTCTGCCTTTCAAAGGGATTTGTGTGAACTTTGACATGTGGGCCCTCTGCAGGTACCCTCAATATATGGCTAACCATCAACAGGAAAAAATTTTAACCATGAATGTTACATACATATATATGGTCTTTCTCAATATATATCCTTCAATGGAATATGCTGGGGGGAAAGTATAGCCAGTTCTGCACCTTTGGTAATTTGCCTTTGATTTTATATAAATGTTGAAAAATAAGAACACTAGGTTTATGTTCTAAACCTCAAATCCAGTGATGAAAATGGAAATTTTTTCTCGGGGGAGCTCTTGGCTTGTGCGGCACCTGCACACCATTCCGAATTTTTAAAAGGGAAAACATCCTAAAAACCATGCAGAAGATAATTTTGGCTAAAAATACCTGGAGAACTGAAAAAGTAAACATGATAATTGTTCACTGCTGATTATTGGGGAGCTGTAGTAGACCATAGCACCCCCAATTTTTTTTTATCAAGGGAGCTAAACTGCCAAAAGCTCCTCCGCCCTCCAGTTCCATCACTGTTCCAATGAGGCGCTGTACCTTGAATAGGTCATCAATGATAAAGAGATTTGGGAAACAACTGGTTCTGAGAATACAATAGATATGGACGCAGCTTCCATACAGTTTTGAACTTACCGATAGAAATAGGCGTATTGTTCCTTGTACGACGTTGATTTTCCAAGTCTGTTGCTCAACACATGTTTATAAACTGCCTCTGGTCTGGCTCTGTGAGAGTGAGTTCAATCATGTGAATACATGGGCATCTCATAGCAAATCAACCTATGGAGTGTTTGGCAATTATCACATTTCCACTCTCGTAAGTCTCATTATTTTTATGTAGTTCCCCTTGGCCTGATGGTTAGGGACCATTCAGAATTTATGACTGGGGGGGGGGGGGTTGGTGGGAGTTTTGTCAGAACTCCCCTTGAGTTTCATGCGCATTTTTAGTACCCCCCCCCCCTCGACCTACAAAGCAATACATACATATCTATACTTTTATAATGTGCCCCTTGGCACGTAAAAAAGCGCAGTTTAAACAGAGTGTGTGCACGATGTTGCACGTTAGGGATGTCATCGGAAACAACATTTTTCCGATCCGATAATCGACAAAAACTTTTCCGATGCATCGAATGTATCGATACTTTTCCTCATACCCGAGAAACGGCAAAAATTCAGCTTTATTGTTGAGTTTTTCGTAAAAAATCACAAGAATTCCGAATTTTCGCCACCCACGTCGTCCATATAGAATCACGCTGTCTCGTTCGCGAGATTTCAGCTGAGAACAGAGCAGTAATAGCGCCATTTTGATGTAAAGAAGGTGAATTCTACTGGATTTCTTGAAATATTTCTCAATAAATACGTCAAATGTGGTGGATATAATGTATCGATACTTGTGGTATTGTATCGATACAGTATCGATACGGACGACTTTTCCGATGCATCGATTCTGGCCGTATCGATGACAGTCCTATTGCACGTGCGCATTGCACATTTTACAACATTTTTGTTTGTTAAAATTTCTTACCCCCCCCTTGGACATGTTGTCAAAAATTAGTACCCCCCTTGAAACACATGTGAAAAGTAAGTACCCCTTCGGGCAAAACTGCCGGGCAAAACTCCCACCCCCCAGGTCATAAATTCATGCAGATAGATATAGGCATTTATTTGAAAAGTGGGGCCAAAACATAAACAGTCACAGCATGAAAGTGAATAACCCAATATCAATGGTTGCAGTATTTTCTGAAAGAACAGTGATAGGGCTATCAGGGAAAAATATAATGATGTTTTTCACTAGAGTTCCCACTTGCACAGGTTGAAAAAACATCAAAAATTGAGTTTTAAAAGGTCCCCGGTTTTTAGACCCTTTTTTGGCAGGCTGGCATTGTTTCCCAACATAGCCCATCATAAAAATGAGCATGTCATCCTATCTGTCATGCCTTGAGGTACAATAAAAAAATATAAGACGATTTTTAAAAAATCCCCTAATACGGATTTTGAGGGGGAAAAGATGAAAAAGCCGACTGTCACACCTTGGTGTGACTATTGAAAAAGCTACAAAAAGGCATTTTGTTACAACTAAAACCACAGCAACCTGTGTCAATTAATTTTTTTCTGGTAGTCCAAGGTCCAATCTTTCTTGGAAAAGTTAAATTACAGTTCTACTGCCATTATAGACAGAGCTGTGAGCCCTCAAAGTGGTGTAACGACCGGAACAGTTCGTGTAACGTACCTCACGCTGCCGAAAATTGTCTAAAAATGACTAAGTCCAACTCTCAAAAGCATCAGAGTGATCATTGTGACCTTTCTCTGTGACTGTCGTGATTGTACAGTGACTGTCATGTTCAGCAATTAGCTTTCAAAGGGCAACTTACTTCCATTGAATTGAAAGATCTTAATTGCAATTCTATAGCAATTCAGACACCCCAGTCTGTCAATTGGCATTGGCTGCTGATTGCCTTTTCAAAGGAGTCAGACCTCTTCATGTAAAATGCAATTTACTCCAGCCAGTCAATTGAATGAATCCTAAAGTGATTGATTAATCAATTGTTTTATTTATTTATTTGTTTAAACTCCCACAAGAGGGGAAAAAGATAAAATACAGAGTAAAAATTACCTTTGAATGCATGTGTGTCATCAATACTGCCACTGTGATGACCAATGCTTGCACTTAATCAGTTTTATATATTTCAAGTCTGGACTTGTCCCTTTGGGCTGTTTAGATAGATATATAGATAGATAGATAGATAGA
The DNA here is from genome assembly GCA_026936325.1 of Platynereis dumerilii. Taxonomy (NCBI): domain Eukaryota; kingdom Metazoa; phylum Annelida; class Polychaeta; order Phyllodocida; family Nereididae; genus Platynereis; species Platynereis dumerilii. Next base: position 38,672,164 of record JAPTHN010000005.1, read on the forward strand.
TAGATAGATAGATAGATAGATAGGCATTTATTTGAAAAGTGGATCCAAAACTCAAATGGTCACTGTATAAAAGTGAATCATCCGATTTCCATTGCTTTTGATTTTTCTGAAAGAACTGTGATAGAGCTATAAGAAAAACATATAATGACGCTTTCAATCAGAGTATCCACTGAAAGAGGCTAAAAAATACCAAAAATTAAATTTTAAAAGGTCGCCGGTTTCTAGACCCTATTTGGGTATGCTGGCATTTTTATCCAAAACACCCCACAGCAAGAATCAATATTTCACACCATCTCTTATATGTCGAGAGTACAATAAAAAAATATCAGGTTATTTTTGAAAAAATACTCCACTATCGGTTTTGAGGGGGCAAAGATCTGAGAACTGACTGTCACGCATTGGTGTGACTATCGAAAAAGTGACATTGCAACTGCATTTTGTCACCACTAAAACCACATTCGGACATGCTAATATATTCTATTTTTGTAGTACTAGGCCCCATCTTTCTTATAAAGCTTAAATTACTGTGCTACTGTGTCCATCACTGAACAGTGAGGCTTCAAAGTGCAGTCCAGCCTCCAAATAGTGCAGTAGATATGTAGAAAATATCAGACGAATCGTTCATTTTGGTATAGAAGCATGAAATTTTGCACAAAGATAGTTAAGTTTATCCCATGTCTAGTTACATTTCTTCCCTGATACTGTATAATTCCCCTGGACAATATTCTAGCAGCAAAACAGATACGGGGGAGGATATGAACAAAATGCGGGAGGATACGGTATTTCGCGGGAGATACGCAATTCAGAGGGAAATACGATGTCATGAATATTCATGACTAAAAAAACAACCAATCATTGAACCGATTTGTGGTCACGTGACCTTTGTTTACGTCGTCTGCTAAAAGATCGTCTGCACTGCAAAATGGCAAAACGAAGTCTACCGAATGCAATTTTGGATCTTGAGTACCAAATTGAGCAAGAGGAAAAGCGAAGATTCCTAGACAAGTCGGCCGAGGACGAGATCGAGCTGATAGGAGCCCAAGAAAATCCCAACACCAGCAAAAAAACATCGCTAGATTTGAAATGTTTTCAGGTGAGAAATCCGGGCAGAAATAAATGAATCAAAACATTCAAAGACAACGTCTGGTCAATGTACTAGCCCATAAAAGTGTCAATTGTTTCCTTACCTTGCAATCCTTTAGTTAGTCGTATGTAATTCGCAGGTTTACTGGTTTAAACTTTTAAAGTCACGGAAGACAGTGAAATGTCACATTGCGACGATTGTCCTGATTCAGCAGTGATTGTGCTGCGTTTCAGTGAACTCAAGACTATCAAAGTGTCACAGTTCAAAGTCGCACTCATTGCTGACGTGTTATTATCATCGTCCAGTAAATCCCCGACATGGTAATGTAACTTGAAGACATGAATAAATCCCAATTTGATGAGCATCCTGACTCACGAAATCCGTTTGGAAATCCACTACTGTCAACAAAACCAGAGAATCCACAAGGTGGCGATACAAAAATTTTAGCCCCCAAAAAAGTTTTGTTAAAAACAGCCAGAGGGATCATAGTCTTTTCTAGCACCGGCCACCTACCATGGTTATCATTAGTTTCCCGCCAATGATGATCAATCAGGGATCTAAAAGTAGGGATGACTATGATCCATGCAATCCAGTTTAAATACTTTCTATAGGCCTAGCTATCCAATGAACAACTAAGTGCTGTAATTACTGTTCATGATGAAATCTCAAATAGGCCTACCAGTCACATTGCAGTGAGGCTCTGGATGGGGTTTCATGTCCCCTGTGTCCCTTGGCCATTTTACTATTGAATTCCCTGCCCCCGCTTATCCAGAGCCTCCGCAGTAAAACAACAATTCAGTGTTAAACATTTCAATGAATCAAATAAAATTAGTAAATTTAATGTCATTGTAAATAAATAATTACACTCATCATACACTTGAGGTTTTGAAATATACCAAAATTTATTCCGGATTGGGGGTTTTGTATTATACATGTATAATTTTGTATGATATTTTCTGCTCAACAGGTACCTTTATTTTATTTTATTTTATTTTTCAGGAATTCTTAAAGTCAAAGAATGAAAGGCGAGATATAGCGGCAATCCCTGCACCAGAACTGGACCGATTTTTGGCCAATTTCATCATTAGCGTCAGGAAAACTGATGGTACAGAATACGAGCCAGATTCACTGACGAGTAAGGTTGCCAGCATTGGCCGTTACCTTCGGACAAAGGGTTATAAGGATGATATCAAGACTTCTGTGGAATTCCAACACAGCCGTCAAGTGCTGGAAGCTAAGAGGAAGGAGCTAAAGAGTCAGGGGCGAGGCAACCGCCCTCTTAAGTCCTCGAGGATGGAGCTGGATGAAGTGAGCATCCTGAAAGAAAAAGGCCAACTAGGCACTGGTGAGTATTAAAACTGCCTGAAATTAGTAAATCTCTGTGATAGCGGAAATTTCACAATCAAAAATATTTCTTATACCAATAATAGACGTACCAAAATATTTTCAATGTTAGTTTCATGTAATATTTATTAATTAAGTAAATATTCATTTAACATTCCTGGATAATGGGGATTCCTGCAAATTTTTTAAAACTATTACGCAGAAATTATATACTTCCTGAAAAAAAAAAATTAACCAAAACAAAAGGTTTAAAATTCCACTTGGTTTGGTTTCTTGTAGATGATCCTAGGACCTTGCAGAACAGTCTCTGGCTCCTTTTCACAATGCACTTTGGCCTCAGATCTGTCACTCCGCACACAAATCTACTTTGGGGAGACGTCCAGCTTAAGGTTGATTGCCAGGGAGTTGAATATTTGGAATTCAACGAACGAACAACGAAGACCAGATCTGGGAAGACTGGTGACACTCGCCCATTCCCCCCAAAGGCCTTTGCTAATTCTGGTAAATTGTGTTTCTGTTGCAAAATTAATACATCTATAGATATTGATTAGTCAGATTTAGTAATGAAATTAATTTTAAAAGTGATTCATTATTTTTTCTTACCATCTATTATTCCATCTATATCATAAATGCCTTATTTTTGAAATTGCCTTAACATTTACATATTACTACACAGGTCCTGATATTTCTTCTAATCAGTGCTCTCAATCTCTCATTTATCTATTTTTCAGAAAGCGATCTTTGTCCTGTACACGTTTACAAAGAATTCAGGAGGCATCGTCCAGCAGCGGCACTGATCGACGATGCTCGGATGTACCTCCAACCAATGCGCAAAATTAAATCGGAAATATGGTACACCAACCAGCCGCTTGGAAAGAATTCCATTGGGAACATCGTGAAGCACATGTATCAGGAGGCGGGCATCGGTGGCAGACACACCAACCATTCTGTTCGGAGAACACTGGTGTCCACGGCCCTAGAAAGTGGCATCCACGAGACAAGATTGATGCAGGTCAGTAGTAGGCCTATGAACATCGCAATTTAGAAGTTATAAATCTATATCAACTGTTTTAAAGTCACAATAACTTTGGAGAAATATCTCTCGTATCAACTCTGGCATCAGTAATATATATCACATTTAAAACAATTGCACAATTTGACTGTTTTATTTCAATACCTTGGAAATCCAGAATAGCACTCGCTCACAATATTATCAAAATATTCTTATTCAGATGCAATCAATAATACTCAAGACTAATTTTCGAACAGGCATTGAAATCATTGATAACAAAAAGCCAGGCCCAAAAAACACAATTGAATTATAGAATGTTTTGACATAAAATAAATCTTGTTTGCTTTTGCTTACTATTAACTGCCTTTTTATTTCAGCTGACAGGCCACAAGAATGTCAACTCGCTTAACGAGTACAGAACGCTGTCCCTGCAGCAACAACAGGAGATCTCCACCGTCCTCAGTGACACTTTCAGCACCACTAAAGAGAACGCTCCTCCAGTCCAAATCCCAGAAACTGCTACATCCACTGAGGAGCTGACGGATGCCGAGCTGTTGTCAGCACTGGACTGTTTTAAGGAAATGGCTAATCAAGATAGTGCTCTCAACAACCCTACTCAAAGAACGTCGATGCCAAGCCAGGGAACCTTGATGCCAAACTGCGTTTTCAACGGACCCGTGTATCTAAACTTTAACAATCATTAAATTTATCAATTTCAGCTTAAAAGTATTTGGCTACTGGTAAATGTCATATTATATTTATTATGATATATCTTTATTTATTGAATTACGTTGACCCATCAAAAGTTAAATAATATTATGATTTATCATTTTATGTACTTGATGTTTATGTTGACCGATCAATTTTATTGTTTGTTGAAGTGATGTATGTTTGGCAGCAGCCTATCAGATTCCATTAACTATAATTGTCAAAATTGGATGTTTTCCATATCTATTGTATATATGTACGTGTATTCGTGTAATTTATTTATATTTCTCCAGCTGTGAAGGGAGAGGCTAAAATATTGGTATTTCTAGTCAGTCGCCTATCAATTCCTTTGAATTATCTAAATATGTCTATGTTTACAATGTATTGTGGTAAAAAATTTGTATTTATTGTCAGAAACTCTGGTAGAAACTGGTTGGATTTGTTATGCTGAAATACAATAAATTTGTTGAACAGAATTGACTGATTTTACTTTATTTATGAAGTAAAAAAATAGACAACATGGGATAAATAGGTTATCTCATGGCTGGAGCAGTATTTCCCCGATATTGTCACCCTCGACCAGTATTTTCCCTCGACCCTTCGGGTCTCGGGAAAATACTGAGTCTCGGGTGACAATATCGGGGAAATACTGCTCCAGCCATGGGATAACCTATAAATATAAAGAAAAAATTTGGATATAGACACATTCTCAAAAATTCCCGTTACTCCTATGGCGGCCATTTTGTTTCGGCCATTACCCGAAAACTCAGTTTCTTTGATATCATGGCAACTAAGCATGATAGCAAACTTATGATCGTGTCTATGCCCATGTTTTTATGGTCTGGCTATCCAGTAATGTATAGAAAAATGGTCTATATGCATTTGTAAGACCTGTAGCAGCCATATTTGTTCAGCCATTACCGTAAAATTGAATTTCCTTGATATCAGGAGAACTAATCAAGGTAGGGGCTTTGTGATTGTGTCTACACCCATATTTTAAGGGTCAGGCTTTCTAAATAGACGTAACAAAATAATCTACAACCACTGAGATTCTTTCAAACACAACCATATTGCATTTAATTTAAGAAATTAGGTATCAAATGTCAAGAAAATCCATTGACGGGATTCCTCAGACGCTTTCCGGTCCCCGTGAGTGTGCTATGAGTTGCCAGTAGATAGTTTGCAGGTCATCATGCAGTGGCTCAATTACTATGGGACATACCTAGGGCTCCACCCCCAAGATAGTAACATTATGATACCCAAGGGGCCCCGAAACTTCCAGTTGGACCTCTGTCATCAGGTGATTTCAGGTGGTGTCATCCTTGATCCCAATTTAAGTTGCTACTGTTTGTTCTGATGTGGATGGCTTCTTCTAAATCACTCAGATTCCATGTCAATAATTTGGTTTTATCAAAGTCTATTCATGGCCAGTGTTTACTGCACGTTCTAGGTGGAGATCTCTGGGGATTCCCCTGTGAATGACACCGCCCATCCACACATCCCAATCATTTGGATTAATAAGACTTCAGGTAGAAGTTGAAAAAAATGCTGTGTGAAAATGGATTATCTGCAGCAGTCAATTTTATAAACCGTCAAGATAATCACCATGCAAAATCACTATACATGATATCAATTGATGTTCCCACGAAAAACGCATATACATGAAATTAACAATATAGATCCATTTGAATTATAGAATATATCGGAGTGTATAGGCCTATTATACCTGAATTACACTAATACTGTATTGCTTTATAAGTGAACATACAATCAATATATATAGAAGTGACCGAATCCATAAAAAAGTTTAAAATTAATCAAAAATTCCTGGGAGGTATCACAAGATATATAGGCCAAAGAATGAATCATCAATTTCCAGTTCTGTCAGAGCCTTCCATACTATGATGAGATGCATATCAAAACATACAATCAATTTGCAATGACAATCAGGAATATTTCCAGCATGTTGAGCGGACGGGTTTGTTATCTAGCCTGATTCAAACAATAAAAAAATGTTCAATTCATCACATTTTTCCTCAGAGGGATTACAAGATATAGGCTTGAGAATCAACTGTGATGTGGTTTTTAACTTTCCTGGCCTTTTAATATATTAATCTGTTTTTATTCTTTCTTTCTTTTTTTGGGTGAAGAGCAAGGAGGGGGTGCAGAGCAAGGAGGGGGAGTAGAGCACGGAGGGGGCACAGAGCAAGGAGGGGGCACAGAGCAAGGAGGGGGATGCAGAGCAAGGAGGAGGTGTTGAGCAAGAAGGGGGTGAAGAGCAAGGAAGGGGTGCAGAGCAAGGAGGCGGTACAGAGCAAGGAGGGGGTGCAGAGCAAGGAGGGGGCACAGAGCAAGGAGGGGGCACAGAGCAAGGAGGGGGCACAGAGCAAGGAGGGGATACAGAGCAAGGAGGGGCAGAATAGCAAGAAGGGGGTGCAGAGCAAGGAGGGGCACAGGGCAAGGAGGGGGTGCAAAGCAAGGAGGGGGCACCAACTAAGGAGGGGGAACAATTAGAGTCCCTTGTTGCTCTGCACCCCTCCTTGCTCTTCACCTCCTTGTTGCTCGACACCCCCTCCTTGCTCTGCATCCCCCTCCTTGCCCTGTCCCCCTCCTTGCCCTGTGCCCCTCCTTGCTCTGCGCCCCCTCCTTGCTCTGTACCCCTCCTGGGTCTGTGCCCCCTCCTTTTTCTGTACCCCCTCCTTGCTCTGCACCCCTTCCTTGCTCTTCACCCCCTTCTTGCTCAACACCCCCTCCTTGCTCTGCATCCCCCTCCTTGCTCTGTGCCCCCTCCTTGCTCTGTGCCCCCTCCTTGCTCTGTGCGCATTGGCATGATGCTGCCTAGGGCGTATAATTGGCTGGAGCCGGCCCTGCCCAAAACCAAACTACATTTCTGTAAGGCTTAGCTAATAAACAGCAGATGTTAGCCAGAATTACCTCAGCATTATCAACTGGTCTGATCAAAAACTTTTGAAGACTTCATACAGCATACTACTTCACTTATATGCAGGAGCGGCTCAGGGTCAGCTTCCTTGTAAATACAATGGCATAAGGTGTGACAGGTCAATACTAATGGATAACACTTGTTTCTCCAGAGTGGTCAAAACTTGTTTTCCTGTTTCAATATTCACTATTTTCTCTGCCAAAAAGTTGAACAGTTGGTCTTGTTCCCACTTACATGCAAGAATTGCTACCAGTTTGAGGGCACCTTGGGTGATCATCTACTCTGACATGAGTATCAGAACCACAACTGTGTCTTGTGTTACTTTTCATGCTATGTGGAAAGTAGTTATCTGTCCCAGATCACTTCTACTCCAATAGAAGTTTGAAGCTGCTTTCTTATGTACAAAACAAAATGTTTTCAGCATACCTGTCAAATATTTTGAATATCCCAGGTTCAACATCTTGACTATTGCAGCTATATATTAGACAGGATATCTTCCACATCAGAAGGTTGAGATTGCAGGTCACTGAAATTGACTGAATGCCTCTAGGCAGATCAGACTATGTGTACTTTCCAATACGAAAAGTTACTATGAACAGACGAAGATGATGGATATGTTTAGTATTCATATTATATAATATGATAATGCCGCAGCATAGAAGACGGGACTTGTAACTACTCGATTGGTTGACAATATCCAAGCATTATTTTTTTGCTAATTTTATTTTTTTGGGAATTTTTTTTTTTGTGGAATTTTGTTTTTTTTGGATAATTTTTTTTTTTTCGGGAAAAATTTATTTTTTGGATGATTTCCATTTTTTTGGAAATTTATTTGTTTTTGGAAATTTTTTTTTTCCGAAAAATGAAAATTTTTTTTGTTCGGAAAATTTTTTATTTCGGAAAATTTTCGGAAAAAAATATTTTTTTTTGGAAAATTTTTTTTTTTCGGACATTTTTGGGGGGAATATCAAACAGAAGAAGAAGAAGAAGGTAGTCACGTTGTAGTCACGCGTGACGAGAAGCAAGTGCCAGGATCATATTATGGGATGTCTGAATCACTTTTTTTGATTGAACCATCTGGAGCACTCCACTCGCCTGATAGCCATAAGGGACGAGACACCTCGCTTTGCTCGGTGAGCCGATGGCTCTGTCCCGTCTATTAGAAGTATTGAAAAGCTCCATCACATGTTTGACATGCTGTATATATAGACTTGAAAAAAGAGAGCAGTCACTCTTCAATTAGGTGAGTAGAAGTTGGTCTTTGAATGAAGCTTAGATGAAGGTCGACTAAAGAGCAGCTACTTGTTTTTCTTTATTGGGTCAGTAATTGGCTTGTCTGCTAATAACCTCTCATTGACATATGTCTCAACCATTTATGGATATCACTGTATTTGTATTGTAATAATTCACGTCAAATAAACATTTCTGTTTGTCTGTCTGTCATATTGTTGCTTCCAAATGTTTTCGTCATCAGATTCTCAATTCATCCACAACTTTGTCTTGGGCTACTTGCTTTGTATCAACCATTAACACAACTTTTTCATCAAGGAAGGAACTGCCCATATCTTCAAACACCTTGATAAGATTGGTGATTTGTGCAGCAATGCTAGTTTAGAATACTTCAGACTGCTCATAATGACATCCCTACTTTCCTGATCTCCAAATCTTTCTCATATTCAGCAATAAGACGACTAGGTTCTGCTCCAGACACCATCCATTGATGCAATGAGTCTCAGTTCTCCTTTAGTCCAATTGTGCCACCATATCCCTTCATATTAGTATTGTGTTGTTCATGTGCTTGGTCAACAGTAGCAGATGAAAATACTCTGCAGGTCTTTTAAACTTCCTGTAAATCTCTGGATGCCGTTCCTGCAGAGTGACCATGTCTGGTTTGTCCACACAGAGCCAATACAACATACATAATTGTAGTGATCAAGACAGAAGCACTTGGGGTTAGCCTGACAAAACTATCAACATACAATATAAAGTATCCACATCAGGAGGACCACACTAGTTCAAGCACAAGAAGTTCTTGGCACAATGCTGTATGTTAGAACCACACTGACGATGGTTCTTTCTACACTCATCCACCCACTGATCAAATTACAGAACACTGTCATCCATTCAAAGCTCAAATTGATAAATGGAATAGGCTTTTGATAAAACATGAAAAGATTAGCAGCTTTGACCTGATGAACATACATTGTCCTTGTTCCATGGGAAGCCTTCAAATAAGAATTCCAGCAGATGGGCAATTCCGTAAGGTCCAATTTACAGATTTGACACTTTAGCAGCTTGTGCAGCAAAATGTCATGGTGTCGAACGTACTCACACGGTGTACGTCCAACACTATGACATTTTGCCGTAGCTCAAATCCTGTTGCACTTTGAGCTTTGGTCGATGGCTTGTCTGATACCCCTATTACCTGGCCTTATCCCTGTTTAACAATGAAATAGCTGAGGTGTAATGGCAGGGCTATACAAGCTACTAAAGTGTCAAAATCTGTGAATCAGACTTTACAGAATTGGCAGAAATGACCCTAGCTTAAACAATTGCTTCCACCCATCCACTGTCCTCCAGCCAATCTCCAATTATCTTCAGTGGGAAGATCTCTGTGGTTTTCAGGCCATGCCGGCCACTGCCACTGGACCTGCTTTGCCAGACCGAATAGTTGCTGATCAAAATTCACGATAGGCACTTGCCCAGGGTTCAGATTATTCTAAGCACTTCTGGCAACATTCATATGGTGATACATCATCCCATAGGAATTTTGAATCTCCCGAAAACAATGATAGCATTGCTGTGATTTTGCAACCACTCAGTGTGTATATTAAGTGAAATTTTGGCCATTTTCAATTCAGCAATAGGCCTGACACCACCAAACCACAACTACAGTACAAGCACACACATCTGTCCAGTGTCACACAACCACCACCACCACCACATTCTATTTTGCATTACTATAGTATCAAGCAAGTGCACCTAAAAATAAAGATGCATCAATATGTCACAATTGTTCCAACATGTCACTTTTACAATATCTGCAGAAAGTATGAAAGAATATGACCACAGTGAAAAAAAGGCTGACGTTCCGGGCGTTCCGTGACATAAACATTTAGGCCTAGTTCAAGACTTTTTATAGAAGAGCTTGATAATGTAACCTGGATAAATGTATCAGATGAAAAGGGGTACATATGTGAATACTTGTTGCTCTATATCATAGGAAGTGGTCAGTTTTAAGGCTTTTATGTATGAAATAATATTTGTGTCATGATCGACCAGTGTGTGCTGTGCCAATCCCGTTTACAGTTATGTTAGCCTTTTTTAGAGATAGTAAATACTGCCTACTTCAATCTGCTTATATAATTCACCTGTCTAAGTGATAGAAATGGAAAGCTTGACCATCTAAACATACATATAGGTGAAGAAAAATCCCAATTCCCATTAATAGTTCCGAAGATATAGGCAAAAATGCGATTTTCGATAATGGCGGAACAAGATGGCCGCCATTTCCATTATAGAAATTTTTGAAAATGTGTCTATATCTAAAATGAAAGATAATGGTCTAAAGAGTATCTCTGCCAAATTTCATGCTTCTATACCAAAATGAACGATTTTTTCACATATCTACTGCACTAAAACAAATCACAGTGATCATTGTGACCTTTCTCTGTGACTGTCGTAACTGTACAGTGACTGTCATGCTTCAAAGTACAATTCTGTTTACCTGCTGTTATATATAAATTTTTATGTATAGATTACATATAATGAAGAAATATATGTTTTTATGTATAGATTACATATAATGAAGACAATTAATACAATTCTCTATTATGGATAGTGCCTCCCCCCTGCTGAAACATTCGGGCCAACTTTCCCGTGGTCAGCCTGGCTGCACGGTGCCAGGGGGGTCACTCCCAACAATTCAAAGTCTACCCATGAAAAAGAATTTTCATGTGGTTCCTTGCACCAGAGTAGTTTATTAATAATTTTAAGCAGCCCCGGGATGCTTGTTTTAATTATTTTTTGAGAAACTGTTTCCTCTACATGTGTGTGTTTTGATTTCTAAAACCTCCACCTTTAAAATGATAATTCAACCTATATTGGTAAGCGCTTATCAAGCTTCAAAAACCTAGAACAAGCGGAAGTTAAGAAGCTAATGAGTAAGATGAAAAATAAACACTGCAACCTTGATCCGATGCCTTTTTGGCTCATAAATGAATGCATGGATGAACTCATTCCCACAATTACTGAAATCATAAATACCTCATTAGAACTGGGTGAAATGCCTCAAGATCTACAACATGCGCATGTGAGGCCTACACTGAAGAAACTGGGCCTGCAACTGGAACTTAAAAACTACAGACCAGTTTCCAATATTCAACTATTGGGTAAAGTCATTGAAACTGCAGTTATAGATCAGCTTTTAGATCACTTCTCTCAGTATGATCTTCATGACTGTAAGCAATCAGCATATAAAAAACACTTCAGTACCGAAACACTACTGACCAAGGTTCACAACGATATAATGTTAAGCATGGGCAAAGGCAAAATTACAATGATGGTCCTTCTTGATCTTTCGGCTGCCTTTGACACTATCGATCATAATATTCTTCTTTCTAGACTTAACAATTTGTATGGGATTGAGAGTACTGCCTTAAGATGGTTCAAATCATATTTAACCAACAGAACGCAATCAGTTATAATAAACAACACAGAATCTGAGAAAAAGGCTTTACTCTTCGGGGTGCCACAGGGTTCAAAACTGGGGCCTATTCTTTTCAATGCCTATATCGCCCCAGTTAGTGAAATTGCAAGGAAGCATGGTGTAATTGATGAAAAGTATGCGGACGATCACCAGTTATTCTTGTCCTTTAAGCCAAAACCAACAAGTAAACAACATGAAATGAAAGCTAAAATGGAAGCATGTATAAACGAAATACGAAATTTCCTTCACAATAACAAACTTAGCAATAATGGAGAAAAGACTGAATTTTTGGTCATTGGGACTCCATCCCAACTTAAACATGCGGAGATAGACAGAATTGAAATTGGCGATACAACCATAAAAATGATTGAATCGGCTAGAAACTTAGGGGTGATTTTTGACAAACAAATGACCATGGAAAATCATGTTAATAAAATGTGCAGAAATGCATATTACAATATCAGAAATGTTGCCCAGATTCGTAAATGTTTGGATAAGAACGATACTAAAACTGTAGTAAATGCTCTCATTACACCACACTTGGATTATGGAAACGGATTATTAGTAGGAATCCAAAGGAATCTAATTCATAAACTCCAAGTAGCATAGAATTCAGCAGTCCGCTTGATTGAGAAGGTAACAAGGAGAGACCATATATCAATATACAGGAAGAATTTAAATTGGTTGCCTATACAGGCAAGAATTGAATTCAAAATTCTGATGATGACATGGAAGGCTCTGAATGGGCAAGCGCCTGCATATATTGTGAGTCTATTAAATCGTAAAAGACATGAACGAAATCTAAGAAATGGGAATAAAGAACTACTAAACATCCCTGATGGCTATGGGACAAACAATTTTTGGGATAGATCTTTTACTAAGTCGGCCCCGTTGCTATGGAACAAGCTTCCCCAGGTTGTAAGAACCGCAAACACCCTGGAAAAATTCAAAAAATGCCTAAAAACAGTCCTTTTTGAAAAGTACTATAATTAACATCTCAGAGCGCTGGTGAGCAATATTATTGAAACTGGCGCTATACAAATATCTATATTATTATTATTATTACTATTATTGCCCTCTGTTGTGCTGAATAGTACTAATATCTCAAGCAGATAGCCTACACAAAATATAACAAAATTCAATATCGAGTGATTTAAATAAAAATGTAATATTCTAAATCGAACACCACATTTGTCTGTTTGACAATTTTGCAACTGTTTAAAACACACAGCAACCAGCTATAACAGTCTATCGTTCTGTCCGATAGCTCAGCTCAACCTAATATGAAACTTTAAATACAATTCGTGAGCTTAAAATGATATCAATGGAGATATTAGAGTGATCATTGTGACTGTATATTCTAAATATTGTGGCTATAATCTATTGGGGTTCAATCCCGCCCCTAGGCTGTTAGATTTTATGTAAAAATATAAAATCCCAATATTTTTAATGGAACCCCCCCCCCCCCCGTACAATTTTTTCTGGATCCGCCCCTGTATAGTACTTATTTCTTATTCTGGATCTGCCCCTGTTAACAGTGCTTATTATTTATTTAATGACAAAACTGTGTTCTGTCACCAGGCCTACACATAATAACGTATATTTCAACCTAAGACACCCAAGACACTTTAGTTTCATATTAGAGGCACCGAGTTGGGGGGGGGGGCTGGGGGAGGGCACATATACAATATACATATGTATAGGGGTATGTGCCCCCATACCCCCTCCCACACAAATGTCTAGTAAGCCTCCCATTATACCAAAGTCAACTGCACTTAGTTGGCTTTCTTTTGTCTATGAAATGTCACATATATATGACTACATGTAGTACTGTGACTCAGGTGATAACTCGTCTAGCTTTTTGTAAATAATTTTGGGAATGTTACTGTTTTCAAACCCACCCACATTATAGCCTTGTGGTAATAAGTCTGCGGTTTGTCATACTATGGTTACTTTTGATTGCAGTGACTTTGGTGACTGAAATAAAAAAATGTCTTGCCTCTTGAGACAATAAATGTAAATCATTAACTGGAACTATCATTGTTACTGCAGATTCACTTAGTATGAGTTTCTTCGACTACTTTTTTCACTATCTACGTAGCTGTTTCAGCTTGCCTGATTGGTCTATCAGTATATCAAACGTCCTCCAAATCCTTAAGTTTAACACAGACAACAAGGAAAAACGTAGTATTTCGCTTCAGTAAGCACCTGAGCTGGGAAAGTAAATCAGATTAGCAGGAAAATACTGACAATCCCTTTCCCTCCAAACACATCACTGGTCTTGAAAAAGGTTTTTATTATATTCAAATTTGATTTAAGCTACGTAATTCAGTATTCAACCAATCACACGAACTGGTTTTGCTACGTTTCACTATCCTTTTGCAGAAACTCATACTTCTTGAAATTGCAGTAAGATACTATAAGGGGGCAGGAGTTTAATATCAAGAGGGAGGACCTTGGAGTTTCATTGAAATAAATAATTTGCTGCTGAGATACACCCCCTATAAATTAAATGGTCGCCCCAATGAGAATATTAGAGGTCACCCAATTATAAAGCTATGTAATGTGATTTTTTCACCGTGATGACTAAATAATGACTTTTCAATAATGGCGAATATGTGACTGATTCCTATCATACAGACTATGCTTTGTGACGTCATTACAGTGACTATTGTGACTAAACAACACATTGCCTTTACAATAATTTTGGGAAAGTTGCTGTTTCCAAATGCACAGACAATTACTGCAACCATGAAATACAAGTTTCATTAACGTGCACTGTAAAAAAGGTTTGTGTAAAACAGACAAAACAAAGGTTAGCTGGTGTCCATCCATACTCTTTGCAAACGTTTAGACAAAAGGTATGTGTATTGTTGACATTTCTTTGATCAAATCACACAAAAAATGATCAAGATGGACAATTTCCTTGTCTATTTCACATATAAAAATCTTTTCTGACAAGCCTATTCACAAAATTTTGGACCGACACCAGCTAACTTGAATTTTTTTCTGTGTTACACAGACCTTTGTTTTTTTCAGTGTGGCTATGGTAACAAAATGATTCCTTGTCCCTGACCCTCAAGTTTACTGGTGCCAAACCTGCACTCCTACAGACCGCGTACCATGAATTTCTATGATGACTAATTCTTGCCATTTTCCAAAAAATATTGAGTAGGTATCTGTAGCCTTGCTTCCAAAGGTACGCACCACGTGACATATGACTTCTGCCCATTATATTGATAATGAAACCGATTCCAAACACAATGACCCAGTAGCATAACATTTTTTTACTGTGACTACAGTAAATAAATAATGCCTTGCATTCTGTCACTTCTGACAGATAATGTCATCACTTCCGACACCCGAATTTCCCTGGTACCAAACATATATTAGGCCTACTGTGACTATGGTGACTACAAGATCACTTGCCTTTTGCTATTACATTAACTGTGTGATAGATTGCAACCCAACAAACCATGTAATGCGACAATCTTTATTGTGACTATGATGGCTGATAATGTCATCACTTCCGACACCCAAATTCCTAGAATTTTGCTGGTACCAAACATATATTAGGCCTACTGTGACTGTGGTGACTAAAAGATCACTTGCCTTTTGCTATTACATTTACTGTGTGATAGATTGCAGCCAAACAAACCATGTAATGCAACAATCTTTATTGTGACTATGATGACTGATAATGTCATCACTTCCGACACCCAAATTCCTAGAATTTTGCTGGTACCAAACATATATTAGGCCTACTGTGACTGTGGTGACTACAAGATCACTTGCCTTTTGCTATTACATTAACTGTGTGATAGATTGCAACCCAACAAACCATGTAATGCAACAATCTTTATTGTGATTATGATGACTGATAATGTCATCACTTCCGAGTCCCGACACCCAAATTTCTAGAATTTTGCTGGTACCAAACATATATTAGGCCTACGGTGACTATAGTGACTAAAAGATCAATTGTTGTTTGCTTTTACATTAACTGTGTGATCGATTGCAACCCAACAAATCATGTAATGCTGCAATCTTTATTGTGACTATGATGACTGATCACTTCCGACACCCACATTTCTAGAATTTTGCTGGTACCAAACATATATTAGGCCTACTGTGACTATGGTGACTAAAAGATCACTTGCCTTTGGAAATTTACATTAACTTTGTGATTGTTTGCCACTAAGCAAACAATGTGGTGCAACTATCTTTATTGTGACTATGATGACTGATAATGTCATCACTTCCGACACCAAAATTGTTGTAATCTTGCTGGTGCGAAATATTAGACCTACTGTGACTATGGCGACTAAAACATCACTCGTCTATTGCTATTACATTAACTGTGTGACAGAATGCAACACAACAAACCGTGTAATGCAACAATCTTTATTGTGACTATAATGACTGATAATGTCATCACTTCCCACACCCGAATTTCTAGAATATTGCTGGTACCAAACATATATTAGGCCTACTGTTACTATGGTGACTACAAGATCACTTGCCTTTTGCTATTACATTAACTGTGTGATAGATTGCAGCCAAACAAACCATGTAATGCAACAATCTTTATTGTGACTATGATGACTGATAATGTCATCACTTCCGACACCCAAATTCCTAGAATTTTGCTGGTACCAAACATATATTAGGCCTACTGTGACTCTGGTGACTAGAAGATCACTTGCCTTTTGCTATTACATTAACTGTGTGATAGATTGAAACCCAACAAACCATGTAATGCAACAATCTTTATTGTGATTATGATGAATGATAATGTCATCACTTCCGAGTCCCGACACCCAAATTTCTAGAATTTTGCTGGTACCAAACATATATTAGACCTACGGTGACTATAGTGACTAAAAGATCAATTGTTGTTTGCTTTTACATTAACTGTGTGATCGATTGCAACCCAACAAATCATGTAATGCTGCAACCTTTATTGTGACTATGATGACTGATAATGTCATCACTTCCGACACCAAAATTTCTAGAATTTTGCTGGTACCAAACATATATTAGGCCTACTGTGACTATGGTGACTGAAAGATCACTTGCCTTTTGCTATATAAATTAACTGTGTGATCGATTGCAACCCTACAAACCATGTAATGCAACAATCTTTATTGTGACTATGATGACTGATAATGTCATCACTTCCCACACCCAAATTTCTAGAATTTTGTTGGTACCAAGCACATATTAGGCCTACTGTGACTATGGTGACTACAAGATCACTTGCCTTTTGCTATTACATTAACTGTGTGATAGATTGCAACCCAACAAACCATGTAATGCAACAATCTTTATTGTGACTATGATGACTGATAATGTCATCACTTCCCACACCCAAATTTCTAGAATTTTGCTGGGACCAAGCACATATTAGGCCTACTGTGACTATGGTGACTACAAGATCACCTGCCTTTGGAAATTTACATTAACTTTGTAATTGATTGCAATCCAAAAAACCATGTAATGCAACTATCTTTATTGTGAGTATAAAGACTGATAATATCATCACTTCAAACACCCACATTTATAGAATTTTCCTGGTACCAAACATAAATTAGGCCTACTGTGACTATGGTGACTAAAAGATCACGCGTCTATTGCTATTACATTAACTTTGTGATCGATTGCAACCCTACAACCCATGTAATGCAACTATCTTTATTATGACTATGGTGACTAAAACCCACATTTTTAGAATTTTGCTGGTACCAAAGATATATTAGGCCTACGGTGACTATGGTGATGAAAAGATCACTTGCCTTTTGCTGTTGCCTTTTGCTATTTACATTAACTGTGTGATAGATTGCAATGCAACAAACCATGTGGTGCAACAATCTTTATTGTGACTATGATGACTGATAATATCATCACTTCCAACTGCCAAATTTCTAAAATTTTTCTGGTACCAAGCACATATTAGGCCTACTGTGACTACAAGATCACTTGCCTTTGGAAATTTACATCAACTTTGTGATTGATTGCAACCGAACAAACCATGTCATGCAACTATCTTTTTTGTGACTATGATGACTGACACCCAAATTTTTTATAATTCTGATGGTATACCTAACATATATTAGGCCTACTGTGACTTTGGTGACTAAAAGATCACTTGCCTTTTGCTATTTGCATAAACTTTGTGATTGACTGTAATCAGACAGACCATGTAATGCAACAATCTTTATTGTGACTATAATGACTGATAACATCGTTACTTCCGACACCCAAATTTTTAGAATTTTGCTCGTACCAAACGTACATTTTTGTGACTATGGTGACTAACAATTATTCGCCTTTTTATGCTTATATGAAGTATTTGATTGATTGCAACCCAACAGACCATGTAATGCATCTTTATTATTGCGACTATGATAACGTCATCACTTCCGACACCCAAATTTAAGAATTTTGCTGGTACCTAACATACATTACTTTGAATATGTTGAGTAAAATATTATTTGCCTTTCGCTACTTGCATTAACTATGTGATTGATTGCAATCCAACAGATCATTTTATGCAACTTTCTCTCCTTGTGACACCCGAATTTTAGAATTTTACGGGTACCAAACATACATTACTGTGTAACATACACCCCTAGTCCCCTACAGACCTTGTAATGTGATATTCATTCCTGTGACTATGGTGACTAAAAATGACCGCCTTTTGATATGTACATTACAATGTAACTATGTGATGGATTGCAACCTAACAGACCATAAATTATGCTATGCTACTTTCTTTATTGTGACAATGATAACTAATAATTTCTTCCCTGACACCCACATTTTAGAATTTTACTGGTACCAAACATAATACTCCTACAGACCTTGCAATGTGAAATTTATTCTTTGACTTTGATGACTGAAATAATATTGAATTTCCTTTTGATACGAGGACAAGCATGTGGACTAATTCCAAATTGAATAATAACTATACATTCATAAGCACTAATTTGTTGAATGAGAACTGTCGTGACTGTTCATGCAGGACATTTAGTAAAATTAACACTGAAGTGACTGTTTTCAGTGACTGTTGTGATGGTATTTTAGTGTGACTGTTGTGACTATTGCGTGACCAATTTACTAATTTTTCAGTGATTTTTCCTGAAAAATCAAGTGACCTGTTGACCCCAAAATGACTTTTTCCATAACAGGGACCACTTGGACGAAACATTTGCCATATCAGATTATAGGAATTCGGAGATTCACTTTTTTTGCTCCTGGGGACCTTTTTGGCCCCACTTTTCAAATAAATGCCTATATGGCAAATGCCGCGTGTTGTATCGAGTAGGCCTATTCTATGCAATGAGAACTAAAGACCGTTGTTCCTGAATGAATAAGAGGTATGAAAGCCTACCGGGCTCAGTAGTGTATTGGGGGGGGGGGGAGCATTGGGCCAAACCTCTACTCACGCCCAAAATTTTAAAATGTTATAGGCTTATAGCCCGTCATTTTTAGATATACGCCCATGATCAGACTCCCAGTCTTAATTCTCATCACTCATTATAATAGGTACCACCTACCCGTAATTCAGAGCATTAAGTAGACCTAAAATAGCTTGACCCGTTTTATCTTTGATTTCCTGAATGAGGACCAAGTCATATTGCAAAAGGATCTGAAATAGAGAATTAGAAACAATGCAGGATCTAACCCAACATTAAAAACATATTTATACATGAGTTAATTTTACTCCCACTGTAAAATCAGTTTGTAAAATAAAAAGTGAGGTCCGACACAATACCTTTTGCTTTGGAGGGCTACTTTTCAGTATTTTTTTGGTTTTTGTATGCTACAAAAACCCTGTTGTTAAAGGTATTCATATCACGGGAAAATTCCAAAAACTTAAAAAAAAAGCCACCGGACATTGGCCTCCCTTTAATTTAATGAAATTATTTCAATATAAAAATTGCCATTTCACTCAAAACATGCCGCTTCTGGTACTCTTACTTCTATTTTAATAGACAGATTCCCATCCTCAACAACTTTGCATCATACCTATAGTGGTATCATGGGTGGTAGAGTGGTTAAGGTTCCGACTGCCCCACTGAAGGTCTTAACCTGCATGAGTTGGAACGCGGGTTTGGAACCCAACATTTTCTGTGGATCTTCATGAGAAAAATCACAGCTGGATGTCGCTTGAATGAGACATTAAATTGGTGGCTCCTGGCATCAGCGTCTGTGCTTGGCAAGTAAAGGATCCCTCACATGGGGTAAATGTGCAATATGTTGAGGACTCCCACTCTCTCTCCCATCTCATCAATCGGCTCAAGTCCAATATACGGATAAGAAGTTCCTGAGGGACTGTTTACTTCATAAAACCATTGCGTCACAACCGTTGTCATGACGTCACATGGGGGCTGCCGCCCCCACACCCCCGCTGATTGGTTGAAATTGTTGTTGTGATGACGTCATCAGCCAAACAACACACTTATTGTTACACTTGGAACTATTTGGTCCTTATATTGGACTTGAACCCATCAATCAACCCTCATATCATGAGCGCCAATATAACTGATCTCATAGGGCTGCATTTACCATATATGTACATATTAATCTATATGCAAAAGCAGACAATAAACGCAGGAACAATGTAAGTGTAGGGCTACTTACCTGCTTTATGAGATATGCCACGGGTTGATTACTCATTTTTTTCATCCCAAAATCCTTGATGTTGAATGCTGCAAATTTTGCAGGAGGTTTTGCAATTCTGGCTGATTGTGTCTCATAAACCAAAAGGAATGCCAGGATCATCAGGACCGGTGCCATTTTCTTGGATTCCTCCATCCAGAATGGCCTTGCCAACTTCTACCAGGCCAGAGTGTTTCTGCAGTACAGTATAATGTATAACCAGAAAAGAGGTGCAATAACTCTCTCTCTTATAAGTCATAATTTATCCATATATATTATATAAGTATGTATTTGTAGCTTTACCTGCATGAAGAGCTTAAGGTTATCGCATGCCGGTACTGATGATATGCCAACTCTTCTTCCAATGCGAGTAAATGCAAATGATCATCCTGGATTTATAAATACCAATTTTAATCAGGTTAATTTTACTTCCTTGTTAAACCTGTGCAATATGTATTCAATATGTTTGGAAGATAAGGACTTTATACAGAAATAGAATAATGTTTAATGATACATTAATACACTGTCAGTTGGGGCTCCAGATATTTTGTCCGGGGGGAGTGCAAAGGTCCCTGGAAAACGCGTAAGAAAATTTTGTTGCATTTCACCACAGGTGTAAGGGTCCAAAACTCCCACCCCTCTCCCCAGTCACAGTGGCGCCATTTTCAAAATAAAGTGGTGGGGCATTGACAAATTTAAAAAAAAATGTCATGGGCATAGCAGAGTTACAGAAGCTCTGAATTGTTTTACTCTTTTTTGGCAAAAAAGTGGTGGGGCATCTACTACACCAGCCCTATAGGAACTGACGCCCCTGCCCAGTCATGAATTCTGAAAAGTCCCTACAATTTTCAATGACAATGGGTTGCCAGATATTTTAGGAAAGTGTATTATCAATTTATAATAATATACATTTATAGGTTAATACTACACATACCAAAAACAACCAAATGCCAAAACAACCAAATGCCAAAACGACTAAATGCCATCATTAAGGGCATCGTAGGCCTACCCATATGTGCATTGACTCACTGATAACAGGACATTTGGATATAAATGGGGATCACATTGTACGCAGTTTAATCAAAAAACTTCATGCATTTAAATCTGATTTTACAAGTTGGCCTATAGATTTATTTTTGAATAAATTTAGGTTTCAGAAAACAAACAGGAAGTTCCCTAAAATTATTACTGTAACTGTAAATAGGCCCTATAACAATTTCTGGTCATGTTCGGGTATGTTAATTGTCCTTGAAACCACTGTCGAGTCCCCTACAGTGCCGCTTGTAACTAAGTGAAACGGGTGATAGTTTGCCATTGCTGCAATGCTAAACATCCTCAACCAAACTGCTTGCAGAAGCATGAATTCTCATCCGATGACAGAAAAACATTGGGTCATAAAGGCCGATATTTGAGGCATGTGGGATAACAATGGCTGCCCTATATTCTTAGCTGTACTTGTAGTTAGGTATGAGTCAAAGTCTTTGATAAGTAATAAGTGAAACACACGCCGAATGTTATTTCAATGGAAAGGGCGTTTCACTTCTTTATCAAAGACTTAGACCCATACCTAACTCCGAGTTCAGCAAAGGAAATTAGCAGCAATTGTTATCAAATGTGCCTCAAATATCAGCCTTTATGACCCTATGTGTTTTGCTGCGACCAGATGAGAATTCGTACCTCTACAAGCAGTTTGGTTGAGGATGTTTAGCATTGCGGCTATGGCAAAATATCACCCGTTTCACTAACTTACAGGCGGCACTGTACATGATATGGGGAGAAGGGTTACCTCTAAATTTGTCAGAAAGCGGAAAAAAAAACGCCTGAAGTCATCTTCGGCGCTAACTTCTGTAATGTAAAAAATGTTGAATGACAGCAGGAAGGGTTTTCTTGCCAAAGACTTACAAAGGCTTACGTTCTTCCAACAAAAGGGGCGAATGTAAGGACATACATATTTAGTTTTTAGCTTCTCGGAATGACAGACCCAACACATTTTCTGCCTACTGAAAAAATAATAATAAGCTCAACCACAATTTTTATCCGATTGACAAAATAAAACATTGAGATTATACCTTTTTTTGTCTTACCAACTAACAACAGAAAAAGTACTGCGAGAGATCCGATTAGCTAATGATCAAATAAGTCTGGCCTAAAGATATGATATAATATGACACGCTAATGTGCATGATATTTAATTAATTGTGTTTCACGACACTTCCCTTTCTAACAGTTCTCGGTTCTGTAACAACGCGTCAAATAAATTTATATTCAACAGATTCTCTTCTAAAAGGGGACACTTCGGCAGTAGATTGTCTGGATGAAACGGGGTTGTTCTTTCTACATTATACAATAACACCCAACATGGGCATGTATAGTGATTCAGTTGAAAATTACACAGCACATTTGAATTGAATTAGTACTTAATTTCTTGATTTATATGCATGGATTAGCCATTTAATGCAACACCCTTCACATAAGCTCCAATGGCTGATCATGTTTCCAGCTCTAACCTCCCCAATGAGCTCTAATGGCTAGATTGGCCTGCAGTCTCCAAGTAAAACAGCAGGGGACACCTTTGAATTATAGATTTCAGTCCCAAAGGCTAATCGACTCTTTTCTCAATCAATGGAAACCAAATCTCTTGGAAACAAACCATTATGGTAGGCAGTTGCTTTCTTTTCTTGTCTAATATGAACTCAGTTAAAATAGTTATACCATAGGTTAATTTAGATTTTCAGTGTTTTGAAGAGTTCTTATATTTGTACAGCCTGCAGGACTGTATGTTTATACCCATTATGACTGGCACTTGCTTTCTTTTCTTGTCTAATATCTAACTGTTTAAGTTACTAGTCATATTATAAGTCTATTTTAATGTTTTGGATCCTTTGGACTTTGGTACTTTGAAGAGTTGCAAAGCATAAGAATACAGTATTGGTGATAATAACTTCATCCATTTTTGATCATTTATAATCAGACACAATACATGTACAATTGTACATTGTTGTACTCGTTTTTTTTAAGGCTATACAGTGCCGCCTGTAAGTAAGTGAAGTGCGTGAAATTGTGCAACTGCATCAATGCTAAACATCCTCAGCAAAACTGCTTGAGGTCAGTTGAGGATGCATGAATACTCATCAGATGACAGGAAAACATATTGGGTCAAAAAGGCCGATATGTGAGGCATGTGGGATAACAATGGCAGCCAATTTTCTTTGCTGTAGTTGGAGTTAGGTATGGGTCAAAGTCTTTGATAAGTAAGTGAAACACAGGCCCTCCGACTACAGCAGAGAAAATTGGCTGAAAATGGCTGCCATTGTTATCCCACATGCCTCACATATCAGCCATCATGACCCAATATGTTTTCTTCTCATCGGATGAGAATGCATCCCTCCACAAGCAGTTTGGTTGAGGATGTTTAGCATTGATGCAATGGCACAATATCATGCGTTTCACTTACTTACAGGCGGCATTGTATATGTAGCACAACTGAATGTGCTTGATTTTGTGGAAATCACTTCTCCATCAAGTTTTAATTAATTTTCTAGATTAATATAGTTTTAGAGGAATTTATGCCACATTGTAAAATTTTAGGTAAGGTGCAGTGCCCAAGCAAAAGCTCACGAATGCACAAGGGTGGTGCAAATTGCATGCATTACCCATGACATTGTCATTTTTTTCTGATTTCTTCTCTTTTCTTGCTTTCATTGAAAAACGACACATTTGGGAAGACAAAGTAATATTTTGGGCTATTTATGAATCAGTATTCTTAGTTTGTGAAAGATGCCTCTTGTCTCTGCTATTAAGAAAATTGTTCTAAAATTCACTGACACTATGTAATGATAATCTGCTTGGAACTTCGAAACTCTGTGACTCAAAAAGAGAAATCATGTATGAATTTGTCCAGGGGTACCGGAACAGGGGGAATTTGTCATCTGTAAAATAGTAAGCAGTTTCATTTTAAAATGTAGGGGCAACTTGGGCCAAAAGCTTCACGGAATGGGGTCCTCGAACAGATGCACAGATTTTTTCATCATAGGCTTTCTTGAACATCTATTTTTGGCCGAAAAGTGGTGGGGCAAATGCCCACCAGACGCACCTGCACTGCCAGCACTGAACAGCCCTTAGGTGTACTATAACCAACTGAAATACTAGTTATACACGTCTAAGTTCTAACTCAGTGTATAACCAACTGAAATGCTAGTTATACACCTCAAACACAATGTATAACCAACTGAAATACTAGTTATACACCTCAAACTCAGTGTATAACCAACTGCAAAGCTAGTTATACACCTCAAACACAATGTATAACCAACTGAAATACTAGTTATACACCTCAAACTCAGTGTATAACCAACTGAAATGCTAGTTATACACCTCAAACTCAGTTTATAACCAACTGCAATGCTAGTTATACACCTCAAACACAATGTATAACCAACTGAAATACTAGTTATACACCTCAAACTTCGTGTTTAACCAACTGAAATGCCAGATGTACAGCTCAAACTCAATGTATAACCAACTGATATACTAGTTATACACCTCAAAATCAGCATATAACCAACTGAAATGCTAGTTGTACACCAGCCCAGGACCCCTGGGACAGGGGTCATGAATTGTCCTATTGGAAACGTGTAAATTGTTAAGGACTTCCGCTGTCTCTCTCATCTCATGAAGTAATGGACTCACAGTCTCACAGCTCTATACGCTCAACTTGGTATCTGCTGACGATTAGAGCTGAAAGATTTGAAAAAAAAAAAATTTTGAAATCAATGCAATCTATACAACAGCTTCATGTGCTGTACTTGAAGTTGAAAGCAAGATCACACTCTTCCATGGAGACAGACTCTTCCAGATTCTATATTCAGCCCCAGGCCTTCTTTTTGTGTGGCTGCCTGAGTGCAGTGACTTTGATTGAATCATGAATCTTAGAAATTGGCAGACCTTGATTTCCTAAGGTCACGCCTCATTGGCTATTGGCCCAGCAGCCAATAAAAGAAAAGCTCATTAATTATCCCCATACAATCAAACAGCCCCCCCCATCCACAACACTAGCTCCCATTGGCCCCATTGAGCCTGTAATAGCTCCTAATTTCTGATCTTTCATTCACTTCCATCCTTGCCAGAACAAAGCAAACAGTGAGATTGTTTAAAGATTGTGAATTTATCTTTAATTATCAAAGGATTCTTATTGGGTGATTACCAGAAAGTTTAATGTGGATCATTGATATCTATAGATAAGAAGACAATTTACTTTTTTGCCAACTGCTTTGTGAAGCTACCACAGAGGATTATCAACATTTACCTTTAGAATAATTATTATGTCCAATTATTTTTAAAAACTTCATGGGATGATTTGAAGGACTCTTCACAAGAGTATCTTTCTCTCATTTCAACGTCTTTTTTTACTGCATATCAAATTTTCCAATTTTGCAAAAGGGGGATTGAAACTTTTATTCGCAATGAAAAAGAGGAAGGCGGCTCGCACCCTGTTAAAACTCAACTTCTTTGAACCATTTCAGGCAGAAAACTTGACGGATGAACAGATTGCTGGTAAGTCATTGTTTTTATTTCAATAATGGCTCTGGGCTTATAGTCTGTCACTTTGAAGAAGAACAAATGAGGACCAATTCACTATGAAAAATGCACTTTGTGACTCATGATAACCGATGAAGTGTCAGCTTCTCAACTTTCAAGATGGGAAACATAGAGGCTGTTTGATTAGTCATGACCAAGAGAAGGCCATTTGACTTGTGATAACTGATTTTAGAGTGCAAATCAGATGCATGATCCTTTCGTTTGGCTGTCATCAACAAGCTTGATAAGTCTCCTTAAATCAAATTAACATTGAAAGTATTGGGCTTGATCTTTACA
This sequence comes from Platynereis dumerilii, assembly GCA_026936325.1. Taxonomy (NCBI): domain Eukaryota; kingdom Metazoa; phylum Annelida; class Polychaeta; order Phyllodocida; family Nereididae; genus Platynereis; species Platynereis dumerilii. The sequence goes on from JAPTHN010000005.1 coordinate 38,698,499, forward strand.
AATCATCAGCATGATGACACAGGAAGTGCCATTTCCAAAGTGCAACAGTCGACTCTTTTTCTATATCAAAGTGACAGACTGTAAAGATATACACAGGTGCATGACATCACAAGTTCCAGTTAAAGGTCAATCTCAATCAGCAGATCTCAGGATTTTAAGAATTCAGTCAGAAATGTAAATGCCAGTTGTTCTTCCAAGCATGCACTGATCACTTGTGATTCAGTTTTGAGAATGGTAAGTCTGTCTGCAAGCAAAGCAAAAGGAGTAGTTAGCCTCATCAGGAGTTAGACTTAGAGTAGTTAGCCTCATCAGGAGTTAGAGTAGTTAGCCTCATCAGGAGTTACAAGTGAACCACCATTCCCATTGAAATGACGTTGGACTTATGTTTCGCTAAGTTATCAAAGACTTCGACCTGTACCTAACTTCGAGTAGGGGAGACCAGGGCATGTTGGACTGCTTTTTTATTTTTTTGGGATCTCAATTGAAAACTTCTTCGATAATATGAAAAATCTTTTTACTGACTGACTTCTTTACATCTACATTTCCCTTATACCAAATCAAGTCTATCTACATTGTATAGTTGTTGAGAATAATGAGACCTAACATAAGTTTTTTAATGGTCCAACGTTTGGCTTACGTGTCCCTGACCCGTGGTACGTTAGACCGCCATATGGGGCACATTAGACCTCGGAATAGAAGTCCAGCAAGTTAGAAGAATGTAAGCAAACGACATATATACTCCCATTGAAGGGCTGGAAGGTGACCCAACTGAACTGAACTTTTTGGCATAAAGGCATATCACGAAAGGTCTCTTCATCGGGATATGGATAATTCTACATGTTTTATTAAAGAAGGTCCAATGTGCCCCGAGGTCCAATGTGCCCCGGTCTCCTTACTAATTTAGTACTAAAGCAAAGAGAATTTACAGCCATTGTAATTCCATATGCCTCAAATATCAGCCTTTATGATGCAATATGTTTCCATCTCACTGGAAGAGAATTGGTGCTCCCATGAGCAGTTTCGTTGGTGATTGTTTATCATTTACACAATGTCGTAACATCACCTGTTTCACTTACTTACAGGCAGAACTGTATCCAGTACTATTTTTGCCAATTTTAATATTGTCTTGGGCTCTGAGCTGTAACTGGCATGAGGTTGCCCCCTTAAAGCATTGCCTGTAAGCCTATATAGGGGAGAGTCCCCTCGATCAGACCGGTGCCTCGATCGGAACACTCTGATTGTGACAAAATTATTAAGCTTATGAACAGCTGTCCAGTCTTGAGTGATTGCTTTTCAATCATTTGGAAATGGTCATGAATACTTGACTTGAAAAATCATCGATATTTGAAGTTAAGGTAACAAGTATAAAATGGTAGTGGCTGATCTAACATTGTCATTCAGGTCTCACACAGTCAGAATTCACATACTGCTGGGAAATCCTTCAGAATCTGTTTCAGCGACCTCCAACTAATTGTCTCCAAAAACAAAAAACAAAAATTCATTTTTCTATAAAATCCAGGGCACTAGCTTAAATTTTACAAATGACAGAAATTCCCTCGATTGGACCAGTGCAGTGTCCTCGATCGGACTCATAGATGTATGCATATTCATAATACAGCCTGTAAACATGACAATTTTAGCTTTTTATGAAGAAATAATCCCTAAAGACATAAAATTATGGCCCAGAAATATGTTAAATTAATTACGATAATTTAACTCCCATGCTAAGATGCCCTCTACAGGCATTTTCTGGAACAATGCTGAAAAGTAAAAAATTCCAAAATTGAAAGTTTATCTTATCTGAGGTTAGCTGACACAAATAGAAAATCATGTTTGTGGGTTATTAAATGATGGAAATAACTTTAATTATTTCAAACATTGCTCTCTGGGGTGGTCCAATCGAGGCAACTCAGTGGTCCAATCGAGGATACTAAGTTGGTGATTTGAGAATTTGAGCTTTTTTTGGAAATGGTTTAGTGTCCATATAGATCAAGCTTTGTCCACAACACAGTAGCACAATATATCTCAACTCAATCTTCATCTTTTTGGCCAGTTTCAAGATTCATAGCACTAATACCCTTTCCACACTGAGCAGCTGAAGTTAGGTGTTCCGACCGAGGGGACTCTCCCCTACCTATTTCATATTCATTTCCCTGAAGTAGTTCAGAAGTACCCATAACAATTAAAAATTGATTCACGATGAAAGAGTAAATTGCTCTGAGGCATGCTATTGCTAAGTAAACTTTTGATCTTGAATGAGTTTCTATTGATTAGCCAGTGAGCTAATCAATTATCAAAACAATTTTGTGAAATTTCCATTGGAATCTCCTGTAAGTTTATCCTGTAATGACTGAACAGAAATCAACCAAAAAACATTTGAGGTAATTGATATAGTTATTTGCTTTAAATTGCTGATATTCATGGCTCCCAATTCTTGTGCTGATGGACTGGAGTAGGCCCAATTTCTTTCTGCAGTTCTTCAGCAATTCTGCAGGAAGCTTTTCCAACCTTCTGAATGTTTTTAAAATTTTGCGCCTGGGGGTGGAAATGTCCCTCCCTAAATATGCCACTGCACTTTTAAAGAACTTAGTCTTCCTCCCCTACATAAATATTCATTCAATGAGGCAGAAAGCCATTTAAACTGGTAGTGAAACTGTCCACGACCTATTCAATCAAAAGATTCTTAGTGCTTCCGCACGCAAGCATCTGCTGGTTGACCTTGATCTGTAGCTTTGTGATGTCACTGAGGTTACCCTTGATTCCGTGATGTCAGAAGGAGGCTTCTGTAGACAACAGTCCGCTTAACTATTTTAAGAAGCCTTGCGGGGTTTTCTTTGGCAGCTGTTCAATTGGGCTGAGAGCCAAGACCTTGACTTCGAATGACGTCACAAATGAATAATCCACCAGAGCCTGGCACGGCATCGATGAGAATTCTCAAATTCAATTGATCGGTGAAAATCAAACCAAGAAAGGGAGCTAGAGGGAGTTCTTGACGGCTTTTTTTTTTGGGGGGGGGGGGAGATGATCAGCGATGTTCGTCAATGGAAACAACGGAAGAAAAATACTGTGAACGTAGGCAAAGACTTTAGTTTGAGATGGATCAAAATGAAAAATAAACCACATGAAGTGGTGTTCTAGCCTACTCAACTTCTTCAAAGATAACTAGTGCAATTTGAATATTCTCTTTTCTTTCAAATAAATAATTATTTCAAATTTAATGAAGTGCTATGATTACTTGGCAGATTCTTACAGATGGTGTTACATGTGGCGCAGCTGAGATACCAAGCCTTCTGTGCTAACTAAACGTCCATGTTTTCGCAGCAATTATAATTATGATGCGTTCTGACAACACACACCAAATGTTACATTTTATTGGACCTTCAAGGGCAATATCCCAGCCGGAAGTTGAGATTTAAGTTTGAACCCTTTGTATCAGTGTCTGTGCTGGGCATGTAAAAGATGCCTCACATCATTGGGTAAATGTGTAACATATTGAGGACGCCTGCTGCTCTCTCTTCCAATTCATCAATCAACTTCCGTGAGCACCCAGAATCGGCAGTCTAGTGAAAATGAGAACTGCATGCTGCTGCCACCTAGCACAAAAGTTGATTTTGTATCCTGCAGCATTGCTGTCTCAAGAAATAGTTCCAATTTTATTGCACATTCACAAAATTTCTATTCAACATTGATGTATACCAGAGTCAGACTCGGCATTCACATTCTCGAAGGAAATAAACCACATTATTTATCATTCTCGAAGGAAATAAACCAATAGATTTCAGCACAAAATAAACCAATAGATTTCAGCACACTCAGAAACAGCCCTGGTTTCTTCCAGACAAAATTGTGTGAGTTCCTCAGACTGAAATGATGTGGACCACTCGCAGGAGCTCGCGGAATAGCTCACCAGTCAGTAGGTGGCAACATATGGCAGCATATGTTATGATCTGCCAAGGCTGGAAAAAGAAGTGGCAATGTAACAGTGGTCCACTTGTAGACAGCAGAATCGGGCTTAAAGGGCGGCACTTGCCATATATCTAAATTTGTCATGATAAGAAGAGCTCGAATATGCAGTGATGCAGACGAGTTCTGTACTACTGATGGAGGTGTGGGTGCTTGATGTTGGATCATGTAGGCTACTTTTGCTAATATTCATTGACTGAAACATTGTCTGCTTAGTACTTAAACGCCCATTCAATACAGCAATATCATCCAGATTACATAATTCAATTTCTGTCCAGTTTTACTATTCTCACTTGCCTGACTCGGCAATGGTTGCCCGCCAACTGCCAGGTTACCAACCACAGAAACATTGCATGTCAGAATGTGCCATTTTCTTGTGAATGAAATCTCGTAGACAATAGGCTTGTACGCCTTCCAACAAAAATTGATCTGAATCGAGGCCTCTGGTCCATAGTGCTAGGAAACTGTAATTAGATTTTGAATAAAAACACTAACAAACTTCCTAATTCTTATGGATCTAGATATACTTCTTGGAAATTGTGTCACCTTCAGAAGCAATGATTTCAATCAAATCGCCTTGCTGATTACTTGGAACTAATAATATCCAATGATCACAGGCAGATTAATTAGAGGCTAAGCTTGAATAGATTCCATAGCCTCTACTCCTCATGCAAGCCTGTCCTGCTCACCATTGTATCTAAGCAGACCTCTGAGCCAAAGGAATTTGATAATGAGGTCTTGTTTTCCCCACCTTCTAACAACAGTAGTAGATTCTCAGTCGGAGGGTTATTTATGACAGAACGAGACTGTAGATCAGCTCAGTATGATCGACATTACTCCACATTGAGAACTGATGGTTCTCTCTTGAGAACAGCATTATTATCTCTATTGGATTAAGCTGAAGTTTACAATTGGCATATTTAGAATGAATAAGAGCAAAGGGAAGAAAGCATCGAAAAATGTCTCGATGACTTTACCGACAGACTCCAAAGGACGGCCGCTCTTTCCAGATGGAAAGACGAAGGAAGGTAAATCGTAATTAGTCTATGAAGTGAGCCGTGATGGATAGAAGAGTGCCTTAGGCACCAAGTTTAATGAGCTTGAAAGCTATCTTGGCATCATTCGTATTTATCAATTTAGCAGTCAATTAGCATCAAACAGCTTTGACCTGTACTCCTAAAGCTTGCATTATTTAAATGATTAATTTGTTATATGAGACTCAGATGATTTGGATGCATAAGAGATGTCATAAATGACGTCATTCACTTGTGACTTCATTGGACTAATTAGCTAATGGAACAAATGGGATGAGAAAAGAATTATAATGACAATAAGACTTCATAGGAAGAGAGAGCACACCCTGAATCTGAATCACTAAAAAAATTGTAGGGGATGGCATTGGACGTTGCCTCAGTCAGTATAATTTGCACCCATTGGTAGGGACATCTTCAAAACATGATTCACTGTAAATCTGATGGCAGATGATTGGCCCAAAATAAATACAGTAGGCCTACATTTTGTTGTAAAAGAATTAAGGTGAGCATCATTGATTACCATATAAATGTTTTGTTTAGATTGAGATTTAATTTATTTCTGAGGTCTGAACCATCACCATATTCCTTTGCGTTCTATATTGATCAGCATGGCAAATGCAAATAGGCTAAACATTAATCAAGCAAAACACCCAGAACATTCAACATTTAATATGTGGGTCATTCCACAATAACTGAGTCTTTTGTGTCACTCAAGCTGTTTATGGTAAAATCATAATATTAGGATTTTGTTACTAATCATATACCTTTCCCCTCTTTTAAAGAAGTTGTTTTCATTGTCAAATGGAAATTATCAGCTACTGCTTATATTGTACACCCTTCACAATATCCAAAATATAGCCAAAAAGTGATGTCACACAAAATTCTTCTGTCAATTGTCATACGTTTTAACCATGTCAAATCAATGTAAATATTTGTGGTGGGTCTAAATCTCAGGACAACTACTCCACATACTTGTATCCCAAGACCGGCTGAATTTTTCCTCTTCTGTGTATACTGTGGAAAACAAAATGACCTCGTCACCAGAAAACATGTCACTGGTGTTACTCATTAAAGAAAGCATGGCTGTAAGAGGAATGCTCCCTTCCATCTTTGGTCTAATGCACCAGGGGGCTTCTTCTGATGGACAGGCATCCATGATAACTGCAATTTTTGGCATTTATATGTTTTTAGCAAGCAGGGTGGTTTTACTGTGAGTTGAAATTAAGAGTATTCTTTTTCGGTGTCACTGGTGTTACCCTCAAAAATGGTCTATAATTGTAGAATTTTCAAAAACTGCCTCAGTCATAGGATATCTCCTGTTTACAGGGATCAATCTTTGGCAACACCTGTTCAAATCATTGCATCACTGTGGGAGCAATTGGTATTTCAGATCAAATTGTCACTGGTGTTACCGTCACTGGTGTTACTCAAAAATAGTTAACACAGGTGTCCAATGGCAACACCAGTAATGAATGGTGACAGAAAATCCAATGAAACACTTATTTCAATATGAAATACCTCATCAATTATTAATTTGGTCACTGGTTTTACTTTCAGTCAATTGTGCTTTTTAACTTTTACTGTAACACCAGTGACAGTTTTGTCTCAGTTATTGTGGAATGACCCATGTGATCTGCAAAATATTCATGATTTTCAGATGGGCTTCCTGGATATAAGACTTGCACTTTTGCTGAAACTCCCAATTAATGCTCCAAACAAAACTATCTATAAAGCTCTCCTCTCTAAAAATAAGCTTGGCACCTGTCTAAAAATTGGCTCCATGAAAAGAGACTTGTCTCACTATTTCTTTCAGAATACAAAGAAGCCTTCAATCTTTTTGACAAAGATGGCAGTGGATCGATCACAACCAAAGAACTTGGGGTCGTATTCCGATCTCTCGGGCAAACTCCAACGGAATCCGAATTGGTCGAGATGGTGCACCAGGTGGACAAGGATGGTAGGCGCGTCAATCAGTTACTATCTATCTATCTGTCTACCAATCAGTCAATCAATCAATCAATCAATCAATCTGTCTATCTATATATTTAAATTATCTATATATTGAAAATCTATATATACATATTTAAAATTGATCTATCATTCTAGCGAAAGATTTCAAATCTATCTGTATATTCCAAATCGATCTGTCTATCTATATATTTAAAATCTATCCGTCTATCGATATAGGCCTATATGTATAAAATCAATCCATCCATCCATATCTTTAAAATCTACCTATCTAGTTATTCAAAATTGATATAAAATCTATCTGTAGGCCTATCTATGTATATATATTTAAAATTTATCTGTCAATATAGGTCGATATCAATAAATTTTTATTTCTGTCAATCAATCAATCAATGAACCAACCAATCAGTTCATCAATCATATCTATAGATTTATGAATTTATTATCTATCAATTTACCAATCACTCATTCTTTCAATCTATCTATCTATCTATCTATCTATCTATCTATCTATCTATCTATCTATCTATCTATCTATCTATCTATCTATCTATCTATCTATCTATCTATCTATCTATCTATCTATCTCTTTTCAGAAAATGGTACCATTGAGTTTCCTGAATTTCTGATGCTCATTGCCAACAATTCCCGAAAACCACCAACAGAGGAAGAGATTATTGGATATTTCAGGGTAGGCTGATTAAACGTTTTGATTTGAATTTACTAGACATTCTCATTGCTCAAATATGGAAAGACTGATTGATTTGTCTTCTCATTCAATGATTCAACCACTTCTGGGTGTGATTCACCAAAAGTGTATTGGTGCGGGTTTGGTTGCACACTATTGTCCAATGTGAAGCTCAAATCTGCTATGGTTGTCAGTTACTAAGTCATACGCTGTGATATTGTACGACTCAAGCCAAGAAAGAAATGAAATGTTCTGAGAAAATTCGACCTCTAATTAGCAATCATTTTAAATACATTAAAATATTAATATGAGTTTCATCAACAAAATTCACTACCATATATATTGTCATACATATTGGTGTGTGTCGTAGTAATGTAGGATGGTTTTGTTCTCAGTGATTATGCAAGTATCATACATGGAACAATGTGCTATAGTAGTTTAATACAAATTCATAAGACACAGACCTGTGCTTATTTATCAGCCTGACTTGAAAGCAAAAAAGGTTGTTCTCATAATGTTTTCTTCAGCATAAATTGCATAACAGAATAAGCCAATCAAAACAATTGTTAAAAATACAGTTTCATGTTAAAAAATCTGCCTTCCAATTTAAATTATATCAGGTCTCTATATGATGCATGTAAGTGACGGTAACGTGAAATTAAAAAAGCAAGGCAAAATGATTTTAAGAAAGAAGTATTTATTAAACATCTTTTTGTTTTGCACAGCAGAGAAAACTCTCACAGTATCAAAGATCTCCAGTTGCGGCTTTGCTTTTAAACCATTATGCCATTGGTACTGCAGTTGTGGAAAACTAATTCACACGATATGCTATTGAACCACTAAGATAATTTAAGAGAGATGCCTGTGTTATTTGGGAAATGTTATGTTCATCTCATTATTCTTGCTCCCCATTAATATTATCACTTTCTATTGGATAAAAATATTGTCCTGTAAGGTCATGTAGCCTATACATGTATATAGAGCTCATAGCCCAGACAGTTGTTCAGTGATATAGAAAACAACAATCCATGCTGCATGATGTCTACTTTATTTAGTACCACCATGACCACTGCAAACTCACGCTTATTCGGTTAAACAAATTAAACAATCAGATGTTTGGTTTGAGTTTATGTAGGCCTAATTGACGAGCTAAGAGGAGTTTATTTTAATCTGTCAGACTCTGACTAACAATCTGATCATGGAAATATCTGAAATTTTCTCCCAATGCATCAGTTTTGTAAATACTCCAAACTTCACTTTGAATATTTAGTGATTCGGACATGAAATTCTTTGTTATTCAGATTTTCGACAAAGAAGGGAATGGCTTCATAACAGCAGCCGAACTCCGTCACATCATGACGACAATCGGGGAAAAATTTTCAGATGAGGAGGTGGACTGTATGATCCAAGAGGCAGATATGGACAATGATGGGCACATCAGATATGAGGGTAAAGAAGTCTTTTTCTAAGTTATACAGTTTTGTATCCCTCTGTATCTGTATTTACTAATACATTTACAAGAGAAAAGGTAACAAATTGTCTGGTGCGTTATGAAGTGTTGAAATCATAAAACCTGATCTGGCAAAGGGCAGAGGAAGTTAGCCAAAATAAACCAGAGTCATGTGTAAGGAGGTGTGAGACTTAGGACTCACATGTGATGTTAAGGCCTTTAAGGACATCCATTCGTCTAACCTTCCATCTCCTCCCACACAAAACCCTGGCATGGAAATCTAAGAACTAGAACTTCTGCATGGAAAGACACCCGACTGTCACAAAACGAGTATGACATGCCATCACCGGAAGAGGAATCTCTTCTTTAATCTCTTCGATGGAATTCGCACATTTTATAAAGTAAATACCGCAAAGTTGTTTGCATAAAAACCTATATTTATATCCCTGCCTGAGGAGAGAATCGCATTTAAAATGAAATATGCCTCACTGAGAAATCACTGTAATGATCACTGTAATGATCACTGTAATGATCATAAGCCCTTTGTCTTCTATTTCCTTTCATTGATCCTGCTAACATTTGTTTTTATTTATTTTATTTTTTCAGATTTTGTTGTGAATATGATGAAGAAACAATAATCTCAGCTTATTAACCTATACTGCAGCCCAAATGATACAGACATATTCATGTTATAGGACATCACTGAAGTTTGCCGGTTTCATATTTGGCTGCCCTCTGGTACTAATGTCTTTACAGAGAATTAAGTGTGAATGTACTCTTGAGAAGTGGCAGTAAATAATCTTGCCCATCAAAGAAGATGTTTAACAACAAACTACGATCAAGTATCTTGAAGAGCAACGGTAACAGTCAGGAGTAAAGAGGCCAGCCACTAACGGAGTCATTGCGCCAAGAAGGATTTAACTAGAATTTGTGACATCCTACGACTTCACTTCAGCACTGGCTATTGCCTACATTCCTATTAAATCTACATTTTATCAAAACCCAACCTTTGCTGACCAGCTTTTATTTCTGATACATACATAATTTGGGTCAGCTCAAATGAAAATGAGGGAGAAACTCATCTAAGGTCTAATTTTACATTTTTGTTGAGGCTTCCAAAGTCTATTCAGTCTGTCCCCATGGGCCCATGCACTGCAGTGCCACCAATGGCCTTCCATGACTGCAATATTATCATATTAATCTTTGAAATAATTGTTAGAAATATACTTATTTGTACATATATAATACATCATATAATACATCATCAATTTCATCATACATATGCCTGCATGTAATCATCTTTTCATCTCTTCATGTTTCATCATTAACATCAATAAATCATAAACAGAATTGTAGTTGAATTTTTTTTATTTGCATGAACTTCTAAACGACAACAATTTACCATGAATTTGTTCATTTAGTACTGAATCCAAATACTTTTTCAGATACATTATAAGCATCCAAATAAATATTCTCATTAAGTAACAAAGCGTTTTAGGCATTTGTAAATACTGCGCAAGATACATGAATTCATTAGATAAGAATTAGGCCCTATGGAAAAGATAACAAAATGATCACACAACTGAGTTACATTTGAATATAAAAATTATTAATTTGCTTACACTGCACATACAAATAAAACATAGACCATATCCACAAATACTCAGTAAAATAAATCAGTTTAATAAAAGGTATTGACAAAACTCATCTGATTCAGTAGGCCTATCTCTTATGTTATCATATTGTTATGTCTAACAATGTTAAGATATGGACTATAGGGTGGCCCAAAAAACAAAATTTATGATTTTCTATTCGCATACCCCCTCATTTTAGGAGAAATAGTGAAAAAAACACCCTCTAAAAATTTCAAGGAAATTGGTCAAGTCTTAGTGGTCTCTCAAGGCCCCTTCATTCTTAGCAAAAAGGACAATTTCGACCATTTTCGCCAATACGCGGTTCCTTATAACTTAGTCAATTTGTACAATACTGCATTTGTATAGCCATGGTTGGATAGGTCTCAAAAAGAGCTTCAATTTGCATACCAACATTATTGGTCTAAGACAATATCTCAACTCCCATGGACTCTTCAGTTTACACTTTTCATGAATGAAATTGTTGCTGAACGACTGATCCTGATAAAAGAAAGGCTTTTAATTTTTTTCACCAGAAATTGCTGTGATTCTTATTTTCCAAGTTCCATAGTGACCCATATATTTTTTAAAAAAAATTTGACCATGGGAATGCCCAGTTTATGAGTGATGAAATTTTATGTTGAAGTTTGTCGCAAACTCATAAAATAGCAGGGGGAATTGTATTATTTCAAACTCATATCTTCATCCAAATTTATTACATGGCAACATGATGGGTACCACTTGAAAGACAAAATTCTTATGTTTCACATGGTATAAATCATGTTGTCCTATATTTAACTCTTATGAAGTTAAACCATGTAATGTGACAGCCCCTCTCCGATGTTTTCAGCACTTTAGACAAAATTTAACAGTAAAACTTTACAGCTCAAAAGGCGGGTTTCTCCAATGTAAAAAAAATTGTTTAATGTTTTATCTGGTCATCCTGCACTTTTGGCGAATAAGAACATGTTACTTGACAGTGAAATTAAATGGAAATCTTTCCTTGAACAGGTTTAGTCATTCAGCAACACTTTCGCAAATAAGCACTGTCAGCTGAAGAGTCCATGGGAGCTAAGATATCATCCTAGACCATTAATGTTGGTATGCAAATTGAAGCTAATTTTGAGACCTTTCCAACCATGGCAATTAGAATGTTGTACATTACAAATTGACAAAGTTGTGACAAACCGCGTATTGGCGAAAATGGTTGAAATGTTTCTTTTTGGTGAGAATTGAGGGGCCTTGAGAGACCACTTAGACTTGACTGATTTTCATGAAATTTTAACAAGGTGCTTTTTTCACCATTTCTCCTAAAATGAGGGGGTATGCGATGTGAATTTCAGAAAAAAAAATTTTCCTGTACATTTTTAGGCCACCCTAATGGACTATGAAAAATCACAGAGCTCTACAATATTACAAGTGTAGATGGTGTAAAATATTTTTAATTGGTTAATACAACCTAAAATGTGTTAACTTTCAGTTTTATTTTGTTTAGAGGATTACAGTTTTTAGATATGTCTATACACCACCTTAGTAGAATTACACCTGAAGTTGGATATTCACTATTTCCAAAATCATAAATGCTGATAACCAACAATTGAGATGTAAAAACGTCTTTACAAAATTCTAATAAATGAACAGATATAAGCTGAATTATACATATAGCACGAAGCCTTTAAAATAATAATTTATCAGGAAGCAAGCAAAATAATACAAAAATCTTTGACAATTCTTTGACTTAATATATATACATATGTAAAAACATTACGCCAATAATAACTCAAAGAGAACCATGGACTACATGTTATATACAGCACACATTGGTTTTTACTAATTTGACAATAATCATTAACAAATGAATGATGCTGAAAATTAACATGACTAGAAACTGTAAGTACTGATTAATAAACCTACATTGTGTTCAATGGTTATGTGTATGAAGGTCAACCAACCACAAACTTTTTAACATATAAAATACTGCGTATATACTTCAACAATAGCTAAAAACTGCTAAAACAGCTATGATCGTATGGTAATAAGGCCTCGGTATACATAAGTCTATGCTGATTTCAGCTAAAAATCAATTAAGAACAATGTAGAAATCAAATTCTTACAACATTTTTCATGACTATATGTTGCACTGACCATGTAAGTGTGACACACTAACTTGTATAACTGAGGACAGCACAAAAAAAATTCCATGGTATACAATTTTCTAATATCAGAATATTTAAAATAGCAAATGTATCAAACTTAGAAACATTGGATACAACTGACAATATATTTAACAAATACCAGTGAAAGAGAGTGAAATATGGTAGTCATCTAAAAATACAAGTTAGAAAGAGGCAATATAGCTATTAAAAACAGAGTAACAAGATCAGAGAATCTGCTAAAAAGATACTAATCAAAATTATGAAATAGAGCAATATGTCGTAAACAAGAGCATATATTGACGGAAGGCCCCCTATAATTTCAAAAGAGATTAAAAGATCCGACAGTCACGTACCACAATATCAACACCTATTTTTCTTTTCCAAATTTTTAAAATTCAATATTCACATTAATAAGTCTTTGAGCAAATTTTGACTCCTGCAGAAACAGGTCACTAACAAGTTAGTTGACACAAATAAGCATAGTTCTTAGCACACAATGGTTCTTTTAGGAACCCAGATTCCTGGTCTTCCTTATCAACCAATATTCCTAGATTTTGGGAGGACAACCAAGATGTTTCAGTATTAAGTATTTTACAGTGAAATAACAAGCTGGGCACCCTCCATACCGATGAAAGATGCCCAGAATCTACCAAACAAATAAGGGACCCACATTCTTTTTTTATAAGACTCTTTGCTCTAAGAACATCTTATTTCATGTGAATGCCTTTCTCTTGCACTATCATTTTAGTACATTTCGCGCAATGTGGGAAGACTGCACCCCAATGAGAGATCGCTTTGTGACCACAGAAAGTATGGTCTTATAACACAGGGAACACTGTGTCTAGGCCTATATAGTATATACGCTTGGGATAGATCAAATATCAATCTAACAGCCAAACATATCAACCTCATCATCTAAGACAATATAACAACCATACTATATAGTACTGCCAGTAAATAAGTGAAACAACGCATGATATTGTGCCATTGCATCAATGCTAAACATCCTCAACCAAGCATGGGGAAGCATAAAATCTCTTTCGATGAGAGGAAAAAATATAGGGTCATAAAGACCGATATTTTAAACATGTATGACTAATGACTGCCAATCTTCTTTTCTGTACTCGGAGTTAGGTATGGGTCACAGTCTTTGATAAGTAATTGAAACACCGGCCCAATGTTATTTAACAGGGAAGGGTGGTTCACTTACTAATCAATGACTTTGACCCATACCTAACTCCGACTACAGCAGAGAAAATTGGCAGCCATTACTATCCCACATGCCTCACATATCAGCCTTTATAACCCAAAATGCTTCCCTCTCATTGGATGAGAATTCATGCTTCCCAAGGCAGTTTGGTTGAGGATGTTAAGCATTGATGCCAATGCGCAATATCATGCCTTTCACTTACTTACAGGCGGCACAGTAACTGTATGATGACATTTATCACAACTAAATATAACTGCTTAAAATTAATGGAATAATAGATAAAACAATAAGATCACAAATGCGGACGAAATCACAAAAGCACAACCATCTGAGAAAGCAAGAATATCACAATTAATCAAATTCATGAAAGCGCCACTTCATGTGACAATGACATAAATGATTATCAATTATTGCACCAAATAGTGGAATGCTAGCGGGTAACTGGCTTCAAATCAACTATAAAGCCAAATATAATGTATATCATCAGACTCTCTCTTAACTAACATTTAAATTACAAAGCAATAAGTTATATATCTAAACTAATGCTTAGCTGCAGTATTTTTCTGAAGCTTCAAACTCTAATCAAAACCATAATTGGAACATGGAATGAACACACCTAAATATTGCTAACAGCCATTTTTGCGTACATAGTGACATCTACTTTGTTCAGCTAGGCCTATAATAAAGTTAACTATAGTTTATACACATTCATTTGAAAAAAGGACAGTTTGCAAGCATTGGAGTACTAATTACATATATTATGATAATGCATATAAATATATACCGTAGAACAGGTAAAGTTGGTAATCCGGGGTAAAGTTTGCACGCCATTTTGACCCACTTAATGGAAGAAATGCCAACTTTCCTGACTGACACAGGTTTCTTTGGCAAAGTTACCATGCATGTCAGTGAGGAAAAGTTGGCATTTCTGCCATTAAGTGAGTCAAAATAGCGTGCCAACTTTACCCTGGATTGCCAACTTTACCCCATTTTACGGTATATGAAGAGATATAGTGGCAAATATGTTGTTAGATATAACGGACTGCTTCTTAATATGAATATAATTTGCGTAGTCTTGATTAAATTTTGTGCCTTCTCACAGGTAAAGTTTTGTGCTTATCAACAATTTAAATTTTGTGCTTCTCATTTGACAACAGATAAACATTGCAGTAAAATTGTTAAACCCCAGTTTGAAAATAAGTTTGATTATTGCTTTGGGTAAAAATCCTAACTGAAACTACTGACCATGTTTGAAACCTCATTATGAATGAATGTTCAGAGATCTAAATGATTTTTTAAAGTTCTCAGCTCTTTCAAGTTAGTTTAAACTAGCATAATCATTTGATAATGTTGCTAATTTTTCGTACAATGTTCAAATCGGTCATGACTCAAAATGAGGCCCTCTGCTGAGTTGTGACTCGATTGCCCTGCCCTCTGCTGGAAGAGTGTCTCATCAAATAGAATTTTAAAGCAGATGACTATTAAAAATGTAAAATACGAACAATGATACACTGTATAATAATATGAGCAAAGTCTGGTTATGTAGTTATCTCATCAGAACTGAGCAAAAGACAACAGTTTGAAACTGCTATTTGTTAAAATGCTGTTAATATGATTAAGCATATATGTTAATGCAACAGGCTAATTCCATTAAAGTATTATACAAGAGGATACACATACTTTACACAATACACATGTACATTTGATAAATATAAGATATAATGCTGACATATATGCACAACACCGATTATTGCGTAAAGATACCCGGTAATAATTGTACGCCCAATAATATTAAGTATAATATCATCCCAATAAAAAAGCAAAGGCCATAGCTAAGGACTAATCCTTAATATGAATAACTTCTCAAAATGTAAGGCATTTAAGCATAAGTCTATAACTAATTAAGGTATAAATGTAACATGTACATAGTACATACACATACCACTAAAATTTATGTATGTGTTGCCACAATTCAATTTGTCTTTCATACAACTTTTTGCAAGCATTAGCTACTTTATACAAAAACAGGATGAGATGAAATAATATTAATGTAATAAAAGCACCGTAAGACTTGACTAATAGTTTTACTTATGTTAACTCCTAAGAGATTACAGTTTATCTAATACATTATATATACCGGGTACAATACCCGGTACATGTCAACATTTATGAACAGTTGAATACCAGTAAGAGCTGCACTAAGAGTTATTCAGACATATATATGCAATACAAGTTCAGGCCAGGCTGACTTACGCTGATGACAAATGCTAAAATTATATATCTTCCCTGTTATAAAATGAGAATAATGCAATTTGAAAATGATGAAAAGTAGAGTACTAACATGATAAAAGTTTGTGTATTTCATGCCCTTCCTCAGTTTTTCTACAAACCTGCATACACAGGTTCAGAGCGATCATCGGGCCTCGTCACCAGGGGCGTTGTTTCATTGGCAACACGCCACCTTCTGGATTCCGCGATGAAACACACAATACCCACCAGGAGGCAGACCAGTAATGCTGGAAGATTTGAAAAATTAATTTTTTAAAATTTCATACACAGAAAACTCGAAGAATTGATTCCCCAAGAACAGGTCAGTTTGAAAATTTCAGTACGAAACATAACACTTTTAAGAAATGTTGAAGCAACATTCAAGTTTAAATGAATTTGAAAATGCAAGCAATAAATATCTCAGTCTTGCAGATAGTTCTACATTAATTACTATCTGGTATAAAACGTGATTTAAAAAATTAATATGATTACACTTAATTGCTCTGCAATGGAGTAAAACTTATTTATAATAGAAATATCAATATTGGTATCATGAACTGTACCTGAACTAACTCCACCAACGACGGCCTTGAAGACGTAAGAGAGGCTACACGTCTGTTCTCTGGAATTGATGTCATACCACGGTGGTTGGCATGGTAACGGTCGCATGCTTCCTTTTGGGCAGACAGTGGCTTTTGGACATGGTTTGGGTCCACAGGAGTAACACTGTTAGAGAAATATAAATCCTTGCATAAGTCTACTATAACTCCATAAGACTTAATTTATCTTTCCTTAGCAATAACCCCAATATTAAGCCATCTTTTTCATTTACTAAAATTTTCTGCCCACACTTTGAATAGACAGAAACAGCATAGAATTAAATTTTTATTGTAATAGTTTTGTATGTCTACGAAAAATAAAATAAAACTTACAGGACAGTAGTTTCCCTCTGGACAAATATTACAAGACTTTTGGCCGACGTTTATTGCATAGTAACCATCTTGGCAGGGAGCACAAATTCCGTGGCTGACATTCTTATGGGTACCTATGTGGGAGATAAAATGGGAAAGAAACTTCAAAATCAGCTGCTTCGGAGGGACAAATGACCATAATCATAATGCTAATTAAAATTCTACCATTTTGTTCTCTCATGGCTTTTATTAAATTTTAATTCAATAAACTGGCAAATTGAGACTTGCAGATTAAACACAATTGTATCAGGGCAACCCTACCTCTTTCACATTGCGAACAGTTGGACCCGCCTTCTTTTAAACACTCCCAACCAGCAGGACAGTCCGAACAGAAGACACAGCCAGTGTGACTGAAAAACAGAGAAGTAGGTAGTTATGAATAGTAGATTGTAAATATACATCAAAAAGTTTCTAAAGATGGCAGGAAGTTACAATTTTTTTTCAGTTAAAGAAACTGAACCAATGAAGATTTGATCCTGTTAAACTCTGATAGACTGTAATAACTAGATGGGAGCATATTTTCATATGCAAGACGAGCAGGTGGTAGGCGGTGATTGTTGGAATGTGATATAGGGTGCATCGGCTGGCTGCATGCAGTATCCCCACATTCCCCAGCAAGTGGAGTACACCCGTGTGTGTGGTGGTCGTCGAATAATTCAGTAGCGGTATTAACTGTGGACCCACGCAAAATTATCGCAATAAATACTAACATCAGCTGGTACACATTTTGTTATCGAAAGGTAGTCTAAATAGTTAGCAATACTCAGTGTAAATCGAAGTACAAGTGTAGCAATTTTCAGGTAGGGTTTTATAAATAAAAGGAAATTGCATTGTCATTGATAGCTGGCATATATATGTTTTGCGATTTTAGGGGGCCGCCAGTTAAGGAGGGGGATGGAGGCTTGGGGTTTTGTTGAAATGAATTCTAATATCATGTTCAGTTTTGGTGAAATAAATAAATTAGTTTTGGGTGGTGCTGAAATAAATGATATGGGTGGGGGTATTTCTTAACAAGGTGTTGCTTGATAGGAATGAATATGTGGGGTCTTAATAATTTGTTACCGCAAATTAAATAATTTTAATTTCTCGTGTAAGAAAAGCCTAAGCCCCCCCCCCCCCAAGGAAGTAAATGATTGGCCCCTAACTTTGTAACTCTGTATGAATTTCTAAATAAATCAATAATTAGATTATCGGGCATTGATATCATTGCTTGATATCTGTGCTTGTCATCAATATTGATATCATTGCCTGGTATCACATGCTTGATATCATTGATATATGTCATTGATTGATATCAGTGGCTACTGGCATAAATCATTTCATAATTGATTACTTAATAACATCCAGTAATTGAGGCCCAATAATTTAGGCCAACTTACAATTTGTTGCAGCTAAAGTCAGTGAATGAGAAAAAAAGAACTCGCCAGTGGTGGTAGATGTATCTTCCAATAACAAAATTACCACTAGTTTATGACATGTGGTGACAATATTGATGTCCTTAAACAGACAAATGTAATCACTTTACTTTCTCTGGCTGTAATAAATATTCTGTCCTTTGACATTTGTGAGTGGCCAAAGCTAGACTAATATTTGCAGCACTATTTCTGTCTATCTGTCTATTTATGTATCTAGGTATCTATGTTATCTACCTATGTATGTATGTTAGTATAGATCTATATGTTTGTGTTAATTTTATTTCCTTTACATGATGACACCAATTGCATATTGGAAATTGTGTGTGAATAATTCATTAAGAATACTATACATATCTATCTATTTGATACAAATTTTGTATCTATCATTTCACTTAACAGAGATTTAAAAAGTTTCCTCAGCAATTTTCACATAGAGCTCTGCCATTCAACTTGCCTTGCTGTCCACTTAGACAATGATCATCTGAAGATTGTTATTGTAGTACCCAAACAAATCACCAGGTGCGCTGGTGGCAGCACTGTCCACCCCCTCTGGTGGGCAAGAACAAAATACACAGAATTCTACTTCCGGTATTTGCCTCGTGAATCGCGAGAGAAATGCCTTGTAAACACTTGAAATAAAGCCATTAAAAGGGGATTTAAGTAACGGAAATGCTTCAGGATTCGCATGTCGCATCCTCATAGTTTAGATGCCTGACTAGGCAGGTAAGAAACGCATCAATCTGACGTTTGCAGGCCGTGCATGAGAACGAGATTTGCAACCGGATCCTCACTGGATCTAGTGTTTCAATAGACGGAGCTCTGCTCGTCTAATTATCTTAAAGTAACTAGAAACAAATTACTTTTCATGTTAAAATTCCGAAGATTACTTTTTATGATTAATACAGTATATTTATTGAACATCTAATGAGGTCAAATAATCACTAAAATTATATTATCAATTTACACATACTTGCATATTTGTCCAAGGCGACACTTGCCACATTCTATTTGCCCTGCAGATGATTGGAAATGACCAATGCCACACAAATCACATGACTTTGCTCCTAGGTCAGAGCTGAAACTTCCTGTGAGAAAAATTAATTTGTTTTACAATGATATTAAAATTTGGCGCTTTGGAGTCACATTTAGGAGTTACAGTCGTTGAGCCAGAAGGCAGAGGTTCGGAGGTGTCAGAGTCAAGCGTTAAAATTACAAAATTAGATAGGAGCCTGGAATCGGTAAATTTATCTGCTTTTGAGACTCCCAAACTTCATAAAAGCTTTTAGATTGATGGCATATAACGTTATAAACCATGTAAGCTAAATTTTTAAAAATTACTTTGTTGAAAAAAATTGGGATTATATAAGACATCAGAAGTTTTGGGAATTTGGGCTAAATTAAGTACAACCATACCTGGATCACATTCAACACACAATTCTGTAGATTCTTGAGCCTTGAAATGGCCAGCCTGACAAAGGGTACACTGCGTCTGTCCAGCTTGTCTAAACGAAAGGATAACAAACTATTTACCACATTTCATTGTTTTCAAGACAATATCATTAAAAAAAAAAGACTATAGTAACAACATCCAGGTCATAGGAGTAGGGAGTTTTCCTACATCTTGTATCACATTGTTGTTGTTTATCAAGTAGTTCATGTTCAATAGGTTGTGTAAGTAATTTCACATACATGTATGTGACTTGAGATATGGCTAATTGCAGATTGCAAAATAAAAACTATCCTACCTTGTTTCAGATCCAGCGTCACAAGGATCACATGAGCTTTTCCCTTCATGCTCCTGGAAAGAACCTGGAAATAGCAAATACAAATTATAACGGTTGAACAGCAAGATCATTAATTCATTATACTATAGGCCCCATTTCAGTGTGTAACTCCCCGAACTCCTTGAAGTCGAACAGCCCTAAGTATGCCCCTCTAACTCCTGCTAAGGCCCTCCCCCAACTCCCACTAACTCCTCCTAACTCCTGATAACTCCCACAACTCCATGTGTCTCCCACCAAGTCCCTTTACTCCCAGAAGTCCAATATGGAAGCTGTGGTTGGGAGTTACAAGCTTAAATGGTACCTTCCATGGCATTTCAGAAGAAACTATGACAATTACTCAATACCCATACATAATTTATATTTATTTATTACATATAGATGGAAAATCAACTCAATTTTCTCCTTCTATTTTTGTAACAAAATTACAGTTAAAAAAAAAAACAAAGCTTGTTTAATATGGTACTGATAAAAGCCAATTAACTATTAATTTTGATAAATTACCAATTTCACAAGCCTGACACTGTGTGGAGCCGCTGCTATTTGCAAAATGCCCTGGTGGACATGGGAGACATGATGTGCTACCTTCACTCCTGTTAGAGAAAAGGAAAAAATAGAAGTTATTTTATGATAAGGACACTTGACTTACATTTTTGGACAAGCGTCAACAACTTTACAATGCAAACATGAAACACGCCCCATGCAATATCATACCACATTATCACAACATAGTGACTTTAAAATAAACACCGAGCAGTTTAATTTCAATGCATACATTTGTCTTTCGACGCATAAATAAGATTTGTTGAATCAAATGAGGAGGAGACCAATAGATCGCTTGGAATTTTCCTTGACAGGAAATTATTCATTTCACAGTAATGGCGACAGTAAGTCTCCATTTTAAGTCTGCGACATCTTCAAATTTTTCCTCCAAAACAACACCATGTTAAGAAATAAAGCTACCCAAAATTATGTATTTCAAGACTACCCAGAAAGAATTTATATATTTCACTAAAACTGGGCGAGAAATGATTTATTTAAAAAAAACTGCAAGCCTCCCCCACTTCCACTGCTTGCCCCCTATGAGCGAAAGTTACCAATGTTGGCATGTCAAGTCAAACTTTGCACAATACAAGGCAATTTTGAAGAAATGCGCATGTTTATCATTATGATGATATTAATTCTTCTTGGAGGTTTATGGTACCTAATAAAGCTACTTTATCATAAGATAATATCATTATATCATTATATCATCACCCCCTGCACGCATATCAAGCTACTAATTGGCATACTTGGTAAGACTGACTATAACCATGATAACATAAATATAGATTTTATCTATATTTATGAATAATAATTACTCAGCATAGAATCCAGGGGGGCAGGAAGAACATGAGCTGGATCCTTCCAACACAACACATTCCCCAGGCACCTCACAGCACGACTGGCACTCGGGAGATGCTGAAATAATATAAGTTCATATTTAAAATCTGGACATTCGCGTTAATATTGAGGCCTATATTTCTAGTCTAAAACTGCTCTTGAAAGAGTTTTTTCTTTGAATACAAAGAACTACAAGTACCATCTTACCTCATAATAAATATTTATATGTATATATAAACTATTGGCATCCATTGCTGTTACAGTACATGTAGACGAAAAATGAGTGCTTACGGAAAAGCTGTTGGACCGAGTGTTGGTGGCCATCAATGACCTCCCAACAAGCCCTATCAAACACATTGAAATGAGCTGTCAACTTGTCATTGAGCACCTTGTGACCTCATTGATACTCAGTTGGTCACTCGTTTTGATAGCATTGCAAGTATAGGCAATGACCTCATAGACGGGACAGAGCCACCGGCTCACCGAGCGAAGCGAGGTGTCTCGTCCCTTATGGCTATCAGGCGAGTGGAGTGCTCCAGATGGTTCAATCAAAAAAAGTGATTCAGACATCCCATAATATGATCCTGGCACTTGCTTCTCTTCACGCGTGACTACAACGTGTTCTTCTTCTTCTTCTGTTTGATATTCCGCCTAAAAAAAAAATTTTCCGAAAAAAAAAAAAATTTCTGAAAAAAAAAAAATCCCGATAAAACTAAATTTCCGAAAAAAAAAAAAATTCCGAAAACAAAAAATCATCCAAAAAAAAAATTTTTCTGGAAAATAAAACAATTTCGAAAAAAAAAATTAAGAGAAAAAAAAACTTTTGAAAAAAATTTTAAATTTTAAAAATTCCAAAACATTAAACATTTTCAAAAAATTCAACGAAAAATGAATTTCCCAAAAAAATTAGATTAGCAAAAAAATAATGCTTGGCATTTACCTGTGAACATTGTTAACCAATCGAGTATTTACAAGTCCCGTCTTCTATGCTGCGGCATTATCATATTAAATTGCTTATGACTTATAGAGAATAGTGCTCATGGCATGGATAGGGCTATGACATCACAAGGAACATTTAAGTCCAATTCTGTAAGCACTCGTTTTTTGTCTCCTGTTACAATATTAACTTACTGGAGTTAGCGAAAGATCCAGGAGAACACTTGGTGCATGTTGCCTTCAGTTCGGTGGTGCAGGTGAATGTTTCTGAGCATCGGACAAAGACTGCCACTAAAACATTTAAAAAAAACATATTATAAGCGTGATAAAGAGTCTGGTTTTATCAATGAACAAAAAAAAATTCACAATATAATCCATTTCTTTACTATGAATGGCCTAATCACAAAAATATCTGAAGACCATTACACGTGCGCGTAAGCCATGTATCACTGCACCAGGTAGTACAATTTGGTAATAGTATAAAAGTTAACTCAAAATGTTCAAAACATGTCACTTATAATGACACAAAATTACACAGAATTAGAGACATCTACAAAATCTGTATCCTGTCTAAATGGAATAACTATTAATATGTAGTAATTATGTAAGGCAACATTTTAAATAATTTTAATAGATTACTCTTCAGTTGCTGACTGGTACTAAAGGTTATAGACAATATTGAAATATTGAACAACTTTGGGCTGCAATCAATTATGATTCTAAAAGCAAAAAGCTATTTTTAAGTTTTTCATGTCAATCAATTGATCTGCACTGGGATTCCATTGTAATGCATTATGCCTAAGGCGTCAACAAAAAAAGTCACCTAGAAACTGGAGTAATAAATACAGATAGCAGAGTTAATGTATTGATACAAAAGAGTGTTAGGTACAAGCAGGTACCTCGGTTTGACATACATGTAATTTTTATTTTATTTTTTTATATTTATTATTAGTCAGATTTATAGTGCTACCATTTGCCATCACTGTAATATATCTATGCATATTGCATAGCTTCAAAAAAACTTTTGTAAATGCTACATCTTGCATAGACCATGTACAATGTAGCCTTCACACTATATAGGTGTCAAGATGGTATGAAAAGTAGTTAAGGCCGGACATTAATACACTATTGAGCTTTAGCTTCTCGAATCTTCTCGAGTCACTTCTTCTGAGGTTGGTCGGTAGGGCAAAAAAAAGTTGCAATCTCAATTTTCTATAATGTCAATTAGATTTAAAAATAACATAGTGGATATTTAAAGATCTATTTTTTTTTTGTAGGAACAAAATCAGTTGGGTCGTTCGATCCGAGAAGCTAAAAATTTATCCTATCTGGCCTATAAAACAGTACTAAACAGTGTATTTCCATACTTACAGATAGTGCAGAAAGAGATGGCCCTGAGAAAATCCATTATCACAGTACTGGAGTCGATCACCGGATGGTCTCAAAAGAATCCTCGATATCTGTTGTCAAACATGACAGACTAATGTAGCCTATCTTTCTTTGCCATTTTGACGTTTGATGATTTCACTATTTCTTAATCCTCTGATCCATCATGTCCAAATTGTCAATTATGCCCATTGACTTAGTTGTTGCTGCTCATTGTCGGAGTCATTGTCACATCGCAGCAAAACATAGTTTTCTCTCGGTTAGACTTCTTCAAAAGTGGATACCACTGGATAAATGGATATAGTGGATATACTGGATAAGGCATGAGCTAGTACAGAGCTGATACAGACCCAGCGAGCCTGCAAAATCCAATCAATGGCACCAAGGATACACATCCAGGAGCTTCCAGCAGATTCGAGGAGTCACATCTGTAAAGGAATATGCCACAGATTAGAAAAACCTGCCAGATACCCACCTCCAAGGCCAGCCACAAATTAGCAATATACACTTCCAAAAATAGAGCTGAATTCGCAAGACCAGTAGATCATCATAGATGCCTGTTCTATGGTCTGTTTCATGGCCATACACTCCTGGAGTGATACAAACAACAGATATGGCCATATATGTACTAATAGAAGTACAATACACAGTATTATACATCCTACACAACTTGATCCTATTATGATTTCGATTTAATTTTTTTAATAATATTACAAAATCAATTGCTAACACTCAGTCCAGATTATTTTTAACCCTGCTTATTATTTTCTATTACAGCAGTTGAAGTACGAGTGATAATCATATCAGTGATTATACCAAAATGAACCTAAATGTTCCTTGAGAGGTCATATCCCTAAACTTGTCATGTTGTACTTGATAATCTTTACCAGCCATATCCAGCAAGTGAGGTCATATCCTATGCTTGTGATGTTATGAGGACAAGTCGGTGAATGAATAACACAACTCACCAATGTGATGTCACACATCGTCATAGATCTTTCGACAATTTGACAAATTAATCAACCACTCATTTCAATGTAAAAGACAGGACCTATACTGATATCACTGATGTCCTCAAACAGCTAAATGCAATCACTCATCTTTCATAATCTAAAAACTCTCTTTAAGGCCTATTTGCTGAATACGTATCATCAGTTTTATAAACGTTTTATCGAGAAATTATGAAAATTCTAAATTCAACAGCACTTTTCTTGACTGTTTCGAAGGACCACAATTTTTGGATGCGTGAGACTTCTTATACTAATTACCTTCCAGAAAAAAATGTGTCTTAAAAGAAGGAGTACATGCTTTGTATCCTGCTTACAAATCTGCCTGTCTGATGTATGATGTCCCTATAATATTATGTCCTATCTTTTACATAAAAATGGGTTGTCAATTTGTCATTGGGAGACATGTGACCTCACTGGTGAGTGGTATGACTCATTCACCGACTTTTCCTGATAGTAACATGGCAAGTATGGGATACTATGACCTCACTAGTCTGCTAAACAGCTAACTGGATATGAGTCTTCAAGTATAAAATGGAAAGTTCTGGATGTGACTTCACAAGGAGCATTGAGTAATCACCCACCATTCCTCAGCTGTAAATGAAATATTACAAATCTAAAGAAGCAGCTTTAGGCCAGACATAATCAACTTTTAGCTTCACTGACTGACCGACCACACAGATTTTCTGCCAACGAAAAAACATAAGGTATCATTACCCACAATATCATTTTTTGAAAGTGCTGTCAATTGAAATTACAGGTTTTTTAGTGCTGTCAATTGAAATTGCAGGTTTTTTTTCTCATCCTACCGAGTACCGAGTACCGACCGACCTAAGAAAAAATGCCTCGATTAAGATCCAAGAAGCTAAAAACTAATTACGTCTGGCCTCATTCACTTGTGTGATGATTCATGCATGGACATGACCCCAGAAATTGAACCAATTATGAAAACTGGACCCAAGGGAAAATTAACATGTTGCCTCCTAAGTTATCATGCAATCTACTGGAGCTTATTCGTGTTATTGGCCCAACATTGGGCTGAGATTTTTTAATCAATATCACTGCCTGGTAAACAATCAATACAGCAATTCATCAATTCATATCACATGCAGGCACAAAACCAGCCAATCTAATCAACCATTAAATGAATTTAGGCATTAATCAAATACATTCTACATGGATTAAACCAGGAGCTGTTCAACATGTTTAGATTTCAGTAAGAAACATCTTAAGACCAATTATAGTTTGATCTGAAACACCAAATTTAAGGAAAAACGTATCATACTTGCCCATGGGTGACAGAGTCTGATGGACTAATTATATAAATGCGAGACTACATTAAATATTTATTTCAAGCTTGTGAAGTCCCCGAATATTCATTCTTAAATCAAGCAACACCTTGTTGAGAAACTGACCAGAAATTATTTTTTGAAGACCACCCAAAAAGAATTTATTCATCCCTCCAAAACTGAGCAAGAAATTATTCATTGAAAAAAAATCTCAAACCCCCCCCCGCCCCGGATATTAAATGGTCGCCCCCTAAGGCCTACAAAATATATGTTTGACATTGCCTCACATAGAATATGGAGAACAGGACACTTGTATTGGCATAATATCAGTTTGTTTATGTCGGTGCCAGATGCAAAACATATACTGCATACCTAGGAAATGAGCTCATGGAAGACCAAAAAACAATCAACCTGAGATTGATATATTTCTCATAATGTCTTGTTATGTCTGTTTTGATCTTATGCATGCATAAATGCAAGAATTTGATGATTCAGCCAATTTAGAAGAGAGACAAAAATGTGAATCTGACAGACCAAGACCAACTGCCCATGGGATGACAGTTTAAGTATGGAGTAATTACCTGGCATGTAAAATTTACACTAACAATTTAGGGGGAACATTTTAGGGATGTGAAACTCGAAAGATAATTGCCTAGGGACGGGGAGACACAAAACCCCATCCAGAGATGAAGGACAGGGAACTCAAAAAAAACAAAAAAAATAAATTTGCAAAAGGAACAGGGAATTCAAGAGAAAACCGCAAAGGGGCAGGGTGGACACAATCACACAAAATCCCCTCTAGATCGTCTTTATTGTTTATTGAAGGCAGTGGCGGATCAAGGGGCTGCTAGACGACTGAGATGGAAATAACATTTTGAAGAAACTATGGGGCGCATGTGGACCCACGAATGCCAAAACAAGAAACGGGGGCATGCGAATGCCAAAAAGACGCCACCCCCAGACTATACCGGCCTTGTCTGGAATCTGGATCCACCACTGGAAGCTGCATGTATGCGGAATAAATTGCAGGATCATGATCATCCGATTAAATGCACATTCTCAATTTCAAATTTCAATATTTATATCTATATATCTATATATATAGTTATAGGCTATACTATAGACAGCTAGTCAAGTGTCTATTCTCAGCAAGACTCCAGAGTCCAAATGCGAAGTCCTGCAGTCTAGATCAGGGAGAAGACCCGCGGCTATTGGAATATCCTCTAGCTGTCTGTTAAAAATTGCACCAGAGAAGTATGACACAGGAGCATGTGATGATTGAGAGCAAAATATTAAATCAATTTTATGACAGTGTCACATCACTGCCACTGGCAGACCAACCTGTCAAAAATTGTCAGAGTGACACCTATCATAAACACTGACAAATAGCCCATAATCCCTAAAATATTTCAATGACACTTACCATGTCACAGTGAGATGATAATGCGCCATGTCAGGGAAGGAAAAGGGCTTCACTTGTCAAAACTGTCAAAGCTGAGTTGATCAACAAAACTCTCCAGCGCGGGAGATCGAAAATGATCCTAAACTTCCGGCTCGCCGAGCATGCGCACTTCACTTCTTTTGCAAATTCAAAACAAGACACACGGCAAGTTGGGGAGGGAAAAAGTCAGTAAATAGAAGAAATGGAGACGACGAACTCTCTCATCTCCAACCTGGTGCAGACGAAATCCATCGGGAAGGTTCTGGCGCCCATTGCAAATCAGGTAAACGCGAATCGGTGGAGTAATTTTGACGATTGCAGCGCGTTTGTGAAAGTGTGTATCTCGGGGCACCTGCTCGTCTCAGGCTGCTGCAACTTCGGCCGGGTTGGGAAAGTTGGGAAATCGACTTGGACAGGTGCAACTCAACCAGTTGGATTGCCCTGTCATTTGGCTTGGCCACCTCAAGACAGTGAATGACTTGTGAAATTTGTTATAATCACAAGCCATCAATATCCATGGACCGATTGCCAGTCAACCAGGCGACAGACAACCAGGCGACATTAGTACTAGCCAGGCGACAACTAACCAGGCGACACACCACTACTATCCAGGCGACACAGATATCTGTAAAAAAACTAGCCAGGCGACAATGGATTGAGCCAGGTGACAAGTGCCAAAAACGTTCCGGTCCGTGTCTTAACTTTGCGTTTGCGGTCAATTTTAACCAACTTCTACTGAATTCTCAGCAGAAATATGCACATGTACTTGTAGAAGAACTCAATATCTACCAGATAAAAGTTATTTGAAGCCGATCGGATGATTGGTTGACTCATAAACTTAAATTCTGCAATCGTCAATTAATTGGAAAAGACCGCAAAAATGTATTGCCTGTCGCCTGGAAAGAACTGATTGTCGCCTGGTTGGTACTGTTATATGATTTCTAAAATTCCTGTCACCTAGTTGGTAGTGCATGGTTGGTGGTCGCCTAGTTGACCACACACCCCATGGACCAATTAATGGCATTGCCATTGGCAGTAGGTTACCAGTGGCGTAACCAGGCCATTTCCAGGGGGGGGGGAGGCATTTGGGAGCAAGTGGTCTTTTGGGGCAGTTTCGTGTCATATCGTGCTATGTGGAATTTTATAAATTTTTGTGCTCATACAAAGTCGGCCTCGGGTCTGCATGCTATAAAATTAACAAGTACCGTAATAATGGGTGTACAGAAAACTAGAAGGCAAACCAACTAGGCGACACCTGTCAGTACCAACTAGGTGACAAGAAATTTTTTAATTTCACACCAGTGCAAACTAGGTGACAAGCAGTTCCAATTAGGTGACACAAATTTACACAGCACTTCCAAGTAGGCGACACAAGTTCACAAAAAACATCAAACTAGGTGACAATACATTTCCTAATTGACCGCCATTGAAGGTGATATTTCACCTGGTTGGTATCACAAATAAAATATGTGTCACTTGGATGGTATCTGGGGGTATATGCTGTCACCTAGTTGTCCAAGAAGTGTAGCCTAGTTGGTAGTGGTATGTCACCCAGTTGGTTGTCGCCTAGTTGGTAGTGTTGTAGCCTAGTTGTCTTTCGCCTAGTTGACTGGCAATCATAATAATGGTGTGCAGTCATCTAGGCGACAGCCGACTAGGCAACACTATGGAACTACCAACTGAGCTACACAAAATTTTAAAAACAATAACCACTTCTAACTAGGCAACAGACACTTCGAACCAGGCGACACAGTGCTTCCATTCAGCATGTTCAGGCGACAAACTTCGCACAAGGTGACAAGCCCTTTTACTGGCTGAAAAACTGTTTTACTGCCTGGTCCCAGAAACTTAAAGTCTCCATCGAGTCGACTTGGTGACATATTATCAGTGTGCGAAATAAAAGATTAAAAGGACTTGTCCTTCGGACAAAGCAGGTGAAATATTGACTTGTCCGAATCAAAAGATTACTTGTCAAACAAATTACACGTTTAACTCAAAAGTAATCAAGAAAAGAAATTAGTTGTTTTATTACATTTGTTTTTAGGCTCTCTGTCCACCTTAGCAAACCTCATGTATAGACACCCATATTAACCTTCTGGCCTACTTTCAGTAGGTAGTGGAATTGGCTTAATTCACTTCAAGTTAATACTCATTTTCCTTCACACAATAGCTTTATTTTCTCCAAATTTATTTGACATCAAATAAATGCTAAATACTAGAATATTTAAGATTAACAGCTTCTTTTTATAATCTTAAGCTGAATGTAGTTGCTATTGACTTTCATAAGTGCAGGCATTGTCAATAGAGTAACTATTGCTGGATGTAATATTGGAATTGGCTGAGTTAGCAAATTTGTCTGAATATTGATTATTGACACATTTCATTAGTCATCAATGTCACTGGATATTGAGACTCACTGAACGAAAACTTGATTAACTATCCTTTGAACGCATGATTGATGAAAGAGCTTCTTTGGTAAAAAATATCCACCTCTGACAGTCCTCTGTGCATCTTTTCGTATTGGCAAGATACGTTTAATTGATATTTTGCTTATTTGTGATATCTATTTCCGAATAGGCCTATGTTTATTTGCTAATTTGTTTAAACATTTAGTTAAATGTTTTCTCTATGTCATGAGTATGTTCTATTGTAAATTTTACAGGTTAATTTTCTTATTTGTATAATTTTTCATGAAAGATTTTTGATATACAAACATGTAAAAGATGATGTAATATTATATTTTTTTTTCAGGTTTCACAGCTGATATTAGTGAATGAGGCCTATGAGAATGGTGACAAAGAAGGATTTCCTGAAGACTTGGGGACAAATGCGGAACATGTGCGATCATCAGCTGAAGGTCTGGCCAGAGCAGCTTCGAAACTTGCTACTGAATCCCAGGATGAGGTAAGTATTGTTTTTAAAGAAGCCCAATTACTTATTCCTGAGCAGATAAATAATTGCCAGCTCATCATTGCTTGCTAGCAGATGGATTGGCCAATCATTTGTTGCTGTGAATTGATAGGCAATGACAGCTGCACAGGTCATTAGGAGAGTGATAAGCCAATCACAGGTCACTAGGAATTGGTAGAGGCAATCAAAGCTGCACAGGTCACTAGGAGATAATTAGCCAATCACAAGTTCCTAGGAGATTGACAGCCAATCACAGGTCTCTAGGAATTGGTAGAGGCAATCAAAGCTGCACATATCACGAGGAGAGTGATTAGCCAATCGCAGGTTGCTATGAGATTGACAGCCAATCACAGGTGACTGTAGAGTCAATCAAAGCTGCACGGGCCGCTAGCAGAGCTAGAGTGATTAGCCAATCACAGGTTGCTAGGAGACTGATCGCCAATCACAGGTCACTGAGAATTGGTAGGCAATCACAGCTGCACAGGTCACTAGGAGAGTGATAAGCCAATCACAGGTCGCTAGGAGATTGATGGCCAATCACAGGCCACTGTGAATTGGTAGGCAATCACAGCTGCACAGGTCACTAGGAGAGTGATTAGCCAATCACAGGTTGCTAGGAGATTGATAGCCAATCACAGGTCACTAGGAATTTGGTGGACAATGCAGCTGCACAGGTCACTAGGAGAGTGATTAGCCAATCACAGGTTGCTAGGAGATTGATAGCCAATCACAGGTCACTGTGAACATGTTGAAAAGTGATAAGCCAATCACAGGTCACCAGGAGAATAATTAGCCAAACACAGGTTGCTAGGAGATTGATAGCCAATCACAGGTCACTAGGAATCAGTAGGAAATAGCTGGTTGCTCGGAGATTGATAGCCAGTGACAAACCTTTTGCTATGAGAATAAAAGCCAATCTGGGAGAATTGTTGGCTAATCACAGGCTGCTAGGAGAATGGTTAGCCAATCATCATGATCATGTGTTGCTTTCATAGGGATTGGCTTATCATGCTTATTACAGAGTTGCTTGGAGAATCATTGCCAGAGCGCCTATGGGTTAGTTAACTGGTTACCCATGCTTATTTAAACTGCTGTAATGATTTGCCTGTGGTGATTAGCTGATTAGTACCAGTTCCAACAAAGATTGTGTTGAATACTGTTGACCAGTAATAATCACCTTAGAGCATGCTTGTTGCTATTGGTTCAATATTACCAACATGGTAAAATGTATAAATTTGTCCTTTAACATGTTTGATCCTGATTTACATGAATCAGATGAAAAAGAAAATGACAGATGTTCTGAATTATTCTCCAATCTATATTTATGATTACTCATCAACACAAATTGACAATTTAGTATAAATCCACAAGGTTAAAAGACTGCCATATTGCTCCATGACTGATGATTATGATGATCTGATGATCATTTTCACAAGATAGATGTTTATGTTGTGAATATACCTTCAGCATATTTGGCGATTATCTTATTCTTTTTTAGCCTGGCTTTTTCACCCAGTCTATGTTAGACAATAACCTGTGATTGGCTTAGGCCTATTTGTCTCCTAGTAACCTGTGATTGGCCAATCATTCTCATAGATAAATTATTGGCAAAGCGCCAATAGATCAAATCTGCTTGGTCAGTGCAGGCGTTGTGAAGATTAAATATAGATCTAGGCCAAAAAAGGTTGCGCTGTTCCAGTTGATGGTATTTCTTGATTTACACCACAGAAAACAGAAGGCATTGAGGTTCAGAAAAAAGAAGGCATTGAGGTTCTCTTTGTTCAGTAGTGGTCCGTGGCTTTGTACTTTTCAAGAGCGCATGCTAGTCTAGCAGTTCACAAATACCTTGCACTGTTGCAGGACGAATTTGCCGCACCAGTTTTGCAGCGGCACTTTAAACACTGCAAGCTGATTGTTGAAGCAATGTCAGTGGGTACAAAGACACTATAACCTTTAGTTATGGGGTCTGGGTATGGTAATGTATAAAATCAGTGAATAATGCTGATCAATCATTAGAATTTGCGAAATTGTATTTCATGCGTGGGTCTGATCCATTCACCAGGCACCCATGACAGCCCAGCTGACTCGTGACGTATTGGATGACCCCCCCCCCCCTCCCCTCCAAGTTTCTTGTAAAATTTAGATAAATATACAACTGCTATTTTGTCACCAATCATGCTGTGATATACTTGGGAATTAATTTACCGAGTTAAGACAAACAGTGTACAACTGTGAAGGCTTCAGATCTCGAATTCAGTCATTCAGTTTATACAGCAGAAATCTCATTGGTTAATCCTCCCAAGATCATATAAGAAACAGTGACTGAAATGGCACACAATTGATTGCACCAGACCGCAAATAATTCTCAGAAAACCATTGAGAGAAAATAAGAGATGTGCATGTTCACACTTTACTGGCCTCCCAGTGGTGATCAAACACCATTTATTGCCAAATGAACTATTATCAATACACTTCTTTAATCTATCTGCACAGTTATTAGGCATGTATAAAGCCTTTAATGTCAATCAATCAATCAATCAATCAATCAATCAATCAATCAATCAATCAATCAATCAATCAATCAATCTTACTATCTATCTATCTATCAATCAATCAATCAATCTTACTATCTATCTATCTATCTATCTATCTATCTATCTATCTATCTATCTATCTATCTATCTATCTATCTATCTATCTATCTATCTATCTATCTATCTATCTATCTATCTATCAACCAATCAATCTATCTATCTATCTCAAATCTGTCTGTCTCTCTGTCTATCTCTCTTTCTATCTCTTTGTCTGTCTCTCTTTGTCTATCTCTCTGTCCATCTATCTGTCTATCTATCTGTCTATCAGTACAATTTCCAGTTGCTATCAAAATGCGGCCTGGTTATGACAAATCATGGAGCAAATTGACCACGATCAATTGAACTCAAAACAACCAGCCAATCAGGGCATTTGATTATTCTTATAGAATAATTAACAATGGATTACTTGATAGAAGTCATGCAAAACATTTTCACAATATTCCACAGTTTCAGCTTATTTTAGTTTAGTTTTGACAACTTAAACACATTTGTTGTTAACTCGTTTCACAGTCAGATAATCTGTTCTTTCATGCCTCAAAAAGGTCATGACAAACTGTTTTTATACTTCATAGGCCATGACCTTAATTGACAGTGAGGCTATGGATATTATGTTGACAAAAAATTGACGAAGTTGAGGGTGGTTGGAAATTTTTTATCTGAAGTATGTGAGTTCTCAGATGACATCCGGATATCAGAATTGTGTGGAATGAATGCTAACATCTTCAAAATCACAGGTATGTTGAGTTTGAGAGTTGGTAAAACATGTGGACTTAACAGACAATGTAGAAAATGACGTGTTTTGATATTCATGTGCCATTTCGCCCAATATGTGGCCCTGCTGGGGCTTGTCTCACAATTATATTGTATAATCGTGAGACAAGGTTCTTGTCTAAGCGCACGCAGTGGCACAAAGGCATGTTGTAGCATCCCTATGTCTTGCTGGTAATGCGAAAAGGCCAGCTTTGGAATTCTTGGAATCTGGTTTGATGGTGTTACATTTTCTTTGCTTTATGGATGTAGTAGACATTTTAGAATCGACATGATCTACGGAAGGTAAATTCATCTAACTTGGATTCTTCGTTCTCGATTCTAGGATAAAACATTAACTTTTAAAACAATTTCCATAAATTATTTCTGTCTGATGAACCCTTCAGCGCCTCTGCGAATGACCTTCCGTGACCTGACTTTGTTTTTGTTTTGGAAACATGTGCATGCAATGTATATATACATGATACAAGATAATACTATGCATTTTGCATCAGGAGGTGTCAGTTGTTGTGTATTGATAATTTCATCCCAAAACTATTGAACGCTGTAGTTACTAGTACTTACAACACTGTGTTAGTTATTAACAGGTACAGCTGGTCCGATGGCTGTGCAATGGTGTGATACAATGGACGTTTGATATAATCAACTTAATGATATAATGAACTTCATGATATAATCAACTTCATGATAATCAGCTTGATGATAATCAACAACCTATTTCGAGATGGATAAGTTATATTTGTTACCACGGAGACGATACCAGGTCATAATTAGAAAACGGACAGGAGGGCTTGTCAAGACTGTATGTCTGTTCAATTAACTTTCTGAAACTTTTTTCTCATAATGAAACTTGCCGAGACAATGGCTTATCAGTTGCAAATACCCGTAGCTTGAAAATAAATCTCTTTTACAGATATATATGCAGTTTAAGTGGGTATGAATGGGAAGCGTTGTACTACAACTTTGTTATATTTGCTTGATACATTATGTATACATGTCTTAATCGTTAATTGATAAATAAATAGTACAACTTTCATTGTCTAAGTCATGCTGATATGTACATTAATAATTTGTTATGTGTCTGAAAAACAGAAGCAAGCAGTTCCAATTTTAGGACTAATAAATAATGTTACAAGTGGTGTTTTCTGACTTTATCTTGTGGTAATGGACTTTTAAAACAGGCAGAGTAATTTGGAAGTAGTTTGAGCATGTTGACCTTCATTTCAAATTAGGTGGAGTTAGTCCCGGAGTCATAAAATATGCTAATGACCCCTGAATCCTCAGAATAATCAATGGCATGATGCTGTATATTTTGAAATCGGGACCTAAGTCCGAGTCAGATTGCAAAATTGATGGAGTCAGAATCATACTACGTCATGAGTATGCTTTTGACTCAGGACTGGCTTGTTAGCAGAATTGCAGGTTTCAGGAAAAATCCACTCTGAGAATCAAGAGTGGAAAAAAGCGGGAATCAGTCTTGAATGGGAGTTGAATTACAAATTTTGATTGTCAGTTTTTATCTAATCAAGGGAGTTAGTCTTAGTCTTACTGTCATGACTACAAGGCCCTGCAAGTTCATCTGGTCATGTAAAACTAAATTAACATAAACAGATAACCATTAAGTGTGCATCGCATTAGTATAATAATATAATCAATATCTTACCTGTTGTTTTTGTCAAATATCTTCAATGTATGGGATGAAATCAGCATCACTGCAATGAATTTGATTGAATTGCACATTAAAGGCTGCAGGCTAATTAGGTCAAATTATATCCCTCAAATGAACTGTGGTGGTTTTGGAATGGTATGTTTTATCAAGTTGTACATCTTTATTTTCAATACAATGTATAGTCAGGGGACTCTATCTTCTTCTACTTGGACACTGTGTACTGCAGTGTGCAGCTTAGTCCTTTTAGTTTGGATGCAATGACTAGCATAATATCTTACTAACATTATGGGATGTAAATTTAAAGTGTCCAAATGTCTCTGGGGATTCTCGGGGAAAATGTTTTAATTGACCTATCAAAATGTTTGTTTTAGGACCTGCGCAAGGACATGCCTGGTGCCTGTGAAATGTTAAATGCTGCAGGAGAAAATTTTGTGTTTGCAACTCAGAATGCGCAAGTGAACAACTTCAATCAAAAAGCCAGAAAACATCTAATACGAGCTGCCAAGGATGTCCTAGAGGGAACACTAAAGGTAAATAGACTTTATAAAATTGCATTTGTAATGAGTATGTGTTTACTGATTTTACTGATCTAGTTAAAGTCGCAGGCCACTCAATTATTCTGAGAGCACGAAAACTCCATACCCAAGCATAGTCCTGTGACTGTGTATAAGAAGCGTTAATGTTATGGAGGGAGGGGGAGGGTTGGTCTAGTGGTAGAGTGCTGGGCTGCCAATCGCTGGGTCCTGGGTTTGAATCCGGCTCTTGCCGGGTCACCTGGGCCTATAATGGATGGCTGTTTCAATCATCCTTCGCTTCCTTGCCATGTCCTCCTCCTCTCCTAATTAGCCTACCAAGTGCCTAAATATAGGACGTAAAGCCCCAATCATCCATCCATCTGTCACAAAGGGATATCTTAGATTGGTTTTGCATTTTCAGAATGCTTAAGAAGCTTTTGTTTGTGTTTCCTCGTAAACCCGAACTGTGATTCGTAATTTATTTGCTGGTTTATTTCATTGAATGTTAATTTTAACAACTTGTACTGTGTCTTCATTACTGTATATATTCAATGTAAAACTTATTTGAATTTGTCCCATTCCTTTCATCCAGGTGTTGATGACATCGGACGATGCTGAGATCAGGAAAATAGTGAAAAGTGGACGATGGGTTTTGGATCGGTTGGCCCTCTTGACAGGAGTGACGACTCAAAGTGGATTGGTGCCTGTGTTTAAGGTTTGTTTGCTGGAAAAATGTTACTTTCCTTCTGAATGGTTTTAGAATTTTTTAAGGGTTAACATATCATTTTTGTATCAGGTAAATTTATGCTAGGAAAATATTATGTGTTTGTTGTTTCATATGTTAGCATGGTTAGATAGTGAAGCACTAAAAAAATTCATAATTTGTGTGTGGTTACAACTTCTATGCTTTTGTCAAAAAAAATTCAAAATCTTCTTCAGGCTTCTTGAGTCTTCTTGAGACTTTTTGAGTCTGCTTGAAACTCTGAGTCTTCTTGAGACTTTTTGAGT
Source organism: Platynereis dumerilii (assembly GCA_026936325.1). Classification (NCBI taxonomy): domain Eukaryota; kingdom Metazoa; phylum Annelida; class Polychaeta; order Phyllodocida; family Nereididae; genus Platynereis; species Platynereis dumerilii. The sequence goes on from JAPTHN010000005.1 coordinate 38,735,940, forward strand.
CTGCTTGAGGCTCCTTGTATTGAGTGTTCTTGAGTGTTCTTGAGGCTCCTAAAGTTTTCCTGAAACTCCTTGAGTCTTCTTGAGACTCTTTTGAGTCTTCTTGAAACTCCTTGAGTCTTCTTGAGACTACTAGTCTTCTTGAGTCTTGGAAATTAAAAGAATTTTATATCACTTTCTATTACAGTCCTTTGCAGAATCAACCTTAATCTTAACTACCCTTGGCAACCGTCGCCAGGCCGACCTGTCCAACCCGACCCAGAGAGAGGCTCTGATTGATGCCCTGTCCACTTTGAGGAAGTCTGTTCCGTTGCTAAGTGCTGCTATGCAGACTTATGTGCGTTTCCCTGACAACACTCAAGCCAAGGTATGTAATAGAGGCTTATTTTTTTTAAGGTTAATTTATTTAGAAATTCATACAGGTTACAAAATTAAATTGAGAAATGAAATGAAGATGTAACAATGGGTGAAGTTCTAGGATGACGCATGAAAGTCCCAAGACCATCACTCGTGAAAGGTCCAAGACTATCAACTACTTTCAAATTTGAAGTAGTTTGGAAAAAGACTCACAATGACAATTTCACTAAGTTAAATTTGATGCGAATCTGTGGACATTTTCCCTTTAAATCGTTAGTATCGTGGTATCGTGGATGGCTAAATCTGATAAAAAGAAAGTGTCGTTCTTAGTCCTTCTATCATAAATGTTTCCCATTAAAAAGTTTTTCTGTTCGGTCATCACTTGTAGTATACCTTTCATTGTATCTTTCACAGGCAAGCAAAGACTATGCAGTTGGCCAGATAGCAGAGTGTGTGAGTGCGATTATTGATGTTGTGCAAAATAAACCCCAGGAGGAGGATGGCTTGGATCTGGAGGAACCTGGCAAATTCATCCTCTCCATTGATAAGGTAATAATCTTCTGTACTGTTTGTAGCGGCAGGGGTGTTACTAAGCTGGTTGTGCTCTGGACTTCTAATCGTTGGGATCATTTATGATCCCAACGTTAATTCCTACTCTGACTGGGTCACCGTAATCAGTGACGGATATGTTATGTTAGGCAGCAGCTTCGATCATCCTATCTTTCAGTACTACAGTGCAGCCTCCTTATATCGCGCTTCTCTATATCGCGAACCTCCCTTATTCGCGGCACTCTCATGTCCCCCAAGCACTTCAAAGGGCCTTGAGCTACCAGTACTAGCAGCAGATTGCGTCATCGCGATCGTCACACTTGAATAGCCATTTGTCTGATAAACATGGGTGCATCTGAATATTCTCAATAGAGCTATTAGTTCTAATTACAATCAAGGGCTTTGAAGGGGCTAATGTATAAACAACATCACTTGCTTTGTGTGTCACATTGAGGAGAAGCTGATACCAATTAGTGATGACAGGGCAAAGGTCAGTTTAAGAGCAATCAGCTGCTAAGCAGGAATTTGGCACTGTGCCAGAATAGTACTTTATATCTTTTTATGGACTGAGTTATATCATTTGTAATAACTTCAAGCTTTCACTTACCAGGTTAAAATACTTCTTATTGTGGTTTGATTTAATTTAATGTAAATCCACTGCTTGGTGTTGCAAAGTAAACTTGCTGAAGACATGAGCCTAATGGCAATCAAGTAAAATGCACTTCATGGACTTCACACCTCTGTCCAAATCAACAATGCTCAAGTGTCAAGCTGAACACAATTAACCATCAATTCATATGCATTGTTAATTGAATCCACATACGAAGACAACAGATAGATCAGATGTTAGGATGGAGTGAAGCCAAGACAGCCTAATCTGTCATTGACGGCCGTGGTCTGATGCACGCACGGCCGTCATGACGCTAGGGGGCGCTGCAGTCAACCGCGAAATAGAGAGGACCTCTGATACATCGCGATTGGCAAAACATGTCTCCCAAGGACCGCGAAATAGAGAGGTTGCACTGTACATGTATTCCTGTCAAAATTAGCCTTCCAGTTGTGCATAATTACAGGACATGAAGCCCCCTGTCATCCATTCCTCAAACCAATGTTTAATTTGCCAAAATTCAAATCGGTATATATCCTTCATTTATTTTGACAGCTCCTGGATTGCCTCCATGAGGATAAGAGACAGGAGTTGGTGTCAGGCGGCCATGAGGTGGAAGTCCACATGGAAGTTGCCCTCAGGCATAGCATGGCAGTTGCCCACACTGCGGAAGACAGGGAGAGGAGTCTGATCACTAAGATATCTCAAAGGGTAATTGTTCGGTTCATGAGTTTTGTTCAAATATGCAACTCCCTTAATAAATAAAATCAAATCAAAAATCAAAATCAATTATGTTATGATGTGTTGATTCATTTGAAGAACGTACGCTTGTTGGCTATGTTTGTTGGTTATGTCATTATGTTATTACTTTTTTCAGACTCTTCAACAAAAGAATACTGTCCTAAAATCAGCTTCCCAATTGAAGGATGACCCACACAATAAAGATTTGAGGTTTGTTCAATTTATGCATCTGCATGTTTAGAAAATCTTAAATGTTTTGATTGAGTTTCATGTGACAGAACTTAGCACTTGGGCAAGTTGATTTTATAGTAATGCATTGGGCTCATCCAGGTTATATGCCCAATTAGATGTATTGCAATGCAAAGGATCTGTCACTCGGACTCACTCCCGAGAAATGCATATCTTGTGTAATTTTCCGTTCTTGTACTTTCAGCATTGCTCTTGATGAAGCCTGTGACAAAATGGTGATTGAGGTAACTGAGCTTGAAAATCATGTCAACCGAGCAGTTCTTAATCTTATCGTTGCGACATTCCGAGAAACTACGGAACCATTAGAAAGGATGGTGAAGGCTGCACTTAAGCCGAGGATGGTATGTAGTTTGTTTTTCGGGAAGCGTATTTGTTTCTTTGGCATTTTAAATCTACAATCTCTTTTACTATCATGGGCTGATGGGAGAATAAAACACAAACTCACTTGCTTTTAATAATCGTGTTATGTTATTCAGGCAGGAGAAATCACAAGTGATTCAGAGGCAGAGCAGGTCATGGAGCCTTTCATGCAGGCGTTCTACAACCATTCTGACGGGCTGACTCAGGCGGCTGCATTTCTGTGTGCTGGGTCACCTGATGCAAGGAGTATGGAGAACTTTCATATTTTCTGTATTTCTTGAAGTTCTTATCGGTATTATTTGTATTTGTATAATTATTGGTCCCCTGGTGTGGGGAAATTTGTGGTGAGCCTTCTACTGAATACAGCTCAGGACAGCCACAGAGCAGCGCCCATGGGCAGAGGATACAGGAACATTGCCCAAGGTTCCCATGCCATAGCACCCTCCAGTGTTGGTGATCACCGTATGATGATGATTGATGAGAAGACTGGGAGTCTGGCTCATACCCTATTAATTTAGGGATGTCCAGATTCTTTCAGTTGCCCCAGCACAGAACACTGGATACAACCCGCCTCCATTTAAGGTGGCTCGCTACTCGTGCCAAGTGGTAGTGAGCGCACATTCACGCGCAGCCAGGCAGGCCCTATCCATCGTAACGTCACCATTCTGCTGACACTGCTTCAAGCTCTTTTTTTAATTCTGAGAATTTCTTGCGTCGGCCGCTTCGTTTGCGATTTGCGCCACTTCTATTGGGGTTAGAGAGTTCTGGTTTGGAGTATTAGATGCGCTATGAAGTGGACTACAAACTGCCGGAGATTCAGCTTGATACTCAGAATAGAAAATTTTTACAGGCGATTTTCCTCAAGCAGGTCCAATTTCTCAAAAATGACTTGGTAATAAAAAAAAAATTGTATATCAATTTCTAGTGCGGTAAGAAGGGTTGTCTGTATTATTATATTGTTCCCCACTATATTTGGAAGTAAATGACAAAGAAATACAAAATCCTATCTCGTCAATTTTTTTTAGCACTATGTTTTATAAAAAAGTTTAAATTTTCAAAATCGAAACTTTTATTCCGAGCCCCATGGAAATCCCTTTAAATTAAATATATCTTTCTGAAACTGTCATTATCTTTTCCATAAAACTGTCCTCTTTAATTCCACGCTTCTTTTATGAACATAGCATGAATGGCCACTGAATGGCATGGAAAACTTCACAGTAAAAAATTCACGAAAAAAATTGAGTTTTTTAGGTTGGCGTGGACTGACTTTCTTTTACGTAACCTCAAATATTTTGAAAGAAAGGCTGGTAGCGACCACTTTCGTTTATATATCCTTGCTATAAACTATTTTTTGGATCATTTTAAACTATTTTTAAGAAATCCTATCTTGGAAAGTTCATGAGTATCGAGCCACCTTAATGTCCCATATTAGTGCCAAGTGCAGAGTCAGAGTGACCTACACTTTAATTATGCTCCAGATTTGAGCTGATTTGATGTTTCACTTCTTGAGAAATTTCCTATGTCGATTATAAGAATGAATTAATCATTATGTTTTGCGGTTTGCACACACAATTAGCGTAGTATGTTATGGGAAGTTTCAGACTCAGATTTGATCGAAACTATTCGTAATGGAAATAACTTCAACATATACATATATATAGTGCCAGTATGAAAGATTTTTCATTTACCTACCAAATTTCACGAAGTGAATGTTATTTTCAGGAGTGCGACAAGTGAGAGGATGCTTGAAACACCTCCAGTCCCTCGACCCGGAGATCGTCCCGGCCATAACAGCTTGCTGTCGCCATTTCAACGACCACGCAGCAATACAGCACCTGAAGATGTTAAAGGACGAATGGGCCAAGACCATAGAACTGCTTGTGTCTAACATCGATGGAATGATAGACTCGTCTGAGTACATCAATATTGCTGGTTTGTGTTCATTTTTCAACATTTTACAGAATAGAAGCTGAGATAATGTAGCCTACTGCTTTAATTGGAGGAATTATAGCTTACCTGTTAGCATGGAGGAGTGACTAAGTAAAATAAATTTTCAAGTTGAGAGAACCTCGGCAATGGCCGGCATAGAGGAAAAAATAGTTGCAATATGTATATTGGAATGTAAACTTTACCAAAATTTGACATTAATTTGATGCTGGATTTCTCATACTCTGGCAGTTTGGTTTATTTTGTAACTTTCATTGAACCAGAGAATGAAACAAATGTTTATAGATCTATATAGTCGCATCTCAATCTTCGATTTATGCAACCAAGAGGAAAAAAATGAGTAGATTTGAAGCACTCGAATTATTGAAATTATGCTTCATTTATGCTCCCCATATGCGAATCCGTATGCTCCAAATATGCTCCCTTGTAGAAAAGAATATTAATTTTTGCAGTACAGTTAGAGTACATTTGGTAATTTAAATAATTCGAACGCTTCAAATGTGCTCTTTTTTCCTCTGGGTGTTATTTGTGCCTTGCATTGTCTAAATACAATATAATATTCCCTTTGGCAGCAAGTTTAGCTTTTTTAATTATATTCTCCATAATCTGTCAGCAGCCTGATACACCTGCATGTTCTTTTCAGTTTCCATCATGACTGCCGATGTTGGTCGCTTGAAGGACTCGCAAGTTTCTGATGCTGACAAAATTACTACTCGCAGCCGCCTAGTGGTAGGGGGAGGACTGAGAATCAGCCAGGTGGCAGGACACGTCATTGACAATCATACTGATGCTATTTTTAGAAACGGAGTCGCGGTACACATCAACCAGTTGAAGAAAGGTACAATGTAGTTATAATCAATATGTAGAAATGTTATAGACTTTAGGAAATTTTATGAAAAGGTCCTGTTTGAGGGAGTTAGAATATATTTTGTTGTTGTTATTAGTGCTTGGTAACATACATTTATAAGGTAACTCAAATATTATGTATTCAAATATCCATGTTAACAAGCTGAATTTTATGGGAAAATATCTTAAATTGTTGCCATAGCAACGGAAGTAAAATCATGATAACATTTTAGAAATGAGCAACACAACTCACATAAATGTCATGAGGTACGCTTGGTCAGAATGCTGAAGAAAGTGAGAAACCTTGAATAAAATGAAATCGAAAATGAAGATAACATTGTGAGGAACTGAATTCTACTGAGGGATGAGGTTTTTTGCTGATTTGAATGTGATTTCATTTCAAGTTCTTCGAGCAGTCAAAACCTCCGTGTCTAAAGTGGTGAATGATTTGGGCAACTTGAGCCTCCACGAGTCTCTCCACAAGAGATTGGATCTGTTAACAAAATGCGTGGGTCTCGTAAAAGATGCTTTGAAAGGCCAAGGTCACCCCGACCTTATGAGTGACCTCAGGACCACAGCAAGGACCATGGCAGCTAAATTGGATTTTGGTAAATGTAATTCTGATTTCAGTAACAGTATATACAATAAGATAACATAAGATATACTTTATAAGATATACTTTATTGCCAATAATTGGAACTTGTTTTGCATAAACTTATATAATTGATAGGGCATTTATACAAGACACATTCATACATTCATTCAAATCAGAGGCATTCATATCACAGATAATAAGAGATCCAATGAAACTATTTAACCATGTAATTTTGATATTTAGATATTTGAATGATTTTCATAGGGTCAGTTGTATCTCTTTGCAATTCTCTATAAAGTTGATGGATTGATTGACCAGCAACTTCAATAACTCCATTGAGCAAACTTCAATTTAATAGGTTCTTAAATGTCCAGCTTAGAGGAACAGATACCAGACAATGTGAGCAGAAAATCAACATAGGCTTTCAGCTCACATGTTCAATATGTTTTCTTGACTTTAAAAAGTTTTTGCATTTCTTTACTATTCAGATGAAGATGAGGACATTGAAGAACTGTATACAGAGAGAAAATCGGAGAGAAAAGTTACCCTTCCTGCCAAAGATACCAGTAAAACTGGCCCAGCAAATCAAAAGGCTATCAAGAACTACTTATCAGGTATTGCTTGTTTTTTTTTAAACAGGAATTTTCTATGATCTCTTATGTGTCATATTCTTATACATCTTAAAATTAATTTTCCTTCTCTCTTCTGGAGGATATTTTCATGCCAATACATATGGTCTGCTGAAAGTGAGACCTTATCTTAGACATATCCAGTAGGCCTACTTTACGTTTTGTTTGAATTTCCAGATTTAGTCTCCAGCAACTTCAAGGATCTTATGAGAGCCCTGGAGACCGCAGCGGTTGCCGGGCAACAGCAGGAAGTGAGTCTCTTGTCCAATGACGTGTTAGCTTACAGCAACCACTTCACTGACTCGGCCAATAGGATCGCTCTATTTTGCTCCAATGAACAAAGGTAAGTTTTCTTTAGTTATTTTTTTATGGCTTTATATATCAGGTAATGCTTTTCTCGAAACATTGTAAACAATTTATGTTATTGATAAGAAGTTCTCTCAGATTGCAGGGCTATGGCTCGAACTCATACATTACAACGAAAGCCAGCAGTGGCATATTTAGGGGTTGGAGCTGCATGTATATTTGTATATGCCTCCGTTGGCCGTCGTTGTATTGTATGCCCCCTCATTGATATGTTTTAAGCCAATTCAAGATTGGCATATTCTGATTTCTAGTTAGTCAATTTCTTATTCACTTTGTAAATTTTTCTTTGCAGTTTGCGAGATGGCAGTAGAAGGGTCTTTAGCATCACGCCACAGCTATTGGACAAAGCCCAGAAAGTTTGTGACATGGACACTTATCAGATAGATCCACTGCATTCCACAGGGCAGCAATGGGCTGAAAGGGTAAGTGCTTTATTTTACATGAATTGTAAAAAGATAGATTTGAGGTAAACCATTCGAGAGACCAAGGGTCGGTTTGTCCATTGAGTAACTTTTTAAAGGGACCTCAATGACCTACTCAGATAATGTATTTAGGAGCAAAAATGTGTGAGACATTTTACTAAATATTGTGGCGAAAAATGGATGTTTTGCTTTATTTTCAGATGTCTCATTTGGAGAACTTGGTTGATGGACAGATCACCAGGTGGAAGGCCGTTTCTGACAAAGTTGTTGATGCTGCCCTCATGTGCAATCCTCGACTGCTAAGTGCTCAGGTAATTTTTGACGAAAAACAGTTATTTTGAAGTTTGTGTCGTACTGCTTATATTTCAAATGCAGTTAACTTTAATGTTAGGTAAAAATTCAGCTTTTCATAGGAGATTGAATATTTGGTTCGTCCATAGATTTTGCGAGGGCTATTATTTAACATAGTGCATATATATAGAAAGTGAAACCCAAATTATCCATCTATTCTACAGGGAACTGTAAAGGAGCACATCAAATAATTCCTGACTGCAAAAAGCTTTAATCCAATTTTTTTCAAAGCTGAATAAATTTTTGTTTCTTTGCAGATGACATACCTTCAGGAGCACCAGAAGAAAGTTGCTACCCTAGTTGCCATAGTAACAGAGAATAGTCGCCATGGTAACGCAGTTGTCAAGGCAAGGAACAAGGAGTTGGAAGACTTGAAGGAAGAGGTGGACAACCAGAGTACGGTGCTGGTCTCTCTGGCTGATCTCACTGTCAAATCAGGTATTTTAAAAATATCTCGACACTGTCAAGAAAACAGTGTAAGCACTAATCAGCATTTACCAACTGGCGTGGGTTCAAATCTCACCCCGGGAACTCACTTTAGTCCGAGACCATGGGACATTAAATGGAGGCGGGTTTATTGAGGAAAAATTTTGTTCTGTCACTTTGATACAGATGGCACCTCACTTTTTAAAATAGTAAAAATGGAAAGGATATGGCAATTGAATTGATGATTGCACTTCTTTAAAGGGTTAAAAAAAAAGGGATTACTGCAATGATAATCTGAAATTTGAGGAAGGGGTCCGGATAGACATCGAAAGCTCTTTAGCCTACCTTTATGTTGTGAGTAATCGTCAAAAAATATGTCTGCAATTGATATTATTTGTAATTTGATTGCCTATTTCAGGCAAAATCTCTGAGAAGAACCACCTGAATCAGGCAAGCAGAGAGTGGGCGGTGAAAATGTTTGTCTGCATTGGTCTGATGGAAATTGTCAAAGAAGCCATGTTGGGAGAAGTCATTGGCCTCCGAGTAAATGAGGTCAAAGGTCAAGAAACTACGTCAGGCAATGACGAATATGCAAATTGTGAGAAGACTTGCAGTATCCTGAAGAGAAAAGCCATTGAGGTGAAGGAGATGGTTGCCACCATTGAAGATAGGTGAGTGGATGTGACTTTTGTTTGAGAGCAGTGTTTTGAAATAATTTGAAACTTCTTCCAAGATAAATGGCTATGTCGTTGGTCAGTAAAGCTCAGCTCATTTTTTTTTTGCCCTGGAAGCCAGTCATCTTGGTCCATCCAAGCCATTTTTTGAGGTCTTTCGCTAGTTTTTAAGTGGTACTAAGTGGTTATTGATGTGTTCCAAGTTGTTGGCGATGCAGAACTTAAGAAGAGAAATAACTTGATTCAGCTGATTTGATTTAGCTGAGTAATGAAGCTAGTCTACAAAGAGATGTCCATTTGAAAAGAAATCTTTCATTCAATGTTTGTTGAAATGGGGTAGCCTACATGTATGTGCAATATTGTGCATTACTTTGCAAAATTTCACAAAAATTTATGTGGGTTTTAATAAAATATGTTTGTAGTGTAAAGGAGAGCAAACAACTAGATACAATCAAGAAAGGGATGAGTGACCTTGAAGATGCCACGGTTGACCTTCAGGTCGCCTCAAGGTCGCTGCTACATGGGGACCCTAGTGGTCAGACCATGGACAAGGTGTTTGCTGTGCAGGACTTCCAAGCAATGCAATGTGTATGGGCCACTAAGGTATGTAATTGCTATGAATTAAAATTGATTACTTTAAATATTGCTTTCCTATGAACTCTTCATTTACAATGTTCACTGCGAGTTGATATTGGCTAAAAGACACGTGGGCCTATTTTCGGAGTCAAGTCAGACTACAGGGTGAAAACATTGACTGTGATAAATTTTATGTTGTTTTGTGACACCTCATTGCAAAATAAACTGGGTTATAAATATAATCTAGGGTATACATACTGCCAAATTTTGAATAAGTAATGTTTAAATTTGATGGTGATAGGTTTGATTAAGCATGTGTGTATACTATGGCCCCTGTGTTATAAGACCGCCCATTCTGAGGTCATGAAGCGGTCTCTCATTGGGATGCAAAATGCGCTAAAGAACTACTTAGTGCGGGAGGAAGGTGGTCACATAAGGCAAGTCGGTCTTACAACAGGGGGTCTTACAATGCAGGTACCACTGTATATAAAATTGTACGACCAAGAGAGTATCATGCTCATGTGGATTTTATGGTTTTAGGCGACTGAAGTATGTTCTGCGATTGAGGAGCTGACAATCAATTATTTCCTTCCTTTGGATGACTTAGAAACAGGTAAGATTCAGTTTTAATAGAACGCTATGTAGATGCATGGATGATTGGGACTTTACCTCCTGTATTTATGCACTTGGTAGGCTAATTAAGTCAGGAGGAGGACACGGCAATGAGGCGAAGGATGATTGAAACAGCCGTTCCAATGAAGGATTCGAACCCTGGACGCAGCGATTGGCAGCCCAGCACGCTACCTTTAGACGAACCCTCCCCCCTAGAACGCTATGTTGATGTCAGCCATATAATACATGAAAATGATTGTCTTTACTTGAACATCACCTCAATGAGTGTAACATCTTCAGGTCTTAGTTGTTATTTCAGTAACGCCACTAGATAAATGGAGGGAGAATTTCCGAACAGTGAAGCGCAAGATTCTTGATGTTCTCCAGTCAGGTACAGATTTGAAGATGAAGCCAAAAGTCAGGGATCAAGTGAATTCCTTGGAGGAGCGTACTGACAGGGTGTATACTGCTGTCAAAGGTAAATTTGACATTTTACTGCTATTCTTTAAATATATATCTTCAAAACTGGAACTATGAGAATGCCTACTAATTTTTTGCTTTGTTTCTCGGTGTCTGGAGGTCTTAAGTGCTCATTAAGATACCAATCTGTTTGTACCTCTAAATAGCCGTCACTGGTGCTGCTAGGGTATAAAACACAAAACACACTCACTTGTAACAATGTTTCAGCAAGGTTAACAAGTCTTGGTTGCAAATTACCATGTCAAAATCTGAAGTATTTGGCATAAAAATTTTGTTGATCGCGATCATACTGAAAAGTCTATATTTGGATTGGTAAATCCAAATTGTGCTGCCTATTAGTTTTGGGAATGTAGCACCAGGCCTATAAAGCAGGAATAGTATTGCCAATGCTATGGATATAACATTTTAGATATGAAAAAAATATATTTTTCCTGCTTGGCAAGCTGAATTTTTGTCTTCAAAATTAAATTTACTCTTGACTCTTTTGTGTCTGTAAATATGTGTGTTGACGAATCACGATTGATAAAATGTTGTTTTAAACCTGTTTGTCACTCAGAACTTAGGAACAATGGCGAAGTACTGATGGAGAAGAGAAAGTGGGCATGTGGAGCATTTGCGCTAGAACAATCACTCAATGACGAGTCCTTCTCTATAAGGAGAGGTATTATAACAGGTAATGGTCTTTTCCTTGTTTCATAGGATTTAGCAAAATCATTCAGTTCCAAAATAATATAATTTGTTAAAAAGGGCATTCTAGATTGCAATACGATGAAAATTTTAGGAACGTCTATTTTGATTGAATTAAGGGGACAATGAAATCAATGTCCCCTTGAGATTGAGTTAGACTTGGACTCGAACCTGATGTATTGAAAACATTTTTCAGAGGCAATCAGCATGTTGAAATGTCCCATCAAGGAGCCAATCGTGGCCCACAGCGAGATGAAAAGGACCCCAGACCCCGGGTTCAAAACCAGCACACCAGCCAGCGAGTGGAGGGGCAAGCCTACCCACTTTGGACCTGTAGCCATTGAAGGGTAAATACCACTATCTATTTCACTGAGAGATTTGGGGTTGATGCACGGTCTTTCGAACACAGAAAATCTGGGGGAGACCCAGACTCGGGAGGGTCATGGGAAAAAGTGGTCTTGGACAACCATTGAAAGCTCAAAATTGTGATAAGTCATTGGAAATTAAAATGTTTATTATGTCAACTTGTCCTAAAAATTCCATTGAGGGCAGCGGCGTATCTAAAAATGGCCTGTGGGGTAGGCCTGCTTGATGATAGACTGAGATGCGATAACTATATTTCACATCGCAACGTCGATAAATTATGCGATAAATTCACAAGCAAGAGATTTACCTGTTAACTCCAAAATCGTAGCAAAAAAATTTGAATTTCATGAAAATAAATTCAAATTCTTGGGCATAAATGCAGATTTTTTATCATTTATTTATCGCCCCTTTGTGGGATAACATTATTGCCCTACTTGATACCACGATAGCGATAAATTTGCGATTAATCGTGCAGCCCTAGTGAGGTGGCCGTAACATGCGGCGTATACTCAGTTGTGGTATTTCCTATCTTCCCCATGTTAATTTTGGGAGTCGGGGGCTATGGCCCTATGGCTCCCCTATGGCTCCCCTCCTAAATATGCTACTCTGGTGATTCCGTATCATTACTATGAAGCATACTGGACTTCTCTAATTTGTATTCCGGACTCACTTGCATGGTCATAATTTGTTTTTTCGTAAATTTATGAGCTCATGTTAATTGCTATATGAAGGTCTCAACAATGGACCATGCAACCTCTGAATATGAAATGATTGGCCTATGAATAATATTGAATATTCATTTGACTGTTTAATAGGTCTTGAGAAAAACATACTCAAGTCGTAAATGTCTCCTTGCATGGTCTTGCAGTACAAAATCATAAATAGCTAAGTACCAGGAAGAGTCATATTGCAACACGCTTGCTACTTTTTAGCAGCCTCGATGAAATAGAATTATAGTTTCTCTCATGTGGTTAATAAAATATATTGCTCATGTTTTCATGCAGGTAATTCTCAATAGCTTGTTTCTTATCACAAGTTGATCATTCTGCATGCTTGAAGTAGGGTAGAATTTTTCAATCCCCCTGTGCAGCCCATGGTTGGTGTGCTCATAAGGGTTTGATTGTTGAGATATAATTATGATGATAAAAATATGAAGGCATAAAACTCAATAATTTAAAATCATGAGAGGAATAAGTTAAGATGGCCTTTTCATAGCAAATAACTTTCTAAAGTGTTGTTGCCATGGTTACAGGTTTTCCGAATCCAAAGAGAAGTACAAAGAGTTGAAGAAAGGACCGCAGGTTCAGCACCACACCCCTCAAGCTCCATCAAAGAAGTCAGGGTACAAACCAATGAGCAAGAGACTCCTCAGTGACAGGGTGAGGCATGGGATCTGCTTTTAGATTTGCTTTTAGATTTGCTTTTAGATAAGATTTTAGATTCGCTTTTTGATCTGCTTTTAGATTTCCCTGAGTTGTTGAATACATGTGCACCAATTTTAAAAGTGACCAAAAAGGCTCTAAATTTCTTGGATTAAAAGTGATTAAAAGTGTGCCTGGCATTTTTACTGTGGATACGCAATAAAGCTTCTGGAAAAACTTGGAACTATCCTTCTTAGAAAAATGATGGTTAGAAAATGCACAAACTTTAGAATCAAGAAGTTTCTGGAAATTAGAATGTTTTTCAATTAGTTTCTGTTGTTCTAATTGGTAGCCATCGTCAAGCAAACTGCAACCAGAGGTAGACAAGTGGGATGAAGAGAACAATGCGATTGTCTGCGTTGCCAAGGAGATGACCCAACAATTGCATGAGATGACCCAGTTCTTCAAGCACCCTGACGACAAGGCTCCTGTGAGTAGAGTGTCTCAAAATGTTAAAATATAAGATGTCAATTTGGTGGACAGTCTCAATAAAATAGTCTTCAAATGTCTTTCCTTTTTCTCTTCCCTAGGATAAAGATGAACTGGTGAAGAAAGCCAAAGCCATTGCAGAAAACGGCCAAAAGTTGGTTCGATTTGCCAAAATCCTCGCTACATACTGTGTCGATAAAAGGTGAATTTATTTTGAATAGCTGAAGCATGATATTCCCTTTGAAAATGTCTTATTCTCTGGATTTAATAGATAACTATGTCAGAGGACAGACAGGGACCAAGATAATGAGGCATTATCGTCGTCCTTGTCTGTCCTCTTACGCCAAGCCAGTGCATAAATACAAGACATAAATCCCCATCAAATCACCCGCTGGTTATAGAATTAGACCATTTTGAGAAGAAAAATCAAATTTATAATAGAGAGGTTTTGGCACACATAGATAGATATGGTAAGTGCAGCCCTCTAAGCCCAGTTCACATACGGGTTACATAGCACTTGTACACATACATGTCATACATAATGCGTAGCAAAATCTCTCTAATATTAATTTTCACGTGGATATATACATGATATAGTTTTACATTTTATTATTTAATATTTTAATGTCCAATTATTTCAGATTTTCCTCCGACTTAATGTTTTATGCGGAGCACGTGCCTTGCATAGCTACTCAACTGAACATCCTTGCCAGCGTCAGGGCTGCCACTCCTGATGACAGAACGGTATGTTGAACAGAAAAAACATTCAATTTTTCGTTTGTTGCTATAAACCTTCCAGGATATGTTTGATTGTGTGGTGCTCCATACTTCGAAAGACAATTAGGGCAATTAGTTGATGACGTATGGCATCACAATCAAGCGTCTTTTATAAGGAAGTCAAATGTAATTCGTGACAGGCTAATCTGCTAATTTGCGGTACCTAGTGAACTTTTAAACTTTATAATATTAACAACTGAAACAATTGATAAATTTAGAACACGTCGCAGATTTAACGTTGCCCGGCTGGTATGACAAATAACTCTCACACCTAACAATGTTGTGTGATGCATTAAAAAATGTTTATGTACCCTTTTCAGTCTGAAAAAATGCTGGTCCAAAACTCAGAGAATCTCATATCTGCAATTGGGCGAATGTTACGGGCGGCTGAAGCCACTTCTGTCAAGGTAAAAGAATCACCTATTCATTTTGTACTTGATTCTATTATCCCCCATGTATATAAGAAGTGTGGGAGATTATGCGGTCATGTGATTTTTGTTGTACTCATTTGTGAATCTCTAATACTGTTGAAGAAAGTTACATAGCACTGTCCATACCTAGTTTGTGCAGTCCGGATAGCAAACTAATGTTAGACATGATATCTCCGCTTCTAGATGTCATACAGTGCAAATGAACAAACCAAACTTTTCAGAGTAGCTTTTGCAAATTGTTTATAGCATTTCTGTGATGTTTCGAGGTAGTTTTTGCCAATTCTTGGAAATGTCAGGACGTTTCCAAGGCCTCTGATTCATGACGCAATCAGAGGATCGATATGTACGTAGCTACGACATCATAACAATTCATTGCAGCCCAACTTCCAGGTTTAGTTCCTGTTAGTTCCTGTTCATATGCTAGACAAGATGAACCATACATTCCCCAACATTTCATTGTTTTACTTTTATCTCTCTATTTAGAGAATCCTTGTTATAAGATCTACTTCAGCTGGTTTATCAGTCTAGCCCAAAATATAGTTCAATTCCTGGTGTTGATGAATTGTAATTGAAAGATAGGATCTATTTTGTTTTTAATCATTGAATATAGACCCGGGACTTGTATGGGTGGCCCCTCGATCATTCTAATTTGGTTTTGTGTAGGAGTATTTCATTTCAAAGTTTCAAACACTAGATAACAGATTGATTTCCTAATTCAGATTTTGTATTTTTTATGTAATTTTTTACATCCATTCGCCCACACAACAGCACAATGAAAAATTAGTTCTGTAGTTGTAGCATCATATATGCAGGAAACATTATTTAAAACCTAATTCTCTTTTATTTGTTTCGATATTGTTTTGAAGCTTTAATCAAAATATTATTTTTTGTTCTTTGACGCCAATTCTAACTTCATCATCTGATAATGATGATGTTTTCAGTTAATTAATTCGAAAACATAAAATAAATTCTTAGCCTAAACTTATTTGACTCCACAGGGTTTCAACGACCCCCCAGAGAACGCCAAAGACGATCTGGCAGCTGTTGTCTTGGCAACGGAATGGAACAAAAAATATGCTAATCACCGAGCATTGCAGACGAGCAGGGCGGAGACTGATGAATTAGGGTTGAGACGAGTGGATTGGAGGGATAAGGCCCCTACGTTAACCCAATACATAGATCAGAAATAATACTTGTTAACTATATTAATTTGTCTATTAAAGATAATTTGTTATATTATTGTTATTACCGTATATGCCTGATTAGAAGCGCACTGCATGAAAGAAATGATAGGGTGCACCTGTATAAAAGCAGTTTATTTTACGAATGTTAGCATATCCACATTGGCCTACTGCAAGCTTGTGAAAGGATTGATTTTCCAGCAAGAACTTGAGTGGAAGGGCTACATTCTGAGCTCGTTTACATGCGCTCATCTTTTTGGTAGTGCGCATCTATTTGCCACTATTTGGACTTATACGGTAAATTAATCAGCAACTGCCGCTTTTATGGATAAATCAGAGCTTCTATCATTCCATGAATATTGTTCACAATATTCTTCTAACAGATTCCGTTCATATACTTTATTCACTTTTTACATGAAATGTATTTTAGTCATATATATGTATTTAAAGTTTATGGAAAATTTTACTCTTTACTTATTCAAATCTTTTTAGTCAAAGAATTTTAAAAGTTCAAGCTAAAATAATCAGATAATGTGTGAGGCAGCACAAATTGTATCAGTTTTACAATTTAGGCCTACTTATAGCTTTTTGTCTGTGAAGGAATTTTAATTTTACAAAAGCGAAGTGTTGAATCAGTATACATTTTTACTGAGATCTTCATGCATTTACACATATCTATTATAACTACATGCTTTGCTTGCCTGGGGGTGGGCTTGGGTAATTTTATATGTGATTACTTCTATGATCAGATGATGTTCACAGTATACCGTCCCAATGTCTCTTGACAGTGTGTACCGTCCCAATGTCTCTTGATAAGACATTGTTTAAAGCAATCACCTGTAGAGAATCTTAAGCTGAAGTGAAAGCAATCAACTTAAGCTGATACATATCGTTACAACAGTTTCCCTTATATCGATAATAATTTTTGTATTGTTGTCGAGTCCTTAGAGGAAGGGTCATTCAAAATTTGTGGACAATGGGCTTTAATTGATTTAAGTTAACCAGATTTAATACAAAAGTCTTTGATTTATTGAATGTGTCATACTGCGTATTAAACAAAAAGGCTTAGCAAACGAGTAACAACAATGGCAAACAATACTAACATACATCATGATCGTAATGTACATTATACAATACAATGTAATACAGTTAATAAAATAAAGCTTGTAGAAAACATGGAATCGTTTTGTGTACATGTCATGGTTATAAATAAAATCACATCAATTGTATGGAAGTGTAGGCCTACCCCCGGTGGAGGCTGTGAAAGATTGAGACCTTGATTGTCTAATTTTAAGGTTGGACAATGGTAGTATGGCTCTTCTATGTGAGGTGGCCAATTGCCCTGCAGAGAAAGTAAGGCGGGAGGGGCCAGGACAGTTAAGTCCTAAAACTGTTTTGAATTAAAACAACAAAAGACAGCTCCTCTGCTTCTCGAGTTTCTTGATTTAAATCAAGGTTTCTTTAAAATAAAAGTTGATTTAAATCGCAATCCTGTCTCTCCATCGATTAAATACACAAATCTCAACAACGTATAAAAATACTTGTGACGGAAAGTTGTGAAATTGAGCTTCAGTCATGATTTATAACGATCATGCAAATAGCAATAAACTTAAACAGAACAACTGCTGACAAGTTACAACCATGTAACGATAGGAGATCTTGCAGTTGTGATGAAAAATTGACTATTAAAAATTGTCAATTGTGAATTAATCTAAGACCTAATAAGGATTTGTAACATATATCTCTTAATTGTGACCTTATGAAGGTGTTCTGGGACAGATCTATACAATGTATAACGTTGCTTCTGGAATGTTAACCTTAGCAATACATACTACACTGATTGTGCCAAAATTGGCATCATGGCTGAATTATCACTTTCCTTTGTATTAAAATGCGCAGGAAATAGCACAAAAATGTTCTCTCCTCAGTGGCAATTAATGTTCAACAAAAATACATGGAAGTATGCTAGTCTGCATTCGGATTTCAAAAATGGCTGAATTGGTAAACAGTCTTTTGGCTTCGTACAAATGTTTTTAGAGTAAAGTTTTTCCAAATTACCGACCCTTGTAGTCCGGTTCTTGGCTAATATAAACAAGTGCCTCTTTTTACATCGAAGAGGTTTATAACCAACCTCTCAAAAATTTCAACCAATACAGTACATCTTGCATTACATTACCAGCAACCGGCAGTTCAGCAAGTTTATGGAAGCTGACATGTCACGTTGGAAGTTTCTGCAGTTTTGAACAACTTTGTTCACTAATTATAGCACGGCTATTTAAAGCAACATGTCTGAAATGCCCTAATTTTGTGTGACTTTCAGATTTTGTTAATTTCTCAATGTAAATTGAACAATGCATCATGTTTCAGAACTTCGGCATCAATCAGTTGCCAAGCAGGGTTGGGCTAGAGTACACCCAAATGTACTCAAGTACAAGTAAGAGTACATGCCAAGATCGGATATTTTTGCAGGAAATGTCACAGACCCTGCAGGATCGTCCAGCAATTAGTTATTGCATATTCTGACACTAAATACTATGTATAAAGCATGAATTATGTGCATTGAATTAACTGTCAACCTCTCTTTCCCACCTCATCATACAAGTGTTCAGTTGATCCGTTTCTTTGAGGACCTTCCTGAAAACTTCCGGCTAGTTCATACTGATTATCGGTAGGTGTCTCTGGGCGTCGCCTTGTGACTTCAAAGGGAGTAGCTGTAATGTTCAAATGGGCGTATTCTTCTTCGGGGGGTGCGATAGGGGTGTTTGGTAGACGTCTATTGCCACGTAATACGGCCGCTAAGGAAGATGCTGATCCTGGGGTAGTGCTCCCTGGTGTATGTAGCCCTGGGTGACCCCCTGGATTTCCAGGCATTTTTAAGTTAAGATTTTTGGACCCTGGATTATTAAGATTATTCATTCCAGGACCTCCTGAGAACCTTGATGACGCGGATATGTCATAAACTGCATATTCGGGTTCAGGAGTATTTGGCTTTTCTCCCCAGCCTCCTTTTTTGCCAGCGGCCATTTTTGGTGCTGTGCCATACTCCGGATCGAGCCGTTTTGCTTCATAGACGCTTGTGTAAGCATCTGTAGGATGGTTATCCACTAAGCTGACTTTGCCTAAAGTCGCAAAATCAGGGTTGGGTGTTGGCTTCACTTTTGGAAATGGTTTCGGGGACGGTTGTTTTGTTGGAATGTTTAATTTATGGTGCGGCCCAGGTGGGGGCACAGCTGGCTGAGGGGGAGGTTGGGGTTGCTTTCGGTCGATTGACTTGTAACCCCTTTTTGGCACTTCGGGTTCCTGGTACATGGGCTCGTCAACTGATTTCTGTTTGACACCCGCCCCTTCTCTAGATGAATTGTCACTTTTCGCTTTGTCATTGTGTAGGTTTCTTGTTAGTCCCCTAATCTCCTGGAAAATCCGTTGCCCTTCGGACGTCTTCAGGATGAACATCCCTGGCCCGGACAAACACTTGCGACCGGCTTCAAAGAGAAACGTCTGTTTGTTGCGGCCATAGCGTCGGATGTGGCTGTATTGCCAACTGAACATGGTGGCTGCGTCGTCTTTGGATATCAAGGCCATGTACTGTTTCGTGATCACCAAGTTGAAGGGTTTCTCCGAGATGTTGCACCTGTCTGCGGCTTCTGTCTGCTGTACGACAATGTTGTACGAGGCACCTGTAAGGAAGAAGAGGAAAAATTAATGGAGGACCAAACAAAATGGACGACAAAGGGTTGAACATGTGAAGACCAACATGGCTGGAAAGAAATGATCAAGTAACGTTTACTTGAAGTTCAAAGATGCACATTAAGGTAAGTAAAAGTAATTATTTATTTTTTACAACCAAACAATTGATAAAATGAAGTTTTATTGTATTATCATTGCTGATTAAACCAAGGCAATAGGCATTTTGCTTATTTTTTTGGGCATTTGTCCCGCAAAGACAACATGAAAGGATACAGGGTGTATGGAACTAGATTTGGAGCCTGCCAAACAAACCGACATATTGCATTGCAATAGCTCAAAATCATAATGTCTGCAATAGTGGATATTATGCATACATGTGACTGATAATCATGTGACGTAAATAAAATTTCATTTCGAGTATTTGCATTATTTGCAAAAGTAACTTATTTTGGGAGCCTGCTCTTGGTTCATGTTTTTGTCTGGTAAACTTAGCTCAAAAAGAGATCACCAACTGTTATACACTGTAAAGCTGAGATTAGGTAGCAGTTAGACATAAGTTGAAAACAAAAGGTCCAAGTTTTAACACAAACAACACCCAACAATAACCTGAAAACTGTCTATTGGCTGATCATTGACATCAAATATTTTTTCAAGATTAGAACCATGACAAATATAAGGTTGGAGCAGTGGCTTTCTCTTTTTTGCTGTAAGTGTTTTTAAACATGTTTTAAATGGAATGACTTCTGACTTTACCCTGTGTGGGAAGCCATTTCATGAAAGTCATTATTCTAAAATGCAATGTGGTCAACTCAAGGTCATCCTGGAAGAGACTAATCTATGAAGAATACCAGGGACAAAGAGAAACAAACTTCCTTCCACATTTTTGATTCATTACTGCATTTATATAAGGTAAGTCAGAGTTTTCATTGATTTTCAATAATTTTTAAACACTGACAAATATGTTATAATAACATGCTATTGACTCACACAAAGTGAATAGAAGTGATGTTCTTTCATTGAGCTGCAAATAGTGTTGTAGTGAAGTGCTCAGTCACCAATTACATTAGTGATGTGATCATATTGAATTTAGATAGATAGATAGATAGATAAATTATTTTTCCAAACACCGATTTATAATACTAAATATTCATCAATTAAAATGTAAGATTATATGATGATGGAAGGATGCCCAGAGAAACTCAAAAGTTTGTTTTTTGGGCACCCCAGGAGACATGAAATGAGTTGAAATGGACATGGAATTTGACTCGCATGTATGTAGTACTATGTACTGTCTTGTAGTGATTTGACTAAACTATGCACAATTGAAAAGTCATTAGATTGAGTGACATATTGAGATGTTGTGATATTATTACATTGACTAAAATATAGTGATATGAATCATTGAGTGATATAATTTATATTTGAGTGATATATGCCTTACATAAAAGATGTTGATTGTACTGGGTGATAAGACTTGCATTTGCGTGATGTGATCATATTGAGTGAACTTCAGAAGTGATGTAATAAGTTACTAATAACGTTGACTTACACATGATTATTACATTGAGTGATATCATCATATATATGCACTTACATTTAGTGAGACTTTCGTAGCATATATTGTCATCAATCCATTCGTCATCATCATCATCCATGTGGAGGTTCATCATGTCGCCAGAGACACGCCCGAGTCGTTCTCTGATGTCGTTGATGGCGCTGAGCCATTCCGTGGCCTCCGATTTGCTAGACGTAGACAGAATGTGATCCTTTTGGCTTTCTGTGGTGATGAACAAGCAGTGGGGAAACCCCTCCTCTTGGTGCCTTTCCACGCTCTTTATCTCCTCGATGTAAATCGTCTTTCGGACGGTCTTGTCGTGAAGGAAACTATTCTCATCGGGGTAGTAGTCGAGACGAGGTTGGCACTGAGGGGATGAGTGGAATAGGACGTAGTACCTCTCCTTCCACTTACGATTCTGGAAATAAAATTAACTTTGAATTATCGCTAGAAGTCATCCGTAAACCAGTGGCATACCTATTTGGGGAGCACAAGCCCCTCTCCCAAATACCCATCCCAAGTGGGTATACAGGTATAGGAAGTCTAAATATTCCCAAAACTATCACAGATCTTTGACAAAAATATATACAGCTGCCTAATAATAACTTGGCACTTGCAAAGTGAGTAGCTTGACATTGAACCAAGAACTTGGTAATCATACCAGGTTACTGACATGCAGAATGATCAGTAAGATCAGTAGTAGATCACCGAGATAATCCTAACTGTTCCCTGCTGAAAAAATGATGGCTCTACACTGTCTTTGGTGAGGTTTTATGAGAAAAATCAGTCAGAGGAAGGGGTTAGGTCAGTTGACACCTCGGTTTCCAGTTTCCAATCGCTGTGTCTGGGTTGCAAAAGTCTTGATTCCATCACTTGGGCTAATCGCTTAGACCTTGCCCTGATGACCCTGTGGATCTCAGCAGCTCAGGGCTAGCTTGCCTCGGACCTTTGTTCTGATGTTTGGACTGTTGTTTCCGTCCTTCGTATCATTGCTGTGTCCTCCTCTTGTCCTGATCAGCCAACCAAAAAGAATGAATGGAGGACGTAAAGCCCCAATCATCCATCATATCATAAAAGTCAATGGTGCTGAAGGTTAGAAACACTTGAAATACCTTTGAATACTTTCGTTTGAACGCTCCTTCATCTCTTGGGAAGAAGGAAGAGAAAATTTGTGAAAACTCAGCTGTATCAAACTTCCACTTTCCTTTTTAAATTTCTCAACTGATAAAACCATTCTTGATTAAAAAATGAAATTTATTGTCAACTTGCTCAAGTGCTGCATAAACAAAAATATGTAGCCAAAGGCATTCCTGGACTCAGCAAATATCTATCTTTCAATTTCTCTTGACCTTTTCATCTGTCATCCATATGTCTAATCTGTCTTTTCTATTTATGTATGTATGTATGTATCTATCTATCCATCTATTTATATCTATACCTGTATTTATCTATTTATATTTATATCTATATTTATCTATCGTTCTATCAATCTATCTCTAATCTGGGGGGGGGGGGGTTGATCTAGTGATTGCGTGCCAGGCTACTATGCCAGTCGCTGGGTCCAGAGTTCGAATCTAGCTCTTGAGAGGTCACATGAACCTACATTGGACGGCTGTTTCAATCATCCTTTGCTTCCCTGCCGTGTCCTCCTCCTGTCCTAACTAGCCTACCAAGTGCAAAAAATACAGGGCATAAATGCCCAATCGTCCATCCATCTGTCTATTGTGACACTTTTTAGGTGCATACTCTTTCTTCATATCCCTATAGCATGTGTAGTAAAAAAATTTTTAAAATTCAGCTTGTTCAGTGATGATACTAATGTTTACCACCGAACCTCTATAACAGTAATATGGACAGTTTTAGTCTCAAATCTACGATATCTTCCATACAGCATATATACCCATGCCTTAAAAAAGATTTAAAAGGGACCTGTCCCTCAAAGCAAATAAGGCAGTGCTCCTCAAAGAACATAGACCCTTGTCAGAGACTATCTAGCAGTGACATATTATTTACCTCTTCATGCTCTTTCAATTTGTCTGATTTTTAATGAGGCATAAGACAACTTTGGTGTAAAGTTGGTAATTTAGATTTGTAGAAGGAGTTCATGGAGAAATGGGATATCAGTATTTAAAATCTCTTCATCAAATCACACGTTATGTACAATGTTATGCACAGTGCAGAGGCTCATTGCTGTGCTCTATTTCTGTCCTAATTAGCCTACCGAGTGCATCAATACAGGATGTAAAGCCCCAATCATCCATCCATCCATGTTCTGTGCTGAGGCAAGTAAAAGACATCTCCAAAATAACCCCAAGGCTTTGAAAACTGCAGTGAGGATGACTTAATCGATTTAGTAAATGGGTTGAATGCATAGATGTTTGGAATCTTTGGAATGTTGTGGATGGATTGATGATTGGGGCTTTACGTCCTGTGTTTGTGCACTCGGTATGCTATTAGGACAGGAAGAGGCCATGGCAATGACGCAAAGGAAAATGGCTGAAATATGGCTGTCAAGAAACTCTTTTGCTCGCAATAGGTTGCACATTTAAAAAAAAACAAATTGACCCTTGATGCATGCTCGAATGGGTAATTCGAATGGCAAAGGGGGGGAGGGTTGGTCTAGTGGTAGCTTGCTGGACTGCCAATCTCCAGGGTTCCAATACCGCGCTTGCCGGGTCACCGGGGCCTGTGTTGGACAGCTGTTTCTACCATCCTTCGCCTCATTGCCGTGTCCTCCTCCTCTCCTAATTAGCCTACCAAGTGCATAAATACAGGACATAAAGCCCCAGTCATCCATCCATCCATCCATCCATTCAAATGGCAACAGAAGGGTAATAAGGAATTGCATCGGATTCCATATTTTGTAAATAGATCACAAAATTACTGAATTCAGTGATGGAAATGCGGGGGGGGGGGAGCTTTTAAAAATTTTGAAAAGAGCTCCGCGATCGCACGAGTTGGGAGCTCCCCCGACGAAAATTTTCCATTTCCATCACTCACTGAATTTAAATCAATCTGTGAAAACTGTAGGTTGCTTCATAGTTAATAGCATATCTATTTATTTTATTTGTCAGAACTTTGTCAATGAGTCTCATATAACTATTATTTATTCAAATTTAATTTGATGTCAATTGTAATTGTTGTTTATAATTAATCATTAATAGATCTATGCTCCTGGAACCGATTAAATGTGAATCGTGACAGGCGTTCCATCACCAGGATGTGGAAGAGTTGGCAATGGGACAATTTTTTTTCAAAAATAATTGATTGAAATATTAGGCAGCTATAGCAGGGGGAGGATGCAAAAATTATTATTGCTACCAGGTTGTCATATATCATGTATATATATAATTCTATTCTTTTAATCCACTCGCGTCATCTTGAAATCTAATGACAGGCACTATCGATTTAATTTATGACTAATGAGCATTGTACAGTTAGTAATATAGATAGATGATTTGGGCTTTACGTCCTGTATTTATGCTGAATTATGCACTTGGTAGGCTAATTAGCATTAGGACGGGGGGACACAGCAATTTGGCAAAGGATGATTGACACAGCCGTCCAGGAAAAGCTGAATTTGAACCCTGGACCCAGTGATTGGCAACCTAGCAAGCTACCAATAGACCAAGAAGTATTTTCGAAATGTCACATTCCATGCTGGAATACATTGTGAATATTGACAAATTAGTCTTATAAATAGTGCAGCTTAATTCTAAGTTCCTAAATTGCTCTAATTAGCCTGAAATGCAATGGAATTAATTTCTGTAGTGGTTTACCGATGTCCACCATTTCAAAAACAAAATTGTGTGTTGTGTGGCCCCATTGGTAAATATGCCGATACAGTACAAATATCTCATGGCAGCACGACCACATTTTCCAGTTTGCATCTTGACTAATATGGATGGTTGTGGATGTGACTATAGGATACTTTGGCCAAGAGCTATATCGTTATTAAATTAGATGACCTACAAGTGTAAATTATCATAATAGTGATATCATGCCGACAATATTGACTTCCATAATATGAAAGAAAATAGAAAACTAACAGTCAACAAGATATGCTTGTCTGATTTACAGATGTAGTGATAAATAGAGAGAGTTGTTCCAGTTAAAAAAAGTACCACATCAAAGAGATTGAGTAATCTAGGCTTGGGAGAACATATTTGAGTTAAGCAGGATTAACAATGTACAGCATTGTCACGTTTTTAAATGCCAGTGTTATATTTTGACCTTGTGTTAGTCATGATTTACAATCCTTTACAATATAGCCTCTTAATCACTGAATTGTATTTTGGCAGGACCGAATTAATTGGCCAAGTTTATATTTTTGCAGATAGGCACGTTCTGAGGCGCCTGTTTATAACCAAAGCTGTATGGCTGGTTATTATTAAACTTCAATGGTTGAGAGATATATAGAATGTTATCAGATTATTGTAATTTATTTCATGCATTTAGTTATTCAAACATTACATCCTATTTTTAGATTATTTCATAGCACTATGCTTATAAGGCTCAACTTTAGAGTGACAAAGATTTTTCGCGAAAGGTCAGGGCTTTACAGTTATTTAAACATTACTTTTAAACACAATGAATTAATAGATGCATTGTCGAATTTTTTAGCTTGAGTGACAAGTGTTAGTGCAGTATACATTTAAAAGTGCTCATTTCTCCTTTCAATAATTAATTGTTCTACAGACATTTTCTGCATATTCCACCTTTTTTAATAATATATAAATACTTAACCCTTAGTGACAGCACTTGGATTTATCATCTGATCATTTAATTGATTGTGTCATGAAATGTTAGCTATGATAAGAGCCATTAAAAGAAGGTATTGTTACATTTGAATTCATTAACCATTTTAGCATTCTGTTCCAACCAGGAACTTGTATGTTGTCTGTGTGTGTACATGGACTCTTTGAACACATTATCATAACATAGCTATATTCATTTATACACATATATCAAAGACTACTTAATTAGAGACTTACACTGCCATAGCTTCTCAGAAATCCTTGTAGATAGCCCTTCTTGGCTATGCTTTTATCTTCCATGGCTGTTGGGTGAATCTTGTGGTATTTCCCTACATTTTGTATTTCACCAGTCCAGGAAGTTTGTAGCAGAGAGTCCTATATAAGTTAGAGGGAACCTGTGCACTGTCCCAGTTGCCAACTAGGTCACTGCACATGCGCACTGCTAGGTCACATGGTGCTGCAAATTAAGGAACTTTAAACTACATGTATGCAGATCTGTGATTGTGATGATTTAAGGCCTGTTGACACTAATCTGTGAATGTGATAATAAAATAACATTGCTGTAGGCACTCCTCTTTTAAAAACTACAGAGGTACTCTTAGCTATTCCCGGGGGGGGGGTACTCGGCCGGATTTTGATACGGATGTGCGGCACGCGTTCGGAAATTTGTACCCTACGGTCAGGTTTTCAAGCCGAAATTTCATACCCTATGGTCAGGTTATTATATAGGCCCTATAGCCTATTATATAGACACTAGAATTACCCAGTGATAACTGAATGAAGGAGGAGGGCTGCAATTGTAAACATTCTTTGTTGGGGGGTTGGGGTGAGGGTTGCAATAATGTGGTCGAGAGACAGAGTGATGTGGGAAGGACATGCTGCTAGATTACTGCAGTAAGGACGAATAATGGAATTTGAATTGTAAAATTTTATATGCCCTTGTGGATCTGTGGGAAATCAGGAAAATGGGTATTTGGACCTGAGTCCTGGCGAATGGTGGCCCTATGAGAGAGGGTGGGCGAAAGTGTGATGTCTATCTATGTATGTATGGATCTATGCATGTGCCTGCGTATCTGCCTATCCATCTGCCTGTCTGTTTAGTGTTTATGTATCTAGCTATGGATATCTATCTGTCTATCTATATATATCTATGAATATCTGTCTATGGCTATCTATGGCTATCTATGGCTATCTATGGCTATCTATCTATCTATCTATCTATTGAGCTGTGGATAGGTGTGAAGGTAAAATTTAACACAGTGACACATTAAGTGCCATTCACTCAATAGATTTATCTTCAGGTACAGGGGAAGATAATGTCTGTATGCCTACATGAATTTTGTATTTACACTAAGACAGAGATATAGGTGTCAATACATGTATGATGTCTAATCAGAGTAATATAATGTAAAATAAAAGATTTTCCATAAATTGACTTTGAAGCCTGTGTTAAAAGTAAAGTTTTTCGACAATTGAAAAGAAATCCCCAAGAACAAAGGCATTATAATTAGTGAGAATGGTTCTTTTGTGAAAGTGCTAATTGACATGAATGTGTAATTGACATATAATTGCACTTCAAGCGTCAAAAATCAAAACTGTTGTGTGCTGCACTGTGTGAACAATTCAATCCAATTGAACAAAGCAGCAATTGAAGCCAGACAAAGCTTAATATATATGACACACAAATAGACAGAGAAGCACAAATAAATTAATGAAACGGCGCGAAATGCTGGATCCTCCTGGATCACAACAATGCATATATCAGGTCAAGTAGGCTGAGGACGCAATGCAGAAAATGGAAACATGAATCGAGGAGAAATTTAGTAAGAATATGGTGTAGATGTATTCATATCATGCTCTGTCATGTAGACATACGTGTATGCAGCATACAAATTTATATCTATCATCAAAAGCAATAATTGCTTGAGAAACCTTCAATACACTGTATGTTCACTCTCCAATGGCCTGGGGACCACTGAGTCAGAGAGCGGTATGTTGGGCAGTTATACCTGTACTATTTACCGACATGGAGTAGCAATGCAGTGCAAAGATAATATGGAACCAATCCCGATTTTCTGAGTTGTTGGGTATACTTTCGTGTAGCCTATGTACATGTGCACAGTCTTACATAAGCAAGAGCAGAAATCGCGAAAATGCAGCCAGCAGCCTGGATCATAACAAACTGTTCAGACCGGAAGTACAATCACGAAGGGAATGGTATGCTTGCTGTAGCACTGCTTGTTTTATCAATGCATGGACATTTGAATCGA
Source organism: Platynereis dumerilii (assembly GCA_026936325.1). NCBI lineage: Eukaryota > Metazoa > Annelida > Polychaeta > Phyllodocida > Nereididae > Platynereis > Platynereis dumerilii. Next base: position 38,764,285 of record JAPTHN010000005.1, read on the forward strand.
AGGGAAAAGGCCACCAGTAATTGATTAGCTTGTGAATTCATCAGAAGGGCATGTTTGAAAAAAGAGGAAATGTGCACATTAGATGGTGTGAGGAGTGGCAGGGCTCTTGAAAGTCGTGGACAAAAGTGGACTGTGAAGGCAGGCAGAGGCTGATCTAGATACTGGGGGAGGGGGCTAAAAAGAGCTGTATTTAAATGAGAAATTTGGGGAGTATGGGTGAGTAGGTTATGTGGATATGGGTAAAAAATGTTTTAATGCATATGGGGGGTGGTGAATATGAAAGAGGTGAAAATGGGGCGATTTTGATGACGTCAGAGGTGGGACCCCAAGTGAGGAATGTGCCACTGGTGTTACATCTTTATTTAAGTAGATAAAAGGCCAAGATGGGTACTGATCTCCCGATTTATCTTTTAAAGGAAGTTATTGCGCGTTACCATTCATTGAATGCAAATGTCTTTATGTGTTTCTTGGATGCCTCTAAGGCATTTGACAGGGTGAACCACTCTTTGCTCTTTAGTAAACTTTTGAGTAGGGGTGTACCAAGATATATTGTTCGTTTATTATGTTTTTGGTATTCGCGCCAAACTTTTTGTGTGCAATGGGCTGGTCTTACATCGGCTTCATTTACTGTAAGTAATGGGGTGCGGCAGGGAGGGATTCTGTCTCCCTATTTGTTCAATTTGTATGTTGATGACCTCTCATTATCATTAAATGAATGTAATACTGGATGTTATTTAGGTGGAAGATTAGTTAATCATACTATGTATGCAGATGATCTCGTTATTTTCTCACCCAGTGACCAAGGTCTCAATGATTTATTAAAGAAGTGTGAGTTATTTGCTCAGGATCATGATATTCTATACAATACTGCGAAGAGCGCTATTATGGTTTTTCGAAGTAAATACGAGATTGATGGTAAACTACTTGATTTTCAATTATGTGATGAAGTAATCCCTCAGGTTACAAAATACAGATACCTTGGTCACATATTATGTGATAACTCCAGGGATGACCTTGACATGACACGACAGTGTCGAATACTGTATGCTCAGGGTAATGTTTTGAAACACAGGTTCCATATGTGCAGCAATGCAGTGAAGCTTAAGCTTTTCAGAACATTTTGTTACTCAGTTTATACAACCCATCTGTGGTATAATTTTACGGCAACAGCCTTCAGAAAGGTAAATGTTGCATATAATGATGCGTTTCGCCTGTTAATGTTGTTACCAAGACGTTGTAGTGCTAGTGGCATGTTTGTCGAGCATAATGTATATGGTTTTAAAGCTCTTATGAGGAAATATTCCTATAGGTTTATTGTGCGATTACAAAGGTGCGGTAATTCCTATATAACTAGTCTGATGAATTCCGACATCAGGATACTTTCACCAATATGGAGATTTTGGCATGAATGTTTATTTTTACATTAATGATAGGCTGTCATGGTTTATATATATATATGTATCTTAGTACACCCCATATATATAATTATCTTTAACTCTACCTTGGTGTATATGTTGTGCATATAGTCCACATTTATTGGTGCTTACTTGAATGGTGCTACATATAGTATTATTTGACTTATAATTGTTTACTGTAGTTATTTTTGTCTTGTAGTTGTTAGATATGGATGGGACATGTCTTACATTGTAAAATGTTCTTGTCTGAAATAAAGTATTGAATTGAAAAAAAATAAAAGAGAAAAAGTTTTTAGAAAAGGTGTGAAATCTAAATTGCAATTAAGAATGACACCTAACACCTGCAAGTTCAATGCAAATTGGACATTGCCTAAATGCAAAACAACACTGTCTGATGTCCAATTGAGAAGTGTACCCTATGGTCAGGCTCTCCTGGCCTCAAAAAATGACCCTGTGGTCAGGAAATCCCATTAAAAACCCTATCTTTTGAGCGGCACATAGGTAGTATGACTTCAATGTGAGTGCCCCCCCCCGGGTAGCTATTCTTTACATATTATGCCTACAATGTTACTTTGGAATATGTAAGATTTCATCTTAGCTTGAGTTGTCAAAAAAAGATAAATTAAAGCAATAGAAAACTTTGAACTGATAGCTTGCTGGTCTGGATAGGCCTATCTTTGACATTTGGATGGCGTTATATTTTTATATATATATAGCTTTATTTAAGTCCTAACTACTTGTTTCACATAAAAGTTTCTGACAGAGCAGCTCATCAGACTTTAGATAAGGTAGCCGTAGTAAGATAGGTCCACAAGGCAAAAGTATTGTAAAATATCAGGGTTGAAAATTTTGTAGAATTTGGCATTGAGTCTGCTAAAAGTGAATGTTTCAACCTTACAAATGATGGCAATTGCTAATGAAGTTTCAATAAATTTATTAACAAAATTCATAAACAGTATTAATATATATATATATATATCTAAGTGTAGTCCTCTTTAGTCAATTGGCAACACACCAGGTGGAGCTTTAATCAAGCTTAACCATGACACCTGGAGTGTTTTAAAAATACATTTATTTTATGGTAAATGATAAGAAATGTCCATCTATGAAGATAAATCTTCCTCAGCTTGCATCCTGATAAGAATGCATGAGTGTGCCCTTGACCCCGAGCCCCGTGACCTTGAAGAGGGACCCAGCAAGAGGCTGCTTCTTCAATTCTTCATCCGTCAGTCCCACCGTCCCTGAAGTCACATAAAGGTCGTCCAAATTGTCTCCTGCGAAACAGACTGAGGTGATCTTTGTGCAGGGGAATGCTATTTCCTGGAGTTTTTCGCCTAGAAATAGAAAATGGTATCCAAGCTTTGGTACTTGTACAGCACAGCGCTTTCTGTGAGAGTGAATGAATGATTCATTTGGAATTGTTCCATTTTGATTAAAAAATCCAGAAATTTTAAAACGGACAGTTTCACTTACACAGTTACACTAGAATCATGCAGTATAGCCTAATCAACATAATCAAAAATTCAACTGTTGTTGATATCCCAACACTTATCATTAGCAATTAACAATACATTATAATGACTTTATTTAGCTTTGTGTTATACATATAACACCCAGAGAACCTTTGCAGAAGTGACATAACAACTTTTATCCCTGGGCATTTATTGAGTTGTTACCTAATTGGTTAATTAGCTGTTAGTTAGATTGATAGAAAGTTGGTAGATGTTGTAAATACAGGTTGTAGATGGAAAGAGAGATATATTGAAATAATTATAACTCAGAAAAATGCTATGACATAGATAAAAAGACAGACGTGAATTGGTGGTTAAAGATATAGATTAGTGGCAGATAGAAACTTTTAAATAGTTTGCTAGCTATCAAGCCTAGAAGCTAGGTAGATAGGCTTAATTTAGATTGATGGACATCAGATATATAAAATAGACCAATTTCACTGATGGTACTCTCAATTAACTCCTGGGGAAAAGTGTTGAATACTTAAATCCCAGTGGCTAATAGATTTCCCGCCCTTGCCTCTGATTGGTCCAGCCAAGGTGACTCCAAGCTGGAGTATTTTTAGTGCATTTTAATGTAACTTTAAGGCTTTATAACTTGGTCATCCTTTCTGTTTGAATTTTGAAAGTTGTGTTTTTGGTGTATACATCTCCTAAGTGTGAAAAGCAAATGAAGAATAGCAGAATTAAAAAAAAAATGTATATTGGGTCAGGCCATTCAGTGAAATAGGTCAATGCTAGATTACTGTACCTGTCTGAGGGTCAAAGCGAATAACTCTTCCTCCATTGTAGCACGCCACCCATAGTTTTCCCTCAGCGTCCAAACAGCACCCGTCTGGAAATCCCCATTCCTCATTTTTGCCGTCTCCATAATACACTGCTACTCTTTGGTTACCTGTGGGAATGAAATCACACTGATATGGGTTATATAAGTCAGTTTTCTAAAAATAAGACTTAGTTTTTTGCCACTTGCCATACAGAATAATTTATTTCTTGCTGATTTGACCATTTGATGCAAAAAATATGACTAACTTGACCACTTGCCATAAAAAAATATGACTTCCTGCCATATGAAAGATACATGTATCACTTACTGATTGACCACTTGCCATAAGAACTATACGACTTGACCACTTGCCATGTGAAAAATGACTTACTGATTTACCCACTTGCCATATAAAGTATGTCTCACTACTTAGACAATTTTCAGTTTAAATATTTAAATATGACTTACTGATTTGACCACTTGAGATATCGAAGTCAAAAGCATAGATCTTTCTTGGTGGAGAATCGATGTAGTACATGGTTTTGTTATCGGGTGTCCAGGCCAAGCCGTTAGAGACGTCTATTTGGTCCAAATGATGTTTCACACTCCCATTTGTCATTGAGTATAAACTTCCCTTTTTGGGCTCAAGACCTTCTGGTCCTTCAAAGCCCATGGTACCTAGGAGGAAAAAAAATGGAATTTTTTTCAAGTTGAGATATGATGTAAATCCCCACTTATGGATGTCTTCTATTCACTTGTAAAGAAAGCAAGATGAAAACAAGTGGTTATGTACCCATTGCTGTGAAAATCTCCTTTCGGAAAATCTTTTATATTTGGAAAATGCAGAAAGAGGACTTTACCAAGAAGAAGGTAAGTTACATTTTTAGTTGCTCTCAACCTTGGTGCTTTTTGTTGCAATTTAGTCCGAATGATGTTGAAATCAATAATATATAGATCGTCCATTTGTAAGAATAGGAAACTTACAATAACTTAACAGTCGGGTTTTGTTGGTACTGGTTGCACTGCTAGTAATAAATTGTTGCATTTGCATTACAAGAAAATGATTGACTGAATGTTGAAAATTATATGAAACTACTTGGTCACTCAGAACTGAATCAGTTGAAAAAATTATGTCTAAAGTGGCACATTTGGTTCTTTTGCAGCCATGTGTACACTGGAACTATCCCTGAACATTCAATAACTTCCGAGTGTAGAATGTAAAAAAATCTCGATGGTTTTACTTTAAAGTGTAAAGGTGCTTGGTCTGTTTATTGTTTTCTTGAAATTTTTGACTTCCAAAATTTAGTCTACCTGCCCATATTCTTCCAGATGGGTCGGCCTTTCCATCATTGAATCTGCTTCTTGTGCCTGGTTCCAGGTCGTCAGTGAAATGTGTCACTTCTCCGGTTTTCCAATCAAGTAGGGAAAGCCTCCTTCCGTAGCCAATGACTAATTTTTCAGGATCCGATTTTGTAGGAGTCACGAAGCCCACAGTGTCATCTGAAATAGTGGTTAATTATACAGATCTTTAATATCAATAATATTCTACACTATTTGATCTTAAGATTGTCATTTTAATCAAGATTTCAAACATGACGTGAAAGTTTTAAAATCTAGGTGGCTTCCTTAATTTTTTTTTTTTTGGCTCTTTTTAAGATGCTTAGCAAAACTGAAATTATGTATTTTAAGTTGAGTCTGTATATAATTTTCTTTAAACTATGACATCTAAATCGGTATTTTTATAGAACTTCGTTTTATTCATAAATACATCCTAGATTGATTTTAGTAGTGGTATATGGATTAATGAATATATCTATACATAAATAGCAGCATATTTGATACTTGGAGGTTTCAGGTTTTTAAGATATTGTTGATTTTCCAATGGCTGGTTAATGTGTATATAGTCCTGGAGTAGAATCTTCTGGCTTTTAACAGCAGTGTTGAGGAGATGCAGGTCAAAACTACGTTAATCAAGGAATAGCCTCTACCCTCTGACATCCCAATGAAGGAGACTACTGTAAAGCATACCTATGGGCAACTGCTAATTGTCTAGCAGAGGTTGGTGCTATTTACATGATACAGCTGTCAAGACACTATTCAACTCGGCAACCCATGGGTTCTTGTAAAAGCACAATGACAGAAAGATTAATATCATCTTAATTAATACCGCATTAGGCCTATTGCTCTTTGAAGTGCATGTTGTCTCAAATTGTCTAAATCTGGAAATTTAAATTTGGTAACAAATAAAAGTTATTAAAATGATGATTTTCATGATTAATTAATATAACATGACTTACCCACATGCCTCTTGGTATCCTGTCCTGTAGTGACATCATACCGGTGGACATCCTTGGCTTGAATGTCCACATGCCATAACACCTTTGATATTGGATCCCAGTGAGGTCCTTCTCCTGTAGTGGATGCTGCATTTTTCACTGCCACTGACACAGACATGTTGTCTGTATAATATATGTATTATAATCTCCTTCCAATTAGTTATTTATAACTGTTTACTGCTGTTGGTTGTTGATGTTTGTAAATGAAGTGTTTGATATATCCAGATTCAGATTTGTCAATGAATGGTTTTAGTAGTGTGCTTTGGACTCTCTTAATTATTTGTGCCACAAAAAAATTCTACGGTGAACTGCATTCACCCAATGACCTATATTTATATTGAAGTTGAGTCTGCTGTTTAGATAGGCCAATGTCACCAGGTATATCAATCATTATCAGCTTGTCTGCAATCTGCACTGCAAATTCTGCTGCCAGTTTTTGCCTTATCATGTATCAGCCTGATAAGTGGAAATTTAAGAATTTTGGACGACCTTGGAAGACCTGTTATCTGGGGTAACCTGACATGACCTTGCACATTGATACATGCAAAGTATATTGTATTGTATTGTATTGTATTGTATTGTATATATGTCAAATCCGACTCAATATCAACGGTGTAATGCATGATTTGACATAAAATTAAAATGTTATATCACTAATAAATTTAAGATTTTGAATTCATTACAAGTATAAATTTATAATATGAGGTTATATCATGGGTAGGTGCAGTACATCCCTAGTATACTCCCCGAGACCCCAGTATATTCCCGAGACCCGAAGGGTCGAGGGAATATACTGGGGTCGAGGGGAGTATACTTGGATGTACTGCACCTACCCATGGTATGACCTTTTTATCCCATGTCTAGGCACATTTTCAAAATAATCCAAAACTTTTATTTATCTAACAGCTACTTCTTGTGAAACAAAACCCGAGAATGCAGCTTAAAAATTCTATATTCAGTAATACTTTTTTCCTGGAAAGAGTTTTTGAGATATCGCCTTGAAATTTTGGATTTGTAATCCATACTATATGTAAGACATGCTGTGTTAATAGCATACTTCTGGATAGATTAGATCCAGAGGAATAAAATAAAACGGCAGTAGTACTTAAAAAGACGTTTACTCAAATCTGTAATTTCACGCTCAAACTGAAAATTTATGTTTCAGTAATTATTTTTTCCTGGAAAGAGATTTTGAGATATCACCTTGAAATTTTGGATTTGTAATCCATACTATATGTTAGACATGCTGTGTTAATAGCATACTTCTGGATAGATTAGATCCAGAGGAATAAATAAAACGGCAGTAGTACTTAAAAAGACGTTTATTTGAATCGGTAATTTCACACTCAAACTGAAAATTTATGTTTCAGTAATTATTTTTTCCTGGTAAGAGTTTTTGAGATATCACCTTGAAATTTTGGATTTGCAGTCTGTGCTATATGTAAGACATGCTGTTTTGATAGCATACTTCTAGATTGATTAGATCCAGGGGAATAAAATAAAACAGAAGTAGTACTTAAAAGACGTTTACCCAAATCTGTGAACTGAAAATTCTCTTTTTACTAATAATACATATTTTTTAATCTATCTTTCTATATGTCTATCTATCTATCTATCTATCTATCTATCTATCTATCTATCTATCTATCTATCTATCTATCTATAGGCCTATATATATGTCTATATGTCCATAGACCTATCTGTTTATTTTTATAATTCACATAACTTTTTAAAATCATGTTAATACACCAATTTAACCTATGTGGTTACAATGTCATATTAAAGCTTTATTTATTTATTATTTATACCTATAGATCTGCAAAGATAGATAGATAGATAGATAGATAGATAGATAGATGGATAGATAGATAGATGGATAGATAGATAGATAGATTGATAGATTGATAGATAGATGTCTGCTTTGATAGAAATTTAATAGAATTGTTATTTATTTGATATAAAAATATTATTGGCTCTATTCACACACAGGTTTGAAAAGTGAATTGTTGAAAGCCACTGGGCAGTGCCACTTCAGCAGATTCTCTGGGTGGGCAGTGGCAGAGTGGAAGATTATTGATTTTTCTTTTGCTGTGCACTCATGCATGCAAGCCAGGCCTGTCTGGCTCAGCTGAAAGTGGGTGTGTCAGATTCCTGCACTGTGATTGGTTAATGAATCAAAAGTCAGTATACTCCCTGGCAAATACTGGTCAGCTGACTGTATACTGGTTTTTCTCCCCGATACTGACTTTTTTCCCTCCTGTATTGGCCCCAGTAAAAACACAGTATTGGGGAGAAAATGTGCCTAGACATGGAATAATCAGCAGGGTAGGTAATTGTCGAATATCGATGGTTTCATTTCAGAAGGCAAGGTGTAAATAAACGCAAAATAATAATATTGTACAACAGAAATTGCCAGTTATATTTTTGGGCTTTCGCATTATTACACAGACTTCCGACTTACACTTTTGGATCTGAGAGATAACCAGCTTGAAATACAGTAATGTGATTTTGAACAGAGAAATAGTCCTGTTTCATTTGCCAAAATGGCTTTATTAATTTATCCAGATATTTTTCACAAACCATCTTGTTTTCATGGTCTTTCAATGAAGTTTACAATAATTTTGCCTCAATCCAGTTCCCATTGTTACCCTGGTCAAATAGTGAATTCTGTGATTTGATTGGCTAAGATAAGTCATGTGTCCACTGACCAACTGACAATGTGATGTGATGTCATTCCGTAGCTCCTAGTCCACTGAAATTTGGGTTGGCGGGGATTATCACCAGGTGTCACTTTGATATAGCTGAAGTTGCAAAGCTGATAATCATAGAAATATTTCTATGCTGATAATATAATATTGCTTCATGGTGTCCATTATAGTTTTGCCTTCATTTATCTAACTTAAGGCAAATGATTCGTCTTAAATATGGAAAAAGAATCTCAATTTTCTGAAACGTTTGTCCATTACTGGTCCTGATAAGTGTGCATGATTGTGCCCTTGACTCCGAGCCCAGTGATCTTGAAGAGAGATCCTGCCAGAGGCTGTTCTATTAGCTCTTCTTCTGACAATCCGTCCACTCCTGAAGTCACATAAAGTTCGTCTAAGTCGTCTCCTCCGAAACACACGGAGGTTACCTTCGTGGTCGGTAGTGGTATTTGCAGAAGTTCTTGTCCTGAAATGATTTATAAACACCAATATTAGACATGGCATCCAGACTATAACGTCCTGTCCAGGCTTTTGTATGAACAGTTAAATGTCAGTTCCATTTTGGTTAGCAGATCTAACTGAAGTATTTCGTCGTGTACCCTACCATTAAAATCATGTGGTATTTATGTAATTTACTTTATAGTGTTGAATGTTGAAACCATACTGCTAGTAAAAGTCATTGATGGGCAATTCCGTAAAGTCTGATTCAACGATTCGACACTTTAGCAGCTTGTTTAGCCTTGCAATTATAGCTGAGCTATTTCATTGTTATCCAGGCATGAGGCCAGGTAATAGGGGTATCAGACAAGCCATCAACCAAAGCTTCAAGTGTAACAGGAGTCGAGCTATGGAAAAATATCATGGTGTCGGACGTACACCGTGTGATGTACGTCCGACACCATGATATTTGCTTTGTAGCTCAGCTCCTGTTACACTTGGAGCTTTGGTTGGTGGCTTGTCTGATACCCCTATTGCCTGCCCTCATCCCTGTTTAACAATGAAATAGCTGAGGTGTAATGGTAGGGCTACACAAGCTGCTAAAGTGTCAAATCTGTGAATCAGACTTTATGGAATTGCCCTGATGACAATATTAACACCTAGTAATTATCAGGATAATATATTAGTCAGCATTATGAATTTATGAATATTAGTAGCACAAAGATGTAGTACAATAGGTTGATTTATTCTGATGTATAAATATAGACAGTATTTACAATGTAAAGAGGAGGATAGATAGTTGGATAAAATATAATGGATTACCTGTCTGAGGGTCAAAGCGAATTATTCTCCCTCCATCGTGGGCAGCTACCCATAGTTTTCCTTCGGTGTCCAAACAGCAGCCATCAGGAATTCCCCATTCCTCGTTTTCTTCAAAATTTATGGCTACCCTTTGGTTACCTGTAGGAAAAAAGGGAGTTGATTATGGGTTGGTATTATCAATATACATGTATAATTGTATACGTTCTTTCAAACAAAGAGTAATGTGTTGCTATTATATTAGAGAGGTTTTGCTACACGTTACGTATGATGTGTACAAGTGGAAGTGCTATCTAATAATATGGTTGTCATGGCAACTCCCACATTCACGGGACCCGTATACGTGTAGCAAAACCTCTCTAATACTGGCAGTAGTTCTGAGATAATTAAAGTCAACATAATCCTCATATATTCAAGATTTCTCTTAATGAAAGGAAGGTAAACAAGTGATCTGTTATGAAGTTATAATTCGTCAGCCTAAATCAAAATTGGCGTAAGTCAGACTTAGGCCATTTTTCCTTTTTGGTACCATAGGAAGGCCCTTATGATAATACACATGCTGAAAAAAATTTGGACTCCTAAATTAATAATAAACCCTACAAAACCCCAACTCAATTTTCGCTCAAATAGCCTAAGTCCTGTTGACTTAGGCCATTTGGACTTAGGCCAATTTTGTTATCACTAATTCTAGCGGATATCATCAATATTTTCTGTCATAATTGTGAGTATTAATTTTATTGAAGTTGTTTCCTCGCATTTCATTCATAAATTTTGTGGAGAATTGCTTAATAACACAGCTACACCACAAAAAAAATTGGCCTAAGTCATTTTGGTTTAAAAAAAAAGAAATTGGCCTAAGTCAGTTTTTGGCTGTTTGGCAAAAATTGCCAAAAATGACTTTGGCCTATTTTGCTTTAGGCTGACGAATTGAGAAATGCTCTGGATTAAGCACATGAGTTAGGGAGAACACATAATTAACTCTCCATTGTGCGTCTCAATCTCTTTGACAGTGTTGATTTTATGTGTTGATTTTATGGCATGATTGTTTCAGTTTCATTTCTCCATTTGCAAGTATCTAATCTTCATGCACTACATTCATTTTCACCTGATGTGGTCCTACAGCTTCTGGCTTTTAGGATATGTTCCTCTTTGGCACATGTGCACCATAATCCCATAATGGTAATGTCATGTATCTATGTACATTGTACATGAACAGTAAAAACGTGTTTTACTTGATGGTAGATTGCTTGTGCAAATGGCAAATTTTTAATTATTTGTGTGGTTTGTTCGTCAAAAATTAAATCTGACATTGGTGCATGTTTATTTGATGGTGATAAGCATATAGTTTTTTGTTGTTGTACGATTTAGTAATGCGATTAATTTATTTAACGTCTGCTAACATCTGCTATCATTGCTGTGGTACTTTGCAATAAGGTATCGCTTATTTAAACCATGTCATCACCAAGAATGACTCCAGAACGGATTCCCTGAGTGCCAAGAATGGTCAGTGTCGATCAAACTGTGCGCAGAATGCATGAGACAGGAGGGGTAGCACAGCTTAGCATAGATGGTTTGGAAAAAAATATGACTTACTGATTACTCCAGTTTCCATGTCAAAGTCGAAAGCATAAATATTTGTTGGAGTGGAATCAGTAAAGTACATGGTTTTGTTGTCAGAAGTCCAATCCAGTCCGTTGGAGATGTCTATTTGGTCCAAATGATGTTTCACGCTCCCGTTTGTCAATGAGTACAGACTTCCCATTAAGGGCTCAACATTGCCCTCTGAATCTTTAAAGCCCATGGTCCCTGCAAGATAATAAAACAGAATTTAATTTGTCCTGAAATACAAAATGCTAAGATCCATTTAAGGATTTTACTGATATAGACTGCAATCATTTGCTTTGTTTGTAAGGGAAAGGAGGTAGTTTTTGTAAATTTTGTTTTGAAAATTTTCTTTGTATAGCTTTTGAACAAATTGATTGAACCAACAGATTTTCTGCCAGCGGAAAAAAAATTAAGCGTAACCAGATTTTACCTTCAGCGAACAAAGTTCGAAGAAGGTATTGTTATCACTTTGGTCAAAAGTTTTCCGTCCACCGGGCGGGCGGTCGGGCGTCAGGCGGATAGATAGTTTCCGGGGCAGTACTCAGCCCCTATTGAATGTACATGGATGAAATTTGGTACGCATGTAGCCTTTATTGTCTAGTTGTGCCTTTTGATGGTCTGATTGATGGAACTTTTGTAGTTATTGAAATATTGAGAAAAATGTAAAAAAAGTATTATTTTCGTTTGCGGGCTAGGACTCAGCCCCTATTGCATGCACACGAATGAAGATGGGAGACTTCTCAGTGGTTGGTGGTGGCGCTACTGTACTAGAGAGTCACTGTGACGTCACCATTGTCACAATGTTGATGTCACAACAGCAACAATGACACAATTGATGACATCACCATTGTTTACTCACTATCTAATGGTTACCCCTGATGCTTTGAAGTCCCCCATTGGTACACATGTAGCCTGTATGGTCTAGTTGTGCCTTTCGATGGTCTCATGGATGGATATTTTGTACTTTTTGAAATATTGACAAAAATAAAATAAGAACATTTTTTTTCATTTCCGGGCTACGACTCAGCCTCTGTTACATGTACATGGATGAAATTTTTTACACATGTAGCCTATATGGTCCAGTTGTGCCTTTTGATGGTCTGATTGATATATTCTATACTTTTTGAAAGATTGATAAAAATGAATTAAATTTTTTTTTTCATTTGGGCCAAAACTTGGCAACTATTGCATGTAAATGGATGAAATTTGTTACACATGTCACCTATATGATACATTTGTGTCTTTTGTGGGTGTGATTCTGGGATATTCTATACATCTTGAAATATAAAAAAAAAAATATTAAAATTATTATTTTTTGTGTCCAGGCAAAACTTGGCCATCATTGCATGTCCATAGATGAAAGTTTATGTACATTCCCTATATCATTGCATGTCCATAGATGAAAGTTTATATACATTCCCTATATAATATTTAGTACCTTTTGTTGGCTTGAAAGTTACAATTAATGCTTTTTGAAATATTCTGACTCTTACCTCAGACTTATTCCTTGTTTATTCATGAAACTGGTCCATATTATGTGTATACTGGTCTAGTAAGGTCTTTTTATCGTTCAACATACCCTGGCGTGCAAGCTGGCATATGGCGGGGCATATAGATAATTTCAGACCAAGATCTGGCTACTATTGCAAATACTACATGCAATGTGGTTCACATCACTTTTATGATGTTATGGTGTCCTTTTAAAATCCTGTTTTTTCGCTGAAGGTTTGCTGCTACGCAGCCTATGTTTTATCAAATTGACATTACAAAAAATTAAGATTTCCCTGCTCAGACATTCAACAAATTCAAGGTACTGAAAAGAGATGTTGTCAAGAAATAAAAACGTCACCTCATTGCTATATCCTCCTCTTGTCCTAATTAGCCTACTAAGTGCATAAATACAGGAGGTAAATCCCAATCATCCATGCATCCATGATTCTCTGGATGTATTAGATAACACAATATAGACTATCAAAAACAATCAAACAATCAATCAGTCAATCAATCAATCAAACAATCAATCAATGTATCAATGTATCAATCCATGTATCTATGTATCTATCTATCTATCTATCTATCTATCTATCTATCTATCTATCTATCTATCTATCCATCTATCTATCTATCTATCTATCTATCTATCTATCCATCTATCTAACAACTTATCACACTAACAACTAATCAATCAATTTATCTATCTATCAATATGTCTTATTGCATACAGAAGTACATTTGACTAATTTTACACTAAGAGCATGTCTAATATGACTGAAATCTTTCAATACCCAGCATATTAAATCTGAGGATGTAATGGTAATATACAAATATGACATGACATTAGTGCAATATGAAAATCTATTTTCAGGGATAAATTCATAATGGATTTATCAGTCAAGCAATGTTCAATTATTTAAACACCTCATCTATCTATCTATCTATCTATCTTGTCTTATATACCTATTCTTATCATAAATTATGAATACAGAATAAAGGCCTGCCTAAGAACCGAAAAAATAGATACGCTGTCTACCTGTCCGATCTATTTTAAGTATGTAACTAAAAACAATGTATATCTCCGACAGATACTTTTTAAGACTAACAAATTTGCTATTCAACACCAAAAATGTTAAATACTGTCCAAACTTGGTAACAATAGCTGAAAAGAAAAAAAAAGCCTGCATGGGATATAAAAAGTCATATCTCAGCTTCTACTTGGCCTGTAAGTCTGATTCAAACTAAAAATTTCATTATATGTTAAAGATATAAAAAATGAGGTTATCAATGCAGTTTGAACACACTTCTAAGATAAAAAGGGAAAATGTTAGAAAGAGAAGCGTGCTATGCACCTGCTTCTATACCCTCCCCTTTGTTCCTGGGTTTGGTCGACAGAGAGGATTAGTGACATCATGTTACATACACTCACCAGCAAAATAAACGCAACACTTCATTTTTGCTTATAATTTTGCAAATAAATTTTTTAGGACAAAACAAATTATATGATGTTGATCCTTAGATCAGCTAGTGTCTTTGTGCCAAAAATCATTCAGCTGCGACCATTTCCTGTCTGCTTTTTGACTTGTTTATCACATTTCAGTTTTTGTAATAAAATGTGACCTTACCAACAAGTTACACCAAAAATAAAGGCGCCATTTTAAATAATGCCCAAACAGATGATAAAAGCCGAAAAATTAGCACAGCAACTCTTTGAATTTTACAGGACAATTTGAAAATTGGAGTTTTTCACATTTCAAAATGTAGCAGACAAAATATCTATGGTTTGGGCCCTTAGAATTGAGCTTTTTTAATAACATTTTCAGACAATTTCACTATGTTGTCTAAGAATTGCCACAATTTTTTTGAGAACAAAATTCAGAGTTTAACACAATTTTTTGCAACGACAAAGGCAATATTCTTAAAGTCACATTAACATGACTTGCATACAATTTTAAAATAAAAAAACAATATGGATCACAGCGCGAGATGTTCCAGATTATAGAGTCCAGACACGGACTAAACAGATGTGCTAGTAAAAAAGTTCCAGGTCCATAGTTCCAAGTAAAGTTTTTCATTTCAGAATTGAAGTTTCATTCTGAAAAGTTCCTACAGGGGGTGCTGTAACTCCAGCATTTGTGCAACTCTTATTCTTTCTGTGTAAAAATGTTATCAGCCAACCAAAATAGGCCGAACATGTTGTATGCCAACCAAAATAGGTAGAAAAAATTAAAATAAACCCAATTGGGAAATGACAACAGAGAGCCCATAAGAGCAATAGATGAAAACTGAATCACTGTTCGTATTAATGTCAGTGGTGGGCACTACCACTGAGCATACTGCATCCTGGAGACTGTCATTGGTTATTGTCAAAGCTTGTCATCTTCCCTGATATGTCTGGTGACTTTTACTGTTAATGCATTATTCAGTCACTCAACTTTTTCTATTGCTCTTATGAGACCTGCGTTGTCATTGCTCAAGTGGGTTTAGAAAATTGCGAGGATTAAAACAGCATTACTCATAATCACATTGATACTTCCAGAAAAAAACCAATTGTTTTCTGCCTATTTTGCTTGCCTAATAACATTTATACACAGAAAGAAATGATAGTGGCAAAAACTGCTGGAACTATTGGAGTCCTAGACTACAGCACCCCCTGTAGGAACTTCTCAGAATGACACTTCAATTCTGAAATGAGAAAATTTACTTGGAACTATGGACCTGGATCTTTTTTACTGGCGTATCTGTTTAGTCCGTGTCTGGACTCAATAATCTGGAACATCTCGCGCTTTGATCCATATTGTTTTTTTATTTTAAAATTGTGTGCAAGTCATGTTAATGTGATTTTAAGAATATTGTCTTTGTCGTCGCAAAAAATTGTGTTAAACTCTGAATTTTGTTCTCAAAAAAATTGTGGCAATTCTTAGACTACATAGTGAAATTGTCTGAAAATTTTATTAAAAAAGCTCAATTCTAAGGGCCCGAAGCATAGAGATTTTATCTGTTACATTTTGAAATGTGAAAAACCCCAATTTCAAATTGTCCTGTAAAATTCAAAAAGAGTGTTGCTGCGCTAATTTTTCGGCTTTTATCATCTGTTTGGCCATTATTTAAAATGGCACCTTTATTTTTGGTGTAACTTGTTGGTAAGGTCACATTTTATTACAAAAACTGAAATGTGATAAACAAGTCAAAAAGCAGACAGGAAATGGTCGCAGCTGAATGATTTTTGGCACAAAGACACTAGTTGATCTAAGGATCAACATCATATAATTTGTTTTGTCCAAAAAAATTTATTTGCAAAATTATAAGCCAAAATCAAGTGTTGCGTTTCTTTTGCTGGTGAGTGTATATTAATAATTAATTAATAAGGCCCATTCAACCGAAGCTGTACCCCTTGGCCCTCCCCAACAAAGCTTGGAAGAATACTTTTCATCCAAGAACAAAGGATGACACTTGTTCTCTTCAAGGTGCCAAAATATGCTTGGGATGAATTTTAAATTAGTTAAAATACAGAATAATATCTTTGGTATAAAATTAAGTTAATCAGGTTTTCTTACATGCCATGTAAAATTCTAAGGAACCCTGTATTTAGTGGAATTATTTCTGAGCCAAACATGATATGATCACTCGTGAGTGTAGATTTCCAATCTCCGGATCCATGATTTATGAGGCTTTTGTTGCCTCCAATTTTGTGTACTGCTCTGTAGCCTACAACTCATTCTCTCCAAGTCAAGACAGAAAGGTAGAAAAGAGCACTGAGACTGGTATGTAATGATTATGAATGTACGTACAATGAACTACTGATCAAAACGGGTAAAAAGATGCTATATGTTACACGTAAAAAAATAATCTAGCAGAATTTGTGTTCAAAATTCTTAACAAACAAGCACCACCGATAGAAAACACATTCTTCGAAAAACATGTATCGAGTTCCAATCATCCATCCATCCATGATTCTCTGGATGTATTAGATAACACCATATAGACTATCAAAAACAATCAAACAATCAATCAATCAATCAATGTATCAATCTATCTATCTATCTATCTATCTATCTATCTATCTATCTATCTATCTATCTATCTATCTATCTATCTATCTATCTATCTATCTATCCATCTATCTAACAACTTATCACACTAACAACTAATCAATCAATTTATCTATCTATCAATATGTTTTATTGCATACAGAAGTACATTTGACTAATTTTAAACTAAGAGCATGTCTAATATGACTGAAATCTTTCAATGCCCAGCATATTAAATCTGAGGATGTAATGGTAATATACAATTATGACAAGACATCAGTGCAATATGAAAATCTATTTTCAGGGATAAATTCATAATGGATTTATCAGTTAAACAATGTTCAATTATTTAAACACCTCATCTATCTATCTATCTATCTATCTTGTCTTATATACCTATTCTTATCATAAATTATGAATACAGAATAAAGGCCTGCCTAAGAACCGAAAAAATAGATACGCTGTCTACCTGTCCGATCTATTTTAAGTATGTAACTAAAAACAATGTATATCTCCGACAGATACTTTTTAAGACTAACAAATTTGCTATTCAACACCAAAAAGGTTAAATACTGTCCAAACTTGGGGTATAACAACAGCTGAAAAGAAAAGAAAAACCCTGCATGTGATACAAAAAGCCATATCTCAGCTTCTACTTGGCCTGTAAGTCTGATTCAAACTAAAAATTTCATTATATGTTAAAGATATAAAAAATGAGGTTATCAATGCAGTTTGAACACACTTCTAAGATAAAAAGGGAAAATGTTAGAAAGAGAAGCGTGCTATGCACCTGCTTCTATACCCTCCCCTTTGTTCCTGGGTTTGGTCAACAGAGAGGATTAGTGACATCATGTTACATACACTCACCAGCAAAATAAACGCAACACTTCATTTTTGCTTATAATTTTGAAAATAAATTTTTTTAGACAAAACAAATTATATGACTACAGCACCCCCTGTAGGAACTTCTCAGAATGACACTTCAATTCTGAAATGAGAAAATTTACTTGGAACTATGGACCTGGAACTTTTTTACTGGCGTATCTGTTTAGTCCGTGTCTGGACTCAATAATCTGGAACATCTCGCGCTTTGATCCATATTGTTTTTTTATTTTAAAATTGTGTGCAAGTCATGTTAATGTGACTTTAAGAATATTGCCTTTGTCGTCGCAAAAAATTGTGTTAAACTCTGAATTTTGTTCTCAAAAAAATTGTGGCAATTCTTAGACAACATAGTGAAATTGTCTGAAAATTTTATTAAAAAAGCTCAATTCTAAGGGCCCGAAGCATAGAGATTTTATCTGTTACATTTTGAAATGTGAAAAACCCCAATTTCAAATTGTCCCGTAAAGTTCAACAAGAGTTGCTGTGCTAATTTTTCGGCCTTTATCATCTGTTTGGGCATTATCTAAAATGGCGCCTTTATTTTTGGTGTAACTTGTTGGTAAGGTCACATTTTATTACAAAAACTGAAATGTGATAAACAAGTCAAAAAGCAGACAGGAAATGGTCGCAGCTGAATGATTTTTGGCACAAAGACACTAGTTGATCTAAGGATCAACATCATATAATTTGTTTTGTCCAAAAAAATTTATTTGCAAAATTATAAGCCAAAATCAAGTGTTGCGTTTCTTTTGCTGGTGAGTGTATATTAATAATTAATTAATAAGGCCCATTCAACCGAAGCTGTACCCCTTGGCCCTCCCCAACAAAGCTTGGAAGAATACTTTTCATCCAAGAACAAAGGATGACACTTGTTCTCTTCAAGGTGCCAAAATATGCTTGGGATGAATTTTAAATTAGTTAAAATACAGAATAATATCTTTGGTATAAAATTAAGTTAATCAGGTTTTCTTACATGCCATGTAAAATTCTAAGGAACCCTGTATTTAGTGGAATTATTTCTGAGCCAAACATGATATGATCACTCGTGAGTGTAGATTTCCAATCTCCGGATCCATGATTTATGAGGCTTTGTTACCTCCAATTTTGTGTACTGCTCTGTAGTCTACAAGTTGCTACAACACTTTCTCTCCAAGTCAAGACAGAAAGAGATAAGTTAAATGCAAGAGCATGGAAACTGGTATGTAATAATTATGAATGTACATACAATATATACTGATCAAAACCAGTAAAAAGATGCTATATGTTATATGTAAAAATATACTAGCAGAATTTGTGTTCAAAATTCTTAACAAACAAGCACCACCGATAGATAACACATTCTTCGAAAAACATGTATCTCCATACAACATGCAAGATGATAACAAATTAGTCCAACCCCCTTTCAAAACTATACAGTATGTTAAACGATCAATTAGGTATCAAGGTCCTTTGTTATGGAACTCGCTTCCCACTCATGTGAAATGTTCTGAAAACATTAGCACTTTTAAGTCAACATTAAGAACATCTGATTGTTTGAATGTCTGTGAATGTGGTACTTGTGTATTGTGCTTACGTAATGCTTATGAATATATAACTTTCATCTCATTTGTATATATCTCATCTTTTTACTTGTTATTTTAACTGTCAGTTAAAAGCTTTGTAGCTTGTGTTTTTTGTTGTATTTATCACCACCGACATAAAATAACATTTTATCTTATCTTTTATCTTATCTTATCTTATGATGATGCTCCTGTATTAGATGGCGAAGTGTTTGTTAAACGTGTATGTATTGGGACATCTTTTAGAATAAGTCAATATGTTAGATGGTTAGACAGATAAGGTCATAAGGAGCTCTGAATTTAGCTGAATTTATATATGCTGCATATATGTGTAATATCAGATCAGGGGAAATTACAAAATCCATGTTAGAACTCTGTGCAAATTGAATCCCACATCATCGGTACGTTATTGTGGACTTATAGGCTATAGGCCTATAATGATAGTATGGGTCTATTGAAGATCAATAGGATGTTGTGCTGTGTGTAAATCTATCTTTATGCAATGTATGTAGTTTCTTTGTATTGTAGGTTGACAACTCAGTACATACCATACACTCTATCTATAGGTCAAAGCCAACGAAAATGTTGGATCAGAGCACTGGCCAGCTGTTGCTTTCCCGGGGTTGCTTTAGTGGCTGTGCCACCCTCCGAAATACATTGGGTCACTGAGAAGAGCAGGGGGCGTTGGTGCAAGTAAAGAGAGTGACCAATTAATGGCGTAACAGAGGTGCATGAAGGGATTTCGTAAGAAGGGCTGCATAAAAAGTTGATTTGCAAGAAAAAAGGGAGGGTTTCCAGGCATCTTATGAGCCACACAGAAAGGCAATGTCAGTGCGGAAGCACATGCAAAGTTTGGTGAATGTTGCTACAACAGGGATAGAAAATTGGAGGTGACAACAAAGTTGAGGAGATGCATCTTTTATTTTAAGATAGCCGTACCTTTTGGCAATGTCTCGCCATCTTTATCAGTGGCGCCAATCTGCTACAGGGTGTCTACAGAAAAAGAGGACAGTCACTTGTCTACTTGGTTGTACTCATATAAGTTCAGAATTTTGTGAGATGTCTTGAAATAAGAGTGGATTTGATAGTCAGCCATATTAGATCTATTGCAAATATGTTTATTTGTAAGATAGATCACTACTAAAGGCAAAACGGAAGCATGATATGCGAAAGTGCTTGCATTGCTTCAAGCTGACTCGGTTGTCCTGTCTTCCTCATTGTTGATGAGAAGTTTGTCACCATTTATGGTGCTTGTAGAGAAGGAATGAATCATTTGTGAGAAGTGGGACATTTGCTGATGCTCCAGCTGCCAACAATTCAAACTAGAATTCGTGTCGCAAGCGGAACGTACCGGAGTTCGCCGCACGCAGGTAGATATCGATGTAAAAGGCTCGAGAGAGTGTCGCACGAGACTCACGCAGATCTCGAGGAAAACAAGAAATTCTGCTGTCAATGCATGATTGGGAAAACAGTGAAATCCAACATTCCTTTAGATCTGCAGGATTTCAGCTGAAGTACAGCAATCTCGTAGATTTGTGAGACCTTAAACAAGTCCTTCAGATTCGCAGGACAAGTCGGTGGGAAACTCAGTGCCTTGTTTTGCAATATAGATTGAGTTACAGACTCGAGGCAGGCAATAAAATTTATGTCATCCTAGTGCTGTGTTTCTTTCACATTTCATGGATCACAATACAGATCGTTTTTATGCCATTTATAGGTCTGAAAATAAGATAACTTCGAAATAACGTGCAAGCACTTTAACAGCTGCTTGTAGATAGACTTAGTATCTATCTATCTATCTATCTATCTATCTATCTATCTATCCACATGTTTATCCTCCCTCCCTCCCTCCCTTTTTTCCTTCCTACTTTCCTTTCTTTTTTCGTTCCTTCATTCGTTCCTTCATCCCTTCCTTCATTCCTTCCTGCCTTCCTTCATACGATCCTTCTGTCATCCCTTCCTTCATTCTTTCTATTGAATCTGACTGCTGCTGTTGGTGCTGGTTTCATGGAGCTGCATGGTCATTTGAAATTCGCGCAAAAAAATGAACATTTTAGTTTCGTAAATAAAAATTTTAATGTCACAGAAGTTTACCAAAAGTTGATAGCAGCAAGATAAAATTATATTGAGACTGTATGCTCAGTTTCAAGGTGATAGGTGAAATAGTGCGACTTCCTATATGGTCGGAGGCTGACTGAAAATTCCTCCTGCAATACAGGCTGCAAGCAGTTGTAAAAATCCGACATTGGATTTTAAAATTGGACTCTGGATTTCTTTTACTTGAAATAAGCTTTAATTTGAGCCTATTGCCAAACCTGTAGACAAAATACAGATTTTTCCTGATAAGTTTTTGTGTTTCAAATGGCTTGAATTGGTTTAAATACTGCAAATCTGCAGGCATCTTCCAGGGAAGCTACAGTCTGTCACTTTGGTACAACACTTAGGAGTAAAGGATGCGGACCAAGTAGCTGCAGACCCAGATTAATGCGGACCAGACAGATTGAAGACAAAATAGGCCTATATTTTTTAAGCAATGGCACTCAACTAGCACTGACTAAAGTGCCGTGAATAGGCTTGCCTATTTCCGCACCGTTTTTTTGGTCCACATACTTAGTATACTTGGAATGCCTGTTTATGAACTTGCTTACTAAAGTTCAGAAATAGGCTTTAATATTACTTATTTAGAAGTAATAATAATCCACTTTTTAAAAATTGTTTGGTATATATATAGTCTGAAAGTTGAATGTAGTTATGTGTGACAGAGACAACATATTCTTTTTTTTATTGGCCAATAGACCTATTTCACTGAATGTGCTGAACATTTGCTCCAAATAACTTCTAGGTAATTCCATGATTCTTAATTTGCTTTCCGCACATGGAAGATGTATGCCCATTAAACCTAAATACACTACTTCCAAAATTTAATCTGAAAGAATTAGGAAGTTATAAAGCCTCAACAGTGCTCAAAGTTACATGAAACAATACCCATGGAAAGTGCCCTGCGTTCACGTTTCTTGAGGTTGTATAATACTATGATCTCAGGGAACAACAGGAGAGTTGCAGCAATTATTAAGGTTTTGAGCTCATCCAAAGGCAGCATTAAAGCACGTAATCTGAATTGGCATGGGGACAAACAATGCTATGATTAATTTTGGACTCAGGCTTGGAAGGCTCAGCAACTGCCATAAGGAAACTTTCACTTGCGGTGCAGAGGGTTTCAAAACTGAACAATTGGACCTCACAGGAGATGAAGGACTGCATCCTCTATTTATCCTTAAATTGACATTTGGTTCCCGAATATAATTATTAATTTAATTACATTTATTGATTGTATTATTTTCAAAATACGTAAAATAGTGTGATAAGCACGAATAAATGGTATATATATATATTAAAAGGCATTAAAAATACTCCAGCTTGGAGACACCTTGGGTGGACCAATCATAGGCAAGGGCAGGAAATCTATCAGCCAATGAAATTTTAAGAGTACTGACACCAAGCACCACTTTTCCCCTAGTGTTTACTGAGAGAACCGTCCCTGAAATTAGTCTATTAGTTCAGGTACTTCCAACAGCCAATAAGAACAGATTGAGTTTCAACCAATAGGAGAGGATCATCTTTAAATATTAATATTCAGACTAAAAGTCTAAAAGAACTGTCACACCTTGCAGCAAATATACTTTGATCAAGAAATGAAAGGGCAGTTATTCAAAAGACATGACTTAAAGTGCAATTATATTCAAATCTGGCAATCAGAAGTGGGTCTTGCAATCAATTGGATTACAGAGAGCGCCATTCTTTGGCTTGGATCAAATGCAATTGAAAATACACATTCAATTGGATGGCACCTCCAGATTACAGCCTACACTTCCAATTCATGGCTTTTGAAGAGATCAATTGTCTTGACAATAAAAAAATATTTATTTTATCACAAAGATAGAATGAAACTGAATTAGTGTGATTGTACTTAATAAAGAAGAATAACAAATCCTCTTATTGTAAAAATGTGCTATTTAACATCATTTAGCATCAACAATGCACAAAAAAGTATAGGCCTATGCATTTTCAAGGAATTCTCAGCAATGAATAAATATATCTCCATGAAAAAAACGAAATAATACAGTCTAAGATATGGGAATTCTAAAGAGCCTAAAATTTTATTTTTGGCCATAACAGAAGTGTCCGAAAAACTATTGGAAAGACATGAGCCAATCATGGACCAGGTAGCATGAACCAGGTGAACCTAGGATCTTGACCAATCAGTATCCCTTTTACATTTGCACCATGACTGATATATGCATTTTCAACGAATTCTCAGCAATGAATAAATATATCTCCATGAAAAAACGAAATAATATAGTCTGTGAATTGAGGATTCTAAAGAGCCTAAAATTTTAATTTTAGCCCTAACAGAAGTGTCCAAAAAGCTATCAGAAAGACATGAGCCAATCATGAAGCAGGTAGCATGAACCTAGGATCTTGACCAATCAGAATCCCTTTTACATTTACACCATGGCTGAGTCTGTGTGTAACACTGAGGGAGCAGTCAGTGAATGTAACTGAATTTATGAATGTTGATAGAACACTGGAATTTGTCCTTTTCCTCGAAATATTTACCAAATTACCACTTAACTTTGTCAGGTACAACCTTAAAGACATAACAAAATAAATTTAACATGTAAGAAACAAATTTTAAAACTTTAATTTTCCATGTCAATATGAATTACTGGCTGCTCCCGCATGAATAAACACCCATTTGGTTGAAAACTAAAACCTTAATATTAAATAAACCGGAATCACAAGAAGCAAAAGTCATTACCACGCCTCTTTTATGCATCATATTAGTCCCTTGAATCAAAAAAACACTTTTGAAAGTGTTCCCTTGTCTCTGACAAGCGATCCAAAAATTTTTGACAATCATACCAATCCCTCAGGGAGAGAGCTATATTTGGGAACTTCCTGTCCCCCTACCGCAAAATGGACCACCCCTGACATCATAACTTTTCAAGCTTTCTTACTGGCCAACACTCTCCCATTGCCTTGGCAACAAAAAAAAACATTGCATTTGGTTGAAACTCGGAAATAAAACCAGACACATTAGAGGCCAAAAGTGTGAAAGGTGACCTAAGTTCTGATATTATAAGCTCATTGCCACAAATATCAACTTTCTAAAGTGCTCCAATTTCTTCCACAAAGTGTCCAAAAGTTGACCACGCCCCTTTTGCATCTAATTATGCCCAATTTGCATGATGCTGAAACCAATGGGGAGAGCTGAGGCTCAGCTCACCCAAATTAGGGACCTAATACTTGGTCTTCAGCGAGGTCACGCTGTCATCTGATGACAATAAAATCACAAAAATGTCTCAATACAAATAGTCATTGATCATATCACCAGAATCAATGCAAATGCTTATAACAACTTTGTTAAAGAATTTGTGATGCCATGGTGTCAGACAAAACTCATTTTGTGGCAAAATCATCTTCCAAGAAGGTGGAGCACCTGTTCATACTGCACAGAAGACTCAGGAGTGCATCAAAACAAAACTGCTGAGCAAGGTAGAGTGCCACCCCTTGTCTCCTGAGCTGGACCCAGTCGATTACTCAGTATCGGCAAATTTGGAGACAGCATCCAGCAAGTTATCCCAACTCTCGCAGTAAAGTTAAAGGCCTCCGTCATGTCTGCATGGGGCAAAATGTTGGCGGAGTGCATCAAACATGTTTTCAAATCATTTTGGTCTCATCTGCAGGAAGTTACCACTGCAAGGGGAGTGAATATAGGGTAATTTGACTCTTCTGATTATACAGTTCATATACAAATCATGTTTTGTTGAATAATGATGTTTGTCACAAAATGAACTGTAAACAAATCAAATTGTGTTGACTGTCCTTTTTTTCTGTAGATACCCTGTACAGGGTGGTCACTCAAAACCTACACAGTTGATATGATATGTCATTTTCTAGGCTGCCATGATTGAGTCAGTGCCTGGGTACTTATTGAGTATACAAGCCAAGTGTGTTAGATATTTGGAAAATTGATTAATTATTAAAACGGGTCATTACCTTTTTGATAGAAGATAAAATGGAAGCCAGGATTGCTCCTGCGTTTTTACTACTCTGGGTTGATCATGGTCCATCAGCAATTTTGAAGCAACTGAGCCTCACACGACAAAATGAATACAACATAAAATGAAAATGAGAAGACAGACGCACAAATCAGCGCAAGCCTGAAGGTGCTCAACCAAGTACAGCCTGCACTATGATCATTATAAGATTTAAAAAAAAGCCATCTGAACTTTGATGATCAGGGTGTTAAAATCACAGGAAAGGAACATATTAACATCTTAAAAGAGCGTCTGAAGCCCTGGAGAGATAAGACGTACATTCCTCTAGATAATTTGATCTTCAAACAAGATGGAGCATCAGCCACACTCCCATGGAAAACCCAAAATGTGATCAAGGTTCGCTGTGTCAAGTTTCTTGGCAGGAAAATATGGCCCCTATTATTACAATATCTCAATCAATGTGATTATTATGGATGGGCAAATTTAGAGGCAGATGTCTGCAAGACACCACAGACCTTAGTTGCCCAATGTAGGCTTCCATTAAGTTGGTATGGGAAAAAACGTACAGAAGTTACAATTTTGACACCTCTGCATCATTTAGGCCCACTGTAGAAATGTCATCAGTCCGAAAGAACCTCCGAATGAATCAATTATCTCCACAAAATTTGTTTTTTGCTGTACAAGTTGTTTTTGTATTGAAAAATAAGTTATTGTTACAATGAGTGTTATCCAAAAAATTATGCATCAGTGTAAAGTTTTTTGTGACCACCCCTGTACATGTAAATTCATCAAATATAGGCCTACATGTAGATAAGGTATAAACCATAACATAAACATACCTGCCCATATTCTTCCAGATGCGTCAGCCTTTCCGTCATTGAATCGGTTACTGGTGCCTGGTTCCAGGTCTTCAGTCAAATGTGTCACTTCTCCGGTGTTCCAATCAAGTAGGGAAAGCCTCCTTCCATAGCCAATGACTAATTTTTCGGGATCTGATTTTGTGGGAGTCACGAAGCTCACATAGTCATCTAAAATAATTAATAAATATAATGCAAGTGTCTTATACACATAAATGTGCATATCTAAATAATTTCCTGCCATTTGTGAACATTTCAGTAGGTGGTTCTTATCTTAAAAGGCAGATACTACTTGTTATATTTTCCCCAATATCTCTGTAACATCTGATATTGACAATGCAAAAAACTTTTAATCAGTTTTGTGATGTAGTTGACGCTAACTTTGATGGTTGTTAAATGAAATGGTGGTGTTTATTGTCTAAGTGACGCAAAAATAACAATAAAATTACTTAGGCCTCACTGACAGTTTTGCATGTTGGCGCCCGGCTGCAAACAGTGTGTGAAATTAACAGACGTAAACAAACAATTCTTTTTCATATTTTGCAATAATTGGTATTCAAATGTGTAGTTTAAGAAACATATGAGGTCTAAGTCAGTGAGACACCGAATATATCCGGGTTCTAACCCTATAATCGGTGTAATACTTAATTCACTGGAATATTATTGGTGGTAGAGCATTATAAATTGTGTAGAATTATCAGTTATATCCTGGCTTTATGAATTTAAAAAAAAAGGCAAGGTCAGAGAACTTTATACCATGATATTACCATATATGAATCAGTGTTGAGAAGGGAACCCTATATATTGATGAAGAGAAGTTCTAAAATGGTATTCTGTGGCACAGCTCTTCAATCCTAGCTGTGACAAATATTTTGTGCCACAGACCAAGCAGTCACAGAGATGTGTTCTGATAGAAGGTTATCCCATCACTCTGAATATTTGAAAGAATCAGATGTGTTTCTCATACATTATTGCAGTCTGGAATACATTATATGTTGTCTTGAATTGTCTCAACATGGAAATTGTAAAACAATTATGGGATCGATGATTATCATTGTTATTATTGGTTGATGTAATGATTTGTACGTGACTTACCCAAGTGCCTCTTAGTATCCTGACCAGTTGTGGCATCATACCGATGGACTTCATTGGCGTCAATGTCCACGTGCCACAATACCTTTAATACGGGATCCCAGTGAGGCCCTTCTCCCATGCGGGTTGCTACATTTTCCACTACGACTGACACGGAAATGTTGTCATTTTTATTTGCAACTTCCCTTGTGTCAGTTCCTTCAAGGTACAAATGTTTACAAGTAACCGTCAGTATGGATGTCTGCCAAATGAGGAGTGCACACAATTTCCAATCCATTGTAATGAAGGGTCTTAGTGTCTCAGTCAGTATGTCAGTATGTAGTATATATAGTGTACGTTTATATGTACCAGCAAAAGGTTGTTTTGATAATGAACTGCATTGGGTCTGCGTCATACATTTATACTTGAGATGAGTCTGGCTAATCAATTGTACAATATTATGTCGAAAATAAAAACTGCAAATGGTGATGCCATCTTTTGCTAGGTCACCTCTCAGGTTGATAAGTGGCCTGTTGACAGAGTGGATGTTCTGATGAGTGGCCAATTGAGAGTGAATGTTCAATTGTTCATCTCTTGCTGTTGTTATAGATGATCTTCAGACAGGAGGGTCCTGACATTACCTTGCACTGACATCGAAGTTATTGACATTGTATGACTCCAGAAAAAAGTTATCATGCAATGCCGGTCAAAAGTTTGGAAACAGTACAGGGTGTCTACAGAAAAACAGGACAGTCAACACAATTTGATTTGTTTACAGTTCATTAAGTGCTAAGCATCATTATTCAACAAAACATGATTTGTATATGAACAGTATAGTCAGAGGAGTCAAATTACCCAATATTCGCACCCCTAGCAGTGGTAGCTTCCTGCAGATGAGACCAAAATGATGTGAAAACATGTTTGATGCACTCCGCCAACATTTTCCCCATGCAGACATGATGGAGGCATTTAACTTTACTTTGAGGGTTGGGATAACTGTCTCCCAATTTGCTGAAACTGAGTAATCCACTGGGTCCAGCTCAGGAGACAAGGGGTGGGGTTCCACCTTGCTTAGCAGGTTTGTTTTGAGGCACTCCTGAGTCTTCTAGATGCATTATGAACAGGTGCTCAACCTTGTTGGAAGATGATTTTGCAACTAAATGAGTTTTTTTTCTGACACCATGGCATCACAAATTATTTCACAATGTTGTTATAAGCATTTGCATTGATTCCAGTGCTCTGATCAATGACTATTTGAGACATTTTTGTGATTTTATTGTCATCAGATGACTCCACGTTGAAGACCAAGTGTTAGGTCCCTTATTTGAATTGTCGGCAGCTGGAGCATCAGCAAATGTCCCACTACTCACAAATGATTCATTCCTTTTTCTTACAAGCACCATAAATGGTGAAAAATTTCTCATCAACAATGAGGAAGACAGGACAACCGTAGTCAGCTTGGAGCAATGCAAGCACTTTCGCATATCATGCTTCCATTTTGCCTTTAGTAGTGATCATCTAATTCACAAATAAACATATTTGCAATAGATCTAGTATGGCTGACTATCAAATCCACTCTTATGTCAAGATTTATCACCAAATTCTTAACTTATGTGAGTACAAGAAGGAAGATCGAGTGACTGTCCTCTTTTTCTGTAGACACCCTGTATGCTTCTCGCTATTGCATTAGTGCTACACTAAACGGCTTCGGTGTGCTTGAATTCTTATTTGATCATATTGAAATATACCTATATATTAGTTAGTAGAGGGTTGTTACAGGTAAATTTGTGAAAATATTGATACATTTTAAAGGTTGCTCCCAAAAATAGGATGTGTCAGAGTGAGTAAGCATTGGTCATTGTTATTCAATTGAGATGAATGTCCACTTGATTGGACCCGTCTGTATTTTTTTTAGTAACAAAGGAAATTGAGTGCAATTTATACAGAAACTTTCTGTACAATCCCACTTCCTATAATTATATATTTTCTTCTGATTGGAGAAGAATCCATGCGGTCAAAAGCAGATTTGCGTAACACTTGTCCAATGGCAAGCAACATACTGTTTCCAAACCTTTGGTTGGCAGTTAACTTGACTACTTGTGTCACAAATTTGCTTTTGGCAAGGTTGGGTAATTATAGAAAAGAGTATACACATGATTCTCTTTTATAAATATTCCCCAGTTTTACAGCAGAAATTCACTGAATAATAACATGAACGTTAAGGTTTCACCCCAGTTTTATAAGGTATGCAAGGAATGTAGTGAATCATGCACAGTTGTGCACTCTGACAGAAAGCCAAGCACACCAGCACGTCATTCAATATTTATCAATATTATAATAGATCGTGAGAATCTAATTTTTTTATAATGTTTAGATTTTTTTAGCCGACTTTTTGTAAGTAAGGTACAGCTCTGTTGCTCTCAATTTGGAGTCTTATACAAATGATTCATCATAGATAAGTGGGGGGAGGGTTGGTCCAGTGGTAACATGCTGGACTTCCAATCGCTGGGTCCAGGGTTCGTATCCCGCTCTTGCCGAGTCACCTGGGCCTATGTTGAATGGTTGTTTCAATCACTCTTCGCCTCATTGCTGTGTCCTCCTCCTGTCCTAATTAACCTACCAAGTGCATAAATACAGGACGTAAAGCCCCAAACATCATCCATCATCATGAATATGTGAAAAATATTTTTATTTTCTGAAATATATAACCACCCTAGGGGCACACAATGTAAACACAACATTGAAAGAGGACTTGTCTGTTGGTCACGTGGAAATGTACGAGATTGTGAGTCTGCGAGTTTGTGTGTCTACTAGCTTGTGTGTCTACAATGTGAGAGACCACCATGGCAAAGTTTTAACACAGTGAAATAAATTTTTTAAAAATTCATTAATATTGTGTGATTTTCAACAGAGAAAAAGTCATTTTTCATTTTGCTAAAATGGTTTTATTCATTAAGGTTGATATCTTTTTAACTTGTCATACCGTTTTAGTAAGTGAAGTGAATTCTATGATTTGATTGGCTAATAAAAGTCATGTGACAAATAAAATTTGTGATGTCATTCAATGGCTCCCAGTCCTCTGAAATTTTGCTTGGACTCATCTGTCATCACCAGGTGTCACTCCGATATATATAACCACAAAGCGAACATCATGATGTTGGTGTAATATTTTTGCCTCCATTTATCTTAAGGTAAATGATTGGTCCTAAATGAGGACAAAAATTTTTCTTTTATTTTCGAAGCACAAAGCGAACATCATGATGTTGGTGTAATATTTTTGCCTCCATTTATCTTAAGGTAAATGATTGGTCCTAAATGAGGACAAAAATTTTTCTTTATTTTCTGAAACATTACTGGTCCTGATAAGAATGCATGAGTGTGCCCTTGACCCCGAGTCCAGTGATCTTGAAGAGGGAGCCAGCAAGAGGCTGCTCCTTCAGGTCTTCTTCTGATAGTCCCACCCGCCCTGAAGTCACGTAAAGTTCATCCAAGTTGTCTCCTCCAAAACGGACGGAGGTTGGCTTGGTGATTGGGAGTGCTATTTGCTGAAGTTCTTGTCCTGAAATGATTGATCAACATCATCATTAGAAATGGCATCCAAGCTGCAATCTCCTGTCCTGCCTTTTGCTTGTGCAGATAACGGTTTGTTTTGTTTTTGTCGCAAATCGGACAAAAGCGTTTTGTCGTCACTTGCATTAAAATCATGTAGGCGATGATGAAGCATATTCATTATTCAATATAATTTCAATATACGTGTCAGTGAGTCCTGTTGAATATTGATATCAATTTAACTTATAAAAATCATTAACGACAATATCAATACGAAGTAATGATCATGATGATGTTAGTCAGCATTGTGAATTTATAAAATATATAGAAGATAGATTGTTAGTGGCATGGAGAATCAGATTAGTAGAATTACAGATTGATATGTACAGATATAAACAGTGCATAGAGCAGGACAGATAAAATATACTGGGTTACCTGTCTGAGGGTCAAAGCGAATTATTCTCCCTCCATTGTGGCAAGCTACCCATAGTTTTCCTTCAGCATCCAAAGTACACCCATCAGGAACTCCCCATGCCTCATTTTCTCCAAAATGGATGGCTACCCTTTGGTTACCTGTATGAATAGAGGGCATTGATTATTGGGTGATCTTCAATCATCAGTAAACATGTGTATATCGAGTATATTCAAAATTTTCCTCAAAGGGAAAGGAAAGAAGCACAGGCCAAAGCTTTTGGTCTTACAGTAGGCCTACAACTCAAAATAAAGTAAGAAAATTTCCTTTCAAAAGTCCTCTGTTTACCTATTTTTCCCTCCTTTCTCCTTTTCAACTACCTTTGACTCCTCGCGACAACTGTATCCCATATTAAGAACTCTGTTAAAACAGCTGTCAATGAAATTACAATTAACAAAGGGGCACAATATCAAAGAAATCAAACACAATGGGGGTGATGGAGTTTGAATTGGTGTTGGCTGAATGTGAATTAAATGTAATTTTAAAAGGTAGTTTGAAGTAGGAAAATGTAGGAAGGGATTTGGAGGGAGTCAAAAGGTGTGAAAGGGTAAAGTAGTGGCTGTTTCTTCCTTCCTGATTGGGTAGTCATACTTTATTTGGAGTTTACTGTAGGTTTCACTTGTAAATTAAAAAATCATGCTATGACTGTCCCTGTTAACTTCATCTGGACAGAAAACAGGTCACTTTTGAACTCGACGAATCCGAGAGGCTTTAAAAAATGTAACCTTCTCAAGAACTTCTCTGTTTGGCTGATTCCAAAAGTGACCTTATTTCTGTCGAGATGAAGTTAGGAGGCCCATTAAGAGCATGACGCCTTTAATTGAATCTACTTGTGACAGACAGAGGCTAGACTCTATTTAGGCCTTGGCGGCTTGGCCTGTGGAAAGAAGCAATCTGATAAGAAGTTATAATAGCAAAATGCACTGGATTAAGCACTTGAGTGAGGGAGACCACAGAACTTATCTCCATTCTGCATGATTGTTTCAGTTCCATCTCTCCATTTTGTTAGCTTCTTATTTTCATGCACCACCTCTATTTTCATATAAGGTGTGTCATTCTTTTGGGATCAGATCTCTTGCTCATTGGTACATAATGACACAATGATTGTTAAGTAAGGTATAGATCTATTTACAGTGAAGGTGAATTTTACTTATTTGTGTGCAAAATGCTATTTTATTTGTGACTTAAACCATGATCAATGTCGATAACATTATAATATTCCAAAAATGCATAAGACTGAAGGGATTGAATGGATTTTGTTGAAAAAGAAAGGACTTACTAATTACTCCATTTGCCATGTCGAAGTCAAAAGCATAGATATTTCTTGGTGGGGAATCGGTATAGTACATGGTTTTGTTATCAGAAGTCCAGGCCAGTCCGTTGGAGATGTCTATTTGTTCCAAATGATGTTTCACACTCATATTTGTCATTGAGTAGAGATTTCCCATTTTGGGCTCCAGATTACCTTCTGAATCTTCAAAACCCATGGTGCCTGGAAAACAAGATGACCAT
Source organism: Platynereis dumerilii (assembly GCA_026936325.1). Taxonomy (NCBI): domain Eukaryota; kingdom Metazoa; phylum Annelida; class Polychaeta; order Phyllodocida; family Nereididae; genus Platynereis; species Platynereis dumerilii. Next base: position 38,797,372 of record JAPTHN010000005.1, read on the forward strand.
TTAATTTCCCAAATACAGAACTATGTACATTTAGGATCTATCTCAGCGGGGATACTTTCCTACTGAAGTGGACCACAATCATTTACTTTATTTGTACAGAAAATAAATTTTGTTTTCTCTGTATGTTTTGAAAATTCCTTTGTGCAGTTTTGAGAACCAATCTAGAATTAAAACATGTCAGTTATGAGTGGCTTTAGTTCCTCCGCAAGTTAAATCAATCGCTCTTTAACATAGAGCTGGGCAAGTTGCTTTTGCAACGTGCGTACCTGCCCATATTCTTCCAGATGGGTCGGCCTTTCCATCATTGAATCGGTTTCTGGTGCCTGGTTCCAAGTCTTCAGTCAAATGTGTCACTTCTCCAGTTTTCCAATCAAGTAGGGAAAGCCTCCTCCCATAGCCAATGACTAATTTTTCGGGATCTGATTTTGTAGGAGTCACGAAGCTCACAGTGTCATCTGAAAAAAATTTATAATGCAGATGTCTCAAAATTTGAGAATGACCGAATGTGACAACTTCAAGGCACGCTTTTGCTTTAAGTACATTCTTGTGCCAATTTCCTAAAAAATTCACGGCATCCTGTCTCATAGTTATTGGAATTGCTTTGAAAAACAAGCATTATTTCTCTAATAAAACGTGACTTATAATTTTTAACCACTTGAATTCTTTCAGTTTTACAAATTCGGACGTATTCTAATGCAATTTCCCAACATGCTTTGGAATCTCTACATTATCAGGCACATAAATCCATCAAACCAAGTATTTTTGTAGCCTGTGTTGACATCATTGAGTTATTTGCATTCAAAGGTTGACTTCGAAAAAGTAAGTAAAACTTGAAGCTTACTGTTCTGTGATGCTCTTGCTCCTTTGACATGTGTCAGTTGAATCATTTTGCCCTTGAGACCATGTGTTATATCTGCTATATATTCTGCTTACCTGTTTTGGAGCTTTTTATGGTTGTGGAAAATCTAGTTCATTGAAAAATTCCAATGAATAGCAGAGTAGGCGAATCCGTCGCAAGCGTAATGCCTAGAATACTTTGCAGTGCCACAGAGCTATAAAAGCTCCGTTTTTAACCTGGTTTGGCTTTCAATATTGAAAAATTTGTGAAGTTTTGAGAAGCAATCAAGTAGTCCAGGTCTGCAGCTGATTTCTGGTGGTAAAATACGAAGATTTCTAAAGTGGGGCTTTGTCGCAAGCGTAACGCTATGGTAAATATTGATCATACTTTCATGGTTTTCTTGTAAAGAGTAAGGTAATCATTCTTGTATTACTTGTAGTGATAAAGGACTCAATATTTCGGCAGTTTGAGTATGTTTCAATGCTTAATTGTCAAAATTTAGCTCTTTGTAAAGATTTCCTCAAATTTGGGGCCAATTTGTCAAAAAAGGCAATAAACAAAACAAATTTTACTTTAACTTTGTAATTACTCGTATGCTTCATCCAGTTATTACTGATAATGCATATAAAATTGATTTGGGTCAAAACCAGAACAATTTTTTGACTTTCATGTCACACCACCCAAAATTGGCTTTTTGTCTGGAAAAATAGCTTTAAAAACACACTTGTATCATCATTTGCTCTGTCCATATTCACTTCGGTGGCACTTATTTAGTACCAATTCGAAGCCCACATACAGACGCATATATAACACAGGACAGGTGAAATCATGTTAGAGTAAAATATGTATATCTGGGGAGAAAATATGTTAGTTTGTTTTTTTTGATTGTGGGAAAATTCCTCATAAAATATTTGGTGGATTTAGATGAAACCTGCCATGGAGACTTAGGATTATAAAACTTTTTTCACCCAACAAAGAAATTAGATTTACTTTGAAGATAAGTTAACATATAGTCCACTTTTCTTTTACAGCCAAAGTCTGCCATGAAAATAAATTTTTTTAATATGGTGATGTTAGGCTTTTATCAGTTATTTCCACAAAGCACAGCAAAATGGTAAATACATTTTATAGAACTTAGACATGTTTGTTACAATATTATGTGGTCATTTCATACACATAGACATTATAAAAATTTGATGGTCATGTCACGCTTTGGGTTCATTATTTTTGAACTGGGCCTTATCAGTCAGATTCTGGCTTTAGATCAAGGAAATGTTATTATTAAATATCTTTATTCAGGATTACATTATCAGACAATTCTGTTTTAAAAATTGGTCCTGATGTATATAAAGTAAAAAAAATAAAGCTTTAATAAACGCTATGTACAAAATATAAATATGCAATAAAATCCTAAAAAAAAAACACAAAATATTTCTAATAGTAAGGGACCGTTCAGAATTTATGACTGGGGGGGGTGGGAGTTTTGTTGGAACTTCCCATCAAAAATTGATACCCCCCCCTTTGAGTTCCATGCGGATTTTTAGTACCCCACCCTTAGGTTTCACGCGTATTTTTAGTACCCCCCCTTCAACATACAAAGCAACACACACGTATATACTGTTATACACGGCCACGCGCACAGATTCGCATCATTTTGTGGACTTTTTCGTGTAAAAAAGTCCAAATAATACGAGTTTATGCGTGTTTTTTAACATTTTTTCTTTGTTAAAATTTCTTACCCCCCTTCAAAGTGTTGTCAAAAATTAATACCCCCCCTCGAAACTCGTGTATAAAGTTAGTACCCCCTAGGCCAAAACTCCCACCCCCCCAGTCATAAATTCTGAACGGTCCCTAAGCTATTCCCACACTCTGAATATGTGAAAGGATGAGACGCATTTATCTTGCATATTTCATAATATGTTGTCTTGAATTGTCTCAATGTGGACATTTTTAAATAATTTTGATAATAGGAAATATAGGATCAATGATCATCATTGTTGTTATTGGTTGATTATAACATGACTTACTCAAGTGCCTCTTGGTATCCTGTCCTGTAGTGACATCAAACCGGTGGACATCATTGGCTTGAATGTCCACATGCCACAATACCTTTAATTCCGGATCCCAGTGAGGTCCTTCTCCTGTGGTGGATGCTACGTTTTCCACCACAACTGACACGGAAATGTTGTCATTGTTATATGCAGCTTCCCTTGTGTCAGTTCCTTCAAGGTACAAATGTTTACAAGTAACCGTCAGTGTGGATAAATGCCAGATGAGCAGTGCATACGATTTCCAATCCATTGAAATGAAGGTTCTTAGTGTCTAGGTCAGTATGTATGTACAATATATATAGTGTGTGGTTATAATTATGTGCCAGAAAAGGTGCTTCGATAATGAACTGCATTGGGTCTATGACATACATTTATACTGAAGATGAGTCTGGTTAATCAATTATATGATAATGTGTCAGCAATAAAACCTGCAAATGGTGATGCCATATTTTGCTAAGTCACCTCTTAGACTGATAAGTGGCCTGTTGAGTGCAATGTCTTGGTGTTTTTTTTAGATGATCTTGGGACAGACGGGTTCTCTAATTTGACATTACCTTGCACTTTGGCACATCCAACTTATTGACTTTGTATTATTCTTGAAAAAAAGTTATGTCACAAATTTAAGTTTGACTGGGTCGGGTGATAATCGTACAAATTACAGAAAAGAGCTGACATGATTCTGTTTTGCAGCAGAAAGTCCCTGAAAAGTATACGATGTCGCGGTTTAAGCCCAGTTTTCCGCACGTTTTAGGTGGGAAGTTTTATAAGACGGGACGTGAATCATGCGCTGTTGCACAGTCTGACTGAGAGCCCAGCACTCTAGTGAAGAGCACACCAGCACTTTATTAATTATTTATCAATTTTTATCATCCCTCTTGGGAATCCAAAAAAATGTATTAGAATTTGGATATTTTTCGCCTCATTTTTGCAATTGACTGATGGCTTTAATTTTCTTAATTGGAGTATTACACAAATGATCGATTGTAAATAAGGGAAATCAAATCAAATCAATCATTTTATTTATAGTCGCTGATACAAATTAAAAGAAACATTAGCCTCAAAGGCTATTTAAATGACTCTCTGTTGAAACTCAACAAATTAAAATTTTAAGACAGTAAAAAACATTATTTAAAAATTGTGACTTGTAGAAGCTAAGGTAAAAAATTATATAGCTAAAGTTGAAAACAAATTAATGTGAATCAAATTTGCACTTGTTGCATTTGAAAAGTGGCTCTTCCCACTTTTCCAGAAAACTTATAACCACCCTTCTGAAACTTATAACCACCCTTGGGGCAAACAACATAAACACAATGCTGATAATTGATAGAGGACTGGTCTGTTGGTCACATAGAAATATATATATATATGGTAGAACTTATGTTGCCACGACGTGAACACTTCCCTGAGATTTTTTCACATTGTTGTGAAATGTTGCCACAGTGTCGAATGTTAATTCCATACTTTGATGTTGGTTTATAGGCCAGTAAAAAGTGGGGTTGACCCTGGACCTCTTCATAGCAGTACAAATTTGGTATCGAATGAATCCTTGAAATCTCTAGTTTCACCAAAAAAAATTCCCCAGAATTCCCAGGTGGAGGATTTTTTATTCAAGTTTCCATGGCAACACTCTTGAAATGATAATGCTTTGACAATGTTATTTCTACCATACAATTCTATGCAATTTTTATTTTTATAAAACATGGTGACATTGTCAACTTGTCATAACGTTCTTGCGATTAAATATGCCGATTGGGCTTCACTTGTCCTGATAACAATGCATGGGTTTGCCCTTGACCCCAAGCCCTATGACCTTGAAGAGGGACCCAGCAAGAGGCTGCATCTTCAATTCTTCGTCTGTTAGTCCAAACCTTCCTGAAGTCACATACAACTCGTCCAAGTTGTCTCCTCCGAAACACACCGATGTGATTACTTTGCAGGGGAATTCTACTTGCTGAAGTTCTCGGCCTACAGTGATGACAGAAATTAACATAGATATCTAATTATAGATTAATGAATAGATAGATAAATATATTTCTTAGTACATTTATATGGGATAAGGTAATGTAAAAAAGTATAATAAGTTTACCAAACAGTATATATGACACTGTCATAATATTTACTGCACGGACAAGATAATTTACATGAACAGTCAGGAGGGTTTGTGGTCATCAATCAACTTGTATAATCAGCAAATGACCTTTGTCATCTTAGCTATTTTTAAGCTGCAAATTATTTTATTACAAATTTTTGTTAAGATTTTGAGCTGTGATGAAAATGGAAAAAGGGCCTTTGTGGCTAATTACATTTTGGTCCTAGGAAAAGAAGTGTTTCAATTTATATGTTGGTCAATGACATGAAAAATTAGCAAGAGACAGTTAATGATTAGTAATTGATCACCTGTCTCTGGGTCAAAGCGAATAACCTTCCCTCCGTTGAAGAATGCAACCCATAGTTTTCCTTCGGAATCTAAACAACATCCATCAGGAAACATTTTCTCCTTGTGGCAGAGTTCACTGCAGTTGATCGCTACTCTTTGATTACCTGCATGAAAACAGAACTTTGCAGTGTAATGGCAACTTCTGTAAGTTTAATATAATACTGGACTTTGCAACTTACATGTATACAGCATTTCATCTGCGACCTGCAGACTTCTTCAGGGAAATGGCATAATCAAGGATGTTTCATTGTTTGATGTAGCTGTTGGTGTCAGTGAAATTTGAAATGCCCGGTCCCAGGTATGTGGCAGTTAAACCACAAGCCTGACTTTCACTGTCAACAGTTACATCAAACAATGAAACAAAAAATTGTTTCCACCTGTAGCTTGGGTACCGTAATGTTAAAAATGCATTAAAAAAGTTTGTCGCTCGTTCGCATGTGAAAAAAATTGTTTGTCAACACTTTGCGCGCAAAAAAGTTTGTCTCGGGGTAAACTCCTTAGCTCCTCCCAACTATCGTCTGGTCAGCCCCTTACACTGGAAAAAAGGTTTGTTTAAAACAGACAAAACAAGCATTAGCTGGTGTCCGTTTAAACTCTTAGTCTAAAACTAGACACTGTTTATTCTCAACATTTCTGTGGTCACATTACAGAAAAGTTAGTTCAGACTGGACAACTTCTTGGCTGTTTCGCATAAAAATTTTGCTATATATATTTAGGCAAAATTTTGGACGACCACCAGCCAACCAGTGATGGAAATGGGGGGGGGGGTGCTCGTGGGAGTTGAGCTCCCATGATAAAAAGACAGGGGGAGCTGTACCCTAATACATCTCCCCCGATGATCAGGGGTGAAATTAAAATTATCATGTTACTTTTTCCAGTCCCCATGGTAGTTTAGCCATAAGGCCACACATAATGGATCTTTAGCTTCTCGGATCCTCTCAAGGCACTTTTTCTAGGGTCGGTTGGTAGGACAAAAAAAAAAGGTAAAAAAAAATTTTTTTTTTTTTTCAATTTTTTTTTTCCATCGGCAGGAAATCTATTGTGTCGGCAGGTCCGCGAAGCTAAGAATCAATTATGTGTGGCCTAAGTATATTCTGGTGGAAGAATTCTTTCCCTTTTAAAAATTTGGAATGGCGAGCCACTCTCGCATGAGCCAAAGTTCCCCCGACGCAAATTTCCCATTTCCATCACTGGGGACAGATGCATGATGGGATGGGTGGGATGCATCTCTCCCCCCCCCCCCTCCCCACCAGATCAAAATTTACATATTTTTACAAGTTAATTTTATCTGCAGGCAGTCGTGTTTTGTTGCGAATTAAGCGTTCCACGACTCGATAACCCGATAGACCCTCCCACCGGAATTTTCTGGATCCTCCCCTGTCCGTCACTGCTGCTAACGTTCATTTTTGTCAGTTTTAAACAAACTTTTTTCCAGTGTAGAATGAATAAGCAGAATAGCTAATAACATGCTGGCATGATGGAGTTTATAACAAGCTATAACATAACATTCTTTTTCTATTGACATACATGTAAGGTATAATTTACAATGATTGACTTACTTATTTTACCACTTGATAGATTGAAGTCAAAGGCGTAGATCTTAGCAGGAAAGGAATCAATGTAAAACATAGTTCTGTTATCAGATGTCCATGCCAAACCATTAGAGATATCAATGTTGTTCAGATGATGTTTCACAGTTCCTTTTGTAAGTGAGTATAAGTTTCCTAGGTGGCGTTCTATACCAGTATTATCAGTCTTTTCTTTGCCCATGGTTCCTTGATTGAACAAAAAAGTATTGTTGATATTGAGTTAATGAAACCAGAATAGATATGTGCCACAAAATTAAGGGAACTTGATATTACTTCAATTTATATTATAGAAAACTTTTTGGGTAATGATTTAGGAAATTGTATGATAAACTGTTAACTTTAAAGACGCAACTTCCTTCATTTGTGTCTGTAAATACCTGCCCAAAGTCTTCCTGATGGGTCACACTTCCCATCATTGAACCTTGACCTTGTGCCTGGGTTTAGATCTTTGGTCAAATGTGTTACTTTTCCGGTTGTCCAATCAAGAAGGGAAATTCTCCTTGCATAACCAATGACCAATGTTTCTGGATCAGATGCAGTTGGAGTCACAAATCCTACACTGTTGCCTGAAATTTCAAGAAGTTGGAAGGTGAGTGTTCTGAGTTATTGCATTATCCGGGCCTTTATGAATTTGCCCAGTTACTTTCAAAGGAAAATGATTTTACATCATTTAGGTGTGCTGGACTTAATTAGATCCGTTTCCCCTTTTCCAGTTTGAACACAATTTATCTCTCTTTATTTGTGAAAAATTAAACTGAATTGAACGTTTTTTTGATAGGGTGATAGCCAACTACCATATGTTGAACCAGAAAATGATTTTGTAAGATAAAGTCAAGAAATTGTCAGTTCTGATCAAATTTATGTTCGATTTAAATCATTCAATCAAATCTTTGCCCTCGGTCATGTTCACGTGGCCTGGGTATTACAGAGGTTAGCGGAGTCCATCCGTCTGTCTAGCTGTCTGTCCATCCTCCTTGTGTACAAGATAACTACATTTGTAATGAGAGGTTTTGCTACACATATACGGGTCCCGTGAACGTGGGAGTTACCATGACAACCATATTATTAGATAGCACTTCTACACATACACGTCATACGTAACGTGTAGCAAAACCTCTCTATTGATCCTAGGACAGTACACTTAAATTTCTTCCTGCACCTGCATATTCTGCAATAGAAACTGCAGAAAGCTGCAGAAAGCTGCAGAACTGTAAAAAATTCTGCAGTTGTGTAGAAAACTGCAGAATTCTGCAGGAAACTGCAGAATTCTGCAGTTCTGCAATAAATTCTGCAGTTCTGTAGGAAACTGCAGAATTCTGCAGCTCCATGAATACCTATACAAGAATGAGGACTGACACCACAAGTGGGATTGCAAAAATGTCATTTTACAAACGGCTGTATCAAAATAAATAGTCCGCGGGCCACCATAACCCCCCCTCCCCCCCCCTTGGGAATTTTGAAGACACATACCATCGGAAAGCTAATATTCCAGAGAACACATTTTTGCTTGTTGGTCATTATATAACCTCAACGACTGGCGGCCATGATGGATAATTCCAAGATGGCCGCCAATTAACCGTTTCGCCCGTATCTCTGGATCTAATTGGGCTAGAACAATGATTTTTGGGTCTAAATATATGTTTTCATGGGTCAGGAATTCATTAAGACAGGTTTTGGTACTCTCCTGGGAAGTTAAGTGCAGTTTAACCCCGTTTTTCAAAATGGCGGCCATTTATTTTGCCTCAATCATCGATATAATAATACCAAGGATCTTTGGTGTTATATACTATCTATTTTAATACACTAAACTATTACTATATATTACTTAGTATTTTTTTTTAAATAAAGGACATGGAAAGGGTATTGTTTCATTTTGGACCGAGGGTCTGGACACCCAAGCCATAGCCAGTTCATAGTTTGGAAGTTGTTGAAATTTAGCAAAAATCTACGATTGTCCAAATTTTACGAAGCTTGACTAGAGTGTCCAGAACCTTGGTCCAAAATGAAACTATCTGTGCCAGATAGCCTGGCAAATAAGCTAAATTACCATTTAGAATTCAATATGCCTGGCCATTTTTATGACCACTTTTAAGCCAGCTCATAGTTAGGAAGTTGTTGAAATCTGGCAAAAATCTGTGATAGTCCTTATTTTACAAAGTGTGGCTGGTGTGCCCAGATCCTTGGTCCAAAATAGAACTATATGTGCCAGATAGCCTGGTAAATATACTAAATTGCCATATAAATTTCAATATGCCTATTGCCTAACCATTTTTATGACCACTTTTAAGCCAGTTCAAAGTTTAGGAGTTGTTGCATTCTAGCAAAAATCTGCGCTAGTCCAAATTTTACGAAGTGTGGCATGAGTGTCTAGACCCTTGGTCCAAAATCAAACTATATGTGCCAGATAGCCTGGCAAATAAGCTAAATTACCATATAAAATTCAATATGCCTAGCCATTTTTATGACCACTTTTAAGCCAGTTCATAGTTTGGAAGTTGTTGAAATTTAGCAAAAATCTATGATTGTCCAAATTTTACGAAGCTTGACGAGAGTGTCCAGAACCTTGGTCCAAAATGAAACTATCTGTGCCAGATAGCCTGGCAAATAAGCTAAATTACCATATAGAATTCAATATGATTCGCCATTTTTATGACCACTTTTAAGCCAGCTCATAGTTTGGAAGTAGTTGAAATTTAACAAAAATCTGCGATAGTCCAAATTTTACAAAGCTTGACTAGTGTGTCCAGAACCTTGGTCCAAAATGAAACTATGTACCAGAAAGCATGGTAAATATACTAAATTACCATATAAAATTAAATATGCCTAGTCATTTTTATATCCACTTTTAAGTCAGTTCATAGTTGAGGAGCTGTTGAATTTTAGCAAAAATCTGCGATCGCCCACATTTTACAAAGTGTGGATGGAGTGTCCAGAACCTTGGTCCAAAATCAAACTAAATGTGCCAGATAGCCTGGGAAATAAGCTAAATTGCCATATAAAATTCAATATGCCTAGTCATTTTCATAACCACTTTTAAGCCAGTTCATAGTTTAGGAGTTGTTGAATTTTAGCAAAAATCTGCGATAGTCCCAAATTTTACAAAGCTTGACTAGAGTGCCCAGAACCTTGGTCCAAAATGAACCTACATGTGCAAGATAGACTGGAAAATATACTAAATTGCCACATAAAATTAAATATGCCTAGTCATTTTCATAACCACTTTTAACCCAGTTCTCAGTTTAGGAGATGTTGAATTTTAGCAAAAATCTGCGATAGTCCAAATTTTACAAAGCTTGACTAGAGTGTCCAGACCCTTTGTCCAAAATGAAACTATGTGTGCCAGATAGCCTGGTAAATATATTAAATTACCATATAAAATTCAATATGCCTAGTCGTTTTTATAACCACTTTTAAGCCAGTTCATAGTTTAGGAGTTGTTGAATTTTAGGTAAAATCTGCGATAGTCCAAATTTTACAAAGTGTAGCTGGAGTGTCCAGAATCTTGGTCCAAAATCAAACTAAATGTGCTAGATAGCCTGGTAAATAAGCTAAATAAATTACCATATAAAATTCAACATGCCTAGCCATTTTTATGACCACTTTTAAGCTTTTTCATTGTTTGGAAGTTGTTGAATTTTAGCAAAATTCAGCGATAGTCCAAATTTTACAAAGCTTGACTAGAGTGTCCAGAACCTTGGTCCAAAATGAAACTATATGTGCCAGATAGCCTGGTAAATATACAAAATTACCATATAAAATTCAATATGCCTAATCATTTTTATAAACCACTTCTAACCCAGTTTATAGTTTAGGAGTTGTTGAATTTTATCAAAAATCTGCGATAGTCCAAATTTTACAAAGTGTGGCTAGAAAGTCCGGACCCTTGGTCCAAAATGAAACTATATGTGCCAGGTAGCCTGATAAATATATTAAAAATCACCATATAATACTCAATATTATCTTTGAAATAATAATGGTTTGTACTTAAAATAATAAAAAATTTATTTAACATCTTTGTTACCATTTCTGTGCAAAAATAATTTTTGGCAAAAGAAAAACTGGGTAAGGGAAGAAAAAGGGCCTCTCTTGTTATGAGCATTCCTGTTATAAATGAGAAATATTTTAATAAATAACCAATTTCTTCTTTTATTAACCATGGCTGAATTCATGACTTTTGCATAGAATTTACCTTTGATTACTATGATTGTATGTGTGTGGAAATCTTCTTTTGTTCTAGGTAAAATGTTGGGGTAAGATAAAGAAAATGACCTCCTGTCAAATTTCAGTCCCTCCTCTTTTGTAAATCAACATAGCATCATGTACCCTACTAATTTGCGGTTTCAATGATACCTACATTTTGTTATATAAAATTTAATGACTATTGAGGCAGTTTTTGCCAATTTTGTGGCATAAAGCATTTCTTGTTAAAAATAATGAAATTTGGCACCCGATATTCAGAAAAAAAATTTTTTTCTGGGATTGAGGCCTGCCATTTTGAATAAACAAGGGGTAAATGCACTATCTTCCTTTCAGAAAAGGAAAACCAGTTGTCATTAAGTTCTTATTTCAGGAAAAATTATGTTTATCCTGAAAACCATCAATGTAGGTCACCCGGACATGTTTGTAAGAAAATATGTTTGGTTGCCAATCTGCAATATGGCTGCCATAACCAAGTTAAAAACATGAAAATACCTGTTTTAAAACCCCTGAAAACATAGTTAACAGAATATAGACTATAACAAATATCTACAATTGTTTTCATAAAGATACACAGAATCCTGGAAGATATATTCACAGCAGAATCTATGTCGTTCATCCCCTATATCGGAAAATTTGACTTAATCTTACATAAATGCAATAATGAATAATTGACTGCAGGTAAGCTATTGTTGCAGTTACATGGTTGTGTTATACATCATTTTAAAGCTATGAATATACAGAATGATGTGAAAGAAACTTCAGGATGCTTCTGACCCCTAGTGACCCGTACGGGGAACTTTCGTGAAATAAAATGAAATTTTCTTTTTATTTCGAGTTATGGCCGCATGTTTTCCATTCTGTTGACCAAAATAGATATTCTAATCAATCAATTTTTGCACTAAATAGATAGAGGAATTAAATACCTTCAAAATGGTACCATTTAAGCATCTATACAAGGATTAGTTTATGAATAACAGTATATTTTCTGAAAATAGCGGCACTCGGTTTGGCGAAAATTTATTTTCAACCTTCCCGCACTCATATAGCTCCTGCTGGTTATCGTTGAGGTCTAAGATTGACCAACAAGCAAATTTTGTAACTTAAGATATATATCTTTCAAAATATATGGGTCTCCGAAATTCCTAAGGGGGGGGAGGGTTTCGATATCTGGCCCACGGACTAAAACTTCCATGGACGTTTTGCCTCTCTGCTCGGTCAATTCTCAACCAAATTTCATTCAGAAAAATGTTTCAGGTACCCGACAACCAGGTCTATTGACTACACTAGTCAGTCTTTGTCCGTCGTTGTTTTTTTTTTCGCCGTACGACCCTTTTTTCGGCGATCGGTAAACTCGCAAAAATGTCATTTTATAAACTGCTGACAGTACTCTATCAAAATAAACTTCCATGGACGTTTTGCCTCTCTGCTCGATCAATTCATAACCAAATTTCATTCAGAAAAAAGTTTCAGGTACCCTACAACCAGGTCTATAGACTGCAGTAGTCAGTCTTTGTCTGTCATTGTTTCGTTTCGCCGTACGACACATTTTTCGGCGATCGGTCAGCTCGCAAAAATGTCATTTTTTCATAAACTGCTGTCAGTGCTCTGTCAAAATAAACTTCCGTGGACATTTTTCCTCTCTGCTCAGTCAATTCTCAACCAAATTTCATTCCGAAAAAAGTTTCAGGTACTCTGCAACCAGGTCTATTTAATACAGCAGTCAGTCTTTGTCCGTCGTTGTTTCTTTTTGCCGTACGGCACTTTTTTTGGCGATCTGTGTGCTCGCAAAAATGTCATTCCACAAACTGCTACCTGGTAGAACTGCAGAATTTGCTACAGAACTGCAGAATTCTGCAGCTTCCTGCAGATTTTTTTGAAACTGCAAAATTCTGCAGTTTTCTGCAGAATTCTGCAGTTTTTTGCAGAACTGCATAAAACCTCCCAGGCTGCATATCTCCTACAGGATTACAGATTTTGCTGCAGAAACTTTTCAGAAACGCTGCAATGACAGAGGACTACCAAAACCCCAACCCCCAAAACCCCAACCCCCCAAACCACAACCCCCCAAACCAACCCCCCAAATCAATGTTTCCTTGGTAGCGGCAAGAGGTCTGCAGTTTCCTACAGAATTTTTTTTTTCAAACTGCAGAATTCTGCAGATATTTTTGGAACTGCAGAATTCTGCAGTTTTTTTGGAAGAATTGCTGAATTCTATAGTTTCCTGCAGAATTCTGCAGTTTTTTTGCAGAATTCTGCAGTTTTTTGCAGAACTGCATGAAACCTCCCAGGCTGCATATCTCCTACAGGATTACAGATTTTGCTGCAGAAACTTTTCAGAAACGCTGCAATGACAGAGGACTACCAAAACCCCGACCCCCCCAAACCACAAACCTCCAAACCAACCCCCCAAATCAATGTTTCCTTGGTAGCGGCAAGCCCAATGTCAAAGAGGTCTGAAATGTACAGATGCAACACACTGGAGGAAGTAACAGAGGTTCAGAAATCATGCAGTTAGCTGCAGAACTGCAGAATTCTGCACCCAGAGAATCTACCCTAGACGAATCTCTCAGGAACTCCGCATTATGATAGATTAGCGTCACGAGACACGAGCGTCTCAGCCAATCAGCGCCTAGGATTTCTGTCCACTTCAAAAGTTTACCGGCAATTTGCAAAGCAACTATTAACTCCACAGAGACGTGAGACATATCATTTTAAAGGTCTCACAGAGATCTACACACATGTTATCCTTACGGAAGTGTCCTAATCGGCGAAATCGGCCTCATTTGCATAACATGTGTGAAGGTCTGTTCATTGGCCATCATTGTGGGCGTGTCTGATCTATTCACTGAAGGCTTTGCTGAAGTGGAATTCTGCAGCTTCCTGCAGAGTTTTTTTTTTAAACTGCAGAATTCTGCAGATTTTTTTGGAACTGCAGAATTCTGCAGTTTTTTTTGCAGAATTCTGCAGTTTCCTGCAGAATTCTGCAGTTTTTTGAAGAATTCTGCAGTTTTTTGCAGAACTGCGTAAAACCTCCCAGACTGCATATCTCCTACAGGATTACAGATTTTGCTGCAGAAACTTTTCAGAAACGCTGCAATGACAGAGGACTACCAAGACCCCGACCCCCCAAACCACAACCCCCCAAACCAATCCCTCAAATCAATGTTTCCTTGGTAGCGGCAAGCCCAATGTCAAAGAGGTCTGAACTGTACAGATGCAATACACTGGAGGAAGTAGCAGAGGTTCAGAAATTATGCAGGGAGCTGCAGAACTGCAGAATTCTGCAGCTTCCTGTAGATTTTTTTGAAACTGCAGAATTCTGCAGTTTTTTGCAGAATTCTGCAGTTTTTTGCAGAACTGCATAAAACCTCCCAGGCTGCATATCTCCTACAGAATTACAGATTTTGCTGCAGAAACTTTTCAGAAATGCTGCAATGACAGAGGACTACCTAAAACCCCGATCCCTGATACAACAATCCCCCAAACCACGTTTCCTTGGTAGCGGCAAGCCCCATGTCAGAGATGTCTGAACTTTGAAGATGCGTTGCAATAAACTGCAGGAAGTTACAGAGGTTCAGAAATCATGCAGGGAGCTGCAGAACTTCCAATGTGTACATGATAACTCCAGTTGTATTTATTCTAGGATCACCAAACTAATGGGGATTGTGTATCACAGTAAGACCTTGGATGAGTTCTGACTTGACTTTGACATATTTCTGTGACCTTGGTGGCCATATTTGCAAAAAGCTTGTGTATGTGATAACTCCATTTGTATTTATACTTTGATCAGCATACTAACAGAGATTGTGGATCACACTTCGACCTCGTATGAGTTACCACAAGAGTGACCTTGATTAATTCCTGTGACCTTGGCTGCCATACTTTATGTAAGCCCTACGATAACTCAATTTGTATCAAAGACAACAGTATCTGGCCGAGGGTGGCACTGGCGTCAGCAGATTTTTTTGCTGGATTCCAAGGGTGACGGACAGATTAAAATTGTGTCATAGTTGACATTGAACTACTATTGAAATAGCTGAGGAGATTTATGGCAACAGCTTCACAATGATTAGATAAGATGGCTAAAAAATTTATTGTAAACAGATAAGATAGCTAAAAAATTTATTGTAAACAAGATATATGTACTTGAGCAGTGAATGAGCACACTGTAGTTGGACTACTGTTCGAGGGACATTCCAAAAGTTCTGACCATTTTTTTTGTATACCTTTCCATTTGAATAAAATTCTAAGGCATTTTACTATCTATTTTGAAAATAATCTTAGAGATGCAAACCGGCGAGTGCCCCCATTGACAGGAATAATATGTCGATAGTGGATGGTGACGAGACCAATATTGAGTTTTATTGGCCGAAGCAGTAATGTGGGCCGAGGCCAAATGTTGAGGCTGACGGTACTGAGGCCAATAAAACTCAATATTGGCTGACTCAACATCAAACTTTTTGTTATATTATGCACCAATATTTCACAATTGTATATGTATTTTTATATTCTACATCAAAATTTTAAGGCCAATCATGTAGCAGGAGATCAGTCACATGACACGCCAATAAATAACAATATTGGTGTCTTAAAAGTGTAATTGGTGTGTGGAGAATGATATTGGTGTGTCCCTATGCTCTTAGCAGCAATGATGCACTTAATTGCCTATTACGTAAGGGAAGGCCTGGGTAGGAGGAAATATAACTTCTTGAAATGTCAACCTATCACTTTATAAATATGCTCATTTGTAAATAATGTGAAAAATTAAATATATTTCATATAGAAAAAATTAAGTATCTTTAGAAAAACCAGTATTTTACATATATGTATTAGTCTGAAAATTATGGTGCAGAAAATAACAAATAGTGGATGTTGAGTCGACCAATATTGAGTTTTGTTGGCCTTAGCAGGTAATATTGCTGCTTCGGCCAATAAAACTCAATATTGGTCTCCTCACCATCCACTATAATATAAGTAAGCAACTCAACATACAACGATACAAAATGGACAACATAAAATACAACAAGTCTCACTTACCAAGGTGGCGCTTTGTATCCTCTCCTGTTTTGACATTGTATCTATGAACATCTCCTGCCTGAATGTCAACATACCACAAGACGCCAGAGGCAGGATCCCAGTGTGGTCCCTCTCCAATGGTGGATGCGGCATTTCTCACAACTACTGACACTGACATTGTTCTGGAACTGATGTTGGAAGAAGTAAAGAATAAATGCTGAACTCTCAGTGCAAGTAATTTGATATAGAGATAAACCATTAATGCACTATAAATATGGTATCAACAAAAAGATGAATTAAGTCGGAAAGCTCATGCAAATTGCTTGTTTTATTAAAGGCGGTAACAGATATGCATTTATATCTCGAATTGTACCCTGGAGGATGGAAGGGGGGGCACTGACTCTGAATTCTTGGAAAACATACACAGTATTTTCGGTGATTCCATACACATTGTATATATATATGGAAAGCCAAAATGGTCTCTTAAGTAACATGTTATTTGAAAAATATGCAAATAGAGTAAAACTAAACTAAACTGACAAAAGATCTAAAAAAATTACTTAAAGCTACATGTTGTAAGTTCACCAATTCTCTGTAAAATTCAAATTGCAGGTATTATCAGTTACACCCTGCTCGTTTCGAGGGTACGGGAATATACACCACGAAGGACTCCATACACCACGAAGCCGAAGGCTGAGTGGTGTATGGAGGCCTGAGTGGTGTATATTCCCGTACCCTCGAAAAACGAGCAGGGTGTAACGTTTTTATCCTCAGACTTCTTGTTTTATTGATGCCCATAGATTATCTTGCAAACTGAGTCTGAAATGTCTTTCAGTAACAAAGCAACAGCATTGTGACGTCATCACCAGAGCTGTCACCTTGATGATGTCACAATGGCTCAAACAGTGATCTCTAAGAATGGATAGGCTCGATCCCATTGGCCAGCACGTAACGTCACGAGCTGGCCTGGTGCCCCCATGTTACTGGGAAGCAGTCAACGTCAACAATGGCACGTGGGTTGACAAACCCTGCTCTCGCTACTGTTTTTGTCTAATAACTTCTTTTAAGTGTCCCCCACTTCAATAAAACGAAGTACAGAATGCTATAGAAGCTTCCCATGTCCCACCATGTCAAAAAAACTTACTTATAGACTATTTGAAGCCTGCAGCCGCCGCAGTTTTCAGCCAGCGCTGGCCGTTTCTACCACTGCTGTCAAATTGCCAATGCAATGATAGATGCTGTGACAGTGTCACTTGAAGCCTCAGACTTTATTAATGGCAATCAGTACCAAAATGGACTTGACACATCATAACTGAAATAAAGTGCAATCCACCTGTATCTGTAGTATTCTGTACACAAAGAACCCTCAAGTGCTGTTAGCTTATCCTAATTACAATCAAGCGAATCAACAAGCTTTTTAGAACTCTACTGGTTGGATGGGGTAGATTTTAATTAGACCCTAATGTGCAATTGCTATGTCAAGCATATCCAACTAAATATTCTTTGTTTTCCAATTTAATCTCAAGGGTTGGGAATCTTTTGAAATAAATAATTTCCCGTCAAGGAAAACTCAAAGCCACCCCCCCCCCCGATTAATTTTTATAGATCACTTTTCTTTCTATAATGCATGTAGAGCTTGCCCAGTTGTGATCAAGGAAGCCTAGATTTAACTGCAATATTAGCCAGTAGGGATGTATTCTGTTTACATCTAGAATAAAGAAAATTGAAAAATTGAGATTGAATTTGGGCAAAGATCTGAAAAATTTGGGTAGAAAGCAGCCCCCCCCCCTAGAATTTCACAAAGTATCATCTTTAATTAAGATCTAAAAATTTTTAATTTTCGGGGTTCTTCCGGGGCGGGCATGTTTCGGTAGTACTGGTCTTTGTCCCCCCTGGGATTCTGCTAGACGGCTACATTGACCCAAGTATGGACCACCCCCCCCCCATATAGAGATATAGATAGATAGATCTATAGATATGGTAAGTGCAGCCCTCTAATCCCAATTCTGGGCGCTCACGAGGGTTGATTGATGAGATGAGAGAGAGAGCAGGAGTCCTCAACATGTTACACATTTACCCCATGTGAGGGATCTTTTACTTGCCCAGCACAGACACTGATACAAGGGGCCGCCAATTTAACGTCTCATCCGAAGGACATCCAGCTGGGATTTTGCTCATAAAGGTACACTGAAAATTTTGGGTTCCCCAACTGGGAGTCTAACCCATGCAGGCAAAGACCTTCAGCGGAGCAGGCGGGAACCTTAACCACTACACCACCCATAAGATTGCCTCTTTTATGTCTACGGAGCCTGCCCTCCATAGAATTAAGGCAAGAATTGTCCATTACATGCCGTAACAAATGTGAAATTTTCTGGAGCACGGGTGATTCTGGACCAGTGTTTACACCCCCCCTCCTGCCCTTCCAAGGGCCATAAGTCATAATCTTTCCATGCATGGGGATTGATGGATGATTGGGGCTTTATGTCCTGTATTTATGCACTTGGTAGGCTGCATGGGGATGGAGTAAATAAATGTTACCAGCTCTAGCTTAATGACACTCAGTTTTTATGACTGGGTAGAGCTGGGGGGGGGGGGGGGAGGAGAGGAGTTGCATAAGAATTTGAAACACATGCAAAAAGTCACTAAAAAACTCACCCCCCCCAGTCATAAATTTTTTATGGTCCATTACCTCAGAATTTTCAAATTAGCATTTTTAATTAGGTGAACAAATGGACCTAGACCTATATCCAATACGAATTTGATGAAACTATGGACTATGGACTGGACTGACACCTTTTTTAATAAGTGAACACCCTTTTAGCATGGTTTACAAATAATGGCCAGTTACCCACTATGACCAACAGGCAAATGCCTTCGTCTTAAAATCGTCCCAACGTATACATACATACGTCTACCGTGCGGGAACATTTTTAAGGTGTGAGCGACATTTCAAGATCTAGAATTAATACCAATTCAAATGAAATCACCTGGAAACCATAGATTTTCAATAGTGTTTTATTAAATAATCTGCCCAAATTGTGGCAGTGTTAATCTACCCAAATTCGCCTGAATCTAAGCATTTCCAAACTTTTGGGGGGGGGGCGGCCCCTCCTCCGATACTGCAATGGCCAATGCCTTTCCAACGCTTTCATGACCCCTTCTGACAAAATAGTCAAATTCTGTAAACTTGGTAGACTTCATAAAACTGACAGAACATCATGAACAGGTCATCTGGTAGGCCTCATGACAGGATACATCCCCCACTCCCTTTTCTTATTCCCGCAATATCACTTACCCCCCATTTTAACCCCTAATGACCCCTGCTTCCCCCCTTTTCCCCCACTTATACCCCCGCACGCGCCCCCCATATTGGACCTGTGCCCCCCCAGGTGCCCCCCCATATGAACTTTTCAACCTTTGCTAAGATATGCATTTAGTATGAGTGCCCCCCCCCACAGAATCGCGTGCCCCCCCCAGGTGCCCTCCGCTCGAGACCCCCTGGTTACGCCACTGGCCCCACTTACCTCCCGCTAGCCTCCACTTACCCCCCACACTTACCCCCCCACTTGCCCCCCGCTAGCCCCAACTTATCCCCTCTGCCCCCCATTTGCCCCAACTTTCCGCGCATAACCTCCTTCTATCCCCAAATTCCCCCCACCTTCCCCCTAATTACCCCCTAATAACATTTTATTATGTTAGTGGTATCCCATAGGGTGGGGGGTGTATCCCGGGGGGGGGGGGGGGGTACTTCGCGGACTTTTGTGTAGGGATGCGCCACGGCGATTTTGAAAACCAGAACCATTTTAATCCGAAAACCAACGCCAAAACCACAAACCATTTTAATCTTTTTGTAAAAATATCCAAAACCAATTTAATCTTTATGATTTGCATACCATTGTAATCGTCTTTTCAAGCCGATTCTAACGGTACCAAACATGTTGGGGGTGCAAAAAGGGCAACCAAATTAATCTGAAATCCTAAAAACCAAGACCATTTTAATCCTAGAAGGCCAAAAAACCTAAACCATCCAGCGGCGCCTCTATACACCCTTTCATGGTGAGTACCCCCCCGGGGGGTGTATCCTGTCATGAGGCCTTCTGGTCATGGTCATCAGAAAATCAACTTTCCAACTTCAGAACAACGCAAGCCTACTACATTTCACCAAATTTGGTTGCCAGAAACACTGAGGCATCCTGAATAATTCCTGACATATTCGACGCAAGACATAATTGCTTGTAACCATCAAGCTTCTAAATTGCTTATAAATACCAGAGGCCTAAAACAGAACTGCCGTCCATATCACTTGGATTTCAGAGAGTTCAAATTACTTCCTAAACAAAATATTACAGGCAGACATGTATAAAACACAATGTGGGCTCTTAACAACTATAATGAATATTTATTACCCAAAAGTGGACATTGTACAGAACAATCATTGAAATAAAGTCTATAAATTATAAAACAGTATTTAAAAAAATATATGAAATAGTGGCAATCTTTTGGACCTTGATCAATCAAATTATCGTCCAACAGGTCTAAATCATATAATTTTGTACCATACAAACTACAAAGTAGTATTTCTGTCAAACTTGCTCTTGGATATACATATATATCAACAAATTATTTCAAATGTTGAATGGAATTCTAATTATATAGACTTTCTTCATAATTAACTGTTGCTTCTATCATATTTGCAATCACATTGTTATTACTTTGAAAATTGTAAACCCAAGAGGGCTGGGGGCTAAAAACATTTCACATAAATAAGGAATTCTCTCTCTCTCGCTCGCTCTTTCTATACAGGCCTATAATGATTACAATCACTATTATTACTCAAATTTTGAATGGCTGCGTACAGTGCGTAGCGTATCGGTAAATGATTGACACGATTGCTCTTCACTGTGATGAGCACCGACAAACAGAAAATCTGCAATTGCCATTGAATAAATTATTCCCAAATATTATAATTATCTTCAAACCAACTTCAATTGAAAAGTACATGTACAATGCACTAATATTAGTCACAAGAACCAGAATTTGTATTCGGCTTCAGAAGATTTTACAAAACATTGTATTAGGCCTAATTAATTAATAATTTTAACAAAAATTTCGCTTGCACTTGTATTCAAATACTATTTCCACAGACCAATCATGAAGTGCCATGTGATAAATAAACAACTGTTAAATTAAATATTATGATATCCTTTATGCATTCAAGTCTAATTGTTATTAATGATTTTTCATACTGTCCCAACTCCAGTCATCACCATGCACTGATGGTTACTCTGATGACTTAATTCATGTCAGAAACAATTAAAACAACATAAATCCTGATAGCATGAATATTTGACCCAAAAGAAAGCTCAATCTTATAAAAAAAAATTACAAATAAAAACAATATTAAGAATAAGAGCATCTTATTGAGAAGGCAGTCACATTTAAGAGTGGAAAATTCTGAAATTTTTCTATTGCAAATTCACAATAAACAATGGACCATTCAGAATTCAGAGGGGATGGAGCACTAATGCCTGGGTCTCACAGCACTTAAACGGAGGTCTTTTGGCGTTCGCAGGATGGGAGCAATTCGGATGATTTTTTGATAAGTTGTGACATCCCACTGACCATTTTTCACATCTCGCCAACGTTTTTTTGCATATCGGCGGGTTCCTAGAAAATGGGGGAATTCTGCTGTGGAGGTAAAAAAGATTCCGCTTGTTGAAACTTTTTTTCCAAGTCGCCGAGGAAGAGCCACAGTTTTCTCAATTTTTGGATGTCCGGCAGGCATTTTTCTATATCACAGGAGTGTAAAACATGACCGGCGGGATATATAGGGGCCCTGCAACCTCGCCAACAGGTTTTCAAACCTCGCTGATGGTTTTCGAACCTCGCCAACGGGTTTCCCAACCTCGTCGTCGGTTTTTGTAGCCTCGCTGACAGCTTTTGCAGCCTCGCCGACAGTTTTTGTAGCCTCGTCGATGGATTTTGCAGCCTCGCAGGTGAATATGATCTTGCCCCACAGGTCTATGATCTTGCCCCTCAGACAGGTGATGTTTTTCCGCCGATTTACAGTCTTTCTCCGCCGATGTATGACCTTTTCCCACCATTGTATACATCTAACCCCTTTTTAATTAATTACATCATCGTTGTGTGTCTCCGAGTCAGGCAAATTTCTCTCAGAAATCATCTTAAGCTGCCCTACAGACGTAAAAAGTTCTCCGGTTCTTGCTGTGATATATCAATGCCTTCATGTCAGCTCAGCTGTCGACCTTCAAACCATCTAGGGTGGGCCCGACTTTGCAGCATGTCGTCATGAAAGCTGAAAGAAGAATTGAGAGAAATGTCCAACTTGAATGGTGTCAATCCACAAAAATATCAGAAATTGTGCAAACTGGTCACTGGTACTTAAATATGTGCAGGGCACTGGATCTCGGCAACAAGACTATTGACAAGATTCATTATTGAGGTTCAGCCTGAGTTACTGCACATAAATTCCATGGTTACATCCTTTAATGTCAGGCAGCATGATTTTGCCATGCAGTATTGATAACTACTAAATTCCAAGGAGTGAAGAAATTGACATACCGTCTGCAAGTGATGTAGTCGAGGCCGGTAGATCCCAGACCAAGGCAACACATCAACCCCAACATTGTACCTCTGCAGTCTCTCCTGAGTCTCCTCATCACTGAAGCATCAGGGAATCTGAAAGAAAATAATATTTTTGAATTGCTATTTAACTTTATCTCATAAACACAAGTGGATATCCAGCAAGGTGGAAATAATTTTTAAAAATCCAGGGAGGGGGGGGGACTGGCAGAGTGAAAAAAGCCAAAACTTTGCCAACACGTTTATGATAGTGTGATGCAACAATTTATTGCAAAATTTACTGAATACCTTCTCACATGAGGCCCCACCCTAACAACAATTTACATTATAATATTTTGCTCTTCCAGGTTGAAATTAAGCCGGAAGCAGAGACATAGGGGCCCATTGACTTAATATCTTGCCATGGTCAGTCCGCCCCAGTGTGGGCCGGGTTTCGTAGCACTCTTTCTAAGTATCTGCCCCTGACTTAATTGTGCACCTGACAGGGGCGGATATGGATATTAGGATGAAAATTTAAGGGGGAAGAGGGCTACCCCTAATCGCCCCTCTTCTCAAATTCACCCTTGACAGGCCATGTCAGGTCATCCTTCACTTCAGAATGACAAGGATTTTTCATACAGATAAATAAACCTTTCAGTAAATATTAAAACATATATAGGCCTATATCTCCAATAACAATATGTTCTTACATCTTTGAAATGTTTATTGTTGCCATAATTATGCCTACACATGACTAAAACCTCAATTGCACTTGAGCATTGACACCTCTGAACATGCTGATCCCTTGATGTGACACTTCAATAGCAATCAGGAACCAATAGCAATGGGGCAGTTGACATCATTCAAGGCCTCAATTAGCCTGAATACCACTAACAACCCAACCATGTCATAATCTGACCTCAGACAGGGCTTAATTTGTAGTAAACAGTGGTAAAATGGCCTTCACAGTACAATAGCGCGGCGGAAATTAAAGCGAAAAACGGCGATAACTGTTGTTTACTTACTTGTGAAAAGTGCTTCCACCTTCCTTGGTGGCCTGAATCCCACATAAACAGCAGTTTTTGTCCATAAGCTCCACAAATTGGCATTATTTGGTCTTTCCAGCGAGGCTTCTCCATGCTTGTTTACCTTGCTGAGCCAGCGGTTCCCAGTAACATGGGGGCCCCACGTCATCTCGCCTCGTTATGGTATTCAGCCAATCCAGACGTAGAGATCACTGGGCTCAAACAATAGCATTGTGACGTCATAACTACTGTTGCTACAAGGATGACGTCATAACAATCCTATGGTTGCAATTGTGACATCATTGTTTATCTCATACACCCTGTCTGGTGACGACAGACAGGATGTACGGTGTCATACACCCCGGCTCTCAGCCAATCAGAATCAAGGATTCACACTGGACTGAGGATAAAATGGTATATATCATAGATTGAGATATTTGAAGTATTGTACACAAACCCCAATAGCGTGTTTTTAAGTATTAAGAGAGTTTGATTGATTTCTTTACTCCAGGAGAGCCCTGCAAAGCCTTGAATGAAAACAAAACAAGGATTTTTGACAGCATTAAAAAGTATTTGTTTACATAAAAATTGTGAGGAATCTAACTTCATATATCACATTTAGCCAGGCAATTAAGATTATTTCTTAGTTAGAATATGTTAGATAAGGATGAAATCTGCCTACAATTTGTCTCATCTCACATGCGAACTAACGTTTGGCCTGATTCTTCAGCCTACAGAAGTCATACAGCAGAAATACACATACCTGAGTGTAGATTAACGATTTTGTAATCTGAATATCACATTTTCGCGATGTTTTTAGGTCGTTTTTTTGCCGATTTTTCGTCAATTTCAGCTACAGCAGTCCATTTACACTTTGTTTACATTCGTGACACAACCAGATTTACAGCAACAATTGACGTGACGTCACAACAAGGCACTGCAGCGCCAATGGCGACTTAGTTCCAGATAGGTTGGTGGCTGTATCACTGCTCTATGCTCTTGCATTTGTTTTATACAAGCAGTTGAAATAGTGCCAAATTCCAGTTCGCATGCAAGATGAGACAAACTGTATATATAGATAGATGGCTAAGTAGATAGATTTATAGATAGATATGGTAACTTGGTAAGTGTAGCCCTCTAAGCCCAGTTCTGGGCACTCACGAGGATTGATTGATGTGATGGGAGAGAGAGCAGTCCTCAACTTGTTACACATTAACCCCATGTGAGATCTTTTACTTGCCCAGCAAAACCACTGATACAAGGGGACACCAATTTGACGTCTCATCTGAATGACATGCAGCTGGGATTTTGCTCATGATCGATTTGAAGGTCCACTGAAAATTTCGGTTCCCTCGAACCCACTCAGCCAAAGACCTTCAGCAGAGTACGCTGGCATATTAACCACTCAGCTACACCCAGATTTTTGAGCTTCTATAAATCTGATGTCATAATAGCTCTTAGAAAAGAAGGGGCCTTATATATACCAGGAAATACAGGCATACATTGTGTGCACTTTTCATTCCAAGTTAAAACTGGAGTCCTCCTCCCCAAGTTGCAGCCTGACTTGAAAAAGTTATTTCCTAAAAAATGCAATTGAATGTTGATATAACTTTATTTTATCACTTTATCTTCAGAAGAAATAAGGTTGACATTATCAGATTGTGGTTATATAAATGATAACCATGATAAGAATACACTTTTTATGAACTGGCCAAAAAGTTATTTGAAAGAGAACAATGAACTTTTTTTTAGCTTTTCATCTATGATAAGCTGAGGGACCATATCTTATTTATGGCACCTTATTATAACTCAAGCGAGTCCATAATTTATATTTCTATAAATGTATGCCTCTCATTTTTCTGCAGTTAATTAGAGAAGTATATACCGCAGAGTGGTCTGGTAGTGGTACAATATTTTGGTCACATTGCATGGTTGGATTAGTGTGTCACATTGAGGCATTTAACAGGTTGACAAGCACTTAAAGGAAAGTGTCTTAAAAAAATAAATTCTGTGTCCTGGCATAGGAGACCCCATAACTACGCCCACTGGATAGATGGATAGATAGATGGATAGATATGATAAGTGCAGCCCTCTTAGCCCAGTTCTGGGTGCTCAAGAGGGTTGATTGATGAGATGGGAGAGAGAGCCGGAGTCCTTAACATGTTACACATTTACCCAATGTGGGGGATTGTTTACTTACCCAGCATGGATACTGATGCAAGGTGGACGCCAATTTAACATCTCATCTGAACGACATCCAGCTGGGAATTTTCTCATGAATGTCCACTGAAAATTTGGGTTCCCCACCAGGGGTTCGATCCAATGCAGATTAAGACATTCAGCGGAGCAGACGGGGAACCTCAACCAGTCTGCCACTTAGCTGCCACTAGGCAGATAGAGTTCACTATTAAAGGGTGTGAGTCCTACCTATTTCATCAACATGCAGCGCTAACCACACTATTATCATGAGTTTCATTGTCATCGATCACATACTTTCGTTTTAAGTTTTAATAATGGCTCACAGACTTTGTTTTTCTGCTCCATTCCTTCTTGACAGCCCAACAGACAGTTTAAATGTTTTAGTTTTGGAGGGGTTTTGGTAATGTTGCTGAGACACACAGTGATGTGCGTGGATATCCCAGGCAGCAAATTTACGTTGTTACAACATTGTGACCACGTCATACTTCGGTTGTTACCACGTGAAAATTCTACGTGTTACAACCTGGAAATGTATGGTTGAAATCATGTTGTCACAACGTTGAAAGGCTACGTCTGAATATTACGTTGTCACCACGTGGCCACTAGGTGGAAGTTTCACTTATGAGCAAATTGGGCACCACGTGGTCACAACGTGGTCACAACGTGGTCACAACGTGGTCACAACGTGGTCACAACATGGTCACAACATGGTCACAACATGGTCACAACGTGAAAGTTTCCATTCTCCACAACCCCATTAAATGCTTATATATATATAGAGAGAGGTTTTGCTACACGTTCATGTGTGACGTATACATGTACAAGTGCTATCTAATTACATTGTTGTCATGGTAACCGCCACGTACACGTCACACGGAAACGTGTAGCAAAACCTCTCTAATATTTAAGTTCATTTCTGAATTACAACAGAAGCTGGAATTAAGGAACATTTACACTTTATTTTATACACAAAAATTTAATTCAATCAAGCTCGTCTTGATCTTGGCCTATTAGGAGTCTGATCCGTCCACCAGCTGAGTTCCACCAGTCGTCCTCGATGTTTTTGGTTGCTGTAAAACACAAGTAAACAAATTCTAAAAATAGGGAATAAAGAGATCACAGGTATATTGAACTGAACAATTCAATATAGTTTTCCAGGGCCCAAAATTGAAATAGGAAAGACGAGGGAAACATTGTCCATGTACAGGATCGAGCACCTGGTAATGTACCTGAATTTATATTCAATAGGCAAGCAAAAAGGCACTATGAAGAAAATAAGGCTTTTTACCTTGTACCTAGAATCCTAGATCCTCCTTTCTTCTTGGGCAATGCTTCAATGTGTTTGCGATGAGTTGTTCAACTTCACTGGCAGTTGAACCTGGATGGACTTTCAAACATACTCCTGAAAATATAATCAGCCTCACTGTTCAAACAAAATCTCCTTCAGTTGAAATCCTCACAGACTTTCAACTTGAGAAGCAACAAACAATTTCTATAATCAATAAGCACTACTATATATACATCACAAGCACTACTATATGTACAAATGTCTGTATTTTCAACAGTTTTCAAAAATGAGAGGTACTTAAAAAATGTCAAATAAAACTTCTCTGCTGCATAGCCTGTGCAGTCTTGCAAAAAAATAAATATATCGGTCTTACGAATGATGGTCCTTGAAACAGGGAGTTCAATGAAGGAACGCTTCTCCAGAGGCCCCTGGCCCTTCAAACTAAACTCTGACAAAAGTTGGTTTATGAATCCCAAATCATCCTGATTCCTGGTTGTGGCCCCTGAGTGATGAAAAGTATAATTTCTAAAAGAGAATAAAAATAAAAATATTATATATTTATATAATATATAGATTTATAAGTGACCTATTAAATTATCTTTCGTTTAATGGATTCATATGCCACATAAGTATCAGCAGCAGGCCTATACGTATAAGTCTCAACTAATCTTGACAGAGTCCACTTTAAAAAGAAAATGGATGAGGTGGGTGACAGGACTTTTTACAAGTTTATGCTCCTGTGTCTTTGCTACAGGTCTTTGAGATTCATAAACAATTAACGTGCCTTTGAAAATTTACAATGAATGATATAAGACAAGTATTTCCATGCACGGAAATATCAATATTTACTAGTTGCTTCTTGAAGACTGGATCTTCATGCCTCTCTCCATGGTGTCAAGGGGCCATTGAAGCATATCCTCCACCTCTTTCACCGGACGCATTGCCACCGTCAGGGTCCTCAGCATTCTCAGCATCTCCCTCTGTTTTACTCCACTGAATACTCCAGGGTACACTGTATGGAGACGCATGAGTAGCTGAGGCAAGTCGTAGACTGTAATGAAACATGTGGTTTAATTAGAGCAAGTAATTGTTTCTATTAAATTATCCTTAGCAATAACAATAGTTAAAAGGCTCAATCCAGGCACTGTTTCCTAACCAAAGCTCAACTGCCCAGGACTGGCCAGTAACCAGCCTCTGCTGTTGGGAGTTGGATCCTGCACCATATTAGGGGGATCAACCTGAGAATCTAATAAATACAATTTTATAGTTTTCATCTTCCTATTCAAACAAATGCTATTACTGAAATACTCTCTTAAATAATTAATGAATAAATAATTACCAGATAAAAAATACATTACAATATTTCCGTCTGTAGTCTTGGGGGGTCAATTAGCAAGATTTATCGTTTATATAGTTTTCTTTATTTACCTGACACATGGCGTTTCTTTTGGCCGTTCGAAGACCCTTTGCCAGATGTATCTGGCTTCCTCGAACTGCAACTTTCTGAGGGAGGACTTCCTGGATCTGGCAAAAAATTAAAATAAAACATGATGAAAAGTCGTCAAGTTTTGCAGGACAATTAGAGATGATAATATAAAACATAGTGCAGTTGACTTAACACAATGAATTATTAAGTTTTACAGTTGAAGCAATGTTTCATTATTACTCGACAAATACGATTTCTTGGTGATTTTCATCAAATTTATTGCTCATTTACCTGAGAGACTTTCCATTGTGACATTCTCATCGTCACTGCAGGCAGGGTTTTCCGTTCTTCTTCTCGGTGTACTGGAACCAGCTAGCTTTACAAAAATGAAGATTATATTATATAAAGTGCAATATAATTTGTTTGACTAAAGCTTGTTGTATTTCACTACAAACCAAAAGTGCTAAGCAGCTCACTTATAAAGCATAATTAATATACAGTTGTAAGGATACCATCTCCGCAAGACTACTTCAGGGCAGTGAAAGTATGCAAATGGGCCAAAAATGCGGAGTGACACAATAGTCAGCCATACAAGTAACAAACAAAACATTATGTAGATTCAAACTTTATTACCTGACACTGTACTACTTCCATAGGAAGAAGGGTTTGGCAGAAAGGCCTCTCTTCATCGCTTACTTCATTCCAGTCTGAAGTGCTGTCCTCCACTAAAACAACGGAATTTTGTCACTTGAAGGGTAATACTATAAATAATTAATGAAATCATTTAAAAAAAAAGGGAGCACAAAGCAATTAAAACAATTGCATATCATCTGAATGCTCTGGAGCACATGGGCCAGAAACGCGTGCAACCTATTTATTTCAACTGTTGCAGCTCTATTACATCTTCTAGAAATAAAGGACGAAATCATGCGATTTGTCAGAAAAATTGCTTGAGTGATAATATGGGACATTCACAGACTCAAGTCAATTTGGTTCCAATGAAAAACTAGTAGGAAAAACAACCAGTGAACAGTGCATAATACAACCACAAACACCAATCCTTCATAGTCATGCAATTGAATCAATAAGTGACTGATATATATATGAAAAATGTACTTACACTTTCCAGTTCAGCAATCCTTGCAGCTCTTTGTCACATGTGCGCCAATGAAAGATAATCCAGTAATCGCCAGGTGGCGTGGTGTGAAGCGACTTAAAACACCTATGGGAAATTTGTAACACTAATATCATCCCCTAACAGTGTAAGGTGAAAACACGACGTCGTGACAACGTGAAAATGACGTAGTATGCAACGCAACGTGATTTCTACCAATTTACGACGTAGAAAAACACGTCGTGCCAACGTGAATATGACGTAGTACGCAACGCAACAGGATTTCTACCAATTTCCAACGTAGAAATCACGTGGTGTGCTGCCTGGGATAGTTGTCTAATAGTCTAATAATCTAAAATATGTGGCCCCAAAAGCAGCCCACCATGCGATATCTGGCCTGCACCTCACGCCTAGTGCTCCTATTGTATCAGCCGTTCACAATGAAAAGTGAATGGTTCCAATTCAGCTGTTATAACACCTTGCAGCATTTCTTTTGTCTGATTCGGAAAGGTTACACTTTTAACTCGGATGACACGGGCAATGAGAATTTGTTTAAAAACACTCCAGACTCGACCCTCGTGTTTCCCGGAACCAGAACAGGTAAGGAGAGCATCACTCGAGCAGGAATCAGTTTGTGTCATGTGGTAAAAATCTCGAGACTCTAGTACTCCCCACATATCGGGAAACACTACACTCGAGAAAAGACATTGGCACTTCCCGGAAACATGTGGGTCAAGTTTTGCATGTTCTGAAAAAAACCCTCTCATGAGTGTCACTCGAGTTACTAGTCGTCAGCCTAAAGCAAAATTGGCCTAAGTCATTTTTGGCAATTTTTGGCAAACAGCCAAAATCTGAGAGAAGGTAAGTTTTTACACTGTTACTCACTAGCAAAGTTGGAGCAATGAAGCTTTCGTCCAGCATCCACCAGCCAAAATCTGACTTAGGCCAATTTTTTTTTGCAACCAAAATGACTTAGGCCAAAATTATTTTGTGGTGAAGCTGTGTTATTAAGCAATTCTCCATAAAATTTATGAATGAAATGCGAGGAAACAACTTCAATAAAATTAATACTCACAATTATGACCGAAAAACATTGGTGATATCCGCTAAAATTAGTGATAACAAAAATTGGCCTAAATCCAAATGGCTTTTTTAGCACATGTACTCGTATTATCATAAGGGCCTTCCTATGGTACCAAAAAGGAAAAAAAGTCTGACTTAGGCCAATTTTGCTTTAGGCTGACGTAGTTTAACCTTTCCAAAAACGCCCTCTGTGATTGGTCAATAGACAGGAAGTATGGATTTATGCAGTGTTACCGTTGTTGGTCACGATTCTCAATACCACCAAAAGATCAGAAAAAAAAATTTGAAAATTTTGATACCGGCCGCTGTCATGACCAATTTCGGTAACAAAGTAAGTACTATTATCTTCCATTTATTTTCTTAGTGCCACTGCTAAACAGATAAGAGAATGTTCATCAGTCTCCATACTGCCGGGAAATGGGAATCTGACAATGGGTGGAAAACGTAGCTCAGATTTTCTGTTTGTCAGTCTCTCTGGCATCCTCTGTTTTCGAAATGTCGATTTTCTTCTCAGAAACATGTTTTTCTGTGACTCATAAACACACATTTGCACCATGTATATGTGCATTTGAATGTTTATGTTTCTGGTTGTTTTAAATAATGGTTCCGTTGTAAAAAGATATAAACAAACACAAGCATTTGGCAGGGAGTGATCGAACACACATATATATGCTATTGTCGTAGTGTATCGATTCGATATGGTAAATATTGTTTGCTTTCAGCCATTAAACACACACATTTCTGAATATTCCAAATCACGATTGTGAAAGTTGACGCTGAAAAATGCATTTGCTGCTCAGAATGTCTTCACTTGTTCAGGTAGTTTGAAGAAAGAAAAAGATCTTTTGTGATTCCAGAATCCAAATGCATGGCTTTAAAAGGCTAAGAATCACACAGGACTGGACCTCTAGGCTCAGCTAATCTGTTGTTATGATCTGGCGGTGTATGAACCATGGTAACAATAGATTAGATGACATTGCTAATATTTATACCCAGAGGAAAAAAGAGTACATTTGAAGCTCTCGAATTTTTTAAATTACCAAATGTACTCCAGTTGTACTGCAAAAATTCATATTCTTTTCTACAAGGAAGCGTATGGATTTGCATATGGGGAGTAGGCCTATAAATGAAGCGTAATTAAATAATTTGAGTGCTTCAAATGTACTTTTTTTTTCCCCTTGGCAGGCAAATCAGATGAAGACTGAAGAGGGAACATGGATATAAGAATGAGATTATTTCACCTTTTGACACTTTTGTCAATATCTCAAGTCATTATCTGCAGTCAAAATGATATGCGGAACAAAACCGGTCACGAAAGGAAGAAAATAACAATGGCGTACCTGATACCCTGGACGGGCACTTGGCCGATGGGAACAGCAATGGGAGCGATGATTTTACCAGCGCTGGACAATATACGAAACCTTGGACTTCTGTCAGGTTATGATATAGAGCTGCACTGGAGAGATACAAAGTGTGATCAGAGTCTAGGGGTGAAAATGCTGATTGACATTTGGAAAAACAACAGAGACCTGGCTGTTGTAATAGGTGACCATAGAAATACATAGAACGGACATGAGGCTGTATGATGCCACCTCAAGATGAGGTCACCAAATCCGCCATATTGGAACTGCCCTGAGACATGACGTCACAGTAGACTAATTATGATGTGATGTCATGCCATTGTTATAAGTGACATCACTGTTATTGGTGACGTCACGGTTACAATGTGCCAGGTTACAGGGCAGTTCCAAGATGGTGGATTTGGTTGCTTCATCTGCCAGAGCCTCATGTCCGTTCTATGTATTTCTATGTAGGTGATGCATGCAGCAGCGTTTGCCAACCAGAATCATTGCTAGCAGAGGTGTGGAACATTCCCGTGATATCTTTCGGCTGTCAGCTTAGTTCCCTGTCAGACAAAAGCATTCATCCGACTTTTAGTAGAGTTATAGTTCCCGGTTATAATTATGTGAATGCTCTATTATCCGAATGGTGCACATGTTCAAGTGGAAAAGATTTGCCCTTTTGAGTTCAACAATGGAGATTTATGATGAATTTGGCAAATACGTGACTAAAAATCTTCAGCTGGAAAATGTGACCGTTTTTCCCTACAAGATACGAGAAGTAACAGACAGAAGGGAATTTGATGAAAAGTTACACGATAAATTACTGAACTTGATAAAAACTATTCTGGCCCATTCAAGAATCGTAATTATTTTCTTGTACACTTTAACTTCTTATTTAGTAGCTGAAATGATACAAAATGAAAATTTGGCTAGAGGCTATGTATTCATCAGCGGAGACCTTTCATTTGATGAAGGTACAAATGTCTTCGAAGGCTGGTTTATGGCAAGGAGTTCTTTTCCGCCTTTTAATGCTGAACTATGGGCCAAAGCAAAGGAGCAAATGGAGGAAAGCTTCAGCCACAGAATGTTCAAAGGAAAACCACATCTGCATCATACAACAGATGAAGAGTATTTGAAAAGTTATGGAGGTAAGTACCGTAAAATCAAGATTCTTATAACAATCATCTGGAGTCCGGCTCCACACAGACACTCCTCGTTGTAGGCTCGTAGCAAAAAATTGACACAATCTTGTTTTTGTTTAGGCCCGTTATAAGGTTTGACTAAAACGTTCAGCATGCTCACACTGCCTGATGTACTCACCCATGAAGATCACATGCGCTTGAAGGTACTTTAGTATATACATAAGAGAAGATTCAATAAGGCTCCAAGAATTCTCATTCATACACTAGCTGCTTCCTGTTTACATTTTACTGCTCTGTGATTGGTGCAGGCTTCACAACAGGTTGACGTCACCATATATGACACTATAGCAACCTATGACAGTATGATCTGTGATGTCACAGAACAAGTTGTCCAGAATGCATTGCAGCAGATAGAAATCCTTTCACAAAATCAGCACTTCTGATTAGCGTTGCATCTCCTCCGTGTTTTCACCCTCTCAAAATTGCCTTTGCAGGTTTGGTTTATGATGCTGTTCACTTGTGGGCTAATGCAGTAAACAAAACAATAGAACAAGGTTATTCGCCAGACGATGGCAGAAAAGTTAGTCAAAACATCTTCAACTCAACGTTTGAGGGAATAACAGGAACAGTTGCTATCGATGATGTCGGAGACCGTTTGTCTAACTCGCTTATTTCCATGGTTCAAAACGGAACGCTCGTGGGGCTGGCAGAGTTCAACTCCAGCGAGAGCAAGATGACAAAGATATATAAAGCAAATAATCCGAATGACTGGTCTGGTTTGATTTGGCCAGGAAATGTCACTACCATCCCTTCTGATTCTCCACTATGTGGATGGAAAAATGAACTCTGCCGTTCTCAAAAGCAAAGTAGGTCTGCTCTCACATGGGTCGTAATCGCTGTTGCTGTGTTGATTGTGGCATTTCTTCTGCTTTCTTTCTTCAGAAAACTGAGGTAGGTGGGTGTTTGCTGTTGTAGTTGTTTGCAAAACAATGTTGTAGACAATTTCAAATAAACTTTCGTAATTAACCTTTTACAGCAAGAAAATTTGATATGCAAAGAGTGGACTGTTGTACTGTGAATATGGCACTTCGTGATGCTTGATAGCCGATGAAGTGTCATCTTATCTATGTTCGACATGGGCAACATAGAAGCTGTTTGATTAGTCGCGATCTGGAGAAGGCCATTTGATTTCTCATAACTGATTTCTGAGTAAAAATCCTGGTGACCAACAAGCCGGACTAGTCTCCTTAAATCAAATTAACATTTAGTTAAGTATTTGGAATGATCATGACAAATCATTATAATTAGTATGATGACACACAAAGTACAATTTTCATAGTGAAAATATGTTGGCCTATAATATTTTACTTTCAGATTAGAACAGTCATTAAAGAATGCTGCAATATGCATTATTCCACAGAGTGAAATTGCACCTGCATATCAGAGCAAAAGGAGTAGAAGTCGAGTCACACTAAATTCAGATTCATCGATATACTCTTCAAGACAATTTTCTGTATGCAAGTTATTTATTTTATCACATAATTTAAGTATTTAAAAACTTGAATTATAATAATTAATTGTTATTGATAAAATATGACTTCTTCCATTCCTGCAGGATTCCGTTGAAACAGGGAAGGTGAAGAATGTGGTAGTTTCAATAAAAAAACTTGGAAAATGCAAGATCTCAATGTCTGATCGAAGAGTCCTTCTAGAATTGAAAGTTATGAAATCTATCAGACATGAGAATATTAATAATTTTGTTGGTTTATGCTGTGAACAACCAAATCCTTGTTTTCTGATGACCTATTGTTCTCGTGGAAGTCTACATGATGTGATTCACAACAGCGAAATCAACTTGACTTGGGATTTCAAACTTTCTCTGGTTAGCGACATTGCTCAAGGAATGAATCATCTTCATAGCACAGCCATTGGTGAATGACTTTCATAAAGACACTTTGGATTTTGAATTGGAAGTTAACAATGAGCACTTGTGTAACGTTGATTTTGGATTTTTTTCTTGCAGTTTCCCATGGAAGTCTGACAAGTTTCAATTGTGTTGTCAGCAGTCGATGGTCATGTAAAATAACAGACTATGGTCTTCACTACATCAAACAGAAATCCAGGAATGCTACGGCTATAGAAAGAAATCCTTCCAAACTGTTATGGACAGCCCCAGAACTTCTCCGGCAAGGCGATACTCGACAAGGGACCCAAAAAGGAGACGTGTATTCATTTGCTATAATCACTCAAGAAGTAGTTCTTATGGACACCCCATTTGGTGACAACATACCACTTCTTGAAGATACTGAGATAATCAACAGAGTTCGAGGGAGAGAGACGCCGCCCTATAGGCCACACCTCAGTGCAGGTTCGGCCCTACACTCTTGCCAAAAAGGTTCTATATGGAACCTTTAAGGGTCCTATAGGCTGGTATATATAAGGAACCCTAAAAGGTTCATTATTTAACTTTAAAAAGGATCCAACAGCAAATAAAAACAACACAACACTTAAATAATCCAGCTGCATTGAACTCCGACAATGGAACCCCTTTCTCTCAAGTTGGCAGCATAGGGTTCCATTAGAGGTTTTTCCCATCAGTATTGAACATTTTCAATTCAGTTGAACCCTTAACAAAATTTTGAACCTTTTTCGGTTTCGGTTCTGTACATATACCACCAAGAACCTTTTGCGTTAAGAGTGTATGTCAGTTTTGTGTGTTTGAGATTGTAAAATGTTTGTCTATCAAAATTTGACATTTTCTAAAACATGGAAGAGTCATTCCTGAAGTAAAACATTCAAAACCAACTGGGTCAGTGGTGGGTGAAGATCTATGTTGGAGGGCCCAAGGGGACAGCTGAAATGAAAATTATCACATTTTGAAGAAACTATAGGATGAAACGTTTTTGTAAATGCTGAAACACTTACTGACCTGGGCCCCTGGAATGCCATGTACATGTATCTGGATTCAAAGCTTTTTAATTTTTTGTTGTTCAGTCAATATGACACATCCTTACAGTTATTTCGGAAGGAGTCCAATTCCCCTTTGTAAAATATTATAAATGGACAGAGTTATTAAAGAGATAGCCACAGACGGCTAGAAGAACCTTTGTAAAATATCTGAATTGGGCAGAGTTACTAAAGAGGTCGCCACAAACAGCTTGAAGAACCTTTGTAAAATATTTTAAATGGACAGAGTTATTAAAGAGATAGCCACAAACAGCTAGAAGAACCTTTGTAAAATATCTGAATTGGGCAGAGTTATTAAAGAGGTAGCCACAAACAGCTAGAAGAACCTTTGTAAAATATCTGAACTGGGCAGAGTTACTAAAGAGGTAGCCACAAACAGCAAGAAGAACCTTTGTAAAATATCTGAATTGGGCAGAGTTACTAAAGAGGTAGCCACAAACAGCTAGAAGAACCTTTGTTAAATATTTTAAATGGACAGAGTTATTAAAGAGATAGCCACAAACAGCTAGAAGAACCTTTGTAAAATATCTGAATTGAGCAGAGTTACTAAAGAGGTAGCCACAAACAGCTAGAAGAACCTTTGTAAAATATTTTAAATGGACAGAGTTATTAAAGAGGTAGCCACAAACAGCTAGAAGAACCTTTGTAAAATATCTGAATTGGGCAGAGTTACTAAAGAGGTAGCCACAAACAGCTAGAAGAACCTTTGTAAAATATCTGAATTGGGCAGAGTTACTAAAGAGGTAACCACAAACAGCTAGAAGAACCTTTGTTAAATATTTTAAATGGACAGAGTTATTAAAGAGATAGCCACAAACAGCTAGAAGAACCTTTGTAAAATATCTGAATTGGGCAGAGTTATTAAAGAGGTAGCCACAAACAGCTAGAAGTAGGGAACCTTTCTGTTTATCTTCCAGACTTCTGCCCTCTGGCATGGAAAGAAATGATGATCCGATGTTGGCATGAGCAAGAAGAAAAGAGACCTTCTTTCAGGACCATAATCTCTCTGCTCAAAGCTATTGGTGGTGGAAAAATTCCGTCTTTGGCTGACAGCATGGTCGATCGACTAGAAACCCATACGAAAAGGCTTGAGGAGGTTGTAGAGGAAAGGTAATTGTTGAGTGGAAATCATTCGCATTTCGCATTGACTCATATCATATGTGACGGCATATTCATGCTTTCAAACTTGTCCAGTCGTGTGAAAGGCTGAAAGCATGACGTCGTCAGCCACTTCTGAGTACATACACTCTTAATGCAAAAGGTTATTGATGGTATATATAAACCACAGCTGAAAAAATTTGTTAAGGGTTCAACTGAATTGAAAAGGTTCAATACCAGTGAAAGGCCCTATGATTGAACTCAATGCTCCAAACTTGACAGAAAGGGTTTCGATTGTGGGAGTCCAGTGCAGCTGGATTATCAACGTGTTCTTTTTGTTTGCTGTTGGAACCTTTTTAAAAGTTGAATATTGAACCATTTAGGGCTCCTTATCTATACCAGCTTATAGAACCCTTAAAGGTTCCATATAAAACCATTTTGTTAAGAGTGTACCTCTGACTTCTGCTGTAAATAAGCTACATCTTTGCTTTCTTCATGGTGTAACATGAAATGTGTCTACTTTTCATGAATTTACACAGGTCTCAGATGCTAGAAGAAGAAAAGGTTAAAATGGAAATGATTCTGCAAGACCTGCTTCCTTGGTCAGTAGCTGAGACATTGAAGAACGGTCATCCTGTTGCTCCTCAAAGTTTCGAGCAAGTCACAATCTTCTTCTCTGACATTGTGTCTTTTACAAAGATTTCAGCAGCTGGTACACCCCTGGATGTTGTCAAGATGCTGAATATGATGTACACAGTGTTCGATGATATTGCAGAAAAGTTTGATGTGTACAAGGTAGCTACTATTGGCGACGCGTATTTCGTTGCTAGTGGAGTGCCAATTTCAAATGGTGATAATCATGCCACAGAAATCTGCAACATGGCTCTGCAGCTTATTGACAGCATTGTACATTGCCGCATACCTCATTTGCCTTCGGAAACCCTCAAAATGAGAATTGGAATCCACACTGGTCCGTGCGTTGCCGGGGTGGCAGGTACGAAAATGCCGAGATATCTCCTGTTTGGTGAGACCGTCGATATTGCTTCGAACTTGGAAGCAAGTGGGATTAGCATGAAGATTCACATCAGTTGTGCCACTAAACAGATGTTGGACAAAACAAAGGATTTTCAAGTGGAAGAAAGAGGCAAAATATTTATCAAAGGGCTGGGAGAAACAAATACGTACTGGCTTAAACATAAGCAATAATGCAAAATGAACCCGAATGTAAATTCGACCTACATACATGTCATACAAGTATGTCCGCCTGTTATCATTAAAACTTTTAAAGTAATTCTCTTTTGTAATTTTGCATTTTTTTATCAGGCATAAGTAGTCTACTCTTAAATGTTTATCAAAATATTTATGTTGTGGAAGATCTTTATCATGACAAATTTTGTTAAAATGCCATCCATAATACAATTTATGGAACTTCTGAAATTGGGTCGTTTTAACTTTTTAAGTAGCTATAGTAAACGTTAATAAAAAATGTAGTGCTGGTCAAGATTCCCTGTATTTCTAGTGACAGCATCCCACCTGGTGCCTCTCAGTCCAGAGAGGATCAGCACCAATTGGGCCGTGCTGCTCACTCATGCTTGAGTGATTCAGTGCCACTTGCAAGAGATCACTGTGGTGGACACATCCGGGGACACATGTTGTGTCATTTCTTCAAGTTGTATGAGAGAAGTCAGCCCAACCAGGGTAGGTTTAAATAGTCATTTCTATATTATACTTTTTGTTATATATACACATCTATCTTGTTGATATTTCGTCGTGAATAAAATAATATATATATATATATTTAATAGTACATCTATCTATTGTTATACAAAGTGTATATTTATACCTAAATAGCTTATTCCGACATTGCTGTTTATTATATGTTGGGTTTGTTTTATCTATTGTACGCTGTATTTCTTGGATTGGAATATTGGAGTTTTCCTATTCGCTTCAATAAACCATTTTAATTCTTAGTAGGCCTATCTGTTGAGTCCCGATTTCCAACAATACAAAAACACAGGCTGCAGCAAACATTCAACGAACAATTTGCTATAGTTTTGTTTTTTAGGAACCAAAAACAGAACAAGAAAAAATTCTATGTTAAATTATATATATCCCTGATATAACCATTGACAAGATCTAATCATATCTCAGATATATATCTGTAAGTTGTATCAATAAAATTTGACAGTGGAGAATGGTGATGTCCGAAGATAAGAATGTCACTGTGCACTAACGAGGGGGGTACCCTCACCATCAGGGTGGCCATTACAACTCTCACTTCGAGATTTCAAAGTGAAATTACAAAAAATGTAGGGGGTGTTAGGCCTTCAAATTTTTCAGATGGGTTAAATGGCTTGTGGAATGAACCATTGCCAAGTGCCAGACTCATACATGCAAGATGAAGTAAGACATTTATGAAACAAGAAATCACTCGAGGTGAGGGTACCGCAAAAAACGAAAAATGGCAGGGCGAGGGTACCAGCATTTTGGCGAGGGTACCAACCTAAAATGGCGAGGGTACCAACCCGGAAGTGGCGAGGGTACTGCAAGATTTGGGCGAGGGTCACTTCCGGTTGGCGAGGGTAACCACCAAAGTAAATGGCGAGGGTAACCACCAAGGTAAATGGCCAGGGTAAAGTAAGATGTAATGCCTTCATCTGCCTGTCTCTCTACCTGTCCAATGTCCATTTGTCTATATGGATGTGTCTATATATATCTATCTAGCGATTTATCTAGTCAATACATCATCTATCTATCTAAGAAAGCAAGATAATAGAGATACAGAAATAGTTTATATAAACTTAACTGTACAAGCTGTCCACTTTATACAAATAAGGTGAATGTATATCCCCTTGTGTAGTTCAGATAGTAAAGAACTGAGTAATCACCGGGTGTAGGCCGATAAAATTGTTATGCTTAAAAATTAAAACGCCAGATGAATATCATTCAAAATGAGATCTTCCTCAATAATTAGTATCAATACAGAAAAAATGTCAAATTAAGTTGTCATCAAATTTTGAAGAAGCCATAAGCACATGCAGAATCAGAAGTGGTCATTACCCCGCTATATTTATGAAAAGTGTATGTCTTCCTAATGCATATATATTTTTTGTTTGAAATTGCACATACACGAATTCGTGAATGTGTAATATCACGCACATACACGAGCACTGGACTCGTGTATGTGTATTATTTAACTGTCTTGAATGTGAAATATCTTGCAGATACATCAGACTCGTCTATGTGTATTATCTAACACTCTTGTATATGAATCATCTTACATATACATCAGACTTGTCTATGTGTATTATCTAACACTCTTGTATGTTTGTGTTCTTCGTATAGTAAGTGTCTACAATGCATGTATTTATTTCAAAACGAGCATGTACGAATTAGTGAACATGAAAAAACGAGCATAGGTGCTCGTGTACATGTAAAAACTAACACTCGTGAATGTGCTTCATTATTCATTCGTGTATCTGCCAATCCTAACATTCGTGGAAGTGCCATATAATTAGGGTTTAGTGTTAAAATTAGGTTAGAGTTAGTTTTTGCCAAGTTTAAGGTTGCAATGTTCGTAATTACACATACACAAATTCGTGAATAGCAATATTTATCACTTACACGAATGCAAAATTCGTGTATATGTTCGTTTTTGCAGCTTTACAAATTCGTGTAGATGCCAAATAGTGAAAAATATATACCTCTATATTTTTCATTATTTGGCATGTACACGAATTTGTGGAGGTGTAAAAACGAGCATGAAAGAATTTGTGGACATGCAAAAACGTATATAACTCGTGTATATGTTAAAACTAACATTCGTGTATGTGCTGCATTTTTCATTTCTGTAACTGCAATTTCTAGCATTCGTGGAAGTGCTAGATAATTAGGGTTTAGGGCTAGATTTAGGGTTAGAGTTAGTTTTAGCCAAGTTTAAGGTTGCAATGTTCGTTTTTGCACCTACACAAATATTCAATATTGCAATATTTCACACTTACACCAATGCCAGATTCGTGTTTGTTCGTTTTTGCATTGATACAAATTCGTGTACATGCCAAATAGTAATGTGGGAGGTTTCAGTTATTAGGGAAAATGTAATTTAATTATCTCTCATAGGCCAAAGTGAATATGTGATAACTGGCAGTTACACAAATTAGTGAATGTGCAACATATTGCATGCCCACAAATTCAAAGATTTTATTAAGTAGACAGATAGATAGGAAGATACAATAATGGGAAAGTGGAAACTTGTGTAAGTGCAAGATAAGCCACTTTCATGTATTTCAGTAAGTGTTATTTCTTACCCATACACGAGCAGTTAGCTCAAACCTTTGATAGCATAATGTGTAAGATAGCACACATTCACGAGTCCTATATGTGTCATATCATGCACATACAAGAAAAGGATGTGTAGTGTTAGATCAGACATATACACTAACAGTCGTGTATGTATCATATCAGCCATGTACACTACAACTCTTGTACGTGCTACTTCTCTCATATACACAACCAGTCTTGTATATGTAATATATATCATATACACGACCTGATGGTGATATATTTGACACATTCACGAGTGAGAAAAGTGTAAGAAATGCCACATACACAAATGGGCAATTCGTGTATGTGTGATTTCTTGCACTCGTGTATGTGTAATTTCAAACAAAAAATATAGCTCCCTAATGACTACATGTACATGACTTTGAAAAAGTCGGTAGTTTGTGATATTTGGGGATAGTATTTATTTTATAACAAACATGTTATTGTCACAGAAAAAAATTGGAAAATACATGCCAGCACAAGTAGAAACCATTAAATCAAAGAAAGTTTCACTGTGGATGATACTTCGATTTATTGTTCAGACAAACCTTTTCTGATTGGTGGTCAAGTTTGAGCTAGTACTAGATGTCAATAACTAATGATGCATCTTCGAGACAGCATGCCCAGAAACCTGGGATTGGCATACTAAAAACATGATAAAAGCATGATGGACTAGCAAGAACACCATCGTGTAAGTGATAAGAATTGCATTTATTTACAACTTTCCTGTAAACGTTTCCAAATTAAGTTCTGCTTCTTTTTAAATTCGTTTTCTTCCTCAGAATCTTTCATATAAACAGGAAAAAAGTCCATAAGTGTGTACAATAGTGTGATCTTGGTAAGTTACGTGGATAGATATATAAATATAGACTCAGCTATGCCTACAACCCTGCAATGTATAAATAACAAGAACGAACAGTCAGAGAGTGCATACACAGAACTGCCAGCCTGCCATAATATAGGCCTATGCCCTAAGCCTATTTAATCACCTATCTATGTTCGTTTCTGTTTACACCTCCATGGATCTATCTATCCATCCTTTTATCTATCTATCTATCTATATTTATCTATCTATGGAGTCAGAATATATCTATCTATCTTTTGCTGTATCTTCTGTCCTATATCTTTGTATCTTCTTCTCTTCCTTCCTTCCTTTCTTCTCCTTCCTTGCTTCTCCTTCCTTTCTTCTCTTTCATT
Source organism: Platynereis dumerilii (assembly GCA_026936325.1). Lineage (NCBI taxonomy): Eukaryota > Metazoa > Annelida > Polychaeta > Phyllodocida > Nereididae > Platynereis > Platynereis dumerilii. The sequence goes on from JAPTHN010000005.1 coordinate 38,840,290, forward strand.
TCTTCTCCTTCCATCTTTCTTTCTTTTCTTTAATAAATATGTAAACACTCACTCCGTGCGGCTGGCACTGCTATCAGAGCAGCAGGATAATGGCTCAAAAATGGTCACTATGCAGCTTGGTAGAGGTATATATTTTCAATTAAATCACCAAATAAGTCACCGAGACCAGCTAAAATCGAAAAGGGCCTCAATGAGCCACAAGTAAGTATACTACAAAGAAACATTCATACAATAGGCCTACTTGGTTTTTACAGGATCTGATGAACAGAGTCACAACAACAGGATCTGGCTCGTCACATAAGGCTTGCTGCTGGCAGTCATAATTAATGATCTAACACAGAATTGCGAAGATAAATGTTTTACTTTCAAACTTTTTATGAAGGCCTATATAACCGTGTATGTAAATTTATTTCACTAACTTGTTTTTATAGGCAAGTGTATTTAGTAAAACCTAGAATTTGCAGATTTCCACTGTGGTACAGTACAGTCTGAGTATGACCATTATTTGGCAGTTGTAACCTCAATGGTAGTCAATTAATTTGAAGATTTTCCTCTATTGATAAGGTATTGCAATTAAATTATGTTCTTGATGGGAATTCCCAATTGCTAACTTCAGAGGTGCCATCATGTGTCAGCACATTTTGTTATCAATTAAGCTGATTCATTGTCGTTTCTACTAGACTATCTACTGGGATTGCCAGTTAAATAGGCAGGTAAATAAACTGGTAGATAAAGAGGGGGGTAGGTAGGAAGGCTAAGATTTTGTCTGTCTATCTATTTTATGCAATCTATCTAGTAAATCTAATAACTTCACCCTTGCTGTTTTTATCAAACTGTACCAACTGCTGAGCTGCAAAAAAAAGAAACATTCCATAACAGTCATTATAGGTGGTACCCTCACCATGACAATATTTGTAAATGGTGTTACCCTCGAGAAGCTTTTGTGGTTACCCTCGCCCCTACGATATATTTCAAATGCAAAGTCTGGTAATTTTGTGACTAATCACATGTAGAAGGGGTGTCCTGGGGTTAGTTTAACATCTAAACTACATGCTTGACAAAAATCGGCTTTGGCTTTGATGAAATAAGCTCAGGATGATAAAAAATCACTTTGAATCGAGATTTGTAATGGCTGCTCTGATGGCGAGGGTACCCCCATCGTTAGTGCACAGTGAATGTGACCCTTCAGATTCAATGACACTCTTAGGAATTGAGGCAGGTTTGAAATACATTTAAATCAAGGTTGAATCTTTTATATTCAAATATCTAGGTTATTGTGATGTTTTATACATTATAGGTCTATACATCCTCACCTCTCAGTGTAGCCTCGGTAAGCCTACCCGGACAACATGGGCTGTGTTTCAGTGAAGAAATCATTAAAAGATTAAGCAGCCTCCGGTGTGAAAAACATAATTCACAGTTTGAGATCATTAAAGGCAACTGAATGAATGTTTGAATGTTTCATTGTTGTTGTGTCTGTTTCTTTGAGTATTTTCTTTGTGTAAAATCAATAACAATTGCTTGGATAACATAATTTAAACACCGGAAAAAAGCTGTAAAAGGATTAGCACATTCATAAGACTCCGTCATTTTGAAGTACTTGTTGGCAGGGTGCGTGTAAACGAACCCTGCAATTGGAGGATGGGTCTACATATGATAATTTGGTATTCATGAAATATTAATTATCCGATTTAGAACAAATCAATGCATGTGCATTATCAAATGTTTAATTTTGATTATTTTATGTTTTCTTGTGGTTGTTACTTCTGTGGCTAGAACCTATTGATATATTTTGATTATGTACCTACCAATTTACCTATTAGAATCATCAAACATAATCACAATGGTATCAAATTTATATTTGCTGTTAATAAAAATATAAAGATGATTTACATTTCCAGTCCTGGCACTTTTGGATTTCATAAAATTTATTTCTTGTACATCCTTTTTAAGACTGAACCAGCAATACATTGAATTACACAAGGTTTGTACAAGAAACAAGTTTACTACCCATCATTGTAATCTATATAACAATATCACAATTCATACATTTAAAAATATTTTCTTCTCAAACCACTTTACTTCAGTAGTTCCTTATCTCTTCATGCGTTGTCTTACATCAGTTCCAGAACAATGTCAGTGTCAGTAGTTGTGAAAAATGCTGCCTCCACCATTGGAGAGGGGCCACACTGGGATCCTGCCTCTGGCGTCTTGTGGTATGTTGACATTCAGGCAGGAGATGTTCATAGATACAATGTCAAAACGGGAGAGGACACCAAACGCCACATTGGTAGGTGATATTAGTTGTATTGACTTAAAATTGTTACTTTAAAATTAAGGCTAGACATTATTCTCGGATCTTCTCGTGCATAGGAGTACGGCGCACGCGATTTTTTGGGGGGCAAGCGACATTTGACTGATTTCAAGTACTAGATTTAATACCATTTTAAATTAAATTGCCTGGTAATAATAAATTTGCAATAATTTTTATTTAATCATCTTTCCAAATTTTTTAGCCTTTTTGCGCGAATCTTAGTGTTTCCCAAACGTTGGGGGAGGCGACTGCACCCCCCTTCTATACGCCTATATGATCTCGAGGCACTATTTCTTGTGTCGGTTGCTTGGTAGGACAAAAATAAAGGTCATAATCTCAATTTTTTATAGTGTCAATTGGTAAGCTCAATTTTGTGCCATATATGCAGAAACGCAGCCGGGTTGGTTGATCCAAGAAAATAAATATATCTGGCCTAAACCACTTTGCTAATTGGGATATGTAAATAGGAGCTCATGCATAAGAGTAAGTCTGGATACTCAGCTGATCTAACATCAGTTGTTAAGGTGATAAAAGGTTGAGCAGGTGCAAGATAGTGATGATTTCAAGCTTTATGTTGTACTCTTTGGTTTGCTAGTGCAAATTGTTTTGGCAGGTTGAAAAAAAAAAAAAAAGTCATTGTACCAATGAGTTCTATCCAATCTCCTGCCTTCTCGAATATTGCAGACGACACTGTTGGATTTGTGACACCCACAGTGTCTGACCCAGAAACATTGGTCATTGGTTATGGAAGGAGAATTTCCCTTCTTGATTGGAAAACAGGAAAATTAACACATTTGACTGATGATCTGGAGCCAGGCACAAGTTCAAGGTTCAATGATGGGAAGTGTGACCCATCAGGAAGACTTTGGGCAGGTACTTATATGCATAAAAACAATGTTATACATACTGAATTTTCAAAAAATCTTTCAAATTGATTTGTCATAAACATGAAACATCTTTAATTTGTCATTAATCATTCCTATGTGTAAAACTTTTTTTTTCCAATCAAGGAACCATGGGTTATGAAAAAAAGATGGGACATTCTGGCCTCGAACGTCACAAGGGCAACTTGTACTCCATAACGAAAGGAACTGTGAAACATCATTTGGACAATATTGATATCTCAAATGGATTGGCTTGGACATCTGATAACAAAACGATGTTTTACATCGATTCAGTTCCTGCTAAGGTCTACGCCTTTGACTTCAATCTTGGCAGTGGAGAAATAAGTAAGTACATCATCACAAATTGTACATTCTTCATTGAAGAAAGGGAATACAAATGAGTACAAATTTGTCACTGACTGATATGTTACATAATTGATGAGTGTTATGACACATGCACTGAGATTTTTTAATTACAATATTTTTTGCACTGTAAGATAAATAATGAACTTAATGCAACGGTTGTCACATGAAGTTAATATATATGTATTAGGACTGTTCCAAGAAGTTCCAACTTTCACACAGGTAATCAAAGAGTTGCAGTTGATTATGGCGAAGACCGCTATGAGGAAGAAGGCTTCCCCGATGGATGTTGTTTGGATGCCGAAGGAAAACTATGGGTTGCATGCTACAATGGTGGCAAGGTTGTACGTTATGATGCCGAGACAGGTAATTGTTTGAAATGTTTTGCTCAAGTTGTATTAAGTATGTGATTGTCATACAAGTGCTCTCTCTTTTTGCTTTACCCATTTGACTCTGACCGATAAGTAAGTAGGTACAAAAATATATATATATATTATAGAGTAGCCCGGAAAAGATATAGGCGGACCCTGCTGACACTATCAATATCTAATATTTCAAATACCAATATCTGTTGTTTTAAAATTGAAGAAAAAATAACAACTTAAAAAACATACAATGATGAGTTTGTATTTCACTTCAGGGCAAGAACTTCAGCACATAACATTCCCCTGCAAAAGAATCACCTCAGTATGTTTTGGAGGAGACAACTTGGATGAACTTTACGTTACTTCTGGAAGGTTGGGACTGACGGACGAAGAATTCAAGGAACAGCCTCTTGCTGGGTCCCTCTTCAAGGTCACGGGGCTTGGGGTCAAGGGCAAACCCATGCATTGTTATCAGGACAAGTGATCATTAGTAATGGACAGCTGTTTCATAAATAAAGATTTTTTTCACTTTTACATGAAACATGTGTTCATTTGTGTTGCCTTCAGAAGGAATAGAGGCAAAACCACATTATCATGAAGTAAGTTATCCTCAAGTCACTATACACTGGTTCGATAAATACCAGACGTGCAGGTACAGTCTGGATGGTTCCTGAACCGGTTTTGAAGTATGAATTTTTGGTTCGATATGTTAATGCTTTATCCACTCAAAAATGTCATTTTAATGCCAAGATTAAGCAGAAAATATCCACAAAATCATGAACTGAACTCGACAACATCGTTATGTCTGGTGTGCGATCAACTTTCTGTGGCAAAAATACGGTTTTTGGGAAGCGGATTTTTCTGAAATGCCCATCATCACAAATTGAATCCCACCAACAGTATAGAGCCTTATTATCTTCTTTCTTCTATTGCCTTACTAAATGATGTGAACCCTGGTATTATCAGTCAGTACATTGTCCAAAGAAGTAAAGTTATCAGTTATAATAGCAAAATACTGAACGCAGGTCGTGAGACCTCTATGTTCAGATCTATGCCGTCACATTTAAGATGCCAACTACCAGTGCGGTATTATTTTATTGATGTTTTTAAATAATCGAGAAAACAGGACAAACTAGAAAGTCATCATCGATAAACTCAGTCATCTCTACCTATGTCGGACTCTAACCATTGAAATAAAATACAGTTCTAACATGTTTGGACAGCAGTGTCAATCATCCTTTGTAAACCTCAACGATGTGCCATCCTCCGGTCCTAATTAACCTGTCATCATTCAAATGTGACTTCATAGAGCTTGAATTTATATATACAAAAATAACACAGAATTCTCTCAAGTAAAACAAAATATTTTATTTTCATTGTTGATCAGTTATTATGCCAATTCTTGTATTTACATTTGAATTATTAGTTAGTTAAGACATATATAGCAAATGAAACACAATAGACATGAGCCTTATTGAAAATCACTTTCAGAAGCCTCTGAAAACTAGCTGAAACTAACAACATTGCAACATACTCACATCTTGAGTAACGCAATTTATGATAAAATTCTTCAACAATCTTGAATAGTTTCACAAAGACACAAGATGTGTTTTTTAGGACCCATACACATTGTAAAATATGTATTCGATCAATCTGTCACACACCACCATTGTTGTGTATAAATTTATTAAAGATAGGCCTAAATGTACAAAGTTTTGTACTTTGCCTGTAATCTTTCTTAGCTGTATTGATAATAGTTCATGGGTCGTCCTCTCACTCCAAGACCAGTCACTTTGAACAGAGATCCCGCCAAGTGTTCTTGATTTGCAAATTCTTCTTCCGTAACTCCATTCTTTCCGCATGTCACATAGAGTTCATCGAGATTGTCTCCACCGAAGCAGCATGAAGTGACACGCTTTACGGGCATCTTTACATGTTGTATCTCTTTGCCTGGAAAAAAAGGAAAAGTTAAAGCAAGATTCTCCCAAATGCTCATCATTGTACTAATAATATATACAGTGGTACCTGTGTTATAAGACCGCCCCTTCTGCAGTCATAAAGTGGTCTCTCGTGGGGTGCAAAATGCACTAAAAATACTACTTCGCGCGAGAGGAAGGCAGTCAGACAAGGCAAGTCGGTCTTACAAGAGTGGGTTTTACAATGCAGGGACCACTGTAGGCTTATCACAGCAAGTCAGCCACACATTTTCCATGTGATGTTTTGAGTATCGTATTTCCTTATCAAAGCCTATAGCCTAGACTCAGAAACCTCTGTGCTTTAGACTTTAGTTGTAATGGCTTGGTCACTTAATGTTTACATGCCTGCTCTACCCCGGACAGTTATTTGAGTTATAAAATATTAGGCAGTTAATCAAGGGTAAATCAGCATAAATATATTTTTTCAGAACCTTCCAAGATGGGTGCTAATTCAGTTTTTTAACCAGGAGTCAGAGGAGTAGTCGTTTATTTATAGAAAAATAATAATTTACGTCACTGACCAGTTTCAGGGTCAAAGCGGATGACCTTCCCAGAGTTGTAGCAGGCCACCCACAATTTCCCTTCGGTGTCCAAACAGCATCCATCTGGAAATCCTCTTTCTTCCACCGTTCCTTCTCCGAAATCCACTGCTGTTCTCTGATTACCTTTATACCAAACAAGAGCACAATATAATTGCCATATGCATTGTAGCCAGCATCCGATAATGTTAGGGGCGACCATTTAATATTTTTTTAAATAAATAGTTTCTTGCTCTGTTTTGGTGAAATAAATAAATCCTTCTTGCACAGTCTTGAAATAAATAGGTCTTAATATCTGCTAGGGGTATTTCTTAACAAGGTGCTGCCTGATTTCGAAATGAATATTCGGAGACTTCCTAGGGCTTGAAATAAATAATCATTGCCGCCACTAACCGTAAAATAAATAAATTTCCCAAGTCTCTGCCCCTCAGCTCGATATCAAATGGTCACTCCGTTATCATCTTGGTATCATAAGAACCAGTGAGAAAAAGATCAAATAAATCAAAATACATCCACTCAACAGTTTTTCTTCAATGGCAGAGACCAACATTTGAATCTACCAAAATTAGATCATATTTCATAAACCCAGGATACATTTTACAGTTGGCAGCAAAATTATACAACAGCCTGGATGTTTTCCAACAGAATCCAAAAATATATTAGTTTTGAAAAAATCAGTGCGAACGGTGTCGTGACATGAGGTGTCAGACCATAAAAATGATGCCATCGCATAATTAAAACAAAGTCTGCTGTGAATGAAACTTAAATCTGGCAGACAGGCTGCATTTGACATGCTCACATAGGGATGAATACTTTCAAAAAGTCATGTACCTTTCATCAAACAATTAATTTCACATATTAATGGAGAAAAAATGCAACAACAACAACTTACTTATTTCACCGTTGGCAATGTCATAGTCAAAGACGTAGACCTTTCGGGGATATGAATCGATGTAATACATAGTTTTCTGATCTTCAGTCCAATCTATACCATTTGAAATGTCAATTTTGCCAAGGTGATGTTTCGATTTCCCTTTTGTTAAAGAATACAAACTTCCTTTCTGGCGCTCCACTTCTGCTGGCTTTCCTTCTGGACCCATTGTACCTGCGTTGAAATTATAATGGGTTAGTGTGCCATAGAATATTCATGTGTAGAATCTTGGAGAGCATGCTCTTTAGCTCAACTGGTAGGACATCTGAGTCTTATGGGAAAGGTTTATTATGATAAAACCATTTAATATTGGGTTGTGAAAATCATCCGTGCAATTAAGTTGAGGAGATTTAGAAATTTTACTATTTCATGCAATTACCTGCCCAAAGCCGTCCGTAAGGATCGCATTTTCCATCGTTACACCGATTTTTTGTTCCTGGTTCCATATTTTGTAGACAGGTTACTTTTCCTGTTTTCCATGAAAGAAGCGAAATTGTCGTTCCAAGCCCGACGACCAGCGATTCACCATCAGGGTGCCCTTTCGTTGGGATCGCAAATCCAACAGGACCATCTGAAAAGGGGATCCTGTTTCAACAATTACACTGGCAAACAGGCAAAGGCAGTAGTGTTTTAAATTGACTGCTTTGAAAGACCCAGATCTCAATGTGAATTCCTTCTCTGACAGGGTCACAAATATGGCTGCTTTGCAAGAATTTCTCCAACATCTATGAAGAAGATAGGTAAAATTTGCTACCTGAGCCTGGGAAGAACGCATTTCTTTGTTTCTAATACATGTATACAAGCAGAATCTTACAAAATTATCAGAAGAACACAAACTTACCAAGATGCACTTTGGAGTGCCGATCCATAGCGGGGTCATATTTGTACACATCGCCAGCCTCGATATCCACAAACCACAACACTTTAGCCTCCACGTCCCAGTGAGGTCCTTCTCCAATGGTAGTCGCTACATTTTTCAGCACAACAGACACCGACATGTTGATTCTGGACAGGAATTTAAAGATGGATGATAATATTATTCGAAGCGAATTGAGCACAAGAAAGATTTAAAAAATCTGTGCAGTGATGGTCTCAACATCAATGGTCGACAGCAGGAAATTAGGTCAAGTGGGACCAGTTTCTTATCAATGATTTAGTTTTGATTTAAACAAAACATGACATAGTCTTCTTCAAAGGGGTCTTAAAAATTCAATTTTCTCCATTAATATTCCCTGTATCTATTTTTATCGAATATTTAATTATAAGCCTTTACAAGCTAAATTAAATTATTAACATGTGATTCATTTCATTTCAAAACGTACAACAAAAAAACATAACAAAATTAAGGTTAGATAATCTTTGTCAACTGATGATTATGTAACAGTGACCAATTAATCTACATGCAGATCATGTTATTGTTTTTGTTATCACTATTATGTAATATCCTATCTATGTATCCTATCTATCTATCTATCTATCTATCTATCTATCTATCTATCTATCTATCTATCTATCCATCTTCCTATTCTATTCTATTCTATTCTATTCTATTTTTGATCTATTTCATCTTTCTAATAGTTTCTAGTCTAAATTTCTCTCTATTTTTCTATATATCCATCTTTTAATTTCTTTGAAACAGTAACATAACTGCCTTTCATACATTGAATATGAAATAAATTTAGTGAAAGTTATGGTGAAACCATCCAGACAGGAAGAACACACAGCAATGAAGCGAGGAAGAATGATGATCTGACAAAGTAACTTTTCAAGAGTGTGTGAATATTTATTAGCCAGTGAAATGAACTTTGAGTGATTTATAACAAGTACTTGTGTTTATTTCATGAAATGGCCAACTGGGAGAGACAAAGAAGGATCAATACTAATTTGTTTCATTTTGTAATGTGAAACTCTGAAGAGCGAGAGTCCGTTCAAAAATTTCTGACTGGAGGAATTTGACATGTGCCGAAAGTCATGCAAGTGCTGCATGTTTATCACATTTGAGCTTTTGCAAAAAAAGATGACCTTACCCACAATTGTCACATCTCGCACAAAAAGACAGGAAGCCATTTCAAAGTGTGTGACAAGAGCCTTAAAAACCAAAAAAATTAGCACATTTGTTTTATATCTAAAACTTACAGAACTTTTTTGCAGATGTTGCATTTGGCAAATATCTGTATAGAAACAACGGAAATGATTAATCTTGCTGCTTTTCGAATTGAGATAAAACATTCACATGATAACTTGGAGATGTTGCTGAAGTGCCAAATACATTTTTAAAGTCAAAATATCATTTTTGTTTTTTTGTGAAAAAATTAGGAACTCAAAGTTACAATGCCTGACTAATAAAAAATCTAAGTTTCTTGATAGGGTGACATGTTCCAAATTTAGCCCAATATTTTTATTCTTAAGGGAAAAGGGAAGAACATGTTATATACCAAAAATGCCCATTAGTGCAAGAAGTTTGACAATGAATTATTGTGAAGTGACAACGTCTCCTTAAAGCAGTGGCGTAACTGGGGGGTCTCGAGCGGGGGGGAGGCACCTGGGGGGGGGCACGTGATTCTCTGGGGAGGCACTCACTATGCTAATTGTACATTTTACTCAGAGTTGGAAAGTTCATATGGGGGGCACCTGGGGGGCACTGTTCCAATTAGTCCATCCCCTAAGACTCATATAGGGCCTATAAATGCATTTTCGTTGCACCCCCCGGTTTCGCCCACTTTCTTTACACCATTTTGTAGCAAATTTTGTGTAGATTTCATTTTTGATAGTGTCTAAGATGAAATCCTGCCGAAAATTGGTGAAATTTAGCAAAATGTGAATGTAAGTTTTTTTTCATTTTGGAAAATTTGTTGCCAAAGAGATCCTAACAAGCTATTTTTATGGATTAGTGACATGACATAGACATACTTTACAGCTATAAAATTTGGCATCCCAGTTTGATTGACATCTGGAATAATAGTGAAAATAATAAAAATCCAAGATGGCCAAAAAATCCAAGATGGCCACCAAAATTCAAAATGGCGGCCAGTAGATGGAAGAATGTAAATACGAGAGCCACGTTTTTCTTAATCTAACATTAAATAAGATCCATTCTGAGACAGAATGAACCAGACTGGTTATCATTTTAACTGTCTATTACATTTATTGTTATTTGCAGCAAAAATTATGGTTACCCTGACTACCAAAAGTATGAAAATAAGCCCCTAAATTGAGTTTGAAACAATGCATGACAAAATTTCATACTTTATCACATTATCTGATTTGTAATGATTCATATGTGTACTTTGTTAAGAAGCCTGACTTTTAAATTGACTTCCAAATTTTTCAATAATTTTAAACCAATTATTCACAAAAACAAAAGTTCAGGCTTTAATTGTGTTTATGGCAGCCATTTTGGAAAATTTCCAATATGGCCGCCAATTGCCTTTTTGGTCTCATTTCTGGTTCTTATAGGGCTAGAATAGTGATTTTTTGGATCAAAACATATGTTTTCTTGTGTGTGGAATTCATTAGGATAGGTTCTGTAACAATATAGCTGATAAAAATGCTGTTTACCTGCACTTTTCTGAAGCAAGAGAAGCCTGAAGAGTGTTTATCTTAAAATTTTACCTGCATTTGCATACTGCCAGACTGGCAAATTACCGCACTGTCAAACCTCAACCATCCCGATGTCTTTGAAATTCCTTTGTTTATAATCCAACAAATAATAAATAGTGGAGAATATTCCCACTCGACGAACACCCTGCCCTGTATAGCCCCATTATCTTGTGGGAACTGTTGGAGTACCAAGCTTTCAGCAGAAAACGCAAATCCTTGTTACGGAAAAACGAAACCCTCAAATTACGAGTAACTATGAAGAAGAGAAGTTGTAATTTTGAACCCTTTCCTCAGCTGATCATTTAGCTCAAATAAGGAATATGAAAATTAAATGTCAAAATTTAGATATAACTTGATGGAGAATGGTGGGGATGCATCCCCTCCAGAAATTTCTCTGAGAATGAATGAAACCAGGAAACCCTGGAAAAGGACCAACCGAATGAAAGTTCACTTAGTACGCAGCAATCCTGTTCCCCCTTAGGAAAAATAATCATCATAACTTCATAAGGCCTGTCAACTTCAAGAAAGAACTAAAAGTTGTTCGTAAATAGGGCATTTGACATAAAACCATCAGCAACACATCCATTAAATAAGTATGAATAGCGCTATACAGTGGAACTGCTGTGGATTCAGAGCCAGATCTGATCTTGATGAAATCACCATTTTAGCTGCAGACCTCCATCCTAATATCTGATGTCTCTGAGAAACTATCAAGTTTGTAACATCCGTGGAAATTTTGTCCATGGTGGAGCCACCACAGGTGTCTACTCCATCCTGGTAAGAGAGACATGGGCATATCGGAGGGGGGGGGGCAGGGGGGCAGTCGCCCCGTCGCCCCCCAAAAATTTGGGAAACAGTAAGATTCTGGCAAAAAGGCTGAAAATTTTGGACGGATGATTCGATAAACACTATTGAAAATTAATGATTTCTAGCCATTTTCATTTGAAATGGTACTAAATATAGATCTTGAAATTCGGGTAAATGCCGCTCGCCCCCCCCCCAAAATCGCACGCGCCGTACGCCTATGAAGAGAGAGAATTACCATATAGTGTGTCAATATTAATATCAACCTCCAAGCAGTATGCATATAATTGCAGCAACTTTCTTTTACTCATTTATGAAGTAAAAAAACTGCGTAGAGATTTTGCATGCCCAAATATAGTCACTCACAAATGTCCACAAATGTTCACAAAAGACATGGAATGATTCAGCAATAACAAAACGACTATGTCCAAATCAATCATAGTCTTTTGGATATATTATACAGTTATCGCACAGCATCGAGTGCAATATCAGTTTTTATGGCACCGAGGTGAATAATATTGCACGAGGGCGCAGCCCGAGTGCAATATTAGTCACCGAGGTGCCATAAAAACTGATATTGCACGAGGTGATGTGCAATAACTGTTATAATATCATATGGGGTTTTGGCCAATGCTAAGAAAAAGGGTTGGAATTCTGATGTCCAGAGTTCTTTTTGTGTTTTCTTTTGACAGAATGTTGAAAATGTATCTCGTCAAAAATCAATTTACTTTTTCACCCACAAAAAAATGTTTCTCACTTTTGGAATCCATAGATAATATATTTTGTGATGGGTCTTCTTTGAAAAAAAATCTCAAACTTTGTAGCAGACTTAAGACCACTAAACACAACAAAGTCACTGAACATGGGAGAAAAAATTTTTTTTCCCCCACTTAATGCTTTATTCTGATTAAATAAATAAATAAACAGTACAAAAACATGATATCTATAACTTAGCTATTTAATATACGCATCTTTTGGCCACCACAATCATTTTTCTATCGATTTCCAGTGCTGTGCAGTGACTTTTAAAACCAACAAACGATGTTGTTGCTGCTGCAAGACTCAATTTGCATGTGCTTTTCACACTTTTGGACTCCAAAAATTATCTACTTGATGATGGATTTAATTCTCGATTTTTTTGCCAAACTTTATAGCAGACTTAAGACCTCTAAGCACAATAAAATCACCTAAAAATCGGCAAAAATGCCGTTTTTCGGCCACTAAATGCTTTATTGTGATAAAACCAATTATAGGAGCAGTACAAAAAATTGATATCCCAATAGCCCGTAAATAGACGCATCTTTTGCCGCAAAAACGAGCTTTCTAATTGCATCCGTTGCTGTACAGTGCACTTTTTACTAAAATCGGAAAACACAAATTGTTTGCCAGCCTGTAGGTCCGTCCAATCTCTCACATGTTAAAATGTAGGTAGCCTGTTTAGGGTCCTCTGAGACGTCTGTAAGGGCTCATTTTAGTGGATATCCAGACTGTCTGTAGGCAACAGTTCAATCAGTGATACAGACTTATTACTAGATACTAATTAGCTATTTTCTGTGGTCTAGAGATGTCTGTTCATTATTATTTGGATGTTTGGAAAGAGAAGATCTTAAGCTTTCTTTTGGTGTATAATAGATAAGTAAAGGAGAGAAATTGCATGAAAAACGGGATAAAAGTGTTTCTACGACACAGAGGCTACTAATGCATATCTTCCTCTGTTTGAAAAATATGGGCCTAAATTCTGACATAATGATTTTTCAACAGGGCTCCTCGACTGATATCATCAGAAATTGCCTATAAGACATATCTGGGAAGTTTGGTGCTTTTATCACATTTGTAGCGATCGACCCAAAAATTGTCCCTAAGCCAGTATGTTATGTCGACCCAATTTAATTTTCCACTGGTTTCCAGGGACTGACAGCAAACTGCTTCCAACTTGTCAGTCACAAACAGAGACAGAGAAAATGTAACAGCATTTCTTTTTTAAACCCAGACATACAGTGTACTATAAAATATAAGGGAAAGTAACCTAGGACAAATTAATAACACCCTAGCCAGCCTTGATAGAGCGCAGTATTGTGCCGCGCAGCCGCAGAGATGTAAAACAGACTCAGCATCAGAGAAGGATTTTGACATTTATCACATATTCAGTCATTAGATTTTTAGAAATCAGGAATCTCTCATCCCTCTTTAGGATGCAGCTTTGTGTGCATCTGACCTTTCATATTGGTCTCATGCTTTCCAAATATCCTCAAAACATTATGGAAACTTTTATCGCAATAGTGTCAAAATATCAGCCGTTAAACACCAAAGTCACCGATTTTTTTATAAAATGAGACATCAAACTAGATGATATTAATCAAATATGTTCAGTGTTTCACCTTATATCAGATGGCAGATTTACAATACTTGAATAGCTACATTAAACAGTAGGCAGTTTCCTTTCATACATTGAAAGAACTAATTTTCCATCCTTGTCAAGCTCAAGTTATGCCAGTTCCGTTAAAAAAATGAGAAAGTGGCGTCTGAGCTTAGGATTGCCTTGAAGACATTTTTTGATCAGAACTCCTCATTCAAACTCCATAAAAACCAGAGATATAATCAAAAGAGGGTTTCTTAATAAATTCTGAAACTTTTGCAAGATTAATTATACATACTCTATGTGTCATGATTTTCAACTAAAATGTCACCCAAAAACAATCTTTCCTGGCTAAATTGCAAAGATTGGCACAGTTCGGAGAGCTTTTTCAACCACCTTGGTACCTTGGCAGCCATCTTAGAATTTGGATATACAGCAGCCATCTTCAAAACAATTTTTAATGGAGGTGTGTACACATCTCCATTTATGCAGTCACACAAGAGAATGGGAAGTTTTGGCGGGAAATTTGAAATTTGAGCATTTTCAGAACGTCTTTTGGGCCCTGACTTGGCCATTTTGTTTGGAGGTGTTTGGTGTCAAATCATGCACTTAGCTTGATTATAGAGCATGCATCTGGCACAGGAATGAATCGCAGACATGTTGTAATTTAGATGTGTCTTCCTTTACAACCTGCTTGGATCCACTGCAGGCAGCATCACACATAGCCGTATTGGCCACTGTGCCTAAACTCTGGTACTTGTGTATATGATATTTTGCACATGAATGGATCTTATAGCATATATGTGCCATTTGGTGTTCATATTTAAGCAATTGGTACAGTTTTTGTAAAATATTGAAAAAAAAAAAAAAATAATTTTTTTTTCGTTTCCCGAACAGAAATCCGAAATGGTTGTACCTATGGGCATGAAAATCTACCATAATATGCATTAAATACCCTCAATGTGCCTTTTGGGGGTCTAAATGCTCGTTCAAAAATTAATAACAGCAAATTCAGCAAAAACGTGGAAAAAATGTAATTTTTTCAATGCTCCATAATTCCGTCTATTTTGGAGTTAGATCTCTGAAATTTTGCATTTAGATATCTAAATCATACCTCTTAAAAAAACTTAACTCATTTGGAGGGCCAATCTTATGAAATTTTGATTAAAAAAAAAAAAAGGAAAAATGAGGATTTCTGATGTTTTTCTCAAATTTTGGCTTCTCACAAATTTATGCTCCATTGGATATTGATGGATGTCAGTAACATTGTATCCAGTGTTCCATACTGAGACAACTAATTCTAAGATTCCCAGTCTTCTCATCTCATAATCACATGATGGTCTCCAAAATGATTGTGTTGCTTCTTCCACAAAAAGGAGGTTGAGCTACCTGGCAGATGACAAACATTTCCATGCATCATTTTAAAGCTCTTTCCAAGTTCTTTAATGAAATGTATTCAATTTTACGTATTACCTATACCACATGGCCATTTTGTGGCTTGAAAATGGATTATCTGTAAAAATTCTGAAAATTAGCTCAAAATATATATATAGGCCTATATATTAACCACAGCTGGTTCTTGGCACTCAGGGAAATTGTCATTTTTTGGGGGGATATGAACTTAGGAAACTACTCCACCTCCATTTTGAACCCCTGGGTTCTTGTGTTATGGGTTCCATTGGTATACTTTGGCAAATTATGTATTTGCAGTAAGATCTCTCTCTTTTTATGATATTTTTACAGATGATTTCATATTTGTAGACATTTGTGGAAGAAAATACATCATTTTTCCTGCACTTTTCATTGGTTGAGAGAAGGTATGACACCACTCTCTCCTGAAAAGTGACATAGCGTTTTACATGGGTGACCATGGCATTCTAATCCATTGATCTGCTCAATGGAACTGCCTCTAGCTGTTTCAAGTGAGAGTTTCTGTTAGTGTTTCACACATTTTTAGTACACACATTCTCAAAGTCTAATACTATGATTATTTTTTACAGAAAACAAACAAACATGCGTGTAACAATGTAACATTTTCTCAGATCAGGGCTCTGCCCAGACAACATGACAATGGGCTACAAATTACTGGGAGCCTGGTTTGATCCCTATTATGATTTTCTAATGAATGTTGGCACCATCACTGGATCATCCCCCCTATTCTAAGGGATAATTCAGAATTTATGACTGGGGGGGGGGGGTTGGGGAGTTTTGATGGAACTTTCTGTGAAAAGTGATACCCCGCTTTGGTTTCACAAATATTTATTATAGTACCACAATTTTCTTTTATTAATTGTTTTCATTTGACAATTAAGTATGTTGTGAAAAATAAGTAACCCCCTCGAAACAGTCGGGAAAAATTGGTACCCTGTTGGGAAATATTCCCATTACCCCAAGTCATAAGAAGCATGTGCAAAAGGTGGTTCCCACTGAAGTAAAACTATAGAAAATACCACCCCCCTCGACCCACTCATAAAATTTAATTCTGAATAGTCCTTTACTTTTATCACATACAATGCTTTTGGTCAAGGTATGGTAATTTAGCTTTCAGAGATTTGAAGCCATTCAGAGTTGGCTTGAGACTGATTTATTATCAACTGAAGCAATCAACTGTAACACAGGAGTGTGAAATACAACAGTTCATGAGGATTGCGGTTTGACATGTGTGAACAACTGCCACAATACCAAGATGGCCTTTGCAGCAGTTTATTGTTTGAAATTATGACATAGTTTTTCCAGCCAACATCACTTGCTTGAAGCAAACTGAAAAAAAGTGACACGCGATGTACAGCTTGGCCAATCACCTGGCAGGATTTTCTGATGTCAGATCAAAAATTTTGCTAAATTTTTTGTTATTTGATTTATGTCTACAAATATGAAATCATCTGTAAGGCAAAATCTTGGAAAAAACTGATTTTGAGTGCCAACAATCTCGGTTTGGCCGCCATCTTGGAAATTAAGCCATCACCTTAAAAAATGAACTTTAACTTTAGAAAAGCATTCTAGAAAACGAAATTGGGTCCTCCCAATGGAAATATTGACACAATTAACATATGTTTGAAGTCGAATATAGTCTGTCCACAGTAATTTGAGTAAAAAATTTGAGCGTCAACCGATTTTTGGTGGCCATCTTGAAAAATGGCTGCCATTGTGTTTAAATACCCATTGGCTGCATATAAATATTTCAAAATTACAGGTAGGTATCTCATCTACATTTCATATGTATGCAACAACATTTATATGAATATTGCATGATAAAATAGTTGATTCTTATCTGTTACTTCACTATTTTTTACCTTATTTTTGCTCAAAAATTGATTCACATACCCTTTGAAAACCCCCATTTTTCGCACAGTTGCGGCAGAAATTCGTAAAAAACATTATCAGAAATGAAAACTAGACAAAATTTGCTTCAATTTGGTATAAAGAAAGTGGGCGAAACCGGGGGTGCAACGAAATCATTTTTTGAGGGGCTTGGGGGATGGACTAAATATGGGGGGGGGCCTGTGTCCCCCGTGCCCCCCATAGGGACGCCACTGCCTTAAAGTATTGACAGTATTGTTAGGAAATCTTTTGGATACCTGGCATTTTAGAGGCGTGAACTTGAATGAAATATTGGCACAGGCAGGCAATCGAAATGTGAGAAAGTGAGAGAAGCAATGTTGTTGAGGGGGGAAATACTGAACATTTGAATTAAAGTATTGTACACATGCAGGGTAGGATGGTGTTGCAGTCGTGTGTCATGAACAGAAATATGATTGTTTAGCAAGCACTATTAGTATTATTGCAGGCCAAAAGTAAGAAGAAATAGGTGAATGAATAATCAAAGATTTAACAATTTTAAGATGGTCCAGATGTAGGTCATGTTCTTGCTATTTGCAAAAAAGTGATTTTGAACAGGGGCGGACTGGCGGCATTTTGGGCCTGTGGCAAAATAAGTCAATGGGCCCCTGTGCCCCTTTCGGCAGCGTTATTTTCAAATGTTTAATAATTTGGTAAATTATTATTAGACTAGGGGCCCCAAAGTGAGCGGATCTTGTCCTTATTAGTCAATTTGATTGCGTCCCACTGAGGTAAACCGGAAGGCTTAGCTTTGCGCTTTGCTTGTTTCTTGAAATTTTATTCTTTGGACATCCTGCATGGGCCCCCCTGAGTGGATGGGCCCGTGGCAGCTGCCACTCTGCCACATAGACCAGTCCGCCCCTGCTTTTAAAGAGATGCTAAACATGAATAGGCGAGTTATAGTGAGGACGTCCGCAATGAAGTTTGAGCTGCTGACTAGAATATATAGACAAGATATATTATAGAAAGATATTCAAAATCCAGTGCTTAGTGTCTATATGTTCAGAAGTAAAAGAGATTTCCATGGATAAAGGGAATCTGATAAAATGTTATCAGTTTTCAGAGCAGTTGATATTTATTTAAATTATTGTAGTCGAGGGAAGGCAACTTAATTTGATGATGTATGTGGTTGTTGACAACTTATTGCTCTGTTGGTCATCAGGACAGTTCTGCAGCAAAGCCAGCAATGTTCATCATCAAAAGCTACTGAATGTTTGTTTCTATGCCACAGTTCCACTGCTAGACTAAATATCAATGATAATTTATCATGCAATACTGGTGACAAACTGATAACAACACAAAACTCACAAAACAAGCTCTCTGTACCTACATGTTCAGTGAAGAGGCAAAGTAGGTCAACACATGTGAAGATAGATCTATGATGTGCAAAACTCAACTGGTTTCATGCTTTTCTGTTGAATAGACATAGACTGCCACCTGGTGTAAATCACATATCTCTGTCTGTGTGGTCAATATTTCCATTACCTTTATAACAAAAAAAAAGAACATATCTTTGTCATTTTCAACTATTATATGGGGGCTGGGGGTTTGGATGTTTTTCTTGATAAGATGTATTTATTTCGCGCAGATGCTTTTACGTCTAAAAAATATTTGCAATAGAACGATACTGTTTAATTTAGCACATGAACCCTCCGCAAATTGTTTGTTTGAAAGCCCCTTATACCCTTTATTTACTATCTAACAGTCGAAAGTTAAGTTATATTTTATATCAATGATCAGTTTATCACCTAGAAAACTTGATTAGAGTCAACCGCCATTTTCCAATCTTGCAGTGACCATTGGCAGTGCAGCTGGTCCTGCAGTCTGCAACTGCGCAGAATAACTACAAACTGATTTAACTGGATGTCATTCTGGTGTGTGATGAATGAAAGTATTTCTATCACAATTAGCATTGTTTATTGAGTAAATACTGACACATTTGTACCATATTGATTGAATGTTTGATATAATTGAATTTTCACAAATAACCCTTTACAAATCTGGCCATTGAGAAATTGTTTAACTGAGCTCCAGCTCTGTGTTAGATCTGTCAATAAATGAACAAATAATTGAAAGGGGAAATCAGCATAAATTAGAGAAATTAATAGAGATGCATTGAAAGTGTGGTAAGTGAAATCAATAATCATTAATGATGTTCATTAATATTGGCAATTTCTGATGTTAACTCCAGGAAGTTAAGTAGAGTACAGCCTGTAGTGGAAAGTACTTTGTAATGGTGAATCTCTGGAGTTCAACCACAATTTACCACAGGTCCTGAGAGAGAACCTAGTTCCATATTCATGCTATTAATATGGTTGACCTGTTGCCAGGTTTGATCTGGGGAGTTGTGAATAGGTGCAGTCATGTGTGCTGAGTTGGTCATGCTACAGTGAGCATCACTCAGACCTACAAGCACCAGACAGGCAACTCACTTCACTTCTTTGTTTTCATGTGAGATGTTGGTTCATACCATCTAAAATGGACATTTAATGGATGTTGATACTGGGAGACTTCAATGCTTCTACAACACAGTAAGTATGTATTTCATTGAGGGTGATACTCACTAATACTGTTTGTTGATCTGTCACTTACACCTGTTACAAAGCCTGCTACATTCACCCCAATTGTCACAACTTCTTTGGTGATAGCACCTGGGAAACATTGGCATGTGTCACATATTTGGTCAGCTAATATTTCATTCATTCATTCATTTATTTAGAATATACTTCATATGCTGTGATTTGAATGATATGACTGTATCTGTGTTTGCACTGAACCAGTCCTGCAACATTGCCCCTCAAATGTAAAGGAATTTATTTACTAAACTAGTTCTGTCAGAAATCTTAGAAGTTAGCTCTTCCTGACTGAACACTCGGGTTTAGGATTAATAGCTATTTATTCCTGTATGATTTGTATTTATATGATAAGTTGATAAGTTATTCTGGAGTCCAATTAGGGTCAAATTGGTTATATTACCGGGTTTTGTTAACTTATGTGTTAGCCTTGTGGAGACAGTGGTTGTGAACAATGCTATTAAGCCTAAGCTACAGTTTTATTACAGGTATAAATAGGGTCTGACACTATATCACTTTTCATCCTATTAAGTAGAGCATACAATTATGTGATGAAAAAAATTAACACTGGTACCATACAACTTTCTGCATTATTCATAGTCACAGCATTCAACGTACATGTGTACATACTACATACAACTTTTGAACAAAGACATTTTTGAATGACTCAAGTTTATAACGTATGCAATACCAAGTTTCAGTACAGCTTTCTTACAATAAAATGCTGACCTAACCAAGGAATTTAAAGTATTCTTACTTTTTAATGAAAACTAGAGGATCTAATTTCAGAGATGACTAAAATTTGGGGGAATTTATTAGATCCTGCCAGCCACATTAAAAAAACCCACCACCAATTGCACTAAAGCTTATAAATGAGTTCATTGATGCATAGATCTCAGTGTGGAAGAACATGAAGTACTAGAAATTCTTATTTGGGCAAAAAAGTAGGGTTAATAAAAAAGGTTAAAAAAGTAGAAGAGAAAGAAATTGTGTGTGGAGAAAAGGCCAAAGAAAAGAAAAGCTGTCTACCCTTAAAAATACAGATTTAATTCATTCTATTATGAGTGAGTGACAAATTAGCACTATGTTGTGATGGTGGGCATGAAGAGCATTATGTTTATTTCTACTGTGTGACCTGTAGAGTGTAGATGTTGAGCAATCAGGCCAAACACCAGTTCACATGTTGTGAGACAAACTGTAATGGAGCATTGTGATTGATTGGAACAGTTTGTACTGTACATTCATGACAACATGTTCCATGTGACAGTTCTTAATCTTGTATGAAAAATGCTGCTGTGATTTGTTATTTTTAAGGAGAGAAGCTAAAAAAGGAAATGTTAAGGTTGGTAAAGTCCTGGCAAATGGTCAACTTCTTACAGAGTAACCATTTAATCTTCAGGGTGGGGGGGGGGGTGTGGAATCTGTTTTCTCATGGATATATTTCTTAACATGATGTTGTTTGATTCCGAAATAAATATTTGAGGATTTCAAAATAATAATGGACCGCCTCACAATGTCAAAATAATGATGGACTGCCTTGATGAAGAATCGAAGATGCTGCAACAGTGAATTTTTGGAATGAGCTCAGCTGGATAATGGATATACCCGACAAATGTATGTTTTTATAACTATCTTGCAGGATCACGATGATGCACATTCAGGTTGCTCTTTTTGTGTCATTATTATACTGTGCCCTATTTTTATCCAGTCATGCTATCTTTGCCATGTAAATTATTATCTTGTTTATAAAATGATGGAGCCTTAGAACACATTCATAATTGTGGATGTATATAGCAGATTGTGATATTTTTCAGGAGCTCTTGTATTCATGCAAAAATATGGACACCCCCTGAAAAAAATGCCATTGTACTGTCATGCCACAATTTCATAGAATCATGGTAGGCCTACTGTAAAGTATTAATCTTTTTGAAAGTCATGAGGGGAGATTTTCAAGTATGCATCATTATTGAGTTTCAGTAAGTTGCAACTGATCACAATAAACTCAGGCCAACATACACCAGAAGTAGCAATATAACATAAGCTAAAGTTAGTTCAAGGGAAATGAAAGTACCTGCTATACATTGTATATCATCAGTACTCCATAAATATGCTTGATATTATGTCATTTTGAAATGTAAGTAACAACAGGCAATGTCAGGCATAAATTGATAACTCTAACAAAGACTAACATCCTTGTGTAATAATACCTGTCCTCTCCCACTGTTAAAAATGTGGTAGATCTCATAATCAAATGTTGCAATTTTTAAGGTTCTGACAATGAGTTGGCCTCTATTTATGCCACAATTGTTGTGACATTGCAGCAAACTTACTAATTACTTATCCTTGCCGTGGTCACATTGAAACATCTATCACCCAGAAGCCCTATTTTTGACAATAAATGGTGACTATCTCTTACGGTCTGTCACTTTGATATAGAAAATGAGTGGACTGTTGCACTGTGAAAATGACACTTTGTGTGTCATCATGCTGATGATTTGTCATGATCACACCCATACTTTCAATGTTAATATGATTAATAAGGAGACAGACTTATACCGCTTGTCTGTGACAGAAAAACGAAAGGATTATGTATTTGATTTTCACTCTAAAATCAGATATGACAAGTCAAATGGCCTTCTTGATCATGACTAATCAAACAGCCTCCCATGTTGAAAGTAGAGAGGATGGCACTTCATCGGCTATCTTGAGTCACTCACCAGTGCGTTTTTCACAGTGAACTGGTCCTCATTTTTTCTATATCAAAGTGACAGACTGTAATAGATCAAGTGACTTATTGGCAATGTTCACAATTAATATTATGTATATTATATTTTGAAATGATGATTTACTGGGTGACAACAGCTAAATCTAAAACATCATATTTGCCCATATAATAAAGTGACAAGTGGTGATTATGCTCACTAATTAAAACACCTTTAATATTAGAATGACTTTGATTAATAGTGACTTGGGTGAAAATGGCATGTTTTGAAATAATTTGTTTGCACACCACAGTGACTGGATGGAATGGTCATAATTAAAACACCAACTTATAAAAGTGATTTGTGACATACATGTGACAATGATGAATTAGTCATGAAACCACCCACGTGTGACACATTATGAATATAAACTTTAATGTGTTGACATAAGAATAATTGTGAGCTATTATGACCAAAGTATCACGTTGATCTATCCTCATATTTTTGTTGAACTAGTCAGATATATTGAATTTGATAATTTGATAATTGTGTGTCTGTTTACAAGTTTTATTCAAAGACATGAAGGGGGTAAACTTGGATTCAGCTGACTGGATCTAGAGCAAGGAAAGATAATAACGTACTCCCAAGTTAAACCCACCAATTCCTTGGAATCTTGAAATTTTCTTGCATTGCTTCAATCAGCCTGTGATTTTACTCATTTTTATCATTGAATTATATTTTTAGGACATTTGACTTCTGTTGAATTTCAGACTGAACCGATCCACTCCACTGCTTAAATCTTCAGCCCTGGCATAACCACTCCAAAAACAAACTCAAATGTGCAATCTTATGAGATTTCTTCTTTTTGATTTTCTTGGAACAGTAGTGAATTCTAGACAGACTACTCCAGATATATATATATTTTTTTATTGTTGTCTATTGCTGTGTCATGGAACTGAACTATTGCAGAATAGAATGTCTGGGACATTTTTGATTGCACAAGCATATTGCAGAGGCTCACCATCATCCCAAGTCATACCATGACAAAATGGCCCATAACCTTTGCTAATTCATGAATACTTAATTAACTGACCCAGTTTTGGCTCAGCCAATCAGGGACTGCTACATCACAGTTTGAAATTGTTGCTTCTGTTTCACACAGTTACAAAATTTAATGGAGAAATTGTGTATTGTTGAAAGGTGCTATCACAGTTCTGAAAATTCCATTGAATTATGTATTTTCACAGTTCTGAAATGAAACTGTTTGAAAGTTTGCTTGTTTTACACTGTTTTTCTTAGTTGCCAGTAATCCTCTAAGTGTCCATAATCGGACTAAATCTGCCTACAAAATGCTTATGACCTAAATAAGCAACCAATCACAGAAGAGGTTGGAAATAGCAGAAAGCCCTGTCCATTTTAGCAGGGCTTGCGTGGGGAGGATGAGGCTCACAGGCAGACAGTTAAACTTGTTAGGCAACTGGTAGGCTGTACATGATTATCCAATTCATTTTATTTGACTGTAGTTCCACATGAACATGAGGATAGATCAACATCAATTTTTGGTCATAATTCTATAAATAGCTCATAATTATTACTCTTATGTCAACACATGAAAGTTTATTTCCATAATGTGTTATAATTGAATGGTTTCATGATCAATTCATCATTGTCACATTACATGTCACCCGTCACTTTCCATCCAGTCACTATGCACAATGATGAATTTGAATTTATGATGTGAAAATATTTTTTTTCAAAACTGGCCATTTTCGGACAGAATGATTGAAATGTCTGCTGAATACTAAACTGTACTAATTGAAACTAAGCTGTGCTGAATTCATGATATTTTTGACTGAATGACATTTTCACATTATGGTCAAGTCTGTTGACCAAGCTCTGATGTGTGAAAGTTTTAACTGCGTGTATTTGTTTTTCTTTATTTCAATTCACAACTATTTGATAACTCTAATTATTTTGTCTTTCAGCAGCTAGTCCAAGATCTCAACTTCACTTAACACTCCAGTGGCTTTGGAAGCCATCACTCTGACCTTGAAGTGACCGTCTGACCCCAAAGGTCACCAATGACATTTATCCAAGATGGCCACCAGAACGGATATAGAAGATCTCCTGCACTGCATGATCTGCTTCGAGTCATATCGCAACCCAAAGATGCTTCATTGCGGACACACATTCTGCCAGGAATGTTTACAAGGATATTTAAACACTTACCAACAACAAAGGAGGGCCCAACTTGGTAAATTGCCCTGTCCAACATGCAGAGAGTTGACCCAACTACCTGCAAATGGGGTCGCTGGTCTCAAAAACGACTTCAAGGTTCGGAAACTCGAAGAGATGTTCCGGACGGTAAATCTGAGACAGCACGCCGCCAACAAAGCAGTCTGTGATTCCTGTAAGTCACAAAAGAAGTCTAAAAAAGGAAGTTTCTTCTGCACCCAGTGTTCCATCAATTATTGTAGAGATTGTCTAGAGAAGCACAACAAGAACCCAATATTCAAAGATCACCGAGTTGTCGACAAGGCTCAGAAAGAGACGTCGGATGTGTTCTGTAGCACCCACAACACTGAACAGGTAATCATATCATTTTTTAAAAATTCAAACTTTTTTAAACTCACATCTTTATACCTGTGTTATAAGACCTCTCATTATAAGACAGGCTTGCCATTGATACAAGTACCCTCCTCCTGTACTAAGTAGCTCTACAGTGCTGCCCGTAAACAAATGAAACGCATGACATTGTGCCACTGCATCAATGCCAAAGATCCTCAACTAAACTGCTTGTGGAAGCATGAATTCTTGTCCGATGAGTGGAAAACAAATTGGGTCATAAAGGCCAGTATGCGAGGCTTGTGGGATAACAATGGTAGCCAATTTTCTTTGCTGTAGTTGAAGTTAGGTATGGGTCAAAGTCTTTGATAAGTAAGTGAACCACCCTTGTCATTGAAATAACATTGGGCTTGTGTTTCACTTATTTATCAATGATTTTGACCCATACCTAACTCAGACTACAGCAAAGAAAATTGGCAGCCATTGTTATCCCACGTGCCTCACATATTGGCCTTTATGACCCAATAAGTTTTCCTCTAATCAGATGAGGATTCGTGCTTCTACAAGCAGTATCACACATTTCACTAACTTTCAAGAGGCACTGTAAGTACTATTTTAGTACGTTTTGTACTCCGAGGAGAGACTGGCCCCTTGTGAGAGACCACTGCAAGACAGAAGATTGCGAAGGGGATGTCTCATAACACAAGGACCACAGTATTGATAAAATCTATGTTGCATTATGAAGTTTCATTTCTTTAAACATTTATGTCTGACGAAACCACAAATTTAGCACTCTATATCATAAACTTTGTTTTGGAATCTTAAATTTTCTGAACGGAATGCATGCATGGTCTTTTGAATTGTCATACCTTAATGGGAATTTGTTAACATTTAGAAGCTTAAATAGATGAAATAAAGACAGGGTGAGAAAAAAGGTTCAGGATGTTAGTTAGGGGTCAATCAAGAACTCACCTGCTGACCATTAAGCCAATCTGAAGAGATTAGACCTGTATCTGCTGAGAGGAAGCCAGAGAAGTTTAGAAGTGGAGTTGCTAATGGCCTCATGAATGAGATCTACAACTGAATAAAACCTAAATCTAGACTGAAGAACTGTGACCATTTTTGTGCAGTCATGGTTACTGTATCCATTTAGAACTTTACACTGTACATTCATGGTGAGTGGGTCAGCTCCCCTTTATGACTCTTCCCAGACTGCTATTGACAACAATTACCAGAATTATTTTTCAATTAAGGTCCATTATTGGGAGAAAATTTCTCTTTACTCCAAATCAGGCTTTGGGTCACCTAAGGATAGTATTTCATGAGAGCCAAAGATATTTCTTAAACTCTCTGGAGCTCTTACTGTCCTTAAACTTAACTTGAAAGGTCCATAATGCAGGCCCTCTGGTAGAATGTATATCTCTGGCCTTGGCCCAATATAACATGCCAATTAGTAACAAAATTTCCAAAATTGTGCTTAAGGAATCTTGTTTGAGAAACACCTGGTTTTTCAGGACATTTATGTTTCCAGGAAAGGGAAGTTTTAAGTACATAGAGCAATGTTTATTAAATGGGAAAGTCTTTTGCTCCATATGTATGCAAACTGTCACTATACTAATATGGTTATGAATGGTTTTGAATTGTATGATGAATAGTTATGAAATGCTTTGGTTGGTTTGAAAGGATGGCTGTGATTTGATAACTTTATGAATTAACAAAATTTATAAGTTTCAGTGGAAAATCACAACATTAATATGGTTGTATTGTTGAAAGGGCACCCTACCAAGTCACATGGGAGTATGTTTGTATTGTTGAAAGGGCACCCTACCAAGTCACGTGGGTGTATGTACTTGTGAAATCATGATTTCAAATGACAGTTTTCAAGTATACCAAGAGCAATATACTCTGTTCTAATGTCCTGATATTGAAAGGCCATAAGTGACATTTTTTGTGGTGACAATTTTATAGTAATAAAAAAACAGTACTCAATGCAAAACATCTCCCTTTTCACTATATGTTACAAACATAGTGAAATGGGAGATGTTTTGTCATTGAGTCATGCAAAATATCCTCAACCAAACTGCTTGTTGAAAGATGGATTCTCATATGCTGAGATATGAAAAACATATATTGCATCATAAAAGATGATATTTGAAGTTAATGGGACACGGATGGCTGCCTTTTTTTTCTATAACAGTTACGTATGGGTCAAAATCTTGGATAAGTAGGTTAAGCCCCTTTCCCATTGATATTACATTGGCCTACGGTTTCACTTACTTATTAAAGACCTTTACCCATTACATAACTGAGTAAATATTGTAAAAATTTGTTGCCATTGGTGTCAGACATACCTAAAATATCCGCCTTTATGATGCAATATGTTTTTAACTCATCGATTGAGAATCCATGCTCCCACAAGCAGTTTGGTTGGGGATGTTTACCATTGACCCAATGGCAAAACATCACCTGTTTCACTTACTTACAAGTAGCACAGTAGAAAGACCGATAGAGATTTCTTTAATGCTTCTGGTATACACGAAGACCCAAGTGCTTCTCTATTATAAATGAGGAATACCTGAGTTAGTGCATTTGTCTATGGTGCAATCACAGACTGGGGTACCATTGAGCACATTTACACACTCAAGACATACTACATTTCACAGTTCATTGAATATGTTCTGCAGTGTACTATGCAGCTATACACCATGATTCCAGTATTCCTCTTGCTTAATAGAGGACCCTTGAGCAGTCTTTAAGCTACTAACAAAGGCACCTTTTCAATTCCTATATTTGTTTTGTATACATTTGGATATAAGGAAATGAAAAGACCTGCAGACAAGACATGCAGACAAGTCAGTACTTCATCTTTGTGCCACAGCTAGGTTCCCAACATCACAAGGGAATGAAACCTGGGAAATTGTAATAAAAAATGGCCAAGTTAAAATAAGAAACAATGCGAATAACTGTTTCTGGCAAGATCTGACATGTTTAGTCGTTTAGTCTTGATAAAAAATGTTTGATCGTGATTTTTGCATGCCAGGTGTTTTTGCGAATAGAAATCACAACAGCGTCAAATCCGATGTCGATAAAAGCAGATTGATGTAATGAATCTATTAATTCTAACAGTATGGTTACTTGTAGTGGTTGTCTTTAACAACTTATGGTAGATTAGTTGACATACATTTTCTTGGAAGTTGCACAGGTCAATAAACTTCGCTCTGGAGTTTGAGATATTTTGTTTCAATAGAAATAGGCTGTAGTTATGATATGCTGTCATGATGCAAGTATAATCCTACTCACTTAATTGGGTAATGCCCCTTTCACACCTACAAGGATGCATTCAAGGATCACCAAGGATGACCCAGAATGAAGGAAATTCGTCAAGTTGTGTCGATGCCTGCAGACACTGTCCATGGCAATGACATCTAATTTGCCATTGATAAAATAAAAATTACACGGATAGCATACAGCTATTCTTTAGTTCAGAGTGGAAAACAATGGAAAATTGAAAGGAAAAATAGCTTGTATTAAGGTATTTAAGAAAACCAATGAAATTCAAAGTTTAGTTGAATAGTTAAATTGCTGTAATATTTTTTTTAGGATGACAAAAAAGGAGGATACTGTATATATTACTCATATATGCAGAGAACTTCTCCAATTTTTACATAAACAGAGCTATGAGTGGTACGCCGAGAAAAAATCTGAAGCCAGGCTGCTGCCAGGAGGTCAAAAGATCATTATTATCAAACAAGAAGAAAAAGAATAAACTCAACTGTGACAATATTAAACTGGTATTCATGAAAAGGGGATATGAACTTGAAGCTTGGGTTTTAACTTTGTGCATTGTCCACATTCTTACCATCAGAAAGTGCACAAATTAGCTTGTTCATGTCCTCCTGCCAGTCAAGGATGTGCAAGGATGGCCAAGGATGAGCCAAGGATGAGTAAGGATGAGCCAAGGATCCTCCAGGATGCATCCTGGTGGCCACATGGTCATCAGGGAAGTAATAAGGTAGAGCAGGATCCACTAAGGACAGCCCAGGATCCACCAAGGATAGCCCAGGATTCACTAAGGACAATGTAGCCATTTTTCCATCCTGCTCATCCGGCAACAAAAATTGAATATTGTGGTGTTCACACCTTCAAGGATGCATCCAAGGATACTCACGGATGAAGAAGGAACACTCATCCTTGACATCCTTGTTGCATCCTTGTTACATCCTTGTTGCATCTTTGTTGGGTCCTGGGCCATCCTTGACTATCCTCAGACACCTCGCTTTGCTCGGTCAGCTCTGTCCCGTCTATTAAATATGTATTCATGTTTGAGTCTCAAGTCCGACTCTCAACTTTGCTTCTTGAATGCAAGAATTAAACACCTTGTCTGGATCTGAAGCACTTCCCATTCATACATGGCTTTGCTTTTTCAACGCTAAGTAGAATGTTAATTAAGGGGTCAACCATTTAATTTCCAGGGGCGCTTGGAGTTTTCTTTGGCGGGAAATCATTAATTTCATGGTAGTATTTATTTATTTCAAACGCACAAAGTTTCTGAATACTAATTCCTAAATCAAGCAACACCTTACTAAGAAATATCCCTTCCAGAAATAGTTTATTTCAATACTGCCCAAATAGTATTTATTTATTTCACCAAAACTGAGCTAGAAATATTTATTTAAAAACAACTTGTAACCCCCCGGGCCATAGGCGTATCGGAGGGGGGCAGGGGGGCGATCGCCCCCCCAAAAGTTTGGGAAACAATAAGATTCGGGCAAAAAGGCTGAAAAATTTGGGCTGATGATTAAATAATCACTTTTGAAAATTAATGATTTCCAGGCAATTTCATTTGAAACGGTATTAAGTCTAGATCTTGAAATTCGGGCAAATGTCGCTCGCCCTCCCAAAAATTGCACGTGCCGTATGCCTATGCCCCCCCCCCACTTGATTTTAAGTGGTCACCTCCTGAGAGTTTAACCTGGGGCTTAAAAATTACCCCCATACTTGTCAGGACTCGTTTGCAACTGAAAGTAAAAAAAAATATATCGTAAATAATCTGTGCCAATTATAAGATAATATCAATAACGAAGAAATTCTTTTTCCATTTTTCTGATTTTCCTATAACTTTAAAATACTTCCTTCTTGAATCTTGTCATTCTTGAGTCTTTTTGGCAAATTTCCTTGTTTTTTTATCTGAATGTTTTATAGTACCTTCCAACTAAATTTTATTTAAGGGTCATTTTCACGAAAACGCGCAGTAACGGTAAAGACATAACCAATTTTTTTATGTCAGGAAGCTGAGCCAATAATACTCAACTGCTATTTTTTCAGTTTACATAATGCAATATGTGGTAGAACCATGCTGCATGTAACAGGATAACTAATTTGGGTGAATATTTGACATAATCAATTATTTGGAAAAATTGTCTTTACCGTGCACAATGAAATCAAAGCAAAAATATTCATATGTCTTTACCGTGGCCAGGCTTGTCTTTACCGTGACACAGTATATTTGCATTGATTTGACCACGGTAAAGACAGATTTTGGCCACGGAAAAGACATGTTATGCAGCATTTCTTCCAGAGAAAGTGTACTACATCAGTCAGAATGCCACAACTACTTCTGGAACATCCTCCTAACCCAATGGGGTCATTTACATCCTCATACCTTTTGAACTCCCTCTGCTGTTGAGGGTTCGGTAAAGACGAAGTTTAGTTGCGACAAAGTCAAGATAAAACCTATTTCATCATCTGACTAATAGATGGCAGCTCTGGCTTTCCCAATGATATGGTAAAAAAGTAGTTATATCCTGGTTCTTTACACTCTAGTGGCATCTGGAGACATCATGCTGTATTAACTTACTCTGGTGGCAACTTTACCTCTGTCTTTACCGTGGCCAAAGAGTTTATCTCAAAATTGGAACACAGCTTCAACACGCCCTGAGATGTGGATAAATTAGTTATATTTCAGAAAAAACACTTCCAGGTAGTTAATGTAACATATATCTAGAAATCTACACTTTACATGCCACATTTTATGCAGTAATTTTCAATTTACACAAGTTTGAAATTAAAATGTTGAGTTGCGGACATGCCACGGTAAGGACATTTGGACTACTTAATTGGTGATATAGCATGTTTAGCATGGCCGCACCAACTTAAATTTTTGTTTTCTTCTAGGAAAAATGTTATTTGAAATATTTGGCCAAAAATCAATTTCAGTCCTACAAAGGCAGACACACACGAATGCAGGACATCAAATTGCGCGTTTTCGCGAAAATGACCCTTAACTGTGTTAAGTGGTCTTCTTGACTTCCTCTTATGGAATAACTTCAGTATTTTTATTTTGTATATTTCTTTTCAAATCCTTATTATATCGCATTTTACCATTCTGCCAAAATATTCCTGTAGAAAAACTATATGCATCAGAAACATTGTATCAATTTGTGATTTGTCTAATAATGTATCTTTGTCTAGGATTAATTCTCAAAAACCAATAATAGTAGGGCCTTTTTAAAGGTGTTGGCCTGCTCCACAAATGTTCATAGGAGTTCATTTTTCCTCAGGTTTAAATCACAAGTATCCCTCAATGTGCTGAGCTAATTGGTGAGATATATTCTTCCACAAACTGACAAAAAGTCATATTTACCCATATATAGGGCTTCGGAGTCAGGTCACAAGTAAACCGGCTCTGACTCCTGAATCTGTTTTGCTTACTGAAAACCTACTCCGACTTCTGAATGCCGCCACTGAATTCCAACTTTAATCCCGTCATGTGGAGATGGAAAATAGACCCACAATGTCTCCAAAGGATTCGTGTATGAATATTTAACAAATTTAAAGTTCTCACCAGGGGCTTGGTGAGGCTGTCTGCTGTGTTGTGTGTCTATAAATAACTCACTACCCTGTGCACTCCCTCTCTGATCCCAGAGCTGTTTAATGCATCCCCCCCCCACCAGCCCAAAATTTAAATATTTTTACATGTCAATTTTATCAGCGCGCAGTCGGTTTATGTCGCGAGTTAGGCGTTCCGCGACGCGATAGCCCGACAGACCCCCCCCAACGGAATTTTCTGGATCCCCCCCTGCATGACACATTTTATTTAAAACTCCAGCTGAAAACCTAATTTCAACTCCTGACTCCACCTGAAACCTCTGACTCAACTTGCACCAACTCCTGGCTCTGACTCCATACTCATACATACTATTATAATGAGTCATATATAGTTTTAATTAACCAAGTCAATATTTTTCATGTTTCAGGTGAAATATCTCTGTAAAAGTTGCAACGCAGTCATCTGCACTTTATGTATAATGCACAACCACGAGGGCCACGATGTGACGGAGTTAACTGCGGTCTACAAAAGACACCAAGACGAGATCGGGAAACTGCAAATGAACATCGACAACAAAATGGCAAGGTTACGAGAGAAAGGAACAGAACTGGAGAAACTGAAGCAGCTTAATATGAGGGTATGATTATAAAAATATGACTTTTTATTGTCAAAAAGATCACCATTGCAATTGCAACAGTAACCAGCCTCAGTGATGAAGCCAGTATGACAAAAGATTTAGAAGCACCTTGGTGTATTTTGCCAAAAAAATGTGTTGGCATACTAGTTGTGTAGCTTATTCATCACGGGAGAGGAAATATGTGATTTATTACCCGAAGCCTTTAGCCCGGGTGATGAACTCATATTCCCGATCCCATGGTGAATAACCGGCTTATACCATGAGACAAACACTCCGTCAAACATGAAACGATATGTGGGCAACAAAGAATATGGGAATTATCTCCTTGAAAGATTGGCATGTGATTGGCCAACATAGGGGTCGAATGGTATTAGTATCATTATTGAGCTCTTAATTTGTGTATGATGTAACTTTTGAAATTTCCTTTGAGTTAAATAATTCATTAGCTATAATTGTTCCAATTTCAGTCATCGTCGCAGGCAGAAGCCATGATAAAAGAACGGGCCAGGGAAGCAATCCAAGCGGTGAAGGCATGTGAAGAAGAACTCATAAAAGATTTGAAGAACAAAAGAGACGAGAAGTTGACCAAAATACTGGGCGAGTGGGAATCAGTTAACTTTATGGTGAGAAACGTTCCAAGGTGACATTATGAGTAGCAAGCCACTAGGGGATATTGATAATTTTTTAAAACAAATTGAGTGCATGATTTACAGCTTGCACACAATTAAGAAGTCCTGCACATGATTCATAAGGTGTACGTACAATTAGTATTAAGAAAACTTTATCATTCACATTGACCTTGAAATTTAGTTTCAACTGTGATATTAATTAATTGTCTATTACAGATATAATTAAATATACTTGACCATTGCCATTAATGTTATTCGAATTTCTTCTTTTGCTTACTCTGTTGTAAAGACGTTACTTTGACCTTGCAATCCTTTCAATCGCTTCAAAATCCATTGACTTTCGAAATGTTGTAACAGATATCCTATAATAACATTATGTTCGAACAAACGGCCCATTTAAAATTTTTTGAAATTGATGAGTTGATTGAAGAATATGTATCAAACTTTATATAAATGGGGGTTCTAGAGGATATTGTGTCTCCATTCCATTTGTTCTCTAATTTATTCTCGTCAAAACATTTCAAGCACCAAATACTGGCTTAAATTATTTGCTACATATGTTCCATGTGGGATCTTATTATTAAAAAATAATTAATGATGATCTGAAAATTATATTTCGTCTTCCATTTCAGATTGGAAAGATATCCACGCTGCAAGGATTTGCTACTGATACAATGAAGAAGAACTCCCTAAAACTGGTTGCCATTCACGAAGAACTCGTTCAAAGGATGAAAACTGTTGCAGAAGTGGACACAAGTCTCAACGACTCAAATATTCAAGCTATAGTCACGTTTCTTCCCGGGAGAGCTGAAGTGAAGCTTGGGCGCATTGATGTTGTAAGTTTATAGTTGGTTCTATTTGTGGTTGTGCATGTATCATGTATATATAACTAATTTTGTGTAAGGGCAAAAATGGACTTCAGTTTTTAAATTAAATTCCCATTGTCAGACCATTTGAGACTTCCATTCTTTAATATTAATTGATCAAGTCCGTCCTAAAACCACGTAAACCCTCCTTCTTTTAGGGTTAGGGATTCACTCAAAAATTAATCCATTCCAAATAAATGCTTTCAGCTTTCACCTTGACCTTTAAAATATCATGATTAACATTGTTCCCCGGGACTGTCCTAATTAGTGCATCATCAGCATTAGTACAGGAGGTAGTTCCCAATAATCCATCCCTCTGATGAAGAAATCAAAGTAATTATTGCTAATTAATTAAGTTGTTTACCTCTTTTTTTCAGATTCAGGGTACGTCAGATGAACTCAAGATCCATAGCGCGGTGTCTTCACCCCCGAAGAGGAAACTGAGCAGCAATTCTTCTCAGTTCATCAAACCTCAACTTTTGTTCTGTCTCAATAAGGTTGGAACTGGCCCAGGGGAGGTCAGGGATCCTTTGGGAGTTGCCTGTCTTCTCGGTGGAGATATCGTGATCACAGAATGGGGAAATAAGCGATTACAAGTCTTCGATTCTGTTGGACAGTCTGTAACTGTTATTGGTACTGGCATGGTCGGACCTCAAGGGGTCGCAGTGACCTTGAAAGGGAATATCATGATCACCGATGAACAAAATAAGCGGTTGGAAGTTTTCACGCCAACAGGGAATTCCCTATCCAAATGGGGTCTAGGGAAGTTTTACGCCCCCTGTGGGCTTGCGCAGTGTCCGAATGGCAACTGCATTGTCACGGACATCGCAGAACACACCGTTAGCATCTACCAGGGAGAAAAACGGTGCATCAAAAGATTCGGAGGTAAAGGAAGTGCGAAGGATAAGTTCATGAATCCCTTATACGCATGCGCAGGGCAAAATAATGATGTTTTTGTCTCTGATTCGGATAACCACTGCATTAAAGTTTACGACCAAAATGGCAACTTCAAAATTGCAATTGGGACAGAAGGAAATGCTGATGGCCAATTCAAATTCCCTCGTGGGATCGCAATTGATGATGATGGAAATTTACTTGTGGCAGACCGAAATAACGATCGTATCAGTTTGTTCACGGTCAGAGGGGCCTTCATAAGGCATGTACTGACTAGGGCTGATGGTATACGTGAACCTTATGCAATTGCAGTCAATGCAACTCGTAACTTAGTCGTCACAGAAAGTGGGGCCAACAGAGCATCTGTCAAGTACTTCCAGTTATGATGATGGAGTTCATTACTTTTAAAATTGCTTTTGCATGTCTCAAAACATAGGCCAGACATAGTTGATTTTTGGCTTCGCGGATATTCTCAAGGCACTTTTTCTGAGGTTGATAAGTAGGAGAAAAAAAAAGCCATAATGTCAATTTGTTATTGTGTCAATTAGTAAATATCACTAAACTTTTGTTTCATCAGCAGATCTATACAAGAAGCTAAAAATCAATTTTGTCTGGCCTTAATATATCTCCAAATTGGTGCATATTAGTTGCTTGTTACTGTCTCTGAATTAGGCGAAGAGGGTAGCCATTCAATTGGTGTATTAATTGTCTCTGCTGGGCAGAACCATAATATTAAGTTTGAATTATTCGGCTGTCAATAATTAGTGATGATTGACAATTTGCAAGATGTCTGCTTTACTGCTAATGTGATCAGTGCTTTAATATATTTAATCAATAAATTTATGAAAAACATAATTGATTTAAACAATGTTTTTACATGCTCAATATTTGGTGTTGGAGAAAAATTAGTTCACAATCTCAAATCAAGGTTAAGAAACTTCATCAGATAGTTGAAGATGGAAAATTGATGGAAATGAACATGCATTGATTTCGCAAATCGATGAGGATTCAAAACTTAGAAACAAAGTTACACCATTAATCTGGTCCAAATGTTGATTGAAAGTGGGAATAGAACCCAGGAGGAAATATATATTGTCAGTGGCTGATGGCTCAACCATTTGACCATCCAGCAGCTTTAAATTACTATTACCAGTTCCAATCATTAGAAATTACTGCAGACAATGGAAAACCAATGAAGGACTGTTCTGCCAACCTGCTGAGCCAAGGAGATTAATGAAATGGCAAAAAAAGTTCCGCCATAACTATTAAAGGGCTCTGACCAACTGAGGTATTTATGCAAGGGCATCTAAATATACACAAATCAATTTTTCAACAACATATAACAGAACGGCCCTAACCTTTGGGCAACCCATGATCTACTGAGCAAAGAAGTATGTGCCAGTGCCTGAACCATTGGGCCACTCCGTTGCAAAAGAATTTTATTGGTATCACATATTTTGTATTTACAGACAAATCAACTGCAAAACGGTATTCATGGAAATAGTTTATTGTCATTATGAAATGCAGTAACTATGAACATTTTCAACAACTCTCAAAATAGTTGATCACAACTCTACTTCGTATACACGCCCCCAATAACTAGGGGAGTCGGTGAAATGTGTACTTTCTCAAACTAGTGAGTTTGTTACCACCTAGAATTCAATATATGTACAATAATGGTGGTCTCTTTAATGAATAGTGAGGTGCAGGAACTAATATCAACCTCACCTTATATCACATACAATGATCCAGCAAGTATCACACTTTCTAGATTACTCAATACGGAACCAGAATGTTCCATTGGAACCTCTAATATATACATATAAAACATGTCAACACAGCATAATTATATGCCTTATAAAGGCATTCAATACTAAATACTCCTAAAAGTGTTCAAGAAAATGTTTATCAAATATACAGATAACCAGATACGTATTAATACAAACATATATCCTGCCTTCGATCCAGTGTTTTATCAAGCAAACATATAACGTACACTGTAGTGACTGTACAATGTCAACAATTTCAAACATCTCTTGTGCCTTCAATCAACTCCTTCCGCGTTTGGTAAAATCTTATTAGATTTGTTTTCAATGGTAAAATTCAAAATCATAGATTGACATCAATAGAAGTATATTTACCCTATTAAAGTTCTCAGTCATACTCATAAGGCAGTGTCGTTCCCCCAGATGGTGTCATCAGTTAGTACCCATACTTTTATGACATCATCAAGTGCTGTGATGTCAGCTGATAAACCAATTACAATCAATCCGTGGGTGACAAACCCAGGACAATGGGATTGTTCCATCATACACGGCGTTTACTATTGAGGTCATATTGTACAGACCAGAGACTACTTAGATAGAAATTTTGATTGGAGTAAAAAATCTTTATATTATATCTTAAGTTGTCTTAAAGGTTTGCAGTACTTTGCACGCTTAATAATCAAGCCAATCTGACAAAATCATGATTGCTTCATCGTCCAAATATTGGAATACAATAATAATCAACTGCATGTAACTCTTTTGAGAGATTTCCATAGTATTTTGAAAGTCATCGCTGCATTTATCCGTTATCTTATTGCAGTTATCTTATTGTCACAGGACGAAGTAATAAATGGAATATATTCTCACCGTATAAGAAAAAAGATCTAATTTCGCTGTCATAGTTCAAAACACAGATCGTTCCTGTTTAGTGGACTAGCACATACTGTGTGGCATGAAAATGAGACAATCACAAAACCTGCTCTGAACACAGAATTGCATTGCTATTAATTGATACACAGAATATATTTCTTAATTACACTATATACTCTTTGTGCAAATACAGGTGCCTAGATTTACATTAGGCCAGACATATCTAATTTTTAGCGTCTCAGATCGACTGACCCAACGAAAAAAATTCCACTTACCAACAATTTTTATTAAATTGACAAAAATTACGTTTTTTTTTTACCGACCGACCCTAGAACAAGAATCCGCCGATTCAAAACCGGCCTAGCCGATGAAATTGAAGGTGCCATTGCTTAAACCACTGAGCAACTGATATTGGAAGATAGGAGAAATAGTTGATTGGAAGATGTTAGACTATTAGTATAGAATCAATGCAGTTTGAACAGATTTCTAAAAAAAAGGAAAGATGGCTGTCAAAATGGCCGCCATCATGGATTTCTCAACATGTTACGAATCCATACCCACAGGCCAATACCTGTACCAAATTTCATAACTGTAAGTGAAATATTAAGGTCACAATGGTCAGTTCAAGAATGAAGAAATATGGCTGCCAAAATGGCTGCCACAAAGTGGCTGCCATCTTGGATTTCTCAACACGTTCCCATCTGATACCCACAGCCCCATACCTGTACCAAATTTCATAACTCTTAAGTGAAATATTGAGGTCACAATGGGCAGTTCAAGAAATGAAGAAAGATGGCTGCCAAAATGGCCGCCATCTTGGATTTCTCAACATGTCCCTGATCCGTACCCACAGGCCCATACCTGTAACAAATTTTATAACTCTAAGCGAAATATTGAGGTCACTATGAGCAGTTCAATAAATGAAAAAAGATAGCTGCCAACATGGCTACCACAAAATGGCAGCCATCTTGGATTTCTCGACATGTTCCCAATCCATACCCAGAGTCCCATACCTGAACCAAATTTCATAACTGTAAGTGAAATATTATAGTCATAATGGGCAGTTCAAGAATGAAGAAAGATGGCTGCCAAAATGGCCACCACAAAATGGCCACCACAAAATGGCCGCCATCTTGGATTTCTCGACATGTTCCCAATCCATACCCAGAGTCCCATACTTGTACCAAATTTCATAACTGTAAGTGAAATATTATGGTCACAATGGGCAGTTCAAGAATGAAGAAAGATGGTTGCCAAAATGGCCATCACAAAATGGCTGCCATCTTGGATTTCTCGACATGTTCCCAATCCATACCCAGAGAACTATACCTGTACCAAATTTCATAACTGCAAGTGAAATATTAAGGTCACAATGGGCAGTTCAAGAATGAAGAAAGATGGTTGCCAAAATGGCCACCACAAAATGGCAGCCATCTTGGATTTCTCGACATATTCCCAATCCATACCCAGAGTCCAATACCTGTACCAAATTTCATAACTGTAGGTAAAATATTATGGTCACAATGGGCAGTTCAAGAATGAAGAAAGATGGCTGCCAAAATGGCCATCACAAAATGGCCGCCATCCTGGATTTCTCAACATGTCCCTGATCCGTACCCACAGGCCCATACCTGTAACAAATTTTATAACTCTAAGCGAAATATTGAGGTCACTATGAGCAGTTCAATAAATGAAAAAAGATAGCTGCCAAAATGGCCACCACAAAATGGCAGCCATCTTGGATTTCTCGACATGTTCCCAATCCATACCCAGAGTCCCATACTTGTACCAAATTTCACAACTGTAAGTGAAATATTATGGTCCGATGGGCAGTTCAAGAATGAAGAAAGATGGTTGCCAATATGGCCATCACAAAATGGCCGCCATCTTGGATTTCTCGACATGTTCCCAATCCATACCCAGAGTCCCATACTTGTACCAAATTTCATAACTGCAAGTGAAATATCAAGGTCACAATGGGCAGTTCAAGAATGAAGAAAGATGGTTGCCAAAATGGCCACCACAAAATGGCAGCCATCTTGGATTTCTTGACATATTCCCAATCCATACCCAGAGTCCAATACCTGTAACAAATTTCATAACTGTAGGTGAAATATTATGGTCACAATGGGCAGTTCAAGAATGAAGAAAGATGGCTGCCAAAATGGCCATCACAAAATGGCCGCCATCCTGGATTTCTCAACATGTCCCTGATCCGTACCCACAGGCCCATACCTGTAACAAATTTTATAACTCTAAGCGAAATATTGAGGTCACTATGAGCAGTTCAATAAATGAAAAAGATAGCTGCCAAAATGGCCACCACAAAATGGCAGCCATCTTGGATTTCTCGACATGTTCCCAATCCATACCCAGAGTCCCATACCTGTACCAAATTTCATAACTGTAAGTGAAATATTATGATCACAATGGGCAGTTCAAGAATGAAGAAAGATGGCTGCCAAAATGGCCACCACAAAATGGCCGCCATCTTGGATTTCTCGAAATGTTCCCAATCCATACCCAGAGTACCATACCTGTACCAAATTTCATAACTGTAAGTGAAATATTATAGTCACAATGGGCAGTTCAAGAATGAAGAAAGATGGCTGCCAAAATGGCCACCACAAAATGGCCGCCATCTTGGATTTCTCGACATGTTCTCAATCCATACCCAGAGTACCATACCTGTACCAAATTTCATAACTGTAAGTGAAATATTATAGTCACAATGGGCAGTTCAAGAATGAAGAAAGATGGCTGCCAAAATGGCCACCACAAAACGGCAGCCATCTTGGATTTCTTGACATGTTCCCAATCCATACCCAGAGTCCCA
This sequence comes from Platynereis dumerilii, assembly GCA_026936325.1. NCBI lineage: Eukaryota > Metazoa > Annelida > Polychaeta > Phyllodocida > Nereididae > Platynereis > Platynereis dumerilii. The sequence goes on from JAPTHN010000005.1 coordinate 38,880,928, forward strand.
TACCTGTACCAAATTTCATAACTGTAAGTGAAATATTAAGGTCACAATGGGGAAAAACCCAAACGTGGTTTACATCTGGTTTGTGGTTGCAGTTTATGCCTACTGTTTATGGTTTCACCTGATCCATTTACAGCTCCTGTATTAACCGGCCTCCGCTGTTAGGCCGGTTAAAAAGTGACTCGAGAAGATCCGAGAAGCTAAAGATCGATTATGTCTGGCCTTCTTCACACTGTGCTTGTGTTTATGTAAATTTTACAGTAAATTTTACAGTAAATTACATTAAATTACAAATAATATACAAACAATCAAGCTCACAAAATGATCGTTCTCATAAGCTCTCAATGTTTAAGTCATGATAAAACAATATTTTTTTACGATTGCAATCATTTACAGAGTTTATCAATTATCATTCATCTCCCAAATATTCAATATGGCAATTAACCTCATAATCAATCAATCAATCAATCATATAACCACCAAGATCAACTCCCATACATTTAATTCGTAAGCACAGAGTTCAGTTATCTATAAACAACAAATATCTCCACTTTATTCACACAATGGTCATCCTTTCATTTTACAACAATAAATACTTTTAAAAGATGTTTATCAAATGTTACCAGTCTAAGTATTTAAATACCTATAAATTAGTAATTTCACAAGTTAATGATTGGTTACTTAAATAATGTTAGTTTAATCACAATAAATACTATCACTTCTATCAATGTTTAGCAGCCATATGATTATTTATAAATAAGTGTCATAATGCTATGATTGTTTACTTAAATAATGTAATTTTAATCAGTATTAATATAGTAAAGATGTGAATCAAAAATTTACATTTGCAATTATGTGCCAGTGATAAATGATCACAAGAAAATTACTATTTCGAGATAAAAAAATATTTTCATGGCGCAAACCTGTTGATCTTTTTAACTTTACTGAAATGCCTAATACTAGTAAAAAGAAATTTAGTGATTTAAAATCAAAATGTGCGAAAAATATTGATTTATTTAAATCTGTTTGATCAATCAACATCACAGATTATTAAAATTCAAATATAAACAATTTATTATTTTCAAAATATGTTAAATAGAAGTGACATGATTTTGACCAAAAAAAAAAAAAAAAAGTTTAGTTTGCACTATTACTTTTTCTCTCATAAATTTGACAACGATTTCTCAGTCATTTCTGACATTTACACAAAGACACCAATTGCGCCACCTACAGTTAATTAGGCAAGTCACTCCGTGAAGAACAGCCATCTTGCAAAACCCTTGTGCACAATTGCTCATTTAATACACCAGTCTTATAATAAGACCAATCAGATATGTCAACTTTATGATTTCAATCGAGTCACTCTGGCAAGTGTATTATGATAACGGTAAAGTCTGCAGTTACAGTTTCACAAATTTATGTATCGAATTAATATCTACATGTACAATAAACACGGACATCACTGCACACTCTTAACTAATACGACTATCAGCTGATTATATTTATGAACATATGAAGCTCAGGTTCTCCCATCTCCAATCGCTTATAATGCTAATTCAACAGCCTTTCAACAAAGTAAATGATCTTAAACTAAAGATATTTAACAGATTAGTGGGCGAATTTTTGGGTCTTCAACCTTCTGTCGATTTAAAAACGAAGCAAAACCATTATCTTGATTAAATAGGAATTAATAACAACGAAAATCTGGTTTATGAAATTGTAAATCTGCATAAGAATCCACATGCACCTTCCTGATCAAATGCAACTAATTTGTCGTTACTGCAAAATGTTTCAAACATGCTAGAATATATTATATGTGAATTTCATACTCCCTTTTCTGGGTACGTTTGGCTCCAAAAAGACTCATTCTTATTTGATGTTTTTTAAAACAGACAATCTAAACTTTTTGGGTTTTAAACAGCCCCTATGGACAATTCCAATTTTGAAAACCATCTTAAATCAGCAGACATTTAGGTTAATGTTTTATTTGGTCCAGACGGAAGTTTTATTGGAAATACACTGCATTATTATTCACTCTTTATCTCTTAAACTGAGCGACAATAGATTATTTTTCTGTTTACAAAAACTGAATTTAGAAAATTTTGATTTGATGTGACGGATTGAAAACTAGATCTTTAAGCAAATTTCAAGTTAGAAAATTGGTTCTTTATCATTCTACCCCTCAGACACAATTTTCATACAGTTGCAGTAAACATTGATCATTATTAAAACATGTAATTCAATGAAGCACCAGCTACTTTGATACTTGGAAGTGAAAAAAAAAAATCATCAAAATAATATATTAGACAGCATTGCTTACAAATGTAATAGAACATTCTAAGTGAACAGTACAACTAGAGACATCTAGTGGAAAACAGAATAACTGAAACGAACTAAAATGACACAGACACACTAAAAACTTAACAATCATGTTTTAAATTGGAAAGTACCCTTTAAAACCAATAATGTGAATAATATTGCTACATAAACTAGAACATAATTCAAGCTATGTTGAGATATAAGGAGACATCAGTTATTTTTTTTAATGTAAAAAAAAAAAAAAAAACAAATCTGCATTAGGGTGTGGCTGATCCCCCAACATTGCCTGATCCCTGATTACTTTTCTTTGGGGGTGAGGTATGATGTGTGCACTAAAACTTCAAAATTTCAAGAAATTCAATGAAGTCTCTAGGGTGGCACATTTGAGTTGAAATTTACATGATATATGCCTATCTTCGCTATTTTGCGATTATTTCACATTTTTCAATGTGTGTATATCCATCACCTATCCATGAATAATTTATTTAAAATGAGCCTGTTGGAGCTTATGAAGTCTTACTAATGTTACATTGTGTTACTATGTTGAAATTATGTCAGCATGAGGGTCTATGTTGATCACTGATCAATGAGTTAAACAGACATTATTGTAAAAATTTAATCTCCGCATTTCACAACATTTAATTAATGCAGATGCATGGCTATCATTCTTCAGGGTGACAAATTGTCATATTTGCCACCCATGGTCTATGTTTGTCTACTAAGCACCTGGATGCTGAAGCACTGATCTACAGGAACCATATAAATTATACATATCATCAGCAACAAATGAAGCTTTGTTGGGCCGAGATGTGTTCTTGTCAAAGCTAAAGAACTGTGCAGTTGACAATCAGGTCAATCGTCAGACCAGTGTCACCCTGATTGTTCTTGTAATACATGTATTACCAATAATTATGGACAGAGCAGAGACCTACGACACAGGACCTCAGTGACTGCTTAGACTGAATGGCCCAACTATAGATAGCAGGTGCTATTTCTTTCATAGCGCACCTAACCAGATATTTCTGTTCTAGTTTCAATCAAGCTAGAAAAAAAATTGAGTCTCTTGAAAAAATTCCACAGGATAAAAGAGACAACCCAGAAAGTCACAAGTAAGAGCTGAAAACTTAAAAAGTGCAATAAACCAGTTTCAACTTGCATTGGATTCTTCCCAGAAAAAATATCATTTACATGTCGAATCCATTCATACAGCAATGTAAACCAATTTAATAAAGATAAAATACAAGATTGTAAGGGAGAAAATAATGACATGCTTTTATAGCAGGTCATCTTACAAGCTGTCTGTAAATGTGTGCATCCAGAATTTGTAAGGAATAGCTTCTGATGCACTATAGGAAACATGTTGGAGGATTCATGCTGTCAAAAATGTGGGGTTGGTTGGAAATAAAAGTGACAATGATATCTATCTTGAAAATTTCGGGAACTTGTATCATCCTTTAGAGTCAACAGACAGTCATACTTTATTTTTGTACCTCCAACTGGTTATCCTTCTCTCACAGAGCAAAGGTAGTTAATTTTGTCTTTGCGGAACAATTTCAAGGAAGAGATTAACAAATTTGAACAGATTATAGAGAGTTGTTGGAACCGGTTCTGACATATTTTTCTTGTATTGTACATGGTTAGTATTGTATGATGTAGATTAGCCAAGGGCCACTGACAAGGACAGGTGGATGGGGATTGGGGAAACAGGGTTTACTTTGAAAACAGTTATTCCTGAAAAAGTCACTAAGAAAAGCCATAAGAAAATCAAACAATTTGCACACTTTGTTGTTGACATCAAAGCGTTGTTCCTTTGCTGCATGAATGCAATTCCTCCTTAGAATGATTTTTTGCACACAAGCCATCTATATGAGCATCAAGAAATTGATGAGGTTGTTGTTCAAAACACTTTCTAATTTGAATAATAATTAGGCCTATGTGGTATACATATCTCTTCCAATACGGCAACCAACACACATTTCGATTCAAATTTGCCAAACAAGCAGTAGAGAAAAGCAGCTGATGCCATAAGCACTAGATCCTTTGAGAGACTGTTACACTCTGTATATGACACCAGATTTAGTAATGCTTTTGCAAGGCAACATTTCACCATTTGGAGTATATTGGAAATGTTAAAAATCCAAGATAGTAGGCATAAATTTGCGTAAATTGTACCAGGCAGATATTAGCTTCTCAGATGGACCAGTTACCTCATGAGACACCTTTGATTCATATACCAATGGCAAGAAAGTTATTGAGACTTTATAAGCCTGTAATAATAGTTCAGAGTATTAAAACTAGTTTCTGATGTTATTAAATCTGTCAAGACAAGAACCAGCAGTAGTACCAGAAAGTTAGGCATGTGGTGGAAATTGAGCACAAAAGAGAGTAAACACAGGATAGTTAAGGATGGTATAGAACTGTAGTGAAAGTGTTGCTGTGATTATAAATTACATAACAATTCTGTTAATCATGATTTTATGTTACATGGTATGTTTCTTGATGATGGTTGAACAAAAAACACTTTTTAGCATGCCTTCGATTTGGCATAATAAGTGTTTTTCATCAAATTTTCAACTCAAATGAGCCACCCAAGGGCAATGTTCAAATTTGATGAAACTTGGCAGAAATACTCTTTGTAATGAACCTCATACCCAAAAAAAAGTAATGAGGGATGCCTTGAAAACTAAGATTTGTTGGGGGACCAGCCACTCCCTAATCTGCTTATGCGATGTTAATGAATATAGAAATGGGAAAACAAGATTAAAATAAATTAAAGATATAGCTTCAGTCAGAATGTTGGCTGACCTCTCTATACCTCTTCACAAATTAATTTCTTTCAATAATTCACATTTAGTTATAGCAGAAGTATATATATAAAATATAACGTAATATAACCGAGGAAGCCCTTAAAATGTTCCATTCTGAACACAATCAATATCTAACAAAGATGATAATTCAAGATTTAACTTTACACAAAATGCCTTAAAAGGTGCATTGTTTGTCAATGGTGTTGTTAACAATAATCGGTGGAAGAAATTATTCATACATAATTCATTTAAGCACAAATTATGCAAAAAATCATTCAAATAACTAGGGTTATATCTTCTTTCAATCTCACTTACATATGCTCACACATCAAACCATCTACATAATTGTAACTGTGTATCAGGACCAAGACTCAAAAACTTAATAATAAAGCAGGCCATTTTGTTTTTTAGAGATATCCTACGCACAGAATTTCTTCCAATACATGTACATACTTTCTGTAACACAAACACTCCACTGTCTCCAGGCTACATTAGCCTGCTACAGCAGTTGCGAGTGTGAGCGAGCAGGCTACAACATTTCACTGGTGGTGCTGCCCCTGAAGTCCGCACTCACATGCATTTTTTAAGCAGCCCAGTAAATTCCTACTGAGTTCAGACCTCAGGGGCAACTGCTGTAGTGACAAAGAAGCCAATTTCGATACCCAATTGATTCGACTTGAATTTCGTCAGTCTGCAGCCTCCCTTGCTCAGCTACTTTAACAGCAGACTGGCTTGTCAGTCAGCAAACTCCCAACTTTAAGGTAGTAATCAGCCAATTCTATGTAAAATTAAACTTGCAGTGATAGATCGTAAACGGACTTATTTCAAGAATAGTAGGCCTATACACTTCCAAGCAAGAGAATTATTTCTTTTCCATAATTTAGAGAGTTTAATTGATTTTATAACTTAAAAGTTACTCTAGGAGAGCTTTGCAATGCTTGATTTGAAACAAAACAAGGGTTTTCCATGATTTGTCATCACATATGGTATTCTACTCCATACAGTTATTCTGTCAATTAACAGAGTTTGATTTAAACACAATAAACACTATTTTATTGACTTTACAAAAGGGCTTCAGAGTGCAATAATATGTTTATTGTGTTATCAATAAAAACATATTTTGCTACTGTAGTCTACTGACAATGATAACATACATTATGAATATATTATGGAGCTATAAAAACGATAAAGCTTGGTAAAGTCAATAAAAGAATCAGTGGATTCAATACCCCGCCGCGATTATGACACAGTGTTTAACAAACAATATTGGTTGTGTTGGACAGGGTTGGGTTGAAATACAAACGTATGTTAATGGTATTTTACATAGGAAATCTCCAACATAAATGGCCTGCCTTATATCTAAAATTATACACATTGTACAGGGTACATATAATGTGCAAAAATAGCAAATATCACCATTTCTTAATGCTTTTCGATTTGTTCAAGATCCAAATCGTTCAGCTCCAGGTCAAATATTGTCGAGTCTCGCTCCTGATCCAAAGTGTCATCACAACTACAGCCGGCTTCCTCCGCCTCCCGGTCTACAAACGAGAGAACATCCGGGGACTCGTGGACGTCACTACACCCACTGTCCCACTGACATTCATCCTCAACCCTGTGATCTTTAAATTCACCTTGAAATTCTTGTAGATACTCGTCACCAGGTCGTTGACTCTTGTTGTTGTTGGGGCGCTGACCTATAACAGTATGCCGCTGACCCTCGTTGAGATCGGCTACGGGTGCAATGACTAGTGGAGTGGGTGTCCCGTAATCCTCAGCGTTGGGGGAGGGCGAAGACAGCTTGCCAGAGGAGGGGGACGAACAGAGAGACGAACAGACCGTGGCGCACACAGACGAGGGGGTGTCCGAGTGGTGCATCCATTTCGTGAAGCTGTCCAGCGAAACAGAGTTCTTAGGGGTGGAGTCTAACGGAGAACTGGCGATGGTGTTCAGCTTTATCGGACAGCCAGGTGGGTCGCTGAATAGACTAGCCAAGCTCTGGGACCAAGTCTTGTACTGCAACAAAGGAGCATATAAATTAGATTGATGATTGGAGCTTTACATCCCGTATTTATGCACTTGGTAGGCCCATTAGGACAGGAGGAGGACACGACAATGAGATGAAGGATGGATAATTGCCACAGCCGTCCAACATAGGTCCAGGTGACCCAGCAAGAGCTTCAAACCCTGGACAAAGCGATTGGCACGCTATCACTACACATACCTTCTCCATATATATAAATTTGATTTATCACTAAAAGTTCCTGCTATTGTCCAGTGGTTTAGAGGCCTAATTTATTTGCGGATTTAGTAATATTAGAAAAAGAGTCTATTGATTTGTATTTCAAACACATTTCCACGAAAAATTGGCATTACTGCTATCATTTAGTGTCTGTAAATTTGTACTTCCTGGAAGAGACCTACAAGGCTACCAGGAATTAGTTTTTCTCCCCTGTTAACCATGTAATATCTATGTGCAATAATGCTGATAAGCGGAGTCAGGACTCAGGAGTTGTAATTCAGGAGACCAAAGGACTCGGACTAGGAGTCGCTTTTCAGAAAGCCGTCGGAGTCAGTTCACTTGTACCCGACTCTAAAGCCTTAATTTTATCATTTTATTAAATTTTGTTCATTTTGAAGCATTTGCATTTTTTTCGGGGAGGATGGATGTATATTCGAGGCTTTACGTCCAGTATTCATGCACTCAGTAGGCTAGTGAGGACAAAAGTATGATATGGCAAAGAGGCAAAGGATGACAAATCTGCTGTCCGGAATAGGTTCGGGTAACCCAGCAAGGGCTGGAACTGAACCAAGGAGAGAGAACACCACGCTGAAAGCAACTGTCGGAAACGAAACAGCAGCCCAACATAGTCCAAGGTGACCCGGCAAGAGCTGGATTCAAACCCTGGACCCAGCAATTGGCAGCCTAGCATGTTACCACTAGAACATTCCTCCCCGCTCATTTAAGATAAGAAAGAAAGAGCAAAACTTTACCAACCTGTTCAGAATATCTGTTGGAACCCTGTTTATGACAATGTCTGTAGTAAGCAGTCTGTAAAGAAAACAAGAATTCAGAGTTAACCAATTATGTTCTACTAAAGGTACATGAAACATCAACATATTCAGATATACTGAAGTACATGTAATATTTTTAAATGCATTAAAATAAATGTTTCTTGTTTCACCTCTTTCATCTTCAGGAAATCTAGAGCTGGCCGATCTTCCCCTCGTCTTCGTTTCAGGCATTTTCGTTCGTGTAGCACACTCGGTTGTGACCGACATCGAGGGACCATAATTCTTTGGGGCGAAGAGGGCTCTGACTCCACGTACACCTCTCCCTCAATACTCTCGGAATCTGAAGAGCCGCCGACTATAGGCTCCTCCATTGAAAGACTTCTGACCCGTAACGCTTCTAATCTGCTGTCTGTCGGACACATCCCTAGACTACTGGTTGACCCCGCTCGTAAGAAGTTCCCCTGCTCTCCCAAACAACCGGTGGCCGCTTCAACAGGAACAAATGCAGGTTGAAAGAAGGCAGGGGCAGCCGAGGCCGGCCGACCTTCCGGCAGTGTAGGAGACCTCATCGGCAAGTGAGACAAGTCCTCACTTTTGGATAGAGGTCGTCGACTAGGTGCTATGGCCTTGCATGTAACAGCCGTGGCTGGACTAGTGCTCTGCTGAGGTCGGAGGATGGTCGAGGCAACTTCAAATTCGCTCATTGTCTTTCGCCTGTTGCTAGATGGCTTGACGGCAACCGGGCGCCAGATGCTGGAGGTCTGGGGTTGCCAAGGGCGATTGCTTGAATCTCCATCAGGGGGAGTGACCAGGGTGCCTTCTCCTGGAATACTCAAGGAGCGACAGTGGCGTTTCTTGGGGGGTGCGGGAGGGGTGTTTGGAATGCTTTCCATCTCAAGAATGCTTTGTTGAAGTTGACTCACGGGACTCTCCATACCCCTGTCCCCCCAGTTGGCCCACCGCACGCCCTCCTTCGCACCTCTCTGTTGACTGGTCCACCGCCATGAGTCCCTGTTGCTCTCCGACCGCAAGAAGGTCGTCCCTGAATTCAAGTCATCACCCCCTCTGCTGGTGGCCTGGGGTGGAACCCACACGCCACTTCTCCCTGCAAAGCAAAAGATTCTAATTACAACCAAGATTTTATCTTCCAACTTTCTACACGCTCTTCTGACTGAAACTACAATGTAATAACCATTGCATCTCGCTGTTCTAGTATAAATCAGCAAAAAAGTTTGGGGAATTACGAAAAAAAAAATCCCTGCGATTCTCAATAGATTTTAATATGATTTAGCACATTCATCTGGGAGTGTGAATCAAATTCTGGAGCAAAGTAAAGGGACTGTTGAATCATGGACAGGAATTCACAGCCCATGTGAAGAATCTAGCTCATAACGCTGCAGCATCATAAGTTCCTCGAGGCAGGATTTTAGCAGTTCAATCATTGGTCAACAAATCATTTTAAATTAACATAACTTCAACGATTTATCAGAAAGTATAAGTTACCTGTCAATTTGTAGGTAGGTAGATCTGAGGTAGAAAATGTCCAACTGTTGCCAGACGACTGAAAGGAGACAAAAGAACTGATTAAGAAAAATATGGACGGATGATTACACAATTCATGTACAGTATTCATAATCTACGCAGATGGCATGAGGATGGATGGATGACTGGGGATTTACGTCCTTTATTTGTGCACTTTGGAAGGCTACTTAGGACAGGAGGAGGACACGGCAATGAGGCTGTGGATGGATCAAACTGCCATCCAGCTTCAAGCACAGGCCCAGGTGACCCAACAAGAGCTAGATTCAAACCCTGGACCCAGCAAGGGGCAGCCTGGCATGAAAACACACATGGCCCAATTCATGATGGATGGATGGATGATTGGGGCTTTATGTCCTGTATTTATGCACTTGTTAGGCTAATTAGGACAAGGGGCGGACACGGCATTGGGGCGAAGGATGATTGAAACAGCCATCCAACATAGCCCAATTCTTGACGGATCAAGAAACTCCGCCTCTTAGTGAAGGATGAGACCTGTAGCAATAGCTATAGTTCTAATTGCAATCCCGAGTATGGTGATTGAGAGTAGTTGGGACAATAATGTTATTAATAGAGAAGCTTCTGTCGAGCTCTTGCTTCTTTTAAGCACACCACAAGCTTAATTGCAATTTAACAAATGGGATGGCGTTAATTGCAATTAGGTTTCAGGACACCGTTGAGCAGGCGAAGCACTGTTCGTACATGAGCAACCCTATCTTGTAATTGCAATTAGTAATGGGAGCTTCAGTTTGATGATACTCAGCTCATTGCTCAATGCTCATGACAGGATGCCAATTGTCATCAGAATGGATGGTCCATTTTATTAATTAAATGGGGGTTAGTATATATCCAAGTAACCCTATTTAAAATAGGTAAACCCAACCAGTCACATGACACAGGCCAGTTTTGGTTTGTTTCAACCTTGACCTGTTCGGATGTATCTCTGTTTTCTTGGCTTATAAATATTGGATTGAATATCAAAACACTGTTACATCTTGATATATATATATAGAATTTCATAAAAGATCAACCTAATATCAAAATGTTAAATGAAAAATTATTCAGCCAATCAGAAATAACTTACCCGTGGAACTGGCACAGGCAAACTTTCACCCGATACATCCTCAAGAGTCTGTGTCTTCAATTTTTCTGTAATTATGGTCACCATGGTGACGGCACTACTGTTGTTGATCAACGACAAGACAACAACAGGGTCGGAGAGAAAACGCTCCCTGTCCTTCAGCTGCCATCTTGAAACTCAATCTGCAGGACTTCTCAGTGTAACCGTAATAAATGCCAGCCCATCACCTGAAATGAAATTGTTGACAAAAATTTGAATTAATGCATTAAATCACATTCACAGTACCCATCAAGAGTTGAAAGCCAGATGGAATGATTGGGGCTTAAAGTCCTGTATTTATGCACTTTGCAGGCAATGAGGCAAAGGATGATTGAAACAGCCATCCAACATAAGCCCAGGTGACCCGGCAAGAGCTGGATTTGAACCCTGGACCCAGGGATTGGCAGTCCAGCATGCTACCACTAGACCAGCCCTCCCCCGAAGTTGACAACCAGAAGGGTGTAGGTAAATTCTTTTTTAAGCGCTTCAACTCTTTTGGCTCCAATCCAATGCATAAGGATTTTTCAGATGGATGGACAGATAATAGGGGCTTTATGTCCTGTATTTATGCACTTGGTAGGCTAATTAGGACAGGACTGTCACAGGAGGACACGGCAATGAGGCGAAGGATAACAATTTCTCAGAATTTGGATTCTTCTGCAAATATTGAACAATCACCCAGAGAATCTACCCTAGACGATTCTCTCCATCGACGTGCATTATCATAGATTTTGCGTCATAGCGTCACAGCCAATCAGCGTGCAGGATTTCTGTCCAGTTCAAATCTTTACCGGCAATTTGCTTGGAGACTATTGGGTCCACGGAGACTTAACACATACCATTGTATAGGTCTCAGAGAGATCTATCTATTGCACTTAGAATTGTTTCTGTACGACTGACACAAGTGTGTGAATAGACGTAGTCGTCCTCATTTGCATAACATGCTTGAACCCATGTTCATTGGTCACCCTTGGGGGCGTGTCTGCCTTAATCACTGAAGGCTTTGCTGAAGTGTGAACAATGAGTATACTTTCAAACCTAGTTCTCATTTAAGCTTAGGCATGTTCATTTTAAGCCTGTCAATATACAACAGAGATTGCTTTGACCAGTTTTCGATGTATAAAATCTTAGAGAAAACAGACTCATCAATTGTATGAATTGAATGTGTTTAATAAATTATAAGTACACAAATTAGAACTGATTCAACTTAACAAGGGTCAATGTTATTTGTCAGGATGAAGCACACTCCTTAAGCTTTTGATAACCTAAGCTTACCTAAGCTTGCACTGAGATTATCTTATCACAAAATAATATTAGCATGGTGAAAATTAGTACTGCAAAAACACCCAACGTTCACACAACGATCATGAACATCAATCATGACAAGGAGTAGATTCTAGAATAACTGAATGAGGTGAAACATATGAACAGATTTATAGCTTTATGTTTTCAATTTAACATCAATTAGACTGCACTTGTTTGTTCCAGAATACAAGGATATATCAACCGATAATATCAATCCAGGCCATATTATAACGTTAATTGCCTCAATTGAGATTTGCCGGGAAATTTATATAGTTATATTTCCAATGCTTCTCAAGAAGACAAGATATTGCCAATTATGCTTTAGAGTTTAGACACTCATAAATTTAATAATTCAGACTAATAAAACTGTATGTAGGCCTAAACTACCTCCACCTGTGCTCCTCTAGGCCTACACCACATTATATTCCCTATACATTTGCCCTTTAAACTTGGACCTGGGCCAAGCAAGGCAAATGCCTTTCTCACTCTATGACCCGAGGCCCCAACCCAGTTCCAGCATTGACCTAAACCATACCCAGCTTTATCAAAAGAATGGTGACTGTTTTTCCTAGTTTTCTGCAATATCTGACAGTGAAAATCAGATGCTGGTAGGCACTTGATTGCCACTTCCAGATTTTCTCAGTCACCAGCAGGCCTGAACAAAGCATTCCGCATGCCGACCTTTAAACCGTAAAAGATCCCACAAAACCTCAAATACCACCACAATCCGCACATCACAAGAAACTCCAGAACTAGACCTTTAATTCAAGCATCATTCCACTCACCAAATCATTATGCGGACAAAGCCCAAGACCGAGAAATAAGTAAACAAATTGGCTGTGCGATCGTGGCCGAGTCAGCTCACCAAAAGAGAATGTTAAGGCCGACGATAGCAGCTGATTGCTCCAAAACTAATGAAAATACGGGGCTACTTTTCACGGAAATTGCGGATAACTTACCAATCCACCTGCAGGTAAAAAGAAACTAAAATCTGACAGCGAATCATGGAGATATCAGCGATTTTCTCCAAGCTAATCGGCCAAGTGGGCAGCTGTCAAAACTCCATGATGTCTCGGCGCTTGAGGCATTGACCAATCAGAGCGCTCGTTTCATCCCTCACTCAGAAATTCTTGGAGGCGCTTCAGGAGCAAAAATCTGCAAAAATATTCAATGACAGTGGCTTCGGAACCTTCTGCCAAGTCCAATCAACCAAGATTGAAGTCCCCAAGTCGCTCCTGTGCTTATTAGAAAAACTAAACACAAAGAAAATGAGAAAACTCTCGCCGGTGACCCAGAGGAAGTGAAACAAACATGACCTTTGCGCCTGCTCCACGAGCAGCAGCTAAAAATAGAATTTCGCGGGAAAATTTTCACCTGGATCATTTCTAGGCATGGACGTGATTGCCGAGGCACACCCATCCTAATCAACTAAATTCGTGAGTGATTTTGATTTTTAATTGATTCACGACAAAATATCGTTCTCGGTAACAAACGACAGAGAGTTCAGGCAATTAACAACATAACTCACTTGTGTATACAAAGCAATTGAGCCAGCACTCTGAAGCCACAAGAAGCTTCTGCTCATTGTTAATACAACACCATGAAGCAACAGCTAATTGTTAATACAACAAAAACATATTAGGCAAACATTTCCTACTGCATCTTGGGGAGGGGGCTTCAGAGCTAAATTAATTAATTTGCCCGAATTTCGAGATGTAGATTTAATAATCACTTTTTACAGCGAAACACTTTGACATAGAATTAAAGTGGACTGTGGCATATGAAAATGGCACTTCGTGTGTCATCATGCTGATGATTTGTCATGATGAAACCCAATACTTTCAATGTTATTTGATTGAAGGAGACTTATCCCACTTGTTTGTGACAGCCAAACGAAAGGATTATGCATCTGATTTTCACTCTAAAATTTGTTATGAGAAGTCAAATGGCTTACTCTTCACTGTGTACCGTTTGCTCTATGCGAAGCGACCTAGTTAATCATAAAATCTTAAATTTTGGACCAGAAACCAATGTAATTACAATATAACATAGCCAGTATGCTGTATTTATGTATCAGAAATATTGATGTGGAATTTCAAGCTTTAAATATTAAGCAATCAAAAATTTGGTGATCCTAGTAAAAAATGCACTAAAATTTACTAAAACTGCCTAATCTCCCAGAAAACGTAACTGATTGATTCCAAATTTTGTATGTGTATTGTGTATGGGTCAAAATTTGGTAAAGCTGAAATTCTTGTCTCCAGTGTCTTAGAGCAATTTACACGGACATGAATGTACATGCAAGGTTCATGGTGGTCATTTGTTTTAGAGCAACATATCAGCAAAAAATTTGGCACAGAAAATGTGTGGCAGACAACTTTTACCCCTTCCAAACATTGAATGAAAGTGTCATACCCCCCTGAAAATGGCCTGTCTCCACTAGCATTTTCCTTCACAAATCACCTCAAATAATTTAACTTGCCACCTTAATCCACCTCTTTTGCACCTCAAATTGAACCTTGACCAACGCCCTTTCAAATTCTAAGCCAGTGGCTTGACTGATATTGTTAGTCAACAACAGGGGGCTCTTGTGTCTTTGTCTCCAATCTCATGTCATTAACGTCACACCCAGAGATTTTTCTCATAAAAAATCAACCGAAAAACATTTTTTAAATGGTTATCTAATATATACCTTCGATTGTATGTTAAAATCTTCCTTTTTTTTCAATTGATAAATATACTCTTTCCTTGAAACTATTACTTGACACGTTTTCTTTAATTATGCAACAAGTTGTTCAGTTAAAACAACATGCCAAGGCCAATGTTTTATCTTTAATTACAGTCTTTACAGAATCAATAAATTGGTAATAAAATGTTGTATTTAATATATTATTTAGAATCAATTTAAATTTATATAGTTTTCTAACATAAACTTCAATTATTTTCACAATGAAAAGCCTATAAAAAATTATTAAAATAAAAGGAGACTTTGGTAGGAAAAAGGAGATTTTTGGAAAAAAGGTGATTTTGGGAAAAAATGTGATTTTGTCAAAAGGTGATTTCAGGAAAGGTGATTTTTTAAACCCCCCCCCCTCCCATTTTCACAGTGCCACAGTCCACTTTAATTCTATATCAAAGTGTTTCGCTGTAAAAGAAATGTTTGTGTTATCATCTGGCTGAATTGTGTAGCCTCTTTGCCGAATCTTAATTAGTGCTTCCCAAATATTTAGGGTTATCTTGCCCCCCCCCCCTCCCGAAAAAAAAACGCAGTTAGTTTGTCTTTATTGAATAATTTGGTCAAGTTTCCTTTCTTTATCTCCTTTCCCAATATCACCTTTTTTTAAAATTCTCTTTTTTTGACTGAAATCAATCATCTTTTCTATAATCTCCTTTTCATGACGATAATTAATCTCCTTCTCAATTTTTTATTTATTTTTCATTTACTTTTCAGCTTATTTAGAGGGACAAAGTAGCCTACTTAAATTATCTTTGTATATCAGAATAATATGTCACCATTATTTTAAGGTTCTTAGCAATTAAGTTAACATTTTAAAAAGATATAACTGTTTAATCAACAAGAACTAATCTGTACACATGCAGAATTACATTACTGCAAGTATGTTAGACATTGAATTCAAGCACGCAATTTAATGAAAATTACACCACATTAAATTGTTATGTAGGTTTGTTACGTTTTAAAATCTATGTATCTCTATATCTATCTGTAGGTATATATTTAAGCTTGCCTATATCTTTCTATATTAATAGTTCTTCAGAACAGTCTTTCCCTAAATATATACCTTCCTCTCAAATCAAAATTGGGTTCATTCTCACTAAATTGCCCGAATTTACAAATGTTACAGTTATAAAAATAACGTGCAAGCACTTTAAGCAGCACAGACAGTGCGTTGTTCCAACACAGGCACACCGGCCACGGATAAGAAGAAGAAGAAGAAGAATAAGGCATGGTTGACCTTTGACCCATGGAAGCCAGTCCATTTTAGTTTCTTTATAATTTTTTTCCATCACAGAAGGGCACCAAAAGTGACTGGTCAAAAGTTAAAAACCTACAGAGAATGTAGAGTAAATTTGAATGAGATTGGTGAAAGAGAGTGACCTCCAGAGTGCTAACGAGATTGCATGAAATTCTTGGGGTACTAAAAATTATTTTTAAAAATATTTATTTTACATACTTTAGTAAAAAAGAAAGAAAAGGAGTTATGTGTAAAATGGTTGCAGTATACTAGAGTCATGGCGGGAAAAATTAGGGAATTCGGGCATATCGTTGTCTGGAAATTTTGAAATCCCGCTGGAAATTTTTGAAGGAAGGTCGAATTTTTTACTCAGAAGTAGTTGCTCAATTCGCGACAATTGGTAGGAAATTTTGTCGTACATTATGAAATTGTCTAGAAAATTCTGATTTTTTCTGGACCTGACTCTACTGAAGTAAAAGATTCTTGCAGGAAATTTAACCCTCCTATGATCCACAGGGGTCTCGGGGGGTACCTTCGATGCTCCATCTTTGAAACACAAACTGACAGACAAGTTTTATTGGCACATGCAATCCTTCCTTAGTTGTAAAGGAATCAGATGCAGTTTTAATCTAAGTATCCTCACTATCCTGGTGTTAATTGCAGCTGACCAAAAAATTGTCCACAGGGCCTTAATTGGAGGCCCCCTCCCCTGCCCATTTCTTCCACATTTACCTTTTAACATTTCTTATCACTGATGATGCCTCAAAATATTTCTTAGGGACTGTTCAGAATTTATGACACATTTGGGAGTTTTGCTGGAACTTCCCGTCAAAAATTGATAACCCCCCCCCCCTTGAGTTTCATGGGGATTTTTAGTACCCCACCCTGAGGTTTCACACGTATTTTTAGTAACCCCCACTTGACATACAAAGCAATACACACATATATACACTGTATACTGTTATACAGTGGGTTGCAGAAGTATACACCCCCCATGGAGTGGTCTTTCATTTCCTGACATATCTTTCTTCTGAAAAGAATCATCATTCCCATATTGCTACATGGTCATACTGACATCTCTTGCAGCCTATATACACCATAAAATGCTGGATGGAAAGTCATGGTAAAGTAGAAAAAATTAAGTAAGTGAAAATGAGTGTTGCAAAAATATACACCCCCCTTGTAAGTTGTGATGTTCTTTCTTGGTAACTGTTTTGTTTTGACCTGAAAAAGTGAAATTATGGTATAAAACATTGATCTCGGATTGGTTTTTAATATTTTGGATTGTTTTACCTTATTTGTGTAATTTTTCTGGATGGAAAATATCACAGAATCCACCTACTGCTATAAAAATTGTAAAAATTCAATATAAAAATGAATGATGTTGATAAGCTGCATTTGAGAAGTTTAGAACTTGCATGGGTAAACAAAAATATTTTATAGCCCTAATTACACATCAGCATCCCCCATGGTGGTGTCAGAATGATCTGACATTGCGACCTGACGGAAGGTGTTGGATGCTTTTTCCTTCAAATTCCTTGAGAAGCCCCTGAAAAGCAAGAAATTAGCTGGACAGGCAGGGACCCACCCTGATACAACCTGGAAAAAGTTTCGGTTCAATATCTGCGATAGAAGTGGAAAATACATAAGGTCAAATTTTTGGATAATTTTCATATTTTGTCACGTCATTGGAAGACTACTAAAATATCACTGAAACTCTACTGAGAATTGTCAAATTGCAATTGATATTCATGACTGTTAGAACCATGCACAACGAATGGTTTTATTGAAAACAGAAACTTGTAAGACACAAGACATCAAATGGGAGAGTGCCAAAACTAAGCATCATCACCAATTTATGTGACCATACATATTTTCACTTCTGTTGCAGATATTGAACCAAAACTTTTTTTAGGTTGTATCAGGGTGCCTCCCTGCCTGTCCATCTAATTTCTTGCTCTTTGGGGGCTTCTCGAGGAAATAGCATCCCAACACCTTCCGTCAGGTAACAATGTCAGTTCATTCTGACATTGCAATTGGGGATGATGGTGTGTAATTAGGGCTCAAAAAGGTTTTTGTTTCCCCATACAAGTTCTAAACCTCTAAAATGCAGCTTATCAACATCATTCATTTTATTATTGAATTTATTATAATTTTTATTACAGTAGGTTGATTCTGTGATATTTTCCATCCATAAAAGTTACACAAATAAGGTAAAACAATCCAAAATATTAAAAACCAATCAGAGATCAATGTTTTATACCATAATTTTACTTTTTCAGGTCAAAACAACACAGTTATCAATAAAGAACATCACAACTTACAAGGGGGGTGTATACTTTTGCAACACTCATTTTCACTGATTTAATTTTTTCTACTTTACCATGACTTTCCATCCAACATTTTATGGTGTATATAGGTTGTAAGAGAGGTCAGTATGACCATGTAGCAATATGGGAATGATGATTCTTACCATGACTTTCCATCCAACATTTTATGGTGTATATAGGTTGTAAGAGGGGTCAGTATGACCATGTAGCAATATAGGAATGATGATTTTCTTTTTCTCATGTAGCAATATAGGAATGATGATTCTTTTGTCCCAGCAGAGAGCAGGGGGCTGTCATAATCAAATGTTTCCAATGCTAGCTGCCAACACTGGTGTGGTGCAGTTCAATACCTGTACACCAGGGGTGCTGTGGTCGCTTAAATTAATGATCCAAAAATCCAGGTGGCAGACGTTGTGAACCAGCTGGATCTTCAGTCAACATAAAATATTACATAAATGTTATAAGTTGGCTTATATGTCTATATTTATCATACACACACATTTACATGCACCAGCACAATTAGCATTGAGACAAGGATGAAGACACTTTGCTGCAGGTAGAGGTTCCACTGCAGTTCTTACTGCACCTGCACCTGCAGCTTTGATCCCTGCAGTTACCTTTTCACCTGTTTCTCCTCAATACTCAGGTAAGCTTTTACCCTTATAAGGTGCTTATAGATATTGACATTATTGTTGCTTTTCATTAGATTATGTTATGATCTCTTAAAAATACTGTCTGTTATTACAATAATGATTCTTAATTGAAAATGTACCCAATATTTCAGACATCATTTGATCAATAAGAAAAAACATTCTTATAGAAATTTGAGTTCTTTTAAAAACTAACATTCCATTTTCGTCATTAAAGATGTAAATCATGTGATTTATTATTTTCTTTCTATATATTTTCAAGCGTAAGTAATGTGTAATCATTTTAGCATAACCTTACAGTTATTATCATGTGTGTAAATATATCAATTATCAACAAGTCATGGATTGACAAGATTAACATGATTATCTTGTAATGACTCTCTCATTGGCTAGGAGGGATTATCCCACTGAATATAGCATTTGGCCTTACATATAAATTTATACTTTGTCATACCAAAACTCCACTGTATATATATAGTGTTTTGCTGCCAATATATCTTCTTGCAGATGCCGGTCTGTAGCCTGTTAGACAGTGTCACAGGTGCTGAATACAGGTGCAAAAAATATACCTGTACATGACAATAATATCACAGAGAGTGTGATCTTATGCACCTACTAGCTATAGGCCTAGCTCTGACTATATATTTCACAAATATATTTGTGTATATGCATTGGCCTACTGTGCAAATAATTATGGACCCACGGTTCAGCAACAGTTCAATTTGTATGCCACATTCGTGACAAGGAAGTACTGCTGTTATACTCCAAGGAATTTTGTGAAAGACAATTACTTTTTAGGCTATTGAAGGGGAATTTTAGCGGTCAAAATAGTATTTCTAGCACTTTTGTTCATTGAATATATAGGTTATTTTTACACAGCTATAAAAGCTGCTATGATATATCAAAAGAAGTATGTCAGCAAGCCATTCACACAATTCAATGGTCAAGAAAATCAACATGAATTGATTGATAGCATTAATATTTTATGAATGTGTTATTATATTGACATCTGGCATGCATATTTGTTTAAAGTGAGAGTATTAGTGGTCCTTACAATATTGACAACTAATCAGAGATTGGTTTTTACTCTTCAGGAGGGGGAACCGGGGCACACTGGGACATTTTTCACAGATATATAATGCTGATTTAATTTCTTAAAGAAAATGCTGAGCAGCTTAAAAGTTTGCATTAATTGATGTGTGAGGGATATTTTACTTGCCCAGCACACATACTGATACAAGGGGCCACAAATTTAAGATCTCATCCGAACGACGCTAGCATTCTGATCATGAACGCCCACTGAAAATTTCGGATTCCCAATCCATGGTTTGACCCTACTCTGCTTACCGATTTAATACTGAACATTTTAAAGGTCATCATGAAGGTCCATTGAAAATTTCGGGTTCCCAATCCAGGGTTTGAATCTACTCTGCTTACAGATTTAATACTGAACATTTTAAAGGTCATCATGAAGGTCCATTGAAAATTTCGGGTTCCCAATCCAGGGTTTGAATCTACTCTGCTTACAGATTTAATACTGAACATTTTAAAGGTCATCATGAAGGTCCATTGAAAATTTCGGGTTCCCAATCCAGGGTTTGAATCTACTCTGCTTACAGATTTAATACTGAACATTTTAAAGGTCATCATGAAGGTCCATTGAAAATTTCGGGTTCCCAATCCAGGGTTTGAATCTACTCTGCTTACAGCTTTAATACTGAACATTTTAAAGGTCATCATGAAGGTCCATTGAAAATTTCGGGTTCCCAATCCAGGGTTTGAATCTACTCTGCTTACAGCTTTAATACTGAACATTTTAAAGGTCATCATGAAGGTCCATTGAAAATTTCGGGTTCCCAATCCAGGGCTTGAATCTACTCTGCTTACAGCTTTAATACTGAACATTTTAAAGGTCATCATGAACGCCCACTGAAAATTTCGGATTCCCAATCCATGGTTTGACCCTACTCTGCTTACCGATTTAATACTGAACATTTTAAAAAGGAGTTTGTACTCTCTATACATGCACAAGAGACAACAGCAGTGAGCTGCCATAGACAGTGAACTCTGCCAGAATTCACATGCAGCAACTGACAGGCAACTGCCCCTGTGGTGGAACAACTGCCCTGAAAGTTGAAACTGACACATTAAAGCCTCTGTTGTCACATGGTGTAATCCATTTTAGAATATCATTAATATTAATACCAGAAACAGAGCCCGAAGTTGGGAGTTTTTTAAAACATGAAAGAACTGAATTTACTCATGCATGACCATGAATTCTGCCAGTCTCTTCACAGCTGGCACTGTTCAGCAACAAAGGGACTGGGGTCAGTCTGGTTTGAAGTAGCTCCAGTGTTGTAAACTCCGACGTGGTTAGCACAACTGGCCAAAACACAGCGGGTCGTATCGGGGCTAGGTTTGAAGACTGAATACATGCAGGTTGAGACCTTCAGCATAGCACGAGGGAACCTCAACCATTCTGCAAAGTTGGAAATCCGGGGTAAAGTTGGCACGCTATTTTAACCCACTTAATAGAAGAAATGCCAACTTTTCCACATTGACATGTATGGCAACTTTGTCAAAGATACCTGTGTCAGTGAGGAAAGTTGGCATTTCTTCCACTAAGTGGGTCAAAATGACGTTCCATCTTTACCCCGGATTGCCAACTTTACCTCATTTGATGGTACAGTTTATATATTTATCATTCAGGTGCGCATTGGCGTATTGGGTATTTTCAACTGGCTTTAGCCATAGACCGATACAAACATTCCAAATTGAGCCAACCTCAATAATTGCCTTGATTTGCTCTATAGTGATTTTCTATTTCAAGAATCAATACAATCAAGTTGTTCTATAAAGGTAAACTTATTGAGTGGCCAAAATGAAAGATTTAGCGGTTGATCTGGATCAATTCCTATTCTCACCATTTGCTGAAGGTTTGATCAGATCATTCTAGGTGCTCATGTGAAGTTTGTATGAGTTGAGCAGTTGAGATAATTGGTGTTATTGTCAAAAAATCGATATAGGCCTATAAGTCACATACCAATGGAATGTATCTAACAAAATGTTCTTTTTATGAATAGAAACAATAATATGTATTATGGCTGAATTAATAAATTAACATTTTCCCCAAAGGAAGTATTATATGTTATAATTACCTTATTTACTTTTAAAAGTGTATAATATGTGTCTATTTAGCTATATTTTCATAAAAATTATAGGTAGAATTGCACAAAAAGTGCCTTGTCACTGACTCAGAGGTTCCATGCAAAATGTTCGCATCACCAAAATTAGCCTTATCATTGAATCTATGGGCTGCAAACACAAATGAAGTGATACGATACGATATGATACGATACGATAATAATTTATTGTCACTATTACAAGTACAGCAAAATTTGTAGCTATAGACGATATTTAAGCAGAAATAGTGAAATTTAAATTAAGATATACCTTAACTGTTTCTCTTATCAATATGATTTAATTTCAGATATCAACAACTTTGAAAGATGTTCCTGAGCCAACAAGCAGACAAACTTCATCAGATGATGAAAGATGGACAAATGCAGAAGGCAAAGGACTTCATCAAGTCTCATCCGAACTCTCGCGAGCTGTGTGACTTGGAATGTTCCAGGGATGGCACTGCTCTGCATGTTGCCGCAAAAGTTGGAAGCATCGAAATGGCCAAAGTTATCGTAGATGTTGGAGTCAAGGTCAACTCGAAGGTTACTGAAGGTCATGTGATTGCTGGCTTTACCCCTCTGCACTCAAGCGTCAAGGCGGGTCATCTGCAAATGACGGAATTCTTGATTGACCAAGGCGCAGACATCAACTTCCAAGACCAAGATGGCCGCACTCCACTGATGCTGGCATGCGTTTACAACAAACCTGACATTGCTCGGGTCCTAGTTGATTGGAGTGCTGATGTAAATTTGAAAGACAGTAAAGGACAGACGCCATTGCTAATCAGTATATTGAGAAGTGATTTTGAGATAACCCAACTACTCGTCCTCAATGAAGCTGACGTACTCCAGCAAGATCCAAATGGTCAAAGCCCTTTGCATTATGCCTCAGAATGGGGAAAAGTTGACGTAGTTGATCTACTTCTCTCCAGGGGTGCTGAAGTTAACGCGCAAGATGAGGAGAACCAGACGGCACTCCATCTAGCTGATGATGATGTCATCTACAACCTACTTTTAGAACACGGAGCAGACGAGAATATACGAGACAAAAGGGGTAAACGGTCAAAAGATGAGAAACTAGACATGGGAAAACAAGAATTCCAAAACATCAACAAGGCATTAGGGGCACATGTGGATAAAACCAATAAACGAGATCCTACTCAACATGTGCATGACAAAATCACTCGAGTGTTTAGCCCTGGTCCACCAATACCAGAAGCTGAGCTGAAAAATGCTAAGACTAACATGCTGAAGGAACTGCAGAGAAAAGTGCCGCCAAGCACCAAAACTGCAACTTCTTAATGGATTAGAACGAAAGATAAAACCGAAATATCTGTAGCCGCATCCGTCCTTTAAACAGACTTAAAAATATTGTCTTTCTTTATTGTAATTTTTCTGCTAGCTTGCTTGTTTTCTGCTATGCCCTGTTTAATAACCAGCCAGTTGATATTGTCGGACATCAATTTTCATTTGAACCAAATTTTTCTGACATTGTCTCAGAGTCACCATTTTGATTGGCATAATCAAAATCCAATCTGAAATGTGTTTATGATTTTTTCAGATTGAATGGTTATTACTTTTCGGATAAAACCTTTCCAACGGTCTGTTGGCTGTTGTCAAACTTTACTGTTTGCCTAAATGAGCCAATATATATTGTACAATGTATGGACCTGTTGATAAACCTGAAGATTCAGTTTCCATTGATGATGTCTATTTATATAATAATTATTGTGAATATAAAAATGTTTAGTCATAATTTTATATGGTCTTATTTAGTGGCGGATCAAGGAAGGGGCCCAGGGGGCCAGACCCCACTAGACCACTGAGATTAAAAGTATAATTTTAAGAAAATATACGACAAAGCGGGTCCACAAACATCGAAACATGCTTGGGCTAGCCCCTAGACGACCCTGTCAGATCCGCCACTGTTGTTATAGTCTGTATCATGCATATATATGTTCTAATAAAATAAAAAAGTTTATTCGGGAAATATAAAGAAAATGTTATTTGTGTAGAAGCAGAACTTGAACATGTATTTTTATTTCTGTAATTCGAAAATTGCACATACTAGTAAAGTGGCTTTGTGCAAAAAATGGCCAAAATAGTTACGAGCAGGCTAAACTGAAATTTTTGTGGACTGGTTGACTAGCGGGACAATAATTGCTTTTTGGCATAGAGCTATATAAAACTATGACAAATACATTTAATTTGTTTCCATTATTTTTTTTAGAACGCAGTGTAATTGACTATTTGGCACAACATTGTTTTTCCAGATCAAATTTTGATTTTTAAAAAGTTCTGGGTCTTCAAAAATTATTGGATTTCTGATTTTCACAAAAGAATGACTTTCAAATAAATAATAACTTCAGTGTTCAGTTTATATAAAATAGTCACTTCACAGTTTCTCACAGTTTAAACGCCTCTGACTTCAAGGTCATGTTGAGCTTTTCTGGTAAGGCCCCAGGGAAGCGAACCTTTGAGATTATCAAAGAGTCTTTTTCACTCAAATACCAACATGAAGGAGTACCATTTTCCCTCAGTGATTAAAATCATGTCTTATATCAGCTCGAGGAACAACTTTGATGAAGTGTTGTTTTGACCAAGTTCAGAGTGTCCACACAACATTGCATAAAATATACTTTATAGGACCTTCTTACTGCGAAACATAGGAAAATATTGGAGCATTTTGCCTACTTGAATAGTACAATATTGGAATAATTTGACAACAAGACCATCGGCAAATCACTGAATTGCTTCCATCATAAGCTGACAACTTCAAGTCGCGGACAAAAACGTTTCTAAAACTTTATTTATTGGGGGGGAAAACAATGCTAAAACGTATTTTCGCACACAAAAACTTGCATATATATACGCGCAATATATAATAGGAGTTGTATCCTATAAATTCCTATTATATATTTGATTTTAAAAAATCTGTATCTCTTTTCGGCTGATATATAAATCTTTAGGCATACTTTTGTCCGCAACATGAAAAATACGGCTAAGACGGATGCGCGATTGCAGCGATTCCGTGACTTGCCAATGGTTTTGCTACCGAATAATTCAATTATGGTCCTATTATTTGAAATAGGTCAAATCCTCCTATGTTTCACCAAAGAAAATTCGATATTCCTATACACTCTTGATCAAAATGCTGGAATCATTTCGATTTTCAAGGTGCCAGGACTTCAAATTCTAACATTGGTGATTGAATGTAAGGAATTGCAAAGATTTTTTCCTCAGATATTAGATTTAAGTATAAATGATATCATAAACCACTTTAAGTTGCTGAGAATTATTTGGAAACTTTCTTTGGGTGACCCGGAAAAATTGATCATTTTTAGTGAAAAATCATCAAAGATCGCATAGTGGCTCAACAACAAAGACATAAAATTTCAACATACGCAAGAAATGCCAACTTAATCTTGATGTGTGCACTGTGCAGCCAATAAACATAATAATATTAATATAATGTTCAATGTCACATCCGTGACCTCAGCCTTTACTTAACCTGACCTGGAGTCCGCCAACCTGTTTTTTTAGTTCTTTTTGAACAATATGGCCATTCTTCAAGGAAATTCATCTGCACCGGGTCCAGAGAAGTTGGCTGGACCTCCATCTTGTGTACAGAATGGTCAAAGACGTCCCTATAATGTTATTTAGGTTCAAATCAGGTGAAGTTGCCAATAGCGCTAAATTCTCAATTTTATCAATTTTCAAGGTTTAGAAGGATTTGTGGCACCCTAAAAGCTTGAGCATTGCCATAAATGAATAAAATGTTTCAACTGAAGTGTTCTCTACACTGAGGTACCATTTCCTCTTCCAGCAAACTTAGATAGGAGACTGCCGGGACGTTTCTATACCACACTACCAGACACAAATTTCCGTCATAATGGATGACACACGAAACAAGCATTAAACTGCCACCCTGAGCCCTTGTAGCCATGAGGTAGTTTTCGGACAGTATCTGGCCACCTTCCAATCACACAAAAATTTCTCCACAAGCTATGTGAAACATGTGCTAGGATATATTGACTTAGATGAAATTTACTTGAAAAATTAGCAAAATATTCCAGCAATTTTGTTAAGTGTGTACACTTGTTGGAAGAGGAAATGATACCTCAGGATAGAGAACCCTTCAGTTGAAACATTTTATTCATTTATGGCAATACTCAAGTTTTTCGGGTGCCACAATTCCTTCTAAATCCTTAAAAATTTAGAAAATTGAGAATTAGTCGTTATTGGCAACTTCACCTCATTTGAACCTAAATAACATTACAGGTACATCTTTGACCATTCTGTACACAAGATGGAGTTCCAGCTAACAACTCTGGACCCGGTGCAGATGAATTTCCTTGAAGAATGGCCATATTGTTCAAAAAGAACTAAAAAAACAGGTTGGCGGACTCCATGTCAAGTTAAGTGAAGGCTGAGGTGACGAGATTCAACATTATGTTAATATTATTATGTTTATTGGCTGCACAGTGCACACATCAAGATTAAGTTGGCATTTTTTGCATATGTTGAAATTTTATGTCTGTGTTGTTGAGCCACAATGCGATTTTTGATGATTTTTCACTAAAAATGATCAATTTTTCCGGGTCACCCAGAGAAAGTTTTCAAATAATTCTCAGCAACTAAAAGTGGTTTATGATATCATTTATACATAAATATAATGTCTGAGAAAAAATGTTTGCAATTCCACACATTGAATCACCAATTTTAGAAATCCTGATACCTCGAAAATCCAAATTATTCCAGCATTTTGATCAAGAGTGTAATATTTTGTGCAATGTTGGGTGGGCACCCTAGAAGCTCCTAGACATTGAAACATCCGGCTTTGTCGAAAGAATAGAATGACAACATATATATGGACACAGGCTTATTGATATCTATCTCGTTGTGCCGTTTAAAGAGATTTTACCCCCTTGCTGTTCATACTTAATGTGTACACTAGACTTTGAAAGAGACATAGAATCTCATTGGAATGTTTTCCAACCCCTTGATTCACCATGCACACCAGGTGGCAGTAATGTAGAGATGCATGGACGATTGTCCCCCAAGTGGAGTCCCACAGAACTAAAGGCTGCCGGCGTCAGAAGTGCTTGCATGGATTATCATGGTTACCAAGGGACAGTTATGTGGGGACTTCTAAGCAGTCATGAAGCAATTTACAGCTTCTGTATGGAGTCACTTGGATACTTCAGAATGGACTATTTATGACTTGCCATGATATGTAGGTCAAAATTTACCCATAAACAGGTGAGAATTTATTGAAATATATATTTGTTTAACAGGTGTTATAGATATTGACTTCAACTCAAGAAGTTGATTTTGATTAAAAGTAGCTACCTATTTCTGTTGTTAAGCAACTAGACATTTCTTTCTGTAAACTTTTGGAAACTTAAACAAGGTCTTATCAGCTGTAAAAAATGATAAACAAATGTTTTTCTGCTGTTTTTTAATTTTTATATTCACTTTTTGAGAATAATACAAGGGACGTTTGCCAAAAACGTTAAAACCTAAGAAAAATCTATCCTTCTTATGAAGAGGCTTATGTCTACAGAACTTTAAAGTTGGCTTTTATAGATGTAGGACATGGTAGATCAATTCACAATTACTTAACATAATTTTCCTTTAAAGTGGTCATTAATTGAGCTTCTCATTCAAATAAAGCTTGTAATTGGCCTAGTTAAGCCTTTAATTCGATATAAATTGAATCCAACAGAAATTCATTGGTCTGTTAAATCGCTTTAAGTAGCTTTTGGTCAATTCGATAATCACTTTTATTTGGAGAAAGTAGGAGGGTCAATTTGTAGCCAATTAAATTAACACTCTGAATGCCAGTGAGAATTAAGTTAACATGTCGATGAATGAGAAGGTGGGGCTCACACTCATATTAACAGATCCATACGTAGAGAATTAAGTCAATAATTGGTGTGAATTAAGAATACTATTAAATTTACTAAATTAACAGCTGGGTGTTAATTATAACAACTCAACATGTCCAATGTAAAGTCAGCAACATTAAAACTCTCAATTTTAGATATAAACAGCTTAAAGTGAACTTGTCAGAGATGTTTTCATATTAATATACAGTGTCATTAGTCGACATCAATTTTGAGAGTCCAGAAAGTTTCATAAATAAAAAAATGTGAAATGGCTGGATTAGGCCACTTTTAGTGCAACATGTTCAAAAACCAAAATCACAATTGTTGCATATTGGCCCAAATCAGTCTGTCAAAATACTCAAAACTCAATGCCTGGTGAGTGGAAAATTTAATAATGAAGTTGGTTCTCATTGTCACTTGATGCATTCTTACTGCATTTTGTGAGTTTATTGAAGACTTTCCTGCCAAGTTGGTGTTTATCACATTTGTTTGTCACATCATGTTGCATCATAGATAGGGGGGGGGGGGTTTAAACGAATTTCTTTGCCACTTTTGGTAAAATAAATAAAGTCTTTCCAGGCAGTGTTGACTCTTGAAATAGATAACTGCTATGGGGTGGATGTTTTAGGATGTCGCATGTTCGAAATATAACTAAATATGTCCACTTGTCCAGGGTTTCTGTGAAATAAATTGTTGCTTGTAGAGGATATAAGAGGAAGGCTCCAAGCCAAGCTCCAAGCCCCCGCTGAATATCTAACAGTCATCCATAGACAGTCAATTAAATATGCGGACATACTACCTTTAACAAAGTCCAGGCCCATGAGTTTCTAAATTAATCGCTGCAGGGATCCGTGGTCTGATTCAAGCTCAGGGCAGATCATTTTGTTCATTGTTCATAACACCCCACAGAGAGTATAAGTTGGCAATTACAATATGTTTAACAGCCTGATATTTGGATGCAGAAAAAGATTGGATTGTTGCACTGTGAAAATGGCACTACGATCATGTGTCATCATGCTGATGATTTGTCATGATCATACCCAATACTTTCAATGTTCATTTGATTTAAGGAGACTTATCCTGCTTGTTGGTGACAGCCAAACGAAAGGATTATGCGTCTGACTTTCACTCTAAAATCAGTCATGACAAGTCAAATGGCCTCTATGTTTTCCATGTTGAAAGTATAGAGAAGATGACACTTCATCGGCTATCATGAGTCACAAAGTATATTTTTCACAGTGAACTGGTTCGAATTTTTTCTATATCAAAGTGACAGACTGTAACATCTCACGAAAGTGTGGTGACTGCAGCTCCTGCATTGCAAGAGGAGGATTGGCAGATCAGCTGGACCTATGTCGGAAGGCAGTTCAATCATTCCTTGTCTGATTGCTGTATTCACCTCCCATCCAAACTGATATGGGGGATAAGTTTGCTTGTGTTAGCATTATGAGCTGCCAATCGCTTAGATAGATAGATAGATATGGTAAGTGCAGCCCTCTAAGCCCAGTTCTGGGCGCTCACGAGGGTTGATTGATGAGATGAGAGAGAGAGAGAGAGCAGGAGTCCTCAACACGTTACACATTTACCCCATGTGAGGGATCTTTTACTTGCCCAGCACAGACACTGATACAAGGGGCCACCAATTTAACGTCTCCAAATGACATCCAGCTGGGATTTTGCTCATAAAGGTACACTGAAAATTTCGGGTTCCCCAACTGGGAGTCGAATCCATGCAGGCAAAGACCTTTAGCGGAGCAGGCAGGAACCTTAACCACTACACCACCCAGCTGCCCAAGGGCTTTGTTTGGTTCCTTTATTTTTGTTTGTTTAAGGGGGATCAGGATCGAGTAGCCTGATTGGCCCAGATGTTGAGTTTATGGAACATTTCTCCTGCCTCTTGAGGGAATGTTTTGCAAATTTTGTTTTTTTTCGCTTGGTCCAGGGTTCAAATCTTGCTCTTGCCGGGTCACCTGGGCCTATGATGGATGGCTGTTTCAATCATTTTTGCCTCCTTGCCATGTCCTCCTGCTGTCCTAATTAGCCAACCAAGTGCATAGAAACATGACGTAAAGCCCCAGTCATACATCCATCCATCCAAACTAATACGGGATGTAAAACCCAGATCACCCATCACCGTATATATAGCGTGTAGCCGCAGTGGTCGAAATAGGCCATGTTATTTGGGGGGGTCTCTCTGTTGGAAGGGTTGAAGCCCTTGTAACTGGCAGTCCGTGAGCCGCCAGGGTGCCGCCAGAGGTGCCCTGAAGCCGAAGTTTTTCAGATGCTCTAAAAATGAACTCTGGCCTTTTAATGGTATGTTTTATCTCAGAAAATGAGTTGTGAAAACACTCTTGGTAATGTATATATAAATTACAAGAGGTTGTTGTTTGCTGATTAGGCTTTACTTGCTGCTTTATGCTCACTTCGCAGCACACTTTCAGTATTTGGGGGGGGGTTTTTTGAGGACCCCCTCTGGGTCCTTCTGAAAAATGTATTTGAGGGGGTCACATGAGCATTTGGGGGGGTCAAACCCCCCCTGACCCCCCCTTATTTCGACCACTGCGTGTAGGTTATTGTGGATATAAAGTGAACCACAAAACAAAATTTGCAAAACATTCCCTCAGGAGGCAGGAGAAACGTTCCATAAACTCAACATCTGGGCCAATCAGGCTACTCCATGCTGATCCCCCCTAAACAAACGAAAATAAATGAACCAAACAAAGCCCTTGAAATAGAGAAGCCCAACAACCTTGTCTCATTGTCGAAAATCAACTTCACAAACACGGAAGACAAAGAGGGAAAGAACTAATTGGACATCAAAAGGATGGTTTTTTTGCAATGTTACAGAACAAAGCACAGACATTGATGAGAGAAAAAAAAAGACAGAGGATTCACCACACTGAACAATCATTGTTCTACTTCATTCCTTATGAAGATACATTGCAGAGATCCTATCGGTCAAGTAAATATGCCAGAAGTTTGTAAATATTCCAAAGAATAGTGGTTACTTGGGATTACTATGGGAGCAGAGAGTGCACAAGTTATCAGCATCACAACAAGTAAACTGGTAGGTAAGATGCTGGATTGGCAGTTGTAAGTGCAAGGTTGTCTATAGGTTCAAACCAAGCCTGGGGCACAATTGCACTAAGCAGATTCTCCTCAACACTCTGTAGGCCTACCGTTTGCTTTATGCCAGGCCAAGCGACCCAGTTCAGGCATGGGTTTGGCTTCAGTCACTTTTGACAGTCTGACAGGTTATGTTGCTCCTTAAAAGTCAAACTGCATGCATCTTTCAAGTAAATTCCATCAAATTTCAATATAACCAGTATGCTAGATTATATTCTCACGAATCCTATGCATATTTTAAATCAAAACATTGTTCGTGGTCAAAGATTACGTGATTCTAGTAAGAGGGACTTGAAATCAACCTGATCATTTTGTGTAATTTTTGATAAAATTAGGTAGGCCTACTTACAGCATGTTTGAGACTGACTGAAATAATATTCTCCAGTCTGTTTCCAAGGGTGCCGGAACAGGGGGGGGGCATTGCCCCTCCTGCCCTAGGCCAAGGGGTTACCCTCTTGATCTCAAAGACAAAACATTTTTTTGGCCCTATTTTACAGTGAATTAAGGCAAAATTAATATACATTTAAAATTATTATTGCCGCTAAATTAAATTTTTGTCGCGCAAATTCAAGTTGCCCTTTCTCGACCGACCGCCCCTGTCGCCCTCATTTCCTTCCAGCACCCCTGTCTGTTTCATAATACGGGTATAGATATACATTTGTTATTTATCATAATAATGCTTGCTATGAAAAAAATTACAAAAACATACCAACCATTTTAATATAGGTTTGGGTTTGAACTAACAGGTTTGGCTTTTTTAAACGCAAGCGTTGTAAATATGTTGAGCTTTTCATACTCTTGATTTTTGCCTGGGAAACAGGCTTTACGATAAGTGGGTTTGAAATTTTTGGAGGCATTGTTTTATGATGTCTGCAACACAGCTTTGAATTCAAGTGGCCTTAGATTTTATAACTGAAAGTAGTTTAACTTTGGAAAGGATTGCTATGAGAAAAGGCATTTTGAAGAATTGTGATATTGAAAGTGATGAGCCGCTACTGTGCTTTTTGTGCTTGATATTGGTGAAAACCTATGTTTCTGTAAAATCAGTCTGAAGTGAAAATGGCCTCCGAGCAGAAGTGATAGGTGGCGCCCTCACAACACAAACTTATTTCATTGCCTGGTAATTCACTATACTGTGACGATTATTGCTGAAGGAGCATCATACTTTAGATATCATAGTAGTTGCAGTTTGAGAGGGATTTTATAGGAAACTTGACACAACACTTTGGGAAAATGGGGTAGAAGTCTTAAGCTGCATGCTAAGAGAGCAGTTGGCAGCAATCAAATCAATTAAACTGATTGCCGTCTAACTTCTCTTTCGCTTTTTCATTGATTCTGAGATGTAGTTTAACACGCTATGGTGAATTTGAGACAACTTGCGGCACAAGAGCAAGGGCTTTTGAAGCCTCCAAAATCCAATAGTGAAGGTTTAAAACATTTCTCTGGACTTACTTTTGTTGGGAGCAACGTTTCACTTGTAAACCATACAAGCATCATCAGGCTGCATTGTATCTTTTACCATAAAGACAAAATAATTACATTCAGTTGTGCAAAATATCATCTATAGTAGTATTTCTACCATTCTGTTATATTACTATTGTAATTTATGTCAATGAGAAAAGGACAGAAGAGAAATAGATGCTTCTTGGGACAAGTCTCTTTCTGTAGTGTCCTTATTGTACTTTGTTTAGAATTAACAAAA
This sequence comes from Platynereis dumerilii, assembly GCA_026936325.1. Taxonomy (NCBI): domain Eukaryota; kingdom Metazoa; phylum Annelida; class Polychaeta; order Phyllodocida; family Nereididae; genus Platynereis; species Platynereis dumerilii. The sequence continues at coordinate 38,913,885 of JAPTHN010000005.1, forward strand.
AAAAGAAAAGAAAAGAATCACGAGAATGCTGCACGAAGCAAGCACATGAAGATTGAAGAGACCCTTTCATTCATTCACAGCAGCAATTATTGGGAAGCAGCTTTTAAGCATCTTATTGAGAACAAGAAGTAAAGACACAACCCTTATCTTGTGTTTCCTCACTTCATCTGATATCTAATTAAGGTGTATCATGAGTCTAGTACCTAATTAAGGTGTAGCATGAGTCGAGCTATTGTTTAAGATTTTGACAAAGTACAATTTTCCTTAATAGATCGCCTGTTGAGGTTTGTGATTGGGTAGTTTTTCTTCTTCTTCTTTTCTTTTGCAACGCTCTTCCGTCCTTAGGTCATAACGCATTTTGTATGAACCGTGACTTCTTGATTTAGGGTAGTGTGTGATTTTCTGTCATTATGGTTGTCTGCATGAAGTTAAAATACCAGTCATTAAGCATTGTGTCTACTTTTCACTTTCAGGACTTCGAGATGGCAATGAGGGTCAATCACAAACTTTGTCGTTTGCCACAAAGATCAAGCTGATCTTCACACCGTCAAACCGAATTCTCTAGGGAGGACCTCTATGGCCCACTACTTCTGTGCTGAATTAACAACGACTGATAGATCCCCATCATCACGGCGTCATCTGCTGCAACATACGCTACAATATGTGCTCAGGATGAAGTTTGCACCCACAAAAGCAACAATACTGCTAATGTCAGTGATTTGTGGTTGCCGAAACCTGTCACCAGAACAGTAGAAGAAATGACTGCTGAGGTTTTGAGTCATGTCGAAGAAACGACATCTGTCCTGAGCCTGGTATACAGTCAGAAGTAATTGATTGACAAACAAAAATTATCATCAACAGAGAATGAATTAAAAGTACTATAATTTATTGTTGATCAATCTGATTTATTTTAATGACTGAATGGATTTTATTAAGACAAATCTGTGCCTTTTGAGTGGCGGCAATTATTAAATTGATCAACTGTGCAACTGCTGGATATAATCATGTTCTATTTCAATTGTAACTAATAACTCTCCGTAATCATCAAGGACATGCCTGGATCGATTATGACTGGACTATGTATTATAACAATTCGACTAATTACGTCGACCTAGATCTGACAAGTGATTTGAATTACACATCTTATGACATCACAAACAGCACTGCCCCCCGGTGGGCATTAGTAGGACTAGGGGTCATACCTGTGTGGATTCTTTTTGGAAACCTCATGGTCCTCCTCGCCGTCCTTTTGCAGAGGAATCTAAGAACCCTGTCCAACTGGGTCATCGCTAGTCTTGCCTTCACTGATTTCCTCGTAGCTTTAATTGTTGTTCCCTTGGGAACCTACCAAGTGGTGAGTATAATTGACTTGATTATATTCAGACTAAACTAAATTGAGGATGTTTCTATCTTAACACAAAATGTTTAGTAATTCCCATTGAAACACCAGTATTGTTGGTTTTGATCCTTTTCTTTTAAAAGGCAAAAAAGCAGTAAACTCTCTGATGCCAATTGTATTAACTGATGTCATTTGCTCAAATTACTGAGAAATTCCACACAACATAATAGAAGCCACATGATTTTAGCAAAATATTTAAATTACTGTGCTTTGATCGAACAGGTGTTAGATAATTTCCTGAGGTATTTGTTTGTTTAGTTATAGTTTAAAATATGTATAGACCCATGCAATTGAATGTTGTCATCCCATGAGTCTCTACTGTGACTGAGTTATTGATAACAAGCAGCCCCTGGTTGCTGAACATGTACATGTAACAGGTAACGGACAGGCCTCGTGGTAAGCAACCTTTGTTGTTCAGGAATTCCAACAAGTGCCAAAAATACGGTTTCATCCTCTTCCATTATCAAAGGCTATTAGTGTGATTGTCATTTTGTGACATCTTTCTACACATCTGTGATGCTCTTGTCAGGGATACAGTTCTGGTTCCACTCACAAAGAACCCTTTGATTGTGTTTAGTGACTTTGATACAGATTTTGAGGCCTATAATTTTCTTTGAACTGTTATTTAGGGTTTTGTAAAGATCAGACAACTCTGTAATAGACCTTGTTGGCTCTCGGTTTGAAATGCAATGTAGCAAACTAGCATCCATGTGATATTGTGATAATGTAAATTCTTTCATTTGTTTCAGGTGAATGGGAAGTGGGAGTTGGGACTGGTGACGTGTCTCATCTGGACGGGCTGTGACGTGTTTCTCTCAACCACCTCCATCTTGCATCTTTGTGCCATTGCCATTAACCGCTGGGTTGGTATCTCCTACCCACTGCACACAAGAACCACTTCAAGTATGAAGCATGTTGTAGTGCTGCTTGTACCCACATGGACCATTTCCATGGCCATCTCACTGCCCTTGATCGTCCAGGGCATTCACGACCACCAACATGTGCTTATCGTATTAGATGACCTTGGTCCACAGTGTGGTATCTTCGACCATACATTCGCCATCTACTCTTCTCTCGTCTCCTTCTTTCTCCCCCTTTTTATTATGATTATAGCAGACATTCGCTCAGTCCAGATCTTGCGAAATGCCTCGAAAGTTGCCATTAGGGCACCCAGGGTTCTCCAACTGACTCACTCCTACTCTAGGTCCCCTGTCAACAGGTCTCCAATCGGCAGTAAGGACCCAAGTGCTTATGAACTAGCAGAAAGTGATACAACAAGCACAGTCCAGAGTCCAATGATAGATTATGGGAGTGCCGGACCAAGTCCTTCTGAACCTGATATGGTCATATTGACTCCGCCGCCAAATGTTGATTTTGACGCCAACCCTGGCCCACCCCCTCGTTCATCCATGTGTCGCCCTCCTATGTCTCGTTCACGGTCCAAGTCAGTCAACTACATCAATATCTTAGCCACCCGAGGAATGATAAAGCTGAATAGTAGAGAGAGGCGAGCCGAGCGGACCTTGATTTGGGTGTTTGTGTGTTTTGTAGCCTTCTGGCTGCCATTTTTTTGCACCAACCTCGTTTATGGAGTTTGTCGGAAGTGTGATATCCCCGCAGACCTTTTTCTGTGCTTCACGTGGCTTGGTTACATATCATCAGGAGTCAACCCTTGTATTTATACATTTCTCAACAAAGACTTTAGAAATGCTTTCAAGAAAATCTTGCTTTGCAAACCAAAAGAACTCATGCGCAAACCAACCACATGATGACATCTTTCTCGATCATGAGATCTGGGCAGACTGACTGACGAAAGTTGAGCGCAAAGAGAAACATGGTTTGCACCAGATTTCAAGCTTGAAAGTAGGCATCCATTCTGTTGTGGCTTTCTTCATCAGTGCCAGTATTTTCGACGAGTTTCAAAACTGCCCTTCACCGACGGAAGATATTCAATTAAATCCAATCGAATACTCAGCATCAAACTACAAATGTCAATATTTTGTGCCAATTTATGTGAATGAGAGACACATGTATCTTCAACTATGTGTAGACTGAGAAATGTGACTTCATTGTACCTGTAAAATTGTTCAGTGCTTATGTTGGACTCCAGGACTTATTTTTAGCATCCATGTGTTTACTTGCGGAATTCTTCTTGATAACTCCAATTTCATGAGCGAGTCCTATGTGATTGACATGTCTATCCCAGTTGCTCTGCTATCATATCTTTTTAGATGGTGCGCCAATCTACTTATTTACAAAGTGTAGGAGTTTCATGTAACAATAACAAACACCCAGATCTTTCTCCCATGCTAAGCAAAAATATGGAAGGACTAATAATGATTAATGGCGGCAAAGCCAGCTGAGCACTTATTTTCTTGGCTTGCTTTTACATTTTAATCAGATTTAGGTGCGCAACTTAATATAGCTATATGACTAATGCTTATATTTCAAGGCATTCCAAATAAGATTATTTTATTTTGGGAGGATTTTCTCTGCTGATTGTTTTAGGATGTCTCAAATGAGTTTTGTGAATTGCGTATTATATCTTGAAAGTTGTATGAAGTCAGAAGATTGCTGTTTTGTTGTGTTGCATCCAGGATGCATAAATGGTGTATGAGACATTTGAAGGTGAATGGTTGAAGAGACTTATTGTAGAAGCCCTGGTCTCAGGAATATTTTCCTGTGTTTTTCTGTGGGTATTTTTGGGGCAATCCTGCAGGGTACCAAACAAGATGGGCGCCTTGGTCACCCTAGGAGATTACTATATTGAGAGGTGATTTCAAGAGGTTGTGGCAGATATATTGTATGAAAGCCAAACCATCTAGATATAATGACAATTACATTGATTGAATTAATCTCATGTCATAATATCCTTATAACCTTACAGTATGGTTTATGAAATATGTTTTATTATGAATGGAAATGTAACTAGTAGACGTAACCGCGAGCGGTAACAAAACTTCACCTACTGTGGTACCAGCAACTCGAACAGACACAAGTAGATGCAAGTAAAAGGTACATGGAAAAGTACACAGGAATCAGACATAATTATGTAACATGCATACAGACAAGAATACAAGAATGTTTCCTGTACATTGAGTAAATGCAAGTATGCACAGAAAAAAGAGTACATAAACCAGTAGATGAACCAGTGCATGAACCATACAGGAACCAGTACATGAACCAGTACATGAACCAATACATGAAACAATACATGAAACAATACATGAAACAATACATGAAACAATACATGAACCAGTACATCCACCAGTACATCTTCTGCAATTTCTGAGAACATTGATTTTTCAGGGTCATGTGATCTCTTTGACCATCAGAAATACATGAAATTTTCAGGGTCCGGCGATCTTTTAAACCGTTATAGCTACGACAACATGTTCAGAAGACGAAAACTAGAGGAGAATTTGGCCTTTTCAAATCTGTTTACAGATTCTCTGTATCTTAATTAGAACCGGACTTATTGCAGATTGAAATTATGGTACAATTCAGTAATATGAACTTTAGAAATACCTGAAAAAATGTAGTTTTTAATTTAAAATCACTGTATAACCAAAACGGTTCAATGAAAACATACGTAATTTGCCAGGATTATGTAAACAGATGTTACAAATAGGTCCAGGCAGGTTGATCAAAAAAGGATGATTCCTTCCATGTCGAAATAATAATATATTGTGAAAATTCGACAAAAAACATGAAATTTTCAGGGTTCGGTGATCTTTTTAACCGTCGGAGCTACGACAAAATGTTCAGAAAATGAAAACTAGAAGAGAATTTGGCCTTTCCGAATCTGTCTTCAGATTCTCTCTATCTTAATTAGGATCGGAGCTACGGCCGTTTGAAATTACGCCATCTTTGAGAAATGTGAAAAAAAATCATAAATTTTTCGCTCGTTTTTTGACCTTTTGACCTTTACTGTGCAACGCAGGTCAATCCGAGGACCTTATAAATTTACAAGAATCCTCTAGAGTATTGTTGCAAGTGTGTCTACCATTTTTGTAACAATATCTAGATTCCTTCTTTGTTAAAAAATATGAAATGTCAAAAATGAAAAAATTTTTGACATGTTTGACCTTGAGTTTGACCTTGAAAAACATTTTCTAGGTCAAAATAAATATGATTTTCATAATGGAATTGTATGAAAAAGGGGGGGTCAGCCATGCATTGTAACCCTGTACAATCAATATTTCCTTGTCAAAAATGCGGAAATGTGTCATTTTTTAACCTTTGTCGGTTAGCAATATTAATAATTTTTTCATAAATCCGGCGAAGGAGGTACTAAAAATATGATTAGATATTAGGAATAAGCAGGCAAATGTCCATCTGTCACCAGTAAATCACTCTGATATCTTAAAAATAACATGGTAAAAAAAATTGTTGAAAATGGCAACTTTTCAAACTTTTTCGGGTCGAATGACCTTGAAAAATGAGGTCAAGGTCAAATTTAAAGGTCATTTTGGGCTTATTAGGTGTATGTTTGGGGGGGTTTACTATGACATGTTATGAGCTAACATCGATATTTCAAGGTAAAATTCTCAAGGTCACCGGTTTTGGTGACGCGGTATGACTTTAAAGTTACGTAACTCAAGAACCGGTACTGCCGATGAAAAATAAAGAGTCGGGCAGATGTCCCGTGACTTTGAGCACGTTTTGGCACCATCGGTATGACTCTACGACTTACGGATTTTGAGATCCCGCGATAGACCTCAAACCATAAAAATGGACTTTGTACAATGTGACCTTGACCTACTTTCATGAAAGTAGGTCAAACTGTGAAGAAAGTGTCTGGGACCTTTCCACGTGCAGGAAAATGAAAACCGGTAATAACCAGATGAGGTACATGCATTTCAAATATTGCAAAATCCGACTTTAAAAGGCTCTGTGACCTTGAAAAATAGGTCAAGGTCAAATATAAAAAAAACGCGTTCTTAGATTATTGTAGGCTATGTACATAAATTTTTTGAAAACTCTCCGATGAGTTTGAATAAATAATAAATAATAAATACTACCGATTACAAGAAACTTCACCTATGTGTAGGTGAAGTTTAATAACAATGTTACAGTTTCGAATTTCCTAACCAAGCCGTATCCTCCACTGCTCTCAGACAGGATATGGATAGGCATTTTCTTTTAGCATATCAGTAGATTGATAGCATCGCAAGTAATACGATAACCAAAGTCCTTTTGTGGTTCACCTCTTCACGTCTCAAAAGTAACCTCCCGAGGGTGTACAGCAAGGCCAGCCCATCTCACCTTGGATTTTGTAGAGCTGGCATTTAACAAGTCACTCTTAGGTAGATTAGGACTTTTTCTTGAAAAAACAGTGGCCAGATCTTTAGATAGCACAACATCAAAACAATGTGATTATATTTGTCTGTGACTTATTGTGAAACTACCGGTATTGTAGCATCATCATATTTCTTTTCGTACTTCAGAAACCATTGCTCTGTTCTTGCGTGAATTGAACACACCCAATTGTTTCTGCCTTGGTATTGTTTCACAGGAGACTATTGTTTGTTGTTATTTCATAAACTTGTTGTAGGTCTACCACATAAATATAGATATCCCATTTCAGATGAATTAATTTTTAGATAATCATTTCAATGAAATTTCAAGGAGGTCCAGCATTGTAGTTGTAATTCATTGGGATGCATAAAAGTCATTTTCAGTTAGTAGGACAAGGATTTTTTAATTAGTGAAGCAGCTAAATGCCAGCTCTGCCATATGTAATAGATAATTGCATTGAGTGAATTCAATGAATGTGAAATTTTAATTAAGCTGTGAGGTTTTGATGTATGCGACTGATGTGAATAAAAGAGAAAAATTAATTAGAAAATGTTGCAATAAACTGTTTGTTTTATTCTTTGGTCGTCCATTTCAGGTGTGCTCTGATGAGAGCCTTGATTTCTTTGAATATAAAAGACCGGTAGTATGTTGAATAGTACTATATCTGAGACATTTAAAATATTTAAAATAGATGGACTAAGAAAAAATTATTTTACTTACCAAGGTGTGCTTCGGTCTCAAGTATATATGTATTTCCTTCAATTAGGATCTTTGGATTCTGTTACAATTAAATGTCAGGGGGTACATGTGGCAATTTTTTAAATAAACATATTTGAGATATAATATAGGCCTTTTATGCCACATAGCTTCTGTATTTCATGTGAATCACTATTCAAACACGCATGTATGCCTCAATTGAATTTTTTGGGAAGCAAGCGACATTTGCCCAAATTTCATTTTCCGGATTTTATATAATTTCAGTGGGCGAAACTGGAGGTGCAACGAAAATGCAGTTATAGGCGCTTTATGAGTCTTGGGGGATAGACTGAGTGTGGCTGTGTCTGTTGCAAAACGCGATGATGTGGCCATCATATAACATTTTGAATCTATAACTTTTCTTAAAACTGCACAGAAATGCATAATCATAATGCTTTGAGTCCATCACTTATGGTACAAGTACACAAAAAGCAATCGTTTCAACGAAGTGGAACGAAATTTGTTGAACACAGAAGAGGGAGCCCGCCAGTCCGTCACATGGATCCATCCGCGTTTTACGCACGACACACTGGCCACGCATGCGCATTGTCACTTCTTCTGAGAAAATTTTTCAAGAAGGAGCAAACTTTTTTGTCAGCACGTTTTTCTTTGCTTTACACCAGTTTTAATGCAGATACAACAGCTGGTTTGTGTTGTTATTGTTCAAGAAGTACTCCACCATATGGATTGAGACCCCAAATACTGTGACATCGTGAAATCATCATTATTTGAGTTACTCCAACAGCCTGTTGGATTCACTCACCACGTGGGTTGGGCCTGGACATGCTTTGAATCATTAGTTGGAGACTTTGGCTTTATGCTAATCACTTAATTTAAGTGATAAATAATGGATTCAGTCAGTGCATGAACTTGGGCAAGACCACGTGGAATATGGAATACTGCTGACTCATGATCATAACGAGCTCACCCAAGATGGTTGCCATGGCAACCAATATTGGATTGAACTTTCTGTACTCCAGCTTCCCCAGTCGTCCCACAGCAGAAGAGGGCCATGCACTTGTCATCCTTCTGACTAAAATTTTCAAGAAGAAGCACGTGTTTGGATAATCGTGGGTCTTTGACGTTTTGTGGAAAAACTATTGGACTCTCAGAGACGTATGACCCATCATTTTGAAGATCTCACAGAGATCTATCGATGGCACTATGAATCGTAGCTGTACGACATTTATTCATTCGATATCTGTACAATATTGTATTTGTATTATCTACACTATTTATTATGACTCTAATTGTACCCTTGTTATCAATTTCCTTTTGTCATATATTTGCATTTCCACATTTGATTCGATTCAATTATATATTCAATATAAATTTACAATAAACATTTTATAACTCCATCCATTGGCTCCTGGTCGTGGTTCAACAAAGCAATCGTTTCAACGAGGTGCAACGAAATTTGTTGAACACAAGAGGGATCGAGCCCGCCAGTCCGCTGCTTGGATCCATCCATGTTTTACGCACGCACACTGGCGCCACGCATGCGCAACGCACGTCACCTTCTTCTGACTACCGGTATCGTAGCATCATCTGCGTACAAGTACACAAAAATGCAGTTTGTGCAAGTTCTCACAAATCTAATCATTCCCATAAAATTTTTGTTTGTTCACTTGTGTGCAACAAATGAAACAGTAAGAGATCTTGAGCGACTTCAGGTAGATTTTATAACTGAAGCTACTTTAATGATACTATCTCACGGCAGTTTTTAGAGGTGCTTTCCATCGGCGCAAAGACATTTCCTGTAATTTTAAATATTTTTGGCTTTCACAATGCCAATTTTTGAATGCCTGTTGGAGCAAAACTGTATGTACATGGCGTTCCTAGAAATCAGGGGAAGTCCACCGTGGTAGTCAAAAAAGATTCAACATGTTGAAACTTTTTTTGAGGCCGCCATGGAAAAGCCAGTCTTTTTCTGAATTTTATTTTTAAATAACCAGCGTAAATTTTTCTATGACCCAGTAGTAAAACAAATGAACCACGTTCCATAGGGCCATCCTCTGCCCCTCCGTTCATTTTTGCAGCCACCCTACCCCGTCCATTTTTGCAGCTACCCCGTTTTTACAATCACTGCAATTGTTTTTTCCATCCACTGCTTTTGTTTTTTCCATCCACTTCTTTTGTTTTTTACATCCACTGCATTCGTTTTTACATCCAATCTATTCATTTAGTTATGGCAAGGTGAAGTCTTTGCCTCACCATTCTATGTTAATGGCCCACTGTTTTATGTTCTTGCCCCACCACTCTTTGTTCTCCCCCACCACACTATGATTACGGCAACCCGCTGTCTATACCTCTAATCATTCTTTAATTAATTATATAATCATTTTCTCTCACCGTTCGATGTCAATTTTCCCTATAAATCATCTAAGGCTGCTCTGTCACCATAAAAACAATTTCAGTGGGATTGTAGCATGACTTATGCCCCAGTCTCACGCAACGTTACGGAGAATTTTTTTACCACTGAGGGGTAGCTTGAGTTGATTCTAGGAAAAAAATGACCATCCCGGCGACATACAATGTTTATAAAACCATTACATAATTAATTAAAAGCATATCACGGCGGGGTTCTTTTTGTTCACTGCAGGGAAGAAAAGTTGTACGCCGTCCCCAAAAGTTCGCCGGGGGAAAGGAATTTCCTCCTCCTGAGGGATACTTTTATATTGCCCCGAGATATAAAAAGTACCCTTCAGGGAACCTATAACTGCCCCTTAGGGAACCTATTTCACCGCGGCGGGATGTCAAAAACTCCCGGCGAGGCTTCAAATGTCCCCCCAGGGGCAGGAAAGGTCCCCGCGGGGGCAGGAAAGGTCTCCGCGGGGACAGGAGAGGTCCCCTCAGGGGCAGGGGATGTCCTAATATCCCGCCGGAGATGTTTTTGAGACGTTCTCACTGAAAAAATCCACTTTTGGGCTCTGTTCCGCCGTCATGAAAAAAAAGTTTGTACTTGAATCTTTTTGACATCCACGGCGCAGTTTTTCCATTTCTAGGAACCCCTGAGGGGAACAAAAACGTCCCCTGGGGGGATGTGAAAAGTCGATGGCGGATCACCAGGAAAAACTTTGACGCCGATTTAAATAGTTCTCCGGGAGCCGCCGTGAGAATGTAGCATTACATGTAGGAAAAAGGGCACATGGAAGCCAAACAGGGGTATTGAAAAAATTGCCTGGAATCCAGGAAAAAGTTAAAGAATTTTTTTAAAGGAAAGTGTTAGGGAAGGAATGCTATGAGAAAAGAAATTTTGAAGAATTATGATATTGAAAGTTGTGAGTTAATGTGCTTTTTGTTCTTGATATTGGCTAAAACGTCAGCTGCTGTATAGTCAGTCTGAAGTGAAAATGGCCTCGGAGCAGAAGTGACAGGTGGTGCCTTTACTGCACAAACATATTTCCATTGCCGGGAAATTTGCTATACTGTGACGATTATTGCCAAAGGAGCATCATACTTTAGATGTCATTATAGATGCAGTTTAAGAAGGATTTTATAGGAAACATGATTACAACTCTTGGGGAAAATGGGGTAGAAGTCTTAAACTGCATGTTAAGAGAGCAGTTGGCAGCAATCAAATCAATTAAACTGATTATCCTCTAACTTCTCTTTTTTTTCTCTTTTGCTCTTTCATTGATTCGGAGATGTGGTTTAACATGCTATGGTGAATTTGAGACAACTTGCAGCACAGGAAGAAGGCCTTTTGAAGCCTCCAAAAACCAATAGTGAAGGTTTAAGACATTTGTCTGGACTTAATTTGGTTGGGAGCAACGTTTCACTTGTAAACCATACAAGCATCATCAGGCTACACCATATCTTTTACCATTAGGGAAAATAATTACATTCAGTTGTGTAAAATATCATCTATGGTAGTATTTCTACCATTCTGTTATATTACTATTGTTATTAATGTCAATGAGAAAGGACAGAAGAGAAAAAGATGCATCTGGGGACATGTCTCTTTCTGTAGTGTCCTTATTGTACTTTGTTTAGAATTAACAAAAAAAAGAAAAGAAAAGAATCATGAGATTGCTGCATGAAACAAGCACATGGAGAGACCCTTTCATTCTTAGGCCTACACAGCAGCGATTAGTTGGGAAGCAGCATCTGAGCATCTTATTGAGAACAAGAAGTAAAGACACAACACTCATCTTGTGTTGCCTTACTTCATCTGATAGCTAATTAAGGTGTATCATGAGTCTAGCTATTGTTTAAGAATCCAATTTTTCATAATAGATCGTCTGTTGAGGTTTGTGATTGGGTCTTTTCTAATGCTCTTCTGTCCCTAGGTCATAGCGCATTTTGTATAAACCATGACTTTTTCTTGATTTTGGGTAGTCTGTGATTTTCTGTCATAGTGTTCATCTGTATGAAGTTACAATACCAGTCATTAAGCATTGTGTCTACTTTTCACCTTCAGGACTTTGGGATGGCAATGAGTGTCAATCACAAACTTTGTTGTTTGCTGCGAAGTGCAAGCTGGTCTCCAGGAAGTACCTCTATGGCCCACTACTACTTAGGTGAATTAATGACGGCTGATAGATCCCTATCATCGCTGTCTCATCTGCTGCAACGTACAATCTGTGCTCATGATGGAGTTTGCTCCCACAAATGCAACAATACTGCTAACATCAGTGATTTGTGGCAGACGAGATCTGTCACCAGAAGAATAGAAGAAATGACTGGTGAGGTGTTAAGTAATGGTGGAGAAATAACATCTGTTCTGAGCCTGGTATACAATCAGAAGTAATTGATTTACAAAAATTATCATCAACAGAGAACAAAATAAAAGTATTACAATTTGTTGTCGATCAATCTGACTTTTCTAATGATTGACTGGAGTTTAAGAAGACAACTCTGAGCCTTTTGAGAAGTGGTAGCAATTCTCAAATTGACCAAATCTGCAACTGCTGGGGATAATCATGTTCTATTTCAATTTTAACTAATAACTCTCCATAATCATCAAGGACATGCCTGGATCGATTATGACTGGACTATGTATTATAACAATTCGACTAATTACGTCGACCTAGAGCTGACAAGTGATTTGAATTACACATCTTATGACATCACAAACAGCACTGCCCCCCGGTGGGCATTAGTAGGACTAGGGGTCATACCTGTTTGGATTCTTTTTGGAAACCTCATGGTCCTCCTCGCCATTCTTTTGCAGGGGAATCTAAGAACCCTGTCCAACTGGGTCATCGCTAGTCTTGCCTTCACTGATTTTCTCGTAGCTTTAATTGTTGTTCCCTTGGGAACTTACCAAGTGGTGAGTACATTTGACTTGTTCATATTAAGATTAAAGTAAATAAGGAATTTGCCTATCTTTATCACATTGCACATCTTTGTAAATTCCTCTGAAAGTTTTATAAGTTTAGTAAAGACACAGTGTGTAAAGATGGCAGCACTGTCCATGCAAAATTTTGCTGTCTGCTTGTGTGAGGGTTCCACAAAAAAATCACTTTTTGACATTTTAACAAAGTGCCATCCACTTCTTGCTTGACAAATAAATAGTATTAGACTTATTTGACTTATCTAGCATGGTTGACATATTAAAATATCATTATTAAGGCAGTAGTTATCCTATTTAGCTTCTTGTTTACTGCAGCTGGCCTCCCTGTGTGGTTAATTTCCTAGGGTTTCAAACATGCTTTAAATCCTTCAAATGCCATAGTACAATTCACCATTAGTTCTCTAAATTAGTCATCTTGAATTTTTGTGGCAAAATTTTCTGCACAAAGCTTGAGGAATAAATCTATAAAGATGTTGTATCACTTCCTGTGGACAGATTGTCAGCAAAATTTAAGAGCAATGAGGTCCAGCAATACATGGGTTGCAACTGATTACAGGTGTGATATCTATTCTATTTAATGATCCTCTTGCTTGTGTATCACGACACTGAGGAAAATAACAACAGCAGCTTAAAACAAGACTTCAAACTGAGAGAAACATAACTTTAATACACATTCTGTTTGAGATAATTGTTGATATTTTCAAAAGACAATGAGTTAATACATTGATAATCCCACATGGTTTGCTAAATTGATTGTTTCAGTTTGCCAGACTGAACAAGTAAAGCACTTTAAGTGACAAATCCCAATAGAACCTCCCAGGAGTTCATGTCAATGCTTTTGAATATTTATATAACAGTCAGTAATCCCTAGCTTTGTAGGCATGTAGAAAGCAACCTTGTGATGATGTACATTCTTTCATTTGTTTCAGGTGAATGAGAAGTGGGAGTTGGGATTAGTGACATGTCTCATCTGGACAGGCTGTGACGTGTTTCTCTCAACCACCTCAATCTTGCATCTGTGTGCCATTGCAATTAATCGCTGGGTTGGTATCTCATACCCACTGCACATGAGAACCACTTCAAGTATGAACCATGTCGTAGTGCTGCTTGTACCCACATGGACCATTTCAATGGCTATCTCACTGCCCTTTATCGTCCAGGGCATTCACGACCACCAACACGTGCTCATCGTATTATATTACCTCGGTCCAGAGCAATGAAAAAATCCTGAAAAGATGCTTAAACATCCAAAAAGACATGCTTAAGAATGGTAACAGAAAGAATTGGTTAGGAAGAGTGTGTCACATAATAAATAGCTGCGAGATTGAATATGACATCAGTAATATCGAAAACCCAGAAAATGTGTGTAGTAATGTTAAAACTAAGCTTTATGGTGGTGAGCAAGAGCAACTAATCGCTTCAATAAATGATAGCATAGGACATATAAACTCTATAAAACTGACTGTCGTTTAGAACCCTACCTTCTCTTTAGAATTAGCCGCAAAATGTTAACCAAAATTGATAGATATAGTTCAGTTCCCACAGCTCATGAATTGAAACAGGGCGATATCAGAGGCAAAAATTGCCAGCCCCTGAAAGAATTTGTGAAAAGTGTACTTTAAATATGCCTGAAGACGAAATACATTGCTTGACTGTTTGCCCCAGCAATGCAAGCAATCGACATAAACTCTTTTCAACAGCGTCTAAATTTGTAGATAACTTCCAGTCATTAGATAATAAAAATAAATTTGTTGAAATAATGAAATGCAAGGAACCTGAATTGCTAATTAGTCTAGGGAAGTTCTTACAATTAGCCGATGTGTAAAGCAGATTTCTCCTACATCCACATGATTATGCTTGTAAATAATGCTCTATATGTAATAGATGTTAATGAATGCTTAACTTGATACATGCAATTGTGTTATATGTCTATTTACCTATTTACCATATCTTTGTATGTAACAAATAACAACAGTATGTGCAGTTTGATTCCTTAATTAGTTATTCTAAAAAACACCCTGTGTAATGTTCTATATAACTCTCCTAAATAGTTTAGTAATAATTATGTATTTAATACAATCTTAACTGGTAATTAATGGTAATTAATGGTCAATGAACAAGATTTATAATGCATCTGAAGTACAGGACCTGATAAAATTGACTAAAAATGTATATATATATATCTATATATATTTTAAATTATTCGACTAACTGGGTGGCTGGAACCGGGATTAACTTAAAAACTACAATTATTTTATATTTTGTATGTATTGTATGTATGTGAACTTTGTCGATATATTGATGTGTATTCTATGTATTTATTACTATTTTAGCCTATGTTTTTCCTAATTGCTTTTGCCTGACATATGTATCATTTTTGATATTTGAATGTCGAATAAAGTTTATATATATATATAGTATGGTATCTTCGACCACACATTCGCCATCTACTATTCTCTCGTCTCATTCTTTCTTCCCCTTTTCATCATGATTATAGCAGACATTCGCTCAGTCCAGATCTTGCGCAATGCCTCGAAATTTGCCATTAGGGCACCCAGGATTCTCCAACTCACTCACTCCTACTCTAGGTCCCCTGTCAACAGGTCTCCAATCGGCAGTAAGGACCCAAGTGCTTATGAACTAGCAGAGAGTGATACAACAAGCACAGTCCAGAGTCCAATGATAGATTATGGGAGTGCCGGACCAAGTCCCTCTGAACCTGATATGGTCATATTGACTCCGCCGCCAAATGTTGATTTTGACGCCAATCCTGGCCCACCCCCACGTTCATCCATGTGTCGCCCTCCTATGTCTCGTTCACGGTCCAACTCCGTCAACTACATAAATATCTTAGCCACCCGAGGAATGATAAAGCTGAAAAGTAGAGAGAGGCGAGCCCAGCGGACCTTGATTTGGGTGTTTGTTTGTTTTGTAGCCTTCTGGCTGCCATTTTTCTACACCAACCTTGTTTATGGAGTATGTCGGAAGTGTGATATCCCCGCAGACCTTTTTCTGTGCTTCACGTGGCTTGGTTACATATCATCAGGAGCAGTGTTCTCATTAACGCCGCCCTATCGCAAAATTACGCATCTTTTTTCAAAAGGACACATTTTTAGGACTGCCTTTTCGTCCCCAGGACGCACTGAGAATAGCCCAAACTGGCTGGAAACATGCTCAGAGTCTCAGGTGATCCAGAATTGCAATGATGTCTCTGCTAATTGTTCAGTTTGACTTGACACCTCTGGGAGCCTCTCAATTGCAATTTACACATCTAAGAGAAGGAGTAGACTACTTCGACACCTCACCCAAATTGCAATTAACACATTTATTTGCAATCAAGAACTTCAGATTTAATGAGTAGTGGACAGATTTAAGTCAATTATTACATGACATCAAGCATATTGTTTTATTTATGTACTTGCAGGAATCTATAATCTCCTATCGATAGTACAAATTCAACCAAATAAGTATCAGTGAGTATTCAATCAAAGTTCTGCACACAATATATTATGCAGCAAAGTGTTAGTGCAGAGGACCCACTCACCCAGTTAGTTTTTGAGCTGCTTATTAGTTATTACAGTGAAGCACAGAGAAGTGCATACTTTTCTTTTATCAAGGAAACATAGTACATGTAAATGTGACTTGCACTCTTATGCATGCATGATACATCAAATGTTTAGTCCAGAAAAGACCACTGTCCTACAATAGGCCATATAGACATTTCTCTCAAAAATGACTAATTAGAGGACTTGAAATCGATTATAAAATCATAGTTTTGAAACATATTTACTTTTTCATCATTGTTCATTATGAAAGAGTAGCAATTAACAATGATGAAAGATTAGGATATTTCAAATCTATGATTTTCTATATAAAATGATGGCTTTTACAAAAGGATTATTATTAAAGTTTCATTATAATCATTTGTAAAATTCATCAATTTACCGAAAAACAGCATGCTTATTTTGCTGAGTGATTAACCCTTTAAAATGTATTTATAAATAAAAAATTAACAAATCATATATACATTTTTTTTTTTTTTTTCTTTAAACTGTAAGTTCTGAAGGACACTGTGGATTAAAGGGGGGACGGAGTTTCTTGGACATCAATGCATCCTAGGGACACTTTTTCCTGAACCATAATGAGAACACTGATCAGGAGTCAACCCTTGTATTTATACATTTCTCAACAAAGACTTTAGAAATGCTTTCAAGAAAACCTTGCTTTGCAAGCCAAAAGAACTCATGCGCAAACCAACAACATGATCACATCTTTCTGGATCATAAGATCTGCGCTGACTCACCCTCTGACGAAAGTTGACCCCAAGGAGAAACATGGTTTGCACCAGATTTCAAGCTTGAAAGTATGCATCCATTCTGTTGTGGCTTTCCTCTTGGTGCCAGTATTTTCGACGAGTTTCAAAACTATTCTTCAACGACGGTAGATATTCAATTAAATCCAATCAAATACTCAGCATCAAACTACAAATGTCAATATTTTGTGCCAATTTATGTGAATGAGAGATACATGTATCTTCAACTATGTGCAGACTGAGAAATGTGACCTCATTGTACCTGTAAAATTGGTCAGTGCTTATGTTGGACTCCAAGACTCATTTTTAGCATTCAGGTGTTTACTTGCGGAATTCTTCTTGATAACTTCAATTTCATGAGGGAGTCCTACGTTATTGACATGTCTATTCCATTTGCTCTGCTATCATATCTTTTTAGATGGTGCGCCAATCTACTTATTTACGAAGTGTAGGAGTTTCATGTAACAATAACAAACACCCAGATCTTTCTCCCATGCTAAGCAAAATATGGAAGGACTAATAAAGATAACAGGCGATGTCATTAGTACGCGATTCTAAGTTTCCTGACCCACAAAATACATGGTATTTTTGGTTGATCTGACTGGTTAAGACCTGACAGAGCGTCACACAGCAGTGACAGCTGATTATATCAAACGTAGCAAGTGCTTGTTTAGCATTGATTTCTCACAGCCAAGTGTGAATGACAAGAATCGCATGGTAATGAAATCACCTGTAATGGCGGCAAAGCCAGCTGAGCACTTATTTTCTAGGCTTGGATTTACATTTTAATCAGATTTAGGTGCACTAATTGATATAGCTATATGACTAATACTTATATTTCAAGGCATTCCAAAGGAGATTATTTTATTTAGGGAGGTTTTTACCTATTGATTTTTTTAGGATATCTCAAATGAGTTTTGTGAAATGAGTACCGTATCTTGAAAGTTGTATGAAGTCAGAAGATTGATGTTTTGTTGTATTGCATCCAGGATTCATAAATGGTGTATGAGACATTTGAAGGTGAATGGTTGAAGAGACTTATTGTAGAAGCCCTGGTCTCAGGAATATTTTCCTGTGTTTTTCAGTGGGTATTTTTGGGGCAATCCTGCAGGGTACCAAACAAGATGGGCGCCTTGGTCACCCTAGGAGATTACTATATTGAGAGGTGATTTCAAGAGGTTGTGGCATATATATTGTATGAAAGCCAAACCATCTAGATATAATGACAATTACAAAACTTATGATTGAATTAATCTCATGTCATAATATCCTTATAACCTTACAGTATGGTTTATGAAATATGTTTTATTATGAATGGAAATGTAATAACAATGTTACAGTTTCGAATTTCCTAACCAAGCCGGATCCTCCACTGCTCTCAGACAGGATATGGATAGGCATTTTCTTTTAGCATATCAGTAGATTGATAGCATCGCAAGTAATACGATAACCAAAGTCCTTTTGTGGTTCACCTCTTCACGTCTCAAAAGTAACCTCCCGAGGGTGTACAGCAAGGCCAGCCCATCTCACCTTGGATTTTGTAGAGCTGGCATTTAGCAAGTCACTCTCAGGTAGATTAGGACTTTTTCTTGAAAAAAAACAGTGGCCAGATCTTTAGATAGCACAACATCAAAACAATGTGATTATATTTGTCTGTGACTTATTGTGAAACTACCGGTATTGTAGCATCATCATATTTCTTTTCGTACTTCAGAAACCATTGCTCTGTTCTTGCGTGAATTGTATTTGAACACACCCAATTGTTTCTGCCTTGGTATTGTTTCACAGGAGACTATTGTTTGTTGTTATTTCATAAACTTGTTGTAGGTCTACCACATAAATATAGATATCCCATTTCAGATGAATTAATTTTTAGATAATCATTTCAATGAAATTTCAAGGAGGTCCAGCATTGTAGTTGTAATTCATTGGGATGCATAAAAGTCATTTTCAGTTAGTAGGACAAGGATTTTTTAATTAGTGAAGCAGCTAAATGCCAGCTCTGCCATATGTAATAGATAATTGCATTGAGTGAATTCAATGAATGTGAAATTTTAATTAAGCTGTGAGGTTTTGATGTATGCGACTGATGTGAATAAAAGAGAAAAATTAATTAGAAAACGTTGCAATAAAGTGTTTGTTCTCTTATTTTGTTATCCATTTCAGGTCTGCTCTGATTCAGGTTCAGATTTCTTTTTTGTCACTTTTTAAAAAGATATTATGCAAAATAGATTAGACAGTTTGAGAGAGAAAAACAATCTAAAAAGGAAACAAAAAAGAAAGATGGAATGTGATCAAGTTACATCATCTAATGTTACAGATACAGCCATATTCACCATTACTGGGAGGCCACTCTTTATTCAAAATTTTGTGGATAAAGTCTTTAAAAATTATGTAAAAAAACCATTGCAGTGAGATCGTAGCATGATTTTGGATAAAGGGTGTGTGAAACCAAACAGAGGTATTGAAAAAATTGCCTGGAATCCAGGAAAAAAGTCAAGGAATTTTATAAAAGTAAAGTGTTATGGAAAGGAATGCTATGAGAGAAGGAATTTTGAAGAATTATGATATTAAAAGTGATGAACTAATGTGCTACAGTGAAGATTAATACCAGGGGAGCTTCATACTTAAGACATCATAGTAGTTGCAGTTTGAGTGGGATTTTATAGGAAACTTGATGCAAACTCTTCGGGAGAATGGGGTAGAAGTCTGAAGCTGCATGCTATGAGAGCAGTTGGCAGCAATCAAATCAATTAAACTGATTACCTTCTTACTTCTCTTTTGCTCTTTCGTTGATTCTGAGATGTGGTTTGACACGCTATGGTGAATTTTAGACAACTTGCAGCACAGGAATGAAAGCTTTTGAAACTTCCAAAAAGCAAGTTTTTATGACAAGACCAGCAATTACATTTTGACTGAATCTTTTATTATCAAGGCAAAGCCTTTTATAAAGGTATAATGACATACGATAGTGAATAAATAATCTATATGGTAGTATTTCTACTACCCTGTTATGTGACTATTGCAATTGATGTCACTAGGAAAATAGAGAAGAACTAAATTTAGATGCTTCTTGAAACCAGTATGTTTCTGTGGTGTTCAGTATATCATTACACTGCTTGGCATTGAATGGACAAACAAGAACAAAACCTGGTGACACACAGGTCATAAACTATATCCTGAGAAGCATGAAAACGCAATGTCTCACAACTGAGATGACCGCCATGAATATCAATAACTTAACTAATTTTATAATTCGATTTTGTACAACTTCTCTATACATTGAAACTTCAGTACTATTGTTATTTCGATTATATGCAGATATTGTATAATTCTTTATTATTTAAAATCCACTTATCCACTTATATAAAATATATAATTGTGAAAACCTTTTATACAACTGAGTGTATATAAAGCTTATTGCAGCTAAAGTCAAAAGAACTGATTCAAGCTAAAATTGAGTAGTCAAGGAGCGTGAGGACGTCAAATTTTCACGACAATTGGTTGGATTATAACAATAATATTATATTACAACAGCCAAATGCTTGAGCTTCAAGCTACGTAAACAGGCTCTCTCTAACAAAAATAGTCACTCATTTATGCATGTATCAACATGAAGACAAATATTAAAAAGCTTTTGACTTTTTAAAAAGCGACAAACTAATGTGCTTCATACATTGTAGTAGTCATCTGTAAATACAGGTGGAGAAGGATTTTAGGAAATTTCATACACCACTTTGGGAGAAAGGGGTAGAAGTCTCAAGCTGCATGCTAAGAGAGCAGTTGGCAGAGAGCAAATCAATTAAACTGATTACCGTCTAACTTCTCTTTCGCTCTTTCATTGATTCTGAGATCTGGTTTGACATGCAATGGAGAATTTGAGGCAGCTTCAGCACAGGAAAAGGAGTTTGGAGCCTCCAAAAAGAGACTTCAACAGGGCCAACAACTCATTTTGACTGAATCAATAACTGTATCTTTTACTATGCTTTTTAAAAGGTAAATTCTTCCCTACATGTATATAGGCCAGTAGAAAAAGGCCCAATATCAGCCATACCCTGGACCTCTTCATAACAGTACAAATTTGGTACCGAATGAATCCTTGAAATCTCTAGTTTCACCAAAAAAAATTCCCCAGAATTCCCATTCGGAGGATTTTTTTTATTCAGGTTTCCATGGCAACACTCTCAAAAAAAATATAACCCACAAATGAACAACATTTTATTGAATAACTTTCCTTCTGCTTTGAAGAACAATTTCAATTTTGGCACACAGTACCTCCACAACCAACTCTCTCAGATGCATGCAAAAATTGTGTTTTACATTGTGCATGTGTGTTGTTATGGTAACTGAAATATAAAAAATCATCAATTTTTTAAAAGACGGTCTTAAAATATTTGATGTGGAGAGCAAAAATAAATATACAAGCAAAAATGTGGTTATGATATTGATAGAGCATCTCTTTGTGGACAATCTTAAACAAAAATATTGGAAATATCTTTTATAATATAGTCGCTATAGAGACTGATTTAATGTTTGTTTAAAATTACTCTTATCAACCTGAAGCCAATGAGGGGCATGTTCCCTTGTTTTCTTCGAATTCATTCGATGAATGGACTTAATTTTGATATAATATTCATCTCTGAATGCAATTAACAATTTAAAAGTTTACCGTTGCCATGGAAACACTGCTGTAGCCAGTTCCATAGCAACAAACCTCAAATGCATCTTTCTGATCAAATGCATAGCCAATGGTTTTTATAATTTAATCATACATCTACCCAACCCTATTAGCTATATCAGTAAATTAGTTTTACAACTTAAAACAGGTTGTTTGTTTTGTTTCTATGGTAACAAATGCCTCCAAACATCATCAATTTCTAAGATAGGGCAAAAAATAGGCAGTTTCTACAGTTTGCAGTCATGTAATAATGTTTCCAATGTAATTGTGGTTCTGAAAAGGCATTTGAACCTTAACATAGAAAGTGACAAAGGGTTGCCATGGAAACCACAATAATATACCATAAACTGTCAATGATAACTCAACTATTGATTGAAACAAATTCTTAATTTTGTAATTGTACAAAATATAGTTGACCGATTTTCACATATCATGCATTAAAAGATAGCTGGTAGTGGCTTCTATATTTTAAATTTTAAATTAGTGTTGCCATGGCAACCAGTTATCAGTTATGTTCAGTTTCAGCCAATTTTGAAAGACTTCATAAAAAAAGTATTTGCCATATTAAATAATTAGTATCCATGACAAAAAAGATATAATTCATTTATTTCTAATCATATTATAAATTCTGAGATATTTTTGTATAAATTTGATTGGAATAAAGTTTATGATGGCAAGAAATTTGGCAATATGATGATTCATAAAATGGACGTCAACGAGATTTTCTTTGAGACATCACGAGCAAAAATGGAATTTCTAAGGTTTGAACAGAGATATTTTATCGTATGACGCATCATTTTAAAACTTGAGCAAATATCTATCTTTTGCAATGAAAATTTCTGGTAACCATGGCAACAGGAATGGTATATCAGGCTAATCACTCATTTTTAGGGCCTGAGATTCAAATTTTTTTATGTAAGAAGTGCAAAAATTATCATGAGGATCAGTTCAAAATCATACATAATGTAATTATATTCGATACTTAGTAGTTGATGACATGGTTGCCAGGGCAACTGAAAAATAATGAATACGTAATGCCAGTTATTATTTTGACACCTCTAGGACAGCACTTTACCAAAAATGTCATGATATTATGATCTTTTAAAAGAAATGGTACAATTATATGGGTTTTACTGCAGATTTGTTTTGCAAGACTAATTTGAAAAATAGTCAGAAAAGTCCCAAATCAAGATGACTTTCATGAAATTATCTGGCACAACAAAGAACATGAAGGATGGGTTTCAACACTGAGATTAGTATCTTGCATTGCTTGATTTTTGTGGCTGTACTAACTATATCATAACCCAATTATGATTATGCATTTAGCAACTCTCTCATAACTATATCTATTATTGAGACGCCAACATACACTGAAAATTAAGTTTCTTTTAAAGATGCCTGTCTGTGTTCCTTGATTATTTCTTTGAAAAAAAAAAGTGCTAATGAAAATGCAGACAGATTAGCCAGAAAAATAAAAATTCTGATTCTATACAAATCTCTGATGTTTAGGGTGACGTTCGTTGACACCTCGATTCTTGCCATTTAAAAAATGTGAAATGGTATAATACAACTCCTACAACCATAGGCCAAGCAGTATTTCAGAAATACTGCTTGGCCTATAGGTTGTATGGGTTTTATTTCATCAGCCAGGGCCTCAAATTAAATGTTTTCATTAACACTAATAGTAGGGGAACGAGGGGCAAAACGGGCCGCCTAACTTCGAAGGCTCGCTGCACAAAGGTGGTGTATCATACAAATGCCAAATAAGGTCTGATCCATGAAGAAGTACCAATACCACTTGCTCAAACACAGAAAAGTACTTTTTTAATAGTTCCAATTCAAATTTTTCCCTATTTTCAAAAATGCAACTTTATCCCGTTTTGCCCCATGTTTGGGGCAAAATGGAATTTCATATGGGGCAAAATGGGAAGAAATAAAGTTGCAAAAGTTCTGCAATAAATCAGATGTTTTGATAATAGCCTAACTAAAAAGCATGTTGACAAACAAAAATGCATTAATTCATGTCATTGCAATGTGAGAATATTGCAGAATACTAAGAGTAAACATAGCAATAAATTATGAAATCAACATCTCAATACAGGATGCAATTATAGCTGGGAAGTGATGCTAGTAATTCTACATTCTATGTAATTATTTGACAAATTATTTAACCATAAACATTATGTTACAAAAGAAACAAAATTAGTTAAATTTTGTGGAAATGTGACATTTTGATGAATATTCACATAACTCTGATTTCCGAGTTTTCTTAATAATTTAACAATTTAAACTGGTATTGGATTTGACTATGCCTTTTGAAAGGCAGTTACATTCGTTTCAGTTTAAAAAAATACAGGGTTTTACCACTAAGCCTAAATCCTCAAGGCATTACTGATGACATGGATTAGATCCACAAATCTCTTGTGATTTTTTTCAAATTTTGCCTGTTATATGACCAGAAAGTGTATCAAATGTCTCAAATGTCATGGTTGAATTGACCCAATATAAAGCTTCAACCTTTTCTAGGCTGGGATTGCTTTTTTGTGCTTCCCATTTTGCCCCCGCAGGAGGACTCCATCTTGCCCCGACCATGCAGGGTAGATTAATAATGACCTACTTACACATGACTAAGCACCAGACTACATATTTTTGCTTAATAAAGCTTAGTAGTCCTCTAATAACACTGACTATGAATTATTTGGCTGGGAACTTCATTGGAGGTATTACACCATTTCCAAAAATTATGATTTTTTTAAGAAAATCGATCAAAAACTTCAAATTAACATAGCTGCATAACTGTAACTTTCTCATCAACGAAACTTTCAGGAAAAGTTGGTCATGTATCTTATTTTATTTTCCGACCAAAAAATTAGAAGGCAAGTCAAAACGTTCCAAGAAAACTTAAAAAACCATTTTGCCCCGCCGCTCCGTTTTGCCCCTAGTTCCCCTATATGTAAGTTGGCATGGTAAGAACACTGAATATCGGGTGAATTCCTGAAACAGAAAAAGGAAGGAGGTATCCTTGAGTCAGACAGTTGTGTCCCAAAAACATGACATTTAAATATATAGCTGCAAAATAACTTTTCAGTCCCTTGAAAAGGGGGGAGGGTTGGTCAAGTCGTAAAGCTTGCTGGGCTGCCAATTGCTGGACGCAGGGTTCAAATCCAGCTTTTGCCAGGTCACCGGGGTGTATGTTGGACTGCTATTCCAATCATCCTTTTCCTCATTGCCATGTCCTCTCCCTGTCCTAATTAGAATACCAAGTGCATAAATACTGGACGTGAAGCCCAAATTACCCATCCATCCAGTCCCTTGAAAAGCCAAATTTGAGTAGAAAATGGCGTGATATCCTTCCTAACTTTGTTTCCTAACTATGTTTAACAAATTGAAGTTAAAATCAATAACATAGGCCGGCAAAGGATCCTTCAAATGTGACCAAAATTCACTAAAATGCACAAATTCATGGCAGAATCATGAGAAAAACAGGGTTTTTACCCCTTCTTTATAGCCATGAAGAAACCACTAAATGTGTTCATATCATGCTCATACTTTTGGAAAGGCATGAGGACGTCTTTGGCTACTGGTTGGTACCAAATAAGGTGGTATAGAAGATCTTAATTAGCCAGGTCAGCCCCACTAATAGTGTCTGACTCAAGGTTACCTAAATCTCTAGGTGTCCAACTCAAGGAAACTTACCCTACAATTCCAAACCAACAAACATTGAGGAATTAACTTGAAAATCAGTTCACCACGGGAGAGGGAATATGTCATTTATCAACTGAGGGCTTTAACCGAGGTGTGATAAACACATATTTCCGATCTCGTGGTGAATAACTGGCTTATAACATGACACAAACACTCAAGCAGTCAAACATGAAACGATCAGTGGACATCAAAGAATATCAGAATTATCGCCCTGAAATACTGGCATGTGATTGGCTGACAGCAGTGTCAAATGGTACACCACTGATTATGATGATATGCCTGGTGTATATTTTAGGCTTATTGCTTTTAGGTCCAATATCTTGCTGTCGAGAAAAATCTTGAGATTTTGAATTGAATCACTAAAGTTATATTGCTTGGCTGAAAAACCTCACAGTCTATCCAAATTGGTTTTTAAAATTAAGCTCACATTTTGTCCTGTTAATTAATTTCTAGTTGCCATGGCAACTAAGTTGTAAACTAATAAGTATCCTAAATAGATAATGTATACCATTGTATGGTTTTGGACTAATCTTCATGCTAATTTTTGCACTTATTACATTAAAAAATGAGAAACTCGGGAACATAACTGACAAAAAAAAACAGGACTGATTTGCCTGATACACCCTTTCTATTGCCATGGTTACAAGTAATTACATTGCAAAATATAGATCTTTACTCAAGCTTTAAAATGATGTATCATATGATAAGATATCTCCTTTCAATCCTTAGAAATTCCATTTTTGCTCATAATGTCTCAAAGAAAATCTCCTTGACTTCAATATTATGAATCATCATATTGGCAAATTTCTTGCCATCATAAACTTTATTCCAATCTAATTTATACAAAAATATCTCAGAATTTATAAGGTGATGTGAAATAAATGAATTATATCCTATTTATCATGGATATTAATGATTTAATATGGCAAATACTTATTTTATGAAGTTTTTCAAAATTGGTTGAATGAGAACATAACTGATAACTGGTTGCCATGGCAACACTAATTTAAAATATAGAAGCCATTACCAGCTATCTTTTGATGCATGATATGTGAAAATCGGTCAACTATATTTTGTACAATTACAAAATTAAGAATTTGTTTCAATCAATAGTTGAATTATCATTGACAGTTTATGGTATATTATTGTGGTTTCCATGGCAACCCTTTGTCACTTTCTAGGTTAAGGGTGTTCTGTGACTAAATACTGAGGTTCAAATGCCTTTTCAGAACCACAATTACATTGGAAACATTATTACATGACTGCAAACTGTAGAAACTGCCTATTTTTTGCCCTATCTTAGAAATTGATGATGTTTGGAGGCATTTGTTACCATAGAAACAAAACAAACAACCTGTTTTAAGTTGTAAAACTAATTTACTGATATAGCTAATAGGGTTGGGTAGATGTATGATTAAATTATAAAAACCATTGGCTATGCATTTGATCAGAAAGATGCATTTGAGGTTTGTTGCTATGGAACTGGCTACAGCAGTGTTTCCATGGCAACGGTAAACTTTTAAATTGTTAATTGCATTCAGAGATGAATATTATATCAAAATTAAGTCCATTCATCAAATGAATTTGAAGAAAACATGGGAACATGCCCCTCCTTAGCTTCAGGTTTATAAAAGTAATTTTAAACAAACATTAAGCGACTATATTGTATGAGATATTTCCAATATTTTTGTTTAAGATTTTCCACAAAGAGATGCTCTATTAACGTCAAAACCATATTTTTGCTCTCAAGTATATTTATATTTTTTCTCCACCTCAAACATTTTAAGACCGTCTTTTAAAAAATTGATGATTTTTTATATTTCAGTTACCATAACAACACACACGCACAATGTAAAACACAATTTTTGCATGCATCTGAGAGAGTTGGTTGTGGAGGTACTGTGTGCCAAAATTGAAATTGTTCTTCAAAGCAGAAGGAAAGTTATTCAATAAAATGTTGTTCATTTGTGGGTTATATTTTTTTTGAGAGTGTTGCCATGGAAACCTGAATAAAAAAAATCCTCCGAATGGGAATTCTGGGGAATTTTTTTTGGTGAAACTAGAGATTTCAAGGATTCATTCGGTACCAAATTTGTACTGTTATGAAGAGGTCCAGGGTCAACCCCACTTTTTACTGGCCTAATATACACTTGTGTAAATTATCACTTAACAAGCGAAAACCAAAGAAAGTTAGCTTACATCTATCTGATCTCATGGAATATACTACGAGGTTGAATAATGAACAATTTTGAACATGCATAGTAACTGTTGTATACAATGCATAGTGTAATGATGCAATTTTTTCAACTGGATTTTTCAAAATAGACACATTCTTAAGACAGGAAAACAAAGCAAACAAGAATCTTTCTATAGGAGAGGTTATTGATGACCCATTTGGCAAGGTTCTCAGATTTCCCTGCAAAGGATGAAAAGCACTGAAAGAATATCATAATTTCAGATGTTGCATGATTGGTGAATTTATGAATTGTAACATCTCCTCAAAAGGTACAGATTTGTCTTGTTCTAAATTTATCATTCACAGAAACAGAAAGCCAGACTGATTAACGCCAAATTAAAACCCTCTGATTTTGTGCAACTGATGATGAGAGTTTCAATTGAATCAATTATTTCTCCCAGAATGCCAGGCTCAAGAGAGATTTCATTTTTCATCATTCATTTCATTTACTTGTCTGGAGACGGAGGAGCATTTGAAGTTTGGAAGAATAACTTTGTTCCAAGCTGGAACAACCGCTGATATTCACAGTAATGTTGTTTGTGTGGGTGTGTCACCCATCCTTAGCGCAGATTGTACATGGAAGTAGATAAGTCAGTGACGATTGGGATCATTCAGCCACCATTAATTCACCACAGTAGTATTGGGCCATAGAGGTACTCCCTGGAGTGTTCCAATCACAGTGTGTAGCTTTACTTGCACAGTGTATGCAGCTAGTAGTGCTGTGGCAATGGAGCACATTTGGGAGATAACCCCAACAGAAGGTATAACAAAGCACAACCTATACCATCTTGTGCAGAATATTGTCTGGGATCTGGAAAATATGGTTGTGGTGATTTCAAAGGTGTCTGACATGTTCAAAAGAGCATATATCTGATGTAAAGTCAGTTACGAAAACTAACAAAATTAAAAATCACTTTTCTGCCTATATGGGCTCCCTTGTGAAACTTAAATGCTTCAAAATGGTCTTAACTGATGCCAATGGGTGTAGAATAGTATATTCTAGGTTAGTTATTGTAATATTTCTTATATTTGACAAAGCAGTGGTGTTTTAATTAAAAAAATTAGCAAAAAAATATTTCATTTTCAGATTTCCGAGCCACTTAAATTGCATAATACCAGAGAACTATTCATCAAATGTGAACATATTATACATCAAAATTTTCCTTATTTAGTCCATTATCCAGTGGTATATAACACATGTAGGTCTGAATAATGATGTAGCCCCAAGAAGACAAAATGCTTCCCCTTACCCTTATTTTTCGAAAATCGTATAAATTTTGCATCTGCAATAAGAAATGTGCAAAAAAGATATTTAATGAACAACAATTGACCACATTAGCAAAAGAAGCTCAGGTGAATGTAATTCTTCTTTATTCAGTACATTTTGGGTGATTTATGGGCTTAATTACTATATATATGTGGTAGTTCATGTAGGAATGGCCCCTAATCAACACAATCACGACAGCATTTCCTACCAGCAATCAACAACTTGCATTTATGTCTGATTTCATGTTTCTCTTTCAGATTATAACTTATTCAATTACAATGTTTCATATTTTCTACATTGTCTGATATCATTCACATATATAGGCCTTGTTTTTTATGATCATGAACTCTAAATCAGATGTTGCAATGTCATTATTAATTATTTACATAATTTCATTTGTGCAGTAGGTGGTGTGTTTTTTTGTTGTTGTTAGATTTTGAAAATAATATTTAAGAATTGTTTGTTGTACATGTATAAATATATATATACATATATATATATTTGTTTTGCTCTATACAGCATATGATGCTGGCTGAGTTAATAAAACCTTGAAACCTTGCTTTTCTGAAAATGTCTTCGTGCTTGTTTGGTTTAAGAGCTTTTCGATAAGTGACATAATATTTTTTGGGAGCAAGTCAGTCCCCAACAAAGAGAATCACCACCAAGGGCCCTTTACCAAGACACACAAGAAACTAACTTTGCTGAAAAAAGCTTGCATCAGAAAAATTTCAACCTTTTTCAATGCAACAAAATTAGGAGGGAGATATTGCAGATAGACTGCAGTGACTACGCTACAAAGATGACATAATAACTGTCTTGTAAGATTTTGTGGAAGTATAATTTATACACAAGCATAGAAAAACTAAACCTGCTACATGTATGTGCTACAGAAGTTTATTTCTGAATGCAATATTAGTTCTACCTGACAATAACCAAACACAACCGTGTGCAGCTGACATTATCTATATGCACAGCTTGTAAAAATATTCTTGGAACCGTCCTGCGTCCAACAAAAATTCTTACAAGAGAATATCCCAGAAATGTTAGAAGAAAAATGCTGTAGTATGTGGAAATTGAAACAGCGTCTTGACAATTCAGAGGGTTTCTTCTGGTCACTGAACACAGATGCAAAAAATGACATCGTGCAGTTAAGTGAAGTCACAATCAAGAAAACACTGCAAAAAGCGTCTGAATTGCTGGAACGCATAGCAACTGTTACAATCACTCTGAAATAAGCTGTTTTACAAACTTAGAGACATCTTCTAAATGGAAATAAAGAGCTGAAGGGATGAAGAAGCTTCCAGGTCCAGACCTGGCTAGGAATTCAGAATGCCATGCAGAAGATACGTTTGTCTGATCACATGTACCTGGAGGTATGTTTCTCAACATACAAAGTCATACTGACCAGATGGAATATGGTCACAAGCTGTCAAAGAACCATCATTTCTACTCTGCATGATTTGCAGTGTTGCTCCTTCAACCCAACCAGTGTTGGAGGGGTTGATGGAGCATATTATGTCCCACCACGTTTTGGCCAAAACATAGATTATAAATATTTTTTTTAAATTGTGAGGATCCAAGGACCTCGGTCCATGAAGGCTGTTGCCTGATTTTGCCCCACCACTTTAAAAATGAAACTGATGCCCCTGTGATTTGAATTGCACTGAACTTCCTAAAAAATTTTCAAACTGGGCAACATGTGAAAACATGTGAAAACCATCACATAATTATATTGGTGTTACTACTTCTTTGCTGGTGCCATTGGAAGTCTAATTGAACCGTGGATGCTGGTGGGCAGCGTGCCCACGTCAACCTATGCACCTGGTAAAATCTGGGTGTTAAAAGTTCTTAAAAAATCATGGTACTTTGCACATATTGTGGGATGTTAATGGTAGCTCCTCCTCCCATCGCCTTGAAAAATGGAATTAATCTTCTTATGCATGCCACTTTAGCAGTGTTTAGATTCAGGAGGATCTTTGTTACAGTTCCCGGCTCTTGGCGGCATATGCAATTCCTAGTAACAAACCCAGCAACCCTCCATTGCACCATCTCAATGGAATTGATGTTGCATTGTCTCTACAGATCCCAGATGAAACATACTCGAGGTGTTGGTGCACTGAGGATTTGTAGGCTTGCCCTGTAATGTCCTAAGGACATTAGCTCGGGGTTCGTCTCAGGAATCCCTGTGTTCATGTTTCCTTATTGATCACATTCTCAGCAAAATATTATGCATCATTTCACAGGGGAAATGAGTTGAGTGATCCCTGAATGTCTTTAGAAGCAGCAGAGAAATATTTCAGAGTCAATGGTCAGCACACCAGAGACTAGTGGAGGTATAGGTAGATCTGAGGCTGAGCTGAGAAGGAAACTGAGGCAGGAGCCACTGAGACTGAGGCCAAGGCCATCAAAATGTGGCCTTGATGCCGGTCTTGAGGCTTTCTTGAGGATTTCTCGGATGGCAAGTCATTTTGGTCATTTTGGTTTGCATAAGTCACACAAAACTATTGAAACAAAACTTTAAATCCAAATGTTGGATCAACACTGTTTTGACAATGTGTCAAATTTGATGGAAAATAAGCAGAAGACCTACATTTTTCTTTGTATTTCATGATAACCAATTTTTACTGTTACACCATTGTCAAAATGTGGTTATTTCTCCTTTCCGGCAAGCCAGCAGTCATCCATGTTATGTTGTAGTTGACTCACTTCATTTTTTCTCCACAAATGTTTACTTAAAATGATGAAATTATATTAAGAAGTGTGACACAGAAGCTGGAACAATTCTTTTTTCAGAAAGCTGCATACATTGTAGGTACAATGCACCAGATCGTTTCAACACTCTTCTTGATTCCCTGTCATAAGTGGTCCATCAAGCCAACTTTAGTTCAAACATTTCACAATTAAATCCTAAGCTAAATTATAAAGTAACAACAGATCTGCTGTTTCGTGGCAAATATCAAATTGCATTTTACCCTTGGAACCGTAAAAATGGTGTGCATCCTCACTTGGGAACAACCAGAATGTATGTAGATTAAATCCTTCCATAATTCACTAATATGTTCCTTAGTAACAAAGAAGAAATTAAAAACTCAGCTTCATCATCAAGACTGTCGATCATAATATCTTTTTTGGAATAATAACAAATTTCGAGGTATATATTTTTCAATATTTTGCATGTGGACGAATTTGTATACCTGCAAAAACGAACATATACACGAATTTGGCATTCGTGTAAGTGTCAGATATTGACTTTCACGAATTTGTAGAAGTGTAATAACGAACATTCTAACCCTGAACTTGCCGAAAACTAACTCTAACCCTAATTCTTACCCTAAACCCTAATTATCTAGCACTTCCACGAATGTAAGCGATGGCAGTTATACAAATGGGAAATGCAGCACATACACGAATGTTTGTGTTTACCTATAGACGAGTAACATGCTCGTTTTTGCATGTCCACAAATTCGTTTATGCTCGTTTTTACACCTCCACGAATTCGTGAACATGCCAAATAATGAAAAATATATACATGAAATTTCTGATATTGGCAAAATAAGGGTATGGGTTTGACTCCCTTTGGTCATATACATTAGAAAACTTATGTGTGTCATATATCACTGGCTGGAGGACAAAATGGGGAAAGCAAGAAATCAGATATAAAGGCAAGTTGTTGATTGCCTGGTGAGAATTGCTGTCGTGATTGTGTTGATAAGGGGCCATTCTTATATTATGACATAATATATGCCTGAACCACCATATATATAGTAATTAAGCCCATAAATCACCCAAAATATACTGAATGAGAAAAGATTGCATTCATCAGAGCTTCTGTTGTTAATGTGGTCAATTGTTATTCATCAAATATCTTTTTTGCACATTTCTTATTGCAGATGCAAAATTTATGCGATTTTCGAAAAATAAGGGTAAGAGGAAGCATTTTGTCTTCTTGGGGCTACATTATTATTCAGACATGTGTTATATACCACTGGATAGAGGACTAAATAAGGAAAATTTTGATGTATAATATGTTCACATTTGATGAATAGTTCTCTGGTATTATGCAATTAAATGGCTCGGAAATCTGAAAATGATATATTTTTTTGCTAAGTTTTGAAATTAAAACACCCCTGCTTTGTCAAATATAAAAAATATTACAATAACTAACCTAGAATATACTATTCTACACCCATTGGCATCAGTTAGGACCATTTTGAAGCATTTAAGTTTCATAAGGGAGCCCAAACAGGCAGAAAAGTGATTTTTAATTTTTTTCGTTTTCGTAACTGACTTTACATCAGATATATGCTCTTTTGAACATGTCAGACACCTTTGAAATCACCACAACCATCTTTTCCAGATCCCAGACAATATTCTGCACAAGATGGTATAGGTTGTGCTTTGTTATACCTTCTGTTGGGGTTACTCCCTGTTTTAAGCCTCTTTTGAGAATATGCCACAGCACTATAGTGACGAAGTTTGTGACTGACTTACTGTGTCTTGTAATAACAATTTCTAAGTAAAAACAATTTAAAAGAACATCACAATAGGCGGTGGAATCAAAATCATGAATGCATACAAAAGGTTTCCTCTGAGTGGAGCCTCGAACTGGGACTAACAAGAGCACATCTGCAGAGTGGAAAGATGCCACAATATGACAGTCACACAAACAAACTGTCCATGACTGTAGAAGAGAGAAAGCCGTATCGTTGGCACTTGTTGGATTTCCTTTTCTGTTTCCCAGACCCTGTCACCACAAACATCCCCAAAATGCAAAGAAGGTTGTTTACCACATGACCTGTTACATGTTCTGCAATCAAGGCCTGCTTGTTTTGTGTGATTGGTACATGTTGTGGCATCTGTCATTCCACATTAGGGAGCCACTGGATGCCATCGCCAGAGTGCAAGGGGCTACGCATTTTTGATGGGTCATTCCACAATAAATAAGACAAAACTGTCACTGGCGTTACAGTACAAGTTAAGTAACGCATTGACCCAAAGTAAAACCAGTGAACAAATTAACATTTGTTAGAAATATTAAAATAAGAATTTCATTGGATTTTCTGCCACCATTTATCACTGGTGTTACCATTGGGTATCAGTGTTAACCATTTTTGAGTAACACCAGTGACGGTAACACCAGTGACAATTGGCACTGAAAAACCAAATTACTCCCACAGTGATGCAATAATTTGAACAGGTGTTGCCACAGATTAATCTCTGTAAACAGGACATATCCTATGTCTGAGGCAGTTTTTGAAAATTCTATAATTATAGACCATTTTTTAGGGTAACACCAGCAACATCGAAAAAGAATATTTATTATTTATTTATTTAAATATATTTATACAGGAGTACAATTTCAGTAAATAACTGTTTTTAAAAAATTGGTCCTGTGACAACGAAACTAAACATATATACAATATATACAGATAAAAACATGTAAAACTTAAAAATGGTTAAAAACATAGTCCTTTACAACACGTTTAAAAGCTTGAAGATCGTTAATATCCTTAATAAAAACAGGTAAGTCATTCCATAGTAAAGCACCATTATAAAAGAACGAAGACTTCATCACAGCTGAACTTAAATATGGCACAATTACATTTCTACTGTCCATTGATCTCAGAGAATAATGCTGATCAAGTTCATTGTACATTGTGAAACCGTTAGACATATAATCAGGAGCAGACCCTGTCAAACACTTAAAGACCATTATCAGGGTGAAATAGTTGCGTCTTTGGCGAATGTTCATCCATAAAAGTGACTTCACAATATCTATGCCACGTATATTTATATAATCGAAATTTCCAACAACAATACGGGCAGCATAATTCTGCAAACGTTGAACCCTGTCAATAGTACATTTGTTAACAAAACCCCATGAACAGATGGCATAATCAATTACGGGTTGAATTGAGCTTACATAGATCTTACTGAGGATGGACTGCGGAGCTGTATCTCTCAAGCGAGAAAGTTTACTTATTTGACAGCCTAACGAAGAACACAATTTGTTTACATGCAGCTCCCAAGACAAACACTTGTCAACTTTAACACCAAGATATTCAGCACCATCAACTTGTTGAAGTGGTTCATTATCTAACTCAATCTTTAAGTTATTACTGGTGGCATTCATAAAACGAGACGTGACAACAAGAACATTAGACTTTTCTGTGTTAAGACAAAGGCGATTGGCTTTATACCAGCTGTTAACCTCAGAGACACTAGACTGCAACTTAATTTGTAATTCAGAAATGTCTTTGCCACTGCAATAAATGACTGTATCGTCTGCATATAAATTACATGATGACAATGTTACATACTGAGATATATCATTAACATATAAAACAAATAATGTTGGTCCCAAAACTGACCCTTGTGGGACTCCAATATTTAAGATAGCTTCACTGGATTCCTCACCATTTGCACATACCACTTGACGTCTATTCAACAAGTAACTTTTAAACCAATGCAGCTCAGTATTCATAATGCCATAATTGGATAATTTTTCATTAAGTACATTGTGACTAATAGTATCAAAGCACTTGCGAATGTCAAGGAAACATAGTCCTGTTAAGAGTTTGTCACATATATTGTCGATACAGTCTTCTTGGATTCTTATAATCGATGTCTGAGTGCTGTGATTTGCTCTGTACGCTGACTGGTCGATGTTGATCAGATGGTTTGTTGTCAGGTACAGGATGAGCTGCCTCTGAACCTGTCGTTCGAAAACTTTAGCAATGTGACCAATCACAGCTATCGGGCGGTAGTTGTTCTTTTCGTGCTTATTTCCCTTGCCTTTGTATAATGGGCTAACTCGTGCCATTTTCCAGTCAGGTAAAACGTACGAAATTTTGAGAGACAGATTGAACATCTGAACGAGACAAGGGGCGACCAAGGGCGCAGATATAGAGAGTAACTTGGCATCAAAGCCAAGGACATCAACCGAGCTATCAGTCCCAAGTTGGCGAAGAGCATTCACAACAGCAGGAATATCAATGCTTGCAAACGAGAATTGTGAGAGACACTGCGGGTTCTTCCATGGTACTTCCGTGTGTGTATTATTCAGAGCTTGCACCGTATTGACCCCGATCGTGCTGAAGTGATCATTGAACTCACTTGCGCTTATATCCTGAGGAGGGCTTAAATCTCTTTTTTTCTGGGCAAGGCGATTTATGACTCTCCACATGTTTTTTGGCTTCTGATTTGACATCAGGAGAAATTCGTTTTCGAAGTAACTGCGTTTGGCCCTTTTAATCATGGAGGTGACACGATTGCGTAGATGTCGATAGGCACTCCAAGCCTCAGCATCACCAGTGCTTCGTGCGAGTTTTTGCTTGTGGTCACGTGCGTACATCGTCTGAACAATCTCAGGAGACACCCAGGGGTTGTATCTATCCTTTAACCGTCTTTTCTTGGTTGGTGCATGTTTTTCACAGATGTAAAGAAAATCACTCTTGAAAGCAGACCACCAGTAATCCAGGTCATTTGTTACGAGACTTAGGGCACTGCACTCACGGAGATCATTGAGAAAATCATCAGAATTGAAATTTTTGTAGTCCTTAAAAGTCATATATTTGTGCTTTTGCTTAGTTCTTTCTTCTGCCCCATACACAGTATAAGTCATAAAGTGGTCACTGAAAGTGGTCTCCAACACATCCGTCAAAGTGTGCCTTTCAGGCCTGCTGGTCAATATAACATCAATTAGTGTTGCAGAAGAGTCAGTGACACGGGTCTTGGAGGTCACAATCTGTTTCAGATCAAAAGCCATTTCCATATAGGTGACAGGGTTACTGGTATGACCATCCACCAATGAACAGTCAAAATTTAGGTCACCCATAAGAATAATGTCATTGTGACTTAATTTTATTTCTTCAATACAGTCCAACAAAGCTTCGACGTATGAGCTTGGTGCATTTGGCGGTCT
This sequence comes from Platynereis dumerilii, assembly GCA_026936325.1. NCBI lineage: Eukaryota > Metazoa > Annelida > Polychaeta > Phyllodocida > Nereididae > Platynereis > Platynereis dumerilii. The sequence continues at coordinate 38,950,762 of JAPTHN010000005.1, forward strand.
ATACAGGCTACCAATAATCAACTGATCTCCATTTGCAACTTTTATAAAAATACCCTCAACATCATTAAGCCGTGCACATGACAATGAGTCACATTTAATACCATCCTTCACATATATTAAGACGCCACCACCATGGCGGTTACGATCCTTCCGGATTACAGAATAACCATTGACGGAAATCTCACTGTCTGCCACGGAGTGATCAAGCCATGTTTCGCAGACACATAGTAAGTCCAGTGGAACCGAGGATAATAACAGCCGAAATTCTTCAATTTTTGGCAAAAGACTTCGCGCATTGACAGAGGCTAGCGTAATACCTCGGTGAATTTGCTTCCACAACTTCTTATGAAGAGAAGAATAGAGGGGGTTGGAGAATTCCGACGGAGAACAGGAACGTGTGTCATCACTGTCAGAACCATCATCACTGGGAGATCCGAAAAGTATATCACCATCTGGAGACACTATTTCATTGACAGAAGGTCCATTGTACGCAAGTTCAGCTGTGAGTGTGTCGGCACACTCTTCATGGCCAAGGACCTATTGAGGTGTGAGAGAGCAAAATTTGCTTTTATGGCCTAGCTCACCACAACTGTAGCACAAAATCGGACTTCTGAACCTGCAGGTCTTAGCAACATGATTCGTCTCATAGCAGTTCCAGCACCTTGTCACAGCATCACTGCCATTATCACGACGCCTTTGTTGATGAGAGTTTGAAGCCGGGTAACGCTGACGCTTCCTCACTTCTTGCCACTGATGATCACCACGATCATATTGCACACTAGACTTTTTTCCTGCGGATGCACTTTTGGTTTTGCATACATTTCCTTTCACCTTTGGGTTACAAGGGACCTTCAAATTGGTGCATAGCTTGTTTGTACCTTTTACAGTTAAATGGGGACCATCATTGACGAGATAGCCATCATTTGTCGTTCCATCTTGTAATTTAAATGTACTGTCATGATTCACAAAGAGTGCTCCGGTATCGTCAGCCAAAGCATTTAAATTTGCATTGATTGCTTCAATTCTACCTTGGGCTTCTGCGTCGTCACATCTTGGCGGTATACTCGAGATGGTCACATTCTTGACACTTGGAACCTTTGCTGTTGCAGCTGCAACTAAGTCTTTGTAGGTCTTGGTAACATTTTCACCATCAAATTTTTCTGAGGCACAATCATTGGTTCCAGCGCAAATGTAAATGTGCTGATATGGCCCCACCTTCTTATTGAGATCATGCAGCACGTCTTGAACCTTTGCTCCAGGTAGGGATACAACTTCTGTTTTGGAAAGCTTGGACTCGTCAACGTCTCTGATCAGCGAGTCACCCAACAGCAGCCTTGGAGTTACAGCATCACAACACGAAGAGGAGACAAACTTCTGCTGCAGTTGCTTTGTTAGAGCATCAATTTGCTGTCTTAGATCCTTATTTTCGTTTTCTAGGGACTCACATTTCTTGGTGATGAAGTCTAATGTTTTTGAGGAAGTGTCAATAGACTTTTGCAATGTAAGAACAATAGAATCCATTGAATGGTGCATGCCATTAACTTGAGAAGGGACCAGTCGACATTCAAAGCAAGGCCACACATCATTAAAACTGTCTTTGTTTAGGTCAACACAATCTGCATGGAAAGGATGGGCACACCAACTGCATTGAATCAAACTAAGTTTTTTATTTGCCCTTTTTTCTTTCCTGTCAAATTTGCAATCAGCTGAGCAAAAGTCTTTGTTTTGTTTTGATCCAACTGAGCCCGACCCAGTTTGGTCAGCTGTATCGTTTGATGCCATTATTTTTCACAGATTGTTAATAGAAAAGCACAACAGAATATAATCCTGCAAATACCTTAGGAATGGAGATTAGAGTCTTTGTTTACGTTGTGAAAAACTGTGAAAACCTTTGATGTTCCCTCATGCATGCATCAAAATTTATAAAAATGTCCCAAATTATGTCTTAAAATCAATTAAAATCCATAAAAGTTTGCTCTATGCATACTTAAATCCAAGTAAGAGGTCCTGTTCATTTTTCAGACACTTAGAAAATATAAATCCTTGGAAATTCTGGATAAATCTGTGAGCAAAAAATCATGTGTGTTCTGTACGTGCTTTTCACAGTTTTACATTTTTCTCTTAATTTCGTCTCACTGTAGAGCGACCCTGCATGCTAAAAACATATAAATGCCAAAATTTGCAGTTCTTATTGATGCCTGTCCATCAGAAGAAGCCCCCCGGCAGTGTTCCAGCTAGAATCTTTTTTGGGCATGCAAATTTCCAGAAAAGGAGTGCAAATTTCCAGAAAAGGAGGGCATTTTCCACATATAGAGGGCACTTTCTATAGTGAAGACCTTTATTTCCTCAATTTTGTGCTTTTTACCCCAAAAATGGGCATGGTGCACAAGAAGTTGGGCATGGTGCACTTGAGGTTGGGCATGGTGCTGCGCCATGCTCAAACAGCCTAGCTGGAACACTGCCCCTGGTACATCAGACCAAAGATAGAAGGGAACATTCCTTTTACAGCCATGCTTTATTTAATGAGTAACACCAATGACACATTTTCTGGTGACAAGGTCATTTTGACTTCCACAGTATGCACAGGAGAGGAAAAATTCAGTCGGTCCTGGAATAGTAGTATGTGGAGTAGTTGTCCTGAGATTTAGACCTACGACAAATATTTACATTGATATGACATGGTTAAAACGTATGGTAATTGAAAAAAGAATTTTCTGTGACATCACTTTTTGGATATATTTCTGATATTGTCATGGGTGCACAATATAAGCAGTAGCTGATCATTTCCATCTAACAATGAAAATGACTTCTTTAAAAGAGGGAAAAGGCATATGATTAGAAACAAAATCCTAATGTTATGATTTTGTAGTGAACAGCTTGAGTGACACAAAAGACTCAGTTACTGTGGAATGACCCTAAACTATTACTAAACAAGTGCAAACTTTAGAAAGTGAGCTAAGACTTCACCTGTCTGATCAAGTGGAATATTCTGAGATGCTGTTTGTACATATCAATGATCTATAGAGGTCACTGGTACATATATTGTATGGTGTAATATGATGTAATGTTGGGATTCTACAATTGAATTAATTATCATGTCAAAAATCCAGATAGACACATTCTTAAGATAAGGGTGAATGGCAACCAGAAGGGGTCTATATCATTACACAAAATCGATGTGGTAAAAAAAAGAAAAAGTTGTCTCTTTCTAAAAAAAATTGTCTTATATATACTCCTGCTTTAGCCCCTTTTTCCATTTACAGTTCCATTGAAAAAGGGACTAAAGCAGGAGTATTTATAAGACAGTATTTTATATATCCCAGCTGCCACGAATCATTCACAGTTATGTTGTTTATGTGGGTGTGTCTCCCATCCTCATGGATTGTACATGGAAGTAGATAAGGCAGTAATGATGCGGATCTATCAGCCACTATTAATTAACCACAGTAGTAGTGGGCCATAGAAGTACTCCCTGAAGTGTTCCATGCACAGTGTATAGTTGAGCTCGCATGGTGCAGCTAACGACAAAGTTTCTGATTGACTTATTGATCCTGAGTGCCTGCTCAAAGTTCTGTTAGCATGAAGTATATAAAATGATATTCATAATGATTGGTATTGTAACTTTATAGAGACAAATACACTGACAGAAAATGGCACAAAGAAGCAAACAGCAAGAACAAAAAACGGAACTCCACAATGATATCTTACAATAGTTTCATATTGCCAAATCCTAAACAATAGCCTAATTTCAACTTTTGAGCATCACAGACAGACAGCTAGACAGCTAGACAGACAGACAGACAAATTCTTTATTGACCTGTGTAAAAAATATACACCCAGCCCTATATGGGCTTAGAAGTCATCAAACCAATTCAAAAGTAACTTTAACAACAAATTTTCTGGAAACTACAATATTAAAACATTTACAGTCACATATTTTCATCATTTAAACAACCAACTTCTTCTTCTATGGAAAGCTTTAAACAAATATTCTGCGGTAAACTTAACTAAATCTTTGGACATCAACAACTTAAATTTTTCTGGTAATGATAAAAAGTAAAATCTACACAATAATCTAAAACACGAGTTAAAAGTAAATTACGTAAATCGTTATAAGTATTACAATGGAATAGACCCCGAAGTCAGTCAGAGTTAAAACTCTGACTTGCTTGGCAAGAACTTCAACTGACTAGTCAGCTAAGTTGTTAATCTCTGACTTCACTTGACTTCAGCACACATCAGCTGACTTATTGTGATTTCATAGAGCTCTTCTGCTAAATATTCTTCAACAGTACATTAAACAGTTACTTAGGAAATTTCAGAACTTTGCACACGGAATATCGTGTAGAATGCGAATGTGTCAATATTTAGAGAAATTTTATGTTGCTTATAGTTTACCAAAGTCCTAGTAGAGAGTGAAATACATCTTGTGTTCTTTGTGCTGTTTAAAATGGTACCAAAACCATTTCTGTGAGGTAAAAATTGGCTAAGTTGTGCAACAATGACTTGACTTTAGCTGACTCAAGTCTGGCTTGACTAGACTGAACATTGACTTGCTGCTTGGAAACCTAACTATGACTTCACTAGTCGACTTTATAGAGTCGACTTCGGGGTCTACAATGGAACAAAAAATGATTTTCATCTTCGAGAACATGATGGGAACAAAATTCACAAACTCATTACTCTAATGGTATATCATTGTAACGTCCTGTCTCTATTGCCAATGGTAAAACACCAAACCTAAATTGTGAAAGAACAGACAAATGAACTCTATCATAAATTTTATATGCATAATCCTCAATACCAAATGTAGTTTTAAACTCTCTGTAAGTTCTAAATTTTGGCATGTTAGTTGCTTGATTTTTCCGGTGGATTTTATAAATTTCCATCAGTTGATGTTGTGCATTTTCCAGGTAAATTTTCTACAAAATTTTGCGTAAGATTCAATTTAGTGAATATTTGTAAAACCTCATTACTCCAATTTATCTTTTTAATTTGTTTATCAACTTCAAACACTTGCTTTGTTAGTCTGTTTTCATCCATATAAACAAGTCTATTCCAAAGACGTAGCATTTCAATATGACGTGTTTTTGAAGTTTTGGGGTAAAACTGTTCACACCTAGAAAAAATGGTATTGCCCTGATTTGTATTGCTTCAGGTTTAGAAAAGTCTTTGTAGCCCCAAACTCCTGAACAATAATCCATAATAGGATCACATAGGGTAGACCTCCACTAATGACACACCTTAATTTGAGGGCCCCTAACAAGACATGGTAGGGAAAGACAATGCTGTGTCTTTGCTTCTTGTTTCTCAGTAAGAATCTCCTTCTGAACTAATGGCTGCTGGGCAAGAAGATGAAATGGTCTCTCATTTGCTTGTTATATGTGATGTCTTCTCCCGATCCTTTCCTGTTGTTTATTCCAAGGCAAGTGTACGAGGGGTGTCCCAAAAGTTCTGACCAATTTTTTTGGCGGACCTTTCTATTTCAAGTAGCTGTATGAAATTTTCACAGAATCAATTTCAGGTATTTCACTATTCATTTTGAAAATATGATATCTGTTCGAACATTTTTAATAACTTTTCTGTTGCCATAGAAACAGAAGGTCAGTGCACCCAGCGCAGCTCTATTTTTTAGGCCAAATCCAAGTGTCTAGGCTTGTAAATAACCAAGGAATTTACTGCAAATAAGCAATGGATGATCATGAAAAAATTATTTGGAAACCTAAAAGTATCTCAAAGTTTTTCATTTACATTTAAAGTCACTGTGAATCAGTTTAACCCATGTGCTGAGGCGATAACCTGGGTCCTCCAAACTGGGCTGTTCCTAAATTGTGGAATTTCAGTGTATGTGGCGACTGCTTCATTTCTCGTTATGACTATTATTTCTTTAATTTTTGAACTGGTATATATACTTTAGTGTCACGCAAAGTTACAGAAGGCCAAATCTGGTAATTAAAGCAGATGATATTGGGTTTTGAACCTATGGTTCTTGAGCACTGCCTCTTGAGAGCAGATTGTTTCAGCCAAACCATCTCAAGCGCTGTTAGGCAACAGCTGGAAAAAGCCTTTGGTAACTGCCTCAGTTGATCAGGTTGAAATATAAATAAATGTTTATGATCTAATGGTAGATATCTTGAAAGACTGCAAGCTTATCAGGAAATACATTTTCTTGCAATCATTTGCTTTTTTACTATAAATTCTCTGACTTTTAACACAGCTAATTTGCTGAATTTCGTCTTAGAAATTGAGCTGCGCTGGGTGCACTGACCTCTCGTAACCATGGTAATGGAACAGTAACTTAAACACTTCTCACAGTCTTGATTTTTTTAAAATAGATGGTCAAATACCTGAAATTTATTCTGTGAAAATTTCATTTAGCTGTTTCAAATAGAAAGGTCTGCCAAAAAAATTGTTCAGAACTTTTGGGACGTCCCTCGTATATAGTCAATGAAACCTCAGATATCGAGCTCTTCCCAAGAAGCTCAACTTCTTCCTTCTCCTGTTCTCATTTATTGAGATTAATTTTGATCTTGCTACAAACTTGCAGGCAGGGTTTTAAGTGAACTGACCCTGACTCGTGACTCCTTTGACTTCCTGAATCTGACTCCGACTCCAACTCTTTAGGTCTCCTTAATTTTGGCTCAGACTCCCGACTCCAGACTCCTCTTTTCAGCATTTTTTGCCCACAAGTTTCAAGTGGTCAGCACATGAAAGCATCAATTTCACAATGTTTTCATTGGATATTATACATTAATAGGTGTCTCAGACAAATTAACGCTTTTAAATTTTTAAAAAGCAACTAACTGATATGCTACATAGTAGTCATCTGTAAATACAGCTGGAGACGGATTTTAGGAAACTTGATGCAACACTTCGGGAGAATGAGTAGAAGTCTTAAGCTGCATGCTAAGAGAGCAGTTGGCAGCAATCAAATCAATTAAACTGATTACCGTCTAACTTCTCTTTCGCTCTTTCATTGACTCTGAGATCTGGTTTGACATGCAATGGAGAATTTGAGGCAGTTTCCTGCACAGGAAAAGTAGTTTGAAGCGTCCAAAAAAAAATACTTCAACCGGGCCAACAACTTTGACTGAATCAGAAACTGAATTTTTTACTGTGTTTTTACAAGGTAAATTCTCCCATATATGTATATACATTTGTTAAAATTATACCTAAACAAGAGCAAACCTAGGAAAGTCCGCTCACACCTGTCTGATCACTTGGAATATAGGCTACTATGATGTTGAACAATGAACAATTTTGAATGTGCATACAGTTATGTTGTATATACTGCACCATGTAATCCCCGTTGCTTCAAGGTTCATATTATATGAGGGTAGCCTAATTATTAATACATTCATGTATGTTCATTTTGTAACCATTGAATCAATAATAAATACATTCTGTCTGTCTGTCTGTCTAGCTGTCTGTATAATGTCATGTTGCAATTTTTAAGATTGAATAAAAATCTATATGGACACATTCTTTGGACAAGAAAATGAAAACAAACAAGAATCTTTCTATAGGAGAGGTTATTGATGACCCATTTGGCAAGGTTCTCAGATTTCCCTGCAAAGGATGAAAGGCACTGAAAGAATATCATAATTTCAGATGTCGCACAATTATATGAATTGTAACACCTCCTCAGAAGGTACAGATTTTTTTGTTCAAAATTCATCATACCCAAAAACGGCAAGCCTGACTGATTAACGCCAGATTAAAGCCCTTTGATTTTGGTGTTCTGATGATGAGAGTTTCAATTGAATCAATTATTTCTTGCAGAATGCCAGGCTCAAGAGAGATTTCATTTTTCATCATTCATCTCATTTGCTTGTCTGGAGATGGGGGAGCATTTGGAGTTTGGAAGATTAACTTTGTTCCAAGCTGCAACAACCACTGATATTCACAGTAATGTTGTTTGTGTGGGTGTGTCACCTATCCTTAGTGCAGATTGTACATGGAAGTAGATAAGTCATTGATGATTGGGATCATTCAGCCACCATAAATTCACCACAGTAGTTGGGCCAGAAAGGTACTCCCCGGAGTGTTCCAATCACAGTGTGTAGCTTAACTTGCGCAGTGCATGCAGCTAATGACGAAGTTTGTGACTACTTACTGTGTCTTGTAATAACAATCTGTAAGTAAAAACAATTTAAAAGAACATCACAATAGGCGGTGGAATCAAAATCATGAATGCATACAAAAGGTTTCCTTTCAGTGGAGTCCTAAACTGGGAATAACAGGAGCACTATATAGAAGAGTAGAAAGATGCCACAATATGACAGTCACACAAACAAACTGTCCATGACTGTAGAAGAGAGAAAGCCGTATCGTTGGCACTTGTTGGGTTTCTGTTTCTGTTTCCAGGACGCTGTCACCACAAACATCCCATTCAGCAAAGAAGGTTGTTTACCACATGACCTGTTACATGTTCTGCAATCAAGGCCTGCTTGTTTTGTGTGATTGGGACATGCTGTGGCATCTGTCATGCCACATTAGGGAGCCACTGGATGCCATCACCAGAGTGCAAGGGGCTACGCATTTTTGTTCAAACTATTACTAAACAAGTGCAAACTTTAGAAAGTGAGCTAAGACTTCACCTGTCTGATCAAGTGGAATATTCTGAGATGCTGTTTGTACATATATGCTGTAATATAATGTAATGTTGGGATTCTACAATTCAATTAATTATCATGTCAAAAATCCAGATAGACACATTCTTAAGATAAGGGTGAAAGGCAACCAGAAGGGGTCTATATCGTTACACAAAATCGATATGGTACGTATCATCGTTACACTTGATCGATATACAGTTCATATAGTTGGTCCACAAAATTCGGGACGATCTGCATTTTAGAGAAATCCGCTTCCCAAAAACCGAATTTTGGCCCGGAAAGTTGATCTCGCACTAGAGCGGACATCAAGATGACAAAGTTGTCGAGTTCAGCTCATTATTCAGTTGACATTTTCTGTCAAATCTCGGCAATAAAATGACTTTTTTAGCTGGATATAGCATTATTGAACCGAACCGAAAGTGTAGCTTTGAAAACTAAGTTGGATAGCGGTCTCACTGCAAGGACTGAAAAGAATATTTCAAAATCCAGCAGTTGCACAATTGGTGAATTGAAATGGTCTCGACTGCTCAAAAGCCACAATGTGTCTTGTTAAAATTCCATCAATCACAAAAACATGTCAGATTGATTAACACCAAACTAAAACCCTTTGATTATGCGCTCATAGTAATGAGTGTTTTTAGTAAAATTTAATCAATTTGTTCTGACAGCTTGTCAGGCTCAAAATGGATGCCATTTTCAGCACTCATTTGTTTTGCTTGTCTGGTGACAGGGGATCATTTTGAGTCTGGAAGAATAACTAAGTTCCCAGCTGCCACGAATCATTCACAGTAAAATTGTTTATGTGGGTGTGTCTCCCATCCTCATGGATTGTACATGGAAGTAGATAAGGCAATGATGATGGGGGTAGCAGGCCATAGACAAAGTTTGTGATTGACTTATTGACCCTGAGTGCCAACTCAAAGTTCTGTATGTATGAAGTATATAAAATGATATTCATAATGACTGGTATTGTAACTTTATAGGAAACAAACAGCACAAACAAAAAACACAACTCCACAATGATATCTTACAATAGTCTTATATTGCCAAACCCTAAACAATAGCCTACTTTTAATGTTGAGCATCACATATGATAGACCTCCACTAATGATACACCTTAATTAGAGGCCCAAGACATGGTAGGGAAAGACAATGCTGTGTCTTTGCTTCTTGTTTCTCAGTAAGAATTTCCTTCTGAACTAATGGCTGCTGTGCAAGAAGATGAAATGGTCTCTCATCTGCTTATTTTATATGATGTCTTCTCTCAATCCTTTTTTGTTTATTATTGAAAGGCAAGTGTATTGTTAAAGAATCTGTAGAAATTGACTTGTTCCCAAAAAGCTAAATTTCATCTGTCTTAATTTATTGAGATTTATGTATTGTGATCTTGCTTACAGACTAGCAGGAAGGGTTTTGGAGACGGATAACAAGTAAACTGACTCTGACTTCCTGAATTTTGACTCCGACTCCAAGTTCCAACTCCTTAGGTCTCTTGAATTTTGGCTCGGACTCCAGACTCCTCTTTTCAGCATTTTTTAACCACAATTTTCAAGTGCACATGAAAGCATAAATTTCAAAATGTTTTCATTGGATATTATACATTAATAGGTGTCTCAGAAGTTTTGTGCTATTGGTCTTTAAAACTTTTTGGGAGTTAAGATTAACCAGATCAGTTTTCAACAAAAACTCGGACTGAAAACCAAAGTTTGACTCCGATCCTTAACTTTGAATTCTAATTTACCAAAAACCTCAGTCTGACTCCTGACTCAGACTCCAAAGCCCTGGTTGCAGGTATTTGGCAGGGCTACTGCAGATAGTACATTAGGCCCACATGTATATGTGTGTGTGCCCACTACATTAATGACTTGGAGTTGTGAGAGTCATTGAGGTTCTTCATGGAGGCTTCTTGATGATTCCATGTTCGCTCAAAGTTTTCCGCTTGTGACTTGTAATAAAAATTTCAAAAGAATGTCAAATTGGCCATGAAGTCATGAATGCATACAAATCGTGTCCCCTGAGTGGAGCCCGAACTGAACCCAGCAAGATCACTATAGAGGTGTAGAATCACTGTAGACAGATGCCATGATATGACATCACAAGGTCCTGCCTTGGGACCAAAAATAGAGTAGGTCGGTAAAAGAAGCCTGGGTAAGGTGAGAGGCCCCCCCCACGCCCAGGGTTATATCTAACCTTACATTTTTGGTGTGTTTTCTTATTGATAGGATTGAAGCTGGAGGGTATTTAGGTGATGTCACAAATGTTCAGGGCAAACAGCACCAAACCATAGTAGAAATTAAATAAACAAAAATATATGCATGGTTTTTGTAACTTTGAGTAGTTCTTTGAAAGGGGTTGTCAGAAATAACTTTGGAAATATTCAAAAGTGTAATGGAATGGATATCTGCATTGCTTCACTTTATGACCATCATATAAATATGATTTGGATCATGTTTTTGCATTTTAGTTCAAAATATAGAGGTCAATGGAAAATATATGTGTTTGGGGCGAGAGGCCCCACAATGGTATGGGGCATGAGGCCCCCTTCACTGGGGCCTCGAAGTTGCTTCAGGAACCACTTAATAATGTGTACTTTACCTTAAATCTTGATGGAATAGCTAATTAAAACGGAAAAAAATTGGCCGAAAATGGAAAGGGCAATTAAAAAATATTAGAAAATAAAAGTATACACAGAAAAATTCAGAAATTCAGAAAAAGTAAATAGAATGCCTTAAAAATGATAGAAGAACCCCAAGAAATAACTTTCAAGCTGAATGTGCTCGCAAAAAAATTGCCATAGGATTATAATGGGGGGGGGGGACTTCTTGCCCGATGGGTGGAGTAAGAAGGCAATTTGCAATTTTTTTACAAAAATGGCTGTAACTCCTTTATTAAAATTGGTAGACATTTGTTTCACTAGTAATAAGTAGAGTCAAGTGATCCATTCCTGGCGGCACAAGCATTCAAATAACAGACCGTAAAAAGCAGGTCAAATCACACCTCGAAGTTAAGGGGGGCTGCATGCCCCGCGCTACTCTACATATATTTGTTTTGTCAAAATTGCATCTGTCCCTAAAACAAGCCAGGTTGATTAACACCATATTAAAATTATTTTATTTTGACTTCTGGTTTTTAGCAATCAACTATTTGCGACACTGCACCAGGCTCAAAATAAATGCTGTTTTTCAGCATTCATTTCATTTATTTGTGTCTGGTGACAGGAAAGGGTATCATTTGGAGATTGAAGAATAACTTTGTTCCCAGATGCTGCAAATCAATGATTTTCTCCTTAATGATTGTGTGGGTTTGTCACCCATCCTTAGTCCAAATTGTATGTGGAAGCAGACAAGGCAGTGATGATGGGGATCTATCTGCAGCCATTAATTCACCACAGTTGTTGTAAGTAGCAGGTCACAGAGGTACTCCCTGGAGTATTCTTTGGACAGTATATAGCTCTCATTTTGCAGAAAACGACAGAAGTTGTCATTAACCCTCAATGTGTATAATTTGGCGATGTTTAATATGGCAACTTTAAAATGAATTATTTTTTATTTAAACAACCATGATGTTATGTAATGATTACGAATCTGAGTGTACTTAATAATCCTGATCAACTCCAAATGTGAGGATAATGTTATTGTCTGCACTTGATATGGCCACCTACATGTATCTATATTCTTGTGATCAAGATCACAATAAATCTCAGTAAATGAGAACAGTAGACAGAAAAAGTTGATCTTTCTTGAGAACAAGTAGGTTTCTTGGGTTTCATGAACAATGCACTTGCCTTGGAATGAACAACAGGAAAGGATTGGGAGAACTCATCACATGAAACAAGCAGATGAGAGACCATTTCATCATCTGCACAGCAGCCATTAGTTCAGAAGGAGCTTCTCACTGTGACACAAGAAGCAAAGACACAATTACAGGTGGTATTGCCTTGCCTTATCTTGTTGGGGGTCTCTAATTAAGGTATATCATTTGTGTGGCTGTATTGTATGTGATCCCCATTGAAGCAGGCTAATGTTTAAGATTTTCATTTAAATAACCCTACTGTTTCACTCATTTTCTGTCATGGCAGTTGTCTGAGGTTACAATACCAATCATTTACAATTGTGTATGCTTTATACAGAACTTTGAGATGGCACTGAGAGTCAATCACAAACTTTGCAGTTGGCTGCTACATACTTGTGGGCCTATACAATTTGCAAGGGATACTCTGGGGAGTACCTGTTTGAGCCATTCCTCTTCACTACTTTCCTGTGTTGAATTATCGGTGGCAGAGAGATTTCCATAACCACTGCTTTATCTTCTTCTATGCACTACAATCTGTGCTAAGGACTCCAAGTGATCCCCTGTCACCAGACAAGTAAACTAAATGAATGTAGAAAAGCGGTATCCCCTTGGGACTGGCGTACTGTCAGAAATGATTGATTTACTAAAAACTCTCATTACTATGAGCACGTAGTCAAAGGGTTTTTAATTCAGTGTTAATCAATTTGACTTTTTTCGTGAAGTGATTCTCAGTTTGATACAAGAAGCAAAGACACTATACTGCTGGTATTGCCATGTCTTATCATGTTGGGGGTCTCTATAGTCCAGGAGCCAAGGACCCAAAAAACTGAGGGGGTTTACCCCGAGAGCTAGAAAAATGCGGGTGGTGCCATGCTGTTCCCAAAATACTCCAGATTACCGCTGGGGTGGATCTATGTCTTAAAAGTGGTGCAGTTTTCTGTTATTTTACTTTAAATGCACCCCCCTCTTTTGATGTTGGAGAATTTTAGAACTGCAACAGGGGTGCATGATAATTTAATTTCTCCTCACCCACTACAGCAATATACACATGCTATACATATCACCTGAAAGCTGAGAAACACAGCTTTCAAACCATGTATAACACATATGCGTAGTTTTAAATTCGCTGAATTAATTATGATTATTTTTGACATAATAGGAAAAAACTGAAGAATTTACAAAATATTAAAATACAAAAATCTTTTCAAGAATGAAAGAAGGAGCTAGAAAAATCCAAAAGACATCATGCATTTCCAAAACACTACAGAAAACTACTACAGTGGATGTATATCTTGAAAGTGGAGCAGTTTTCTGTTATTTCACTTTTAATGCACCCTTCTCTGTTGATGATAAGGAATTTTAGAACTGCAACAGGGGCGCATGATAATTTAATTTCTCCTCACCTACTGCAGCAATATACACATGCTACATATCACCTTAAAGCTGAGAAACACAGCTTTCCAACCATGTATAATATATATGCGTAGTGTAAAGATTCGCCAAATTAATTATGATTCTTTATGAAAAACATTGACGAATTTACAAAATATTAAAGTGCGCAAAACTTTTCAAGATAGATAAAAAAAGCTAGCTGGAAAATCCAAAAAGCCATCATACATTTCTCAAAATACTATGGATAACTATTACAGTTGATGACATTGTATGTCTTGAAAGTTCTGCACTTCTCAGTTATTTCAGTATTAATGCATCCTATTCTTTTGATGTTTAGGAATATTAGAACTGCGCCAGGGGTACATCATTATGTAATTTCTCCCCACCTGCTGTAGCAATATACACATGCTGCATACCAAATTAAAGCTTACAAACAGTTTTCCAATAATAAATGAGTTACTTGTGTATTTTGAAAATCTTGAAATGAATTATAAACATTTATGTATTTAACTGTGTTGCTAACCAATTATTGCATTTCAGTTTCAGAAATATGTGAATTGGATATTGTGTGATTGACAAATCTCATGTTTAATGGTGACTATATTGCAGGTTAAGATATTTAACTAAAACAAATATAAGAAATAATTAGCTGGATAGATATTATTAACATATATGCATGAATATCTTAACCTTGACACATCTATGTGGGATGGCAAATTACCACAAAATAAAACAATAATGATAAGTATCTTTTTTTGTCCTTATTACTACGAGAAACTAAAATGCTAAGAGTAAATATGACGTAACTTGTACTTAAAGCATGTCTTTTTGGGGTGCCGGATGGCTGACAATACGTTTAATCTACCATTTGGTAAGTTAACAGTTTTTGTTTGAATATTTGAAATTTTACATTTAAATCATTTGCCGATTCCTTTTGAAATTTTTACTTATGATTCATGATTCTATTCTTGGTAAAGTGCATCATGTTCCTTATTGCAGATGGATTCCAATCATTTACGACTGGCCACAAAGAAGCCCCGATTGTCCATCAACTTATTAAAATGCCTTATTTGTCAAGCGACCAGTTCTGAAGAATTGAGGGTAGCTTCTGAAGCTGGGAAAGCAACTTTTCTACGAGTTTTAAATTTAAAGAAAGAAGCAGGTGACTCGAGAATCTTTGACAAACTATGTGACCTGCTGAAGATTGATGATGATCAGATCTGGAAATTCACTGAAGCAGGCGAAGTCAAGTGGCACAAAAGCTGTTATTCTTCCTTCACCAGTTCTACTAATGTAGCAAGACTGCTAAAAAAAGATGCAGCGGCATCTCAGACGACTCAGGATGGTGCCCTTCAAGAAAGCCGGCGGCCGAGATCAAATATTGACTGGAATCTCTGTTTCTTCTGCGAGAAAAGATAGGAAGCTAATCCAAGTCAGTACTGATGATTACTGTAAGACTCTTGAAAAAAAAAGCCACAGACTTGAATGACTTTGTTCTACGGAGTAAAGTAGGAGATTTTTCAAAACTTTGTAACCTCGGCGCACATTACCACAAAGGATGTCACAGCAACTACCTGATGAAGAAGGTGAAAACAGCGAAATCAGATGAAAATGTTTATGACAAAGCCATCAATGATCTGATGCCAAATGTTATGCCCATTTTAGATGGTGGAAGAGCCATAGATATGAATGGAATGCTTGGCATGTACCAAGAATGTCTCAGAAAGTATATCAGCGATGATGAAAGCAAACCCTACACAAAGCACAAGCTCAAATCTAAACTTGTCAATCGCTTTGGTGACAAGATTAGTATTATCGGAATATCAGACAACAAGCCAGAAGGTATATTATATAAATTTGTAAAATAAAAGAGGTGTGCTCTCAATTAAATTGGTTCTGTTAGTATATTTGTATTTCATCAAATATAAATTGATTAGATTTGTGTATATTCACCCGTAAAGTAAGTAAAATTGTGGATATGTTATTCAACTTCCAAGTTAAATTTGCTGTCCTACTGTGTAAGGAAGATTGAATGATGCGACATGTGACAGATTTTTTCCTGCAATGTATTTCTTGTGTTAACTGATCACTGGCTGGTCCTTTAGAATTTTGAAGTTACATATTATATTGTAAATTATTCATGCGGTTGATAACATTGGTGAAGATGTTAGAATGTGTGAGGATATGTTCTCAGCTTAAGATTAGAAAAATTTGTTCTCAATTTGTTAGCTTCAAAAGATGGTTAAACAGTTGATAATGAAAAAAGTTTCATGTCAAATATGCATTACATCTTGTGTGTCTTCATTAATGTTAATCTTGCGACTTCTAGTTGAACAAACAGCATTTCTTCTGGGATCTTCAGATTTTAGTAATAATTACCTGCAATAGCCTTGTGACATATTTAAAACTTTTTTTCGCAATTAAAGTTGCAAAAATCATGTCTCATGTTTCGCTTCCGAAATTCTTTGCTGAATACAAACCAATTGATTGAAAAAATTCAATACTTATAAGTCTGAATGCATGTGTTTAGGTATTTATTAATTGCGACAGGGTAACCACTAAGTAGGAAAATTTGGTCACATTTTCCTTTTCTTTTATAATCAATCAAAATCAAGTGAAGTCTACACATATGCATTATATACCATTGGAAAGGTTTGTTTCTCTGCTTTAATATGGTGTACAGCTCATATATAGTGCTACAGTAAGTGATGAGTAATTAAATTATGATGCATGGCTGCCACAGTTCTAGTGTGCTCCCACACCGAAACGACGAGTGCATAAAACTGAAATAATGGAGTGGTGCACTAATTTGAAAATTTCCATCCACCCTCGTGGTTAACTTAAGTATATATGGAGAAATTAATGATGCCTTTTTGGTTTTTCTAGCTAGCTTTTTCTTTGTATTCTTGAAAATAGTGTGTACTGTTATATTTAGTAAAATCTTTAATTTTTGCCTTATAAATTCAAAATTAATCGTAATTTTCAGTATAGTGTTAAAGCTATGCACACATGTTATATATGGTTGGAAAGCTGTGTTTCTCAGCTGTAATTTGGTATGCAGCATGTGTATATTGCTACATTAAGTGGGGAGAAATTTAATTATTATGCACCCCTGATCGACACAGTTCTGATATTTCCAATCATCGAAGGAGTAGGGTGCATTAAAACTCAAATAACAGAGAAGTGCACCACTTTCAAGATATACATCCACTGTAGTAGTAATCTATAGTGTTTTTGGAAATACATGATACCTTTTTGGTTTTTCTAGCTCTTTTTTTCATTCTTGAAAAGTTTTGTGCACTTTAATATTTTCTAAAATATTCAATTTTTTCCTATTATTTCATAAATAATCATAATTAATTCAGCAAATTTTTATACTACGCATATGAATTATACATGGTTGGAAAGCTGTGTTTCTCAGCGTTCAGGTGATATGTAGCATGTGTATATTGCTGCTGTAGGTGAGGAGAAATTAAATTATTAGTCACCCCTGTTGCAGTTCTTAAATTCCCTATCATCAACAGAGAAGGGTGCATTAAAAGTGAAATAACAGAAAACTGCACCACTTTCAAGACATACATCCACCCCAGCGGTCATCTGGAGTATTTTGGGAATTGCATGGCGCAAGCCGCATTTTTCTAGCTCTCGGGGTGAAGCAACTGCTGAAATACGGCCCTTTTTGGGGAGTGGCTCCTGGACTACTAATTAAAGTATATCATTAGTGTGGCTGTATTGTAAATGATGTTCATGGCTCAGGGATTGAAGGAGGCTATTGATTAAGACTTCGGCAAAATGAGACTGTCATTCTAAAGAAATAACTTTTTCCCTCATTTTCATGTAGTTGCCTGAGGTTACAATACCAATATTTTTCCTTTGTGTCTGCTTATACAGAACTTAGAGATGGCACTGAGGGTCAATCACAAACTTTGCAGTTGGCTGCTATATATTATACTAGTGGATCTATACAATTTCCAAGGAATACTCTGGGGAGTACCTGCATGGTCCACTTTTTCACAACTACTGTGTTGAATTAATAGTGGCTGATAGATCCCCATCATCGCTGCCTGATCTACTTCCATATGCAATTCATGCTAAGGATGGGAGACACCCACATAAACAACAATACTCTGAATGACCCGTAGCAGCTGGGAGCAAATTTATTCTTCCAAACTCCAGGTGATCCCCTGTCATCTGACAAGTAAATGAAATGAATGCTGAAAAACTGTCAGAAAGAATTTATTAACTGAATACGCTCATCAAAACAGCCTTCGGTTCTTAATGGGACATTCGTGGTGACAGACTTACAGTGCCAAGGAGACTCACAAGGAGGAAATCCAACAAGTGCAAAAGATACAGCTTTCTCTTCTGTCATGCTCAACTTGGATTACCAACTGGCTGATTCATAATCTACATCAAACATGACTTCAATTCACCTTTCAATTTGGTTGATGCTTATAGGATTTACTCTTAGCATACAACATTATTGATGTGTAAAATTCTTCTTCATTATATCTATGGTTATCTATGGCCACCAGTTCTTTTCAGATGGCATGCAAATCTGCTTATTTTTGTGGATGGAAGTAATACTAAGTGTAGCAGGTTTTTTCATTAATGTCATGTACCCAGATGCGGACTAATAATGATTGATTGTTCAAAAGCCAGCTGAGAACTTCTGATATGTTGATTCCAAGGTTTCTAGGTAATCAGATTTAGGAGTGCAACTTCTTATAGCAACATGAATTCAAGGTTTCCTAAAGAGGATTGTTTCTATTTCTTGAAGATTTTCTCAATTGATTTTTTGGATATCTCATAAGTCATAAGGGGGCAACCATTTAATATGTGGGGGAGGGGGCTAGAAGTTTTTTGAAATAAATCATTTCTTGCTTAGTTTTTTGTAAAATAAATAAATTATGTTGGACTGTCTTGAAAGTAATGATTTCTGGTGGGGGTATTTCTTAACAAGGTGATGCTCGATTTTGGAATGAACATTCGGCGACTTAGCATGCTCAGACTAAATAATTATGGCTGCCGTAACCACGAAATAAATAATTTCTCGCCGAGGGAAACTCCAAATGATTGCCCCCTAAGTCAAAATGATTGTGAGAGTTACATCTTGAAAGTTGTCATGGAGTCTCAAGATTTGTTTTGCTTTGTTGCACCAGGATCTACAAATCGTTTACACATAGGAGACAATTAAAGAAAAATATTGAAGAAGAATATTGAAGGAGACATATCGTAGAAACCCTGCTGGTCTCAGACTGTCTCAGCAAGATTTCTCTCGTGTTTTTCTTCGGGAATTTTCGGGGCAATCTTGCAGGGTACCAATCTGGAAGGTGTCTCTTCTGAAAGGTTGTTAGAAATGGTTTCAGTGTAAGGTATAGCATTTTACAATCTAGTATAGGCTATCAGATGAATTAAAAGAAGAAAAGAATGTTCGAGCTGCAAAAACTAAAAGACATGCCTATAGCTGCTTGAGGGTCACTTTAAATTTATGAGCAGTAAGTAACTTACAATGTATGTATGTCAATAAGACATACACTCACACTTGGCAAGTTAGCATTTATTTAATAAATAAAATAATGGCAAACAAATTATATAAGCATCTTTATTTATGTCAACTCTTCTCTTTGGTGAAATCGAAAGATCTCACAAATCTTCTTCAACTGAGAAACTCTCTTTATCGATTGGTAGAGTAAAACCAAATACTGAAATTTGCCATAGCGATTTTCACAGACCAATAGAAAGAATCTCTGCATGATTTGGAATATTCTGCAGAATGTTGTTTTCAAGACCAATTAGTACAGAACCCTGGGGAGGTCCTGGATTTATTCAAGATAGAGCGATAATATAATGGACACTTGTTATTTTAAACACCAATTTCATTTGTTACAATGAAGCAATGCTGATGAATAGCAATACTACACATAATTATGATTTGAAGATTTTCATAGGACAAAATGATTTCTCACAAATGCCAGTATCGCCACATAAGAAGAAAATCAACAAAAATTGAAAATTCCAGCAATTATAGAATTTTAAGTAAATTTGAAAACGCATGTATGCATGTGATGATACCATATAAAAAGCAATCTTGATAAAAAAGAAGCAAATTCCTCAGTCCACTTTTATGGTAATTCAACTATTGTATCTAACAACCATGAAATTCAATGATTGTGTGGTGATGTCACATAAACAATTGTTTGAAATGTTGTAAATGCTGTTGCAAGTTCAAGATGAAGCAATTCAGGCTGTGGTAACATTTAAATCTCGTAATAATCTTCAATGCTTGTTAAACTGCACGAATTCCTCCAATCGGTTTTATTTACAATTTATTTTCTGTATTACAATGATTCACGAAGCAGTGAATGTTGGCAGGGTGGCGCAAGAGAGTTTTAGCAAACGCACCACGAGATGTTCTCTTTGAGAGACTATTAGCGATTAATTTTAAACAAAAGCACCACGAATTTGGATTGGATTATGATTTGAACATAGAGGCTTTCGCCTGTATTCAGAATATACATTACATTACATTAAAAGTTTGTATCTTGATCATTCTCCAAAGCTCTTTATAAATGTACTATGAAATGGTGAGTACATGTCATACAGTACCATACAAGACAATGCAACATACAGTGTGTCTGATGAAATTATGTAAGTTACGTATTTCACCCTGGTATGAAAACTATTGGCCCCACCATTGCATCCTTTTCACATAATCATTAGATTGGGCTTGGAAATCTTCCATGTCATTTTCATTAAGTTTCATTGAGGCCAAATTGAGTTATGCAATATTTTCAAATATTTGGGTGTCTGATGAAATTACGCAAAATCCACATATGGCCTCAAAAATGTTGAAGTTTCAAATGATTTTGCTTCAATAATTTGCATTCTATCATTTGTCAACTATTCATGTCAAAACATTTCACTTACATGCTGCCTATGTCATTCAATGTGTATTGATTGTCTCCATTCGAATAACATTGATTTTGCATAAATTTTTCAAATTTATGTTCTCAAAATCTTCAAAATGGTTCAAATCATTTAAAAATGCTTGTAGCACTAACCTTATACTGTCCAGTTAGCTCTTTGCAAACAAAATTGAAAAAACATACCCTCCTTTAAAATAATTAGCAATCAAAAGTTCTTTCCACAACTTCCCATTGGAATAGCATTGTGATCAGGATGTGCAGTTCCTTATCCAATAGTATGTCAATTTCCAAAACACAACTTATCGGTCAGTTTCACTACACTAAGTAGATGGATAAAGACAACTTTTAAAGGCATTGCCAAAATGATCAATCTATTTTGAGATTTTTGGGAGCATAAATTTTAAAAAAATATGCAAAATCAATGTTATTCCAATGGAGACAATTAATACATATTGCATGACATAGGCAGCATGTAAGTGAAATGTTTTGACATGAATAGTTGACAAATGATAGAATGCAAATGATTGAAGCAAAATCATTTGAAACTTTAACGTTTTTAAGTCCACGTGTGGATTTTGCGTAGTTTCGTCAAGACGCCCAAATATTTGAAAGTAAGCATAACACAATTTGGTCTCAATGAATCTTAATGAAAGTTACATGGAAGATTTCCAAGTCCAATCCAATGATTATGTGAAATGGACACAATTTTGGGTCCAATAGTTTTTGCACTAGAGTGAAATAAGTAACTTGCATAATTTCGTCAGACACACTGTATACTACAAGACGATACAATTTGTTACAGTAGAATATAATAGAAATACGATACAATACCCGACAATACAATACAAAACAGTGCAAATCGATAGCCTAAAGCAAAACTGGCCTTAGTCATTTTTGGCAATTTTCGGCAAACAGGCAAAAACTGACTTAGGCCAATTTTTTTTTTGAAACAAAAATGACTTAGGCCAAAATTCTTTTGTGGTGTAGCTGTGTTATTAAGCAATTCTCCATAACATTTATGAATGAAATCCGAGGAAACAACTTCAATAAAATTAATACTCACAATTATGACCGAAAAATATTGGTGATATCCATTAAAATTAGTGATAACGAAATTGGCCTAAGTCCAAATGGCCTAAGTCAACAGGACTTAGGCCATTTGTGCGAAAATTGAGTTGGGGTTTTGAGGGGTTTAATATTAATTTAGGAGTCCAATTTTTTTTAGCACGTGTATTATCATTAGGGCCTTCCTATGGTACCAAAAAGGAAAAATGGCCTAAGTCTGACTTAGGCCAATTTTGTTTTAGGCTGACGATTAATACAACACAACAATGTAAGCTTTCAACTAAGAACAAGACAAGAGGGTAACATCTCACCAAAGCAGTTTTGACTATAGCAATTTACATTCATGTTGGTCAGCACTTTCCCTTCTCATTGCTCAAGATGGATTTGCAACTGGTATCCTTTCACATAGTAATGCCAGACAATATAGTACACATTTGGAGCCTGATCCCTTCTGACCAGTCGTATAATATAGGCCTTAGTCGTGAGCTTAACCACGGGATCTCAGAGAGGCTGGTGTATTACCGCTCAGACATTTGTGCAACTACTGGTGGCGGACTTTATACAATTTCTCTTAGAACTTCCATATAGTATTGCTACTGCTGCTCTGGGACAAGTCATGACATAAAGACTTACCACCATGTACAATGCTTCAGTGAGACAGGAAAGTTATTCCAAAACAAAGACATGATGTATAGTATTTCGACCTTTATTAGGTCATCGTCTACCTAATGATGAAATAAAGTGTCCAAGTATTGTACATTAGTTCTTTATTCGCAATAACTTCCCTGTTATACTACTTCAAATTAATCAGTGGGACTTATGGGAGACTGTTTAATTTATTGTAAGCATTTTGTGAAAAAATCCTCAATATCTACCTACATTGTAGTACTTGGCATACCATACTGAAACAAGTTTTCTTACAATAATATTACCTTTTATTGTAAATATTGAAGTTGCATATATGTCATTGAAAACACATCTAAAAAATCTCATTACTGAAAGAAATTGCAGGCATTTATTGGGATCAATTTTAATTAGTGGGAAAACAATTCCTGAATTAATGACACAGCTGAATGCCAGTCCTATCATAAGTAATAGATAATATTGCATTGAGTGAATTCAATGAATGTGAAATTTTAGTTAAGCTGGGAGGTTTTGATGTATGCGACTGTTCTGCTGATATAATGAAAAGAGAATAACTGATAAAAAATGTAACAAATCGATTCCTTAAATTGTTCTGTTTTTGGAGCATCCACAGTTCATCGGCTGAAAAGCATGCATAATTACAGGACATGAAACATATTAAATTTCTGACATTTTCATCTGAAAGATAGAGACTCTTTGGTATATACATAGGCCTACATCTAATGCAATCATATCAGTTTCATGAAAATTGTTATTTGAAATAATTTTATGTGAAATATCAAAAACTGTTTCAGCACAGGATTATATAATAAATAATAATAAAAATAATAATATTAATTCCAAGGAACAAGTAATGTTGATATTGGAAAGAAAAGTAAATGGTTATGAACCAAAAATATGAAGCATTGTCTCATAATATTGTCGAACCTTCCTTTTTGCCTTTCTGTTCTTTAACTTGAAAACATCAATTTATTCCTCTGATGTCAAATTATTTGTTCAAATTTCTCCTGTGTTTGGTGTTTGTTAAGCAAATTCTCAACCGTGAGCCAATTATCACCACTCTTCTCCATATCAAGGGCTTTGTTTGGTTCATTTATTTTCGTTTGAGGAGGATCAGCATTGAGTGGTCTGATTGGCTTTGATATTGAGTTTTTGTCAAAGATATCATCGTGAATGTTGGTTAACATGGATGGTTTGGAGTTACCTGATCTTTCACTGGATGATACCCCACCAAAGGTGCCTAGAGTGACCACCTAATTGGGTGAACAAACACAGTAAATATTGTGTATACTCCATGCATATGCATATCTTAACTTATCCACTCCGGCAATACCAATTCGAACAACTGAGTCCACATTCGGATCACTACAGTCTGCACAAACATTACTTGAATTGACGATGGAAGCTTTCATGAAAGCTACATTCAGTATACCTTGCCTTACCTTACCTAGACTATAACATTCAGAGAGTCAGTGAGCAGACATAATGAGACATCAAGGAAGTGAACAAGACAATTTTCTATCATTTGAAGCATGTCACAAATTTGAAGGTCACTAGGATAAAATCAAAAGGTCGAATGACACCTCTATCTTTGCAAAATGATGATGTCAAGAAAGTTGGAGGGCACTCTGTCGAACACTCTCCTGCTATGATGCTTGATGCAAATGTAACCCTATAAGGCCACAGGCTGTCACGGGTCTCTTTTCAATGATGATTATTTTCTTGTAGTACAGAAGCATGTTCAATCAAATTTGGTCGAACTGAAACTTTAATACTTATCTTTGAGCTGTTATAAACACAGCATTTCCACAAAATTTAACTCATGGGAGTACATAACAAAATATCATCACTCCCATCAGGACTTCACCTTGAACCTAGCTCTGTAACTGGTCATCTAGACAATCATCACATTGTGTCAGTGGACAGCAATGCCACACGATGGTTGGTCAGTGTAAGTCATTATTGAAGGTCATCCGTGTTACTTTGATGGTCATCAAAGGTCTTGGACCACACCTTGTAACAGGGCCAAATGTCATAAGGTCTTTTCCCACCACAATATCCAAGGAGATCAAAGGGCCCAGAAGCCCTTAGGTCTTTGCTGTATAGTCTTCCCTATACTCTGTTGAGGTCCACTGATTGCTAGCTTAGGTTGCCAAGTTTCGTAGAGTTCACATGAGTGGTCAAAGTCATGTATCTTTCCAAGCAAAATGACAGAGCAAAGAGCAGACACAGATAAATAAGAATAAAGCAATACCTCAGAAATTTAGGCAGAAGGTCAGTTGGAGCAAGTCTATAGACCAGGAATACATACATAAAGTAATAGAAGTATACTTATTCAATACATCCATTGAGCGATCAATATTGATAGTATATGTGACATTGCTTTTGCTGCCTGGTGAGATATCAGTTGCAGAAAGATATCACTTTTGGTAAAGTTGGCAGCAAGTAGCTGCTCTGGACAAAGTTTAAGGCTGGCTTCTATTTGCGTCTCCTGAAGGTGTCCTTATTATCATGAATATTTGTGAAACTGCAGGAATTCTTCCCATCGCTTTCAAATCTTTTTTTTCTTGGTTTCAAGTAGGACAGGCAGTACATATTGGCAAAATATATGGAGATGAAATGTTTGGGAAAGGAACAATCACATGTCTCTCTGAAGGGCAATTAGCAAATAACCTAATTTGTAGCTATATTGTTTGTGTCAGGCCTTACATATTGCTACTTTTCCTTTTCATTTAGCATGACTGCAAGCCTAGCAAGTTTCATGGTACAAATTGCCGTTTTGAATAACGGATTCACAGCATGAATAAATGGAATATTTATTAAACTATCTTCAGAAATTGGCCACAGTAAGTAACATCAAAGCATGTCTTGAGTGAAAATACGAATCAACCACACTCTGCTTTGCATAACATTGGATGGCGAAATCTTTTGATCTTTCAAATTCACAACATTGTGAAACTCTATGGAAGTGGTAAATTGATTGGCAGAATAAAAACAAATGCTACAACCAACTAACAACAGCAGGCCTAAACCAAAGATTCCTTATCGCTGCATTTGTTTTGGATATTTTATTGAACTCTCCGTTCCAAATAATATGGTGTGGTTGTGATTTTTGCCAGTCCTTGTGACAGGATGGGGAAAGAGAAATCCCAAGAAAGAGTAAGCATAGATAGATAGATAAAAAAAAACACAAAACAGATACAATATGTGTATAATCCATCCATTCTCCCTTCTCATTGGTCAAGATGCATTTACAAATGGTGTCCCTTCAATGCCAGACTATGAAGTACACATTTGGAGCCAGATCACTTCTGACAAGTCGTACAATACAGGCCTCAGTCGTCAACTTAGCCACGAGGTCTCATTGAGGCTGGCGCATTATGGCTCAGACATTTCTGAGGTGGCAGACCTTACAATTGCTCTTGGAACTTCCATAGTGTTGCTACAGCTGCTCTGGGACAAGTCTTGACATGAGGCCTAACATCTAATAGACTAACACCAGCTACACTCTTCATGTACTCAAGTGGGACTGTTCAGTTTTATTGTGAGCATATCTCGTAAGTAATCCAAGAGACTAACATTGTACTACTGGCCCTGCCATAATGAAGGGAATTTTTAAACCAGCCCAAAAGCTAGCTTTTTAATCTACAATTAGTTCTCACAACAGCGAGAAGCTTTGAAAACTACCTGTTGATGTGTTTTTTTTTGTGAAACTAGTCCCAGCTCCTTCAATAAAGTCTTTATTACTATACACAATATTTCCATGTGAATATTGAAGTTTCATATATACATATAATATATAATTTAACTTCAACACATAAATAGGAACCAAAATCTCATTTCCTATATGAATTGTAGGTGGCCTACTTATTGGGATCATTTTTATTTAGTGGGATAACAATTTACAAACTAATGATTCGCTGAATTCCGGCTCTGCCATAAGTAATAGATTATTGCATTGAGTGAATTCAATGAATGTGAAATTTTAATTAAGCAGGGAGGTTTTGATGTATGCGACTGTTCTGCTGATATGATGAAAAGAGAAAAACTGAACAGAAAATGTCACAAATCGATTCCTTACATTGTTCTATTTTTGGAGCATCCACAGTTCATCTGCTGAATTAGCATGCATACATACAGCACATGAAATATTAAATTTCTGACATTTTTATCTGATGGAAAGGGACTCCTTAATATAAACATCTGATGCAACCATTTCAGTTACATGGCAAACATAATTAACCCTCCCTCGGTTTTTATTTGAAATATTAAAACAATTTCAATATTACATTATTTATATAATAGTATTATTAATTCCAAGGAACAAGTAATCTTCTCTGTTCTTTAACTTGAAAACATCAATTCATTCCTCTGATGTCCAATTATTTCTTTCAATTTCTCTTGTGTTCGGTGTTTGTTAAGCAAATTCTCAACCGTGAGCCAATTATCACCCCTCTTCTCCATATCAAGGGCTTTGTTTGGTTCATTTATTTTCGTTTGTTTGAGGAGGATCAGCATTGAGTGGTCTGATTGGCTTTGATATTGAGTTTTTGTCTAAGATGTCATCGTGAATGTTGGTTAACATGGATGGTTTGGAGTTACCTGATCTTTCACTGGATGATACCCAACCAAAGGTGCCTAGAGCGACCACCTAATTTGGTGAACAAACACAGTAAATATTGTATACTCCATGCGTATACGTATCTTAACTTATCCGCTCCGGCAATACCAATTGGAACCACTGAGTCCACATTCAGATCACTACAGTCTGCACAAACATTACCGTAATATGGGGTGAATAGGGACACTAGGGTGAATCGGGACAGAACAGAGAAAACATTTTATTTGCTCAAAGTACACTAACTTCTGCTTGTCTTAGGAATTTGATTTTTGGTGCATGTATAGTTAACAAACCTGCGCATATTGTGATAGAATGTTGCACTTCTGAATGCAGGCAGCGAGGAGCTGCAGGACCTTAAACTTGGCGCTGCAGAAATGTTATTTTGACAGGCTGGTCAAAACTTCGCCAATACCATATGAAGTATAAAAATTAGACTCATAAAACTTGCAGCAAACCTTAAATCAGTCGAATATGGTTTTAGGGGACCATAATTAAAGACTTGATTTGGGATTGTGTATGTTTGGGGGTCCGAGTTCAGATCAAGTTCAATGGCAAAGTTTCGGGACTTCACGCAAAAAAAAAAACCATAATTTCTATAGAGAGTACTGGCGGGACTTTTTGATAAATATTATTGAACTTGGCATCATTTACAGTAGATTTAGTCCAGATTTATCAATAACTGGAATAATTGAAAAACAAAGAGTTTTAAATATTTTTCTGTCATTTATCACTTTTTAAAAAATCTGCATATTATCAATGAATTTGATTTCAGATTTTCCTGAAATTTTTTTTTGGCATTTTGAACATGTTTTCTAATGTTTATTAACAAGTAGCAATTATTCAAAGAAGGTAGGGAGCATTGATTTGGGAAATAATGGAGTTTTCGGTTCACCCCAAAGTATGGGGTGAATTGGGACATTGGTTTTCTGGGCCCTGAGCAGTGGGAATTTTAGTTATCATATCAAGCTCATAGGGGTATTTTGACCTTGTGCTCAGACACAATTTGACACCAAATTTTGATTTCTAAATTGATTTTTGTCCATGCTTCAACTGAAAAACGGCCAATTCTGTCCCGATTCACCCCATATTACGGTACTTGAATTGAAGTTGGAAGCTTTCATGAAAGCTACATTCAGTATACCTTGCCTTACCTTACCTAGACTATAACATGCAGAGAGTCAGTAAGCAGACATAATGAGACATTAAGGATGTGAACAAAACAATTCTCTATCACTTGAAACATGTCACGAATTTGAAGGTCACCAGGACAAAATCAAAAGGTCAAATGACACCTCTATCTTTGCAAAATGATGATGTCAAGAAAGTTGGAGGGCACTCTGTCGAACACTCTCCTCAGTCTCTCCTGCTATGATGCTTGATGCAAAGGTAACCCTATAAGACCACAAGCTGTCATGGGTCCCTTTTCAATGATGATTATTTTGTTTTAGTTTGTTTTGATCACACAGAAACATTTCTCTTTTTTTTTTTCGACATAAGCATGTTCAATCAAATTTGGTTCAAACTGAAACTTTAATACTTATCTTTGAGCTGTTATAAACACAGCATTTCCACAAAATTTAACTCATGGGAGTACATCTCAAAATGTCATCATTCCCATTAGGACTTCACCTTGAAACCAGCTCTGTCACTGATTATCTAAACAGTCATCATATTGTGTTAGTGGACTGCGAATGCCACACGAAGGTTGATTTACATTGGTCAGTGTACAGCAAATACGTCATTTTTGAAGGTCATCCGTGTTACTTTGATGGTCATCAAAGGTCTTCGACCACACCTTGTAACAGGGCCAAATGTCATAAGGTCTTTTGCCTCTACAATATCCAAGGAGATCAAAGGGCCCAGCAACCCTTAGGTTTCTGCTGCATGGTGGTCTTCCCTACTCTGTTGAGGTCTGCAGATTGCTGGCTTAGGTTGCCAAGTTTCGTAGAGTTCACAAGAGTGGTGGAAGTCATAGATCTTTCCAAGCCTAACGACAGAGCAAAGAATAGACCCAGATTAATCAAAATAACTCAGAAATTTTGGTAGGCTGGTTTGTTGGACCCAGTCTATAGACTAGGAGTACATACATAAAGTAATAGAAGTAACTATTCAATACATCTTTTGGGTGCTCAATATTGATAGTATTTGTTGCTTGGTGAGATATCAGTTGCATAAAAATATCACTTTTGGTAAAGTTAATTGGCAGCAAGTGGCTGCTCTGGACAAAATTTAAGGCTGGCTTATATTTGAGCCTCCTGAAGGTTTCATTATTATCATGAATATTTGTGAAACTGCAGGAATTCTTCCCATCGCTTTCAAATCTTTTTTTTCTTGGTTTCAAGTAGGACAGGCAGTACATATTGGCAAAATATATGGAGAAGGAATGTTTGGGAAAGGAACAATCACATGTCTCTCTGTAGGGCAATTAGCAAATAACCAAAATTGTAACTATATCGTTACATGTTGCTACTTTTCCTTTTCATTTAGCCTGACTGCAAGCCTTGCAAGTTTCATGGTACAAATTGCCGTTTTGAATAACTGACGCACAGCATGAATAAATGGAATATTTATTAAACTATCTTCAGAAATTGCCCACAGTAAGTAAGATCAAAGGGCCCAGCAACCCTTAGGTTTCTGCTGCATGGTGGTCTTCCCTACTCAGTTGAGGTCCGCAGATTGCTAGCTGAGGTTGCCAAGTTTCGTAGAGTTCACAAGAGTGGTGGAAGTCATAGATCTTTCCAAGCCTAACGACAGAGCAAAGAATAGACCCAGATAAATCAAAATAACTCAGAAATTTTGGTAGGCTGGTTTGTTGGACCCAGTCTATATACCTGCAGTACATACATAAAGTAACAGAAGTACTTATTCAATACATCCATTATTTGACCAATATTGATAGTATTTGTTGCTTGGTGAGATATCGGTTGCATTTATCACTTTTGGTAAAGTTGGCAGCAAGTGGCTGCTCTGGATGAAGTTTTATGCTAGCCTGTATTTGAGTCTCCTGAAGGGCTCCTGATTATCATGAATGTTTGTGAAACTGCAGGAATTCTTCCCATCGCTTGAATCTGCTTTTTCTTGGTTGCAAGTAGGACAGGCTGTGCATGCTGGCAGAATATGGAGATGGAATATTTGAAAGGGAACAATCACATGTCTCTCTTTGATTTAATTAGCAAATAATCAAATTTGTAGCTAGATCGTTTGTGTCAGGCCTCACGTGTTGCTACTTTCCCTGTTTAACATAGTTGCGAGCCTTGTGAGGTACATGCAGCTATCTTGAATAAATGACACACAGCATCGAATAAATGGAATATTTATTATGCTATTTGCAGCATTTTGTAATGTTTAAAAAAGGTCAACCAACCCTGGTGTGCGATGGATAAAAGCCCCAGTCCCTCCGGGAGTGTTGTTAATTGTTCCCTTTGACACAAAGGCAATATATAAGGCTCTGTATTCTTTCTCCATATATATTTGGAAACTTTTGAAAAATTGTATCCATATCATTTCCATCAAATTGAACCCTTCAAAAAATTGTTTTGATTGGTTTGTATGCCGACTATTCCCTGCCACAGTAACACACATCAAAGCATGAAAACAAATCGACCACAATCTGCCACTGTGCCAGACCGTCATGCATAACATTGCACGGTGAATTCTTTTGATCTTTCAATCACTATGCTGTGAAACTATGGAAATGGTAATTAGATTGGCAGAATAAAAACAAATGCTGCTACCAACCAACAACAGGAGGCTTAAACCAAAGATTCCTTATCGTTTCATTTGTTTGTAATATTCTGTGGAACTCTCTGTTTCAAATAATATGGTGTGGTTGTGATTGTTGCCAGGTCTTGTGACAGGATGGGGAAAGAGAAATCCTCATGAAGAGTAAGGGTAGATAGACAGATAAAACGAAAGACATATACTTATATAATCCAACCATCCTCCTTTCTCATTGCTCAAGATGGATTTGAAAATGGTATCCATTCACAAAGTAATACCAGACTATATTATACACCTTGGAGCCTGATCCCTTCTGACCATTGGTATAATATAGGCTAGGGCCCTGCACGGGACTAGATTTTTGTCTCACTCCCGCCCGTTCTTTCCAAATCTACTCCCGCTCCCGTCCCGTTCTGGCATTTGTGCAGTGGCGGACCTTACAATTGCTCATGAATAGAAATTTCCACGGTGTTGCTACAACTGCTCTGGGACAAGTCATGACATGAGGCCAAACCACCACATTGGCTGACACGAGCTACACTCCACATGAGCTCAAGTGAGACTGTTCAGTTTTAGTTTAAACATTTCGCAAAATAATCCTCAAGATTAACATTGTACTACTGGGTCTGCCATAATGAAGGAAATTTTTAAACCAACCTAAAATCCAGCTTTTTAATCTACAATTACGTCTCACAACAGCCAGGAACTTTGAAAACGACCCACTGTTGTGTTTTCAGGAAACTAGTACCAGCTCCTTCGATAAAGTCCTGATTACAAACACAATATTTCCATGTAAATATTGAAGTTGCATATACATCATTGAACATCAATACATCAAAAACCAAAATCTCACTTCCTACGTGAATTGTAGGTGGCCTAGTTATTGGATCATTTTTAATTAGTGGGACAACAATTTCTGAATTAATGAAACTGCTGAATGCCAGCCCTATACTAAGTAATAGATATTTGCATTGCGTGAATGCATTGAATGTGAAATTTTAATTAAGCTGGGCGGCTTGATGTACTCGACTGATCTGCTGATATGAAGAAAAGAAAGTAAAAAAGATAATAAATCAGAAAATGTTACTTGCAAATTTATTCCTTTAATTGCTCTATTTTTGGAGTATCCTCAGTTCATCGGCTGAATTAACATGCGTACGTATACGTACAGCACATGAAACATAAATTTTCCCGACAATTCTATCTGAAAGAAAGGTACCCTTTAATACTAACATCTGATACAAGTCATATCAGTTAAATTTCGAAATTAAGCCTGCTTTGATTTTGATTTGAAACAGTTAAATGCCCACAAAGGGTCATCATGGCATTATAGCGACATTTTCAATTCCTGAGATCAAATAACGTTATTCAGTGAATAAAAAGAAG
This sequence comes from Platynereis dumerilii, assembly GCA_026936325.1. Taxonomy (NCBI): domain Eukaryota; kingdom Metazoa; phylum Annelida; class Polychaeta; order Phyllodocida; family Nereididae; genus Platynereis; species Platynereis dumerilii. Next base: position 38,982,927 of record JAPTHN010000005.1, read on the forward strand.
AAAATATTTGAGAACACAAAATACAAAGTGTACTTTCATGGTGAAGAACTTTCCTCTTTACTTTTCTGTTTTTTAACTAAAAAAAATAGAATTGTTCCTTTGATGTCCAATTGTTTCTTTCAATTTCCCTTGTGTTGGGTGTTTGTTAGGCAAATTCTCAACCGTGAGCCCGTTATAACCATTCGTCTCCATATCAAGGGCTTTGTTTGGTTCATCTTTTTTGTTTGTTTGAGGAAGATCAGGATTGAGTGGTCTGGTTGGCTTTGATGCAGAGTTTTTTTCAAGGCTATTGTGGTGAAGGTGGGTAAACATGGACACTTTCAAGCACCCTGATTTTTCTCAACAAAAATCTTTGATTTTTGTCATTGGGTGGCTTACCGTAAGGTGCCCAGAGCTCCGCCTAATTGGCCAAATAAACACAGTACCAGTAAATATTGCATAATTTTATACTCCATGTACGTACATCATCAACTCCGTCCACAACTCCATATCAATTAGAACAACTTGGGTCACATTCGGATCATTACCATACACACTATAATACCATTATTGGAACTGAAGATGGAAGCTTTATTGAAAGCCTGCATTCAGTGAACCTTGCTTTACTTTAGGTCCTTAGGTACTGAATATAACATGCAGAGAGTCAGTAAGCAGACTTTAAGGACGAAAACAAGACAATCCTCTATAATGTGAGATCTGTGGTGAATCTGAAGGTCGCAAGGACTAAATGTAAAGGTCAAATGACATCTTTACCTCTTTCTCTTGGCAAAAGATAATGTCACGAGAGCAGGAGGGCACTCAGTTGACACTCACTTGACACAAACACAACTCTCAGGCTGTGCCGCTTGACGGAAATTGAGTCCAAAGAGACTTCATGCTCTAATGGGTCTTTTTCCAGTAATAATTATTTATTCTTAGCTCATTTTGATCAAACAGAAGTATTTCTTATTTTCTTTTGAACAGTTCTAAACATGTTCAATCAAATTTGGTGCAACTGAAACTTTAATACTACATTTGGCATCATTGCACTCTTATAACCACAGCATTACAACAAAATTGAACTCCCGGAGCACATCTCAAAATATCATCATACATGTAACTCTTGGGTTAGCATAGTGCATAAAATACATTTCACATGAAATAAGTATGATCTTTCATCTTTTTTTTTTTCAAGTGAACAAGGACTGATCAGGACTCAGTTAACATTCCATAGTTGAGCCTTGAAGGCCAGCCTAACACTTCGGAGCAGCTATACTCACTGCCAAGCTTTACCAAAGTGGTATTTTTATGTCACTGATATCCCACCAAACAAAAAAATACCATAAATATTGATCACTCAATGGATGTATGGAATAAGTACTTCTGTTACTTTATGTATGTACTCCTTGCCTATAGACTGGGTCAAATTGGCCCACCAGCCAGAATTTCTGTGGTATCACTTTATTTTGATTTATTTATCTGGGTCTATTCTTTGCTCTGTCATTAGGCTTGGAAAGATCGATGACTTCGACCACTCTTGTGAACTCTAAGAAACTTGGCAGCCTAAGCTAGCAATCTGTAGACCTCAACAGAGTAGGGAAGACCACCATGCAGCAGAAACGTAAGGGTTGCTGGACCCTTTGATCTCCTTGGATATTGTGGAGGCAAAAGACCTTATGACATTTGGCCCTGTTACAAGGTGTGGTCCAAGACCTTTGATGACCATCAAAGTAACACGGATGACCTTCAGAGATGACGTATTTGCTGTAAACTGACAAACGTAAATCCACCTTTATGGGGCATTGACTGACGGTTGACACAATGTGACAACTGTTCAGATTACCACGCAGTTACTGAGCTAGCTTTTTTAAGGTGGAATTTGAAATTCACCCTCCCCTGAGAGGTTGGTAAATGTTCCCTTTGACACAAACATTATTCTCAGGCTTTACACACCATTTCCATAAAATTGAACTCTTAAACACATTTTCGGGGGTGTGTGGTCAACCAGGCGACAGACAACCAGGCGACACCATACCACTACCAACTAGGCTACAGAAAATTTTAGAATCACTGATCACTTCCATCCAGGCGACAGACACTTCCATCCAGGCGACAAAGTACTTCCATCCAGGCAACAAACACTTCTAACCAGGCGACAAGCTTTTGCACTAGGCGACAAGCACTTTTAATTCACTGGGCGACATGTTTTCAGTCCATTTAGAGTTCTCTCTTGTCCATTTCACAAGATTGCAGGATGTTGACAAAGTTTCTGAGATTCCACATTTAAAGCCAGGGGGCGCCGTGGGTCGCTTTGCTTTTCTGGCTTGGAATTTATTGTTTGCACTGATCACAACAGCAATTATGAATAAAAAATACTTTATTTCATTGAAATATTGAGATTCAGGACCTTTTGAATAAATTTTGAAGGTTAGTTGATAAAGATAATTGAGATCTAAAGGGCTCTAAAATAATCCAAAGGTGGCAGGACTGCATGCTTCATGAGCGATAATCTGTCACCTAGTCTTTGGAGGTTTTTGTAGTCTGAAACACCTGGAATTAAAGTTTGTCGCCTGGACTCGGGAATGTGTGTCACTTAGTTGGTATGTCACTCAAAATGTCTGTCACCTAGTTGGTACTTGTTGTCGCCTGGCTGGTCAAAACTTGTCACCTGGCTGGTAGTGGTGTGTAGCCTGGATGGTTGTCACCAACTTGGTAGTGATGTTGCCTGGTTGTCTGTCGCCTGGTTGACTGGTAATCTTTTCGCAATATAGGCTGATGAAAGAAAGACTAATGATATTATGGTTTATTTTAAAAGAGTGTTAGCTCTTAATTGGGGACTATCAACATGTTTCCATGGCACATATTAAGCAAATAATCAAATTTGAAGTTAGAACATTTATGTCAGCCCTAAACTCGTTGTCACTTGACATGATTACATGGTACAGCTATCTTGAACAGATGAGGCACTGCATGGAATAAAATGAATGGCTAATAACTTCAAACATATCCCCTTTAGAAAATTAAAAGAGTGCGGTAAATGGTTCCTTTTGACACAATTTCGGTTCTTAGGCTCTGCAACTTGACAGAAATGAGAACCAAAGAGACTAGAGGCACGTTCTTCCAGTTATAATCATCTGTTTGAATTTCATCAGTATATTTCCATCAAATTGAATACATTGTTTTGGTTTATCTGTATCCACAACTATTCCCAGCCGCAGCAAGTAACATCAAAGGATCTCTCCATGAAATATCAATCCGCCACAATCTGCCATGCACAACATAGCAAGGCGAAATCGTTTGATCTTTCAAATTCACAACTTTGGGAAGCTCCCTGGAAAATGGTAGTTAGATTTGTTGAATAAAAACAAAGCGACAACTAACAACACTAAACCAAAGCTTCCTTATCAACGATATGTTTTGAATTTTCGGCCTGTGGAATTCTCTGTTTCAAAAGATCTGTTGTGGCTGTGATTATTGCTAGTTCTTGTAGCAGGTTAGGGAAAGCGAAATCCCCAGAGGAGTAAGGATAGATAGATAGGTAGAAGCAGCATTTTTCTATTGCTAATTGTCTCCAAGAGAGAAGAAGTATTCTTGCAGTTTCACAGGCATTGAAGATAATTAGGAAACCTTCAACAACAGTCTGCACATGGTGAATTCCTCTAAGGAATAAAAAAAAAAGCTTTCATGTAATTGTGTTGCTTTTCAGTATAACTGCCTGCCAAACCTCAAGGCCAACTCAATAATTGGTTCACAAAAAGAGTCACATTGTGTCTGTGGTCAGGTAATACCAAGCAAATGTGAATTTTACATTGGCCGGTGTCCCAGCCCGGAAGTGGACCCTCTTTGGCCAACCCAAAAGCATATGGACCTTTTTGAAGGTCCTCTGAGTTACTCTGAAGGTCAATGAAGGTCTTGGAAGGGCACATATAAAACAAGACATATTTTTACCGCAAAAAATTCCACAGGGATCAGAGAGCATCCTTTAGGTCTTCCACTCTCTGTTGAGCTCAACAGATTGCTTGCTAAGGCTGGCAAGTTCAGATGAGTGGTTGAAGTCATTGATCTTTCCTTGCCTAATGACAGGGCAAAGTATAGACCTAGATAAATCAAAATAAAGCAATGCCAAAGAACTCTGACAGTCTGGTCACTTAGACTCAGTCTAGACAAGGAGTAAGCCTGTCATATTTGGACTTGTGTTAATTTAGAGCAGACTCATGATGTTCGTAAATTGAAACTGTGATTTGATTTAAAATGTTCGTAAATTGTAGCTGTGAACTGATTTAAAAAGAATTATAGTGTACAATGCCTTTCTGACTGTATACGGAAAGTTGTGTAAGCTGGCATTCAGGACAAAAAGGCAACAACCTCTCTAATGTGCTACCTGTGATTTATCTGAAGGTCACTACGAGTAAATATAAGGTCAACTGACAACTCTACTTCTTTCTCTTGGCAAAAGATAATGTCAAGAGAGCAAGAGGGCACTCAGTCGACACTCGCTTGACACAAACTCAATTCTTAGGATGTGCCACTTGACACCAAAAGAGGCTAAAGACGTTCCAAGGCCTCTTTGCAGTTGGTTATTTACAGTGAGGTTTGATCAGCAAAAATAATTTTTAATGTCTTTTGTGATGTAAAATTTTATCCAGACTTCTCGAAACTTTGGATATTCATCTTCAAAATTGAATATTCTATGTCGATGATCAATTTTCATTGCTTTATGTTTGATTCTGCTTTTTAATTTTGGTAGCTTGTCATATGAATTCTTTTCTAGAGCAGATGATTTTGATGACTGACAAACTCACCATTAGCAAGATAAAGTAACTTAACTTGAAATTATCATACCTAACAATCTCAGGGCACTCCACTCTCTTTGTGTGGATTATATCCTATTAGAAACCTTGCTCGCCTCTACTAAATGAACAAATTAATTGAATGTCTGGAAATGGAACTAGAGAATCCGGCATTTGGCAGCATTTGAATCAGTTAAAGATTTTCTAATTATCTTCAATGCTTGCAGCAATTCCTCATGTCTCTGTCTTTTTTTTGCATCAAGTGATCGGTGAATATTGATGCAATAAAGAATGGAATATTTGGGAAAGGAACAATTTACATCTCTGTCTGAGGGGCAATTAGCAAATTATCAATTTTTGTAGCTGGATTATTCACCAGATCCGGTTGGTGTTGTCATATATGTAGCCTGGCGGTTTATTATATCATCTTCCATTTACTGGAGTACAACAGGGATCCTTAGAATATTTGACCTACACACAAGGAGAATAAATGGCGGTTGATAGATACTTCTTATCTTTGTCTTATCTCTGACTCTGTGTGTGATCTCTGATCACGGTGAGTCGATGACAGACAACCACTCAACATGATATTTGGCATTGACACAGGTTGTGTGCCGACACAAAATGGCAATGCATTCATCCCTTTTATGAAGACTGCCCCTTCTGATAGGCGTGATGGTTTATTAATTTGGTACACAATGCAGTCCAAGGGTCTTATTAAAACACAATCAGAAAGATGCAAAATCAAAAGAAGTCATAAGTCAAAAGGGACAGTACAACCAGTGGTTTTGATATGTTAAGGTTCAGAACAAAGTTTTTCTTCCCACCTGAATTGATCTCACATCAACAGATGGACGATTGGAAAAGCAGCTGAACTGACGCAAATGGCGAGGGAACATCTGCCACACTTCCGGCATCCTCTCTGAAAAACAATTGATTTATAAAAATTCTCATTGAAGACAAAACCAAAGGATTCCATTTTCATGTTCATCAGTTTCTGCATACCAAGACTCTGTAAAATTTTGACATGACAGATTCGAGGAGTACCAAGCAATTTTATTATTTCAGAACTTGTGAAATTGCTGGACTGAGACCATAACAAAATTCTGCGGTAGGTTCTGCAACAATGGAGAATTTTTTTCAAAAAGATTTTACAATGCAAGAAATATGGTAAGAAGACACCATTCACGATCATGTATTGCCATAACCATTTCCAAAATACTTTTTAGTATGAAATTGTAGCTTTCTCAAAGTCGCATGTAGGGAAGCCTGAATGAATTTTGCTTGACTCCTCACTCTTTAAGGCATGCAGCAGTGATTCCGAAAATCTTCATGCAACCTTTTATATTGGTCATAAAGGTAGCATTCACTATGGATTTGCTTCCTTTCCACCAGCTATTTATCTTAAACTAATTTGTTTTAAGAGAAGGAACCAGTTTATGTTGATGACTTTGTTGAAGTCAATTTTGTGATCCTATTGTCAAAAGAGGCAATTTTCTTCTTTGCTTTTCGTATTGGTCATCACATAAAATTTTTCCAGCATAATCTGTGAAGTACCAAAAATATAAAGTTATTGTAAAGCCTGGCTGTCTCTTCCACAAGGTCACTAAGTGCATTAATCATCAAAGGCTTAACTTCAACTTAAAAGCAAAAGGAACCTGTACCGTATGCTCACATCTTTGGCTTAACTTTTAAAGGCATCATCACAACATGCAGTTCATAACTTAAATGGGCAGCGACAAGAGACTCTAATCATCTCTGTCATATTCTGAAGTCTGGACTACATTAGTTTCTTGCCTTCTTATGGTCTGAAAGTTGGTGAAAAACTAAGTGAAGTAGCTATAGTATGAGGCATAACAAGCAAGATATCCATTTCACTCCTTGAAGAAAAAAATGAGCAAATCAAAGGAAAATAATTAGTGTTGAGGATGCTGCATAAAATAGTGATAACGTAAGATTACAGGTACATGCACTTGCATCATGTTTCCTTATTGAACCTTTCAACACATAATCGATTCTACCAAGGTGTTGAGAGACAAAAAAAAATTATTTCGTTTTATTGGCTTCACCAAAAATATACCCGGTTCTTAAGTTTTCTGCAACAGTAATTCTCTTAAATGAGAATTAGTCACTGACACTCAACACAAACTTACACAGGAAGTTGATGAAGTCATTTTAAAGCATGGGCTAGAGCAACAAATCCATTAGTCCTTATTAGACTGGAAATTGAAAATAAAGAAAGGCAAAGAAAGTTTTGAGGAAGTTGCATTGACGGAAGTGTCAAGCCATGGTTAAGATTACGTATCGATCTCTGAAGGGCTATACCTAAAATATGAGAGAAATAATATTTTCCTGAGTAATTAATAATTATATCTTACTAATAATTGGCCTGTGTGCTATTTGACAATTGACACTGCCTTGACATTACATTAGCAAGTTAAAACTGGCAGCGGAGTGCTTGTCAAAGGCTCTGATATCAGTCATTAAATTATTGAAAGATGAGAGCTGGACAAAGCAGGCAGAGTAGGTAGCGGCAAAAAGTACTGATAAATAAGAGAACTGAATCTGAGAAAAATAGGGTGGCTGACAAAGTTGGAAATGCAGAGGTTGTTATGCAGAGGTCATGTGATATAACTTGTGATACAGCTTCATATGACATGAAGTGAAACATTTTTTCGTTTCATGGGAATGGTAATAAGAGTCCTGTAGGCAATGTGGTGATGAGTCTTGCATCCTTCCATGTTACTTTGAAAGACGAGAGTAGCGTCCATCCCAGACAAGCAGGGGCAGAGTAGACAAGATTTTTTACTCCCCACAAGTTGCTGAGGCCCTCTGCATAAAATAAAATAGATCAACTAATGTTCATGTATTGTGTAGACTCATGACTAAATCTCAAAACTATCCAGTATCCAGAAGCATTGTTAATCCATTCTCAATGTAAAGTTCGTTCTGGGATCCTGAAAGACTCATTGTGTGAATCTGAATGAGTGAAATATTCATTGCATTCTATTCAATGACTCTTTTAAGAAACCAATGATGACGAAGGTTAATGAGATTTTGCTATAGGAGAAGTATTCCTAGCTGAATTGTTGCATTAAATATATCCTGTTCAAAATATGTTTTTTTTTAACAATGAGAAATGGGACTTGGCTAAATAGTGAGGCCAGTGGCCATTCTTCAGGACAAAATGTGTCCATTTCTTTTAGATATATCTTTAACATCTTGGCTTACGAGGTTAAGCATATGGGTAAAGCCCCAAGGCACCTTGGCTTTAACCTGGATTTTCATTACTGACGTGGAACATTCATTGATGCAGTCTTAGAAAACTAAATCAATGTTATACACTTGAAGGATCAAACTGGCTCTTTGAAAGACTTCATTGTGCAAACTTTCAGAGTGGTTAGTGCTTTGGGGACCACTTTCTCTACTTCAACTGGTGTAATATGGCGTGGCTAAACAGAGTCACATTGTCTGTGGTCAGTCAACACCACGTAAAGGAGGGTTTAACGTTGGTCAGTTTCCCGCGCCCCAAATGCACCATCTTTCAAGGGGTTCCGAGTCACTCTCAAGGTCATGGAAGGTCTTGGGAGGGCATATTATAAAACATGACATATTTTTACTGCAAAATAATACACACGGATCAAGGGCATCCTTTAGGTCTTCCACTCCCTGTTAAGCTCTACAGATTACTGGCTTAGGCTAGCATGTTCACATGAGTGGTCGAAGTCATTGATCTTTCCTTCACTCTAAAAAATTTCGGGACAAAGCTGGTTTTTTAAATGAAAAACAGTTTTTTGAAAAACCAAAACTTCCATGCAAAAACCAATATGGATTTTTCAAAAAACCATTTTGGATTTTTTGAAAACAGTTTTGTCCCGAATTTTTTTAGAGTGTTGCCTAATGACAGGGCAAAGTATAGACCTAGATAAATCAAAATAAAGCAATGCCAGAGAACTCTGACAGTTTGGTCACTTAGACTCAGTCTAGACAAGGAGTAAATATGTCATATGACTTTTTAATATCTCATGGAGAAGGCTTATTTATAGAATCCTAGTTTGCTTCTGCCATGACCACTTTGTTACTTCATTGCTTACAAATGACTGTTAAGCCTGATCTGATATCATAATGGAAGGAGAACATGGTTCGAATGCTTTTTTTGTTCATTGAAGTAATTTAATAATTAAATGGATGAACATAAATTCTCATTTAAAGAATTTTAGTGTACAATGCCCTCCTGACTGTATACGGAAAGTTGTGTAAGCTGGGATTTAGGACAAAAAGGGAACAGCCTCTCTAATGTGCTACCTGTGATTTTTCTGAAGGTCACTAGGACTAAATATAAGGTCAACTGACATCTTTACCTCTTTCTCTTGGCAAAAGATAATGTCAAGAGAGCAGGAGGGCACTCAGTCGACACTCGTTTGACACAAACACAATTCTTATCCTGGGCCACTTGACAGTAATTGAACCCAAAGAGACTATATGCTTTAATGGGTCTCTTTCCAGTAATAATTATTTACACTCTTGATCAAAATGCTGGAATAATTAGGATTTTCGAGGTGTAAGAATTTCAAAGTTCTAAAATTGGTGAATGAATGTGAGAAATTGCAAAGATTTGTTACTCAGACATTAGATTTATGTATAAATGATACTATTAAACATTTTTTGGCTGAGAAGTATTTGAAAAGTTTCTTTGGGTGACCCGGAAAAACTGATGATTTTTGGTAAAAAATCATCAAAAATTGCATCATGGCTCAACAACATAGACACAAAATTTTGACATATCCAAAAAATGCCAACTTAATCTTGATGGGTACAACCAAAAAACATCACAATTTCATGTTGAATGTCATATGCATTGACCTCTGCCTTTACTTGACTTGACATGGATTCCATAATATTGTTTCTTGCTTCTTTTTGACCGATATGGCCATTCTTCAGTGAAAGTCACTTGCACCTGGTCCAGATCAGTTGGCTGAACCTCCATCTTATGTACAATATGGTCCAAAATGTCCCGATGGTGTAATTAAGGTTCAAGTGTGGTGAAGTTGCCAATAATGGCAAATTCTCAATTTTCTCAATTTTCCAGGTTTTGATGGACTTGTGATGCCTACAAGCTTGAGCATAGCCATAAATGAATGAAATGTTACAGCAGAAGTGTTCTCTACACTTTGGTACCATTTCCACTTCCAACAAACTCAGATAGGAGACAGCCGGTACGTTTCCATTCTGCACAACCTGACACAAATTTCCGTCATAGTGGATGTCACATTAAACAGGCACTGAACCGCCACCCTGAGCCCTTTAGGCCATGAGGCAATATTTGGACACTATCTGGACACCCTCCCATCACACAAAAATCTCTCCATCAGCTCTGTGAAACATGTAGCGGGATATATTGACTGAGATGGAATTTACTTGAAAAATTCTAAAATATTCCAGCATTTTTGTCAAGAGTGTACTCTATTTGGAAGAGGAAATAGTACCTCAGTGTAGAGAACACATTAGTTGAAACATTTCATTCATATAAATCAATGCTCAAGCTTGTAGGGCATCACAAATCCTTCAAAACCAGGAAAATAGAGAAAATTGAGAATTTGCGATTTTTGGTAACTTTACCAGACTTGAGCCTCAGTAACACCATAGGGACATCTTGGACCATATTGCACACAAGACGGAGGTTCAGCCAACTATTCAATAAGATGCAAAAAACAGGTTGGCGGAATCCATGTCAAGTTAAGTGAAGGTGGAGGTCGAAGCATGTGGCATTCAACATGACATAGCGATGTTTTTTGGTTGTACACATCGAGATTAAGTTGGCATTTTTTGGATATGTCAACATTTTGTGTCTATGTTGTTGAGTCATGATGCAATTTTTGATGATTTTTTACTAAAAAAGATCAACTTTTCCAGGTCACCCAAAGAAAATTTTCAAATAATTCTCAGCCACTAAAAATGGTTCATAATATCATTTATACATTAATCTAATGTCTGAGGAAAAAATCTTTGCATTTCCTCACATTCATTCACCAATTTTAAAACTTTGAAATTCTGATACCTTGAAAATCCAAATTATTCCAGCATTTTGATCATGAGTGTATTCTTAGCTCATTTTGATCTAACAGAATTATTTCTTATTTTCTTTTGAACAGTTCTAAGCATGTTCAATCAAATTTGGTGTATCTGAAACTTTGATACTACATTTGGCATCATTGCACTCTTATAACCACAGCATTACAACAAAATTGAACTCCTTGGAATACATAGCAAAATATCATCATACATATACCTCTTGGCTTGGCATAGTGCATAAAATACATTTCACATGAAATACTAAGGGTGATCTCTCCTTTAATTTTTTTTTCAAGTGAACAAGGACTCCATAGTTAAACCTTGAAGGCCAGCCTAACACTTCGGAGCAGCTATACTCACTGCCAAGCTTTACCAAAGTGGTATTTTTATGTCACTGATATCCCACCAAACAAAAAAATACCATAAATATTGATCACTCAATGGATGTATGGAATAAGTACTTCTGTTACTTTATGTATGTACTCCTGGTCTATAGACTTGGTCAAATTGGCCCAGCAGCCAGAATTTCTGTGGTATCACTTTATTTTGATTTATTTATCTGGGTCTATTCTTTGCTCTGTCATTAGGCTTGGAAAGATCGATGACTTCGACCACTCTTGTGAAACTATACAGAACTTTCCAACTTAAGACAGCAATCTGCAGACCTCAACAGAGCAGGGAAGACTATACAGCAAAGACCTAAGGGTTGATGGGCCCTTTGGTCTCCTTGGATATTGTGGTGGGAAAAGACCTTATGACATTAGATCACGTTACAAGGTGTGGTCCAAGACCTTTAATGACCATCAAAGTAACACGGATGACCTTCAAAGATGATATATTTGCTGTTCACTGACCAGCATAAATCCACCTATGTGCAGCATTGACTGACTATTGACACAATGTGACAACTGTTTAGATTACCAGTTACAGTACTGAGCTAGCTGCTTTAAGGTGGAATTTGAAAGAACATTTAAAATTCTCCCTCCCCTGCATTAGAGGTCGAGAGGTTTGTAAAGGCTCCCTTTGACGCAAACACAATTCTCAGGCTTTGCACACCATTTCCATCAAATTGATCTCTTAAATATGTACATTTTCCGGATATAGGCTGATGAAAGAAAGACTAATGATGTTATGGTTTATTTTAAAAGAGTGTTAGCTCTTAATTGGGACTATCAACATGTTTCCATGGCACATGGCAACCTTCTTTTTTCAGGAGGGAGAGTTAATTTCTTCCAGAGAATAGATTTAAATTCTATACTTGCAAGTTTTAAAAAGATAAATGAATCCAGCCTGTGCTAACAATTGAGTTTCCTGAAGATTTCCTAATTATCTTCAATGCTTGTGAAACTGCAGGAAGTCTTGCCATCAGCTTCCAATGTGGTTTTCTTGGTTTCAAGCTGGTAAAAAATGTTATCAGAATGTATTTAAGAATGGCGAATGACATGTTTGGGAAGGGAACAATCACATGTCTCTCTTTGAGATACTAAGCAAATAATCAAATTAGAAGCTAGATCATTTATTTCATGCCTAAACTTCCTTGCCATTTATCATGATTGCATGGTACAGCTACAGCTATCTTGAAAAGATGAGGCACTGCGTGGAATAAAATGATTGGCTAATAACTTCAAACATATCCCCTTTAACAAAATAAAAGAGAGTGGTGAATGGTTCCTTTTTTTACACAATTGCGATTCTCAGGCCCTGCGTCTTGACAGTAATGGGAACCAAAGAGACTAGAGGCATGGCTTTCCAGTTATATTCAGATGTTTGAATTTTATCAGTATATATTTCCAGCAAATTGAATACATTGTTTTGGTTTGTCTGTATCCCAACTATCAGTGGCCAGAGTAAGTAACATCAAAGCATGTCTCTTTGACATATCAATCAACCACACTCTGCTTTGCGTAACATTGCATGGTAAAATCGTTTGATCTTTCAAATTCACAACTTTGGGAAGCTCCCTGGAAAATGGTAGTTAGATTTGTTGAATAAAAACAAAGCGACAACTAACAACACTAAACCAAAGCTTCCTTATCTCTGCATTTGTATATTTGGTATGTGGAACTCTTCGAAAGATCTGGTGTGGCTGTGATTGTTGAGAGTTCTTGTGATAGGATAGGGAAAGAGAAATCTCCAGAAAGGAGTAAGGATAGATAGATAGATATAAGCAGTATCTTTTTATTGGAAGAATTAAAAAATCCTTTACATGTAATTGTGTTGCTTTTCAGTATAACTGACCCCCAAACCTCGTGGCCAACTCAATAAATGGTACCTAAACAGAGTAACTTTGTGTCTGTAGTCAGTCAACGCCATTGGTTGGTTTTATGTCGGAGAGTGTCCCAAGCCAGAAATTCACCATCTTAAAAGGTGCCTCAGTGCATATTACTCTGAAGGTCAAAGAAGGTCTTGGAAGGGCACATTGTAAAACAGAACATATTTTTACCACCAAAAATTTGCAGGGATGAGGGGGCATTTTAGGTCTTCCACTCCCTGTTAAGCTCTACAGATTACTGGCTTAGGCTAGCATGTTCACATGAGTGGTCGAAGTCATTGATTTTTCCTTGTTTAATGACCGGGGAAAGTATAGACCTAAATAAAACAAAATAGAGCTATACCCCTGAACTCCGACAGGTTGGTCACGTGGACTCAGTTTAGACAAGGAGTAAATATGTCACATTCAGACCTGTGTTAATTTAGAGCAGCCATGCAACTCATGATGTTCGTATATTGTAGCTGTGAACTGCACTGTTATGGGGTTTTATTATAATATCCCATGGAGAAGGCTTATTTACAGGATGTGTGTTTGCTACATGTTGTAAGTTAAAAATATTATTTTTGTATTATAATCATTGCTATGAGTAGATTCTGCCATGACCACCATGTAACTGCGTTGCATGAAACTGACTGTTGAGCCTGATCATGACAATTCTCATATCATATCAGAAGGAGAATGTAGTTTGCATAACTTTTTTTTCATTGAGGCGACCTGATAACTTAACGGATGAACATAAAATTCTGTGTACAATGCCTTCCTGACTGTATACGGAAAGTTGTGTAAGATGGCATTCAGGACAAAAAGGGAACAGCCTCTCTAATGTGCAACCTGTGATTTATCTGAAGGTCACTAGGACTAAATATAAGGTCAACTGACAACTCTTCTTCTTTCTCTTGGCAAAAGATAATGTCAAGAGAGCAAGAGGGCACTCAGTAGACACTCGCTTGACACAAACTCAATTCTTAGGATGTGCCACTTGACAACAAAAGAGACTAAAGACATTACGAGGCCTCTTCTTAGTTCTTTACTTGCAGTTGGTCTTGATTGAGCAGAATGTTTTTTTCATACCTTTTGTTACAAAAATTTTTATTCAGACTACTCGAAACTGGATATTCCACTTCAAAAATGAATATTCTATGTTGATGATCAATTTTCATTGCTTCACGTTTGATTCTGCTTGTTAATTTTGGTATAGCTGGTCATATTAATTCTTTTCTTGAGCAGATAATTTTGACAATTGAGAAATGCATTATGTATCATTTGCAAGATAAAGTAACTTAACAAGAAATTGTTATGTAATTACAAACTTTATGGCGCTCCATTCTCTTTGTGGATTGAATCATATTAGAAACCTTGCTTGGTTCTACTAGGTAAACTAATTAATTGAATGTCTGGAAGTGGAACTAGAGAATCCGGCATGTGGCGGCATTTGAATCAGTTAAAGATTTTCTAATTATCTTCAATGCTTGCAGCAATTCCTCATGTCTCTTTCTTTTTCTACAGGCTTTTTGTTATCAAATGATTGGTGAATGTTGAAACAACGAACAATGGAATATTTGGGAAAGGAACAATCACATGTCTCTCACTCTCTCTGAGCTGCAATTATCAAATAATCAAATTTGTAGCTAGATCATTCACCAGATCCAGTTGATGCTATGACATTTGTGGGGAGGCTACATTTGTATTGAAGACCAACCTTGACTGCAGCAAAAGAATAATCAGTAAGGTATGCATAATTGCATAAGTAAGGTGGCGCCAGCATTGCAGGCAGCCGCGGCCTTATGGCTAGTTCTCACGGAGACGTAACAGAGGGTTTAAGTGACGGCGTTTCTTATATTTCCAGGAAAGGGCAAAGATTTGAGCATGTTCGCCGTCAATTTAGGCTTTACGGCGCAACAGGAACAGCATGCGTCGCTTTAAGAGGTCTTTCTACGCAATTCCTAGAAATTTGACGATGCAGGAAAAAAAGATTCAACCGGTTGAATCTTTGCGAGGAAAGAAGTGGTGAAGCAAGAAGAAGCGTAAAAAGAAATCAGTGCGCGCCGCAGATTTTTAAAGTTGCGACGCACAAAGAAGAGCTTCGACGCAGAAACAGCAGTGTAGCAGAAAGCTCTTGCTTCATGTCACATGTTTCAGACACGCGTCGCAGAAAGACACATGTTCGACGCACGTGAGAGGGTGCGCGCCGCGTCTTTTGGACCCCCAATGCAGCAGACAGAGTGGCGCCTGAGTGCATGCGTTGTTCTATTTTTAGCATCAACCCTTTGTCTGCGTGTCACCCTCTTTTTGCGCAGCGGCTGGGGCAGCAGCAGCGAAGCAGGGGGGGCGAAGGAGGGGGAAAGAGGCGGTCCGCACCCTGCATATATATAGAGGAGGCCAGTTTAGAGCACCATACCCACTCAGACCTTCGACCAGAACACACCTAGAATCCACGACACTATTATCAACTGCTACATTTGCTGCTACTTTTGTTGCTACAATTGTACTTCAAATTGCTGCTACAACATGGGACCAAAGAGGAGAAAGGGCACCGTCGTCACCAGGGCACCAACCAAGCTCAGCACCAGGTCAACACTCCACACTCCTGGGAGCACTCCAGTGACAACTCCAGCTACAACTCCAGCTGCAACTCCTCTCCATGAACCTTCAGATGCTGCAGTGACTGCCTTCTTTACTACAGCCATGGCAGAACTCTCTCTACCTGGGCTCTACACCTCCACTACAGCTGGCAGCCAGACGAAGACCACCACTTCAACCTCCAAAGCCACTGTCGTCAGCGAGACCATCTTCGAGGGCCGGCCAGAAGACAACACAACAGATGAAGATTCATCAGTTGAACTGTTTGAAACTGATGAAGGAGACAAGCCTGCTGACAAGCCTGCCAAGCCTGCTGCCAAGCCTGCTGCCAAGCCTGCTGCCAAGCCTGCTGCCAAGCCTGCTGCCAAGCCTGCTGACAAGCCTGCTGCCAAGCCTGCTGACAAGCCTGCTGCCAAGTCTTCCACGGGTCTTCCAGAGCCTACTGCCAGGTCTACTCCAAAGAAGCAGACTCCAAAGAAGCAGACTCCAAAGAAGCAGACTCCAAAGAAGCAGACTCCGAAGAAGCAGACTCCCAAGAAAACAGCAGAGAGCCAGCCTGTTCTTGCTCTAGACAGAGTGGCCATCCATGAGGACACCTTCGAGGAGGAAGAAGACTCTGCTGATGACACCCCTGCAGCTGCTGAAGCCAAGTCCAAGGGCAAGAAGGGCAAAGGGAAGGCCCCCAAGCCAAACATCCGCAACAACCTGGGCATCACAGCTGAACAAGAAGATGACCTCATCAACTGGTACAAGGAGCATCCTGTGCTGTACATGAAGGGGACCAGAGGCTACAAGGGGAACGAGAAGCTGCTGCTGGACTCAGAAAAAGCAAAGGAGCTGGGCCCCAAGTACACCTCCCAGGACATCTTCAACTGGAGGAAGACAGTGCGCACTCACTTCTCCAGACTCGTCAGGCCTGAAGCTTCAGGAGCCGCCAGGAAGGAGAAGCTCACAGAGAGGGACGAGTACATCCTGAACAACTGTCGGTTCCTGAAGGACTCCATCGTGCACAAGCCAGGGAAGGAGCTGTCCGCCATCTCTCAACTGTCTGCCAACCGGCCAGCCTCAGACTCCGATGATGAAAGCTACAACCCTGAGGATTCCCTGCCAGCTTCCTATGACATGCCGGACCTGCCACCTGAACAGCCAGCACAGGACAGCCAGCAGTCCCAAGTCTTCCCTGGAGCACCAAAGCCTGGAGCCGCTGCCAAGGGAACCAAGAGGAAGGCCCCAGGAGATGAAGCCATGCACTCCGCCATGCACGTCATCGCAGGCAGCATGCAAGCCATGTCCTCCGCCAAGAAAATCCTGAAAGGCTCTGGCTGCAAGATGTGCCCCGACCACCAGGAGTTGACACCCGACCAGGAGTACTGGAGGATGAAGTGCCAGGACCTCTACCACGTGGGAGTGCACGCCAGCCATGAAATCAGGAGGCAGATGGTCAGGACCATTGCAGACGCCGCCCTCTACTGGGATGATGAGGTCACCCGCCAGTCAAGACAGCATCAGGAGCACACCTTCCAGCCTCCTCATCCTCCTCAGCGCCTGCAGATGCCACCTCCTCCTCATCCTCCTCCTTCTTCGACGTATGTGCCATCACACCACCAGCACCATCCCCAGGCTTCCAGCAGCCATCACTACCAGCAGCACCAGCCCAGGGAAGGAGGATCCTCCAGGCAGACTCCCAGCTACACCCCGATGCAGCCCAGCCACTCCACCATGACACTGATGATGGATGCACAGGACAGCCCCGAGAAATACGGCTACCCCCCTGGACCCAGCTTTGGTCAACCGGCCGCCCATCACCAGCACCAGCCTTCCCCTTCGCCCAGTTGGACTTCAGGTCTCCTTTCTCCACGAAAGTAGAAGACCACATGCAGCAAAGACAACAAAAAACCTCGGCCCTTTTAAGGGCCACCAAATCCTCCCAAAAGGGCAGGCCACGTACACATCTTATGTTGACAAAAAAAAAAGAGCTTGTGTTGACCGAAAAGAGCCAAAAAAGAGCAAAAAAAACGTTGACAATCCCCAAAAAAAAAGTCCCCCAAAAAAAAAGTCCCCCAAAACAAAAGTCCGGTCCTGGCCTTCATTAAAAGTAATCACCTTCATAAAAGCAAGGTGCTAGTTCCCCCTTTCTTTGCCCCAAAACATACCAAGTGCAGCACTAGTACAAGTGCTGCATTCTTTGGTATAAACATATTTTTATTGCACTAGTACAAGTGCATGAATTTCTTAATTAAAATGTAATGCACTAGTACAAGTGCTTTGCTTTTAAAAATTGTGTTGGTTGGTTGCACTAGTACAAGTGCATCACTTTGTAATTTCACTTGTCTAGCTCAAGTGGCAGGTAGATAGCTAGATAGCTAGCTAGATAGATAGCTTGATAGATAGCTAGATAGATAGCTAGATAGATAGCTAGATAGATAGCTTGATAGATGGAACACAATGCTCGTTACATATATACACTGCAGCAAAAGAAAAGCAGTTGTCGTCACTTTGCAGGGATTGGACTTGGATAGATAGATAGATAGCTTGATAGATAGCTAGATAGATAGATAGATAGATAGATAGATAGATAGATAGCTTGATAGATGGAACACAATGCTCGTTACATATATACACTGCAGCAAAAGAAAAGCAGTTGTCGTCACTTTGCAGGGATTGGACTTGGATAGATAGATAGATAGCTTGATAGATAGCTAGATAGATAGCTAGATAGATAGATAGATAGATAGCTTGATAGATGGAACACAATGCTCGTTACATATATACACTGCAGCAAAAGAAAAGCAGTTGTCGTCACTTTGCAGGGATTGGACTTGGATAGATAGATAGATAGATAGATAGATAGATAGATGGAGGGATTGATTGATTGATTGATTTTTGGGCTTGTTTTGTCAACATAGGATGTGTACATGGCCAGCTCAATTGGGAGGATTTGGTGGCCCTTAAAAGGACCTGGGGTTTGTTGTTTTGAATGCATCTTCTTCAGATTTTCTCCAACTGCCAAGGGACACTTCCTGCCGGACTGTTGACCCAGTCACGTAGGTAGTCTCGAGCAGCCTTGGCATCTCTGGAGGCATTTCCGTGTCGAAGTGGTTCTCCTAGGTCATGCAATTGACGGTCTCCCCTCCAAACTCCTTCAGTGACGTCATGTGTCTCTGGATCTTCTCTGTCCATCACTTCATTGTCACGGGCATGGTGGACGCCTACTCTGTCTCGCAGAATGTTGTGTAGAACACAAGCAGCCATTGTGATGTATGTCACTCTTGTAGGTCGTTGGGGCATGGTGGTCAGGAAGCATCTGAACCTGTTTGACAGCAGACCGAAGGCATTCTCCACCACTCTCCTGGCTCTTGAAATCCTGTAATTGTAGACTCTGGAAGGAATGTCAAGGTTCTTTCTTGGCACTGGTTTGAGCAGCCATGTCTTCAGGGGAAATGCCTCGTCACCCACGATGTAATATGGGAAAGGATTGTCTTCTGTGCCAGGTAGAGGTTCTGGAGGTGGTAGGCCTAGATCTTCCTCGTCCAGGAGTTGTCGAAGTACTGTGTCCCTGAAGACGCCGCCATCAGATGCACTTCCTTGACAGCCAGCCTGCACATAGATGAACTTGTAGTTGGCATCAACGAGGGCCATCAGGACAATGGAGTGAAATCCCTTGTAGTTGTAGAACAAGGAGCCTGCAGCCTTGGGACATCGGATTGCGACGTGCTTGCCATCCAGAGCTCCAATGCAGTTGGGCAAGTTCCATTTCCTCTCAAAAGCCTTGGCTATCTCCTTCCATCTTTCAGGCTGTGTGGGTAGTGCCAGCTGTCTTTCGAAGGCATGAACGATGGCAAGGCAGACCTCAGGGATGAAGTTGCAGATGGTGTTGGGTGCCACACGGAAAGCATAAGCTAGGGACTTGTAGCTGTTTCCTGTTGCCATGTACCGCAGGGTGATAGCCAACTTCAGACCAGGTTCCAAAGCCCTCCTCATGTTGGTGTCTTGCTTAGCGATGAGTGGTCCAACAGCTTCCAGGATTTCAGCAAAGATGGCAGGGGGCATTCTAGTGTAGTTGTAGTAGCCGGACACGTCACGCACTTGCAGTTCAGGCAGCAGTTGATGGAAGTGACCATGTTGTTCCCTCTGCAGCAACCAGTTGCGAATCCACCACCTTTTCTGTCTCCTGGCCCTCCTCCTCCTCTGTCTCAAATAGACAGCTCCGATAGCAACAGCAGCAGCACCAGCCACAACAATAATTTCTTCTTCATTCATCATGCATATGTTCAGTAGGCAGTCGTTGTGTTCTCATTGAAGGGCAATCAGCAAATGAAGCAAGGAGGTCCTCTGTGTCCCTTTTTATAATGACCAAAAGTGACTCCTGCAGCAGCCAAACACACTTTGCCGCAGCGCTGCAACAACAGACGTTCGTCGATGCTTAAGAGACCTTCGTCGCTGCTTAAGGCAAGGACGACGAAGAAGGTCAGCATCGACGCGCCTGTAATGTCCTCGGCGCTTTATGAATGCATGTGCGACGATGAACCATCAAGTTACGCAGTAACAAGTCCCTAAATGCGGCGTTGCATCCTTACAGTCTTCGGCGAGGCTGTCATTTTCAGCGACGCATCTTACCTCGGGTGTACGCCGAAGGTTTCCTGATGCGTCGCAGGTCGCCAATTTCAGACGTAGCTGCCTCACAACCATCAGCGGCGTAAGAGGAAACAACATTGGGCGAAGTAAAAGCAGCCTCGCCGAATTCCAAAACAAAGTGCGACGCGTCTGTTTGGAACTGCGCTGAGGAAAGAGAGGCGTAACGCGGCGAAGAAAGCTTAAGAAGCGCCGCGGACACCTCAAGACTCACCGCGGCTACTAACTTTAAGCGTCGCACATGACACTAATTGATTACGTAATGTGCCAAAACCAACGTTCTACGCCACAACCTTCCAAGAAATGACTTCTCTTGATGCGTCGCTCTCAAATCGCCGTCGTGAGAACTAGCCATTAAGTTGTACGATATGGAAGTCAATTCTAAGCTGATCAGGTGGATACATAGCTATCTTACCAATAGGCCGCAGTATGTAAAACTTGGTGGTGTTAAATCTAGTAATATTGTAACAAATACTGGTGCCCCACAGGGGTGCGTCCTGTCACCGATTCTGTTTACTTTGTACACGAATGATTGTGTTAGCTCTTCCAAAGAATGTGTATTGTTCAAATATGCATACGACACAGTAATTATTGGCAATATATCAAGTAACAACACAAGTTCTTACGAATGTGAAGTAGCTTCCTTTGTCAACTGGTGTAACACTAATTTCCTCAACTTAAATGTGAAGAAAACCAAGGAACTGATTATAGATTTCAGGCGTAATAACTGCCTTCACGATCCACTTATTATTAAAGACGAGGGTGTTCAGATTGTAAATAGCTATAAATACCTTGGTGTATATATTGATAACAAACTGTCATTCACTGAAAATGTCCAATATTTATACAAAAGGTGTTCAAGACGCATATGCTATCTCAGGCGTCTCGCTGATATTAAGGTTACAAGTGAAATTCTTGGACTGTTTTATAAATCGATTATTGAGTCAACACTGTCATTTTGTATTGCTGCTTGGTTTGGTTCATCAAATAAGAAGGATATTCGAAAATTGTATAAAATTGTAAGAATTGCGAAGAAAGTAGGAGCTAATCCGGACAACTTAACTGTGCTGTATAACAACAAAATTCGTAGCATAGCCGATAAGATCATAAAGGATCCACAGCACCCGCTCCATAATTGTTACCAACTTCTGCGTTCAGGAAAAAGATTGTTAGTGCCAAAACAAAGAACCGGCAGATTTAGCAACAGCTTTGTACCATCAAGCATACAGTACAAATTTCTAAAAGTGGCTCGTCATTTAAAATCTAGCCTTAGCTATCTGTCCATAGCCATTTTAGGCTAAACTAAGCTATCCTAATCCATAGCTATCCATAGCTATCCACAATTATTGTTGTTTAAACAAGGGGTAAAGAGATTTAAGTGGATACAAAAGAATAGAAATGGATAGCTATGGATAGATCTGGATAAGACTAGTAATGAATAGCTATAGACAGCTAAGTTGAGCCACATTTAGAAATGTGTACTGTAAAATATCTAAATTATGTTAAATCAAAATAAATTAAAATGGATCCTCCAGCTACAGTATTAGTACCATGTGTGTATATATGTTTAATAACTATTTATATGGATGTATTTATATATTTTTATTTGTATGTACTATCTATGCGTATTTATATGTATAAATCATGTTCAGCCTGCTATGTGCCAAAGAAAGTTTCCTTTTTGGACTGAATAAAGTATATCGTTATTGTCGTTATCGTTATCGTCATATATAATCAAAACAAGTCAAGATGGATTATACGTTTTTAATTACACTGTAAAATTTGAATTTTGAGACAGCTTTTGAGTAAGTGACATGGTCGCACTATTTCCTCTGAGCTAACATAGCTTGTTGTTTTAAGTTATACAATGTACATGTACACATGCATATTAAAATGATGTGAAACTACAGGCTATGTTTCAGGTATTTTACAGTGTAGGAGACAAATGATGACTTAGAATATTCTTATGTGTGCTCAAAAATATTGGAGGCGAAACAGTACACAAATCAGAAAAGTCAGTAGTATTGTTACAATGTCATACAGTGGGCCAATGGCCAGGATGTTCAGCATATCATCTGCCATTTACTGAAATACAACAAGGATCTAACATCTGACCTACGCATGTGGAGAATGAATGGCAGTTGATCGATACTTCTTATCTATGTCTTATCTCTGACTCTGTGTATGATCTGTTATGGCGATAAGTAGATGACAGACAGCTATTGATCCAAACCATTCAACATCATAGCTGCCCAAGACACAGGTGGTGTGCCAATACAAAATGACAATATAGTCATCCCTGTGTTTTAAGACTGCCCTTTCTGCAGTCATAAGCAGTCTCCACTGTCTCCTGCAAAGAGTGATCTCTCGGACGAAAAATTCGCTCACAATACTACTTTGACAAGGAGGAAGTAAGACACTAACGACTAATTGGTCTCATACCAAGGGTCTTATAATGCAGGGACAACAGTACACTCAATAGTGTTTAAAACTTGAAGGATTGGAAACTATGTTTTTCTTTTCACTGGAATTGATCTCGTGATGACAAATAGATAAATGGAAAAGTAGCTGTACTAAGGCAAATGATGACGGAATATCTGCCCCCTTTCCAAGCATGTCTTTGAAAAACAATTGATTACTAAAAGGATCTCTTTGAATGAAGACAAATTCGAAGGAATCCAATTTGGTGTTCATCAATTTCAGCATTTTCTGATTCGTAAATATTTTTGGCATGACAGATTCGAGGAGCGCCAAGCAATTTTATGATTTCAGAAGTTATGAAACTGCTGGAGTGAGACCATAGCAAATTTCTCCTTTTTAGTGTGCAATTCCTCAAATTCTCGTATTTAAAATTATTTATGTGGGAAAGAATGAATGACTTTGGTCCACTTATTTCATTCCTCACTTTTTTATTTAATTTATTCCTCATATTTTATGGCATTGATGTTACATTTTGACTGTGGTTCTTGCAAAAATCATTAGGGCAGCTTTTCTGTTGGTCATAAAAGTTCCATCCACTACAGATTGGCTTCCTTTCCACCAGCAGTCAATTTTACAGTAATTAGTTTTAAGAGAAAGAGCCTTTTTATGGTGATGACTTGGTATAAAACACAAAGCCTGTTATCTTATAGTCAAAAGAGGCAAATTTTCTTCTTTGCCCTTCGTAATGGTCAGCACATTAAATTTTTCCAGCATAGTTTGTGAAGGCCCAAAAATAAAGTAATGGTAAACAGCCTGGCTGTCTCTTCCACAAGGTCACTAAGTGCATTCCTCATCAAAGGCTCCTTGCAACCAATTTCTGCACTTCAACTTAAAAGCAAAAGGAACCTGTACCGTATGCTCACATCTTTGGCTTAACTTTTAAAGGTATCATCGTAACATGCAGTTCAGAACTTAAATGGGCAGCTGCAAGAGACTGTAATCATCTCTGTCATATCCTGAAGTCTAGACTACATTAGTTTCTTGCCTTCTCAGTGTCTGGAAGTGAAAAACAAGGTGAAGTAGCGATAGTATGAGCTATAACAAGCAAGATATCCGTTACACTCCTTGAAGAAAAGATGAATGTATCAGAGACACTTTAGAGTTGAGGATGTGACAACGTAAGGTGACAGGCACACCTGGTAATACTTCAAAGGACTCCTGCAAGTAAGGGAATCAAACCTTGCTTATCAAGAAGTATTTGACACATGTTTTCCGATGGAACCTTTTAACACATAGGCCTTAGGCCTTAGGGTGTACCAAAAAATGAAAAAGTTCTCTGATCTTAATACCTATCGGTCAAAAGATGAGGTTTGGTTAGTAGATCACACTGAAATTTTTTTTTTGAAAATCGGAGAAGTCCTTACGCCGGACCAAGCCTCTTGAAATTTACATGTCAAAAAAGAGCAAAAAATCGCCATTTTCGCCTAGTTTTGTGCCTAATATGCCACCTACAACTATGACTTATGCCTAAAAGTGTGTCTAATTACTCCTTTCTAAGTCATGACTTAGATGGTATTTATGTTGGGTCACTTTTATCATTTCTAGCCCTATAAATAACCCATCTTTGGTCAGAAATAGTGTAAAAATGCTCTTTTTAACAAATGAAGTGCTGTATCTTGAGAACTAAAGCAGATAGAGACATGATATTGACACCAAAATCTCCGGAATACCCACATTCATATTCATCTTCAATACATTTTAGGGCCCTTTACCCAATACTTTTTGAGTTATTAGCAAAAAACCAATTAATTGCCTTTATTTTCATGGGAATCGTCAGTGAAAATACATTTAATAGCACAAATCATTGAATATAGGTACCTGGTGAACCTCTGATTTATCTGCTATATATATAATATATTATTTGAACACAAAAAGCTATTACATTATTTATAGTGAAGGAGTATTAAAATTCAAGTTATTACTTATCTACATCAAAATATTGTCTTATTTTGAGAAAGGCATTCAAAGAAGTGAAAAAGTTTGATTTGTTACAAAGGTTACCCTGTAATCAGGGGAAAAATAATTTTCTTTGTTGTATAATATGCTACTAAACCAGCATTGCGTGTTATCAACAATTAAGTGTCTAGGAAACAATTTATCAAAAATGGTAAGCTGAGGTGGATGGTTTCCATACGAGTCTTACTCCAATTGACAATTATGAGGACATACTACAATGATATGGAACTTGTGAAGGGTATATAAATGCAGTACAACATGAATTAATATTTCTAGCAACATCTAAGATATAATAATTGCTTTATCAATGTCACTGTTAGTGTTTCATAGCTGAGTGTACCCTTTATGTTACTGTTTATTGGGTTCCTCTGGTCTATATTCATTATCTTAAGTTATGTCACTGGCAGGCGCATGATTTTTGATCATCTCTCACACATGTTGGAAGGCTTGTTGCTAAATTTTTTGTCAATTTAGCCTGTCTGTAATTCATTCTCATTGACATACATAAATTGCCTCCGTTTATTGTCAATACTGAAATACCCTACATGTATGTCATTCATTATGTCATCCACTACGTCAAACTATTTTATTATCATTAATATTGGGTTCAATGCATTGATAATTGATATTTCTCAGGATCATCAAGAACATTTTCTGAATATTTTCATTTCTTAGCTGTTCAGACCTTTCCTTAAGTTTCATTCTTGCACCACAAGAACTTCTTCAAATGACTGACTTTTGGTGTTATTCATTCATATTGTACTGCATTTATCTGGCCTTCTCAAGTTCCATATCATTGTTTTATGTCCTCATAATTGTCAATTGGATGCAGACTTGTATGCAAGCCATCCACCTCAGCCTACCCCTTTTGACAAATTGTTTCTCAGACACATAATTGTTGATAACAATGCTGGTTTAGTAGCACATTGTACAACAAAGAAAATTATTTTTCCCCTGATTTCATGGTAACCTTTGTAAATCAAATTTTTTCACTAATTTGAATGCCTTTCTCAAAATAAGACAATATTTTGATGTAGATAAATAATCCATGGTATTGTAATACTCCTTCACTATAAATAATAAAATAGCATTTTGTGTTCAAATTATATAATATCACTATGTTGTCTGTGATAATATATATAGCAGATAAATCAGAGGTTCACCAGGTACCTATCTTCAATGATTTGTGCTATTAAATGTATTTTCACTGACGATTCCCATGAAAATAAAGGCAATTAATTGTTTTTTTTGCTAATAACTGAAAAAGTATTGGGTAAAGGGCCCTAAAATGTATTGAAGATGAATATAAATGTTGGTATTCCGGAGATTTTGGTGTCAATATCATGTCTCTATCTGCTTTAGTTCTCAAGATACAGCACTTCATTGGTTAAAAAGAGCATTTTTACGCTATTTCTGACCAAAGGTGGGTAACTTTTAGGGTCAGAAATGATAAAACTGACCCAAAATAAATGTCATCAAAGTCATGACTTAGAAAGGAGTAATTAGACACACTTTTAGGCATAAGTCATAGTTGTAGGTGGCATATTAGGCACAAAACTAGGCGAAAATGGCGATTTTTGCTCTTTTTTGACGTGTAAATTTCAAGAGGCTTGGTCCGGCGTAAGGACTTCTCCGATTTTCAATAGTGATCTACTAACCAAACCAAATCTTTTGACCGGTAGGTGTTAAGATCAGAGAACTTTTTCATTTTTTGGTACACCCTAATCCTAATCAAACCCGCCAAAGCGTTAAGTGACAAAAATATATAATTTCTTGTTACTGGCTTCGCCAAAATAAACACCAGGTTGTTATGTTTTCTTTACTTGCCTTTAAACTTTTGATTGAGCATTTGACACTGACACTCAATATGCATACGTACAGGAAGGTGATGGAGTCATTTTAAAACATGAGGTAGAGCAGGCAACAATTCCATTAGTCCTAATTAGACTGTTCTGAAATTGAAGATATGTAAAGGCGCAGAAAGTTTTGAGGATTTTGCATCCACAAAAGTGTCACACCATAGACAAGGTTGCATATGAATCTCTGAAGGGCTATACCTAAAATATAACAAAAAATGTTTTTCCTGTGCAACCTTCTTATACATTGTTAATAATCATTTTATCAAACAAAAAATTGACCTGGTCGCAAACCATTAGATATTCGAAATGATAACTTAGTGTCTTACGGAAGCTGGCTTATTTTGCCTGAGATATTTGTGCAAAGGAAGACTTTGATTTTTACTCAAACTCTGGTTTATTTCGTTACTGCAGTCTTGGTACAAGTCAACAAGCTACCATTTGACTGGAGGCTATTTTGGACCAAGATATTGCCAATGCCACCATGGCAAATATTTGCTTGAGCAGAAATGTTTACCTCCATTTATTTATTGCTTCAAATTTGGTAAATTGATTGTGATTTACTCGTGTGCTTGCATCATTCACTGAAGTTGTGCAGACTGGTAGCAGTGGCATAGCATAGTCTTTTCAATGCAGTGACAACTATAGACATAAATTTACCATCTACATACACTAAAAAGCTAAAGTTTGTTTCTATTGATCACTGTTTATCTTAACTGATAATCAAGGAAGGTTTATTATAGACTCACAACATGCAATATTTCTCTTCAAAATTATTTTTAGGATCACAAAATTCCTACAGCCGCTCATCACTTCACATGTGCCCGTTCCCGTTGCCTCCCATTCGGCATGACTTGGCAAGAAATACCATACCTTACAAACTTCCTGAAACTTTCAACAACTTCATGGCCTCATGAATCAAAGAAAAAACTGAAACACATAGCCTCAGTGGGTTTAAATTATGTTTAAAATTGCTGTTTAAATTAGATGGTAACGTATCCACTATCGAGAGGCTGAGCTACTTATTCTCATATTCTTCTATAGGCCAATATATATGTATAAACTTTACTCATTGCTACAGAGCTAGCATCTCTAATTCTTTCCCAAGTCTGATTTTATTTTATTTACAATGTAAATATATGCTAAATTCAAATCTTAAACGAGGGCGGGTATAATTAATATATCAATTAAAGCTGATATTAACAATTCGAAAAACTTTTTCTGTAGTGATTTTCGTACTTGGTACCTTTGAGAGGTCTCCCTGCTCCATGGTAATTGTAACTGTACTCTATTTTATGAATTCGTATCTTTTTTTTAATTTAAAAAATTCACGAGTAAATAAATCAATAGTCAATTCAAAAATTCAATTCATGCATCATTCTTCTAATTAAATCTATCTTTTTCAAATTTCAAACCTTCATGCGTTCTCACTATGGAGACACATTGTAAAACTCAATTCCTGCTGAAACTGTTTTCAACGCCTTGCCAAAATGATGCCTCAACGTCATGTGAGACTTGTGAGAGTCAAAACTACAAAAACCACAATCAGTAATATGACCATCGACAATTTTTTTGAAAAAGCAGAGCTCCGTATAGCAGAACAATTTTTAGAACAGTATGCATTTTAAAATTGAGACTAGCACAACATTACAATAGCACAATGGATTGCCTCTGATGGCAGAGTGTCTGTCAGAGGCTCTGACATCAGTCATGAAATTATTGACAGAAGAGAGCTAGACAAAGCAGGGCAGGTAGCGGCAAAAGAAATGAGAGAAGTAAATCTGAGAAATAAAATAACTTAAGAATTGAGATAACAGAATCTGAGAAAAAAGGGTGGCTGACAATGTTGGAAATGAAGAGGTTGTTCTGCAGAGGTTGTGTGACATAGTATGTAATATGGCTTCATATGATGTGAAGTGAAACAGTTTACATCAAGTAATGTTGGTTTGACACAGTGGCGTAACTGGGGGGTCTCGAGCGGGGGGGGGGGGGGTACCCGGGGGGCACGCAATTTTCTGGGGGGGCACTCACTATACTAATTGTATAGTTAAGCCAGAGTTGGAAAGTTCATATGGGGGGCAGCTGGGGGAGCATAGGTCCATTATGGGGGGCACGTGCCCCCCGTGCCCCCCATAGGGACGCCACTGGTTTAACATCCATGAATTGAAAAACGTGTCTTGATTGTAGCGTGGTGATGAGTCCTACATCCTTCCTCATGTCACTTTGATAGATGACAGAAGTGTCCATCCCAGACAAGCAGGGACAGAGTAAACAAGTTGATGAGGCTCTGCGCATCCAAAAAAATAGATCCAGTAATGTTCATTCATAGTATGGACTTACCACTAATAACAAAATACACTATCAAGTATCCATGAAGCACTGTTAAACCTTTCTCAAGGTAAAGTTAGCTCTGGGATCCTTAAAGACTAATTGTGTGAAATTAGACTTAGTGAATTCTTTATTGGATTATATTCAATGGCATTTAACCGATGATGATGAAGGTAATGAGATTTTGCAACAGGAGAAGTCTTCCTAGCTTGTCTTAAACATTTCCTCTTCAAAAACTCTTTTTCATGAATAACAACTGGTATTTGTCTTAAGTGAGGCCAGTAGCCATTCTTCATGACACAATATGTCCATTGCTAGTAGATACGAGGGGCGTTCAGAAAGTTCGAGGCTTTTTTTTATATGGACACTTATTTTCAATCTAGAACTATGAATTTTTCACAGGATAAAATTCAGCATATTTTGAATGGATTTCCAAAATTTTCTACAATTTGGACATTTTAAAGTCATTCAGTGGTTGCCATGGAAACTGAAAGTTCAGCTTCTTGGGGCAGATAATACTGAAACCACTAAAGCCAATGAATTTTGGCTGTGAGAGACCTCTCTCTATCACTTGCATTTGTGAGATTGACAATATTTGACACAAGAAATATAATATTAGCTTTAAAAAATTCTCCCAAGCTCACCAAAAGCATTGATTCATACACCTGACCCATTGACGTAAATGTTCCTTGAAGTCCTCCAAACAAAGTTGGGTGAAGGAATTTCGGTCATCCGAAGCCTTTTCTCCTCCAATCCCTGAAACTATAGC
The DNA here is from genome assembly GCA_026936325.1 of Platynereis dumerilii. Lineage (NCBI taxonomy): Eukaryota > Metazoa > Annelida > Polychaeta > Phyllodocida > Nereididae > Platynereis > Platynereis dumerilii. The sequence continues at coordinate 39,012,642 of JAPTHN010000005.1, forward strand.
CCACATGGACTAAAGTAAGGGAAAACCTGGACTTACGTAAAGCAACATGCCACAGGAATAGCTTGGATGGATAATGCTGTCCATTTTGGTCTCTTGTTCATACTAGTGAATCCATGCTTTTGCAAGTCCTTATGTAGTCAGGGAAACACACCTTTGCCTCCTGAATATCCCTCGCCAAATCTGACATGCAGGAGTGCTTTCCTACGTGGGTTCAGTGTAAAAATACACATATTTGGTGTGCTTGAAAGCATATTTAGAAGCTAATACCACATTTCTTGTGTCAAATATTGTCAATCTCACTAATACAAGTGACAGAGAGAAGTCTCTCACAGTCACAATTTCTTGGCATTCTTTGTTTCAGTGTTATCTGCCCCAAGAAGCTAAACTTTCAGTTTCCATGGCAACCACAGAATGACTTAAAAATGTCCAAATTGTCCAAAATTTTGGAAATCCATTCCAAATATACTTAATTCTATCCTGTGAAAAATTCATAATTCTAGATTGAAAATAAGTATCCATTTGAAAAAAAGCCTCGAACTTTCTGAACGACCCTGGTAAATCTTATACATAACACCTTGGCTCACGAGGTTAAGGATATGGATAAAACCATACAGCACCTTGAATTTGGTCTGGATTTTCATTACTAAAGTCGATCATTGACTCAATGTTAGAAAACTAAATCAATGGTATACAAGCTAAAAGGGTCAAACTGAAAGACTTCATTGTGCAAACTTTCCAAAGTGGTCAAAGCTTTGGGGACCACTTTCTCTTCTTCAAGTGGCGTAAGTTATATGGCCTCACTCAGTGTTTCGTTGCGAGCATGACTTATCCTCTTGGGCTGAAGTATGTTTGTTGAGTTCGATCTTTTTGTCTCCAATAATTTTCAAAATGGATGTATGGAGACTTCAAGTAAGCTAGCCCCTAATTTGAAATTCAACGAAGTGGTGTGCAATATTTTTCAAGTTAATATACCATAATGAACAAACATGCATTCAGGAAACTATATTGCAGTCGGTAAAAGAATGAAGGCCAACCAAATGCTTTTGCAACAGTAAACTCTGAACAAGGCAATGTGTTGCATTGGCATGATCTTCCAGATGTTTACCTTGGACACCTAGAAGGTTACTCTGCTTGGTAAACACTAAACAGGAGACACAGTTGACCGAACAGTTGACCGAACAGTTGATCAGCCAATAGCACTGATAATACGGCTGTCAAGTGGGTGAGTGTCGGCAGTTTTGTGCAAAGTAATTGCTTATGGATTGAAGATGTACACTGGACGACCAATGGAGAACAAGTTGAACAGATGGCAGTGAGTCAAAGTTGGTCCAGAGAGATCAGACTGGCAGAGAGATCAGACTGGCAGAGAGTACTTAAAGGTGTACCACAGGGGTCTATATTGGGTCCCTGTATCTTTAACATCTTCCTTAATGACTTTGTGTTTTTCCTTGACTCACCGCCCATAAACTACGCTGATGACAACACAATTTGCTCAATTGGCAAAACTGTTGCAGACTGTTTGCAAAAATGTAAAAATGAAATTCAGCGCTCTGTTTTGTGGTTCCGCAATAACCAAATGCAGGCCAACCCTGGAAAATTCCAATTTCTCCGTACCAGTAAGGACAATAATGTGTCATTAACATGCAATGAACTCACAATTGACACTGAAACTCAAGTTAAACTACTTGGTGTAAACATCGATAAGGACTTAAAGTTCACAGCACATGTCAGTGTTGTAATGCGAAAATGTGCCAGACAACTCAATGTACTAAAAAGAAAATCCAGGTTATTGAATACAAAGACTAAGTTATTAATCTATCATGCCTTTATTGAGGCAAACTTCAGTCACTGTCCGCTTGTCTGGACTAACAGAAATCGAACTGATATGAAACGGTTAGAAAATATCAACAAAAGGGCTCTCCGTTTAGTATTTGGCAAAGATTTTTCATATTCAGAACTCTTATCAAAGGCAAAGACTTGTAGCCTTGAAGTGAGGTGGAAAAGACAGTTGGTCACAGAGGTCTACAAGGCTCTAAATGGTTTGGCTCCGCCATACATCTGTGATATTTTTAAACAAAAGACCACTGCTTACAATCTCAGAGCCATTAAAATTAGTCAGCCTCGTTTTTATACTCAAGCACATGGTTTTTATTCCCTCAGACATGAAGGAACTCGTTTGTGGAACAGTTTACCACCTCACTGCCAGAACTGTAATGATCTCAATGCTTTTAAACGTGAAATGTGTAAATATATTCTCTAATTTGATTTGCTACTACAAACTGTTGTTTTTAACCTTGTCCTAATTTTAGATAATTGATTTCCTTTACATATTCTGGTTTTATATGTCATTTTACCTTTTTGTCAAAAGTTTTTATCTTTCCCCGTTTTACATTCTGTCCATTTGTTATTTCTAGTCGGCTGTACAAGTACCTTGTGGACTTATGTTTTTGTTCTCAACCCGACTTTAAATAAATATTTCTTTCTTTCTTTCTTTCTTTCTTTCTTTCTTGATGACCAGAAACTTGCATCAAAGAGATGAGAGTTGGATGAGAACACCTTTCTCCATTGATTAGAATAACACTCGTGTTGGAATTGATTGGCTGGTGATATTACAATTATTGCCTTAGAACCTGAAAACTCCGAAGCTAAAAAAGATGGCTGCAATAAAACACTAGGGCTAGCCCTTTTTCAACCTTTTTGAAAAGTCCTGCTCCATCATTCTAATATGAGGCCTTTAGGTCTTAGAAACCACCTCATACCAAAATTTTGCAGATTTGATGAAAAAACCCAGGCCCCAGGGCCATTTTAGAAATTAGGTTTTAGACAATAAGAAAAAAACGCAAAAATACCCTCTATCTTGGGAACTAAAGCAGATAGAGACATGATAATGACACCAAAATCGCTGGAACACCCACTTTCATCTTCAATGCAATTTAGGGCCCCTAACCCAATACTTTTTCAGTTATTGGCAAAAAACCATATTTTTGCCTTTATTTTCATGAAAATCGTCAAAAATACAATTAATTGTGTAAATCATTGAAGATAGGTACCTACTGTGTCTCTGTTCATCTCCAGTATATATTATGTAATATGAACATTTATTTTTGTTGTTACTATCACAAAAATTCGATCAATCTAGTCATTGTGAATGACTATTACATGCATTATTTACATCAAACCACTGCCTCGTTCAACCAAGTCGCTCAAAAAGTAAGAGGAGTTGCATTCTTACAGAAGTTACAAAAGGATCTGCCCTTACTGTAATTTGTGTCCGATTTGCTGCTAAAGCAGCTCTAGCTGTAATCAGAAATTATGTGTGTAGGCATCTGTAAAATAATTGGTTATTTAAAGGCGGTATGATTAGTGGATGGTTTACTCAGGAGTCTGCCTCCATCGGCAGTGAAAAACTAAAATTGACACATTTTGATGACCTGCAATTTGATATTGGACTTGAAAAGGGTAACTTAATGCAGCTTACAGTTGTAACATTCACATTTTAATTTTCTAATGAAAATGTTTGAATTATTCCTAATAAAATGAATAATCTATATCTTTCCAGTGATAGAATTTGCATGCACAAAATTATTCTAACTGGTGAGTTTCTGCACTGACTCTACAGTCTACATGTATGGTATAATGCTGATTGCCCACTCTGGTGAGGATATTTTTCATTCAGTGTTTAAAGCTTTTGAATTTTATTGCAAAACAATGCCAAAAATTGATAAACAGAGAGCTGATTCACAGTTACAAGCCCCTTTTTGGCTGGATTGTTAATTATTTCTTTTGTTGGCATATTATTAATTCTCTCCTCTTGTGAACATCTATGATATAATAATTGCTTTGCCACTGACTGTCAGTGTCTCATGGCTGAATGCGTACATTTCAAAATTACCATTCATTGGGATCCTCTTGATCTATAACAAATTATCTTCAGTTATGCCATCACCATACTCATGCTTTGGATTATCTTATATGAAACAAAGATTGTTGCTAAATATTTTGTCAATTAATTCTCTCTGGATTTATTTGCCATTGTCCCCCGTTAAATGACTTTGAGTATAGCCTTTACTAAAATACATAATGGTATTCACTATATTATCCACTACAGATAACAATTTGTTTTATTCTCATTCATTATGGGTTCATTGGCTTCATATTTTTTGACATTTCTCAGGATCTTAAATAAAACATTTTCTAAATATTTACGGTTGGTCAGTCCATTCCTTAGTTTTCACAAGCAGAAATTAATGAACCACAAGAACAACTTCAAAAGACTAATGATATAAATCTTTGATGTTGCATTGCACTAATTTACCCTTCTCAAGTTCCATCACTGCCGATGAAGGCAGACTCCTGAGTCCTGAGTTAACCATCCACTAAACATACCTCCTTAAAATAACCAATTATTTTACAGACACTCACACACATAATTTCTGATAACAGCTAGCAGCATATCAAACACAAATTACAGGAAGGGCAGATCCTTTTGCAATTTCTGTAAGAATGCGACTTGGTTGAACGAGGCAGTGGTTTGATGTAAATAATGCATGTAATACTCATTCACAATAACTAATTGATAGCATTTTTGTGCAAGTAACTACAGAAATAAATGTTCAAATTACATAATATATACTGGAGATAAATAGAGGCACAGCAGGTACCTATCATCACTGATTTACACAATTAATTGTATTTTTGCTGACGATTTTCAAGAAAATAAAGGCAAAAATATGTTTTTTTGCCAATAACTCAAAAAGTGTTGGGTTAAGGGCCCTAAAATGTATTGAAGATGAATATGAATATGGGTGTTCCGGTGATTTTGGTGTCAATATAATGTCTCTATCTGCTTTAGTTCCCAAGATAGAGGTATTTTTGCGTTTTTTGTTATTGTCTAAAACGTAATTTCTGAAATGGCCCAGGGGCCTGGGTTTTTTGCATCAAATCTGCAAAACAAAACTCATATTAGAATGATGGAGAGGGAGTTTTCAAAAAAAGTTTAAAAAAGGGCCAGCCCACTGTTCAGGAATGAAATGGGGATCACTGTTCAGGGATGAAATGGGGATCACTGTTCAGGGATGAAATGGGGATCACTGTTCAGGGATGAAATGGGGTACTGCACAGGTGAAAAAGAGCTCATGTTGAGTATATAGTATTGACCTAACAAGACATTACTTGTTTCACTATTCACTCTCAAAAAGTACTGCATGGCTGTATATGTCATTGCCATTCTGTACTTACCAGACATGGTTAAGACACCAGAACACAGCAGCTCAACAGCTGGTCACCCGGAGCTTATGTTTCTTCATATTTGTTGATCCTTTTGTTATAAACATTAAGAATAGAAAGAAACGATCGCGAATGGCACAACTAAGATATAGTGTGCTACCCTTAGCTATAGAAACTGGAAGGTTTAATGATGTGCTTATTGAAGAACGTTTTTGTTTGTTAGGTAACGATGATTTGATTGAATCTCAAACTCACTTTTTGTTATATTGTTCTTTTTATAATGATATAAGGTATAATTTCTTAGAAAAAATTCGACAATCACATTTTTATTTTGATATTTTAAATGAAGATAGTAAAATCAAAATTTTGATAAAAGGCGAAATTATTAAATTTCCTAGTGATTATATTTATGAAGCATTTGAGAAATGACAAAATTATATTTATCAATAAATGCCAATATTTGTTTTCGTATTTTTGTAATGTATATAATTGCATTACATAAAATTGTATTACACATAATTGTATTATATAACTATTACAATGCATAAATGAAATGTATATTTTTCTATTTCATGTTCATTAAAAAAAAAAATTCTGTATTTTTGTTCAATGTTCCAATTACATTTAAGAGTGATTATAAGCCCAATAGGACTGGGGGCTAAGCGGTAGCTATGAGCCCATTTGCCAATAAATTAATTTTCTCTCTCTCTCTCTGTAAAACTGCACTGGTCCGCTTTTTGCAAAACATTTCTGGCTGAATTTTGAATGGCATTCTTACTTCGTCTGACAGCTGTCAGGTCCAATCCTCTTGCGCATTGCATTGGTGTATCCTGAGCTGAAGTAGAAACAGGTGGACTGACAACTTTGAGATATTTTTCTCCCCAGTTTACTTCTGAAACAAATGATATTTAAATCTCTGAATCACTGTTGCCACGTACAGTGTATAATTTGCCAGCACACAAATGAAATGATTATTGATAAACTGAAAAATGCATTAATTGATCCTAGACATGTATAGCTGTCAATGGTATGCTATTGCGTAGTTAATATTTTGATACAATTTTCATAATTTTTCCTCTACCAAGCAAAAATTCATTATAAAGGCCTGTTTATACACATGAAAGTCTGCCTTTAATTCTTAGAAATAAATGAGTACTTCTTAGAATTGTACACAGCTGATGATGAATGAAACAATAATTTGAGACATACTTTTGGAGGTCAACTGTCTGATGAAAAGTTATTTTCTTTTGTTCTGTCCAATAGTGACACTGATTGGTCTATCTGCAGCTTGGTCAGTCCACTTTCTTTTCCATCTCATTTTCCTTTAAATACTGTGAATTACCAGATTGAAATGCATAACAGCAAACTGTCAAGATGATGTTGTCTCTTCTGTTACTGTTTCTTGCGCAACATGTATTGCTCTGCTATAGCGATCATGTTCCGTACCACTTCCCAGGAGGACTGAAACGAGGTATTGTATATGTTGTAGCACTGATTTGACATTTAGTAATAATAATGTTTACTGACATTGTTATTCAACAATAGCTGAAACATAGAATCTTGCCAAAATAATGACCAGATTCTTCGTCAATCAGAGCACTGATTATACAACCTGTGTAAAAAGTACTGAAATATAGATTAACTGGGCATGTCAGCCCTAAAAATTTCAAGGACATTGCACCACTTTAATAAATTGTGTGCATTGGCTACCATCATTGAATATTAGGAGGGAGGGTTGGACTTTTCCCCTATTGGAAATCATTTATTTGTCAGTAACACCATCAGCAATTACATATTTTGAGCGAAGGAGGCAGGCAGTCTTCCATAATTGTTTCTAAATGAAGTAATACCATTTTCAGAAAGAGATCTTATCCCGCCGATTTATGATCTTATCCCGCCGATTTAACATCTTTTTCCACCTTGATATATAATTATATGCTTTTAATTAATTATATAATTGTTTCATAATCCTTGCGTGTAGCCGGGTTAGCCATATTTTTCCTAGAAATCATCTCAAGCTATCCCTCAGGGGTAAAAAGTTCTCCGGTTCTCGCCCTGAGAATGGGCCATTAACCCTTAGACTAAAAGGAAAAACTTCAGGGGTTGAGATCTTGATATTTCTAAAGTTGGCATTTCATTGGCACCCTATTAATCAAATCACAATTTAGTTATTAATCACCAAAATTCACCCAAATTTCCAGGAAATACCATCCCGCCGACGCCAAAAGTGCTCCGTAACGTGCCGTGAGACCCAAGCATAACTGTGCCAAATTTTATGAAAATCCATAGATATTTAGATGTTGTTCAATGGCTCTGAAGTTTATTATGTAAATCCAATTGGGATGAGACCTTGACATTTTAGAATATTCATTTTCCTATGTATTTCATTGGCACTCTATTGATTAACCTCCATGAAATTTCATGTTTGAAAAGTTGAATTGAACTATTTTACTCCGCAGGACTTTCTCATGGACAAGGTTTTCCTCCAGTATTTTCCCGGAGTTATGGTGACCCTCAAGGAGTCATACCACCACGTAAAGGACCACACGGGACCGTGCCACCTAATCCTGGTAAGAGCAGTGCTATATTATTATTTATTATACCTCAACCATGAAAGCATTGTCAAAATTTGTCGGCGCTGGAATTGAACAAACTTCGGGTGCTTCTGCTTACCCAAAAAGGGAGGACTCGAAACCACTAAAAAACTATTCAGACATGTGCAAAACACTTTAATAAACAATTTTCAGTACCTGTCAGGCATACTCAAGACTTATTATTCCAAAATTCTGCTAAAATCTTTGCCAAATGTGAACCAAACTTTTCGAGGGCGGGCATGTTATATCACATGACCCTTCGTCTTCTTCTGCTTGAGATTAATTCCCGCCTCTGTCTGAGACTAACCTCCCTTCTGCTTGATTTTAACTGCAAATACATTTTTTTGCCATAACCAAATTAATGGCAATGATTCCATCATCGACAAGCATAATTGTACCAAAAATCATTCAACTGCAACCATTTCCTGTCTTTCTCTGGCCCATTTTATCAAATTTGAGATTTTGCAAAAAAATATACCTTACGTTCAACTTATATTATAACCAAAGGGATGATGTCATTTGAAAGCCTGCCTAATAGATGACCAAAAGCCGAAAAATAAATTCAGTTTCGGGATTTTATATGTTTTATGTAGTGATTTTTACTTTCAATTTTAGAATTTGGTCTTCATTGTTTCAAAAGATTTTTTCTTATCCATATTTTGCCTTGGATTTGTTTTCTTGTACCTCTGAGACATGTTGGAAACATCTTGTCACCATTTTAAATAAATTGCACAATTCAAAAAGTATGAAACTCAATCAAATGAAGTTGCTGAAGCTATTTTTCAGCTTTTGGTCATCTATTAGGCAGGCTTTCAAATGACATATTCCTTTTGGTTGTAAGTTGAACGTAAGGTATATTTTTTTGGAAATGGTCGCAGTTGAATGATTTTTGTTACGATAGTGCTTGTCGACGGTTTTGGCAGAAAAATGCATTTGCAGTCACAAACATTCTCAGAAATGAAGACATTACGGTTTTTTATCTTGACTTTTTATTTTTTTGCAGTCCTGTGGGCTGCGATGATTGTTCCCTTGTGTCCGTTAGGCATTTTACTTTTGAAATCCTGTCCCTTTGCAATTTTTGAAATAGAATTTTTAGTTCCCTGTGAATTGAGTATCACACAAGTTAGTGATGCAGATCAAGATTTGGTAGCAGTGCCAGAAATGTGGCTCTCAACCAATAGATGAAGTATAACAAACTGTAATTACACAAAAAGCCTGTGTGTTATTGTTATATTTCAGTTTTAACAACATAAATGCTGAAATAATATTACGTATATTAATTTAATCTGGACTGATGACTTCTGTAATATTGTGTCAAATCTGACATGACATGTTGTTTAGTGGCATCTATGTTATATAAGATGGCTCTGTGGTACAGTGGGTAGCATCCCCGCCTTGTACACGTGAGGACGTGGGTTCAATCCCCGCTCCGGCCATGTCCAGAGGTTATCACTATAATGATTGGTATGATATGATTGCCGTTCAGTATGGTGAGCGCCGGTGAGCAGATTTATCTGGAATGGGCGCTATATAAAATCATACTATATTATTATATATATTATTATTATTATAACATCTACAATTCTACATGATTATATTTTTAGATTATTAATTAGTGTGCACTTATTCATTTTGTTGTTGTATGTCCTCTGTTAACATAGCTCGTTGCAAGGATACTAAAAGATGTGGGGGCTACTTCGGAAGGTGCAGATACAATGAAAGATGTCTGAACACCTATTGTGGATTGCGCTGCATATGGCTACCAAGTAAGTGTATAGCTATTTCAATAACCTGATGGGAACATGCTTGATCTCAGTTTGCCTGTTTATGCTGAATTTCTCTACTTATAAAACTTATCAAAAGATTTCATTAAAAGTCTATTACTTTTCGGTCTATTCAACTCCCACCTTAATTGTGCAGAATTACTGATGTCCAAGTGCGTTCTACATCCCATTTTGATGGAGATCCTCCATTCATTCATATAATAATTATTTTGATGGTCAAAATTAAAAATGTTCACCTGTTAATTCTCTGATCACATTGAAAAATCAATAATTGACTAGATTGAGTGTTCCAGAAACTACACAAAAAAGTTAATTGAATGACCATGTTAATGTTAGGAACTTGGGCGTATCCTTTGACAAAGATATGAAGTCAGTTAACAGAATATGCCAGAATGCCTACTTTAATCTTCGAAAAATCTCAAAACTTCGAGAGTCGATGAACAATGATACAGTTAAAACTGTGGTAAATTCTCTGGTCGCACCACACGTGGACAGTTGAATATGGAAATGGCCTTTTATATGGAATTTCTCAATACTTAGTGAACAAACTTCAAAATGGACAAGCATCCTTCTACATTCAGCAATTGGTCCAGCTTAAGCTGAGGCAAGACCATAATTTGAGAAGTAACAGTAAACTTTTGCTGACAGAGCCAGCTTCAAACAGCCAAAACAAATTTGAAGATCAAGCTTTCGCCTTTGCAGCACCAAAACTCTGGAACAAGTTGCCAAAAAGCTATGCACAAATGAGACTCTAGACTGCTTCAAGAAAAACCTAAGAACCCACTTATTTAAAACATTCTACAAACAATCCACGAAAAAGCTTTTGAGCAGTTTACTGGAAGAGTCGCTATAAATTACTATTATTACTATGATTATTATTATTATTATGACATTGTAACTTGTTAACATCATTCAATGATTCAGTATAGACCTACATGTTGTCATAAATTACTCTTCCATAATGGAAATAATGTGGTCTGGTCTAATTGGATATATATTTTTTTTCAGGTTACATTATATCAATGCTACCAATTACCTATCCTAAAGTGTTCATCAGGCGAAGGACATGTAAGTATACCATTTTAAAACCCTGCTATTTTGTCTTCAGAATTTGAGAAAGTTTCATGGTGATATATTAGAAGCCTGTGACACTCAGTTTAGACTTTGCCATCATCAAAACTGCCAGGCAATGTTATTTTTTGTGTGCAACCAAAACAAAACAACTTTTTTCTGAGTCAAGTGTTACGCCTTACCTGTTCTGGTAAGAGTCCATGTTTCAATGTTTCCCAAACGAAGTCTGTTTTATTGTTTTTCACAAGACACTAATCATCACAATTTCAAATCACTTTTTGCAATTAGTTGTAATATACAAAGTAATGCAAATAAATCTGTGACATCACAGTCTTGGGATGAAGCAAAGCACAAACTGGAAAAACACGTGTCTATAAAAATGATAAGTTACTCTAACATGGCCTGCATGCATATTTCACTATCAGTTTGGAATTGCATCTTATTCGCGACAGATGCTTGCAGGGTTTGTATTATAATTTTATAGATATTCATCAGGATCTACTATCAAGTACTCCATTTTATTGAAATCTCAATACAGAATAATACAATTGTGCCTGGTACAATGAATTATAAGGTTTAACATGGTTTTATTGTTGGTAATTTTGTTAGATCACCCTTGTCACGTAAGTACAACATTTAAGGTTATTGCTTTTTCACATTCCTTAAGATGACATCAAAATGGGCATGGGATGCATTACTTTTGTTAAAAGGACAGCATGGAAATGTCAAACAGACAAGATCCGGTGGGGTTGGGTTTGATATTCTGTTTTATTCCACACTCTACACTGTAAAAATGAAATAATGACTTTACGGCCAATTGGCAGTATTAGTGCAGTTTTGGGTGCCAACTTTATTCTGTAAAAAATGCCAGTGGCCGTCCCTAGGGGTCCAACCCCCCGCTTCCTCATAGACCACTGAGATGGAAATAACATTTTGAAGAAAATATGGAGCAACGCATGCTCGCAAATGCTGAAACGGCACTCAGACATTGGGCCCACAAATGCGAAAATGGCATCAGACTACCCTGTCTGGATCCTCCACAGAATGTATGTGAATATTTCAAATTTCCATATTTTTCACAGGTTGTAAAGATAATGAGAACAACCAATGGAAAAGGGAAATACAGACAATAAATCTTTTCAAGAGTGTTCAAAATTGTTTTGCTACTTGGATTCCTTCATGCCATTTCTTGTGTAAACATAGGCTGCATAGCAGCAAACCTTTAACAAACAACACCCTTGAAAGACACAATTACACCAAAGTGACTGTTATATGTGTATCAAATTGCATGTAAGCAATAGTTGTGGAGTCTTGGCCTTATATGATCTATGATTATGTCCGCTGCTTTGCCACCTGTCTGCCTGCCAGCCAGGGTATGTAAAATAATAGCAAGGCCTAAGGAGACTAATTTGCACTTATTATGGTGCAGTTTCATGCATGTACTTGTAAGGTAAAGGTTCTGAACTGTGGGTCAGAAACCAAAAAATATATGTTTATTTATATTTTTCAACCATTTTCTCAATATTTCAAAGGCATTAAATACCTGTCCATCAGACCATAAAAAAGCGTTACTACATTAGATAGGTGATATGTTTATCAAATTTCATCCATGTACCTGCAATAGTGGCAAGTTTTGCCAACAAGCGACAAAAAATTATTTTATTTTTTCCTGATATTTAAAAAAGTATAGTCTAATATCCATCAATCAGAGAATAATTAAAAGGCACTACTAGACCATACAGGCCATACATGTACCAAATTTCAGCCATGTAGTGGCATGCACATGCAGTCTCCGCGCGGAAACAAATGAAAGGAAAAAATATATTTTTCTCAATATTTCAAAAAGGATGAAATATGCATTGCTCAGACAATTGAAGGGTACGTCTCCATCATACAGGTGATATGTGTATCAAATTTCATCGATGTACATGCAATAGTGGCCAAATTTTGGCTTGGAAATGAAAATAATAATTTTTTATATTTTTTCTCAATATTTCAAAAAGTGTTGAATATCCACCAATCAGACCATCAAAATCAAACCAAAATCAGTTTATTTATATAGCGCAGTCTTACATAGTAAAAATGTTCAGATGCACTTTACAGTTGTATATAAATAAAATTAAGTAAAATATAAATTAGTATAATAGTAAAATATAAAAATGTGATAAAACAATTGTAGAGCTAAAATTTATCAAAAAGATATGTTTTTAGATTGTTCTTGAAATTGTCCACAGTTGTACATTTTTGAGTAAAAAAGCACAACTAGACCGTATAGGCCATGATATCATGTGTACCAACTTTCATCCATGTACATTGTACATGCAATATTAGTAGTAACCGAGTCTTGGCCCAGAAATTAAAAAATAATTTTTTCTTTCGAAAAGTATACAATATCCACCAATCAGACCGCCAAATGGCACAGCTAGACCATACAGGCTATATGTGTAACAAATTTGATTCATGTACATGCAATAGTTGCAGAGTACTGGGCCTGGGACAATCTATCTGCCGTCGCCCGCCCGACCGCCCGCCCGCATGGCGGATGGACAACATTTTACCTAAGTGATAACAATACCTTCTTCGAATCGCTGAAGGTAAAAATTGTAGCCTAAGGCCTACCTCGATTACCCAGGCCTCTCAGTAGTGCTGTGTGTTTCAATAAGGCAGATTTCACGAAAATGTGCTCACAGAGTATCTTAAACTGTCCCACCTTTTTTATTATCTATCTGTTGCTTCCTGAAGCACGTGAACCCATCATCAAGTAAATCAGTGAGCTAAAGAATAAATATCAATAAAATAACTGACCAATATGCCGCTTTTTGCTCTTAAAAAATATTTTTTTAATCTCTCATAAGGACAATAATGGACGGAAAAACTTACTGGTCATCTGACATGCCAACTTTGGCACTCTGCAGAATCAACAGAAAACACTTTAGCAAAACATAATGATATGTGATTGATAAAATACACTTAAAATACTTGTTTGGCACCATTTGTAATTACCTTCATAACTATAAACTATTTTAAAAAAGGAAAAATAAGAGAGACTGCTAATGTAACTCCATTCTGTCTCACTGGACTCTGATGTTACATTAGCAACTTTTACATTGGAATTTCTCAGTGTTTTTGCTATCTAGGCAAATCTAAAATGGTCAATTCCACAGAAGTGTACCACTTTAAGTATTTTTTTAAATCTTAGTGATCGTCAAATCATTCACAGTAGCAAACCAGTATGGTCTCTACTGCCCAAAACAAGTTAAATTTTTCTCATATGGTTTTCCGTTTTGAAATAATCAACATTTTCCTCAAATCTGTTCAGAATTTTAGGCAAAAATCAAAATTGAAAGAAGCAGTTGCTTATTATCTTCATACTGATCACACATACATCGCAGAAAAGCAAAGTCATGTTTTTTATGCCTGCAAAGGTACTCAGAAGTTGTTTTGAAAACATGTTTACTAACACTAATGTTGAAGAGGTTTCACACTTCATCTAAGTTAGACATTGCTGGTACATTGTCCCATCAGTCACGCCAAAACATAATAAATTGACCTCACTCAGTGAATTATTTGTTTTTGGCAGACTTTTTTTCATTGTTATCTAGTACATAGTGACAGATAACTGGGCATGAATTGTCTTGAAGATTATTCTCACTCATTTGTATGAAGAATGGTGTGTAAACATTGTCCCTTCAGTCACATTCGAACATGATAAATTGACCACATGCAGCGAATTACTTGTTTTTTGTTGATTTTAATCATTATTATTTTGTATAAAGTGACACATGGATTGTCCTTTCTAATTACCAATAATTTTTATGGCGAAAAAGTATTGAAATCCTGACCCTGAGTCAAAAATCTTACTTGGAGCATGGTGAAAAGTTTGGTGATGGATAACTTGTTGCTGAAATGCATGGCAGGGTCTATTAATGCTAATAGGAATATAAGGACAAACTGTTTGGTAAGTTCATGTGGAATACAAGTTAAATATTCAGCCAACCTGAGTCCAGAAACATGGCCTCTTATCAATATGATATCCATGAAATAACTCAAAAATAAGATGCATGCAGTGACTATGCACCATACTGCATTCACAGGAACCAAAAATACAGGATTATGTTCAAGGATGGCTTGGATTAAAGAGGATTGCAATTACTCAGTAAATCTGGTGCCAGAAGCATGGAAGCTGTCTCCCCACAGACGTGACAAACAAATTGGTTTCCCATTTAGGCCTTTCATAGATATGTTACTAAAAATGTTTCTGACAAGTTTTTCTAGCCTAGAAAATACACTCTAGATGATTGGAAGCCCATAGCATAGACCATAATATGCATATTGCACATGTTTAAACTGTGCCAAGCATAAAAAAACAACCATTTCAAGAATAATTTGTTTTTTTCGTATGAAGGGACTGAGACACATCCACAAATTTTGGAACATAGTTAGATATTTACCATAACTAATCACCAAAAAAAAATGTTATTGTGAACATTTGCCCACTTGGTCATTTTGCCAATATAAAACTCCAATTTTCTGCTGTTTTTTTATTCCGGACTCACATTTGGACTACTGCTACACCTTGAACAATCGAGATATATCTATGAATATTTTTTTGTGCACTCTTGACCTACACTAAAATAATTTTGTGTTAAATGTATTAAATTGACAATGCATTCTTTTCTGATGGATCATTGCGTTACTTTAACCTTATATTTCTCCAATAATTTGAATCTAAAGACGTTTATTAAATACTGTTGAGATACTGTCCCATCAGTCACAAAGAGGTGTCCCATCAGTCACAGAATGAATGAGGCACTGCTGGAGAACCATTGATCCACCAGTCTAAATGTGGGCCTGATTTGAAAGCTTATCTCAATACATTTACAATGCACTATGACAATAAGTTGTGACATGTGAACTGAGATAGTAATTACATGTTCAGCAAACTCACAAAAAACGGTCGTCAAAAAAGTCCCTTCAGTCACAAGAGCATATTTGACCTCATATCAAAACTAAAAATCTAATTCTGGGGATGTTTTTATAATATTTTGCAACTTCATGGGCACAACAACAAAATGTCATAACATCAAAATCTTCCTCTCTTTCGTTCTATTATAATTACATTATGACTCCTATTAAGGTGGAAAATACATTGATTGTCCCAAAGTCACGGTGGAATTGACCAAATATGAAATTCTGAAATTAAAAAAAAAAGAGTGTATTATTTACCAGTATAGATCACTGACAAAATAAACAACTTTGAGTGGTAGCTGTTTTTTTCATTGCTAATGTAACTGCTAATGTAACTGCAAGATTAGCATTGTCACCATTGTGCTAATGTAACTTGTGGACCAAGTTGTGGTAAGTCATTTTGCAGAATTTCATGAAATCTGCCCTAAGGCTTACACGCTTGCTGGGAGTGGGTTATTGAATCTACCTAAGCATAAGGCCTAGCCATCTGTGCAGTATATACTATATGACTGAGGCTGGTGCCACAATCTTATAGGGATGAGTAAATGTTTACCTGAAGCACTAATAATGGGAATATTACCAGTTTTCTTATGAAGAATTGTCAGTATGGTGTTATTTTTCAAAAAATTATCAAGCGCTTTTAAATTAGTAAGATATTGAATTTTGGTCAGTATTTTCAATTATCCACTTAAAGAAACAAATGAGTATTTGTTAAAAGCAGAAAAATATATACTGAATATCATGCCAGCATGTTTGGTTAGGCTATTCCGAATTGTTTCTTTTGCAGAGTATAACCTGTCCCAAGGGAATGCACTGTCGTCTCGTCTGGAGTTCACCAATTTGTGTAAGAAGTAAGTGAATCAAATAACTATATCAAGATACAGAACAGAAATAATGACAAAATGTGCTTTTTGGCAGTGCTGTGTCCAATTCTCAAAAAGTTGTATACTAGAATGTAAGCAAGCCTACTGATCCATGCTGGCCAGAGCACATGAAATATCCCTGGAATATTTCATATCCCGGTCGTTAAAATGATTTAGGACTACATAATACAGGAATGGGGAATTACATCATAAATTTCAAATAATTTGAACCACTCTAAATATCATTAGATTTTGCTCAATTTTCCTGCAATTGTTAGATGGTTTGTTAGCACAAGGAAGTTCATTGAAATTTTTGGTTCCTCACTCGGTATTCAAATAAGTGATAAAAAGTTTTCTCTGTTACACAACTTGCTTGATACAAAGGCAAGAAAATCCATGAAGAAATGTTTCAGGTAAGCACCTATTTGCCTTGATATTGACAAAATAGATAGATAGATAGATAGATATGGTAAGTGCAGCCCTCTAAGCCCAGTTCTGGGCACTCACGGGGGTTGATTGATGAGATGAGAGAGAGCGGGAGTCCTCAACATGTTACACATTTAACCCATGTGAGGGATATTTTACTTTCCCAGCACAGACACTGGTACAAGGGGCCACCAATTTAACGTCTAATCTGAACGACATCCAGCTGGAATTTTGCTCATGAAGGTACACTGAAAATTTTGGGTTCCCCGCCCGGGGTTCCAACCCAAGCAGGCAAAGACCATCAGCGGAGCAGACGGGAACCTTAACCACTTTTTTTTTTTTTTTTTAATCATTTTATTCACACACACATAGTGGTGTAACATATAATCATACATATATGTAGAAAATAAAATAGTGACAAATAAATGGTACAAATAATAATGGTACAAATAAATAAAAACAAATTAAAATATTTTTACAAAGTAAAAGAAATATATATAATAGTAATACTATAGTTTTAACAGAATCTGGCACCTAACTGGTGCATAGATTATATAGAAGATCCTTAATTTCTTCTTCTTGAAAACCAACTATCACAAATTTTCGACCAGCTGCCAAAATACCGGTGTGATCCAAACTTTCGTCTGCTACAGTATGTAAAATAGCTGCAAGCTGTGATGTCATTTTATTGTTGTCCGGATTCCTTAGCTTCTAGCCAAAAAGAATCCACCTCAACAGAGCATGATATAGTTTCAACTCAGTATCAGAGTGAAAATTACATGTAGGTCTGGAATAGCCCCTGGTTGTCTCATAAAACCACTTGATATAAAAAAAAGCGCTCTTGTCCTAAATTTTTTAGAGTGTGTGTCATGATCATTGCCACCAGTGCCAGATTGTATCAACGCTTAACAAAGGTTATCCTAAAGTGGTTAACTCCTATAAATCATCTTCTAACTGGGTTACTTGGAAAATAATTTAGTCATTATATAATATAACATGAGGTCAGCTTATTATATAACATGAGGTCAGCTTAAAACATGGCTTAAGTATTTTTCCCAGTAACCCTGTCAAAAGTAAAGTTATAGGAGTTATCCGCTTTAGGATAACCCGTGTTAAGCGTAGATACAATCTGGCACAGAGAGTAAATATCTACTTGTCACATAAAATATTATTCTGCAATGAGTAAAACATTTTGTCTCTTCTGCGCAACTGTTTTTCCTCAGTAATCCTTGTTATTACACTCAGTTAATGAACACTTTGCTATGTTATTGTTCGTGAATCAACACCTGGGCATTTGTTATATTTGTGTGAATGTTTTTCCATGAGGTTTAGGCAGTTGATTAAACTGGTAAGGGTGTAAATGTTTACTCTTTATGTAGAATGTATTCCAATGAGAAACTGGTCTCTCATAACACATTTAGCCGATATGCCTGCTTGGAAAGTCGGAGTTATTATTGAAAAGCAAATGAGAGGAATTCAATTGTGTAAAACACAATTATATACTTATTAGTAAATATCTAACATGAACTGATTTCCTTTGTTTATACTTACTGGTTGATATATATGTATTGGGCTACAAAGAAATAACTAAGATATGTTATGTTGCATTCTCCGGCAACCACACAAACGCCATAAGCTTCGTTGTAATGAACTTCAGTATCTACATTGAATTCGCTTTCACAGCACCCTGAAAAAAATTTGGGGTTCAAAAAATTTAACAAATATGCCACTATCATAGTTTTCAAGAAGATAGTAAAAGTAAGATTTTAAGGAAAAATGAAAAGGATCTGTTGGGAATTCTTTGAGATTTAACAATAACAACAATATTTAAAATCTTGATTTGTCACACCTTAATTTTGATGGTTTTGTGAAATTTAAAACCAAAAACAATGGTGCAAACCTTCATCAAAATCACACTTTTTGCAAAAGGATTATACATGTAACCCCTTTCTGCACTCAATGCACAAGGCAGTAGGGATTGCAAGTTTAACCTTTTTTGTAGTCTATGTACATGGCAAAGCAAAATTTGAAGATTAATCAAGAAGAGCTATTTACTCAAGTGCACAATATAGTACATCTTACACTTACGCCCAGGGCTTTGGAGTCGGGTATTAAGTGAACCAACTCCAACTCCCGACTCCTTTGGCTTTCTGAAAAGCGACTCTTACTCAAACTCCTTAGTTTTCCTGAATTACGACTCCGACTCCTACTCCCGACTCCATTAATCGGCATTATTGCGCACAAATACTACATGGTTAACATGGGAGAAAAAGTAGTGCTCAAAAGATTTCATTGGATTTTGTACATTATTACTTCTTTAGAAAATTTTGTGTAAAATTTGGGACACATTTTCCATTTATGCAACTGTTTTTGCAAATTATACTAATTATTTTCAGGAGTCAGGAGTCACCAATTTTAATTTCGACTCCGACTCCACCTGAAAGTCAAAGTTCTACTCAGATTCCACCCAAAAACCTCAAACTCAACAACTCCTGACTCCCGACTCGGACTCAAATTAACTCCGCCACCCTGCAAGTCACATCCATAGTCATGTCAATCGCGAACTCAAGCCTTTGCAAATTTCTCGGCAACCAGGCCACATTGACTTACAATGTCATGCTTCTGGTGGCCGTTTATAACTGCCTATCACCTTTTTGCAATATTTTGGCTATTTTTTTCGATGATTTTGGGTGAATTTCATTGACAATTTTTGACATGTCCAGCCATTTGGCTCATGATGTAGTCACGGAATTGCTTATGTGCGGCTGTGATGTCATCACAATAGCTGGATCAGCACCATTTATTTATCAGTTTGTGATTGATGTGAAGAGCATTGTAACTTAAATGTCTTCGCTTTAATTTACATTTTTTCCTCAAATGGGTCAAACGTTTGCAAAAAATCTCGTGTAATATGTCTGTCATGTGCCTAAAACATGATGCAGATGTGAAGAAATGTATAAAATAAAGGTTAACTGGGACTCAATTGAGCAGAAAAAATTGCCTCATCATGCAACATAACTTACCACGGCCCTGGGCAAATTGTGCCACTTGGCCTACTTTTTTCAAATGACTCCGCTCATCTTGTTAAAAGTCCAATAATCCTGAAAGTTGCCTCAATTATGGCTATCGGATACTTCGTATTAATGGTTTTATGGCAATTTGTAATGGCATCTTATCCTGAAGCAGTTTGGTACCTGCTAACTTTCCCAGCACAGATTTGTTTATCTTTTTTGTTTCATTTTGTTCCAGATTGGCAAGGTAATCGTCCCCCTGGTTAGTAAGTGAGTAAAATTTTATTTTACGTTGATATTTACAAATTAAAGACAACATAAGTGCACAGCGCATGTAATCGGCAAATAACAGTGATAAAAATGATTATTTACAATGAAATATGATTAAAATAAATTAAAAGGTGCATGGGAAGCAGTACCCACATTGGCACGCATTGATAAAATCAGCAACATTTTGTTTTTAAAAAGTCATTTTAAAAATCATCACATTTAAGCCTATCAGGCATACTATTCCAATATTTAGCACCTTTGTAGCGTAAAGATTTGAAACCATATTTAACTGAATTATACATAGGTGTCACAAGTCATGCTCTAAAGTTGACCTAGTATAAAAATCTGAACTTATTGGTGGAAATCTATTATTTGCAATTTTGTGAACAGCTTCTAAAACCATTCTTTCTCTTCTGACATACAACCAACATTTGTTTGCTCTCAACAACAGTTCTTCATAATTTTATGTAAAATTTAAGAAAACATAACGTAAAGCACATTTCAAAAATGTTTCCATTTTACAGGCATCAGACAATTTACATTCATGGTACGCTCAACTACAATAATCATGATAATTAAAATTTGAAACAATAAAAGCTTACACGATGCATTAAGTTTATGTGACAACCTGTACATTAATAACCTGTTTACCACCTTGACTAAGTAACTTTTCAATATGAAAATCAAAGTCAAGTTTTTATATATATATTTACTAGTAACAATTTAATCATATCAGTGTCAGTTATCACAAAACCTGAGACATCCAGTGGAGCACTGCTATTATTGTTAAGCAACATAAACTGAAATTGATCAGGGTTCATCCTCATAAAATTTACATTGAACCAGGAATATAGCTTCGTTACAGACCTTTTCTATTGTACGTTTAAGCCGATTTAAGTCACCGTGAATACATGACATATTATTGTCGTCTGCATAATTATAAACTGTACATGATGTTATGAAAATAAGCAGTAGATCCTCAAGATAGATATTAAAAAGTATAGGTCCCATCATGCTTCCTTGAGGCACACCTCTTACAATATATGACCACTCACTTTTATTACCGTTTATCTTCACTTGTTATTTTCTACCAGATAAATAACTGGTGGTAGCTTTCCTGGCTGAATTTAGCCCTGGACCTCTGTGGGCAGGGGCCATGGATCCTGCCATTGAAAAAATCATGAGATGTGAAAGACGTGGTTAGGTCGCACATAATTGATCTTTAGCTTCTCGGATCCTCTCAAGGCACTTTTTCTAGGGTCGTTCGGCAGGACAAAAAAAGAAAGGTGAAAATTTTTTTTTTATGATGTCAAAACATTTTTTTTTTTTTCCATCAGCAATGAAATCTATAGTGTCTGCGGGTCCGCGAAGCTAAGAATCAATTATGTGTGGCCTTAGGGAGAATCAAGATATCTCAAAAAGAATTTAAAGTGTCTTCATTTCAATCATACCATCTGAAAGTATGCAAATTTCCTCCTGTCGGCACCTATTTCTGTATCTTTACAAGCTAAAAGAAATGAACACTCACCCTGTGAAGTTCAAGAAATGATTTTTTTCTTATTACATTGAACAAATGGTGTCTTCTCGTTGAGTGAGAGAGAGTGATGTCATAAGAAACGTTTGTGATGTCACAGGAAGTTTTAGTGACGTCGCAATGGTGGCATCACTCTTAAAAATTAGGCTGATATGATGGCTGTCTCTCAATTTTCTTTCGCATTTCTGTGATTTAAAACTTATTTCAACCATGCCAATCATTGTGAAAATGCTATTAAACCTAGTAAATGTAAATATTAATGTAGGATTTTTTACAGTCCATTACGCTGACGATGTCAGTCTCAACAGACTTTACAATTACACCCTTGGCAGGCCTATTCAAGCATGAGCCTTTCTCAACTTCCCGGGAATATACAGCCAGGCAGCTGTTTCCAGCGCACACAATGTAATGCTGGTGCCATCAGTAGTAAAATATGTGGGCTGCTGAAATCCAAAATTTTCATCAAATTTTGATAAAAAGTGTCTAATTTAGAAAGATTCTCCCAACACCATGTAAATTCTCATGATTTTGTATGGGTCCCAGGGCTAGGCTGAATTGCAGTAAAGGGCTGTTTTTCAATCGGGTACGCTCTGGAAAGTCACACGTTTCCAAAATACCAGAAATACCATGCATATATGTGGAAAAAACGTTGCACAGAAAGATTAAACATACTTAGACGGACCTACAGTAACAAAAAAATTATTCAAATCGGTTGATAACTGCCCGAAAAAAATGTATTTATGTCATTTTGACCAAAGTTGACTGTCTCATTTGCAAATTAGGAAAATATCGTTTCAGATTTTTCAGTCCTGACCTAACAGTAAGTTTTAACCAATTTGAAAATGCTTTCAACATGGTCCCAAGAGTTCAACATTAGAATTACATGCAACAAGTACCATTAGTCTCTTCAGAATCCTGCATTGAACACATGAAGGTCAATTCCGTCCAATATTGTCCTCTCCGAAATAGGGTTAGCAAAACAGCAATAACATTAAATTAAGAGGATTTTTATCTTATAGAAATACTCCTTCAATAGATTAGACAAAGTTTTGGTAAGTGTTTCACTTCAGTTGTACGAACTGCACAATGCTCGTGGCAGAAAACACCAAAAACAGCTTCGTCAAATAAATTGTCCTCTCCGTCCTCTCCGAAAATATATATTTTCCTTGACACGCACAAAAGTTCTTGGCCAAAATTAAGCAAGTAAGATGATTTTTCATTGTCAGACATATATCTATCCACTCAGCACAAGCCCATACAACTGGGTGTTCTATACATCCAGTAATAGATTGATGAGCAGAATATTGACTTCGGTCAAATTATCAAAAAGTCAAATAAAACAAGTTTACACCACACGGTATATAGCAACAGAAAAAATTTGGCCAGAAAAAAAAAACCTTAATTTTTTACCCCCTTGAGACAAAACTATGTACCCCGATTGAAAAACAACCCTAAATTGAATGAAAAGACACAATGAAACATTCTTGAGTTATTTGATGAGAATTCCTGGGTGATGTGTAAACCTTAGGAACCTAAATAAACAAAATGGTTGCGAGATCATCCTTGCTTTGCTTAAAAAAAGAAACAACAAGTTAGTGAACCAACATTTATTCACTGTCAATATGTTTTTCCACAAAAACATTCTGCTTGTAGCGTTGCTTGTAAGATTGATACCAAACGGGTTAAATGAATTGTGTAATAGCACACAATCATATAATTATTAGTAAATATTTTACATGATCTGACTTTAAAAATCTTGATCTGAATCTAAATATATTGCATCACTCTGCGCCCTTGAAAAAGGACACACATCATCATTCTGATCTCCCATTGGTATCCTTACTGGTTTATTTATCACAGTGGAGTACCAAGAAATATCAGCCATACACCAAAGACGTGATACGAATGATCTATTATGAAGAAATGGGTAACATAAAAGGTTTAGTTTGAATTAATTGAGCAGAGCAACTTACATTACTTTACTATTAGAGTCAGTGAAAACATCTAATTTGAGACTCAGGTTAATAACCAATAACCCATAAGCCAAGTAAGGTTTCACTTTCAAAAACATCCAGAATGCAGGTGTACCTTTCAGGGAATCTTACCCTAAAGCAGTTTGGAACCTTATTTCACTGTGAAGATTTGTTTTATCTTTATATGATTTTTGTATCTTCCAGATTGGATAGTCAACGGCTGCATGAATTGCTGAAATGAAAAGACATAATTAACATGATTCAGTTATTTGAAAAGAATTCCTGGGTGATGTGTAAACTTTACAACTTCAATAAACAAAATGGTTGCCATATCATTCTTGCTTTGCTTATTGATTCATCATCAAGATGTTGTAGTCAGAGCAGAAGAAAAACAGTTGGAAAGTGAGACATTTGAATTTGAATACAAAATAAGTTAGTGAACCGACATTTAGTCATTCACTGTCTCTACGTTATCTGGGATACGTTTTTGGAGCTGTTTGGAGAGTTGAAGATAAGATTGAATGTAAATGTCAGATGACATCTCAACTCTTTTTTTGTTTGGCAAACGATAATGTCAAGAGAGAAGGAGGGCACTAAGTCGACACTCACATCTCAATTCTCAGACTGCGCCTCTTCATACCAAACAATGCTGCAGTATTCTGAAATTTTTTGCAGTTCTTTAGTTGAAGTTAGTCTTGATTGGCAGATACATTTTAAAATCTATTTTGCTATTTAAATTTTATGAGGACAATTGGAAACTTCAATATAACCACAGGGATAGAGTAGTGCGGGGCATGCAGCCCCCCTTAACTTCGAGGTGCAATTTGACCTACTTTTTGTGGTTGATTATTTAAATGCTAATGTTGTCAGGAAGGGATCACTTGACTCTACCTATAACTAGTGAAACAAATGTCTACCAATTTTAATAAAGGAGTTACGGCCCTTTTTGTAAAAATATAAAATGGCCTTCTTATCCCACCCATCGGGCAAGAAGCCCCCCTATTATAATCCTATGGCAATTTTTTTTGCGAGTGCTTTCTGCTTAAAAGTTATTTCTAGGGGTTCTTCTATCATTTGAAAGGCATTCTATTCACTTTTCCAGAATTTTTCTGTTCATGTATTTATTTTTTAATATTTTTTGCCCTGTTTTAATTTTGGCCAAATTTTTTCGATTTCAATTAGCTATTCTATCAAGATTTAAGGTAAAGTACACATTATGAAATTGCTCCTGAAGCAGCTTCGAGGCCTCAGTGAAGGTGGGCCTCATGCCCCAAACAATGTGGGGCCTCTGGCCCCAAACTCACATATTTCACTTTGACCTCTATATTTTGAGCTAAAATCAAAAAATATGATCAAAATCATATTTATGTAATGGTCATAAAATGAAGCAATGCAGATATCCATTATACTTTTAAATATTTCCAAAGTTATATCTGGCAACCACTTTCAAAGAATTAATCAAGGTTACAAAAATCATGCACCTTTTTTTTGTTTCTTTAATTACTTTTATGGCTAGGTGCTGTTTGTCCTAAAAATTTTTGACGTCACCTAAAAAGCCTCTAGCTTCAATCCTATCAATAAGAAAAAGCACCAAAAATGTAAGTTTAGATATAACCCTGGGGAGGCCTCTCACCTAACCCAGGCTTCTTTCCCCGACCCACTATTTATCCACAAATAAAACAGTACAAAAAAAAAGTCAGTTGCTTTGTTACATACAGAGAATAAATATGACACCACTCAATGCAGCAGCTAAGTCTGGCTTATAGCCTGTAGATTGCACGGTTAATCAACTTTTATTTACTAAAAATACATTTGTATATACTAGGGATCTTCTGTCTGACCTTCAACTGGAATGAATGAATGGCAGTTAACAAATACTTCTTATCTTTGTCCTACAGTTGTCCTACCCTTGTCTTATCTTTGTCTTATCTTTGTCTTATCTTTGTCTTATCTTTGTCTTATCTTTGTCTCATCTCTATCGTATCTTTTCGTATCTCTGTCATTTCCTTGTCTTGTCTCTGTATATGGTCTATGTTGGCGATGACAGACAGCTATTGATTGGTTCTTACCATTCAAGATATTTGTCCCTGACCCAAGTTGGAGGGCCACAAAAATTGACACAAAATTTACTCAAAATAATATTAAAAGCAGAAGAAAGGTGGTCACATAAATTGTAACAATGGTCTGTTAATGCACTGTAGAGAATACAACCAGTGGTGTATGTTGAAGATGGAAAACAAAGCTGTTGTTCCTACTGGAATTGATCTCACAATTCCAGTTGGAAGGAGAAGTTACTAAATTGAGGCAAATGATAACAGAACAAATGCATAATTTCCTACATCCTGTCAAAAAATAATTGATAATAAAAAAATTAAATTGCAATAAAACAAGACAAATCCAAAGGATGTCAATTTGATGTTCATCAATTACTACATTAATTGTCTGATTGTGCAAATCTGATATAACAGATTCGAAGAGCACCAAGAAATTCTGTAATTCCTGGAGAGTTTGAAACTGCTGATGGGAAAATCTTTAGAAGTTTTTACAACAACAAAGACTCCATAACCATTTTCAATGGATATTTTTTTTACTAGAAACTGTAGCTTCGTCATACTTCAAAGTTAAGTGAATAAATTTGGTTTACTGATTCAGTGCTCCCCTTTGTAGTATTGACGTTACGTTCTCCAAAAATCATTAGGGAAGGTTCTCTACTGGTCATAAGAGTTCCCCCGCGGCCTAATTGATAAGTGCGCTTGTCAACTGGCTTAGAGGGCGTGGGTTCAAATCTCACCCCGGGAACTCACTTTAGTCCGAGCCCATGGGACATTAAATGGAGGCGGGTTGTATCCAGTGTTCTATGCAGGGGCAACTGAAAGACCCTGGGCATCCCTGAATTAATAGGGTATGTGCCGGACTCACAGTCTTCTCATCTCATCATCATACGGGGATCACCTGCCTCTATATAGCCCACTAAGGTGCTGCAGAGGCGTAAAAACACAAACAAACAAACAAACTACTGGTCATAATGGCGCCATTCACTCCATATGTGCCTCCACTCTGCCAGCAGTTCACTTTACAGTAATTAATTTTACGAGAAAGAGCCCCTTTATGGTGATGACTTTTTATAAAACACCAATGCCTCCCCAAAGTGTCTGTACATGAACTGAATGTTGTCCTCGAGTCAAATCAGGCAATTTTCTTCGTTGCCCTTCCATATTTGGCAGCACACTTCATTTTTCACCGCATGGCCTCTGAAGGCCAAGGATAATTTTCATCTATGCATACTACATGCATTCATGTTAAAAAAAATAAAAATATTGATAATAAATCTTTGGTCATATAATTCATGCCGAATATTCAAACATGGCGTAATTTGATTATTTGAAAACAATTTCTGGTCTTCTCACTATGACGTTTTACAGTATAAGAAACATCGATCAAGTTTCAAACCTTTATCTATGTGAGCAACATATGCATCATACATCAGTCAGTTTGAAAAAAGAAGTAATGTCGGATGTAAACAGACTGGCTACCTCTTCCAGAAGGTCACTAAGTACATCCTCATTAAAGGCTCTTGGAGACCGTCAGGTACCACACTTCAACTTAAAAGCAAAAGGAACCTTCACTATGATCTCACATCTTTGGCTTAACTTAAAAGTATCACCATAACATGCAGTTCAGTACTTAAATGGGCAGCCACAAGAAACTGCATTCGCTGCAATCATCTCTGTCATATCCTGAAGTCTAGACTAAGATAATTTTCTGCCTCCTCAGTGTCCGGAAGTTGGTGAAAAACAAGGTGAACTTACTGTTATATGAGATGTCACAAGCAGTGTATCAATTTCACTCCTTGAAGATATAATGATTACAGCAGAGGTAGAATATTGTTGAGGATGCTGTTTAATATTGTGACACCATGAGATTACAGTTATACCAGGATATACTTTTAAAGTAAGGTATACCTTGTTCATTAAGGAATATTTGATACATTTTTCCTGCGGCACCTTCAAATACATAATTACATTCAACATAATATAAAGGTGAGAAGAGACAAAAATATAATTACGTTTTATGGGCCTCACCACAAAAGAAACCCAGATTATTAATTTTTTTTCAACTTGCCTCCACAACTTTTTATTGAGCATTACTTACTCCAGATGCGTAAATAATATATTGCTGGAAGGTGACAAAGCATAGTCTTTTCAATGCAATAACAAAAAAAAAAGCATACATGTACCATCTAGATAGACTAAAAAGCTAAAGTTTGCATCTATTGATCAAGTTTATATTAACTGATAATCAAGGAAGGTCTTTTATAGACTTACAACATGTGTCATATTACTAATTAAATTGCCCTTCCAGTTTCAAACCTTCATGTGTTCTCAATATGTAGACATATTGTAAAATTCAATTCCTGCTGAAATTGTTTCAAACGCCTTACCGTGCCAAAATGATAGATCATTGGGTTTGTCTGGATGTGAGACTTCGGTCAAAACTACAAAAAAGTACAATCAGAAGTATGACCGTCAACATCATTTCTAAAAGTCAAGAGATCTGAGAAGCAGAACAAATTTGTAGAACTGTGTGCTTTTTGACAATTGAGACTGCCTTGACATTACTAGCAGGATAACACTGGCGGAGGAGTGTTTGTCACAGTATCTGATATCAGTCATCAAATTATTTAAGACATGAGCTAGACAAAGCAGGGTAGATAGTTGCAAAAGGTACTGAGAAATCAGAGAACTGAATCTGAGACATGAAAGAATTGAGAGAAATGAAAGAACTGAATGTGAAAGTTGGGTGGCTGACAATGGTGGAAATAAGAGTTAAGTTGCGGTGCAGAGGTTGTTTCATACAGCATATGACGTAAAGTGACAGTTCACATCAAATAATGTTGGTCTGACATCCATTTTTGTTTGATGGGAAATGAAAAAAGAGTCCTGACAAGTGTCACATCCTTCCTCATGAATGTTACTTTGATAGATGACAGAAGCTTCCATCCCAGACGAGCTGGGGCAGAGTAGACAAGACTTTCTACTTGCCACAAGTTGTTGAGGCCTCAGCATCAAATAAAATAGGTCCAGTAATGTCCAATTTGTCCATGCATTGTATGGGCTCGACACTAATGACAAAATACATACACTCTCCAGTATCCAGTATCCACTAACACTGTAAACATTTCTGAAGGTAAAGTCAGCTCTAGGATCCTTAAAGACTCCTTGTGTGGCTTTTAACCGATGACGATGAAGGTTAATGAGATTTTGCAACTGGAGAAATCTTCATAGCTGAGTGGTTGTCTTAAATATTTCCTGTTCAAATTCTTTTTCTTATCAATAAAATGGTGTTTGTCTCATATAGTGAGGCCAGAAACAATTCTTTGTGACACATATTTTCCATTGTTTGTAGATATATCTTAAGGCCTATCTCAAAAATAATGAAGCCAAAGTGTGACATGACTATCAAAATTTCAAAATGTATTTTTGTATGAAATGACCTAAGCATATTGTAAAGAACATATTTAAGTTCAAGAAACTATATTGGCCATGGTGCTTTGATGAGTGGAAATAATTGATAACAGCTGAATATTACAGAATTTTTAAAAGTTTGTTTTTCATGGCAGTGAAACATAACTGGGCTGAATGGTAATTTGTCATGAACTTAAATCAGTTTTCTTTATTTGACAACAACTGGCACATTTTTAAAAGTCTTCTGGACGATTGTCATTCAAAAACACCAAATATATTTTGAGAAACACCCAATTTTTCGAAAATTTTCGGAAATTTCTTTTCAAAACTTACATATATCAACCAGGATTGTAGAGTATTTCAAACACAAAGAAATTCACTTCTGCCAACAAATCCACTTCGACTTCTTGTAGACAAGCCAGAAAACATAATCACATTTTTGCACCAAACACAGACATACTACAAAATATGAGGAAAATAAACAAAGACAAGTAACACCCTAGCAAGCCTCGATATAGCCCAATAAGGTGCTGCGGAGGCGTAAAACACAAACACACACACACACATACATATATCAACCCCAGATGCACATTTTTACATTTAAAATGATTTTAACTGCCCTATGTTATGCGTCTATATGTGGGCTTCAAATTGATACCAAATAAGTGCCACCGAAGTGAATGTCTGCTCAGCAAATGATGATAGAAGTGTGATTTTTTGCCAATTTTTCTACATAAAAAGCGGATTTTAAGTACCGGTGTGATATGGATCTTCAGAAAAGGTTCTGGTTTTGACTCAAATCGATTTTATATTAATTATCAATCATAACTGGGGGTAAAATACTACCATTTACAAAATAAAAAATATTTTGTTACTGTTTATTGCCTTTTTACACAATTTGGCCCCAAAGTTTAAAGAATGCTCCATAAATGTTAAAATTTTTGTAATGAGGCAATGAAACGTACTCCAACTTTTGAAATTAATAGTTAATTTTCACTCCAAGTCATATTAGAATGATCGCTTCACTGTTTGTCAGAAAAAAAAATTGAATACGATCAAAATCTTTCAGAGCGTTACGCGTGCGAAGAACATAACTTTTGAATTTAATCACCAGAAACCAGTCAAAAACTTGGGTTAGTTCATAGATCAATAAAACTTCATAGATGTACTATATTTACAGCCAATCCAGATTAAAAACAGAGCTCTCATAGCTCTGTACCATTTGAAAGTACTCTCGGTGTTACGCATGCGACACATTCACATTTCCAGCTATTCATTGGAATTTTTCCGTGAACCATATTTTCCGCAATCATAAAAGGCTCCAAAACAACTGACTAGATGTAATACTAGACCTTAATGGCAAAACGATTCAACTGAAATATGCTAAAGGGAAACTAGAGCATTTCTGATCAGGAACATTCAAATTTGACTCAATTTTACAAAGTCAACCTTTGAACCCAAATAACTCAATCATGTCAAAACAAGTGGATGGAAGTGCTTGTTTCAATGGATTTATGAAGCCTGGGGATATGGAGATTCCAAAAAGTAAAAGGAAATAGCAATGAAACATGTCAAACTTTGTAACATAGAAAGAATTCATCAGGTGAAAAAGTCTATGTCACGCTAAATAAGTGAAAAAATGCATGTTTTCCGATATACTATCATCTCTATCTCAATAACCTTTTAACGAATTGCCATGACATTTTCAGGATTTTGGTATAACAATGTATTTAAGGCAAGACTGTAATATGGTGTTGTTTCATACAGCTGTTATCAAAATTTGTGACCCTCAGTGAAAACCAGCTGTGTGGCTTCATTATTTTTGAGATTGGCCTTAAATATAACCCCTTGGTTTATGAGATCATTCATATGGAGTTTATGGACTATGGACAAATCCCCAAGGCACGTTGACTTTAACCTGGATTTTCATTACTTTAGTAGAAAATTGACTAAGTGTTGGAAAACCAAATCAATGGTATGAGCTTAGAGGGTCAAACTGCCTCTTGAAAGACTTCATTGTGGAAACTTCTAAAGTGGTCAAAGCTTTGGGGACCACTTTCTCTACTTCAACTGGTGTAAGTAATACAGCCTCACTCAGTGCTTTGAGGTGACCATGACTAAGCCTCTTGGGCCCATGCAGGTTTATTGAGTTCAATGTTTTGGTCTTTAATAATTTTCAGAATGGATGTATCTCGAGATATCTAAAAACTGACCAGTGACCACATATTGAATATTCCAAAGAAATGGTGTGCAATACTATTCAAGTTATTAAAGTTTTTTTTTTTTCCAATTAGCATCAACCTGTAGGCAAGCATGAATGAAACTATACTGCTGTTGGTAAAAGAATGAGGGCCAACCAAATGCTAATGCATCAGAGAATCTTAACAAAACAATGTGTTGCATGAGCATGCTCTTCCAGTTGTTTACCTTTGAAATCTAAGCAGGTTACTCTTCTTGGTAAGCACTTAACAGGAGACACATTTGACGAACCAGTGGCATTGATCATATGGCTGTCAAGTGGGTGGGTGTCTGAAGTTTAGGTGTGTATGGAAGTAAGATGAACCCTGGATGATCAATGGAGAACGAGTTGATGAACAGAAACTTGCATCAAAGATATGAGAGTTGGCTGAGAACCCCTTTCTCCATTGATTAGCATAACCCTGATGTGGGAATTGAGTGCCTGGTGATACTATTGTCACTTCAGAATTTGAGTCACAACATCTATAGCGGAAGCTGGTATACCCATTACCCAACTCAGTGTCCCAACTGCCACACCAGACTAACAGGTATGTCAACGCTATTATTATCGCTTATTTTTCAGTTTAAAATTTCCTTGATTGGCAAACTCCCAAGACAAACAAGATGGCTTTGCATATCATACCTCTGGATGGATTACATTTTTAAATTGCTGATTCTTCTTCTTCTTCTTAGTGAGCTTAGTCCTCGGTGCGACAGAGTATCAAAAGCTGTGGTGGGCATGCGAGATAAGAGGGATGTATATAGGATAAAAGTCCATTAGTTTAATCCACAAAGATTCTGGTTGCACTTCCTGCAAATTATTTGATGATGTCATGAAGGTTATTTTACAATTTTTTTTAGCTTTTAGAACATTTTGATGATGATTCACCGCGATGGTAGTCATGGGGTGGGCGGGGATAAATTTACCCCTGAGACAACAAATAATTTTATTTTTGCACGGGAAGGAGTGACACACATTTTTATTGCAGTTTAAACATTATGGCACGCTAGCTACTAGGGGAAACAAACTTTGTTTATAATTTTATTCTTTATTTTTTTAAATTTCCAATGGCAAACTTTTTTTAACCAAAAATTAAAAAAAATTTAAAGGTGTTTGCACAATCTTGTCTCTTTAATCATGAAATCTTTTTAAAAATGTGTAACAATATCGGGAAGTAAAATATATATCCAATTGGTATTATCTTTAATCAATTAAATTGCAAGTATTTTCATAACTGAGTCTGAAATATTATTGAGCATACAGATTATTTTTTGGCACATAAAAAATTAAGATATTTTCATGGGCATTAAAGTTCAGCTTTAATTGTGTTGCTTGGGTGGTAAGCCACTTGTGACTGCCAGTGAGTTTTCAACTGTCTTTTTATTTTAAAATTTTACCTTGAGTTCAGGAGATCCTGATTTCTCTGTACCTACGAGTGTGTAAGCATGAGTGGGTACAAAGGACTCCCAAGCTCACTACAATGTGTGTACACTGTACAGGGTGTAGAAGTAAATTTTACAAAATTGGGCATTTTCAGAACTTTGGTCAAAATGAAAGACTGAGATAACTTAAAATATACTCATATAACAAGGACTGCGAAACAAAATAATGGAGAAGATTTCCATGCAGTTTCATGTACATATCGTCTTCTATTTGACTTTAGAAGTTATTTGTTTCATGTAAAATAAAGTCAGGTTTAAAGAATTACAGAGCACACTGCCCTTCTCACTACATATTATATGTAAGGTTGAGTAAGCAGGGATTCAGGACAAAAAGGCAATGATCTCTCTAATGTGCAACCTGTGATTATTCTGAAGGTCACCAGGACTAAATGTAAAGGTCAAATAAACATCACTACTTCTTTCTCTTGGCAAAAGATAATGTCAAGAGAGCAGGAGGATACCCAGTCGACACTCATTTGACACTAACATTATTTTCAGGCTGTGCCCCTTGACATCAAAAGAGGCCAAAGGCATTCCTATAGGCCTCTTTGCAGTCCTTTACTTGCAGTTACTTTTAATTAACAGAAACAGTTTTTTAGGGCAGAATTGTTACTGGTCTTCACTGGAATCTTTTGGACAAATTTTGAGACAAAATACTGCATCAATTTCATGCACACAGGGTTCTATTTGCCTAAGATTGTGTTGATCAACTTTACAGGAACATGCACATTGTTTAAATACCATTTTAGAGACCCAGGAAAACCATCCTAGAAAAACTGGAAAGAGGGAGTCCTGTGATGTCATTGAGGGGCTTCCCCAACCCAGATCTATTTATAGCTCACTGAGAATGTGTAAAAAAAAAAAAACAAGAGGTCGGCAATTAGGACAAAACATCACTGGATGCTTCATCAATGTATTGCTACCTTTGTATGCCCTGTTACAGTTGAGGTCAAAAGTTTGCATACAGACGGACAGGAAATAGTTAAAGCTGTATTATGTAAGTGCAAATGGGTCTACATATTTGGCAATTTTATTTCTTGTTTCTTACATATTGAACTTACGAATTTGACTATAATTGGTCCGTTTGACCAAATCCCCTTAAAAATACACGGCATTAATCTGTGAGTCATCCAAAGTTGATGGGTCAGAAGTTTGCATACACTCCGGGACCATGGTTGTATTATGCAATATTTATGCCTCTAATTGAAAAATATTTCATTTTTCTATCCTAGTTTGTAGAAAATAAGTCTCAAATGTATTTATCCTCAGGGTTCTGTTGAAAAAAATTGGTAAATTATGTCCATACAATAGAGGCCCCCGGACACAATCTTTCACTTTCTCCGTGAATCTCTGTGGGATCATGCAAACAGTATGGAGAAGATAAAAAGATGCAAATTATATGAATGCACAATATTGGGTGTCATAGGGAGCAATTGGGAAGCATTTTACATTGTTGTATCCTCAGTACAGCACATTGTTGGTCATTTTAAGACCCACAAGTTCATCGCGGCACTGCAGAGAACTGGAAGAAGAGCCAAACTGGTGGCGACTGACAACATAAAAATCATCAGAATGGCTTAACAGAATCCAAGGGTGACTAAAAATGAAATATGCAATAATGTGGGGGTGTCTGGGGTGAAGATGTCAACTAGCGCATAGATGTAGACATTACGTGGAGGAGGACTTGGAGGATGCAAAGATAGAAAGAAGTCACTGCTATGAGAAAAAAATCATGCAGTGAGTCAAGTCTTCTCCTGGGTATGTCAACACCTACATAAACAGTCCTTGTAAGAGTTGGCATACTCCAGACAAAGTTTCACATGGTATTCTCGCACCTCTGGCTTCTTTCCAATCTTTGCATCCTCGGAGTCCTTCTATACGTAATATCCACATCTATGCGCTGGTGGACACCTTCACCCAAGACACCCCCACATCATTGCATATTTCATTTTTAGTCACCCTTGGATTCAGTTAAGCCATTCTGACGATTTTTATGTTGTCAGTCGCCACCAGTTTGGCTCTTCTTCCAGTTCTCTGCAGTGCAGCGATGAACTTGTGGGTCTTAAAATGACCAACTATGAGCTGTACTGAGGATACAACAATTTAAAATGCTCCCCAATTGCTCCCTATGACACCCAATATTGTGCATTCATATAATTTGCATCTTTTTATCTTCTCCATACTGTTTGCATTATCCCACAGAGATTCACATGGAAAGTGAAAGATTGTGTCCGGAGGCCTCTATCGTAAGGACATAATTTACCAATTTTTTTCAACAGAACCCTGAGGATAATACATTTGAGACATTTTTTCTACAAACTAGGATAGAACAATGAAATATTTTCCAATTAAAGGGATAAATATTGCATAAAACAACCATGGTCCGGGAGTGTATGCAAACTTCTGACCCATCAACTTTGGATGACTCACAGATTAATGCCGTGTATTTTTAAGGGGATTTGGTAAAACAGACCAATTATAGTCAAATTTGTAAGTTCAATATGTAAGAAACAAGAAATAAAATTGCCAAATATGTAGACCCATTTGCACTTACATAATACAGCTTTAACTATTTCCTGTCCATCTGTATGCAAATTTTTGACCTCAACTGTATGTAGTAGCAACAGTTAAACAAGATAACCAGGACTTCAGATCAGTAGTTAGATGATGTGCAGAATGCCCTTTAAAGTGCCTTGTGCATGTTATTTTTAATGTGTTTCATTGCGAGAGATTTTATTCAGACAATTGGAAACTTTGAATATTCTACTCCAAAGACAAATATTCCATACTAGTAATGCCCATTGAGGCACGTGTTTAGGGGATGAAGACCCCCCCCAACAAACGATAATGGCAGATGCAGATGTGGAATCTGTCTGGTACGCCTAATGTGAGCAATGTGCACATTGATGAAACAGGCGGATTGGTTTTGTCCTAATTGTTGACCTCTTAGCTGTCGTAGTGAACCTTGCATGGCCGAGGGTTGAAGAGTATTGAAATATTACTTATAGACATAGCCATTGGAGTGTGTGGATGGTTTTGGCGGGAAGAGAGACTGTGGCGCGAGCCTCTGGCGTGAGCAGTCAGTGAACTACAATGGAGATTCATGCGCCCCTGGTGGAAAAAAACAGTAGAGGCAGGAAACGTAAATAAGGGAGGTGTTTCACTGTTATTTGCTGTTATCAGAAGGACAGGATAGATCAATAAGGATAGGTTGGTAGTTTAGGTGAGTAGCATCGCTAGGGGAGGAGTTTTTAGCTGTTGCAGGTGTGAGCATGTCACCCATGATTTTTGTATCTTATACCCGGCAGGGATTGATGATGTTCATTGCTTTATGTTTGATTTTCTGTTTTTTAATTTTAGTCGCATATGAACTTCGTTTTTAGCAGTAAATAAAAAAGAGTGATAAACAACATTCATTTGCAAGATTAAGTTACTTAACATGATATTGTCATACTTACCTATACTTTGTGATGCTCTACTCTCTTTGTGGTTTGAATCCTATCAGCAGATTAATTGAATTTCTGGAAGTGGAACTAGAGAATCCTGCAGGTGGTCATTGTGTTGGCATTTGAATCTGAAGATTTTCTGAATATCTTTAATGATTGTGAGACTGCAGGAATTCCTATAATATTTTTCTATCTGGCCGTTGTTGTATCAGGGGAGCGGTGAATATGGACAGAATGAATAATTGAATGTTTGGGAAAGGAACAATCACGAGAGACAATTAACAAGTTATCAAATTTGTAGCTAATTGTGAAGATTTAAAACACTTGTCTGGACTACTGAACTATCGCCACTTCGCACTTCACACCTGGGATAACAACACCAACACCCTCGCAGAGCCCTGACTGAGCAACTTCAATCAAAAAAGGAATCAGGGATTTTGATTTACGTAGATGCAAAAGAAGATCTTTTGTCTAACATCCAAACGCTTACCACAACAAATCAGATTGCACAAATTATCCGGATATATACTTTCAGTTTATTTTACACCTTTGTATGGGTTGTTTAATCAGGAGAGTGAAGTAATTGGGTAAAATTACACCCACAACATGTTTTTATGAAACTGGTTTGTGATTATTTCTGACATGGAACGAGTAGCTCCATCTTTAATACAGAGGCTTTTTGCAGAAAATTCTCAATTGTTATACGTGTGGCTCCATCTATAACAGATGTGAACTCCTAATGTTTGTTTTTGCATAATATTAATATTATATTAACAAAACATATCTTAATGTTTACTTGAAGATGCACTACACTCATGAAAGGACAGTTTCAATTACAATGCATGTGGCTTAAAGCTCATTTGTAATTTTTTCAGTCCTCTGAACATCAGACACATTCTGACTAAAATGTAGCAAGCAGAATTTGCACATATACAGAATATCCAACTCACATTGAGCATTCAATTTCAAAGTGCCGAGATGTTGAAGATACCTCTTTGCTAACCTCTCTCACAGTGGTCATCAGTTATCTGAGGATGAATTGTAATCTTCAGACTGACGACCAACAGGAGGCAATTTGAAAGACGGTGAGATTGTCTCGCTGTGAACCGTACATAACACCCATGTAATACATGAAAGTTATAAACAATATACGTTGTGAGGGACCACTTATAAGCATCCCATGAACCCCAAAAGGTTCTACAAACCATCTATCCTGAAGAACCTTGTAGGGTTCTTGTAATCTCCCCAGGGTTCTTTGACCTAGGGTGCTTCCCAAGCACCCTTTGAAAAGGTGCTACCAGGCACCCATGGGGAGCTGCATTTGTGACGAGGCTAAGCACCTTATTTGGTTGTTCTACACCCTTTTCATTCTTAGAGTGCAGGCAAGTTTATCAGTAATATTTTTAACAATTTAATTAATATGTTTTTCAAACCTAAGGTTTGTATCCACATAAACACCAAGATACTTTGTAACATTAACATTTTGGACAACATGACTATCAAGGTTTAAAAATTAATTATTTTGGTCATTAGAGTTGACATTAGACTCGACTAACATAGAAACGGTTTTCTTTGCATTAAGAGCAAGACAATTAGCTGAGAACCACATCGCTGCATTATCAAGACAATCATTCAAGGCATTGGTAACTTCCAAGACGTCACTTCCCTTATAATATATGATTGTGTCATCCGCAATCCGCATACATAGACACTCTTCCATTAGCAGTGAAATTAGGCAGGTTGTTAACAAATAAAGTGAAAAGTAAGGGTCCCAGATTGAACCCTGGGGAACACCAATAGTAACATTTTAAGCATCTGACAATTCATTGTTATGATAAACACTCTGACATCCATCCGCAAGATAAGGCCTAAACCATTTAATTCATCATTTCTAACAGCATACTAACATAAATTGGATACAAGGAGTTTGTGGTTAATAGTATCAAAACACTTTGAAATATCAATGAATGTAACACCAGCTTTAAAATTATCATGAATATTCTCTAGCCATTCATCTATAGTAGTATGAAGGCAGGTTGAAGTCGAATGAAATTTCTTATACGCATACTGGTCCAAAGAAATAAAATCATGTGATACTAGATAAGTTAATAATTGACATTGAATCTCTTTCTCAAATAATTTGGCTGAGTGACTAATAACAGAAATAGGTCGATAATTAGAGCAATCTTTAACATCTTCAGATCCTTTATAGATCGGAGTAACCCTAGAATATTTCCAGTCCTTAGGTACAAAAGCACATTGAATTGATTTATTGAATAAGTGAGTTAGACTCAGACTCAGACTCAGACTGTATTTATTCGGCAGATAACATGACAGTAAATTAATTATAATTAAGCAATATTAAATTTATATAATTATCTATGGCCAGGAGACCCACCAAAGACTCGGATCACGGTCGCTGCTGGTGGGCCACCCAGATGAGAAACAAAATAATATTAATATTTATCAACAAACTTGCATAATGATAGCATGCTAATGTCATACAAATACTCACCACGTGGTTGGTAGGGAAACTAAACAATATAGTCAGTAAGACATAATAAATCCAGTAGCAATTATAAAATCATGATGTTTGAGCAAAATACAAGACAACTTGCATGTAATTATGATTAATTTAAATTTTGACAAACATAACAATTTGGAATTCTACACACTTGATTATAAGAGTTCAGTAAACTTTGTTTGATATAATATTTAAAGCCAAAGAGACTATGTGTAAAAATCTTCTCTCTGTAATTATTAGGCATAGAATTGTATAATTTCGGATATCTATAAGAGATGCTATTTCTTGCATATTCATGTCTTACAGCGGGGACCCTCAGTTGACCTACATTTCTCGTATCATAAGAATGTGAACGCTCAATTTCTGTTAGTTTGCTAAAATAATGCGGCAGAAGATTATGAATTAATTTATAACAAAATTTAAGATCAGCCAGTGCACACATATCCCCCAATTTGAGAAGCTTTTCTTTTTTGAAAAGGATGCTGGTGTGAGCATTATATTTAGCATTGCAAACTATTCTTACGGCTTTCTTTTGTAATGTCACTAATGTCTTAGATTCTTGGTTCCACACAATTAGGGCATAATTTAAATGAGACAAAATTAGGGCATTGTAAATATGTAGAAGAGCAGATTTTGGAAGGTAATTTTTCAGTCTCATCATAATACCAAGAGTTCTTGATATTTTACTTGAGATAGCTGTAATATGGCTTTTCCAATTTAGGTTTTCATCAACTACTAGACCTAGAAAATTGAATTTCTCAACAAAGTCAATTTTAATACCGTCAATGAAGAGTTCAGGATAATCAACAGATCTTTGGGAAGTATGAAAAAGCATTGCTTTGGTTTTAGCTACATTTAATGAAAGTTTATTTAACGTAGGAGCTTTACATGTTGTAGCTAATTTCAATAGCTTAGAGTCAAAATTTAGGATATCCAATGAACCTTCTTTCTGAGAAGAAAATTGTAGTGTAATAAATTTGGTCCACTTATTTTAGTCCTCACTTTTACGGCATTGATGCTACATTTAGACTGTGGTTCTTCCCAAAATCAATTGGGAACATTTTCTGCCGGTGATAAAAGTGCCATCCACTACAGATTGGCTTCTTCTCAACCAGCAGTTAATTTTACAGAAATTTGTCTTAAGAGAAAAAGCCCTTTTCATGGTGATGACTTTTTATAAAGCACAAAAGCTTTCCAGAAGTATCTTTACCTGAACTGAATTTGTTAACCTGCAGTGAAGTTTCAGAAGAGGCAAATATCAACCCTGCCCTTTAGTATGGGTCAGCACATTACATATTTCCAGCATACTCTGTGAAGGCCTAAAATCTGCTATTTTAATCTCTGCATGAGGTATTGCCTAGCATGTTTGTAAAACGTAAATATTTGTAATAAATCTGGTGTCATACAGTGCATGGAGAAAATTCAGACTTATAATTAATTAATCGCACAAGAAAACTATTTCTGTGCCTTCTCATTATGAAGTTTTACTGTATAAGACACATCAAGTTTCATACCTTCATTATTGTTAGTCACATACACATCATATATCAACCTGCTTGATGAAAATCAAGTAATGTCTGTGGTAAACAGACTGGCGGTCCCTTCCAGGAAGTAACTAAGTGCAATACCCATCAAAGGCTCTTTGGAACGGATAGTTTCCGCACTTCAACTTAAAAGTAAAAGAAACCTCCACTATGTACTTGCATCTTTGGCTTAACTTCTAAAAGTATCACCATAACATGCAGTTTAGAACTTCAATGGGCAGCCGCAAGAGACAGTAATCATCTCTGTCATATCTGAGGTTCAGACTAAAATAACTCCCTGCCTTCTGAGATTCTGGAAGATGGTGAAAAACAAGATGAAGTAGCCATAGTATGAAGCATAGCTGAGCATGATATCCATTACACTCCTTGAAGAAAAGTTGAGTATATCAGAGTTAGGATAGTGTTGAGGATGCCGCATAAAATTGTGACAACATTAGATTGCAGGTACACCTGTAAATACTTCAAAGGACTCCAGAAAGTAAGGTAGCTTATCTTGCCTGAGATATTTGTGCAATGGAAGACTTTGATTTTCACTCTTACTCCGGCTATTTTGTTACTGTAGCTACCGCTTGACTTGAAGCTATTTTGGACCAAGATATTGCCAATGCCACCATGGGAAATATTTGCTTGAGTCAAAATGTTAACCTCCATTTATTTATTGCTTGAAATTTTGGTAAAAAACTTGATTGTGATTTACTCATGTGTATACATCATTCACTGAAGTTGTGCAGACTGGTAGCAGTGGCATACGACTGGCATAGCATAGTGCTTTAATGCAGCAACAACTATAATCATGTACCATCTAGATACACTAAACAGCTAAAGTTTGCATCTATAGATTTTTTTTTCTTAACTGATAATCAAGGATTAAGGTTTATTATACACTCACATGAGTTGGCCTCTTGGGCTCAAGTATGTTTATTCAGTTCAAAGTCTTGGTATACAATAATTTTCAGAATTGATGTATCTGGAGACTTCAAGTAAACTCACCACAAATTTCATATTCCAAAGAAATTGTGTTCAATACCAGTGGCAATTAGCATATGGCTGTCAAGTGGGAGGGTGTCTGAATTTTTGGTGCAGATCAATTGCTTATAGATGCAAGATGCACCCTGGATGGCCAATGGACAACAATTTGATGAACAAATACTTGCATCAAAGAGAATCGAGTTGGATGAGAACCGCTAGAACCACTTTCTCCGTTGATTGGCATAACGCTGATGTGGAAATTGAGTGGCTGGTGATATTACAATTATTGCTTTAGAACCTGCAAACTCCAAAGCTAAACAAGATGGCTGCAATAATATAAAGGCCTTTTTATAGGTCATAACTTTTTGTGAATTTATCACTATTATAAGCCTCATGACAAGATACACGCCCCGCTCCCTTTTGTTATTCCCGTAATATCAGTTACCCCCTTTTTTACCCCGTTTGCCCCCTGCCTCCCCCCTTTTTCCCCACTTGCCT
Organism: Platynereis dumerilii; assembly: GCA_026936325.1. Taxonomy (NCBI): domain Eukaryota; kingdom Metazoa; phylum Annelida; class Polychaeta; order Phyllodocida; family Nereididae; genus Platynereis; species Platynereis dumerilii. The sequence continues at coordinate 39,054,489 of JAPTHN010000005.1, forward strand.
CCCGCTAGCCCCCACTTTCCCCCGCTAATTACCCCTAATAACATTTTCTTATATTAGTGTTACCCAATAGGGTGGAGTTGGTGGAGGGTGTATCCTGATTCCTGTCATGACTCATGAGGCCTTCCATGCTGAGACATAGATTTGGCTCAATGCCACTAAACTAATCTCTCTCTCTCCCTCTATGTTTACAATTCTGGGAAGCATATTTAGAATTACCACAAGGGCCAGCAAGCGGACACCATAGGCTTCTGTCATGTTCACTGTTCAGGGATGAAATGGGGATCACTGTTCAGGGATGAGATTGGGTACTGCACAGGTGAAATAGAGCACATGTTTAGAATTGACTTAACAAGACATTAATTGTTTCACTTACTCTCAAACAGTACTGTATGGCTGTATGTCATTGCCATTCTGAACTTACCAGACATGGTAAAGACACCAGAACACAGCAGCTCAACAGCTGGTCACCCGGAGATAATGTTTCTCCATATTTGTAAAACTGAACTGGTCCGCCTTTTGCAAAACATTTCTGGATGAATTTTGAATGACATTCTTACTTTGTCTGACAGCTGACAGATCTAGTCCTTTTGTGCATTGCATTGGTGTATCCTGAGTTGAAGTAGAAACAGGTGGACTGACCACTTTGAGATATTTTTCTCCCCAGTTTACTTCTGAAACAAATGATATTTAAATCTCTGAATCACTGTTGCCACGTATGATTTACAAGCACTCAAATGAAATGATTATTGATAACTGGAAAACACATAATTGATCCTTGACGTGTATAGTTGTGAATGGTATGCCTAGTTGCCTAGTGAATATTTTGATGAAGTTTTCATAATTTTTCCTCTAACAAGCAAAAATTCATTATAAAGGCCTGTTTATACATATGAAAGTCTGCCTTTAATTCTTAGAAATAGATGAGTACTTCTTAGTATTTCACACAGCTGATGATGAATGGAACAATAAGTTGAGACATAATTTTGGAGGTCAACTGTCTGATGAAAAGTTTATTTTGTTCTGTCTAATAATGACCTTGATTGGTCTGTCTGGAGCCTGGTCAGTCCACTTTGTTTCCCATCTCATTTTCCTTTAAATACTGTGAATGACCAGATTGAAATGCATAACAGCAAACTGTCAAGATGATATTGCCCCTTCTGTTGCTGTTTCTTACTCAACATGTACTACTCTGCTATAGCGACCGTGCTCCATACCACTCCCCAGGAGGGCTGAAGAGAGGTATTGTATAATGTTATAGCACTGATCTGATATTTAGTAATAATAATGTTTACTGACATTGCTACTATTCAAAATCTGCAATAGCTGAATCATAACATCTTGCCAAAAGAATGACCAGATTCTTGGTCGATCAGAGCACAGATTATACAGTAGTACAACCTGTGTAAAAAGCACAGAAATATAGATTAACTGGGCATGTCAGCCCTAAATATTGCAAGGACATTGCACCACTTTAAGACCACAGTATGTGTGTACTAACCTTGAGGTGTCACGTGTTCTCACCCTCAGTACTGGCACACCACAGGGCTCCGTCCTATCACCAGTGCTTCTTTATAATATACACAATTGACATGAAATGGAATTTGGGCAACACACATGCGGTCAAATATGCTGACGACACTGCAATAATTGGTTTAATCAGGAATAATGATGACAACGACTATCGTACTTGTATTGAGCACATCAGCACTTGGTGTCAAATTCCTGGACCTTCATTTGACTAAAACTAGGGAAATGTTTTGGGATTTCCGTAGATCAAGGTCTGTTATACCTCAGCCTATCGTGATAAATGACATGGATGTAGAAAGGGTCCACCACTATAAGTACCTCAGAGTTTACTTGGACCACAAGCTGAACTTTTCTAAATATGTCGAGGCTCAGATTAAAAAGGCAAACAAGCGTGTCTATTGCCTTCGAGTTATGAGAAGTCTCAGTGTCAGCAAGGAGATCATAGCTTTATTCTTCAACTGTATGATAGCAACTGTCCTCATGTATGCTAATGTGGCATTCTACCGGTCATTAACAAAGAGACAGTACCAGATCCTTGATAGACCCAGGAAAATCTGTGTACGGTTAATTGGCCGAACAGAGCAACATGATATAGACTCTAATGAACAAATATCTTTATCAAAGTTAAAACAAATGGCTAAAAAGGTACAAGAGGATGAAAGCCACCCACTGAATCGCTATTTTGTGCTCCTTCGAAGTGGGCGCAGGTTCAGAGTACCTTATATGCAAACTTGCAGATTCAGCAAAACTTTCATTCCAGCAGCAATCAATTTCTTAAATATGTATGCCTAAATTATGTATATTGTTACTCATTGTCAATTACCAAAACAAATTTCATGTAACTCACATTCATGACCAATAAACAATCTGTTATCTGTTATCTGTCTGTCAAGCCTCGCTGTGCCAGCTTGTACACAAGAGGTTTTGACAATGTGAAAATGGGTGTTCAGAGGCCCTGCGATGTTTGGAAAGGGTCAGACGTGAACACTTTATCTACTATTTTATGTAATAAATACAAACATAGAATAAATACAAACATAAGAATAAATACAAACATAACAATAAATAAATAAATAAATAGGTATATACAACACATTACAACAGAACACCAGCTGTCATGAATCACAAAGTGCCTTTGTCACAGTGAAATGCTCATTCTGTTTTCTTAATGAATGGACCAGCTGTTGGGCTTATTATATTTATTTGAGAAAATAACTAAATTGAGATTTGATTAATAGGGTGCCAATGAAATTCCAAATTTAGAAATATCAAGATATCGCCCCCTAAAGTTTTTCCTTTTAGTCTAAGGGTTAACTGTGCCAAATTTTATGAAAATCAATTGATATTTAGAGGTTGTTCAATGGCTCTGAAGTTTATTATGTAAATCCAATTGGGGTGAGACATTGACATTTTAGAATATTAATTTTCCTATGTATTTCATTGACACCCTATTGATTAACCTCCATGAAATTTCATGTTTGAAAAGTTGAACTGAAATATTTTACTCCGCAGGACTTCCTCATGGGCAAGGCTTTCATGCTACATTTTCAAGAAGTTATGGTGCCCCTCAAAGAGTCATAGCACCAGCTAAAGGACCACACGGGCCCGTGCTACCTAATCCTGGTAAGATCAGTGCTATATTAATATTTATTATACCTCCACCATGAAAACATTGTCAAAATTTGTCGGCGCTGAAATTGAACAAACTTCCGGTGCTTCTGCTTACCCAAAAATGGAGGACTGGAAACCACTAAAAAACTATTCAGACATGTGCAAAACAGGCATACTCAAGACTTATTATTCCAAAATTCTGCTAAAATCTTTGTCAAATGTGAACCAAATATTTCGAAGGCGGGCATGTTAAATCACATGACTCTTCGTCTTCTTCTTCTTGAGATTAATTCCCGCCTCTGTCTGAGACTATCCTCCCTTGTGCTTGATTTTCGCTGCAAATAATTTTTTTTTGCCAAAACCAAATTCATTGCAATGATTCTATCATCGACAAGCATAATTGTACCAAAAATCATTCAAATGCAACCATTTCCTGTCTTTCTCTGGCTCATTTTATCAAATTTGAAAAAATTTTGCAAAAAAATATACCTTACGTTCAACTTATGTTGTAACCAAAGGGATGATGTCATTTGAAAGCCTCATTGTTTCAAAAGTTTTTTTCTATCCATATTTTGCCTTGAATTTGTTTTCTTGTACCTCTGAGACATTTTAGAAACATCTTGTCAAAATTTTAAATAAATTGCACAATTCAAAAAGCACGAAACTCTATCATTTTCTTTGCTGTATTTCAAACTTGGTGAAACGCAAATTTTCAGCTTGTGTAAAATCTAAAAATGATGTTGCTGAAGCGAATTTTCGGCTTTTGGTCATCTATTAGGCAGGCTTTCAAATGACATCATCCTTTTGGTTATAAGTTGAACTTAAGGCATACTGTTTTGCAAAATCTCAAATTTGATAAAATAGGCCAGAGAAAAACGGGAAATGGTCGCAGTTGAATAATTTTTGGTACGATTGTGCTTGTCGCCGATAGAAACAATGCGATCAATTTGGTTCTTGCAAAAAAGGTATTTGCAAAAATATGAGCTAAAATCAAGTGTTGCTTTTCTTTTGCTGGTGAGTGTATAAATTGTTTTTAATTGTGAAAATCAAAAAAAATTCAGATGCATGTAGGGTTGAGATTTTTAGGGGGGAGGGGGTCAAGGAATGTTTGTCGTGGGAGGGGGGAGGTTAAAAAAATTTGGATTTGATGCACGTAGGGATGGTAAAAAATTAGCATTTAGTGCATGTAGGCCCTAGAAAAAATTGAAGTTAATGCATGGGGGGGTTGTAAAAAATTGACTTTGGCTGCTTGGGGGGCTGAAAAACGTAACCCGACCATCTCCCCCATATTTTTAGTGGAATAGCCCTCAGTTAAAGTGAGTTTAAATGAGAGAATCAGTTGTTGATCATCTACAAATTTCATCATTCATGCAGTCACAAACATTCTCAGAAATGAAGAAATTACAGTTTTTTTTCATGACTTTTTATTTTTTTGGTACATCTGCAGTCCTGCGGGCTGCGGTGATTGTTCGCTTGTGTCTGCTGGGCATTTTACTTTTGAAATCCTGTCCCTTTGCAATTTTTGAAATAGAATTTTTAGTTCCCTGTGAATTGAGTACCACACAAGGAAGTGATGCTGATTAAGATTGGGTAGCAGTGCCAGAAATGTGGCTCTCAACCAATAGATGAAGTATAACAAACTGCAGTTACACAAAAAGCCTGTGCGTTATTGTTATATTTTAGTTTTAACAACATAAATACTGAAATAATATTATGTATATTCATTTAATCTGGACTGATGACTCCTGTAATAACATGTTGTTTAGTGGCATCTATGTTATATAACATCTGCATGATTATATTTTTAGATTGTAAATTAGTGTACACTTATTCATTTTGTTGTTGTATGTCCTCTTTTAACATAGCTCGTTGCAAGGATACTAAAAGATGTGGGGGCCACTTCGGAAGGTGCAAATACAATGAAAGATGTCTGAACACCTATTGTGGATTGCGCTGCATATGGCTACCAAGTAAGTGCAATTAGTGAAAAGCTATTTCAATAACCTGATGGGAACATGCTTGATCTCCGTCGGTGTCAATGTTAGTTTGCCTTTTTACGCTGAATTTATCTACTTTTAAAACTTATCAAAAGATTTCATTAAAAGTCTATTTCTTTTTGGTCTATTCAACTCTCACTTTAATTATGCAGAATTACTGATGCCTATTATGTCCAAGTGAGTTCTACATCAATTCGATGGAGATCCTCTATTCATTCAAATAATTTATTATTTTGATGGTCACCTGTTCATTCTCTTCTCACATTGAAAATCGATAATGGCTAGATTGAGTCTTCCAGAAACTACACAAAAAAGTTAATTGAATGACCATGTATAATGAGAATGTTAGGAACTTGGGTGTAACCTCCAACAAAAATATGAAGCAAGTTAACAGAATGTGCTGGAATGCCTACTTCAATCTTCAAAATATCTCAAAGCTTCGAAAGTCGAACAATGATACAGGTAAAATAGTGGTAAATGCTCTGGTCACACCGCACCTGGACTATAGAAATGGCCTTTTGTATGGCATTTCTCAATACTTAGTGAGGAAACTTCAAGTGGCCCAGAACTCAGCAGTTCATCTCATAGAAAGATTGAAACGGCAGAACAGTGTGGGATCACACAGAAAGCAATTACATTGGCTGCCTATTCCTGCCAGAATACAGTTTAAGCTTATGACAACAACCTGTAAGGCTCTAAATGGACAAGCGCCCTTCTACATTCAGCAATTGGTCCAGCTTAAACCGAGGCAAGACCATAATTTGAGAAGTAACAGTAAACTTTTGCTGACAGAGCCAGCTTCAAACAGCCAAAACAAATTTGAAGATCGAGCTTTCGCCTTTGCAGCACCAAAACCCTGGAACAAGTTACAAAAAGTGTTTGCACAACTGAGACTCTTGCCTGTTTCAAGAACAACCTAAAGACCCGCTTATTTAAAACATTCTACAAATAATCCACGAAAGCGCTTCTGAGCAGTTTACTGGAAGAGGCGCTATATAAATTACTATTATCACTATGATTATTATTATTATTATGACATTTTAATGTGTTAACATCATTCAATGATTCAGTAGGGGAGAGTGGGGCCAGTTGAACTGGCAGGCCAGTTGAACCACCCTTGATTTTTCACTTGGTGGAGCATGCATGGAAATATACATACAACCTTGTGTTAGGTCTTATTAGGCTAATCTTTTCCATGTAGATCTTTTGGCTCTGAGACACATGGTAATGAAACTATCACACTTTTTACGTTTTTAGCATGAAAAACTGAATTTGTCACATTGAGATTCGAGCTTTCATAGCATTTAAAATACCTGGTCTGCAGGGATGTCATATCATCATAAGATAATGGGTTATGTGTAGATGGAAACCCATCTCCCTAAAATGGTTTCCTGCAAAAATGGTGCAGCCAGGCTATATATAGATACATGGAGGTCCAGGCGGGCCAGTTGAACCGGGAGATTTTATGGCTATTTATTAATTTTTTTTTTAAATCAATTTTTTAACCAAATACACTTACAATGAGAGTTACTATTCAGTAAATCAGTTTTTTGTAATAGGCCCATTACAATGGATTAAAATAAATAAATAAATTTATTATTAATGTTTAACCTTCGACTGGTTCAACTGGCCCCAGGTTATTCTTTGAACAGAAAGAAATGTGTGAGACATGTCAAATTTAGCCAAAACATGCTATGGTCCATTGGTCCTAGCTGAACTTGTTGGCAAAAATATAGGACTGCAGCCCCACACTTCACTCATCATCCTTCCAATGGTTCAACTAACCCCAATGGATTTTTATTTTTTGGAGGCTCATGAGTCGGCTGTGGTAAGATATACTCCAAAAGCTAAAGTTGGGATGTTTAGACAACTTTTCAAACTAACTTTTTCATCTTTGTTCTCCTTGAAAGCTGTAAAGATACGCACACAGGAGAGCAATTTCAAAAAATTGGTTCAACTGGCCCCGCTCTCCCCTATAGGCCTACATGTTGTCATAAATTACTCTTTCATAATGGAAATAATGTGGTCTGGTCTAATGGGATAAATTTGTTTTGTTTTTTTCAGGTTGCATTCTATCAATGCTCCCAGATACCTATCCTAAAGTGTACATCAGGCGAAGGACATGTAAGTATACCTTTATAAAACCCTACTGCAGGGTGCAGGATGCCTAAATCAGTATGCCTGCCCAAGCTAAGTCCAGACTGATGGAAGGAAAGTAAACTTTAAACAGAGGGTCTTGGTAGGACACAAGTCAAACATTTTGTCACAAAAGTGCTGTCTTAAAATCACTGTAAACAGGCTTTAAATATGTCTAAAAACTCAAAGTAATAATTTGAAGTTGTGTATCTGGTGTGTATCCCCCATGTAGCATGATAAAATTTGATGTTTTGCTTATAATAGATAAAAGGTGGTGACTTTATTAAAGCCTGTGTAGAGGAACAGGTATACAATATGTAGATGGTGCCACATGTGGCATAAATGAAACAAATAACTGTCAATGGTCGTCCGCTAATATTTGAACTTATAACTGCCTCATACAAGTGGCTACAGTCTGTCAAAATAGAATGAATAGTTGGATACTATGTATCATTATGAGGTGTCCCAGTGGACTGAATTTCCATCTCCCCCCCCCCTATGATTCCAATTCATGTTGAATTCTTCAAGACTGCAAACTGTGTTTGCAACTCATCCTAGGGAGCATACGGTCTTTCATTAGAGGGATCATCCAATTATTCTAATAATTGTTGTGAAGTAAATAAGGGGATGGGGAAAGAACTTACCCTAGGGAGCATACTGTATTTCATAAGAGGAGGCATCCAGTTATTTAAATAATCTTAATTGTTTTGGTAATAAATAAGGGGATGGGGAAGGAAGCAGTCTAGTTTAAGACTGCAAAGCAATGTAAATAAATCTGTGACATCACAGTCTTGGGCTTAAGCATATTTCACAATCAGTTTGGAATTGCATCTTTTTCGCCACAGATGCTTGCAGAATTTGTATTATATAGATATTCATCAGTATCTACTATCAAGCACTCCATTTTATTTTAAATTTCAATACAGAATAATATGGCAGCTGCATTTTAGCACAATTGTGCCTGGTACAATGAATTATAAGGTTTAACATGGTTTTATTGTTTGCAATTTTGATAGATCACCCTTGTCACGTAAGTACAACATTTAAGGTTATTGCTTTTTCACATCCTTAAGATGACATCAAAATGGGCATGGGATGAATTACGGTTGAAACGAAATGTCAAACGGACAAGATCCGGTGGGGTTGGGGTTTGACCTTCTCTTTTATTTCACACTCTACACTGTAAAAATGAAATAATGAATTTTCGGTCAATTGGCTGTATTTGTGCAGTTTTGGGTGCCAACTTTATCCTGCTAAAAATGCCAGTGGCGATCCCTAGGGGTCTTAACCCCAGCCCCTCCCTCCTAGACCACAGAGATTGAAATAACATTTCGAAGAAAATATGGAGTAACGCATGCCCGCAAACGCTGCAACGGCACTCACACAAATGCAAAACGCATCCAGCCCCCCCCCCCCCACCAAGACTACCCTGTCTGGATCCGCCACATAATGTATATAAATATTGCAAGTCACACAAGCTTACGAAATATATCTGTAAATAACCTGTATAAATTTCCATATTTTTAACAGGTCATAGATAGAAAAGATCATGTGAATAACAAACGAAAAGGGAAATACTGACAATAAATCTTTATAAGAGTGTTCCAAAATTGTTTTGCTACTTGGATTCCTTTACGCCATTTCGTGTGTAAACATAGGCTGCATAGCAGCAAACCTTCAGTGAACAACATGCTTAAAAGACGCAATTACACCATAGTGACTGTGATATGTGTACCAAATTGCATGTAAGTATGCAATAGTTGTGGAGTCTCGGCCTGATATGATCTATGATTATGTCCGCTGCTCTGCCATCTGCCCGCCTGCCAGCCAGGGTATGTAAAATAATGGCAAGGCCTAAGGAAACTAATTTACGCGTATTATGGTGCAGTTTGCATGTATTTGTAAGGTAAATGTCCTGAGCTGTGAGTTGGAAACAAACAAATATATGTTTATTTATATCTTTCAAAAATTTTCTCAATATTTCAAAAGTCATTAAATACCTGTCTGTCAGACCATAAAAAAGCATCACCACATTATACCGAATATTAAATGAATTGAATTGAATATTAATTTATTTGTCATTGGCAGTATATATATAAACACACAGTAATCAGATACATTTACCATTACACACACATATAAATATATCATGATGTGCCAATGAGCGGGAGATCCCTATAGCTGAAAGCTGTGAGTGGGACCACCCAAAATATATATAGGTGATATGTTTATCAAATTTCCTCCATGAACATGGCAAGTTTTGCCAACAGGCGACAAAAAAATAATTTTATTTTTTCCTGATATTTAAAAAAGTGTAGTCTAATATCCATCAATCCGAGAATCTAAAGGCACAACTAGACCATACAGGCCATACATGTAGCAAATTTTAGCCATGTAGTGGCACACACATGCAATAGAGACCCAGTCTTGGCGCGGAAATAAAAAAAGGAAATTTTTGTATTTTTCTCAAATATTTCAAAAATGATGAAATATACATTGCTCAGAAAATTGAAGGGTATATCTACATCATACAGGTGATATTCATCGATGTACATGCAATAGTGGTCAAATTTTGGCCTGGAAATGAAAATAATAATTTTTTATATTTTTTCTCAATATTTCAAAAAGTGTTGAATATCTACCAATCAGACCATCAAAAGGCACAACTAGACCATATAGGCCATATGTGTACCAAATTTCATCCATGCATGCAATACTAACAAGTGTTGGCCTGGAAACGAAAAAATAATTTTTAATATTTTTCTCTATATTTCAAAGAGTATACAATATCCACCAATCAGACCATCAAATGGCACAACTAGACCATACAGGCTATATGTGTACCAAATTTAATCCATATACATATACGGCGTACTGGGCCGGAACTGATCTATCCACCGCCGCCAGCCCATCCGCCTGCCCGGCAGATGAACAATATTTTACCTAACTGATAATAATGCCTTCTTCGAACTTCGTTCGCTGAAGGTAAAAATTGTAGCCTGAGGCCTAACCTCGATTATCCAGGCTTCTCAGTGGTGCTGAGTGCTTCACTAAGGCTTGCACGCTTGCTGGGAGTGGGTTATTGAATCTACCTAAGGCCTAACCATCTGTACAATATATATACTATATGACTGAGGCTGGTGCCACAATCTTATAGGGATGAAGCACTAATAATGAATATTACAAGTTGTCTTATGAAGAATTGTCTATCAGTATGGTGTTATTTTTTTAAAAATCATCAAGCGTTTTTAAAATAGTATGTAAGATATTGAATTTTGGTCAGTATTTTCAATTATCCACTTAAAGAAATAAATGAGTATTTGTTAAAAGCAGAAACATATATACTGAATATCATGCCAGCATGTTAAGGCTGTTCCAAATTGTTTCTTTGCAGAGTATATCCTGTCCCAGGGGAATGCGCTGTCATCTCGTCAGGAGTTCACCAGTTTGTGTAAGAAGTAAGTGAATCAAATAACTATAATATGTAGATGGCAATGCCATAGATTCGCGGAGCTCAAATTAACTGTTCTTATTTTAATAGAGTATTATAGTATAAAAAATATTGACTGATTTCGAGGGCATTAGTCAAATCTATTTCCCTCGAGTTTGTGTAAGTGAAAACTATTTCACGAGGCCGAAGGCCGAGGGAAATAGTTTTCCTTTTACACAGGAGAGTAGATAAGCAGACGCATAGCCTACATTGCACTATTATTACTAGTTTTGATGAGTTTTTTTTGGTCTTTACTAATTAATGCCCTAATTTTATTATTTTCCTGCACTATTGCAAATGTATGGAAAATTTTGAAAGAAAAATGTTGAAAAAAAACATTTAGGAAAAGAAAATTTTAGAAAAAACAAATTTCGGAAAAAAAAAATTTTGTCAAAAAAAAAGAAATTGGGTCAAAAAAGAAATTGGAAAAAAAAAAATTTGGAAAAAAAAAAAATTCGTAAAAAAAAAATTTCGTAAAAAAAAAAATTCTGAATTTTTTTTTTTTTTTTTCGGAAAACAAATTTTGAAGGGCAATAGTCCTTGTCAATATACTAAAAGAACGACTGACATGTGACCAGCTCTCAGCCAATGACAGCGAGGTATAATAATGATAAACAAGAACACAATCAGTTGGGCCTAAATTAATTGATGCTATTTTTAAAAGTACAGTAATAGCAATCAGCTTTTAAAATTCACACCTCAAATAAACTTCACACATCACTGCTCACAAGCAGGCTGCTGATAGTTCAGTCATTTTCCCTGGGTGTGGCACTGCAAGCATGATGCTACACCGGTGGCGACACCTGTCAGCAAAATAAGCTTTTTTCAAGCAGGCGACATAAATGAGCATAAAAATGAAATTTTCAAAACAGAATAGGATAGTTAAGAACCAAATGGAATTTTTCAGACACTACTGCAGTATTGCAAGAGAAATTCAGGGATGTTTACTTTTACCGAAACTAACTGTTTAATCAGGGACCAACTCCATGGCAGGTACAGGCAGTCCTTCATTCTCACTCCACTGACAGATTCAAAATTTACTATGAGCTGTTGTTAAGCTAAGTTCGCTGATGCGAATATAAAAGGTTTGATGTTATTTTATGATAAACTAGAATTACCCAGTGATTAATGAAAAGGAAGAGGACTGCAATTGTAAAAAAATTTTTGTTGGGGGGGGGGGGGTGCAGCAATGTGGCTGAGACACACAGTGATCTGGGCAGGACATGCGGCGACATTACATTGAAAGTAGGATTGTTAAATATTGTGTGCCCTTGCAGATATGTGGGAAGGAAGAAAAATGGGTATTTTGACCCAACACCCGGAAAATGGCGACCCTGTGAGAGAGTGGGCAAGCATGATGTCTATCTATCTATCTATAGATCTATCTATCTATCTATCTATCTATCTATCTATCTATCTATCTATCTATCTATCTATCTATCTATCTATCTATCTATCTATCTAGGTATCTATCCATCTTTCGGCTGTCTGTTTATCGACCTATCTGTCTATCTATATTTGTATGACTAACTGTCCATGGCTATCTCTCTATCTGTCTATCTATATCTTTCTATGACTATCTGTCTATGGCTCTCTATCTATCTAGCTATCTATCTATATGTCTATTTATCTGTCTGTCAATCTATCTGTCTATCTATATATGTGTTTTTGTATCCGTTTATATATCTATCTATCCATCTGAGCGTGTATATATGTATGAGCAGATTCTTCATTCATGTGAAGTCAAAAGACAGGGAGATTGAAATTGATGATGAAATGCGCAATTCTTTGATTGAACTATTTATTGATTGGTGTGAAGGGAAATGGCATTTGACAAAGTGACACATTTTAAAAATGTTACTCAGTCAATATATTTTTCCTTATCTAAACTGCCTTTGCAGGGAAAGCTAGTTTATTTTGGCCTACATTTGTATTTACATTAACACAGTAATTAATTGGGTAAGACAGATAAATAGACAGAGAATCACAATCTTTTTTTTTGCAGCTTTGTAGCCTTGAATTTAATACATGAAATGCTGGATCCTCCTGACCTCCTGGATCACAACAGAGCACATAGTTGAAAGATGACAGGCATTGACAGCTATGGAGATGTGAAAGTGAATTGCACTTTAAAGTGTCTAGTGTCACCTTTCACAGGAGTCAAATGAATCAATGAAGTTCATTTGAATGTAATTAAACTGTAATGGCAAGTGCATATACGCATACATGTATAGATAGATCACTGTCCTGTTGTACATAAGCAAGAGCAGAAAGGCGCGAAAATACAACCTGCCTGGATCACAACAAACTCTTTTTGACCGGAAGTATAGTCACGAAGAGAATGGCTAGGTTTCTGTGGCATTGCTTGTTGTATCAATCCATGAGCATTTGAATCGAAGGGATAAGGCCAGCAGGAATTGATTAGCACGTGAATTCATCAGAAGGGCTTGTGTGAAAAAAGAGGAAATATGCACATTAGATGGTGTGAGGAGTAGCAGGGCTGTTGAAGACCTTGGACAAAAATGACCTATGAAGCCAGGCAGGAGCTTATCTAGATACTGGGGGAGGGGGCTAAAAAGAGTTGTGTTTGAAATGAGAAATTTGGGTGGTATGGGTAAGTAGGTTAAGTGGATATGGCAAGTAAAAAAGGTTTTGATGAATATAGGGGAGAGGGAATGCGAAAGAGGTGAAAATGGGGTGATTTTGATGGTGTCGGAGGAGGGGCCCCACATGACGAATGTGCCACTGGCGCTACACTTTTATTAAAGTAAATATAAAATGTAATCGAATCAAAATGTGAAATGACAATTGATAAATGCATGGTAATATAAATGTAGCACACATAACTGGTATTCCACTATCACTGTCTATCAGGATGTGTTATGGCAGATATGTTTAGATGGATTGATGATTGTGTCCTGTATTAATGCACCTGGTAGGCTAATTAGGACAGGAGGGGGACATCACAATGAGGCGGAGGATGATTGAAAGAGCTCTCCAACATAGGCCCAGGCGACCCGGCAATCTTGAGCTGGATTCGAACCCTGGACCCAGTGATTGGCAGCCCAGCACACTACCACTTGACCTACCCTCCCCCCAGTTATGTTGAGAATCTAGCTAAATAAAGATAAAATTTAATATAGGCCTTATAGGCAGAATAAACCATTTTGGTGAATGGTGGTGTCCTGGGTGGCTGGTGGGTTTATTGAAATATTTTCGTCAGAAGAAGGTGCCGTTGTACATGCGTGGACAGTACGGAATGTATAAAATGAGGATCTGGAAGAGTGACTACGTTCTCTCCTTTCAACAAATGTTTATGGAAACGATGGCCTGTAGATGAATACTTTGATGAAATGAGTTTTTTCAGAATATATATGTCCATTGTTCAATATTGGTCATGGTGCCACATTCAGGTGTAATATTTGTTTTATAGTAGGTCAGGGTAGAGGTTACATTGATCCATTTTCATGCTTTTTCCCATTTAAAAACACACAAAAAATTCACTTCAAAGAAAATTCTTGGAAATTGGCTAATTTCCCACTTGTGCGAATGGGGAATTACATCATAAATTTCAAATAATATGCACCACTCTATATATCATTAGATTTTGCTCAATTTTTCTGCAACTGTTAGATGGTTTGTTAGCACAAGGAAGTTCATTGAAATTTTTGGTTCCTCACACTGTATTCAAGTAAGTGATAAAAATAGTTGAAGTTTTCTCTGTTACACAACTTGCTTGACACATAGGCAAGAAAATCCTTGAAGTAATGTTTCAGGTAAGTAACTATTTGCCTTGATATTGACGAAATACCAGTGTGATCTAAACTTCCGTCTGCTATAGTATGTAAAATAGATACAAGCCGTGATGTCAGTTTATGGTTGGCTGGATTCCTCAGCTTCTAGCCAATAAGAATCCACCTCAACAGAGCATGATATAGTAGCAACTCATTTTCAGAGTTGAAATTACATGTAGGTCTGGAATAGCCCCTGGTTGTCTCATAAAACCACTTGATATAAAAAAAAGCGCTCTTGTCCTAAATTTTTTAGAGTGTGTGTCATGATCATTGCCACCAGTGCCAGATTGTATCAACGCTTAACAAAGGTTATCCTAAAGTGGTTAACTCCTATAAATCATCTTTTAACTGGGTTACTTGGAAAATAATTTATTCATTATATAACATGAGGTCAGCTTAAAACATGGCTTAAGTATTTTTCCCAGTAACCCTGTCAAAAGTAAAGTTATAGGAGTTATCCGCTTTAGGATAACCCGTGTTAAATGTTGATACAATCTGGCACAGAGAGTAAATATCTACTTGTCACATAAAATATTATTCTGCAATGAGTAAAACATTTTGTCTCTTCTGCGCAACTGTTTTTCCTCAGTAATCCTTGTTATTACACTCAGTTAATGAACACTTTGCTATGTTATTGTTCGTGAATCAACACCTGGGCATTTGTTATATTTGTGTGAATGTTTTTCCATGAGGTTTAGGCAGTTGATTAAACTGGTAAGGGTGTAAATGTTTACTCTTTATGTAGAATGTATTCCAATGAGAACTATTTGTTGAAGGTATATCATAACACGCTTAACCGGTATGCCTACTTGGAGAGTTGGAGTTAAGATTGAAAAGCAAATGAGAGTAATTCAATTGTGTAAAACACAATTATAAACTTATTAGTAAATATCTTACTTGAACTGATTTCCTTTGTTTATACTTACTGGTTGATATATATGTATTGGGCTACAAAGAAATAACTAAGATATGTTATGTTGCATTCTCCGGCAACCACACTAATGCCATAAGCTTCATCGTAATGAACCTCAGTATCTACATTGAATTCGCTTTCACAGCACCCTGAAAAAAATTAGGGGTTAAAAAAATTTAACAAAAATGCCACTAGCATAGTTTTCAAAAAGATAGTAAAAGTAAGATTTTAAGGCAAAAATGAAAAGGATGGGTATTATTCGAGATTTAACAATAACAACATTATTTAAAATATTGATTTGTCTCACCTTAATTTTCATGGTTTTGGTTTTGTGAAATTTAAAACCAAAAACAATGGTGCAAACCTTGATCAAAATTATACTTTTGGCAAAATGATTATACATGTAACCCCTTTCTGCACTCAATGCACAAGGCAGTAGGGATTGCAATTTTAACCCCTTTTTGTACTCTATGTACATGGCAAAGCGAAATTTGAAGATTAATCAAGAAGAGCTATTTACTCAAGTGCACAATATAGTACATCTTACACTTACGCCCAGGGCTTTGGAGTCGGGTATTAAGTGAACCAACTCCAACTCCCGACTCCTTTGGCTTTCTGAAAAGCTACTCCAACGCCTACTCCTTAGGTCTCCTGAATTCCGATTCCGATTCCTACTCCAGACTCCGCTAATTGACATTATTGCGCACAAATACTACATGGTTAACATGGGAGAAAAAGTAGTGCTCAAAAGATTTCATTGGATTTTGTACATTATTACTTCTTTAGAAAATTTTGTGTAAAATTTGGGACACATTTTCCATTTATGCAACTGTTTTTGCAAATTATACTAATTATTTTCAGGAGTCAGGAGTCACCAATTTCAGTTTCGACTCCGACTCCGACTCCACCTGAAAGTCAAAGTTCGACTCCGATTCCACCCAAAAACCTCCAACTCAACAACTCCTGACTCCCGACTTGGACTCCAATTAACTCCGCCACCCTGCAAGTCACACCCATAGTCATGTCAATTGTGAACTCAAGCCTTTGCAAATTTCTCGGCAACCAGGCCACATAGAAGAGAAAGTTCTTCACTCACAATGTCATGCTTCTGGTGGCCGTTTATAACTGCCTATCACCTTTTTGCGATGTTTCGGCAATTTTTTTCGGCGATTTTGGGTTGAATTTCATTGACAATTTTTGACATGTCCAGCCATTTGGCTCATGATGTAGTCACGGAATTGCTTATGCGCAGTTGTGACGTCATCACAACGGATGCATCAGCACCATTTATTTATCAGTTTGTGACTGATGTGAAGAGCACTGTAACTTCAGTGTTTTTGCTTTATTTTAAATTTTTTGCCTCAATGGGTAAAAAATGTGCAAAAAATCACTTTCTAAAACATCTGGAATGCAGGTGAACAATTCAAGGCGTCTTACCCTGAAACAGTTTGGTACCTGCTAACTTTCCCAGCACAGATTTGTTTATCTTTTTCGTTTCATTTTGTTCCAGATTGGAACTCTACCTTACCGTTTCCTTTTGGCAAGTAGAAATGTAAGTAAGGAAAATTTTATTTTACATCGATACTTACAAATTAAAGACAACATAAGCACACAGCGCTTGTAATCGACAAATAACAGTGATAAATATGATTATTTACAATGAGATATGATTAAAATAAATTAAACGGTGAATGGGAAGCAGTACCCACATTGGCATGCATTGATAAAATCAGCAACATTTTGTTTAAAGTCATTAAAATCATCACATTTAAGCCTATCAGGCAAACTGTTCCAATATTGAGTGCTCACCGTTGTAGCGTTACTGAGTTATGCATAGGTGGAATTAAATGATTAACATTTCTCAAGTCATGCTTTAAAGTTGATCTGGTATACAAATCTGAAGTGATTGATAGATATCTATTATTTACAATTTTGTGAACAGCTTCTAAAACCAATCTTTCTCTTTTGACATACAACGGACATTTGTTTCCTCTCAACAACAGTAACTGTTTTTCATAATTTGATGTAAAATTTAAGAAAACATAACGTATAAAGCACGTTTCAACAATTTTTCCATTTTACAGGTATCAGACAATTTACATTCATGGCACACTTAAGTAAAATAATCATGATGATTACAAGTTGGAACAATAATAGCTTACATGATTCATTGAGTTTACGTGACAACCTGCCAAGTACATTAATAACCTGTTTACCACCTTGACTAAGTAACTTTTCAATATGAAAATCAAAGTCAAGTTTTTATATATATATTTACTAGTAACAATTTAATCATATCAGTGTCAGTTATCACAAAACCTGAGACATCCAGTGGAGCACTGCTATTATTGTTAAGCAACATAAACTGAAATTGATCAGGGTTCATCCTCATAAAATTTACATTGAACCAGGAATATAGCTTCGTTACAGACCTTTTCTATTGTACGTTTAACCATATTCAAGTCACCGTGAATACATGACATATTATTGTCGTCTGCATAATTATAAACTGTACATGATGTTATGAAAATAAGCAGTAGATCCTCAAGATAGATATTAAAAAGTATAGGTCCCATCATGCTTCCTTGAGGCACACCTCTTACAATATATGACCACTCACTTTTATTACCTTTTATCTTCACCTGTTGTTTTCTACCAGATAAATAACTGGTGGTGGCTTTCCTGGCTGAATTTAGCCCTGGACCTCTGTGGGCAGGGGCCATGGATCCTGCCATTGAAAAAATCATGAGATGTGAAAGACGTGGTTAGGTCGCACATAATTGATCTTTAGCTTCTCGGATCCTCTCAAGGCACTTTTTCTAGGGTCGTTCGGCAGGACAAAAAAAGAAAGGTGAACATTTTTTTTTTATAATGTCAAAACATTTTTTTTTTTTTCCATCAGCAATGAAATCTATAGTGTCTGCGGGTCCGCGAAGCTAAGAATCAATTATGTGTGGCCTTAGGGAGAATCAAGATATCTCAAAAAGAATTTAAAGTGTCTTCATTTCAATCATACCATCTGAAAGTATGCAAATTTCCTCCTGTCGGCACCTATTTCTGTATCTTTACAAGCTAAAAGAAATGAACACTCACCCTGTGAAGTTCAAGAAATGATTTTTTTCTTATTACATTGAACAAATGGTGTCTTCTCGTTGAGTGAGAGAGAGTGATGTCATAAGAAACGTTTGTGATGTCACAGGAAGTTTTAGTGACGTCGCAATGGTGGCATCACTCTTAAAAATTAGGCTGATATGATGGCTGTCTCTCAATTTTCTTTCGCATTTCTGTGATTTAAAACTTATTTCAACCATGCCAATCATTGTGAAAATGCTATTAAACCTAGTAAATGTAAATATTAATGTAGGATTTTTTACAGTCCATTACGCTGACGATGTCAGTCTCAACAGACTTTACAATTACACCCTTGGCAGGCCTATTCAAGCATGAGCCTTTCTCAACTTCCCGGGAATATACAGCCAGGCAGCTGTTTCCAGCGCACACAATGTAATGCTGGTGCCATCAGTAGTAAAATATGTGGGCTGCTGAAATCCAAAATTTTCATCAAATTTTGATAAAAAGTGTCTAATTTAGAAAGATTCTCCCAACACCATGTAAATTCTCATGATTTTGTATGGGTCCCAGGGCTAGGCTGAATTGCAGTAAAGGGCTGTTTTTCAATCGGGTACGCTCTGGAAAGTCACACGTTTCCAAAATACCAGAAATACCATGCATATATGTGGAAAAAACGTTGCACAGAAAGATTAAACATACTTAGACGGACCTACAGTAACAAAAAAATTATTCAAATCGGTTGATAACTGCCCGAAAAAAATGTATTTATGTCATTTTGACCAAAGTTGACTGTCTCATTTGCAAATTAGGAAAATATCGTTTCAGATTTTTCAGTCCTGACCTAACAGTAAGTTTTAACCAATTTGAAAATGCTTTCAACATGGTCCCAAGAGTTCAACATTAGAATTACATGCAACAAGTACCATTAGTCTCTTCAGAATCCTGCATTGAACACATGAAGGTCAATTCCGTCCAATATTGTCCTCTCCGAAATAGGGTCAGCAAAACAGCAATAACATTAAATTAAGAGGATTTTTATCTTATAGAAATACTCCTTCAATAGATTAGACAAAGTTTTGGTAAGTGTTTCACTTCAGTTGTACGAACTGCACAATGCTCGTGGCAGAAAACACCAAAAACAGCTTCGTCAAATAAACCGTCCTCTCCGTCCTCTCCAAAAATATATATTTTCCTTGACACGCACAAAAGTTCTTGGCCAAAATTAAGCAAGTAAGATGATTTTTCATTGTCAGACATATATCTATCCACTCAGCACAAGCCCATACAACTGGGTGTTCTATACATCCAGTAATAGATTGATGAGCAGAATATTGACTTCGGTCAAATTATCAAAAAGTCAAATAAAACAAGTTTACACCACACGGTATATAGCAACAGAAAAAATTTGGCCAGAAAAAAAAAACCTTTATTTTTTACCCCCTTGAGACAAAACTATGTACCCCGATTGAAAAACAACCCTAAATTGAATGAAAAGACACAATGAAACATTCTTGAGTTATTTGATGAGAATTCCTGGGTGATGTGTAAACCTTAGGAACCTAAATAAACAAAATGGTTGCGAGATCATCCTTGCTTTGCTTAAAAAAAGAAACAACAAGTTAGTGAACCAACATTTATTCACTGTCAATATGTTTTTCCACAAAAACATTCTGCTTGTAGTGTTGCTTGTAAGATTGATACCAAATGGGAGTAAATGAATTGTGTAATAGTACACAATCATAAAATTATTAGTAAATATTTTACATGATCTGACTTTAAAAATCTCGATCTGAATCCAAATATATTGCATAACTCTGTGCCCTTGAAAAAGGACACACATCATCATTCTGATCTCCCATTGGTATCCTTACTGGTTTATTTATCACAGTGGAGTACCAAGAAATATCAGCCATACACCAAAGACGTGATACGAATGATCTATTATGAAGAAATGGGTAACATAAAAGGTTTAGTTTGAATTAATTGAGCAGAGCAACTTACATTACTTTACTATTAGAGTCAGTGAAAACATCTAATTTGAGACTCAGGTTAATAACCAATAACCCATAAGCCAAGTAAGGTTTCACTTTCAAAAACATCCAGAATGCAGGTGTACCTTTCAGGGAATCTTACCCTAAAGCAGTTTGGAACCTTATTTCACTGTGAAGATTTGTTTTATCTTTATATGATTTTTGTATCTTCCAGATTGGATAGTCAACGGCTGCATGAATTGCTGAAATGAAAAGACATAATTAACATGATTCAGTTATTTGAAAAGAATTCCTGGGTGATGTGTAAACTTTACAACTTCAATAAACAAAATGGTTGCCATATCATTCTTGCTTTGCTTATTGATTCATCATCAAGATGTTGTAGTCAGAGCAGAAGAAAAACAGTTGGAAAGTGAGACATTTGAATTTGAATACAAAATAAGTTAGTGAACCGACATTTAGTCATTCACTGTCTCTACGTTATCTGGGATACGTTTTTGGAGCTGTTTGGAGAGTTGAAGATAAGATTGAATGTAAAGGTCAAATGACATCTCAACTTTTTTTTGTTTGGCAAAAGATAATATCAAGAGATAAGGAGGGCACTCAGTCGACACTCATTTGACACAAACTCAATTCTCAGACTGTGCCTCTTCATACCAAACAATGCTGCAGTATTCTGCAGATTCTTTGCAGTTCTTTAGTTGAAGTTAGCCTTGGTCTATAGAGACTTTTAAAATTTATTTAGCTATTTAAATTGTATGAGGACAATTAGAAACTTCTATATAAGCACAGGTATATGACTATTTATCCACAAATAAAACAGTACACAGATAAAAAATATCAGTTGCTTTTGTTACATGGGTCAAAATTTGATAAGTCTGAAATTCTTGCCTACGGTGTTTAACAATAATTCATGATGGCAGGAAGACCAATAGAGGACCTCTTGTTGTCATTTGTCATAGACAAGGATATTAGCAAAACTTTTAACACAAAAAATATGCAGCAGAATATTTTTATCCCATCCAAAAATAGCATTGAAGTGGCCTACCCCCCTGAAAATGGCCTGTCTCCAACAACATTTTCTTTGAAAGATCGTATCACAAAAACTAGTACAGGATCCTAATTCAATTAAACTCTTCCATACATGGAGACTTGACTGTCAGTCTTCTAAAAACTGGTCACCAATAGCTGAAATAATATTCTGTATAAGAGCAGGAGGTTGTTGCGTCGATGTCTCCAATATTGCTTCATTAGCATCACGCCGGATTTGTTTCTTAATAAAAATTAAAGAGACACACATTCTGTGAGAAAACCTTGTGCCTGATGTTGTCTGAGAACCCAAGAAAATAACTGAACTATCTGTAGCTCTGTATCATTTATGTAAACCAACATATTAGAGTATTTCTGTTGACATGTCAGTTGACCTATCTCAATTTGTCATTAGCAAACACCTTGCTACTATATTTTGACTACATATTTCTGGACCAAAATCACTGTGAACATGTGTCTGGTGTTCATAAGGTCATTGCATGCACATATTGCCAGACTGCCAGTTTTCCACTGGTCCCTGCAAAGATTTTTACTGTAATTATCATTAGCATCACGCTGTCATTAGCATCATGTCAAAAATGGCTTATTGCCTTTACGTCACTAAAATTGTGTTGCAGGTGACTGGAGTTGAAATAAGTTGAATACATATTATCAATAAATGTTTCAACAGACTATTACATAACATTTTTGCATTTTCCTTGCATCTGACATGCTTAGTATGAAGTTTGATGCTTCTCTGAAACTACTAACCAAATATGGGGTGCCAGTAACATGTAACCATTGTCTAGCATCTGAAATATGGTTTAGTAAAGACACTGGGCACTGGAGTAAGTAGTGGAGATCATCTTTATTATTCAGAATCCAAAATATTGATGAAAAGAGTGTTTTTGTTTGTTTTTGTAAATTTCTGGTTCAAGGACATGTTCTATCTCAATGACTATTGGTCATAGAGACCTGAAATATAGCTCAATGTGTGCAGAAAAGCCACTTTCCTATTTGTTGGTAATACATTATTCACCTCTAAGTGGTACTGATTTCAAGTTATAGGCATGATGCTAATGACACACATATTTGGTATTTTAATTGATTAAATGCAGTTTCTCAAAAATAATTGGCACTAGAGACCTGGAACGTGGCCCAAAATGTGCAAGCAACTTGCCTAATCATTGGCAATAGATTGTTTAGCCCTAAGTGGTCAGGATTTTTTAGTTAGAAGTGTGATTTTAATGACAGTCAAAAAACATTACAGCTATGTTTATCACCTCAGTACAGATCAGCGAGGCATTGGGACCCTTGGACATGAAAGTGTGGTGATAGCTGACTATTTGACCTACCCAACGCAAACTTTAAAAGGCATTTCTGGAACGAAAAATTTTCAAAATTTTTTCAGCTGAAATTTCAAGGTTTTCAAATTTTGACCCACATACAGAGAATAAATATGACACCACTCAATTCAGCAGCAAAGTCTGGATTATAGCCTGTAGATTGCAAGGTTAATCAACTTTCGAGGAGCAGTAAGCAAAATTTTCTGTAATTCCTGGAGGTCATGAAGCTGCTGATGTGAACATTTTTTGAAGTTTTTGCAACAACAAAGACTCCATAACCATTTTCAATGGAACTTTTCTTTTAGTAGAAACTTTTGCCTCTAAATAGCCCACACTGGTGCTGATGGGGCGTAAAACACGAACTCACTCACTCACTCACTTTAGTAGAAACTTTAGCTTCATCATATCGCAAAGTTATTGTATAGGAGAGTGAATGAATTTGGTCACTGATTTTAGTCCTCACTTTGTAGTATTGACGTTACGTTCTCCAAAACTCATTAGGGAATTTTCTCTGCTGGTCATAAAGGCGCCATTCACTCCAGATTTGCCTCCACTCTGCCAGCAGATTTAGAGTAATTAATTTTACGAGAAAGAGCCCCTTTATGCTGATGACTGAACTGAACGTTGTCCTGAAGTCAATGCATGTGGCGCTAAACGTACGCATGTTTAAAAATATCTATATTGATATAATAAATCTGGTGTAATATAGTTCATGCAGGACATTCAAACATGATATCATTTAAACAAAATTTCTGGGTCTGGCATCATGAAATTTTCCTGTATAAGAAATATCAAGTTTCAAACCATCATTTTTGTGAGCAACATACGCATCATATTTCATTATGTTGAATGAAAATAAAGTAATGTCTGATGTAAACAGACTTGCTGCCTCTTCCAGAAGGTCACTCAGTGCATCCTCATTAAAGGCTCTAGGGGACCATCAGTTACCACACTTGAACTTAAAAGCAAAAGGAACCTGCACTATGATCTTACATCTTTGGCTTAACCTTTAAAGGTATCACCATAACATGCAGTTCAGTACTTAAATGGGCGGCCACAAGAGACTGCATTCACTGCAATCATCTCTGTCATATCCTGAAGTCTAGACTAAGACCATTTTCTGTATCCTCAGTGTCTAAAAGTTGTAAAAAAACAAGGTGAACTTGCCATAATATGAGGTGTCAGAAGTAATATATATCCATTTCACTCCTTGAGGTTGTAACGATTATATCAGAAGTAAATTAGTTTTGAGGATGCTGTATGATATTGTGACACAATGAGATTACAGTATATCAGGTTATACTTCAAAGGAATCCAGCCAGTAAGGTACACATTGCTTATTAAAGAAGATTTAATGCATGTTTTCCTATAGAAAATCTTAACACATAACTACCCACCAGAACATAAAAGTGTGAAGAGACAAAAATATAATTTCGTTATATTGGCTACACCAAAAAGAAACTAAGATTGTTGACATTTCTTCTTTTGCCTCGACAACTTTTTATTGAGCAGTATCACTATGTACTCCAGAATGTTGCATATGTAATTTATAGTTGGAAGGTGAGGAAGTCATTTTAAATGATGAGGCTGAGCATTGAGCAAGCAACAAATCCATTAGTCCTGATTAGACTGCATAGAAATTGAATATATAGTGACTTAGAAAGTTTTGAGGATGCTTTGTACACGGAAGTGTCAAGCCATGTATAAGATTTCAGGTACACGTAAAACTTCGAAGCGCTACACCTAAAACATAAGATAAATTCTCTTTTTCCTTTGATATATTCTTATTGTTAGTAATAATAAACACTGGTTCTTGAGTCATAAACCATCAGAGAGACAAAATGATAACCATGGTGTATCACAGAAGCATGGCCTATTTTGCCTCAGATGTTTGTCAATGGAGGCCTTTGATTATCTCTCTTGCTATTTTGTTACTGCAGTCTTGGTATAAGTCAACAAGCTACCATTTGACTGAAGGCTATTTTCGACCAACATATTACCAATGCCACCATGGCAAATATTTGCTTGAGTAGAAATGTTTACCTCCATTTATTTTTTGCTTGAAATTTGGGTAAAAAACTTGATTGTGATTTACTCATGTGCTTAAATCATTCACTGAAGTTGTGCACACTGGCAGTCGTGTCATACAACTGGCATAGCATGGTGCTTTAATTCAGTAACAACAATAAACACGTACCATCAAGATAAACTAAAATAGCTAAGGTTTGCATGTATTGATCAATGTTTGTCTTAATTGATAATCAAGGAAGGTTTATTATTTACTCACAACATGAATCATACTGCTAATTAATTTGAACGTTTTCCAGTTTCAGAAATTCATGGGTTCACAATTGGAAGACACATTGCAAAATTCAATTCCTGCTGAAACCGTTTTAAATGCCTAGCCGTGCCAAAATGATACATCACTGGATTTGTCTCTATTTGAAACTACAAAAGTAACAATCAAAAGTAAGACCATTGACATTAGCGGAGAAGTCAGAGCTCTTAGAAGCGGAATAATTTGTAGAACATGAGAGAAATTAGATACTGAATGTGAAAATCGGGTGGCCTACAATGGAAGAAATGAATTTGAGGTTGTTCA
Source organism: Platynereis dumerilii (assembly GCA_026936325.1). NCBI lineage: Eukaryota > Metazoa > Annelida > Polychaeta > Phyllodocida > Nereididae > Platynereis > Platynereis dumerilii. The sequence continues at coordinate 39,079,997 of JAPTHN010000005.1, forward strand.
GCAGAGGTTGCGAAATACAGCATACAACGTGAAGTTAAACAGTTCACATCAAGTAGGCCTAATGGTGGTCTGATATTCATTTTTGATTTATGGGAAATGAAAAAAAAGAGTCTCGAATGTAGTGTGGTGACGAGTCTTCCATCCTCATGTTACTTTGATAGATGACAGAAGCTGCCATCCCAGACAAGCAGGGGCGGAGGAGACAAGATTTTCCACTCGCCACAAGTTGTTGAGGGCCTCTGCATCAAATAAAATAGATCCAGTAATGTCTATGCATTGTGTGGACTCACCACTAATGACAAAATATACTATCCAGTATCCATGAAGGGCTATTAAACCTTTCTCAAGGTAAAGTTAGCTCTAGGATCCTTAAAGACTCATGTGTGAAATTAGACTTAGTGAAATCTTCATTGCATTATATTCAACGACTTCTAACTGATTATGAATGGTTGTCTCAAATATTTGATGTGTCAATACTTTTTTTTTGCAATAAGAACTGGTGTTTGTCTCATATAGTGAGGCCAGTAGCCATTAGTCGAACACAGTGTGCCCATTGCTAGTAGATATATCTTAAATATACAATGTAACACCTTGGTTCACAAGGTTAAGCATATAGGCAATGCCCCAAGACATCTTGGCCTTAACCTGGATTTTCATTACTGACATGGAACATTCATAGACGCAGTCTTAAAAAACTAAGTCAATGGTATACGTTTAAAGGGTCAAACTGCTTCCTTGAAAGACTTCTTTGTGCAAACTTTCAAAGTGGTCGAAGCTTTGGGGACCACTTTCTCTACTTCAAGTGGCGTAAGTAATACGGTCTCACTCAACGTCTTTGCCTTGGCCATAATAACAAGTGTATTTGTTAGGTTCAATGTTTAAGTGTCCATTTTTCCCCATATCCTTACACTTGTCTTTTACAGTGAGCTGACCCCGCTCTGTCATTTGATATTCCAAAAAGATGTACAATATTAAAAATGACTGTACGGCTTCTTTCTTTTTATAGCAGTACTAACCAATGACCAGGTATGAATAAGGAAGTCATACTACTTAACATATCAATGCTTGATGCAATGAACATGGAAACATGTTGCATGATGCATAGGCCTGCTCTTCCAGATGATTGACTTTGAAAACCTGGCAGATCAATCTTCTCAGTAAACAGGAGACACAATTGACCAAAAGTTGACCAACCAATGACATCGATAATATGGCTGTCAAATGGCTGAGTCTCCGTTGCAAAGTAACTACTTGACGGCGCACAGTGTGGTGTGGCTTGGATCAAGTTGGATGACCAATGGAATGAATGGATGATGGATATACCAGTTGATGACCAGAAACTTGCATCAAAGTGATGAGAGTTGGATGAGAACCACTTTTCCTACAGAAAAGTATAAAACTATCTTTTAAATTTCTTTTATTTGATTTATCCAATAACATTAAGAAGTATACAGAATCAATAAAAAAGTATATGAAATTGTGCAACCAGAATGAAGTTTGGACTGCCCGCAAAAGTTCAGAAACTTATTTCCAGCGGGGTCTGGTGAATGACATCACAAAATGACATACCAACATTGGAGAGTAAATCAGTGATGTGGGAGTTGATCGGCTGGAGCAATATAGTTGCTTGAAACTTGAGTCAGACATCCACAGAAGCTGGTATGCCAAAGTACATGCGAAGGTGAATATAGTTGTCAACACTGTCACTTAATTGTAAGGTTTTCCATTTTCTCGAAAAGAGAAATCCAAAGCCAATTAAACAAGATGGCTACCCATCCAGGGTCCCTAAATGGAGCGAAGCTTTTAAATTGTTACTTGGTTGTGGTTGCACTCCCAGCAAATTGTCTTCACTTTTGATTAAATGCTTTTAATGCAAGCCATGACAATATTCATATTTAATCCGTGCCTCACACACCCCAACACAGCAAACATTGAGACAAGAGTAGTGCAAAATGCTTCTTACCGGAAATGTGAATCTCAAACAGAAATATTGAAGAAGGGCAATAAAAAGATAAATTCATTGGTAAATTTATTTACTCTCGCCATATCATTCTCTTTGCATAATACATTTCTTTGATCTGCAACTGTCACATCAATTACTGTCGATGGAGCCTTAACTATAGGGAAATTGTTAAGCCATATTTGTTGCAAATAATATACCATTTGTTTCATTGCTACACTCTTTCAGATTTTGTCTTTATTATGTGGCCTTTGTTTTTCCTATTTTGTAAACAGAAATCACACAAATGATCACTCAGAACTTTGACCAGCAGCATAATAAAGTGTGCTCAATTCCATCAATGACTCTGGTGGTGTGGCTGTCAAGTGAGTGTCAAGCTCAGGCTCAAAGTGGCTACTTACAGATGCAAGATGTGGCCTGGATGTCAGTGGATGACCATTGGATGACCAGGTCACCATCAAAGCGATGAGAAGTGGATAAGAACAAGGTCCTTCATTGATTAGTCCCACAGGACCCACACTAATGAGAGGCTGGTGTTGGAAGACCCTTGCAGCAGATTTGGAACCGAATTTGGAGGTTTCAAATCAAAAGACAGGCTGAGTTGATAAGGAAGACATAAGTATATCTACTTCATGTCCTTAAGCAGAGCAGGTAGGTGCACTCCAAGTGCTTTTTATACAAAGACACCAAGTCTTATGGTTTGTAAGGTCTTCCATTCCCGAAATGTCAAGCTTGCAAGCCAATGAAAAAGGTAGACAAAGAAGACAACCCTTATTACAGTTTGGTTTACTGAATGATGTTACAATCCAGCTGTTTCAGTGTTAGTCTGCTTTAATCAGTGTCACAATATAAACCCATGTGAAAATTCAGTGCCACCTACATAATACATCAAAGAATGGCCCATATCTGCAATTTACAAATTAATGTCAAAGAACAGGGTAAAAAGATAAATCCTGTTCTTAGTCCGTTTTCATTTTTTAAATGACTTCCTTTGATCGCATAGACATGTGGTGGGGTGGTAGCAGATGTTGTCTGCGCAACAATAGTGGCATGCAGTGAACACAAAAGCAATGTTTTGTTTGAAACAGCTGATTCTCAAACCCTTACACATTATTCTGTTTACTTGTTTAAAGCTTTCTATATACAGTATGACTCAACATGTGTGCCAACACCATATCTTCAGGATGATTGTGATACTTAATATTTTTTTGAAAGTGTTTTTTGGTGTTCGGCACCCTACTTTTATGAAAAGTGCTTTATTTTGTAGCTGGCGCTCAACAATAGTTTGGACATTTTGGTCAACAGGAAAAGAAATACAGATATGGTTTTTTGGCACTTTCATCGAAATGACTAAATGACAATTCTGCTTACAAGTCACAACTGACAATTTATGTACTTCTATGCAATGTATGAAGTTCTGTTTTACTATCTGTATCATAGCATCCAGAGCTGTTATTAACACCATTTTCTGTGTAATAATTTGTCAAAGCCAATTGATATCTTAGCTAACATGTCGACGATTTTGGTAATTCTAGAATTAATGTGACAAAGGTCATTAATCTATACATTAGCATCTCAGTTATTCACAATTTCACATCATTGTCCCACAGATGAAGGTGCGTGTTACAAATCTTTTTCCCAATGCCATACATTAGCGTGACAGCATAAGATCAAAGAAATATGTATGAAAAGTGATTAATATGGTGAGTGCGATTTTTTCTGTACCAGTGCAGATACCTTTTCAACACCCTTCTGACAAAATCGATATGGAGCATATTGTATTTTCCAGTAAGGTATGGAGTTCTATGTGGATTAAAAGTATTATGTGACACTTTTTCTTCCATGATAAAACAGACAGCTGGCTGTGTCTATATTAGCATGTTGTGCGAACCACATGATTGGATATGAATATATGGTGATGGCTTGTATTTCCAGTGTCAACGATTCATTCGCAGGGAATGAAATCAAAAGTAGTGTTTTGGAATACTCCGTCCACTGACCCAGCATTTTTGTTTGCAATTTTGTTTTGTACCAGTGAAGTTACCTTTTCAACATCCACCTTTGATATGTCTCTCTGCGTTGCAAAATTAATATAGAATATTTATGGATTTTGCACCAAGATAGGCCTATATGGAGTTTTCTGTGGATTAGAAATATGATGTCATGGGTCATTCTCAAATTTCGGGACAATTTGCGTCACTCCAGTTCCCTGACATTAATTTGAATGCAATTGATATCTGAAGCGTCACTCTACATCTGTTATTCATATTTCTATTTAGAACCAGTGCATTTGGAACAAAGAGTCATTTATTAGACCTTTTTTTAGTGCATTGTGTCCAGTAATCCGTGCCAAATCAGTGGTTTTTCCCTGTCAGTGGAAGTTGGCTCGCGTGACACCCTTGTATAAAGGCAAGGGCAGTTTACAAGATCATAACAATTACAGACCAATTGCTATTATAGCACACATTGCCAAGATGTTTGAGAGAAATGTTCAACAACAGCTTATGCAATACATGGTCGGCAATAACTACATCAATATCGACCAGTCTGCATACCGTGAACATCACAGCACGCAAACCTCCATCCTCAGAGTTACTGATGACATCATTGACAACATGTGTGACAAGCTTCTCAGTGGTGTATGCCTGCTTGACATCAAGAAGTGTTTCGACACAATTGATCACAAAATACTTAAGAAGAAACTGAGTTATTACGGTATAATTGATAATGAACTTTCATGGTTTGACAATTATCTGCTAAATAGATCACAAATTGTTTCAGTAAATAACAAATTATCTTCTAAAAATATGGTTAATATTGGGGTTCCTCAAGGAACAGTTTTAGCACCACTGTTGTTTACGATATTTGTCAATGACATTTCTCAGTTTGTAGGGCTATCCTCATGTAACTTATACGCAGATGATACTTTAATTTACTGTAATGGTTCCGATGTAACACAAGTTAGCTCTACCCTTCAAAATAGTATTGATTCTGTAAGCTCATGGTACAAATCAAATCGTCTATGTTTAAATATAGAAAAAAGTAATGTCATGCTTATTTCTAGTAAATATTCAAATGTTGATAATACAAATATTAATGTAACAATAGACAATCAGCTGCTCCAGCAGACTGACACTGCTGAGTATTTGGGTGTGAGACTCAACAATCATCTTACATGGGATGTTCAAGTGAAGAAAATTTGTAGATCTCTTGGTTACAAGATAAATAGATTAGCACGTCTTAAACCAATAACCCCAGTTAATGTACTTAACAAAATTTATATTTCTTCTATACAAAATGTTATTGATTATGCTATATGTTCATGGGCTTATACTACTTCCTCAAATATTCAAAAAGTTCAACGTTTGCAACATTATGCCGCACGTGTAATAACAGGCAATTTTGATTATATTAATGTTAGGGGAGCTGACCTTGTTAAGACGCTAGGATGGATGAACGTTGTTCAACGTCGTGATTATTTTACATTGTTACAATACTTTAAATGTATACATGGTGCTGCTCCAGTTTACTTGACAAATAATGTTACACTTTGTAGTGAAGTAAATAGTAATTATGCTCTACGATCTAGTGCTTCATACGATGTTTTAATGCCATTTCCTTGTAATTCTGCTTTTAAAAACTCATTCACTTATCATGGTGCTGTGTTATGGAACAAATTGCCTGGTCAACTTAAGTCATCTATGTCAATTGATGTTTTTAAATGTAAACTCAAAGCTTTTATCAAGTCTACATGATGTTTTTATAATATGTTTATGTTTTACTATACCCATGTTTTATGTACATACATTTTTATTTTTTTTAATTTATTTTTTTTATTATAATTGTTTGTTTTTAATTGTTATTTACAATCAGGACTAGTTTGAAAAACAGTTGTACTCTGAAACTTTTATCCTGAATAAATATATTTCAAATCAAAAAAAGTCACTGGACCTGACATGACAAAATCAAGTGTTAATTTTCCTCCTAAAGTACCATCATTTCTATGCACGATTCATGAGAATATAGACTTGCATTAATATATACATCATATTTACCTTTTTTCGCATTTCATTTCATTGATTTAATAGATGTAAAAGACGTTTCACTAGTTTATGTTTTTTTTGTCCTCTCCGTTACCAGGCATAGCTCGGCTCGCTATTGTTTTTAATGAGCAATTTCCACTCAATGTCGTAAGATGCACATGCGCCAAACTACCACAGCTTTGCAGATTTTCATTGAACAGGTATTCAACAAGTTAAGGCATAATTTTCATTGGAACATTTTTTGGTCCCACTGAAATGTTCACTCCGTTACCTCCAATTCCGAGCTTACCAGTGATACCTTTTCAAAGAAATTTTATGTATATATTGCTGAGGGTGACAGGATTCAGTAGAATGTAATCAAAACTTTTTATCTCCCAAATAGAAACCACTATTAAGAGAAAACTAAACCGTTCCTGTCCACTCCGTTACCATTCCTGTCCACTCCGTTACCACAAAAAATCGATATTTAATTAAAAATACGATTGATCTATTTTTAGATTGCTGAAAATGCAGGTTTTTTGAACCATAAGTCTCTGTTACCACATTTTCCAGGGCATTTTGTCCCGAAATTTGAGAATGGCCATATATATTTTCCCAGGTGTCGTAATGATAAAAGGGAAGGTTTCCTGTATTAATATCCACTGTATGAACTGCAAGATTAAATCTTAATATTGTCATGGCTTGTGCTGAAAGTATCAAGGATGAATATGAATTGAAACCAAAAGTGGCAATTGAAAAATCATGAACGCTCCATCCACTGACCCAGCATTGCTAGCTATTTAACTGGCTTAGGAGCTCAGCAATTGGAAAAAAGAAAGAATTATCAAATAAATCACTGAGTTGACAGCTTCCTTCTTGTGTGACAAGCTATAAAAGCTAAAAGTTTACCGAAGTCCCTCAGTTCACAATCGCTGTTTAAAAAAAGGGAAAACTAATCTCTCTCATCGTCACCAACTATTGGTTATCCAGGCAAAGGTTTCATGTTAAACTTCTAAGCACATGGCACACACTTGACAGCTGTATAGTATGTACTTTTAGTTTTAAAAAAAAGTTCATGTTATCTTTCTCTTGAGAATGTGTGTGTCTGTTTGATAGTACCTTCACTGCAATGTAGAAATAGGTGAGTGTGGTCCATGCCAGGACATCACTGGATCTATTTTATTTGATGTCGAGGCACTCAACAACTTGTGCAAGAGGGAAATCTTGTCTGCTCTGCCCTTGCTTGTCTGGGATGGCCGCTTCTGTAATCTGTCAAGGTGACATGAGAAAAAAAAAGTAGCATTGTCATTCGTGCACTTCACAGGCTGTGTAGAGTAGATAGCTCCATTAATGTCTGAATGCTGTCAAACTTATATAATAGACAATTGGCTTATTATGATATAAATTTATAATAAGATGAGCAGATTGAAGAGGGATTGATTGGGTCATGTTCAGAAAAGATGCTTGTCTTGGTATTGTTAGTGTAAATGTTACTTTGTAAACAGATATCCCACAAATGACCACAGCATTGACCAGCAGCATAATAAGTGACCAATCCAATCAATGACTTTGGTGGTCAGGCTGCGAAGTGAGTGACAAGCTTAAAGTGGCTGTTAATGGATGCAAGGTGTGGCCTGGATGTCAGTGAATGACCATTGGATGACCAGGGATCAGCATCAAAGAGATGAGAAGTAGATAAGAACAAGGTCCCTCATTGATTAGGCCTACAATATCCACACTGATGAGAGGCTGATGTAGGAAGAGCCTTGCAGCAGATTTGGAACGGAATTTGGAGGTTTCAAGTCAAAAGGCAGACTGAGTTGATAAGAAAGTCATAAGTACCTCTACTTCATGTCGTTATGCCGAGCAGGCCCTCCAAGTGCTTTTTATACAAATACAAACTGTCACGACGCATCATGGTTTTTAAGGTTTTCCATTTCCCAAATGGCATGCTTGCAAGCCAATGAAAAAGGTTCGAGAAAGAAGACTATCCATATTACAGTTTGAACTACTGAAATGATGCTACAGTCACGCTGTCTGTCTGCTTGAATCAGTGTCACAGTATAAACCCATAAGAAAATTCAGTGCCATCTACATAATACATCATAGAATGCTCCTTATCAGCAATTTACAAATAAATATCAAAGAGCAGGGTAAAAATATAAATCCCGTTCATAGTCTCTTTTCATTATGACTTCCTTTGATCTCATTGACAGGTGGTGGAGTGGTAGCATAACAATGGCGGCTACAGTGGCATACAAATAGTGCAACACAAAAGCAATGATTGGCTGTTTTGCATTAAAACAGCTGATGCTAAACAGGAGCGTAATTTTTGTGGCAAATGTGGGGGGGGACAAGCAGTGACGCGGTCAGTATTGGCCGTCAAATCCGCGAATAAACAAAGTTAATCAGGATTTTTTTTGCATTCATGAATTTCAAATTTTGTATTGCATGGTAACCTGCCCAAGCAGAAAGGTGGGACATGTCTTTTAGAACTGCCATCCATCCAATTAAAACTCAAGGGCTATTACTACTTTTTTTTATTTTCACACAAAAAAGTGGGGGGGGGAGGCATTTCATATTATGTATGTCCCCTCGGGTCAAAAATGTCCCCCCCCCCATCTGCCACCAAATTACGTCCATGATACTAAAACCCTTACACATTATTTTGTTTATGTTTGTCCCACTTCCGGGGAAAAAAGTTTTTTTTATAGGTGGCACTCAAAAATATGTTCCCTATGAAATGGTTTTTGACAGTTTCCTCAAAATTGTCAAAAATGACAAAATGTCATTTTGGCTTACAGCTGACAATTTTGGTATTTCTATAATAAATTTAGAGGTTATTCATCTATATCTTAGGACCTTCGTTATGCATACCATTTTCCCATAAATGAAGGGGTGTGTTAAAAATAGTACTTAGTTTCTTCCCAATGACATTAGCGTGACAGTATCAGATCAGAGAAATTTGATTAATATGGCAAGTGTGCTTTTTTTGTACCAATGCAGTTACCTTTTCCACAAAATTCTTTGATCTTTGAGTAACAAAATGGATATCTATCTAGAGTATGATGTATTTTCCACCAGGGTGTGGACTGTAGAGTTATCTGAGGATTAAAAATATCATGTGACACATTTTTCCCAGTGCCTTTATGATAAAACAGACAGCTACATATGTAGCTGTATCTATACTTGATAGTATTTTCACCGCTATGTCAAAGCAGGTGGGTCTGTGCCAGGTCATTACTGGATCTATTTTATTTGATGTAGAGGGACTCAACAACTTGTGGCAAGTGGGAAATCTTGTCTGCTCTGCCCCTGCCTGTCTGGGATGGCAGCTTCTGTCATCTGTCAAAGTAAGGTGAGGGAGAAGAGAGTCTAAAAAGTAGCATTGTCATGATGGCACTTTACAGTCTGGACAGAGCAGTTTTACATCACATTATATCATGATGCTATAACAAATACCCACACAAAGGGGGGGGGGGGTGATTTATATAGGTCTGTGATAACCACAGGACTGTGAGATTGGCTCAGGCTGACAAAGCACTTGGTTGTGGATTGAATAAATAAATTGCTTCAGAGATTGATGCGAGAATGGGATCTGGGTCACTTTGATAATTACTTCATCATGTCAGGCTCATGAGTGAATCAAAAGGGTCCCTTGTCTAAGCTTGTAATAAAATTCTGGTGCCAAACAATTCCATGCACTTATAAAGTATATTTTTCTGCTTGTGTGAGCCACTGTGGTGATATGGGTAATGTGGCAGTCCAAAATTGCCTTCAGGCATATGATATTGTATCATTGTTGACTTGTATCAGGACCGCAGTAACAACAGACCTGAAGCAGCTCAAGAGCAATTTGGCAGTCTTCCATTGCACAAATACAGTAGACAACTTTTAAGCGCTCATGTCAGACTCCCAGGTTATCATTTGGTTGCTATCACAACTGATGTCTACATCAAAGCCAATTCGATGAGTCCAAAGTTGTGTAATTGATGGTCTGTGAAAAGGATAGTATATTATATCACAATGTCTTATCCTCAAAACTTGTCTTTTGCTCCACTAAATGCTTGTAGATGACTCCTTCACCTTACTGTCTTTTTTTCTTTTGATGAACCTGGTATCACAGAATAAATTATAATCACCTTGTCTCTTTAAAGTTTTATATTTTGGCGGGGTACTTTTAAAATAAAAAGGCACCAGTAAATATTATGAGTATAAGCGATTAAGTATTAATCGATAAACGAGGTGCAACATCGTGCGATTATTTTTCTTGTTGCAGTTCTCTGAAATATTTTCTGGTGCACCTGTTAACTTTTGTTTTCACACTTTTATGCAAAGTTGTCATCCACACTTCTGGTATGTACTCAATTACTCATCAATCTTCATGGGGTATAATCGATATTGCTCGCAATGCCTCATACTTCGAGATAGCTACTTTACCTTGTTTTTGCTACAGACTTCCAGACACTGAAAAGGCCGGAAATTATCTTGATCTGTCTAGATTTCAGGATATGACAAAGAAGATTACAACCTCTTGCAACTGCCCATATAAGTGATGAACCGAAAGTTATATAAATGGCAATCAGTACCTTTAGAAGTTAAGCCAAAGAAGTTAAGCCATTTAAGTTTAAATTATCTCAAAAGTTAAAGTGAGCAAACTCTTTTTATTAGTATGCAGCTGATTCATGAGTAGTTTGGTTATGAACACTGCAAAGGAAATTTTACTCTTACAGAAATGGTCAGGACATCACAAAAAAAGACTTAAATTATTTGTGACTGTCTATTGCAGTGATGTTGTAGAGGTCGGGACATCCGAGGCGGAGACCGAGGCATGAGCCTCAGAGACCAAGGCCAAGGATTTGGCATCTAAGACCGAGCCATCATTTGAGGCCATCAAAATGTGGCTCCAAGGCCGGCCTGCAGACCTCCAACAGTGGCCTAGACTGACACAACAACAAAGGGAAGAAGCCGCTTCATTGACACCAGTGGCCAGTGGGCTATACTATTTTGTAAATAGAATCACAACTCAGTTGACCAGCAGCATGTAAAACTGAGCAATTCTATCAATTGTTCTTGATGCCTGGCTGTCAAGTGAATGTCAAGCTCAGAGTGGCTGCTTACAGATGCAAGATGTGGCCTGGATGACCATGGGTCACCAACTCAGCATCAAAGAGATACAGAAGATTCCTCGTTGATTAGTCCTGCAGCAGTGACATAATGATAGGCTGGTGTAAGAAAAAATCTTTGCAGCTGCTTCAGAACTTATACTAGATTTTTGATGTGGCAGATCATGCCACGAGACTTCCGGAGTTAATTAGAAAGTGATCAATGCATAAGAAGGTAGTGGTTTACATCTTGTTATACATTAAAATGCAGGATACCAAAGCATGTATCTGAGTCATGTGACAATGGTCAAGCTGACAGTTGACACAATATCAACAAAGACGTGTGTAGATTCATTGTTGTCAAGCATATTTATCATGTCATTGTAGTGATGGTTCTCATCTGTCTTAGAATCTCATGTTGTTGCTTTTGCTGGAAATTGTCAATTAGGAAAGTGAAGTTTTAGTATACTCATGTTGCCCTTGTGCCCTCATGTATAGCGAATACAAAGACGGGATTTCATGTTCAAAACCCTTTATTTAAACGAATCAATAGGACTCGATATAATCGAGCGATCCACACTCCTGTAAACAATACAAATTAGAGACAATAAATATAAATTCACAACTATGTACAAGTATATTTACTAACTATGTACAAGCATCCAGATATATATTTATAAACCAAAGTTATATAATTTATGAACCACAATTAATATATCTATGTACAACTACTGTTGCTGCACTTCATGTGCATTAGCCAACTCATAATTACACTATCTTTAAAGAACTATAAGTTCCATAATGTAAAGTGTTCAATGTACCATATTAATTCAATGTTCAATATTAAACAAGTAAAATGTATTAATAAACCAACCTATTTGGAAATGCGTTTAATCGATTCACAATCACTGGACATAGGACACCAGGAAAAACCGACCTAAGAAATGATTATATTTGTTAATTAAATGTGACTAAGCATTTAGATAAAATAATACTATAAAATAAATTTAAGTCCCATTTAACAAAGTGTGCACTCACCTATTTGTGCAATGTAACCCAGGAGCAAGAGCTCCTCTCTCCCAGAGAGTTTGTAGCAGAATGACAGCCTGCCTGAGTCACATGACCAAAGTTTGAAACACTTAGCCAAGTGACAGCCAGGTGTCTCTGAGAAAACAAGTGTTATTCGGTGCTGCTCCAAGTGGACAACACACCAAGAATAATCAAACCAATACACAAGTTTAACTACAGGTAACATACGAGGGGTTTTCCAAAAGTTCTGTCCAACTTAACATAACTTTTGCTAGATTTTCTGTAGAAACATAATTTTTGGTTCAGATAACACTGGCGTAATTCACAAATAACACCCAAAAAATCAGGTCATAAAAATAAAAATAAATGCCTAATCTGTTGCCATGGAAACCAGAAGTCATGAAATGCGGCCCAGACTTTGTAGTGCAAACTAAAAACTAATTGAATACCTGCTTGCATTATCTCTGTCTTGACTTATTGAATTAGAGTATATTTATAATTTTTTCTTGAAATACAATCAGTTAATTGTAAAATCATTAATAGCAATTGAAAACGGTGTTATTGTCACATCCCAGTTACTTTCCCATCCTTATGTACTTTTTCATTTTTTATGAGATGATCGATTTTTTGGGTATGAATGACGTCATACATATACCTGTTGTATTTTTTCAATTTAATTGGATAAAAACTAGCAGAGAAAGTAAGAACCTTTTGTCATACATACAAGGAAGACTGTATGAGTGACAGAACCAAGTGAAGCTTGTATAATTTTTTTCTTTATGGAGATAACGCAGATCGGAACACCTAGGAAAAGAAGACTGGACAATGCCAAAACCGACCTTAACACGAACACTGAGATTTCTTATTCAGACATGGTTAGAAATTATGAAATAATGTATTTACAGGGTTCCAGTCGTAAGTCTAGGGACTTGTGAAATAGCTATGAATATTTTGAATATATTCTATTCTGTATCTCTTGAAATAATTACATATTTTGACAAGAAATATCAAGTATGTGTCTGTTGACAGGATCTCAGCCGCATTTCATGACTTATGGTTTCCATAGCAACTAATCAACAATGTATTTTTACTTCTATGATCTGATTTTTTTGGGATCATTTGCAATTTTTTTCAATATCAACTCACCCAAATATCATGTTTCTGTATAAAATCTAGTAAAAGTAATGACAGGTTGGACAGAACTTATGGAAAACCCATCGTCAAGTACAAAAAGTCTGCAAAACACCAACAGTGATCTCAATATGAGGACTTTGAGGCATTGATTTTTTAAGGGATATAAGATTAGAGGAAATGTACTCAGTGTCAAGTTTATTATTTTAAGAATTTGGGAAATGTTAGGGATTATTCTTAATAGGTTTCTTGTTCTGTATCCCTGGTAAAAATTTAATTTTTGACAAGATATAATGAATATGTGTCTCTAAAAGTGCCCTGGGCCGCATTTCATGACTTCTGGTTTCCATGGTAACAAATTAACCATTTATTTTTGCTTCTTTGATCTGATTTTTTGAGGATCATTTGCAAATTGCTTCAATATTATCTGAACCAAATATCATGTTTCTGTATTAAATATTGCATAAGTTATGGCAAGTTGGACAGAACTTTTGGAAAACCCCTCGTATACCCCCCTAAAAAAAGATGGTGACCTCACCAACTCGACCCACAGCAAAAGATGCTAACGTCAAGACAAGAACAAAAGAAACAAGAAAACAACTAATCATTCAATAAAGACAAAAGAGAACTAACTAACTCAAATTTCTCTCGCTGTGACGGAACATGAAGCTGAAAATATGTGACGTATTCACCAGATGTCATCCATGCTGGTCTCTGTCATGTTCTGACTGACCGCCTTGGTGCAGGCACTGGCCTATCCATCTGCATCACTTCTTCAGATGCTGGATCTTCTTGCTCTTGCTGACCTCTGACCGGCTCCACCACTTCGGGACCCACGGCACCTCCTTCATCAACTTCAACATTTTCTTCGTCCACATAATCAATGCCTTCAGTGTACATGTCAGCAACTGACCTCATATCTGCTTCCTCATCAGACTCACTTTCAGCTCCGTCTAATGGAATTTTGTCCTCAATGGGCAACAGCAGATTCCTATGCAGCTTTCTGATCTTGCCTTTCCCTACTTCCTTCTTCACGCTGTACACGGGGACGTCCGGATGGCATTCAACTATGACATAAACTTCCTCTTCCCAAAAATCTTCCAGCTTGTGCTTTCCTTCTCCAAACCGAACTCTCTTCACCAAAACTCTATCCCCGGAATCTAACTTACGACCTCTAAGATGCGAATTGTATCTACCCAACATTTTGTTGATAGTACCAGCAATATTCCGACCTGCCTTGATGTAAGCTTCCTTAAGCCTTTTTTCAAGGTTCGCAACATACTCAGAGTAAGAAGAAGATGACTGAGAGGATGATTGAGACCCAGAACCAAATCTATAGGAAGACGGGGCTTCCGACCAAACATGAGCTCGAAGGGAGCAAAACCAGTGGTATCATGCTTTGTACAATTGTACGCATGTACCATCGGTAACACATAATCTTTCCACCTAGATTTCTTCTCCATTGGCAACGTCCCCAACATAGACAACAAAGAACGATTCATTCGCTCGCACTGGCCATTCGACATAGGATGATATGGCGTCGTGTGCGACCGCTCAATGCCTAATAACTGGCATAACTCAGCAATGACTTTGGACTCAAAACTGGGTCCCTGATCACTATGCAACCGCAGAGGAAGCCCATAGTGCTGAACAAACAGTTCCACAAGACATTTAGCTGTAGTTAATGCAGTTTGATTTCTTGTGGGAACAGCCATCGCAAATCTGGTGAAATGATCTGTCAAAACAAGGATGGTATTATACCCACCAACAGATGTTTCCAAACCCAAAAAATCCATACAAACAACCTCCATAGGCTGTGAAGAAGAAATTGGATGCAAAGGGGCTTTGTCAACAATCCTAGACTTATTCCTACGCAAACACATGTCACAAGATTTTATCCATGCTTCCACATTCGCCAACATTCTGGGCCAGTAGAACCTATCGCGAAGCAATTCTACAACCCGATCCTTACGAGGTGACCCATGTTACCATGTGCCAAATCGAATACCATTCGACGCTTGGCCATTGGTAGCACCAGCTGAAATTGGTCTACACCAGAAACATGTCTCTTACGGAACAAAACATTCTCATGAACATAGAAACGACGGCGTTCCCTCCATAACAATTGTGCCTCCTCACTGTCATCCGACAAATTGGAGAGGTCTTTCTGCAAAGCATCTACCACACAACTGATATGCGGTTCTTCCTGTTGAAGATCAGCCCAATTCTCAACTGTTACGGACCCTAAAGGAAGATCAAACAGCCCTTCGAATGAAGGTAATTCTGGCAAAACATGCGACAAACAAACAGAAGTGAACAATTCATCAACATCTTTCAAATCAATGATGGCTTTGACAGTTTCCTCTGACAAAGTCTTCATTTCATCTTTACGTGACAGTGCATCGGCTACAACATTTTTCTGACCCGATCGATACCGAATAGAAAACCTGAACTGTGAAAGATCTGCAACCCACCGATGCGTCATAGCATCTAATTTGGCTGTAGAAAGCAAGTACGTCAAGGGATTATTGTCCGTTGTCAAAAGAAAAGGAGGAGCGCCATAAAGGTAATCACGAAATTTCTCACAAATGGCCCATTTCAGAGCCAGACACTCGAGTTTATGGGCTGGATATTTGCTCTCAGCCGCATTCAGAGTCCTTGAAGCATAGGCTATTACCCGTTTCTGACCCAAAATACGCTGATAAAGCACAGCTCCGAGCCCTGATGAGCTAGCATCAGTTTCAACTTCAAATGGCTCCTCAAAGTTAGCAAAAGCCAAAACAGGCGTATTTGTGAGGCACCTGATCAAATATCAAAAGCCTGCTGATGACATGGCAACCATTCAAATTTAACTTTGGGATCAATTTTTCCCTTTTTAAGAAGACTGCCCTTGAGCAAGGATTGCAAAGGTTTTGCTATTTGCGCAAAGGATTTGATAAATTTCCGGAAATATCCGGCAAAACCAAGAAATCTCCTCAACTGAACAAAATTTGATGGCCTTGGCCAGTTTACAACGGAATTGATTTTATCAGGATCAGCTTCGACTCCACTTTCCGACACAATAAACCCAAGATACTTCAATCTTTCACGGAAAAAATTGCATTTGCTCGGTTTTAATTTTAACCCATATTCATTGAGCTTTGCAAGTACACGAGATAGCTTGTCTAAATGACTTTCAATGGTATCACTGAAAATGACAATGTCATCCAAATATAGTTGACATGCCTCGAAATTCAGCGATCCCATCACCATTTCCATCATTCTCTGAAAACTTCCACAAGCCGCCGATAGGCCCATAGGCATCCTTAAAAAATGCCAGAAACCAAGACTACCTGCAGTAAATGCAGTCTTGTGATAGTCTTTTAGGTCCAAAGGGATTTGCCAGTAACCAGTTTTCAAATCGAGACTGGTGAAGTATTTTGCACCAGCTAGGCGATCCAAAGTCGACTGAACAGATGGTACCTGGAACTGATCTATTCTCGTTCTACTGTTCAAAGATCGAAAATCTACACAAATGCGTAAAGAGGAATCTGGCTTCCTAATCAGAACTAGAGGAGAGGAATACTGACTGTGACTGGGCTGGATGACGCCAGTCTTCTGCATAGTCAGCAGATGCTCCCGAACCTCATCAACCATGTAGTGAGGAATATGAGTCCTCCTACTTTTAAATGGTGTATCATCAATCAAGTCAATAGAATGTTTGTAACCCTTCACTAAACCTAAGTCAAGATCATTCACAGAAAACACAGATTTCCATTTGAGCAAGAGCTCAGAAGTACTATTCTGAACTTCCTGATCAAGATGGTCTAAACTAAACATATCTAAAAATTCTTTGTCATTCAAAGATTCAGAAGTAATCTGATGTACATGGGATTGTGGACTCTGATGATCCATTCGCTTAAATACTTGAGAAACAGGAAATGCACGACAAACCTCAGTGAATGCTGGAAGCTTCACATTCTTCAAAGAAATGTTTCGAAGTTCTACCTGAAACCTTGGAGAGATACTATCCTTATCTACCCACAGAGGAGTCATCAAAACACCAGACGGCAAACTCATGTTACCTCTAAACAGATCGACTTGCCTCCAGTTATACCTGGCATCAATTGTGCTTCCACATCTACAAGTGTCGACTTACCAAAAGGAAGATCAACTGCAACCGAAGAGTACACAGGAATATCTTCTGACTGAACTTGCAATTGGAACTGACAAGTTCTAAAAACATCATTCCACACACTAGGGAATTTACATTGATCAGAGACCAAGGACTTGCAAGAATAAATCACATTCGTCCCCAACAAAACCGGTGTACCAGAATTGTAACTGGTTGTGGGGACAACAAGTAACAAAGCTGGGATAGAACGAACTCCCGAACCCAACAACTTTCCTGGAAGTTCCAACTCCACCTCTACATACCCGAGATAAGATAAAGTTGCTCCACCCGCAACTTCAACACAGGCAAATCATTTAATGGTTTCAACAAAACGTCTGACAAATTATTTTCAAAAAAATCTAAACTAGTAGTGGACACTTGCGACCCAGTATCTAGAAGTGCTGTGGAACTTGTACCGTTGACCTTAATTGGCGTCTCGTTGGCAGGACCAATTAACTTCTCAAATAAATTAGAAGGTTTTCTAACTTGACTTCTGCCTACATAACCCTCATTCATGCAGACAGATGATCTTTTAAACTAACTTTACAATCTGCTGCTTTGTGACCATATTTTTTGCACTTACGGCACCTTCCTTTGAATCGTCCAACTGAAGACTTAGTTGACTGTTTGTCCTTTTCTAATTTTGAAATTCTTTCGGTCAAAGTCTCAATCGCTGATGTCAATTTTGCAAGATGATCAGTACTTGGAACTTGTGCTGGCTGATGTTGGGCTGTAGCTCTACCTCATCTGCCATTAATCTTGCTGACTTTAACAAATCCACAGAACTCTCATTAGCATCAAATTTGTGACGAAGACTGCTCTTAATAGATTTCTTGACTAAACCTTTCCAAAATCTAGCCCTAAGCATCTTTTCCTTCTGATCAGCATCGAGAGCTAAAGATGGAACATCAAGCAAACCTTCCAAACGGATATACCATTCAGAAATGGATTCTTCACTATTTTGTGAAGCGGAATAGAACTTGCCATAAACGGCTTCAACATCGGCCGAAGGAAGAAATAATTTATCAAATTTGACTAATATTTCATCCACAGTCGCTTCTTTTGGGATTGAAATAAATGACTCAGCAGCCGAACCAAAAATTCTGAATAGCTCTTCTGAGCTTTGCATCAGGATAATTAGCACTCTTAAGTTCACTGACCTCAAACTTCCACTTTTTGTAAGTGGATTCACCCTTTGCCTTGCCTCCAGAAAACTTAACAATTTACGATAATCACATGTATAACCTTCATTTTCAACCGCAGGTTCTAACTCAGTCTTTAAATGCAGAAGAACTTGCCTCTTTTGCTCCTCATTTAAACCAGCCACATGATCTGCCATAATTGGAACTAAATAGGTAAAGCACTCAATGTAAAATGAGACCCAAAAAATTGATAAAGTAAAATATTTCTACCAATTTTGACCACTATAATCTAGTTGTTCTCGTGTCCAGTCAACACTAATTACTAATACACTAATCTAATAATCAAATATTTAAATTTGAACATACACTATAAAACCAAAAAGTAATGTACTCTTAAATATAACACAGCCGTAACACTAAGTTATAGGCTGTCACTGTAACCTATCAAAAGAGTTGGAAATTTACCAAAAAATTACAAGTTATTGAATAACTTATAACTTAAAGAAATTACTACTAACTTAAATGACAATTAACTTAACCAATAACAAATAACTTAACCAAATAACTAATAACTTAACCAAATAACTAATAACTTAACCAAATAACTAAGTTAACTTAATAATTAATCATATATGTAAAACAGAATTCAACCAAAATATCAAAGTTAACATGAACACAATGTGTAAAACAATTATGCAAACAATTATTGCAAACAATTCAAGATTTAATTTTGTTGAAGAAAGTCAGTGGTTATTCTTATTTTCAAAATGAACAACCAAACTTGAAGATTAGCTGCTTAAAAGTAATAAGTTGTTGTTTGTTGAAAAGTCTTTAAGCTTGCAACTTCAAATCTCTTAGCAGCTTAAGTTGTAATCCGTTGTTAGTTGAAGGGATTAAGCTCAACAGTCTTATCTCAGTCTTTAAAATTAAAAAATTTTCTTAGCATAAATTTCACCTTGATGCTCCATAAATATCGGTCTGTAAATTGATGATGTCCGTGTCTTCAGCGATTTTCAATTGTCGAACTGCGCCATTGTTGCCCTTTTGCCCTCATGTGTAACGAATACAAAGACGGGATTTCAGGTTCAAAACCCTTTATTTAAACGAATCAATAGGACTCGATATAATCGATCGATCCACACTCCTGTAAACAATACAAATTAGAGACAATAAATATATATTCACAACTATGTACAAGTATATTTACTAACTATGTACAAGCACCCAGATATATATTTATAAACCAAAGTTATATAATTTATGAACCACAATTAATATATCTATGTACAACTACTGTTGCTGCACTTCATGTGCATTAGCCAACTCATAATTACACTATCTTTAAAGAACTATAAGTTCCATAATGTAAAGTGTTCAAAGTACCATATTAATTCAATGTTCAATATTAAACAAGTAAAATGTATTAATAAACCAACCTATTTGGAAATGCGTTTAATCGATTCACAATCACTGGACATAGGACACCAGGAAAACAGACCTAAGAAATGATTATATTTGTTAATTAAATGTGACTAAGCATTTAGATAAAATAATACTATAAAATATATTTAAGTCCCATTTAACAAAGTGTGCACTCACCTATTTGTGCAATGTAACCCAGGAGCAAGAGCTCCTCTCTCCCAGAGAGTTTGTAGCAGAATGACAGCCTGCCTGAGTCACATGACCAAAGTTTGAAACACTTAGCCAAGTGACAGCCAGGTGTCTCTGAGAAAACAAATGTTATTCGGTGCTGCTCCAAGTGGACAACACCCCAAGAATAATCAAACCATTACACAAGTTTAACTACAGGTAACACTCATGTCAATGTCGCCCCTGACAGATACCTGCCGCTACATACCAATAAGGTTGCATTTTTCTGCCTTTATAGTTTATAGACATTGACTTTTTCATTTGGTCTTACAGCCATTTGCTTGGTGTGACACAAAGCCTGTAGATTTACTATGTAGGCCTATCTAATAATAATCATGTTATGTATCAGCCATAAGCAAAAAACATGATCCAAATAATCTCTCTGATAAAAAAAGAGGCAAGGTTTTCTCGGAATAGACCAAGCAGGTTATCTTGCCAAACTATGCGCCGATCTTTCACTCTTCCACTGGGGCAAGTTGAGCATGCAGTGTTACCTAAGTTTTATAAATGCCTACTATCATCTTCCCAATAGTCCAGTTTTTTCCAAATACTCGCTTGAATTCTGGCCGAGATATTATATTATGTCTAATTATAATCAGTTTTCATGACAAAGCTGTGGTTTTTGGAAAATCATCCGGAAACATTTTCAATTGGACTATTAAAAAATGCATTATCCTATTCACTTTTCCATTGCATCACAAATAAATTTGCATCCAGATGAGCCACGGCATACTATTGTTATTATTTAGTGTGTTGTCTTAAAGTTGACAGAAAATATTTCTGCCAAACCTGCTGTCAACAACAGGTATGGGCTTCGCAAACTCTATTATCGGTCAGTAGATGGATTGGTAGATGCCGCAACATGTTCCAATCACAAAAACAAGCAGTCTTGATTGCAGGACAGAAACAGGCCATGTGGTAAGTTACCACACTCGTGATCTTGTGCAGTTGTTGATTGCTCAGTGCAGGTGTACCCAAAGACAGAATGGGAATCAAACAAGTGTCAACAATGTGCCTTCTTCGGCAAGTCATCCATAATCTAGGTAGAGCGATTTTCTTATTGTATAAAGGCTTCTGTTTGACTCCAATGAACAGATAACCTTTTAATCCCCCTACCTGCTCTGATAGATTTGAATTAGAAGGTTAAGTTTTGGGAAATGCAGAAGAATTATTTGTTGGAAAACCGTTATAGTTTTTTTATAAGGCTAAACTTATCATTTTTTATGAAATATTCTAGATAATCCTTAAAGTGACTTTTTTTTAATGGATTATTTATTATTAAAACCTCAAAAACGTAAAGTCCTGCATTGCAAAAGTGCAGTTTGCTTTATAGTTATGGTGATATAAATGTAGAAAATGCATGACCTTTTGCACGATGTCTGATGAATAAAACAATGAACTAGGCAATCTCAAGACAGATAAGAGACCAAATGTGACCTCAGGAAAGGTTAAATAATTTGGTTCCTTTTCATTTTCATCCATCCCACTCTACTTCCTCATGGTTGGATACTCTCATTTGTGCCTCTGCTCTCTCTACCTGTCTGGCTCTTTTACCAGTTTTACTGAAAGTTTCCTCATCTCGCTTTCCATTTTAGCACTTGATATCAGAGCCTTTGAGACACACCCTACAAGGCAATGTCAGCTTGCTATTGAAATGTCATGCCACAAAATCTATTGTTATGTCATATCTGTGATGTCATTCAATTGCAAAAAAGACTCACTCTTTATGTTTCTTTTGATTTTCAAAGCACAAAAATTCTAAATTATTTTGACGACGATGGAAGATTTCTAAAGACAATGATATTTTGCTATTTGAAGTCTCATTTTAGACATGTCATGTGTTAGGTGTCAAGACTGCAATTCATGTTTAAAGACAAACAGTTTTCTTCACATAACCCTATCCACTACCATTATTCATGAACAACTTCATGGGCAATATTTTGGACATTATAGTAGCCGTCTATATTCCGAGTTCCCCGGCTAGTACCAGGACTGCTGTAATGTAGGCAGTTCTAAGAGCAGTTAAAAGACAGCACAAATGTCTATGAGACCTCATGGTTGAGCTTGGGTCAGGGGTAATATCTGTATGATGGGTTAGAAGGGAAACGGCTCTAAATAAATATGTACTCAATGGGCTGGCAGTATGTTATGAAAATGGTGGCCATTTACATGAACTTCTAAGGAAATGACAGAGGAACAGTTAGCAGATATGCAGTTTTGTGAAAATTGCCTGTATATGGTGAAAGTTTCAAAGTGAAAAACCTTCTTGTAAAAGAACCTTGTGTCCTGTGAGTCTTTTAGAATTATTAAACAGTCATCAGGCTAGGATTTAAGGCTGATTAAAAAATTTATTATAATTATTTTCAATGCTTCTTCACAACTGAGCCAATTTTTCTTCAACTTTCATATTAAATTGTTTGCTCAATAGGTTGGAAAGCCATCCTGGACAGTGGCTATATCCAAATGTGCAAAAAATGATCACACTTAAGTGATTTTACGAAAATGAGCCCTTTGACACCTGATTACACAGTTGCCTGTCAGAAGCATTTCCGGAAAATCATAGCCCTGTTAATGGTTTTGTGTTTTTAATTTGGTTCAGTTATATACCTAAAGACCCATTGTCTGGTCATTTTTGAGAAATTATTATAACACTATTTTTAGGAACACTGAGTTTTATAATAAAACTTAATGGGAGTGTGGTTCACAGCAATGAACCTCATGAATGTCAGGTCACGGAAGAATACAGACCTGACATGAGTGAGGTTCATTGCTGTGAACCACACTCCCATTAAGTTTAATTTATATCCCACAATAAAAATAGACCTCCAGTAAAAAGAATTAATAATTTCAAGAGGCACTATTTTGCTCAGATGGCTGCAAAAAGATCCTGAGCAACCACACCGACCAATCAGAGCGTCAAAACATTGTGACGTCATCATTTCACTGCCCATTGTTTACATAACAACGTCAGATAATGAGATGCATGTGGTTCACAATGATGAACCACATGGTGTAAATCACATGGTTTTTTGCCAGAACTTCACTTCCTATTGTGGGATATAGTGTGTATTCCTCACACTTGACCTGTCGTCATTTTCTGCTGACTTTTCTTAATTATTAACCATAAAGAACATTTATAGAGAAGTATTCATTACGGTAGAACTCAGAAGCTGTTATATTAAGGTAACACAGTAGGTTTTACAGTGCAGCTCTTTCCTTCATCTTAATACATCATCTGGTCAGCTTAGTTGAAGTCCTGGTCAACATCCCTTTGGAAAATCATTGGCAACTAAACTAGTCACTAAACCTAGACATAAGCCCAAAGGGCTAGAGTCACTGGAAAACAGCAAAGTGAGGCTTTACTTTAATCTCTTGAAGGGGAAAATATGGTTGACCAGTTTAGAAGTTTACAAACCAGAAGCCTTGTGGTTACATCTTCACAAGAAGTTCACAAGAAGGTTAGTTCAGAATGACCTTACAAGCTTGTGACATTGATTATTTTCAGCATTTCAAAAGTTATGTTGTGACCAATCCGTCATGATTATTCCGTTGACCAATTTGACCTCTGTTGATTTTACTTGAAGGAAACAGATGGCAGACCCTGCTCACAAGACCGTTTTGCTTTAAATAAAGGTAAAGGAGATCAGGAAACATCACTCAGGTAAACTCATGCATAGTGACTGAAATGTGAAATTTGAATACTACGCTTGGGATGCAAAGTATATTTTTTAAAAGTTTGCCATTATAGCAGAAGTGGAGGTCAGAGCACATGACCTGTCGCGCTCTCTGTTTCACTTCATATCACGCCCTATCACATCACACAAATCGGCATTATTGCACGCAGGGGTAATTCACATGGCAAAGACACCTCTGCAGAGGTGCCAACTATCATTATAGTCAAAGAATGATGCATACTTATATTCAGCTTTTTGTGTTTGGCACCCCAATAAAAATGATACATAATTCTTTTCCACAATCATCCAACAAAACTGGTCTGTCAATAAAGAATGGGACAATCTTTGGTCTGACCAAGCACTGGGCTGTGTCATAAATAAACTGCTTCAGTGAGTAATGTAAGCATTGGTCAGGGTCAGTTTAATAATCACTTCATCATGTCAGGCCCAACAATAATTCATAATAGGTTTTTCAACAAGTAAGCTAACATTGTTGGGGTGGGCATTGGGCAAGGGGGTATGTGTAATATTGTGGTCCCCCATTGCTTCTATTTATATGGTGTTTTGGCTTGTCAAATAACTGCTGCGGCAACATAGTGGCAGTTCTAAGAGCAATTGAAAGGTCTGACTGCCACTGCACAAATGTCTGAGCCATAAAATTCCGGTTTCAGTGGGGCCTCACGGTTAAGCTTTACTACAGGGCAGATCCATATCATGGGTCAGAAGGGATCTAGTTAGAAATGTGTGCTCTATGGTCTGGCAGTACTTTGTGAAAGGCAAGCCATTTGCAAGGCTCATTTGGAAAAAAAAATAAAATATTGAGATGTTTGCATATTAGGCTGTGGGGGAAAGATATTCCATGGAGTCTAATTTATTGATTAAGAGAGTGGTTGCTTGTAAATTAATTTGATATCCATTGTTTCTCCTGGTGAATTAATTCAGACATAACAAATTAAAGTTCCTGTCACCTCTTGACCCTCTGTATAACATTCTTGTGAACTGTTCTATAAAACTCCCCATAGTACCCGGCAAGCTTCAAACATTATTGATTATATTACTTTATATATAGCATACACTGAAGATCAGAAAGCCGTTTTAAAAAGAACCTGTAATTTCATGGTCTGACACTTTCTTAAGTTTCCTGCAACTGGCTCCAAACTAATCAATACCTTCAAAGAATCTCTTGGATCTAATACCTGCTCCACCTCAAATTGCAAGATTACTCCTTCACCTTTCTTACAAACAACTCCGGGGAGGAAGTGGATTAAGCCAGTCTAGACTTCCGGATATGACAAGAGATGATTGGACCTCTCTCAACTACCCCTTCAAAAGGGTACATTGTACAGAACAATCTCTGGATGTTTTGATTCAACGAAAATAGCGCAGCAGACCGAAAATTGGATCTATATCAGGTATGTGTCAACTGAGTGCCCCACTGCTCCTTTGACCTATTCATTTGCAAAGAAAAAGAAGTGGAGATGTCATTTTGACCTTTACATTATTCCTAGTGACCCTTCATACATTGCAGTCTTATGTGGGAGAGAATGGTCACTTTTGCCCTTTATCTCTCTCACAAGAACTCTGCTTAGCTTTCTTTTAAGCTACCCTGAGTACACTTTGTAAGGTAGGTAAAAGTTGTAAAGGAATTCTTTGTGGCTAATTTTTTAATAACAAAACATTACGCCTATTGTCAGAGCAAAATAGGAGATGTTGTGCCTTCCGATATTCCACCTGTCAGAGTCATGCCGTAGTTCATTCATCTGCAATTCTGTTTCTCTTCTTTGCCCTGTGATTAGGCGTGGCGAGATCGATGACTTTGACCGTCCTGCATGAACTCAGTGCACTTGCCAACCTTGAGCCAGTGAAATGCAGATGTCAATAAAAAAGAAAAGACCGTAGAAGAGACTGAAAGTAAGGTAGGCCGTCTCCTCAGATATGGTAATACAAATTTATTGTAGTTTTGTGCCAGTTTCTTCATTTGCTGTTGTTTTTCGAAAAATTTCCAGCCTTTGATGAAACGGAATTTGGTTTATTAATTAATTAAAAAAAGATTGTCGAGCTATCGTCTCCTGTGCTGTCAGACAGAACTACAATGTAACCCACCAATGGTCTGACCATGAAAATACCGGACTGTAATAGCCATAATCACAATATATTTTATGTAATGCTTTTGATGTGTATCTAGATCCGCTGTGGAATTAATCATTGTGACCTGGCTTTTTTTAAAGCAATTCTAGTTTTTGTCATGCATTCATCACACTAATGACTTACTTACTGACCTGCCACTTTAAATGCCTTGGCACGGCATAAGAACTGAAGAACAAACCACGTAGGTGGGTAAACTTAAGTCTGTAAGTCATGATGTGAACACAGAGGCTTTTCTGTAAACAGAACCTACATGTAGAACTGAGACCAAAAGGAACACTATGTGTAGGGGGATGCGACGTCATGGCAATCACACAAACAAAAAGTGGCTTTGTTGTGTAAGAAGAGGAAGCCTTATCAAAATATGGCCCCAAGGCTGCCTGCAGACCTCCAACAGTGGCCTAGATTGACACAACAGCAAAGGGAGGCAGTCGATTCATTGACACCATGAAGCCATCGGGCTAAACTAATTTGTAAATAGAATCACAACTCAGTTGACCAGTAGCATGTAAAAGTGACCAATTCTATCAATTGGTCTTGATGCCAGGCTGTCAAGCTCAAAGAGGCTGCTTACAGATGCAAGATGTGGCCTGGATGACCATGGGTTAACAACTCAGCATCAAAGAGATACAAAAGATTCCTCATTGATTAGTCCTGCAGCAGTGCAGTGATGAGAGGTTGGTGTAAGAAAACCTTAGCAGCTGCTTCAGAACTTATACTAGATTTTTGATGTGGCAGATCATGGCACAGGACTTCCAGAATTAATGAGAAAGTGATCAATGCAAAAGAGGTTAATGGCCCACATCTTGTTATATACCATAGCAGGTATCTGAGTCATGTTACCATAGTCAAGCTGATAGTTGACACAATGTCAACATAGACATGACCTTGTAGATTCATTGTTGACACCTATGCCTCTTTTAAATTGTTTTGCTTGCTTTGCCAGATTGCTTCAAAATTGCTAAAAAGGGTTGTCAAGCATATGTATCATGTCGTTGTAGCAATGGTTCTCATCTATCTTAGTGTCTGATGTGGCTGCTTTCATTGGAAACAGTCAATTAGGAAAGTGAAATTTTTTTATACTTGTGTCAATGTCACCCCTGACAGATACCTGCCGCTGCATTCCGATTAGAAGCATTTATAGTTTATAGGCATTAACTTTTTCATTTTGTCTTATGCTAATGGCCATTTGCTTGGTGTGACACAAAGCCAATAGATTTACAATCTACCTGATAATAATAATGTAATGTATCAGCCGTACACCCAAAACAAGGCACAAAAAATCTTTATAAAAAAAAAATAGGCAAGGTTTCACCGAATAAACCAAGCAGGTTATCTTGCCAAACCAAGCGCAGATAGTTTACTCTGCCACCAAGCCAAGTTGAGCAGTGTTACCCAAGTTTTATAAATACCTACCATCATTTTCTACACTTATTCCAAAAACTGACTTCTGGCCGATATATTATACTTTCTCTAATAATATTCAGATCGCATGACAAAGCAGTGGTTTTTGGCTAATCATCTGAAAACATTTCAAATTTAGACTTTTAAAAAGTCATCATCCTATTCACTTTTCCATTGCATCACAAATAGATTTGCAGACGAGCCATGGTTATGATTTAGTGTGTTGTCTTAAAGTTGACAGAAAATATTTCTGCCAAACCTAAAGTCAACAACAGGTATATGCTTCGTAAACTCTATTATCGGTCAGTAGATGGATTGGTAGATGCCGCAACATGTTCCAATCACAAAAACAAGCAGTCTTGATTGCAGGACAGAAACAGGCCATATGGTAAGTTACCACCCTCGTGATCATCTGTTGTTGTTGATTGCTCAGTGCAGGTGTACACAAAGACAGAATGGGAATCAAACAAGTGTCAACAATGAGCCATCTTCTGCAAGTCATCCATAATCTAGGTAGAACCATTTGCTTTTGGTGATTGTGGTGTATAGGGCATCGGTTTGACTTCAATGAACGCTTGTCCTTTTAATCTCCCTACCTATTCTGTGAGATAAGAATTAGAAGGTCAAGTTTGCAGAAAATAACTTGTTAGGCAACCCTCATAGTTCTGTTATTTAAGTCATCATTTTTGATGAAATATTTTAGATATTTCTGAAAGTGACAAATCTTTCACCATGATTATTTCTTTTCCTTTTCACCTGTAAAACCTCCAAAACGACAAGTCTGCACTTTAAAAGTACTGTTTGTTTTATTTTTATGATGATATGATTGTAGAGACGAAGTCATGCACTTTCGCACAATGTCTGATGAATAAGGCACTCTCAAGGCCAAGAAAAGTTAAACAATCTGGTTACTTTTCATCTATCCCACTCTACCTCCTCATGGCTGAATGGTCTCCTTTTTACCTCTGCCCTTTTTACTTTTCTGGCTGTTTTGCCAGTTTCATTTGAAAGTTTCCTCATCTTGCTTTCCATTTTGGCTTTTGATATCAGAGCCTTTGACAAACACCCTGAAAGGCAATGTCAGCCTGAATGGTCTGAATGGTCTCCTTTTTACCTCTGCTTTTGAAATGTCATGCCACAACATCTATTTGTAAGTTATGTTTGTTTTGTCATTCATTTGTTAGCAAGACACACTCTTTGATGTGTTTCTTTTGATTTTTAAAGCACTAAATTTCTAAATTATCTTGATGATGATGGCAGATTTCCAAAGACAATGATATTTTGCTATTTGAAAGTCTCATTTTTAGACAAGTCATGTGTTAAGTTTCAAGACAGCAATTCATTTTTAAAGACAAACAGTTTTCTTCGCATAACCTTATCCTCTACCATTATTCCTGAACAGCTTTGTGGGCAATATTGTGGACTATTATAGTCACCATCTATATTCCGAGTGTCCTGGCTAATACCAGGACTGCTTTGGTAATATAGGCTGTTCTAAGAGCAGTTAAAAGACAGCACAGATGTCTGCTGCATAATGCACCAGTCTCTATGAGACCTCATGGTTGAGCTTTGGACAGGGATCATATCTTTACGTATGATGGGTCAGAAGGGAGACGGCTCTAAATAAATGTGTACTCAATGGTCTGGCAGTATGTTGTGTAAATGGTGGCCATTTACATGACTTTCTGAGGAAATGACTGAGGAACAGCTAGAAGATATGCAGTTTTGTGAAAATGGCCTGTATATATATGGAAAGTTTTAAAGTGAAAAACCTTCTTGTAAAAGAACCCTGTGTCCTGTCTGTCTTTTCGAATTGTTGAACAGTCATCAGGGAGTAATATTGTATCCCAGTGTGTGGCTAAGATGTAAGCAAGAATAACAAATTTATCATAATTATTCTCAATGCTTCTTCAGAAACTGAGCCAAATTTATATGAAAGGCCATCCGGTGCAGTGGCTGTACCCAAATGTGCAAAATACAATAACGCTTAAGGTGGCTCGCTACTCATGGTCGAGCAATGGCGACGTCACCATGGCAACAGCAGTCTTCTGAGCTATGTGAGCTGCTTTTTTGGTTTTTGATAATTTCGTGCGACGGCCGCTTCGATTGCCATTTGAACCACTTCTATCAGGGTTAGAGACTTCTGGTTTAAAGCATTAGATGCGCTATGAAAAGGACTGCAATCGGAGAGACTTTCAGCTTTATAGTCTAAACGGAATATTTTTAATGGCGATTTTCGGCAAGCAAGTCTAATTTCTCAAAACTGACTTGGAGATATAAATAAATTTTTATAGCAAAATCCATCGCGGTAGCAAACCTTCTCTTATGCATTTTATTGTTCCTCACAATATTTGGAAACAAATGACAAAGAAATGAGAAATCCTATCCTGCCAATTTTTTTTAGCGCCATGGTTTATAAAAAAAAGTCAAAATTGTCAAAATCTATTTTTTTATTCCGAGCCCATTGGAAAGCCCTTTAAACTTGATATATTTCTTTGAAATTGTAATCAGCTTTTCCATTAAAGTATCTTCTTTAATTTCATGCTTCATTGAATAATATGGGATGCATGATCACTGAATGACAGGGCAAACTTCACAGTAAAAAAGTTAAGAAAAAAATTGTGTTTTTCAGGTTTGCGTGGACTGACTTTCTTGTGCATAACCTCAAATAATATGAAAAAAAGGCTGGTTGCAACCACTTTTTTTTACATATCCTTGCTATAAACTATATTTAGGATCATTCTAAACTATTTTTAAGAAATCCTATCTTGGAAAGTTCACGAGTATCGAGCCACCTTAAGTGATTTTATGCAAATGAATCTTTTGACACCTGATTACATTCTCAGTTGCCTATCTGACACATTAATCATAGCCCTGGAAATAGTTTTGAAGTTTTAATTTGCAGTTTAACACCTGAAGACCCATTTCCAGGTGAATTTTGAGAAATTATTATGACGCTATTTTTATGTACACCGAGTTTAATGTGTATTCGCTCACAATCGACCTGTTGTAATTTTCTGCCAGCGTTTCTTCATTATTCACCATCAGGAAGAAAATCACTTGCAAACAATAAACTGTAAACCGAGCTGCCAGCGGTTACCGTTAAAATTACAGTACAAGAAAACAACAGTTTTCTGTAGTGAATTAGCACTTTTCTGTATTTATTACGGTAGATGTGGTAAAGGTAATGCAGCAGGTTTTACAATGTAGCTCTTTCCTACAGATCTGAATGCATCATCTGGTCAGCTTAGTCGAAGTCCTGCTTCACATCCCTTTGGAAAATTATTGGCGACTAAACAAGTCACTAAACCTACACTTAAGCCCAAAGGGCTATAGTCACTGGAAAACAGCAAAGTGAGGCTTTACTTTAATCACTTGAAGGGGAAAATATGGTTGCGAACGCATGACCAGGTTAGCAGTTCGCAAACTAGAAA
Source organism: Platynereis dumerilii (assembly GCA_026936325.1). Classification (NCBI taxonomy): domain Eukaryota; kingdom Metazoa; phylum Annelida; class Polychaeta; order Phyllodocida; family Nereididae; genus Platynereis; species Platynereis dumerilii. The sequence goes on from JAPTHN010000005.1 coordinate 39,110,846, forward strand.
CCTTATGGTTACATCTTCACAAGAAATTCACAAGAAGGATAATTCAGAATGACCTAAAAAGCTTGTGATAGTGATAATTTTCAGCATTTCGAAAGTTCTGGTGTCACCTATTCACTATGATAAATCTGTATACCAATTTGACCTATGTTTATTTCGTTTAAAGGAAACAAATGACAGTATTGACAGATGCTGCTTACAAGACCGTTTTGCTTTAAATAAAGGTAAAGGAGATCAAGAAACTTCACTCATGTGATCTGCACATATTGAAAATTAATGCAGGGAAATAGTGAAGCTTGTAAAACTGGATAGTGAAGCTTTCTTAGAAATTATATCTCAAACTTCACCATGTGTACTGCACTTTGGAACGGTCCGGTCCGGCACTGAAAGTATACTGTTATTACAGAAGTGGAGGTCAGAGCACATGACCTGTTGCATTCTCTGCTTCACTCCATATCATATCACGCTCTATCTCATCACACAGATTACATGCAGAGGAAATTCATATGAGACAATTAGAGACCTCTTCAGCGATGCCCCACTTTCATTATAATCAAAGAATGATGTGTGTTTACATTGAGCTTTTTGTGTCTAGTAGTCCAGTGAAGTTGATCCATAATTCTTTCCCACAATCATTCAACAATACCAGTCTGTCAATAAAGAATGGGCCAATCTATGGTCTGACCAAGCACTGGGCATTGTCATAAATAAACTGTTTCAGTGAGTGATGTCAGTGTTGGTCAGGGTCAGTTTAATAATCACTTTATCATGTCAGGTCCAGTAATAAATCTAAATATGTTTTTTTACCTTCAGCGAACGAAGTTCGAAGAAGGTATTGTAATCACTTGGGTAAAAATGCTGTCCGTCCGCCGGGCGGGCGGGCGGTCGGGCGACGGGCGAATAGATCGTTTCCGGCCCAGCACTCAGCCTCTATTGAATGTACGTGGATGAAATTTGGTACACATCTAGCCTGTATGGTCTAGTTGTGCCTTTTGATGGTCTGATGAATAGATCTTCAATACTTTTTGAAATAATTAACAAAATAAAAAAAAAAAATTTTTTGTTTCCGGGCCAAGGCTCGGTCATTATTGCATGTGCATGGATGAAATTTGGTACACATGTGGCCTATATGGTCTAGTTGTGCCTTTTGATGGTCCCATTCAAAGATATTCTATACTTTTTGAAAAAATGAGAAAAAATATAAAAACATGTTTTTGTTATTTTGGCTAATGGCTAGTTCTCACGGAGACGTAATAGAGGGTTTAAGCGACGGCGTTTCTTATATTTCCAGGAAAGGGCAAAGATTTGAGCATGTTCGCCGTCAATTTTGGCTTTACGGCGCAACAGGAACAGCATGCGCCGTTTTAAGAGGTCTTTCTACGCAATTCCTAGAAATTTGACGATGCAGGAAAAAAAGATTCAACCGGTTGAATCTTTGCGAGGAAAGAAGTGGTGAAGCAAGAAGAAGCGTAAAAAGAAATCAGTGCACGCCGCAGATTTTTAAAGTTGCGACGCACAAAGAAGAGCTTCGACGCAGAAACAGCAGTGTAGCAGAAAGCTCTTGCTTCATGTCACATGTTTCAGACACGCGTCGCGGAAAGTCACATGTGCGACGCACGTGAGAGGGTGCGCGCCGCGTCTTATGGACCCCCAATGCAGCAGACAGAGTGGCGCCTGAGTGCATGCGTTGTTCTATTTTTAGCATCAACCCTTTGTCTGCGTGTCACCCTCTTTTTGCGCAGCGGCTGGGGCAGCAGCAGCGAAGCAGGGGGGGCGAAGGAGGGGATAAGGGGGTCCGCACCCTGCATATATATAGAGGGGGCCAGATTAGAGCACCATACCCACTCAGACCTTCGACCAGAACACACCTAGAATCCACGACACTATCAACTGCTACATTTGCTGCTACTTTTGTTGCTACAATTGTACTTTTGCTGCTACAACATGGGACCAAAGAGGAGAAAGGGCACCCTCGTCACCAGGGCACCAACCAAGCTCAGCACCAGGTCAACACTTCACACTCCTGGGAGCACTCCAGTGACAACTCCAGCTACAACTCCAGCTGCAACTCCTCTCCATGAACCTTCAGATGCTGCAGTGACTGCCTTCTTCACAACAGCCATGGCAGACATCTCTCTACCTGGGCTCTACACCTCCACTACAGCTGGCAGCCAGACGAAGACCACCACTTCAACCAGCAAAGCCACTGTCGTCAGCGAGACCATCTTCGAGGGCCGGCCAGAAGACAGCACAGACGAAGATTCATCTGTTGAATTGTTTGAAGAGGAAGGAGACAAGCCTGCTGACAAGCCTTCCAAGTCTGCTGACAAGCCTGCTGCCAAGTCTGCTGACAAGCCTGCTGCCAAGCCTGCTGACAAGCCTGCTGACAAGCCTGCTGACAAGCCTGCTGCCAAGTCTTCCACGGGTCTTCCAGAGCCTACTGCCAAGTCTACTCCAAAGAAGACTCCAAAGAAGACTCCAAAGAAGACTCATCAGACTCCAAAGAAGACTCAGACTCCGAAGAAGACTCCGAAGAAAACACAAGAGAGCCAGCCTGTTCTTGCTCTAGATAGAGTGACCATACATGAGGACACCTTCGAGGAGGAAGAAGACTCTGCTGATGAGACCCCTGCAGCTGCTGAAGCCAAGTCCAAGGGCAAGAAGGGCAAAGGGAAGGCCCCCAAGAAAAACATCAGGAACAACCTGGGCATCACATCTGACCAAGAAGACGACCTCATCAACTGGTTCAGAGAGCATCCTGTCCTCTACATGAAGGGCTCCAGAGGATACAAGGGCAACGAGAAGCTGCTGCTGGACACAGAAAAAGCCAAGGAGCTGGGACCCAAGTACACCTCCCAGGACATCTTCAACTGGAGGAAGACAGTCCGCACCCACTACTCCAGACTCGTCAGGCCTGAAGCTTCAGGATCCGGCAGGAAGGAGACTCTGACAGACAGGGACCAGTACATCCTAACCAACTGTCGGTTCCTGAAGGACTCCATCGTCCACAAGCCAGGCAAGGAGCTGTCCGCCATCTCTCAACTGTCTGCCAACCGGCCAGCCTCAGACTCCGAGGACAGCTACAACCCTGAGGATTCCCTGCCAGCTTCCTATGACATGCCGGACCTGCCACCTGAACAGCCAGCACAGGACAGACCTGACAGCCAGCAGTCCCAAGTCTTCCCTGGAGCACCAAAGCCAGGAGCCGCTGCCAAGGGAACCAAGAGGAAGGCCCCAGCAGATGAAGCCATGCACTCCGCCATGAACGTCATCGCAGGCAGCATGCAAGCCATGTCCTCCGCCAAGAAGATCCTGAAAGGCTCTGGCTGCAATATGTGCCCCGACCACCAGGAGTTGACACCCGATCAGGAGTACTGGAGGATGAAGTGCCAGGACCTCTACCACGTGGGATGTCACGCCAGCCCTGAAATCAGAAGGAAAATGGTGAGGGCCATTGCAGAGGCCGCCTTCTACTGGGACAAGGAGAGTGAGATGGATGAGGCCAGCCGCCAGTCAAGACATCATCAGGAGCAGACCTTCCAGCCTCCTCATCCTCCTCAGCGCCTGCAGATGCCACCTCCTCCTCCTCCTCCTCCTTCTTCGACGTATGTGCCATCCCACCACCAGCAGCACCACCACGCTTCCAGCAGCAGCCATCACTACCACCACCACCAGCCCAGGGAAGGAGGATCCTCCAGGCAGACTCCCAGCTACACCGTGATGCAGCCCAGCCCATCCTCCATGACACTGATGATGGATGCTCAGGAGAGCCCCGAGAAGTACGGCTACCCCCCTGGACCCAGCTTTGGTCAACCGGCCGCCCATCACCAGCACCAGCCTTCCCCTTCGCCCAGTTGGACTGAGAGTCTCCTTTCTCCACGAAAGTAGAAGACCAGATGCAGCAAAGACAACAAAAAACCTTGGCCCTTTTAAGGGCCACCAAATCCTCCCAAAAGAGCAGGCCACGTACACATCTTATGTTGACAAAAAAAAGAGCTTGTGTTGACCGAAAAGAGCCAAAAAAGAGCAAAAAAAACGTTGACAATCCCCCAAAAAAAAAGTCCCCCAAAAAAAAAGTCCCCCAAAACAAAAGTCCGGTCCTGGCCTTCATTAAAAGTATTCACCTTCATAAAAGCAAGGTGCTAGTTCCCCCTTTCTTTGCCCCAAAACATACCAAGTGCAGCACTAGTACAAGTGCTGCATTCTTTGGTATAAACATATTTTTATTGCACTAGTACAAGTGCATGAATTTCATAATTAAAATGTAATGCACTAGTACAAGTGCTTTGGTTTTAAAACTTGTGTTGGTTGGTTGCACTAGTACAAGTGCATCACTTTGTAATTTCACTTGTCTAGGGCAAGTGGCAGGTAGATAGCTAGATAGCTAGCTAGATAGATAGATAGATAGATAGCTTGATAGATAGCTAGATAGCTAGCTAGATAGATAGATAGATAGATAGCTTGATAGATAGCTAGATAGCTAGCTAGATAGATAGATAGATAGATAGCTGGATAGATAGCTGGATAGATAGCTAGATAGATAGCTAGATAGATAGCTGGATAGATAGCTAGATAGATAGCTAGATAGATAGATAGAAAGATAGCTTGATAGATGGAACACAATGCTCGTTACATATATGCACTGCAGCAAAAGAAAAGCAGTTGTCGTCACTTTGCAGGGATTGGACTTGGATAGATAGATAGATAGCTGGATAGATAGCTAGATAGATAGCTAGATAGATAGATAGATAGATAGCTTGATAGATGGAACACAATGCTCGTTACATATATACACTGCAGCAAAAGAAAAGCAGTTGTCGTCACTTTGCAGGGATTGGACTTGGATAGATAGATAGATAGATAGATAGATAGATAGATAGATGGATGGAGGGATTGATTGATTGATTGATTTGGGCTTGTTTTGTCAACATAGGATGTGTACATGGCCAGCTCAATTGGGAGGATTTGGTGGCCCTTAAAAGGACCTGGGGTTTGTTGTTTTGAATGCATCTTCTTCAGATTTTCTCCAACTGCCAAGGGACACTTCCTGCCGCACTGTTGACCCAGTCACGTAGGTAGTCTCGAGCAGCCTTGGCATCTCTGGAGGCATTTCCGTGTCGAAGTGGTTCTCCTAGGTCATGCAATTGACGGTCTCCCCTCCAAACTCCTTCAGCGACGTCATGTGTCTGTGGATCTTCTCTGTCCATCACTTCATTGTCACGGGCATGGTGGACGCCTACTCTGTCTCGCAGAATGTTGTGTAGAACACAAGCAGCCATTGTGATGTATGTCACTCTTGTAGGTCGTTGGGGCATGGTGGTCAGGAAGCATCTGAACCTGTGTGACAGCAGACCGAAGGCATTCTCCACCACTCTCCTGGCTCTTGAAATCATGTAATTGTAGACTCTGGAAGCAATGTCAAGGTTCCTTCTTGGCACTGGTTTGAGCAGCCATGTCTTCAGGGGAAATGCCTCGTCACCCACGATGTAATATGGGAAAGGATTGTCTTCTGTGCCAGGTAGAGGTTCTGGAGGTGGTAGGCCTAGATCTTCCTCGTCCAGGAGTTGTCGAAGTACTGTGTCCCTGAAGACGCCGCCATCAGATGCACTTCCTTGACAGCCAGCCTGCACATAGATGAACTTGTAGTCGGCATCAACGAGGGCCATCAGGACAATGGAGTGAAATCCCTTGTAGTTGTAGAACAAGGAGCCTGCAGCCTTGGGACATCGGATTGCGACGTGCTTGCCATCCAGAGCTCCAACGCAGTTGGGCAAGTTCCATTTCGTCTCAAAAGCCTTGGCTATCTCCTTCCATCTTTCAGGCTGTGTGGGTAGTGCCAGCTGTCTTTCGAAGGCATGAACGATGGCAAGGCAGACCTCAGGGATGAAGTTGCAGATGGTGTTGGGTGCCACACGGAAAGCATAAGCTAGGGACTTGTAGCTGTTTCCTGTTGCCATGTACCGCAGGGTGATAGCCAACTTCAGACCAGGTTCCAAAGCCCTCCTCATGTTGGTGTCTTGCTTAGCGATGAGTGGTCCAACAGCTTCCAGGATTTCAGCAAAGATGGCAGGGGGCATTCTAGTGTAGTTGTAGTAGCCGGACACGTCACGCACTTGCAGTTCAGGCAGCAGTTGATGGAAGTGACCATGTTGTTCCCTCTGCAGCAACCAGTTGCGAATCCACCACCTTTTCTGTCTCCTGGCCCTCCTCCTCCTGTGTCTCAAATAGACAGCTCCGATAGCAACAGCAGCAGCACCAGCCACAACAATAATTTCTTCTTCATTCATCATGCATATGTTCAGTAGGCAGTCGTTGTGTTCTCATTGAAGGGCAATCAGCAAATGAAGCAAGGAGGTCCTCTGTGTCCCTTTTTATAATGACCAAAAGTGACTCCTGCAGCAGCCAAACACACTTTGCCGCAGCGCTGCAACAACAGACGTTCGTCGATGCTTAAGAGACCTTCGTCGCTGCTTAAGGCAAGGACGACGAAGAAGGTCAGCATCGACGCGCCTGTAATGTCCTCGGCGCTTTATGAATGCATGTGCGACGATGAACCGTCAAGTTACGCAGTAACAAGTCCCTAAATGCGGCGTTGCATCGTTACAGTCGTCGGCGAGGCTGTCATTTTCAGCGGCGCATCTTACCTCGGGTGTACGCCGAAGGTTTCCTGATGCGTCGCAGGTCGCCAATTTCAGACGTAGCTGCCTCACAACCATCAGCGGCGTAAGAGGAAACAACATTGGGCGAAGTAAAAGCAGCCTCGCCGAATTCCAAAACAAAGTGCGACGAGTCTGTTTGGAACTGCGCTGAGGAAAGAGAGGCGGAACGCGGCGAAGAAAGCTTAAGCAGCGCCGCGGACACCTCAAGACTCACCGCGGCTACTAACTTTAAGCGTCGCACATGACACTAATTGATTACGTAACGTGCCAAAACCAACGTTCTACGCCACAACTTTCCAAGAAATGACTTCTCTTGATGCGTCGCTCTCAAATCGCCGTCGTGAGAACCAGGCATAAGACTCGGTCACTATTGCATGTACATGGATAAAGTTTGGTACACATATGGTCAATATGGTCCAGTTGTGCCTTTTGAAAGATCTGATGGAATATATTATATACTTTCTGAAATATAGAAAAAAATAATAAAAATTTATTTTTTGTTTCTGGCCCAACTTCAGGTCACTATTCCATATATATGGATGAAGTTTGGTACACATGTGGCTTATATGGTCTATTTGTGCCTTTTCATGGTCTGACAGATGGCTATTCAATAGTGTTATATTGAGAAAAAATATTCAAAATAATTTTTTTTTATATGGGAGCCAAAACTTGCCGACAATTGCATATACAGTAATGCAATTTTCTGAACAAGTCACCTATACAATGTAGCAGTGCTTTTTGATGCGTATAAACATATTTTTTGGTTTTCAACCGATACCTCATAACCTATACTTTGTACATGCATGAAACTATTCCATAATATGCGTAATTAGTCTAATAAGGCCTTTTCCAGATTTTACAAATCCTTGCAAGCAGATGGGAAGATGGCAGGGCAGCGGGCAAATAGAGATAATTGAAGGCCACTACTCGACCGCTATTGCATACCTATAAGCAATTTCGTAAACGCACCAATTTTATGATATTATTGTAATCTTCTAAAGGTGTTATTCGCTGAAGGTTTGCTGCTGCGCAGCCTATGTTTCAACAAGTAAGCAGAACTGCTGGGGTGGGCAAGGTGGTATGTGTAATATTGTGGTCCCCCATTGCTTCTATTTGTATGGTATGTTGGCTTGTCCAATAACTACTGCAGCATCATAGTGGCAGTTCTAAGAGCAATTGAAAGGTCTGCCACTGAACAAATGACTGAACCACAATACGCCGGTTTCAATGGGATCTCATGGTTAGGCTTCATGACAGGGCAGATCTATATCTCTGTGGTCGGGCAGTAGATAGTGAAAGGGTAGCAATTTACAAGGCTCATTTGAAAAACTAGATAGGAAAAAATATGAAGATGTTTGTATATTAGGCTATGCAGAAAGATATTCCATGTAGTCTAATATTAATTAATTGAGACAGCAGTTGCTTTTAGTTATATATCCATCGTTGATCTTGGTGAACAAATTCAGACAAAACAAATTAAAGTTTTTTTCATATCTTGACCCTCTGCACTACATTCTTGACTGTTCTCTAAAACTCCACACAGTACACAGCAAGATTCAGACATTATTTATTATAAATCGACTCTAAGGAGATTTATATTGTTTTCTTTGATATTATTATTATAAATCGACTCTAAGGAGATTTATATTGTTTTCTTTGATATTATTATTATTATAAATCGACTCTAAGGAGATTTATATTGTTTTCTTTGATATTATTAGCATTCACCAATACTTGGTGAATGGTATTGTTTTCGCTCTTATTATTAGCATTCACCAATACTTGGTGAATGGTATTGTTTTCGCTCTTATTATTATTATTATTATTATTATTAGCATTCACCATCATAATGGTGAATGCTATTATTTTTGTAGATTTTTTTATTTTTATTTTTATTTTTCCGTCATTTTCGGTTGAGTTCAGGGTTGTCCTTTGGTGGGTGGATAGTGCTAGGTGAGATATTATGATCCCCCAAATTTTTTTGACCTTGACCTATTTTTCAAGGTCAGAGGTCACGTCAAAGTTGAGATTTTTAAAGGGCTAACTTCAAAACTAATGAAGATAGAGAGGTCTGGATTTCAGTGTTATGTAACCCATCAATAGCTTGAACAATATCAACAAAAACATTATTCAATTTCACAAAGGGGTAATTACCCCAACCGATTAAGTTGACAAAACACCAATTTTTTTGCCGTACTTCTCCTCAGAAACCGCAAATGGTAGGATGATGCTGATAAGTGTATTATGTTCCCTAGAGATGGGTCCATGGTAAGTGGTATTTCATTTTTGGATCACACACTTTTTTTTGGACATATTCAACTTTCAATTTCCATAGATTTCAATTTTTTGGTATCGGTTGCGGCTTGCAAAATAAAGCACAGCTAGCACCATCCCAGGTAGTTGTCACAATTGCTGTTAGATGTGTCACATGTATGAAGTCAATATGAAGTCAATATGAAGTCAATATGAAGTCAATATGAAGTCAATATGAAGTCAATATGAAGTCAATATGAAGTCAATATGAAGTCAATAAAGTCAATAAAGTCAATACAAAGTCATTTCATTATAATTTCATTTTGAGTTCATTTCATTGATCATTTCATTGATCATTTCATTGATCATTGATCATTGATCATTGATCATTTCATTGATCATTTCATTGATCATTGATCATTTCATTGATCATTGATCATTGATCATTGATCATTTCATTGATCATTTCATTGATCATTGATCATTTTATTGATCATTGATCATTTCATTGATCATTTCATTGATCATTGATCATTTCATTGATCATTGATCATTTCATTGATCATTTCATTGATCATTTCATTGAGTGATAAAATGGTGAATGCTCATTCCCAGTTGCACTGGGAATATCTAATGTCTAGTTATTAAACTTCACCTACACATAGGTGAAGTTTCTTGTTTTCGTAAATATTTTTATTATTATTATTCTTATTATTTATTTTTCTTTTTTCCGGACGAAAAATTTCTTCAAAAAAATTTCAAAAAAATCAGGTACATAGTATTACATGACCTCATTACACTGACCCAGTTTCAGTGACCTTGAATTATTTTTCAAGGTCACAGACCATTTCAAAGTTCATTTTTTCATATCTTTCTCAAGAGCATATCACAGGCAATTACATGCGTATTTCATTTTCCATTTATGTTCTTAATTCTACAAGTCCATTACATAATCTGACCCAATTTCAAGAAAGTAGGTCAAGGTCAAGGTTGCACAGGTCCATATTTAGTGCTGGAGATTGTCACGCATGATAGCAAAATCTGTAAGACACAAGGTATCAAAATTGATGCAATATGATGCCCAAATGTCTGGCGCATGGTAAGAAGTTATTTTTGTGATGATGTCATGCTTTGTTTTTGAGTTACGTACTTTTTAATAACAACCGCGTCATCAAAACCAATGACCTTGGTAATTTCACCCTGAAATATCGATTTTAGGCAGTAACAATGTATAGTGAACCCCCCCAAAGATACCCCTAAAACCCCCATAACCACCTTCAAATTTGACCTTGACCTCATTTTTCAAGGTCATTTGGCTCTTCAAAGTGCAAAAAGTGATTATTTTCAAAAATTCTGAAAATTATGTTTTTTTCATGATATCACCTTGATATATTATTTCTAGATAGACAAAAATATGTGCATTTAGAATATGCAACCCAAATTCCTCTAACATTTTACCTTAATTTTCTACAAAATTCCAAATATCGCAAACCGGAGAATGTTAAAAAATGACAAATAATGCGTTTTGGACATGGAAATATCAATCAGAGAGAGTTACAATAATTAATTGATCCCCCCATTTTCTCATGCTGATTCTGAAAATCATATTGGTTTTGACCTAGAAACTTATTTTCAAGGTCAAATTCAAGGTCAAACATGATGAAAAATTTTACTTTTTTTTTTTTTGATTTTTTTACACAGGCAAGGAATCAAAATATTGTTACAAAAATGTCACATATACTTGCTACAATAGTCTAGAGGCATCGTAAAAATTTTCAAGGTCCTCGGATTAACCTAGGTTAGACCGTAAAGGTCACAAGGTCAAAAAATTAGGGAAAAATTTACGATATTTTTTCACATTTCTCAATGATAGCGTTATTTCAATCGGCTGTAGCTCCGGTCCTAATTAAGTTACAGAGAATCTGAAAACAGATTTGGAAAGGCAAAATTCTCCCCTAGGTTTCGTTTTCTGATCATTTTGTCGTATCTCTGACGGTTTAAAAGATCGCCAGACCCTGAAAATTTCATGTTTTTTGTCAAATTTTCACAATTTATCATCATTTTGACAAGGAAATAATCATCTTATTTTCATGAAGCTATTTGAGCACACTTTCATCTTTCGTTCACACAATCCTGCCAAGTTATATATGTTTCCATTGAACCGTTTTTGTTCTAGAGTAATTTTAAGTGAAAAACTGCATTTTTTCAGAAATTTCTGAAGTCCACATTTCTGAATTGTACCATAATTTCTATCTGCCGTATCTCCGGTCCTAATAAAGTTACTGAGAATCTGAAAATAGATTTGGAAAGCACAAACTCTCCTCTAGTTTCCATATTTAACAATTTCTTGTATCACTGACGGTTAAAAAGATCGCCGGACCCTGAAAAATGTATGTTTTCAGAAATTGCATTCATTTCGATGTTTTCAGGACTAGAAATATCTTAGCCAATGCATTCCTAAAATTCCAAGGTTGATGTACTGTTGATGTACTGATTTATGTTCCGGTTGATGCACTGGTTGATGCACAGGTTGATGCATGGTCAATGCATTGGTCATTGGACTGTTCAATGTACTGTTCAATGTACTGTTCAATGTACTGTTCAATGTACTGGTCCATGTACTGGTCCATGTACTGGTCCATGTACTGGTCCATGTACTGGTCCAAGTACTGGTCCATGTACTGGACCAAGTACTGGACCAAGTACTGGACCAAGTACTGGTCCATGTTATTTTCTGTATATAATATTCGGCAAGCTCAAATTTTCCTCTAGTTTTCATTCTCTGAATGTTTTCTTGTAACTCTGATGTATAAAAGAACGCCCAACCCTCAAAATTACATTTTTTTGTCAAATATTTTTGTATCAGTCATTGTATCAGTCAGTGTATCAGTCAGTGTATCAGACAGTGTATCATAAGTAGCAGTCAGTGTATCAGTCAGTGTATCAGTCAGCGAATCAGTCAGTGTATGGCCACAAACCGATTGACATGTTACAGTAAGGGTTTATCTGTCTGCTGACTATATGTCACATCACAACTAGTCCACGGACAGATAGTTTCACTGCCAATAATTATATGATAGGTGAAGTTTTGTCACCGCATCGCGGTTACCCGATTTCTAGTTATTATTATTATTATTTGGCCACCTAAAATTGGAGAAAGTTAATGAAAGTTGGTGGATAGGTAGTCCTAAGTGAGAGGAGAAGTTGTGCAAAATTTTTTTGACATTGACCTATTTTTCAAGGTCAGAGGTCACCTCAAAGTCAAATTTTCCAAAATTTCAAAGTGGATTATCTCTTTTAATATCATTGTTAGAAAATTAGGACTTAGGAACCTTTATATAAACATGTGTTGCTACATTTTTGGCCTATATCGTTTATTGGGAGATGAGGGTAAAGGGGTATTTACCCCCTTTTGACAAAAACCAGTTGCCCATGTTTTCAGAAAAAACTATAATGGCTAGAGGCTTGGTTTTTGCTGTAATTGATAGCCTGACTACTCATCCAGTGCAAGACACCTTTTATATTTTGATCAAAGAAGGGGTTTTTGAGTTATGGGACTTTCAAAAATGGGTGTTTTGTCCAAAAAGTGAAAACATTTTTTAACTTTGGTTTGAATGGAGGGAATTTCATGAAACTTGGTGTGTATATAGTATTCATGAATTACAGACACATTATAAAATAAAAATGACGTTTTGTGGGTAATTACCCCAAAAGGGGTGATTGACTCTAACTTGTGATTAAAATGGACGAATTTCTCCAAATTTTGCACAAGTCCAGTATATTGACATGGGGACATAATGCAAGTATGAATTTTATGTCAAGGGGTAATTTACCCCCTTATTCTGGATCGAAAGGGGTGAATATGTGTTTTGAGCAGTTATTGTGTATTGAATGATACAATAGGCATCGTTTGAGACTTTCCTTCGTGCTGTGGATGTTCCTGGATAAAAATTGTCGTTTTTAGGTAATTACCCCAAAAAGGGGTAAAAAGTCATAACTTTTGATTGACTTGGACGATTTTCTCCAAATTTTGCACAGGTTTAGTATCTTGACATTGGGACATAATGCAAGTACGATTATGATGTCATGGGGTAATTTACCCCCATATTCAAGATCGAAAGGGGTGAATATGTGTTTTGAGCAGTTCTTATCTTTGCAATGGTATAATAGGCATCGGTTGGGACATTACTTCACAATACAGATGTCTTTAGGTGAAAATTGTCATTTTAAGGTAATTACCCCAAAAAGGGGGTAAATATTGATAACTTTTGATTGACTTCGACGATTTTCTTCAAATTTTGCGCAGGTTTAGTATCTTGACATTGGGACGTAATGCAAGTATGATTTTGATGTCATGGGGTAATTTACCCCCATATTCAAGAGCGAAAGGGGTGAATATGTATTTTGAGCAGTTCTTGTCTTTCCAATTGTACAATTGGCATCGGTTGGGACTTTACTTCACACCATTGATGTCTTTGGGTTAAAATTGCCGTTTTTAGGTAAAAACCCCGAAAAAGGGGTAAATATTCATAACTTTTGACTTACTTGGACGATTTCCTTCAAATTTTGCACAAGTTTAGTATCTTGGCATTGGGACATAATGCAAGTACGATTTTGATGTCATGGGGTAATTTACCCCCATATTCTGGATCGAAAGGGGCGAATATGTGTTTTGAGCAGTTCTTATCTTTGCAATGGTATAACAGGCATCGGTTGGGACTTTACTTCACACCATTGATGTTTTTGGGTTAAAATTGCCGTTTTTAGGTAATTACCCCAAAAAAGGGGTAAATATTCATAACTTTGATTGACTTGGACGATTTTCTTCGAATTTTGCACATGTTTAGTATCTTGACATGGGGACATAATGCAAGTACGATATGGATGTCATGGGGTTATTTACCCCCACATTCCGGATCGAAAGGGGTGAATATGTGTGTTGAGCAGTTCTTATCTTTGCAATGGTATAACAGGCATCGGTTGGGACTTTACTTCACACCATTGATGTGTTTGTGTTAAAATTGCTGTTTTTAGGTAATTACCCCAAAAAGGGGTAGATATTCATAACTTTTGATTGACTTGGACGATTTCCTTCAAATTTTGCACAAGTTTAGTATCTTGACATGGGCACATTATGCAAGTATGATTTTGATGTCATGGGTTAATTTACCCCCATATTCAGGATCGAAAGGGGCGAATATGTGTTTTGAGTGGTTCTTATATTTGCATTGGTTTAACAGGCATCGGTTGGGACTTTACTTCACACCATTGATGTTTTTGGGTTAAAATTGCCGTTTGTAGGTAAAAACCCCGAAAAAGGGGTAAATATTCATAACTTTTGACTTACTTGGACGATTTCCTTCAAATTTTGCACAAGTTTAGTATCTTGGCATTGGGACATAATGCAAGTACGATTTTGATGTCATGGGGTAATTTACCCCCATATACTGGATCGAAAGGGGCGAATATGTGTTTTGAGCAGTTCTTATCTTTGCAATGGTATAACAGGCATCGGTTGGGACTTTACTTCACACCATTGATGTTTTTGGGTTAAAATTGCCGTTTTTAGGTAATTACCCCAAAAAAGGGGTAAATATTCATAACTTTGATTGACTTGGACGATTTTCTTCGAATTTTGCACATGTTTAGTATCTTGACATGGGGACATAATGCAAGTACGATATGGATGTCATGGGGTTATTTACCCCCACATTCCGGATCGAAAGGGGTGAATATGTGTGTTGAGCAGTTCTTATCTTTGCAATGGTATAACAGGCATCGGTTGGGACTTTACTTCACACCATTGATGTTTTTGGGTTAAAATTGCCGTTTTTAGGTAATTACCCCAAAAAAGGGGTAAATATTCATAACTTTTGATTGACTTGGACGATTTTCTTCAAATTTTGCACAGGTTTAGTATCTTGACATTGGGACATAATGCAAGTACGATATGGATGTCATGGGGTTATTTACCCCCATATTCTGGATCGAAAGGGGCGAATATGTGTTTTGAGCAGTTCTTATCTTTGCAATGGTATAACAGGCATCGGTTGGGACTTTACTTCACACCATTGATGTTTTTGGGTTAAAATTGCCGTTTTTAGGTAATTACCCCAAAAAAGGGGTAAATATTCATAACTTTTGATTGACTTGGACGATTTTCTTCAAATTTTGCACAGGTTTAGTATCTTGACATGGGGACATAATGCAAGTACGATATGGATGTCATGGGGTTATTTACCCCCATATTCAGGATCGAAAGGGGCGAATATGTGTTTTGAGTGGTTCTTATCTTTGCAATGGTATAGCAGGCATCGGTTGGGACTTTACTTCACACCATTGATGTGTTTGTGTTAAAATTGCTGTTTTTAGGTAATTACCCCAAAAAGGGGTAGATATTCATAACTTTTGATTGACTTGGACGATTTCCTTCAAATTTTGCACAAGTTTAGTATCTTGACATGGGCACATTATGCAAGTATGATTTTGATGTCATGGGTTAATTTACCCCCATATTCAGGATCGAAAGGGGCGAATATGTGTTTTGAGTGGTTCTTATATTTGCATTGGTTTAACAGGCATCAGTTGGGACTTTACTTCACACCATTGATGTTTTTGGGTTAAAATTGCCGTTTTTAGGTAATCACCCCAAAAAAGGGGTAAATATTCATAACTTTTGATTGACTTGGACGATTTTCTTCAAATTTTGCACATGTTTAGTATCTTGACATGGGGACATAATTCAAGTTTGACTTTGATGTCACGGGGTAATTTACCCTCAAAATCAATGCCGAAAGGGATGAACAAGTATTTTGAGCAGTTTTTGTGTTTTCAATGGTATATTCCGTTATGTGTTTCCATTGATTTTTCGTATGAATTGTTCAATCTTTTGCCTGCAAGCCCACGTATTCCATGTCGAATCATTTCCTACCTTTTCAAAGGTTGCCTGCAAGTTACCATTAGCTTCTACAACTCCCACTAACTGGCCATGTTAATAGTTGTTAACGTTAGATGTCTTTCTTAGTCTAAGTCCTTAAAGTTTAAATATAGGAAGCACTAGTCTACAATTTGTCCCGTTTACCTTACTATTTAATCATAGATGAAAGGTGATGTCATAATCTTAAAAAAATTAGACTTCTAAATTCCAGGTAAAGTCTGGTGAATGCTCATTCCCGATAAATTTATTGGGAATAATTGAGAACTAGTTATTATGATTCGACATAAATGGAGAATCATCTTATTTTCTTTTATTTTATTATTATTATTATTTTCTTGTCCAGTTAACTTTGAAGCTAGAGCCTTGAAACTTTGTACATATATAGTCCATGGTTAGTACTTCATTCTGGTAGAAAAGATTTGACCTTGACCTTGAACTCAAGGTCACAGGTCATCTCAAAGTCAAAATTTTCAAATTTTCAAAGTTGATTAACTCATTAAATTTTATAGTTACAGACATGAGATTGAAATATATGTATACAAAAGTGGTTCTCTACAAATGTGAGTAGAATTTTTTTTTCTGATGAGACGAAAAAGGGGTATTTACCCCATTTTGATAAAAACCAATTGCTCCTGTTTTTAGAGAAAACTACTTCACTTAGAGACCCAGTTTTCGCTGTGATTGGTAGCCTGACTAAATATCCATGGTAAGAAACCTTTTATATTTTGATTGCATAAGGGGTTGCTGAGTAACAGGACTTTCAAAAATGGGTGTTTTTACCAAAAAGTTAAAACATTTTTTAACTTTGGTTTGAATGGAGGGAATTTGATGAAACTTGGAGTGTATATGGTATTTATGAATTAGAGTCATATCATAAGATAAAAAAGATGTTTTGGGGTAGTTACCCCAAAAAGGGGTACATGATTATAACCTGTGATTGACATTGACGATTTACTTCAAATTTTGCAAGAGTTTACTCCTTTGACTTGAGGACCTAATGAAAGTGTAAATTTGAAGTCATGGGGTAATTTACCCTCGTAACCAAGGTCGAAAGGGGTAAATATGTATTTTGAACAGTTCTTAAGTTTTTAATGGTGTATTAGACATCGATTGGGTCTTGCCTTTTCATCACTGATGTTACTGAATAAAATTTGTCAGTTTTAAGTAATTACCCCCAAAAAGGGGTAAATAGCTATAACTTGTGATTGACATGGACGATTTTCTTCAAATTTTGCACAGGTTTACCAATTGGACACGGGGACATGATGAAAGTGTAAATTTGATTTCATGGGGTAATTTACCCTCGTAATCTGAGTCGAAAGGGGTGAATGTGTATTTTGAACAGTACTAAAGTTTTTAATGGTGTATTTCACATCGATTGGTTTTTGCCTTTTCATTACTGATGTTTGAGGATAAAATTTGTCAGTTTTAAGTAATTACCCCAAAAAGGGGTAAATAGCTATAACTTTTGATTGTTTTGAACGATTTTCTTCATTTCTTGCAAATGCTTAATATCATGGTTTGGGGACATAATGAAAGAGCAAATTTGATTTAATGGGGCAATTTACCCTTATAATCAGGAATGAAGGGGGTAATTATGGTTTTTGAGCAATACTTGTTTTTAAAAGGTGCATTTGGCATCGGTTACTCCTTGCCTCTACACTTGGGATGTTAGGGATGAAAATATGCGTATTTAGGTAATCACCCCAAAAAAGGGGTAAATGTCTATAACTGCTGATTGACTAGGACGATTGTCTTCTAATTTTACGTAAGTTTATTATGTGGTCCTGCGGACATGATGTAAGTAAATTTTTGATGTTAGAGGACGATTTACACCATAAATCTTAGTCGGAAGGCTTTAATATAACATTGTGTTGATAATGGAGTATTAGGTTTTCCACCTTATTCTACGCATATTATCGAATGTTTTAATGTCGAATCATCCCTTTGACCTTTTAAGGTTGAAGTCCCCTGGGACCCTAGTTATTATTATTATTATTATTTGGCCACCTAAAATTGGAGAAAGTTAATGAAAGTTGGTGGATAGGTAGTCCTAAGTGAGAGGAGAAGTTGTGCAAAATTTTTTTGACCTTGACCTATTTTTGGAGGTCAGAGGTCACCTCAAAGTCAAATTTTCCAAAATTTCAAAGTGGATTATCTCTTTTAATATCATTGTTAGAAAATTAGGACTTAGGAACCTTTATATAAACATGTGTTGCTACATTTTTGGCCTATATCATTTATTGGGAGATGAGGGTAAAGGGGTATTTACCCCCTTTTGACAAAAACCAGTTGCCCATGTTTTCAGAAAAAACTATAATGGCTAGAGGCTTGGTTTTTGCTGTAATTGATAGCCTGACTACTCATCCAGTGCAAGACACCTTTTATATTTTGATCAAAGAAGGGGTTTTTGAGTTATGGGACTTTCAAAAATGGGTGTTTTGTCCAAAAAGTGAAAACATTTTTTAACTTTGGTTTGAATGGAGGGAATTTCATGAAACTTGGTGTGTATATAGTATTCATGAATTACAGACACATTATAAAATAAAAATGACGTTTTGTGGGTAATTACCCCAAAAGGGGTGATTGACTCTAACTTGTGATTAAAATGGACGAATTTCTCCAAATTTTGCACAAGTCCAGTATATCGACATGGGGACATAATGCAAGTATGAATTTTATGTCAAGGGGTAATTTACCCCCTTATTCTGGATCGAAAGGGGTGAATATGTGTTTTGAGCAGTTATTGTGTATTGAATGATACAATAGGCATCGTTTGAGACTTTCCTTCGTGCTGTGGATGTTCCTGGATAAAAATTGTCGTTTTTAGGTAATTACCCCAAAAAGGGGTAAAAAGTCATAACTTTTGATTGACTTGGACGATTTTCTCCAAATTTTGCACAGGTTTAGTATCTTGACATTGGGACATAATGCAAGTACGATTTTGATGTAATGGGGTAATTTACCCCCATATTCAAGATCGAAAGGGGTGAATATGTGTTTTGAGCAGTTCTTATCTTTGCAATGGTATAATAGGCATCGGTTGGGACATTACTTCACAATACAGATGTCTTTAGGTGAAAATTGTCACTTTAAGGTAATTACCCCAAAAAGGGGGTAAATATTGATAACTTTTGATTGACTTCGACGATTTTCTTCAAATTTTGCGCAGGTTTAGTATCTTGACATTGGGACGTAATGCAAGTATGATTTTGATGTCATGGGGTAATTTACCCCCATATTCAAGAGCGAAAGGGGTGAATATGTATTTTGAGCAGTTCTTGTCTTTCCAATGGTACAATTGGCATCGGTTGGGACTTTACTTCACACCATTGATGTCTTTGGGTTAAAATTGCCATTTTTAGGTAAAAACCCCGAAAAAGGGGTAAATATTCATAACTTTTGACTTACTTGGATGATTTCCTTCAAATTTTGCACAAGTTTAGTATCTTGGCATTGGGACATAATGCAAGTACGATTTTGATGTCATGGGGTAATTTACCCCCATATTCTGGATCGAAAGGGGCGAATATGTGTTTTGAGCAGTTCTTATCTTTGCAATGGTATAACAGGCATCGGTTGGGACTTTACTTCACACCATTGATGTTTTTGGGTTAAAATTGCCGTTTTTAGGTAATTACCCCAAAAAAGGGTAAATATTCATAACTTTGATTGACTTGGACGATTTTCTTCGAATTTTGCACATGTTTAGTATCTTGACATGGGGACATAATGCAAGTACGATATGGATGTCATGGGGTTATTTACCCCCACATTCTGGATCGAAAGGGGTGAATATGTGTGTTGAGCAGTTCTTATCTTTGCAATGGTATAACAGGCATCGGTTGGGACTTTACTTCACACCATTGATGTTTTTGGGTTAAAATTGCCGTTTTTAGGTAATTACCCCAAAAAAGGGGTAAATATTCATAACTTTTGATTGACTTGGACGATTTTCTTCAAATTTTGCACAGGTTTAGTATCTTGACATTGGGACATAATGCAAGTACGATATGGATGTCATGGGGTTATTTACCCCCATATTCTGGATCGAAAGGGGCGAATATGTGTTTTGAGCAGTTCTTATCTTTGCAATGGTATAACAGGCATCGGTTGGGACTTTACTTCACACCATTGATGTTTTTGGGTTAAAATTGCTGTTTTTAGGTAATTACCCCAAAAAAGGGGTAAATATTCATAACTTTTGATTGACTTGGACGATTTTCTTCAAATTTTGCACAGGTTTAGTATCTTGACATGGGGACATAATGCAAGTACGATATGGATGTCATGGGGTTATTTACCCCCATATTCAGGATCGAAAGGGGCGAATATGTGTTTTGAGTGGTTCTTATCTTTGTAATGGTATAACAGGCATCGGTTGGGACTTTACTTCACACCATTGATGTGTTTGTGTTAAAATTGCTGTTTTTAGGTAATTACCCCAAAAAGGGGTAGATATTCATAACTTTTGATTGACTTGGACGATTTCCTTCAAATTTTGCACAAGTTTAGTATCTTGACATGGGCACATTATGCAAGTATGATTTTGATGTCATGGGTTAATTTACCCCCATATTCAGGATTGAAAGGGGCGAATATGTGTTTTGAGTGGTTCTTATATTTGCATTGGTTTAACAGGCATCGGTTGGGACTTTACTTCACACCATTGATGTTTTTGGGTTAAAATTGCCGTTTGTAGGTAATCACCCCAAAAAAGGGGTAAATATTCATAACTTTTGATTGACTTGGACAATTTTCTTCAAATTTTGCACAGGTTTAGTATCTTGACATGGGGACATAATTCAAGTTTGACTTTGATGTCACGGGGTAATTTACCCTCAAAATCAATGCCGAAAGGGATGAACAAGTATTTTGAGCAGTTTTTGTGTTTTCAATGGTATATTCCGTTATGTGTTTCCATTGATTTTTCGTATGAATTGTTCAATCTTTTGCCTGCAAGCCCACGTATTCCATGTCGAATCATTTCCTACCTTTTCAAAGGTTGCCTGCAAGTTACCATTAGCTTCTACAACTCCCACTAACTGGCCATGTTAATAGTTGTTAACGTTAGATGTCTTTCTTAGTCTAAGTCCTGAAAGTTTAAATATAGGAAGCACTAGTCTACAATTTGTCCCGTTTACCTTACTATTTAATCATAGATGAAAGGTGATGTCATAATCTTAAAAAAATTAGACTTCTAAATTCCAGGTAAAGTCTGGTGAATGCTCATTCCCGATAAATTTATTGGGAATAATTGAGAACTAGTTATTATTATTATTTGGCCACTTTTTGCCAGTTAGTTTTTGTGCTAGAGACTTGAAATTGTGTACATAGGTAGTCCTTGGTCAGTACTTTCATTTTTTGTGAAAATGGTTGACCTTGACCTTGAACTCAAGGTCACAGGTCATCTCAAAGTCAAATTTTCCAAAATTTCAAAGTGGATTATCTCTTTTAATATCATTGTTAGATTATTAGGACTTAGGAACCTTTATATAAACATGTGTTGCTACAATTTTGGCCTGTATCTTTTATTGGGAGATGAGGGTAAAGGGGTATTTACCCCCTTTTGACAAAAACCAGTTGCTCATGTTTTCAGAGAAAACTATAAT
The DNA here is from genome assembly GCA_026936325.1 of Platynereis dumerilii. Lineage (NCBI taxonomy): Eukaryota > Metazoa > Annelida > Polychaeta > Phyllodocida > Nereididae > Platynereis > Platynereis dumerilii. The sequence goes on from JAPTHN010000005.1 coordinate 39,132,304, forward strand.
GGCTAGAGGCTCAGTTTTTGCTGTAATTGATAGCCTGACTGCTCATCCATGGTAAGACACTTTTTATATTTTGATCAAACTTGGGGTTTCTGAGTTATTGGACTTTCAAAAATGGGTGTTTTGTCCAAAAAGTGAAAACATTTTTTAACTTTGGTTTGAATGGAGGGAATTTCATGAAACTTGGTGTGTATATAGTATTCATGAATTACAGTCACATTATGGAATAAAAATGACGTTTTGGGGGAAATTACCCCAAAAGGGGTAATTGACTCTAACTTGTGATTAACATGGGCGAATTTCTCCAAATTTTGCAGAAGTCCAGTATATTGACATGGGGACATAATGCAAGTATGATTTTGATGTCAAGGGGTAATTTACCCCCTTATTCTGGATCGAAAGGGGTGAATATGTGTTTTGACCAGTTATTGTGTATTGAATGATACAATAGGCATCGTTTGAGACTTTCCTTCGTGCTGTGGATGTTCCTGGATAAAAATTGTCGTTTTTAGGTAATTACCCCAAAAAGGGGTAAAAAGTCATAACTTCTGATTGACTTGGACGATTTTCTCCAAATTTTGCACATGTTTAGTATCTTGACATGTGGACATAATGCAAGTACGATTTTGATGTCATGGGGTAATTTACCCCCATATTCAAGATCGAAAGGGGTGAATATGTGTTTTGAGCAGTTCTTATCTTTGCAATGGTATAATAGGCATCGGTTGGGACTTTACTTCACAATACAGATGTCCTTAGGTGAAAATTGTCATTTTAAGGTAATTACCCCCAAAAAGGGGTAAATATTCATAACTTTTGACTGGCTTGGACGATTTCCTTCAAATTTTGCACAAGTTTAGTATCTTGACATGGGCACATAATGCAAGTATGATTTTGATGTCATGGGTTAATTTACCCCCATATTCTGGATTGAAAGGGCGAATATGTGTTTTGAGCAGTTCTTATCTTTGCAATGGTATAATAGGCATCGGTTGGGACTTTACTTCACACCATTTTTGTTTTTGGGTTAAAATTGCCGTTTTTAGATAATTACCCCCAAAAAGAGGTATATATTCATAACTTTTGATTGACTTGGACGATTTTCTTCAAATTTTGCACAGGTTTAGTATCTTGACATGGGGACATAATGCAAGTACGATATGGATGTCATGGGGTTATTTACCCCCATATTCCAGATCGAAGGGGTGAATATGTGTTTTGAGCAGTTCTTATCTTTGCAATGGTACAACAGGCATCGGTTGGGACTTTACTTCACAACATTGATGTTTTTGGGTTAAAATTGCCGTTTTTAGGTGTTTACCCCAAAAAAGGGGTAAATATTCATAACTTTTGATTGACTTGGACGATTTTCTTCAAATTTTGCACAGGTTTAGTATCTTGACATGGGGACATAATTCAAGTTTGACTTTGATGTCATGGGGTAATTTACCCTCAAAATCAATGCCAAAAGGGATGAACAAGTATTTTGAGCAGTTTTTGTGTTTTCAATGGTATATTTGGTTATGTGTTTCCATTGATTTTTCGTATGAATTGTTCAATCTTTTGCCTGCAAGCCCACGTATTCCATGTCGATTTATTCCCTACCTTTTCAAAGGTTGACTGCTAGTTATGATTCGACATATATGGAGAATCATTTTGAACTCTTTGATATTATTATTATTATTATTTGGCCACTTTTTGCCAGTTAGTTTTTGTGCTAGAGACTTGAAATTTTGTACATTGGTAGTCCTTGGTAAGTACTTTCATTTTTTGTGAAAATGGTTGACCTTGACCTTGAACTCAAGGTCACAGGTCATCTCAAAGTCAAATTTTCCAAAATTTCAAAGTGGATTATCTCTTTTAATATCATTGTTAGAAAATTAGGACTTAGGAACCTATATATAAACATGTGTTGCTACAATTTTGGCCTATATCGTTTATTGGGAGATGAGGGTAAAGGGGTATTTACCCCCTTTTGACAAAAACCAGTTGCTCATGTTTTCAGAGAAAACTATAATGGCTAGAGGCTCAGTTTTTGCTGTAATTGATAGCCTGACTGCTCATCCATGGTAAGACACTTTTTATATTTTGATCAAACTTGGGGTTTCTGAGTTACTGGACTTTCAAAAATGGGTGTTTTGTCCAAAAAGTGAAAACATTTTTTAACTTTGGTTTGAATGGAGGGAATTTCATGAAACTTGGTGTGTATATAGTATTCATGAATTACAGTCACATTATAAAATAAAAATAACGTTTTGGGGGTAATTACCCCAAAAGGGGTAATTGACTCTAACTTTTGATTAACATGGACGATTTTCTCCAAATTTTGCACAAGTCCAGTATATTGACATGGGGAGATAATGCAAGTATGATTTTGATGTCAAGGGGAAATTTACCCCCTTATTCTGGATCGAAAGGGGTGAATATGTGTTTTGAGCAGTTATTGTGTATTGAATGATACAATAGGCATCGTTTGAGACTTACCTTTGTGCTGTGGATGTTCCTGGATAAAAATTGTCGTTTTTAGGTAATTACCCCAAAAAGGGGTAAAAAGTCATAACTTTTGATTGACTTGGACGATATTCTCCAAATTTTGCACAGGTTTAGTATCTTGACATGGGGACATAATGCAAGTACGATTTTGATGTAATGGGGTAATTTACCCCCATATTCAAGATCGAAAGGGGTGAATATGTATTTTGAGCAGTTCTTGTCTTTCCAATGGTACAATTGGCATCGGTTGGGACTTTACTTCACACCATTGATGTTTTTTGGTTAAAATTGCCATTTTTAGGTAATTACCCCAAAAAGGGGTCAATATTCATATCTTTTGACTGACTTGGACGATTTCCTTCAAGTTTTGCACAAGTTTAGTATCTTGACATGGGCACATAATGCAAGTATGATTTTGATGTCATGGGTTAATTTACCCCCATATTCAGGATCGAAAGGGGCGAATATGTGTTTTGAGCAGTTCTTATCTTTGCAATGATATAACAGGCATCGGTTGGGACTTTACTTCACACCATTGATGTTTTTGTGTTAAAATTGCCGTTTTTAGGTAATTACCCCAAAAAAGGGGTAAATATTCATAACTTTTGATTGACTTGGACGATTTTCTTCAAATTTTGCACAGGTTTAGTATCTTGACATGGGGGCATAAAGCAAGTAAGATATGGATGTCATGGGGTTATTTACCCCCATATTCCGGATCGAAAGGGGTGAATATGTGTTTTGAGCAGTTCTTATCTTTGCAATGGTATAACAGGCATCGGTTGGCACTCTACTTCACACCATTGATGTTTTTGGGTTAAAATTGCCGTTTTTAGGTAATTACCCCCAAAAAGGGGTAAATATTCATAACTTTTGATTGACTTGGATGATTTTCTTCAAATTTTGCACAGGTTTAGTATCTTGACGTGAGGACATAATTCAAGTTTGACTTTGATGTCACGGGGTAATTTACCCTAAGAATCAATGCCAAAAGGGTTGAACAAGTATTTTGAGCAGTTTTTGTGTTTTCAATGGTATATTTGGTTATGTGTTTCCATTGATTTTTCATATGAATTGTTCAATCTTTTGCCTGCAAGCCCACGTATTCCATGTCGAATCATTCTCTACCTTTTCAAAGGTTGACTGCTAGTTATAAATCGACTCTAAGGAGATTTATATTGTTTTCTTTGATATTATTATTATTATTATTATTTGGCCATTTTTATCCAGTCAGTTTTTGTCATAGAGACTTGAAATTTTGTACATAGGTAGTCCTTGGTAAGTACTTTAATCTTTTGTGAAAATGGTTGACCTTGACCTTGAACTCAAGGTCACAGGTCATCTCAAAGTCAAATTTTCCAAAATTTCAAAGTGGATTATCTCTTTTAATATCATTGTTAGAAAATTAAGACTTAGGAACCTTTATATAAACATGTGTTGCTACATTTTTGGCCTATATCGTTTATTGGGAGATGAGGGTAAAGGGGTATTTACCCCCTTTTGACAAAAACCAGTTGCTCATGTTTTCAGAGAAAACTATAATGGCTAGAGGCTCAGTTTTTGCTGTAATTGATAGCCTTACTACTCATCCATGGTAAGACACCTTTTATATTTTGATCAAGCTTGGGGTTTCTGAGTTATTGGACTTTCAAAAATGCGTGTTTTGTCCAAAAAGTGAAAACATTTTTTAACTTTGGTTTGAATGGAAGGAAATTAATGAAACTTGGTGTGTATATAGTATTCATGAATTACAGTCACATTATGGAATAAAAATGACGTTTTGGGGTAATTACCCCCAAAAGGGGTAAATGTCTCTAACTTGTGATAGACATGCATGATTTTCTCCCAAATTTGCACATGTCTAGTATCTTGACATGGGGATGTACTTGCATTATGATTTTGATGTCAGTTGGTAATTTACCCCCATATTCTAGATCGAAAGGGGTGAATATGTGTTTTGAACAGTTATTGAGTTTTTAATGGTATATTAGGCATCGATTAGGAGTTTCCTTAACACCATTGATGTTTCTGGTTGAAAATTGTCGTTTTTTGGTAAATACCCCCAAAAAGGGGTAAATAGTCATAACTTTTGATTGACTTGGACGATTTTCTTCAAATTTTGCACAGGTTTAGTATCTTGACATTGGGACATAATGCAAGTATGATTTTGATGTCATGGGGTAATTTACCCCCATATTCAAGATCGAAAGGGGTGAATATGTATTTTGAGCAGTTCTTGTCTTTCCAATGGTACAATTGGCATCGGTTGGGACTTTACTTCACACCATTGATGTTTTTGGGTTAAAATTGCCATTTTTAGGTAATTACCGCCAAAAAGGGGTAAATATTCATAACTTTTGACTGACTTGGACGATTTCCTTCAAATTTTGCACAATTTTAGTATCTTGACATGGGCACATAATACAAGTATGATTTTGATGTCATGGGTTAATTTACCCCCATATTCTGGATTGAAAGGGGCGAATATGTGTTTTGAGCAGTTCTTATCTTTGCAATGGTATAATAGGCATCGGTTGGGACTTTACTTCACACCATATGTGTTTTTGGGTTAAAATTGCCGTTTTTAGATAATTACCCCCAAAAAGAGGTAAATATTCATACCTTTTGATTGACTTTTACGATTTTCTTCAAATTTTGCACAGGTTTAGTATCTTGACATGGGGACATAATGCAAGTACGATATGGATGTCATGGGGTTATTTACCCCCATATTCAAGATCGAAGGGGGTGAATATGTGTTTTGAGCAGTTCTTATCTTTGCAATGGTATAACAGGCATCGGTTGGGACTTTCCTTCACACCATTGATGTTTTTGAGTTAAAATGGCCGTTTTTAGTTAATTACCCCAAAAAAGGGGTAAATATTCATAACTTTTGATTGACTTGGACGATTTTCTTCAAATTTTGCACAGGTTTAGTATCTTGACATGGGGACATAATTCAAGTTTGACTTTGATGTCACGGGGTAATTTACCCTCAAAATCAATGCCAAAAGGGATGAACAAGTATTTTGAGCAGTTTTTGTGTTTTCAATGGTATATTTGGTTATGTGTTTCATTGATTTTTCGTATGAATTGTTCAATCTTTTGCCTGCAAGCCCACGTATTCCATGTCGATTTATATCCTACCTTTTCAAAGGTTGACTGCTAGTTATAAATCGACCCATCGGGAGATTTATCTTGTTTTCTTTGATATTATTATTATTATTATGATTCGACATAAATGGAGAATCATCTTATTTTCTTTTATTTTATTATTATGATTCGACATAAATGGAGAATCATCTTATTTTCTTTTATTTTATTATTATTATTATTTTTCTTGTCCAGTTAATTTTGAAGCTAGAGCCTTGCAACTTTGTACATATATAGTCCATGGTTAGTACTTCATTCTGGTAGAAAAGATTTGACCTTGACCTTGAACTCAAGGTCACAGGTCATCTCAAAGTCAAAATTTTCAAATTTTCAAAGTTGATTAATTCATTAAATTTTATAGTTACAGACATGAGATTGAAATATATGTGTACAAAAGTGGTTCTCTACAAATGTGGGTAGAATGTTTTTTTCTAATGTGACGAAAAAGGGGTATTTACCCCATTTTGATAAAAACCAATTGCTCCTGTTTTTAGAGAAAACTACTTCACTTAGAGACCCAGTTTTTGCTGTGGTTGGTAGCCTGACTAAATATCCATGGTAAGAAACCTTTGATGTTTTGATTGAATAAGGGGTTGTTGAGTAACAGGACTTTCAAAAATGGGTGTTTTGACCAAAAAGTTAAAACATTTTTTAACTTTGGTTTGAATGGAGGGAATTTGATGAAACTTGGAGTGTATATGGTATTTATGAATTAGAGTCATATCATAAGATAAAAATGACGTTTTGGGGTGGTTACCCCAAAAAGGGGTACATGATTATAATTTGTGATTGACATTGACGATTTACTTCAAATTTTGCAAGAGTTTACTCTTTTGACTTGAGGACCTAATGAAAGTGTAAATTTGAAGTCATGGGGTAATTTACCCTCATAACCAAGGTCGAAAGGGGTAAATATGTATTTTGAACAGTTCTTAAGTTTTTAATGGTGTATTAGACAATTATTGGGTCTTGCCTTTTCATCACTGATGTTACTGGATAAAATTTGTCAGTTTTAAGTATTTACCCCCAAAAAGGGGTAAATAGCTGTAACTTGTGATTGACATTGACGATTTTCTTCAAATTTTGCACAGGTTTACCATTTGGACATGGGGACATGATGAAAGTGTAAATTTGATTTCATGGGGTAATTTACCCTCGTAATCAGGGTCGAAAGGGGTGAATGTGTATTTTGAACAGTTCTTATGTTTTTAATGGTGTATTTCACATTGATTGGTATTTGCCTTTTCATTACTGATGTTTGAGGATAAAATTTGTCAGTTTTAAGTAATTACCCCAAAAAGGGGTAAATAGCTATAACTTTTTATTGTTTTGAACAATTTTCTTCATTTCTTGCAAATGCTTAATATCATGGTTTGGAGACATAATGAAAGAGTATATTTGATTTAATGGGACAATTTACCCTTATAATCAGGAACAAAGGGGGTAATTATGGTTTTTGAGCAATACTTGTTTTTAAAAGGTGCATTTGGCATCGGTTACTTCTTGCCTCTACACTTGGGATGTTAGGGATGAAAATATGCGTATTTAGGTAATCACCCCAAAAAGGGGTAAATGTCTATAACTGCTGATTGACTTGGACGATAGTCTTCTAATTTTACATAAGTTTATTATGTGGTCCTGCGGACATGATGTAAGTAAATTTTTGATGTTAGAGGACAATTTACACCATAAATCTTAGTCGGAAGGCGTTAATATAACATTGTGTTGATAATGGAGTATTAGGTTTTCCACCTTGTCCTACGCATATTATCGAATGTTTTAATGTCGAATCATCCCTTTGACCTTTTAAGGTTGAAGTCCCCTGGGACCCTAGTTATTAGCATTCACCATCACTATGGTGAATGGTATTGATTTTGGTCGTATTATTATTAGCATTCACCATCACTATGGTGAATGGTATTGATTTTGGTCGTATTATTATTATTATTATTATTATTATTTTTCTTCCCTTTTTTTTTGGAATTTCAACATGAAAGTTAGTGTATAGATAGTCCTTGATGAGTAGATTAATTTCCCAAAATATTTTTGACCTTGACCTATTTTTCAAGGTCACAGGTCACCTCAAAGTCACTGATTTTGGAGGTCTATCTCCTGAACTAATAAAGATAGAGACACCTGGTCTTCAGTGTTGAGTTAGTAGACCCCTATTGAACAGATATCAGCCATGAAATTGATAATTTTCAAAAAGGGGTAATTACCTTAACCCCTTTTAATGAAAACCAGTTTGCGCACGGTTTTGAGAAAACTACAAGCAGCACTTTCATGAAATTATAGCACAAGGTGCTCTATAGTATGGGCCAATGCAGCAAGAAGTGTGGTGAAAATCATGCAAGGGTTACTGAGATATTTGACTTTCAAAATTAGAATATTTTGCCCAAAAGTGAAAATATTTTTTAACTTTGCTTTGAATGAAGACAACTCAATGAAACTTGGAACATATATAGCCCTGTGGTAGAGGAATATTTTCATTAAACATCCATGACCTTGACATCAAGGTCAAGGTCACAGAAAGTGAATGAAAAGGCACGGTAGGTACATTTGACAACTTTTTCAAGCAAGGTTGTTCAATTGTGGTCTTTCATTTCCAATCAAGAGTAACTTGAATGATCTAAAGTATATTTGACCTTGTGAAGAAGTTCATCAATTGTCAAGGTCATCACCAGTCAAAGACAGGAAAAATGAAGAAATGAGATAAGTGCAGAATAGAATGAATTAAAGAATAAATCAAGGTCAATATGAAGTCAATATGAATGCCATTATGAATTCAATATGAATGTCAATATGAATGTCCATATGAATGTCAATATGAATGTCAATATATATGAATGTCATCATGAATATCAACATGAATGTCAAAATTAATGAATGTCAAAATGAATGTCAATATTAGTGTAGATATCAGTGTCATCAGTGTCACTATCAGTGTCATCACTCTCAATTGATATCAGGGTCAAATGAATGTCAGTGAATGTCAATATGAACATTGATATAAATGTCAATATGAATAATGTCAATAGGAATGTCAATATGAATGTCAAAATGAAGTCAATTCAAGTGTCAATATAAAAGTCAATTTGAAGAATTAAAGTCAAGTTGATAATCAAGTAAATCTTTTCTTATGGTGAATGCTCATTACTGGTTCACCAGTAATATTGATGTCTAGTTATTATTATTATTATTATTTTTCTTCCCTTTTTTTTTGGAATTTCAACATGAAAGTTAGTGTATAGATAGTCCTTGATGAGTAGATTAATTTCCCAAAATATTTTTGACCTTGACCTATTTTTCAAGGTCACAGGTCACCTCAAAGTCACTGATTTTGGAGGTCTATCTCCTGAACTAATAAAGATAGAGACACCTGGTCTTCAGTGTTGAGTTAGTAGACCCCTATTGAACAAATATCAGCCATGAAATTGATCATTTTTAAAAAGGGGTAATTACCTTAACCCCTTTTAATGAAAACCAGTTTGCGCACGGTTTTGAGAAAACTACAAGCAGCACTTTCATGAAATTATAGCAAAAGGTGCTCTATAGTATGGGCCAATGCAGCAAGAAGTGCGGTGAAAATTATGCAAGGAGTTACTGAGATATTAGACTTTCAAAATTAGAATATTTTGCCCAAAAGTGAAAATATTTTTTAACTTTGCTTGGAATGAAGACAACTCAATGAAACTTGGAACATATATAGCCCTGTGGTAGAGGAATATTTTCATTAAACATCCATGACCTTGACATCAAGGTCAAGGTCACAGAAAGTGAATGAAAAGGCACGGTAGGTACATTTCACAACTTTTTCAAGCAAGGTTGTTCAATTGTGGTCTATCATTTCCAATCAAGAGTAACTTGAATGATCTAAAGTATATTTGACCTTGTGAAGAAGTTCATCAATTGTCAAGGTCATCACCAGTCAAAGACAGGAAAAATGAAGAAATGAGATAAGTGCAGAATAGAATGAATTAAAGAATAAATTTAGGTCAATATGAATTCAATATGAATGCCATTATGAATTCAATATGAATGTCAATATGAGTGTCCATATGAATGTCAATATGAATGTCAATATATATGAATGTCAACATGAATATCAACACGAATGTCAAAATGAATGAATGTCAAAATGAATGTCAGTATTAGTGTAGATATCAGTGTCATCAGTGTCACTATCAGTGTCATCACTGTCAATTGATATCAGGGTCAAATGAATGTCAGTGAATGTCAATATGAATATTGATATAAATGTCAATATGAATAATGTCAATGGGAATGTCAATATGAATGTCAAAATGAAGTCAATTCAAGTGTCAATATAAAAGTCAATATGAAGAATTAAAGTCAAGTTGATAATCAAGTAAATCCTTTTTATGGTGAATGCTCATTACTGGTTCACCAGTAATATTGATGTCTAGTTATTATTATTTTTCTTGTCCAGTTAACTTTGAAGCTAGAGCCTTGAAACTTTGTACATATATAGTCCATGGTTAGTACTTCATTCTGGTAGAAAAGATTTGACCTTGACCTTGAACTCAAGGTCACAGGTCATCTCAAAGTCAAAATTTTCAAATTTTCAAAGTTGATTAATTCATTAAATTTTATAGTTACAGACATGAGATTGAAATATATGTGTACAAAAGTGGTTCTCTACAAATGTGGGTAGAATTTTTTTTTCTAATGTGACGAAAAAGGGGTATTTACCCCATTTTGATAAAAACCAATTGCTCCTGTTTTTAGAGAAAACTACTTCACTTAGAGACCCAGTTTTTGCTGTGATTGGTAGCCTGACTAAATATCCATGGTAAGAAACCTTTTATATTTTGATTGAATAAGGGTTGTTGAGTAACAGGACTTTCAAAAATGGGTGTTTTGACCAAAAAGTGAAAACATTTTTTAACTTTGGTTTGAATGGAGGGAATTTGATGGAACTTGGAGCGTATATGGTGTTTATGAATTAGAGTCATATCATAAGATAAAAATGACGTTTTGGGGTAGTTACCCCAAAAAGGGGTACATGATTATAATTTGTGATTGACATTGACGATTTACTTCAAATTTTGCAAGAGTTTACTCTTTTGACTTGAGGACCTAATGAAAGTGTAAATTTGAAGTCATGGGGTAATTTACCCTCATAACCAAGGTCGAAAGGGGTAAATATGTATTTTGAACAGTTCTTAAATTTTTAATGGTGTATTAGGCATCGATTGGGTCTTGCCTTTTCATCACTGATGTTACTGGATAAAATTTGTCAGTTTTAAGTAATTACCCCCAAAAAGGGGTAAATAGCTGTAACTTGTGATTGACATTGACGATTTTCTTCAAATTTTGCACAGGTTTACCATTTGGACATGGGGACATGATGAAAGTGTAAATTTGATTTCATGGGGTAATTTACCCTCGTAATCAGGGTCGAAAGGGGTGAATGTGTATTTTGAACAGTTCTTATGTTTTTAATGGTGTATTTCACATTGATTGGTATTTGCCTTTTCATTACTGATGTTTGAGGATAAAATTTGTCAGTTTTAAGTAATTACCCCAAAAAGGGGTAAATAGCTATAACTTTTTATTGTTTTGAACAATTTTCTTCATTTCTTGCAAATGCTTAATATCATGGTTTGGAGACATAATGAAAGAGTATATTTGATTTAATGGGGCAATTTACCCTTATAATCAGGCAAGAAGGGGGTAATTATGCTTTTTGAGCAATACTTGTTTTTAAAAGGTGCATTTGGCATCGCTTACTTCTTGCCTCTACACTTGGGATGTTAGGGATGAAAATATGCGTATTTAGGTAATCACCCCAAAAAGGGGTAAATGTCTATAACTGCTGATTGACTTGGACGATTGTCTTCTAATTTTACATAAGTTTATTATGTGGTCCTGCGGACATGATGTAAGTAAATTTTTGATGTTAGAGGACAATTTACACCATAAATCTTAGTAGGAAGGCGTTAATATAACATTGTGTTGATAATGGAGTATTAGGTTTTCCACCTTGTTCTACGCATATTATCGAATGTTTTAATGTCGAATCATCCCTTTGACCTTTTAAGGTTGAAGTCCCCTGGGACCCTAGTTATTATTATTATTTTATTTCACTTTGAGCTAGAGCTTTGAAATTTGGTACATATATAGCCATGGGTTAGTAGATTATTTTTCTAAAAAATCTTTGACCTTGACCTTGAATTCAAGGTCACAGGTCATCTCAAAGGTAAATTTTTTAAATTTTCAAAGTGGATTATCTCTCTTAATATTAAAGTTACAGATTCAAGTCTAAGGAATCTTTATACAAACATGATTTGCTACATTTTTCATATCTGGCCATTTTTGTGCTATGAGGGTAAAAGGGTATTTACCCCCTTTTGAGAAAAACCAGTTGCTCATGTTTTCAGAGAAAACTATAATGGTTAGAGGCCCGGGTTTTGCTGTAATTGATAGCCTGACTAAATACCCATGGTAAGTGGGGTTTTATATTTTGATCAGAGAAGGGGTTTTTGAGTTATGACTGATTCAAAAATGGGTGTTTTGTCAAAAAAGTGAAAACATTTTTTAACTTTGGTTTGAATGGAGGGATTTTGATGAAACTTGGTGTGTATGAAGTATTCATGAATTGGAATCTTATCATGCAATAAAAATGATGTTTTAGGGTAATTACCCCAAAAGGGGTAAATTCCTATAACTTTTGATTGACTTGGACGATTGTCTTCAAATTTTTTCAAATGTTCAGTATGCTGACTTGGAAACATAGTGCAAGTACAATTTTGATGCAGTGGGGTAATTTACCCTCATAATCAAGGTCGAAAGGGGTAAATGTGTTTTCGGAACACTTCTTGCATATCTAATGGCATATTAGGTATCAGTTGGGTCTTACCTTTTCAATGTAGGTGTTGCAAGATAATAGTTGTTGTTTTTAGGTAATTACCCCCAAAAAGGGGTAAATAGCTATAACTTTTGATTGAATTGGACGATTTTCTCCACACTTTGCACATGTTCCGTCAGATGATTTTGAGACATGGTGCTTGTAGGTTTTTGGTGTTCTGGAGTAAACTACCCCCGTAATCAAGGTGGAAAGGGGTAAATATGTATTCTTAGCATTTCTTGTATATTTGATAATTTATTAGGCATCAATTGGTTCTTACCTTCACTGTTGGTGTTACAAGATCATAAAAGTTGTTGTTTTTTGGCATTTTGTAATTTCCCCCAAAAAGGGGTAAATAGCTATAACTTTTGATTGAATAGGACGATTTTCTTCAAATTTGTCACATTATCAGTATGCTGACTTAGAGACATAGTGCAAGTACAATTTTGATTTTGTGTTATACTTTACCTGCATAATCAAGGTCGCAAGGGGTAAATATATATTCTGAAGCAAAAACGTTTGATTGTAGGGTTATTAATCCTCTTAATTATGGTAAAATTTGGTCAATATTTTGCCAATAATCCCAAATTCTTTCCCAGTCGATTTATTCCCTACCTTTTCAAAGGTTGACTGCTAGTTATAAATCGACTCTAAGGAGATTTATATTGTTTTCTTTGATATTATTATTATTATTATTATTATTATAAATCGACTCTAAGGAGATTTATATTGTTTTCTTTGATATTATTATTATTATTATTATTATTATTATTTGGCCACTTTTTGCCAGTTAGTTTTTGTGCTAGAGACTTGAAATTTTGTACATAGGTAGTCCTTGGTCAGTACTTTCATTTTTGTGAAAATGGTTGACCTTGACCTTGAACTCAAGGTCACAGGTCATCTCAAAGTCAAATTTTCCAAAATTTCAAAGTGGATTATCTCTTTTAATATCATTGTTAGATTATTAGGACTTAGGAACCTTTATATAGACATGTGTTGCTACAATTTTGGCCTATATCGTTTATTGGGAGATGAGGGTAAAGGGGTATTTACCCCCTTTTGACAAAAACCAGTTGCTCATGTTTTCAGAGAAAACTATAATGGCTAGAGGCTCAGTTTTTGCTGTAATTGATAGCCTGACTGCTCATCCATGGTAAGACACTTTTTATATTTTGATCAAACTTGGGGTTTCTGAGTTATTGGACTTTCAAAAATGGGTGTTTTGTCCAAAAAGTGAAAACATTTTTTAACTTTGGTTTGAATGGAGGGAAATTAATGAAACTTGGTGTGTATATAGTATTCATGAATTACAGTCACATTATAAAATAAAAATAACGTTTTGGGGGTAATTACCCCAAAAGGGGTAATTGACTCTAACTTTTGATTAACATGGACGATTTTCTCCAAATTTTGCACAAGTCCAGTATATTGACATGGGGAGATAATGCAAGTATGATTTTGATGTCAAGGGGAAATTTACCCCCTTATTCTGGATCGAAAGGGGTGAATATGTGTTTTGAGCAGTTATTGTGTATTGAATGATACAATAGGCATCGTTTGAGACTTACCTTTGTGCTGTGGATGTTCCTGGATAAAAATTGTCGTTTTTAGGTAATTACCCCAAAAAGGGGTAAAAAGTCACAACTTTTGATTGACTTGGACGATTTTCTCCAAATTTTGCACATGTTTAGTATCTTGACATGTGGACATAATGCAAGTACGATTTTGATGTAATGGGGTAATTTACCCCCATATTCAAGATCGAAAGGGGTGAATATGTATTTTGAGCAGTTATTGTCTTTCCAATGGTACAATTGGCATCGGTTGGGACTTTACTTCACACCATTGATGTTTTTTGGTTAAAATTGCCATTTTTAGGTAATTACCCCCAAAAAGGGGTAAATATTCATATCTTTTGACTGACTTGGACGATTTCCTTCAAGTTTTGCACAAGTTTAGTATCTTGACATGGGCACATAATGCAAGTATGATTTTGATGTCATGGGTTAATTTACCCCCATATTCAGGATCGAAAGGGGCGAATATGTGTTTTGAGCAGTTCTTAGCTTTGCAATGATATAACAGGCATCGGTTGGGACTTTACTTCACACCATTGATGTTTTTGTGTTAAAATTGCCGTTTTTAGGTAATTACCCCAAAAAAGGGGTAAATATTCATAACTTTTGATTGACTTTGACGATTTTGTTCAAATTTTGCACAAGTTTAGTATCTTGACATGGGGGCATAATGCAAGTATGATTTTGATGTCAAGGGGAATTTACCCCCTTATTCCAGATCGAAGGGGGTGAATATGTGTTTTGAGCAGTTCTTATCTTTGCAATGGTATAACAGGCATCGGTTGGGACTTTACTTCACACCATTGATGTTTTTGAGTTAAAATGGCCGTTTTTAGTTAATTACCCCAAAAAAGGGGTAAATATTCATAACTTTTGATTGACTTGGATGATTTTCTTCAAATTTTGCACAGGTTTAGTATCTTGACATGGGGACATAATTCAAGTATGATTTTGATGTCAAGGGGAAATTTACCCCCTTATTCTGGATCGAAAGGGGTGAATATGTGTTTTGACCAGTTATTGTGTATTGAATGATACAATAGGCATCGTTTGAGACTTTCCTTCGTGCTGTGGATGTTCCTGGATAAAAATTGTCGTTTTTAGGTAATTACCCCAAAAAGGGGTAAAAAGTCATAACTTTTGACTGGCTTGGACGATTTCCTTCAAATTTTGCACAAGTTTAGTATCTTGACATGGGCACATAATGCAAGTACGATATGGATGTCATGGGGTTATTTACCCCCATATTCCAGATCGAAGGGGGTGAATATGTGTTTTGAGCAGTTCTTATCTTTGCAATGGTATAACAGGCATCGGTTGGGACTTTACTTCACACCATTGATGTTTTTGAGTTAAAATGGCCGTTTTTAGTTAATTACCCCAAAAAAGGGGTAAATATTCATAACTTTTGATTGACTTGGATGATTTTCTTCAAATTTTGCACACGTTTAGTATCTTGACATGGGGACATAATGCAAGTACGATATGGATGTCATGGGGTTATTTACCCCCATATTCCAGATCGAAGGGGGTGAATATGTGTTTTGAGCAGTTCTTATCTTTGCAATGGTATAACAGGCATCGGTTGGGACTTTACTTCACACCATTGATGTTTTTGAGTTAAAATGGCCGTTTTTAGTTAATTACCCCAAAAAAGGGGTAAATATTCATAACTTTTGATTGACTTGGATGATTTTCTTCAAATTTTGCACAGGTTTAGTATCTTGACATGGGGACATAATTCAAGTTTGACTTTGATGTCACCGGGTAATTTGCCCTGAAAATCAATGCCAAAAGGGATGAACAAGTATTTTGAGCAGTTTTTGTGTTTTCAATGGTATATTTGGTTATGTGTTTCCATTGATTTTTCGTATGAATTGTTCAATCTTTTGCCTGCAAGCCCACGTATTCCATGTCGATTTATATCCTACCTTTTCAAAGGTTGACTGCTAGTTATTATGATTCGACCTATCGGGAGAATCATCTTGTTTTCTTTGATTTTATTATTATTATTATTATTATTATTAAACTTCACCTATTACATAGGTGAAGTTTCTTGTTTTCGTAAATATTTTTATTATTATTATTTTTTTTTTTTTTCTGTACGGAAATTTCTTCAAAAAAATTTCAAAAAATTCACATGTATAGCAGTACATGACCTCATTACACTGACCCAGTTTCAGTGACCTTGAATTATTTTTCAAGGTCACAGGCCATTTCTAAGTTCGTTTTTTCATATATTTCTCAAGAGCATATCACAGACAATTACATGCGTATTTCATTTTCCACTCAGGTTCTAAGTGTTACAAGTACATTACATAATCTGACCCAATTTCAAGAAAGTAGGTCAAGGTCAAGGTTGCACAGGTCCATATTTAGTGCTGGAGATTGTCACGCATGATAGCAAAATCTGTAAGCCACACGGTATCAAAATTGATGCAATGTGATGCCTGAATGTCTGGCCCATGGTAAGAAGTTATTTTTGTGATGATGTCATGCTTGGTTTTTGAGTTATGTAATTTTGAATAACAACCGCGTCATCAAAACCAGTGACCTTGGTAATTTCACCTTGAAATATCGATTTTAGGCCATAACAATGGATAGTGAACCCCCCCAAAGTAGCCCCTAAAACCCCCATATCCACCTTCAAATTTGACCTTGACCTCATTTTTCAAGGTCATTTGGCTCTTCAAAGTGCCGAAAGTGCTTATTTTCAAAAATTCTGAAAATTATGTTTTTTTCATGATATCACCTTGATATATTATCTCTAGACAGACAAAAATATGTGCATTTGGAATATGCAACCCAAAGTCCTGTAACATTTTACCTTAATTTTCTACAAAATTCCAAATATCGCAAACCGGAGAATGTTAAAAAACGACAAATTTCTGCGTTTTTGACATGGAAATATCGATCCGAGAGAATTACAATAATTAATTGATCCCCCCTTTTTCCCATCCTGATTCTGAAAATCATATTGGTTTTGACCTAGAAACTTAATTTCAAGGTCAAATTCAAGGTCAAACATGATGAAAAATTTTGCTTTTTTGACATTTGATTTTTTTACACAGGCAAGGAATCAAAATGTTGTTACAAAAATGTCACACATACTTGCTACAATAGTCTAGAGGCATCATATAAATTTTCAAGGTCCTCGGATTAACATACGTTAGCCCGTAAAGGTCACAAGGTCAAAAAATTAGGGAAAAATTAACGATATTTTTTCACATTTCTCAATGATAGCGTTATTTCAATCGGCTGTAGCTCTGGTCCTAATTAAGTTACAGAGAATCTGAGAACAGATTTGGAAAGGCCAAATTCTCTTCTAGTTTTCGTTTACTGAACATTTTGTTGTAGCTCTGACGGTTTAAAAGATCGCCGGACCCTGAAAATTTCATGTTTTTTGTCAAATTTTCACAATTTATCATCATTTTGACAAGGAAATAATCATTTTATGTCAATGAAGCTATTTGAGCATACTTTCATCGTTCCTTCACATAATCCTGCCAAGTTAGAAATGTTTCCATTGAACCGTTTTGGTTCTAGAGTAATTTTAAGTGAAAAACTGCATTTTTTCAGAAATTTCTGAAGTCCACATTTCTGAATTGTACCATAATTTCAATCGGCCTTATCTCCGGTCCTAATAAAGTTACGGAGAATCTGAAAATAGATTTGGAAAGCACAAATTCTCCTCTAGTTTCTGTATTTGAATAATTTCTTGTATCACTAATGGTTAAAAAGATCGCCGGACCCTGAAAAATGTATGTTTTCAGAAATTGCAGTCATTTCGATATGTTTTCAGGACTAGAAGTATCTTAGCCAATGCATTCCTAAAATTCCAAAGGTTAATGTACTGTTCATTTACTGATTGATGTTCCGGTTGATGCACTGGTTGATGCACTGGTTGATGCACAGGTTGATGCACTGGTCAATGCGCTGGTCAATGCGCTGGTCAATGCGCTGGTCAATGCGCTGGTCAATGCGCTGGTCAATGCGCTGGTCAATGCGCTGGTCAATGCACTGGTCCATGCACTGGTCCATGCACTGGTCCATGCACTGGTCCATGCACTGGTCCATGTACCGGTCCATGTTTTTTTCTGTATATAATATTCGGCAAGCTCAAATTTTCCTCTAGTTTTCATTCTCTGAATGTTTTCTTGTAACTCTGATGGTTTAAAAGAACGCCCAACCCTCAAAATTACATGTTTTTAGTCAAATATCTTTGTATCAGTCAGTGTATCAGTCAGTCTATCAGTCAGTCTATCATTCAGTGTATCAGTCAGCGAATCAGTCAGCGAATCAGTCAGTGTATGGCCACAAACCAATTGACATGTTACAGTAAGGGTTTATCTGTATGCTGACTATCTGTCACATCACAACTAGTCCACGGACAGATAGTTTATAAGTACTTCCATATATCTTTGCATACTATGTACATTCTAAGTAACATGCAAAATTACAGGTGATAAATTAATATTACATGTGATATGATTTTGCATGATATTGCACGTGATATTGTATGTTTAATACATCACATGTAACTTTACATTTGATATTGCGTAATATTACATGTGATATTGTGTGTGATATTGCATGTTATGTAACATGTGCAAGACGCATGCAATTGCATGTACAAGTTTATGTACAAAATTATGAGCAAGTAGATGTGCAGGTTCATGTGCGAGTTCATGTTCATGTTCAAGTTCATGTCCAATGACATTTCCGATATCATTTTGTGTGTTTTCTCACGTTAATTTCACTGCCAATAATTATATGATGGGTGAAGTTTTGTCACCGCATCGCGGTTACCCGATTTCTAGTTATTATTATTATTATTATTTTCTTGGCCAGTAGGTTTTTGTGCTAGAGACTTGAAACTTGGTACATATATAGTCCATGGTTAGTACTTCATTTTGGGAGAAGATGGTTGACCTTGACCTTGAACTCAAGGTCACAGGTCATCTCAAAGTCGAAAATTGGAAAACTTAAAAGTGGAATAACTTTTTTAATATTACAAGAATCAATTTGAAACTTTGGAATATATATATAAACATGTATCCCAACATTTGTAACCCATAATTGTTTTTGTGCAATGAGGGTAAGGGGGTAATTACCCCAATTTGACTAAAACAGGTTTGCACAGGTTTCCAGAAAAACTAAGCAAGCTAGAAACTCAGTTCTTTCACTGATAGGTAGCCTGACTAACCATTCAAGGTAAGTGATATTTTATATTTTGATTATGTGAAGGGGTAACTATGTAATGGGGTGTTGAAAATAGGGTGTTTTGCCCCAAGAGTGAAAACATTGTAAAACTTTGGTTTTAATGAAAGGATTTCAATGATAGTCTGGTAATATATTAATGGTTTCTGTATTATGTAATCCTTGTTGCCCGAAGCTTGGTAATTACCCCCCAAAAAGGGGTAAATGTCTATAACTTGTGATTGACCTGGACGATTTTCTTCAAATTTTGCACACGTTTGGGATATTGACACAGGCACATATTAAACAAATAATTTTAACAGTATTGCCAACATAGGGTATTTACCCTCGTAATCAATGCCAAAAGGGGTGAATATATATTTTGAGGAGTTATGTTGTTCAAAATGGAATATCAGCTGTATGTTTGGTCTACGGGTATCCGGTTGGATTTTACTGGATGAAAAGTTTCTGTTTTGGGTAATTACCCCCAAAAGGGGTAAATGTCTATAACTTGTGATTGACATGGACGATTTACTTCAAATTTTGCACACGTTTGGGATATTGACTCAGGCACATATTAAACAAATAATTTTAACAGTATTGCCAACATAGGGTATTTACCCTCGTAATCAATGCCAAAAGGGGTGAATATATATTTTGAGGAGTTATGTTGTTCAAAATGGAATATCAGCTGTATGTTTGGTCTACTGCTATCAGGTTGGATTTTACTGGATGAAAACTTTCTGTTTTGGGTAATTACCCCCAAAAGGGGTAAATGACTATAACTTGTGATTGACATGGACGATTTACTTCAAATTTTGCACACGTTTGTGACATTGACTCAGACACATGCTAAAAGGAAAAAATTCACAGAATAGGGTGATTTACCCTCGTAATCAAGTTCTAAGGGGGTAAATACATATTTTGAAGAACTTGGTTGTTTAAAATGGAATATTAGTTGCACGTTTGGTCTAGGTTATTCGTATGGATGTTACTGGATGAAAAGTTTCGGTTTTTAATAATTACCCCCAAAAGGGGTAAATGACTATAACTTGTGACTGACATGGACGATTTACTTCAAATTTTGCACACGTATGGGATATTGACTCAGGCACATGTTAAAAGAGAAAACATTACGGTATAGGATAATTTACCCTCGTAATCAAGGTCAAAGGGGGGTAAATACGTATTTTGAGGAATTTGGTTGTTTAAAATGGAATGTCAAGTTTATGTTGGATCTAGGCTTGTACTTAATGGATGTTACTGGATGAACAGTTTCGGTTTTAGGTAGTAACCCCCAAAAGGGGTAAATGGCTATATCTTGTGATTGACATGGACAATTTTCTTCAAATTTTGCATGGGCTAAGTGTGTCTACTTTACGATATAATATAAGTAGAAACTTCAGCTTACAGGGTCTCTACCATAATAGTCCGACATAGTCTCATATAATTTGTTTTACTCATATATTTGAGGTCGAATCATTGCCTAACCTTTTTAAAGGTTGAATACTAGTTATTATTATTATTATTATTTGGCCACTTTTTGCCAGTTAGTTTTTGTGCTAGAGACTTGAAATTTTGTACATAGGTAGTCCTTGGTCAGTACTTTCATTTTTTGTAAAAATGGTTGACCTTGACCTTGAACTCAAGGTCACAGGTCATCTCAAAGTCAAATTTTCCAAAATTTCAAAGTGGATTATCTCTTTTAATATCATTGTTAGATTATTAGGACTTAGGAACCTTTATATAAACATGTGTTGCTACAATTTTGGCCTGTATCGTTTATTGGGAGATGAGGGTAAAGGGGTATTTACCCCCTTTTGACAAAAACCAGTTGCTCATGTTTTCAGAGAAAACTATAATGGCTAGAGGCTCAGTTTTTGCTGTAATTGATAGCCTGACTGCTCATCCATGGTAAGACACTTTTTATATTTTGATCAAACTTGGGTTTCTGAGTTATTGGACTTTCAAAAATGCGTGTTTTGTCCAAAAAGTGAAAACATTTTTTAACTTTGGTTTGAATGGAGGGAAATTAATGAAACTTGGTGTGTATATAGTATTCATGAATTACAGTCACATTATAAAATAAAAATAACGTTTTGGGGTAATTACCCCAAAAGGGGTAATTGACTCTAACTTTTGATTAACATGGACGATTTTCTCCAAATTTTGCACAAGTCCAGTATATTGACATGGGGAGATAATGCAAGTATGATTTTGATGTCAAGGGGAAATTTACCCCCTTATTCTGGATCGAAAGGGGTGAATATGTGTTTTGAGCAGTTATTGTGTATTGAATGATACAATAGGCATCGTTTGAGACTTACCTTTGTGCTGTGGATGTTCCTGGATAAAAATTGTCGTTTTTAGGTAATTACCCCAAAAAGGGGTAAAAAGTCATAACTTTTGATTGACTTGGACGATTTTCTCCAAATTTTGCACATGTTTAGTATCTTGACATGTGGACATAATGCAAGTACGATTTTGATGTAATGGGGTAATTTACCCCCATATTCAAGATCGAAAGGGTGAATATGTATTTTGAGCAGTTCTTGTCTTTCCAATGGTACAATTGGCATCGGTTGGGACTTTACTTCACACCATTGATGTTTTTTGGTTAAAATTGCCATTTTTAGGTAATTACCCCCAAAAAGGGGTAAATATTCATATCTTTTGACTGACTTGGACGATTTCCTTCAAGTTTTGCACAAGTTTAGTATCTTGACATGGGCACATAATGCAAGTATGATTTTGATGTCATGGGTTAATTTACCCC
Organism: Platynereis dumerilii; assembly: GCA_026936325.1. Classification (NCBI taxonomy): domain Eukaryota; kingdom Metazoa; phylum Annelida; class Polychaeta; order Phyllodocida; family Nereididae; genus Platynereis; species Platynereis dumerilii. The sequence goes on from JAPTHN010000005.1 coordinate 39,154,370, forward strand.
CATATTCAGGATCAAAAGGGGCGAATATGTGTTTTGAGCAGTTCTTAGCTTTGCAATGATATAACAGGCATCGGTTGGGACTTTACTTCACACCATTGATGTTTTTGTGTTAAAATTGCCGTTTTTAGGTAATTACCCCAAAAAAGGGGTAAATATTCATAACTTTTGATTGACTTGGACGATTTTGTTCAAATTTTGCACAAGTTTAGTATCTTGACATGGGGGCATAATGCAAGTATGATTTTGATGTCAAGGGTAATTTACCCCCTTATTCTGGATCGAAAGGGGTGAATATGTGTTTTGACCAGTTATTGTGTATTGAATGATACAATAGGCATCGTTTGAGACTTTCCTTCGTGCTGTGGATGTTCCTGGATAAAAATTGTCGTTTTTAGGTAATTACCCCAAAAAGGGGTAAAAAGTCATAACTTTTGATTGACTTGGACGATTTTCTCCAAATTTTGCACATGTTTAGTATCTTGACATGTGGACATAATGCAAGTACGATTTTGATGTCATGGGTAATTTACCCCCATATTCAAGATCGAAAGGGGTGAATATGTGTTTTGAGCAGTTCTTATCTTTGCAATGGTATAATAGGCATCGGTTGGGACTTTACTTCACAATACAGATGTCCTTAGGTGAAAATTGTCATTTTAAGGTAATTACCCCCAAAAAGGGGTAAATATTCATAACTTTTGACTGGCTTGGACGATTTCCTTCAAATTTTGCACAAGTTTAGTATCTTGACATGGGCACATAATGCAAGTATGATTTTGATGTCATGGGTTAATTTACCCCCATATTCTGGATTGAAAGGGCGAATATGTGTTTTGAGCAGTTCTTATCTTTGCAATGGTATAATAGGCATCGGTTGGGACTTTACTTCACACCATTTTTGTTTTTGGGTTAAAATTGCCGTTTTTAGATAATTACCCCCAAAAAGAGGTAAATATTCATAACTTTTGATTGACTTGGACGATTTTGTTCAAATTTTGCACAGGTTTAGTATCTTGACATGGGGACATAATGCAAGTACGATATGGATGTCATGGGTTATTTACCCCCATATTCCTGATGGAAGGGGTGAATATGTGTTTTGAGCAGTTCTTATCTTTGCAATGGTATAACAGGCATCGGTTGGGACTTTACTTCACACCATTGATGTTTTTGAGTTAAAATGGCCGTTTTTAGTTAATTACCCCAAAAAAGGGGTAAATATTCATAACTTTTGATTGACTTGGATGATTTTCTTCAAATTTTGCACAGGTTTAGTATCTTGACATGGGGACATAATTCAAGTTTGACTTTGATGTCACCGGGTAATTTACCCTGAAAATCAATGCCAAAAGGGATGAACAAGTATTTTGAGCAGTTTTTGTGTTTTCAATGGTATATTTGGTTATGTGTTTCCATTGATTTTTCGTATGAATTGTTCAATCTTTTGCCTGCAAGCCCACGTATTCCATGTCGATTTATATCCTACCTTTTCAAAGGTTGACTGCTAGTTATTATTATTATTATTATTTGGCCATTTTTATCCAGTCAGTTTTTGTCATAGAGACTTGAAATTTTGTACATAGGTAGTCCTTGGTAAGTACTTTCATTTTTTGTGAAAATGGTTGACCTTGACCTTGAACTCAAGGTCACAGGTCATCTCAAAGTCAAATTTTTCAAAATTTCAAAGTGGATTATCTCTTTTAATATCATTGTTAGAATATTAAGACTTGGTAATCTTTATATGAACATGTGTTGCTACATTTTTGGCCTATATCGTTTATTGGGAGATGAGGGTAAAGGGGTATTTACCCCCTTCTGACAAAAACCAGTTGCTCATGTTTTCAGAGAAAACTATAATGGCTAGAGGCTCAGTTTTTTCTGTAATTGATAGCCTGACTACTCATCCATGGTAAGACACCTTTTATATTTTGATCAAACAAGGGTTTTTGAGTTATGGGACTTTCAAAAATGGGTGTTTTGTCCAAAAAGTGAAAACATTTTTAACTTTGGTTTGAATGGAGGGAATTTCATGAAACTTGGTGTGTATATAGTATTCATGAATTACAGTCACATTATGGAATAAAAATGACGTTTTGGGGGAAATTACCCCAAAAGGGGTAATTGACTCTAACTTGTGATTAACATGGGCGAATTTCTCCAAATTTTGCAGAAGTCCAGTATATTGACATGGGACATAATGCAAGTATGATTTTGATGTCAAGGGGAAATTTACCCCCTTATTCTGGATCAAAAGGGTGAATATGTGTTTTGACCAGTTATTGTGTATTGAATGATACAATAGGCATCGTTTGAGACTTTCCTTCGTGCTTTGGATGTTCCTGGATAAAAATTGTCGTTTTTAGCTAATTACCCCAAAAAGGGGTAAAAAGTCATAACTTTTGATTGACTTGGACGATTTTCTCCAAATTTTGCACATGTTTAGTATCTTGACATGTGGACATAATGCAAGTACGATTTTGATGTCATGGGGTAATTTACCCCCATATTCAAGATCGAAAGGGGTGAATATGTGTTTTGAGCAGTTCTTATCTTTGCAATGGTATAATAGGCATCGGTTGGGACTTTACTTCACAATACAGATGTCCTTAGGTGAAAATTGTCATTTTAAGGTAATTACCCCCAAAAAGGGGTAAATATTCATAACTTTTGACTGGCTTGGACGATTTCCTTCAAATTTTGCACAAGTTTAGTATCTTGACATGGGCACATAATGCAAGTATGATTTTGATGTCATGGGTTAATTTACCCCCATATTCTGGATTGAAAGGGCGAATATGTGTTTTGAGCAGTTCTTATCTTTGCAATGGTATAATAGGCATCGGTTGGGACTTTACTTCACACCATTTTTGTTTTTGGGTTAAAATTGCCGTTTTTAGATAATTACCCCCAAAAAGAGGTAAATATTCATAACTTTTGATTGACTTGGACGATTTTCTTCAAATTTTGCACAGGTTTAGTATCTTGACATGGGGACATAATGCAAGTACGATATGGATGTCATGGGGTTATTTACCCCCATATTCCAGATCGAAGGGGGTGAATATGTGGACATAATTCAAGTTTGACTTTGATGTCATGGGGTAATATACCCTCAAAATCAATGCCAAAAGGGATGAACAAGTATTTTGAGCAGTTTTTGTGTTTTCAATGGTATATTTGGTTATGTGTTTCCATTGATTTTTCGTATGAATTGTTCAATCTTTTGCCTGCAAGCCCACGTATTCCATGTCGATTTATTCCCTACCTTTTCAAAGGTTGACTGCTAGTTATTATGATTCGACATAAATGGAGAATCATCTTATTTTCTTTTATTTTATTATTATTATTATTTTTCTTGTCCAGTTAACTTTGAAGCTAGAGCCTTGAAACTTTGTACAGATATAGTCCATGGTAAGTACTTCATTCTGGTAGAAAATATTTGACCTTGACCTTGAACTCAAGGTCACAGGTCATCTCAAAGTCAAAATTTTCAAATTTTCAAAGTTGATTAATTCATTAAATTTTATAGTTACAGACATGAGATTGAAATATATGTGTACAAAGGTGGTTCTCTACAAATGTGGGTAGAATTTTTTTTTCTGATGTTACGAAAAAGGGGTATTTATCCCATTTTGATAAAAACCAATTGCTCCTGTTTTTAGAGAAAACTACTTCACTTAGAGACCCAGTTTTTGCTGTGATTGGTAACCTGACTAAATATCCATTGTAAGAAACCTTTTATATTTTGATTGAATAAGGCGTTGTTGAGTAACAGGACTTTCAAAACTGGGTGTTTTGACCAAAAAGTTAAAACATTTCTTAACTTTGGTTTGAATTGAGGGAATTTGATGAAACTTGGAGTGTATATGGTATTTATGAATTAGAGTCATATCATAAGATAAAAATGACGTTTTGGGGTAGTTACCCCAAAAAGGGGTACATGATTATAATTTGTGATTGACATTGACGATTTACTTCAAATTTTGCAAGAGTTTACTCTTTTGACTTGAGGACCTAATGAAAGTGTAAATTTGAAGTCCTGGGATAATTTACCCTCATAACCAAGGTCGAAAGGGGTAAATATGTATTAAGTTTTTAATGGTGTATTAGACATCGATTAGGTCTTGCTTTTTCATCACTGATGTAACAGTGATGTTACTGGGTAAAATTTGTCAGTTTTAAGTAATTACCCCCAAAAAGGGGTAAATAGCTGTAACTTGTGATTGACATTGACGATTTTCTTCAGATTTTGCACAGGTTTACCATTTGGACATGGGGACATGATGAAGGTGTAAATTTGATTTCATGGGGTAATTTACCCTCGTAATCAGGGCCGAAAGGGGTGAATGAGTATTTTGAACAGTTCTTATGTTTTTAATGGTGTATTTCACATTGATTGGTTTTTGCCTTTTCATTACTGATGTTTGAGGATAAAATTTGTCAGTTTTAAGTAATTACACCAAAAAGGGGTAAATAGCTATAACTTTTTATTGTTTTGAACGATTTTCTTCATTTCTTGCAAATGCTTAATATCATGGTTTGGAGACATAATGAAAGAGTATATTTGATTTAATGGGGCAATTTACCCTTATAATCAGGAACGAAGGGGGTAATTATGGTTTTTGAGCAATACTTGTTTTTAAAAGGTGCATTTGGCATCTGTTACTTCTTGCCTCTACACTTGGGATGTTAGGGATGAAAATATGCGTATTTAGGTAATCACCCCAAAAAGGGTAAATGTCTATAACTGCTGATTGACTTGGACGATTGTCTTCTAATTTTACATAAGTTTATTGTGTGGTCCTGCGGACATGATGTAAGTAAATTTTTGATGTTAGAGGACAATTTACACCATAAATCTTAGTCGGAAGGCGTTAATATAACATTGTGTTGATAATGGAGTATTAGGTTTTCCACCTTGTTCTACGCATATTATCGAATGTTTTAATGTCGAATCATCCCTTTGACCTTTTAAGGTTGAAGTCCCCTGGGACCCTAGTTATAAATCGACTCTAAGGAGATTTATATTGTTTTCTTTGATATTATTATGATTCGACATATATGGAGAATCATTTTGAACTCTTTGATATTATTATTATTATTATTTGGCCACTTTTTGCCAGTTAGTTTTTGTGCTAGAGACTTGAAATTTTGTACATAGGTAGTCCTTGGTAAGTACTTTCATTTTTTGTGAAAATGGTTGACCTTGACCTTGAACTCAAGGTCACAGGTCATCTCAAAGTCAAATTTTCCAAAATTTCAAAGTGGATTATCTCTTTTAATATCATTGTTAGAAAATTAGGACTTAGGAACCTTTATATAAACATGTGTTGCTACAATTTTGGCCTATATCGTTTATTGGGAGATGAGGGTAAAGGGGTATTTACCCCCTTTTGACAAAAACCAGTTGCTCATGTTTTCAGAGAAAACTATAATGGCTAGAGGCTCAGTTTTTGCTGTAATTGATAGCCTGACTGCTCATCCATGGTAAGACACTTTTTATATTTTGATCAAACTTGGGGTTTCTGAGTTATTGGACTTTCAAAAATGGGTGTTTTGTCCAGAAGTGAAAACATTTTTTAACTTTGGTTTGAATGGAGGGAAATTAATGAAACTTGGTGTGTATATAGTATTCATGAATTACAGTCACATCATAAAATAAAAATAACGTTTTGGGGGTAATTACCCCAAAAGGGGTAATTGACTCTAACTTTCGATTAACATGGACGATTTTCTCCAAATTTTGCACAAGTCCAGTATATTGACATGGGGAGATAATGCAAGTATGATTTTGATGTCAAGGGGAAATTTACCCCCTTATTCTGGATCGAAAGGGTGAATATGTGTTTTGAGCAGTTATTGTGTATTGAATGATACAATAGGCATCGTTTGAGACTTACCTTTGTGCTGTGGATGTTCCTGGATAAAAATTGTCGTTTTTAGGTAATTACCCCAAAAAGGGGTAAAAAGTCATAACTTTTGATTGACTTGGACGATATTCTCCAAATTTTGCACAGGTTTAGTATCTTGACATGGGGACATAATGCAAGTACGATTTTGATGTAATGGGGTAATTTACCCCCATATTCAAGATCGAAAGGGGTGAATATGTTTTTTGAGCAGTTCTTGTCTTTCCAATGGTACAATTGGCATCGGTTGGGACTTTACTTCACACCATTGATGTTTTTTGGTTAAAATTGCCATTTTTAGGTAATTACCCCCAAAAAGGGGTCAATATTCATATCTTTTGACTGACTTGGACGATTTCCTTCAAGTTTTGCACAAGTTTAGTATCTTGACACGGGCACATAATGCAAGTATGATTTTGATGTCATGGGTTAATTTACCCCCATATTCAGGATCGAAAGGGGCGAATATATGTTTTGAGCAGTTCTTATCTTTGCAATGGTATAACAGGCATCGGTTGGGACTTTACTTCACACCATTGATGTTTTTGTGTTAAAATTGCCGTTTTTAGGTAAAAACCCCAAAAAAGGGTAAATATTCATAACTTTTGATTGACTTGGACGATTTTCTTCAAATTTTGCACAGGTTTAGTATCTTGACATGGGGCATAATGCAAGTACGATATGGATGTCATGGGTTATTTACCCCCATATTCCGGATCGAAAGTGGTGAATATGTGTTTTGAGCAGTTCTTATCTTTGCAATGGTATAACAGGCATCGGTTGGGACTCTACTTCACACCATTGATGTTTTTGGGTTAAAATTGCCGTTTTTAGGTAATTACCCCCAAAAAGGGTAAATATTCATAACTTTTGATTGACTTGGACGATTTTCTTCAAATTTTGCACAGGTTTAGTATCTTGACGTGGGGACATAATTCAAGTTTGACTTTGATGTCACGGGGTAATTTACCCTCAGAATCAATGCCAAAAGGGTTGAACAAGTATTTTGAGCAGTTTTTGTGTTTTCAATGGTATATTTGGTTATGTGTTTCCATTGATTTTTCATATGAATTGTTCAATCTTTTGCCTGCAAGCCCACGTATTCCATGTCGAATCATTCTCTACCTTTTCAAAGGTTGACTGCTAGTTATGATTCGACATAAATGGAGAATCATCTTATTTTCTTTTATTTATTATTATTATTATTTTCTTGTCCAGTTAACTTTGAAGCTAGAGCCTTGAAACTTTGTACATATATAGTCCATAGTTAGTACTTCATTCTGGTAGAAAAGATTTGACCTTGACCTTGAACTCAAGGTCACAGGTCATCTCAAAGTCAAAATTTTCAAATTTTCAAAGTTGATTAATTCATTAAATTTTATAGTTACAGACATGAGATTGAAATGTATGCGTACAAAAGTGGTTCTCTACAAATGTGGGTAGAATTTTTTTTCTGATGTGACGAAAAAGGGGTGTTTACCCCATTTTGATAAAAACCAATTGCTCCTGTTTTTAGAGAAAACTACTTCACTTAGAGACCCAGTTTTTGCTGTGATTGGTAGCCTGACTAAATATCCATGGTAAGAAACCTTTTATATTTTGATTGAATAAGGGGTTGTTGAGTAACAGGACTTTCAAAAATGGGTGTTTTGACCAAAAAGTAAAAACGTTTTTTAACTTTGGTTTGAATGGAGGGAATTTGATGAAACTTGGAGTGTATATAGTATTTATGAATTAGAGTCATATCATAAGATAAAAATGACGTTTTGGGGTATTTACCCCAAAAAGGGGTACATGATTATAATTTGTGATTGACATTGACGATTTACTTCAAATTTTGCAAGAGTTTACTCTTTTGACTTGAGGACCTAATGAAAGTGTAAATTTGAAGTCATGGGGTAATTTACCCTCATCACCAAGGTCGAAAGGGGTAAATATGTATTTTGAACAGTTCTTAAGTTTTTAATGGTGTATAAGACATCGATTGGGTCTAGCCTTTTCATCACTGATGTTACTGGGTAAAATTTGTCAGTTTTAAGTAATTACCCCCAAAAAGGGGTAAATAGCTGTTACTTGTGATTGACATTGACGATTTTCTTCAAATTTTGCACAGGGGTACCATTTGGACATGGGGACATGATGAAAGTGTAAATTTGATTTCGTTGGGTAATTTACCCTCGTATTCAGGGTCGAAAGGGGTGAATGTGTATTTTGAACAGTTCTTATGTTTTTAATGGTGTATTTCACATTGATTGGTATTTGCCTTTTCATTACTGATGTTTGAGGATAAAATTTGTCAGTTTTAAGTAATTACACCAAAAAGGGGTAAATAACTAGTAACTTTTTATTGTTTGGAACGATTTTCTTCATTTCTTGCAAATGCTTAATATCATGGTTTGGAGACATCATGAAAGAGTATATTTGATTTAATGGGGCAATTTACCCTTATAATCAGGAACGAAGGGGGTAATTATGGTTTTTGAGCAATACTTGTTTTTAAAAGGTGCATTTGGCATCGGTTACTTCTTGCCTCTACACTTGGGATGTTAGGGATGAAAATATGCGTATTTAGGTAATCACCCCAAAAATTGACTTGGACGATTGTCTTCTAATTTTACATAAGTTTATTATGTGGTCCTGCGGACATGATGTAAGTAAATTTTTGATGTTAGAGGACAATTTACACCATAAATCTTAGTCGGAAGGCGTTAATAAAACATTGTGTTGATAATGGAGTATTAGGTTTTCCACCTTGTTCTACGCATATTATCGAATGTTTTAATGTCGAATCATCCCTTTGACCTTTTAAGGTTGAAGTCCCCTGGGACCCTAGTTATTATTATTATTATTATGATTCGACATATATGGAGAATCATTTTGAACTCTTTGATATTATTATTATTATTATTTGGCCACTTTTTGCCAGTTAGTTTTTGTGCTAGAGACTTGAAATTTTGTACATAGGTAGTCCTTGGTAAGTAATTTAATTTTTTGTGAAAATGGTTGACCTTGACCTTGAACTCAAGGTCACAGGTCATCTCAAAGTCAAATTTTCCAAAATTTCAAAGTGGATTATCTCTTTTAATATCATTGATAGAAAATTAAGACTTAGGAACCTTTATATAAACATGTGTTGCTACATTTTTGGCCTATATCGTTTATTGGGAGATGAGGGTAAAGGGGTATTTACCCCCTTTTGACAAAAACCAGTTGCTCATGTTTTCAGAGAAAACTGTAATGGCTAGAAGCTCAGTTTTTGCTGTAATTGATAGCCTGACTGCTCATCCATGGTAAGACACCTTTTATATTTTGATCAAACTTGGGGTTTCTGAGTTATTGGACTTTCAAAAATGGGTGTTTTGTCCAAAAAGTGAAAACATTTTTTAACTTTGGTTTGAATGGACGGAATTTAATGAGACTTGGTGTGTATATATTCATGAATTACAGTCACATTATGAAATTAAAATAACGTTTTGGGGTAATTACCCCAAAAGGGGTAATTGACTCTAACTTTTGATTAACATGGACGATTTTCTCCAAATTTTGCACAAGTCCAGTATATTGACATGGGGAGATAATGCAAGTATGATTTTGATGTCAAGGGGTAATTTACCCCCTTATTCTGGATCGAAAGGGGTGAATATGTGTTTTGAGCAGTTATTGTGTATTGAATGATACAATAGGCATCGTTTGAGACTTACCTTTGTGCTGTGGATGTTCCTGGATAAATATTGTCGTTTTTAGGTAATTACCCCAAAAAGGGGTAAAAAGTCATAACTTTTGATTGACTTGGACGATATTCTCCAAATTTTGCACAGGTTTAGTATCTTGACATGGGGACATAATGCAAGTACGATTTTGATGTAATGGGGTAATTTACCCCCATATTCAAGATCGAAAGGGGTGAATATGTATTTTGAGCAGTTCTTGTCTTTCCAATGGTACAATTGGCATCGGTTGGGACTTTACTTCACACCTTTGATGTTTTTTGGTTAAAATTGCCATTTTTAGGTAATTACCCCAAAAAGGGGTAAATATTTATAACTTTTGACTGACTTGGACGATTTCCTTCAAGTTTTGCACAAGTTTAGTATCTTGACATGGGCACATAATGCAAGTATGATTTTGATGTCATGGGTTAATTTACCCCCATATTCAGGATCGAAAGGGGCGAATATGTGTTTTGAGCAGTTCTTATCTTTGCAATGGTATAACAGGCATCGGTTGGGACTTTACTTCACACCATTGATGTTTTTGGGTTAGAATTGCCGTTTTTAGGTAATTACCCCCAAAAAAGGGGTAGATATTCATAACTTTTGATTGACTTGGACGATTTTATTCAAATTTTGCACAGGTTTAGTATCTTGACATGGGGACATAATGCAAGTGCGATATGGATGTCATGGGGTTGTTTACCCCCATATTCCGGATCGAAAGGGGTGAATATGTGTTTTGAGCAGTTCTTATCTTTGCAATGGTATAACAGGCATCGGTTGGGACTCTACTTCACACCATTGATGTTTTTGGGTTAAAATTGCCGTTTTTAGGTAATTACCCCCAAAAAGGGTAAATATTCATAACTTTTGATTGACTTGGACGATTTTCTTCAAATTTTGCACAGGTTTAGTATCTTGACATGGAGACATAATTCAAGTTTGACCATGATGTCACGGGGTAATTTACCCTCAGAATCAATGCCAAAAGGGTTGAACAAGTATTTTGAGCAGTTTTTGTGTTTTCAATGGTATATTTGGTTATGTGTTTCCATTGATTTTTCATATGAATTGTTCAATCTTTTGCCTGCAAGCCCACGTATTCCATGTCGAATCATTTTCTACCTTTTCAAAGGTTGACTGCTAGTTATAAATCGACTCTAAGGAGATTTATATTGTTTTCTTTGATATTATTAGCATTCACCATCACTATGGTGAATGGTATTGATTTTGGTCGTATTATTATTATTATTATAAATCGACTCTAAGGAGATTTATATTGTTTTCTTTGATATTATTATGATTCGACATAAATGGAGAATCATCTTATTTTCTTTTATTTTATTATTATTATTATTTTCTTGTCCAGTTAACTTTGAAGCTAGAGCCTTGAAACTTTGTACATATATAGTCCATGGTTAGTACTTCATTCTGGTAGAAAAGATTTGACCTTGACCTTGAACTCAAGGTCACAGGTCATCTCAAAGTCAAAATTTTCAAATTTTCAAAGTTGATTAACTCATTAAATTTTATAGTTACAGACATGAGATTGAAATATATGTATACAAAAGTGGTTCTCTACAAATGTGAGTAGAATTTTTTTTTCTGATGAGACGAAAAAGGGGTATTTACCCCATTTTGATAAAAACCAATTGCTCCTGTTTTTAGAGAAAACTACTTCACTTAGAGACCCAGTTTTTGCTGTGATTGGTAGCCTGACTAAATATCCATGGTAAGAAACCTTTTATATTTTGATTGCATAAGGGGTTGCTGAGTAACAGGACTTTCAAAAATGGGTGTTTTGACCAAAAAGTTAAAACATTTTTTAACTTTGGTTTGAATGGAGGGAATTTGATGAAACTTGGAGTGTATATGGTATTTATGAATTAGAGTCATATCATAAGATAAAAAAGATGTTTTGGGGTAGTTACCCCAAAAAGGGGTACATGATTATAACCTGTGATTGACATTGACGATTTACTTCAAATTTTGCAAGAGTTTACTCCTTTGACTTGAGGACCTAATGAAAGTGTAAATTTGAAGTCATGGGGTAATTTACCCTCGTAACCAAGGTCGAAAGGGGTAAATATGTATTTTGAACAGTTCTTAAGTTTTTAATGGTGTATTAGACATCGATTGGGTCTTGCCTTTTCATCACTGATGTTACTGGATAAAATTTGTCAGTTTTAAGTAATTACCCCCAAAAAGGGGTAAATAGCTATAACTTGTGATTGACATGGACGATTTTCTTCAAATTTTGCACAGGTTTACCAATTGGACACGGGGACATGATGAAAGTGTAAATTTGATTTCATGGGGTAATTTACCCTCGTAATCTGAGTCGAAAGGGGTGAATGTGTATTTTGAACAGTACTGAAGTTTTTAATGGTGTATTTCACATCGATTGGTTTTTGCCTTTTCATTACTGATGTTTGAGGATAAAATTTGTCAGTTTTAAGTAATTACCCCAAAAAGGGGTAAATAGCTATAACTTTTGATTGTTTTGAACGATTTTCTTCATTTCTTGCAAATGCTTAATATCATGGTTTGGGGACATAATGAAAGAGCAAATTTGATTTAATGGGGCAATTTACCCTTATAATCAGGAATGAAGGGGGTAATTATGGTTTTTGAGCAATACTTGTTTTTAAAAGGTGCATTTGGCATCGGTTACTTCTTGCCTCTACACTTGGGATGTTAGGGATGAAAATATGCGTATTTAGGTAATCACCCCAAAAAGGGGTAAATGTCTATAACTGCTGATTGACTAGGACGATTGTCTTCTAATTTTACGTAAGTTTATTATGTGGTCCTGCGGACATGATGTAAGTAAATTTTTGATGTTAGAGGACGATTTACACCATAAATCTTAGTCGGAAGGCTTTAATATAACATTGTGTTGATAATGGAGTATTAGGTTTTCCACCTTATTCTACGCATATTATCGAATGTTTTAATGTCGAATCATCCCTTTGACCTTTTAAGGTTGAAGTCCCCTGGGACCCTAGTTATTATTATTATTATTATTATTATTATTATTTGGCCACTTTTTGCCAGTTAGTTTTTGTGCTAGAGACTTGAAATTTTGTACATAGGTAGTCCTTGGTCAGTACTTTCATTTTTTGTGAAAATGGTTGACCTTGACCTTGAACTCAAGGTCACAGGTCATCTCAAAGTCAAATTTTCCAAAATTTCAAAGTGGATTATCTCTTTTAATATCATTGTTAGATTATTAGGACTTAGGAACCTTTATATAAACATGTGTTGCTACAATTTTGGCCTGTATCGTTTATTGGGAGATGAGGGTAAAGGGGTATTTACCCCCTTTTGACAAAAACCAGTTGCTCATGTTTTCAGAGAAAACTATAATGGCTAGAGGCTCAGTTTTTGCTGTAATTGATAGCCTGACTGCTCATCCATGGTAAGACACTTTTTATATTTTGATCAAACTTGGGGTTTCTGAGTTATTGGACTTTCAAAAATGGGTGTTTTGTCCAAAAAGTGAAAACATTTTTTAACTTTGGTTTGAATGGAGGGAAATTAATGAAACTTGGTGTGTATATAGTATTCATGAATTACAGTCACATTATAAAATAAAAATAACGTTTTGGGGGTAATTACCCCAAAAGGGGTAATTGACTCTAACTTTTGATTAACATGGACGATTTTCTCCAAATTTTGCACAAGTCCAGTATATTGACATGGGGAGATAATGCAAGTATGATTTTGATGTCAAGGGGAAATTTACCCCCTTATTCTGGATCGAAAGGGGTGAATATGTGTTTTGAGCAGTTATTGTGTATTGAATGATACAATAGGCATCGTTTGAGACTTACCTTTGTGCTGTGGATGTTCCTGGATAAAAATTGTCGTTTTTAGGTAATTACCCCAAAAAGGGGTAAAAAGTCATAACTTTTGATTGACTTGGACGATTTTCTCCAAATTTTGCACATGTTTAGTATCTTGACATGTGGACATAATGCAAGTACGATTTTGATGTAATGGGGTAATTTACCCCCATATTCAAGATCGAAAGGGGTGAATATGTATTTTGAGCAGTTCTTGTCTTTCCAATGGTACAATTGGCATCGGTTGGGACTTCACACCATTGATGTTTTTTGGTTAAAATTGCCATTTTTAGGTAATTACCCCCAAAAAGGGGTAAATATTCATATCTTTTGACTGACTTGGACGATTTCCTTCAAGTTTTGCACAAGTTTAGTATCTTGACATGGGCACATAATGCAAGTATGATTTTGATGTCATGGGTTAATTTACCCCCATATTCAGGATCGAAAGGGGCGAATATGTGTTTTGAGCTGTTCTTAGCTTTGCAATGATATAACAGGCATCGGTTGGGACTTTACTTCACACCATTGATGTTTTTGTGTTAAAATTGCCGTTTTTAGGTAATTACCCCCAAAAAAGGGGTAAATATTCATAACTTTTGATTGACTTGGACGATTTTGTTCAAATTTTGCACAAGTTTAGTATCTTGACATGGGGGCATAATGCAAGTATGATTTTGATGTCAAGGGGTAATTTACCCCCTTATTCTGGATCGAAAGGGGTGAATATGTGTTTTGACCAGTTATTGTGTATTGAATGATACAATAGGCATCGTTTGAGACTTTCCTTCGTGCTGTGGATGTTCCTGGATAAAAATTGTCGTTTTTAGGTAATTACCCCAAAAAGGGGTAAAAAGTCATAACTTTTGATTGACTTGGACGATTTTCTCCAAATTTTGCACATGTTTAGTATCTTGACATGTGGACATAATGCAAGTACGATTTTGATGTCATGGGGTAATTTACCCCCATATTCAAGATCGAAAGGGGTGAATATGTGTTTTGAGCAGTTCTTATCTTTGCAATGGTATAATAGGCATCGGTTGGGACTTTACTTCACAATACAGATGTCCTTAGGTGAAAATTGTCATTTTAAGGTAATTACCCCCAAAAAGGGGTAAATATTCATAACTTTTGACTGGCTTGGACGATTTCCTTCAAATTTTGCACAAGTTTAGTATCTTGACATGGGCACATAATGCAAGTATGATTTTGATGTCATGGGTTAATTTACCCCCATATTCTGGATTGAAAGGGCGAATATGTGTTTTGAGCAGTTCTTATCTTTGCAATGGTATAATAGGCATCGGTTGGGACTTTACTTCACACCATTTTTGTTTTTGGGTTAAAATTGCCGTTTTTAGATAATTACCCCCAAAAAGAGGTAAATATTCATAACTTTTGATTGACTTGGACGATTTTCTTCAAATTTTGCACAGGTTTAGTATCTTGACATGGGGACATAATGCAAGTACGATATGGATGTCATGGGGTTATTTACCCCCATATTCCAGATCGAAGGGGTGAATATGTGTTTTGAGCAGTTCTTATCTTTGCAATGGTATAACAGGCATCGGTTGGGACTTTACTTCACACCATTGATGTTTTTGAGTTAAAATGGCCGTTTTTAGTTAATTACCCCAAAAAAGGGGTAAATATTCATAACTTTTGATTGACTTGGATGATTTTCTTCAAATTTTGCACAGGTTTAGTATCTTGACATGGGGACATAATTCAAGTTTGACTTTGATGTCACCGGGTAATTTACCCTGAAAATCAATGCCAAAAGGGATGAACAAGTATTTTGAGCAGTTTTTGTGTTTTCAATGGTATATTTGGTTATGTGTTTCCATTGATTTTTCGTATGAATTGTTCAATCTTTTGCCTGCAAGCCCACGTATTCCATGTCGATTTATTCCCTACCTTTTCAAAGGTTGACTGCTAGTTATTATTAGCATTCACCATCACTATGGTGAATGGTATTGATTTTGGTCGTATTATTATTATTATTATTATTATTATTTTTCTTCCCTTTTTTTTTGGAATTTCAACATGAAAGTTAGTGTATAGATAGTCCTTGATGAGTAGATTAATTTCCCAAAATATTTTTGACCTTGACCTATTTTTCAAGGTCACAGGTGACCTCAAAGTCACTGATTTTGGAGGTCTATCTCGTGAACTAATAAAGATAGAGACACCTGGTCTTCAGTGTTGAGTTAGTAGACCCCTATTGAACAAATATCAGCCATGAAATTGATCATTTTCAAAAAGGGGTAATTACCTTAACCCCTTTTAATGAAAACCAGTTTGCGCACGGTTTTGAGAAAACTACAAGCAGCACTTTCATGAAATTATAGCAAAAGGTGCTCTATAGTATGGGCCAATGCAGCGAGAAGTGTGGTGAAAATCATGCAAGGGGTTACTGAGATATTCGACTTTCAAAATTAGAATATTTTTCCCAAAAGTGAAAATATTTTTTAACTTTGCTTTGAATGAAGACAACTCAATGAAACTTGGAACATATATAGCCCTGTGGTTGAGGAATATTTTCATTAAACATCCATGACCTTGACATCAAGGTCAAGGTCACAGAAAGTGAATGAAAAGGCACGGTAGGTACATTTCACAACTTTTTCAAGCAAGGTTGTTCAATTGTGGTCTATCATTTCCAATCAAGAGCAACTTGAATGATCTAAAGTATATTTGACCTTGTGAAGAAGTTCATCAATTGTCAAGGTCATCACCAGTCAAAGACGGGAAAAATGAAGAAATAAGATAAGTGCAGAATAGAATGAATTAAAGAATAAATTAAGGTCAATATGAAGTCAATATGAATGCCATTATGAATTCAATATGAATGTCAATATGAATGTCCATATGAATGTCAATATGAATGTCAATATATATGAATGTCAACATGAATATCAACATGAATGTCAAAATTAATGAATGTCAAAATGAATGTCAATATTAATGTAGATATCAGTGTCATCAGTGTCACTATCAGTGTCATCACTCTCAATTGATATCAGGATCAAATGAATGTCAGTGAATGTCAATATGAATATTGATATAAATGTCAATATGAATAATGTCAATAGGAATGTCAATATGAATGTCAAAATGAAGTCAATTCAAGTGTCAATATAAAAGTCAATATGAAGAATTAAAGTCAAGTTGATAATCAAGTAAATCCTTGTTTATGGTGAATGCTCATTACTGGTTCACCAGTAATATTGATGTCTAGTTATTATTATTTTTCTTCCCTTTTTTTTTGGAATTTCAACATGAAAGTTAGTGTATAGATAGTCCTAGATGAGTAGATTAATTTCCCAAAATATTTTTGACCTTGACCTATTTATCAAGGTCACAGGTCACCTCAAAGTCACTGTCTTTGGAGGTCTATCTCCTGAACTAATAAAGATAGAGACACCTGGTCTTCACTGTTAAGTTAGTAGACCCCTATTGAACAAATATCAGCCATGAAATTGATCATTTTCGAAAAGGAGTAATTGCCCTAACCCCTTTTAATGAAAACCAGTGTGCGCACGGATTTAAGAAAACTACTATCAGCACTTTCATGAAATTATAGCAAAAGGTGCTCTATAGCATGGGCCAATGCAGCAAGAAATGTGGTGAAAATCATGCAAGTGGTTACTGAGATATTCGACTTTCAAAATTAGAATATTTTGCCCAAAAGTGAAAATATTTTTTAACTTTGTTATGAATGAAGACAACTCAATGAAACTTGGCACATATATAGCCCTGTGATAGAGGAATATTTTCATCAAACATCCATGACCTTGACATCAAGGTCAAGGTCACAGAAAGTGAATTAAAAGCCACGATAGGTACATTACACAACTTTTTCAAGCAAGGTTGTTCAATTGTGGTCTATCATTTCCAATCAAGAGAAACTTGAATGATCTAAAATATATTTGACCTTGAGAAGAGGTTAATCACTTGTCAAGGTCATCACCAGTCAAAGACAGGAAAAATGATGAAATGAGATAAGTACAGGATAGAATGCATTAAAGAATAAATTAAGATCAATATGAACTCAATATGAATGTCATTATGAATTCAATATGTATGTCAATATGAATGTCAATATATATGAATGTCAACATGAATGTCAACTTGAATATCAACATGAATGTCAAAATTAATGAATCTCAAAATGAATGTCACTATTAGTGTAGATATCAGTGTCATCAGTGTCAATATCAGTGTCATCAGTGTCAATTGATATCAGTGTCAATATGAATGTCATGAATGTCAATATGGATGTTGATATGAATGTCATTGTGAACATCAATATCAATTTAAAGATCAATATGAAGGTCAGTATGAATATCCGTATGAATGTTGATATGAATATCAGAATGAATGTCAATATGAATACTGTCAATAGGAATGTCAATACAAAGGTCAGTATGAATATCAGTATGAATGTCGACATGAATATCAAAATGAATGTCAATATGAATTATGTCAATAGGAATGTCAATATGGATGTCAAAATGAAGTCAATTAAAGTGTCAATATAAATGTCAATATGAAGAATTGAAGTCAAGTTGATAATCAAGTAAATCCTTTTTTATGGTGAATGCTCATTACTGGTTCACCAGTAATATTGATGTCTAGTTATAAATCGACTCTAAGGAGATTTATATTGTTTTCTTTGATATTATTATTATAAATCGACTCTAAGGAGATTTATATTGTTTTCTTTGATATTATTAAACTTCACCTATACCATAGGTGAAGTTTCTTATTATCGGTGTTATTTTTTTTTATTATTTTTCTTTCCGAAAAATTTTCTCAAATAATTTTCAAATAATTCATGTACATAGCCTACAATAATCTAAGAATACAATTTCAAGATAAATGACCTTGACCTATTTTTCAAGGTCATAGACCCTTTTAAAGTCCATTTTTTCAATATTTCAATTGACTATTACTCATGTAATTACTAATGAATTACAATTTCCCAATAAAGTATGTATAATAAACTTATACTATATTAACTGACCTAATTTCAAGAATGTAGGTCAAGGTCAACATCATACAGGTCCATTTTTACTCTCAGAGGTTGTTACGCGAGATCTCTATATCAGCAACTTCCTGATTTATAGAATTCAAGCCAATTGTTGCGGTAAATGAGTGACGCAGGTGAAGCGCTTTTTTTTATAATGATATCATGCTTGGTTATTGAGTTTTGTGATTTTTAGTATCAACCGCGTCGTCAAATCTGGCGACCTTGATTACTTGACACTGAAATATCGATTTTAGGCCATTAAAATGTATTGTCAACCCCCCCAAATATACCCATAAAACCCCCATAGCCACCTTCAAATTTGACCTTGACCTCATTTTTCAAGGTCAATTGACCTGTTTAAGCTAAAATTCAATCGATTTTCAAAAATTCCAACAATTATGTTTTTTCCAGCATATCGGGTTCATTTTATAATTTATAATAGCCAGTAGCTGGACTGTTTAAACCCTGCAATCGGAATTGATCTATCTCTTTATGCTGATTTATAAAAAAATTCCAAATATTGCATATCGCGCGACATGTAAAATTTGCCTATTATTGCCATATGGAAAGGTAAATATTGATCCTATATAGTTCAAATAATTAAATGACCCCCCCTAAGTCATACACCGCGAATCTGTAGAAATTATAGATTTTGACCTTGGGAGGTATTTTCAAGGTCAAAATCAAGGTCAAACATTTGACAAAATTGGATATTTGACATATTAAATTGTTTTGAAGTAGGAAATAATAAAGGGATTTTTACAATCTTTTCACAGGTTACTTGTACTATACCCTAGAAGAAATATATTAAATTTCATGTCCATCGGATTGACCTACATTGCACAATAAATGTCACAAGGTCAAAAAATTACTGTAAAATTGACCCTCTCATTTTCCAATTTCGCACTTGCACCCAAACTTTGATGGCCTGTATCTCCGGTTCTAATTAAGCTACAGAAAAACTTAAAGCATATTCAGAAAGTCCAAATTCTCCTCTAGTATTCATTTTCTATACATTTTAACGTATCTCTGCTAGTTAAAAAGATCGCCGGACCCTGAAAAATACATGTTTTCGGTCAAGATTTCACCAATTTACATTTTTTTGACAAAGAAGTCAGTCTTCAAAAAATTTGATAATATTTCGAGATATAGTCCTAACATATTTACAGTATTTTGTGCTATTTTAAGTCTCTCCTTCAAACCGTTTACCTTTGGGAGCAATTTGGAGTTCAAAACTTGATATTTTCAGAGTCAATTTTTCGGTGAAATTTCATATTTTTACCATTGCTTCAATCAACTCTATCTCGGGTTCTAATAAAGTCATATAAATGATACAAGCCGTTTTGGAAAGCTCAGATTCTCCTCTTATTCTAATTTGTGTACATTTTGTTGTGTCGTGAACAGGTAAAAAGATCGGTCAACCCTGAAAAATTCATCTTTTCCTCACCTAACCGAATGACTGTACTAAAATTTGTGTAGTAATTGCGTAAAAGATGTCAATAAACTAATTTTAAACTAAAGTAAACTAAATAAATTAAACTAAACTAAATAAACTAAACTAAACATGCATTCACCATTAACTTGTGCATTGCAATATATCACAAATAAATAAGGTACATTTTTTATGCTATTTTTTGTACCATTTTAAACAATATTTTTGATACTATTTTATATTTTATTCATATAATATTTTATATATTATTTTATATCTTGCTTATATACTTGCTTATATACTTGTTTATATACGTGTTTATATACTTGTTTATATACTTGTTTATATACTTGTTTATATACTTGTTTATATACTTGTTTATATACTTGTTTATATTTAGACTATTTTCACCCACTGAACTAAATAAACTAAACTAAACATGGGCATTCACTGAGCAAGCTGCTTAAACATGTACAATATACCTTCATATACTTGTTCGTATACTTGTTTATTTTTATACTTAAACATATTTAGACTATTTTCACCAACTGCTCGGTGAAGTTTTATTACCGCTAGCGGTTATCGAAATCTAGTTATTATTATTATTATTATTATTTGGCCACTTTTTGCCAGTTAGTTTTTGTGCTAGAGACTTGAAATTTTGTACATAGGTAGTCCTTGGTCAGTACTTTCATTTTTTGTGAAAATGGTTGACCTTGACCTTGAACTCAAGGTCACAGGTCATCTCAAAGTCAAATTTTCCAAAATTTCAAAGTGGATTATCTCTTTTAATATCATTGTTAGATTATTAGGACTTAGGAACCTTTATATAAACATGTGTTGCTACAATTTTGGCCTGTATCGTTTATTGGGAGATGAGGGTAAAGGGGTATTTACCCCCTTTTGACAAAAACCAGTTGCTCATGTTTTCAGAGAAAACTATAATGGCTAGAGGCTCAGTTTTTGCTGTAATTGATAGCCTGACTGCTCATCCATGGTAAGACACTTTTTATATTTTGATCAAACTTGGGGTTTCTGAGTTATTGGACTTTCAAAAATGGGTGTTTTGTCCAAAAAGTGAAAACATTTTTTAACTTTGGTTTGAATGGAGGGAAATTAATGAAACTTGGTGTGTATATAGTATTCATGAATTACAGTCACATTATAAAATAAAAATAACGTTTTGGGGGTAATTACCCCAAAAGGGGTAATTGACTCTAACTTTTGATTAACATGGACGATTTTCTCCAAATTTTGCACAAGTCCAGTATATTGACATGGGGAGATAATGCAAGTATGATTTTGATGTCAAGGGGAAATTTACCCCCTTATTCTGGATCGAAAGGGGTGAATATGTGTTTTGAGCAGTTATTGTGTATTGAATGATACAATAGGCATCGTTTGAGACTTACCTTTGTGCTGTGGATGTTCCTGGATAAAAATTGTCGTTTTTAGGTAATTACCCCAAAAAGGGGTAAAAAGTCATAACTTTTGATTGACTTGGACGATTTTCTCCAAATTTTGCACATGTTTAGTATCTTGACATGTGGACATAATGCAAGTACGATTTTGATGTAATGGGGTAATTTACCCCCATATTCAAGATCGAAAGGGGTGAATATGTATTTTGAGCAGTTCTTGTCTTTCCAATGGTACAATTGGCATCGGTTGGGACTTTACTTCACACCATTGATGTTTTTTGGTTAAAATTGCCATTTTTAGGTAATTACCCCCAAAAAGGGGTAAATATTCATATCTTTTGACTGACTTGGACGATTTCCTTCAAGTTTTGCACAAGTTTAGTATCTTGACATGGGCACATAATGCAAGTATGATTTTGATGTCATGGGTTAATTTACCCCCATATTCAGGATCGAAAGGGGCGAATATGTGTTTTGAGCAGTTCTTAGCTTTGCAATGATATAACAGGCATCGGTTGGGACTTTACTTCACACCATTGATGTTTTTGTGTTAAAATTGCCGTTTTTAGGTAATTACCCCAAAAAAGGGGTAAATATTCATAACTTTTGATTGACTTGGACGATTTTGTTCAAATTTTGCACAAGTTTAGTATCTTGACATGGGGCATAATGCAAGTATGATTTTGATGTCAAGGGGTAATTTACCCCCTTATTCTGGATCGAAAGGGGTGAATATGTGTTTTGACCAGTTATTGTGTATTGAATGATACAATAGGCATCGTTTGAGACTTTCCTTCGTGCTGTGGATGTTCCTGGATAAAAATTGTCGTTTTTAGGTAATTACCCCAAAAAAGGGTAAAAAGTCATAACTTTTGATTGACTTGGACGATTTTCTCCAAATTTTGCACATGTTTAGTATCTTGACATGTGGACATAAAGCAAGTACGATTTTGATGTCATGGGGTAATTTACCCCCATATTCAAGATCGAAAGGGGTGAATATGTGTTTTGAGCAGTTCTTATATTTGCAATGGTATAATAGACATCGGTTGGGACTTTACTTCACAATACAGATGTCCTTAGGTGAAAATTGTCATTTTAAGGTAATTACCCCCAAAAAGGGGTAAATATTCATAACTTTTGACTGGCTTGGACGATTTCCTTCAAATTTTGCACAAGTTTAGTATCTTGACATGGGCACATAATGCAAGTATGATTTTGATGTCATGGGTTAATTTACCCCCATATTCTGGATTGAAAGGGCGAATATGTGTTTTGAGCAGTTCTTATCTTTGCAATGGTATAATAGGCATCGGTTGGGACTTTACTTCACACCATTTTTGTTTTTGGTTAAAATTGCCGTTTTTAGATAATTACCCCCAAAAAGAGGTAAATATTCATAACTTTTGATTGACTTGGACGATTTTCTTCAAATTTTGCACAGGTTTAGTATCTTGACATGGGGACATAATGCAAGTACGATATGGATGTCATGGGGTTATTTACCCCCATATTCCAGATCGAAGGGGGTGAATATGTGTTTTGAGCAGTTCTTATCTTTGCAATGGTATAACAGGCATCGGTTGGGACTTTACTTCACACCATTGATGTTTTTGAGTTAAAATGGCCGTTTTTAGTTAATTACCCCAAAAAAGGGGTAAATATTCATAACTTTTGATTGACTTGGACGATTTTCTTCAAATTTTGCACAGGTTTAGTATCTTGACATGGGGACATAATTCAAGTTTGACTTTGATGTCACCGTGTAATTTACCCTGAAAATCAATGCCAAAAGGGATGAACAAGTATTTTGAGCAGTTTTTGTGTTTTCAATGGTATATTTGGTTATGTGTTTCCATTGATTTTTCGTATGAATTGTTCAATCTTTTGCCTGCAAGCCCACGTATTCCATGTCGATTTATATCCTACCTTTTCAAAGGTTGACTGCTAGTTATTATTATTATTATTATTTGGCCACTTTTTGCCAGTTAGTTTTTGTGCTAGAGACTTGAAATTTTGTACATAGGTAGTCCTTGGTCAGTACTTTCATTTTTTGTGAAAATGGTTGACCTTGACCTTGAACTCAAGGTCACAGGTCATCTCAAAGTCAAATTTTCCAAAATTTCAAAGTGGATTATCTCTTTTAATATCATTGTTAGATTATTAGGACTTAGGAACCTTTATATAAACATGTGTTGCTACAATTTTGGCCTATATCGTTTATTGGGAGATGAGGGTAAAGGGGTATTTACCCCCTTTTGACAAAAACCAGTTGCTCATGTTTTCAGAGAAAACTATAATGGCTAGAGGCTCAGTTTTTGCTGTAATTGATAGCCTGACTGCTCATCCATGGTAAGACACTTTTTATATTTTGATCAAACTTGGGGTTTCTGAGTTATTGGACTTTCAAAAATGGGTGTTTGTCCAAAAAGTGAAAACATTTTTTAACTTTGGTTTGAATGGAGGGAAATTAATGAAACTTGGTGTGTATATAGTATTCATGAATTACAGTCACATTATAAAATAAAAATAACGTTTTGGGGGTAATTAACCCAAAAGGGGTAATTGACTCTAACTTTTGATTAACATGGACGATTTTCTCCAAATTTTGCACAAGTCCAGTATATTGACATGGGGAGATAATGCAAGTATGATTTTGATGTCAAGGGGAAATTTACCCCCTTATTCTGGATCGAAAGGGGTGAATATGTGTTTTGAGCAGTTATTGTGTATTGAATGATACAATAGGCATCGTTTGAGACTTACCTTTGTGCTGTGGATGTTCCTGGATAAAAATTGTCGTTTTTAGGTAATTACCCCAAAAAGGGGTAAAAAGTCATAACTTTTGATTGACTTGGACGATTTTCTCCAAATTTTGCACATGTTTAGTATCTTGACATGTGGACATAATGCAAGTACGATTTTGATGTAATGGGGTAATTTACCCCCATATTCAAGATCGAAAGGGGTGAATATGTATTTTGAGCAGTTATTGTCTTTCCAATGGTACAATTGGCATCGGTTGGGACTTTACTTCACACCATTGATGTTTTTTGGTTAAAATTGCCATTTTTAGGTAATTACCCCCAAAAAGGGGTAAATATTCATATCTTTTGACTGACTTGGACGATTTCCTTCAAGTTTTGCACAAGTTTAGTATCTTGACATGGGCACATAATGCAAGTATGATTTTGATGTCATGGGTTAATTTACCCCCATATTCAGGATCGAAAGGGGCGAATATGTGTTTTGAGCAGTTCTTAGCTTTGCAATGATATAACAGGCATCGGTTGGGACTTTACTTCACACCATTGATGTTTTTGTGTTAAAATTGCCGTTTTTAGGTAATTACCCCAAAAAAGGGGTAAATATTCATAACTTTTGATTGACTTGGACGATTTTGTTCAAATTTTGCACAAGTTTAGTATCTTGACATGGGGGCATAATGCAAGTATGATTTTGATGTCAAGGGGTAATTTACCCCCTTATTCTGGATCGAAAGGGGTGAATATGTGTTTTGACCAGTTATTGTGTATTGAATGATACAATAGGCATCGTTTGAGACTTTCCTTCGTGCTGTGGATGTTCCTGGATAAAAATTGTCGTTTTTAGGTAATTACCCCAAAAAGGGGTAAAAAGTCATAACTTTTGACTGGCTTGGACGATTTCCTTCAAATTTTGCACAAGTTTAGTATCTTGACATGGGCACATAATGCAAGTACGATATGGATGTCATGGGGTTATTTACCCCCATATTCCAGATCGAAGGGGGTGAATATGTGTTTTGAGCAGTTCTTATCTTTGCAATGGTATAACAGGCATCGGTTGGGACTTTACTTCACACCATTGATGTTTTTGAGTTAAAATGGCCGTTTTTAGTTAATTACCCCAAAAAAGGGGTAAATATTCATAACTTTTGATTGACTTGGATGATTTTCTTCAAATTTTGCACACGTTTAGTATCTTGACATGGGGACATAATGCAAGTACGATATGGATGTCATGGGGTTATTTACCCCCATATTCCAGATCGAAGGGGGTGAATATGTGTTTTGAGCAGTTCTTATCTTTGCAATGGTATAACAGGCATCGGTTGGGACTTTACTTCACACCATTGATGTTTTTGAGTTAAAATGGCCGTTTTTAGTTAATTACCCCAAAAAAGGGGTAAATATTCATAACTTTTGATTGACTTGGATGATTTTCTTCAAATTTTGCACAGGTTTAGTATCTTGACATGGGGACATAATTCAAGTTTGACTTTGATGTCACCGGGTAATTTACCCTGAAAATCAATGCCAAAAGGGATGAACAAGTATTTTGAGCAGTTTTTGTGTTTTCAATGGTATATTTGGTTATGTGTTTCCATTGATTTTTCGTATGAATTGTTCAATCTTTTGCCTGCAAGCCCACGTATTCCATGTCGATTTATATCCTACCTTTTCAAAGGTTGACTGCTAGTTATAAATCGACTCTAAGGAGATTTATATTGTTTTCTTTGATATTATTATTATTATTATTATTATTATTTGGCCATTTTTATCCAGTCAGTTTTTGTCATAGAGACTTGAAATTTTGTACATAGGTAGTCCTTGGTAAGTACTTTCATTTTTTGTGAAAATGGTTGACCTTGACCTTGAACTCAAGGTCACAGGTCATCTCAAAGTCAAATTTTTCAAAATTTCAAAGTGGATTATCTCTTTTAATATCATTGTTAGAATATTAAGACTTGGTAATCTTTATATGAACATGTGTTGCTACATTTTTGGCCTATATCGTTTATTGGGAGATGAGGGTAAAGGGGTATTTACCCCCTTCTGACAAAAACCAGTTGCTCATGTTTTCAGAGAAAACTATAATGGCTAGAGGCTCAGTTTTTGCTGTAATTGATAGCCTGACTACTCATCCATGGTAAGACACTTTTTATATTTTGATCAAACAAGGGGTTTTTGAGTTATGGGACTTTCAAAAATGGGTGTTTTGTCCAAAAAGTGAAAACATTTTTTAACTTTGGTTTGAATGGAGGGAATTTCATGAAACTTGGTGTGTATATAGTATTCATGAATTACAGTCACATTATGGAATAAAAATGACGTTTTGGGGGAAATTACCCCAAAAGGGGTAATTGACTCTAACTTGTGATTAACATGGGCGAATTTCTCCAAATTTTGCAGAAGTCCAGTATATTGACATGGGGACATAATGCAAGTATGATTTTGATGTCAAGGGGTAATTTACCCCCTTATTCTGGATCGAAAGGGGTGAATATGTGTTTTGACCAGTTATTGTGTATTGAATGATACAATAGGCATCGTTTGAGACTTTCCTTCATGCTGTGGATGTTCCTGGATAAAAATTGTCGTTTTTAGGTAATTACCCCAAAAAGGGGTAGAAAGTCATAACTTTTGATTAAATTGGACGATTTTCTCCAAATTTTGCACATGTTTAGTATCTTGACATGTGGACATAATGCAAGTACGATTTTGATGTCATGGGGTAATT
This sequence comes from Platynereis dumerilii, assembly GCA_026936325.1. NCBI lineage: Eukaryota > Metazoa > Annelida > Polychaeta > Phyllodocida > Nereididae > Platynereis > Platynereis dumerilii. The sequence continues at coordinate 39,181,236 of JAPTHN010000005.1, forward strand.
TACCCCCATATTCGAGATCGAAAGGGGTGGATATGTGTTTTGAGCAGTTCTTATCTTTGCAATGGTATAATAGGCATCGGTTGGGACTTTACTTCACAATACAGATGTCTTTAGGTGAAAATTGTCATTTTAAGGTAATTACCCCAAAAAGGGTAAATATTCATAACTTTTGACTGGCTTGGACGATTTCCTTCAAATTTTGCACAAGTTTGGTATCTTGACATGGGCACATAATGCAAGTATGATTTTGATGTCATGGGTTAATTTACCCCCATATTCTGGATTGAAAGGGCGAATATGTGTTTTGAGCAGTTCTTATCTTTGCAATGGTATAATAGGCATCGGTTGGGACTTTACTTCACACCATTTTTGTTTTTGGGTTAAAATTGCCGTTTTTAGATAATTACCCCCAAAAAGGGGTAAATATTCATAACTTTTGATTGACTTGGACGATTTTCTTCAAATTTTGCACAGGTTTAGTATCTTGACATGGGGACATAATGCAAGTACGATATGGATGTCATGGGGTTATTTACCCCCATATTCCAGATCGAAGGGGGTGAATATGTGTTTTGAGCAGTTCTTATCTTTGCAATGGTATAACAGGCATCGGTTGGGACTTTACTTCACACCATTGATGTTTTTGAGTTAAAATGGCCGTTTTTAGTTAATTACCCCAAAAAAGGGGTAAATATTCATAACTTTTGACTTGGATGATTTTCTTCAAATTTTGCACAGGTTTAGTATCTTGACATGGGGACATAATTCAAGTTTGACTTTGATGTCACCGGGTAATTTACCCTGAAAATCAATGCCAAAAGGGATGAACAAGTATTTTGAGCAGTTTTTGTGTTTTCAATGGTATATTTGGTTATGTGTTTCCATTGATTTTTCGTATGAATTGTTCAATCTTTTGCCTGCAAGCCCACGTATTCCATGTCGATTTATATCCTACCTTTTCAAAGGTTGACTGCTAGTTATAAATCGACTCTAAGGAGATTTATATTGTTTTCTTTGATATTATTATTATTATTAGCATTCACCAATACTTGGTGAATGGTATTGTTTTTGCTCTTATTATTATTATTATTTTTCACCCCACCTAAAATTGGAGAAAGTTAATGAAAGTTGGTGGATAGGTAGTCCTAAGTGAGAGGAGAAGTTGTGCACAATTTTTTTGACCTTGACCTATTTTTGGAGGTCAGAGGTCACCTCAAAGTCAAATTTTCCAAAATTTCAAAGTGGATTATCTCTTTTAATATCATTGTTAGAAAATTAGGACTTAGGAACCTTTATATAAACATGTGTTGCTACATTTTTGGCCTATATCGTTTATTGGGAGATGAGGGTAAAGGGGTATTTACCCCCTTTTGACAAAAACCAGTTGCCCATGTTTTCAGAGAAAACTATAATGGCTAGAGGCTCAGTTTTTGCTGTAATTGATAGCCTGACTACTCATCCAGGGTAAGACACCTTTTATATTTTGATCAAACAAGGGGTTTTTGAGTTATTGGACTTTCAAAAATGGGTGTTTTGTCCAAAAAGTGAAAACATTTTTTAACTTTGGTTTCAATGGAGGGAATTTCATGAAACTTGGTGTGTATATAGTATTCATGAATTACAGACACATTATAAAATAAAAATGACGTTTTGGGGGTAATTACCCCCAAAGGGGTGATTGACTCTAACTTTTGATTAAAATGGACGAATTTCTCCAAATTTTGCACAAGTCCAGTATATTGAAATGGGGACATAATGCAAGTATGATTTTGATGTCAAGGGGTAATTTACCCCCTTATTCTGGATCGAAAGGGGTGAATATGTGTTTTGAGCAGTTATTGTGTATTGAATGATACAATAGGCATCGTTTGAGACTTTCCTTCGTGCTGTGGATGTTCCTGGATAAAAATTGTCGTTTTTAGGTAATTACCCCAAAAAGGGGTAAAAAGTCATAACTTTTGATTGACTTGGACGATTTTCTCCAAATTTTGCACAGGGTTAGTATCTTGACATTGGGACATAACGCAAGTACGATTTTGATGTCATGGGGTAATTTACCCCCGTATTCAAGATCGAAAGGGGTGAATATGTGTTTTGAGCAGTTCTTATCTTTGCAATGGTATAATAGGCATCGGTTGGGACTTTACTTCACAATACAGATGTCTTTAGGTGAAAATTGTCATTTTAAGGTAATTACCCCAAAAAGGGGGTAAATATTGATAACTTTTGATTGACTTGGACGATTTTCTTCAAATATCGCACAGGTTTAGTATCTTGACATTGGGACATAACGCAAGTATGATTTTGATGTCATGGGGTAATTTACCCCCATATTCAGGATCGAAAGGGTGAATATGTATTTTGAGCAGTTCTTGTCTTTCCAATTGTACAATTGGCATCGGTTGGGACTTTACTTCACACCATTGATGTTTTTGGGTTAAAATTGCTGTTTTTAGGTAAAAACCCCCAAAAAGGGGTAAATATTCATAACTTTTGACTGACTTGGACGATTTCCTTCAAATTTTGCACAAGTTTAGTATCTTGACATGGGCACATAATGCAAGTATGATTTTGATGTCATGGGTTAATTTACCCCCATATTCAGGATCGAAAGGGACGAATATGTGTTTTGAGCAGTTCTTATCTTTGCAATGGTATAACAGGCATCGGTTGGGACTTTATTTCACACCATTGATGTTTTTGGGTTAAAATTGCCGTTTTTAGGTAATTACCCCAAAAAAGGGGTAAATATTCATAACTTTTGATTGACTTGGACGATTTTCTTCAAATTTTGCACAAGGTTTAGTATCTTGACATGGGGACATAATGCAAGTACGATATGGATGTCATGGGGTTATTTACCCCCATATTCCGGATCGAAAGGGGTGAATATGTCTTTTGAGCAGTTCTTATCTTTGCAATGGTATAACAGACATCGGTTGGGACTTTACTTCACACCATTAATGTGTTTGGGTTAAAATTGCTGTTTTTAGGTAATTACCCCAAAAAGGGGTAGATATTCATAACTTTTGATTGACTTGGACGATTTCCTTCAAATTTTGCACAAGTTTAGTATCTTGACATGGGCACATAATGCAAGTATGATTTTGATGTCATGGGTTAATTTACCCCCATATTCAGGATCGAAAGGGGCGAATATGTGTTTTGAGTGGTTCTTATATTTGCAATGGTATAACAGGCATCGGTTGGGACTTTACTTCACACCATTGATGTTTTTGGGTTAAAATTGCCGTTTTTAGGTAATTACCCCAAAAAAGGGGTAAATATTCATAACTTTTGATTGACTTGGACGATTTTCTTCAAATTTTGCACAGGTTTAGTATCTTGACATTGGGACATAATGCAAGTATGATTTTGATGTCATGGGGTAATTTACCCCCATATTCAAGATCGAAAGGGGTGAATATGTATTTTGAGCAGTTCTTGTCTTTCCAATAGTACAATTGGCATCGGTTGGGACTTTACTTCACACCATTGATGTTTTTGGGTTAAAATTGCTGTTTTTAGGTAAAAACCCCCAAAAAGGGGTAAATATTCATAACTTTTGATTGACTTGGACGATTTTCTTCAAATTTTGCACAGGTTTAGTATCTTGACATGGGGACATAATGCAAGTACGATATGGATGTCATGGGGTTATTTACCCCCATATTCCGGATCGAAAGGGGTGAATATGTGTTTTGAGCAGTTCTTATCTTTGCAATGGTATAACAGGCATTGGTTGGGACTTTACTTCACACCATTGATGTGTTTGGGTTAAAATTGCTGTTTTTAGGTAATTACCCCAAAAAGGGTAGATATTCATAACTTTTGATTGACTTGGACGATTTCCTTCAAATTGTGCACAAGTTTAGTATCTTGACATGGGCACATTATGCAAGTATGATTTTGATGTCATGGGTTAATTTACCCCCATATTCAGGATCGAAAGGGGCGAATATGTGTTTTGAGTGGTTCTTATATTTGCAATGGTATAACAGGCATCGGTTGGGACTTTACTTCACACCATTGATGTTTTTGGGTTAAAATTGCCGTTTTTAGGTAATTACCCCAAAAAAGGGGTAAATATTCATAACTTTTGATTGACTTGGACGATTTTCTTCAAATTTTGCACAGGTTTAGTATCTTGACATGGGGACATAATTCAAGTTTGACTTTGATGTCACGGGGTAATTTACCCTCAAAATCAATGCCGAAAGGGATGAACAAGTATTTTGACCAGTTTTTGTGTTTTCAATGGTATATTCGGTTATGTGTTTCCATTGATTTTTCGAATGAATTGTTCAATCTTTTGCCTGCAAGCCCACATATTCGATGTCGAATCATTTCCTACCTTTTCAAAGGTTGCCTGCTAGTTACCATTAGCTTCTACAACTCCCACTAACTGGCCATGTTAATAGTTGTTAACGTTAGATGTCTTTCTTAGTCTAAGTCCTGAAAGTTTAAATATAGGAAGCACTAGTCTACAATTTGTCCCGTTTGACTTACTATTTAATCATACATGAAAGGTGATGTCATAATCTTAAAAGAATTAGACTTCTAATTTCCAGGTAAAGTCTGGTGAATGCTAATTCCCGATAAATTTATTGGGAATAATTGAGAACTAGTTATTATTATTATTATTTGGCCACTTTTTGCCAGTTAGTTTTTGTGCTAGAGACTTGAAATTTTGTACATAGGTAGTCCTTGGTCAGTACTTTCATTTTTTGTGAAAATGGTTGACCTTGACCTTGAACTCAAGGTCACAGGTCATCTCAAAGTCAAATTTTCCAAAATTTCAAAGTGGATTATCTCTTTTAATATCATTGTTAGATTATTAGGACTTAGGAACCTTTATATAAACATGTGTTGCTACAATTTTGGCCTATATCGTTTATTGGGAGATGAGGGTAAAGGGGTATTTACCCCCTTTTGACAAAAACCAGTTGCTCATGTTTTCAGAGAAAACTATAATGGCTAGAGGCTCAGTTTTTGCTGTAATTGATAGCCTGACTGCTCATCCATGGTAAGACACTTTTTATATTTTGATCAAACTTGGGGTTTCTGAGTTATTGGACTTTTCAAAAATGGGTGTTTTGTCCAAAAAGTGAAAACATTTTTTAACTTTGGTTTGAATGGAGGGAAATTAATGAAACTTGGTGTGTATATAGTATTCATGAATTACAGTCACATTATAAAATAAAAATAACGTTTTGGGGGTAATTACCCCAAAAGGGGTAATTGACTCTAACTTTTGATTAACATGGACGATTTTCTCCAAATTTTGCACAAGTCCAGTATATTGACATGGGGAGATAATGCAAGTATGATTTTGATGTCAAGGGGAAATTTACCCCCTTATTCTGGATCGAAAGGGGTGAATATGTGTTTTGAGCAGTTATTGTGTATTGAATGATACAATAGGCATCGTTTGAGACTTACCTTTGTGCTGTGGATGTTCCTGGATAAAAATTGTCGTTTTTAGGTAATTACCCCAAAAAGGGGTAAAAAGTCATAACTTTTGATTGACTTGGACGATTTTCTCCAAATTTTGCACATGTTTAGTATCTTGACATGTGGACATAATGCAAGTACGATTTTGATGTAATGGGGTAATTTACCCCCATATTCAAGATCGAAAGGGGTGAATATGTATTTTGAGCAGTTATTGTCTTTCCAATGGTACAATTGGCATCGGTTGGGACTTTACTTCACACCATTGATGTTTTTTGGTTAAAATTGCCATTTTTAGGTAATTACCCCCAAAAAGGGGTAAATATTCATATCTTTTGACTGACTTGGACGATTTCCTTCAAGTTTTGCACAAGTTTAGTATCTTGACATGGGCACATAATGCAAGTATGATTTTGATGTCATGGGTTAATTTACCCCCATATTCAGGATCGAAAGGGGCGAATATGTGTTTTGAGCAGTTCTTAGCTTTGCAATGATATAACAGGCATCGGTTGGGACTTTACTTCACACCATTGATGTTTTTGTGTTAAAATTGGCGTTTTTAGGTAATTACCCCAAAAAAGGGGTAAATATTCATAACTTTTGATTGACTTGGACGATTTTGTTCAAATTTTGCACAAGTTTAGTATCTTGACATGGGGGCATAATGCAAGTATGATTTTGATGTCAAGGGGTAATTTACCCCCTTATTCTGGATCGAAAGGGGTGAATATGTGTTTTGACCAGTTATTGTGTATTGAATGATACAATAGGCATCGTTTGAGACTTTCCTTCGTGCTGTGGATGTTCCTGGATAAAAATTGTCGTTTTTAGGTAATTACCCCAAAAAGGGGTAAAAAGTCATAACTTTTGACTGGCTTGGACGATTTCCTTCAAATTTTGCACAAGTTTAGTATCTTGACATGGGCACATAATGCAAGTACGATATGGATGTCATGGGGTTATTTACCCCCATATTCCAGATCGAAGGGGGTGAATATGTGTTTTGAGCAGTTCTTATCTTTGCAATGGTATAACAGGCATCGGTTGGGACTTTACTTCACACCATTGATGTTTTTGAGTTAAAATGGCCGTTTTTAGTTAATTACCCCAAAAAAGGGGTAAATATTCATAACTTTTGATTGACTTGGATGATTTTCTTCAAATTTTGCACACGTTTAGTATCTTGACATGGGGACATAATGCAAGTACGATATGGATGTCATGGGGTTATTTACCCCCATATTCCAGATCGAAGGGGGTGAATATGTGTTTTGAGCAGTTCTTATCTTTGCAATGGTATAACAGGCATCGGTTGGGACTTTACTTCACACCATTGATGTTTTTGAGTTAAAATGGCCGTTTTTAGTTAATTACCCCAAAAAAGGGGTAAATATTCATAACTTTTGATTGACTTGGATGATTTTCTTCAAATTTTGCACAGGTTTAGTATCTTGACATGGGGACATAATTCAAGTTTGACTTTGATGTCACCGGGTAATTTACCCTGAAAATCAATGCCAAAAGGGATGAACAAGTATTTTGAGCAGTTTTTGTGTTTTCAATGGTATATTTGGTTATGTGTTTCCATTGATTTTTCGTATGAATTGTTCAATCTTTTGCCTGCAAGCCCACGTATTCCATGTCGATTTATATCCTACCTTTTCAAAGGTTGACTGCTAGTTATTATTATTATTATTTGGCCATTTTTATCCAGTCAGTTTTTGTCATAGAGACTTGAAATTTTGTACATAGGTAGTCCTTGGTAAGTACTTTAATTTTTTGTGAAAATGGTTGACCTTGACCTTGAACTCAAGGTCACAGGTCATCTCAAAGTCAAATTTTCCAAAATTTCAAAGTGGATTATCTCTTTTAATATCATTGTTAGAAAATTAGGACTTAGGAACCTTTATATAAACATGTGTTGCTACATTTTTGGCCTATATCGTTTATTGGGAGATGAGGGTAAAGGGGTATTTACCCCCTTTTGACAAAAACCAGTTGCTCATGTTTTCAGAGAAAACTATAATGGCTAGAGGCTCAGTTTTTGCTGTAATTGATAGCCTTACTACTCATCCATGGTAAGACACCTTTTATATTTTGATCAAGCTTGGGGTTTCTGAGTTATTGGACTTTCAAAAATGCGTGTTTTGTCCAAAAAGTGAAAACATTTTTTAACTTTGGTTTGAATGGAAGGAAATTAATGAAACTTGGTGTGTTTATAGTATTCATGAATTACAGTCACATTATGGAATAAAAATGACGTTTTGGGGTAATTACCCCAAAAAGGGGTAAATGTCTCTAACTTGTGATAGACATGCATGATTTTCTCCCAAATTTGCACATGTCTAGTATCTTGACATGGGGATGTACTTGCATTATGATTTTGATGTCAGTTGGTAATTTACCCCCATATTCTAGATCGAAAGGGGTGAATATGTGTTTTGAACAGTTATTGAGTTTTTAATGGTATATTAGGCATCGATTAGGAGTTTCCTTAACACCATTGATGTTTCTGGTTGAAAATTGTCGTTTTTTGGTAAATACCCCCAAAAAGGGGTAAATAGTCATAACTTTTGATTGACTTGGACGATTTTCTTCAAATTTTGCACAGGTTTAGTATCTTGACATTGGGACATAATGCAAGTATGATTTTGATGTCATGGGGTAATTTACCCCCATATTCAAGATCGAAAGGGGTGAATATGTATTTTGAGCAGTTCATGTCTTTCCAATGGTACAATTGGCATCGGTTGGGACTTTACTTCACACCATTGATGTTTTTGGGTTAAAATTGCCATTTTTAGGTAATTACCCCCAAAAAGGGGTAAATATTCATAACTTTTGACTGACTTGGACGATTTCCTTCAAATTTTGCACAATTTTAGTATCTTTACATGGGCACATAATACAAGTATGATTTTGATGTCATGGGTTAATTTACCCCCATATTCTGGATTGAAAGGGGCGAATATGTGTTTTGAGCAGTTCTTATCTTTGCAATGGTATAATAGGCATCGGTTGGGACTTTACTTCACACCATATTTGTTTTTGGTTTAAAATTGCCGTTTTTAGATAATTACCCCCAAAAAGAGGTAAATATTCATAACTTTTGATTGACTTTTACGATTTTCTTCAAATTTTGCACAGGTTTAGTATCTTGACATGGGGACATAATGCAAGTACGATATGGATGTCATGGGGTTATTTACCCCCATATTCAAGATCGAAGGGGGTGAATATGTGTTTTGAGCAGTTCTTATCTTTGCAATGGTATAACAGGCATCGGTTGGGACTTTTCTTCACACCATTGATGTTTTTGAGTTAAAATGGCCGTTTTTAGTTAATTACCCCAAAAAAGGGGTAAATATTCATAACTTTTGATTGACTTGGACGATTTTCTTCAAATTTTGCACAGGTTTAGTATCTTGACATGGGGACATAATTCAAGTTTGACTTTGATGTCACGGGGTAATTTACCCTCAAAATCAATGCCAAAAGGGATGAACAAGTATTTTGAGCAGTTTTTGTGTTTTCAATGGTATATTTGGTTATGTGTTTCATTGATTTTTCGTATGAATTTTTCAATCTTTTGCCTGCAAGCCCACGTATTCCCAGTCGATTTATATCCTACCTTTTCAAAGGTTGACTGCTAGTTATTATTATTATTATTATTATTTGGCCATTTTTATCCAGTCAGTTTTTGTCATAGAGACTTGAAATTTTGTACATAGGTAGTCCTTGGTAAGTACTTTCATTTTTTGTGAAAATGGTTGACCTTGACCTTGAACTCAAGGTCACAGGTCATCTCAAAGTCAAATTTTTCAAAATTTCAAAGTGGATTATCTCTTTTAATATCATTGTTAGAATATTAAGACTTGGTAATCTTTATATGAACATGTGTTGCTACATTTTTGGCCTATATCGTTTATTGGGAGATGAGGGTAAAGGGGTATTTACCCCATTCTGACAAAAACCAGTTGCTCATGTTTTCAGAGAAAACTATAATGGCTAGAGGCTCAGTTTTTGCTGTAATTGATAGCCTGACTACTCATCCATGGTAAGACACCTTTTATATTTTGATCAAACAAGGGGTTTTTGAGTTATGGGACTTTCAAAAATGGGTGTTTTGTCCAAAAAGTGAAAACATTTTTTAACTTTGGTTTGAATGGAGGGAATTTCATGAAACTTGGTGTGTATATAGTATTCATGAATTACAGTCACATTATGGAATAAAAATGACGTTTCGGGGGAAATTACCCCAAAAGGGGTAATTGACTCTAACTTGTGATTAACATGGGCGAATTTCTCCAAATTTTGCAGAAGTCCAGTATATTGACATGGGGACATAATGCAAGTATGATTTTGATGTCAAGGGGTAATTTACCCCCTTATTCTGGATCGAAAGGGGTGAATATGTGTTTTGAGCAGTTATTGTGTATTGAATGATACAATAGGCATCGTTTGAGACTTTCCTTCGTGCTGTGGATGTTCCTGGATAAAAATTGTCGTTTTTAGGTAATTACCCCAAAAAGGGGTAAAAAGTCATAACTTTTGATTGACTTGGACGATTTTCTCCAAATTTTGCACATGTTTAGTATCTTGACATGTGGACATAATGCAAGTACGATTTTGATGTCATGGGGTAATTTACCCCCATATTCAAGATCGAAAGGGGTGAATATGTGTTTTGAGCAGTTCTTATCTTTGCAATGGTATAATAGGCATCGGTTGGGACTTTACTTCACAATACAGATGTCCTTAGGTGAAAATTGTCATTTTAAGGTAATTACCCCCAAAAAGGGGTAAATATTCATAACTTTTGACTGGCTTGGACGATTTCCTTCAAATTTTGCACAAGTTTAGTATCTTGACATGGGCACATAATGCAAGTATGATTTTGATGTCATGGGTTAATTTACCCCCATATTCTGGATTGAAAGGGCGAATATGTGTTTTGAGCAGTTCTTATCTTTGCAATGGTATAATAGGCATCGGTTGGGACTTTACTTCACACCATTTTTGTTTTTGGGTTAAAATTGCCGTTTTTAGATAATTACCCCCAAAAAGAGGTAAATATTCATAACTTTTGATTGACTTTGACGATTTTCTTCAAATTTTGCACAGGTTTAGTATCTTGACATGGGGACATAATGCAAGTACGATATGGATGTCATGGGGTTATTTACCCCCATATTCCAGATCGAAGGGGGTGAATATGTGTTTTGAGCAGTTCTTATCTTTGCAATGGTATAACAGGCATCGGTTGGGACTTTACTTCACACCATTGATGTTTTTGAGTTAAAATGGCCGTTTTTAGTTAATTACCCCAAAAAAGGGGTAAATATTCATAACTTTTGATTGACTTGGATGATTTTCTTCAAATTTTGCACAGGTTTAGTATCTTGACATGGGGACATAATTCAAGTTTGACTTTGATGTCACCGGGTAATTTACCCTCAAAATCAATGCCAAAAGGGATGAACAAGTATTTTGAGCAGTTTTTGTGTTTTCAATGGTATATTTGGTTATGTGTTTCCATTGATTTTTCGTATGAATTGTTCAATCTTTTGCCTGCAAGCCCACGTATTCCATGTCGATTTATATCCTACCTTTTCAAAGGTTGACTGCTAGTTATTAAGAATTTACCATATATGGTAAATTCTTATTGTTTTTGGTATTATTCTTATTATTATTAAACTTCACCTATACCATAGGTGAAGTTTCTTATTTTCGTAAATATTTTTATTATTATTATTATTATTTTTCTTTCCGAAAAATGTTCTCGAAAAATTTTCAAATAATTTGTGTACATAGTCCTATGTGACCTAATTAAATTGTCCAATGTAACCCTATACCTCTGACCTATTTTTCAAGGTCATTGACCCCTTTGAAATAAATTTTTTCTATATTTCAATTGACCATTACTCATATAGTAACTGATCAATTACAGTTTCCTCATAAACTGTATATAATAGACTTATACTAAATAAACTGACCTAATTTTCAAAAGTATAGGTCAAGGTCGAGGTCATACAGGTCAATTTTTACTCTCAGAGGTTTGCGCGCCTGATCTCTATATCAGCAACTTCGAAAATTGCAGAATTCAAGCCAGTTGTTACAGTAAATGACTAATCCATGGTAAGCGATCATTTTTATTATGATATCATGCTTAGTTATTTAATTATGGAATTTTTAGTGTCAACCGCGTCGTCAAAACTGGTGACCTTGATTACTTGACACTGAAATATCGATTTTAGGCCAATAAAATGTATTGTGAACCCCCCAAATATGCCCATAAAACCTCCATAGCCACCTTCAAATTTGACCTTAACCTCATTTTTCAAGGTCATTTGACCTGTTTAATGTTCAAATCACTCGATTTTCAAAAATTCCAACAATTATGTTATTTCCAGCATATTGGGTTCATAATTTAAAGTATAATAGCCAGGAGCTATATTGTTGGAACCCTGAAATCGGAATTGATTTATCTCTTCATGCTGATTTATAAAAAAATTCCAAATATGGCATACCGCGCGACATGAAAAATTAGCCTATTTTTGCCAATTAGAGAGGTAAATATTGATCCTACATAGCTCAAATAATGAAATGACCCCCCCTAAGTCATACACCCCGAATCTGTAGAAATTATAGATTTTGACCTTGAAAGGTATTTTCAAGGTCAAAATCAAGGTCAAATATTTGACAAAATTGGATATTTGAGATATTTAATTTTTTTTAAGTGGGAAATAATGAAGGATTTTTACAGTCTTTTCATAGGTCAGTCCTACAATACCCTAGAAGAAATGTGTAAAGTTTTAAGTCCATCGGATTGACCTACATTGCACAATAAATGTCACAAGGTCAAAAAATTACTGCAAAATTGACCCTCTCATTTTCCAATTTCACACTTGTACCCAAACTTTGATGGTCTGTATCTCCGGTTCTAATTAAGCTACAGAAAAACTGAAAGCATATTCAGAAAGCCCAAATTCTCCTCTAGTATTCATTTTCTATGCATTTTAACGTATCTCTGCTAGTTAAAAAGATCGCCGGACCCTGAAAATTTCATGTTTGCGGTCAAGATTTCACCAATTTACATTTTTTTGACAAAGAAGTCAGTCTTCAAAAAATTTGATAATATTTCGAGATATAGTCCTAACATATTTACAGTATTTTGTGCTATTTTAAGTCTCTCCTTCAAACCGTTTACCTTTGGGAGCAATTTGGAGTTCAAAACTTGATATTTTCAGAGTCAATTTTTCGGTGAAATTTCATATCTTTACCATTACTTCAATCAACTCTATCTCGGGTTCTAATAAAGTCATATGAATGATACAAGCCGTTTTGGAAAGCTCAGATTCTCCTCTTATTCTAATTTGTGTACATTTTGTTGTGTCGTGAACAGGTAAAAAGATCGGTCAACCCTGAAAAATTCATCTTTTCCTCACCTAACCGAATGACTGTACTCAGACTGGAACACCAGTGATTACTAAAATTTGTGTAGTAATTGCCTAAAAGATGTCAATAAACTAATTTTAAACTAAAGTAAACTAAATAAATTAAACTAAACTAAATAAACTAAGCTAAACATGCATTCACCGGGAAAGGGGGGGCTGTCCGCTAGCTTCATTAACTTGTGCATTGCAATATATCACAAATAAATAAGGTACATTTTTTATGTTATTTTTTGTACCATTTTATACAATATTTTTGATACTATTTTATATTTTATTCATATAATATTTTATATATTATTTTATATCTTGCTTATATACTTGTTTATATACTTGTTTATATACTTGTTTATATACTTATATACATTTAGACTATTTTCACCCACTGAACTAAATAAACTAAACTAAACATGGGCATTCACTGAGCAAGCTGCTTAAACATGTACAATATACCTTCATATACTTGTTCGTATACTTGTTTATTTTTATACTTAAACATATTTAGACTATTTTCACCAACTGCTCGGTGAAGTTTTATTACCGCTAGCGGTTATCGGAATCTAGTTATTATTATTTCCGACAAAAATTTGCTTCGATTTTCTTGATTATTTTTGTGAATGTACCTGTATACTTGTATACTACTGTATTCCGGTCCTGAGTCAGAATTTTTATTTTTTACATATATAGGACCTTTTTAGTGTGAATTTTTGTATATTTCAATATACTATATCTCAATAAATTTATAGTCCAGTGTAATTTACTTTACTTTCACTGAATGAACTGTAAAGAGCAATAAATTGAAGCAAAATTAATCAAAATCCTTAAAGCGGAATAGGCCACACTGAATATTTCAGTCATTTTCAAATTGTTTCGAGTTCGGCAAAAACCATAAATGATAGCAGCATGCTGATTGTGCCAAAAGTTGACCTATGGAACGGGCCAGTGCAGTGTATATTTTTAATTTTGATATTGCAATTATTTATGGAATGGCGGCCATTTTGGAATGATGTATTTGCTAAATTTGAGGTGCATGAGTTCAAAATCCATGAAGGAGTCATTTTAGGTAATGCAAATGTATAATGAACCCCCCCAAATATACCCATTTACACCCCACATCAATCTTCAAATTTGACCTTGACCTCATTTTTCAAGGTCATACCACCCGTCAAAGTTAAAATTCACTACATTTTCAAAAATTCCAACAATTATGTTTTTTCAAAGATATCGGAATCATATTATAGACTCTTATAGCCGGCAGCTTGATTGTTTAAATCCTGAAATCGGAATTGATCTATCTCTTCATGCTGATTTATAAAAAAATTCCAAATATTGCATACCGCGCAACATGTAAAATCAGCCTATTTTTGCCCTCTTGAGCAATAAATATTGGTCCTACACAGTTCCAACAATTAAATGACCCCCCCTTTGTCACACATTGCCAATCAGGGGAAAATATTAGTTTTGACCTAGAAAGGTATTTTCAAGGTCAAACTCAAGGTCAAATATTAGGCAAAATTGGATATTTGAGATACCAAATTTTTTTTACTAGGAAATAATTGAGGAATTTCCACAATCTCTTCAGTGTTTGGTGCCACAGTACCCTAGAGGACCCTTGCAAAGTTTTAAGTTCCTCGGATTAATGTACATTGCATAATGAAGGTCACAAGGTCAAAAAATGACAGCTAAATTGACTGCTCATTTTCCAATTTTGCACTTGTACCCAAAGTTTGATGGCCTTTATCTCCGGTTCTAATTAAGTTAGAGAAAAACTGAAAGTATATTCCGAAAGCCCCGAGTCTCTTCTAGTATTTGTTTTCTATGCATTTTAACGTATCTCTGCTAGTTAAAAAGATCGCCGGACCCTGAAAATTTCCTGTTTTTGGTCATGATTTTACACTTTAACATTTTTTTCACAAAGAAGGCAATCTTCAAAAAAAATAATACTCTCTGAAGACGTAATCCTAACACTTTTACAGTAGTGTGTGCAATTTCAAGTCTCTGCTGTAAACCGTTTGCCTTTGAGATCAAAATAATGTTCAAAACTTGACATTTTCAGAGTCAATTTTTTGGTGATATTTCACATTTTTGTCATTAATTCAATCGGTTCTATCTTCGGTTCTAATTAAGGTATAGGAATGATGAAAGCAGTTCTGAATACCTCAGATTCTCCTCTTTATTATGTTAATGTTCATTTTGGTGTACCATCAATAGTTAAAAAGATCGGTCAACCCTGAAAAATTCAACTTTACCTATTATAACCAAATTAGTGCCCTGAGCTAGAAGAAGTCAATTTTGCAGTGAAGAAATACAAAATCAGTATAAAAGTTGCATGGACTTATTGTGTTAATGTGATACATTAAACTGATCTTACTATATCTATGATGCTAAGTACTTGAATGTTCATATTTGTTTTTTTCTTGTCAAGTGGTCAATAAAACAAAATTAAATGTACTTAACTAAATAAACCAAACTGAGTTAACTATACTAAATAAACTAAACTAAATTAATTAAACTAAATAAGCTAAACTGAACTAAATAAACTAAACTAAATAAACTAAATTAAGCATGAGCATTCACACAATAGTCTGTACACATAAACATATACAATATACCTTTAAATAATAAATATATTGGTAAATTCTTTATCACTGACCATGGTCAGTTATAGCCATCTAGTTATTATAAATCGACTCTAAGGAGATTTATATTGTTTTCTTTGATATTATTATTATTATAAATCGACTCTAAGGAGATTTATATTGTTTTCTTTGATATTATTATTATTATTATTATTATTATTATTTGGCCATTTTTATCCAGTCAGTTTTTGTCATAGAGACTTGAAATTTTGTACATAGGTAGTCCTTGGTAAGTACTTTCATTTTTTGTGAAAATGGTTGACCTTGACCTTGAACTCAAGGTCACAGGTCATCTCAAAGTCAAATTTTTCAAAATTTCAAAGTGGATTATCTCTTTTAATATCATTGTTAGAATATTAAGACTTGGTAATCTTTATATGAACATGTGTTGCTACATTTTTGGCCTATATCGTTTATTGGGAGATGAGGGTAAAGGGGTATTTACCCCCTTCTGACAAAAACCAGTTGCTCATGTTTTCAGAGAAAACTATAATGGCTAGAGGCTCAGTTTTTGCTGTAATTGATAGCCTGACTACTCATCCATGGTAAGACACCTTTTATATTTTGATCAAACAAGGGGTTTTTGAGTTATGGGACTTTCAAAAATGGGTGTTTTGTCCAAAAAGTGAAAACATTTTTTAACTTTGGTTTGAATGGAGGGAATTTCATGAAACTTGGTGTGTATATAGCATTCATGAATTACAGTCACATTATGGAATAAAAATGACGTTTTGGGGGAAATTACCCCAAAAGGGGTAATTGACTCTAACTTGTGATTAACATGGGCGAATTTCTCCAAATTTTGCAGAAGTCCAGTATATTGACATGGGGACATAATGCAAGTATGATTTTGATGTCAAGGGGTAATTTACCCCCTTATTCTGGATCGAAAGGGGTGAATATGTGTTTTGAGCAGTTATTGTGTATTGAATGATACAATAGGCATCGTTTGAGACTTTCCTTCGTGCTGTGGATGTTCCTGGATAAAAATTGTCGTTTTTAGGTAATTACCCCAAAAAGGGGTAAAAAGTCATAACTTTTGATTGACTTGGACGATTTTCTCCAAATTTTGCACATGTTTAGTATCTTGACATGTGGACATAATGCAAGTACGATTTTGATGTCATGGGGTAATTTACCCCCATATTCAAGATCGAAAGGGGTGAATATGTGTTTTGAGCAGTTCTTATCTTTGCAATGGTATAATAGGCATCGGTTGGGACTTTACTTCACAATACAGATGTCCTTAGGTGAAAATTGTCATTTTAATGTAATTACCCCCAAAAAGGGGTAAATATTCATAACTTTTGACTGGCTTGGACGATTTCCTTCAAATTTTGCACAAGTTTAGTATCTTGACATGGGCACATAATGCAAGTATGATTTTGATGTCATGGGTTAATTTACCCCCATATTCTGGATTGAAAGGGCGAATATGTGTTTTGAGCAGTTTTTATCTTTGCAATGGTATAATAGGCATCGGTTGGGACTTTACTTCACACCATTTTTGTTTTTGGGTTAAAATTGCCGTTTTTAGATAATTACCCCCAAAAAGAGGTAAATATTCATAACTTTTGATTGACTTGGACGATTTTCTTCAAATTTTGCACAGGTTTAGTATCTTGACATGGGGACATACTGCAAGTACGATATGGATGTCATGGGGTTATTTACCCCCATATTCCAGATCGAAGGGGTGAATATGTGTTTTGAGCAGTTCTTATCTTTGCAATGGTACAACAGGCATCGGTTGGGACTTTACTTCACAACATTGATGTTTTTGGGTTAAAATTGCCGTTTTTAGGTGTTTACCCCAAAAAAGGGGTAAATATTCATAACTTTTGATTGACTTGGACGATTTTCTTCAAATTTTGCACAGGTTTAGTATCTTGACATGGGGACATAATTCAAGTTTGACTTTGATGTCATGGGGTAATTTACCCTCAAAATCAATGCCAAAAGGGATGAACAAGTATTTTGAGCAGTTTTTGTGTTTTCAATGGTATATTTGGTTATGTGTTTCCATTGATTTTTCGTATGAATTGTTCAATCTTTTGCCTGCAAGCCCACGTATTCCATGTCGATTTATTCCCTACCTTTTCAAAGGTTGACTGCTAGTTATTATTATTATTATTATTTGGCCATTTTTATCCAGTCAGTTTTTGTCATAGAGACTTGAAATTTTGTACATAGGTAGTCCTTGGTAAGTACTTTCATTTTTTGTGAAAATGGTTGACCTTGACCTTGAACTCAAGGTCACAGGTCATCTCAAAGTCAAATTTTTCAAAATTTCAAAGTGGATTATCTCTTTTAATATCATTGTTAGAATATTAAGACTTGGTAATCTTTATATGAACATGTGTTGCTACAGTTTTGGCCTATATCGTTTATTGGGAGATGAGGGTAAAGGGGTATTTACCCCCTTCTGACAAAAACCAGTTGCTCATGTTTTCAGAGAAAACTATAATGGCTAGAGGCTCAGTTTTTGCTGTAATTGATAGCCTGACTACTCATCCATGGTAAGACACCTTTTATATTTTGATCAAACAAGGGGTTTTTGAGTTATGGGACTTTCAAAAATGGGTGTTTTGTCCAAAAAGTGAAAACATTTTTTAACTTTGGTTTGAATGGAGGGAATTTCATGAAACTTGGTGTGTATATAGTATTCATGAATTACAGTCACATTATGGAATAAAAATGACGTTTTTGGGGAAATTACCCCAAAAGGGGTAATTGACTCTAACTTGTGATTAACATGGGCGAATTTCTCCAAATTTTGCAGAAGTCCAGTATATTGACATGGGGACATAATGCAAGTATGATTTTGATGTCAAGGGGTAATTTACCCCCTTATTCTGGATCGAAAGGGGTGAATATGTGTTTTGACCAGTTATTGTGTATTGAATGACACAATAGGCATCGTTTGAGACTTTCCTTCGTGCTGTGGATGTTCCTGGATAAAAATTGTCGTTTTTAGGTAATTACCCCAAAAAGGGGTAAAAAGTCATAACTTTTGATTGACTTGGACGATTTTCTCCAAATTTTGCACATGTTCAGTATCTTGACATGTGGACATAATGCAAGTACGATTTTGATGTCATGGGGTAATTTACCCCCATATTCAAGATCGAAAGGGGTGAATATGTGTTTTGAGCAGTTCTTATCTTTGCAATGGTATAATAGGCATCGGTTGGGACTTTACTTCACAATACAGATGTCCTTAGGTGAAAATTGTCATTTTAAGGTAATTACCCCCAAAAAGGGGTAAATATTCATAACTTTTGACTGGCTTGGACGATTTCCTTCAAATTTTGCACAAGTTTAGTATCTTGACATGGGCACATAATGCAAGTATGATTTTGATGTCATGGGTTAATTTACCCCCATATTCTGGATTGAAAGGGCGAATATGTGTTTTGAGCAGTTCTTATCTTTGCAATGGTATAATAGGCATCGGTTGGGACTTTACTTCACACCATTTTTGTTTTTGGGTTAAAATTGCCGTTTTTAGATAATTACCCCCAAAAAGAGGTAAATATTCATAACTTTTGATTGACTTGGACGATTTTCTTCAAATTTTGCACAGGTTTAGTATCTTGACATGGGGACATAATACAAGTACGATATGGATGTCATGGGGTTATTTACCCCATATTCCAGATCGAAGGGGGTGAATATGTGTTTTGAGCAGTTCTTATCTTTGCAATGGTACAACAGGCATCGGTTGGGTCTTTACTTCACAACATTGATGTTTTTGGGTTAAAATTGCCGTTTTTAGGTGT
Source organism: Platynereis dumerilii (assembly GCA_026936325.1). NCBI lineage: Eukaryota > Metazoa > Annelida > Polychaeta > Phyllodocida > Nereididae > Platynereis > Platynereis dumerilii. The sequence goes on from JAPTHN010000005.1 coordinate 39,200,568, forward strand.
TTACCCCAAAAAAGGGGTAAATATTCATAACTTTTGATTGACTTGGACGATTTTCTTCAAATTTTGCACAGGTTTAGTATCTTGACATGGGGACATAATTCAAGTTTGACTTTGATGTCATGGGGTAATTTACCCTCAAAATCAATGCCAAAAGGGATGAACAAGTATTTTGAGCAGTTTTTGTGTTTTCAATGGTATATTTGGTTATGTGTTTCCATTGATTTTTCGTATGAATTGTTCAATCTTTTGCCTGCAAGCCCACGTATTCCATGTCGATTTATTCCCTACCTTTTCAAAGGTTGACTGCTAGTTATTATTATTATTATTTGGCCACTTTTTGCCAGTTAGTTTTTGTGCTAGAGACTTGAAATTTTGTACATAGGTAGTCCTTGGTCAGTACTTTCATTTTTTGTGAAAATGGTTGACCTTGACCTTGAACTCAAGGTCACAGGTCATCTCAAAGTCAAATTTTCCAAAATTTCAAAGTGGATTATCTCTTTTAATATCATTGTTAGATTATTAGGACTTAGGAACCTTTATATAAACATGTGTTGCTACAATTTTGGCCTGTATCGTTTATTGGGAGATGAGGGTAAAGGGGTATTTACCCCTTTTGACAAAAACCAGTTGCTCATGTTTTCAGAGAAAACTATAATGGCTAGAGGCTCAGTTTTTCCTGTAATTGATAGCCTGACTGCTCATCCATGGTAAGACACTTTTTATATTTTGATCAAATTTGGGGTTTCTGTGTTATTGGACTTTCAAAAATGGGTGTTTTGTCCAAAAAGTGAAAACATTTTTTAACTTTGGTTTGAATGGAGGGAAATTAATGAAACTTGGTGTGTATATAGTATTCATGAATTACAGTCACATTATAAAATAAAAATAACGTTTTGGGGGTAATTACCCCAAAAGGGGTAATTGACTCTAACTTTTGATTAACATGGACGATTTTCTCCAAATTTTGCACAAGTCCAGTATATTGACATGGGGAGATAATGCAAGTATGATTTTGATGTCAAGGGGAAATTTACCCCCTTATTCTGGATCGAAAGGGGTGAATATGTGTTTTGAGCAGTTATTGTGTATTGAATGATACAATAGGCATCGTTTGAGACTTACCTTTGTGCTGTGGATGTTCCTGGATAAAAATTGTCGTTTTTAGGTAATTACCCCAAAAAGGGGTAAAAAGTCATAACTTTTGATTGACTTGGACGATTTTCTCCAAATTTTGCACATGTTTAGTATCTTGACATGTGGACATAATGCAAGTACGATTTTGATGTAATGGGGTAATTTACCCCCATATTCAAGATCGAAAGGGGTGATTATGTATTTTGAGCAGTTCTTGTCTTTCCAATGGTACAATTGGCATCGGTTGGGACTTTACTTCACACCATTGATGTTTTTTGGTTAAAATTGCCATTTTTAGGTAATTACCCCCAAAAAGGGGTAAATATTCATATCTTTTGACTGACTTGGACGATTTCCTTCAAGTTTTGCACAAGTTTAGTATCTTGACATGGGCACATAATGCAAGTATGATTTTGATGTCATATTAATAATAATAATAATAAATACTTTATTTTGTCATGTCACCATGAAACTTGGCGTGCACAATCATACAAGACAGGGAAAGCACATTCATACAGGCACATGTATTCACACAGACACACATAGATAGGATACACACATAGATAAATACATATACAACATTCATACTCAACATACACATTCATGTATCACACACATACATTCTTAGATTTGGATCATGTCTAGGCCTATCTCATTTAACTGCCTTATACTTGATGGTATGAAACTTTTAGAATATATTGCTGTTCTGCATTTAACGGAGCGATATCTTTTACCTGATGGCAACAGACAGTATTAATTAATTAATATTAATTTACCCCCATATTCAGGATCGAAAGGGGCGAATATGTGTTTTGAGCAGTTCTTAGCTTTGCAATGATATAACAGGCATCGGTTGGGACTTTACTTCACACCATTGATGTTTTTGTGTTAAAATTGCCGTTTTTAGGTAATTACCCCAAAAAAGGGGTAAATATTCATAACTTTTGATTGACTTGGACGATTTTGTTCAAATTTTGCACAAGTTTAGTATCTTGACATGGGGGCATAATGCAAGTATGATTTTGATGTCAAGGGGTAATTTACCCCCTTATTCTGGATCGAAAGGGGTGAATATGTGTTTTGACCAGTTATTGTGTATTGAATGATACAATAGGCATCGTTTGAGACTTTCCTTCGTGCTGTGGATGTTCCTGGATAAAAATTGTCGTTTTTAGGTAATTACCCCAAAAAGGGGTAAAAAGTCATAACTTTTGATTGACTTGGACGATTTTCTCCAAATTTTGCACATGTTTAGTATCTTGACATGTGGACATAATGCAAGTACGATTTTGATGTCATGGGGTAATTTACCCCCATATTCAAGATCGAAAGGGGTGAATATGTGTTTTGAGCAGTTCTTATCTTTGCAATGGTATAATAGGCATCGGTTGGGACTTTACTTCAAAATACAGATGTCCTTAGGTGAAAATTGTCATTTTAAGGTAATTACCCCCAAAAAGGGGTAAATATTCTTAACTTTTGACTGGCTTGGACGATTTCCTTCAGATTCTGCACAAGTTTAGTATCTTGACATGGGCACATAATGCAAGGATGATTTTGATGTCATGGGTTAATTTACCCCCATATTCTGGATTGAAAGGGCGAATATGTGTTTTGAGCAGTTCTTATCTTTGCAATGGTATAATAGGCATCGGTTGGGACTTTACTTCACACCATTTTTGTTTTTGGGTTAAAATTGCCGTTTTTAGATAATTACCCCAAAAAGAGGTAAATATTCATAACTTTTGATTGACTTGGACGATTTTATTCAAATTTTGCACAGGTTTAGTATCTTGACATGGGGACATAATGCAAGTACGATATGGATGTCATGGGGTTATTTACCCCCATATTCCAGATCAAAGGGGGTGAATATGTGTTTTGAGCAGTTCTTATCTTTGCAATGGTATAACAGGCATCGGTTGGGACTTTACTTCACACCATTGATGTTTTTGAGTTAAAATGGCCGTTTTTAGTTAATTACCCCAAAAAAGGGGTAAATATTCATAACTTTTGATTGACTTGGATGATTTTCTTCAAATTTTGCACAGGTTTAGTATCTTGACATGGGGACATAATTCAAGTTTGACTTTGATGTCACCGGGTAATTTACCCTGAAAATCAATGCCAAAAGGGATGAACAAGTATTTTGAGCAGTTTTTGTGTTTTCAATGGTATATTTGGTTATGTGTTTCCATTGATTTTTCGTATGAATTGTTCAATCTTTTGCCTGCAAGCCCACGTATTCCATGTCGATTTATATCCTACCTTTTCAAAGGTTGACTGCTAGTTATAATTACTTTATATATATTACTTTTTACATTATATATAGCAAACATTAAACATCAGTAAGCTGTTTAAGTAGAATCTGTAATTTCATGGTCTGATACAATCTTCAGTTACCTGCAACTGGTAAAAAACTAATCATACCTTCAAAGAGTCTCGTGGATCTTTTACCTGCTCCACCTCATACTGCAAGATTGCTCCTCCACTTTTTCTTACAAACAACTCAAGGGAGGTCGTGAATTAAGTCAGTCTAGACTTCAGGATATGACAAGAGATGATTACACCTTTCTCAACTGCCTCTTCAAGTGCAAGGGCTAAACTGTAACACCGACTCTTTAGATACTAAGCCAGTGATATGTACTATGTGTTGCTTTAAAGTTGAAGTGAGGAAACTTTGAGTTTCCAAGCATCAAATCCTTGATGATGACAGCTCTTACCATAGATCCTGATAGAGAGAGATAGACTGCATACCATCAATATGATTGATTCCTATGAAGAACATGTATATATTTGTTAAATACAGAAGGTAAAACTTTGAAATCGATATCTCCTAAAACATTGTTTTGCTTCACAAGAAAATAAAGAATTCCTCACTAGCTAAATGGCAAGACCACAATTTATTTCATTAGTCTAAGAATTTTTTTAATACAAAAGTAAATGCCTCGAACATGATATGATCATATGAGAAGGAAGAGGAAACCAATAGTAGAATTGACAGTTTATCATCTAAATACAATTGATTTTATAGTTTGGTAGTATGAAAGTTGAAAAATGGTTTAGTTAATTTAACTGAACACTCTCCATGTGTAATGGTCCAGGACAACAAAAAACACACAATGGATAAATTTGACAGAAACTCTCTTGCGAAGAGACAATCAATGTTGATATAGGCCTAAAGTGGCACAGCACACTGAGGATTGTATCCATATCAGGTATGTGTTAATAGAACGTCCTACTGCTCCCTTAACCTTTTCCTTTGCAAAGAAAAGAAGTCGAATTGTGATTTTGACCTTTACATTTAATCTCAGTGACCCTTCATAAATCACAGTCTCACATGAGACAGAGTAGTTACTTTGGTAGTTTATCCCTCTCACAGTTTATCTGCCTAGCTTTTTATATGTACCCCACATACATTTGGTAAAGTAGGTAAAATTCCTGAAAAGGAATTTTGTATCTGATGTTATCGTAAAAATAAACAAAACATTACACCCATTGTCAGAGCGAAATTGGAAATATGTTGCGGAAAATATTCCACCTGTCAGAGTCATGCAGTTAGGCTGAGCAAGATTGATGACTTTGACCCCCGGGCATGAACTCAGTGCACTTGCCAATCTTGAGCCAGTGAACAGCAGATGTCAATAAAAAAACCAAGACCATAGAAGAAAGTAAAAAGATGGTAGGCCTTCTTGTCTAATATGGTAGCCCAAATTTATTGTAGTTTCTTCATTTGCTGATGTTTTTGAAAATTTTCCAGCCTTTGATGAAATGGAATTTGGTTTATCAGTTCATTAAAAAAAAAAGGTTGAGCAGGAGCTATCATTTCCTGCAAAGTCAGACAGAACTACAATGTAACCCTCAAATGATCCAACCATAAAAATACCTTACTGTAATAACCATAATCACATATATATTTATGTAGTGCTTTGGATATGTATCTAGATTAGATGTGGAATTAATTATTGTGACCTGTCTTTTTCTACAGCAATTCTAGTTTTTGTCATGCATTCATCACACTAATGACTCACTGATCTGTGAATTTTACATAAAATACATCGGCACGGGTCGGCACAAGAACCGAAGAACAAACCAGGTAGGTGGGTAAACTTAAGTCTGTAAGTCATGATGTGAACACAGATGTTTTACTGTAAACAGAGCCTAGAACAGAGGTCAACAGAAAGATGCAGCGACATGGCAATCACACAAACAAAAAGTGTCTTTGATCGTGGAAGAAGAGGAAGCCGTATTGTTGGCACTTGTTGGACTTCCTGCTCTGTCTCCCGGACTCTGTCACCACCAACATAGTCGTAGTGGTGTTGAGTAGTAGGCAAAGGTAATGAGAAGAAATCACACACTATGAGCATCCGAGACCGAGACTGAAAGAGAAGCCATCAAAATATGGCGAGTCTTGAGGCCTCCATCACTGGGCAAAAGACACACAAGATGGATCAAAGCCTAGGACTTGGCATCTGGGACCAAGTTAAGGTTGAAGTCATCAAAATATGGCCCCAAGGCCAGTCTCCAGACCTCTAACACTGGCCTAGATTGATACAACAAAGGGAAGCATCCGATTCATTGACACCAGTGGCCAGCGGGCTATACTTTGTAATTAGAATCACAGCTCAGTTGACCAGCAGCATGTAAAAGTGACCAATTCTGTCAACTGGTCTTGATGCCAGGCTGTCAAGTGAATGTCAAGCTCAAAGTGGTTGCTTACAGATGCGAGATGTGGCCTGGATAACCATGGGTCACCAACTCAGCATCAAAGAGATACAAAAGATTCCTCATTGATTAGTCATGCAGCAGTACAGTGATGAGAGGCTGGTGTAAAAAAAGCTTTTGCAGCAGCTTCAGAACTTATACTAGATTATTGATGAGGCAGATCATGCTATGAGACTTCCAGAGTTAATGAGAGAGTGATCTATGCATAAGGAGGTAGTGGTTTACATCTTGTTGTACACTAATATACAGTATACCAAAGCAGGTATGTGAGTCATGTGACTATAGTCAAGCTGACAGTTGACGCAATGTCAACAACGACGTGTGTAGAACTGTAGATTCATTGTTGACACATGTACCTATGCCTCTTTTAAATTGTTCGCTATGCTTGATTGCTTCAAAATTGAATAAGAGATGAAAAAGGGTTGTCAAGCATAGGTACCATGTCATTGTAGTGATGGCTCTCATCTATCTTAGAGTCTCATGTGGTTGCTTTCGCTGGAAACAGTCAATTAGGAAAGTGGAGTATTATACACTGCGTTCCCAATTATTATGCAACCATAATTTTCTCCCATAGGAATATCATTGTAAATTGGAATAACCTGACTTAATTTGAAGATAGTATTCAAGTGCATTGTTAAAATTTGACTTCCTTTGGTTTAGGAGAGAGTTTTTAACCTAAGGAAAGTGGATTATGAGGTTGATAGTGATTCCATTAGTGTCTTGCAGACATTGGGCTTTCATGGCAAAAATATCAGTATTTCAATGTTATTTCAATGCAGGGGTATATTATCAATGCTTACATATAAACACACCAATGTTTGAAATGATGGTTCAATTTTGTATTATTTAGTAATAAGGGGTAAGGACTCATGGTATTTTAAGATCAGTTTGATTGATTTTGGGTGGCAGTGGGTGCCTTATCATGAAATTGCATAATAATTGGGAACACTGCAAAATCATATTACATGGCATAAATCCTCAGTGAATGAACAGAATTTCACAAAATTTACAGGATATTGGCTCCATGGCACAAGTAGCATTATGTGTAAAGGATATGTAAATAGTATTACTTCTCTTAGAGATATCACAAAAAATAGTGGTTGCATAATAATTGGGAACGCAGTGTAGTATACTTGTGTCAATGTCGCCCCTGACAGATACCTGCCGCTGCATACCAATAAGGTCGCATTTTTCTGCCTTTGTAGTTCATAGGCATTGACTTTTTCATCTAGTCTTATAGCCATTTGCTTGGTGTGACACAAAGCCTATAGATTTACTATGTAGGCCTCTGTGATAATAATCATGTAATGTATCAGCCATATGCCAAAGGCATGGTGCAAATAATCGCTCTGATAAAAAAATAGGCAGGGTTTTCTCAGAATAGACTAAGAAAGTTATCTTGCCAAACTATGTGTAAGCGCAGATGTTTTACTCTGCCACCGGGGCAAGTTGAGCAGTGTCATCTAAGTTTTAAAAATGCCTACAATCACCTTCCTAATGGTCCACTTATTCCAAACTTCGATTCTGACCAAGATATTATATATTGTCTAATAATATTCAGATTGAGTAACAAAGCTGTGGTTTTTGCCAAATCATCCGGAAACATTCCCAATTTAGTCTTTTAAAAAGGCATTGTCCTATTCACTTTTCCATTGCATCACACATCATGGCACGCTATGTTTAGTGTGTTGCCAGAAAATATTTCTGCCAAACCTGCAGTCAACAACAGTTACAAACTCTATTATTGGTCAGTAGATGGATTGGTAGATGCTGCAACATGTTCCAATCACAAAAACAAGCAGTCTTGATTGCAGGACATGAACCAGGCCATGTTGTAAGTTGCTACCCTTGGTTTCTTCTTTAGTTGTAGATTGCTCTGTGAAGGTGTAAACAAAGACAGAATGGGAATCAAACAAGTGTCAACAATGTGCCTTTTTCTGCAAGTCATCGTTAATCTAGGTAGAGCTATTTGCTTGTGTGATTGACTGATTGTCATGTATAGGCATCTGTTTGACTTCAACGGACAGAAAACCTTTTAATCTCCCTACCTGCTCTGTTAGATTTGAATTAGAAGGTTAAGTTTAAGGAAATACAAAAGAATAATTTGTTGGACATCCGTCATAGTTTTTTTATCAGGCTAAAACTCATCATTTTTTAATTGATTATTTCATTTCCTTTTTACCATGTAAAGCTTTTATATTTATGGTGATATGATTGTAGAAATGACTTCACCTTTCGCACGATGTCTGATGAATAAAACAATGAAAAAGGCAATCTCAAGAGAGTTAAGAAACCCAATGTGACTCCTGGAAAAGTTAAATGATCTGGTTCCTTTTCATCTTCATCCATTCCACTCTACTTCCTTATGGCTGAATACTCTCCTTCTTGCCTCTGCCCTTTCTACTTTTCTGGCTGTTTTGCCAGTTTATTTGAAAGTTTCCTTATTATGCATTCCATTTTAGCTTTTGATATCAGAGCCTTTGACAAACACCCTACAAGGCAATGTCAGCCTTCTATTGAAATGTCATGCGACAATGTTTGTTGTTATGTTATGTTTGTTTTGTCATTCAGTTGCTAACAAGACACTCACTTTATGTCTTTTTTTATTTTCAAAGCACACAATTTCTAAATTATTTCGATGATGATGGAAGATTTCTAAAGACACCGATATTTTGCTTTTTGAAGTCTCATTTTAGACATGTCATGTGTTAAGTGTCAAGACTGCAATTCATTTTTAAAGACAAATAGTTTTCTTCACATAACCTTATCCTCTACCATTATTCCTGAACAGCTTCGTTGGCAATATTAAGGACCTTTATACTATTATAGTTGCCCTCTAATATTCTGAGTTCCCTGGCTAGTACCAGAACTTCTGTAATGTAGGCAGTTCTAAGAGCAGTTAAAAGACAGCACAAATGTCTGCTGCATAATACACCAGACTCTGTGAGACCTCATGGTTGAGCTTGGGTCAGGGGTCATATCTGTATGATGGGTCAGAAGGGAAACGGCTCTAAATAAATATGTACTCAATGGGCTGGCAGTATGTTATGTAAATGGTGGTAATTTACAAGACCTTCTAAGGAAATGATAGAGGAACAGCAAGAAGATATGCAGTTTCGTGAAAATTGCCTGTATATGGTGAAAGTTTTAAAGTGAAAAACCTTCTTGTAAAAGAACCTTGTGTCCAGTGAGTCTTTTAGAACTGTTACAACGGTCATCCGGGAGTAATATTGTATCCCAGTGTGTGGCTAAGATGTAAGCGAGATTAGCAAATTTATCAAAACTATTCGCAATGCTTCTCCACAAACTGAGCCAAATTTTCATCAAGCTTTCATATTGATATGAAAGGCTAGTTTTGCATTTTTAATTTGGTGCAGTTTAACACCTGAAGACCCATTGCCAGGTCATTTCTGAGAAATGATTATGCAATTATTATGACAGTATTTTTATGTACATCAAGTTTAGTGTGTATTCGCTCACACTCTACCTGAGATGAAGAATTTCAAAATACATTTTGTGCTAATTTGAGTACTAAATCTCAGACCAGAAGTAGAAAACTCCCAAGGACATTAATTTGATGAAAATCACAGGGTTCTGGGAAAAGAAATTCCAAAACACATTTTGTGCAAATTTGAGAACTAAATCTCAGATCAGCAGTTACCGTTAAATTACAGTGCAAGCAGTAAAAACAAAGGTTTCTGAAGTAAATTAGCACTTTTCTGTATTCATTACAGTAGATGTTGTTAAGGTAACACAGCAAGTGTTGCTCTTTCCTTCATCTGAATACATCATCTGGTCAGCTTAGTGGGAGTCTTGGTCCACATCCCTTTGGAAAATCATTGGCAACTAAACAAGTCAATAATCCTACACTTAAGCCCAAACGGCTATAGTCACTCGAAAATAGCAAAGTGAGGCTTTACTTTAATCATTTGTAGGGGAAAATATGGTTGCAAAGCCGTGACCAGTTTAGAAGTTTACAAACTAGAAGTCTTATGTCTACATCTTCACAAGAAGTTCACAAGAAGGATAATTCAGAATAACCTTATAAGCTTGTGACATTGATTAGTTTCAGCATTTCCAAAGTTCTGGTGTGACCAATCCGTCAAGATTAATCCGTAGACCAATTTGATCTCTGTTGATTTCACTTAAAGATAACAGACGGTACACACTGCTCACAAGACTGTTTTGCTTTAAATAAAGGTAAAGGAGATCAGGAAACATCACTCAGGTAAACTCATGCACAGTAACTGAAAATTGAAATTTTATTTAAACTTATCACTCGAACTGCACCATGTGTATACTATACTTGGGATACAAAGGATGTTTTTTAGAAGTTTGCTGTTATCACAGAAGTGGAGGTCAGAGCACATGACCTGTTGCGCTCTCTGTTTCACTCCATATCATATCACGCCCTATCAAACATATTGCATGCAGGTGAAATTCATATGAGAAAAGAAGAGGCCTCTGCAGCGGTGCCCTGCGTTCAATAGTCAAAGAATGATTAGTACTCACATTCAGCTTTTTGTGTTTAGTAGGTCAGTGAAAATGAGACATAATTCATTCCCACAATCATCCAACAATACTGGTGTGTCAATAAAAGATGGGACCGTCCTGGGTCTGACCAAGCACTGGGCTGTGTCATAAATAAACTGCTTCAGTGAGTGATGCAAGTGTCGGTCAGGGTCAGTTTAATAATCAATTCATCATGTCAGGTCCAGCAATTAATCTAAAAAGGTTTTTTAAGAAGTAAGCTAACACTGCCGGGCTGGGCAAGGTGGTATGTGGAATATTGTGGTCCCCTGTTGTTTCTATTTATACGGTATGTTGGCTTGTCCAATAACTACTGCAGCATCATAGTGGCAGTTCTAAGAGCAATTGAAAGGTCTGCCACTGCACAAATGTCTGAGCCATAATACGCCGGTTTCAATGGGACCTCATGGTTAAGCTTTACGACAGGGCAGATCTATATCATAGGTCAGAACGGATCTAGTTAGAAATGTCTGCTCTATGGTCTGGCAGTACCTTGTGAAAGAGAGCCATTTAAGAGGCTCATTTGAAAAAAGAGACAGGAAAAAAAGATGAAGATGTTTGCATATTAGGCTGTGGAGAAAGATATTCAACATTCGAATTAATTAATTGAGAGAGCGGTTTCTTATAAATAAGTTAGATATCCATTGTTGATATTGGTGAATAAATTCAGACATAACAAATTGAAGTTCTTGTCATCTCTTGACCCTCTGTATAACATTCTTGTGAACTGCACTCTAAAATTCCACACAGTACGCCCCAAGATTCAAACATTATTGATCATATTTCTTCATATATAGCATACGCTAAACATCAGAGAGCCATTTTAAAATAGGTCCTGTAATCTCATGGTTTGACACTTTATTTAGATTCCCTCTACTGGCAAAAAACTTATCGATACCTTCAAAGGGTCTCATGGATCTTTTACCTGCTCAACCTCATACTGCGAGATATGCTCCTTCACCTTTCTCACAAACAACTTCAGGGAGGAAGCGGATTAAGTCAGTCTAGACTTCAGGATATGACAGAGATGATTATGCCTCTCTCAACTGCCTCTTCAAGGGCAAGTGCTAAACTTTGAGACTGGCTTTTTAGATGTTAAGTCAGTGATTAAGTAATACATGTGTGTCTTGCTTTTAAAGTTGAAGTGAGGCAACTTTCAGTTTCCAAGTATCAAAATCCTTGATGATGACAGCGCTTACCATAGATCATGAAAGAGACAGATAGACTGGATACTACCGATATCATAGATTCCTATGAAGAACATGTATGTTTTAATTACAGGCGGTAAAGCTTTGAAATTTGATGTCTCCTAAAAATGGTTTTGTGTTCCCTTCACAAAAAAATAAAGAATTCCTCAATAGCTAAATGGCAAGACCACTAATGAAGTTCATCAGAAATTTTTTAATAAAAAGGTGTATGCCTCGAATATGATATGACGATATGAGAAGGAAGAGGAAAACAATAGTAGAACTTATTATTTATCAAACACATACAGTTGCGTTTAAAGTTGGGTAATATGAACATTAAAAACACTGGCTCAGTCAATTTAAAGTAATATTCCAATAAAAAACACATGATGGATAAATTTGACAAAAGCTCTCTTGTGTAGAGATGCGATTTGGACCTTTACATTGAATCTCAGTGACCCTTCATAAATCACAGTCTTAGGTGAGAGACAGAGTAGTCACTTTGGCAGTTTATCCCTCTCACAGTTAATCTGCTTAGCTTTTTTCAAGCACCCCACATACACTTGGTAAAGTTGGTAAAATTCCTGATATCGTAAAAATAAACAAAAAATTACGCCTATTGTCAGAGAGAAATTGGGAATATGTTGCCTTACAATATTCCACCTGTCAGAGTCAAGCAGTTGTTTATTCATCTGCGACTCTGTTTCTATCCTTTGCCCTGTGATTAGGTCTGGCAAGACAGACTTTGACCGTCCTGCATGAACTCAGTGCACTTGCGTGCCTTACGCTAGTAAACTGCAGATGTCAACAAAAATAGCAAAGACTGTAGAAGAGACCGAAAGGAATGTTGGCAAGTTTCTTCACTTGCTGATATTTTTGAGAAATGTCCAGGCATTGACGAAACAGAATTTGCTTTATTACTTCATTTAGAAAAAGAGTCGAGCTATCATTTCTTGCGCTGTCAAACAGGACTACAATGTAACCCACCAATGGTCTGACTATGAAAATATCTGACTGTAATAGCCATAATCACATATTTTATGTAGTGCTTTGGATGTGTATCTAGATCTGCTGTGGAATTCATTATTGTGAACTGTCTTTTTTTAAAATTATTCTAGTTTTTGTCAAGCATTCATCACACTAATGACTTACTTACTGATCTGTGCACTTTAAAATGCATTGAAACAGCAAAAGAACCGAAGAACAAACCAGGTAGGTGGGTAAACTTAAGGCTTTTCTGTTAACAGAACCTAGAACTGGGGCCAACAGGAACACTATGTGTAGAAAGATGCAACGACATGGCAATCACGCAAACAGAAAGTGTCTTTGATCGTGGAAGAAGAGGAAGCCGTATTGTTGGCACTTGTTGGATTTCCTCCTTTGTCTCCAGGACGCTGCCACCACAAACATCCCATTCAGCAAAGAAGGCTGTTTACCAAATGACCTGTTACATGTTCTGCAATCGAGGCACTGCTTGTTTTGTGTGATTGGGACATGTCATGGCATCTCCCCTCCCAAAATTGAGTGTCAAAGTCTTATGAAGTGCATTGAAGAAATATGTTTGTCAATCTACACTGCAGCTACCATCTTAACAGGAACATTCCATGACAAAAAGGGATAAATAAAAATGTAACAAATTAAGAGTTATAGTCTATACAGACAGATTATCTTTGTTCTTATTGAAATAGAAATGTGATTATTTCGTCTGACCTATCTGTGGAATACTATTCCAAGACTGTAAACGACTGCTTTAAAAATTTCCGTATTTTACCAAATTAAACAATATTTTAAGATCCAGTAATTCAATCTCATAAATCACAAAAATAAGCAGTAGCCTATTATTGTTATCAAAAAGAAGTTTCTCCTGAAGTGAAAAATGGAATCCACTTCTCCCGATTATTTTCTTTTGTTCCTTTCAACAAATAAAAGAAGATTGCCACTGATTGTAGGACCTGATATATTCTCACAGAACACCAATTACCTTTGTCATCAATGATTGGGAAATTCAATGTAAATGGTGGTAATTTAAAACATAAAGGACAACACATGCGTAAGCAGGTAATTGAAATACTGAAGTGTGTGTGCATTATCATTTATCATATTTTTAGAAAATTTCATCCATCTATCATGATAAACTCCACTTTTTTGCAAACAATGATCATTAGAGACTAACTGAATGAGTCCTTCGACACCTGATTACACATATATATGTACTCAATTGCCTTTCAGAAGTATTTCCAGAAAAAGTACACCCCTGTAAATAATTTTCTTCTTTGGCTGAGTTTAACACCTAAAGAACCATTTCCTGGTCATTTTTGAGAAATTATTTTACTGCACACATTTTATTTTGGAAAAATCATTGGCAACTAAACAAGTCACTAAACCTACGCATACGTGTAAGCCCTGAGGGCTACAGTCATTGGAAAACAGCAATGTGAGGCTTTGCCCTAATCACTTGTAGGGGAAAATATGGCTGTGAAACCGTGACCAGTTTAGAAGTTTCAAACTAGAAGCCTTAGGTTACATCGTAATTTAAATTGTCAGGAATAATCAGGAGAGGTTGCTGCTGAAGAGATCGGAAATTGCCAATATGTTATATTTTTGGGGATTCCTGCTGTCGTCATGGTCTGAGTAGGGGGGTGTGGAGCTTTCTTTTCACAGCTCATTACCTTCTCCTTTATGAGCATAAAATAGCCTATTGACACACTAAGGAAAGCAACCAATACATTGACACCATGCAGTGGCCAATGGGCAATGACCAACTTCGATATTTAAATAAAACCACAACACAGTTGACCAGCGGCATGTAAAAGTGACCAATTCCATCGATGAATCTGGTGGTCAGAGTGTCAAACTCGAAGTGGCTGCTTACAGATGCAAGCTGTGGCCTGGATGTCAGTGGATAACCAGTTGATGACCAGAGCTCAGAACTCATTTATTTACACATGACCCAACCACAATACAATTGAATAGTAACATAATAATATCTTAATAAGTACAAAACGAAGCAAAACAATTAATGCAGAACCAATATTAAGAGAAAAGAATAAAGAATACTTTTTTTAAGGCGAAGTTAGGATGACGATCATGTGAAGGAGCTTCCTGAAGACTGGAGTATTGCTGCAAGGATGCACCGACCAGGGGTCAGCATCAAAGAGATGAGAAGTGGATAACAGCAAGATTCATCATTGATTAGTCCTGCAGCAGTGCAGTAATGAAATAAGAACTGGCATAAGAAGACCTTAATTTCCAGCTGCTTCAGAACTTTTAAGACTAGATTTTTGATATGACAGATTATGCCACCAGTCTATTAGAGTTAATGAGAAAGTAATCAATGCGTAAGAAGGTAGTGGTCTTCATCTTGGCATACGACCAAGCATGTTTTTGACCATAGATATAGTCACTGCTGTATTCAGGCAGGTAGTTGACACAAGTGGCATAGTGCCAGCAAAGGAATGTGTTGAATCACTGATGATAAATTGTTGACAGCACCTCTTTCTAACTGTTCAATTGTCCACAGAAATTGTATATAATTGCCAAGTAGTATAGGCCTGCCATGTCCATTTGGTGATATTCATTATCTTTCATATTGTCCCAGGTGGTTGGATCAGTTCGAAACTGGCCAATTAGGAAAATTAAGTAGTGTATTTGTATCAATGTCGCCCCTGACAGATACCTGCTGCTGCATACAAATGATGTGCATTTCTGCCTTCAGTGGCATTGACTTTCTCATTTTGTCTGATAGCCATTTGCTTGGTGTGACTCTTAGGGCCCATAGATTTACTTTGTGCCTGATAACAATAATATAATGTATTGGCAATAAACCAAAAACATGACGCAAACAATCTTTCTGATAAAAAAAAAATAGGCAAGGTTTTCTCAGAAAAGACTAAGCAGATTAGCTTGCCAAACATGTTGCAGAACTTACTCTGGCCCGAGGTAAGTTGAGCAGTGATATCTAATTTTTATGAATGTCTACTATAATCTTCCAAATGGTGTACTTATCCCAAAGCTCACTTCAATTCTGACCGAGATATTTTACTTTGTCAAATAATATTCAGATTGTGTGACAAAGCTATGGTTTATGGCAAATCATCCGGAAACATTGTCTCTTTCTGATAAAAAAAATCATCCGGAAACATTGTCTTTTTCTGATAAAAAAAAAATAGGCAAGGTTTTCTCAGAAAAGACTAAGCAGATTATCTTGCCAAACATGTTGCAGAACTTACTCTGGCCCGAGGAGAGTTGAGCAGTGAATATCTAATTTTTATGAATGTCTACCATTATCTTCCAAATGGTGTACTGATTCCAAAGTTTCCCGCGACGGGTAAAAAACTTATCATAACCATCTAAGAGTCTCAAAGATCTTTTACCTGCTCCATTTCATACTGCGAGATTGCTCCTTGATCTTTCTTATAAACATGTCCAAGGAGGTATTAAAATCATGTCAGTCTAGACTTCTGGATGTGACATGGATGATTACTGCACAAAAGTCTGAGCCATAATACGCCAGTTTCAATGGGACCTCATGGTTGAGCTTTATGACAGGGCAGATCTATATCATGGGTCAGAAAGGATCCAGTTAGAAATTTGTGCTCTGTAGTCTGGCAGTACTTTGTGAAAGGGAAGCCATTTGCAAGGCTCATTTGAAAACCGAAATAGGAAAAAAATTAATATGAAGGTGTTTGGCTTGTCCAATAACTACTGCAGCATCATAGCGGCAGTTCTGAGAGCAACTGAAAGGTCTGCCACTGCACAAATGCCTGAGCCATAATACGCCGGTTTCAATTAAACTTCATGGTTAAGCTTTACCACAGGGCAGATCCATATCCCGGTGGTCTAGCAGTGCATAGTGACAGGGGAGCCATTTACAAGGCTCATTTGAAAAACTAGATAAGAAAAAATATGAAGATGTTTGCATATTTGGCTATGGAGAAAGTAAAATAAATAATTAATTGAGACAAATTAGTCAGATGTCCATCTTGGTGAATAAATTCAGACAAATTCAAGTTTTTGTCATGTCTTAATTGAAACTCTGTATAACATTCTTATGAACTGAACTCTAAAACTCCACTTGTCCATGGCAAGATTCAAGCATCATTGATCATGTTACTTTATATTTAACATACACTAAACATCAGAGAACCGTTTTAAATAGTTCTGTTAATCTCATGGTCTGACACTCTCTTCAGTTTCCTGCAACTGGCTCAAAACTTATCAATACCTTTAAAGAGTCTCGTGGATCTGTTACCTGCTCCACCTCACGCTGCAAGATTGCTCCTTCTTCTTTTATTTCACAATCAACTTCAGAGAGGAATTGAATTAAGCCAGTCTAGACTTCAGGATATGACAGAGATGATTATACCTCTCTCCATAGGCGTACCGGAGGGGGGCGGGAGGGCGGGGGCGGTTGCCCCCAAAAAAACGGTTAAATAATTCGGGCATCTGATAAAATAAAAACTATTGAAAATCAATGATTTCCTAGCAATTTCGTTTGAAATGGTACTAAATTTAAATCTTTAAACTTGGGCAAATGTCGCTCACCCCCAAAAATTGCGCGTCCGGTACGCCTATGCCTCTCTCAACTGCCTCTTCAAGGGCAAGTGCAAAACTGTGAGACTGACTTTTTAGATGTTAAGCTAGTGATAAATATAAAATCTTGCTTTAAAGGTGAAGTGAGGCAACTTCCATTTTCCAAGTATCAAAATCCTCGATGATGAAAGCATTTAACATAGATCATGATAGAGACAGACAGACTGGATACTCCTGATATAATTGATTCCTATAAAGCATGTATGTCTTAATTACAAAAGGTAAAGCTTTGAACTTTGATATCCCCTAAAACATGGTTTAGTATTTCCTTCATTAAAATTCATGTGGAATTCCTCACTAATGAAATGGCCAAGCCACTGTTTATTTTAAGATTTTGGACAAAATTAAATGCTCCCTACTTATATGACCATATAAGACGGAAGAGGAAAACAATGTCAGGATTGATTAATGATCATCTAAATACAAAATATAAATTTTCATTTAAAGTTAGGTGAAATGCTAATTTAAAAAATGTCTTAATTAATTTGATGGAATATTCTTAAGGTGCAATATTTTATTCCAATGAAACGTGCATGATGGGTCAATTTTACAGACCAATCTCTGGATGTTTTTATTCTTCTTGATCGAAAAGAATTGCAAACAAATAATAATTATTTTGAAGAGACCTGGTATGTTACGTGTAACCTCCTGTGGTATAAAATGGCACAGCAGACTCATAATTGGATATATATCAGGTATGTTTCAATTGAGTGCCCCATTGCTCCTTTGACCTATTCATTTGGAAAGAAAAGGAGAGGAGATGCCATCTTGACCTTTACATAGTGACCCTTTATACATCACAGTCTTGGGAGTGACATAATTGTCATTCTAACGGTACCAAACATGATTGGGGTCCAAAAAGGGCAACCAAATTAATCTGAATTCCTAAAAAACCAAGACCATTTTAATCCTGGAAGGCCAAAAACCCAAAACCATCCAGCGGAGCCTCTATGTACACCCTTTCATAGTGAGTACCGCCCCTCCCCCGGGTGACCAGCTAAGAAGTTTACAAACTAGAAGCCTTATGGCTACATCTTCACAAGAAGTTCACAAGAAGAATAATTCACCTGATGAGCTAGTGACATTGATTATTTTCAGCATTTCGAAAGTTCTGGTGTGACTAATATGTCGTGATTAATCTATAGACCAATATGACCTCTGTTGATTTCACTTGAAGGAAACCGACGGCAGACCCTGCTCACAAGACTGTTTTGCTTTAAATAAAGGTAAGGAGATCAAGAAACTTCACTCATGTAAACTGCATGCATTCAAAATTAATGCAGGGAAATAGTGAAGCTTGTAAAACTGGATAGTGAAGCTTTCTTAGAATTTATATCTCAAACTTCACTCTGACAGGTTTCAAGATCTTAGGAGTTACTGCCACGAGTGTGAAAAAATTCTTGTGCCACAAAAACGTATCATAGATTCTAAAATATATTCTATCTTGCGTAAAATAATGTGCTCTTTCTGATGGTGACCTTTTTGAGTGTCTTTAAGTGGTGTCCAAGTCGCTATCTTACAATTTAAGTGGAAAAACGTGCGAAAAATGCTAATTTTTTGTGACACATTTTTCAGACATCAAAGTTTGACTGTCTCTTCCTTGATAGAAATCAAGCATTCATGATAATTGAGGGTACCATGGCATTCCCTATTGTCTAAAGTTTAAAATGACACCCAGTTTTAATAATTTGTCTCAATATGTGCTGCTCTGTGAACAGGATATCGAACGAAAGTCAGGTGACAAAAGTAAAAACAATTCATTAAAATGAAGTGAAGTTCTTATTTGATTTTTTTTTCAACATCATTTGAGCTATTTATGGACATGAACTACATGTCAATACGTTCAGAAGGACTAGACGAAGGCTATAAACTACATAAATATGTCCTTGCTTTGCATAATTAGGTTCACACATACAAAACATTGAGCCGCTGCTTTTCACTTCTAGGTGTGTGAAAAAAATATGTAATTTTTCTAATAAAATAACTTGCATTTCGTCATTTTTTGTCATGCAGGTCTGAAAGTCAAACTCGTTATGCCAAGATAGTTTTATTTAAATGAGTTTGTGTTAGTTTTTCGATATCTGCCTCCATAAAAAAATGCAAATTATTTAGAATTTTATATTTCTGAAAGCTGAAATTCCTTGGTTCGGGTTAAACTTATCAAAAATATAGGCCCTAGGTTGTTGGTACTCAAATTGAAGCTTACTTTCTGCTGAGAATGATGGTGCAAAAATTATGCATGTGAGGTGAAAATTAAGCGAAATATAAGAATTCGTGACTTACCACCACAAAATGTTTGTCATTTCAACAAAAAATGTATACCCATGTAGTCATCATAGTGTTTGATGGACCACAATCGAATTCAAGAAAATTAATAAGTGATATAAGAGCAGCTTTATTACAAAAGCCATAGAACTATAGACAAATTTATACAATTTTGGGGTATCTGGCACGCCCCACTAAGGGGGGCTTTACAAATTGGGGTATAACTTCCAAAATAAAAGAGTGGGTGCATTTTTTTCTCAAATTTGAATTCCTGACAAAATTTTACATAAGATAGACTGAAATTGTAATAAACGTTGTGTAAGCTAGAAAGTTGTGAGTTTGGCAGTAATTCCTGACCAAGATCTGAAAGCCTGTCCTATGTGTACTAAGTTTACTGTTACTACAGAAATCGAGGTCAGAGAACATGACCTGTTGCATTCTCTGCTTCACTCCATATCATATCATGCTCTATCACATCAATCCAGGTTAAAATCAGAGCTTTCATAGCTTTTTGCCATATGAAAGTACTCCTTGCGTTACGCTAGTGACACATGCACCTTCCCTTATATTCATTGGAATTTTTTCATGAAATTAATTTTTCACAAGCATGAAAGGCTGCAAAACAACTAAGTAGATATTATACTAGATCTTAATGGCAAAACGATTCAACTGACATGTGTAAAAGGGAAATTATAACATCCCAGATGAGGAAGCTTCAAATTTGACTAAATTTTTCGAAGTCAACCTTTGAACATGAAGAATTCAATGATGTCAAAACAAGCACATAAATATACTTGTTTCGATGAATTTATGAAGCCTTTGGACATAGAGATAAAAGGAAAATTAAGAAAATGACAATGAGATAAGTCAAATTTCATACACCTGAAATACTTCAAGTGAAGAAAAATGTGATGTCACCCTAAAATAGTGAAAAATTCACGTTTTTCAATGTACTTTCGAGATTATCTCGACAACCATTTGTCATATTGTCATGAAATTTTCTGGACTTTGGCACAATAATGTATTTAAAGCAACAGTGCAATATAAAGCTGTTGCATACATCCATTCCTACATTTTTTTACCCCCAATGAAATCCGGCCCTGTGACTTCATTATTTTTGCCTTCAGTGAGTGATGTCAGTGTTGGTCAGGGTGAGTTTAATAATCACTTCATCATGTCAGGTCCAGTAATAAATTTTAAATCGGTTTTTCAACAAGAAGAACTGCTGGGGCGGGCAAGGTGGTATGTGTAATATTGTGGTCCCCCATTGCTTCTATTTGTATGGTTTGTTGGCTTGGGGTCCAATAACTACTGCAGCATCATAGTGGCAATTCTAAGAGCAATTGAAAGGTCTGCCACTGCACCAATGTCTGATTCATGATACGCCAGTTTCAATGGGACCTCATGGTTAAGCTTTACGACTGGGCTGATCTATATCATCATGGGTCAGATGCAATCTAGTTAGAAATGTGTGCTCTGTGGTCTGACAGTATGTTGTGAAAGGGAAGCCATTTACAAGGCTCATCTGAAAAACGAGATAGAAAAAATATTTAGATGTTCACATATTAGGCTGTTGGGAAAGATATCCCATGTAGTTGAATAAAAATTGGCAGAATCAGGAAATTTGTAATAACAGCAGTTTCTTGGTACCACAAGAAAGGAAATTTTTTGTAGTTTCACCAAAAAAAATTCAACACTGGGGAAAATGGTCAAAACGATCGCCATAGCAACCAAAGTCAAACATTTTTATAAATTATTAGAAATAAACATTTTATTTATTTTGATTAGGTTATTTTGGAGACATCATTAAAAGTTGTTTCAATAATTGTACCTCATGCATGCCTACTCCTTGTGATGAAATCAAACTTAGGGGTAAAATGTTCAAAACATTCCAAAATGGAATGTTTTTATTCAAATTTCATGGTTTTTTTAAGCATATCTGCCAAATTTTCCTTTGTAATAGGCCAGTGGTAAAACTAATCTTCAAATAAAGCAAATCTATGGAAAGAATATTTTGTCAGCCTTCCTATGGTATCATATTTATCTTTGAAAAGTGAGTTTTGGTACCAGAAACTTGATTGATGCACCACCAATGTCAAGAAAAATTGTGGCGTTATCGAGACGCTATCCGAGGCCTAAATTACACAACAATTTGAACCTAGTGCTATCCAATCATCACAAAACTGGCCAAAATATGCCCCACTGGCCTTTTATAATAGAACATACACAATTATGAATGGAATTGGCATGTTCTAAAAGTATGTTGCCATAGCAACCAAGATCAATTATGACAACAAGGCAAATTTTAACACAAAGTAGTTGTTTATTTCTGAGGAAAGAGGTACTTTGGCTGTGAGTATCATCACATTTTTCATTGATTTTTTCCAAATGAAGCATACAGTAAAAAGGAGATATCCTCACCACAGGCAGTCTCCTGGACTGACTGTACAGTCTGTTTGAAATAACACAAGGTGACTGACTCTGCAGAAAACCCGCTCATCCAAGCTGGCAGTGATGTCATAAGGCAGAGCCAATCAGCTTTGGTATTACAAAATTTCTAGTTCTGCAATATCCAAGAGAGGGCTCTGTTAATATCTGAGGCACCATGTGGGAGCCTCACGGATGATAAAAGTCTGAAAAATTTGGGCATAATAACCAAATGTAAAGTTACAAACTACTTCTATTTGTTGATGTATAATATTTCCAAGGATCTATGACAAAATCCTTCTCATATTCTCAGTTTTCCAGTGAAAGGACTTGTGGTGTAATACCCCATAGGTACCTCTCCTGCCAGCTTGGGTGAGCGAACTTGCAGTTGTTCATTAAGCTACAAATCTGCTAGGAATTCCCTTAATTACAGGTAAATTAGCTATAATTTGATAGAGTTAAGGTGTGGAATTCGAAGTTAACTTATCTGGCAAGGGATTTGACAAAAATTGCAGCTGTGACACAATGTTAGATGCTTGAAATTAGACCCTGAAAACGAAGCTGTTATTTGCCTCAGTTTTGAAGTCATGCACCTTGATGATATTTATACTGAGTATCAATTGACTAATACAGGAGTGTGCCTGTGTCCTCACCTTCCCCCTGATGTGATATTTCTCAAATGGAATTGATTTTTTTGTAAAAATCTGCATGATGCCTCGCATTTGTCAAGAAAAATTGTTAGGTTGCTGCGAACCAAACTGGGACCTAAATCATATAATAACTTCGGCCCTAGTTCTATGCAGTAATCACAAAAAGCCCAGAATATACTCTTATCAGCATCTTAATTGATCATTTCAGTTATAATGATAAGAACTAGTGTGTTCTTTTAGACTGTTGCCATAGCAGCCTGCATCTTTTGGGACAGGATGGTAAAATTATGACACAAAGTAAGTGATAATCTCAGAACAAAGTTGCAATTTAACTGTGAAAATCAACAATGCCTTCATTGCTTTTTTACAAATGAAGCATATCAGTGAAAACAACATTTTCTCATCATAACCTTGATGTCATTTTTGAAAAATTTAATTGAAATTTAGGTAAAAAACCTGCATGATGCCTCAAAATTGTCAAGCAAAATTGTGACATTATCGAAAAGCAATTTGTGGCGTAAATCATGTAAAAACTAGATCCAAGTTCTGTGCTGTCATAACAGCTACTGCAAAAATGTACTCCAAGGAGTATTTTAATTTGATATTTCAATCACCGTGACAAGTACTATACTCTCTGACATTCAGTTGCCATAGCAACCAACATCCATGGTGACAGACAGGCTGAATTTTGACACAAAGGAGGTGAATATTGTCAAACATAGTATGATTTTGGCTTTGAATATCTACAAAATTTCATTGCCATCATGATAATGATGCCTTAAAATAGATAGGGAATTCTGTCACCTTTCCAGTGAGTTATTATAATCAGTCAAAATGCAATTTAGTGATAAGAATCTGAATAATTCACAAAAATATTTAGAAAACTTGTGACATCATTGAGAGGCAATGAAAAATCTTTATCTTACAATAAACAGAAGTTAGTGCTGTCCTAATCTTCCAAAAATGTTCAAATAAATATTAATCAACAATTTATGTCAAGTTTTTAATCAACACAATTAAGGATGTAATGTTCTAATAGCGTGTTGCCATATAGCGACCAATATTTAGGACGGCAGGAAGGCAACATTTTTTACCCAAAGCATGTGAACAATGTCCTACAAAGTCGCATTTTGGCGGTGAATAACGACCTATAATCATTGTATTTTTCCAAATGAAACATATCCATGGAAATACATTTGCTTACTTGTCCTGTGATGTAACTTTTGCCAATTTAGATTCAAATTTATACCAAATATCGGAATGAAGTACTGATTATGTGGAGAAAAATGTTGATGTTACCGAAATGCAATAGGGGACCTAAATGATGCAATACCTTGAACCAAGTTGTAATCTGACATCACAAAAATGTTCAAAATGTTCTCTAGTCATCTTCTTGAGATGAACTATTGACCATCATGCATACTTATTTTACATTGTAATGTTCTGTTGCCATGGAAACAAACATATGTTATGAGTGGAAGGCAAAATTTGACATAAAATAAGTTAGTCTCAGCCAAACAAAGTGGTATATAAGGGAGATAACCCATTAAGTAACCATTTCTTTTCTTCAAATGAGACATAAAAAATGTAATTCATATACTTTTTCAATAATGGCCAGAGACGTACTTTGGACATGGTATATAGAACTCCAAATTTTTGAATGTAAAGAAGCCTGACTGATTTCATTTATCCATGGTTCGGACGACCGATTCCGGATGCCTTACTGCATACCCGCCAACAACCACATTTTCCACAAAAATGTGCCCCTGTCATAAATTGAGATGTGGGTTTCCATGGCAACAATCTAAGAGGCCATAGATGCCTGCATCCGATATTACCTAATACCTATACCTATAACAATCTAGCTTCTCTAATCATGATAAGTAAAGTTGCAACAGAAAGTGATGCTTACTGTATATTTTGTGAATTTTGTGAAAGGATTGGACATTGTACACGTTGGATTTCGGGTGTGATTGTTTCTCCATGACATCACTTTTTTTTTGTTATATTGGTGGTGATGTATTCAGATTCTGACCAAAATTTTATTTTCAATTAGTAAAGACAACATCACTGTCAAGATGAGAAAATTGTCTTTTATTTTGTAGGGGGGACCTGAGCACATTGGGACGCTTTTAATGTCTACTAATTTTGCTTAGTGCTGAAAGCACTGAGCAACTCAGAAGTTTGCATGAATATCACCAACACCATTGAGCTTAAATCCAAGGCATAATAGATTAGACTGCGCCTACCCTTTTGCAGCCAGATAGCAAAATGTGAGTCCTGACCATAACGGGCCCAATATGCACCCACAGGTAGCCCCAGCGTTCCTCCGATGCTTGTTTGGCATCGGAGTCACAGTTTGTCACATTGGATTTACTTGTACCTCTGATGTTTTTCATTATTTTCTCAACATGAGACAGACATTTAGTGACAAAAATTAAATACCATTAAACTTCATGTTCTTCTCCATGGCTCGACCATATTTTTAGCCAACATCCTTTGACTTATAGCTGCCAAAAGTGAACCCAAACTCAGCAAAGTATGTCTAAAAGTGTTTCTTTGCCATTACGCACATTTTCTGAAATAGTGACGTCACCATCTACCCCTGATGATGTCATAGAGGTGTGCTTTATGACATCTTGCTTGTGACGTGATTTTTTTGGTTAAAATGATGTTTTGGCTCTCTAATAATGCCCACTGGACAGTAATTTTGCTCATAATCATGATGCAGAAGGGATCAAGAGGAATCAAATTATGGTCGAGCCATGAAGAAAAGTAGGCAGAAGATCACTGTGCTGAGTTTGAGAGACAAAAACATGAGGTATTTCCATAGTTTGCAAAATAAGTTGAGGTACAAGTATTTTTATTGTGGTGAACCGTGACCCAGTTGCTAGCTACGCCAGCAACATCTACAGCAACAGGGTCACCCGGGGCTAACCCAGAGGGCACATTGGGACATCAATTAAAAAATCATTTTTACACTCCATGCGCACTAGATACTACATTTAAGCAGTGCTTAAGACCATATACAGTGCATTAACACCTTGTAGTGCCGATATTCAATAACTTAAACAGTTTTAAATATTTAACATAAACTGTCCTGGGTGCGGTCATCTATAAGTAACACACAGTGCTTTGTGATAAATTTGTTCACGGAGCATGGTAATGCACTCTGTCTCTATTTACTGTGGTCTGAATACCTATTGTGTGCTGTCCCAGATCATTCAGTTGACTTGGACACTTATTACATTCTGCCATAAAGTGTGTGTCCCAATGAGCTATGACTTTTACATCAAAATGCTAATTTCTCAGGCACCAGTAAGTATGTTTGTAAACCAGGATAGCAATTTATAACTGTTTGTTACAATGTATAAAATACATACAAGCTTTGGGAAAGCCTCATTGTTCATGGTTTTTCCACAGAATGGTTTGAATTGGACGCCTCTGAATTTACTTTAGTAGTAGGAAAACAAACTTTTCGTCACAATACTTCTGCATATGGCTGTAATTTGTCAATAAAACGATAGGAACATCACAATGCGAAATTACAAGATATGGCACTACCATATCATATACCTTGCCAAGAACCAAGAAAACCCCGATGTCCCATAGTGCCCCCACGTCCCAGTGTGCCCCGGTTCCCCCTACACCTCATTTGAAGAAAGAAAGTGGACACTGTCGTTTTTTTTAAATACTGTTTTATTTTGGAATATTTTGTGTCAAATTTTGCCTCCTGTTATCACTGATGTTAGTTGCTATGGCAGCAGACTGCTGGAACAATCAAAAGGTGGTTAGAAAATATTTTTTTAGATTAGTATTTTAGGTGTTATAGTTATTGCATGATTTTGGTCTCTCATTTCTACTCAGCAGTACCACATTTTGCTTAATATTTTTAATGCTTCATTCTGGTTATAAGTACTTATTAGAATTTGTTTAAATCAAGAAATATTAGATCATAATAAGGATGGTAAAATTTGCCTTCTGTGATTCATTGAGAGAAATCAATCACCTTGAATTGTTATTCACAACCAAACTACCTTTTTGTTGGGTGGTATTCACCTATTTTGTGTAGCCCTAAAATTGTGATCAAAGATAATAATCGCTATGGCAACAAACTATTAGAACATTACATCCCTGTTCATGCTGACATAAATGTCAACATAAAACACTGGTGACTGTATATTTTGCGTATTTACGAAAGGATTGGACTGTATCTGTTTTTTGTATTTGATTTAGATCCCTGATTTCCTTGTAATAATTTCACAATTTTTTGAGACATTTTTGTGCACTATCATATTTTGACACAAAACATCATTCTGATTGATTATTATTATTGGGATTACATCACAGGAAAGGTCACAAAACAAGCTTTTTATTCATAGGCAGAAAGGTAATGTTGATTTTCACAGCCAGAAGACTACTTGTTTGGCTCTATTCACCTTTTCTGGGTGAAACTTAACTTTCTGGCCATCATGGATGTTGGTTGCTATGGCAACTTACTGTTAGAGGGTAAATATTAAATTAAAATACTCCTTGGAGTACATTTTCAGTGTTTGTTATTACAGCAGAGAACTTCGATCCAGTTTCAGTATGATTTACGCCACAAATTGCCTTTTGATAACGTCACAATTCTGCTTGTCAATGCCGAGGCATCATGCAAGCTTTTTAATTTAATTTCAATTATATTTTTAAAAAAATATGACATCAATGTTATGATGAGAAAATGTCCTTTTCACTGATATGCTTCATTTGTAAAAAAGAAATGAAGGTATTGTTGATTTTCACAGTCAAATTGCAACTTTGTTCAGAGATTATCGCTTATTTTGTGTCATAATTTTACCATCCTGTCCAAAGAGATGTAGGTTGCTATGGCAACAGTCTAAAAGAACACGCAAATTCTTATCGTAATAACTGAAATGTTAAATTAAGATGCTGATTAGAGTATATTCTGGGCATTTTTTTTTACTGCATGGAATTTAGGACCAAGTTATTAGATGATTTAGGTCCCAGTTTGGTTCGTGGCAGACTCACAATTTTTCCTGACAGATGTGAGGCCTCATTCAGATTTTTAAAAAAAAAGTCAATTCCATATGAGAAATGTCACATCAGGGGGAGTTGAGGATATATCCTTTTTACTGTATGCTTCATTTGGAGAAAAGCAAAGAAAAATGTGATGATACTCACAGCCAAAGTGCTTCTTTCCTCAGAAGTAAACAACTACTTTGTGTTAAAATTTGCCTTGTTGTCATAATTGATCTTGGTTGCTATGGCAACATACATTTAGAACATACCAATTCCATTCATGATTGTGTATGTGCTATTATAAAAGGCCAGTTGGAGTATATTTTGGCTAGTTTTGTGATGTTGGATAGCACAAGGTTCAAATTGTTGTGTAATTTAGACCTCGGATAGCGTCTCGATAACGCCACAATTTTTCTTGACATTGGTGGTGCATCAGTCAAGTTTCTGGTACCAAAACTCACTTTTAAAAGATAAATATGATACCATAGGAAGGCTGACAAAATATTCTTTCCACAGATATGCTTTATTTGAAGATTAACTTTATCACTGGCCTATTACAAGTGAAAATGCGACAGATATACTTAAAAAACCATGAAATTTGAATAAAAACATTCTATTTTGGAATGTTTGGAACATTTTACCCCTAAGTTTGATTTCATCACAAGGAGTAGGCATGCATGGGGTACAATTATTGACACAACTTTTAATGATGTCTCCAAAATAACCTAATCAAAATAAATAAAATGTTTATTTCTAATAATTCATAAAAATGTTTGACTTTGGTTGCTATGGTGACCGTTTTGACAATTTTCCCCAGTGTTGAATTTTGTTGAAATTTTCTTGGTGAAACTACAATAAATTTCCTTTCTTGTGGTACCAAGAAACTGCTGTTATTACAAATTTCCTGATTCTGCCAATTTTTATTCAACTAATGGAGTCTAATTGATTAATTTAGAGAGCAGTTGTTTGTAAATTAGTTAGACATCCATTGTTTCCCCTGGTGAATAAATTCAGACATAACACAGCTATTGTCATATATTGACCCTCTGGATATCATTCTTGTCAACTATACTCTAAAGCACTAGGTAGTCGACAGCAACACTTAAACATTATTGATTATATTACATTATTAGCGCTGCCCTGGGGGAGCCCCCCCCCGCCCCCCTTGGGCAAGCTCTTCATTTCGTAAGGAAGATTTTTTGCACACACTGAAATGTTCACATTCTAGGCCTAATTTTATGTAAAAGCTACTGGGTACCAGCCACCACTTCCAATGCCCTTATTCACATATATGTTCATTCATGTCATAAAGTGTGTCCTAAAGTCTTTATTTTTGCATTTAGTGCCCTTATTTTGTCATTTATGAACAATTTTTCCTCAACCACTCTGACCAATGTCTCCACACACGCTCTCCCAGCGTGGGTATGGCTGCAAGATAGACTGGATGCTGACTATAAGTGTCAGCTTTGAGGGGGGCACTCTCTTTCAATTCAGTGAGAAATGTTTTCCAGCCTTTTGGATCGCAATTGTCCACTATTCAGCAAATGTTTTGTCCATTTTTATTCATTGTACCAAAAAGCTAATTATGGCTGCATACACAACATGAAGTGTCACCTTTGAGGGGGGCACTCTCTGTCAATTCAGTGAGAAATGTTTTCCAGCCTTTTGGGTGGCAATTTTCCACTATTCAGCAGTTCCAAACGATCAAGTTGTGTCCATTTTAATTCAGTGTATTACCAATAAGTTAATTTCACAATGCCTATACCCATATAATTACAATATTTAATGCATACACTGTAGGCCTACGAGACTAGGGGGTTACTCTTGCTAATTTTAGAGAATGAAATAACAATACAGCTAAGCTGTTTTACAATTGGCCCCAGGAGTATATAAAGGGTCTAAATATATTATTTGATCAAAAAAAAAACAAAATCAACTGAATGTGCTTTGTGTGTAATATACATTAGGCCTATGGTGCAAATTGAATTTTACAAAGTTTCGACATAAACCTAGGCCAATCTGGATTTTTCTAATAAACAAATTAAAACTTGATTACTCCACATATTCCCCTTTTTATCTTGCTCCCGGGGACTAGCTGACTTTGCTGCAGCCCCCAAGACATTGGCAGTTGATGTCTTGCCAGGATAATTATGCAGTCTACTGGAGGTGGGGGAGGGGTGCTGACATCCATTCGAGGAGGATGTGATAGCTTTGAACATTTTAATCCTGAAAGATATAGTACATTCATCAATATACCAAAAAAAGTTTATGTTTCATTTGCTAAGTTAGGGCAGCGCAACACTCATCGCCTAGCGATTAGTACATGTCTAGTTATAATATTATATCATACACTTGGCATAAGAGAGCCATTTTGAAGAGAACCTATAATTTCACGGTCTCACACTTTCTTCAATTCCCTGCTACTGGCTTGAAACTATAATCAATACCTTCAAAGAGTCTCATGGATATTTTACCTGCTCAACCTCATACTGCAAGATTGCTCCTTCACATTTTCTTACAAACATCTCCAAGGAGGTGAATTAAGTCAGTAAAGACTTCAGGATATGACATTGATGATTACACCTCTCTCAACTGCTTCTTCAAGTGCAAGCGCTGAACTGCAATATTGACTTTTTAGATGTTAAACAAGAGATAACTAAAATATCTTACTTTAAAGTTAAAGTGTGGAAACTTTTCAGTTTCCAAGTATAAAAATCCTCGACGATTACAGCACTTACCACAGATCCTGACAGAGACAGACAGACTGGATACTACCAATATTATTGATTCCTATAAAGAATATATGTTTTAATTACAGATGGTAAAGCATTGAAATTTTATATCCTCTAAAACATGGTTTTGTATTTCCTTCACTAAAATTCATGTGGAACTCTTCACTAGTCGACTGGCCAAACTGCAATGAAATATATTAGAAAATATTCTTCAGGTGCTGTGATTCAGGACAATAAAACGCACATGATGGCCATTGATGGGTACGTACATTTTACATAACTCTCCATGGATGTTTTGATTCTTCTTGATAAAAAACAATTTGCAATTCTAGATGATTATTATTGTGATGATTATTATCGTAATGAATATTATTGTGAAGATACCTGGTATGTATACATGTGACCTCCTATGGTATCATGTGGCCCAGCAGACTGACAACTGGATCTATATTAGGAGTATCAGGTATGTGTCAACTGAGTGCCCCACCACCACTCCTTTGACCTATGCATTTGCAAAGAAAAAAAGGAGTGAAGATGTCATTTTGACCTTTAGGTTATTCCTGGTGACCCTTGATCTATCACAGTCTTGCGAGCTAGAGAATTGCACTTTTGCCCCTTTATAAGGTACGTAAAGGTTGTAAAGGAATTTTTTATCTGTAATAATTATTGTATGAACAAAAAATTACGCCTATTGTCAGAGAGAAATTGGGAATATGTTGCCTTACAATATTCCACCTGTCAGAGTCAAGCAGTTGTTTATTCATCTGCGACTCTGTTTCTATCCTTTGCCCTGTGTTTGGGCCTGGCAAGATCGATGACTTTGACCGTCCTGCATGAACTCAGTGCGCTTGCACTTAACAGGAGCACTTGCAAACCTTGAGCCAGTGAATTGCAGATGTCAATAAAAAAGCAAAGACCTCAGAAGAGACCAAAAGGAAGGTAGGCAGTTCTTGTCTATTAATAGAATAGAATAGAATATACTTTTATTCGTCCATTCATACTTTTTTCATAGTCATATAAACCGAAACTTGATGAAGATTTTGAGCACAATCATACACTCATTCATACAGACAGACACAAATAAGTTAATGGTTAAAACACATATGAAGAATTGAATGATAGAAAATAAATATAATAAATAATGAAATAATAATAATAAAATGAAACAATAATTATAAAATGAAATAATCAACAGTTAGAGAACATCACTGGTTATTCTGACTTAGATGACACATGATTATATAATTTAATGCTGCTTGGTACAAATGTATTTTTATAACGTGATGTTCGAATAACTGGCGAGGATAACTTTTCGCCTGATGGTAAAAGTTTATAGCAGTTATGTAGCTCTTTGTCCAACATGATCTTAATAGTCTCAACAAACATCCCATTCAGCAAAGAAGCCTGTTCACCAAATGACCTGTAACATGTTCTGCAATCAAGGCACTGCTTGTTTTGTGTGATTGGGACAAGTCGTAGCATCTCCCTACCCAAAATGAGCCATTTGGAGCAAAAGTCAGGACTTGTCGAGTGCATTGAAGGAATTTTTTTTTTTCAATCTACACTGCAGCAGTGCAGCTACCATCTTAACAGGAGCACACCATGACAAAAGGGATAAAGGAAATGTAACAACGTAAGAGTTATAGTCTAACCAGCCCGATTATTTTTGGTCTTGTTGAAATGGGAATGTGATTACTTCCTTTGACCTGTCGGTGGAGTATAATTCCAAGACTTCAAACGACTGATTTCAGAATTCTGGTATTTTACCTACAACACTTTAAGCTCCATTAATTCAAATATCATCAATCACAATAATAAGCAGTAGGCCTACTTTTGTTATTAAAAAGCAGCTATTCCTGAACTCGTGTCCGTCGAGCAACATGACAAAATGGAATCTACTTCTCCCAATTCTTTTCATTGGTTCCTTCCAGCAAAAGAAGATTGCCACTGATTGTGGGCCCTGAGATATTCTCACAGAGCATCAATTACTTTTGTCATCAGTAATTGGGACTTGCAATGTATTTGGGACTTATTTAAACCCTATAGGACAACACATGTTTAAGCAAGAAATTGAAATACTAAAGTGTGTATTTATCATATTTTTAGAAAATTTCATCTTTCTTCCATTATAAACTGCACTTATGTACAAACAATGATCATTAGAGACTAGGTGAAAAAGTCCCATGACACCAAATTAGACATATGTATGTACACAATTGCCTTTCAGAAGTACTTCAAGAAAAGTACAGCCCTGTAAATGAATTTTCTTATTTGGCTCAGTTTAACGCCTAAAGACCAATTTCCTGGTCATTTTTGAGAAATTATTTCGATGTACTTTTTATGAACAAGTTTGTTCTGTATAATCTCACTCTTGAAATGTTGTCATTTTCTGTTTGCATTTTTTCATAATTCTTCTTTAAACAGAATTATTAGCAAAGAATAGCACTTACCTTCCTCTGAATAAAACATCTGGCCGGCTTTGTGAAATCTTGGTCCACATCCCTTCAGAAAATTATTGACGACTAAACCAGTCACTAAACCTATACATAAGCCCAAAGGGCTATTGTCACTGAAAAACAGCAATGTGAGGCTTTACCTTAATCACTTGAAGGGAAAAATATGGTTGCCAAGCCGTGACCAGTTTAGAAGTTGACAAACTAGAAGCCTTATGGTCAAATCTGCAGAAGAAGTTCACAAGAAGGATAATTCAGAATGACCTTATGGCCTCGTGAAATTGATTATTTTCAGCATTTCGAAAGTTTTGGTGTGACCAATCCATCATGATTAATCCGTAGACCAATTTGACCTCTGTTGATTTTACTTAAAGGAAACTGACAGCAGACCCTGCTCACAAGACCGTTTTGCTTTAAATATAGGTAAAGGAGCTCAAGAAACTTCACACATGTAAACTGCATGTATTTAAAATCAATGCAGGGAAACAGTGAACCTTGTAAAACTGGATAGTGAAGCTTTCGTAGAAACTATATCTCAAACTCCACTGTGTGTACTGCACGTAGGATGCAGAGGATATTTTTTCAAAGCTTACAGTTATTACAGAAGTGAAGGTCAGAGCACATGACCTGTTGCATCCTAGAGCTGCTTCACTTCATATTATATCACGCTCTATCACATCATACTAACTGGGGAACTTCATATTAGAAAAGAAGATGCCTCTTCAGAAGTGTCCAACTTGCATCATAGTCCAAGAATGATGAATACTTACATTCCACCGTAGGTGTACGGCGGTTCAGTAAAAATTTCCCTCAATTATCAAACAATACCGATCTGTCAGTAAAGAATGGGCCAATCTTGGCAATGACCAAGCACTGAGCATTGTCATAAATAAACTGCTTAGTGATGCAAGCATTGGTCAGGGTCAAGTTAATAATCACGTAAAACACACTAACAGATCTAAATGGGTCTTTCAGCAAAGGCATACAATGAACTACCAAGAAAATTTACACTTACAATACAAGGGTCCGCTTGGTAGCATAGGCAATACGGTGGTCCCCTAAACCTTCCATTTATGTGGTAGGTTGGCTTGTCCAACAACTGCTACAGAAACATAGTGGCAGTTCTGTGAGCAATTGCAAGGTCTGCCATAATATGCCGGGTTCAATGGGACCTCGTGGTTAAGCTTTATGACTAAGGCAGATCTATATCACAGGCCAAAAGGGACTTAGCTGCAAAATGTGTCCTCGATGGTCTTGCAGTATGTGGTGAAAAGGAAGTAATTTACAAGGCTCTTTAAAGCAAATAATATATGAATGACTATGCAACAGTTTTGCATTTCAAGCTATGGAAAAAGATGACCTAATGGATTGAGAGAACTATTCCTTGCAAATAAATTGAATAACCCATTTTTTTAGTGAATTTAGAATTCATACAATTAATGAGGTGCCTCTGTTTATGTGAATTGCACTGTCCATCTCAGAAAAAGGATTCAACCATTATGGATTATGTTGCATTTTGAACGGTATTGGCCTCTATCTATTTATGTTAATTCCACTGTACAACTCAGAAAAAGGATTCAACCATTATGGATTATGTTGCATTTTGAACGGTATTGGCCTTCAAAGTGAGCTTTTTCGAAATAGGCCTAGATTCTTTAATCTTATGGCTTTAATGCATTTTCCTAAAAAAACATCTATGCCTCTAAAATGAATTTTCTAACTTCAAAGAGTCTCATTGATCTGTTACCTGCTCCACATCATATTGCGAGATTGCTTCTTCACCTTTTCTTTTGCAACCAACTCGAGAGAGGAAGTGAATTAAGTCAGTCTAGACTTCAGGATATGACAGAGCTGATTAAACCTCTCTTAACTGCCTCTTGAAGTGCCAGTGTTAAACTGCAAGACTGACATTTTAGATGTTAAACCAGAGATAAGTACGATGGCTTGCTTTAAAAGTTGAAGTGTGGAAACTTTCGGTTTCCAAGTATCAAAAATTTCAAAATCCTTAATGAGAACAGTGCTTCCAGTTATTGAGAGAGACAGACAGTCTGGATACCACCGGTACTATTGATTCCTATTAAGAAACATGTCGTCTGTGTTAATTACAAAGGTAAACCTTGGAAATTTGATGTCTCCCAAAACATCGTTTTCTTCCCTCACCAGCTAAATTGCCAAAACACAATGAAATTCATCAGATATTTTTAGATAAAAAAGTTGATGCTTCCAACATGATATGATCATTTGAGACAGAAGAGAAAAAGTGTTTTAATTGAGTATTGATAATTTACATTAAAATATTTGCCTTTTAAGTCAGGTATGCAAGTTTAAATAAATTAATGTCTCAGTTAATTTGAGGGGATATTCTAGTGGTGCAATCATTGAGGACAATAAAACATGCATGGTTGGAAAACTTGATAGTACACTCTCTGGATGTTATGATTTATTTAAAAAAAAGCTACATCTTGATTAGAATGAATTGAAATCAAATAATTGAGAAGAGACTTGAATTGAATGTGATTTCCTTTGGTCTCAAGTAGCACAGCAGACCGATACCATCAGAATTGGGTGAGTGTCAACTGAGTGCCCTAATGCTCCCTTGACCTTTTCCTGTGCCAGGAAAAAAGAAGTGGTGCTGTCATTTTGACCTTTACTCCTAGTGACCCTTCATACATGACAGTCTTACGTGAGACAGAATTGTCACTTTCATGTTTGTCTCTCTCGCAGTGACCCCGCTTAGCTTTCTTTCAAGTTTCCACAAATATACTTGGTAAGGTAGATAAAATTCTGGAAAAGGTATTTTGTATCTGCTAATAATGTTATTGTATAAGAATAGTCCACCTGTCGGAGTCATGCAGTAGTTGATTCGCCTGTGATTCTGTTCCCATTCTTTGCCCTGTGATTAGGCTTGTCAAGATCGATGACTTTGACCTCCCGCATAAACTCAGTGCACTTGCCAACCTTTTGCCAGTGAACAGCAGACGTCAATAAAATAAAAAAGTCCAGACCATTGGAGCAGTGGTGTAACTAGGGGGGAGGGGGAACGCGCACAATTCACAGGAGTTTCACCCACAATAATAGTTGTATATTTTAGCAAATTCAAGTTCTTTTTGAGCCAAGGTTGATTCATATGGGTTGGTTCCTGGGGAGCACAGGTACAATATGAAAGGGCACGTTATTAATGTGATGCCGCACAGTAGGCAGATCGTGTGTGTTTTTATACACTGTGCACATATACATGCTGTTTCTGTGGTGTGGTGTTATGTTTTGTAATTAATTCGATATAGTCAATCCAGATCAATATGAATTATGATATAGTAAATGAATTAAGCTTTATTGCATGGAACAAAATTCATCATCATCATCACTGTCACTGTATTACATGCATATACATTTTCGTTTCCTTTTACCAAGTCTAATTGCTGATGCTATTGCCATGTGTTATTGAGTGTATTGTAATGTTTTACTTGGTGGCAAAACATTAGCATTGTTTTTGAGAACTTATAGTTCTGTCACTATGATCCGTATTAATTTAACCTGCATTACTTTGTATAAATCTCCTGCACAACCGTAACTACAATATAACCCATAATTCTCTTACAATGAAAACACTTACTTTAAAAGCCATTATCACATATACATTCTTTAGTAATGTCAAATAAATTATCATGTCCAGTCCTTTTCTGAAGCAATTCAAGTTTTTTTGTGCATTCTTCACACTAATGACTTACTGAGTGATCTGTGTATTTATACATAAAATGCATTGGTACAGCAGAGGAACTGAAGAACAAAACACAGAGGCTCTTTTGTAAACAGAACCTAGAGCTGAGGCCAACAGGAACACTATGTGTAGAAAGATGCAACAACATGGCAATCACACAAACAGAAGTGTCTTTGATCGTGGTAAAAGAGGAAGCCGTATTGTTGGCACTTGTTGGACCTCCCCCTCTGTCTCCTGAGCACTGTCACCATAAACATCCCATTCAGCAAAGAAGCCTGTTTACCACATGACCTGTTACATGTTCTGTTATCAAGGCACTGTTTGTTTTGTGTGATTGGAACATGTCGTGGCATCTCGCTTAGACTCCCTACTCAAAATTGAGCTATTTGGGAGCCAAAGTCAGGTATGATGGAGTGTCAATATTGTATTGAAGGATTATTTGTATGAATATAAAAAGCAGCTACCATAGAAATACATAGAACGGACATGATGCTCTGGCAGATGAAGCAACCAAATCCACCATCTTGGAACTGCCCTGTATCCTGGCACAATGTAACCGTGACGTCACCAATAACAGTGATGTCACTTGTAACAATGGCATGACGTCACATCATAATTAGTCTATTGTGAAATCATGTCTCAGGGCAGTTCCAATATGGCGGATTTGGTGACCTCATCTTGAGGTGGCATCATACAGCCTCATGTCCGTTCTATGTATTTCTATGGGGTTCGCAATAAGGCAGCTCTTTTAGGCTTAGAGGGAGATATAGTTTGGAGTAACTGTAAGATTAGACAAAATGTTAACATGATTAAACTTTGGAATAGGCTTGTACTTATGGAAAATGATAGACTCACAAAAAAGGTATTTGAATGGGATCTCAAAATATGTAAAGGCTGTTCTTAAGAAATTTTAGAAATATTTCAAGACTGTGATTCCGTTGAAATATTTTATGAAAAGACTGTTTGTAATGCAAAAGCAATTGAAAAGAAGCTTAACGAGGACCGGAATAGTGTTTGGTGTGATTTTCTGTTGTTAAAACCGAAATTAAGAACCTACAGAACATTTAAGAGTAATGTTAAGACTGAAAGTTATGTGTTTATCGAAAATAGAAAAAGGAGATCATTAATGCCCAAATACGCCTTGGTATACTACCTCTAAATATAGAAACGGGCAGATTTTGGAACCAGCCAGTAGAAGAAAGATTATGTCAAATGTGTGAAGATAGCTCCATAGAGGATGAAAAACACTTTATATTGAATTGTTCAGCATATAATGATATTAGAACACAATTATACAACAGTATAACCTGTAATAATTTTACTGAATTGGAACCAGCACAGAAATTTGTATATATGTTTAAAAATGAGCCTAATCAATTATGTAAATACATTGAAAAATCATGGGAAATAAGATGTTTAAAGTTATACAATATGTAAGCTGTCATTTGTTTGTTTGAAATTGTAAGTTGTCACTTACGTTAATTTGTTTAAAGTTGTAAATTTTTACTCTTTGTAAATTGTTGGAACTGTACGCCTGGATTTTTTTTTTGTAACTGTCATGAAGTGGTAGATAAGCCCTATTAGGGCTGGGTATTTTTACTATAATGAATTTTTTATGAAATTTGAATGTACTGTACCTGCCACTATAAACAATAAAAAAGTTCAAAAAGTTCAAAAGTTCTATGGCAGCTACTATCTGAACCAGAACACTCCATGACAAAAAAATACATAGACTATCCAGACTGCAAATAATTTGTTCTTATTGAAATACGAATGTGGTTATTTCCTTTACCTACAATATATCTGTGGAATTTTAACCCAAGACTTCAAACAGGTGATTTCAAAATTCCTGTATTTTGCCAATTAAACAATATTTTAGGCTCCAGTAATTGGACAATTGGATACATATTTTCTCCATTTCAAATCACATCAATCCCAAAAATAAGCAGTACTGATGAACAGCAAATTAAAACACTGTCTTACGAGGGGTTTTCTACAGAAACTTGCAATTTGGTCAGTTAAAGCGGAGGTAATTTTCAATTGATCCCCAAATTATCTGATCATAGAAATAAAAAGAATGGTGGATTGTATTGCTATGGAATCCACAAGTCTGGAAATGCGGCCCAGAGCATGAAAACAAACAGTGGCAGAAATTACTTGTCAAAATATTTAATTATTTTGAGAGATTTTCAAGTGGAAACATGTGGAAAACAAGCATTATCGTTTCACAACGTCTCTAAATGATCAATTGGGTGCATGATGTATTTCTTCATAAGTTCAATCCATTTGAAAAGCATGCCACTAAGTCTAAGCCACTAATTAGCCATATTGGTATTGAGTAGTAGGCAACTGCAATGAGAGGAAATTATAGAAAGCAACACACAATGTCAGACACAAGCTTGCATGCAGACTTGATCTCTCATGAAAATCCCCCACATTCTTAAGTAACAGCCTCTTTTCATAATCTTTGAGTATCAGATAGACTGAAGGCACACACAATAGAGCTACAC
This sequence comes from Platynereis dumerilii, assembly GCA_026936325.1. Lineage (NCBI taxonomy): Eukaryota > Metazoa > Annelida > Polychaeta > Phyllodocida > Nereididae > Platynereis > Platynereis dumerilii. The sequence continues at coordinate 39,239,513 of JAPTHN010000005.1, forward strand.
TAATGATACTCCTTAATTAAGGACCCCCTAATGATGCACCTTAATCAGAGATCCCCTTACAAAATAGCAAATGCTGTGTCTTTGTTTGCTGCTCACAAAAAGAATCAACTCCTGAACTAATAGCTGCTGTGCAACATGAAGAAATGGAATCTTCGCTTCCTGATCCTTTTCGTTTGGTAATTCCAAGCAAAGAAGATTGTCACTGAGACCATGGGTACTGACATGTTCCCACAGAACACTAATAATCTTTGTCCTCATTGATAGAGATGAATGGACATGCTAATTAAAAACACACAGGACTAGACACATTTACAGTTCAAGTCAATACAACAACAAATGTCTAGGATAATACACCCGTAAAATACTCAGAATTCATTTAAGAGTGCATGTTGTCCTTTCTAAAACCTTTCAGCTTCCGGGGGGCCTCCGGCAGCCCACGGACCTCTAGCAGCTTGCCCCAAAAGCTTCTGCCAGTGACAGACCCCTCCAAATACATGGGCTATTCGACCACTGGACGGAACAACCTCAAATGATATTCATAGTCAGTGATCATGACAATGACAATGACAATGACAATGACACATATTTTATTTAGCTCTGACAGTGTACAGTATATAGTTTTACAGAAAAATTGATAATTAAGGAGCCAGGAGACCTCCAAAGACAAAATTCTTGTCGCTATCGGAGGGCCACCTTGTGGTAGAAAAATTATTAAAATTATTCTTAGTACATAGAAGAGGATATTATTTTACAGTTTAATGATGTAAATTCTTACTACTTTTGAAAAAACCATGACAATCTCTATTTATTTTAAAGCGATTTTGTAAAATAAAACAATTAAGATTAAAAAAGTGAAATGATGCTAAAGATAATGAGGCAATGCTTTACCTACCTGAATGCAAGACAGCTTCTGGATCACAAGAGGAGACTGATGACCCGCAAACATAACAATTTGATATTGAAGAAATTAATTTCATACTGATCTGTAAGATTCTCTTTGACATAAAACTTAAAACCATCAAAACTGTGAGTAAAGATTTTATCCTTATATTTTGAAGACATATCATTAAATACTATTGGGTACCTGTAACTCATACCATTTCTTGCGAAGTCATGTCTCACAGCAGGAACGGGAAGGTTTCTATTTGAGTGACGTGTGGGGTAGTTATGGGAATAGTTAATTATATTCGCGCAGCGAAACGGCCGAAGGCCGTTGAGCGAAGCGAATTGAGTGCAAGAGAAGACTCAAAAATCTTTGCAGTGATGGTCTCAACATCAACAGTCCACAGTTTGGAATTAGGTCAAGTGGGTCCAGCTTCTTATCAATGATTTAGTTTCGTATTTAACAAAACATAACATATATATTATTCATCTTCAAAAGTGTCTTAAAAATTCAGTTTTCTCTAGTAATATATCCTGTACCAATAATTTTTATGAAATAGTTAATTATTAGCATTGACCAGCTAAATCAAATTATTAACATGTGATTCATTTAATTTCAATCAGACAACAAGAAAACATAACAAAATTAAAGTTACATAATCTTATAAACTGATGATTATGTAACAGTGAACAGATAATCTACATGCAATGTTATTGTTTTTGTATTACTATATATTTATACTATTATGTAATATCAACAATCTAACATAGACTTGACTTTGGCAGCCTTCAGTGCTGTCTGCCTTTTTACCATTTATTTAATATATATATCTATCTATCAATTTATCTATCTATCTGTCAGTCATTATATCTATCTGTCTATCTGTCTATCTATTTATCTCTCTATTTATCGATATATTTATCTATTATATTTTTTGTCTAGTTTATCTTGCTATTCTACATTTTTCTCTGTCTTTCCATGTATCTATCTTTCTAATTTTCTGAAACAGTTACATAACTCCTTTCATACATTGAATACGAAATAAACATGAAAGTTATGGTAAAACTATTAAAACTATAAGTCCTACAAAAACTTTTTAAAGTGCTGCGCGAATTTCATGGCAGTGCCATTTACATATTATAAAGAATTATAGTGGAAGCATATTATTGTTTAATTTATAGCAGAATTTAAGATCTTGCAGTGCACATAGATTAGGGATTTTCAAAATATTGAAGTACTTAAAAAGGGGACTTTTGTGAGCATTATATTTTGCTTTAGCTATTATTCTCAATGATTTCTTTTGTAGCTTTATCAATTTATTTGCCTTCCAACCCCATATAATCAAGCCGTAGTTTAGATAAGAAAGAATTAAAGAATTGTAAATTATATGTAATACTTCAGATGATACAAAATTCTTTAGCCTGTTCATTATACCTGTTGTTTTTGACATCTTTTTAGAAATGTTATCTATATGTGGTTTCCATTTCAGATTTTTATCAATTATAAGGCCCAGAAAGTTAAACTCATTTACAAATTCTATTGGAGTCTCTTCCATTACAAGATCTGGCAATGAAATTGTGCGTTTGGCTGAATGGAACACCATTGCCTTTGTTTTACTAATATTTAAAGAAAGTTTATTCAATTTCAGCCATTCAGTTATCGCTTTTAATTCGTCATTGATACTTGCAGTTGTTACATGGTCATTTTCAAGAACATTTAAAGTGGCTGAAAGTGTTGTATCGTCAGCATATATGACAGGATGAAATTTGTCAGTAGCATTGATTAAGTCATTTGCATAAATTGTAAAAATAAGGGGGGCCGAGTATGGATCCTTGAGGGACTCCACATTTTATTTCAAGAAATTCAGAAGTAATATAATTCATTTGTACGTATTGCATTCGATCAGTCAGATAGCTTTTCAAAAGATCATATGAGGTATTTCTAATTCCATAATGTGACAGCTTAAACATCACAATTTCGTGATCGAGTGTATCAAAGGCCTTCGAGAGATCTAAGTAAATGTTAATTGGAATTCTGTTGTTATCCATTTCATAAATGATTCTCTCTATTAATTCTAAAGCTGATAATTCTGTGGAATGTGACTGCCTGAAGCCATATTGGCTGTTGTAGAAAATTTTGTTTTTGGTGAAAAAGTCATATATTTGATTATACATTATTCTCTCGAAGACCTTTGATATACTTGGAAGAATAGAAATAGGTCTATAGTTGGAAAATAGTTGATCATTGTCTTTCTTGTGGAGAGGTGTAACTTACGCTATTTTCAGCTGTTTAGGAAATGCACCATGTTCTATTGATTGGTTAATTAAGACTTTCAAGGTATCTGCAAGTTCAAATTTAACAAATTTTAGTAGTTTATTCGAAATTCCATCATGTCCATAGCTAGATTTTGGCTTAAGAGAATCAATTACTTTTATCAGTGTTATCGTATCTACTTTTGTGAATTGAAATGACTCCAGAATTGGATGTTTTATGTAATCTTTGAACGATTTGTTTATAGGCATCTGTATTCCTTCTGCTAACTTTAGTCTAATTTCTACAAAATATTGATTAAATTTGTTTGTAATCACTCTTTTGTCAGAAGTTGTATTGCCATTTATTAAGAAAAATTCAGTGATGTACGGCATTTATAATTTTTGCAAAATCTTAAATGCAAACTGCCAAATTGACTTGTATGCTGAACTCAACTCAATTATATTCCAGCTGTAGACCAAGGCTGGGGTGCCAAAGGTGGTAAAATGCTCACATTGCATTTTTCCATATTCGTGTTCATAACATTCCAAAAACATGGATGTACAAGGTTCGAAAATGAATTCTAGGCAAAATCCATCAACAGGTGTCAATCGGATTCATACAGAAAGATTTGAAAGGTGGAAAATGAGACTTTCAGCCGGGAATCGCCTGGCATACGTGTTTTACATATTTAAATAACTAACATGTAGGTCTGTTGGCTCAAGTCCAATATCTGGATAAGTAGTTCCAAAGAGTCTCTTTACTCATTAAAATCATTGTGTCACAACCATTGTGTCAACTCATGTCAGGTCTGCTGCAGAATAAACACTCGTCCTTCGGTCTCGTGTTGTATTCTTCCACGACCTGACATTCGTGAGGTTCATCATTGTGAGCCACACTGAGCCACACTCCATGAAGTTTTATCACAGTATTACACAATTTCAATGAGCTCATTTGCTTTACAATCTTGTCTTCAACTCTCCAACCAGCTCCAAAAAAGTATGCTAGAAAGAACGTAGAGACATTTAATGTTGGTTCAGTAGCTTGTTTTTTTATTTAAATTCAAATGTATCACTTTCAAACTGTTTTTCTTCTGCTCTGACTACAACATCTTGATGATAAATCAATAAGCAAAGCAAGAATGATATGGTAACCATTTTGTTTTATTGAAGTTGAAAGGTTTACACATCACCCAGGAATTCTTATCAAATTACTGAAGAATGTTCATTGTGTCCTTTCATTTCAGCAATTCAGCCATCGGATTGTCCAATCTGGAAGATAAAGAAATGATAAAAAGATAAAACCAATGTTCCACATTGAAATAAGGATTCCTTGAAATGTTCACCTGCATTCTGGAGAAATCGAAACCTAACGAGGGGTTTTCCAAAAGTTCTGTCCAACTTGCTGTAACTTTTTTGATATTTAATACAGAAACATGATATTTGGGTCAGATATTATTGCAGTAATTTGCAAATGATCCTCAAAAAAATCAGATCATAGAGACAAAAATAAATAGATAATTTGTTGATATATGGAAACCAAAAGTCATGAAATGGGGAAAGGACACTTTCAGAGACACAGATTCATTATATCTTGTCAAAAAATTCAATTTTTACCAGGGATACAGGAAAAGAAACCTATTAAAAATAATCCCTAACATTTCCCAGATTCCTGAAATAAAGAACTTGACACTGAGTACAAATTTCCGTGGCCATTTTTTGTTGATTTGCCAAGAAAACTGTAGCTTCAATAGGTAATCTCAATATCAGATAATATGATATCTTGGCCTCAATTGAAGCAAGTTTCACAATCAAAGAAAAAATGGTACTTTGCTTCTCTCAAAATACCCAAAGGGTATTCAGAACTTTTTGTTGGGTTTTCCGACTTGCATGGGGTATGAGATATCTTATTCATTCTTGATAGGTACTCTGGAGGTACGGAGGTATTCCAAAGTTGAAGAAGGTATTTCAGAAGTGTAAAATTCATTCCAGAGCTGCATGGGTATATTTCAGTGTAACCCATGCAGGTACTGAATTGCCAACAAGTGCTTTGCTGTTTTTTTTTTTTGTAACACAGTGATATAACACAGTTTATTAATACATAAGTTTGAAAAACCATGTGTTCCAGCTGTGATATTGGTGGCGCCATCTATAACTGGGCATAAACCAAAAACTGTAGTTTTTGCCAAATATTAAATACAAACTGCCAAATTTACCCGTATATCGATTCTAACACAATTATATTCCAGCTGTAGACCAAGAAAAGAGGGTTAATTTGAAACCAAAAAGAGGCACTCTGAGGAACTGGCTGGGGTGTCCCATTTGTGACAAGCTGGAATACTTTTTTAGTCGCTCTGGAATGCTTTTCGTTCTCAAAGTGCAGGACTATCGGTCGAAGAGCAAGATGATGGAAGGCATTTAAAAAAAGTAGCTCACATTGCACAACTTGCCCTGCTGCCAGGGTAAAAGTGCCATATACTGGGGCAAGTAACGTAAGTTGCTCTGCTCAATTTATTCAAAATAAACCTTATGTTACCCGTTACTTCACATGGATCATTCGTATCATGTCTTTTGTGCATGGCCAATATTTCTTGGTACCCCACTGAGATAAATAAACCAGTAAGGATACCCAAGGGAGATCAGATGATATCTTTTTCAAGGGCACAGAGTTATGCAATATATTTGGATTCAGATCGAGATTTTTAAAGTCCTGAGTGGTTGGGGCCGTTGCAGCTGCCACTTTGCCACATAGGTCAGTCTGCCCCTGCGGGTAACTAAATTTAATAAGCTGAACTTATGTGACATCATGACAACATTTTTGCCACTAACCCGGTGAGAAGCTAAAGCCCTGACTTTAGGATGACCCATGTTAAGCGTTCATACAATCTGACACGGGGGGGGGGGGGCTGGTACTCAATACAAAATGTGTTTTTAAAAGACATATGTGCACTGTTGCATAGTTTAGGTTTTCTGGCCTTCTGTGGTATTTCAACAATTCCAATTAATTTAATTCTGGTATCATGCCCCATAAGAATTGGATTGAAAAGACTGTTCCAATGGTCTCAAAAGTTTCAAATCTCTGTTCCTGCAGGATATCTATCCATCTGCATGACTTCAGGATCTGTACTGCAACAAGATCCAAGAACTCTGCACTTAGTAATTTCCCTCATTACATTTCTGCAATTGCGCAACGCTTATGCAAAATGCAGACCTTGCTTGAGAGTTACTTGTCTCTGTGGAAGGAGGTTGGTGTAGCCATTAGGTTGGAGTAGGCCTACAACGCCTGCAGTTCTCTATAGGAATTCTGCAATTCTGTGTAAGTCTGTGGATTTCTGCAATTCACTACAAGAATTATGTAGGGGGTACCGGGGCACATTGGGACGCGGGGTACTGTGGGACGTTGGGGTTTTCTTGGATCCTGGCAAGGTATATGATTTGGTAGTACCATCACATCTTGTAATTTCATATCCTGATGTTTCCATGGTTTTATAGACAAATTACAACCACATGTAGAAGTTTGGCAGGCAAAAGTTTGTTTTCCTACTACTAAAGTAAACATGGACGGGTTCAATTCGAACCATTCTATGGACAAACCATGAACAATGAGTCTTTCTCAGTGCTTGTATGAATATTATATATCGCAACAAAGAGTTATGAATTGCTATCATGATAAACACACTCACTGGTGCCTGACAAATTAGCATTTTGGTGTAAAAGTCATATCGGGGCTCATTGGGACAGTGAATTCGGGGCACATTGGGACACACTTAATTTGGGCAGCACACAACAGGTATTCAGGCCACAGTGAATAGAGGTATAGTGGATTACCATGCTCTGTGAACAAATTTGTTGCAAAGCACTGTGTGTTACTTACATAGATGTCCGCACCCAGGACAGTTTATGTTAAATGTTTAAAAGTGTTTAAAGTTATTAACTATTGGCACTACAAGGTGTTAATGCACTGCATATTGTCTTACGCACTACTTTCATGTAATATCTATTGCACATGGAGTGTTAAAATGATTTTTAATTGATGTCCCAATGTGCCCCCGCTGATGTCTCAATGTGCCACGCCGGGGCACATTGGGACAGTCATTTTTATGACTCACATTTTGCTCTCTGGCTGCAAAAGGGTAGATGCAGTCTAGTTTATTATGCCTTGCGTTTAAGCTCTATAGTATTGGTGATATTCATGTAAACTTCTGAGTTCTTCAGTGCTTTCAGCATTGAGCAAAATTAGTAGATGTTAAAAGCGTCCTAATGTGCCCCGGTTCCCCCTACATCTACATGCAGGTATTCCATTGAAAGTATAGAGTACCAGCAGTGTGTTGCTGAACTGCATAATTCCTGTAGAGATGCATACTTGTTGCAGAGATACATTACATAATTCCCAAGGAAAGTATTTTAGAATTAAGGCATTCCTGTCGAGACTATTATACAGTCATCCCTACTAGGAGCATATCTAGAAATTATCACAGGAGGGCATAACATGCAGCAGATAAGCGGCTAACCCTGGCCCCCCTCCCTGCACCTTCAGGAGGAAAAATATTTGGACTTGGGTTTATGCCCCTTCGTAAAATCCTAGATTTCTATTTTAAAAGTTTGTGTGGTAACAAATGAATTGTATGAGCCTATTTAATGAGGTAACGCTTGAGGATGCGGTACAGATTTGGTGGAACTGGGGCTATGCAATATCAGGGTACCAACTGAAATTTGGCTAGCAAATTTCCTGTATTTTCCCTGATTGTTCCCTGCTTCACTGGACGTTTTCCCTGACCTTATATGGGCTTAGTGTTGTGTTATGGTGTCAAACTCGTTGCTAATCAGAAACCAAAAACTATGAGTTTTACGGAGTCGTGCTTAAAATAAAGGGCTTTTTTTTTCATAAATTGACGCATGTGAAACCAAATTCCCTGAGTTTATTCTGAATTTGAGGTCAAATATCAAATTCCCTGTTTTCCCTGTCTGGTTGGGACCCTGAATAGGCCTTTATCACCTGGTTGGCTGTGAATATCACTGTTTACAGTCGAAATATCAGGTCTTATGATATTGTAAAAAATACCACCCTTCATGGGCGATATTTTTTAACAATGGTTATGACATCACCAGCATTTGGCTGCCTGATGATGTCACAAACCAAACAAAGGCCAAAACAATAGGATTGTGACGTCATATCCATTGTTGCTCCATGGTGACGTCACATTTTTGTAATGGCAGAAAATAGTCTCTCTTTATAACTCAAAATTTAAGGTAAAACCAGGTGATAAAAACAAAACAACCACGCATCAGGGCACTTCGTACAATATCACTCGCTGTTGTGTGAATTAATATCACTTTCGCCCTTCGGGCTCCAGTGATATTAATTCACACAACAGCTCGTGATATTGTTACTCAGTGACCCTGACTTGGGTTGTTTTGTTATAATATACAATTGAGGACAAAATTATTAGCCCCCCTCCATCTGGATACCCCCCTTTAATTCAATTTTTATCCAAAATGGGCCATCACAGACCGATTAGATTTCTATGACAAAACATTAATTTTTCAATAAATGTCAAAATTAATCAAAATAAGTAAATAAATTAAAATTTGCCTAGGACAAAATTATTAGCCCCCTGAGGTGTGTCATCTCTGGGGGTCATGCTTTAAAACACTCCAGGATTTTAAATAGAGGTTTCAGCTTTAAATATCTCGGACATTCAAGTAGAGTGCTTATCTTGAGCCCCTGACAGGCCTAATTCTCCCCGTTGCCATATTTGGCAACCGTTGCCGAAAATGGCATCAGGGGAAGCCTTTTACGGCAGTGCTGCTAAATTTTGACGTTTACCGAACTCACTGTTATTTGTCGATTACAAGCTCTGTGTGCTTATGTTGTCTTTAATTTGTAAATATCGACGTAAAAGAAAATTTTGCTTACTTACCTACTTATTTACCAGGGGGATAAGGATCCCACCAATCTAGAACAAAATGAAATGAAAACGATAAACAAATCTGTGCTGGGTAAGTTAGCAGGTTCAAAACTGCTTCAGGGTAAGATGCCTTGAATTTTACACTGCATTCCGGACTTTTTAGAAAGTGAACTCTTGCTTGGCCTTTGGGTTATTTGTTAACAACCTGGGTTTCAGATTAGATGATTTCCACAATTAGTATCAAATTGCCAAATGGTATTACAATACTTAAAAAGTGTTAAATTTTCTGGAAAAAAAGACAGGTAGGTGAGACAGGGTAAATTGAGCCATTTTTTGCGCCATTGTGAATTGCCATAAAACCATTAATACGAAATCTGAATATCCTATGGCAATAATTGAGCCAAGTTTCAGGATTATTGGACTAATAACAAGATGAGGGGAGTCATTTGAAAAAGGTAGGCTAATTGGCACTATTTGCCCAGGGTATTATAATAAGACCAAATGGGTATGGTGGTATTTTGAGATGTACTCCACGAGTTGAAGATATCCTGAGTCCTCTGTACCCACGAGTGCATCTCAAAATACCACCATACAACCATTTGGTCTTATTTATACCCCATATTGTAACTCAAAAGAAAGCTGAACTTCACTCAGATGATCAATACTCAACCAATCAGAGCACAGATAGCAGCCCAACTGATGATGTCACAATGTTGTGATGTCACCATGGCCATTACTTTACAATGGTAACAATGCAATGACATCATCAACAATGATCAAACCATCGAGTATACAAAAAACCATTGAGTATGCAACGCAATACCACATGGGATATATCCACTGCTTTTTCATGTGGTATTGTAAACATTATGGGGTATATATTAGGGTGGTCCATATTCCTATGGGAAAAATCAAATCTCCACAAACCCCCAATTTCAAAGTAGAAATTGATGACCACATGAGTAAAACAAACACACGCAAAATTTCAGCCAAATCGGTTAATATTTAGAGGTGGCACAAAGCACCTGAAGTTTATCATGTAATTCCCCATTCGCGGAACTGAAAAAATTGTCAATTTCCCTTATCTTTCTCCGAAGTGAATATTTTTTTGCGGTTTTTTAGAATATGATAAAGTTTGCATGACAAAGTAATATCTAGGGCTTATTTTGGATTTATTATTCATGATAAGTGAAATATTTGCCTGTTTTTATGAAAAAATGCTTGAAAATTGACCTATATAATATCTATGCTGACCTTCCATAAAACTTTTTATTTAAGTCAGAAAGAACTTCAGGACAAGATTGGGCATCCTTGACATACCAAAAAAAGGTTATTTGATCAAAATAATGGACCATTGTTGCAACATTTGCAAATACCGATGACTTTTAGGTCTGCTCCAGGGCAATCGCATGTTGAACTTCAACGGCTTTGTGCCACCTCTAAATATTAATTGATTTTGCTAAAAATTTTACTAAATACCTTCTATTGATATAAGATCACGATGTAAGATTCAAATCAGAGAAATTTAGAAGAAAGTGTTTTTGGACCACCCTAGTATATTTATAGGTTACGTTATATGATGAGGCAAATTTTTGTGCTCAATTAATTCCCAGTTAACCTTTTATTTCACACAATTCTTCACATTTGCATCACATTTTAAGCACATAACTGATGTATTACACCAGATTTTTTGCAGATTTTGACCCATTTAAGGCAAAAATTTAAAATAAAGCGACGACACTAAAGTTACAGTGCTCTTCACATCAATCACAAACTGATAAATTAAATGTTGCTGGTGCAGCAATCCGTTCTGAGGACTTCACAGCCGCACATAAGCAATTCTGTTATTACATCGTGAGCCAAATGGCTGAACATTAGTGTTTCCAATGAGCCTCGATCGACACCTCTCGAGAATGGTCATGGTCTAGTGCACGAGAATCGAGAATTTCTCGAGAAACTAGGACACTGTCCTGCCATTGGCACAATGATAAAACAAGAGAGATTTAATCTTGCAATGGATCAAATTTTTTGGCTTTCATGATATCTTTTATAGTTTTAATGTTAATCTGTGTGTTTTGTTTCCTATAAATCACAGCTAAACATCCAGATATCATACAATTTTAAAACATTTTTTCAAGTTCAGCCTCAGCATTGATCAGGTATGCAATGGGGATTATCATCAACATATATTTAAATTGAACAATAGACTAAGTACACAATAACAGTAATATCAAGCAAAACAAAACAACAATCCAATGCTTTGTTACCGTTATAGACATAAACACATGAACACCATGTAAAACAATGATCAACACTTCAATTCTCGAGAATTGCTCAGCGAGACAAAAATGCTTGGTCATTGCTGATCTCGAGACTTCTCGAGAATTCTTGCTCTCATTGGAAACTTTACTGGCCAAGTCAGAAACCGCAATGAAGTTCACCCAAAATCGCCAAAAAAAATTGCCGAAACATAGCAAAAAGGTGATAGGCAACTATAAACGGCCACCAGAAGCATGACATTGTAAGTGAAGAACTTTCTCTTCTATGTGGCCTGGTTGCCGAGAAATTTGCAAAAACTAGAGTTCGCGAATGACATGACTATGGGTGTAATTTGCAGAGTGTCGGAGTGGGAGAGGGAGTCGGGAGTTGGAGTTGTGGATTCCGAGGTTTTTAGGTGGAGTCGGAGTCGAACTCTGACTTTCAGGTGGAGTCGGAGTTGGACTCGAAACTTAATAAATTGGTGAAACTTCTTGTAGCATAATACACAGAAAGTTAAGCGAACACAGTGATTATAATAAGTTGTGCAAAAATAGAACAACTTGTACTAAATACATTGTTTTACCCTTTGTGAGATGATAATTAGGCCCTATACAGCTTTATGCTTGATAGTACAAATGTATTGCCACATCTATTTGGTCTTTGCTTTGGCACCATTAGACGTTTTCCTGATCTCAAAAATACGTATTGACCATACTCTGAATCTTTAAGAAGTTCTACAACCTTTTTTTTGATACCATAGTTATTAAACAAATCATTCACACTCTTTGTGCAGACCCCCAATTTTTTACCAATTCTTATAATCTTTTTAGTTTTTTTTTTATCTTTCTTGTGCGATGAACCAAACAATGATACAATGCTGTGCATCAGAACAGACTCTATAAAGATTGGTAAAACAATGACAAGATATCTTTATCAACTCTGATGTCAACAAGTTCTCTAAGATGACCTACTCTCTGTAGACATTTCGTGTACAAATTATGAATATTATCTGAGAAATACAATTTATCATCAATGTTTACACCAAGATATTTATACTATTTTGTAAACAGAACAGCTTCATTAATTATAATCAGTGGATCATGTACAGTTTTATCCTTCCTGAAGTCAAAGACCATTTCCATAGTTTTTTTGACATTCAAATTTAGATAATTATCAGCACACCACTTTACAAAATTGTTAACTTGCTGTAAGTATGTATTGGTGTCATTGTCTGTAATATTACCAATTATGACTGTATCGTCTGCATATTTGAGAATGTGACAATTATCGTAGCTACTTAAACAGTCATGGGTGTAAAATGTAAAAAGTAAGGGGGATAAATTTACGAGATGATCATAACCGATAGAATTATAAGGTTTGATTATTTGCTCAGTGTAAAAGAAATGATATCGAGATGTAAATAGTACAGAAATATAAAGGCATATATGGAGCAAGGAGACCCCCTAAAGGCAAATTGTTGCCGCTGTAAAATCATATTTGGCTGCCTGACTACCTGATGATGTCACGGTTCAACTGCACAAAGTTTTTAAAAAACACATAGCTATGAAAATTCTAATAAAAGCCATGAAAAATCAGTAGTTTGGTCAAATAAATTATTCACTGTATTACTCAATCCTTAAGCATACAGATTATAAATTCTAAATTCTGAGGTTATAATTGCATTTCTTGTGTGATCAGCCCAGATTATAACAGCCTATCATGAAGAAAATACTTGTATAACTTGAAATGCAGAATTATCAGATAGAAATTTGTGCACCTGTACGTCCAGAGTCCACATGTCTGCAGGGAATACTTTCTAATATACATGTATCACCATGAAACTTCTCAGATTCTGAAGACTAATATAATTATATAGGATACTTGAAAATGTAATAATGACTATAGATCGGGTAATTCACATTCTGGGGGTTTGCATACCAAGATTAAAAAACAATCAAGAAAAAGAATACAAATCGATACACGCTTTAGGCATCCTGCACCCTCTAGCAGGGTTTTATAATGGTATACTTACATGTCCTTCGCCTGATGAATGGTGAAGGAACTACTGGAGGTCTAGGAACATGCGGCGATACTGGGGGTTTTGGCACTGGGGGAGATATTGGGGGTTTTGGAATTGGGGGAAATACAGGACGTACCGGGTGTTTGGGAAATGGGTGAACTGGTGGTTTGGGAAATGGACGATATGCTGGGTGTTTGTTAACGTGGCGAAATAGGCCTACTGGCGGTTCGGGTATTGGAAGAGGTATTTTGTGTTTTAGGTGAAGTGGAGGAGTGGGAACTGGGTGAGATACTGGGGGAGCGGGAATTTGGTAGGGTGGGGTAAATGAGGGAGGCGGGGTAACCAGGGGAGACACAAAGGGATGAGAAGTTACAAAGGGGGGAGGAGTGACTGTTGGAGGATTAAACGGCGGTGTACCAAAAACATGGCGCACGGGAAACACCTTAGGATAGGTATCTGGGAGCATTGATAGAATGATACCTAAAAAATAAAAGACAAATTTATCCCATTAGACCAGACCACATTATTTACATTATGAAAGAGTAATCCCAAGGGGCACAAATCACAACGTTGCTAATTGGTGGAGGGCAGGTCAGTTGGTCAAGTAGATATGTATGGTAGAGATTATGTTGCCACAATGTGGGCAAGACGTCGGGGCTTTCAGACACGCGTCGCGGGAAGTCACATGTGCGACGCACGTGTGAGGGTGCGCGCCGCGTCTTATGGACCCCCAACGCCGCAGACAGAGTGGCTCCTGAGTGCATGCGTTGTTCTATTTTTAGCCTCAACCCTTTGTCTGCGTGTCACCCTCTTTCTGCGCTGCGGCTGGGGCAGCATCAGCGGAGAAGGGGGGGCGAAGGAAGGGAAAAGAGGCGGTCCGCACCCTGCATATATATAGAGGGGGCCAGTTTAGAGCACCATACCCACTCAGACCTTCGACCAGAACACACCTAGAATCCACGACACTCAACTGCTACATTTGCTGCTACTTTTGTTGCTACAATTGTTAGTACTTTTGCTGCTACTTTTTGCCAACATGGGACCAAAGAGGAAAAAGGGGACCGTCGTCACCAGGGCACCAACCAAGCTCAGCACGAGGTCTACACTGCACACTCCTGGAAGCACTCCTGCTGCAACTCCAGTGACAACTCCAGCTGCAACTCCTCTCCATGACCCTTCAGATGCTGCAGTAGTAGCCTTCTTCACAACAGCCATGGCAGACATCTCTCTACCTGGGCTCTACACCTCCACTACAGCCAAAGATGTCAGCCAGACGAAGACTACTTCAACCAGCAAAGCCACTGTTGTCAGCGAGACCATCTACAAGGGCCAGCCAGAAGACAGCACTGACGAAGATTCCTCATGTGAATTATTTGAAGCTGATGAAGGAGACAAGCCTGTTGACAAGCCTGCTCCCAAGCCTGCTGCCAAGTCTGCTCCCAAGCCTGCTCCCAAGTCATCTAAAGCTGACAAGCCTGCTGACAAGCCTGCTCCCAAGTCTGCTGACAAGCCTGCTCCCAAGCCTGCTGACAAGCCTGCTACCAAGTCTGCTGACAAGTCTGCTCCCAAGGGTCTTCCAGAGCCTACTGCCAAGTCTACTCCAAAGAAGACTCCAAAGAAGACTCCGAAGAAGACTCCGAAGAAGACTCCGAAGAAGACACAAGAGAGCCAGCCTGTTGTTGCTCTTGAAGATGTCATGATGGACGACACCTTCGAGGAGGAAGACCACCATTCCTCTGGTGATGAGGCCCCTGCAGCTGCTGAAGCCAAGTCCAAGGGCAAGAAGGGCAAAGGGAAGGCCCCCAAGAAAAACATCAAAGACTACATGGGCATCACAGCGGAGCAAGAAGACGACCTCATCAACTGGTACAAAGAGCATCCTGTGCTGTACATGAAGGGCTCCAGAGGATACAAGGGCAACGAGAAGCTACTTCTGGACACCGAAAAAGCCAAGGAGCTGGGACCCAAGTTCACCTCCCAGGACATCTTCAACTGGAGGAAGACAGTCCGCACCCACTACTCCAGACTCGTCAGGCCTGAAGCTTCAGGATCCGGCAGGAAGGAGACGCTCACAGACAGGGACCAGTACATCCTAGCCAACTGTCGGTTCCTGAAGGACTCCATCGTCCACAAGCCAGGCAAGGAGCTGTCCGCCATATCCCAACTGTCAGCCAACAGACCAGCCTCAGACTCCGGGGACAGCTACAACCCTGAAGATTCCCTGCCAGCTTCTTATGACCTGCAGGACCTGCCACTTGAACAGCCATCACAGGACAGACCTGACAGCCAGCAGTCCCAAGTCTTCCCTGCAGCGCCAAAGCCTGGAGCCGTGTCCAAGGGAACCAAGAGAAAGGCCACAACAGATGACAGCATGAACTCCGCCATGAATGTCATCGCAGGCAGCATGCACGCTATGTCCTCCTCCAAGAAGATCCTCAAAGGCTCTGGCTGCAGGCTGTGCCCCGACTACCAGGAGTTGAAAGACGATGAGGAGTACTGGAGGATCAAGTGTCAAGACCTCTACCACGTCGGATTTCACGCCAGCCCTGAAATCAGAAAGCGAATGGTGAGGGCCATTGCAGAGGCCGCCTTCTACTGGGACAAGGAGAGGGAGATGGATGAGGCCAGCCGCCAGTCAAGACCTCAGGAGGAAACCTTCCAGCCTCCTCATCCTCCTCAGCGCCTGCAGATGCCACCTCCTCCTCCTCCTCCTCCTGCGACGTATGTGCCATCTCAGCACCAGCAGCACCACCAGCAGCACCACCAGCAGCACCACCAGCAGCACCACCACGCTTCCAGCAGCCATCACTTCCACCACCAGCAGCCCAGGGAAGGAGGATCCAGGCAGACTCCCAGCTACACCATGATGCAGCCCAGCCCATCCTCCCTGACACTGATGGTGGATGCTCAGGAGAGCCCCGAGAAGTACGGCTACCCTGGACCCAGCTATGGT
Source organism: Platynereis dumerilii (assembly GCA_026936325.1). Classification (NCBI taxonomy): domain Eukaryota; kingdom Metazoa; phylum Annelida; class Polychaeta; order Phyllodocida; family Nereididae; genus Platynereis; species Platynereis dumerilii. The sequence continues at coordinate 39,255,786 of JAPTHN010000005.1, forward strand.
CAACCGATCGCCCAGCAGCAGCACCAGCCTTCCCCTTCGCCCAGTTGGAGTGAGAGTCTCCTTTCTCCACACAAGTAGAAGAGAAGATGTGCAGCAAAGACAACCAAAAAACCTCGGCCCTTTTAAGGGCCACCAAATCCTCCCAAAAGGGCAGGCCACATACACATCCTATGTTGACAAAAAAAAAGAGCTTGTGTTGACCGAAAAGAGCCAAAAAAGAGCAAAAAAAACGTTGACAATCCCCCAAAAAAAAAGTTCGGTCCTGGCCTTCATTAAAAGTCATCACCTTCATAAAAGCAAGGTGCTAGTTCCCCCTTTCTTTGCCCAAAAACATACCAAGTGCTGCACTAGTACAAGTGCTGCATTCTTTGATATAAACATATTTTATTGCACTAGTACAAGTGCATGAATTTCTTAATTAAAATGTAATGCACTAGTACAAGTGCTTTGGTTTTAAAACTTGTGTTGGTTGCACTAGTACAAGTGCATCACTTTGTAATTTAACTTGTCTAGGACAAGTGGTTTTTATGGTTAGAAAAGGGATAGGCAGATAGATAGCTAGATAGCTAGATAGATAGATAGATAGCTCGATAGCTCGATAGATAGATAGATAGATAGATAGATAGACAGCTTGATAGATGGAACACAATGCTCGTTACATATATACACTGCAGAAAAGAAAAGCAGTTGTCGTCACTTTGCAGGGATTGGACTTGGATAGATAGATAGATAGATAGATAGATAGATAGATAGATAGATAGATAGATGGATGGATGGATGGATGGATGGATGGATGGATTGATAGATAGATAGATGGATAGATAGATAGATAGGCAGATAGATAGCTTGATAGATGGAACACAATGCTCGTTACATATATACACTGCAAAAAAGGAAAAGCAGTTGTCGTCACTTTGCAGGGATTGGACTTGGATAGATAGATAGATAGATAGATAGATAGATAGATAGATAGATGGATGGATGGATGGATGGATGGATTGATAGATAGATAGATGGATTGATTGATTGATTTTTGGGCTTGTTTTGTCAACATAGGATGTGTACATGGCCAGCTCAATTGGGAGGATTTGGTGGCCCTTAAAAGGGCCTGGGGTTTGTTGTTTTGAATAGATAGTCTGCATCTTCTTCAGATTTTCTCCAACTGCCAAGGGACACTTCCTGCCGGACTGTTGACCCAGTCACGTAGGTAGTCTCGAGCAGCCTTGGCATCTCTGGAGGCATTTCTGTGTCGAAGTGGTTCTCCTAGGTCATGCAAACTCCTTCAGTGACGTCATGTGTCTGTGGATCTTCTCTGTCCATAACTTCATTGTCACGGGCATGGTGGACGCCTACTCTGTCTCGCAGAATGTTGTGTAGAACACAAGCAGCCATTGTGATGTATGTCACTCTTGTAGGTCGTTGGGGCATGGTGGTCAGGAAGCATCTGAACCTGTGTGACAGCAGACCGAAGGCATTCTCCACCACTCTCCTGGCTCTTGAAATCCTGTAATTGTACACTCTGGAAGCAATGTCAAGGTTCCTTCTTGGCACTGGTTTGAGCAGCCATGTCTTCAGGGGAAATGCCTCGTCACCCACGATGTAATATGGGAAAGGATTGTCTTCTGTGCCAGGTAGAGGTTCTGGAGGTGGTAGGCCTAGATCTTCGTAGTCCAGGAGTTGTCGAAGTATTGTGTCCTTGAAGACGCCGCCATCAGATGCACTTCCTTGACAGCCAGCCTGCACATAGATGAACTTGTAGTCGGCATCAACGAGGGCCATCAGGACAATGGAATGAAATCCCTTGTAGTTGTAGAACAAGGAGCCTGCAGCCTTGGGACATCGGATTGCGACGTGCTTGCCATCCAGAGCTCCAATGCAGTTGGGCAAGTTCCATTTCGTCTCAAAGGCCTTGGCTATCTCCTTCCATCTTTCAGGCTGTGTGGGTAGTGCCAGCTGTCTTTCGAAGGCATGAACGATGGCAAGGCAGACCTCAGGGATGAAGTTGCAGATGGTGTTGGGTGCCACACGGAAAGCATAAGCTAGGGACTTGTAGCTGTTTCCTGTTGCCATGTACCGCAGGGTGATAGCCAACTTCAGACCAGGTTCCAAAGCCTTCCTCATGTTGGTGTCTTGCTTAGTGATGAGTGGTCCAACAGCTTCCAGGAGTTCAGCAAAGATGTCAGGGGGCATTCTAGTGTAGTTGTAGTAGCCAGACACGTCATTGACTTGCAGTTCAGGCCATAGAAATACATAGAACGGACATGAGGCTGTATGATGCCACCACAAGATGAGGTCACCAAATCCGCCATATTGGAACTGCCCTGAGACATGACGTCACAATTAGATAATTATGATGTGACGTCATGCCATTGTTGTAAGTGACATCACTATTATTGGTGACGTCACAGTTACATTGTTCCAGGATACAGGGCAGTTCCAAGATGGTGGATTTGGTTGCTTCATCTGCCAGAGCCTCATGTCCGTTCTATGTATTTCTATGGTTCAGGCATCAGTAGATGGTAGTGACCATGTTGTTCCCTTTGCAGCAACCAGTTGCGAATCCACCACCTTTTCTGTCTCCTGGCCCTCCTCCTCCTGTGTCTCAAATAGACAGCTCCCAAAGCAGCAGCAGCAGCACCAGCCACAACAATAATTTCTTCTTCATTCATCATGCATATGTTCAGTAGGCAGACTGTATTGTGTTCTCATTGAAGGGCAATCAGCAAATGAAGCAAGGAGGTCCTCTGTGTCCCTTAATAATGACCACAAGTGACTTCTGCATCAGCGAAACACACTTTGCCGCAGCGCTGCAACAAGAGACCTTCGTCGATGCTTAAGAGACCTTCGTCGATGCTTAAGGCAAGGACGACGAAGAAGGTCAGCATCGGCACGCCTGTAATGTCCTCGGCGCTGTATGAATGCATGTGCGACGATGAACCATCCAGGTACGCAGTAACAAGTACCTAAATGCGGCGTTGCATCGTTACAGTCGTCGGCGAGGCTGTCCTTTTCAGCGGCGCATCTTACCTCGGGTGTACGCCGAAGGTTTCTTGATGCGTCGCAGGTCGCCAATTTCAGACGTAGCTGCCTCACAACCATCAGCGGCGTAACAGGAAACAACATTGGGCGAAGTAAAAGCAGCCTCGCCGAATTCCAAAACAAAGTGCGACGAGTCTGTTTGGAACTGCGGTGAGGCAAGAGAGGCGGAACGCGGCGAAGAAAGCTTATGCAGCGCCGCGGACACCTCAAGACTCACCGAGGCTACAAACTTTAAGCGCCGCACATGACACTAATTGATTACGTAACGTGCCTCATCCAACGTTCTACGCCACAACTTTCCAAGAAATGACTTCTCTTGACGCGCCGCTCTCAAATCGCCATCGTGAGAACCAGGCATTAGTCAAAGTGTACACTAATTTTCAATCTCGAAATATCATCGTACAGATGTTATATAACATAGATGCCACTAAACAACGTGTGATGACAGATTTGACACAATATTACAGAAGTCGTCAGTCTAGATTAAATGAGTATACATAATATTATTTCAGTATTTATGTTGTTAACCTGAAATATGACAATAACACACAGGCTTTTTGTGTAACTGCAGTTTGTTATACTTCATCTATTGGTTGAGAGCAACATTTCTGGCACTGCTACCCCATCTTAATCTGCATCACTTACTTGTGTGATACTCAATTAACAAGGAACTAAAAATTCTATTTCAAAACTTGCAAAGCAACAGGATTTTAAAAGTAAAATGCCTAACAGACACAAGGGAACATAGGCCCCGGTGACCCAGCTAGGGTTAATCGAAAACCTTGTACTCAGCGATTGGCAGCCTAGCATGCTACCACAAGACCAACCCTCCCCCAACCCCGTGGTCCCCAGACATCGGGGTGGAAGCTTTGCAAATGAGCTCTCATATTATTATATTATTTTCGCCAAAACTTTTGAACGGCATACTTGATACTATTTTTTAAAATGACTCTATTGAAGTTAAAATATTGCCTCAAAAGCCACCAAGTGCCGGTGAGCAGTTTCACTGCAACTGACGATATACAAATTTAGACTTTTATTATCATTATTAATTAATAATGGTGAGTATATTAACTGTTGTCAAGTGTAGATCTTGCAAGTCAATTCAATTCAACTGTATTGAACTCGTGCAGGTTATTGAGTGCTTGCACATCAGCATAAATAAAAATACAAATAATATACAAATTGACAAAATTGGGTTATCTTCATTAGGTTGGTCCAAAAAAATTTTTTTGTCAATATCAATTTGCACACCTTCCCATTTTGTGAGAAATGGCACAAAAGCAATGCAGTTTAAATCTCATGAAAATTCAGTAACTCTAAGTGATCTCCCAAAGGCCTTAAAGTTTCTATGTTTTTTAAAATTTTCTACCATTTTGCCAATCACCTCTTCTCCCTAACTTCGTCAGTATTAGTCATACAGCATTCTCTCAAAAAGACCTTCATTTTGCATACCAACATTAATGGTGTAGGTTTATATCTTGCCTCCCGTTGGCTCTTTGGCCTGCACCTTTTAGAAATGAAAGTGTTGAAGATTGTCTAAGTAAGCTTTTGAATTTATTTCACTGATAAGAATTTAAAATTGACACACTGCTGATGACGATGATTTGATGCTTTTGAGCATCCTATATGTGTTTTATTTACTTGAGAACTGTATCAAAAACGTCGGGTCTTCAGTTGACACAACATAATTCAAAATTGTGCAACAATAATACACAATTCTTAGTAATGCAATGACATACCTCAATAGTGACAACTGAATGGGGAGACTTTTTGATTGATGAAACAAGTCAGCAGCGGAGACCTTGAAGAGGGAGACCACAGGATGTTGCAAAAAAATTCTTGCATGGACAACAAAGCCCTCATAATTCACCTTGCTATTCCGTAGCTTCTCCAAGCTCCAAACCTCAACCTACTCCTAAGCATTGATATTTCCCAATTTTAGCTTGGCGACAACACTAAATTCAAATTTATCATGTCTCAGTTAATGTTCCAGTAGGGTGTGTCAATTTTAAATTTTCATTAGTGAAACAAATTCAAAAGCTTAAACATCCTTCAACACTTTCATTTCTAAAAGGTGCAGGCCAAAAAATATTGGTGATATCCACTAAAATCAGTGATAATGAAATTGGCCTAAGTCGAAATGGCCTAAGTCAAAAGGATTAGGGCAATTCTTGCAAAGACTGAGTTGGGGTTTTGAGGCGTTTATTATTAATTTAGGAGTCCAATTTTTTTTAACGCATTTATTATCATAAGGGCCTTCCTGTTCCACCACAATGGAAAAATGGCCGAAGTCTAACTTAGGCTAATTTTGCCTTAGGCTGACGGTCTTGTTTGTTGCTGCCACAGGTGCTCTCATCCTGACACTACGCTGAACAAAAAAAAAAAAAAAGTTCATTGCAAGAACGGGAACAAGATCATGCAATATTATACATTATACGAATATTGACTGATTTCGAGGGCATTAGTCAAATCTATTCCCTCGAGGATGTGTAAGTGAAAAGCATTTCATGAGGCCGAAGGCTGAGGGAAATAGTTTTCCTTACACAGACGAGAGGGAAATAGATTTGACTAATGCCAGAGATAGTCAGCTTTTATTTGTTTTATTATGCGGAATAGATAAGCAGACATAAAAATTGCACTATCATGAGCTTTGATGAGTTTTTCTTGTATTGTGGACTAATGATTAGCAAAATGATTATAGTCTTTACTAAGCCCTCATTTTATTTTTTTTTCCTACACTATTGCAAGGCATTGGTTTCAAATAACATTTTGGAAAAAAAAGTTAAAAAATTATATGGACAATTTTTTTGGAGAAAATACTATTACAGGGCAACATGCTAAAATAAAGACTGACATGCAATCAGCTCTCAGCCAATGACAGCTTTGCTTCAATGGTAGAGGTATATTATATAATAATATAGCACTGATCTTACCAGGATTAGGCAGCACGAGCCCATGTGGTCCTTTACCTGGTGCTATAACTCCTTGAGGGGCATAATAACTCCTGGAAAATGTAGGATAAAAGCCTTGCCCATGAGGAAGTCCTGCGGAGTAAAATATTTCAGTTCAACTTTTCAAACATGAAATTTCATGGAGGTTAATCAATAGGGTGTCAATGAAATACATAGGAAAATTAATATTCTAAAATGTCAATGTCTCACCCCAATTGGATTTACATAATAAACTTCAGAGCCATTGAACAACCTCTAAATATCAATCGATTTTCATAAAATTTGGCACAGTTAACCCTTAGACTAAAAGGAAAAACTTCGGTGGTGAGATCTTGATATTTCTAAAGTTGGCATTTCATTGGCACCCTATTAAATAGTAAGCGCAACAGCTGGTACATTCATTAAGAAAACAAAATGACCATTTCACTGTTACAAAGGTACTTCATGACAGCTGATGTTGGTACACCTCCAACATCCATTCCCTGCTGTGGTTGGCTAAACAAGGGTCACGTGACTAGGAATAGAAAGCACTGGTTGACTGATAGGCCAATAGTCTACTTGGATAGTGCCCTCAGTATAGGGCACCATCCACAAAACCATTGACAGGGCAGACTTTTGAAACGTGTGATGACATCATGGTTGCCATGACATCACAAGCTAAGCAGGCCAAATGTTGATGCCATGACTTTCTGATTTGAGTGTTTTAAACCGTTTTCCCTCCAAAACATGCCAAATTTGAAGTCTTGATAAAGTGTAACTAATGCTACGACAATCTTTGGGTATTTCAGTCAATACTTGATTTTTTCCTAAGCTTTTTAAATTGTGAGTGAGGATTTTCTAAATTCTAAAAAAGCACTTTTCTGACAGAAAAGAAAAAATTTGCAAGACGAACATTTGAGGTGCACTAAAACAATTATTGACTGGTTTTATTTGAGCACTTGTGCAATATATTTGGCCCTCGGGAGTGAGGTCGGCTTCCATAGCTCACTCCCTTGGGCCAAACAGTTTGCGCTAGCGCTTTCATGCCCAGTCAATATTTGTATAATTTGTTTAACATGGGAACAACAGAGGCTGTTTGGTTAGGCCATTTTTCTTAGTATTCACCGTTATTTATTATTAACACCCACTTTGTAATAGTTGCCGCAGATCTGTGGTTGCTACAGACCCAGAAAAGCAAAATTACTTCATTACCTGTTTATTATAACCATCTTCTACATGTGGTCGATACACACCCAAAGAAGTTAAAAAGAAATCCAAAATCTGTACATAAAATATAAACCTGACATACCTTGGCATATTATCTACCTGTTTTCTTCCAATTTTGGTTTTATTTTTTGCGCGAAAAATGTGTTGTGCAGCACTAGCATTAAGCCATTAATTTTTAGGGGCCGTCACTCAACAACAACTTTGAAAATTTGCTGTAGTCAATACTTAACCAGAGCAATTCGCCTAAGATTTTTCTATTATACTACCGTGGTCACTATGACCCGGAATATTCCTTATGTAATAGACTAGTGGTTTCTTGGAAACTAAAAACCCAGTATTATGTTAGACTTTGTGGTCTATTGGACCCAGTGACAATTTCAGGCCTTGTGGTCTATTGAACCCAGGGAAAATTAGGCAGTAATTTATTTTTTGATAATCAGGACCCATAACGCTTCAAATTATTTCATTAATCACTTCATCAGATCAAACGTAAAGCTTCAATTTGCAACACCAGATAAAAAGGAAGTGACACAAGCGCACATCTACAGAGACGATCCACCTAACTTTGTACAGGTTATTATTCTCCTTGATAACAGGCTTCCAAACATGGTGTACCAAAGTGACGCTAAATGAATAAGCATATTTGAACAGTTATACCAGCAAAAATCAAGGGGAGGTTGTATCTGGGCCCAAATATTAGGGGAAGCTTGGGAGAGTTGGGCCACTTTTTACATTCTTGCACCTCCTGCTAACAGTAATGATTATATAAACATGCTTAATGCATGTACTGTATCTTGAAATATTTCCGAAAAATATCTGTAGGTTTGCATTGATATTTGCCCAAGAACATATGAGCTACAGCCCTATGAAAATTGGAAAAAAATTGGCCCAACTCTCCCCATCAAGTGGGAGACTTGGGCCAATCCGGGGGGAGACTTGGGCCATTGCAATATATCAGGTTCGGTAAAGCTGTACTTGAGGCCATAATATTTTTAATCTGTACTGTGGTGGTCATAGAAGTCATTAATCCCGAATTGAGGCCTCTTGCAACTCTAGTTTGGTGTCAGACTTAAGCCTCAGCCTGATGGCCCAACTCTCCCCATCTAGATTTCCTGATATCTAATTTTATTAGACCATGAATAATTATTAAGGCCTAAAAATATTCAATCTCTGTTGAAAATTGCTCTAGACAAGTTCTCCTGTCTTGATAAAAATAAATCTGGGTAAATGCAACACATGTGGGGAGAGTATTGGCTCTGTCCCAACTCTCCCCCATTCGATCATTTTTCTCTAAATCCCAATTATGACAAAACCAGTTGTCTGATAATTTTCCAAAATATGTTAATAACAACTGAATAGGCAAGCCTACAAGGCATGCCATAGAAAATTTTCTCAGTCCTTGTTGTCTGAAAGAAAATTAAAAACTCGTAACATGGCTCAGTTTTTCCTTTTTTCATCCAAATTTGAATTTTCTTCTCTCTTAAGATCGTGACAAGCAAATGAGCCAGAAGTGTTCCATCCATTTAAAGATTTTTATTTTCATAAAATTTTGGTGGCTGCAGCTTTGTCAATAAATTTTTAGTTTCCTCAAAAATTAGGGTGGCCCAACCCTCCCTGCGGCCCAACTCTCCCAAGCTTCCCCTACACATACAAAATTTCAGGCCAACAGCTATATAGGTTCTGAAGCTATAGCCTATAAAATCTCAATTCCATTCGTTATCACAAAAACGAGCATTTTGATAAGGTTACTAAAAAATTCATAACTAAAAATAATGAGCTCTTGCACCACATTCATCTTTTAAGCATCTGTTAGTAAACAATATTTTCTTCCAGACAGTTTTGGGTGAACTTGGTTCAGGTTGTCAGACATTTGCAATTGGGCGCTGAAGTTGCTAAACTTTGGGTTTTTCCCAGACTTTGCACTGCTATATTCTAAATACGAAATCACTGACACACTAGAGTTTTTTACCAGACTGTTTAAACTAAATGACAGCTAGCTCTTCAGAAAAAATCAACCTTCTCTCTTTAATACTTTCCTTGCTAAAGCCATTCAAACATGGTGACCCATAACATTTTGCTAAATGAAAGAGCATGTTAAACTTTGAGCAGTCACAGTTCCCAAGAAATAGAGTCCTACACCAACACTAATCAAAGAAATGGAAGTATCTGGGCCCAAATATTGCACACAAAAACATTCAGGCCAATAGAATCATTCATTTTGAAGATATAGCTTTCTGAAATCTCAATTCCATTTGATGTCACAAAAACGAGGGAGAAAATTGACAAAATGTTACCCTCGTTTTTATTTTTTTAGCAAACACTATTGAAGATACAGACCTAAAATTTTGCACGAAGCCTACTAAGAATGGTAGCTTCCTCTGACAATTTTTCCAGCTAATTCTGAGGGGGTCAGGTGGGAGCCATTTGATGAAACCGACAGGTTTCATGCCCAACCATCTGCATCTACATCTACATGATTGAGTGACGGACTTTCGACTTGCCAAGTTGCCATACACTGTTAAATCTGAATTTTGAATCAGCTTAAATTATAGGGTGAGATGGTTGCACAATTCCTTTGAGCTAACATAACTTTTTGTTTTTGGTTATGACAATAAAAAGATTATCTGGCAATTTAGTTACCTCTCTCAAATGCAACAATAGCATTTCAGTTCTTTATTGATATGGAGAACATTTCTTGCTCTGGCAAGAGATGCAATGAACATAATTATATACACAGGTTGTATAATCAGTGCCCTGATCGACCAAGAATCTGGTCATTATTTTGGCAAGATTTTATGTTTCAGCTTTCGCAGATGTTGAATAGTAAAAATTATTATTATTAAATATCAAATCAGTGCTACAACATATACAATACCTCGTTTCAGGCCTTCGGGGAAGTGGTATGGGCCATGGTCGCTATAGCAGATCAGTACGTGTTGAGCAAGAAATAGCAACAGAAGAGACAATATCATCTTGACAGTTTGCTGTTATGCATTTCAATCTGGTCATTCACAGTATATAAAGGAAAATGAGATGGAAAACAAAGTGGACTGAACAAGCTGCAGATATATCAATCAATGTCATTATTGGTCAGAACAAAAGAAACTAACTTTTCATCAGACAGTTGACCTCAAAAAGTATGTCTCAAATTATTGTTTCATTCATCATCAGCTGTGTACAATACTAAGAAGTACTCATCTATTTCTAAGAATTAAAGGCAGACTTACATATGTATAAACAGGCCTTTATAATGAATTTTTGCTTGTTTGAGGAAAAATTATGAAAACTTTATCAAAATATTAACTACGCAATATCATGCCATTGACAACTGTACACGTCAAGGATCACTTAATGTGTTTTTCAGTTCATCAATAATCATTTCATTTTTAAAAGTGCTTGTAAATTGTACGTGGCAAAAGTGATTCAGAGATTTTGATATCATTTGTTTCAGAAATAAACTGGGGCAAAATAATCTCAAAGCTGTCAGTCCCATGAGCGGAAGTACCAGTCATTGAAAGACATGGTGTATCTGGGCTTGTTGATTTATTTAATCCATTCATATACTAGCATATACGTCAAGTCCAAGAAATGCCCTTGACATTTGTGTTTTGATATATTTGTCACAGATTCTATCAAAATTGACAGTTGATTATGAAAAACATTTTCTCAAAATTCACAGTTACTGTTGGGTGTCGTTACTTCTAAACTCAGCAACATTAAAAACGCACACTTTTAAAAAGGCTAAAAATAGTACTGCCTCTAACGATATCAGAATAAAAATATGCACGCTTCTAGAAGTTGCCATCAGGTATATTCAGGGAAAATTTCAAATCTCTTAGTGCAGTACTTTTGTGTCAAATTAAATCGTCGTGGCCTCTGTCGAAAATGGAAGTCACAAAATTTCAATTTCCTCTGATCATTAATTTCAACAAAATTGTGAGTATTGGCCTGGTGATAATGACCTTCAACCACGCATACATTGTAATTCACTAACATCACAATCTGTATCACTGAAGGGACATTTGGTAATAAAATATTCCCAAATCACAGATCAGCTGAGCTAGCCCTGGATGAATAAACTGCTTCAGTGAATGATGTGAGGCTTGGTCCGGGTCAGTTTAATAATCACTTCATCATATCAAGCCAAGCATGCGCAATAAATCCAAATTCGTCTTTCAATAAAAACATATAATAATCTACTGAGCAAATTTCCACTACTGGGGTGGGCATGGTGATGTTGGTAATACCTTGGTCCCCTACAGCTTCTATTTATATGGTAGGTTGGCTTGCCCAACAATTGCTGTAGCAACATAGTGGCAGTTCTAAGAGCAATTGAAAGGTCTGCCACAGCACAAATGTCGAGCCATATGATGCCAGTTTCAATGGGAGCTCATGGTTAAGCTTTATGACAGGGCAGATCTATATCGAGGGTCAGAAAGGATCTGCCTGGAAATGTGTGCTCTAAAGTCTGACAGTATGTTGTAAAAGGGAAGCCATTTATAATGCTCTTTAGAGTAATGAGATAGGAGCAAATATGAAAACGTTTGCACGTGAAGTTATGTAGAAAAGTGAAAGTCTGGATGTAATTTTTTGGTATGTAAACATTGTGGCTTGCTATTGTCACTTGAATTATTTCCCTTAAATATAAAGAAATAGCTGAGTTACTGAAGTGGAATTTCCTGTGCTGCACACCCGGCACAACAGCGCAGCTGAAAAATGTTCTCAATGTTAATATGTGGTTATCACACCAGGTACAATCACATATATCTACTGGTTATTTGGTTGTCTATACAGATTTGCTGTCAAATTAATTGTCATGACAAGTCTTTTTCTGAAGAGATGACGGTTTTTGCATCAGAACAGCGCAAAACATGAACAAGAAATAGGTGGTTAACCAAAGTCATGATGTGAACCCAGCAGCTTTCCTGTCATCAGAACCCTGGCTAACAAGAGCACTATGGATGTGTAGGAAGATGCCATAACATGACAATCACACAAACAGACTCTCTTTGATCATGAAAGAAGAGGAAGCCATGTTGTTGGCACTTGTTGGGTTTCTTCCTCTGTCTCCTGGGTACTGTCACCACAAACATCCTATTCAGCAAAGAAGGCTGTTTACCACATGACCTGTTACATGTTCTGCAATCAAGGCCTGCTTGTTTTGTGTGATTGGGACATGTTGTGGCATCTCCCTACCCACAATTGAGCTGTGGGGAGTCACAGTCAGGACTTCTGGATGGCCACAATTGTTGTGCAGAAATATGTTTTTGACCTCAAAATTAAGAAGACATCTCAACAGCCGCGCTCTATGACAGCATGGAAAGTGACAAATGCCAGTGCATATATTCAGATTTCATTTCAGCAAATATATAGAACAAATATGCACTTGAACTCTGACTTGAGTATGTGTAGTTGTGTCACCAAAATAGATTTAGAGAAAGTTGGCTTACACTTATTTTGCCAAGTAACTCTACACAAGATTGTCACACCTTTACAGTTGTTTTAAGATGCAGTTCTGTGCATACAGCATCGAATGAAGATGCAACACAATCAAGGTGCTTAATGTGCAGCGAATTCCTTAACAAATAAATTGAACCAAATGCAATGTAGCAATTTGGAAGGGAAACCCAGTTATAATCAATTCAGGCCATTCCGCAATGTCAACATAGATTATTTGTAGTTATTGAAAGAGAAACATGATTAGTCCCTCTCTCCATGTAGAACATATTTCTAAGACTTCAAACAGCCTATACAAAATTAGGAAATTTTGTAAATTGAATTAAATATTTTAAGCTCCAGTGGCTATGACACATCAAAAGCCATAAACTTGTCCTATTATATTCTGCTCGTTGAAGCTGAAATGGTTTGAGAGGCAGTAGCATTGAGACAGAACTTTTTGATGAACTCCAAAATAAAACTCTGATCCTGGGCTACTGGTGATGAGAGATACTTTTGGTTAGGCTAATAAATTAATTCAGACAAAGTGTCTAACAAGGAACAGACATAGCATTTCCGTCGTAATTGGAAGACTTCAGGATTTTCTTCTAATGGCACATCTGATGACATTGGATCGTTTGGAGTTGGGTGAAATATCTTCATTGTGAGCTGTATCAAATGACTGATATTGGCAGAAATTTTCTTTTGGGTGTCAAATTCTGAGCACAAACTGTGTATGGAGGAAGCTATAAGGAAGATACAAAGCTGGAAAGAGGGAGATCTCTCAGCTGACATTAATTTACCACAGTAGTAATAAATGGCTGACTGCAGCGTAGGTCTCTGCACTTATCCTTGCACTATATAACACAATTATATAGATCAATGTTTGTGATTCAAATTGGACACAGTTGTTGCATTTTAACTTTTAACATTCGCAATATAGAAGAGGTGATGGAAAACAATAATGTCAGGCCGAACCTTTGAAGTAGATCACTTACTAAAGTAGTGTATATGACATACTGCTCTCTCCCTCAGGATGACCTGATTCCACGTTCAATTTCCTTACGTATCCGATAACTACACAATAGAACTACACTAATGATACACCTTAATTAGAGACCCCCTAACAAGACAGAGTAAGACAAGACAGAGTAACGTTGCATCTTTGCTTATTGCTCCAAAAAGTAGCTTCTCCTGAACAAATGGCTGCTGTGCAACACAACGAAATGTAACTGCATCTGCTTCTCCAGATCATTTTCTATTGTTCATTCCAAGCAAAGCAGATTGCCATTGAGCCCACAGAATGCAAGCTACTCTCTGAGAACATTAATTACCTTTGTCGTTCTTGATTTAGATAAATTGGGATGCTGATTAAAAGCATATTATATAGGACAACACGGGTTTAGGTAGGTACCGACCCAGCTCCAATAGAAATATTAGAAAGCATTCATTATTGCATATTTAGAAAATCTAATCTTTTTTATTCTCACCTTGATACTTTTAGCATCTAATTAAAAAACCTGGAATTCAACTAATAGTATAGCAAGATCCGCCTGGTTGGGAAGTAATAGACAAAAATACAAGTTAGAACCATAGAAATATGTGTCTAACTTATATGTGTCAAAGACATAGCAAAACTTACTAGACATCTCTTTAGTTTAGGGATAACACTTACTGGACATCTCTTAAGTTTAGGGATAGTCTACTTACTTTATCAGTAACATATTCCACTAGTTCTCTGACAGCAGGTTGCAACAAACTTGCCAAATGGCGTGCTAGCCCAGATCTCAGAATTAAAGAATGAGCAGAGGATGAGTAAGATTGTAATCAGTTTAACTGCTGTCTTGACATGCAACCCAAATACTTTCACATATGTATTTGGAATTGCGATGCTCAAATCTCCCTTCGACTCAATTTAAAGACGACTGATGTGATATTTAATGTCTGGTTTAAAACAATAAAAAGGTAATGATTCCAATTCGCCCTTCATTACACAAGTCTTGGGGCCCATTTCTGGCCTGAAAGCTAATCCTTGATTGGTCAGTCTATACACAAATGAACATACTTGCAAACTCAGTTTGCAAGGAGTACAAGTTTTGGAAATCTATGCATTTTCAAATATGCAGTAAACTCTTAAGGTATATATATAAGTTATGTGAAAACCAGATCGTCATGCTTTGTGGCTTGATAGGCCGCATATGATTATTTTACCATGATCCATACTAGACAAATTCAAATTATATGCAAAATTGGCCAATCATAGGCATGTCTACAACATTTAATCTTGTCACCAATTGGCACACAATGTCACTGCGGTCTGCAGTGTTAAAAGACTGGCAGCAGTATACATGTGTTAGATTGCTTTATGCCAAGAACTTGGTTTTGGAAAATGAACTGCTTCAGCAAGTGATGTGATCATTCAGTCAGGGTGAGTTTAATAATCACTTTATCACATAAGGCCTAGGAGTGTGTAAAAAAGGATATTTTGCCAAAGACTTAGAAGTAATGTAAGTCTAGCAAAAGACATTTCCAACGGGTAATATGTTGGTGGTATGGGCCACCGTTAACCATCTCAAATAGGGTGGTAAATTACAGCAATAAAACCTTTACATAATTTCCCCACAATGGTTGCAGAAACATATAGTGGCCACTTGAAGAGAAGTAGAAAGGCGTGCCACAACACAAATGTCTGAGTCATAATACACCAACTTCTATGAGATCTCATGGTCGGGCTTACGACTTGGGCCATTTCTATATGACGGGTCAGAAGGGATACGGCTCTAAATGTGTACTCAATGGGCTGGCATAATGTTGTGAAAAGGATGCCGTTTCTGCAAGACTATATTGAGTAATGGAAGAGGAGGAGCAGCTGATGTGAATGTAGTGAAGAAAGCCTCATAATGATTCAAGCAGTGATAAATTAAAAAAGCGTTATTATATGGTGGTTCTACCAACTATTGATGAAAAGTGATGTGATAGTTGTGATACCTTACATTGCTATTAGTGGGCAAGTCTGGCATGATGCAATAAACTTGGAAGTATTCTTCATGATATAGCTACAAAAAAGAGTAATTATTATTATACAGCTATGGTGTATGGAAACTGCATGTCAATGAGATTTACTTTTAAACATTTCCTTGGCAACTTGCAAGTACATGTACAGAGGTCCTCAAAATAACCTCGGCTGTCTGCAGTCATGAAGCTGTCTCTTGCAGGAATGCTTTGAGTAATGTCAAGTAAATGAAAGCTTGTGTGCCTTCTGGACAACTGAATGACATCACAAGAATGAGAGAACAATAGATGTTGTGACATGACATTCCAATGGCATGCTTCCAGGGTGTTTATCAAAGGATGTGATATCAAAAGCTGAAATTGAAAGAAAGATGAGGAAACTTTCAACAAATCTGGCAGAACCACCAGACAGGCAGAAAGGACAAAGACAATGAGGAGAGCACATGGCAAGGCAAGAGGAAGTTGGATGGTAGTGGGTGAAAATTAAACTCTTTAACTTTAAATTGAATGAAAGCTGGATTATTACCTCTACCATGGGTTGCCTGGAGTTTGAAATTGTGTGATACAATCAATGCAAAATTTAATTTTTACAAAATGTTAATGCATCATGCATGGTGGCCACATTGAAAAGATTATTCTTTCAACATATAACATTTAACATTTTAACATTTTATTTATTTTATAGTGCTTCAAATGAATCATCTCCATCTCAGGAGCACTTTACAAACATAAAATTCAGTCTTAAAAATAACTTAAAATCGATTCAGTTAAAAATCATGAAATGTCACTCATTGCTCATAGGCAACTTTAAAATAGTGAGTCTTTAAATTTTTCTTAAAATCAGATAAGTCGGACGACAATCGACAAATCTCGGGTAGGCTGTTCCATATTGTTGGGGCGGCGCTGGTAAAAGCTCGTGGGCCAAGCGTCCTCGTGTTGCTTCGTGGTACTTCTAGAAGATTACTGCCTCGTGACCTGAGCGACCTGCTTGGACTGTACGGCTTAAGCAGCTCAGCTAGGTACTGCGGAGCAAGGTTGTTGCGACACTTAAAAGTCATTAATGCGATCTTATACTCTATCCGCTGGGCTACTGGCAGCCAGTGTAGAGATTTCAGTACCTCCCGACATGGGTCAAATTTCTTGACTCCACAGATCACTCTCGCAGCGGCGTTTTGAAGGCGCTGTAACTTCTGTATTACATTCTTCGGAGCACCGTAAAGAAGTGCATTACAATAGTCTATGTTGCTGGTAATGAAGGAATGCACAATTTGTTCAGTTGCTTGGTTATCTAGGTAACTCCGTATCTGCCGAATTTTTCCATATATACACTTAGTGCCAAGTTATAAATAACCGTGAATTTGTCATAGTTCTAAAACAAGCTGAAATATTTAGTTTAACCAGGAGTTTTGGCTGGTTTGAAAAGTTTCATTAAAATTAATTGGCACTTGGTGTACACGTACATGCCTGACCCTCTGTTATTTCACTGGCTTGGAGGAATAGCAGAAATCATAAGGACACAACCGCAATGCCCACCTAAAGAAAGCAATAAAGTGGCTGTTCTGGCTGTACAATACATTGTATATACACAATGATGCATTGACTACATTAAGCCTTGATTTAATTAACCATGCTAGTGCATTTGTGATACTTGAGTGAACTTCTGTCCCAGACAAAGAAGGCCATAGCATACAAGATTTCCTACTTCCCAGAAATCGCTGAGTCCTTTTGTGTTGAAGAGGATAGACCTCACAGTACTTTAACATTGCCTCCCTCACTAAGGCCTGAGGCTTGAAGCACCATCAAAGAAGGACTGAAATCTTTCAACTGACAATAATGGGCTACAAGTTTTCATGAACATAAAAATCATTTTCAATTGTGCAGTCACTGTTCATAGTCAAGGTAGACTTTTACCGATATGATTTCATACGAGACAATTAGTGTTAGCATGTTCTTACTGCCAAGCAGTGTGATGGATGGATGATGCAATGACTGAAAATGGGATAAGAAGACAAGTGATATGTAACACTGTAACAGTGTCATCCAGCATGGCTTCTTTATATATGATACTTTCGAAACTATACAAATGGTTTAAAACTACAACTAAAGCCTTTGATTCACATAAAAGATTATCATCTTCATGGTGCATAATTAGTATTACCTAAGTATTTCTGTGCCATTCCATTAGAAGATATAAGGAAACTATGTCTAGCTATTAGCCAATCTAATAGTATAAGTATTACAACTAATAAATTTACAATCAATCAGTTTAGTTTTCCGCAAGATTAGGCTGTTTCGATAAATGTTGGTCCATTTTTTACTATAATGACCAAATCTTTTGATCACTAAGTTTTGAAATTGCTTATACCGTAGAGACTAATTGTTTCTTATGCTTGAAAGTTTGCCAATCACATATATCTGAAAAAAAAAAAGAAGAAAGAAAACCTAAGTCAATTGGGTCACTAAGTCACTGGGGGCCCAATTCTATGCAATGAAATAAATTTAGATACAAACTTACTTTGCGTTGAAATTTCATTTACTTCAACTGTGTTTCAGCAACATCCAACTTTTGCTCTGAAGCCACTGGCAAGTTCTTCTTACACCAGTCTCTTATTAGTGCAGGACTAATCAATGAGGGACCTTGTTCTTGTAAATCTATGTCTCATCTCTTTGATGGTGACCCATTTGTCATCCACCGCTCATCCATTGACATCCCGGACACGTGTTGCATCCACTCAGAGCTTGACAATCACTCAATTATAGAAACAACCATCTAACATAGGCCCATGTGACCAGACAAGAGCTGGATTTGAATTCTGGACCCAGCAATGGACAGTCTGGCATGTTACTACTAGACCAACCTTCTCCCCCTTGCGAAGCTGTTGATTAAATTGGTCAATTGAATCATGGCCCTATTCAACTGGTATATGTACAAGGAACACGTATCCATTGGTTGCCCATGCTCTGGGTTTGAAAGCAGACATCAAGAGAAACGACTCAACTCAACAAATGGTACCTCAAGGAGTGGTTCTTGTTTTTGTTGTTGTGTCTAATACTGTCTATTGCATTGTGGTCCTCAGTGACACACTATGCAGCTGATTCATTTGTCTGTTTTTTCATAAAGCTGTTAAAAGGAATGTGAAGAATTATATCAGGCCATCTTTGAAAAGTATTAGAAGCTAAATATATTGCAACTTCGCAAGGCAAGTGTGTTCCTCAAAGTAAAATAAATATATAGGAACTTCCTTTTACCCTTGAATTGGTAAACATCTTGGCACAGTTTTGGCCAGATAGTGATAGCCAAGTGGGCAAAAAGGTTTCTGACGCCCTGACCGTTGAGAGTGAGAAGGAGCCATTCATTGGTTTTAAAGAAAATTTAATGCAGCATAACTCTTTAAAAGCTCTTAACAAAGGTTATTGATTTTGGTTGGCTTTTCAAGTGATTTTATTTTGCATCTGATCAATCCTCGGTTCAGTGACCAAAGGCTGTCTACTTCCATAGAACCAAGAAGTTTTGTTTGTGGTCAAAGTGATAGAAGGCTTATACAGTCAGATTTTGAAGGTAGCCCTGATAAATATGTAGTGGCTGGCTATTCATATTCACTATTTTGATGTTATAATAATAATATATCAATATAGTATCTAATCATAATAATAGCCATAGCAGGAATCTCATCTCACTCATACGGCTTTTTTTCTCTCAAACTAAAACACCTTAAATTACACTCCTAAGCTTGTCAATTCAAGATAGGGCAAATTTTATCTATCCGCATTCATTAATTTCATTATTTCCACTGTTACACACATTTATCTTGGGTATTTGGCGTAAAAACACATTTTTTCACATAAAAATGCCCCACCTATATATTTATCTGACACAACAAGGGCTGTAATGCATTTATATTATTAACGGCCATTAAATTCCACATCTTTTGATATGCTATGACCAATATAACTACCAAGTTACCAGATATTCCACTGGGAATTTGACAAAAAACCTAATTTTCCACATATAAATCTAGGACCTATATGTTTCTCTGCGACATTAAGGACAGTAATGCATATCATAATGCAGCCCATTAAATTCCGCTTCTGCTGGTACACTGATTGAACTTCTATCTCCAATAAACTACCCAGCTCCCAGAAATTACTGCCACTAGCATGGTACCCGTTAAATGTGGGTGTGCGGCGGGGGCAAAATACGAAATATAAATTTTGAACATAAGACCCATCCTGAAACCTTGTAGAGGGTGAGAAAAGGTTGCGTGCAAGTTTTTGTGTATGGGCAACATATGGTTTGGCTGGGAAAGATGGAGGGGTCCATGAATTAATAGTAGGATTGATACTAAAACACAAAGGCAAATTGCAGAACGGAGTTATATTTCACTGATTTAATGATCATACACCAATAGTAACAGATGCAGTCAATCGGGTAACCCTTAATTAAAATAAATCTCCTTTTAGATAGTGCGTTTCATGGTCTACATAGAGTGAATTGCCATATTTTGGCATAATTTCATTAGGGAAAATTAACTTTAGCATGTCCTATTGCCAAGTGGCCTGATGGATGAAAGTCGTTTACTTACGGGTAAAGTGACGGGAAGGCAAATGATATGCAACAGTATCATCCAGCATTGCTCCTTTATATAATACTTATGAAACTAAAAGATTGAGACAAAACTTGCACTGAAGTTTTTTTTCACAAAAAAACATCAGGTCTATAATCATCATGTTTGTTAAATATTTAGTCTCTTATTTGTAGTACCAATGTATTTCTCTGTCATACCAAATTAAATATGTAGGCCTAAGAGGCTGACACTTTTATTAAATCAATAAATATGAAATACATCTGACTAAGCTTAATAGGACAGACTGACATTACACAGTAAAGAGGCAAGCTGCAATAGTATTGGTATAAGATAGGATGGAAGTTCCATCTGACAAGTTTTGCCTATGACAGGAATGGAACCTGGGTCCAGTACTTATGCTATCATTCAAAATATTGTAGGCTCATCTATTCAGGATGATTGGTTTATTGGTTCAATTTTCCAGTGAAAGTTTCTGTTTATGTGATTATGAATGGACGGGTAAAAGTATATTCTATTCTATTGGCTTTCTATGGCTTTTTGGAGCTTTATCTAACATATCAGAGTTGGACTGGTAAGTAAGGACCTTCAATGGCCCACAATACACTAATATCACAATTTATACCATTTTAACTGGGCTGGAAGTCAAAGTTGACTGTGATGGGGACATTCGGCAATAAAAAATTCCCAAATCATGATCAGCTGACCAAACACTGTACATTGTATGAATAAACTGCTTATGAATGATGTGAGGCTCGGTCAGGGTCAGTTTAATAACAACTTCATCAAGTCGAGCAAGCAAGAAATCTAGATAAGTCTTTCAATAAAAATGTATGATTAACTATTGACCAAATTTACACCACTTGG
This sequence comes from Platynereis dumerilii, assembly GCA_026936325.1. NCBI lineage: Eukaryota > Metazoa > Annelida > Polychaeta > Phyllodocida > Nereididae > Platynereis > Platynereis dumerilii. The sequence goes on from JAPTHN010000005.1 coordinate 39,276,883, forward strand.
GTGGGCATCGTGACATGGGTAATAACTTGGTCTCATACAACTTCTATTTATATGGTAGGTTGGCTTGCTCAACAATTGCTTCAGCAACATAGTGACAGTTCTTACAGCAATGGAAAGGTCTGCCACTGCACAAATGTCAAGCTGTAATATGCCAGTTTCAATGGGAGCTCATGGTTAAGCTTTATGACAGGGCAGATCTATATCATGGGTCAGAAGGAACCTACTCGCAAATGTGGGCTCTATAGTCTGGCAGTATGTTGTAAAGGGGAAGCCATTTACAAGATTCTTTAGAGAAATGAGAAAGGAGCAAATACAAAAACTCTTGCATAGGAAGCTAGTACGTCGAAAAATAAATGTTATTATGGCTTGCTACTGTATTTTGAACTAATTCCTTAAATTTTAAGAAAATTTTCTGTGCTGCATATCTGACACAACAGCTTAGCTGACCAACACTGTGAATAAATGTTTAAGGTCAGAACATCCGCATAAAAATACATTGTATTTCTATTTTCTACACAAGAACTGTGGCCTTCCAAAAGTCTTGACTGTGGCTCCCCAATGCAAATTGGTTGTCTTCATAGATTTTTTGTCAAATTAATAGTCATGACCACTCTATTTCCAGAGAAATGAGGGTTTTTGCATAAGAACAACATAAGAACAAAAATAGGTGGTCAGCCGAACTTATGATGTTAACACAGCAGCGTTCCTGTCATCAGAACCTTGGCAAGCAAGAGCACTATGGATGTGTAGGAAGATGCCGTAGCAATACAATTACACAAAAAAACTGTCTTTGATCATGGAACAAGAGGAAGCCGCATCGTTGGCACTTGTTGGATTTCCTCCTCTGTCTCCTGGGCACTGTCACCACAAACAGGCCATTCAGCAAAGAAGGCTGTTTACCACATGACCTGTTACATGTTCTGCAATCAAGGCCTGCTTGTTTTGTGTGATTGGGACATGACATGGCATCTCCCTACCCACAATTGAGCTGTGGGGAGTCACAGCTACTCTGGACTTCTGGATGGCCACAATTGTTGTAGAGAAATATGTTTTTGACCCCACAATTAAGCTGTCATCTTAACTGCCGCAATCTATGACAGCATGGAGAGTGACAAATTACTGTGTTACGATAAATTCAGATTTCATTTCACTAATGATATAAAGAACAAATAAGCAGTTGAACTCAAGATTTTTTTTGCCAAGTAACTCTACACAAGATAGACACATCTTTACAGCTGTTTTAAGATGCAGTCTTGTGCATACAACATTGAAGGAAGATGCAACACAATCAATGTGCTTATTGAATTTGTTAATTAATATATTGAGTCAAAATGCAATGTTGCAAGTTGGAAGGCCAAACCTTTACGTTGGATCGCTTACAAAATGGTATTATACTTAAGTAATAGTTTCGTTCAATCTTCAAGCATCCGAAAGCACTACACTAATGATACACCTTAATTAGAGACCCCCTAACAAGGGAGAGTAAGACAAGACAGAACAACGTCGCATCTTTGCTTATTGCTTTCAAGAAGAAGCTTCTCCTGAACAAATGGTTGCTGTGCAACATCATGTAATGTTACTGCATGTGCTTCTCCAGATCCTTTTCTTTTGTTCATTCCAAGCAAAGCGGATTGCCATTGAGACCACAGAATGTTCATGCTCTCTGAGAACATTAATTATCTTTGTTCTCCTTGATTGAGACAAATTGGGATTCTAATTAAAAACAAATTATTAAGAACAACACGGGTTTAGGTACAATGCAGGTACCAACACAGCTCCAATGAAAATAATAGAGTGCATTCATTATTGCATATTTAGAAAATCTAATCTTTTCTATTCCTCACCTTGATACTTTTAGCATTAGTAAACCTGGGATCTAACTAATAATACAGCAATATCCCCCTGGTTGGGACTAATTGACAAAAAGTTAGAACCATTAAAATCTGTGTCTAACTTATATGTGTCAAAAATGTAGCAAAACTTATTAGACATCCTTTTAGATTAGGGACAGTATAGAAAACTTTATCGGTGACATCATCCGCTAGTTCTCTGACTGCAGATTGCAACAAATTTGCCATATGGCATGCTAGACCAGATCTCAGAATTAAAGAATGAGCAAAGGATGAGTTTAGATGGTAATCAGTTTAATTGATTTAATTGCTGCCAACTGCTGTCTTGACATGCAACCCAAATCCTTCCACATATAATGTGTATTTGAAATCGGGATGCTCAAATCTCCTCACTACTCAATTTAAAGAGGACTGATGTGATATTTACTGCCATATGTCAAACAATGAAAAGGTTATGAATCCAGTTCGCCCTTCGCAACACAACAAGTCTTGATACCCATTTCTAGCCTGATTGCTGATCTTTGGTTGGTAAGACTATATACCAATGAACATGTTTGCAAACTCAGTATGCAAAGAGTACAAATTTTGAATGTCCACAAATTTTCAAATATGCAAGTTAACTCGTTATATAGGCCTATAAGTTATGCAAAAATCAGACCTTTGTGCCTTGTATAGCATGATAGGCCGCACATGATTATTTTACCGTAATCCGTCCACAACAAATTCAAGTAATATCCAAAATTGGGAAATCATAAGCATGTCTACAACATTTAATCTTGCTACAAATTGGCACACAATGTCACTGCGGTCTGCAGTGTTAAAAGACTGGCAGCAGTAATGTTAGATTGCTTTCTGCCAAGTACCTGGTTTTGGAAAATGAACTGCTTCAGTGAGTGATGTGAGCATTGGGTCAGGGTCAGTTTAATAATCACTTCATCATATAAGGCATAGGAATATGTAAAAAACGGTATTTTTCCACAAACTTACAGGTAATGTAAGTCGAGCACAAAACATTTCCACCGGGCAATATGTTGGTGGATGGGCCAAAGTTACGTCATGGTAAAAGTATAGCCTTTACATAATTTTCCCAGTACGGTTGCAGCAACATATAGTGGCCACTTGAAGAGAAGTAGGAAGGCATGGCACAACACAAATGTCTGAGCCACAATATGCAACCTTCTATGAGACCACATGGTCGAGCTTACAACTTGGGCCATTTCTAAATGACGGGTCTAAATGCGTACTCAATGGGCTGGCATAATGTAGTGAAAAGGATGCCGTTTCTACAAGAATATATTGAGTAATGGAAGAGGAAGAGCTGCTGATGTGAATGTAATGAAAAAATGCCCCATAATGATTCAACCGGTAATAAATTTAAAAAACATTATTATGTGGTGGTTCTTACCAACTATTGTGAAAAGAGTTGTGATACCTCGCATTTCTATGAGTGGGCAACTGCCAAGTCTGGCATTACGCAATAAACTTGGAAAGTAATCTTCATGCATATAGTCACAAAAGAGTGCAATTTTTATTAGACAGCTATGGTGTAGAAAACTTGTATGTAAATGAGACTTATTTTTAAACATTTCCTTTGCAACTTGCAAGTACATATATACAGTGGTCCTCAAGATGACCTCGCCCATCTGCAGTGATGAAGCTGTCTCTTGCAAGAATGCTTTGAGTAATGTGAAGTAAATGAAAGCTTGTGTGCCTTCTGGACAGCTGAATGACATCAAAGCAATGAGGAAACAATGGATGTTATGACATGACATTTCAATAGCAGGCTGACATTGCCTTCCAGGATGTTTGTCAAAGGATGTGATATCAAAGGCTAAAATTGAAAGAAAGATGAGGAAACTTTCAACGAATCTGGCAGAACCACCAGACAGGCAGAAAGGACAAAGACGATGAGGAGAGGCTCTGGAGAGCGCATGGCCACGCAAGAGGAAGGAGGATGGTGGTCGGTGAAATTAAACTCTTGAACTTCAAATTTAATGAAAGCTGGATTATTAACTTTACCAGGGGTGCCTGGGGTTCAAAATTGTGTAATGAAATCAATGTTAAATTTAAAAAAAATTAAAAAAAATTAATGCATCATGAATGATGGCCACACTGAAAAGATTATTCTTTCAACATATACACTGAGTGCCAAGTTGTAAATAACCGTGAATATGTCAAAGTTCCATAATAAAACAAGCTTTAGTTTAACCAGGAGTGTTGGCTGGTTTGAAAAGTTTCATTAAAATAAATTGGCACTTGGTGTGCATATACATACCTGACCCTCTTGTTATTTCTCTGACTTGGAGGAAGGGCACAAATCATAAGGACAAAACTGCAATGCCCACCTAAAGAAAGCGATAAAGTGGCTGTTCTGGCTCTACAATATATACACAATGATGCATTGACTACATTAAGCCTTGATTTAATTGACCATGCTAATACCTTTGTGAGACTTGAGTGAACTTCTGTCCTAGACAAAGAAGGCCAGAGCATACAAGATTTCCTACTTCCTAGAAATGGCTGAGTCCTTTTGTGTTGAAGAGGATAGACCTCACAATGCATTTACATTGCTTCCCTCACTAAGGCAAGAAGCATCATCAAAGAAGGGCTGAACTCTCTCAAGTGACAATAATACAAGTATGCACTCACATAAAAATCATTTTAAATTGTGCAGTAATTGTTCAAATTCAAGATTTTATCGCATTAACAGGTAAATTGTTTCATTGAAGAAAATTAGTGTTAGCATGTACCACTGCCAACTAGAATGAGGATGGATGATGCATTGACTGGAAAAGGGGTGAGAAGACTATTGATAATGTAACAGTTGATCCAGCATGGCTCTTTTATATGATACTTTCGAAACTATATGATTGGTTCAAAACTACTACTTAAGCCTGATTCATAAAAAAAGATTATAATCTTCAAGACTAATTGTTTCATTTGCTTGAAAGTTTGTTGATCTCAAATAACTGAAGGGGGGGGGGAGGGGAAAACTTAAGTCACAGGGTCACTAAATCACTGGGGCCTGATTTTATGTAATGAAATAAATTTGGATACAAACTTATTTTGGGTGGGTGGAACCTTTATTTACTCCAACATTATTTTGGCAACCTCCAACTTATGCTATGAAGCCGCTGCAAATGTCTTCTTACAACAGTCTCTCATTACTGCAGGACTAATCAATGAGGGACCTTGTTCTTATAAATCTATGTCTCATCTTTGATGGTGACCCATTTGTCATCCACTGCTCATCCATTGACATTCCAGATACATGTTGCATCCACTCAGAACTTGACACTCACTTGATTATAGAAACAACCATCTAACATGGGCCCATGTGACAAGGCAAGAGCTGGATTTGAATCCTGGACCCAGCAATTGGCAGTGTAGCATGTTACTACTAGACCAACCTTTCCCCCCTCGCCAAGCTGTTGATTAAATTGGTGCATTTAACCATGACCCTGTTCAACTGGTATACAAGGAACATGCATCCATTGGTCACCCATGCACTGGATATGAAAGCGGGCATCAAGGGAAATGGGTCAACTCCACAAATGGCCCATCAAGGTAGTGGTCCTTGCTTTTGTTAAAAAATTTGTAGCTGTGTCAATGGCATTGTTGCCCTCAGGCCTATCTAAATAAGAAAAGTACCTTTAAAAAAGGGTACTGTATCGATCTTACCATGAACCTAAAGGTATGTGGCATGCAATAAAAAGTTTTAATATCTTAAAATAGGCATTTCTATGAAATAAATGCCCTTAGAAAAATTCCAAAGCCTCTCCCCTTGTTTCATGAAAATATTACATAGCCAAGGATGTGTAAAAAAAACAACTTTGTTATGTAAAACCACCTGTTTGGCTATTAGTTTGTTAATTGCTACATGCACAGTGTTAATTTTATTCAGTACTATTTAAGAGTGTGTGATATCAGGCCTGAAAGATACCCCCCCCCCACAAAAAAAAATCATGAATCTGCCACTGGTTTGCTGTGGTCACTGGAACTTTGCATCATTGCAGCGTAATGCGCCAAAAAGCTTTTTGCGAAGTTAATATTGCAATAAGTGCATTGAATTCGAGGAGTTTACTTGATATGTGCAGATTTTTAAATTTTGAAAATCGGACGTTTATTAAGGATTTTAGGCCAAGTTTTGCATTGAGCCCCTTCTTGACATTGTACAAAATTTTTGATGGCGTTACACACGGAAAAAATATCGCCAGAATGATTTCCTAACCTTGATGAATCGATTTACTGTAAAGTATACTTATATATAAGTTTTTTTACAGGTTAAGACATCGATACAAAAATAATAAAGCCAAAGTGTGACATGACCATCAAAATTTTATAATGTATTTTTTTTATCAAATGACCATGCAGTTTTGTTAGAACATATTGAAGTTCCAGAAAATATATTCACCATAGAGTTCCAACCAGTGGAAATAACTGATGATAGCGGAATTGCACCAAATATTTAAAAGTTTTGATTTCCATGTCTACAAAAGAAAACTAATCTAAATGTCAATTTATTGTCAAAGGAGATCAAATCTCTTTATATGATGACATAGGGCAAATAGTGTAGAGTATTCAGGGCAGCTTTCATTCCAATACACCAAATCATTGTGAGAAACACACTATTTTTGATAATTTTTCAGAAATATTTTTTTCCAAAAAATGTAGTTAAATTTGCCTAAGAAACATATATGTGTTCCTTTAAAACGATTTTAACGGTGCTATGTTATGAGTCTGAATGTTGGCTTCAAATTCATACCAAATAAGTGCCACTCAAGTGAATATTAAGTCAGCAAAAGATGAAAGAAGCATGATTTTAGGCCCCTTTTTCTGATAAGATCCTGATTTTGAGTAATGATGTTGCATGAAATTGCAAAAAATGTTCTGGTTTTACTTATAATCGATTGTATATGATAGTATAAGTCATAACTGATGGAAAAGGGTGACCATTTCGAATGAAAAGGGTGTTTTTTAATTTGATATTGCCTTTATAGCCAATTTTGCCCCAAATTTTCAAAAAACTTCATATATGCCATTATATTATTGGTTAGGTCATGAAACATGTTGAAACTACTAAAATAGTGTGGTAATTGTCACAACAGGTAATATTAGTATCATGGCTCCATTATTTACAAGAAAAAAATGTGAATATGATCAATATTTTTGTGAGCGTTACACGTGCGACAAAGTAATTTTTGTATTTTACCGCCAGGTATCAGTCACCAACATGTATTAGTTCATTGTTTATTGATGCCACACAGATTTACTATCTTTCAAGCCAATGTAGGTTAAAATCAGAGCTTTCATAGCTTTTTGCAGCATGAAAGTACTCCATGCGTTATGCGTGCGACACATGCACCTTCCCTCTTATTCATTGGAATTTTTTCATGAAATGAATTTTTCACAATCATGAAAGGCTCCAAAACAGCTAAGTAGATATCTTACTAGATCTTAATGGCAAAAGGATTCAATTGACATGTGCAAAAGGGGAATTACGACATCCGAGATCAGGAAGCTGCAAATTTAACTCAATTTCTTAAAGTCAAACTTTGAACACGAAGAATTCAATAATGTCAAAACAAGCACATAAATATACTTGTTTCAATGAATTTATGAAGCCTTTGGACATAGAGATAAAAGGAAAATCAAGAAAATGACAATGAGATGTGTCAATTTTCATACACCTGAAATAATAAATGTGATGTCATGCTAAAATAGTGAAAAATTCACGTTTTTCAATGTACTTTTAAGATTATCTCGACAACCGTCTGTAATATTGTCGTGATATTTTCTGGACTTTGGCACAAGAATGTATTCAAAGCAACAGTGCAATATAAAGTTGTTGCATACATCCATTCCTATTTTTTTACCCCAATGAAATCGGACCCTGTGGCTTCATTATTTTTGAGATAGGCCCTCAGTAACTATGCAGCTGATTCATTTGTCCCTTGTTTCATAAAGCTGTTGAAAGGAATGCGAAGAATTATATCAGGCCAAGAGTATCTTTGAAACGTATTGGAAGCTAAATATATTGCAACTTTGCCAGACACGTGTGAATAAATATAGACAGGAACTTCCTTTTACCCTTGAAGTGGCAAATATCCTGACACAGTTTGGGCCAGAAAGTGATAGCCAATTGGGCGAAAAGGTGTCTGATGCCCTGATCGTTTAGAGTAAGAAAGAGCCATCAGTGGTTTTAAAGGGAAAGGTAATCAAGTATACAGTAATTGAATTTAAAAGTCTAAACAAAGGTTATTGATTTTGGCGGGCTTTTCAAGTGATTTTTTTTGCATCTGATCAGTCCTCGGTTCAGTGACCAAAGGCTGTCTACTTCCATAGAACCAAGAAGTTTTGTTTGTGGTCAAAGTGATAGAAGGCTTATACAGTCAGATTTTAAAGGTAACCCTGATAAGAATGTACCATATGACCATTAATATTGACCATTTTGAATTGTTGATGTTTTCTGTCACTTCTGCTAGAAGTCTGAAAAGCACATGTATGCACATTAATGCAATGCCAACGGTTCCATAATTACAGGATTCTATACTATAACTTTCAGCATTAAAATACCCAATACATTTTGTGATTAACCCCTTCCAATTCAAAGACTACTCACCCCTCCACCCCCACTTTGGCAATTACCTGGCTTTGCTACTGATGGGCACAGCATAAAACCTGGAGAGCCGTGTGAGTAGGTGGTTAAACCAAAGTCATGATATGGATACAAAGGGTTTCCTGTCAGCAGAACCAACAACTAAGGGCAACAAGTTCACTACAGATGTGTAGAAAGATGCCATAACATGAAAACTGTCTTTGATCATGGAAGAAGAGGAAGCCATGTTGTCGGCACTTGTTGGATTTCCTCCTCTGTCCCATTCAGCAAAGAAGGCTGTTTACCACATGACCTGTTACATGTTCTGCAATCAAGGCCTGCTTGTTTTGTGTGATTGGGACATGACATGGCATCTCCCTACCCAAAAGTGAGCTATTGGGAGCAAAAGTTAGGACTTGTGGAGTGTCACTATTGCACTTAAGAAATATCTTTCATGAATTCACAACACTTGCCATCTTAGCAACAGCATTAAAAGTGATTTAATGAAATGTAAGTAGAAAGTTAAACACAGAACTTTACAATCAATATTTAACTAGTGGAACACCTCCTTACCATACACTTGAATTGTTATGATGATTTTACTTTACTGATGGAATGTGTGAATATGTGAAAGTGCATTGTTGCATATATGAGTGGTATGTGTGGTAAAAACAAATAAACAAATCAATCAATCAATCAATCAATCCAGAATGGAGGTTTTTTTTAGTTATTGAAATAGAAATTTGATTATTTCCTTTGATCTGTTGGTGGAATATTTTTCTAACTCCTCAAACAACTGATGAAAAAAAGAATTAGCTCATAAAAAGACAGATTATTTGAATCCCATCAATTACAAAAGCAAGCAGTATTCATCAAATTAATAAACAGTTACTCTACTGGCGATGATGAGGTTTTAGTTAATCAAATTAATCAAACAATTCTGACAGCATGTAATATAAGGAACAGACATGCTATTTCTAGGCCTAACATTATTGGATACAGACTTCAGCATTTAATTTGTTTCCATTCATGTCTGGGGAAAGGGGATCATTTTGAGTTGGAGAAAAGTAACTTCAATGCAACAAGCAATCACTGGAATTGGCTGTGATATTGTCTAAATAGGTGCCATATCCATTCTAACCACAAATTCTATGTGGAAGAAGAGATAAATAGACAGATAAAGCATCAAAGTGGGTGTTTATCATTTTCTATGGGTTAATTGCAGTTTTAGTAGAGTTGCTGCAATGAAAGAAAATGGTAGAAAGTGACAGCTATTGACGAGCATTCACACTGGATCTCCCAGGAAAACTTGGGCATCCTTATTCCCTGTTATTACAGATCTCGTATAAGTGTGCCATGTTCCATGTGAATATATGCCCAGATGATGTCAGTATTGCAAACTGACATCACTATTGGCACTCTAAGTTTGAGTGTTGATTCAAACTGCTACCAACAAGTCAGGCTTATGGGCTGTCTAAGTGTGAATGACAATTGATTAATCTGCATTCATTGGTATGGTTGTTTGATTCAGTTGGAGCAGGTGAAACTGATATGTTTGAGCCACTTGCTTGATCCATCATGGACATTCATGGTGTCCTGTTGTGAAATTTCTCATTGAGAGCAGCACCTTGTGACTCTTCAGCCTTTTAGGTGAGATCTGCGCCAAAGAAACTGTTCAGAATTGATGACTGGAATGGGGATGATGGGGAGATTTTTCGGAAGTGAACGTGGCGGTGTTGTATGGGCATACCAGAGGATGAGAAATGGGGGGGGGGGGTAGTTGCTCCCCAAAAATTTGGAAAAAGGCCAGACAAGGAGGCTAAGAATTCGATCATCAAATAAACATTATTGGAAATCAGTGATAAGGATGCCCCCAAGCAAAACCCCCCCCCCCTTAGGTCTTAAATTCTGAATGGTTCCTGAGTATATTATTTTTGCGAAGACAGAGCTGCTCATGATAACCTCTCCGACCAACAAATGAATGAGAGAGTGAATGAATTGGTTTTGTCGTAAAAGTGCTGAAACAGATAGCAGTTATACACAAAATCCATGCATTATATGGCTGGATATTGTAACTTTTGGATTTATTCGAAACATCAAACTGAATAATCAATGTTGAGCAACAATCTAACAGCTTATGTGTGAATTTGTAATGGTGTGATCAGTATGGGTTCCAAATGACACAGCCGAAACTGTGAATATACCAACTGTGAAGTCATTATGCTGATACTGACATCACAAGAGCACTGTGGCAGTTGAAAAGAACATGGCACACTAATACGAGATCTGTAATAACAACCTCTCTCCACAATCCTTTAGTATCAGATATACTACAGGCACAGATATACTACAGGCACACATAATAGAACGACACTAATGATACACCTTAATTAGAGATCCCCTAATAAGACAGAGAAGGACAGGTCTAAGCAGTGCTGCTCCTCTGTTTATTGCTCACTAAAAGAATCACATCCTGAACTTGTGGCTGTTCTGCAACATGAAGAAATGGTACCTTCTTTTTCTGATCTTCTTATTACCATTTCCACGGGATATGAGCCACCGTTACGGCATCTCAAATAGGGCAGTAAACTACGGACTTCATATAATTTTCCCAAGACGGCTGCAGCAGTGTATAGTGGATACTTGAAGAGACAGTCTTTACAACACAAATATCTGAGCCATAAAATGCCAACTTCTATGAGACCTCATGGTCGAGCTTACGACTGTAGCCTTTTTGAAATAAATGATACGTCAGGAAGGATATGGCTCTGAATGTGTATTCAATGGTTCTGACTGTGTATTCAATGGACTGGCATGATGTTGTGAAAAGGATGCCATTTACAAGACTGAATTGAGTAGTGGGAGCGGAAAAGGTATTATACTGATGCGAATGCTTTAAAAAATTTCCATAATGGTTCAAGCAGTTATGAATTAATAAAAACTTTTTTTTTTTTTGACTAGCTAAATACTGCGAAAAGTGATATGATGCCTCATATTGGTGTCAGTTGGCAAGTCTAGCATCATGTCATAAACTTAAAAGTGTGCTTTATGATACAGTTACAAAACAGGGTAATTATTGTAAAGCTATGGTGTAGAAAAGTTGTATGTGAATGAGATAATTGAATGAGATCTACTTTTAAAAAATTCCCTTTGCAACTTGCAAATATATATGTTTAATAGTGTTTATACAACGGTCCACAAGATGATCTTGCCCTTCTGCAATTAAAAAGCAGGTGCTTGTGGGAGTGCTTTGGGTAATTTAAAGCAACTGAGAGCCTGTGTGCCCTCAAGACAACTGAATGACATCACACGAATGAGAAAACAATAGACGTTGTGGCATGACATCTCAACAGCATGCTGACGTTGCCTCGCAGGATGTTTGTCAAAGGCTCTGATATCAAAAGTTAAAATTAAAAGGAAGATGAGGAAAATTTCCAACGAAACTACTAAAGCTGCTAGACAGGCAGAAAGGACAAAGATAGTGAGGAGAAAGCACAGCCAAGAAAGAGGAAGTTGGATGGTGGTGATTGAAAATGAAACTATTCAATTTGAAAGATGTATGGCTTTTAACTCTCCCAGTGGTCACTTAGAGTTTCTTAAAATCTAGTGACAGAGACAATGTGAATTTTAAAATTTAAAAAGCATTGATGCATCGTGTGTGTGGCCCCATAGAAAAATGTTTGTTCTGCATGAAGTGAGGCAGAAAGCTCAATGATTACAAAGCATGTACTAATTGTACTTAAATAGGCCTTTCACACTAACCTAGTCAGCACGAAATCAACAGCAGATTAGTGCATTTTAAAATCTACAGGCCAGTACGCAAGTAAACTGGAACTGAGCTGCTAGTCACTGGTTGGTGATCTCTGGTGTATTTGCTACGTTCTGAATGGCGTTGAGGCTCGTACAGGCTCATACAATGTCGTACAGACCTCGTGCTGTGTCGTGCACAGCTCCTATAATCTCGTGCCATTGTGTAAATTTCGTGTTGATTATACAGGGATATTGTATAACCTCGTATAAATTAACCGCCAGCATCTGAAGCAAAAAATTAAACATGTTTAATTTTTCTAAAAAGTCTGTCGTACAGTTGCTGATGACTGCTGATTGTTGCTGATCCCCTACCTACAATTTCGTATGCCTTCTCGCAGGGTGACTGGTTGAATAATTGGCTCATACGAGCATGTACGCAGTTGGTGTGAAAGGGGCACAGCGAGCTTGAACAAACTTTAAGGTTAAAAAAATTGACCAAGAAAATGATTAGCGCAGTGATGTAGAGGAAGGTCAGACGAACATTTTGATGTATCAAACGAAAAAATCTGTTGGGAATTTTTTTAGATATTTGAGTTTTAAATTCTTTATTTATCACAACCTATTCTTAGCATGGAATATCCATCAAAAAGTGATCAATATTGCGCATTTTTGCTGTTAGGTGATATCTCAGACAAAAGTCATTATTCAAAAGTAAAAATATGCTGTAATTGCCACAAGAGCAAGTACATACCACTTCATGCAGACTGACAGAGTGTGATAAACCTACAACAGTGAGAACATTTATGAAACTGTATAAAATATGTTTATTTGAGTCCTTGTCCTCAGTTCCATCATTCTGGTGAATAATTGCAGTAGAATCTACCTAACAGTTGAACTCTATGGTGTATTATTGACTTTTTGTGTGTTTTATGAGGAATTTCACCACTGCAAATCAAGTACTTTTGCAACCATGTAAAGTATAGCCGATGTTGAGTGAATCATCAGAAAATGCTTAGATAGAATGTATGGAAGCATTTAGTAATGTATGGAGTGAAATACTTTGACATTACAGTCTTAATGTGCAATAGTTGTACATGTTTGCATTAACTACATTTTCACCTAATTTACTGAATTTATGCTATTTGTGCAGTTCTATACAACTAATGACTGATTGAATTTGGATGCCAGATAACCTACACCAATATTAAACACCCAGCATCCATTTTAAGTGCTCAAAATACATTAAGCAAGAATAATACTGTTTATTTATAGCTTTTTGTGTTGTTGTTGTATATTGGCCAATTCCAAAGAATTTTCATGTACTATCAGGAGATTCAACTTCGTAGTGAATCAAATAAAAATACATTCTATGCAAGCGCTACCTGATAATTTACTCAATTTTATCTATCCTTTTACATAGTTAAGAAATGCTTATTTCACAGTGGCAAAATGTGTGATAAAATGCACGAAAAACTCAACAAAGCCTGTTACAATGAGATGATGAGACCAAATTTGCTAAAATTATCTATAAGAATTATGTAACTAGCACAACTTGGTATTGCAAACATTTTCTCAGGCCTTTAGCCAGAAATTTTGGCTGTTATTGGTTTATCACACCCCATCAGTCTGGATGAAGTGGTACATACTTTCTGCAGAAAAAATAACCGCATATTTTTACTTTTGAATAATGAATTTTATCTTAGATATTACCTAACAGCAAAAATGGGCAATTTTGATCACTTTTTGATGGAGATTCCATGCTAAGAATAGGGTGTGATAAATAAAATATGTAAAACTCAAATATCTCAAAAAATTCCCAACAGATTTTTTCGTTTGATACATCAAAATGTTCGTCTGACCTTCCTCTACATCACTGCGCTAATCGTTTTCTTGGTCAATTTTTTTAACCCCAAAGTTTGTTAAGGCTCGCTGTGGGGGTATTAGTACATAGTACTATGTGCACACACAATCCTGCATGGACTTCATTGAACCTTCTTATAATTTACCATGCTGATGTCAAGTTGTGGCTGTGGGCCAGTGCTGATCCCTTTACTTGATTTGGTTTGCAATCTGAGTGACTGAGTTCATACATATATAAGCTGGATTGGTTTCATTGCTTGCCAATTAGAAAACAGGTAAAACTCAGTAAATAAGAATATCTGACTGTCTGCAGTCAAGCGGTATCAACTATACTTCGGTTCCAGATGCTCGATTCTGTATAGTGAAATGAATTTGGATACAAACCTAATTTGAATTGAATTCTATTTGTTCTAGCAGACCTTTGGCAACCTCCAACTGTAATTCTGAAGCAGCTGTATCGGTATTCTTACACCAGCCTCTAGTCAGGCCTACTCTGGACTAATCAATGCAGCATCTTGTTCTTATCCACTTCTCATCTCTTTGATGGTGACCCCTGGTCATCCACTGCTCATCCAGGTCACAGCTTGCATCTGTAAACAGCCATTTAGAGCCTGACACTCACTTGACAGCCACAACATCAGAACCATTGATGACTTTGGTCAGTTGACTCATACTGCAGTTCAGCTGGTTTACAAGGAACATGCGTCCATCGGTACACAACTGCATGGGGCTTCAAAGGCAAGCATCATATCAAGAGGAATGTGTCAACGCACACAGTGCATGAAAGGGTGTTTCTTTTTGTTGTTGTGTCAAGAAAAGATGGTCTTCACTCATCAGTGTCCAGCTGATTGTGAGTGTTTTTTGGTTCATGAGAGTGTCAAAATGAATATGAAGTCTTGTATCAGGTCAAGGGCATCTTTTGAACGGTATTGGAAGCTGTCTGTTCCACAGAGAGGTAAATTGTTTGCCACTTAAGGTGGCTCGCTACTCGTGCAAAGTGGTTGTTAGCGCACATCCACGCGCAGCCAGGCAGGCCCTATCCAAGGCTCTATCTATCATAACGTCACCATTGCAGCTGAAACTATTTTGGCATCTTTTTAAATTTTGATAATTCGTGCGTCGACCGCTTCGTTTGCAAATTGCGCCACTTGTATTCGGGTTAGAGACTTCCCGTTTGGAGCATTAGATGCGCTATGAAGAGTACAGTCCTGGACATAAGTTTTGTCGCTAGCACATGTCAGAGATACAATTGTCAATAATTTGACTTGTGCTGAACAGATTTTAATGAGTAATGGCTCAAATGAAAGCCAAGCCCTTCTACGACATGCTTATATCGCGAAAATAAAGTTTTGTCTCAATCTGAATATCATAGAAATTAATATTGGCATATTGTCCAAAATGTCCCTGGACAAAAGTCCTGTCGCATGCAAGAATTTATGCTGAAAAATTGTCTAAAATAATTTTGAAATTTGCTAGAATGATGAAAAATTGTCAGAGCATTTAGTCATGATGTAGGGGAATAAAAAACTAACTTTGTTCAACTTAATGATCTTGTAGAACAATATCCATGGGGTTCCACAAGGACTCATGTGAAATATCAACACAGTATCAATAATGATAATCAAAAGTGATATAAATACAGACCAATGCTTTCTAAAATTCATAAATATTCTTTGGAGTTGTCTTCCCTGCCTTCCAACTTAATTTGGAGGATATGGGATCATGGAAATTGAGATTATAGCATTCCCGTTGGGAGAGCAGGTATAACGGTACATGCAACGTTGACAAGAAAAATTGAAGTGAGGGCTGCACTTGTACAAATTATGCCATTTGGCATCAAAGCCTCACCATAGAAGTAGTTTACAATAATTTAGGACTAAAATTTGTTCTTGTCTAATGCTACTGTTAATTATATTGTCCCCTTGCCATCTCGATCAATTTCTTGCTCTGAGACAGTATTTTTGTTTTTCATTATCATGGTCAATTTCAGTCAAGTCTGAATAAATTGTATTCATGTAAGCTTTAACAGAACATTTGCATTATTGGTGTAACTTTTCTGCAGTTATAATGTTGTTTTGGACTAAAAATTTTTTTTAATTAATCACTGTGCAGCTCGGCCTGTGCCACCAAGAGGTACCACCCATGTGCAAAAAGTACAAAACCCAGTTGATCCCCAACAAAGTACATATAAATGTTGCTTATCACAAGCATCATCAAATGCAGGCCCAATATAATGATCATTCGAATACATCAGTTCTAACTTGGCCCCCATGTTGATTTTTTGACCAATTATGAAGCTCCATTTGCATCTGCGCCATCACCTGAAATGATGTACGCTCATCAAATGGCCACCAAAATGGGACAGGAGGTGAGAAAGATCATTCTGAAGGACATTTGGGAGCTTTTGATGATATTTTCCTGCATTATCTGCCATCCTTGATGATTTTTACTTCATAAAATGTAGATATTTTACCCAAACCCCAGGGATATTTTCTTCAAAGATCAGGAATTCATGCAAAGTGATATTTTTACATTCAGTTACACCATGACTACATTCTCCAAAATTTTTTCATCCTTTTTGCAGGTTCACTATTCATTAAAACTAATTTTCAGCATTAAGTTGTGCATGCGACAAGACTTTTGTCCAAGCACTTTTGTGACAGACTCTTATTATTAATAAACTACTGGAAAAAAACTAATGTCAAGAGAGCAGTTTGAGGACTCCCCGCAATGTGAGTAATGAAATTCTCTTTTTCGTCAATTGACTGTAAAATAACAGTTTTGAAGGAGTGGACAGCATAAACTTTCTGACGGAATGACTGTTGTAGGTTCATGTTATGTGAAATATTCATGAACATGTTTAAATGATGAGTGTCATACAAATTTTAAGAATTAGGTTAAATGGTTAATATCAAATGCGAAACTTTGATGAATATGGTCTAATGGTTTGCATTATGTGAAATTTTATTGATGAGTATGGTCGAATGGTTTCTGTTAAATTCATATGAGAAATTCTCGTGATCATGGTTGAATGGTTAGTACTATGCAAAATTCTCATGAACATGGTTTAATGGGTAATATCGTATGGGAAATTTTGATGAACATGATCAAATGGTTTGTGTCATACTGAAATTTTGATGAATGTGGTTAAATGGTTTGTGTTCTGCGAAATTTCTATGAATATGATTAATGTTACATGTGAAATCTTGATAAATATGGTACAATGATTGGTTATGTGATATTCTCATGAATATGGTTAAATTAACATGAGAAATTTTGGTGAAAATGATTGAAATGGTTAGTGTTATACAAAATTTTCATGAACATGGTTAAATGGTTAATGTCATATATGAAATCTCGATGAACATGGTTGAATGGTTAATTCTGTGGGAAATATTCATAAACATGGTTGAATGATTACTGTTATATGAAATTCTCATGTACATGGTTGAATAATTAATGTCGTGAAATTTTTATGAACATGGTTGAATGGCTTAATGCTATGCGAAGCTTTTACGAATCATGAAAGGTTAAATATGCAACGCTTCCTTACAAATTTTGTGACAATGATGATGTTGTTTTTCACCAGAAATAAGATACAAACAGAACTTCATATGCTTTCTCTGAAATGTGGTCGAATGTCCAAAACTTCCTAAATTAAAACCTGGCTAAACGAAAGTATAGTTTAACTTTAATTAAAATTTGATTGTAATCTAACTGAAATGTTTTTCAACTCGGTCTCAAGCATGAAGTAAATCAATCTATCTTATCTTATTTTAAAATTTTCCCCCCTTCTCTCTCATATTAATCTCGTTGATACTGGATTTTTGATTATTATTCAGAATAATGCCCTTCACTTGTTACAGTACTATGTGAAATGGTCCCATATATAAGTGTGATTGGTTTTTTTACTTTGACTTAATTCAAATATAATGAAGCAAAAAAAAAAAAAAAACGTGTGTCACAGCTCAAAGTAAAGTGAAACTTTTTATTATATATAATGGTCGTCTTTGTGCCAAATCTGCTGTAAAATGGCAGGATCGGAACTTCAGGAAAATTTTGAACCTTGTAAAAGGTCATGCGTCATGAACTGGTCCATTTTGCGTCGCAGGTCAAAAATGTCTATTTTTTCTATTTTCTGATATATCATCACAGAATCATAGCACTATACAGTGTTTCAAACAGAACTTAATTATCTTGTATACTTATCGAGATATGGGCACTTTTGTGCCTCCCCCACTCATTGAAATGTGTAGACTTAAGGGAAGGTTTTTAAGGCTTTTCTCAAAATTGATGTTTTTTAGTAAAACGTCTGTAACTTCTCTACTACTTAACCAATTGTAATGGGGTTTGTTGCAAAATGATTCTGACTAGTTCCTCTAATGATATATGTTGACACTTTTTAAATGAATCCAATTGAACGATATGAAATCTTGACAGCAAAAACTGACATTTTTTCTTTTAAAATTCCTTTAAAATCCCAGCTTCTACTTGTGTTTCCAAGTGAAATTCACCACAGAATTAAGAAAAAGTATATCCCTTTAACTAGGCATGTTCTGGACATTTGTTGTCCTTTTATGAGCCAGCCCATCTTAAATGTAACAAAATTACAACACAGGAAGATTTCTGTTCCATGGATCGAAGTGATTGGGATTTAGCATAAGAATGATGAATAGATAGATAGATATATTGATAGATAAGGTAAGCACAGCCCTGTATGGCCTGTTGTAGCTACTCACTAGGTTACATTGATGAAATGAGAGAGAGGGCAGGAGTCCTCAACATGCTGCATGTTTTCCTCATGTAAGGGATCTTTTCCTTGCCTAGCGTATGCTCTAATACAAGGATAACCCAATTTAGCAACTAATCTGAATGACATCAAGCTTGGTTTTTGCTTTTTAAAGGTACATAGAAAATATTTGCGATCACAAACTACATCATTTTGCAATATGCTTCTGAAGATTACTGCTAAGGTTGAGAATGATATCTGCTTGGCTTTTCCCGAGAAGCACTCAAAAACCCCGAGTAAGACATCTAAAGCATAGCAGATGAACTAAAATAACTATCTGAAAAAATAAATCATGATTGGGACAGTGCAGAGGAGCTGATTTCTTCTTTTCACAATATTGCTACACCGACTCCGCTACACCGACTCCGATCCACCCCTGATTCTGACTGACATGCCTCAACGTTCTGGGCAATAGCGCTTTATTGGTCTAAGTGATTTTCAAAAGGATAACAGTTCTGTAAACTAGAGAATATTTCCTTTCTTCTGATGTCAAATATGTTGAAAAAACTTAGATAGAAGTGGTAGAAAAGTTCTATTGAATATTTTGTTTTGAAATTTCGTGCGACAAATCCACCATTTTAGCAGACCAGTTCATGACGCATGACCAAAACTGATATTATCAGACTTAAAGAACTTTGCAGTATAACTTGTGAAATGTCTCTGCATTTAGGGGAAAAAAAAAGAGCCTTATTTTATTATCTGTAAAATTTGCATGAAAGGTATAAATCAATTTAATTGAATGAATGATAAAATTATTTTTTTCCAACATCATGCAAAATTTCGGGGCACAAATGTGATGACATTTCTGGTATATGATGATTTTTCACAGTTGATTGTGTACACATAATATCTCCCTTGGTTGACAGCTGGTTTTGACAACTCTCTGGCATAGCAGTTTATTTCCTTTTCGTTCATATTATTTCTTAATGAGTCACAGTTGCCTCATCTTACACCATGATAGATAAGAACTGTTACAAAATTTTTATATGTAATTATGGTTTTTGAGATCTTATCAATGTAATCAATCTAATCTAAATTTTAGTTGCCTGAATCAATGATTGTTGATATGCATTTAATTGGCAGTTTTATTTATCTTAGAACAGAAATAAACATAGAACATGCACATATCAGTAATTTATTAAACTGTAGACAACTCTTCATCTCAAAGCTGTTCTTGCATCAACTCAAATTGTTTTTGACAGTTATGCTATATTTGTCACAGCCAGCTCAGCCCACGCAAAATGCTTGATGTAAATGCCAAACAATAACTGTTACATGTTTGTATGTCTTTTAATTGGCAACTGCATTGTTTGACTTGTATGGCAAGTTCTTTGTTTATATTAGCACAAAAAGACTGGTATGGCCTAATGAGACATATAAAGGGTTCTGGGAGCATGGTATTTTGTATATATGAGGGACATTATAAAAGAATTGGTGAAACAGTTTTTTAGAATACTATTTCTTAAAAGTACTTAGTTAAACATGAACCACTGTGGTCTTGGGTTGGACTTTCTATAATCTGTTTACGGTTTTGACCCTGCAGGGCTATAGTTTTTCCCCCTGATTTCAGCAGCTGTTTATATGTGTAATTTATTCCTATAGAGACACACTTAACATTGACTTTTTTCCATTAAATGAACACCCACACCATCTTTCTGTTTGATGCCACGTGTACGTTTCGGTTACAATGTTTGTTGTTCTTTGTTTTCGTAATTGTCACTATATCATGTGTTTTCTTGATTACCTCAAACATGTCACTAGCTACTACATGGTGGGACTTTCTTATTTTGCATTGAATCTATATTACGATGAATGATGACAACATGTTGAATAATTATGGTGGGCTCTGTAAAAACTCATTACTTGATATATTAGCAGATGTAGATATAGAGCAAGAAGAACCGGTTATATTTGAACATTCAGTCTATATGGATAATGAGGGTTTAATTAGTACACTGAAAGAAAAAGTAGGTGTTTTCAAAGTGCTAGGACTAAATTGTCAGAGCTTATTTGCAAAATTTGATCAACTCCGTATTTTAATACATTGAGTTCCTGGTAGAAGTTGGCTGTTGCTTTGATGCTATTTGTCTTCAAGAAACGTGGATAGACAATACAATGAATATTAGTCCCCTAAGTATTGATTGTTATGAATTAATCAGTAAACCCAGAACTTGTAGCTCCCATGGGGGTCTAGCAATATATTTAAAACATGGTTATCAATATAGAAACTTGATAACGAATCCTGAAAACCACCGGTCTTGGGAACATCAGTCTCTTGAAATTCTGGTAGACAATCACACAAATACCAAGATAGTACTTAGCAATGTTTATAGACTACCAAAAGAAACTAACTTGGATTATGATGAATTCATGGATGAGTTTACCCAGCTTTACGAACAGCTTCATCAAAACATAAATATAGCATTTTTTGGAGATTTCAATATTGACTTGCTGAAGTCGAAAGAAAGAGCACAATGTAATGATTACTCTGAACTCATGATCTCTCATATATAGCCTAATTCCTAAAATAACACAACCTACCAGAATTTCAAGAAATTGTGCTACCCTCATTGACAATGCCTTCTGTAAACTTTCGAAAGATTTCTCTAAAACAACCTGTGGGATACTTACAAATAACATATCAGACCATCAGCCATACTTTGTTTGTTTTGACTATTTAATAAGAACAAAAAGAGCACCAAAATTTGTAAAGATCCAATGTTATAATGAAGACTCTATTACAAAATTCAAGGCAGATCTGGCCTCATATGATTTCAACACAAAATTACAAAAAGACACAGCTGATGAAAATTACAACATTTTGGATAATGTCCTTAAAGAGTTAGAAACAAACATTTTCCTCTGAAAACCATGAAGTTCAATAAATATAAACATAAAACAAATAATTGGATAATAAAAGGCTTACTGAACTCAATAAAATTTTGTGATAAACTGTACATCAAACTTAAAAAGACCCCATTGGACTCTCCCACCTATAGCGCCTTACAGATTAATCTTGCAACTTACAACAAAATATTTAAAAAGGCAATACGACTTACCAAATTACAGTATTATAGTGAAAAATTCGGAAAATTTAAGAAAGACATTAAAAACACTTGGGTCACAATTAAAGAATTGATAAATCAAACTAATAATAAGAAGAAATTACCAAAATTTTTCAAGGTAAATGGTGAAAACATATCTGATCCTCACTTAATAGCCAATAAATTTAATAAATATTTCAATGACCATGGACCTGAATTAGCAAGAAAAATTTCTCATCGGAATAGTCACATAACCTTTAGAAACTTTCTCCCAGATAGGATACCTCCACAATTCCAGTTTCATGAAGTTTCAGAGGAACATGTTTCTCGAATTATTGATAAAAAAAAAAAAAAAACCAGTCGAGGTATAGACGGACTGTCGACTAAATTCTTGAAGGAAATCAAAGAAAATATAGTATCCCCACTTAAGATGATAATAAATCAGTCAATACAAACCGGGTCTTTCCCCCAAAAATTAAAAATTTCGCGAATTGTCCCATTTCACAAAAAAGATGACAATAATGCTTATAGGAAACTACCGCCCAATATCAGTATTGCCAGCTATATCGAAAGGTTTTGAAAAAGTCATACACCTCCAATTAAATACTTACTTTGAATCTCTTAACTTAATATTTCCTAGTCAATATGGATTTAGAGAAAAGCATAATACAGAGTATGCAGTTATTGAAAATATAGATAGAGTTGTTGATGGCTTAGAAAATAAAAGAATCCCACTGAACATATTCCTGGACCTGTCAAAGGCATTTGACACCCTTGACCATTCAATTTTACTCAGCAAATTTCTCCATTATGGAATTTCAGGAAACTCCTATAAACTCTGTGAATCTTACCTGACGAGTAGAAAACAGTTTGTAGAATACAATGGGTCAAAATCTGAATTATTACCTATAACTACAGGTGTGCCACAGGGATCTATTCTAGGACCCCTTTTCTTTCTCATTTATATGAATGACTTTGACAGGTCCTCGGATATGTTCAGATTTGTCATGTATGCAGATGATACAACTTTGTTAACCATGCTCTCCACAAATGATGGCGGTGTAGTTAATCAAGAAGTGGTGCTAAATGACGAATTAGAAAAGATTAATACTTGGTTGAAGGTTAATAAGTTGTCTTTAAATGTTGCCAAAACAAAATATATGATCTTTCATCCCAAAAACAAAGTTATTAGTGACATGAACTTATTCATTGATGGTGACCATTTAGAGCGAGTGAAGACGTTTGACTTTCTAGGTATAGCAGTGGATGAATGTCTGACTTGGAATGAGCATATACATAAGGTCCAAATGAAAGTTACCAAAACATTAGGGGTAATGAACCGCATTAAACTGTATCTACCATCTGAAACTCTACTTATCATATATAATTCCCTTATTTACTCACAGCTCTTGTATGGAATTTTACTCTGGGGACCAAACTACTTAAGCTTAAGAAAAGATATATTAGAATAATATGTAAAAGTAAGTACAATGCTCATACAAACCCCTTATTTAAAAGAATGAATGTTTTGAAACTGGAGGATATTCTTTATTAAGTATTGAAATTTTACCATAAACTAATAAATCGAGAAGTGCCTAAATATTTCCTACAATTGAACTTTCCAAGGCAGTCAGACATTCATCCCTACTCTACCAGAGATCGACATTCCTTTGTTACTTCACAATTACGGTACCTGATATCAAACTGTTCAATAAAAAATAGAATACCAAACATTTTAAATGATGCACCATTGGATATTATAGAAAAGATGCACTCTCATAGTACATATGGTCTGGGTTTTTACATAAAAAGAGTGAGGGTTAGTGCCTATCCAATAAATTGCACCATCGAACACTGTTATATATGTTGCGCCAGGTAGCCCAGAAATGTTAAATGTTATCAATGTTACAAACAGCTGGAATACTTAAATACAGCATAATCATTGTACCCACCATGTAGTAGCCTGTCATGAAAAAATTTGTCACGAAAAATTTGTCAAGTTATCTGACAACTATGTAGCACTATTTATCTGTGCACACAGATTAAATTTAAGTTAAATAGTTAATAATATTTTCACACTCATATTGACAATACTTTCTTTATACAGTTATAAAGCTATGCAGCATGATTTGAAATTAAAAATTAACGAAATTGTAAGTAGGGGGGCATGCATACCAGAGGCCAAAGCCAAAGTGTATGCCTCCCAGACCAATTATATATATGTTTAAATTATATTGCTACGATGTAAAGTGTGATATTTTTTTGGTCAAAATAAACTAATCTAATCTGAAATCTGAAATATTAATTTCTAGAATATTCAGAGTAGGTTGAAACTTTATTTTTGCAATATAAGCAAGTTGCAGAAGCTTTTGGCTTTCATTTAAGCCATTTCTTGCCAAGATCAGTCAATCACAAGCCAAGTTATCAACAGTTTTGTCAATGACATTTGGATGCGACAAGACTTTTGTCCAGGACTGTACTACAAACAGCCGGAGTTTCAGCTTGATACTCAGAACAGAAAATTTTTACAGGCGATTTTCCGCAAGCAGGTCAAATTTCTCAAAAATGACTTGGTGATTAAAAAAAAAATTTATATCAATTTCAAGCGTGGTAGGAAGAGTTGTCTATATTATATTATTTTTCCCCACTATTTTTGGAAGTAAATGACAAAGAAATAAAAAAATCCTATCAAGTCAATTTTTTTCAGCACTATGGTTTATAAAAAAAGTTAAAATTGCCAAAATCAAAACTTTTATTCGGAGGCGCTTGGAATGTCCTTTAATCTAAATATATCTCTTTGAAATTGTCATCAGCTTTTTCATTAAAGTGTCTTCTTTAATTCCATGCTTCATTGCATAATATCGGATTCAGTGCCACTGAATGGCAGGGAAAACTTTACAGTAAAAACGTTAAGAAAAAAAATTGAGTTTTTCAAGTGTGCGAGGACTGACTTTCTTGTACATAACCTCAAATATTTTGGAAAAAAGGCTGGTAGCAAATACTTCCGTTTACATATCCTTGCTATAAACTATATTTTGGATCATTTTAAACTATTTTTAAGAAATCCTATCTTGGAAAGTTCACGAGTATCGAGCCACCTTAACTGCTGTGCCAGGCATTTTGGTAAACATCCTGACACCGCTTACAGGCATTTGGGCCGGAAAGTGATAGCTAAGGGAAAAAAAGGTCTCTGACGCCCTGACCGTTTAGAGAAAGAAGGAGCCATTCAGGAGTTTTAAAGAGGAAGGTAATCCAGCGTAACTCTTTAAAAAGTCTAAACAAGGGTTATTGATTGTGGCTGGCATTTCAAGTGATTTTTCTTGGATTCGGTTAATTCTCGGTTCATTGATCAAAGGCTGCCATGGTGTCAAGCAGTCTTTGTTGTGGTCAACAAACTGAAGGTGCAGTGTAGGCCTATGAAATCAGCTATGAATGTAAAGTTCTATGATGTGTAATGGCTTTAAAATCTTATTCATCATTCGATTTTACCAACTTTATGGGTTTGAGGTCATACAGAAAATTTAGCTTATGTCCTCATGGAATAATTGTTTACTCTCTTACACTGTTGTGAAGTCATTGTCTGGTTTAAATAAACATGTATAAATTGTATACACATTTAAATGCCTTGTAATTCTTAAAACAAGGAATGTCAGTTCACAAGTACATTAACAAATGTAAATTAGATAGGTGTATTTTGGTTTAAGAATCATTAGTTTGTGTTAAAAGCGTTGTACAAGTTTGCCTCTGCCATTGCTGGAACCAGTCATTGATAATGTGTAAAAGCATGAGATCAAAGAAGAAAATGAAAAGAACTCAGTATGGTCAGATGGAATTTTACTGGTCAAATGGAATTTTTCTGGTCAGATGTAACTTTTCTGCCAACTCATTATTTATCTTTTCACTTTTGATAATTTCGTCAAGTTGAGCACATGCACACTATGCACAACTCTGGCTGCCTTTTGGCATGAAACCTACAACTTATATCCAGAAGCAACAGCAAGGGCCTTCCTACACCAGCCTCTCATTACCGCAGGACTAATCAATGCAGAACCTTGTTCTTATCCACTTCTCATCTCTTTGATGGTGACCCCTGGTCATCCACTGGTCATCTACTGACATCCAAGCCACATCTTGCATCCATAGCAGCCACTTTGAGCTTGACATTCACTTGACAGCCACACCACCAGAGCCATTGATGGAATTTGTCACTTTATCATGCTGCGGGTTACCTGTGATTCAGATTGTGACAATTTGCTGAAGCATTCAACATTACAATACAAAACAGAATCAGCAACAAAATACCGGAATTTGTAACGAATCGGAAGTGAAACAATGGTATATGTGCATCCCTAATTTTTGTTAGAGGACATTGCTTGTTCAAATGATTTTCCAGATGAATAATCATGTCTGGCATTTCTGTGAGGTGACCATCGCATATAAACTGCTTGCAGCGAATAATGCTAGTAAGGTCAGGGTCAGGTTCATAAGCACTTAGTCATGTTAGAGCCATTTAATCTGATTGGAATTTTTGCCGGAATATGCAATAAAACTCCAATGGGCCATTTTCCTGGCATAATTCATAGCAATACCATGGCTTCAGCAATATCATTGTGCAATGTCCCATAGCTTTTTCTTGAATGGCTGTGATGTAAAGCCTTCCTCTAAAATAAATCAATTTATGTTTTTATTTTGTGTTCAATTTTGAGTTTCTTTTTATTGTTTTTTGCACATAAGACACTAAGGTTAATGTGTAAACTTGGTACCACATAATATACTCTCCATGTTCTGAAGTACACACCATTTGTCTCTTCTGAACACTAAATAGCACTTGACACCCATACTTCATGTATTCATCATTTTGCCACCGTCAACCGCAATGCACCATGACTCAAGAAATCGTGCAAAATGCTACCCTCCTGTCCCATAATATCTCAAATGACTGTGATGCTAAATTTTTCCTGTAAATAAATCATTTTTTAAGTTTTTGGTTTGGGTACAACTGTTACAATGAGTTTCATTTATATATTTTTTGGCACAGATTGAACAGACACCAAGGTCATTGTTATTGTGTAAAAACTTGATACAAGTTTACTGTACTATACCACATGGTCTGGGTTATGATATATCTTTGTCTCGTCTCAATCATTACTCACTAAATTACGCTTGACTCCCATTCTTCATGATTTATATAAAATCATCGGCTACATACAATGTACAGTTTGTAAACCATAGCATGACATGTGGAATTGTATTGTGCAATATTGCTATCATGCCCCATAAATTCGTTTAAATGATGCAAAATGTATACATAGGTAATAAAAGAAAATGACAATGTCAAATAACGTTCTGGTTAGACTATGCCTATTTCATTCAAATAAGTTTGTAAAGAGATGGGAACTTTCAGCTCCACACAAATTAAATTGGTGTTGCTTATATGTATGATTGGTCAACAGTAGCACAATTTCAAATCTGCCTTATCTCAGACAAGACTTTAGTTACATCCGGTTGTTCGTCAAAAACCATTATAGATTCTCATAATTTCTCAAATACTGCACAACACGATGTATTTATGAGCCACCAATCACAGCCATGGCTACAACATATAGCCGGTCCCAACACAATATAATATACCAGCAGTGTTAGCGATATTGTTTGCTTGATGGCAAATTGCTTGATGGTGGACGTGACTTATAAACTGCTTCTGTGAATAATGTGACTTTGGGTCAGGGTTGGTTTCATAATCACTTTATCATTTCAGGCTCTGCAGTAATGGTCTAAAGCAAATTGTACAAAAGGATTTATCACAAACTACTTCCACTGATGCACAATTGCACTTATTTTCTTGCTGTGGACAACTATTGTGACGTGGGAGATATGGTGCCTCTATTTATCTGACAGGCTTGCTCGGTTATCCCAGGACTCCATCATTTAAGACCATTTTAAAGAAAAGTTATTTGTACGTTTGAAACTTGATGGGTGCCACCTTTATATTGCTGGTTTTTCAAGGGTACTTTTGTTTGACCTTCATGTCAGAGTGGCAATTATCCTTCGGAAACGGCTATACTATAGGGTAGCAAGAATTTAGAAACTGACACTATTTATTGATGAAAAAAATAGCAGATGCTCTGTTTAAATGGAAGTTCATCAACAAAATGTGTCCTTTAGGGATTTTAAAGGGAAGGAGTAATTCAGCGTGATCCTTTTAGAGTATAAACAAAGCTTATTGATTCGGGCAACTGGTTTCAAAAAGTGATTATCTTGTATCTAATCAATATTGGGTTGCACATTAAAAGCCAGTTATCTCTTTTAGTAAATCTTGGTTGATGAAGCGGTGGTCTAAGCTATCAGACTAACCTCTAATCTTCTGTTCAATATGGACGTATTTCAATGTGGGTCTTTATAGGAGACATATTCTACAAAATACCATGACACTTTCAAATAGATTGTCAATGTCCACTGCTTCAACCAATATCAATACTTTTAGTCCTATTTAATTAGAGTCATAGAAGATAAAAAGCTTTCAAAATTGTGGGAATCAAGATCTATGGCCTTTTTTGTGCATGAAGATTTCTAACTTGCTCTTGAGAAATTCATGATATCCACCGAAAAGTTTTACATAACTTTAAGAAAAATCGAGAATTTCATTTTCAATATTTCGATTTTTATTTTGCCATCATCAGTAAAATAGTGAGTAAGACGCACACATGTTGCACACATGTTGAAATTTAAGATACAGAAAACAAGTAAACAGTGATAACAGATTACAATGACAAACAGCATTAAACAGTCACAATCATATAAAGTGTGAATTACAAATGGAGATCAGTGGAATGATACCAGTTGTTTGGTGGCCCTTAGACCTAAGTCCATGATTAAGATTTGGCATGTTTCTTCATATTGCTAATGATTCTTTTTAAAAATAGTAACTAGCCGTAGTGTTTGTCTCCATCAATGATTTGATGTTTGATAGCTTTGAACCTTGGTGTACCCAAGTTGCATGGGTCCGATCATTGATATATAAAACAATGCCAAATCATATGCCAAGGTAACTGTGCCAGTTCCTTTCATAATGAGTAGGACAGAGATGGCAAGTTTCACCTTCATTGCTCACATTGTATGGTTAGTTAACAGTAGCAGGATTTCAACTTCACCAATAGTAGCCTACATAATGTCAATTTACGTTATATGGCCAGGTTGATATAGGAGATTTGGCTACACAGCCAATTGTACAACAAAATATATTATAACTTCTCATACTTTTCTAAATACTGCACCACACAGTATATTTATGAGCATCCAATCACAGCCACGTTTACAACATAAGCTCTACCATTCCCAACACAATGTGTAATTTACCGGCAGGGTTTGTGAGATTGTTTGCTTGACGGCATATTGCCTGATCGTGGACGTGACTTACAAACTACTTCTGTGAATAATGTGTGTTTGGGGTCGGGGTTGGTTTCATAATCACTTCATCATGTCAGGCTCAGCAGTAATGGTCTTAAGAAAATTGTACGATAGGATTTATTGCAAACTATTTCCATTAATGCACATTTTGCTGCTGTGGACCACAATTGTGATGCGGGAGATATACTGCCTCTACAAATGTATTTATCTGACAGGCTGCTTGTTTATCCCAGGACTCCTGGAGCAACATTTTCAAATGCAGAACTTTAAGTTTTCCAGGTGACCAGGTTCCCAGATCTAAATAATTAATCAAAGTTGTTTTGCCAGAATGTGTTGCCTTTGTTGTGGAATGAGCAGAAACTTTTATCAACTTCTTGTTAAAATGGAATGGCAAGTTAAGCCAGAAAAGTTTTCTGGCTTTCCATGCACAGACTATGCCAGACATCATCAAGTGACCAATTGCCATGACTCCCAAACTGTTTAACATGTCTTTGCTTGAATATTTCACATTATTTAAGACTATCTTTTAAACTGAATTGTTCCTTTGAAACTTGACGGGTATTGAGCCACCTTTAGATTGATGTGGTAAACCCTCTTTTAGCATACTTCAGTGTGACCGTTGTGTCAGAATGGCAGTGATCCCTCCACTGCAGCTGTAAGGCATCAAGGCTTTGGAAATTGACAGTAGGCTATTTATTGCAGAAAAAAAATTCAGATGCCCTGCTTAAATAGAAGTTCACCGATAAAATCTACCCTTAACGAGAAAGTAATTCAGCGAGATCCTTTAAGAGTCTCAGCAAAGCTTATTGATTGTGGTAGCCATTTAAAGTGATTATCTTGCACTTTGTCAATGTTGGATAGCACATTAAAAGCCAGTTTGCTTTTTTAAAAATTTAATCAATCTTCGTTAAGAGAGTGATATTGCACTCTTGTTAATCTGCAAGACTAACCTCTGTTCAAAGTGGAGGTAATTCAACCAGTAAAATACTTGTGGTCTGTTAGGGCACTAATGCCACAATGTCTACAAAGTTCCATGATTCTTTCTTGTAGGTTATTTATATATTCAGTTTATTCACTCTGGATGAAAGTAATATTGCCATATCGTCAGCCTAAAGCAAAATTGGCCTAACTCAGACTTGGGCCATTTTTCCATTCTTGGACCATAGGAAGGCCCTAATGATAATACATGTGTAAAAAAAATTTACTCCTAAATTAGAAAACGCCTCAAAATCCAAACTCAATTTTAGTGGATGTCACCAATTTTTTGTCATAATTGTGAGTATTAATTTTATTGAAGTTATTTCCTCACATTTCATTCATAAATTTTACGGAGAATTTCTTAATAAGACAGTGCTAAACCACAAACGAATTTTGGCCTTATTAGTCATTTTGGTTTCAAAATAAAAAATTTGCCCAAGTTGGTTTTTGGCTGTTTGCCAAAAATTGGCAAAAACGACTTAGCCCAATTTTGCTTTAGGCTGATTTATTTATCCCTATGTTATACGACCAGCCCTTATGTGGTCGTTTGGTGGTATCTAGTGAGGGTGTAGTCTCTCCTCAAGTTTCAAAATGTACTAAAATTACTACTTGCTGCAGGATGAAGGTGGTCCCAAAGTGCAAGTCAGTTGTATATCACATGGTCTTACAATGCAATGACAACTGTATCCATATGAAATTATAGTCACTTCTACTCATACGTAGTATAAGTCACCCTATACTAGTCTGTGTCAGTGTTGACATTATATGGAAGATGCAAAGTTTTGCATATTGTGTGACTTAAGATCTATGGCCTTTTTTGCGCGCGAAGATTTTCTAAGTTGCTCTTGAGAAAAGTAATTTAAAACTCTCGCTGATGGATGGCACTTTAGCATAAGTAGTTGGCGAGGAAAATGCCATGATATTGTTGACCTCATCCTCTTTGAATTCCACAGCTTGTTCCAAGTAGAAAAGCATGTCCTACCTGATCTCTTTGGCCATGATAACGATTATTATAATTTAGGAGGATTACAAGACTTGCAAAATATAGTATAACAATAACACTACTTTTGAGGGCACTATGCTGTTTGATGGCCAAAGTTCATGTCCAGCAGCCCAAGTGATTCAAAGCAGCACGAGGAGCGCGAGGGCTGCTGTGCAATCCAAAGGGTTTGCTGGACATGACCGAGGGCCATTCAAACAGCATAAGGCCCGAAAAAAAGTGGTGTTATTACTATTATTATCTATTTGCCAAGCAAACCTTATGCTAACAATGTCAGAACAATCACTTCACTGCTTGTTGTTCAATTGTTATTATTGTGACATCACCATTGTAAGCCCTTTGACACTTTGAATTCTATGATGGCCCTCTGAAATGCAAACAAGGGCTGTTATTGGGAATCGAGGGCCATTATGGGGAATCAGCAGACCTCTAGATTTTGCGAATGAACTAGGGAATGGCCCTGCAAGTGGATAATAATACGTTTACATTTGATTAACCTCATTGACGGCACGCTATTACGAGTACAGTATATAAAATTTATAGCAAAGTGTCATAGCTAAAATGTCTTCTCTCAGGCTTTAAAAAGTTACCTTGAGCTATGCCAGTGTGATTCCAATTCAGCATTTTTTAAGCCGTCTCTGTACATCTTATAATCTAAAACTGCAGCCCACAGTGTATTATGAGGCTGTCAATCACAACCATGTCAACAGCATAAGCTATAACAGTCCAATCATTGAATAACAATGGAAGAGACTGGCAGTGTTTCAATGTGTTTGTGAGAATGTTTGACTGCTGGAAAATTGCTTGATTGTGGACGTGACTTGTAAACTGCTTCTGTAAATAACACGAGTTTGAGGTCAGGGTTGGTTCCATAATCGCTTCATCATATCAGGCTCAGTGGTAAATCTGAATGAGGTCTCAAGACAAACTCGTGCAATGGTATTCACTGTAAACAATTTCCCCTAATGCTTTTACTGCTGCAGTGTGTCACTGTCGTGATGTTGGAAATATTATCAAAATTATTTTAAAAAATCCATGTTGGTTTTTTGCATTGAAATTTGGTTTTTCAAAAAACCAATTTGAATCTAAAAAACCAATTTTGTCAGAAATTTTTTAGAGTGAATGGGTCAGATGGGATACTTCTGTCAATGTGTTCACAACACTATTGTATGTTGTGAACTGGACCTATTTACAAGACTCTCTTTAGAGATGAGAAAATAAAAGCCACAAGTTGGTAATCATCTATGATAGCAATTCCTCTGACATTGTAGCCATAAATGGAGAAATTTGATATATTTGATTGTGGGAATTTACGTTCATTACTCGAGGCAATTATACTGGTTGGTGATGGTGCATGTTGCTCAGGATCAATGATGAAAAGTTAACAGAAAATTGTGTTTTCCAGCGAGATGATGGTCCAACTTGCCCTTGAGAAAGGTTGTTAAACAGTGCCAAAGCATAAGTAGTAAGCGAGGAAAATGCCAGGTCATGGCGGGGTCTATCCTCCTTGAAGCAGAGCAGCTCTACTTCTCTTGGCAAGTGGGAAATCTTGTTGAATCTGCCCTTGCAGCCTAGAACAGATGCCTACTCATGTACCATAGTGACACAATGAGTCTGACCAAAAAATCCCATTGAGTAACGATTTGGAATGTGCTTCTTGGGCTTGAAACAGTGTGCAGTAGTGTGGACACCATTGCAATTCAATTGATCTAGAAACAGCTTTTATTTTCTTGTGCTCTTGTATGACAGGTCATACAAATTTGGCTCACTCCATCAATTATGACTACCATTGCCAGTGATGCAGTCAAGGCCAGGACATCCGAGACAGAGGCAAGGCCAAGAATTTGGCATCCGAGACCATGAAAAGGCCGAGACCATCAAAATATGGCCCAGAGGCTGGCCTCGATGACCAGGCCATTTCTGAGGCCTCTATTACAGGCCTAAAGACCCATGAGACCATGGCAAGGCCAAGGATTTGGCAAAATATGGCCCCCAGACTGGCCTGGAGGATGAGGCCGGTCACGAGACCTTCAACACTGACCACTACCACATTTTTTGTTAACAACAATATAATATAGCACTGGTACTGTTATCACTTTTTGTCTCCTCATTGTATCAAATACCACACATATTGTGCGGACACTCCTCTGCTCAACGCTCTTTCTCTTTCACTTTCATGGGGGAAGTGGCCTCCGGTCCCTGTTGCTATAATATTGTCTTATGATAATTCAATTTTCATAATGATTCTGATTCTTCTGATTTTTGTAACAACACTAGTATGGTAACTGCTTAAGGGAAAATAACAGAAATAGAAGGATGTACATTATACAGTATACATGGTCGCTTCATCAGACATGAAGCTTAACATCTCCTACTTAGAGAGCCTTTTCTGAGATCATTCCAAATATTTTTTTGAAAGCCAGCGTTTCAATTCTGAAGCACGCCTGTTGTGTAGTGTAACATTAGAGAAGCAGGCTAACAAATTTAATTACCAATCTGTTATTTGCTCATCGGTTCTCAGACATTGTTTGAAACATTTTCTTGGCCAAACATTCCATTCTTTCTTCTCTTAATGCTAGCTGCAGGACAATGACAAAGGCAAATGGAGGCAAAAAATGGAATGAATTCCTTCAGGAAAGAAGCAGATTATGAACCATTTAATTGAATCAGATGCTGCTTGAAGCAACCAAATTGTCTTTTCTTATTACAAACTTCCATGAATTCAAATTTAGGTTACAATTTGTAAGTCTATCCAATAAGAAATAGAATGAAAACACATATACGAACGTAGTTCGACGAACCATGTACATGTATGCCTATAGACTATAGTACCTATGGTCTGCAGGAGACAATGGATGAAAAACATGACAAAAACTTTGATAAGATTGTCTGGTGAGATCTTCTGATATCTTTTAATGTTGTTGTAGCAGAACACTTCGTGCCCCTCTGCTAGACCTTAATGTGCCATTCCGTAATCTTCAGTAGGCTTCATAGTAAAACAGAACCTCCAAAGAAAGTGTACAGTATGCGGTTGCGACATTATCCAAACTCACCTTCAACTGACCATTGGCTTGCATTCTTACAGTCTTTGTCATACTTACGTGGAATCTCAAGTTTTTTTTCTATGCTGTTGAACTGTGATGTCAGAGATGACTCTATTCTAGCATTGCAATATATGTAAATTAACTACAAGCTGTGATGTCATTTCAAACTGGGTCAGATTCCCCAGCTTTTAGCCAATGTTGATCCTCCTGAACTGAGCATCACAGTTTCAACACAGTGTCAGAGCAAGAGTTTTATCAGGGATAGCCCCTACAACTACATCATCACAGTTTGATAGTTAAAAGTCAAAGTCAAAAGTACCTTTATTTTAGCAGGGTAAAACACTCAGCACACAATGTCTGTTTTTCAGTGAGGCCCTGACAATAACAATTATAGTAATAACACATATAAATTTTAGAAAATTCTGTATAGACTAAGTAAAATATCATAAAACATGTAAAACAATAGATAAACCAGGGTAAAAACACGTTAAGATCAGATTAAACGAGCATTTAAAACATGATGAATTATTTTGTTTTTAAAACAGTCAAGACTAGATGAGTTACGAATCACAGCAGGTATATCATTCCAGTCTTTGGTCCCTTTATAGAGAAATGATGACTGACCCTTTTTGCTCTTAAATTTAGAGAACTTCTGGTGTTATAACCATGGTCAGCACAACTGAATTTTTCCGTCAAATAAGTAGGGCACATGGAGTTCACACATTTAAACATCATAATACTTCTGTGAACGCGGAGTCTTTCTTGAATAGTCAGCCACTTGAGGTCTTGTAGTACTGACTGCGAAGAAGTGTCATATGGGACTTTCAGTGCGATTCTGCCACCTTTGTACAGGAGTTTCTGGATCTGATTCAAACAAGTGGCAGGGCAATTCATATAAACAGTATCACAATAATCAATCAATGGCATGACAAGAGAGTTAAATAAAAGTAAAGCAGTTTTCTTGTCAATGAATGATCGGACTCTTCTGAGTACTCCTAGACGCTGTCTGATCTTTTTTACAAGAAA
The DNA here is from genome assembly GCA_026936325.1 of Platynereis dumerilii. Lineage (NCBI taxonomy): Eukaryota > Metazoa > Annelida > Polychaeta > Phyllodocida > Nereididae > Platynereis > Platynereis dumerilii. The sequence goes on from JAPTHN010000005.1 coordinate 39,312,229, forward strand.
GTCAGTATGTGTCTTCCAGGACATATTTGCATCTAAGTGCAACCCAAGATATTTATAGGAAAACAAATGCTCTATCGCTTCATCACCAACGTATAATCCTGGTAGAGCAGCTTTCTTTAAACGGCTAGGGGTGCCAAATAGTGTCCACTTGCATTTGGACACATTTAGATGCAACTTGTTTTGCTTGAACCACTTAGAAGCTTCATCTAGATCATGATTCAATCGGCTTTTTACTTCATTTACATCACTGGATCCAAAGAGCAAAACAGTATCATCTGCATACATCACTACTTTTGCAGATTTAATTATCCTGGGTAAGTCATTTACAAACAAGGTAAAGAGCACGGGGCCCAGAATGGACCCTTGTGGCACACCACAGGAAATAGGCAAAGTGTCTGATGTGGTTGATGAATGCTGAACACATTGTAGTCTTTCAGTCAAATAGCTTTCAAACCACTGGTATTCATTATCTCTGATAGCCAATGGGCTGACCATAAACTACGCATCACAGTTCAAACATTGATATATTTAAGGAAGCATTACATTTTTTATCCCAATGATTTATCACAGCAATCACCAGTCTAATCCTACCAAATGGCGGCTTTATGAGCATTCACAGTAGACAGCTGTTATAATCCCCACAGAGTTGTTTGATAAATCTACAAACTTGCTAACTTACAACCTTAAACTTTGATGGAACTTGGTATAAACAGAAGGCTTTGACAATTTGTTTGTAAACACATGGCTTATGTTATGTATATTTGTTCTGGTAGCCCATTGGCTGAGAGGCTGTGATGTCAAACTTGCATGGGTTTTCCCAGACCCAATTTTAACTCTGACACTGAGTTGAAACTGTGATGCTCAGTTTGGTGGATTCGCATTGGTTAGAAGGTGGGGAATCTGACCCAGTTTGAAATGACATCACAGGCTGTAGTTAATTTACATATATTGCAATGTTAGAATAGAGTCATCTCTGACATCACAGTTCAACAGCATAGAAAAAAAACTTGAGATTCCACGTAAGTATGACAAGGACTGTAACAAAATGGTTTATATGGAACCTTTCAGGGTTCTATAAGCTGGTATAGATAAGGGGCCTTAAAGGGTTAATTTCGCAGACTTTAAATAGTTCCAACAGCAAACAAAAGCAACACTTAGATAATCCAGCTGCACTGAACCTGCCATGGAACCCTTTCCTCTCATGTTGGGAGCATAGGGCTCCATCATAGGGCCTTCCCACTATGTATTGAACCTTTTCAATTGAGTTGAACCCTTAAAACAATTTAGAAGCTTTTTCAGCTGTGGGTTCTTTATGCCATCAAGAACCTTTTGCATCAAGAGGGTGAGATGACCACCATTACATGTAGTGTGCTTTATAATGGCGGTGCAGACTCCGCCAAGTGGACGTTCTAACCACACCTGACATCAGGATAACATCTGTGGTTTGTGACAACATCACACTCACTTCCTCTGACATCAAAATAGGGCAAAGTGCCCACAGGGTAGTGTAAAGAATTACCCGGAAACAATAATGTAACATTTTCATGGCCAGAGGAAAGGATATCTCTGGCTGAGGAGAAATTTATTATGATGATGATGATGACGATCAATGAACATCAATTTTTATTGATTAAAAAGAAAGTTTTGATGTCAATTTAAGGATAGACAGATAACTATATTGTGATTGATTGACATCTCACAAAAAAGCCATTAGTTTCCTTGTGTAAATTTGGCTTCAGATTGATATATATATATGTACACTGTATTACGTGACCCGATACAACATCACTTGGCTGAAGTTGCCGAGGAAATATGGTAATGTACAGGGTGGTAAAAAAAAAACTTTACACTTATGAATAATTTTTTGGATGACGCTCATTGTAACAAATGCTTATTTTTCAATGCAAAAACAACTTGTATAGCAAAGAATAACTCTTCTAGAGACAATTCATTCATTCGGAGGTCCTTTTGGACTGATGACTTTTATGCAGTGGGCCTAAATGATGCAGAGGTGTCAAAAATGTAAATTTGTGTCCGTTTTTTCCATACAAACGTAATGGATGCCTTTATTGGGCAACTGAGGTATGTGGTGTCTTGCAGGGATCTGCCTCTAAGTTTGCCCATCCAGAATAATCACATTGATTGAGATCTTGTGATAACAGGGGCCATATTGTCCCGCTGAGAAACTTGACAGAGGGAACCTTGATCCAGTTCTGGGCTTTCCAAGGGAGTGTGGCTGATGCCCCGTCTTGTTTGAAGATCAAATTATCTCTGGCACTGTATGTCTTATCTATCCAGGGCTTTAGATGCTCTTTCAAGATGTTAATATGTACTTTTCATGTGATTTCAACACCCTGATCATCCACCTTCAGACGGCTTTGTTTTAAAATCTTGCAATGGCCATAGTGAAGTCTGAACTTGCTCTAGCACCTTCTGGTTTGTACTGACTTGTGCCTCTGTCTTCTCAAATTCATTTTATGTTGTATTTATTTTGTCCTGTGAAGCTCAGTAGCTTCAAAATTGCTGATGGGCAATGAACAACCCAGAGTAGTAAAAACGCAGGAGCACTCCCGGCTTCCATTTTGTCTGCTATGAAAAAAGTAATGAACCGTTTTGATTATTAACCAATTTTCCAAATATCTAACATACTTGGCTTGTATACACAATAAGTACCCAGGCACTGACTCAATCATGGCAGCCTGGAAAATGAAATATCAACTGTACATTTTTTTTTTGACCACCCTGTACAATGGTTAAGGGTATTACCATTTTGCATGCAAATGGTTTGCCTCCTCGTATATTGGAAAGATACCACTATGGCATGGTTGGAGATGCCCATCTACACTAGAACAATTGTTTCTACCACCGTCTTCACCTCTTGCTATGGGTATCACAAAGAAAGTTGTAAAGAAATAGGTTAATGATGTGAAAGTGTTTCACTTCAAAGGCTCTATTGATTGTTTCGATTCACCCCATTGACTGATTTTAGGGTACATATTAGGATTGTGAGCCATTTTGCACCTGGTACTAGACATTCTCATGGATTTCATCCAGAAGCACAGCACACATATCAGTATTAGAGGCTAGATATAAAGTTGATGGTGGCTTCAGTTGTAACAGGGTCTGGTGGGGTAGCAAATGATAAATTAGTTAACTTCTTAAAATATGTTTCTTTTTTTTTTTTTAGCCTGGGATTTCCTCTGATTTTTCAGGATGCTTTTTTGAAAATCCGCCATTGCCAAGCTTCTGAAAAGGGCATTGCTTAATGCTCAAGAATTAGTGGTAGCTTTATTCTGGCAGTTTAGTGGAATTGATAGTTCATTGGAACAAAGGTGCTCTGATGGGTTAAGAAGTTTACAGACGAATGACCCCTTGCAGCTCTTCTAAAGACCAAGGGTAATTCAGTGTGATTCTACAAAAGACTAAACAAAGCTTATTCATCGTGGCAGCAGTTTTTGTAGTAATGTGTGAACTACCATTAAACAGCAGTTTGCGGCCTTTCACACCAAGAAGACTTCTTTTAAGTGCAAAGGAACGTTCACTCCTTCATAAGTTGGCAAATGTTTCCTCCTTCTAAATGTTCAAAGCCATTGGTTTTAATGATTTCATGTAGAGTTTGTGTGGGTCTTTTTGAGATCACGCTTTCAATATACATACAATCCTTTTAATACACAGATTTGATAACCAGGTTTCTCGGCCAATGGGGAGATTCTTTCTGCTTAGAAGCTCAGCAAAAAAATTAAACTTGCATATGAGCGTGTTACTTTTGAACAATAACAACAAGAAAACCGAAGTGGCTATTGGGTGGTGCCTTAGCATAAGTAGTAGATGAGGACAATGCCATGACATGGTCTATCCTCCTTGAAGCAGATTTGCTCTACTCTTCTCAGAAAGTGGGAAATCTTGTTGGATCTACCCTTGTTGCCAGAAACAGATCCCTAATCATGGACTGCATTGACACAATGAGTCTGGAAATAAAATCGTATTGGTGCACTTACAGGGCTTGAAATAGTGCACACGAATGTGGAAGCCATTTTATTTCACTTGATACAGCAAAAACTCTTGTAAGATAGGTTATCCATGTTGGGTTACTCTATCAATATAACTACCACTGCCATATTTTTCATTAACAGTAATGGTACCAATATTTCGATCTCTTTTTGTCTCCTTAATGTATCAAATATCACACATGTTGTAATAACAGTAGTGGAGATTATTGCTCAAGTAAAAATAGCAAATATAAATAAAAGGATCGCTGCACATTACATACACTTGTTTTGTTATACATGGAGCTTCACATCTCCTAATTAAAGCCATTTTCTGAGTTCATTCCAAAATTTTTCTTTGAAAGCCGCCAAAATTTAAGGCCAGTGATTTAATTCTGAAGCATGTCTGTAGTGTAATATTTGATAAGAAGGCTAACGAAATTCAATTACCAAATCTGTTATTTCCCTATCGGCTCCCAGACGTTGTTTGCAACTTTCCTTTGCCAATATCCTATTCTTTTGTTCTGTCAATGATAGCTGCAGGACAATAACAAAGGCAAATGGAAGCAAAACAGATGGAAAGAATTTCTAGAGGAAAGAAGAAGATTATGAAATATTAAAAGAATCAGATGCTGGCTGAAGCAACTAAATTGTCTTTGCCGAAAAGAAACTTGATCTCCCTTTGAATTCAAATTGAGGTTATAATTCCTGAGTCTATCTGTAAATTAGAAAGATGAAAACATCAACGATACCAATGAAGCCTGTGCATATATGCCTGTAGTACTCCTGTATTCTACAGGCAACAGAGTTGAACCTTGACTAAAACTTTGGTTATTTATCTGGCAAGCACTTCGATCTCTTCTGATATATTTTGATGTTGTTGTGGCAAAAGACTTCATGTCCTCCTGCTGACTTCGATGTGCTATTTCATTACCTTCAGTGACCTGCAGAGTAAAACAGGACCTCCAGAGAGAATACACTGTGTACGCGACGACATCGTTCAAATTCATCACCTTTGACTGACCACTGGCATGGGTTGACAACCTTCAGAGTGCTTGGTAACGCTGGTGCAGATTGCAGTGTCAAAAATTTCCCATGCAGAGACCAACAGTCCAACATCGCAACACATTCAAGTTGTTCATGGCTAGAAGAAAAGATATCTTTAGCTGAGGAGATAAAAATTATGATGATGATGATGATGATATAAAAAAAGAATGTTTTGGTGTCACTTTATGGTGAGATAGATAATTGTTTTACGATTGTTTATATGTTACTGAGTAAGCCATTACATTCCTTATGTCAATTTTTGGCTTCACATTGATATAAAACAGTATTATATGAACCGATCCAATATCAATTGGTTGAAGTAACCGAGGAAATATGGTAATGTGATAACCAGGTTCCTCAGCCAAAGGGGAGATTCTTTCCCCATGGAAGCTCAGCAAAAAAAACTGTACTTGCATATGACAGTGTCACTATTGCACAACAAGAAAACAGAAAGTTTTAAGAGAAGACATACCAATGCGCCCTTGAAAAAGGTTGTTTAACAGAGGCTGATGGATTGTGCCTGAGCATTAGTAGTGAGTGAGGACAATGCTTGTATATAGTTGGGTATATATCATTATCCTCCTTGAAGCAGAGCAGCTCTACTTCTCTCAGCAAGTGGGAAATCTTGTTGGAACTTCCGTTGTTGCCTGAAACAGATGCCTACTTATGAACTGCAGTGACACAATGAGTCTGAAAATAAAAATCCCAATGAATAATGATAATTGATGCACTTATAAGGTTTGAAACAGTGCACACTAGTGTAGAAACCATTTTAATGCACTTCATACAGGAAAAACTCATTTGCTCTTGTAAGACAGGTCATCCAATTTGACTCACTCTTTCAATTATAACTGCCACTGCCATATTTTTCATTAACTGTAATAATACATTTCTAACTCTCTTGGTCTCCTCGTTGTATCAAATACCAAACATATTGTAACAACACTGGTGGGATAAGTGCTTAAGTAGAAATAGAAAATATAAATAAAAGGATCCCTGCACATTATACACTTGTTTAGTTTTACACGAAGCTTAATATCTCCTACTTAAAACAATTTTCTGAGTTCATTCCAAATTGTTTTTTGAAAGCCAAACTTTAAGGCCATTGATTCAATTCTGAAGCATAACTGTAGTGTAATAGTTGAGAAGGAGGCTAACAAATTCAATTACCAAATCTGTTATTTCCCTATCGGCTCCCAGACGTTGTTTGCAACTTTTCTTTGCAAACATCCCATTCTTTTGTTCTGTCAATGATAGCTGCAGGACAATAACAAAGGAAAATAGAAGCAAAACAGATGGAAAGAATTTTTAGAGGAAAGAAGAAGATTATGAAACATTAAAAGAATCAGGTGCATCCGGAAGCAACTAAATTGTCTTTGCCAATTAGAAACTTGATCTTCCTTCAAATTCAAATTGAGGTTTTATTTTCTAAGGCTATCTGTCAATTAGAACGATGAAAACATCAATGATACAAATAAAGCCTATGCATAACAATTATATGCCAGTAGTAGAAGTACCCCTGTATTATTCAGGCAAGAATAGATTAAACCTTGACAAAAATCTTGGAAGAACTATCTGGCGACATCTTCTGATCTCTTCTTATACATCTTGTCAATGAGGTTGTTGTAGCAGAAGACTTCATACCCTTCTCCAGACTTTATTGTGCCATTCCATGACCATCAGTGACCTTAAGAGTAAAGCAGAGGACCTCCAAGGAGAGTGGAAAGTGCCAAACTCAACTTTGAATGACCACTGACATCAGATGACCATCGTTAGAGTGCCCTGTAATGATGGTGGACATTCCGTTGTCAACAATATCTCAGGGACAAACAATGTTATGTGTTTATGGCCAGTGGGAAAGATATCTCTGGCTGAAATAACATGTATGATCAAGGAACCCCCAGTTTTATATTATTGGTTTATTATAAACCCTGGAACACCCCATCATAGTTATTTGGCATCTCTTTATGGTTGGATGTTAGTATGGTTGATTGATATCTTACCTGAGACGAAGCAAATAGATAGATGAACCGAGACATTTTTCTGTGACACACTCAATTAAGCTAAATTCTAGTCTGCTCTCGCTGCATTTATTTTAGCGTCACATTGCCAGATGCACTATATTGTAAATCAATGACCTAATATAACATCCTTCAGTTGAAGTAACTGAGTAATGGTGAAACATATATGGAAAAATGCCGTTTTGCATGCAAATGGTTTGCTTTACTGTCAAGATCCAGCTATGCCACAAGTTTGAGATTATTTGCACCAAAAGAATTTGTTTCTGCCACCCTCTTCACCGCTAACTATTGATGTGAGAGTGTGTAACATCAAAGAAAGTAGTTAAGAAACAGGTTAATGATGTGGGTGCATTTTTTGTTCAAAGGCAGCTATCGATTTACCCCATTGATATTGCTTTTAGGGTGCGGGTTTGTTGGCCTTTCCTTGATGTCTAGTTGTGGTGGTCTTCTTGTCTTATTGATGGAATCTTCGTTACAGTTCCTTGGATCATATAGCATAGTTTCAACATAATTTTTATGCGCAAGTGGCTGACTTTGAGCGGATTTTGATTTATCTTTCGATATGGAAAATTGGAAATGTACCATAGGTAGAAGTGTATGTCCTGCCCAAGACCCAACAAATCAAGCTGCATGAATGAATACAGAACCATAGAGAATACAACAATAAATTCCAGATTATCAGTAAATGTATGCACGGTCAATAATCAGTTGAACAAGACTATCCAGACTTTTTCAACAAATAAATAAATAAATATCCTGATAAAATCAAACAACTTTTGTTTGTTCGCTCTACTTATGATGAAACTACAGCCACTTCTATGGAAGGCTTAAAACTGGTCCATTCATTAACATTACGTTTCAGTACACTTTCCAGAGTGGCATCTGTAATTTTGTCTGTACCGTGGGAAAAGAACAAAAGTTTGTTGGTTTTATCAGGACACATACTCAGGTGCATGAAAACGCTCCTTTCACTGTTTTATGATGCTTCAAATAGGAGTCTCTTAGACAAAACCAGGCAAAAACACCCTTTTTGCAGTATGACCGGGTGTCAAGAGTATTCATACTCCATTAGAAGGATGAAAATGTGTCTGACACATATTTTCTTAGTTGTTTTTAGTTGACCTCTTGTTTATTAACAATTTTGGCTCATTGAATCACCATTATTACCTCCTAAGTTGATATTTTTAAAAATTATTAAAAAATGTGTTTTTTCCTGTTTCATGACTAATTGCCTTTAAATCACATGAAACATGTTTGAATCACTTGTCTAAAATAACATTGAATAATTTAGCCACCTTTCCGCTAATGCACAATGCCATTAAGGGCCTTTGTGGATGTAAGCAAGCATCAGACGTAAGTTTAGACCACCTGAAATTTTGGTTTATCACACATATTAAGGTGGCTCACAAATCACTACTCATGAAATTACGTTAACTGCACATATTTCCGCGCAGCCAGGCAGGCCCTATCTATCGTAATGTCACCACAGCAGCTCAGCTCTGCTGAGACATTTTCAGCATCACTTTAAATTCTGCAAATTTTATGTGGCGGCCGCTTTGTTTGCTATTTGCGCCACTTCTGTTGGGGTTAGAGACTTCTCGTTTAAAGCATAAGATGCGCCATGAAGATCTCTACTTTTAATAGAAAATTTTTGTATGTGATTTTCGTCAAGCATGTCTAATTTCTTAAAAATGACTCTGTGACATAAATAAATTTTTGTAGCAATATCCAGGCCCGTTCGGCCATATGTCTGTATCATTATATTGTTCCTCACTTTATTTGGAAGCAAATGACAAAGAAACAAAGAATTCTATCTCGTCTTTTTTTTTGCGCTATGGTTCATAAAAAATATTTAATTTTCAAAATTGAAACTTTTGTTCCGAACCCCTAGAAATGCTCTTTAAACTAATCATATTTCTATGGAATTTGGGTCAGCTTTTCCATCAACCTTTCCTCTTTAATTCTGTGCTTCATTTAATAACATTGGATGAATGGCCACTGAATGGCAGAGAAAACTTCACAGTAAAAAAAAATTAAGAAAAAATTTAGTTTTTCAGGTTTGCGTGGACTGACTTTCTTTTACATAACCTCAAATATTTTGAAAGAAAGGCTGGTAGCGACCACTTTTGTTTACATATCCTTGCTATAAACTATATTTTGGATCATTTTAAACTATTTTAAAGAAATCCTATCTCAGAAAGTTCACGAGTATCGAGCCACCTTAAAGGAAGTGATAAAAATAGATCAAGTTTTCTCTCTTGTAGAACTTCTCTGACACATAGGCAAGAAAATCCATGCAGAAATTTTTCAGCTGAGCACCTATTTTCCCTAATATTGCCAAAAAATTGACATGGCCTAAACTTTTGTCCGCTACTGTACCTATATTAGGGGGTGGACGGATTTACCCTCCTGGACGGATTTACCATACTTGACTCTAAATGACCATTTTCGGGTAATACCAGTGACACAGAAAAATAATACTCTTAATTTCAGCACACTGTGAAGCCAGCCAGCATGCTAAAAACGTACAAATGCCAAACTCTTCAGTTATCATGGATGACTGTCCATCAGAAGAAGCCCCCTGGTGCATCAGACCAAAGATAGAAGGGAGGGTTCCTTTTACAGCCTTGCTTTATTCAAAGAGTAACTCCAGTGACATGTTTTCTGGTGACGAGGTAATTTTGTTTTCAACAGTATGCACTGGACAGGAAAAATTCAATCGGTCTTGGGATATAAGTATGTGGAGTAGTTGTCTAGAGATTTAGATGCACCATAAATATTGTTTATATTGATTTGACATGGTTGAAAACATATAGGAAATGAAAGAACAATTTTTTGTGACATCCCCTTTTTGGTACATTTCGAATATTGTTAGTGATTCACAATATAAGCACCTACTGATAATTTCCATTTTACAATGAAAATAACTTCTTTAAAAGAGGGGAAAGGCATATGATTAGAAAGAAAATACTAATTTCATGATTTTGCTGAAAACAGCTTGAGTGACACAAAAGTCTCAATTACTGTGGAATGACCCAGCTCTAATATGAGGAATTGTCTGCTCTGGCACAATATCAGTATTTAGCTCAATGCTTGCCCTGGGCTTAAGCTAAAAAGGGATTTGGGGCACGTCTCTTAACCTCTACCATATTATATTGACCTGGCCAACCTCTAACAACAAGGATAGTGTCTGCAAGGCTTTTTGATGCTTCCTTAGCCTCTCGGATTTTGTCGTTGAGTTCTTGCCTTTGCAAGGAATTTAGGTCTACACGGATACTCAGAACTTTAAAGTCAGCTGGAGAATCTCTTAATTTAGACAAGCTATTGAGGACTTTATCTCTAGTCTCCTGCGACGTAATCTGACTTTCATGGGATGGAATCTTTTCTCTTTGATTTTGACTAACAAGAATTTCCCTAGACTGTTAACGCTTTTGAGATCTTCAATCTCGCAAGAAAGGAATTCCAACAATCTCTTGATCAATTTCGTATCAGCGTCATCCTCTTCCTCTTCAGGAACCTCATTCTCACCTCTCTCAATTTCTGGGGCCAGATAAACAACGATCCTTCTGACACGGATATCCTTTTGATTATCAATGTCATTGACCTCTACAATATCCTTCTTAAGGTTGTGTAGTGTGATTGTATTAAGATTAGAGGGTGGAGAATCTTGTTTTAGGACATCTGCGCATGTTTTACCTTGGTGAGAAGGAGCTGTCTCATTATACCATCTAATTTGGTCCCCATATTGCTCTCCACAGAGCTCAGTTTCTCATCCATTTGGGTCTTGAGATCTGCTGGCAGTTGCTCTAGGACGTCACTTTGAAGGCTATCAATAGATGCCTTCATACTAGATTGAATGTGGCCAAAGTTTCCAACTTGTCTTGCAGTGAATCAAGCTGGGACAAAACATCAGCTAATTTCACGCGCATGTATACCAATAATACCCTATAAGACAATACAAGCGTATGCAATTCGAATTTGGAGATTGCAGAAGCAGGGTCATTTTGCAAATAACATACAGATGTGGTGCAAATGCAATAGTTGACCTTGTACATCTCACTTATTTTGATAATGTTCTGCCATGCAAAATATTTTCTCTTTTATAGTATCTGCATATTTTGAAGAAATACAAAACTAGTGGGAGCCTATGCCAAAGTCACATGACAAATTCCAATTAGAATACACCCATAGCAGTGTTCACAAACTGTTATATATTGTTTGTTGCTATGTGTGCTTTTAGCAGTTAGACATGCATGAAATAAAAATATATAAGAATCTGCAACTTATTGAACTAACAACACCCAACAATAACTGTGAATTTAGAGAAAATGTTTTTCATAAGAAACTGTCAAATTTGATAGAATCTGTGACAAATATATCAAAACACAAATATCCAAGACATTTCTTGCACCCTGTCATATGCTAGTATATGGATGGATTAAATCGATCTTCAAGCCCTGATATACCATATCTATCAATGACTGGTACTTCCGCTCATGGCTAATTTGGGCTGTGTGAAAGTTTGGGGAGCTACTACTTCTGAAATCAGGCCTTTGACAGGGCACATAACAACCATACATTCCGCACATAACCACTGGACATCATCCCGGCTGAAGGGAACTTGCACTCTGATGGTTTTAATTTTAAGCAGGAGCTCTCAAACTTCCCCTCGCACCCTGCACAGACGATCCAATTTAAAGTATTTTTGTTAGTAGAGTCAATACTACATATTTTGCAAGCCCACACTTCATCGTCCTTAAGGACGCCATATTCGCCAGGTGTCATATTCACAGACCGAAGTTTCATAAACAGAATTTACCTTAAAACTAAAGGATCGTATACCTCAACAATCTCCCTATAACAGAACGATATAGAAGTACTAACTTGGCACTACGACAATCTTCGAATAATACAGACCCACTGAGAACACTTTAAAGCCAAGAAATATCGGAGCTTCTTCAAGTCAGTGTTTACCGCTCTGCACATGCGCAATCAGATATCCAGAAATAAACAACAAACAAAATGTACTGTTCTGTTTACTTTTATTAGTCAAGGATGTTACACTGCATGACTGAGTTAACTGTTTTCTGCCAAAGGACAACAGCCTCGACTATGACAGAATAATCCTGTGCCTCACATCTATCAACCTATTCATCCAACATTCCAGTTGTGATGATCACTAAAGCAAAATGAGGGACAGACATAAAGGCAGATAGCTTTTTTATTTTCCACTGTAAGGAATTTCCTTTGTCGAATCCTGAAAACAAAAATCAATTATGTATGTTACTGGTACACAGTTCAGAAATAGAGCATGGTAGTGGGACTCTTCTTTTTCCAGCTCTCCATTGATTGTTCCCACGCACAACAAAAAACTATTTCCGAATAAAATTCACAAAATTTTGTCTGGACCAGGGTTGTTTTCTGAGTATGCAGAATCCCTGATGGCCTTGACTACACAGACAAAATTGGTTTTTTAGATTCAAAATGGTTTTATGAAAAACCAAATTTCAACGCAAAAAACCAACATGGATTTTTTTAAAAATCCATGTTGGTTTTGCATTGAAATTTGGTTTTTCAAAAAACCATTTTGAATCTAAAAAACCAATTTTGTCCCGCCATTTTTTAGAGTGTACTTCCTCAGATCAATGTTGAATGGAAGCTTTGTTAATATGCCATGAAATTGGAACTATTTCTTTGGAGCTGCAATGCTGAAGCATGCAAAAAAGTAACTTTTGTGCCAGATGGCAGCAGCATGCAGACTGAACTGACAAGATTATCTTTGGGGGGGGGGGGGGGATTGGGCTATAGCCTATGGCTTTTACGTGAAAAAAAAAGAGTTTGTTTCCCACTTCACACTGAAAAAAAAGCTGTTCAGCATATGAAAAAAAAAATTGTTTCCAGCTGTGGCTAGGGTACCACAATGTTAAAATTGTGAGAAAAAAAAATTGACGCGCTTCCGCATGTAAAAAAAATAGTTTGTTGACACTTCGTGCACAAAAAAAGTTTGTCGCAGGGGTAAAAGCCATAGTCCCCCCAACCGTCGTCTGGTCGGCACCTTAAATAAAGTCTGACTATTTCATCCCTAGACAACTATATCTTTCTATCAAACTTGCAACCTGTCCAAGCTTACCAAATAGACGATGCTTGTCGGGCCATCAAAAATATGATGTGGCACAATAAAAGAATTTTCAATACTCCCGCCCCCTTCGTACACTGCAAAAAATTCCCGTTAAATTTTACAGTTAAATTAACTGGCAACTTTGTTCCAGGTCTAAGAACTGTAAAAGTACTAATAAACCTGAACAGGACAATGAACCGTAAAATGCAGATTGGTACATTGAACTGTAATTTTGCGGATTCAACAAAGTGATATTACGGTATAATGTACATATATAAAACAGTTTATTTAAAGTATATTTTACAGTTATATCATCTGTCAAACATAGAATGTAAAGAATACAAGGGGCTGTAGAATCTACTGTAAAAATACGGATAGTATTTGATTTAACTGTCGCATAGCTGTAGGGATGTATCGAAGCTGGAATCAGCTGAGAGAGTGAGAGAGCCAGTGACTCCAGGCTCGGCCTTGCTCATCTCTTGCTTGACAGCAGGGAAGTAAGTCCATCAATCAGTTTGCTCACAAACCATAAAATGGATGGATATTTTCCAAGAGAACCAGGTGTCAAGTTTATCGAAGTATGTTCTATTGATGCAGACTGCGCTTGGGTTATTTTGGTTTTAACAGTGTCATTCTTTAGATCACATCATAAGACTCACGCAAATGTCATTGTCACATATAGACATTACAACTTTTGCATAATGACAGCATCTTTAAGATCATATGAATGAGGATGTTCCCTTACCTTCAGATAAGTTATAAATTAAGTTTGATTAACAGCTGTGTAAAGCATATGTTATAGATGGCACCACATGTTCTGTGGTTGAAGTCCATGCAATCTCTTGTTTATAGTTCCTAATCTGACCAGGTGTATTGATTGTTTGGCCAATTCAAATGTTTTGTCTGCATATTACAAGTTGCCAGTAAATTAACGGTTGAAGTAATTGTTCATTAACGTGAACTGAATGTTGAATGACATGTCGCAGTAAATTTATCTTGTAGCCATTTTGTAACTGACGAAGAACTGTAAATTCCCGGACAAAGTCTGTATTAAAAAAATACTGGTAAAATAACAATAAATTTACGGTTCTTTTAGCCAGAAAAACACGGTCATTTCTTACAGTGTAACACTTTCTTCAATGTTTTGAAGCTGCAGTCCTGTACAAACATCCTAACTTCAAGACAGGAGAGCGTTGAAAAGTCAAATTTCTCTCGAACAACAGTCAATACTAAGGTAATTAATCTTTGGCCATGGTGTGATAAGCAAATCGATAACAAAGCAGAAACACATTCATTGAATTGTGCTACATGTATCTCAGGTAATTAATTGAATTAATTAATTGAGAATAATGAGAGACAAGACTGTTAAAAAGATAAATTAAACCGAAACGGGAATTTTTATACAATTTTTTACTAAATAATCCCCAAGATGCGAAATTAGGGACAAAAACTCAAGAAATAAACAACAAAGTTTAGTAATAGGGCATGGCAGTGGAACTCTCCTTTCTCCAACTCTCCATCATTCTAACGCACAAAAAAAACAAATTCCGGAAACAAGCCGCCATTTTGTAACATTGCTAAGTCTATGGAACTGGCATTCTGCACTCCCAAAAATCTCGCCAACACTTAAAGGGAATGTTTAGCATGGATTCCCATCATTATCTAGTACGGTCAGGCTGATTAAACTGTGTTATAGACCTCGGAAAACCTGGCCCAACTGAAAATGTATATAGAGACCTGATGGCGGCCCATGTTTCTGGAAATAGCTTTAATGAAGTTTAACAGAAAAGTTAATTAGGTTGTTTATTGGCACCGATGCTGCTAGATTTGATAAGCACTAAGTCAACTGATTAACCATAACTGACACAAACAAAATATTTTTAAGCCAGTGACATCACACGATCAAGTTGAAAGTTAATTTTGAAACTGTTTGGACCACCAATCTGCAAACAGCTATAAATATGTGATAAATTGATACTTTTTAGCTGTAAAATTGAATCTCATTGTCTTAATGGATACTGTGTGAATAAAATATATTACCGTTTGGCAGCTGATACGTGAACTTCTTCCAAGGAAATAAGCAGAAGTCCAAGGAACATGAACAGGCAGATCCACCTCTGGCCAGCCATATTTGTGATGTCCGTCAACAAATATTTCTTAAAGAAAATGATGTTCCCTGCTGTGAATCACAAACTTCTGGACCTAGACACAAATCATAGAACATTTATATGATCTGAGGTTGCAACATGTGAGATTTTCTGTTTGACAGTCAGCATTTCTGGGAAGTGAGGAAGTGAGGCAGTTTGGATGAAGCAATTTTTCAAATCCAATACAATATGTATTTCCTGTATTTTGCAAGCTACGCTTTTTTCAGTAAGGTGATTTTGTAATTTTGAAAAATATATAACAAAGCGCTTTCTACAACCCCCCCCCCCCCACTAGCCAAAGCCGTATTGACATCATACTCCTTTTTCAATATCTATAAATTTCAACAGCTTAAACCAACTTTTCTGATTTCAGTGAATTTAATCTCTTTTTCATTATACGATTCTTTGTGTAGCAAGGGGAAGTGATATGGAGTCGCCATAAAATTATGAAGAAGTCATACAATTTTTCATTCAATTTTATGAGAGTTATACGCTTATGTTGCTGACTGAAAATAAGTTGATCTCTACTTTTTGAGTAAGTGACATTAAAGTACTGATCCGGAATATATTTCACAATGCACATCCAGTAAAATAATTTCCGATATATGGTAACTCTGCCCATGTTATCGTTCTGTTTCTTCGGGTCTCGGGATGATACAGGGTCTCGGGTGATGATACCTGGGAGATACAGCTCTTGGCCATGTGATAACCTATAAATATACACCAGAAAACATGTGTAATATGCCAAAAAATTATATTGAATAAATCCGAAAATATATTTCCTACAAAATAGTCATTATTTAAAAATTGATAAATCCTAAAAAATCTAAAAAAACTGCGGTTTTCTACAAATCTTACGAATGACAACTGATTCTGGACTAAATCTACTGGAGATGAACCTAATTTAGAAAAAATCCACCTTAAAATCAAGAAAATGAGTTTAAACTGAAAATTAGCGGGGGGGGGGGGGTTTGGCTATTTCTGGAACTTTGCAGAGGACTTGGATCAGAACTCATGACCACAGAGGCAGAATCGCATATCTCGTCCACTGTTCTTGTCTTCTTAAACTATTTGGAACTGTTCTGGGTCAAAATTGCTTTTCTTTTTGTGCTCATATCTTTAAGAATCCATATGATTTTTTGTAAATGCATGTTTATCACAAATTGTAAGGTTTTTAACCAACATTTAGAGTTTCTGTACGTTTCAGCAAATTTTCAACTACCTAACTGCCATATCCTAGATGTTTTTGATATTACTCCACCTCTGCTTCCAGTTATACTGTGATTATTATATGATGATCACTGCTGTCCATTGACACCCAAAAATTAATCTTAAATTGCCTGTGGCTTGGTTGTCTTTGAATAACATATGCGCCAATTTAAAACTGTATTAGTCAAAGTCTGTATAAACGTTCGTAACTATATATTAAAAGTGCCCTGTGAGTTTGGTGTCTGTAGCGATTATGCTTTTTGTGCCAGAAGGAAACTTTTGACCACTTTCTGAAAATCTAAATTCTGCAGGGGTAGGTTTAAGTAGCTGCAGCTCCTACCTGCCTGCAGGCATAATGATATAAACCCATCAAAAGATTCAGTACAATACCTGCTAAAAATGTGCCAAAAATCACGTTTCTGAGTCAAGGGGAAGTTATTGTTTATTTGAAGAAATAGAAGGTTTTCTGGTTCTGTCCCTATTCACCCCTTGTCCCTATTCTCCCCATATTATGGAAGCAGTAGCAGTAGTAGTACATTTTCATTGCTTAGGTAAATTTCACACATTTGATAAAAGTTTAACAATAACTCAATGTCCCTTGGATTTGAAGAAGTGAACGATCATGAAACAATATCTGCTCTAAATTTTGGAGTCCAAATTGCACATAAGGGAATTAAAACAGCTGAAGTCCAAGCTTTGCTCACGAGGTGTTCTTGACCACCTGCAAGTGTTTATTCTGAGGTAGTGAGCTCCCAGGAGGGGTCCTCTGGTGGCTGTTCTATGTTTCTACACCACGTCCTTGAGAAAACATGTTTCAATTTTTATGCTCAATGTTGAAAACACTGTACAGCTCAGGTCAGTGAAGTCCATTGGATATTGGATATTGGATGTTTGATATTCGATGAGTGAAGTTCCTTGGACATTGGATTTTCAGCAAGTGAAGTTCATTCGATATCGGATTTTGGACAATGGATATTCAAATCTGAAGTTCAAAATTGGCAGTCTTTTGTTTTCCAGGGGTGGTTCAGTCAAATATCCAACAGCCTCTTGATACTGGATCTTGGATAATCAAATATACAAAATTTGAAATTTTGAATATCCAACGCAGTAGGGAAGTTCATTGGATATTGGATATTCGCAAGTTCATTGGATATTTGATATTCAAATACAAAGTTGCAAAACTAGAAGTTTTTGTTTTCCAGGGATGGCTCAGCCAAATATCCTACAGCCATTTGATATTGGACGTTGGATATTCAAAGATAAAAAATTTTGAATATCCAACAGAGTGGTGAAGTTCATTGGATATTGAATATTGGATATTTGCCAAGTTCATTGGATATTGGTTGTTTGATATTCAAATTCACAGTTGTAAAACTGGAAGTTTATTGTTTTCCAGGGATGGCTCAGCCAAATATCCTATTGGCATTTTTTTCAAATTTTTTATCTTTGATTATCCAACATCCAATATCAAATGGCTGTTGGAGTTTTGACTGAACCACCCCTGGAAAACAAAACACTGCCAATTTTGAACTTCGCTTTTTAATATCCAACATCTAATATCCAATGAACTTCACTTGCTGATATCCAACATCTAATATCCAATGAACTTCACTTGCCGAATATCAAACATCCAATATCCAATATCCAAAGAACTTCACTGACCTCCTGCAAGTCTTGGCAAAGTTATTGACTGTGGCAACTGTTTGTTAATTTAATATGTCTAATCAACAGTGACCATTTAACAGCAATTTGCTGCCTTACGAGTAATGCTACCGGAATTTATTAAATTAATTAGACCCAAGAACTTAAGCAACTAGACCTCTATTTAATTTTGAGATCACTCTTTAAAATTGTGGCTTCATGATGGAGGGCACTTCATCGTAGGTTGTTGGTGAGGACAATGGCAGGATATGGTGAGATTTCTCCTCTTTGAAGCAATAGGACTTGTTGTGAGTAGGAAAATGTTCCATGGTGATATCAGAGGATTACACCTGACTGACAACAGCCTGCTTTACTTGTAAGCAGGTGAGCGAGCGAGGTAAAGGTAAAGGTACTTTTATTTAACGTGGGTATGGCTGCCAAGCTAAGTCTATGACTTGTTTTCAGTTGGGCCCACGGCGCCTCCAATTTATGTCTGATGCAAACAACAATGTCATAGAATGACATGATGGCCAGCCTGGTGATTGAACCCTGGTCCCTCGCTTGTGAGGCGAGCACTCCACTGACTGAGCTAATAACCTAGATTCTAATCTTCCTGTCGAATAACTTGACCATCAGGTACATTGTATTCAATGAGATAGCACAATATATTAGCTCATAAAATTGCACCCCATCACATAGAATTATGAGGCAGCGAATCACAACCATGTCAACAACATAAGCTAGACCAAGCCCAACATAATGTAACATACCGGCAGTGTTAGTGAGATAGTTTGCTTGATGGTGGACGTGACTTATACACTGCTTCTGTGAATAATGTTCTTCAGACTCAAGGTTGGTTTCACAATCATTTCATTATGACAGGCTCAGTGAAAAATCCTGATGAGGTCTCGAGGCAAACTTGTACAATAGTATTCATTGCAAACCATTTTCTCGAATGCTGTTATTGCTTCTATGGGCCACTAGTCCAACTACGGTGACATTAGAAATATGGTGCCCCTGTTCATCTGAGAGACTTCCGGGCTTATCCCAGGACTCCTAGAGCAACCAGTAGAAGTTCTTATGCAAATGAAAGGTCTGTCACTGCACAAATGTCTCAGCCATAATACGTTGGATTCTATGAAACTTACTGTTCGGCTTACGGACTGAGACCAATTCTATACTGTACGTCATATGGGATCTAAATGTCTAGCTGCCCCATGATGGCATTCATATTGAGATATAAGTTGTTAAAGAGACCCCATTGACAAGACTCGTCAGACACAAGAAAAGAAGATCAACACATCGGTAATAGAAAATGATGCACTGATGTTGCAACAACTAGTGAAAGTAAACATATTTCATTTTAAGATGGATGGATGATTGGGGCTTTACGTCCTGTATTTATGCACTTGGGCTAATTAGAACAGGGGGAGGACACGGCAATGAGGCTAAGGATGATTGAAACAGCCGTCCAACATAGGCCCAGGTGACCCGGCAAGAGCTGGATTCGAACCCTGGACCCAGCGATTGGCAGCCCAGCACGCTACCACTAGACCAACCCTCCCCCCCTCATTTTAAGAACTATCTTCATCCAATGTCAGTTAATGCGATATATTTTACTTTAATAAGAGTAACACATAGTTCTACTGAGCTCTACCACAGCATTATATTGCATGTGTGAAAATGCAGCAGTTTGCAACAGAAACCAAAGAAAGTGACTATTCCAAAAAGTAATAGAAACTGACTTAGAGTAGGTCGTGGCAAGAAGCCCGGGTTAGGTGAGAGGCCCCCCCAGGCTTATATCCAAACTTACATTTCTGGTGCGTTTATCTATTGATAGGATTGAAGCTAGAGGCGTTTTAGGTGATGTCACAAATTTTCAGGGCAAACAGCACCAAACCACTTCAGCAGAGCCTCCATTGAATCAATCAGACACACCCACAAAGATGGCCAATGAACAGGTCTTCACACATGTTATGCAAATGAGGCCTATTTCCGGATTCGCCCACTTGCCGAAGTCGTAGAGATATAATCCTTGGATAGACAGATAGATCTCTCTGAGAGCTTTAAAATGGTGGTTAGCACGTCTCTGTAGCTGCAAAACTCGCTACGAAAATTGCCGGTAAACTTTTGAAGTGGACAGGAATCCCTGGTGCTGATTGGCCATGACACTCTTGACATAAATCTATGATAATATTGAGTTTCTGACGGATTTGTCCAGGGTAGATTCTCTGGGTGCACCAAACCATAGTAGAAAGTAAAGAAACAAAAAAATGTGCATGGTTTTTGTAACTTAGACTAATTCTTTGAAAGGGGTTGTCAGAAATAACTTTGGAATTTTTTAAAAGTATAATGGATATCTGCATTGCTTCACTTTATGACCATTACATAAATATGATTTGGATCATGCTTTTTGCGAATTGGTTCAAAATATAGAGGTCAAATTGAATGCCTTGAAAATGAAAGAAGAACCCTAAGAAATAACTTTTAGGCTGTATGCGCTCGCAAAAAAAATTGCCATAGGATTATAATAGGGGGCTACTTGTTTTCACAAAAATGGCCATAACTGCTTTATTAAAATTGGTAGATATTTGCTTCACTAGCTATTAGTAGAACCAAGTGATCCCTTCATGACAGAAAAAGCAATCAAACAATCGCCCATTAAAAGTAGGCCAAATCGCACCTCGAAGTTAAGGGGGGCCGCATGCCCTCCTACTCTACTAATATCTGGAAACAATGTGTTTTTCTGTGTCAATCAATCATAACGTGGGATGGTAGATGGGACTCTTATTACTAGATAAATTTACCATATAAAACTGAAACTGCATGAGAGATGTTCCCACAATGAAATGTGTCAAATTTAGTCAGTTATTGCACATTGACAGGGCATTTGCTGTCAAATATACCAGGTTAATTACCAAGTTGTGGCTTTTCTTAAATTGAATCATGTTCACATATAAATGAAGACCAATTCCCACTGAGTAGGCCTACACATTGACAGTTGTATCCCGTCTGACCCATCATATAAAATTGGTCTCAGTTCTTGCGCCTGACCATGAGGTTTATAGCATCCAGGACATGACCGTTCAGATATTTGTGCAGTAAAAGACCTTTCGAGAACTTCTACTGGTCGTTCAAAGAGTCCTGGGATAAGCAAGGAAGTCTGTCAGATGAATAGAGGCACCATATTTCTAATGTCACCCTAGAGGCCCAAAGAAGCAATAAAAGCATTAGAGGAAATGGTTTGCAATGAATACTATTGTACAATTACCTTGAGACCTCGTCCCAATTTGTCACTGAGCCTGTCATGATGAAGTGATTATGAAACCGACCCTGACCCCAAAGAACATTATTCACAGATGCAGTTTATAAGTCACGTCCACCATCAGGCAATTTGCTAGCAAGCAAACAATCTAAACTGTCGATGTGCTACGTTGTGTTGGGACCAACATAGATTATGTTGTAGACATGGAAGTGATAAACTCTGGTTTGTTTTGGTTCACTTCCTCTGCCCTTTGCCAGGTCAGGTTCTGGGATCTCATTACTTTGAAATGCACCAGAAAACTTGTTATCTTTTCTCCTGGAATTTTATATGTAATATACATATATATAAAGCTAATTCTCTTTTGAGAGAGACAGTGTTCAAGCAATTATATACAATAGTGACAAAAGCTTCACACAGCAATTGCTTATTTTCATCAATGACATGTTAATGAAGTGCCTGAGCTAATGTCTCTGCCATATGAATAAGAAGTTTCCCATTTCTCATCAACAGCATTGTAAGCTCAAGGCCACATATGAATCGGCTGTGTTTTACTGAAGGTTATGAAGCTTTTCAGTAAGAGCCAAGGTCCATCCCAATGTCATTTCACTCAATTAATAACATCCTGAATGCCATGCTTGTCTTTGAAACCTGATAGTTGGCAGATGATTAAACCACTGAGTACATCATTCTGTACATGTAAACAGAAGGAACACTTGACCATGGGCGGGCATCTGATGACAGCAGCAGTGGGACTGTTTCTGAAGTGAAAAAGTGATCTCTAAATTGACAACTGGAAATTATGTATACTGGCAAATAAGCATATTAATTACCCTTGAGGCTTTAAAGGAGGAGAAATTTGCTTTTAAGGAGTGACCAAGGCTTTAATTCAATAAAGTTTACTGTGCACTGAGGCAGCAAACTGCTGTTAAATGATCGATTGGACATTATTTTCGAGATGGCTGCCACAATCAATTTATATAAACTTGTAAATAATCCAGCTGAATTACCTTTTGTCATTGGAAGCTGCAAGAGCTATTTATCCAATGACTTCTAAACTATCAGACCACCTTTACTACATTGAATTATCAATTTCTCCAATGACCTGTAAAAAGCTACAACAAAGATGATTACCACTTCAAGAGTATTAATGGAAGTAATTGCCCTTTCAGATGCTTAGCAATTAAAAAAGCCTCCTTAAACTAGGTAAAACTTAAGATATACTGAGAGGATGCCTTTTTGTCATTGCAAACATGGTGAAGGAGGTGACAGAAAATATCACTGGGGTATAGAACAAGCATCTCTAACTTGTGTCATATTACCATTCTGGGAGTGTAAGGGAAAAACAAACCATTTGCATGCAAAATGGCAATTCCCCAAACCATTATGCATTACCATATTTACTGGGTTACTTCAGCCAAAAGATGTTGTATTGGGTCATTGACAAACAATATCTTTATCAATCATAAGCCAAAAGGAACTCAAGTAAAGCAATGGAGAGTTACTTGTAGATTCCACTACAGTTGTTCCGTTATACCAGGTAATTAAAATTTTCTTCACCAGTCTGATTTGAAACATATCTGTCCGTAACAGTGTATTTCAAGAAAACCAATTATTAACCATGAATGCATACGTACAGACATGTTTTTCTTTTAACCCTTTTAATCGGTAAACCAATGGCTTCTAGACACAAGCTGGAGATCTCTCTTCACTCTGACCAACAAAAAACCTGTTTGTTGTTGTTCCAGGAAAGCTGTTGACAGAAGAATCTCAACTGCTATTACAAGACACTCTTGTGGTGGTATCCCATATCAGTGGTAAGTCAAAGGTTTGTAAGTTAACAACAAAATCACAATGTCCACTCCTCTTGGAGATTGTCTGTGTTATGCCAAAGACAACAAATGAAACTTTTAGACTGCAAGGGATAAATACAGTTATATTTAAATAAGTTTTTTTTCCATACCAGCATTCATGACATATTTTCTCTCATTTCTCTGCGGTTATACATACGTATGTATATCTGTAATCAGACATCCG
Source organism: Platynereis dumerilii (assembly GCA_026936325.1). Taxonomy (NCBI): domain Eukaryota; kingdom Metazoa; phylum Annelida; class Polychaeta; order Phyllodocida; family Nereididae; genus Platynereis; species Platynereis dumerilii. Next base: position 39,335,697 of record JAPTHN010000005.1, read on the forward strand.
CTGTGCTGGATGCTGTCTGTCTATCAAGTGTCTGAGTAAAAAAAATATGAAAGTCTTGATTTGACTTATTTCATTCATACTTCAAAGGAAGATTCAGATGGGAAGAGACAATTGTGATTAGTAGATAAATAAACTAACCTTAATTCGAAATATAAATTAAGTTTTTGAATCATTGGAGATAATTTGGATGCCTCTGGTCAGATTTGAGTTTCCCTGCCTTAAATATTTCACAATTGTTTTCCATCTCACAGGAATTTGTTCCATCTGCCTTTGTAATGGGCCTGCAGCTAATGTTGACAGAACAAAGAATGGGATGTTCGGCAAAGAAAACGTTTCAAACAATGTCTGAGAGGTGATAGGCAAACAGCAGAATTGGTAATTGAATTTGTTAGCCTGCTTCTCTAATGTTGCACTAAAGACATGCTTCAGAATTGCAACACTGGCTGTCAATTGTGGCTTTCCCAAACCCAATTAAAATATAGAAATAAACGGGAAAGTAAAATTAGCAGTATAAAAGCTTTGTGTAATTAATAAAAAGTGATTACGCAAAGTGTACATTCATGTTTCTCCTTCATTTTTCTTTTGTCTTGCATGGCAGGGTTAGGAGTGTACCTTATGGTGCACCATTTCCATTGAGATAAGGTGATGAGCTTTAAATGGAATATAATTGCTGTATACAAGAATTAATTTCAATCAAAAAGGTGTCCGTGGTAATTGACTGAAATAAACTGAAGTATGCATCATAAAAGCTGTCTGAGGAACAATAGATTCTTCGACAGATTGAAATAATTCAGATGGCATCTACATTCTACAGTAGGTACCTTGCACAGTTCAAACCATTCAAATCAAATTTTTTTTGAAGTCTCTTTGTGTCACAGTGTCACTGTAGTACATGAGTAGGCATCTGTTCCAGGCAACAAGGGCAGATTCAACAAGATTTCCCACTTGCCTAAAGTAATAGAGCTGCATTGCTTCCATGAATATAGACTCCTTTATGTCCTGGTATTGTCCTCACACACTACTTATGTTGAGGCACACTCTATCAGCTACTGTGAAACAACTTTTCTTAAGGCCCATTTTCCTGCTGAAAAAAGAAATTTCAGTAAAATGTGGACCTAATAAAAGTAACACATTATATTCATATAATCTTTTTTATGAATTAGTGTTTATTAGTATCTATTTATCTGCCTTTGTATGATCCCGGACAAGTTTCAGACTATTTCAACAGGTATGTAAGAAAATGGGCACCCAATTTCCATATTTCATCCTGCTGTTGCTGAACTTCGTTGTGACTTTTCAACAGTAATATCTTCCTCAAGATCATAGTACGTGTATAGAGAAATTACATCTTCTTCATTGTGCTCCTCACTTTATTATCTTTAGCAGCAATGCATTTTAAGGTGACTCAAGCATGGTGGTTAGATCATACAGATTTTTCTAAAATTTTGCACAGGTACTCTATGGGACCCATACATTTCAAAAATGAAAAAAAAAAAATTTCACCGACTCGTTTGGTTGCCATGGTAACGGCATGTTTTGCCTGATGACTGCTTAAAAGTCATAAATTGAGTTTTTGGTTATGTACCACAGAGTAAAGCATTACATGCATTTGTCACACAAAAATGTCAGAAATGTCTTCCCAAGGATTAACACCAATACATTTGCCATAAATTTGAAGAAAAAGGTTAAAATACTTTTTTCTGTAAGAGCTTAAGGTGGCTCGATACTCGTGAACTTTCCAAGATAGGATTTCTTAAAAATAGTTTAAAATGATCCAAAATATAGTTTATAGCAAGGATATATAAATGAAAGGGGTCGCTACCAGCCTTTCTTTCAAAATATTTGAGGTTTTGTAAAAGAAAGTCAGTCAACGCAAACCTGAAAAACTCAATTTTTTTCTTAATTTTTTTACTGGGAAGTTTTCCCTGCCATTCAGTAGCCATTCATCCTATGTTATCAAATGAAGCATGGAATTAAAGAGGACAGTTTTATGGAAAAGCTTATTTAATTTCCAGAAAGATATATTTGGGTTAAAGAACTTTTCTAGGGGTTCGGAACAAAAGTTTCGATTTAGAAAATTTTTGTCTTTTTATGAATCATAGCGCTAAAAAAAAAAAGACTAGATAGAATTTTCCATTTCTTTGTCATCTGTTTCCAAATTAAGTGAGGAACAATATAATGATGTTGACAAGGCTTCCAACGGGCCTGGATATTGATATAGAAATTTATTTATATAACAAAGTCAATTATACATGCTTTCCGAAAATTGCCTCCAGAAATTTTCTATTCGCACCAGAAAGCTGAAATAATTTGGGCATATAACACACTTCACGGCGAATCCAATGCTGCAAACGAGAAGATTCTAACCCTAATAGAAGTGGCGCAAATGGAAAACGAAGCGGCCGTCGCATGGAATTCTTAAAATTAGGAAAAGACCCTGAAACAGTGTCAGCAGAGCTCTGCTGCTGTGGTGACGTTACGATAGATAGGGCCTGCCTGGCTGCGCGGAAACATGTGCAGGTGACGTAATTTCGTGAGTAGCGAGCCACCTTAAAGGGCACCAACACACTAATTAATTGTAGATTTTGCATGCATCGATTTTGGCAGTAAGCAAATTTTAGGAAAACGATCATACAGATTTTTTTAAAAATTTGCATGTATCATAAACAAGCTATTGTCAAACAAATGTCAAAAAAAAAAAAAATTCACCGAGCCATTTTTTTACTGCAGTACCATGACTGTGCCAATGTCAATTTAAATAAATAAAGACAATTTTTGACACAGTTGACTGAAATTAACTGAGAACATTTTTTGGATAAAGTTGAGAAGCTGAAACTTTAAAGTAGCATTGAATAGATGTTAGTGCATTCAATAAAAAAATAATTATGCTTCTAGCTGCATTAGATCTCATTTAAATAGCAAATTACTGGCTGCCATGCTGTTAAAAAAAAAGAGAACAGAAAATGGTAATGTCACAACTGTTTCAGGGCCTGCAGCAGTTGTGACGCTATGTTGCTAGGCAACCAGGCTGCTCAGAAATATGTGCAGTGTACCACGGTTGAGTCACCTTAAGGCAGGAAAATATTGTAGATAGACAAAGATAGCAAGAAAGTGATTTATTCCACATAATCACAAATTGCTTGTTCTTGGAGTGAGCACCCTGAGCAACAATGAGTGGAAGGCTGACCAAAAATGCCCTCCCCCCACCAAGGGACCAAGAAGAAATACAAATGCAAGTGACACATTATTGTAATTGGATGGCTAAGTATTTGCGGTCCAGGCCTGCCCATGCTAAAGGGCCTCTGCCTGCATGTTATGGGTTCAAACCCCTTATATTCCTAAAATTAAATAAATAAAAATAAAAATTTAAAAAATAAATAAATAAATTTGGCTTACACAATTCTGCATTTTCTTTTGAATGAGGAAATGATGGTATGACCAAATTGTATTTGAGAAACATATTAATGTAACAACTTCATGTAACATGTTACAGAGATTGAGAACAAAAATAGCATGATTAAACATGAAAATTGTGGGCCTTAATATCAGGGAGTGCAACAAATGCAAATTAAACATACAAGGCAAGATAACCGTAGTGCATTCCACATTTAGGATAAAGAGAGTAAATTGGTGATAATTTGATGTAAATAACTTCTATTCATCAAATCGGCACCTACACTGGTAAATGATGGTGTTACAATGGAAAAATTACAACACAAAACAGGAAGTTCATTTTCTAGAGAGAAGACTCCCTTGAGAAAGGTTGTTTAACAGTGGCCGATGGATTGCGCCTGAGCATAAGTAGTGAGTGAGGACAATGCAAGGATATAATGGGGTCTATCCTCCTTGAAGCAGAGTGGCTCTACTTCTCTCAGCAAGTGGGGAATCTTGTTGGATCTGCCCTTGTTGCCTGAAACAGATGCTTACTCATGGACTGCAGTGACACAATGAGTCTGGAAAAAAAAACCCAGATGGAATGAATTCCTACAGGAAGGAAGAATATGAAGCATTTAATTATTGTATTGTATTATATTGTATTGTATTGTATTGTATTGTATTGTATTGTATTGTATTGTATATACTCTCAGTCATGCACTGCAATGCAGGCATGTGAATCAAATATTCCCATAGAAACCAAATTGTTTTTTCCAGTCTATCTGTCAATCAAAATTGAAACTTCAAATTTTTTCGAATAATCTATTGTTCATCAGGCAGCTGCTTTATGACACAAAATCCTATTTATCTATGGCAGTTATAATTACCACTGGCACCTTTTTGATTAAAACTAATTCTCAAATATAGCAATTGCATACTATTTCAAGTTTGTATCTCACAGCATCACACGTTATTATGTCAAGAAAGTCTACCATGTGACATGTATTTAAAATGAAGGAGAAAAACTGATGTACACGTTTCAAAATCCCCTTTTTGATGATACGAGGCTTTAAAACTGCTGCTTTAATTTCCAGTTTATTTTAATATTTCAGGTTTGGAAAAGTTACAATTCACAGCCAGTGTTGCAATTCTGAAGCATGTCTTTAGTGCAGCATTAGAGAAGCAGGCCAACAAATTCAATTACCAATTCTGCTATTTGCCTATCGCCGCCCAGACATTGTTTGAAATGTTTTCTTTGCCAAACATCCCATTCTTTGTTTTGTCAACATTAGCTGTAGGTCCATAACAAAGGCAGATGGAAAAAAAGCCTATGGGATAGAAGACAATTGTGAAATATTTAAGGTAGGTAAACTCAAATTGGCCGAAGGCATCCAAATTATCTCCGATATTCAAAAACTCCATTTAAATTTCAAATTGAGGTCTGTTTATTTATCTACTGATCATAATTGTCTCTGCAAATTTGAGACTTCCTTTGTATTATGATTGAAGTAAGTCAAACAAGTTTTTCATGTTGTATTTTTTTTACCAGGACAACATTCAGCACAGTTTAATGCCCGATTGCAGATATACATACGTATGTATAACAGCAGAGAAATTTAAGAAAATAGTATTATGACCATGCATGTTGGTATGTAAAAAAACGTAATTAAATATATCTGTATTTGTCAAAGTTGTCCCTTCCAGTCTGAAAGTTTCATGTGTTGTCTTCGGTTTGGTGATACTGCAGTTATAAGACTGATAGCTTCAATTAACCAAGCAAACCCTGTATTATTTGCCAGCATACACCTGTATTCTACCTGATATCATCTGACGTTGTTGTAGCAGACCACCTTTTGACCTTTTACTACACTTAAATTTGCCATTGAATGATCTGCCTTGAAGGTCAGAGTAATACAGACAACCTCTGAGAGGAGAGGACATTGAGATTTTGTTGTTAACTTACTAACCTTTGACTTACATGGGTCAAAATTTGGTAAAGCTGAAATTCTTGTCTCCAGTGTCTTAGAGCAATTCACAAGGACATGAATGTACATGCAAGGTTCGTGGTGGTCATTTCTTTTAGAGCAACATATCAGCAAAAAATTTGGCACAGAAAATGTATGGCAGACAAATTTTATCCCTTCCAAAAATTGAATGAAAGTGCCCTACCCCTCTGAAAATGGCCTGTCTCCACTAGGATTTTCCTTCACAAATCACCTCAAATAATTTAACTTGTCACCTTAATCCACCTTATTTGCACCTCAAATTGAACCTTGACCAACACCCTTTCAAATTCTAAAACAAGTGGCTTGACTGATATTGTTACCCAAGAACAGGGGGCTCTTTGTCTCCAATCTCATGTCATTAACGTCACACCCAGTGATTTTTCTCATATTAAATCAACCGACAAACATTTTTTTATAGCACTTCAATTTTGATGATCTTTAGGAACCCTAGCAGCTGACTGAATCAGCTGCAAGTCCATAAACGGCACAGAATATAGATAATTACACTATTTATACCAAAATGTCAGTTGTCCTACCTTGATTTGTCATTAACAAACGCCCTCCTGGCTAATTTTGGCAATGTATATCTGGACAAAAATCACTGTGGAACTTGCTTTGGTGTACACAAGTCTTAATGTAAGCCAAGATTGGCATCACATAATGTATTCACTGGTTCAAGGAAATATTCGTTTAAAATTGTCATTAACGTCACATGTCATTAACGAACATGGTTTTAATAAACTATCTGTGATTCTAAAGGCAATTTTGGCACTATCACTCTAAAATCCCAATGGATGTGACACTAGTCATTGGCAAATGTGACGTCACATGCATTTTGGAAGTCCTGATTTATTTGCACAGTTGCAGCAGTATACCACTTCAGTAAGCTTCCTGGGTGCAACATACATATAAAAACAATACAATTTCTTACATTTTTCCAATAATTTTTGTACTTATGATATATTACTAACTTATATGCACAAGTAAGAGGCTCAGGATTAATTTACCAGCCATTAGTGTCACAAGCGTCATATTTTGTCATTAACGTCACGATTCACAGGTCAAAAATAGCTAATTTCGCGGCGTTTATTGCTTGATTTGAAGTTTAAAAAGTGTTACACAGGATCTTTTTTCGCAGGAATCATTTGGCATGTGTACAGTTTAGTAACTAAATAGAGTTTGGTGTGCTGAAATCAAGTAGTGTGAAAGAAAAACTTAAAGAAAGTGTAGAAAAAATGAAAAATGTAATTATTTGCCACTTATTTTGATTATGGTTGCTGTCAGGCAGATAGCAGTACTCTTATTATATGATTGTTCTGTCTGTACCTCATACTACCTCTGCATTAGTGCAGGTGGCATGATTGTGTTAATTTTGAGAAATATAGCGGGTTTTTTTACAGCGTGATGTTAATGACGCCTAAAAGAAGTACCCTGGTATTTACCTCCACTGCACATAAAAACTGTGCTTCCTGACCCTTGGACATCAAAGTACAATGAAAGGTGATTGTTTTACCTAGCAAAATAAATCGAAAGGAGCTCCTCTAAACCTGCTTTCAAATCAACTTTTTGCCTGACTGAAATTTCACCGTTTTCAAATTTTGACCCACATATGTATTACTGACATGGGATACCACCACAAGAATGTTTTGTAATAGCAGTTGAGATTCTTCTGTCAAAAGTTTCCTGGAACAAAAACTGCTATATTCTTGGCCAGATTAAGAGAGATCTGTGTCTAGAAGCCATTGGTTTACTGATTAAAGGGTCAAAAGATAAAAATGTGTATATATCTGCTTAAATATAGGCCCTGCTTTTATGGTTAATAATTGGTATCCTTGAAATACACTGTTATGGACAGACATTTTTCAAAACGGACTGATGTAGAAAATTTTAATTACTATGGTATAGCGGAACAACTGAAGCGGAATATACAATGAATTCTCCATTGTTTTACTTGTGTTCCTTTCGGCTTTAGATTGATATAGATACAATGTATTGTCAGCCAGTGACCCAAGACAACATATCTTGGCTAAAGTAACCCAGTAAATATGGTAATGTATACTGGTTATGGGCGATTGCCTTTTTGCATGCAAATGGTTTGCTTTTCCCTTTCACTGGCAGAATGGTAATATGACACAAGTTAGAGATGCTTGTTTTGTACCCCCAACAATTTGCTATGCCATGCACCGTCTTCACCATGTTAGCACTTGCTATTGTGACACAGTAGCTAGTAACAATAACAATTTTCTGTCATGATTACAACAGTAATCATCAGCTATAAAACCATTACAAAACTCAAATTATATGACTAAAAAACCTTTTTGTTCAAAGGCAGCTATCAATTCGCTTTATTGATTTTGCTTTTCAGTTTACATAATATCTATGTCAAGCCATTTTTTACATGTTCATTGTATATACACATGATATTTGAGCGTCTTGCGGATTTAACATACCACATCATAATCTGAAAATTAAAGCTTTAGCAAAAGTGATAAAAGGTGATAGTCTACGTAGTGGGCGAATGATAGGGTAATCTATTTTGTCAAGCAGTTCCTATGACTTCTGTTTTCTTCACCTGTAGCTGTAAAATTAAGTGCTTGCCAGGGTTGGGCACGAGTACAGGAAAATGTACTCGAGTACGAGTACGAGTACTTGCCACATCTACGAGTACGAGTACGAGTACGAATATAGCTTTTTCTGAATGTACTCCAGTATGAGTACGAGTACTTTCAATGTACTCGAGTACAAGTACGAGTACATTTCTGGAATTACGAACCTAATTTGTGCAATAATTAAAGAAATAAAAGTGTTATTAAGATATGATAATTAACCAACAATAAAGAATATTGGTGAAGGCTGCACCTTATGCTCCTTTCTTAATCCAAAGGGAGCATTTTAAATGAATTTAACATCGCCTTTGAAGCTTCTTGCTGGGCTGCCAATAATTTTAAGTAGATGAGTCTGTTCAAACTGACTTTAAAGTCCTTTCAGTAAATTTTAAGTTTTCCCCAGTTTAAAGAGGCTTTTTTAATTGCTAAACACCTGAAAGGGTCATTACATGTACTTTCGTTAATACTTTTGAAGTGGCAAACATCTATGTTGTAGCTTTTTACTGGCCAATGTGTGAATTGATAACTCAAAGGAGTAAAGGTGGTCTGATGGTTTAAAAAGTCCTTAGATAAATGACCTCTTGGAGTTTCTAAAGACAAAGGGTAATTCAGCAGGATTCAAAGAAAATTGATTGTGGCAGCCGTCTTAAAAATAATGTCCGATCGACCATTAAACGGCAGTTTGTTGCCTCAATGCCAAGTAGACTTTATTGAACTAAATCCTTTTTTCACTCCTTAAATGCCAATTTCAAGCCATGAAGGTGTTGCCCTTGTGCCCTCATGTGGGTAACAATGGCAATTTGTTTGCTTGTTCTCAAGTGGACTTGATTTCTAGTTATTAATTTCCGGATCACTTTTCACTTCAGAAATAGTCCTACTGCAACTGTTATCGGATGCGTGCCCGTGGTCAAGTGTTCCTTCTGATTACATGTTCAGTATGACGTACTGAGTGGTTTAATCATCTGCCAAATAAGGTTTCAAAGACAAGCATGGCATTCGTGATGTTATTAATTGAGTGAAATTTCATCTGGATGGCCTTGGGGCCTTGGCTCTTAATGAAAGGCTTCATAACCTTCAATTATACAGAGCCCATTCACATGTGGCCTTGAGTTTACAATGCTGTTGATGAGAAATGAGAAGCTTCTTATTCATATGGCACATGCATTGACTCAGGAACTTCATTAACTTGTCATTAATGATAACCAAGCTTTAATCATTATCGCATATAATTCCTTGAACACTCGGATAACTGAGAAGTGCTCTTGGTCTCCAAAGTAGCAAATTAGTTTTTTAACCAAACATTGATTTATTTGACATGATCAGTTCAATTGGATGGCACTATGAATAAAATTTCTTTTAACATCTGCTCAATCACATTAAATTTCCCTCTTTCCTACAAAAACTAGTCAAAATATACTTTAAATGTTGCGATTTAATCCTTAAACCTGTTATGAAACTTAAAACAGATTGCTCTCTCCAGGTTTTAAAATAGAAATGTTGATTGATTTTATGTTGTTCAAATAAAACATTAGTCATGAAAATTGCATGTTGAGGCATGGAAAAATGGACTAAGGAGTGCAAAGGCATGGAAGTGCTTTAAACATGGAAGTGTGAGCATCTGCCTTAAATATATATTGTGTTCCGCAGTATATATTACAAATAAGATGGAGTTATAATGCAGTAACAACTGTATTGGTCTTTTGTGTGTATATCATCCTCGGCATCAGTTCTACATTGTATGCTGGGCTAGAGATAAGGAAGAAATAAGAGATCTATCAGCTGTCATGAATCTCAGCAGTAGCAGGAGACATAGGGGCTCCTTGGTGAATTCCATTGACTTTCAAGTTCGCAATGTGCAGTTTGTGACAGCACTTAGAAGGTTGATACATTGAGGCAATCAAAAGAAGACACAATGGAAGGCTATTTAATAGATAAAACATAAACTGCTGTGTCTCAAAATATTTACATTGATCATAAGATCCATCAAATATAGACTATGTGGAAGAAAATGGACAATCGTATGTTTGCATATTTATGTAGAGTACACACTACATATAAGATTCAGCCTGGGATTAAACCCTGGCTTCTGGGTGTAAGGCGTAGATGCTATCCATTACACCACAGGGGCAGGTGTGGCTCACAGAATTTTTAGGGTGTCATGATTGTCGTCCATGTGCCTTTTCTATGCAAAAAAATCCTCTGTGGCTCATGTAAGCTTGAATGTTTAAGAGATCGAATCAATATCCAGCAAAATCCTTTGTCACAATCTTCGGTAATGACATGCGTAAATCCTCAGCATCAGATAGATCTCAGTGACACACATAACAGAAGAGTTGCATTTAATGATATATCTTAATTAAAGATCCCTAACAAGACACTGGGATTATGCCAGTTGTACGTCGTATCAATTATGCATGGCAATTGTCCAAAGAAAAGAGAAACCAGATTGAAATCCTCTGCTCTTGCAACTAATTCGGATTCTTTTTCGTCTCATCCAAGACTATAATCCTTGTACATGTATTATTTCATTTAATGTAGTGTGTATCATTTCTATCTTTTAAACAGAAGCAGGGTTCTATAATGAGGGCTGGATTATCCATTAGGCTGAGTATCCATTATGTTGTGTTGGCTATTATTTATAATTACGCCCTCACATCACAAGGGGGCCTCAAATTGAAGAAAAAATAATTTTCCACGTAATAAACACACAATTGGGTCCCAGTCTCCAAATAACAAGCACATCTTTTATGAGGAATCAATAATATATTTTATTAGGAATCAATAATATCTCTAATCAGGAATCTGTGGTGTCCAGACTGTCTGTCTCTATCTGTAACTGTAAGCGCTGTTATCATCAAGGATCACTTAAACTTTAAAGCAAGGTGTTATACTTATCGCTGGCTTTTAAAAAATGTCTAAAAAGCCAGTCTCAAAGTTTAGCACTTGCACTTGAAGAAGCAGTTGAGAGAGGCATAATCATCTCTGTCATATCCTGAAGTCTAGACTGACTTAATTCACTTCCTCCCTGGAGTTGTTTGTAAGAAAAAGTGAAGGAGCAATCTTGCAGTATGAGGTGAAGCAGGTAAAAGATCCATGAGACTCTTTGAAGGTATTGATTAGTTTTGAGCCAGTTGCAGGGAACTGGAGAAAGTGTCAGACCATGAGATTATAGGACCTATTTAAAACGGTTCTCTGCTGTATACTATAGTGTACACTACATGTAACGTGATATACATGTAATGAATAATGCGTGAATCTTGCGGTGGACTATGTGGGGTATAATTCACAAGAATGTGATGCAGAGGGTCAAGAGATACCAAAATTTAGTATGTCTGAATTAATTCACCAAGAGAAACAAATTGATATCTAAGTAATTTACTAGCAATAGCTCTCTCAATAAAGTAAATTCAGTGGGTTATCTTTCTCGGCAGCTTAATATGCGATGTTTCATATTTGTTCCTTTCTCATTACTCTAAAGAGCCTGGTAAATGGCTTCCCTTTTGCAACATACTGCCAGACCAAAGAGCACATAGTTCCAGCAAGATCCCTTCTGACCCCTGATATAGATCTTCCCTTAGTTATAGAGCTCAACCATTGAAACCAGCACATTATGGCTCAGACATTTGTGCAGTGGCAGACCTTTCAATTGCTCTCAGAACTGTCACTATGTTGCCGCAGTAGTTGTGAGAGAAGCCAACCTACCATATAAACTGAACCAAATAAAAAACGCAAAACTATTTCTAGGGCTTTATTTTTCTGTATATGATTCAGATTGGCTGGTATCTTTATGCATATGTATAACCAGGTGTCAAAGGACTCATTCCGAAAAAATAACTGAATTCTGACATTTTTTTGCACACATACATCCATGTTTATAACATTGGGGTATGGGTAGTGGACCAGGGTATTTGGCACCCCAAAGAGCAAATCTAATGATTCCATGTGAAAGCTTGAAGAAAATGATGCAAAAGGCCACACAATTCACTTCTGTTGGTGCTACTTAACTTGTTAAAATTAAGTTTTTTTAGAAGTCAGGTCAGAGTTTATCACACACAATGATATTCCAGTGAAGCAATGCAGCTACGGAAACAGGTCCCCAAGCCGCCTGTACAAATGCAATAAAGTGAAAAAGGTTCAGGGTCTTTAAAAGACCTCACACAACCTGTATAACAGTCATCGGACAAACAGCAGTACACTACGTGCAATCCTGATGCTTTTCGTATGGGGGCAGATGTGTGGTTGAAAGAATAGCACAAGGAAGGCACAAAAAATACTGATGTTAACCTCTGTAGCTGTTACACATGTTATTTGAGGTCTTTTTGACAGAACCTAAGCCTTTTTCATTCCCCAGCCATTGCATAGTCTGTTTGATGACTTGTTTTCATAGTCTCATTGTTGCATTGGAATAGCATTGTGTGTGACAAACTCTGACCTCACTTCTCAAAAAACCAAATTTTTAAAAAGTTAGGTGGCACCAACGGAAATGAATTGTGTGGCCTTTTGCATCATTTTCTTCAAGCTTTAACATGAAATCTTCAGCTTTGCCCTATAGGATGTCTAATGTCCCAGTTCACCGGCTATACCCCAATGTGATAAACTCAGCCACAGACTTGCAAAAAATTGTCACACTTAAGTGATTTTTTGCACCTGAGTCCTTTGACACCTGATCACACAAATGCATACACTCAACATCCCATCTAAAGTATATGCTGAAAAATACAACCCTGGAAATAGTTTTGCATTTTTTATTTGGTTCAGTTTAAATGGAAACTATAGAGGACCACCATATTCCTTCCATGCTCACCCCAACGGTATAAAAGTGGAAATTTGTACAGTAGTTTATCGTAGAGGAAGCTTGAGAGAGTTGGGCCATAGGGAGGGTTGGGACACCCTGATTTTTGAGGAAACTAAAAAATTTTTGAGAAAGCTGCAGCGACCAGAATTTTATAAAAATAAAAATCTTTATAATAATAATAATAGTAGTAATTTATATAGCGCCTTTTCCAGTAAACTGCTCAAAAGCGCTTGTGTGAGTTAGCCGTTATTGATAGAATGTCTTAAACAAGTGGGTTTTTAGTTTTCTCTTGAAAGAATCCAGAGTCTTTGCAGCCTGAACATTTCCTGGCAACTTGTTCCAGAGTTTTGGTGCTGCAAAAGAGAAAGCTCTATCTCCAAATTTATTTTGGCTGTTTGAAGCTGGTTCTGTCAACAAAAGTTTGCTGTTGCTCCTTAGGTTATGGTCTTGGTTGGGTTTCAGTTGGATGAGTTGCTGAATGTACAGTGGTGCCTGGCTGTTTAATGCCTCCAAGGTTGTGGTCATCAATTTAAATTGTATTCTGACAGGATTAGGCAGCCAATGAAGTTGCTTTCTGTGTGGTCCAACATGGTCATGCCGTTTCAATCTCTCTATGAGACGAACCGCTGAGTTTTGGGCCACCTGAAGTTTGTTCACTAAATGCTGAGATATGCCATGCAAAAGGGCATTTCCATAGTCCAGGTGGGGTGTGACCAAAGCATTTACTGCAGTTTTTACTATGTCTTTGTTCATAGACTTTCGGACCCGTTTTCACCAACATGGTATTAAGAGTTATGCCAGGTCTTAGCTAAGACCTGGTCTGGCTAAGCCAATCACTCAAGCGGAGCAGGATCAAGGAACATTTACTGAGTGAAAGTCCGCACATAGTATTTAAACAACTCAACTGCTACAAACGCAATTAATCTCTGAAGTTCCCAAACATGGCCACATGACAAGGTAAGAGAAAAAGAGGGTGGGCCTGGAAATTTATAAAAAAGAAAATTAATTAGTTGTCTGTCCAGTGTTGGTGACAAAAATGCATTTTTCTTTAGCCCCCTCCCCTCAAACAATAAATTAATACAAATCAGCTGGTCATGCATTTTTGCACAATGAAACTACAATAATGGTTGAATCCCTTTGAATATCTAATGATAAGGGTCCTCAAAATCGGATGTACCCAGAATGGCTGACGTGCCTGCGATTTTTTGCTACCGGCAGTTACCAACAAGTCGTTGGTGACTTGAGTGGTATTAGTGTCGCCTTAGTTTCAAGGATTGTGAAGCGTGTTAGTCATGCAATCGCTTCATTAAAACCCATATATGTACGTATGCCCAGTGGACCAGTCACATGGGAGGCTTAATTGGAATTTTCCGAAATCGCCCGATTTCCGGGGGGTTATAGGATGCATAGATTGCACCCACGTCCGAATTTCCAGCCCTTCGAAAGTACCCCTGTGCTAAGACCAACAACAAGTGCAGAGGTTTTGTACAACTCAGCACAGAAGAATTGCCTCTATTTGGTGTCATGACTATCATAGGTAAATGCTATAAAAACATAGTTTCATACATGAAATACTTTTAAATTGTGTGCTTAATGCTGTATGGCTAGTATATTTGCAACAGTTACTTCAACAAATATATTTTCTAGGTAAGTGTGTGTTCTTGGTTTGCAAACTTTATATCTCATGATGTGACATATCTTTCTTGAAAAAATCTTTGGAGACTGTTAAATTAGAGAAACATGCGAATATAATAGACAAAGGCCTATAATATTGATTTGTCATGCCATCTCATAAGCAACATTTGTTCTATTTTCATTGGCCTAATCACTTTTTGACACCAAATCAGTTTGAGATGGCTGATCCTTGAGTTTGGTGACAATGTGTATGATTCACTGAACCTTGACAGGTTTACATGCATAACACACTCTTGGTGAAATGGACTTCGTTATACCAGGTTTAAAGGAGTTAACGCCAGGCTTAACTCTTAATACCATGTTGGTGAAAACGGGCCTTGAAGTTTAGAAATGTTTCGCAGATTAAAGTAGGCATTTCGGCACATTTTGTTTACTTGTTTCTCCATTGTCATGTTTTTGTCCATTGTCACACCTAAATTTCTGACATTCTCTGCCATTTTGATTGAAACATTATCAACTTTGATTGATGAAACTTGGAGTTTATTCAGTTGGTGCGGTGTGCGAATCAAGAGAAGTTCCGTTTTGTCACTAGTATTGCCCAGTTTGTTTTCGTGGAGAAATTTTCTAATTTCCACAATGCTTTTCTCAATTGCTATTTCTTGATCTGTGATGTTTGGCTTAAATGACATAATAAGTTGCTCATTGTCAGCATATTTCTGATCCTCGATTTGGTTTCAAGAAGCAACTTAACTGAGCGGAGCAATGTAAGATTTGAATAAGATTGGACCAAGCATTGATCCTTGAGGGATGCCAAATTTTAGATGAAGCCTATCTGATGTTTGGTCATTTATCAAGACAGATTGTGATCTTTCTGAAATGTATGACTGAAACCAGTTGAGAGCTGAGTTGCACACCCCATATCTGTTTTCCAGTCTCGCCAGTAGAATATCGTGATCAATTGTGTCGAAAGCAGCTGACAAATCTAGCAGCACAAGCATTGTAATTTCACCCTGCTCATGTTCAACATGATGTCATTGTGGATCTTTGTTACACTCTAAAAACTAGAGGTTCTAATAAGATACCAATATTGGTATTTAAGCTTGTCCCGTATTTTGAACACCTTCTGGTTAGTTAAAAAACCATTAACAATTGATATTTTCAAGAACCAGTTGCATGTGTACAACGAAAAATCAGTATTGGTCTTTTGTTTAATTTTCTGGAAGTTAGTTGTGGATATTAATGTTTCAAATTGCAGCTATTGTAATTCCATCATAGAAATCCATTAATACTTACATGCATACAATAGAAAACACAATGGGTTTTTTATTCCTTGACATTTGAAAAATTGATTCTCCTATTATGCATTGGTGGGTATTTTATAAGACCTTTTTAAAAATTTTGTGGTATGGATAATGGTCATATTGGTACCCAATTGCAGGTTTTTGATATCATTTCATGGAAATTTTTAAATACCAATACGAATTGTAAACTGCAATGAAAATAGTATTTCAAAGTTTCAGGATTGATATAACCGGTGCTATTCGAGGTACTGGAATGAATCAAATATGATTAATCAGGCAATCAGAACCATCCCACAGGGAGGCAGATCATTTTGGAAAATACCAAATTTGATTTATTGTGATCCAATTTTTTTAAAATGCAGGTTTAACAATATTTCAGCATTAGTATCAATAATAATCAATTTTTTTTTTTTATCACACTTTGGCCTTGGAAATAAAAACATCACAGCAGTCATTGGTAATCACACAAAATAAAAACATCACAGCAGTCATTGGTAATCACACACACGAAATAAAAACATCACAGCAGTCATTGGTAGTCAAAACACAGGAAAGCGGAGATTAACAAAAGTATGAATTGGTTGAAATAAAGACAGATAACATGTAGAAAACATTATATTGTTAATGACTGGGGTTATATTTCCAAAAGTGGCAAGTCAGGGTGGCAATGCCAATCGAAATGTCAGTATCATTAGTTTGTATCGAAAGTCTTCAGCAGCCAATCTTGAGGATGGATGGATGGATGATTGGGGCTTTACGTCCTGTATTAGTGCACTTGGTAGGCTGACTAGGACAATAGGAGGACGAAGCAATGAGTCCGGCTAGAGCTGGATTCGAACCCCAGACCCAGCGATTGGCAGCCCAGCATGCTATCACGAGACCAACCCTCCCCTCTCAGTAGCCAAGAGGATATTTTTTTGTCATTATTAATGCACAGTATTGGGATGGTATGATTGTTGGTTGAAGTTTTCCTTCTCATATCACTATTTATGCGCTTTTAGGTCAATTTGGATGGATGAAAGGTGAACGACTGTTCTTGAATCGAACCTTGCAGTTTGCATTATTGTGATCCTGAAAGTGGAAAGTGGATAAGCATTGGTATCCAAATATCACTTCTGTGCAAAAACAAATTACTCAGTCAAGGTAGTCATTATTTACACATCAAATACTTTATCTGCAAAACCTTCAATGGAAGTTTTCGTGCTAAAACTCCACATTTCATTACTGACTAACATTTATAAAATCTTCCATTATTTTGTAGTTTCCCTACACCCTGGCAGAATATGAATTCTGAATTCTTGTCTTATCACTGTGTGTTTTACCAGTAAAAGATCTCATACTGTTCACACTCACCTCAATATTGCAAAAAGGAAGTAGACATTTTCCTGGTGAGATCTGAAATAGTAGGTAGATACATCCATGAGTTTTTGCAAGGAGGATAATACCAAAAATATATCAAATAACTTCATTCAATTAAATCAATGCCTTGGTTATGCAACATCCCCTGTTCACTCATTATCTGACTGAAGATTGGTCAAAATAATTTCAATTTAACACAAGAGAATATCAGAATACTATATACAATAAGTATTTGTCAATTGGAAAAGATAAGGAGGAGCTGTTATTCAACTTGTACATACCTTGAGAAGCATTGTCTATATTTTTCCCAACTTGCTTTATGGCGCAAAATTCTTCCAAAGGTAGTTTTTTGTATTAAGGGCCTCAGTAGGAACATGCCATTCTTCTTCTGAAACAGAAAGTAAAAAACTATCTTTTAAAATGTCAAAAATTTTAAAAATATCAGTAAAAGTAGGCCTACTGTATGTAATTTTGCATAATTCACAGGCATATGTAACACTTTTCACCTCAAGAATAGTAAAGCTCATTAGAAACTCTATACAACTCAACCCAACATGGGGTAAAAATTTGTGGGTGACTGTACCTTTGTCAGAAAAACGTGAATATCAGATATGAAAATAATAATAACATTATTATCATAATGTAGTATAGGTGTCAGCACAATTGGACCATTAGCAGGTAAGTTGTGCCACATGATGGGGCAAGTTGTATAGCTCAGTGTATCCGGTGAGACCTTAAATCTCACAATTTCTTCAAAGATAAAATATGTGTCATGTGTATGACATAATTATGGCTGATGCAGTGATGCTCTGATGCTCCAATACGTGAAATGAAAGTTATCACAGAACATTGATGGCCCATATAACCCCCCCCCAAAAAACTTTAAAAGTATAATCAGTATATATGCTTTTGGAACATGTTTGTAATTATAAATTCTTCTAATAGCCTTAATTTCTTCACCACATTTACAGGGTTGTGTGTGAAACAAGCAAACATGTTTCAAAAGAGAATTAAAATCCCATATCATACCATTGGCACAGCTTACCAATACACAACTTGCCCAAAATATTTCTTTTTCGCGGAAATCTGTCACTCCATTAAATGCCAAATCACACAATTGAAGAACAATAATGCTGGTCTTCAGAGTACATTCAACCAAAAATACTAAAATTCTGATAGACACTTTTTCACATTATAATATTTGGCAGTTTTTTTGTTCAATTGAAAATTATGGAACTGGGTATCCCATATGCCAAACCACAATTTCATGCTGCCTTAAATTATCATGAATCCTTTTACAGGCAGAATGCAATATTCACAATATTGAATGCCTTGGGTCATTGTTATATCAGAACACTATCCATGTGTTTGATTTATGTATATAATGTCATATATATGAACCAGACATTGTGTACACCTTACCCAAATAAACACAGTTGCATTCAGAATGCATATTTCTTAGAAGTTTAATTAAGGAATTTAAGAAAAAAAACTTACCAAGTTCTTCTCAATCTTCTGCACACTGACATGCACACTCTTCTACTGCAATGTTGAGACTAATAAACTCTGCCTTAAACCTTCTTAAGTCTTGATTGATAAACAAACAGCTTTTCTCGTCAGGCAACATGTTCACAGTTTTGTGTTCTTAGACGAGGTCAACCAGTGAGTGAGCCCTGAGAGATTATTAAAATACCTAATTGGATATTCCAGTAGCCATGACTGATATACAGCATAGTTAGACATCTCTCTTAAAACTTCCAAATAAAGTAACATGCATGAATTTTATAAAACATTAACCACAACATTAATATTCTAAACTTCTCAAATCATTGTTCCACAAGTATATTAAAAATGGATCACAATAAAGGTGATTTTTCAGAAGTTTGGTTTTTATAAATACCATAATTCCCCATGACCAAAACCAATTTTCATGAAAAATACCACTTGCTCTGAAGAAAACCAAATATAGTTGAAAAATACCAAACTGTTTTTTTATTGTACACACTGGTTTTGCACAATACCACTAATATCCAAAATATTTTAGAGTGTAGAAGAGTTTCTGTACTATAAAACTGCCTGTATGCTGATTGCTTTTCATCATCAAGTTTGTTTTGAACAAGGAGGTCCATGTACTGTTTGATAATGGCACTTTCAATTATTTTTCCAAGGAAGGACAAGTTTGATACTGGTCGGTAGTTCTTCTTGATCAGGTCAAGTCCTCCTTTTTTTTAAAAGTGGCTTAACTAGTGCATGCTTCAGATCAAGGGGCATCTCCCCCAGAGTCAGTGATGTGTTGACTATTTCGGTTAACAATGGAAGAAATTCATCGATGCACTCCAGCAGTAACCACGTAGGAATGGGGTCTAGTTGACAGTGTTTGACAGGCATATTTCCGATCAGTTTCTTAATAGCTGATTCTGATAGGGTTTTGAACTGAGATAGTTTGTTGCCTGTAAAATTTTCAAAAATTGCAGTGTTGTTGCTGCAGGTGTCAAGTTGTGTCCTTATTTTCTTGATTTTTTCGTCAAAGAATGTGTTGAAGTCATTTGCCAGGACTTTATGTTTTCATGATTTGGCAGCGGTAATTCTTGTTTCCTGTTCAAGTTAGAATTAAGTACCTTGAACATGGCCTTTGAATTTCCTTTAGTACTCTCAATCTTTGCTCTGAGATCATCAGATTTCAGCTGATTGAGCTGGTCATTTAACGCATTTCGTTTCTGCTGAAACTCTTGCCAGTCTCTCTCAAGTCCAGTTCTTCTCCAAGTTCGCTCTGCTTTTCTTTTAGCAGTTTTTAGATTTTTGATGTCGGCATTGATAAATGAAGTCTGTTTGCGTAGTGTAACCTGCTTTGTAATCAGAGGTGCATGTTTGTCAAGTACCTTGGTTGATAAAATGTAAAGCGAGACCAGTTTTGACCGGTATTCAGATGATTTTTCTTGTTGCACTTTTTGGGACATGTGTTTGTCGATGTCTTTTCTAAATAGATTCAAATTGAAGTTGCGCAGTTTCTCAATGATAATAGGAAGTAGTTGCTCACGTTTTTTCCTCATTTTCTTCCTAACGGGCAATGTGATGTCAATATGACATAATTCGGAAGTCGGATATGATGTTGTGATTACATTACAGTGAAGGTGGCTTTGCAAAAAATAGCATTGAACTATAACCTTGAGTGGATATCAAAATCTACTGTGAAAGCAACATCATATTGGAGTTACATTCAGGTGGGCATTTGACTTAAGTACGACATCAGTGCAGTCAAAAAACAACACAGGCTGAAGGACAACGTTTATGCGACATAATTCCTTGGCATCTTGTGAGGTCCCTTTCTGACCTCAGTCTGATGTCAGTAGAAGATCAGTCAACGGACAGTGTCATGCTGACATTGGCTTTTGACTTCTGTGTGTGGGGAAACAATAACATCACAATGACTTTATATTTAAGTAAAGGTCAGTCACAACCTAAAATAACCAAAATACGACACCAGACTGGGATGTAACTGCCAAAATGTCGCCATCATGATGAGCACTTCAGCCATTTTGGTACAGATTGCGATATTTACGGAGATGACAATGTATTGTAGGTTGTCCAAACTCCCAACTCACCACGAAACCTATCCCAATAATTATATGGTGTGACTCGAACAATGATAGATAGCCATATTGTGCAAATGATGAAATTTAATTGTTAAAACCATGCAATGCATGATATCATAGCCTGTCAGAGGCTTTGATATCAGTCACTAAACTGAAAACCAGATGATGAGGTTGCCTGTGGTCTCTTATCAATTTTCCCTGCTTGTAATACGGTGTGATATGGCGTGATATGATGTGGAGTGGAGCAGAGATTGCAACAGGTCATGTGCTTTGACCTGCACTTCTGCTATCGAAGGAAATGAAAAAAAAAATCCTAACTCCTTTACTTGCTTTAGTGGATGTAGTGTAATGGATTCCGTGCAGGACATTTTTTTCAAATAAGGCTGCCATGAGCTCTGGATATTCTTTCTTCTTTTTGTCAGTGCTTCCATTCATGTGATTGGATACTGTCTGCTCTCTTCATCACTGCATTGCCAAGTAACATGGCCTTGTGAGCAGCACCTGTCAGTTTCCAGACTAACAAGTCCTCCCAGATCGTTTCCATCAAAGCCTTCCAACAGAGTCATGGTCCTTTCATATTTTATTTTGACTTTTTGGCATTTGTCGACAATTTATTCTTTCACTATAATAAGAGGTGCAAATCGCCTAGTGGATAAGGTGCTTAATTTAATTGCCGCGGAAAGTGATTATGTTGCAGAATCGACTCCCAACCATGGCACAGAGGAACTGAGCAGATCCTCCGTAACTCTGTGCTTCACTTCACCCAGGTGTAAATGGGCATTAGGCTATAGGCATGATGGTAAAGTGACTTACCATAGCGTGCGCTGGAAATGGCTGCCTGCATGGCTCTATGCCCCCCAAGAAGATGAAAAGGTTCCTGCTTGAACAGGCCTGCCAGTGAGTGAGTGAGTGAGTGAATTTGTGTTTTACGCCCCATCAAACAGGCCTGCCAACTGCCAAGAGTGTAATTGTAAAGTGTGTTGAGACTGACTTCGTCAGAGTAAGGCCACAAATAATTGATTCTTAGCTTCGCAGACCCGCTGACACAACAGATTTTCTACCGACAGAAAAAAGAATTGAAAAAAAGTTAATTATTTTTTGACATTATAAAAAATTGTGATTTCACCTTTCGTTCTTTTTTTTTGTCCTACCAACCGACCCTAGAAAAAGTGCCTTGAGAAGATCCAAGAAGCTAGAGATCAATTATGTGTGGCCTAATGGACTATTAAACAATTTTACAAAATGAAGGAATCAAATCGAAAAAAGTGGAATTGGCTTGCAAATCAACCGTGGTAATACAGCACCAGTACCTACAACCAATGTTACAAGCCTTCAGAATAACGCCGAATTGTCCTTTCTTGTGAAGAAAACCAACACAGATTTCTTTCTTTAGTAAACTTCCAAACAGGTCAAGGCCTGGCAACTATATTTTACCCTTCAAATGACTTAAGTAAAGCCTCACTTAGCTGTATTGAGGCAATTATAGCCTGTTGGGCTTACCTGTGACTTGTTAATAGGCCAATAAGTATCCAAAAGGGATATAGACCTGGACTTTCAGTAATCCGGCCTTGTGAGATACATTGTATTTGGAAAAGCAGATGGCTATTTATTAATGAATGGAAGGTACTGACCTCCTCTACCTGTGTGCCGAATTTTGTACCTGCACCACAAAGTGAACTATTTTTTGCCTTTGAACCTAGACTATGATGATTAAAATGACATCTCAGCTTGTAGGTATTTCACATATATTACAACCCAAGAGAATAGGTAGGGATGCCATTTATGACACTGAGTTTACAAATGACATCACACTTCAAAAGCAAGGAAAAGAAATTGAATTCCACGTAGATATGACAAACACAGTAATGCCTGCACCTGTGTCTGCATAGCGACCATGAAGGGAAGACCTTAACAAAAACATGGCGGGACAATCTGCTAAGTGCTGAGACCTTGTGATCTCTTCTGAAGTTCTGATATCATCTGATGCTGTAGCAGATGACCTTATGGCCTTTGAACCTTGACCTTTGATCTTTGGTAGCCTTTATTGTAAAGCAGAGGACTTTCTAGGATCATAGTGGGATGGCGTACTATCTGCTTAATCCAGTGACCAAACTTGCCCATGACAAAGATGACAACACAAGAATGACCTGTGATGGCTGTGGAGTCTTCTGTGTCATCTTGGAGATCAGAGACGAGCATTAGCCAAGTGAATTTGTAACATAGTAGGAGAACAAATGGTCTGCCAGTGGGACAGGTTTGGTCTCCCAGTCATGGCCAAAATTGGCGTCACTGGGAGACCAAATCTTTGAGACAGAGAATGTCACATAAATTGTTCATTTGTACTTTTGAAACCAATGTGTTTCCATTCAATATCAAAAATATCCTTCATTGTCGTCGTATTTCCCCTTATTTTATCTTGCCGATTTAAAACTTCTATAAATCAAATATTTGCCTAACTTGTTTAGGCAGAATTCCGCTAAATTCATATAAATTAGCAGTCACCTATAAAGTTCATACACCTTGAGAATTGCAAGCATATCACAGATTATCAGGAACTATAATTTCAAATATATCTTATGGATCTTTAATTGATGTACAGATATCGCGCATCCACTAGGGTGGGACTGGCGCCCCACATTTTGGAAATCTTAGGTGGATCAAACCTGACTTTTTTTTGCAAGTGAGGTTGGCATATAAGAGTGTGTGTGTAAAATTTCAGCTCATTCTATTAATATTTAGAGGTAGCATATTATAATTGAAGTTTATAATGTAAATCCCCATAGGCGAGACCTGAAAAAAGCATGATTTTCCAAAAATGAGACTTAGAATAAATATTTTTCTACCATTCAAAGACTATGGGGGAGGGTTTTGGGAGGGCACTTCAGAACAGGCGTCCATTTTGCTATAACATATATTGTTTGGCCACTATGAGGAGCTAAAATCTCGAAATTTAGGCTTTTTTGAGTCATTTTCGTCATATTAAGCTGATATTGGACATTACATTGTGCAAAGATGAAGAGTGGAAAATGCAGAATTATGGCGGTTATGCACTGCCCTCCCGAAACCATCCCCATTAGTTTTTGAATGGTCGAAAAATATTGATTTTAAGTTAAGCCTCATTTTTGGAAAATCATGCCTTTTTGCAGGTTTTTTCAGGTCTCGCCAATGGGGATTTACATTATAAATTTCAAGTGAAATGTACTACCTCTAAATATAAATAGAATGAGCTGAAATTTTACACACATGCTCTCATATGCCAACCTCACTTGCAAAAAAAAGTCAGGTTTGATCCGCAAACATTGGGGCGCCAGTCCCACCCTAACATATACATGCTAAAAAAATGGGGCAAGGTTGTTCGGTGGGTCTTCAAGTTGAAAATCTTAAAAAAATGCTCTGAAGTAGCCTGATTTTTTTTTTCAAAATATTTGCATTCGAGAAATACACCTAAGTCCTATACCAATATATCAGTACTAATAAAAAGAAAATGTGCTGATTCCATATCTATGATGAATCTGCTGGTCATCTAGGTCACACCTTGAATCAGTAAGTAGGGCAGGGGGTTTTAGAGGTATTCTTTGGTCATGGCATGCCTGTCAGTGCATGGTCAAGCATTCTTCCTGTTTACTGGGTGACAAAGGCAAGAGCAGTGGCGTCCCTATGGGGGTCCTATACCAATATATCAGTACTAATAAAAAGAAAATGTGCTGATTACATATCTATGATGAATCTGCTGGTCATCTAGGTCACACCTTGAATCAGTAAGTAGGGCAGGGGGTTTTAGAGGTATTCTTTGGTCATGGCATGCCTGTCAGTGCATGGTCAAGCATTCTTCCTGTTACCTGGGTGACAAAGGCAAGAGCAGCGGCGTCCCTATGGGGGGGGGTACGGAGGGGCACGTGCCCCCCATATTGGACCTGTGCCCCCCAGGTGCCCCCATATGAACTTTTCAACCTTGGCAAAAATATGCACTTAGTATTGTGATAGCCCCCCAGAGAATCGCGTGCCCCCCCCAGGTGCCCCCCGACTCGAGACCCCCTAGTTACGCCACTGGGCAAGAACGTCATCATTAACCCCAGCATGAAGTAGCATGGTGTTCCTTTGTCCTTAATCAAAGCATTGTGTCCTTCAATTATGATTATAGCTGATTTATATGTAGGGCCTATATGTGACCTTGGGTTAATTATGTCATTGATGAGAAGGATAAAGCTCATTTTTGTGACACAGGGATACATGCATAATTCATATACCTTGTTAACTTGTCTTTTGTGAAAAATGAGTGTAACCACACCAAGCTTCTGTCATGAAGTGAGAATGATTAAGTGCAGTATCTCCTTTGATTTTCAAGGGTGTGTTTCCATATACTCCAAAATATGGCATTGATGTGATCAAGAGTGTCATTTTCCTCATGCCAACATCCTCCTACTACAGAGTCAGTTTGACCTTAACCTCTTAACATGATTAACACATTTAACTTTAGACACCTTTGTCAGCCAATCACATGCAAGAATGTCATTGCGATGATTCCCATATTTTTGTTTTCCACTTATCATCCAATGCATATTCATGCCTGCAAAGCTTGCATTATTATAATAAGATCATTCATCCATGTCACTGTGCAATGAAATCAAAGAGGATGCTGATGGGTGATTCAATAACTCAATTGAGATGCCCCTCCACAAATAATTATTTTTCAAACTGCTCTGAAGTAGACTAAACCAGAATTTGCTTATTCATGTTATTTTGGCGTGTATACCATTGAATAAGGCATAAATTGTGTTGATGTCAACTGTAAATGTTATATATATATACACATATTTTTTGTCCCCACTTGGGGCCCAAATATGACTGCTCAAGTTGGCTTTGGTTGGGCGAAATTGTTCAGGAAGTCAGCTTCATGCTCTATAGAAATATTACCAGGTAAATTATGCCTTTATTTCAACCCTCTAAATGATACTGCATGTTCAATTTGATACAATAGACACAACAACAATTTCATAATTGGTGAAACAAATACAATATTGAGGTCGGGAATTTGGACAATTTCGAGTCTCCCAGTCAATCATTGCGCAATGTTCACATTCTGAAAATTCCACGTGGATGGAACTGGCTCATTAAATGCAAGCAAAGCTTACAGACTACGAGTCTGCCAGTTTTATAACCCTGGCTAAACATCTTAGAATATCATTAACAATCAAAATAAATGAATAAAGTCAACTGACTCTTCTATATATTCCAACTCTCCAATTCACAAAGCAACTGACAAACCTCCGTGCCAGTGCCAGCCATTTTTACCCAGCAGCTGCTCAATGAAGCATGACATTTGCAGCGTAATGCAGCGCCCTATTTTCCACTGTGATATTTACCTGTTTGGAATGTTTTTCTCATGGTAAAAGCCCGTTATTCACTGTAGGACCGGGAATACGCAGGGCCGTGCAGAGCCTGCAGTAGGCCCAGGCCAAAATGAAAAAGTTGGCCCCTCTTCAGCGGCTTCAGGTCAGCAAATTATGCCCATGTTAAATATATTTTCTGGAGGCATAAAAACCAACCCAGGGCCATTACATGGGGTGATTTGCGGCTTTTCCTGTCTCGACCATGTTAGTTTTTGGGGCGGGGGATATGGCCCAATGCCCCCCTAAGTACGCCATTGAACCAAGCATATTTCTCTTAATGATAAACTTAATTTATTCACACAAGACTTGTTGAAATTTACTCACTACAGGTTAAAATTTAAATTTCAAAGCCCTTATATGTATAAAAATCACCTAAGATTTTGAATAACCAGTAAACATTTAATATATTCTCCAAATCAAGCTAGCTGAAAACTGACAAGGTGCAATTATTAGGAAGAATGCAACAGACTTTCTATTTTTGACCTAATCTTGCAAAACTACCAAACTGCTAATGGATGCTTAATGTAAAAAGTTCAAGATTACTGAAGTTTTTACCAGGGGCAAATTAAGATACATCAAAGTACAATTAACAGACTTTTGACTCATAAAAACAATAGTTGCAAAATCCTTGCAATAAAAATGTGAAATTTCAATACAGACTGAGATTCTGACTGTGATACTTTCAGGGCTTACAGCCTTTCACAAATCTCAAGAAAAAATTTAGACTAGTATTTCTGACACAATTAAGTCAGGCACTCCCTTGCATACTAATCAGCAAATCTTAAAATTTACCTAGTGAAAGCTTTTATTGCTACTATCACTTCAATCAGATTTGAAAATTCCAATGATTTTGCAATATAGCTGTTGATTTACAGAGTAGTGAGGTGAGGAGACATTCTTTCCCTATCATTGAGCAAAGTAAGACACCATTCATATCAGAACATTAAAACTATGTTCATTTGATGCAACAGTTGCCAGGATTGACAAAAATATGCAGGGCAACTTGGATTTGGGAACATGTTGCAAAATTTCAAGTAAAGAATTTCCTCATAGATTTTCTTCAGGCTGACCAAAACTAACTAAAAGTTCATATGGAAGAATCTTTTCAGCAGCAGAATTTCACTCTCCAGATCTTGTGAAAAAACATCTCACAATTGATTGATATCGTCTCTTTGTACGACTAGTGCATGTGAAACTTACTTTTTTTATGCTTTTTCTTATTGATAGGATTGAAGCTAGAGGCTTTTTAGGTGACGTCACAAATTTTCAGGGCAAACAGCACCAAACCATAGTAGTAATTAAAATAAACAAAAAAAGGTGCATTCTTTTTGTAACTTTGATTATTTCTTTGAAAGTGGTTGTCAGAAATAACTTCGGAAATTTTTAAAAGTGTAATGGATATCTGCATTGCTTCACTTTATGACCATCACATAAATATGATTTGGATCATGTTTTTTGCATTTTATGTCAAAATATAGAGGTCAACTTAAAATATGTGGGTTTGAGGCAACAGGCCCCACATGGTATGGGGCATGAGGCCCCCTTCACTGGGGCCTCGAAGCTGCTTCAGGAACCATTTAATAATGTGTAATTCACCTTAAATCTTGATAGAATAGCTAATTGAAATTAAAAAAATTTGGCCGAAATTGAAACATTGCAAAAAATATTAAAAAATAAATTTATGAACAGAAAAATTCTGAAATTCAGAAAAAGTGAATAGAATGCCTTAAAAAGGATAGAAGAACTCCAAGAAATAACTTTCAAGCTGAATGCGCTTGCAAAAAAAATTGCCATAGGATTATAATAGGGGGGCTTCTTGCCCGATGGGTGGGGTAAGAAGGCCATTTTAAATTTTTTACCAAAAGGGCCATAACCCCCTTATTAAAATTGGTAGACATTTGTGGTGTCACCAGTTATAAGTAGAGTCAAGTGATCCCTTCCTGACAGCATAAGCATTCAAATAATCAACCACAAAAAGTAGGTAAAATCGCACCTCGAAGTTAAGGGGGGCTGCATGCCCCGCGCTACTCTATATATTATATATATTTTTTACATTGTCAATCCGGACCCAGTGAATCATTATATGTTCTTCTTCTTTGAGGTATGTCAGGCAATTCCTTGATTTAAACACACGACAATTTCTAAAACAATTTATATTAATGCGGATCTAAACTTTGAATTGAATGAAAGGTTTCATTTTGTAGGGAATTGCTCACAAGGGATTTTCTTAGTTTTTGTCAGCTTGGAGCACAACAGGACCATGACAGGATACACCTCCCGCTCCATTTTCTTATTCCTGTAATATCAATTACCTCCAGTTACCCCCCCTCCTTTTGCTCCCCTCTTCCCCTCACTTCCCTCCTCTGCTCACCATTTCCCCCATTTCTCAAACTTAGTCCTCTTTCCCCCATTCTCACACCCTTCCCCTCACTGCCCCTGATAACATTTTCATATGTTGGTACTACCCCATAGGCTGTCAGTGGCAGATACAGCCTGGGAGACCTAGGGGCCCGAACCCCTGCTAGACTGCTAAGATGGAAGTCACATTTTGAAGAAAATATGGAGCATAGCGGGCCCAGGAATGCTTCTGGATCCGCCTCTGGGTGGCGGAAGTATCCTGTCACGAGACCTCACAATGAATGCAAATCATGACACACATTTGCAAAAACTTAACATCAGCACAATGTGATTACATTTTATTGACTTGAATCAATTGCTGACAGATATGATGTCAAAACGAGCTAGTAACCAAATCTTAAAACGTGACTTATCTTTCATTATGGTCTTTCAATAATATTTCTTAAGACTAGTAATATGATAACAAGGAACGTATATTCGCAGATTGTATTCAACAGTTTTGAGATACCATCTAGAAGAACTCGAAAATGATCAGTTAACTGATTGTTTTACATAAATGAAATTGTGATGCCAGAAATCATTTTGTTTCGCACCGTTATGAGTTGACAAACTGATAATTGTTATTGTTGCTATTTGAAGGAATTTTCTAACAATGGACATGTCATCAAATGGCAGTTCTTTTATAAATTGTTTTTCTGGGTCGTTGAGAATAACATATCTTTTATTTCAATTGATTGTTCTTTGAAACAAAGAGCATAAACAGTATTTAACAACACTGCTCTGCACTAGTGAAGCGGTATCACAATCAAGAAGACCACTTGATGAGCAACTGGCAAATGGGTGAGCAATTTTTGATTGGTAAGTGTGAGCACTCACATGACTCAAGAATCAAGATACAGTTTTCAAATTTAGTCTACAGGTAGGCTTGGCCATTTTTGACTTCACTTTGCAATATATTTAATGTCCTTTGGAACAGATATGCCTGGGAGTCATTAAAAATGATGAAAATAAGATCGGTGTAGTATAGGTTATTCTCCATGGGATCGGGAGTATGTATTTGAATGAAGTTTCAAAAAACACATAACGTGATGGCATCTGACAAAGTATCATGTGGATTTCTACAAATTTCATAAAATTTTCCTATTCACTAACTTGCAGAGATCTCAGATTTGCTGATTAAGCTTCCAATATACACTTTTCTGGCAAATCTGGAGTAAGCTGCATAACTTACAGTACTTACTTTACAAGCCTACTGTAATTTTACTGATGATGAAAAATTTCTCTTCAGAACTTGCTACTGGTAGAACGTGGAAGAAGTGAGAAATGTTTCTTCGGTTCATCTTGCTGTTGAGTGTGGCTTATTGCCTAAGCATGGATTTGCCATCCAGACCACTCGATCTAGGAAAGATATGTGAGTTGGTTTTTATTTCATGAAACTCCTACCGTTCTCAATGATTCTGTTGTTCTGTACGCCATTTTTCTTTTCACTAACTGGCTATAAGTTATCAGACAAGTCTGGTGAAAAATTTTTGGAAGATAATTTTTCTAATTTTAAATGCACTTGCGGATTTTTTAAAAATCTCTGGAATAATTCCATTAGGGATTGTTACAAGACATGACTGAAACATTCAAGCAATTTTAGATGATGCTTTTACATTATATTCTAAATTTCTACTAAACGACACTATGACTCTAAGTACTGTTAGCTCCACTTTTACCTTCACCGAACGAAGTTCGAAGAAGATATTGTGATCACTTTGGTCAAATAATGTCCGTTCCCCCGATCAGCGTCGCTGACTATTGCATGTAAATGAATAAAGTTTGGTACACGTATGGCCTATGTTGTCTAGTTCTGCCTGTTGAAAGGTCTGATGGAAAATATGTACTTTTTGAAATATTTAAAAAAAAAGGGCTAAAATGATTTTTGATTCCGGCCGAACACTCGTTCACTATTACGTGTGAATGGATAAAGTTTGGTACATGTGCACATAGGCCTATGGTTTATGTAGTCTAGCTGTGACTTTTCATGGTTTGACTGATAGATATTCTATACTTTTTGTAATATTGAGAAAAAAAAATATAATTTTTTTTTTTCATATCAGAGCCATAACTTACCAACTATTGCATAATTATGCAACACTGAAATTTTCTACACATATCACCAGTGCGCGCAGAATACGTCGGACAATCGGCTTTTGCCGATCATTTTTACGAATGTCCGACCTGTCTTTGGTTCAGGTCAGACAAAAAATCCGACAGAAATTGTCAGCTATCACAAGAACACAGGAGATCAATTACCAGTGCAAATGGCAATTTGGCAGGCAATTCAAGTGAGCCAATCTGTACTTTAGTAAATTGCAATTCTGCATTTCTTTGAGCTTCATTTGACACCCAATTGACTTAATTGCAATCCTGGAAGAGAGTCAGAACAACAAACATTTGACAGAAGCGTTCATGACCAAGTGTCAGCTGATTACAATCAACAATTTACTTACCCAAATTAATGTTCTTTATTCACTTGTAAGTTTAATGTTGATTCACTCGTAAGTTAATGTTAAAAATCACTTAACTTAAAAAATAAATTGAACTAAATTTGTGAAACATGTTACTTACATTAAGAATTTTAAAATAAGTAATTGTGTCCATAATGATGGATTCAGTAAAAAAAGAGAAGTACGCATTATCAATTAGGCATAACAATATCTACAGTCTTATTTCAAAATACAAACTTAAAATGGAATGACAAATGTAATGGCTTCTGGATGAGATCTAACCCAAGCAAAAAAATATATATGTGGATGGATAAATTTCACTATTGCATATAGTGGACCTCTTTTATACACACATCAAATACAATTATTAATTTACAGAGTGGTGGTTGGTTGAAAAAAAAATGTGTAAAGATTGCATAAATTTGTCTGACCAGAAAGAAAATTGTCTGACCAGGGCTCTCTTTCTGTCAGACAAAATGTCTGACCAAAGTCAAAATGCTTTCGCGTGCAGGGCAATTCCGTAAAGTCCGATTTGCAGATTTGACACTTCCGCAGCTTGTGTAGCCCCACCATTACACCTCAGCTATTTCATTGTTATCTAGGCATGAGGCCAGGTAATAGGGGTATCAGACAAGCCACAAACCACAGCTCTAAGTTTAACAGGAGTTGAGCTACAAGCAAAATGTCATGGTGTCGGACGTACATCACACGGTGTACGTCCGACACCATGACATTTTGCCATAGCTCAACTCTTGTTACACTCAGAGCTTTGGTTGGTGGCTTGTCTGATACCCCTATTACCTGGCCTCATCCCTGTTTAACAATTAAATAGCTGAGGTGTAATGGTGGGGCTACACAAGCTGCTAAAGTGTCAAATCTGTGAATCAGACTTTACGGAATTGCCCTCCACTGCATATCACCCATATACAATCTGATGCCTACCATCTCTGGGAGTCATCTGCCTAATTGTAAATGCTTTATAACAATCCAGGTTATAAAAATAGCTTTCAACTCATCTCAGACAAAGGATCTAGTGTCCTTTCTTCCTTGAATATCATTGAAAGCCCCCCAAAATTAATGGGTCTCCTTGTACACACCATGTTTACGTGTAGCCCTGGGACCCATGCAGTACAGTACAACCATCATAAAATGGCTCGTCAGTTTGGATCGACACTTATCTAGCGATCTGTAGTGATCCATAGCTATCTTGGTTGGTATGGAGTGATCGATCTGGAGTGATCTGTTGCGATCTGTATCTATTAATTGAAGTTAATATTGATATATTTACTTTTTTATATCAAATAACTTCTGAATATGTTACTTTTATCAATATATTCTATTGTTAGAAGGATTTTATCTGTTCCTGGCTTACTATCCTTAATAATTGACATTATTGACTTTCTCTAAATTTGTATTAACAGATCACTACAGATAGATTTATATCATCTCGGATCATTACAGATCACTCTGTATCTGGACCGCTCTGGATCACTATGGATCACTCTGTTGAGCCACTTTAAGATGGTTGTACTGTAGTATGGGTCGTCCCATACAAAATTCTGAGATTTTGACACTGTATCAGGAAAAGTGATACAGCAATGAAACTAATGCACCAAATATTACAAAACTTGGATTTTCATTCAGCTTACATACCACTCTACCGACGGCACTATTTTTGAAGGCATTCCCACATGGTTGAGTGGGAGAAAATCACTAAAAATATAAAGAAATCCTAGAAAAATGGGAAGTTTCAGCCATGACACTCACGCAGATCTTTGATGTTGCCACTGTGACGTCACTATAGCTCTGTCATGACGTCACCATCACTGCCTGTGACATCGTCAAAAAAGTTAGATGAATGGCCAATCAAAGATGGCCTTTTTCTCAATGCATAAGGACGAAATCTTCTCTGTGAAGTTCAGAGGATGAAGATTGAATTCATGGCAATGGATGCCGTCAGTAGAAAATTGTGTCTATTTTCAGAATGTGTTTTTGATATTGGTGTAAGTGTAAAACTAACTGAGAAAATATCATTCTCCCTAACCCTCTTTTTTAAATCTCATGATTTTTCAATGGGACGATTCATTACCCCTGTCCCACGGGGGTCCAGGGCTAGGTTACATGCAAAAAGACAAGTGCTTCTTTCAACAAGTATACAAAGTCCGCTTCCAAGACAAAGTCAAAACTTGTATTGAACATATTCAGTTACTGTCCAGTGAAAAAGGCCAAGAAAAATGTTGGTTATTATGAATATAAAATACATAGTCATGGCCCTAACTGCTCCTCTGTGTGGATTTTGATGGCTGACATGGCAGCAGCACAGTGATTTCGCTCTGATAAATTTGCTGGATATTTGCTTTTAGCTTTGTATTTATGTTACCTGTTTTTTATATAATGGTAACTGGTTAAATTGTGCAACTGGATATGTGATTATGTGATTATTTTGCTTATTTTATTGATATTTGTGCCTATTTTTGGACTATTTGTGTTGGACTATCGTTTTGTTGGACTTCTCTACATTATCACCATGGCTCAGGAAGCCCCCCAGCAACAACCCGCCTGGCTGAAGGAAATAACAGATAAGTTGTCTTTCATTGAAGCTACTGTTAAAGATAATAACGATAGACTATCTTGCCTAAACCAAACTGTTGACTCTCTTACCAAAAGATTGGACAATACAGTTGAAGAACTGAATAATGTCAAACAAGAAAATGCCAAACTGAAAAAAGACTTAACCTACTTGGATAGTCGGTCTAGAAAGAACAATTTGATATTTGAGGGTCTAGATGAGCAAGACGGAGAAACTTGGGAAATAACTGAGGACATTCTCACAACATTTTTGAAAAAACACATGGGCCATCTGTTTGACAGGGAATTTGTCTTTGAAAAGGTTTCACGTACTGGTCACACATCCAAAGACAGTAATAAGCCTAGGCCAATACTGGCCATATTTAATCTTTTCAAACAAAGGAACAAAGTTTGGCAAAACCGTCAGTTATTAAAAGGGACTAAAATATGGATGTCAGAAGATTATCCAAAATCTGTTAAAGACAACAGAAATAAACTGTATCCATTTTTCATGGCTGCTAAAAGATCTACATTGATCAAACACGCATCTCTGAGACTTGACTCTTTGTTCTTAAACAATAAAAGATACACAGTTGAGAATATGAAGGAGATTCCAGAACACCTCCACCCCGAGAACTCTTCAATTATCACGACTGCAGAAAGTGTGGTATTTTCATCCAAGTATGCTATCCTCAGCAACCTGTACCCCTGTCCAGTTAGAGTAGAGGGATATACGTACAACTCCACAGAGCAATATATCCAATACTCCAAAGCACTGCTTTTCAATGACAATGATGCTGCTGACAAAATACTCGCAGAAACTGATACGAGAAAAATTATGGACCTTGGCAAATCTGTGAAATTATTCAAGAAGGAAATTTGGCAAAATAAAGCTAAAGGAATTCTCTTTAATGCAAATAGTTCAAAGTTTTCCCAAAATCCGGAATGCAGAGAAGCACTTGCCAAAACAGAACAAAGATTTTTGGGTGAAGCTACAATGGACCCATTCTTTGGAATAGGTCAAAATTTGAACTCCAAAACTGTGAGCAACCACCTTTCATGGAAAGGAGGAAATACCATGGGCGAAGTATTGACTGAAATCCGTGAAAAACTGAAAAAATGAAAAACTGAATGTGATACCTGCTG
Organism: Platynereis dumerilii; assembly: GCA_026936325.1. Classification (NCBI taxonomy): domain Eukaryota; kingdom Metazoa; phylum Annelida; class Polychaeta; order Phyllodocida; family Nereididae; genus Platynereis; species Platynereis dumerilii. The sequence goes on from JAPTHN010000005.1 coordinate 39,370,321, forward strand.
AATGAAATGTGTGATATGTGTAAAAATGAAATATGTGAGATGTGTCATGACGACATGTGTGAGATGTGTTATAACAACAACAAGTTTCTTTCTGTCAGTGTGAGACTTATTTTTCTTTATCCCTTTGTTATTGTTTTTTTGGGTTTTGTTCTCCACAGCTGGGATGTAAACTGTGGTTTAATTCTATAATACCAATGAACAAGTTTTTGGGATCTTTCTTGTCACAAGGATTCTAAATTATACACTATATTAGCATGAAAAAATGTGAATTTAAATTGCTATGGATAATTTACCATACTGGAGGTATGTGGTAAGTTAATTGTTTTTGCTTTGATTACTTCACCCTGTCTCCCATTATGGACAAATGTGTTCATATTGTATGTTGTTATTTCATCAAAAATTGAATTTTCGTCTGGGTAACAATATGCTATGAAATTCTACTAACTTATAAAAACCGAAATATCCAGCAAATATTTCACACTGTGATGACTCTGTTGACCATTGTCTTTTTAGCCATTATTTCGCTATTGACATCTCTGGTTCCTCCTGAGCTTCAGAACATTATTGTAATTCTTTTCAATTTCGATTTTTACCTTTCCACTCAAACCATGTTATCAGCGCAAATGAAAATACTATTTTTTACTTACCTAGCTTGCCTCAACTTGAGAACATCTTCTGATTTACAAACATGTCTGGTTTCCCAATGACTTTGGAAGATAGTACTCCCAGTTTGTTGAGACTGGTAAATGAGGATGCGTTAGATGATGATAAAGCCCCATCAATTTTTATGCCCTCCCCTTACTATGAAATTGAAAGCCTCAACGAATTATTTGCAAGCAGATCAGATAGTGTTAAGATATTGTCTTTAAATGTGCAATCCTTAAATGCAAAATTTAATGAACTTAAATTATATATTGAAGGTGCTTCTCATCCTCATTTTACTGCAATTTGCCTACAAGAGACTTGGTTGACAGATCAATCAGATCTCTCTTTATTTCAATTAAATGGTTATAATCTGATTTCTAAAGGTACACTGAAAAAAAAGATTGTAAAAAAGACAGCCCCAATCCTGTTAACTTTACGTAGTTTTAGCCATCATACATATTACAGTCAAAAAGCGTCAGCAGAATGGAACCTTTCTGTAAAATCTACATGAGCCGTAAAACATACGTATTTCATCTGTCATTCTGGACCATGGTTAAGTTCTGTTAGTGGAACATTATGTTTCTGTTTAAACTACAGCAACCGTACAAAATACAGATTAAATCTGTAGTTATACAACAGTTAAGTGCTGTTAGCAGTGTAGCAAGTTTCTGTTAAAACTACATGGACAACAATAAATACAGAAGTAATCTGTAGAGTCTTCCTTTTTGTTTGTCAGTTTTTCACACGTTTGTTGCAAGACTTTTAACTGAAACAATTAAGGCAAGTATATAGGTTACATTGTTTCAAGTGCTAATAGACAGCATTTAAGGACTCAGGACAGGTTAAACATTGAAGAAAAGCACATGCACAAGAGGTTGTAATTTTAAAACAACCTGTTAAAGCTCCTTTAAGATAAGTATTTCCATTTTAAAAGCATTTTAATTTTGAATTGGTATAATATTATCATAATATGATTATATATTCCATATATTTGTACATATCTATATCTGTATAATGCTATGTTGTACATATCTATATCTGTATAATGCTATGTATGCCTACTACACCTATTAGCCATTCATGGCTTAATAGTTTCTATAATATATTCATCATGTCTTTGCACAAATATCAAATATGCATTTGTCTATTTAAATCTTAACTTAATATTCTTCAAGTTATGAAGCTAATTAGGCCTATACATTAGCTCTCTAAATTTGATTTGGACCTTGAGACAATTATTAAATTTCTTTGAAAATAGAACAAAATGGCAATACATATGTTTTGCTTTCAGGAGCTGGCCATGTTTGGTTGACAGGACAATCGGTGGATACACACTTCTATAGGTTAGTTTTGGTGGTCATTCCTGTTTGGGTTACCAGGTGGATGGAGGATAGGGCTTTTTCGTCCTGTACTTGTGTACTGACTGGCCATTAAAGGGCAGACGGCAACCACACTTGTAGTAGTGGTACAGATTTATTCAAAATTTTTATAAAAGATGGTTATTATAGTGCAAAGCTTTTAACCTGCATTGAATTAAGTTTGAAGGTATTGTAATCACTTTTGAAAAATGTTGTCCTTCCACATTTCCTGTGGGCATGCAGCTGGGTGTTTGGAAGGTAGGCAGGTAGAATGTTTCCATGCAAAACTCCACCACTATTGCATGTAGGCCTACATGGATGAAGTTTGGTATACATATAGCCTATGTGGCCTGGTTGTGCCTTTTGATGGTTTTATTGATGAATATTTTTACTTTTTATAAAAATTAAAAAAAAAAGTTTGTTTTTGTTTCTAGAACACTATTGCATGTACATGGATGGCATTTGGTACAAATATAGCCTATCTGACCTAGTTGTGCCTTTTGATGGTCTGATTAAGGAATATTGTAAAACTATACTTTTTTTTTAAAGTTTCCGGGCCTGGACTCAGCCACTATTTCATGAACACGGATGAAATTTGGTACAGATATATATAGCCTATATGGCCTAGTTGTGCTTTTTGGTGGTCTCATTGATGGGAACCTATATATATAGGAAATGAAAAAAAATATTGAAAGTTTTTTTCTTTTCTTGCCTAAAAATCGGCCACAATAGCATGTTGATGGATGAAATTTGGTGTAATAAATAGCCTTAGCCTATATCGTGAAGTTGTGTCTTTTGATGGCCTGATTTATGGATATTTGAGGCAATTATGAAATATTGAGAAAACATAAAAAAACATAGGTTGCGCAGCAGCAAACCTTCAGTGAATAACACCTTTAGAAGATTACATTCACTTTTAATATTTGTTCTCAATATTATAAAAAGCATAGAACATCTATCAGTCAGACCATGAAAAGGCACAAATAGACCATATGAACCATATGTATACCACACCTTAACTAGTGACCGAGTCGTAGGCCAGAAACAAAGATTAAATTTCTTTTTTTCATTTCAAAAAAGTATATAATATTTTCCAGACCTTTCAAAAGGCACAACTAGACCATGTAGGCAATGTGACTTGAGTCTTGGCCCGAAAAACAAAAACAAAAATTTATTATATTTTTTCTGTCTTTTTTTAAGAGTATAGAATATCTATCAATGAGACTATCAAGAGGCACAACTAGGCCATATTCCAGCGCATGAATGAATATGCTTTCCAGCGCATGAGTGGACATGCTTTCCAGCGCACGAGTGGACATGCTTTCCAGCGCATATGGGCCGTTTAAATGCACATATCCTTATTGGAGACAGGCCACAATGCTGAGGCTCTGGCATAGCTATGGGGTACCCTAAAAAGGAATTTATTAATTTATACAGCGCTCCTATCATTTATGCCATTCTAAGGTGCTCCCACCCCTGAAATAGATACGCCACTGCCTTCAAAATTCCCTACAGTGAATATTTACATACATGCAATACTGCGCTGGATTGCATGTCCAAGCTTGCGCTGGATTGCATGTCCAAGCGTGCGCTGGATTGCATGTCCAAGCGTGCGCTGGATGGCACATTCACGATGTCACATACACGCGTGTGCTGGATGGCACATACACGCATGTGCTGGATGACATGTACACAGGTGGTCGTGAACACATATACACGCGTAATGATGCGCGCAATTACATGTACACGCGCGTGTATCTGCACTCACTACCATGCATGAATGTGTCATATTTGGATAAAAATATATATGCCACATCTGTACCAAATTTCATCCATGCATATGCAATAGTTGTTGAGTCTTGGCCCGGAAACAAAAATAATTTATATATAGATATATATTTTCTAATTATTTCAAAACGTATGGAATATCTATGCATCAGACCACAAAAGTCACAACTAGACCATACAGGATTTATGTGTACCAAATTTCTTCCATGTGCATTCAATAGAGGCCAAGTACAAGAAATGATCCATTTGCGGCCTAATCTGCCTGGTGCCCGCCGAACAACATTTTACCCAAATGATTACAAAACCTTCTTCGAATTTCTTTCGCCGAAGGTAGAAATTGACAAATTCATCACACAGAACACTTGAACCGCATATTGAACCTGCTGCACCTGTTACGTACTAATTACAGTTCTTCTCTGATGCTTCCCTTTGGATATGGCTCACTAAAATCAGAGGTTTATGACCACAGGGGCTTCTGCGTCAAGTTTGAATGTCTATTTGTATAATAAAATTAGTTATAATGTATCAATACAAATTAGCGCAAAATTCCGTGTTTATGACAGGCACTTTGTTTTTATTTGTACCCCGCCTTAAACTGTCTCACTGTGCCCCACAGAGCGTTCTTTATAAAAATTTGGATGCCTGCATTGTGGATATCATCTCACTAAACTAAGAAAAATAACCACAGTTTAAATCCCCAGCAATTGATTTGTGTTATTCCATTTTCAGCTCATCTGTCGTCTTTGAAAACAAAGAGCAATGGTCGTCACTCAATCGTCGTTGTCGTTATTGGTGACGTCGTTGTCCCGGTTGAGGTTGGTATAAGAGTCCATTTGTGACCTTAATATTTCGCTTATAGTTATGAAGTTTGGTACAGGCAATGGCCTGTGGATATGGATTGGGAACATGTCGAGAAATCCAAGGTGGTTGCCATTTTGGTGGCCATCTTTCTTTTTTCTTGAACTGCTCATTGTGACTTTAATATTCTGCTTATTATTTTAGAGTTATGAAATTTGGTACCTGTCTTGGCCTGTGGGTATGGATCGGGATCATGTCAAGAAATCCAAGATGGCTGCCAAAATGGCCACTACAAAATTGCTGGCCTTCTTCAACTGCCACTATGATCTCAATATAATATTTCGCTTATAGTTATGAAATTTAGTACAGGTGGGCATGGATTGGGAACATGTCGATAAATCCAAGGTGGCCGCCATTTTGTCGGCCATCTTTCTTCATTCTTGATTTGCCCATTATGACCTTCATGTTTTGCATAGAGTTATGAAATTTGGTCTGGATCGGGAACATTTCAAGAAATCCAAGATGGCTGACGAAATGGCCTCTACAAAATGGCCGGCATTATTGAACTGCCCAATGTGACCTTGATCTTTCGCTCAGAGTTATGAAATTTGGTACAAGCATTGGCCTGTGGGTATTGATTGGTAACATTTTGATAAAACCAAACATTTTCCAGCCTGTGTCTGGGTGTGTCCCTGCTTGTCGAGCACATTTCTTGCTTAATGGGGGGGGGGGCTTATCTAGGAAAGAGTATCCAAACCTCTTGAGGAAACAATGCCAGTTTATTCTGACACTGATATTGGGGATGTTGATGTGTAATTAGGGACGACATGTAATTAGGTCCCAAAAATATTTCTGTATCCCATTCAACCTCAAAACTTCACAAATGCAGCGTATCAACGTCATTAGATATTTGCTTTTATCTATTTTCCATTAATTGGGTTTTGGGGTGTGGTCGACTTTGGAAGGTGTGTCGCATAATGACGTCAAGACAGTTTTGGTAATAGTGCGGGAGGTTTGAGTGTGTGGGAATTGATAGTTAAAAGCAATTAAAGTGGGCTAATTTGAGAGCATGTGGCAAGGTGTAATGGGTCCACAGGTGTTTTTTATAGGCTGAGGCTTCGCTGGAAATTTTATAATTTAGTGGGTGTGGCCCTTCAGAGCCAATCAGGATAATTATGGAACATGGTGGGTGTGGTCATATTAGCCAATAGGGATATGGGTCAAAATTTGATAAGTCTGAAATTCTTGTCTCCGGTGTTTAACAATAGTTCATGAAGGCAGGAAGACCAATAGAGGACCTCTTGTTGTCATTTGTCATAGACAAGGATATTAGCAAAACTTTTAACACAAAAAATAAGCGGCAGAATATTTTTATCCCATCCAAAAATAGCATTGAAGTGGCCTACCCCCCTGAAAATGGCCTGTCTCCAACAACATTTTCTTTGAAAGATCGTATCACAATAACTAGTACAGAATCCTAATTCAATTAAACTCTTCCATACATGGAGACTTGACTGTCAGTCTTCTAAATTTTTGTCACCAATAGCTGAAATAATAATCTGTGTAAGAGCAGGAGGTTGTTGTGTCGATGTCTCCAATATTGCGTCATTAGCATCGCGCCGGATTTGTTTTCTTAATAAAAAATTAAAGGGACACACATTCTGTGAGAAAACTTTGTGTCTGATACTGTCTGAGAACCCAAGAAAATAACTGTACAAACTATCTGTAGCTCTGTATCATTTATGTAAACCAACATATTAGAGTATTTATGTTGGCATGTCAGATGTCCTATCTCACTTTGTCATTAGCAAACGCCTTGCTACTCTATTTTGACTAGATATTTCTGGACCAAAATCATTGTGAACATGTGTCTAGTGTTCATAAGGTCATTGCATGCACATATTGCCAGACTGCCATTCTTGCACTGGTCCCTGCAAAGATTTTAACTGTAATTATCATTAGCATCACGCTGTCATTAGCATCATGTCAAAAATGGCTTATTGCCTTTACCTCACTAAAATTTTGTTGTAGGTGACTGGAGTTGAAATCAGTTGAATATATATTATCAATAAATATTTCAACAGACTATTACATAACATTTTTGCATTTTCCTTGCATCTGACATGCTTAGTATGAAGTTTGATGCTTCTCTGAAACTACTAACCAAATATGGGGTGCCAGTAACATTTTACCATTGTCTAGCATCTGAAATATGGTTTAGTAAAGACACTGGGCACTGGAGGAAGTAGTGGAAATCATCTTTATTTTTCAGAATCCAAACTATTGATGAAAAGAGTATTTTTGTTTGTTTTTGTAAATTTCTGGTTCAAGGACATGTTCTATCTCAATGACTATTGGTCATAGAGACCTGAAATATAGCTCAATGTGTGCAGAAAAGCCACTTTCCTATTTGTTGGTAATTCATTATTCAGCCCTAAGTGGTACGGATTTCAAGTTATAGGCATGATGCTAATGACACAAATATTTGGTATTTTAATTGATCAAATGCAGTTTCTCAAAAATAATTGGCACTAGAGACCTGGAACTTGGCCCAAAATGTGTAAGTAACTTGCCTAATCATTGGCAATAGATTGTTTAGCCCTAAGTGGTTAGGATTTTTTAGTTAGAAGTGTGATTTTAATGACAATCAAAAAACATTACAGCTATGTTTATCACCTCAGTACAGATCAGCCGGGCATTTCGACCCTTGGACATGAAAGTGCAGTGATAGCTGATTGTTTGACCCACCCAACGCAAACTTTAAAAGGCATTTCTGGAACGAAAAATTTTCAAAATTTTTTCAGCTTAAATTTCAAGGTTTTCAAATTTTGACCCATATATGTTTTGAACAGTTGGGTCATATAAGGGGGAGTACTTGCAAAAAAATTGTTGTTTCTGGTGGGGGGACACCTCCAGGGGGGATTTGCAAAAAAATTTTTTTTGCTAGTTATATTGCTAGGCTGGGGGTCACCTCAGGGGGAAGTACTTTTTAAAATTTTATATATTTTGTCACTCAGGGAGGGGAACAAAATTTTATATTTTATAGAATACTGGAGGGGGGTCAACTCAGAGGGGGGATTCTCGCCAAAAATCATTAATTTTTTTGCTAGTTATATTGTCAGTTATATTGTCACCTCAGAGGGAGGTACTTTTAAAATTTTAGTTTTTACAAGGCCTGCGGGACTCACCTCCGGGGGGGGGGTGGGGCTTTAGTCCCAAAATTTTTTTTGCTACATGTAGTTATTAGGTGGTGTCACCTCAGAGGGAGGTACTTTAAAATTATATTTTACGAGCCCGAGGTGTCATCTCCGGGGGGTATTCGCAAAATTTTTTTTTTTTGGGCTAGTTTTATTGCTAGGCAGGAGGTCACCTTGGACAGAGGTACTTTATTCAACAAGACCCAGGGGGGTCATCTCTTGGGGTACTCACAAAAAATTGTTTTTTGGCTATTTATATTGCTAGGCTTAGGGTCACCTTTGGCAGAGGTACTTTTAAAATTGTATAATTTACAAGGCCTGAGGGGGTGACCTAAAGGGAGTCCTCGCAGAATTTTCTTTTGCTAAGTTATACTACCAGGCTGGGGGTCACCTCAGAGGGGTAGGCTATTCAAATTTTTTTTTTCTAGTTACAACATGTGCACACCTTTTCGTTCTTCTGCTTTCTTAGAAATCCAAGATGGCTGCCAAAATGGTCACTCCAATATGGCGACCATCCTTGATCTGCCCACTGTGACCTTTATATCTGGCTTATAGGTATTGGCCGGTGAGTATGAATTGGGAACATGACAAGAAATCCAAGATAGCAGGCACTTTAGCAGCCATCTTTCTTCATTCCTGAACTGCCATGCGTGAGAAATCCAAAATAGCGGGCACTTTAGCAGCCATCTTGCTTGATTCCTGAACAGCCAAATGTGACCTTGGCCTGTGGGTATTGATTGGGAACATGACGATAAATTCAAGATGAAGGCCAATTTATGACAGCCGTTTTGGCAGCCATCTTTCATCATTCTTTAACTGTCCATTCGTGACATCAATATTTCCCTTGGAGTTATGTAATTTGGTACAAGTATTCCGTTTACGATAAACTAAATCAAATCTCTTTGCAGCCGTTTTTGCCACCAATTGAATTAGCACATTCTTGTTACAATTCTATTAAAGTTGGTCGATTTTGTGATACTGTCCATCCACAAACCTTACAAAAATAGGGTAAAACAATTAAAAATGCCAAAAACCAATCAGGGATAAAATTTATATATCATAATTTTTACTTCATCAGGTCAAAACAACATAGTTATCAATAAAGAACATCACAACTCACATGGGGGGCTTTTACTTTTGCAACACTCATTATCACTGATAGAATTTTATCTACTCTTCTATGCCTTATCACCCTGTATTTTATGGTGTATAATTGTATATCTGTTGCAAAAGAGGTCAGTATCAGCATGTAGAAGAATGAGATTGATGATGTATTCTAGAAGGAAGATATTACAAGAAATGGAAGACCGCTCCAGGGGAGCGTTTACTTCGGCAGCCTGCTCTATGCATGTTTTGTGACTTTTCTTTTGTAAACATTTCATACCCCCTGAAATATGTTGTTAAATTTCAAATTCTCAATGCGGAATTCGAAAACGAATCATCCAGTGGTGTTCTTACTTTCAAGGGCAACCACAATATAATCAGGATGAACGTTTATAGCATTTGGCTAAATGTATCGAAACTTTTGAAAAATACTTTCCGTCAGTGCAGTCAGTGGTTGGGAATCTCCGAAATCAACTTTTTAGAAAAGTTTCCATATCTCTAGAGTACCTCAGTCTGTTTCCTTTCATGAGACAAAATTAAGTGATGTAAATAATGGCTTTAGTAAATTTTTTTTTCAATAACTAAAAACATGAACTCAGCTACTTTTTTGTTGCTTTCCAGGTGCTGGTAGTCTCAGGAATCCTTCAGCTGCTCTTTCCTGTTATTTCAACTCCCAACTAGTCGCCAGCCATGTTGAATACTAACTTAGGGTAAGCTACTTTTACAAGTTACTTTATGTTCATTTCCACATAATATAAGAACTATCTCCAGGAAATGGATAAACTTTCAACTATGTTTAGTTTCTAATAAAACCTGCCTTTTTTTACTTCAGGGTGTAGCAAAAAAACTAAGTAGTAGGCCTACATAATTTCTTTCTGCAAATCAATAAGAAGCTACAGAATTTCACAAAGTATGCATTACCTAAAATAATCTGCAGGAAGCGGCAAAATTCTGATTTTTGGTGGTCATCTGTCACTGCAGCATTTCTGAAAACTTTCTGCACCAGAATCTGCAGTTCTGTAGGAATAATGCAGCTTGGGAGGTTCTATGCACTTCGGCAGGAACCTGCAAAATTTCCAAAAAAATCTGCAGCTGCCTGCAGAATTCTGCAGCCACTTCAGAAATAGTGGTCCTCTGTCACTGCATTGTTTCTGAAATGTTTCTGCAGGAAAATCTGCAATTTTGTAGGAGTTATGCAGCTCGGGAATTTTTATGCACTTTGGCAGCTGTCTGCAGAATTCTGCAGTTTCTTAAAAATTCTGCAGGAAGCTGAAGAATTCTGCAGTTCCCTGCAAGATTTCTGAACTTCTGTTGCTTCTTTCACCTTATTGCCATGCATCTGCAAAGTTCAGACCTCTTTGACAAGTATTTTGCCGCTACCCAGGAAACATTGATTTGGGGGTGTAGTGGTTTGGGGGTCAACAGGGGGGTCAGGAGTTTTGGTGGTCCTCTGTCACTGCAGCATTTCTGAAAAAATTCTCTAGCAAAATCTGTATTTCTGTAGGAGTAATGCAGGTTGGGAGGTTTTTATGCACTTCTGCAGCTACAGAATTCTGCGGGAAGCTGCAGAATTCTGCACGAAGTGGCAGTATTTAAAAGATCTGCAGCTTCCTGTAGAATTTCACCAATTCTACAGCTGCCTTCAAAATTTCTCATAAAAATCTGCAGGATTTTTGAAGCTCTGTTACGTCTTCCAGCTTGTTGCAAATTGCAATGCAATCTGCAAAGTTCAGAACTCTTTCACAAGGTCTTGCCGCTACCCAGGAAATGGCAGTGTGGGGGGGGGGGGGGGGGTGGTTAGTGGCTTGGGGGTAGGGTTGGGGGTTTTGGTGCTTGTCTGTCCCAGCAGCTTTTCTGAGAAGTTTATGCCGCAAAATCTGTAATTCTGTAGGAGTTATTATGCAACTTGGGAGGTTTTTATGCACTTCTGCAGCTATATGAGGAATTTCAAAAATTCTGAAGGAAGCTGCAGAATTCTGCAGTTCTACAGCTCCCTGCAGGATTATTGAATCAACAGAGGTTCAGAATTATGCAGCTTCCTTCAGATTTTTTTTTAATTCTGCAGGAAGCTGCAGATTTTTTAAGAAACTGCAGAATTCTGGAGCCAGTTGTAAACATGCATAAAACCTGCAAAGTTGCATGACTCCTACAGGATTTTCAGAAATGCCTGTGGGTTAGACGAGCACAATAACACGCAACCCTCACCCACCCAAACCCGCCCCCCCCCGTACCGTGACCCAGGGTTGCTTGATTTAAGTCATTTGATCATCTGAAAATTTTCAGAAAAATCACCTGACCCCCCCCCCAATACCGCTTACAATAAAAAAAATCTGATTTAAATCAAATAAATCCGATTTTTAGAATTTTTTAAAATTTAAATCCGATTTTTTTGCAACCCTGACACTACTCCCAAACTGACATTTCCAGGGCATAGTGGCAAGATCTTGTCAAAGAGTTCTGAACTGCAGATGCAGATGCATAACAATATGCTAGATGAAGTAACAGAGGTTCAGAAATCCAACAGGGAGGTGCAGAACTGCAGAATTTTTCAGAGTACTAAGAAACTGCAGAATCCTGCAGGCAGCTTACAAATTCTGCAGGCAGCTGCAGAAGTGCATAAAACCTCCCAAGCTGCACAACTCCTATAGAATTACCGATTTTGCTGCAGAAACTTTTCAGAAACCCTGCTGGGACAGACGAGCACCAAAGGCCCCCGACCCAAAAACCCGATACCCCAACCCAACCTCCAAACCTTTACGACAAGACCTTGTCAAAGAGTTCTGAACTTTGCAGATGCATTGCAACAAGCTGGATGAATTAACAGAGCTTCAAAAATCCTGCAGGGAGCTGTAGAACTGCAGAATTCTACTGCAGCAGAATTGGTGAAATTCTGCAGGCAGCTTCAGAATTTTTGAAATTCTGCATCTTTCTGCAGATTTTTGTATTATTATGAGAAACAAATACTTCAGGAGGAAAACTCTGAAGCCGGAAACTCTTGTGGGGGCTCTTTTACTTGCCCAGCTCAGATAAGACACTGGTCCAAGGGGCTGTTAATTTATTGACAAGTTCTGGGTCCTTTCATGGTGCTACAGATTTGAGTGCTTCATAACACATATTTGTGCTAAAAGTGTGCAGGATAAGAAACATAATTTCAGAAAATTAAGTTATGAAAAAAAAAGTTAGAGGGGGCTCAGAGGCATCGTCGCCGAAATAACACAGAAATTGAATGGTCTTAATTTGGAACTTGAGGTATATGTACATGGATATGGGTATAATATTGCAAATATGGCATCTTTAATATTCGTAAAACATTTATGACCCGTGAAGTATTCAGTATGAAATTACTGAACATTTTACAAATTTTCTCTGTGTGTAGTGACAAATTATATTATATTTACTCTTCCAATTCTGTTTGATATTTGTGTGTTTTTTTTTATATTCCCTTGTTTGTCAATTTTGATCCAATTTCGAAACTTATGATCAATCAAGCATCCATGACCATGTCTTGGGCCGTTGAAAGTTTCAATACAAATATTTATATATATATCCAGGGCTTTGGAGTCAGGTGATAATTGAACCGACTCCGACTGAAAAGCGACTCCGACTCCGACTCCTTGCGTCTCCTGAATTGCGACTCCGACTCCGACTCCCGACTCCGCTTATCGGCATTTTTGAACATTAATATTATATGATTAACAGAGAAGAAAAGGTCATTCTCCAAAGTTTCATAGGATTTTGTATATGAATACTTGCTTAGGAAGTTTTATGTAAACTTTGGGGTTCATTTCACATTTTTGAAACTGTGTTTTTGAAAATTATATACTCAAATCATTATAAACTTCACTTTCTTTTCAGACATGAAATATTTTATACTGCCACACCATATGGATCTTTTTGTATGCCACAACATCAGTCCTCAATATTGAACCAGCAACTTACAAGAATTCCTTTTAAGGTAAGACGTTCTTACTTCCTGAAACCAACAGTATCAATTCATTTTATCAAAAAAGAATATATTAATGTTTTTGAAAATATCTCAATTTTTCTCTTCAGGTGCTTTTTTCTGAAGACACTGAAACACCGAGACACCAAGACAAGGAAGAGAATAAAGAAGACCAACATTATCTTTACAGATCATACTTCGAAAATTAAATTTATTTGCATTTCAACAAACCAAAATTTAATGATCATCTCCTGTGTCATGAGAGAAAAATAGGATTTTACCATCTTGCAAATTTGAAGGATGTGATTCCTCAAAAAGGTTCCCTGCAGGCACTGCTTGTTCATTATAATATATAAGCTGGTTCTCCGTAAAAGCTACACAGTACATTCTATATCCAGCAGGACTTGATATAAACTTTTTTTAACTGCATGATGGTTAAGATTCACTTCGGAGAAATTGCTATGGATAAATTGAGGTGGTCAAACCAGGAGTTCGTCATTTTAGTGATATTCATATATTTTGCTTTGTGCCAAAAATGATGTGATGAAAATTGCTAATAAAAATTTTAAAATCAAGCTTGATGTTATTGTTGTTTCTAATGTAAAATTAATTTTTCAAAATTTAGATCTGTGACTTGATAACACTTTTGGAATAATGGTAGTCATGTTCTACCAAAAATTTGAGGCTTGCAAGCTGATGCTTTAAGGAAAAAATTAAGAAAACAAGGAAAATTATATTCCCTATAATGTAGACAGTGTAGAACCATTAATATACTGAAAGAGCAAAGGTTTTGATCTAGCTATTTTCCTAATTATAAAAAAGCTCCCGATGTACAGATATTACATTAAAAAGCATCAAACTATTCTCTTCTATTGAATTGTGATTTAGAACACTGCACTGCTAAACAGTAATTGCTCTGGGTCATAATTATGTTTGAGTTAAACATTGCTCAAAATGGCAGCATGAGGGGACTGTCAATATTACAGGGATATTCCAGTAAAAATTACGGATTGCTCACCCTCTATAGTAACGCTTGAACTGTTGAAGTTACAGTAAAAACATGTAAAATATACGGTTCAATGACGCTACATGTTTACGGCTTTAGTCTGTAAATTTCACAGCAACTTATTGGCACCCAAAACTGCCAGCTATTTTACCGTAAATTTTACAATTTTTTTTTTCAGTGTAGAACATCTAGCCAGCACGGGGGTGTTGCAATTTATTTAAAAGAAACTCTGAGATATAATGTGTTATCTTTTCCTAGTCAATCAAACATATTCGATGAAATTTTTTATTGAAGTCTCTACCGGTGATTCGCTGTCTCCTCACTCTAATAAAAAAATTATCATAGGAAATATTTATAGGCCCCCAAGGGAAAATTGTGATGTTTTTATAACTGAAATAGACCAAATTTTTCACAGTTTACAATCAAATAATAAAGAAGTTGTTGTTGCAGGTGATTTTAATGTAGATCTCCTGAAGATAAAGGAAAAACGTTCTTTCAATGATTACTTCGAAACTGTGATAGGAAATGGTTTTGTTCCCAAGATCACACTTCCCACAAGAATAACTGAGCATAGTAACACCCTCATAGACAACATCTTCCTTAAACTTTCAAATGATTTCTCCTCGACCACTTCTGGGATCTTAATGACAAATATATCAGATCACCTTCCTTGTTTTATCTCTTTAGATTACTTGAAAATTCAAAAATGCTCCTTTAAATATGTCAGGAAGTGGTCAAGAAGTAGTCAATCCTACTCAAACTTTAAAGCCATGATCTCTAATGAGTGTAGTCAGATGGACAAGTTTGATTCTGATTTAGCTGCTGATCCCAATCAAAATTACAATAAACTAGATGAAATTATTCAGAGAGCATACAATGAGCATATTCCTGTCAAAATTGTAAAGTTTAAAAAACATAGACACAAATTGAATAAATGGATAACTCAAGGTATCCTGGCTTCGATTAGATTCAGAGACAAACTTTACAAAAGGCTCTGTGAAACAGATAGGGGATCAGAGTTATATTTGACTTTAAAGACCAATCTTTCAAATTATAATAAAATTTTGAGAAACTTAATCAGAAGTGCCAAGAAAGCCTACTATGAAATGTGTTTCAACAAATTTTGAAATGACATACAAAAAACATGGAAAACAATTAAAGCTATTTTGAATAGAAATAGCAACAAAAAAGACTTCCCCAAATTGTTTTTGGTAGATGGTACTTATAAGTCTGATGTAAATTGTATTGCTAATAAGTTCAATGAGTACTTCATTAATGTTGGTCGTAATCTTTCTTCACAAATAAGTGCACCTGAAGGCCAAACATTCATGAACTACTTGCAGTCACCAACTATGCAGACCTTCTCGTTTGAGTATGTTACTCAGGAGACTGTGTTGAAAATTATTGGAAATCTTAAACCTAAATCTAGTTGTGGTTGTGACTATTTGTCTAACAAATTACTGAAAATGATCAAAAGTGAGATTTTGGCACCTCTTACCCTTGTGATAAACCAATCAATTCATACTGGTGTTTTCCCTGACAAACTGAAAATTGCAAAGGTTGTTCCCCTCTTTAAGAAAAATGAAGATTATCTTTTTGAAAACTATAGACCTATTTCTGTCTTGCCCAGTTTATCAAAAGTCCTGGAAAGAATCATTCACTCACAATTAGTAGACTATTTCACCAAAAATAATTTGTTCTATGAAAATCAGTATGGCTTTAGAAGCAACCACTCAACTGAATTGGCTGCTTTGGAACTTATAAATAGAATAATTGACACTATGGACAAGAACGAAACACCCTTGGCAATATTTCTAGATTTATCTAAAGCTTTCGATACCATTGACCACAACATTCTGTTATCAAAGTTACAATATTATGGTATAAGAGGAAATTCTTTGGAGTTGTTGAGAAGTTATTTAAAAGATCGCCATCAATACATTTCATTTGATAGACACATCTTTACTTCCAATTACAGTTGGTGTCCCCCAAGGGTCTATCTTGGGACCCTTGCTTTTCATTATTTATATAAATGATCTCCATGCCGCCAGCTCTCTTTTTCATCCCATTGTCTATGCCGATGATTCTACTCTTTCTGCGTCTCTTCGTACTTTTGACTATGCTGGCCAAGAGCGTGATATTATTATCAATACTGAGTTATCCAAAATCTCAGACTGGCTTAAATTGAATAAGATGTCTTTAAATTCTGCAAAAACAAAGCTTTGCCTTTTCACACTGCTAAGAAACGTGTATGTCCTGAGATAACTCCGGATGGTTCATCCATCGAGTTCGTTGATACTTTTGATTACCTGGGAATCACAATCGATAAGCATCTTACTTGGAAACCCCATGTTCATAAGATAACTTTGAAATTGTCAAAGGTGGTTGCAATTATGTCCAAGTTGAAGAATATGCTACCGAGTAAAATTATTTTGACTTTGTATAATACCCTCTTCCTACCACATCTAAATTATGGAATTCTTTGTTGGAAACCAAAAATCAACTCTGTAATAAAATTACAGAAAAAGGCAGTTAGAAATATAATTAAAGAAAAATATAATGCCCATACTGAACCAATTTTCAAAAAATTGAAGCTTTTAAGGGTGGAAGACCTCTGTTCACTTCAAGAACTAAAATTTTGTTACAAGTTAGAAAATAGAATTTTACCAGGTTACTTTCTTGGAAACCTCTTTGTAAGAAATGCCAGCACCCATCAGCATCATACTAGAAATGCTAATCAGTTCAAAATCCCAAGATCAAAGCATGAATTTGCCAAAACTGGCATAAGGTATGTGATTACAGTGGCTTTTAATAACTGCCCTCAAATTATCAAAGACAAGTTCTCTACCCATAATCTCCATGGTTTTACTAAATATGTGAAGGCATATCTGACTGATAAGTACAAATACGAATGTACTATCAGAAACTGTTATATATGCAGTTAAATAATGCACTCGTCTGGTTTCTTCTTTAATTTTGACTCTTGTTCAATTGCCGAATCTCATAAAAATGCTTCAATAGCCTGTGATTCTCATCAAATTGCTTGTAGGCTTAGGACGAGAGCTTCGCATACTTCTTACTGGAAATGTTTCTGCTTTAATTTTTGACACCTGATCAACTGCCATATCTCATGAAAATGCTTTATTAGCCTGTGGTTCTCATCAAATTGCTTGTAGACTATGGACGATCTCAGTTTTTTCTAGTCACTTGAACTACATAATCTTATTTGTACTGTTAATGTTGGACTCCGTTTGAAATGAACGTCCTTGACAATGTATAGGGGGAATACAGACACTACTGTGATTTAATGGAAGCCTGCCTTTAATGTGATAAATAGTGGAATTATTATATCTATGTCTGTTGTCTATGAGGAGTGGTCAAAGATTTCTTTGCTGAAATTGCCAAATGCCTAGGGCATGTGAATTTCTTTGGACTTATGAAATATAATTATGTTGTTTAGATATATATGTGTGATCTGCTTTCTAAAACTTGGGCCTTCGATGCAATTTTTCTGTCTCTATCCATAGGGGCAATTGGATTTTTGGAATTCAGATTTCATCCTACTGGGGTTACTATTTAAAACAAACTACCTACTTTTTTGTTAATCTAAAATGTGTCGTTATTTGCAAGCAACAAATTCTTTAAATTTTGAAATATGTGGTTATATGTATCTGGGCTCAGGAGGTTCCTAAAAAAGTTGTATTTATTTTTCTATCTTAGGGTGGTTCCTCGATAGCGGCCACTTTTTGGCCTTAGAGGAATCTCCCTACATAATGAAAGTTTTTTGTCTCTTTTCTTTTGCATATATGTGTGGTCCTATAAATGAATGTGTATATATTTATTTTCATTATGTAAATAAACATCGTCTGTCTGTCTGTCTGTCTGATCATCTGGTTTTCTTGCAAAATGTTTGATGACATTAATGTTTTCTCTGAATTAATTTAAGACTGATGTGATTCTGTGTCCCTTGGACAACAATAAAACCTTATAAGACTGTTCAATTCTGACATGTTTTTCCGATAACCTGGCTACGGAGCTTGCTGTTCCACACCAGTTTTCCATTCTATTGAATATCACTGGGCACCACTCTGTGGCTCCTTGCTGAATGCAGAACATACTAAAAGGTCCTGTAACATCTTCTATGACGATTTCGGCAATGTCAAAAGCCAAAACATGACCACCCAACCTTTAAAATGGGCCTAGCAATATTCAATGGAATGGACAACTAGTCTGGTTCAGCATATGGGCCTAGCAATATTCAATGGAATGGACAACTAGTCTGGTTCAGCATACCCAATAGCCAGGTTGTCGTAATCGCAAACTTTTTCTTGTGTTTTTTCACTGGGCAGTAACTGAATATGGCCAATAAGCTTATTCGATAACCTGGAGTGTCAAAAAGTATTGCAAAGCAGGCAGATTTCCCCAGAGAAGGCAAGCATATGAGGGCTAATAATTTTTTCCAAGACAAATTTTGGTTTTAGTTAATTATCTCTATTAATTTTGACATTTTTGAAAGAATAAACCTTCCCTAATAAAAATACCATCGAAATACAGTTCAGGTGAAAATATATGACAACTTAATTTGGAAAAACATGGAATTAAAGGGAGTACCCAGAGGAAGGCTAATAATTCTGTCCTTAAGCGTACGTTTCTTATGATAGAGGTTACATTTATAGAAATCTCCATGGTTTGCATTATTGCGAAAATGGGCCAGTGAGACTTCATTTGTGTGAAATTTTTGAAGACCTGTTTGTTACTTGCTTCCTATTTTATGTATTTCTTATTTACGATTTCACGAAAGGCTTGTGCATTCTTTGATATGCATTCGTTGATTTTTCTTAGTTTCACCTGATACTTCACCGCACATATTTCCTATATTTGTCAGTGTAATCATCAAAGGTTAATTTGCAGATGATTGGCTTCACTCCAGCATCCTAAATGACATTGGCAATGCCTTGGACGACATTGCATATCCCTGTTATAATGGTGCGAAGACGGGTCATAGCTGCAAGCAACTGGGATGTGATTTGAAGAGACATGTACACTATGCAAAACACTGCAAATGTGATGACATCTGCGTTTTCTTAAAGGACTGCTGTTATGACTATTATCATTATTGTAAAGCTTCACATTCTCTTGAGATCAGTGAAAATACCCCCGGGTTGAGTAACTGGTCAAAATATGCCATAGAAAGCCTTCAAAGCACTAATAATACCGTATCTAGTATGCTGAAATATTATATCTACAATTATAACTTATATGCACCCCTGAAGTATGCCAGTTGTATGGGCCTGTCAACAAGGAGGGGATATCACCTCTCAGTAGTAGCTAACTGTCCACTGGGATTTATTGACTCAACAGGATCCACCAAAGCAAGTTGCGAAGGGCCTGATTATATGACCTTGGAACCTGTTTACAACTATGACACTGGAATTTTTAAAAACAAGTATTGTGTGTTATGTCATGGGTTAGACATTGCAAGCTTTCAACCCTTTGGATTAATGGTCTTTCATTGTCCATCACAACTGAAAGACAATCCTGAAAATGTGATAGATAAAGCAATCAGTTCCGGGAACTTTTCTGAGCTGAGAAGGCTGTTGTTTAGTATATGCAACTTTACAGTGGAGGCGCAGGCAGATAAATCGTTAGACCGAACAAACCCACTGATGAGATATAATTGCATTAAGAGAAATAAATGTGATGGATTTGAGCCATTTTGTGACTCGTTCATAACAACTGTAAGCAATCTTCGCGATAAAAATTATCCTTATCCCAATCCTTTTTATCAGAAATGTAGTTTGGGTGCTCTAAATGCATCATGCACAAGCTATGATGGTTCCAAAAACATTTGGTTGAAACTACCCAATTACAGTTTGCTGTTCTCAACTCGTGACAAGAGATTTCAAAGTATCAGAAAATTCAAGAGCGAAAGTGATTACAAAACCTACTGTGAGGAAGGAGGAGAACTGGACATACTAACAGATATTTGTGTGAACCTGGAAAACTATGTGTACTTACAGAATAATAGTGATAATGATTACTATGTTTATTTGCCAAAATTTTACAAACAACTTACAAGTATAATATCCATGACTGAACAACATAATGTCAAGAATAACTCGCTGTATGCTGAGAAATTCCATCAGAAGGAAATGAATCAATGTGATGTGGTTTTGAAGAATCAAGTCTTACAAAATAATCTTATTCGAATCTGGACCTCAATTACAATTTCTAAACTGCAGGAGATTTGGTGCATCACTTCGAGAGAAGTCTTTGAGGACTTCCTTGAAGCAAAGGATTATGCTCAAGATGTATTCTCTCAATATGAAGACAAACAGGAGGCCATGATAACAAACATTGAATTGAAGTCTAATGACAGTTACTGCAAAGATGATGATGAAGTGCTGTTAATGAAAGCAAACATTTATAAATTTTCTGGCGATGTTGTTATAGCCACAGATGTCGAAGATGCAACTGATGACAAGTATTTGATGATGATAAATGATTCGCTTTTATTTGGTCTACTGAGGACAGAATCAACTGAAATGCCAAAAATGTTTCTGTCTGTACTATTGTGTAAAAGGAGCAACTTAAGCCAAGACTACTTGGGATTTGTGACATTAATTTGCAATTCCACGTCCATGTTGTTTCTGTTTTTAACCATTTCTTTCTATGCTCTAAAGAAGTCGATCAGGTCGAAAGTTGTCGCCTCTATTCCTCAGCTGGCTTCAGCCTTGTTTTGGGCCCAACTCCTGTTCCAGGTAATCAAAATATTTCATGCTTGGTATAAATTTGAGCAATAACAATGCAAATGAAGGTTACAGGTTTAACGGGTGTTGACTGAAAAAATCTCATTTATGATATAGCATGATCATTGATCAGTATACAACATGCTAATAAGTACCAAAATGAGAGTCTCTGCAATACAGCTTTATTTAAATATGAATAGACTGTACAGAGTTGCTCTTTTTAAAGTCGACTTGTGGAATGAAACTTCAGCTCTAGTTTTCATTGGAGCACCCTAACCCCAAAAAAAATGGGAAACATTGAAAGTTTGGGAAAAGCGGGCTAAAAATTTGGGCAAATTTGAAATAAAAATGAAATGTGGTTAAATATTACTTGCCCCCCCAGAAAATCTGTGCATGGTACGCCTGTGTGACTTTATGTAGGTGTGTCTTGCAAATCCCATTATCTAGTGATTGGAAATATTATAAATGCTTCTTGTACAACAATTAGTTTTGAATGAATTATTTACGTTTTATGTCTTTATTTGCAGGTTAGCCACCTTCCCATCTTCACCTTTCGTCCTCTCGCATGTCGTATCATCGGGACACTTCAACATTATTTCTGGTTCACCTGTTTTCTTATCATGTCATTCATTTCTCTTGATTTATCTTATCGTTTCTCTGACATCCGTCATCCTTGGGTCACGAAAAAGAGGAAAGTTGGCTACGTCAAGTATTGCTGGGTTGTTGGCCTTCTGCTTATGGCCATTCCCGTTTCGTTAGACAATTTCACCGACTTGGATATAGAGTATGGGCCAAGCAGTGGCATTTGCTTCATTCAGCCTCAGTTCTACCTGGTTGTTTTCTTTATTGGTCCTTCGATGTTCTTGTTCTTCACTAATGCAGTGTGTTTCGTTGCAACAATCATTTATATATGCAAAGCACTTCCAAGAGATATGGACATTGCAGCTGCTTCTGACCGAAACTTGGTGATAATTTTTGGAAAAATTGGAGGACTGATGGGATGCACCTGGATATTTGCACTGATACCTTACTTAACAGGCATCCAAGAACTATGGTATATATTTGTCTGTGTGAATGGAATGCAAGGTCTATACATCTTTCTGTGCAGCGGAATAAAGGAATATTTCATTTCCAAAATAAAATGAAAAACAATTCTTGACTCTGGGTTGTGGCATCCTTAGGAGGTTCAGTTATGAGGGGCATGTTCCCCCCATATTAGGCCTTTACCCGTCCAGGTTGCTCCCACTTAAATGTGGTTGCCTTAGCTAAAACACAATCAGTGCAGCAGGTGCCACACAAATTGTGTGCCCCCACCCCCAGGTGCTCCACTTCTTGTTGAATCCCTGGCCTGGAGAGTGGAGATAACCACAAATGGTTGTTTAGTTGAACCAAGACTGATGGAGTAGTTAGTCCATGCTCATCCAAAGATTCTTGTTTCTCAAGTGCACTAGGCACCTTGATGAACTATTTGGTCAAGCCAGCGACACTTCTGTAACTGTGTTCTGTTCGGTGTTGATAACTGTTGAGTCTGTTGTCCACTTTGCTCACAGTTACTAATCCAAGAACCTTACCCCTAGTACCCCACCCTGAACCCCTTTTCATCAAGTACCCCAATTGGTATATTACAAATGCCATGTGTCAGTATACAAAACAATCACCTCTCAAATTACTAGACAAGAAACTTTCAAAGTGTATAAAAAATGTGTAGAAGAATTGTAAAGTATAGGAATGTTATTTGATTAAAATGTCTCCAGCCAGGATGCAGCTGGTATAAAGAACCCTAGATTTGGATTCATAACTACGCTGGATTTTTGAATTGTATAATTGTCTAACTCTGTTAATACGATGTCATGATAGGTCGCAGAAGTTTGCTAAAATACTGGTATAATAAATCATGTGATCTATATCATAATATTATATCATCATCAATTGAGTGTGGTAGTCGAGATTATTTATATTGAAAGATTAATACCAATATAATTTATACATTTACATGCAGGGGTAACCCTGAGCACTACTGTGTGCGTTGTCCGCCTGCGTTTAAGTTTTCTCCTTCTCTTTGTATTTGCGTGATCTTTGGTGTCGTTCTGGATGTGGTTCCTGTAATTTTTGTGTCTTTTATTGCGATTAATAAATGCACTGCGGTCATATTACTTTGTCTGTCATTTGAGTTTGTCATAATTTGCTCAGAGAGCATTTTAAAGGATTTTCGACTGGGAGAAGAGATGGAACTTCATACATATCTTAAGACTATCATCATGTTGAGGCACCATGGCAGCAATTGAAGGCTTTAAATATTTATGAATTACTGATAGGACATCTCAGAAAGGCTATCATTGGGAAAGACAGAGTCATGTGACAAAGAAGCATCGAAGTGAAATTTTTGCCAAAGGCAGATTGGCGGTGTTTGTTTACACTTAGTTTGCACTTGCTTTTCATTTGTTTGCACTAAGATTTGACTGAGCTTCAGCTTGATTTGCCATGCAAGGACGGAAATTGGATGAAGTGTGTGACAAGAGATAACACAAGGAGCACAGATCAAGAAACATGTCAGATGCAGGGAAAAGAATTTGTTGGTAGGTGTTATCCACAGATCCGGCATAAAACTCTAAAGCCTACCTGTAATATTCATGGTCTACTCATCCGATTCTATGGTCTTCTTGTTTGCAGCAGATCACTCATGCACAATGGTCCAGGACAAAACAACTAAAGCCTGTAAATGCTGAAATAGGGTCATCAGAGGGCAAACCTGAGACACATATTAAGAATGGAAGAGGCACAATCAGAGCAGCTTATCTGGATTAAGCCAGGTGGTAGTATTTGTTTTACACCTGAATTAACAGAGAAATTGCTGGGTTTGTGCCCAGGTCAGGTTTGATTAACCTTTTCCCCAACAAAATCTCCACTGAGTGACCCTTTCACTAAAAGTAGGCCTGTGCTTTTGCATAAAGGATGCCACAAACTTGTGTCCATGACTTGTTTTTAACATGCAGCTCAACATTCACGACTAAACATTGACACTTTCAGCCACCATCAAATAATGCAAGGTATATCTCCCTGGAACAGTTCAGGAAATCATTGCCTTTCTTGCATGAAAACTTAAACTATGCTCTGTACCATGTTACAATTTGAGTTTATTTTTAAATTTTGATAAAGCATCAATCATGCTGACACCACTTATTAAATTGTCCATATTACAAAAATTCCGCAAGCTTTCCTGAATGAAACAGTTGCTTTCTCCAGGGAGATTCTGATTAATTGGAATTGAATTTTAGATCACGTAGCTGGCTAAAAATAAACGTATTCTGTCTTTTAATTTAAGAGCTGAGGTATAGCCTGAAGGTCTTCATAAGAGCCCATCATCTTTGAAATATAAGTCAGAAGGCAGTGACGTAGTCGAAGTCCGGACATCCGAGGCCAAGACTGAGACAAAGGTATGAGACCCCAGGACCGAGGCCGAGACCATCAAAATGTGGCCTCGAGGCAGGCCTCGACAAAAGGCCGTTCTCGAGGCCTCCAGCACTGGCCAAAAGACACCGGAGACTGAGGCAAGGCCAAGAAATTAGCATCAGCAACCAAAGACAATGCCGAGGCCATCAAAATATGGTCCAGCAGCCTCCAACACTGTTAGAAGGGCACAGTGCTTTAATATTACCATCATGTCTCTTATCTGTTTGATGCACAACAGGTCATCGAAGCCTCATCTTGCAAACGGGAGCATTGGCTTCAATCTGGAAATCATAGAATTGGTCATTCATAAAACTGCCCCTGGTCAAGTGTGCCTCCTGTTAACAGGAGGTAACCGTTACTGCGAACTTAGTTTTCTTAGGCAAGCAATACATTATTGAATGAGTTTACATAGACAGCCTGTTTTGGTTTGTCCCTCAATGACAGCATTCGGTATATCATCTTCAATTACACAGCAGAATCAGATGTGACCTTGGGTTAACAATGCTGTTGATGAGAAATGGGAAGCTCTTTATTCACATGCACATGAATCAATTCAGATACCTCATCAACTAGTCATTAATGATAATGAGCATTACTGTGCTAAGCTTTCATCATTAATTACATGTATCATACTCATCAACTCAACAATATCATTACTACAATAAGAATTATGAAGAAAGATAATTATCATCACCTAAGCCATGAGATAAGTAGGGTATTATCATCAGATAACCCATGCAACAACCACCCATATCGCCCTGATTTACAGGGCTGACAATCATTTTGCGGGCTGACAATCATTTTGCGGGCCGACAATGGTATTGTCAGCCCTGTGATGACGTCACGTCATAGGTTGCCTAACGACCTAAATAGCCATGACGTCATGCAAGCACCAGCAGCTGTGACGTCACTGCCAGCATGTAAACAAAAACATTCAGTCTGAGCTCTCGGTCTGTTTGATCAGATGGTAAACAGAGAAGATGGATACAAATTTTACTGTTGAAATTGCTGATTATGATGAGGATATGATGTCTGAAGGCAGTGAACTCTCTGAAGATCAACTTCAGTCGCTCGAAGAAACTTCAAGACCAGAGTCGACAATGAAAGCTACACGTCAAGGCATCAAAAAATTCGAGAATTGGTTGCAGAAAAGGGACAGAACAGTCGATTATGCAACAATTTCAGCTGAGGAACTGGCAAATATATTACGGAAGTACTATACTGAGGTAAAGCACAACCAGCAAGGCAAATCGCTCTCACCAAGTTCCTTGACCGGATTAAGAGCAGCAATACACCGATACATCACATCGGCGCCCTTCAACAGAAGTATGAATATTGTGAAAGACAAAGAATTCATCTCTGCGAACAATATGTTTCAAGCAAGATGCCGGCTTTACTACAAAGCTGGAAATGCGAAACCTAGACACAAGCCAGTTATAGAAGACGCAGACTTGGCTAAACTTGGGATCTACTTTGCCGCTTGGACAACCGAACCTTTGGTCTTGATGGAATGTGTGTTCTACACCTTGTGTTATCATTTTGGAAGGCGTGGACGTGAAGGGTGGGCTGGCATGTCCAAAAATACATTCATAGTCAAAACAGATCCGAGTGGTGAACAGTATGTTTGCAGTGACATAACAGAATCGACCAAAAACGTCAAAGGGGGACCCAAGCAGAAGGAACAGGATTATTCTGACAGTCGAATGTACGGACAAGCTGTAGAAATATATATCTTCTACCTCACGAAGCTTCACCCTGATCTCGATAGACTCTTTCAAAAGCCAAAAAAAGACAAAAATTTCAACCCTGATGACGAGACCTTCTTTTCTCGAGAACCGATTGGAAAAAACACCCTGTCCCAAAAGATGCAACAAATTTCAAAGAATGCAAAGCTTTCCAGGGAATACACATGTCATTCTATTCGGGCAACAACAATAACAACGTTGTTTAGAGCTGGTGCAACAGTGCAGGAACACTGTAAAATTTGAAAACTGAGTTGATACAATAATTTGAGCTGTCTGAGAATGTTTATAATTTTCAAGCTATGATAGCTCAATCCTATAAGTTGTCAAGGTATGATAGCTCAATGCTGTAAGTTGTCCAAACGACTCATAACATTAAGCTGTGAAAACATGAAAGCTTCAGTTGTTGCAGACAGCTTGACATCTCAGTCATGCCACATATAGCGCCATCTATAACAAGCGCTTCTCATAAGACTGCATTTAGTTTTAAATAATTATTTACTTACAAGAAAAAATAACATTTATATTACACTATCCCAGAGAAAAAATGAGTGGCACACCACTTTAGCTGGTTACTTTTTTATTTTTATCTCTCTTAAATTAATTTGTTGGAGTAATTAGATGCATGCTTTCACACGTCAACCAACATTTCCAAGTCAGAGTGTGTTCAAATATAGGCTTCTTCTTTCTTTCTGTTGGTCAATCCGTCCCTCTAGGAACCACCTTCATTTTGAAGTAAAATATTGTTGATTTGTTGGTCTCTGCATATATGTAGGTTAAAAACAAGTCCATTGCAGAGCTTATTAAAATCCATGCACCACATGCTAAAATCCATACACCATGGTGTAGCAGTATTAAAATCGAGTACCCCCCCAGACCCACCATTGAGAACAATCCTAACCCATTCCTCCACCGAGGACACAGGGACATTTGCTTGTGTAAGTAGCTCGTCGATATCGGGCTTCCAGGTTCTTCTCACTCCTTCCAGAGCTCTGCATCGGGCAATAAAGTGTACGACATCCTCTTCCTCTCCGCCACATACGAGACATAAATCAGAGCTGCTCTTTCCAAACTTGAAGAGTGTCGACTGGAAAATATACGTCCCTGTTAGCAGTTTAATCCTGATCGCTGCTCTCTTTGTTTCTTCGGTGCTGTATAAACTGGTGGACCAGACTGGATGTGGATTATCCTTACGGCATAGCATCAGATCTAGCCACTTCAGTGATGATCTCTTAGCTGCTCCCAGGACTAGCTGAGAGTGGTAGGCACCAAAAATGGACTCCTTGACATATCGCTTCCATGATAGAGGTGGCCACGGATTATCCAGCGCACTCAGGACATCAATTCCGTACTTCAGTGACAAGGATCTCACCCTAACGAACCAGCTATGGGAGCTGTCAGGAAGACTAAGCTGTCGTCTGGATAGTTGATTCAGGGGATTTTCTTTGTCCAGTCTGCTGATGGCACCAAGTAGAAGTAGGGTTTTATATTCGATGTGTGAAGAAGCTGGGTACCCTCCGACTAATAAGTAGATGACTTCTGTTGCCACTCGACCTGGTAGACTCTGGTACTGGCGAAGGAGGTCCTTGTACGCCTTGTTCAACTTTTCGAAATCACTTTGCTTGATGAGTGCAGCTTCTAGTCCGTGCGTCATACGTGGTAAAACTTGGGTCTTCATAACATGGAGTGACAGGACTGGATTTAAGCCGTCAGTACCGTGGATCCCTGATCCTATTAACATGTAAGCAGTCCGTCTGCCTAGGCTTATCTTCTCCTCTATTTCCGGAGTGAGGCTACCCTGGTTCCACTTCATACCCAGATGTACAAAGGAGTCTGTAGTGGTAATCTTCTCGTCTCCTAGCGTAAGCTGTAGCTGCTCCATGTTTGAACCCAGTAACTGCGTGACGGTGCTCTTTGTGGGACGTATCTTGTAGGAGTTTTCTACTGCATAGGAGAAAGCGTCATCTAGCATGACTTGAAGTTGTGCTTGCGAACTGCTAAGAAGGAGTACATCATCAGCACAAGTAGGGATGCCAAGATAAACACTTCCTATACTAACTCCAAGATCACTCCTTTCACAATCTGCTAGGAGGGGGTTTATATACTCCTTATATAGACTAGTAGAAAGCACTCCTCCCTGGCGAACTCCCTGTTGAACCTCATAGGGTTGACTGTAGCTGCCCTGCCATCTAACCACTTCACTGCATCCAGAATACAGGTTGTCCATCAGAAGCCAGTTATTGCCTCTCACTCCTGAATGATGTAACTTCTTCTTAAGCTTATCGTGAACCACCACATCAAACGCCTTCTGAGCATCTAAGCTGGCAATGTAGAGATGTTGGTTTCTGTCCTTCGCATGAGCTGCAGCTTCTGTGAGGCATAGGGTTGTCATCGTTGTCGTTCTAGCACTGTATACCAACTGAGATGAGCCACAGGCCATTGGGATTTATTCACAAGAAATGAATTTTTAAATCTCCTTGTGATGCAATGGTCTTTGTTGAATGTGTCTTGGGCCTGTCCATGATGTGCTGAAATGAAGCATACTGGATCAGGTGGATCCCCTTGAGAGATCAAACAATATTTTGGGATTACAGCCCACATTCATAAATAACTTTATAAGACAGGTCACAAATATAAATAAAAAACAACTAAAAATAAGTCAACACAGCTCTAAATTTTGAGTTGTGTCAGCTTGGATCAATAAGTCAACAAAACTCAATATTTTGAGCTGTAAGTCAACACAACTCATTGTTTTAAGTTTTCTCAGCTTGAATACCTTAGTCAACATAGCTTAGTATTTTGAGCTATCTCAGCTCAGTATTTTGAGTTATCTCAGCTTAAAACATTAATCTATGTTAGCTCAATCAACTTGTGCAACCATCTCACTCAATCAATTGAGCTGAATCAGCGAGTCCGATTTTACAGTGAAATTATGTCCATAAAACACTGCAACGTCAGCAGTCTTGGCCATTACATCGCAGACATATCAACAGAAAAAAAGAAGAGATGCTCATCCGTCCTTGAGGAGAAGATGGCAATTTCCATTGATAATGTAAATACCCTGTGTTATTTTGCTTTTGTAACATTCAACACGCATGCAAAATTATGTTTTCTGTTGTAGTTTATATTCAATAATAATAAGAGTTTCAAACATTTTTACTTAACAGGCCATACCAGAGACAGTGTCACCTGTATCGGAAACTACAAGTATGATAGTGGATGAAGTAGATGATTCAATGGATGCTTCAGATTCTCCCCAGGGCATTGTCACTGACGCTGCAGTAAGTTTGGGATTTTTCTTTGCAAATATATATGTTAATCTTGTACGCAAAACATAAATGCCTAATAGGCCCATAAGATACATAAATTTAAAAAGGTCATTTTCTCTTGCAGGATGCTGTAGTAGCAGTACCCAGTGTTCCAACGACAGTTGAGGCAAAAACCTTTGCACTCGCGGCACCGATTTCAGGACATATGTTCATGAATGCGCATTTCGCAAATTGCAGTTTCAATTTCAAAAACTGAATAAGTCTTAAAGTTAAAGATGTTATAATGATGTAAAATTAAACCATGACTATTACACAATTATCGTAGTTTGCGTTTTGACTTTTTACGTATATTTATATCACATTGAGGTCCAACTAGGCAAGGATGGCAGGTCACATAATGAGTGAGAGGTGATGATAATAGTAATAACATGACCTGTGTCGGACGTTATGGGTGGTTGACAGCCCTCGGGCTTGCTTGTCAGCCCTACGATTGTCAGCACTACGATTGTCAGGCTCGTACCTCGGGCTGACAAGAAATCGTAGGGCTGACAAGCAAGCCCTTGGGCTGTCAACCACCCATAACGCCCTCCACAGGTCCTGTTAGTGTTATATTAGCAAAAAGAGGTATACAATTTGATTATTTATGTCTCATTATAAGCAAAGAAGTGTAAATGTACATATATGTACAACACATATTAATCTCTTTTAGAATAAAAACATGTCAGTGTGATATTTTTTACTGTGAGGAAATCCTAGCATAGTGTTTCTAAAAAAATGTGGAGTTTATCTTTTCGCAAATACATGTATGCCTTCTAACTTTCCTTGAGAGAAGTTGTCTAAATGCGGTTGATGTTCATTGATGGATGGTACCTCGACAGACTAAAATGATGATGAATTCCTACACTACCAGCTACCCATCTTTCTAAATTGGTAATTTGTTTTGGTATAAACCTCATGCATGGGTTGTACATTGTATGCAAAGGAGAGATAAGAAAGAGAAAACAGTTCAATCAGCAGTCATGATTCTCAGCCGCGCAAGGCCAAATAGGGGTTCCTTGGAAAATTCTCTGGAGTTTCCAGCTCGCAACGTGCAGCGTGTGATGGGTGACATTGATGCAATGAAAAGGCGGCACAATAGAGGATTATTTAATAGTCTGGTATAACAAAAGAAGACAAACAATCCATAAACACAATCAATAGGAGTCTCAAGGGAAGATATTTCAAAATACAATAATAAACAATGACAAGCAACGACAAACGACGCTCATTGGTATTCATGACAAAGCATAAATGGACAAACTGAAGGTCTTAAGTCGATATCAAGCAAAAGTCTTTGTCATTCGTCTTCGGTAATGACATGTATAAATCCGCAAGCATCAGACAGATCTCGGTGACACACAATAGAGCTGAATTAATGATACACCCTAATTAGAGATCCATCATCAAGACAATAAAAGACAGGACTATTCCATGTCACTCATTCTCTCCGTGAGGTACCTTTCTTTTCTTTGGCTCATGCACAGTGGGTATAAAAATTTGTCCCTTTGAAGAACCAAAGCCATCTGTTCTCAGTGGCATAACTGGGTTGTCTCGAGCGGGGGGGGCACCTGGGGGGCACGCGATCCTCTGGGGAAGCACCCACTATATTAATTGTATATTTTAGCCAGAGTTTGAAAGTTCGTATAGGGGGGCACCTTGGGGGGGCACAGGTCCAGTATCGGGGGGCCTGTACCCCCCCCCCCCCCCATGCCCCCCCCCATAGGGACGCCACTGTCTGTTCTGCTCTTGCAGTTACAGTCTGCAAACAGAGTGGACTGTTGCAATGTGAAATTGGCACTTTGTGAATCATCATACTAATGATTTGTCATGATCATACCCAATACTTTCAATGTTAATTTGATTTAAGGAGACTAATCCAGCTTGTTGGTGACAGGCAAATGAAAGGATTATGCATCTGAGTTTTATTCTAAAATCAACTATGACATAATCCCTTTGTGTCTTTTCAATGTCTTTAGTCAAGTCATTGTTGTCTCTTCTGATTGTGATGACTGACTCAACTAGCAGTTCTGCTATTTGCCTATTGCCTCCAGACAGTTTGAAACAGTTTTCTTGTCAAACATCACTTTCTTCATTCTGATGACATGGCTGCAGTCTCATAACAAATGCAGGCAGACATAAAACAGATGGGATGAATTCTTCTTAATTAGGATCATTAGGGACAGGTTATAACAGATGGAAAAGGTGACATTGTTCACATTCATATGATGGTGTTTGTGTCTAAATGTATAAAGCACAATTTTGAGGCAAGTGGTATTGTACTATCTGTGTTGTGATACTTCATTAATAAAGTCATTTTAGCAGTTTTAATAGCAAGAGTTTCTTGGTTACATGCTATGTGGTATTTCACCTTAAGGTGGTTGGTTCAGTCACTCTTATCAACCAATCAGATGAAGCTAAAATAGTGAGTAGCAAGTGGCCCACAATCTGAAGCTTTTAAAAACTGTTGTAACGTGGACATTCCAGAAGAAGCCTCTGTGTCCATATTTTCACTTACAAACCTACGAATGTACTCTAATGGCAACAAACAGGTGAAGACCTCAACAAAATTGTGTTTCGACATTTTCTTGAGACATTTTTGTTTTCTTCTGAAGTTCCAATATCATCTGATGTTGTTGTAGCAGAGTACCTCATGGCCTTTGACCACTGTTCTTTGGTAGCCCTTATACAACAAAACGGAGTAACTTCCGATGGCGCACATGTAATTCCAGCTTCATACACTGACAGAACTTTAGAACTCGACTTTGGCTGACCAATGGCAAAAATGGCAAGACAAGAATGACCCATGATAGCACTGGAGTTTTGTTTGTCAACTGACTGATCAAAGATAAGCATTAGGCCGAGTGTATTTTCCACTACTAATCAAAGGGGATTATTTGCAATTGTGTATGCACTTATTATCTGTCTCTCTCATCTTCTGGTCATCTAAGTCACATTGTAAATCAATAAGCAGGGACTTTAATCTGTAAATCAATATGGCAGGCTGTTTTCCAAGGGTAATCTTGGAATAATTGGTCATCTTGAATATGCCTTTCACTGCATGGTCAAGCATGCCTCCTGTATACTTAGTAGGTTAACCAAAGGCAAGCATGGCATCATTAACTGCATCAAACAGCATACCGTTTACCTGCATCCAACAGCATACTGTTTCCTGTTTGTATCATTGTAGGCATGAGATCCTGTGACTGAGCTTACTTCAGCAGCTGTGGGAGAGCCCATGTGATTTCATGAATTTTAATTTCACAATGTAAATCAATGAATTTTTTACATCAAGCCTCAATAAATACTACTGCTACTACTACTACTACTACTGCACTAGCAAGTTTCTATTGCACTGTGTTTACCAGAAAGATGTACGCCTACTATCTTCAGAATAAATGATTCCCAAACCTTCTAATGCGAGTTATATGGGCCCATAGGCGTATGGGAGGGGGGGCAGGGGGGGCGGTTGCCCCCCCAAAAGTTTGGGAAGCAGTAAGATTCGGGCAAAAAGACTAAAAAATTTGGGCATATGATTAGGTAAAAACTATTTTAAATTAGTGATTTCCAGGCTACTTCATTTGAAATGGTATTAAATTTAGATATTGAAATTCGGGCAAATGTCGCTCGCCCCCCCAAAAATCGCTTGTCCCGTACGCCTATGTATGGGCCTAATTTCGCTGTGCTCTAACTCAACATAATGACAATAAAATGGAGGTTTACATGGCTTTGCATGGGTATAAACATAATGAAGCGCTTTAATTACTGTCCACTTGACAGATTAATGTATTATATAAACACACTGAAATGGGAATTGTCCTTGTTTCTGTCTGTTGCATGCTATTAATGTGTTATATGTCCATTAAATGGTAAGGCAAACATGGGTCAGCAAAGCCATAAACAGGCAGCACAGGAGACATTCAGTTTGGTTTACTTGTCTTCAGTTATACACATTAAAATGTGTTTCCTACCAAAATGGGAGGAACATTCATCTGGTAAATGACATACACTGAGGAGCAAAATGAGTGCCACTTATTTAAAAAGCTGATGCACAGAATTTGTCCGAGGAGGAAGGTGCAATGAGTTGAGTTGACGAATGAGTCGTGAACATGCCTACATGTCTTTTAGAAGTCTGCTGTCTTGTTGAGGCACCCAGGCAGTGATTGGAGGTTTTAAAAAGGTGGTGTTTGTTTGTACTATGTCTGCACTTGCTTTTCATTTGTTTGCACTAGAATTTGACAGAGCTGGATTTTTGCTATGCAAGGACGGAGATTCGATGAGGGACGAGAAAAGAGATAACGCAGGCAGCACAGATCAAGAAAAATGTCAGATGCAAAGAAAGTAATACGGAGGTACAAGTGTATTGTCTGGAACTTTGGCATTGTACACATATTCAGCATGAAGCCTATAGCATATATTCATTGTCTGCTCATTCAACTCCAACTGTCTTCTTCCAAAACAGAACATTCCCGTGAAATGGCCCCAAACGAACCAGATGAAGTATATGGAGAGAGTCATCAAAATGCAAGCCTAAGCCACATGTTTACAGTGCAAAAGGCAAAAATCAGAACTACTTATCTGGATTGAGCTTGTTGGCAGGATCTTTTTTACACTTGCTTTGACAGGACCAATCGTTAGATTTGTGCCCAAGTCAGGTTTAATTAACCGTTTTGTCAAACTTAAACTACACTCATCCCTCTTTCATAGTAAATGCTATATTATTATTTTCTTAACAGGAGGATCATTTAAACAATTCTGTATACAAAATTATTTAGATAATATGTCCCTGACCCGCCTCTCAAATGACACTGTCAAGGTACAGGATTATGTACTTCTTGCTGCTTTTCAGAACTGCAGTGAAACACACATTACTTCTTTACAAACAATGCTTTTGAGTTTTGACTTCAGGCAAATAATGCAAGCCATATCTCCCCTGCATCAATTCCTGAAAAAGTGCATACCCTTTTCATGAACAAGCAAAAAGTGCTTGCATGGGATTTATTTCATGTGAATATATATCTTTCATTAATCATGTTGCCACCTGTCAATGTAAGTTGCCACTGTACATATAGATACATTGTGAAGTCATATATACCACCTAAACAGAAATTAACTTTCTTTAAAATGAAACAACGAATTCCCCAGGTTTCAATTAAATTTTAAACTAAGCCCTGAGATATAGTGTGACTCCGCATTGATGGCAGATGCAAACTATCCAGGGAAGTACACACACTGTAGATCTGCTCAACTCAGTTCAGTCTGATAGAGTGTATGCAGGGAAATTGCAATGCACTGTGCACTAACGAGAGGGGTACCCTCACCATCAGGGCAGCCATTACAACACTCGATTCAAATTAATTTTCTGTCATCCTGAGCTTATTTCATCAAATCCAAAGCTCATATTTGTCAAGCATATAGTTCAGATGCTAATCTAATCCCAGGACTCAACTTCCATGTGTGATTACTCACAGAATTATCAGATTTTGCAGTGGAAATATATCGTCATGGCGAGGGTAACAAAAAAAGCCTCTCGAGGGTAACACCATTTTCAAATATTGTCATGGTGAGGGTACCACCCAAAATGTCTGTTATGGAATGGTGTCTTTTTCCTGTTTTTCAACCATTGCTACAGTGTGATATAAACAGCAATGGTGATGTGATGATATTAACTAGAACAATTAGATAAGATTAGATAGATAGATAGATAAATAGTCATATGTAGTTTTTGTAAAAAAAAAAGGGGGGGCACTGAAATTTTTCTTTTTGCTTTTAAAAATACAGATCAGTCAAAACAAGTGGGCGCCCATCTCAGTTAAATGGCATTGACCAAGATTTACTCAGTGTGATTCATGAACTTTTAGCAACCTTAAACAAGTAATACCATTTTCTGTAATTTACCTCTAATTTCCCTTTTCACACTCTTAATATAGTCAAGTAAGAATCCAAGCACCCAGAAGATGTCTCGTGTAATATTAGAGCCTTCCACTTTGATAAAGAAAAAATGAGGACCAGGTCACTGTGAAAAATGCACTTCGTGACTCATGATAGCTGATGAAGTGTCATCTTCTCTACTTTAAACATGGGAAACATAGAGGCAGTTTGATTAGTCATGATTAAGAAAAGGCCATTTGACTTGTCCTAACTGTTTTTGTTAAATTTAAAATCAGATGTATAATCCTTTCGTTTGGCTGTCACCAACAAGAGGGATAAGTCTCCTTACAGTGAAACACTTTGGTATAGAATTAGAGTGGACTGTGGCACTGCGAAAATGGCACTTCGTGTGTCATCATGCTGATTATTCGTCATGATCAAACCCTATACTTTCAATGTTAATTTGATTGAAGGAGACTTATAGGTGACAGCCAAATGAAAGGATTATTCATCTGATTTTCACTCTGAAATCAGTTTTGACAAGTCAAATGGCCTTCTATTGATCATGACTAATTAAACAGCCTCTATCTTTCCCATGTTGAGGTAGAGAAGATGACACTTCATCAGCTATCATTAGTCAAGAAATGCATTTTTTGCAGTGAACTGATCCTCATTGTGTCTATATCAAAGTGTTTCACTGTAAATCAAATTAACATTGAAAGTATTAGGTATGATCATGACAAATCATCAGTATGATGACACACGGAGTGCCATTTTCATAGTGAATGGTCCTAATTTTTTCTTTATCAAAGTGGAAGGCTGTAATAAAAATGGCGACCAACACACTGTTTCCAAACTGTTGGCGTGCAGTGTCTACAGATACATAGATAGATAGATAGGTGGATAGATAGATAGAAATATAGATAGATATATAGATAGATAGACAGATAGATAGATAGACAGATAGATAGATAGATAGATAGATAGATAGATAGATAGATAGATAGAATGGTGAGTAACATTTAGAAAAGTTCAATTTCCCGAGGACATGACAGGTACATGCATTGCAGGCTATTCTTACTTGTTGAATATTTATTCATTTTTTTTTGTATCAATTAAATAAGCGTCTACGAGTTTGTACGTAGCAAAGATACTGCGTATGCAACTTGATAATATTATATACTGAACCAAAAAGTGTGTGTCAACGACTTGGCCATCCCAGTAAATTTGTTGTCTACTGGTCAGTTGGTAGTCCCTGGTGTCTACCAGTTGGTTGTCTACAAGATGGTTGTCTACCAGTCTATGACTTGACTTGATACCCGCCTGAGTCCTGAGTCTATAGATCCCTGTAACCAGTTGTGCTTCTTCCGTGCACGTTTTCGGACAATGTGTTCAAACAGTCCTTGCATTCGGTGGGAAAGGGATTGTAGCTTGTAATAAGTGAGAATGTTCCACAAATTGCTTTCTGCCATAACAATACCATCCACAGTGAAACTTTCTAAAAATAATTGTTATGCCTTTTATCAAGCTTTTAATCTGAGATTCACCATTACATATTTTGATGCTATGATGCTTTACGGAGCTGACTAGTACTACTCTGAAGAAGCCATGTCATGGTCATAATGATAATTATAAGTTATAACGACATACTCCCTCAGACTAAGTGTCTGACCATGGTAATTTGAGCCACTGAATATGTCATGCATTGTCTGTATCAAACTGTATAACGTAATGACATATATATACTCAACCACTTTTGAATAAGTATTTGTCCTTTTGACTTACAGAGCTGTAATGGTTATGCTATGCTACATCATAAAATGCTATGTAGCCATATGCAAGGGACTGCACTGCAGTCAAATGCATGAAATGTGTATAGCTATATATGCACTGAGAGCAGAAAAAATCAAACATGTTTAATTTTAACGCAACAGGGCTGCGTTTTGTACTACTTAAATTCGTTCTTACATGTTTGTTTTAATATTTCCCGTATGGGAGTTTAAATAAAGGAATAAAAATTTTTAAAACGTACCAATACGCAGGTTTTTCCATGTCTTGGTGCATTTCTTCCCTGATACAGACATTTTTCCCTGGTGAATACAAACACATGAGGGAACATACAGGGGAAATACAGCTTTAATATTGTCTAAATGAGTCTATAGTTTCTTGCCAAAACAGATTGTTTAGGCCAATCACATAACTTTGACACTTTTTATTGCAACTATGTTCTTGATTGGAATTCTTGATTGCTTACTTCAGAATTGCAATCAAGACATTTGTGTCAGCACATGCTCTGATCTTGCACAACAAAGAAAACATTGAATTAGCTGATCATCATCATCATCTTCATACTCCGAAAAACATCATAACTGATGACTATTATTGGAGGCGCATGCTAGAGTAAAAGAAAAGAGTGGTAAAAGGTTAAAAGCGAGAGAGAGATATTTACAAATGTTTAATGGAAGCTGATTCATTAACCTTGACTACCCTTAACTAAAACCACTTGCTATGCTTGCTTCTGTCTACATGTCTTGTGTTACCCTCACCAATGTTAATGGAGGTTACCCTCGCCAACCGGAAGTGACCCTCGCCCAAATCTTGCAGTACCCTCGCCACTTCCGGGCTGGTACCCTCGCCATTTAGGTTGGTACCCTCGCCATTTTAGGTTGGTACCCTCGCCAAAATGCTGGTACCCTCGCCCTGTCATTTTTTGTTTTTTGTGGTACCCTCACCTCGAGTGAATTTTAATTTCATGAATATCTTACTTCATCTTGCATGTTTGAGTCTGGCACTTGGCTCTGATTCATTCCACAGGCCATTTAACCTGTCTAAACAATTTGAAGACCTCATTCCCCCTAAATTTTTCACAATTTCACTTTGAAATCATGAAGTGAGAGTTGTCATGGCCACCCTGATGGCGAGGGTACCCCCCTCGTTAGTGCACAGTGAGTGGGTAAAGTTAATAACTAAGGAGGAACTTTAGACTAGTTTTCTACAGCCTGCAATTTAGTCAGCTCCAAGTCAGGGACAGAGCCTGATGACTATTGTAAAGTACACAATATTGTGTCAACACTGTAAAACCATGGATGGATTGGGGAGGATTGAGTTAGCAGCACTCCGGCTCCAATCACAGGGTCCCACCGTCCCAGGTTTGATTTCCACTCTGATAATAACCTGGACTTATACAACAGTTTCAATTACCCATCACCTCATTGCAGTTAGAGCAAAAAATACATAAATATAAGAAATAATGCCCCAATCATTGATCCATCTACATTGCCAACTAACTGTGTCGCTGTTATTACAACTAATACAAAATAATAGTCGCTTTTGGCATAAAACTTTATATAATTATATGTGATCTCCCCCAAAAGATATAGTTACTACACTTGCTTGTTTTACTGTGTATAGACATGTCAACTGTGCTGGTCTGTGCATCCTTTAGATTGGTCTACTGGAAGTTATCGGAAAGGTTGGGCAATGTTCGGAACTTATATAGGATCGCACAAATCTCATTTGTTATCAGTGTGCATGTCCCATCTAGATTGGTTGGATTGTTAGATGGGAAGATTCTGCGACCCCGCAATTAAATCAATATTGCTGAGGCTACACTCAGTTGCTGCAAGACCTATCAAAAGTCCAGATTCTGACACTAAGATTGGATCATTTGACAGATTATCTGATTGGCAATGAGAGAACATGAAACAC
Organism: Platynereis dumerilii; assembly: GCA_026936325.1. Classification (NCBI taxonomy): domain Eukaryota; kingdom Metazoa; phylum Annelida; class Polychaeta; order Phyllodocida; family Nereididae; genus Platynereis; species Platynereis dumerilii. The sequence continues at coordinate 39,408,985 of JAPTHN010000005.1, forward strand.
AATTACCTTCTTATGATACACCCATGTCCATAAATATGTAAAAATATCTCTAACAGCCTATTTTTCTAAGATTTAGGCAGGGTGTTATAGTAATTATACACCAATGTTTCAGACTTCATCTGAAAAATTATGTTCAGAACTTCAGATTTTTAAAAGCAGGCTTTCACCGACCTGATATTGTTCATTGTGTACCTTTGTGAACAACAACATGTGGTTTACAGTAGGACTCTCCCAGGTACACATACATGTAAATGTCATGCATGACATTGCAATGTTTCTTTGGTCACTCACATGTGTGTCCTGTTCTGCTTCTTCATCTGTCTTGAACAAATACTTGTAGCTTCCTGGGTAAACAGTGATATACTCTTAACTTCTCTTAAGCACTTGCAGATAATGCAGGTCAATCTACATTTCCTGATGCATAAATCTGATAAAGCTTGTTGAATAAACATGGTTGTAAGATCTCTCCCAAATAATGTATGTTCCAGCTGACATTGCCTTTTTATTTATACTATAATCTGCACATGTCAAAGGTATAATCATCATTAATAGTTCCTCTCATTAACCACAAAGTGAAGATTTTCTACTCTTATTAAAAAGGCTCTTTTCGGCAAGAACTAATAAAACAACATTGAAGAGAAAATTGAGAGGTCTCTGAAAGGACATTTAGAAAAAAGACGTGGTATCATGCTGATGCAGTTATGCATCACTATTTAATGTTGGTATACAGTCAGTCACTTACCTACTATCCAGTACATTGAAAAAACACATGAGATCTAAATATTTTGCCAATGTGAAGGTTTGCAGTACTGCTGAAAACCAATAGTATTCCCAGGATCAAGGGGTCACAGTAAGTTGGACATCAGATGGACACATCCTGCAATATGCTGGGTTCACAGCAGCTCAGGGTGAGCAGTCTGAATGAGAAAAAAAAAGAAAAAACGACAACAATATGCTTCTGTCTCTGATCTGACAGCCTTGCCAACATACAAACTTTGGAATCAGTCACTGACATATTGGTATAGTAACAGACTCTGAGTCTTTGATTTGAAAAAGCCAATAATACAATATTTGGAAAACAAGTAGTATCAGCTAAATTCTCTGGATGGGCGTAAATGATGCATGCATAATTGCATAATGCATGTATACAGAATTACGATGTATACAGGACATCACAAAATACCAAAAACAGCCCTTGTGTCATATATATATATATCTTATTCATCTTAATGGCATTATTATAGATAGACCTATGCTAAAATTAAATTTAAAAGCCGGCTGGATATATCCATCATTCTGCTATATACTGAGTATCTCTGCAGCAGAGCTTGGAGGCTCATAATCATATGACAATTAACAATATGGATATCGTGTCTGTCTTGCCATCAGCAGGTGACAGATTGGAACCATAACTGCTAAAGAAGCACTTTGGCTATTACTATTTCAGTATCCATTGTAGCCTATAAATGTATCAGTATACCAGTGCCCTCAGGCTGCGTATCATTAGATCAGTAGGTGCTCCATGCGACAAAGGCAAATTTGCACTCTAATGGCAACAAACAGGTGAAGACCTCAACAATATTGTGGTGGGACATTTTTTTGAGACCTCTTGATCTCTTCTGAGTTCTGATATCATCTTATGTTGTTGTAGCAGACGACCTCTAGGCCTTTGACCACTGATCTTTGGCATACTACAAAACAGAGTAACTTGTGATGGCATGTAATTTCCGCTACATACAATGACAGAACTTTAGAACTCAACTTTGGCTGACCAATGACAAAGATGCCAGCTCAAAAATGACCTGTGATAGCACTGGAGTTCTCTTTGTCAACTGAGTGATCAGGGACAAGCATTAGCCTTAGTGCATTTTCCACCACTAATCAAAGGGGTTGTACTTATTATCTGTCTCACATCTCTATGATGCATCTTCTGGTCATCTAAGTCATCAAAGTCACATTGTGAATCAGTAACAGGGACTTCTACCTGCAAATCTGTTTCGTATTCCGCTTTCTAGGGGTAATCTTGGAACTGGTCATCTTGAATATGCCTGTCACTGCATAGCCAAGCATGCCTACTGTCTACTTAGTAGGGTAACCAAAGGCAAGCATGGCATCATTAACTGCATCAAATGGCATACAGTTTAACTGCATCAAACAGCATACCATTTCCTGTTGCTATCATAATAGGCCTGAGGTCCTGTGACTGAGCTTACTTAACATGCTTAAGCAGCTGTGGCAATCAGTGATGGAAATGGGGGATGCTCGGGGGAGCTGAGCTCCCTTGACCAAAAAACAGGGGGAGCTGTACCCTATTACAGCTCCCCCAATGAACAGTGGTGAAATTACAATTATCATGTTACTTTTTTCGGTCCTCATCGCATTTTTGCCAAAATTATGCTCTGGTGGAAGAACTCTTTCCCTTTTGAAAATTTGGAGTGGGCAAGCCGCTGCCGCACAAGCCGAGAGATCCCCCGACAAAAATATCCCATTTCCATCACTGTAGGCTATTGCATTTTATATATGCAGCTCAATCTAAAAAAAAGGAGGAAGAGCAATCCAGCAGACCCGGGTATACCAGTATCACTATGTTCTTCTGCTCTGAGGCATGACAGGCAATTCGTTGATTTAAACAGTGACAATTTTAAAATATTTATGTTAATGTGGATTTAAATTTTGAATTAAGTGAAAGGTTTCATGTTGTAGGGAATTGCTCACAGGGGATTTTCTTAGTTTTTGTCAGCTTGGACCACAACAGGACCATGACAGGATACACCACCCTCCATTTTCTTATCCCTGTAATATCAATTACCTCCAGTTACCCCCCCCCCTTTGCCCCCTCTTCCCCTCACTTCCCTCCTCTGATCACCATTTCCCCCATTTGGCCCACTTAGTCCTCTTTTCCCCATTTCCCACACCCTTCCACTTACTGCCCCTTATAAAATGTTCATATGTTGGCACTACCCCATAGGGAGGCAGTGGCAGATACAGGGGAGGCCTAGGGGCCCGAACCCCCACTAGACCGCTGAGATGGAAGTCATATTTTGAAGAAAATATGGAGCATAGCGGGCCCATAAATGCCGAAGCAGTGTCCACGTGGGCCCGCAAATGCCAAAACGATGCCTGTGCCAACCCCAGTCTATCGTGCCTGGATCCGCCTCTGGGTGAGGGAAGTATCCTGTCTCGAGGCCTCATTATGAATGCAAATCATGACATACACTTGCAAAAACTTTACACCAGCACAATGTGATTACATTTTACTGACTTGAATCAATTGTTGATATGAAAACGAGCTAGTAACCAAATCTTAAAATGTGACTTATCTTTCGTTATGGTCTTTTAGTAATATTTCTTGAGACTAGTAATATGATAACAAGGAACAAAGAATTGCAGATTTTATTCTACAGTTTTGAGATATCATCAAGGAGAATCTGAAAATGATCAGTTAACTAATTGTTTTAAATACATGAAATTGTGATGCCAGAAGGGTGTTTTATTTCGCACCCTTATCAGTAAACACAATGACTTATTGTCATTGTTGCTATTTGAAGGAATTGTCTAACAATGGGCATGTCATCGAATGGCAGTTCTTTTATAAAATGTTTTTCTGGGTCATGGAGAATAGCATATATTTTATTTAAAGTGATTGTTCTTTAAACAAAGAGCGTAAACAGTATTTAGTAACACTGCTCTGCACTAGTGAAGCAGGATCACAATCAAGAAGACCACTTGATGAGCAACTGGCAAATGGGTTAGCAATTTTTGATTGGTAAGTGTGAGCACTCACATGACTCAAGAATCAAGATACAGTTTTAAAAGTTAGTCTACAGGTAGGCTTGGCTATTTTTGACTTCACTTTGCAATATATTTACAGCCAAACACTTTGATATAAAGTTAGAGTGGACTGTGGCACTGTGAAAATGGCACTTCTTGTGTCATCATGCTGATGATTTGTCATGATCAAACACAATACTTTCAATGTTAATTTGATTGAACACTGTAAATTTTGAAATTTTGAGTCAGCTCAAATTATTGAGTGAGATGGTTGCACAATTTGTTTGAGCTGACATAGCTTGATGTTATGAGTTATGATAATCTTTCTGTTGTTATAACTTCAAACTACAAGCTATGATAGCTCAAAGGAATTGTGCAACCATCTCACTCAATCATTTACAGTCCTTGTCATACTTACGTGGAATCTCAAGTTTTTTTTTCTATGCTGTTGAACTGTGATGTCAGAGATGACTATATTCTAGCATTGCAATATATGTAAATTAACTACAAGCTGTGATGTCATTTCATACTGGGTCAGATTCCCCAGCTTCAAGCCAATGTTGATCCTCCTGAACTGAGATTCACAGTTTCAACAGAGTGTCAGAGTAAGAGTTTTATCAGGGATAGCTCCAATAACTACGTCATCACAGCTTGATAGCCAATGGGCTGACCGTAAACTACGTCATCACAGTTCAAACATTGATATATTGAAGGAAGCATTACATTTTTGATCCCAATGCTTTATCACAGCAATCACCAGTCTAATCCTACCAAATGGCAGCTTTGTGAGCATTCACAGTAGACAACTGTTATAATCCCCACAGAGTTGTTTGATAAATCTACAAACTTGCTAACTTACAACTTTAAACTTTGATGGAAGTTGGTATAAACAGAAGGCTTTGACAATTTGTTTGTAAACACATGGCTTATGTTATGTATATTTGCTCTGGCAGCCCATTGGCTGAGAGGCTGTGATGTCAAACTTGCATGGGTTTTTCCCAGACCCAATTTTAACTCTGACACTGAGTTGAAACTGTGATGCTCAGTTTGGTCGATTCGCATTGGTTAGAAGCTGGGGAATCTGACCCAGTTTGAAATGACATCACAGCTTGTAGTTAATTTACATATATTGCAATGCTAGAATAGAGTCATCTCTGACATCACAGTTCAACACCACAGAAAAAAAACCTGAGATTCCACGTAAGTATGACAAGGACTATAATTTGACTGAAGGAGACTTATCCCACTTGTTGGTGACAGCCAAACGAAAGGATTATGCATCTGATTTTCACTCTAAAATCCATTATGAGAAGTCAAATGGCTTTCTCTTGATCATGACTAATCAAACAGCCTCAATGTTTCCCATGTTGAAAGTAGAGAAGATGACACTTCATCGGCTATCATGAGTTACGAAGTGCCATTTTCACCGTGCCACAGTCCACTATAATTCTATATCAAAGTGTTTTGCTGTAATGTCCTTTGGAACAGATATGCCTTGAAGTCATTAAAAAAGATGATAACAAGATCGGGGAGGTTAAGGTAATCTCCATGGGATCGGGAGTTTGTATTTGAATGAAGTTTCAAAAAACGCATAACATGATGGCATCTAACAAAGTATCATGTGGATTTCTACAAATTCCATAACATCTTCCTATTCACAGACTTCCAGAGATCTCAGCTTTGCTGATTTAGCTTCCAATATATACTTTCTGGTAAATCTGGAGTAAGCTGCATAACTTGTAGTATTATGTTACAAGCCTACTGTAATTTTACTTATGATGAAAAACTTTCTCTTCAGAACTTGCTACTGGTAGAACGTGGAACAAGTGAGACATGTTTCTTCGGTTCATTTTGCTGTTGAGTGTGGCCTATTGCCTGAGCATGGATTTACCATCCAGACCACTCGATCTAGGAAAGATATGTGAGTAGGTTTTTTATTTCATGAAACTCGGACTCCTACCTTTTCTCAATGATTATGTTGTTCTGTTACTGCTGTATGCCATTTTTTTCATTAACTGGTCATATAAGTTATTAAACAAGCTGGTGAAACATTCTTCAGAGTTTCTATCTTTCTAATTTTAAATAGAGTAGGTCGGGGCAAGCAGCCCCCCTTAACTTCGAGGTGCGATTTGACCTACTTTTAATGGTCGATTCTTTGAATGCTTATGCTGTCAGGAAGATATCACTTGACTCTATTTATAACTAGTGAAACAAACATCTACCGATTTTAATAAAGGAGTTACAGCCATTTTTGTGAAAAAATAAAAATGGCCTTCTTACCCCAACCATTGGGCAAGAAGCTCCCCTATTATAATCCTACGGCAATTTTTTCGCGAGTGCATTCAGCTTGAAAGTTATTTCTTTGGGTTCTTCTATCATTTTTAAGGCATTCTATGCACTTTTTCAGAATTTCAGAATTTTTCTCTTCATACATTCATTTTTAAAATATTTTTTGCCCTTTTTCAATTTTGGCCCATTTTTTTTTTCTTTTTTTTTCTATCAAGATTTAAGATAAAGTACACATTATTAAATGGTTCCTGAAGCAGCTTTGAGGCCCCAGTGTAGGGGGCCTCATGCCTCATGCCATAAGTGGCCTCTTGCCCCAAACCCACATATTTTAATTTGACCTCTATATTTCGAACTAAAAGGCAAAAAACATGATCCAAATCATATTAATGTGATTGTCCTGAAGTGAAGCAATGCAGATATCCATTATACTTTAAAAAATTTCCAAATTTATTTGTGACAACCGCTTTCAAAGAATTAGTCAAAGTTACAAAAACCATGCACATTTTTTTGTATCTTTAATTTCTACTACAATATGTATGGTTTGGTGCTCTTCGCCTTGAAAATTTGTCATGTCACCTAAAATGCCTCTTGCTTCAATCCTAACAATAAGAAAATGCACCAAAAATGTAAGTTTAGATATAAACCTGGAGGGGCCTCTCACCTAACCCGGGCTTTTTGCCCCGACCTACTCTACACTTGCGGATTTTTAAAAATCCACGAAATAATTCCATTGGAGGTTGTTACAACTTAAAAGACATGACTGAAACATTCAAGCAATTTTAGATGATGCTTTTACATTGTATTCTAAATTTCTACTAAACTACACTATGACTGTAAGTACTGTTAGCTCCACTTTTACCTTCACCGAACGAAGTTCGAAGAAAATATTGTAATCACTTTGGTCAAATGTTGTCCGTTCGCCTATCAGCGTCACTAACTATTGCATATAAATGGATAAAGTTTAGTACACAATACTACATATATGGCCTATATTGTCTAGTTGTGCCTGTTGAAAGGTCTGATGAAAAATATTATATACTTTTTGAAATATTGAAAAAAAACCACCAAAAATGATCTTTGTCTCTGACCCAAGATTGGGTCACTGTTGCGTGTAAATGGATGAAGTTTGGTACATGTACACATATGGTTTATGTGGTCTAATTGTTTTCATGGTTTAACTGATCAATGTTCTATACTTTTTGCAATATTGCGAAAAAAATATTAAAATCTTTTTTTTTGTATCAGAGCCAAAACTTGCCAACTATTGCATAAAAATGCAGAACTGAAATTTTCTACACATATCACCCATAAAATGTAGCAGGGCATTTTGATGTGTATTTAACAATTTTTCAATGATTGGAAAAACAGCGTTATATTTTTTGGTTTCCAACTGGCAGCTCCTAACCTATACCTTGTACATGCATTAAACTGTACCATTATATGCGTCGATGCGTATAATGAGGCCTTTCCCTTTTTTACAAACCCTGGCAAGCAGATTGCAGATTGAAGGGCAGTGGGAAAATAAACATAATAACAAACCGACTACATCTTCACCTAAACTGTAATCCTATGGTATAAATTTCTATTAGGAAAGGTTTTTTTTTTCAAAAATGTCAAAATTGATAGAGTTAATTAATTAAACCAAAATTTGCATTGGACAAAATTATTAGCCCTCTGATGCCCACCATCTCTGGGGGTCATCTGTCACTTGTAAATGCTTTATAACAATCCAGGTTATAAATAAAAGCTTTTAACTCATCTCAGACAAAGGATTTAGTGTCCTTTCTTCCTTGAATATCATTGAAAGCCCCCAAAATTAATGGGTCTCCTGGTACACACCATGGTTACAAAAAGACACTTCTTTCAATAAGTATACAAAGTCCGCTTCCAAGACAAGATCAAAACTTGTATTGAACATATTCGGTTACTGTCCAGTTAAGTGAAAAGGCGAAGAAAAATGTTGGTTATTATGAATATAAAATGCATAATCATGGCCCTAACTGCTCCTCTCTGTGAATACTCCAGTTTTCTTGCAAATTGTTTGATTACATACATTTTTTCTCTGAATTATTTTTACACTGATGTGATTCTGTGTCCCTTGAGCAACAATAAAACCTTATAAGACTTATCTGTTCTGACATGTTTTTCTGATAATCTGGCTACTGAGTTTGCTGATCCACACCAGTTTTCCAATCTATTGAAAATCACTGGGCACCACTCTGTGGCTGATGGGCTCCTCGCTGAATGCAGAACATACTAAAAGGTCCTGTAACATCTTCTATGACGATTTCGGCAATGTCAAAAGCCAAAACATGACCACCCAACCTTTAAAATGGGCCTAGCAATATTCAATGGAATGGACAACTAGTCTGGTTCAGCATACCCAATAGCCAGGTTGTCGTAATCGCAAACTTTTTCTTGTGTTTTTTCACTGGACAGTAACTGAATATGTCAAATACAAGTTCTGATTAGCCTGTTTGATAACCTGGAGTGTCAAAAAGCATTGAAAAGCAGGCAGATGACCTCCGGAGATGGTAAGCATTAGAGGGCTAATAATTTTGACCAAGGCAAATTTTGGTTTTACTTAATCATCACTATTAATTTTGACATTTTTGAAAGAATAAACCTTTCCTAATAGAAATACCATAGAAATACAGTTTAGCTGAAAATTTGATTGGTCTGTGATACCTCAATTTGGAGAAACATGGAATTAAAGGGGGTACCCAGAGGAAAGCTAATAATTTTGTACTTAAACGTATGTTTCTTATGATAGTGGTTACATTTATAGAAATCTCCATTGTCTGCATTATTGCGAAAATGGGCCGGTGAGACTTCATTTGTGTGAAATGTATGAAGACCTATTCGTTACTTGCTTCCTATCTTATGTATTTCTTATTATCATTTCACGAAAGGCTTGTGCAGTCTTCGATACGCATTTGTTGATTTTTCTTAGTTTCGCCTGATACTTCACTGCACATATTTTCTATATTTGTCAGTGTAATTATCAAAGTTTAATTTGCAGATGACTGGCTTAACTCCAGCATCCTAAATGACATTGGAAATGCCTTGGATGAAATAGCATATCCCTGTTATAATGGTGCGAAGACGGGTCATAGCTGCAAGCAACTGGGATGTGATTTAAAGAGACATGTACACTATGCAAAAGACTGCAAATGTGATGACATCTGCGTTTTCTTAAAGGATTGCTGCTATGACTATTATCATTATTGTAAAGCTTCACATTCTCTTGAGATCAGTGAAAATACCCCCGGGTTGAGTAAATGGTCAAAAGATGCCATAGAAAGCCTTCAAAACACTAATAATACTATATCAAGTATGCTAAAATATTATATATACAATTATAACTTATATGCACCCCTGAAGTATGCCAGTTGTATGAGCCTGACAATGAATTATCATCTTTCAGTAGTAGCTGAATGTCCACTGGGATTTATTGACTCAACAGGATCCACCAAAGCAAGTTGTGAAGGGCCTGACTATATGACCTTCGAACCCGTTTACAACTATGACACTGGAATTTTTAAAAACAAGTATTGCGTGTTATGTCATGGGTTAGACATTGCAAGCTTTCAACCCTTTAGATTAATTGTCTTTCATTGTCCATCACAACTGACAGACAATCCTGAAAATGTGATAGATAAAGCAATCAGTTACGGGAACTTTTCTGAGCTGAGAAGGCTGTTGTTTAGTATATGCAACTTTACAGTGGAGGCGAATGCAGATAAATTGTTAGTCAGAAGAAACCCACTGATGAGATATAATTGCATTAAGAGAAATAAATGTGATGGATGTGAGCCATTTTGTGACTCGTTCATAACTACCGTTAGCAATCTTCACGATGATCCTTATCCCAATCCTTTTTATCAAAGATGTAGTTTGGGTGTTCTAAATGCATCATGCACAAACTATTACGGTCCTAGAATTCCTATGTCGAAACTACCCAATTACAGTTTGCTGTTCTCAACTCATGACAAGAGATTTCAAAGTATCAGAAAATTAAAGAGCAAAAGTGATTACAAAACCTACTGTGAGGAAGGAGGAGAACTAGACATACTAACAGATATTTGTGTGAACATGGAAAACTATGTGTACTTACAGAATAATAGTGATAATGATTACTATGTTTATTTGCCAAAATTTAACAAACGACTTTCAAGTATAATATCCATGACTGAACAACATTATGTCAAGAATAACTCACTGTATGCCGAGAAATTCAAACAGGAAGAAATGCATCAATGTGATGTGGTTTTGAAGAGTCAAGTCTTACGAAATAACCTTATTCAATTCTGGACCTCAATTACAATTCCTAAACTGCAGGAGATGTGGTGCATCACTTCAAGAGAAGTCTTTGAGGATTTCCTTGATGCAAAGGATTATGCTCATGATGCATTCTCTCAATATGAAGACAAACAGGAGGCTATGATAACAAACATTGAATTGCAGTCTAATGACAATTACTGCAGAGATGATGATGAAGTGTTGTTCATGAATGCAAACATTTATAATTTTTCTGGCAATGTTGTTGTAGCCACAGATGTCGAAGAGGTAACTGACGCCAAGTATTTGATGATGTTAAATGATTCCTTTTTATTTGGTCTCCTCAGGACAGAATCAACTGAAATGCCAAAAATGTTTCTGTCTGTACTTTTGTGTAAAAAGAGCAACTTCAGCCCAGACTACTTGGGAATCGTGACATTAATTTGCAACTCCACGTCAATGTTGTTTCTGTTTTCAACCGTTGCTTTCTATGCTCTAAAGAAATCGATCAGGTCATCAGTTGTCGCCTCTATTCCTCAGCTGGCTTCAGCCTTGTTTTGGGCCCAACTCCTGTTCCAGGTAATCAAAATATTTCATGCACGGTATGAACTTGTACAATAACGGTGCTAATGAAGGTTATGTTTAACGAGCCATTTTTAAATGACAAAATCACATTTATTATATAGCATGATCAGTATACAAGATGCTAATTGGCACCAAAATGAGAGTCTCTGCAATACAGCTTTATTCAATATGAGTACTATTTAATAGGCTATACAAATTTGCTATTTTTAAAGCTAACTTGCATAATGAAACTTCAACTCTAGTCTTCGTTGGAGCACCCCCAATTAAAATTGGGAAACACTGAAAATTTGGGTAAAGGGGGACTAAAAATTTGGGCAGATGATCAAATAAACAGGAAATTTGTTTGAATAATGCTTGCCCCCCCCCCCAGAAAATCTGTGGTGTGTCTTGCCAATCCTATTTTCAAATCCTGATTGGAAATATTATAAATGTTTCATGTGCAACAATTTGTTTTGAATGGACTGTTACATTTATGTCTTTATTTGCAGGTTAGCCACATGCCTATCTTCACCTCTCGTCCTCTCTTATGTTGCATCATCGGGACACTTCAACATTATTTCTGGTTCACTTGTTTTCTTATCATGTCATTCATTTCCCTTGATTTCTTTTATCGTTTCTCTGACATCCGTCATCCTTGGGTCACGAAAAAAAGGAAAGTTGGCCACGTCAAGTATTGCTGGGTTGTTGGCCTGCTGCTGATTGCCATTCCTGTCTCATTAGACAATTTCACCAACTTGGGTGTAGAGTATGGACCAAGCAGTGGCATATGCTTCATTCAGCCTCAGTTCTACCTGGTTGTTTTCTTCATTGGTCCTTCGATGTTCCTGTTCTTCACTAATGCAGTGTGTTTTGTTGCGACAATCATCAACATATGCAAAGTACTCCCAAGAGATATGGACATTGCAGCTGCTTCTGACCGAAACTTGGTGATAATTTTTGGAAAAATTGGAGGACTGATGGGATGCACCTGGATATTTGCACTGATACCTTACTTAACAGGCATCCAAGAACTATGGTATATATTTGTCTGTGTGAATGGAATGCAAGGTCTATACATCTTTCTGTGCAGCGGAATAAAGGAATATTTCATTTCCAAAATAAAATGAAAAACAATTCTTGACTCTGGGTTGTGGCATCCTTAGGAGGTTCAGTTATGAGGGGCATGTTCCCCCCATATTAGGCCTTTACCCACCCAGGTTGCTCCCATTTAAATGTGGTTGCCTCAGCTAAAACACAATCAGTACAGCAGGTGCCACAGAACATTGTGTGCCCTCCCCCACATGTGCCCCACTTCTTGTTGCACCCCTGGCCTGGAGAGTGAAGATAACCGTAAATGGTGGTTTAGTTGAACCAAGATAGATTAAGTAGTTGGTGCCTAGTGCACTTCATAAACAAGAATCTTGGGATGAGCACTGTCCAACTACTCAATCTATCTTGGTTCAACTAGACAAAAAACTTTCAATGTGTATGAAGAATTTATACCGATGTCTGTACAAAATGATATGAAGAAGAATTCTAATGTATATGAACTAGAAAAACCCATTGACAACATACATGACGTAAATGGCAGCATGTGTAAAAATGAAATTATCCAATAAGTGTAGAAGGTAGCCCTATGGTAGATGATATTGATAAGCAGGTCATGCATGGCTTATAGTTGAACCTTTTTTGTCTACAATTAGAACAATTATTGCAGAAGTGTGAAATGGATCCGTTCTAATACAACTGTAGGAAAGTGAAAAGATGTGACTGTTTCATGACCTGTCACACAGATTTAAATGTGTGACTGGTCATGGCAGATGTGAATGTTTGCATTTCCAGCAGAGGGCAGGTAGATAGCTTTGTTTATTTTCGTAGTAAATTTGTTAAGAATCAACTTGGATGTAAGCATCTGAATTTTGTACAATAATATGGCTTTGATAGCGGTTTAGAGGTTAACAAAGTGTTAGTCCTGTAGTTGGAAAGTTGAAAGCAGGAGAAAATAATTTGTAAGGTTTTTGATGACTTGTCATGACAGATTCATGCAATCCTGGATTTGGGGCAGAGGTGTAGTCGAAAGGATGAATAAGGGAGTAGTCAGGAGGTTGATTGCCCTCGTCAGAAGGACAGAATAGAAAAAGGGGGATAGGTGGATACTTTGGGTTAGTGAGCTGCCTGGGGGAGACGTTTACAGTGCACAATGGTCAGGCCATGTCAGCTGAGGTTTAGTTTGAATGTTAGAATGATGATGTTTGATTAAAATGTCTCCTGCCAGGATGCAACTGGTATAAAGAACTCTATATTTGGATCATAATTCTGCTGGATTTTTTAATTGTATAATTGTCTAACTATGTCTATATGATGTCATGATACATCGCATAAGTCGGCTAAAATACTGGAATAATAAATCATGTGATCTATATCATAATATTATATCATCATCAATTGAGCGCGGTGGTCGAGACTATTTATATTGAAAGTTGGCAAATATGGCTTGACCATATTAACTATTGTATAAATAAAATTGGCATATTTGGCTTGACCATATTAAAAATTGTTCAAAGAAAGTTGGAAATTAATAATCTAATTAATACCAATGTGATTTATACATGCACAGTTAACCCTGAGCACAGCTGTCTGTGTTGTCCGCCTGTGTGTAAGTTCTCTCCTTCTCTTTGTATTTGGGTGATCTTTGGTGTCGTTCTGGACGTGGTTCCTGTAGTAATTGTGTCTTTTATTGCAATTAATAAATGCACTGCGACCATATCATAACTTTATCATTTGAGTTTGTTTTCATTTGCTCAGAGAGAATTTTTTGAGAGACCGATGAACTTCATACATATCATAAGACTGTCATCATGTCTAGGCACCATGGCAGTGATTGAAGGCTTTAAATATTTATGAATTACTGATAGGACATCTCAGAAAGGCTATCATTGGGAAAGACAGAGTCACGTGACAAAGAAGCATCAAAGTGAAATGTTTGCCAAAGGCAGATTGGCGATGTTTGTTTACACTTAGTTTGCACTTGCTTTTCATTTGTTTGCACTAGCATTAGACTGAGCTTTAACTAGATTTGCCATGCAGGGACGGGAATTGGATGAAGTGTGTGACAAGAGATAACACAAGGAGCACAGATCAAGAAACATGTCAGATGCAGGGAAAAGAGAGAAAAGAATATGTTGGTAGGTGTTATCCACAAATCCAGCATAACACTCTAAAGTCTACCTGTAATATTCTTGGTCTACTCATTCGATTCTATGGTTTTCTTGTTTGCAGCAGATCACTCATGCACAACGGTCCAGGACAAAACAACTGAAGCCTGTAAATGCTGAAATTGGGTCATCAGAGGGCAAGCCTGAGACACATATTTACATTGCAAGAGGCATAATTAGAGCAGCTTATCCGGATTAAGCCAGGTGGCAGTATTTGTTTTACACTTGAATTAACAGGGTAATCACTGGATTTGTGCCCAAGTCAAGTTTAATTAACCTTTTCCTCAACAAAAACTCCATTGTGTGACCCTTTCATTAAAAGTATGCTTTTGCATAAAGGATGCCACAAACTTTTGTCCATGATTTGCTTTTTAACATGCAGCTCAACATTTATAATAAACATTGACACTTTCAGCCTCCATCAAATAATGCAAGGTATATCTCCCTGGAACAGTTGAGGAAATCATTGCCTTTCTTGCATGAAAACTTGAACTATGCTCTGCACTATGTAAAATTTGAGTTTATTTTTAAATTTTAATAAATCATCAATCATGTTGACACCGCTTATTAAATTGTCCATATTACAAAAATTCTACAAGCCTTCCTTAATGAAACAGTTGCTTTCTCCAGGGAGATTCTGATTAATTTGAACCGAATTTTAGATCATGTAGCTGGTTAAAAATAAACATATTCTGTCTCTTAATATAAGAGTTGAGGCAGCCTGAAGGTCTTCATACGAGCCCATCATCTTTGAAATATAGGTTAAAAGGCAGTGATGTAGTTGAAGTTGAGACATCCGAGGCTGAGACAGAGGTATGAGCCTCCGAGGCTGAGACAGAGGTATGAGCCTCCGAGGCCTCGACCATCAAAATGTGGCCTCGAGGCAGGCCTCGACAACAAAGGTGGTCCCGAGGCCTCCAGCCATGGCCCAAAGACACCGGAGACTGGGGAAAGGCCAAGGAATTAGAATCCGAGACCAAAGACAAGGCAAAGGCTATCAAAATATGGCCCAGCAGCCTGCATGTCTCTTGTCCATAGAAATACATAGAATGGACATGAGGCTGTATGATGCCACCTCAAGATGAGGTCACCAAATCCGCCATATTGGAACTGCCCTGAGACATGATGTCACAATAGAATAATTATGATGTGACGTCATGCCATTGTTATAAGTGACATCACAGTTATTGGTGACGTCACAGTCCATTGTGCCAGTATTCAGGGCAGTTCCAAGATGGTGGATTTGGTTGCTTCATCTGCCAGAGCCTCATGTCCCTTCTATGTATTTCTATGCTCTTGTCTCTTTGATTCACAACAGGTCATCGAAGCCTCATCTTGCAAACGGAAGCATTGGTTTCAGTCAGGAAATCATAGAATTGGTCATTCATAAAACTGCCCCTGGTCAAGTGTGTCTCTTGTTAACAGAGTGTGGCAACTGTTACTGCTAACATAGTTTTCTAAGGCAAGCAATACATTATTGAATGAGTTAAATTACACAGACAGCCTGTTTTGGTTTGTCCCTCAATGACAGCATTCGGTACATCATCTTCAATTACACAGCAGAATCACATGTGACCTTGGGTTAACAATGCTGTTGATGAGAAATGGGAAGCTCTTTATTCACATGGCACATGAATCAATTCAGATGCCTCATCAGCTAGTCATTAATGATAATGAGCATTACTGTGCTAAGCTTTCATCATTAATTAAATGTATCATACTCATCAACTCAACAATATCATCACTACAATAAAAAGAAAAGTACCCTTAAAAGGGGTACTGTATCCATAGGCGTATCGGAGGGGGGGCAGGGGGGGGGGGCGATCGCTCCCCCCCCCAAAAGTTTGGGAAACAGTAAGATTCGGGCAAAAAGGCTGAAAAATTTGGGCAGATGATTAAATAAACACTATTGAAAATTAATGATTTCTAGCCAATTTCATTTGAAATGGTACTAAAACTAGATCCTGAAATTCGGAATATGTCGTTCGCCCCCTTAAAAATCGCGCGCGCTGTACGCCTATGACTGTATCGATTTTATCATGAACCTGAAGGCATGTGGCATGTAATTCAAAAGTATTAATATCTAAAATAAGTAGGCATTTTTATGAAACAAATGTCTAAGCCTCCCCCTTGCTTCATGCATATCTTACTTAACCAGGAAGGTTGCAAATGAAATTAAACTTCAGTTATTTGAATTGAAATGTTGCACTATGTTATTTTTTAATTGCTATGTAGACATCTGCAAATTTGTTTGTACAATTGAATTAACTGTGACCTGTTTGTTTTGATTATGTATTCATTTCTCAAAGCAATTGTATCTTTCAATTTAACTTCGCACCTATTCAGAACTAAAGAAATCATAAATGTGTGTAATGTTGGGCTTGAAGTTGAAAAACAAAATTGATTTGAAAATTTTCTAATAAAGAATATTATTAAAACATATTATAATAGGCCTAAATAACCAACAGTCATTTTTAAACAATGAATAGATAGATAGATAGATAAAGAGATAGATAGATAGTCCTTAATTTGCAAAAAGCCAACCCCCCCCCCCCTGCAAACAAACCCTAGATATGCCACTGGTCCATTTTGGCCACTGGGTTTTAGCAATTGAAGAAGTTACATCCTCACAGCGTTATCCGCCGACATGCTTATTTGCGAACTTAATACTGCAGATAGAGCAAAACTAATAAGTGCAACGAATTTTGAGGAGTTTATTTGATATATGCAGGTTTTTAAATTTTGAAAATCGGACATGTATTCAGGTCTATAGCCCAATTTGTACTTTCTGCCCCTCTGAAAAATGTCTAGCTTCGCCAATGTAATACACACTTTCTGATGACGTTTCACACGCAAAAGGAATCGCCTGTAGAATTCCCTTACCTTGATGAATCGATGTACTGAATACTTACATGTAAGTTTTTTTTTTATAGATTAAGACATCGATAGAAAATTATGAAGAAAGATAATTAGCAAAAAGAGGTATACAATTTGATTATTTATGTCTCATTATAAGTAAAGAAGTGTAAATGTACATATATGTATAACACATGTTAATCTCTTTTAGAATAATAACATGTCAGTGTGATACCTTTTACTGTGAGGAAATCCTAGCATAGTGTTTTCTGAATAAATGTAGAGTTTATCTTTTCACAAATATGCCTTCTGACTTTCCTTGAGAGAAGTTGTCTAAATGCGGTTGATGCTCATTGATGGATGGTGCCTTGACAGACTAAAATGATGATGAATTATAACACTACCAGCTAACCATCTTACAAATTGGGAATTTGTTTTTGTATAAACCTCACACTCTAAAAAATTTCGGGACAAAACTGGTTTTTTAAAATCCAAAATGTTTTTTTGAAAAATCCATATTGGTTTTTGCATGGAAGTTTGGTTTTCAAAAAACCATTTTCCATTTAAAAAACCAGTTTTGTCCCAAAATGTTTTAGAGTGCAGCATGGGTTGTACGTTTTGTACAAAGGAGAGATAAGAAAGAGAAAAAAAAAATCAGCAGTCATGATTCTCAGTCACGCAAGGCCAAATAGGGGCTCCTTGGAAAATTCTCTAGAGTTTCCAGCTCGCAATGTGCAGTGTGTAATGGGTGACATTGATGCAATGAAAAGGCGGCACAATAGAAGATTATTTAATAGTCTAGGGTAACAAAAGAAGACAAACAATCCATAAACACAATCAATAGGAGTCTCAAGGGAAGATATTTCAAAATACAATAATAAACAATGACAAGCAACGACAAACAACGCTCATTGGTATTCATGACAACGCATAAATGACAAAACTGAAGGTCTTAAGTCGATATCACGCAAAAGCCTTTGTCATTCATCTTCGGTAATGACATGTATAAATCCGCAAGCATCAGACAGATCTCGGTGACACACAATAGAGCTGAATTAATGATACACCCTAATTAGAGATCCATCATCAAGACAATAAAAGACAGGACTATTCCATGTCACTCATTCTCTCCGTGAGGTACCTTTCTTTTCTTTGGCTCATGCACAGTGGGTATAAAAATTTGTCCCTTTGAAGAACCAAAGACATCTGTTCTGCTCTTGCAGTTACAGTCTGCAAACAGAGTGGACTGTTGCATTGTGAAAATGGCACTTTGTGAATCATCATGCTGATGATTTGTCTTGATCTTACCCAATACTTTCAATGTTGATTTGATTTAAGGAGACTAATCCCGCTTGTTGGTGACTAGCAAATGAATGGATTATGCTCTTACTCTAAAATCGGTTATGACAAATCAAATGGCCCACTCTTATTCATGACGTATCAGGTAGCCTCTATGTTTGCCATGTTGAATGTAGAGAAGATGACACTTCATCAGCTATTATGACTCACAGGGTGCCAAAATCCATGTGAATCAATACACTTTATTATTTGCATATCAAGTTTACCAGCTGTAATTGTGATTATTATTCATGTTGAATCATGTCAAATCCTGGCATATGTTTTGTATCACAGAAGAGCTTGTTTCCATTTATTTTACCACAAGTTTATAGTTACTGAATCGAAATGTGTCGATTCTCTCAAGCAGCAGCAGGGTTCTATACCCACATCCCTTTGTGTCTTTTCAATGTCTTTAGTTAAGCCATTGTTGTCTCTTCTGATTGTGCTAACTGACACAACTAAAAATTCTGCTATTTGCCTATTGCCTCCAGACAGTTTGAAACAGTTTTCTTGTCAAACATCACTTTCTTCATTCTGATGACATGGCTGCAGTCTCATAACAAATGCAGGCAGACATAAAACAGATGGGATGAATTCTTCTTAATTAGGATCATTAGGGACATCTTATAACAGATGGAAAAGGCGACATTGTTCACTTTCATATGATGGTGTTTTTGTCTAAATGCATCAAGCACAATTTTGAGGCAGGTGGTATTGTGCTATCTGGGTTGTGATACTTCAGTGATAAAGTCATTTTAGTAGTTTTATTAGCAAAAGTTTCTCGGTTACATGCTGTGTGGTATTTCACTTTAAAGTGGTTGGTTCAGCCAATCTTATCAACCAATCAGATGAAGCTAAAATAGTGAGTGGCAAGTTGCCCACAATCTGAAGCTTTTAAAAACTGTTGTAACGTGGACATTCCAGAAGAAGCCTCTGTGTCCATATTTTCACTTACAAACCTACGAATGTACTCTAATGGCAACAAACAGGTGAAGACCTCAACAAAATTGTGTTTCGACATTTTCTTGAGACATTTTTGTTTTCTTCTGAAGTTCCAATATCATCAAATAATTATATATTCTTCAAATGATTTGGTTCATTCACTCTCATTAACCTGTAAGATGAAAGCGAAAATGCAGAGTGGCAAGTGGCCAAGAAGCTAACACTTTTCCACTAACAAACCTACACATGTACTCAAATGGCAACAAACAGGTGAAGACCTCAACAATATTGTGGTGGGACATTTTGTTGAGACCTCTTGATCTCTTTTGAAGTTCCGATATCATCTGATGTTGTTGTTGAAGAGGACCTCATGGCCTTTGACGCCTTGATCTTTGGTAGCCATTACACTACAAGACAGAGTAACTTCCGATGGCGTACATGTAATTCCAGCTTCATACACTGCCAGAACTTTAGAACTCGACTTTGGCTGACCAATGGCGAAAATGACAAGACAAGAATGACCCATGATAGCACTGGAGTTTTGTTTGTCAACTGACTGATCAAAGATAAGCATTAGGCCGAGTGTATTTTCCACTACTAATCAAAGGGGATTATTTGCAATTGTGTATGCACTTATTATCTGTCTCTCTCATCTTCTGGTCATCTAAGTCACATTGTAAATCAATAAGCAGGGACTTTAATCTGTAAATCAATATGGCAGGCTGTTTTCCAAGGGTAATCTTGGAATAATTGGTCATCTTGAATATGCCTTTCACTGCATGGTCAAGCATGCCTCCTGTATACTTAGTAGGTTAACCAAAGGCAAGCATGGCATCATTAACTGCATCAAACGTACCGGTTACCTGCATCCAACAGCATACCCTTTCCAGTTGATATCATAATTTTAATTTCACAATGTGAATCAAGAATTTTTGACATCAAGCCTCAATAAATAGTATTTATTGAATACCAGTACTACTACTACTACTGCACTAGCAAGTTTCTATTGCACTGTGTTTACCAGAAAGATGTACGCCTACTATCTTCAGAATAAATGATGCGCAAACCTTCTAATGCGAGTTATCTGGGCCTAATTTCGCTGTGCTCTAACTCAACATAATGACAATAAAATGGAGGTTTACATGGCTTTGCATGGGTATAAACATAATGAAGCGCTTTAATTACTGTCCACTTGACAGATTAATGTCTTATATAAGCACACTGAAATGGGAATATCCTTGTTTCTGTCTGTTGCATGCTATTAATGTGTTATATGTCCATTAAATGGTAAGGCAAACATGGGTCAGCAAAGCCATAAACAGGCAGCACAGGAGACCTTCAGTTTGGTTTACTTGTCTTCAGTTATATGCACCTCAGAATGTGTTACCTACCAAAATGGGTGGAACATTCATCTGGTAAATGCTATACATTGAGGAGCAAAATGATTTTGACTTGTTTAAAAAACTGATGCACAGAATTTGTCCGAGGAGGAAGGTGTAATGAGTTGAGTCGACATATGAGTCGTGAACATGCACATGTGACATGTGTCTTTAACAAGTCTGTTGTCATGTTGAGGCACCCAGGCAGTGATTGGAGGTTTTAAAAGGGTGGTGCTTGTTTGTACTATGTTTGCACTTGCTTTTCATTTGTTTGCACTAGCATTAGACTGAGCTTTAACTAGATTTGCCATGCAGGGACAGATATTGGATGAATTATGACACAAGAGATAACACAGGCAGCACAGAATGAGAAACACGTCAGATGCCAAGAAAGGAATTTGGAGGTGTTCTTAAGTACAAGTGTACTGTCTGGAAATTTGGCATGTACACATATTCAGCATGAATCCTATTGCATGTATTCATGGTCCACTCACTCAACTACAACTGTCTTCTCCAAAAAAGAACATTGCCGTGAAATAGCCCCAGATGAAGTAGCTGGAGAGAGTTATCGAAATGCAAGCCTTAGACACACGTTTACAGCACAAAGGACATTAATCAGAACTGCTTATCTGGATTGAGCATATTGGCGGGATCCATTTGACACTTGCTTTGACAGGACCAATCGCTAGATTTGTGCCCAAGTCAGGTTTAATTAACCTTTTTGTCAAACTTAAACTACACTCATCCCTCTTTCATTGTAAATTCTATAATTATATTATATACTTAACAGGAGGATCATTTAGATAATGTGTCCCTGATCTGCTTCTCAAATGACACTGTCTAGGTATCATGATGATGTAATCCTTGCTGTTTTTGGAGATTTAAGCAGGCTTTCACCGACCTGATATTGTTCATTGTGTACCTTTGTGAACAACAACATGTGGTTTACAGTAGGACTCTCCCAGGTACACATACATGTAAATGTCATGCATGACATTGCAATGTTTCTTTGGTCACTCACATGTGTGTCCTGTTCTGCTTCTTCATCTGTCTTGAACAAATACTTGTAGCTTCCTGGGTAAACAAGCACTTGCAGATAATGCAGGTCAATCTACATTTCCTGATACAAGAATCTGAGAAAGCTAGTTGAATAAACAACTAAACGTGGTTGTAAGATCTCTCCCAAACAATGTATGTTCCAGCCCCAAACATTGCTGTACACTCTTTTATGCTATAATCTGCACATGTCAAGGGTATAATCATCATAAATAGTTCCTCTCATTTCCCACAAAGTGAAGATTTTCTACTCTTATTAAAAAGGCTCTTTTCGGCAAGGACTATAATAAAACAACGTTGAAGAGAAAATTGAGAGGCCTCTGAAAGGACATTAAAAAGGCATGGCATCATACTGATGCCCTTATAATTATTTAATTTTGATATACAGACACTTACCTACTGTCATGCATTCCCAGTATTTGTGGAAAATCACTAACTATTTTGCCAATGTGAAGGTTTGCAGTACTGCTGCAATCCAATAGCATTCCCAGGATCAAGGGGTCACAGTAAGTTGGACATCAGATGGACACATCCTGCAACATGCTGCGTTCATAGCGGCTCACGTTGACCAGTCTGAATGAGAAAAAAAAAGAAAGACAAACAGTATGCTTCTGTCTCTGATCTGACAGCCTTGCCTACTTACAAACTTTGGAATCTGTCACTGACATATTGGTATGGTAACAGACTCGGGGTCTTTGAAGTGAAAAAGCCAATAATACAATATTTGGAAAACAAGTTGTATCAGCTCAATTCTTTGGATGGGCGTAAATGATGCATGCATAATTGCATGTATAGAATTACAATGTATACAGGACATCACAAAACACCAAAAACAGCCATTTTGTCATATATATATATATCTTATTCATCTTAATGGCATTCTTATAGATAGACCTATGCTAAAATTAAATTTAAAAGCCGGCTGGATATATCCATCATTCTGCTATATACTGAGTATCTCTGCAGCAGAGCTTGGAGGCTCATAATCATATGACAATTAACAATATGGATATCGTGTCTGTCTTGCCATCAGCAGGTGACAGATTGGAACCATAACTGCTAAAGAAGCACTTTGGCTATTACGATTTCAGTATACATTGTAGCCTATAAATGTATCAGTATATCAGTGCCCTCAGGCTGTGTATCATCAGATCAGTTGGTGCTCCATGCGACAAAGGCAAATTAGTCAAGAGCCAGTTAGATAATAATTATATATTCTTCAAATGATTTGGTTCATTCACTCTCATTAACCTGTAAGATGAAAGCGAAAATGCAGAGTGGCAAGTGGCCAAGAAGCTAACACTTTTCCACTAACAAACCTACACATGTACTCAAATGGCAACAAACAGGTGAAGACCTCAACAATATTGTGGTGGGACATTTTGTTGAGACCTCTTGATCTTTTTTGAAGTTCCGATATCATCTGATGTTGTTGTAGAAGATGACCTGATGGCCTTTGACCTTTGGTGGCCCTTATACTGCAAAACGGAGTAACTTCCGATGGCGTACATGTAATTCCAGCTTCTTAAAATGACAGAACTTTAGAACTCGACTTTGGCTGACCAATGGCAAAAATGGCAAGACAAGAATGACCCATGATGGCACAGGAGTTTTGTTTGTCAACTGACCGATCAAAGACAAGCATTAGCCTTAGTGCATTCCAAGACTAATCAAAGGGGTTGTACTTATTATCTGTCTCACATCTCTATGATGCATCTTTTGGTCATCTAAGTCATCTAATTCACATTGTGAATCAGTAAGCAGGGACTTCAATCTGCAAATCTGTTTTGTAGTCCGCTTTCATGGGGTAATCTTGGAACTGGTCATCTTGAATATGCCTGTCACTGCATAGCCAAGCATGCCTACTGTCTACTTAGTAGGGTAACCAAAGGCAAGCATGGCATCATTAACTGCATCAAATGGCATACAGTTTAACTGCATCAAACAGCATACCATTTCCTGTTGCTATCATAATAGGCCTGAGGTCCTGTGACTGAGTTTCTTTAACATGCATAAGCAGCTGTAGCAATGTAGTTTTTTATTCCACTGTGTTTATCAGAAAGATGTAGACCTACTATCTTCAGAATAAATGATACACATACCTTCTAATATGGGTTATTTGGCCTATTTTGCTGTGCTCTAACTCAACATAATGACAATAAAATGGAGTTTTATATAGCTTTGCATGGATATAAACATAATGAAGCGCTTTAATTACTGTCCACTTGACAGATTAATGTCTTATATAAACACACTGAAATGGGAATATCCTTGTTTCTGTCTGTTGCATGCTATTAATGTGTTATACGTCCATTAAATGGTAAGGCAAACATGGGTCAGCAAAGCCATGATATTCAGTTTGGTTTATTTGTCTTCAGTTATACACCCAGGAATGTCGTGAACATGCACATATGTCTTTTAGAAGTCTGTCATCATGTTGAGGCAATCAGGCAGTGATTGGAGGTTTTGAAAGCCATAAACACCAAATACCATGTCAAATAGCTTATCACAGGGAGAGACAGGGCCCATGTGAGTCATGTGACAAGGAAAGAACCAAGTGGTACAGTTGCCAAAGGCAAATTAGTGGTGTTTGTTTGTACTAAGTTTGCACTTGCTTTTCTTTACGTCTTCACAAACATTGCTTTTGACTACTGGCAAATAATGCAAGCCATATCTCCCCTGCATCAATTCCAGAAAAAGTGCATACCCTTTTCATGAACAAGCAAAAAGTGCTTGCATGGCAATTACTTCATGTGAACATAAATTATATCTTTCACGTTGCCACCAGCCAATGTAACTGGCCACTGTTCAGAGTGCTATACATTGTGAAGTCATATATACCACCTAAACAGAAATTAACTTTCTTTAAAATGAAACAACGAATTCCCCAGGTTTCAATTAAATTTTAAACTAAGTTTTGAAATATAGTGTGACTCTGCATTGATGGCAGATGCAAAATATCCATGCCGAGAACAGCACTCAACTCGGCTCTGTCTGATAAAGTGTATGAAGGGAAATTGCAGTGGGTAAAGTTAATAACTAAGGAGGAACTTTAGACTAGTTTTCTACAGCCTGCAATTTAGTCAGCTCCAGGTCAGGACCAGAGCCTGATGACTTTTGTAAAGCACACAATATTGTGTTAACACTGTAAAACCATGGATGGATTGGGGAGGATTGAGTTAGCAGCACTCCGGCTCCAATCACAGGGTCCCACCGTCCCAGGTTTGATTCCCACTCTGATGGTAACCTGGACTTGGTCAACAGCTTCAATCACCCATCACCTCATTGTAGTAAGAGCAAAAAGTGCACAGATACCAGACATAATTCCCAATCATTGATCTATCTCTATTGCAAACTAATTGAGTTGCTTATAATACAACCAAAACCAAATAATCATCACTTATGCCATCGAAACTTTATGTATACATGAAGTCTCCACCCCCCCCCCCCAAAATATATAGTTACTACACTTGCTTGTTTTACAATGCATAGATATATCAGCTGTGCTTGTCCGTGCGTCTTTTAGATTGGTCTGCTGGAAGTTATCGAAGAGATTCGGGCAATGTTCCGAACTTACATAGAATGGCACAAATCTCACTTGTTATCAGTGTGCATGTCCCATTTAGATTGGCTGGATTTTTAGATGGGAAGATTCTGCGCCCCCACGATTGAGTCAATATTGCTGTGGCTAGACTCAATTCTTGCAAGACCTATCATTAGTCCAGATTCTGACACTTAGATTGGATCATTTGACAGATTATCTGATTGGCAATGAGAGAACATGAAACACAATTACCTTCTGATGATTCACTCATGCCCATAAATATATCAAAATATCTTAAAGAGCCTACTTTTCTAAGATTCAGGCAGAGTGTTTTACACCAATGTCTCAGACTTTGCCTATAAAATTATGTTTGGTACACATACGTACTAAAAAGTGTGGAAATTTGCATTTGTAGCTTTGGACATTTTTGGTAGACTTAGAAGTATCGAGCAAACAATGTTTACTATGCAGTTTTTCTCAGCACATCTTTTGTCCCACTTAAAACTATGTCATGCCACATTGTCGTCGTTATTGTGTAGCTTGTTTCATGAAAAATTGCAAGGCAGAACAGTGGAATCCTTAACTTGTGCAGAGGGTATTAGGCATCAAAAACCCGGACAAATTAACAATGCGATTGCAGTCATCAGAGTGGTAAAATTGGATTAAGATTGTTGGCATTGGTGGGAGCCACTGTGTGGGCTTAACAGGGTTACAACTTGATTTCAGCACTGGTCAGATTTGAGCAGGCTTTCACTAATCTGATGTGGCTCAGTGTGAACCTTTGTGGGCAACAACATGTGGTTTACAGTAGGATTCTCCCAGGTACACAAACATGCAAATGTCATGCATGGCATTGAAATGTTTCTTTGGCCACTCACATGTGTCTTGTTCTGCTTCTTCATCTGTCTTGAACAAATACTTATAGCTTCCTGGGTAAACAGTGATATACTCTTCAGCACTTGCAGATAATGCAGGTCAATCTACATTTCCTGATACAAGAATTTGAGAAAGCTAGTTGAGTAAACGACTAAACGTGGTTGTAAGATCTCTCCCAAACAAATGTATGTTCCAGCCCAAAACATTGCTGTGCACCCTTTACACTCTAATCTACACATGTCAAAGGTATGATGAAGGTACAATCTCAACATTGATACTATTGATAGTTCCTCTCATTACCCACACAGTGAAGATTTTCTATTGACATTAAAAAGGTTTTTTTCTCCCATAACTAATAAAACAACATTGAACACCGAGGAAAATTGAGTAGTCTATGAGACAGGACAATAAAGGAGACATGGTATTGTGCTGATATGCTCTTGTGTATAACTATTTAATTTTGATATACAGACACTTACCTACTATCATGTATTCCGAGTATTTGTGAAAAAACACATGAGATCTAAATATTTTGCCAATGTGAAGGTTTGCAGTACTGCTGAAAACCAATAGTATTCCCAGGATCAAGGGGTCACAGTAAGTTGGACATCAGATGGACACATCCTGCAATATGCTGGGTTCACAGCAGCTCACACTGTCTAACTGTCGGACACTGACCAGCCTGAATGACAAAAAAACACCAACAATATGCTTCTGTCTCTGATCTGACAGCCTTGCCTATATATGAACTTTGGAATTTGTAGCTGACATATTGGTATGGTAACAGACTCTGCTTCTGTGATGTGAAAAAGCCAATAATACAATTTATTTGGAAAACAAGGTGTATAAGCTAAATTTTTCGGATGGGCGTAAATGCTGCTTACATACAGAATTACAATGTTGATTACATAACCAAGCATCGAAAAAAAAATATTGTAATTTAAATATATCTTATTCATCTTAATGGCATTCTTATGTAACAGTATAGACCTATGCTAAAATTAAACTAAGCTGGCTGGATATATGATATCAATCATTCTGCTAAATACTGAACATCTCTGCGGCAGAGCTTGGAGGTGCTCGTAATCATATGACAATTAACAATATGGATATATTGTCTGTCTGACACTGCTTGTGGAATCATGAATTCTCATCCGATGAGAGGAAAAGATATTGGGTCATAAAGGCCAATATGTGAGGCATATGGGATAACAATGGCAACCAATTTTTCTTTGCTGTAGTTGGAGTTAGGTATGGGTATGGGTATGACCCAATAATGTTTTCCTCTCATCAGATGAGAATTCATGCTTCCACGAGCAGTTTGGTTGAGGATGTTTTGCATTGATGCAATGGCTCATATGCATGCGTCTCACTTACTTACAGGCGGCACTGTAAATTTATGCTTGTCAGATAAAGAGTTACAATGTGGAAGGCACAAGCAAAACACCAGAAAACCCCTAAAAAATTGTAATCATTTTTATCATAATGATCTTTAATATGCCAAATTCAATTAAGACAAGAAGATATTCAATATACCATTATCAGAGGCTTATCTAAAAATGGCTAGAGCTTGAAAGATGCTCATATAACAACTAACAATATGGATTTCTTGTGTGTCTGGCCATCCTGGTGTAGGTGATCAATCAGCAGGTGACACAGCAGAGCCATAACTGCCAAAAGAGCACTTCGGTTAATAAGATTTCAGCATCCTTTGTAGCCTGCATTGATGTTGTTAGCTGTGTATCATCAGATTAGTATATATGCTCCACCAAGCAAAAGCAAATTGGTGAAGACAGCACCCTGGCAATGTCTTATTATTTCCAAATTATAATAATTAATGATGCTAGAGAGAAGTATCTTATTTTGTCTAAACTATGTTTCCTTGGTAACTTTCATGATAATTAGGACTTGATATATTATGTTCTGGATTATTTTATTCTGAATCTCTTCAAGGAAGTGTTTAGTTTTGCATCCTACATTTACTGCATATAACTCTCAGAATTTATGATGTAATGAAAGTGTGACAAACATCGTAACTTTCAACTCATTGATGCCTAACAATAAATATTAACTTACTTATCAACCAAATAACCTACCCTTGGACCCTCAGTGGTGTCCCTATTGGGGGGGGGGCATGGGGGTGTGGGCAGGTGCAGACCTCCCAACCTCAGGAACGTCGGTTCCAGGGTTTCGCATTCCCTTTAAGAGGGTTTTCACAAAAAAATCGGGGTCCTAATAAGCAAAATCTCTATAAAGAGAAAACGCAATTACAGCCAAAACTTTTGAAAAGGTTTTACAATGCACTTCCTTTAGTTTATAAATTCAAGGCTAAGTTGCAGCATCTGATCAATAATGGTAGTTGAGCAGTGAGCAGTGAGCATCCTCCTCAAGATTTATTCTGGGCAGTTTTGACAGGGTTGTCATACCAGCTCAACGATTTTCGGAGGACAGAAAGTGATGAAATTACCATTTAATGGTAATTTTTTAGAGGGTTTTAGAGTTGTCAAAAAAGAGGGTTTTAGGCTAAAAAAGGGGGAAAACCCTATTTTAGAGGGTTGGTTGGGAGGACTGCAGGTGCCCCCAATATTGGACCTGTGACCCCCAGGTGCCCCCCCCCCATATGAACTTTCCAACTCTCGCTAAAATTTACAATAAGTATAGTGGGTGCCCTCCCCCCGATAATCGTACCCCCCACCCCACTTGAGATCCCTGACATACGCCACTCAAACTTCTTGGAAGATAACAACCTTTTTTTTGACTTGGTATTGTCAGTAACAACTGACTGCACCACAGAGTGCCAACGCAGTTCAATCAAAATGTTGCTGGAAGGACCTGTCGGCATTGCTCATTGATGTGACCCAACGCTGGCAACGGCACAAGACATTTTCAAAAAAATATTTTCCATAATCATTCTTTGCACCAAGTAGCAATTGTACAGTGTATATATTATATGCAATCAAAGGTGAGCAGTCAGGCTGAGCGCACAACTTCAAAGTAATAGTTAACGTTTGACCATCAGGCAGTGCAACACAATCACTTATTTTTACATTTGGTTCATTGTGTGTTTAATCAAGGACACTTGCATTATATCCTTCAGCGACCTTGGTGAGTGCACATTTACGTGACTGGAACAGCCATTTGAAGATATAACACAAGAGCAGAATAGAATAGATGTAATGAAAATACTTTTGTAACTGTTGTTTATGCCAAAAAAAAAATTAGGCGACAAGAGTCACAGGAAACGCAATAGTTTTGTACAAGTCTTTCATTTCGAGTTTAATTATACATTGCATGCTGTTATATTTCCACATAAAGATTGATCAGTCACGTGAAGTTTTCAAATAGTGAAAGTTAATCAGACTATTATTGTCTGATATGTGTCCGATCAAGCGGTTGTCTAATCCAGGCAATTGAATTGCTCAGAATGCCAAATAATTAGTTTATTTCATTCTGTCGATTGTCTGGTTTAGTAGTTTTTTGTATAGACAATCAATAAAAAGAAATAAACTGGTTCTTCGACATTTCGAACAATTCAATTGTCTGAATTAGACAATCACTTTGATCGGACACATATTAGGCAATCATTGTCTGATTCAGACAATCCTTTTTTTTTCAGTGTAAAGATTGAGTATAATTATCAGACTTCTCTGAGCATGTTGCAAGCGTAGTGATTAATAACCTAATTGGTGAAAGTACATACAGTCTAGCTCCACCCCCTAGCATAAATCATCAAAATTATGTATCAGCGCAACTGCATTAACAGCAAGTGTATTTTGTAAAATAAACCCAACAATTGCAACATTGTACATGCATATGACATGTGGGGTCATATTTTCATTGAAGTGATTTGATTGAAGGCTTCAAATGGTGAACTATGCATAGTGTTCAATAACTTCCCATGCACCACAGGAAACTTAATGATGAGATTCGTAACCATTATTTAAAGCGAGCATGCATGGTGATGGGCTGACGCAGTACATGCCGCCCTGCAACTCTATTTCTTTTTTTATTTCAGTTGAGCGAAATTATTTTCTCTTGAGCATCGGCATAAATCACAAGAAATAAATGCACAATAAATGCAGACAAATTGGGCAGAAACTGCCATGGGAATGGTGCAGAAATTGAAACAAACTCTGTAATATTCAAACACTTGTAACTTCTTGAGTAACCAGTGAGGTAAATACTTAACTTCCTGAGTAGCAAGTGTAAGCATTTGAAGATAATGCAGGTCACTCTACCCTTGCTGCTGCATGAGTCTGAGAAAGTCAGTTGAATGAATATGTTTTTAAAATCTGTGTCTGGTTTGCGTCATTTCGAAACCAAAAAAATTTTGCCAAGAAAGTTGTTTAAACACCAGATAACGCCTATTCTGCTGAAAACTCCTGCAGTCCAATAGTATATACCCAGGATCAAGGGCTTTGCTTGTGTTGGACATCCGATGGACATTCTGCAATATATGCTGGTTTACGAGGCTGACGCAGACCTGTCTGAAAGGCAAAAAGAAGAAGGAACAATATACCTCTGTCACTGATTAGACAGATACCAGTATATAAACTTTTGAATCCGTCACAGACATATGGGAATGTTAGCAGATTCAGTGACTCCAATAAAACAATACTTTCTGAAAACAAGACATGTATCCGTGCATGCAATTGTTTTTATATTGAGAGGCCGATAAAATGTAATCCTGCTTAGATACAGATTTGCAATGCAGAAGCCTCGACCAAAACACTAGAAAACCAATTTTGTTATTTGTTTTATCTCGGTGATTTGATGCAAAAATCCAATTAAGCTAACAAGATATTCAACACACTGCTACATAATGAAAATCTCTTCAGCAGAGCTTGGAAGGTGCTCATATGACAATTAATGATAAAGATGTCTTGTGTGTCGGCTCGCAGTGTCCGTTATCTATCAAAAGTTGACACATTGGAACCATGACTGCAAAGAAGCACTTCAGTTAATACAATTCCAGCATCCAGCGTAGCCTGTACGGTTCAAAAATATGAAAACCTTGAAATTTCAGCTGAAAAAAAAATTGAAAATTTTCGCCCAGAAATGCCCTTTTAAGTTTGTACTATATATGTCTACAGTGACAATATCGGGGAAATAAACCCTATAAATCTGTAAATGTCTCTCACAATTCCCAGTTTTTAGCTTGAGAAGAAACTCAAACTGCTCCCAGGAGACAGAAGAATGGCAAAACAACCTATTTTGGAACTTTGGTCGAAAGAAGAATGACCAATGTCATTATGTGAGTTACCATGGTCCAATGAATTTGATGCCGGACTCACATGCACAAAGTTGTGGGTTCAAACCTCCTGGGGCATGGAGGAATTGAGCAGATCCTCTTTGAATCACTGCTCCACCCAGGTGTAAATGGGGAGGTTGGCTATCGGCAGGCAAGGTACAAGATTGATCAGTGATGGTGCCATGTGAGGCTGCCAGCTGTATATCACCAGGTTTGTGAGACTGATTGAGGATGATCAGTGAGCCTGTCAGCCATAGGAGCCTGTCCCTGTTGTTAGAGCCCGGAGCCAAGTCAGGTATATCTTTGTGACTGACTTGAACCAAACCAGACTAACTTATTCAACTTAGCTAGGTTTTGTGACTTCAACTTAGTTGACCATTTTCGACTAACTTTCATGACTTAGCTGACCTTTATCCACTTATTAATACTCCAAATTTGTTATCCAATTAGGCTGGATCGTCACAATTAAAACATGTTCCTGCATATTCAATCAGCTCTGTAATTCATGTCAGGTTTTTTTTAAAGTGAAAATTAAATTTTTTATCTCTTGGAATGCACAGAATCGCCCAACATTATGATCAGAGTTTTCAGAAATAGACTAGACTGTCACCAAATGATAGGATTGTCCTGGTTTCTTCAAGACAAAGTTGTATGAGTTCCTCACACTCAGTTTCTGTTGACCACTCACTGAAGCTCACAAATTTTGCCCCCTAGGTGGCAGCAAATATCTGTAAACTTGTAGACAGTGTAGGAGAGGTGTAAAGTCGGCTGAGCATGCGGTTGCAGTTATCAGCATGGAAGCAGAATATAAACTGAATAACTCCCACCTCTACCTCTACATATTCCATTACATAGGTATTATTCATTCAAAATTTAAATTCTCATTTGATTATCTTCAAAATGTTATATCATAGTCATAAATTGACATATAGTGGGTACGTTTGCATCATAGGCCTTTAATGTTTAAGTGTAGCTGTTCAGTGACGTGAGAATGTAGTGGCAGCATTCTCTTGTTTTATAAATCAACTTGTGTTCTTCAAATGTCATGTTTAGTTAACATCATGTTGCCATGGCAACCAGGTAATTTCTTAAATTTCTACAAACTGATACAAAATTAATGTCTGATGAAAATCTCACAAAGATGTTCAAGACACCAACTGGAATCCAGTGAATTTGGAGATTTATTGTGATGTTTTTAAATTTACAGTTATCTCCTTATATGGTCATGACAATTATAGTGCCCATTGAATTGCTGTTAAATTTAATTATTCTGTATTTTGGAACAATTTCTGAAAGAGGGTCCAAGCAATCATCTTCAACATGCTTTTTTGGAATTTCAATATGCCAGTGGTATAGAAAGTTGGTTATGGCCAAAAATGAAAATTGGTGCAAAAAAATTTTTGTGGCATGCGATTTGTGCCGGGCCACTCCGGCTTTTATGAAAATGCATATTTTCAGCCATTTCGCATGCTTTTTTAGACCATTTTTTTGCCTGAGTCAGCTTCCTGGGTTTCAGAAGGCTCAATGTGGTACTTAAATCTTCTTTGAAGGCC
Organism: Platynereis dumerilii; assembly: GCA_026936325.1. Taxonomy (NCBI): domain Eukaryota; kingdom Metazoa; phylum Annelida; class Polychaeta; order Phyllodocida; family Nereididae; genus Platynereis; species Platynereis dumerilii. Next base: position 39,441,900 of record JAPTHN010000005.1, read on the forward strand.
ATTTTGGATATGAAGCACCACAAACTGGTTGCTAAGATTCAAGATATAGCCATTTATGCGTAAGTGTTGGGAATCAGAATTTGGCTTCTTTTGCTAAAAATTGTCCGAGAAAATTGAAAAATGTCGAAATTGACCCAACAAAAAATGATTCCGAGTGAATTGCAATTACCCAAATTACTCCCCAACACCCTAAAAAACACTTCCAGCCTATTATCTACATCAATTTGTGGTTTTATATTCCGGTAAAGGGGCAATTCTGTGAAGTCAGAATTACAGATTTGACACTTTAGCAGGGGTATCAGACAAGCCATCAACCAGAGCTCCAAGTGCAATAGGAGCTGAGCTACAAGGCAAAATGTCATCTTGTCTGACGTACATAGCTTGTCTGATACCCCTATTACCTGGTTTGGTCCCTATTTAACAATGAAATAACTGAGGTGTAATGGTAGGGCTACACAAGCTGCTAAAGTGTCAAATCTGTAAATCTGACTTTACAGAATTGCCCCTGTACCGGAAACTTAAACCACAAATTGATGCAGATAATGCGCTGGAAGTGTTTTTTAGGGCATTGGGGAGGACTCGGGGTAATTACAATTCACTTGGAATCATTTTTTGTTGGGTCAATTCCGACATTTTCAATTTTTTCTGACAATTTTTAGCAAAAAAAGCCAAATTCTGATTCCCAAACATTTACCCAGAAATGGCTATATCTTAAATAAAAGCAATCAGTTTATGGTGTTTCATATCCAAAATGGCCTTCAATGAAGATTTATGTACACCTTAAGCCATCTGAAACTAGGGAAGCTGACTCAGCCTGAAAAAAATGGTCTAAAAAGGCATGCAAAATTGCTGAAAATATGAATTTTCATAAAAGCCGGAGTGGCCCGGCACAAATCACATGCCACAATTTTTTTTGCACCAATTTTCATTTTTTGGCCTTAACCAACTTTCTATACCATTGGCATATTGAAATTCCAAAAAAAGTTTTTTTCAGCCCACCCTAATGCATTACACACGTAGCCAAACCAGCATAATTTCTGCATGGATAAAAGGACCAGTGGCGATGCATTTGTGATGTCATTTGTAAATGCTTATATTTCAGTTACCAAGGCAACCACAATGACAAAAAAGGCAAAAATACTAAAAAAAATTCAACAAGATTATGGCATCAATTTTTTTCATGACAAGTTGACAACCAAAAAGTTATTATTTCCTATTCACCCAGATTGTGAGGTCAAGGAAGCTAAAAAATGGTTGAAAAATGCCTATGATTCCTTATTTGGGCATATCTGAATATCATTAATTATGCAAAAATATATGCAAAATGTGGCACTCCAATCAAACTCCCAATACATAATCACTAAATGTGTAAATAATATCAAGATAAGGCCATGCGGAAAAGCATAAATATCACTGAGATCCTAAATATTTTTGAATGAAGGCCGTTCAAATGCCTGCATTCTGGTTACCATGGTAACCAACTATATGATTCTAGTTCTTTAGAAATCCCCATTCTGGGGACTATCATGTGACATCTTAAGTTGAACTGAACAACAAATTTAGGTAAGCAGCATCACATAATTACAGTAAATGGTCCAAAAAATAATGCAATTTTCCATATATGGCACCTAATTTGCATATGGCCTTATATGGAATGACCAAAATCACATGACCATTTTAAAGGGTTTTTGATATTCAATGTAATACACTTTTTAAATCGAGTCAAAGGTAATGCAAACCTTGCTGTTTTGACATTTTAAAATTTTACATATGGAATACTTTTTACCAGACTTGGTTGCCATGGAAACCGATTTGCAAAAATTTGAACATAGAGATTTCATTGCAACAGGCATTTTCTGAAAATAGAGAATTTCCCGGTTCCGACGGTATGCAGATTGTCATTTCACCTCTCGGGGTGAACTAACTCCTGAAATAAAGCACTTTTTGGGAGTTGGCTCCTCTACTATTGTGTTGGGTAGGTCAGACAATCAGCTATCACTGCACTTTCATGTCCAAGGGTCCCAATGCTCTGTTGATCTCTACTGAGGTGATAAACACAGCTGGGTCATTCTCTAAATTATTGTCAAAGTGGATACTCTGCATTTAATAAATAAAAATTTTATTTTTTGTCTTCAGTAATTAAATGTATTGTTAGGTAAGGCTTTAAAGAGAGCTACTAAATGACCAGCCAAAAATCTGAATAATTTTTACTGATTTTATTTCATTTTTAATATAATAAAGAATTAAACGGTTCTGGAGTTGACATTGAGACATTTCAACACATGTAAAATGGGTCATGATTAGTATAAAATAATTGAGGTGCTTAAAAGTGGATAAACTGGATGCTTTCCTTTGTATGGTATACCTTTTAAAAGAATAATCAAGGAATAATACAGTTATTTTTACAAAAACACATTTCTGACTTGACATAAAGTGCCGGAGTTGACATTTTATCAATTCCTGAATCAAATATATATTCTATAATGCATCAGTATTGTATAAAAAAAAGATTAATATGTTAAAAACACTTAAATAGCTTTTTGAAGTTGCAATATTAAATATATTGCACTAAAAATAATAATTTTGGCCAATATTTCTTACAAGCAGAATTGAGTTGATATAGCAATGGTTCTGGAGTTGACATTTGTTCTAAAGGAATTTGACATATTGTTTAAGGATTCGAATTGCACCAATAGAAGTATAAACTGACGATATAAAATCACTAATCTGATTATTTGATAGCAAATGTTTCTTTCAATTCATCATTATCAAATTTTATTTATTTTGCATATTGTTTTGGGCTGAAAATTTTGTTATCAACATTTTCTTCCATTTAGCACTTTTCAGCATTTATTTTTAATGTTTTAACAAGGGTTATAAACCACATTTGGTGCAGTGATAATTTAATACATATCTTTTTGCTAATGGTATCTGAAATATACATTTTGTTGCGGAATCATCATTTCTACCGAAAATGTTTGTTTAACATACATCAGTCGAGTGTCAACTCCGGCACCAAAAGAACTTCACACATTTAATCAAAAATGGAAGATGAAAAATTATAAACAAATCAATTAAGTTGCAAAATACAAGTATTTTCTCATCCCTGCAAACAAAATTTGAAGAATCTGAATTTATTATCATTGTTTAAGTATATATTTAACCTTGTGACGTCACGTCCGGCAAGATTATGCGTCAACTCCGGAATTTTTCAATTTGGTGCCGGAGTTGACAGTTCTGGAGTTGACAAATTTGTATGTTTCATGTAAAATAAGAAAATTGAAGCAACTGATAGAATAAAAAGTGTTCAGTTCACAAGTTGAACTTAAAACGGACTTGGTAGCCAAAAAATAATGAAATCAAGACATATTTTCACCCTCTAGCAATGGTTCCGGAGTTGATGCTTAATAAAAATACTCAAGATGCAGTGAAAAGTTTTTAGCGATTTGTATTTAAATAAAATAATAAAAAATAAAAACAGGAAGATAATCTGCTGCTATAAGGATGCTTAAATGATATTGTGAAAGAATTGTTATTTTTAATTAAATTGTATTGATATAAGGACTTCAAACATGTTAAAAGTTCTGGAGTTGACATAAATTTTGCAAATGCAGTAACGGACGGAAAAACCGGCGTAAATGGCTTGAAAACCATGAAATGTGGTTTTTCCATCTACAGTGCAAAATGCCAGAGTGTGATGCATGCATACCAATTCTAATTTTAAACATTTTATAGAAAAAAATGTGAGTTTTGGTCAGAGACATGTGACAACCTAGAACCAGTAACACTCAAAAAAGACCAATTTTGGGGGTAAAACATCGAAAAAATGCAAAAAATTATTTTTAAAAAATTAATCGAATCATAGATTTTCATGAGAATTGTTGATTTGATACTCACAGCATAGTTACTTTTTAGGTATTTTTAGATTTTCATGTCATACATGTCAGTAACGGTAATTTGACAATAGTTTAGAGAATGACCCAGCTGTAATGTTTTTTCTGTCATTAAAATCACACTTATAACTAAAAAATCTTGACCACCTGGGGCTTAACAATCTATTGCCAATGATTAGGCAAGTGGCTGGCACATTTTGGGCCAAGTTCAAGGTCCCTAGTGCCAATTATTCTTAAGAAACTGCATTTTGATCAATTAAAATACCAAATATGTGTCATTAGCATCATGCCTATAACTTGAAATTCATACCACTTAGAGCTGAAAAATGTATTACCAACATAATTATGGGAAAGTGGCTATTCTGCACACATTGAGCTATATTTCAGGTCCCTATGACCAATAGCTATTGAGATAGAACATATCCTTGAACCAGAAATTTACAAATACAAACAAAAATACTCTTTTCAACAATAGTTTGGATTCACAATAATAAATATGATCTCCAATACTCCCTCCAGCACCCAAAATCTTTGCTAAACCATATTTCATATGCTAGACAATGGTAAAATGTTACTGTTCTTCTTCTTTCTTCTTGCGTTGTGCTGGTATACCCCAGATCGCCGGGTAGCTCAACCTCATTTTTGAGGCTGCTGAACTTGTACTAGGTTCAATTAACTGTGTTGGTGATCGCCGTACACTGTATGATGTATGAGATTATAAGGCTGGGAGTCTGGCACATACTCTATTCATTCAGAGATGTCCAGGGTTTTTCAGTTGTCCCAATATAGAACTTTGAGTACAACCCACCTCCATTTTAGGCCCCATGGGCTCGGACCATCTGTTCCTGTTTGTTTGTTTTCTTTATAGCACCCCATATTTGATTAGTAGTTTCAGAGAAGCATCAAACTTCATACTAAGCGTATAAGATCCAGGGAATATGCAAAAATGTTATGTAATATTCTGTTGAAACATTTATTGATAATATATATATGCAACTGACTTCAACTCCAGTCAACTGCTACAAAATTGTAGTGAACTAATTGCAATAAGCCCTTTTTGACATGATGCTAAGGACAGCGTGATGCTAACGATAATTAAGGTAAAAATTTTTGTAGGGACCAGTGCAAAATTGGCAGTCTGGCAATATGTGCATGAAATGCTCTTTTGAACTCCAGAAACATGTTCACACCGATTTTGGTCTAGAAATATGTTGTCAAAATGGAGTAGCAAGGCGTTTGCTAATGACAAATTGAGACAGGACAACTGACATGCTAACAGAAATACACTATAATATTTTGGTTTACATAAATGATGCAGAGCTACAGATAGTTCAGTTATTTTCTTGGGTTCTCAGACAACATAAGACACAAGGTTTTCTCACAGAATGTGTCCCCCTTTAATTTTTATTAAGAAACAAATCGGATGTGATGCTAATGACTTAATAATTATTGCATGGAGACATTCACACAAAAGTCTACTGCTCTTATACAGAATATTATTTTAGCTATTGGTAACTAGATTTTAGACGACTGACAGTCAAGTCCATGAAATGAAAAGTTTAATTGAATCAAGATCCTGCACTAGTGTTTGTGATGCCATCTTTCAAAGAAAATGTTGGTGGAGACAGGCCATTTTCAGGGGGGGGGGGGTGGTGACTTCAATGCTATTTTTGGATGGGATAAAAATAACCTGCCACCTATTTTTTGTGTTATAAGTTTTGCTAATATCCCTGTCTATGACAGATGACAACAAGAGGTCCTCCATGTGCCTTCCCGCCATCATGAATTATTGCTAAACACTGGAGACAAAAGTTTCAGACTTACCAAATTTTGACCCGTATCAGTGTTCTTATGATGTGTATCATCAGATTAGTTGGTTCTCCACCCGACAAAAGCAAATTGGTGAGGACAGCAAATATGCCCTAATAATATAACATTGTTTTGCTTTCTGGATTACATGATGCTACAATTCTGAGGTGATTACTTTTGCAACCTGCATGACTGCATGTAAGTTAACTCGAAGGATTTCCGATTTAATGAATCTGTCATATTGTATTCTAATCCTGCTTTGATATATATACACATATAAAAACTTCGAAACTTTCAAATTATGATTGCTAAATAATTAATTTATATGCACTACACAGCCTGCCCTCCTACATAACTGCATTCATGACAGGGTGACAAGACATACAGTGTACCCATGTCACTCAACCGATCTGTTATAGGTCGACAAGCAATTCTTGTTGTTTGAGAGGGTAAAATCCATAGCCAGCTCCAGTATTATCTGGTTAGTACAAACTTGCAAACATGTGCATTATGCTAAACACGCTTAAACCTGATAAATGACCATTTTTTACACGTCTTTTCATCTAACCAATTCGACTCCTTCGTTGAAGGTTTTACACGGTGGGCTATCTGTTACAGGCAATCAATTTCTGTGCACATTCAGATATTTTACTTTGACGCATGAAATCATTATTTAATTCAGCATTCGCCCACATCGCACTTGGGCATCCCATCGCTCAATTTTTAATTTCAGTTGCACATAATTATGTTCTGTTAAGCATTGGCATGAATCACAAGAAATAAATGCACAATAAATGCAGACAAATTGAGCAGAAACTGCCAAGGGATTGATGCAGAAATTGAAACTAACACAGAAACATTCAAAGTAATCATTGCCAGGAGTGGGGGAAATCACACATTTAAGACAAAATTAATATGGAGCCACCCACTCGTTTTAGAAAGAAAAGGCTGCACAACGATGATTAAAATAGAAGTTTTAGAGTTCAAATTGTCCAGGACACAGGTGTAGGACTGTGGGTAGGGTGCTGCAAGCCGGTTTTTTAAGTGAGTGAGTGACATTTGCCCAAATTTCACAATCCAGGTTTTGTACCATTTGAAACCAATGATTTAAGATAGTGTTCATTTGCTCCTCTGCTCTAAATTTTTAGCCATCTGACTTCTCAGGGTTCATCAGATGTTTTTTTTTTTGGGGGGGGGGAGGGGGCGACTGTCCCCTGCCACCCCTTTACAGCCATGGCCATTTGTGAATTTATAAAAACGGAGAGAATAACAAAAAAGCAAGATTCGAAGATCAAGATGTTTTTTCAAGTATTCAGAATCTTTGAAGTTGAGGCTCAAAAGCTCAAACAATGCAATTATGCAGGAGCGTTCATTATACGGGTTTTATTTGTTCCAAAATAAACAATTATTAATGTTTGATTGTGTCAAAAAAGACAATTGCAATTATCTTATATTACAAAGGAATAATAACAACTGAAACGTGTTGGCATTCTGTGTTTGCATCTAAAAAATGTGTCACAATGTCCAATTGCAATTGACCTGGGAACAGAAAGAAAGAAACTGTCATGAAGTTCTACTATCTACCTGTATATCTGTTGGTCTATAATTACCCCTATCATAGATCAAATAGCATGAATGGATAATGCATTCTCGGTTTCAATAAGTTGTATAAATAGCTTTTGACATTTTACACAACTACAATGAGACATAACCTAATATGATGTCCTGAGATATAAATGGAAAGATGCATTGCTTCAGTCATTGTAATGAAGTTTTGTTTTTCATTTTGAAATGGGATAAGCGGTTGATGGGGCTTCAGTTAGAAGACAATATGGTATAGATTTGGACCCTGGAAATTTTGAGGTAGGCCTAATTATTCAACTCAGGTTATCAAATTATGACATTTAATGTCAGGTAGATGATTTCACAGATCATGTCATACCAATGTTTTCCCAAAAGGTCTTTCCCAAATTTTCCTTCTGATGTGGCACTTATTTTGGTAAATCAAGTGAAGTATAATGTCAGTCTGGGACAAGACTACTTCGTGCCCCCACTGCATTTTTGTTTATTAAATTACACAATACTCATTGGACAGTTTTAGTCCCATCCATAAACACACATTCTACTGTTGAATCAAATAAGACTTAGGGGGACGCCATTTAATCTCAAGGGGGGGGGGGGGGATTGGAGTTCTTATTAAATAAATAATTTCCTGCTCAGTTTACATGAAATAATTAAAATTTTTTGGGCAGTCTGAAATAAATAATTTCTTGAGAGGGCGTCTCTTAAAAAGGTGTTGCTTGTTTCAGAAATGAATATTTGGAGACAATGTGTGCTTTAAATGAATAGTTGCTGCTCTCGGTACAGTGAAATAAATTATTTCCCGCTGAGGAAACTTCCAAACCCTGAAGCCCACCCCCTTCTGATTATTAAATGGTTGTCTCCTTGCATTTTAGTGGTCATCTACCATATGTGATGAACACGCAAACAGCACGCGGGTTCTGGAGATAATCTATTAGTTTTGAACAATCGTTATGGTCCATTCTATATACTGTGTGAAAACCATTGTATATCTGCGTTCCAGAATTGGAAAGGCCCGAAGAAGACCTGACAGTGGAAAGTTTACGTTACAAGCATCTAAATGATACAAAAGCCTACCGGATGACAATTTTGGATCAATACATGCCTCAGAGAGAGCTGCACCATCCTTACTTACCAACTTCCTATGGACAATCAACATCAATGCAGTCTCAGATGTGAATAATATTTCACAAGATGGAACTCAACGGCGCAAACGAATCTGGATTTCACAGTGATTTGCTTACTGACTTATTAGTTTGCGGTGAAGCAACCACTTCAAATTCACTGACAATTAACCATACCGATTCTGGAGATGCAACGATACATGTACGTCATGGATCACTTCATTCACCTCATGTGAAAGATGGATTAAAAGGAGATTATCAAGGTTCCAACACAAACAATGACAATAATTTATTGAATGACTTGATGATTGACTCTGAGGATGTCATCGCAGCATCGTACAGTTGTAGCAGTCATTCAAAAAAGTCAGTGAATAACATTTATGATACTCAACAGCCGGATGTTTATGAGTTTCTTCTAAAAATGGATGAAACATATGAAGATTCGAGGGATATTACGAAGTTTATCGAGACAGAAGCAACTCAAACATGTGCAACAATTAATTTGGAAAATGTCCATTCTATCACATACAATGAAGACAATGATCATTTAGTGAAGCTGGAGGTTGATTTGAATAGTGATTTGAATTGCGATTCGAATGGTTATTTGAATGGTGATCTAAACAACAATCTGAGGAACAGCACTACAATGAATTTGGCAAGTGACAAAGAAGTTTGTCATGAAAATGTCGCTGTTAAATTGGAGAAGGACAGTGATGAAGTGGGTTTGGAACTCAAGACATGCGATGAAATGTCATCTTGTCAAGAAAGTTCGGATTTGCAAAATGACCAGAAGAAGAGGCGTGAAAAGGCGACTCGTTCATGTGAAGAATGCATGGAAACATTTGAAGCAGCTCCAGCTCTGATGGATCACATGACGCAAAAACATGGAAAACATACCTGTTCGGTATGTGAGAAAAGATTAAGTTCGAAACAATCGCTCAGACAACACCTGAAGATCCACCAGAGGGATGTAACGCATGATTGTTCAGTTTGTGGGAAAAGTTTGAGTTCGAAACAAACACTGAAAAATCACATGAAGCTTCACCAGAAAGCAAAAAATCGTGAATCAGTGAGTGATAAAGTACACCAGAAAGTTAAAAATCATAAATCAGTGTGTGAAGAAGTGCATCAGAAAGTTACAAATCGTGAATCAGTGAGTGATGAAGTGCTAAGTTCAACAAAATCACTAAGTGGGCACTTGGAGACACTAGAAAAAGAAGACCAAATGTTTAAATGTTCTGACTGCAGCCAAATGTTTAATTCAAAAGCATTTTATGATCGGCACATGAAGTCTCACGATAAGAACAAACCACACAAATGTCCTGTTTGTGACAGGATGTTCTTCGGAAAAACACCTCTTAATAACCACATGAGAATGCATGATGTAAAAAAGAGAACACCTTCATGTTCCATATGTGGCAAAGTGTTCAGTATGGAAGACGACCTTCACGAACACATGGAGACTGAACACAAAGACGAAGTGTATGGATGTTCTATCTGTGGGAGGAAGTTCACCTCCAAAGCAGCTTTACAAAATCATAAATACAACAGACATGGCAACTTTGAGTGTCCGGTGTGCAAAAAAATCAGCGGCAGCAAAACAGTACATGATGTCCATATGAGAATACACAGCGATTCTCTTCCGTTCGGATGCCAGATTTGTGGCAAGAAGTTTCGTCACGAGGGTACGTTAGTCTCGCACCTGAAATCGCACAGTGGAGAGAAGCCATATGGATGTGCCGAATGTCCCAAGAGATTTGTGTTCAAAGCAGACAGAGACATCCACCAGAGAATACACAGTGGAGAGAAGCCATACAGATGTTCGATCTGCAGTGGCATGTTCCGCAGAAAGGCCTGTCTCACCAAACACATGCGGATCCATATGGAAATCAAGCCACACGCTTGCACTTTTTGCGATAAAACATTCGTTCGAAAACACCACTGTGAAGACCACATAAGAAGACACACAGGTGACAAGCCTCATGCATGTGATTCATGCGAAAAACTGTTTTATACACCAGCTGAACTTAAAAGGCACAAAGCATCACGCCATAAGTAGAGAAACCATTTTTTATTTTCTCAAATGGCAAACGGGTCTTAGGTGCACAATTTTTGATTTGATTTGACTCATTGATTATTTTCCCCAAGGCAATATATGTGCCACTGTTGGGAAAATTATCTCTGTGGTATATATGAAAAAAAAAATTATTGTGAAATGAGAATTTTGTTATTGATTTACATTCAAAATAATTTTGTACCTTCGATGCTGCATTTTTCTATTACTTCTTGTATTTATTTCAAAAGGTAATCTCTGATGTCCTCCTTAATATTTTACCAGTCCTTGATTTTTCTCTGTTTTGCAGTGAGATTTTGTATAATTCTTGAATATTTTTTTGTATAAAATCACTTGTAATTAGTGGCCTTTGTATTTATGGTTCATCATCTAAGTTTCATTATTGACACAATATCGTATTTAGCAAACCATTTCTTCATATTCTAAAATCTATTAAATTGTCACAGGATTGATATTGTAAATTATTTTTAGTATACAATTTAATGTTATAATATAACACATGTGATAAAAGTGGTAACAAGGCTCCCCGTTGAAAGAGTCTTTAAGTATTAATTGATTCATAAAATAAATAAGCCATTATGAAGGCTTTGTACCATTAATTCACGATAGACCTATATCATTGTTCATACTTCAAAATAATAATAAATGTACCTATCAATTGAATAAAAATAACCAATCAATCAGTGAACTTTTAATTTGTTAAATACTTGCATGCATAGGCCCTAAACACTATATATAATGATGATTCTGCGATAACAAGCAGGGCACAATTTGGTATGAAATTCAAATTGTTAGGGGGAGGACATGAAATTGTCCTCCTCCCCAAATTTTTCAACTTTGGGGATGTGAAAAAGCCTGACTTACTTTGTTCATCCGAAGGGGATAAGCTCAGTTGGTAGCGCCCTTGGCACAAAATATTTGTTCATGACTGTGTGTATGTGTCTACTATAGGTCTAAACAAGAACCACTGTTTATCAACACCAACGACATTTTTATTATATACAGAATGACGACCACTTTCTCCAAAGTCACAGAGGCCTCATTTTCTTACGCTTTACAGCCATATCAGCATAAAATTTCGTTCAATTGCCTCTTTGAAGATACTGACGGAAGGTGAAAAGCCATCCAATATAGAAAGTGCAACCCTTGGATTAGGCTCTAAAGAAGGGAGTTGGTCTCACTGCTTCAGAAAATTTGTCGAATAGAGAGACAAACGGAGGCTTTTGCGTGTCAGTGAACTTGTCAGTCAGAAATCACAGTATTGACTGATTTGGGGAACCTGAAGCAGCTGGCAGTGGTAGGAACCTATATATAGGTCTGTAATGTTACTGTGGATATTTGGCAGCCGATTGCATGCAAAAGAAATGGAACTGGTGACTGGTATGCAAACAGGCCCCGTGCCAAAATAGATGCACTTGTTGATTAAAAGGTATGTTCAAAGCTTTCATGGCATGAGTTTGCCTTACTGTAATTACGGCTAAGTAATGATATAGATGAACCAAAAGGTATGGTATATTACAACAAGATTGATCGGTGAGTGACTGACAGTTTCCAGTGATGAGGCAATAGATGATTGCAGGTGCTGTCTAATTAAGTTCAAATCCAGGTGACCAGTTGTCAGCCCAGTTAACTCACAAAGTAGGGCACTCGCCTCACAAGCGAGGGACCCGGCTTCAATCCCCAGACTGGCCATCATGTCATTCCACAGAATGCATTGTCATTCTTATCAGACATTAATTGAAGGTGCCATGGGCCCAGCTGTAAATAAGTCTCTGACTAAGTCTGGTTACCCACGTTAAATAACGTCTACCTTTACCTTTATCAGGCCAAGGCTGGAATCTAACCCAGATTCAAGCTGTCCCAACAACTGGAAACCCAGAGTGTCACTAAGTACCAACTGAGCTTACCATCCTTCCAAGATGAAGATGAACCAAGAGAAAGGTGCAGTAAATTCCAGAACTCGAAATTTGCTCTTTGCATTTAAGGAAACAGAGCTCTGTATCTGGCATGTTTCTTGGCTTTGCTCCAGGGCTCATGTTCTCTTTTACCGTTCTTTATCACTCTTGATCATGTTAATGACACACGCTGAGAGATGGATGACAGAATAACGGTCAATTTCCTTAAAAAATAAACATAAATCAGAACATTTTAACAGAAAATCAGCAATAAACTAGCAGAATGGAGAGTTGAATTTCATCTTTTTTCAGGCGAATTGCTCATTTAGTGGCATCATAGAGCAGGCAGCAACATCGTATTGCAATAACTCAGTCTGAAGTCCATGTTAACAACTGGAATGCCCCATATTATTGCAGTATGTCATTTGTGGCTAAGTCTAAATGTGCCTCTTCTCTTTTCTTTTTTTATCTCCTCTTCTCCTCTCTTCTGCTCTTCTCTCCTCTTCTGCTCTCTTCTGCTCTCTTCTGCTCTCTTCTGCTCTCTTCTGCTCTCTTCTGCTCTCTTCTGCTCTCTTCTGCTCTCTTCTGCTCTCTTCTGCTCTCTTCTGCTCTCTCCTCTCCTCTCCTCTCCTCTCCTCTCCTCTCCTCTCCTCTCCTCTCCTCTCCTCTCCTCTCCTCTCCTCTCCTCTCCTCTCCTCTCCTCTCCTCTCCTCTCCTCTCCTCTCCTTAACATGACCAAGGGTGATAAATAACAGTAAGCGAGAACATTAACTTCATGTACAGGGCTTCATTCCTTTCTTATTGCTCTTTTGTCTTGTCTAACCGCAGAAGATGATTTGCTTAGTTGGTACTAAAGCAACACAGTTAGCACACTGGCCGTCCAATTTCTGGGTCTGGGTTGAATTCCAGCCCCAGCCTGGTCACTGGAGCTATATTTAACAGTACTTGTGTCGGCCTACTTACAAGAATTCTTTACCTTATCAATGTGCTCACGCACAACTCAAACGTAGTTGGTGATGTTATGTATAAAAAAAAGATTTATTTTTACTGACAAAGAGGCGTGTGTGGCTTTGCTCCTCCTGTGCCAAATATAGTCCCAGAGCTACGGGGGTTTTATTTATGTTTTTGAGGCTAAAAGGTTCAATGGGTGGGTTTTGTGCAGAAAATTCTCAGGATTTCAAAAATGCAAGTCTTACAAATGTAAAGGTAGACACAACTTCACAATATTCATTTTAAGTAAGGTACCTCCTTATCTCGTTTTTCAAATTATTTTGGGCCTCGGTTTCACAAAATATGTTTCTAAATCCATTCAGAGTGAGAAAAATACATTAGAATTGACTTTCCTGGTCAATTTTGTGATGCTGATTCCAAATCTGTGACTATTTTTACTCTAAATAAATTATATCACCCCCTAATTTGCATTTAAAGATGGCCGCCAATCTAAATAAAAAAGGGAAGGGTGTTTCAATGTTGACTATTCCAGTAGGCCTCTATGAATTTCAAACCAATATTGTCAATAAGTCATGTGGAAAGTAAAAATTCTCAGGATTTCAAATATGTATAGTATGTGAACCTATCTATTCTCTTTAGCTCCCTGCAGTAGTTTGAAACTGGGACTAATAGCGTAACAAGTGAAATGCAGAATTAAAAAAACAAAAACATATCCATCCATTCGCCTTAGGGCAGATTTCACAAAAATGTACTCACAGAGTATGTTAAACTGTCCCTCCTTTTTTATTATCTATCTGTTACTTCCTGAAGCACGTGAACCCATCATCAAGTAAATCAGTGAGCTAAAGAATAAATATCAATAAAAGAATCCACCAATATGGCGCTTTTTGCTCTTAAAAATATTTTTTAAATCTCTCATAAGGACAATAATGGACGGAAAAACCTACTGGTCATCTGACATGCCAATTTTGGCACTCTGTAGAATCAACAGAAAACACTTTAGCAAAACATAATGATATGTGATTGATAAAATACACTTAAAATACTTGTTTGGCACCATTTGTATTTACCTTTATAACTAATATGATAATGGCACAGCCATGAGATTCGCATAGCGTTTATATTTTTGCATATAGCTAATATTATAAATATACTTGTACAATGATGCAAGACCATGTAGGGGCCTATATACATGTACAGTAGGCTATGTACTATGATAAATAGCGTTTTTGCGTTATGTGATGGACAGGTTATGGGCACTGTTACTTGTGGGTCAAAAATTTTATTTGTTGAATTTGGCTTATGAAAAATCAAATCCATTGAGATGGAGATATTGTAACAGCAGATTAAAATATTCAATCATATTGATCAGACAGATTAATAGGTACATAGAACAAACCATAAATTGGTCAAATGAAGCTTATGTGTCAAAATACTACTTTCAACTTCCAAGACATCATAAAATTTCATAAATCGTGGAGCAAAAGTATATCAGAACTGCCGTTTATGACCCTCACTTGGACTATGGAAATGGAACTCCTAAATGGTTATAATAGGTAATGAAGAACTCAGCTGTTTCATTGATTGGAACAAACGACAAGTCCAAGTGAGTGGCTGCAAGGAGGATGATTGGGGCTTAACATCCTGTGTTAATGCACTTGGTAGGCTAATCAGGACGGGAAGAGCTAGGACACAGCAATGAGGTGTCCAACATGGGCCCAGGTGACTTGGCTAGAGCTGGATTGAACCCGGACCATTGGCAGCCCAGCACCGTGGCTGCAGGAATGATGATTGGGGCTTAAGGTCCTGTGTTTATGCACTTGGTAGGCTAATCAGGACAAGAGGAGGAATCGGCAATAAGGTGAAGGAGGATTGGTAAAGCCGTACAACAAAGGCCCAGGCGACTTGGCTAGAGCTGGATTGAACCCGGACCAAGTGATTGGCAGCCCAGCACAGTGGCTGCAGGAACGATGATTGGGGCTTAAGATCCTGTGTTTATGCACTTGGTAGGCTAATCAGGACAAGAGGAGGAATCGGCAATAAGGTGAAGGATGATTGGTCAAGCAGTACAACATAGGCCCGGCAAGAGCTGAATTCTGATCTTTACACAGTGATTGGCAGCTCAGCACAGTTGCTGCGGAGAGGATGTACACTAACATAGAATAATGTTGTTGGTTGTGACCTGAGAAGCCCTCTCCTTATAGCTGGTAACAAAGATCTTGCATGGTCCCTTTAAAAATTCCTGCTCATTTATCTCAGTATTGAAATGACAATGCCTTGTTGATGTATGTGTCATCTTCCTGCAGATATTGATATTTCAATCTAGTCTGTTGTTGCATTTGCTGTAGTCGGCTAATTTCTTCAGATCGTGCTTTTGTTGTTGGAGTTTTTACTACATGGCAAAGCCTATCCTCGTTAACGATGACACTCTGGTGCCATGCAAAGTCAGGATCTTTGCTGGCATTACCAGCTGACTTTGCACGAGACAATGCAACAAAGAGTGCTCCAGGAGTGCGAGACTCAAATGAGGTGGTACCTGGGTCAATTACAATGTACCGGTTTGTTTCACCAGAACCTATTGTAAGACCTTGGCATCGGTGAATTGTGGATGCCCAACCCAACCTCAGAGGTATTTGCATCCTTTTGCAGGAACGACAGGAACACTCCAAACGTTTTTCTATAGGAACAATAGGAATTATTTGGGGTTGGTCAGCGTAAAATTGTGGCCCTGTATATTTAGGAAACATGACCATGACAACATCTGGCAATGCATCAGGAGGACTTCTACCATCATTGTAAATGATGTCCACCACTGTACCATTAGCTCCATTGAACAAACCAAATGGAACACAAAGGTTCATTGTCAATGTAACTTTCGCATTTCTGCAGAGGTACAGCAGAGGTTGGAGTCCTCCAGCTTTGTCACTGGGACATGTGCGTGCATGAGGGCCTTTAGATGTTGCCACTAACTTCGCTATCGGTGTGTGATGGTTGCACTCTAGCAATTTCCTTTTGTTATGGCGCCATTCTTTTTCGTGAGTTGGAAATACAAAAAAACCTTCGTTGCTCATTCTGACCATCAGTTCTGGGCCTTGACTTGCATTTAGTTCGTGCCACTGAAACTGTTGCAACCATTGAGCTTGGTTCTTACTAAGATTGTATTCTCTCAGTGATAGAAGCACATTCCTAAATTGTGTCTCTTCGTCTGACTGTCGAACAATCTTTTCAAGAATAACAGCTTCTGTGAACGTTTTCCAAACTAGAGCTCCATGCATCGCAGCAGGGCTTTTGGCTTTGCAAAAATAAACGGGCGAATCCAAAACAGGAGGCAACTGCACATCATCCCCAAAGAATATGACTAATGGTAAACCCCCCCATGGCTCATTAGATCGGGCACCACTAGCGACTCCATGCCTACACATGAATTCTATCCAACCCAGAGTTGTGCAGCCAATCATAGATCTTTCATCTACTAGTAGAACTTTGAGTTTGTCACAGTTTTTCTGCAGGGCAAGCCCTGTTGGTCCTGCTGGTTGTTGCATTTCATTATTTCTGTTAGTTGTGGGTATTTTAAGGAAGTTATACACTGTGTAGCCGGAGATGATGTGCGCGCTCATTCCAGTAGGACAAAGGACCTGGACTGATTCATTTGAATCAAAATGCTGTCTAATGGCTTTCACCAGTGACTTGATCAAAAATGATTTCCCAGAGCCAGCCGTTCCTCCCACAACTAAATGTAGGGGTTTGAAGTTTGGCAAATTTTTGTCATAGTCATCTAAGGTTTTCATAGCTAAGTTGAAAACAAAACGCTGACTGTCATTTAATTTTGACACGTCTATGTCTGGCAAATTCAGCCCTTCACAGTCTTGTGGATCATATGTCCCAAGATCCTTTGTCCATGTCAGATAGTTTTCAGGATATTCATGTGTCTTGGCTGCCCAGTCATACTCAGGTCCTCCGTCGTCATAAGAGAACTCTTCAATCAGTGGATCTTCAAAGTTTGGTTGTGGCCGTATAAGCTGCATCCATTCTGGTTCGTCTCCTGCTGGTTCTGCTTCTTCCTCCTCATCCAATTCATTTTCTTGTGCAGGCTTTTGTTTCGCCCTCTCCACTGCGGCTTTCACAAAATTTGGACAGTCATCGGTATTCATAAATTCTTCCATCCTTGTTGTCCATGTAACATTATCAAGCTTGATATCTGATATTTGTCGCCATCCTGGATGGTGCAATAACAGCATTGACCGTGAATATTCTTCAGTCAATGGCCAGGTCGGTATGGTCACACATCCATTTATGACAGGAACCTTTCCAGTAGCACATAAAAAGCTATACAATGAAGTAGACTCACCTTCCTCTCGTTCTATGTATCGATCAAGAACGTTGTTTCTCTTAACATACTCCCCATCTTGTATTTCAAGAAGTCTATTTCCTGATAAAGAGACAGTCTGAAAACTGTGACTGCACCTAAATAGAGGTATGGATGAAATCTCATAACAGGCTTCGACAGAGGAAACATCACGTTTCACTGAACCCACCAGGCATTTCATGACTGCAGATTTTGCAGAGATATCATCATCTGGAGCATTATTTACAATGTTTGTAAATAAAGTTTCCACTGCACCTGTTGGCTGATTGCCTTTACAGGCATAACCACTCACATATTTTTCTGTTGCAATAATTTCTTCAATTGATGGATTTTTTGGGTCACTCTTGGACAATATAATGGAAATGTCTCCATTTGCCCGCCAGCCCTGGGTGTGAAACTTAGAATTCTGGACCAGTCGTGGATGGTCCCTAGACATTTCTAATCTGAGGCTTTTGTTTTTGTCATGCACAATTGCTGGGATTTCACGCTCTGGTTTTCCTGGGCCATTTGCGGGGCCAAATTCCATGCGGCACATTTTTCCAGACTTAGAAGATCGAAGACAAAACTCAGAACATCTGTGAATATTAAACCTGTTGGTCAAAAGCAAATAATCTTCCAGAAGGTTTTCCTGGGAGTCACATACATCAATAAGAAGTTTGATGAGAGGATTTTTCTCCTCAGGAGGAGGCTCAGCAGTGCCTTCTGGAGGTGGCCACAGACTTTTCCTTGGTTTTCCCAATTCATCTTTGCCCGCTGGGTGCTGAGCTGACATGCCCAATTCTGAAGCTGCCCAATCAGAGAGTTTCTGAGCAGTTTGCTCATCAGAGAGACCTTCTTGCACTGCTTCAAAAAGCAAGTTATGTGGTTCCCTGTCATGTCTCCAGCAGAGGCCGTGCCAGTGTACCATACCGCGTGATTTAGCGAATTCCTGACGGTACCAGAATGTATCCACACCAAACAGAGGGCCCATAACTTTCGAAAAGTAGGATTTTGTTCTCATATCGAAATATTGTCCAACAATGTGAGAATTTTCTTGAATAATTTTGAAAAGTTGGCTTTTATCATTGAAATCTATAACCTGGTCAGATTCCTTCAAGAACATTGACAGTAGTCTCCTCAGTGGTTTGAAATGAAATTCGGCACAACTTCCAGTGCAGAAGTATGAAGGCAGGCCTTCTCCTTGATTGATTTTGTACTGGATAAGGGCACGAAGCTCCTGTGCTCTCTTACTCCAATACTGAGATGTGCCTCTGAGTGAAGCACTAAAGTAAGTGATTTTTTTTGCTATGGAAGTATCACCCTGTTGCAATTTTTCCTTCACATCAGATATAGTCAGGTTGGGACCTTCTAATTTCTGGTTAAAGATGTAGGAGCCTTGTTCAATACTCCTTTTTCTCATAACCATGTTATGAACAACAAACTTGAAATACTGGTGATGGGCAAAGCGCCCATCCTTGAACCATAAGAGGTGATCAGCCCAGTCGGCCATTTTGTCACAAGTTCGTGGTCTATTTGCAAAAAAATCTGCTTTTCCATCTGGGAATAAAGCAGGAAAAGCCATTGAAAAGAAGTGACGGGTGGTAAACTCAGAAACTGGCTCATTACCTCTGGTTGGCCATGGAATGGTAAAGTTGCCTCTTTTGTCCCTTGACACTGACCCATCTCCAGTTATTTGCTGGACAACATTTTGGACCCTTTCAAATAAATTTTCATTGGTGTCTGGGAGCAACACTCCAGAGGCACTTTGGCCATCACCCCCTTCAATATTTATCTGATCATATGCTGGTCCTTTGTCATTGCCATTGGTTGATTCATTTAGATTGACTGTGTTGACCCCAGGCAATTGACCATCTACTGGATAAAGATTTAGTCTATCCTCATCAATTATGATGTCATGATAGGCTGGATTGTGCTGCTTTAACCACAATAAGGCGTTTTGAATGATGTACCGCCTGACCCGGAAATCTTTGTGGTTTTCATTCTGCCCTTTCCTCCTAACTTTAATTATATTAATTTCTTGGGGCAATTTCGGAAATATCTGCGCTGGTTCTTCTACATTTTGAGGGAAGGTGACGGCATGACCATTAGAGGCAATGCCGCCATGATTAAGCAAATGTATGTTGATGCATGGGGAAATACGGGCAATAATGTGTTGTTCAATTATGGTCAAACCTTGAAGATGGTTAGGAATTTCACTTGGAATCATGTTGTTTTCGCTAGAGAACAACTTAATAGCAGATTTCTCAGAAACGCATCTTTTACAGATTCCATTTTTGTAAACTGATGTTCCTATTCTTTGTTCCTGACATATTTGACATAAATTCATGAGGTAAGACATTTGTTCCAGTTCAAATTCCCTTATTGCTCTCAGGGCTTCATCTGTCTTATCATTGTCTGTTTCTAGAGCTAATACATCAGGCATAATCTGGTACCCAGATGTCTCAAACTTTTTCTCCCTAAGATCAATTTTACGCTGAATTCTTCTCCGACGATAAGTTCTCTCTTTTGTAGTTTCATCTTTATTTGGAGGCTCATACTGAATGGCATAATTTCTGCAAGTTTGTTCAAGATATTTCTCTCTCTCGTCATTTGTGAAGGCAGACAAACTGTGGTACCCTGATGTCTCCATTTTTTTCTCCCTTTGATCAATTTTATACTGCATTCTTCTACGGCGATTGGTTTTCTCTTTTGATGTTTCATCTGTATTAGGGGGCTCATATGGAATGCCATAATTGCAGCACATTTCTTCTAGGTACTTTTCTTTTTCAACATCAGCCTTGCTAGCTTTTGAAAATCGTTTATCAGGTTGTCCTTTCAGATTGGTTGAAGAATTTGTTTGTGAAACAATGCTTTTTTAATTTTTTGTAGGCTTCCTCAAGTTAGATTTTTTGTTTGCTCTTGGAGAAGGATTCTCTGTATTTTCCCGGGTTGACTTTGCTGAATTGATGAGCATACTGGTGTTTTCTGAAACGTTGACAGATACTGAAGTTTCATTTTGGTCAGTTGGTCCACTTATGTTTGTGGTGACAGTGGAAGGTGTAATTGGAGGACTGTTCCCTTGGTCAAGCCCGGTGCTTTGCAGAGGTTGTTTGCTGCTTCTTGGTCTCTTCAGCAAAGGCTGTGTCTTGTCTTTTGACTTTGGGCACCTGTTTTTCCCTCTTTGGTATATAGTGAACACATCTTCTTCATCATCTTGTGTAGCATAGGTGTGGTCATGTTGTAGACAATTTTTGTGGATAGGTTGCTCTTGGCGATTTAGATCTCCATTGTCAGATATCATATGACTGTTCCTGACTACATCTGCATAAGTAGGTGGGTTGACTGTGGTTTGGGTAACGGTTGCACTTCGTGTGTCATTCATTGGAATAAGTAATTGGAAGTGGCTGTTTGACAGCAGTAGGTCAATTTCTTTTGTTTGGGAGTGGAACAAGTCAGACTCAAAGGAGTGACGACTGACTTGAATTGTTGTCCCTTTCAGCCAAACATTAATTGTACAGCCAAGGACCATAGCGGCAGACTTAATTTCTGGAGTGGCAGCCCATCCATTTGAGCGTAACATGTGGGTGATGTAAGTTCTTCTTGTACGGATGGTATCATGGTAGATAGCTACCTGATTTTGCCACTGATGCCAATTTTCTGCAGTGTGAGAACAGATATCAAGTCTTAGCTGCTGGGACTTAAGAAAGTTGCCATGCAGAGCAAGGCTGAGTGCATGGAAAAAACAATTTCCATCCCCAGGCACATTTTGGATTTCAAATTCACGGCCATTTACTGTGATTTTGTTTGAATTTGTGACCATCCGGTAAGGCAACATGTTGAATGGATGTTGTCAACAATATTATTCAAGAGTAAGAATTGAAAAATGTAAAACCGTGATGCAAATAGCTTACAAAATGGATGAGCAAATAGGATACAGGATGATTATTTCCTTTTCTTGTTTAGGCAACAAGAACAATGAATTTGATTTTATTTAACAAGAATGATTTGAGAACTGATGGCGATGGAAGTAGGGAGGTCGATAAATTACAAAATGGATGAGCAAATGGATTTCTTTTTTTGAAGACAACAGGAACAATAAATTGAGTTGGCCTAACAACGAAGAGGAAAACCGATGAAAAATGGGACGTCAATAAGAGACGAAACAGATGAGTGACTGGATTACAGAATGAATTTTTTTTCCTTTTATTTTTTTTTGAGACAACAAGAACAATAAATTGAGTCGGCTTAACAACGAGGATGATACAGGAAAACCAATGAAAAATGGGACGTCAATAAACGACAAAACAGATGAGCGACTGGATTACAGAATGAATTTTTTTTTCCTTTTTCTTTTTTTTTTTTTGAGACAACAAGAACAATAAATTGAGTTGGCTTAACAACAAGGATGATACAGGAACACCGATGAAAAATGGGACGTCAATAAATGAAAATACAGATGAGCGACTGGATTACAGAAAGAATTTTTTTTCCTTTTTCTTTTTTTTTGAGACAACAAAGACAATAAATTGAGTCGGCTTAACAATGAGGATGATACAGGAACACCGATGAAAAATGGGACGTCAATAAACGACACAACAGATGAGCGACTGGATTACAGAATGAATTTTTTTCCTTTTTCTTTTTTTTTGAGACAACAAGAACAATAAATTGAGTCGGCTTAACAACGAGGATGATACAGGAACACCGATGAAAAATGGGACGTCAATAAACGAAAATACAGATGAGCGACTGGATTACAGAATGAATTTTTTTCCTTTTTCTTTTTTTTTGAGACAACAAGAACAATAAATTGAGTCGGCTTAACAACGAGGATGATACAGGAACACCGATGAAAAATGGGACGTCAATAAACGAAAATACAGATGAGCGACTGGATTACAGAATGAATTTTTTTCCTTTTTCTTTTTTTTTGAGACAACAAGAACAATAAATTGAGTCGGCTTAACAACGAGGATGATACAGGAACACCGATGAAAAATGGGACGTCAATAAACGAAAATACAGATGAGCGACTGGATTACAGAATGAATTTTTTTTCCTTTTTCTTTTTTTTTTGAGACAACAAGAACAATAAATTGAGTCGGCTTAACAACGAGGATGATACAGGAACACCGATGAAAAATGGGACGTCAATAAACGACACAACAGATGAGCGACTGGATTACAGAATGAATTTTTTTTTCCTTTTTCTTTTTTTTTTGAGACAACAAGAACAATAAATTGAGTCGGCTTAACAACGAGGATGATACAGGAACACCGATGAAAAATGGGACGTCAATAAACGACACAACAGATGAGCGACTGGATTACAGAATGAATTTTTTTTTCCTTTTTCTTTTTTTTTTGAGACAACAAGAACAATAAATTGAGTCGGCTTAACAACGAGGATGATACAGGAACACCGATGAAAAATGGGACGTCAATAAACGAAAATACAGATGAGCGACTGGATTACAGAATGAATTTTTTTCCTTTTTTTTTTTTTTGAGACAACAAGAACAATAAATTGAGTCGGCTTAACAACGAGG
Organism: Platynereis dumerilii; assembly: GCA_026936325.1. Taxonomy (NCBI): domain Eukaryota; kingdom Metazoa; phylum Annelida; class Polychaeta; order Phyllodocida; family Nereididae; genus Platynereis; species Platynereis dumerilii. The sequence goes on from JAPTHN010000005.1 coordinate 39,465,121, forward strand.
ATGATACAGGAACACCGATGAAAAATGGGACGTCAATAAACGAAAATACAGATGAGCGACTGGATTACAGAATGAATTTTTTTCCTTTTTTTTTTTTTGAGACAACAAGAACAATAAATTGAGTCGGCTTAACAACGAGGATGATACAGGAACACCGATGAAAAATGGGACGTCAATAAACGAAAATACAGATGAGCGACTGGATTACAGAATGAATTTTTTTCCTTTTTTTTTTTTTGAGACAACAAGAACAATAAATTGAGTCGGCTTAACAACGAGGATGATACAGGAACACCGATGAAAAATGGGACGTCAATAAACGAAAATACAGATGAGCGACTGGATTACAGAATGAATTTTTTTCCTTTTTTTTTTTTTTGAGACAACAAGAACAATAAATTGAGTTGGCTTAACGACAAGGATGATACAGGAACACCGATGAAAAATGGGACGTCAATAAACGACACAACAGATGAGCGACTGGATTACAGAATGAATTTTTTTTTCCTTTTTCTTTTTTTTTTGAGACAACAAGAACAATAAATTGAGTCGGCTTAACAACGAGGATGATACAGGAACACCGATGAAAAATGGGACGTCAATAAACGACACAACAGATGAGCGACTGGATTACAGAATGAATTTTTTTTTCCTTTTTCTTTTTTTTTTGAGACAACAAGAACAATAAATTGAGTCGGCTTAACAACGAGGATGATACAGGAACACCGATGAAAAATGGGACGTCAATAAACGAAAATACAGATGAGCGACTGGATTACAGAATGAATTTTTTTTTTTTTTTTTTTTTGAGACAACAAGAACAATAAATTGAGTTGGCTTAACGACAAGGATGATACAGGAACACCGATGAAAAATGGGACGTCAATAAACGAAAATACAGATGAGCGACTGGATTACAGAATGAATTTTTTTTTTTTTTTTTTTTTGAGACAACAAGAACAATAAATTGAGTCGGCTTAACAACAAGGATGACACAGGAACACCGATGAAAAATGCAATCTCAATAAACAAGAAATCAGATTAATTAGAGGATGAATATGAATATCTTTCTTTTTCCGTATTTCGAGACAAGAAGAACAACAAATTAAGTTAGCTCAAAAATGAGAATGATTTGACAAAACCGATGGAAGTTGCGAGGTCAGTAAATTACTAAATGCATGAGCGAATAGAATACGGGGTCTGCTTTTTTTCTCCTTTTTTTTAGACTAATTTTCAACGATAATTTGATTTGAATTCACAGTGATAATGATATCACAAATAATTTCCAATAAATATATTTCACCCTTTTTTTAAGAAACACTGAAGTTTTGAATGAATGTGTTTAGATCAATTCAAAATTGCGAATGACAATAAGGCTTTTTTATGACACTCAGGACCGCTAACACAATGGACTCAAATCAAAAGTTAAGCCCTAGATGATATGAACACAAAATCAATTATATAATTCACAGCCCTTCAGACAAAGTTTTGTTTTTTTTTAATTGAGATTTTGTGTCACCACAAATACGTACAGATCAGAAACTTAAAAAGGGAATCAAAAATTAGCCGCAATAGAAAGTCACAGCCCACAGGTCAAGGCCTTTTTTTGTACAAATTTGTATTTCAGATGGCCAATTAACTCAAAATGACATGAACACAAAATCAATTATGAAATTCACAGCCCTTCAGGCAAGGCTTTTTAAAATAAAGATTTTATGTCAAACTTACAGAACAGAAACTAAGCCTTACTGTCTAAGCAAATGAAATGGGAATCAAAAATTTGCCTTATAATAAATTCTCAGCCAATCGGGCAAGGCCTTTTTTTCTACAAATTATATTTTAGATTGCCAATTGACTCAAAATGAATTACACTGCATGAAATTCACAACCCTTCAGACAAGGCTTTTTTAACCTAAATTCAGATTTTATATCACCACGAAACTTAGAGATGAAAAGCTTAATCTTCACCAAAAATTTGATTTTCCAAATTTTTCCACAGAGTCAGAGAGGCGAAACACCAGAAACAGCAGAACAAATACACAGCCTGTGTGAACTTTGGCTTTTTTACAGCTCCGGGTGCAGGAAAATAAATATTCTGTACAAATAATCCAATTTCAAATGTTGAACTGGCTTTTCCGAGTCAAATGAAAGCAGCAGACGACATAAGCGGGAAAAGAAAGAAATCGTGGTGGCGCTAGTAGTATTTGCCACTAGGCGGACTCAAAGCGCTTGCCTGCCATCTGCTGGGAATCTGCGTCAACACATTCTCAAAGAGGCAGCCGGTCGGCAGGGAATGACAGCCTTTCTGAAAAGTTTTCTGTTTATTTTGAAGTGCATCTGATTGGATTACTTGTGTGGATTACTGTACTGTGACTCAGCGTGAGTAGGAACGTGAGGGACAACGACATGACTTCAGTCTCAGGCTGGAATCTTCATATGACTGACACTGAACTGAGGATTTACAAAAATGTTCAAACACTCAAACATTACGGATCGTTATTTCACTGTCGGACGAATTTATTTTGCTACTGGCATTACAATTTATCAAACGGATCTGACAAACTCTTGAACATTACATTGGATCGTCGTAAATATCACGAAAATGAGCGATTTTGCCATATTCGGACTTTGCCAATTCGTGGTGGCGCTGCATTCGCTTTTGGATTTTCGTTTTTGGATTTCGTTTTTCGTGTGTAATAATTCACGGAGAATCGGAATAATGCATGGATTGGATACCATAAGACATAACTGGAATAATCTGACATTTTGGAAAGGAAAACAGGTATGTTTTTTTATTTTGTATGTTGACCGAAATTAAATTCTGGGTTTGGGACCAACTCCAGAAACTGCCATCGCAAGTACAGGCACTTGTCCATCAGCTGTCAGTAGTCAGCAGGTAGCGACCAGCAAAGAGCGGTCCTTGAGCTAAGTTCGCTACGCGACGGGCGGCTGCGCCGCCCGTCGCTACGCGAAGATAAACTATTTTTTAAAGGAAAAATAAGAGAGACTGCTAATGTAACTCAATTCCGTCTCACTGGACTCTGATGTTACATTAGCAACTTTTACATCATAACTTCTCAGTGTTCTTGCTATCTAGGCAAATCTAAAATATGAAATTCTGAAATTTTATTGAAAAATTTGTATTATTTACCTATATAGATCATTGACAAAATTAAAAACTTGGAGTGGTAGCTGTTTTTTTTTCATTGCTAATGTAACTGCTAATGTAACTGCAAGATTAGCATTGTCGCCATTGTGCTAATGTAACTTGTGGACCAAGTTGTGGTAAGTCATTTTGCAGAATTTCGTGAAATCTGCCTTATTTCTTCCTTATTTTGTTTCTTTCCATAACTGCTGAAATCAGTCAGAGCACAGTCAGGACTCCCACCATGAAACCTCTGAACTCTCTTCTAAACCAAGAAGTGCGCCTATTTTGGCACAGACTCTGATTATCTACCAGCCACCATCTTCATTTTCTTGCCTGTGAGCTGCTGCAGTGTGCCCCATTTCTTCAGTATCATTCCAGGTCTGTAGGTTCCTGCAACTGCCAGCTGCTTTAACCTACCCAAATCAGTCAATACAACCAGCGATTTCTGACTGACAGGTCCACTGACACACAAATGCCTCCCATCACCTCTCTATTCAACAGATTTTCTGAGGCAGTGAGACCAAAGTTCTCCTTCTTTAAAGCATAATCCAAGGTTTGTGCTTCATATTTGGATGACTTTTCACTCTTCTATAGATAGATAGATAGACCGATAGATAGATATAGTATTTATCAGCATCCTGTAAAGAGCAACTGAGTCATTTTATGTTTCGATGGCTATAGAAGTTCAAGAAAAGGAGGCCTATGTCACTTTAATTTAGAGAAGGTCATCTACGTTAAACAGTGGTTCCTCTGTAATGAGAAGGCCACAAAGCAATATTTTGTTCCAAGGGCGATAACAACTGAGCTTTATCCCAATCCAATTGCCACTAATGTCCTCCAACTGATGTAAAGCTTCTTTGTATTGTTTCTGATGGAAATATAAAAAGAAAGTCTACATACAATGTACCTCTTATCCCATCTCTAATTGCTATGTCCTCCAAGGCTCCAACTGATATAAAGGTCCTTTATATTGCTTCTGATGCAAATGTAGAAAGAAATTCCACTTATCTAATTAGGAATCCAAAATAACTGAGCCCGCATGGTCACACAACCTATTGCTTTAGCAATCACATTTCAAGTGTGAACTCTGTTGACCTGAGGTGCGAAACAGGTGATTATAACAAACAGTCCATGCCAAACAATGCTAGACAAGATAATCCAGCCTGCTATTTTGTAACAGGGCTCCTCAAAACACTGTCAGAACTTAAGAATATGTGTCAGAGACATGAACTTTTTCCCAAAGAAAATCTTAATTGGACATTTTAACATCCATTTATTGACATGGGACTATCTACTTACTAAACCTTCATTGCAAGGGATATACCTGGAGAGGGCAAATTAAACATATTGCCCCGTAGATGATAAAATGCAAGGTAAGAGATTGAAATTCTCCCAAAACCATGTCAACACAGAAAACTTTGCCAATTCACCTGGCAATTTTGAAACCCTTTAATTCAGTAACAAAGAAATCTGAAGGTGTACTTTTGCATAGATATAGCAAATAATGACTACATAGACAGTTCTGCATGGTGTTATGTTGCTGACAACAATTAGATTTATAGTAATTTGGCTTTTTTTGAGACATGTGCTTTTCTCAAGACATTGTTATGATCAAACAGGAAGTGCAACAACAGTGCCACCTTACCTACGCATGAGCCCGCCATTGTTTCAGCAATGAACAAGGCTTGGACATGACCTTCTATCAGAACGAATATTTTGTTCAGTCAACAGTATTTTATTCTAACTCTTTCTCAAATGTTACCAATAACTTAGAAAAAGACATTATAGTCTCACCCTCTTACATAAGTCTATTGATAAAAACCATACACAGCAAGGCCATTCTTTAAGAATTATGAGAGACTCCAAGAATTTCTAAATGAGTTTGCATCAATTATCTCAGTTTCTGATATTTTATAGAATTGGTATCACAGACCAAAAAAAAATTAAAACTGGTTAAAAGCTCAAGAACCCCACAACAGTTCTCACTTTCTTCCTAGGATAAAGAGACACATATTAGCTGTGATATTAATTAAATTGACATTACTAAAAATAAAAATAAATTATCAACATTATACAATGACATAAAACCGTGGTATATAAATCAGCAGCGCAGCATTAAAAACCTGAGTCATGCGCATGCATACCAATAATAACCTATAAGACAATACAAGCGTATGCAATTCGAATTTGGAGATTGCAAAAGCAGGGTCATTCTGCAAATAACATACAGATATGGTGGAAATGCAATAGTTGACCTTGTACATCTCACTTATTTTGATAATGTTGTGGCATGCAAATAATTTTTTCCTTTATAGTATTTGCATATTTTGAAGAAATGCATAACTAGTAGGAGCCTATTCCAAAATCACATGAAAAATTCTAATTAACATACATCACAGTAGTGATCATAAACTGTTATGCATTGTTTGTTACTATTTGTGCTTTTAGCAGTTAGACACAAGATAGAAGTAGAGATGAATTTACAACATGTAGAACCAATAAACCCAACAATAACTGTGAATTTTGAGAAAATATTTTTCATAATCAATTGTAAAATTGGACGGAATCTGTGACAAATATATCAAATACACAAGTATATCTTGGGCATTTCTTTGATTGTCATATGCTAGTATATAGGTGGACTGAAGCCATTTGCATGCACTGATATCTTTTGTCTCTCAGTGATTAGTATGGCCGCCCATGGCCGTGTGTCACTCCAATGAGAAATACTGATAGATTTTAGTTGCATTTTGATTAAGCTGCAACTGACATGCTGTTGTCAGTGTTTTGATGTTAGATTAGACTTCAGAGAGGAAGTACAAAAGTTGTTTAAATAAACATATCCAATCCAATCCAGAGCAATTGCAGTGCAATGCTCCCTCGCGGTCACAAAATGTACATTTCACCTGAAAACAGATTAAAGTCAACTGTCAATTCTGCGTATTTATTGTTGATTTTTTTACTTAACATGATCTGATTTATGCTTGTCTGTGGGAATTGAAACATCATTCAGTCATCCATCTTTCATTGTGTCTATTCACAACATGTCCAGGGGAAAAAAGAACAATGGAAGAGAACAGAAGACATGAAGCAAAGCGAGAAACATTCCAGACGCAGAGCTCTGATTCCTCAAACGAAATAGCCAATTTCATGTTCAGGGCTTCATTGGACCCTCATCATTCCTTTCTTGTCAACTCTTTTTCTTTTCCTAGCTGGGAGAGGTGAGCTCAGTTGGTCCAAACAGCACTCCGGGCTTCCAATTTCTGGGTCTTGGGTTGGATTCCTGCTCTAACCTGGTCAGTGGTCACCTGGGTTTGAGATGGACAGAAATTTAAATCATCCTTTGTTTCTTTTCTGTGTCCCCCTCCTGTGCCAATTGGGCTACCGAGTCAAATGCACGAATTACAGGCCACAAAGCGTCCTTCATCCATCTTAAATTATTAAATTTATCTAAAGTATGTCATTTCATGCTATCAGTACGTAATTTGGCAACTTATAGCCTGAAAGCTTCGACCAACAAGTGCTGTTATTTTGGCACAGACTCTGATTGCATAGCAGTCACCAGCTCCATTTCTCTTACTTTAAAGCTGATACATTATGCCACATGTCTAGAGTATCATGCCAGACCTCCAGGTTCCTACCACTGGCGGCTGCTTTAACCTCCCCAAAGCAGTCAATACAGTCAGTGATTTCTGACAGACAAGTCCACTGACACGCAAATGCCTCTCATCGTCTCTCTATTCGGCAGATTTTCTGAGCCAGGAAGACCATCTTCTCTTTTTTAAAGCCTAATCCAAGGGTTGAACTTTCTATTTGGATGGCTTCTTACTTTTCCACTGGTATCATAAAGAGAGTAACAGGGTGAAAGTTTATGTTTCAATGGGTGGGAAATTATTAAGACCACTTTGAGGTGAAGATGTTACAATTTATGATATTCGGAACCTAATGCAGTGCAGTGTTTCCTAAACAGAAACAGATTCAGATCTTTTATTTGTAGCTCATATCAAACCATCATAATAAAAATATCAATATTGTATTGTATAAAACAAGCTACAGTACCTCCTTAAAGGCAAAATTATGCCAATTTAATGTAGATGGACTAGTAGATTAGATCAGTTGGTACTTAGCAGCACTCTGGACTTCCAATTGCTGGGCCATGGGTTCCATTCCAGCTCCGACCAGGTCACCAGGACCTATTCGACAGATTTCCTGAAGTAGTTAGACCAAGAACTTAGTTCTCCTTCTTTAAAGCCTAATCCAAGGGTTGCACTTTCTGTTTGGGTGGCTTTTTCCACCAGTATCCAGAAGAGAGCATCTGAATGAAATAAAATGTTTATTGGCCTATATTCATTTATTTCCTATTGCATGACAACATAAATTACAAAAATAAGTAGACCTCGGTGACTTTAACAAAGGTGGTCGACATTCTGTAATAAAAACGTTGGTATTGATAAACAGTGGCCTCTGTATTAAATCGGGCAGCCATGAAGCAGTATTAAGTAACAAGTCCAATAGTACATGTAAATTGTAATACCAACCGCACTGCACCCCATCTCCATTTACAATATGTCTTCCGAAGCTTCAACTGATGTAAAGGTTCTTGATATCGCTTCAAACGTAATGCAGAAAGACATTCCTTGTATAGATCTCTAATTGGGCGTCTACATTGCCAGCCTGCCATTGTTAGTGCAAAGAACATGCAGAGTTTGACATGACCATACAATCAGAAAAAAATCTGTAAACAAGCAAAAGTACCTTATTCTAACTATTTCTTGACTGTTTGCAATAATGCAATAATGCAAATGTCAAAACGCAATAATCTTTATTTTCATAAAATCATTGTTCTCTTCAGATCTGGTTAAATTAGCTAAAGAGAAGAGAAGAGAAGAGAAGAGAAGAGAAGAGAAGAGAAGAGAAGAGAAGAGAAGAGAAGAGAAGAGAAGAGAAGAGAAGAGGAGAGGAGAGGAGAGGAGAGGAGAGGAGAGGAGAGGAGAGGAGACACAATAAAAGATGGATGACGGAATAATGTTTGAATTCCCACAGACAAGCATAAATCAGGACATGTAAAGACGAAAAATCAGCATAGATAAGCAGAACGGACAGCTGAATTCAAACAGTTTTCAGGCGACATGTCCATTTTCTGGCCACCAGGGAACAGGCTGTGACATTGCACTGCGATAATTATTGCTCCAATCCTCATCCATGCTAACACAGCACACATATCGAATTAATTTAATTTGAACAAGCTGAGACAACTTTGACGGATGGACGAATGATTTATGCCCTGTATCTATGTATTGGACTTGGTTGGCCAGTTTTCACAAGAAGAGGACATCTGTTAAACAAGAGATGATTGAAGTTGTGAAGATCAAGGTGACCAATTCTCTCGCGCATAGGCATAGGAGGTCAATAAGCTGCCCGAAAAAAATTGCCCAAATAGTACCAAAAATATTAAATTCACCAAATTTTCTGCCAAAAAGTGCATGAAAAAATTGATTTTCCAAAATGTTTAGGAGGGATGCACCCCCCCCCCCGGGGGTAGGAACACACCGAAAATAAAAAGGTATTTCTTCAGCTGTAAACATTAGGGTAGTATTTGAAAGAAAAAAACCTGTTGCATAATGGGCCAGTCCACAGAAAGAGGGGTCTTATTGTATATGGCATGGTCATCCTTGAAAGGCTGTAGAATAAAAATAATTTGGATTAGGGTTCTCATGTTTGGCAAAGTCATTCATGGGGATTCATTCAATTATTTAGATTAAAAACATAAGATTTGGTTTTCAGTCGATAAGACCCCTCTTTCCATGGACCGGCCCATTATGCAAAAAGTTTTTTTTCCTTCATATTTTTCTTTGAAATACTTCCATTCCCTCAGCGAAAGAATGGTCAACATACTCCCATGCACATTAGATGTGCTTTGAAGTCCATGACTCTCTTCATTTTGATTTAAGTCACTTCAATGTTGGCCTATGCCAATTGCTTTCCCATGTAAACACAAACCCTTATACACTGCCATATGATAACACTGGCCTTTGTTCTCTCACAAAATCCTGCATTCTGGATGCATGTTTACAAAATCAGATGAAGGGAAAATCTTTTTCTCTCAAAAAGATTACACTGATGTTTACAGCTGAAGAACTACAAGTGATATTTTATTTATTTCAAGGTATAAATGGTGAAAAAAAAAAAATTATTTCGAGCACACAACTTCCCCTATTATTACATGTAGTTCCTAATAAATCAAACAATACCCTGTTAAAAAACCTCAACCAGATTTATTTTTATTATCCCAAAACTGAGCAAGTTTTATGTAAACAAACAGTTAAGATGTTTGGAAACTGTATTCTATTATTCTAACGGAGAGGTTTTGCTATATATGTTGACGTATGATGTGTGCATGTACAAGTGCACGGTAAAATTTGAAATTTGGAGTTAGCTCAAATGATTGAGTGAGATGGTTGCACAAATTGTTTGAGCCATGATAGCTTGCCGTTTTGAGTTATGATAATCTTTATGTAGTTATAACTTGCAAACAACAAGCTATCTTGGCTCAAAGGAATTGTGCAACCATCTCACTCAATCAATTTAAAAGCTAACTCAAAATTCAAAATTTACAGTGTGCTTTCTCATATTATTGTTGTCCTGACATGTTCACGAGACATTGAAACGTGCAGCAAGACCTTTCATATAATTGTTACACTCAAAAAAAAAAAAATGGATTTAAGAAAAAAAAGAAGTGGATTTAAAAAAACATTTTTGTCGCGAAATTTGAGTGCATACATTGCACATTGATTTCATAATATTTTAAAAGTTTATTTAAACAATTTCGATTGTTATCTCAAGTATTTGTGAGCAACGGTGCACCTTTTGCACTTAAAATAATGTCAAGAGCCATATATGGGTTTTCTTATGTCACGTTATCAACAAGTTACGTTTCGTCAGACATTCATTCTATATTTGTATATCATCCACGTATATTATGACAGTCCGATCTGTCTGTCCATCAGGTCAGTTGAACATTTTTATATTTTAAGCTGTTTGATTGGACCGGATTCTTAAAAAGTATCTGAGAGGTTTATTTAAAAGAAGTTTGGAAATGATGAATCTCTTGATTGGGGTGAAAAATTCTGCCAAGCTTCAGCTCGAGTTTTGAATGGAGTATTGAACTGTGGACAATTTCATATCATTACAATAGCCGATCAGTACTTACACATTTTAGTTGTCATCTTTAACAATGAAAATAATTATTTAAAAAAACCAAAAAAACACACACATATTACCCTGTGAAACTATAACTGACTTCATGGTTTAGTAACCTTTGAGATTTCTGTCCATCGAGAGAGCAAGCGTCATACAACTTTCTAGACCATGTACTATGCCAAAACTATTGGTGTTTGGGTCTATTTTGTTTGTGCCTTTTGGGAGAAATATTTGCAAAATTATATGGGGTGATTGGGATTTGTCGAGGCATTTTTTTCCAGGGAAGGCCAATTATAGCATTGATTATTTACAGAAAATTTTGGCATTATATGTGTCAATAAATGAATTATGTACCAAAAACTCCAAATTGACTTCAAAATTAAAAATTAAGTTGATTTAAGGATATATTTCTGTTTGACTGTTAATATGCTACAGATACAGCTGTCTGAGCTCTTTGAGCTCTGGCTAAAAATTATACAAACCCCAAAAATATGTTTATTTGCAGATTTTAATCACCGCCACTGAAAATGGCTGGAAGACAAACTTCAGTAGTGACATCTGATGGTGATGACAAGATAGAAGTGCGCGAGGCGACACCTGATGATTATGAGGGAGTGATGGCCATCAGTAAAAATATTTATGATGGGTTAGACTACTTGCCAAGCATCTACCATTCCTTCATCAACAATCCTGGTTCCAATTATTATGTCCTATTGAAAAATGATAGAATTGTGAGTAAATTTTGTTAGTTATTATTATTCATATTTGCAAATACAATATTTTCTGTGACCACAATGCAGATACAATGAGTCATCAAAATAATTTTCTGAGGACAATATATATGTATTTACATTTGGATATCAATTTTACTTTCTCAACCTTTTCGTATTTACAGGCTGCATTCAAAAACTTTTACAAAGCCAAAAGTGGAAGGCATTTCACGTCAGGAGCTGTAAGAGTTTCCGACGAATATAGAGGTCAAGGACTGATGGCCAAATTGCATACAGGTGCTCTGTATTTGTTCAACTTGAAATATCCTGACATCAGGAAGGTCATGATGGTGGCCCAGTGGTTTCCCCCAGTACATTCTTATCTGAGCAAAAGTAAAACCGGCAAGGTTGTGCTGAGGAGGGTCAGTATTCCATTCATTCATCATTCTTTCTATATTGATAGACACACAGCAATGAGAATGCCAAGCTGCAAAGTGGCTGAAACTATACAACCTCCAGCAGGTATATTCTTGGCCAGGACACACTTTTGAAATATGCTGTAAGGTTGCCAGAATGTGACTAGAGTCTGTAACACAGAGAAGATTTTAACACAACTATAGCAGCTGTAAAGCATGAAAAAGAAACTGAAACTGTTAGACAGGTTAACACTATTCAGTACTGAAGAGTATTTTTGAGAAGCAAGTTGGATGTAGAATATGTAATCTGGTTTTATTACAGATTTCGTATAGGTGTGCCATGTTCTTTTCAACTGCCACAGTGCTCTTGTGATGTCAGTATCAGCATAATGATTTCACAGTTGGTATATTTCGCAGTTTCATGTGTGTCACTTGGAACCCATACTGATCACACCATTACAAATCCACAATAAGCTGTTAGATTGTTGCTCAACATTGATTATTCAGTTTGATGTTTTGAATAAATCCAAAAGTTACAATATCCAGCTATGTATGATGCATGGATTTTGTGTGTAACTGCTATCAGTTTTAGCACTTTTACAAAAAAACAAATTCATTCACTCTCACATTCATTTTTTGTTCTGAGAGGTTATCATGTGCTGCTTTGTCTTTGCAAAAATAATTTTTTTTGCTTGGGGGCATCCTTATCACTGATTTCCAATAATGTTTATTTGATGATCGAATTCTTAGCCTCCTTGTCTGGCCTTTTCCCAAATTTTTGGGGAGTAACTACCCCCCCCCCCCATCTCTCGTCCTCTAGTATGCCCATGCAACACCGCCACATTCACTTCCAAAAAATCTCCCCATCATCCCCATTCCAGTCATCAATTCTGAACAGTTTCTTTGGCGCAGATCTCACTTAAAAGGCTGAAAAGCCACAAGGTGCTGCCCTCAAGGAGAAATTTCACAACAGGACCACCATGAATGTCCATGATGGATCAAGCAAGTGGCTCAAACATATCAGTTTCACCTGCTCCAACTGAATCAAACAACCATACCAATGAATGCAGATTAATCAATTGTTATTCACACTTAGACAGCCCATAAGCCCGACTTGTTGGTAGCAGTTGGAATCAACACTCAAGCTTGGAGTACCAATAGTGATGTCAGTATTGCCATACTGACATCATCTGAGCATATATTCACTTGGAACATGGCACACTTATACGAGATCTGTGATAATATTTAGTAATCAGAGGTTCAGATTATATGTGCCAAGTAAGTAGATTGTGTGAAAAGGTTTAAACTTGCGCTATGGTTTGTATTTCATGATTTTAAAATGTTACTTTTCTACAGATTTGGACATTGTAGACATTTGATACAAGAATTATTCACAGAATAACCTAATTGTTTTACAGAATTATCTCGTGTACAGGGTGCCCAATGCAAAGAACGCCATTAAGAATTTCCTCAATCGACAAAAAGAGTCTTCGGATTTTGAAACAAAACAAATGAATACTGCAGAAATAGAACAATATATTACAGAACCTGTGATCAACAAAGTCATGGCAGAGGAAAGCATGTTACTGTACAGTTCTTATTGGTTTCCTGAGCTTAAAGAAGAGAAGATTGTTCAACAGATGCTGCAGGTTAAGGACACATTTGTGTTAGCATCGTTTAACACAACAACACATGAAGTTATATCTTTCAGTCATTCTCAGATGGTCAAAACTCCTTTCGGTGACAGGATTGACATACATCACCAAGGCGATGAGCTTTCAAGTTTTATCAGTCACATGACCTTGCGCATACGCCATGTGTTAGAAACTGTACCTGAGATCGATGGTCTTGCCATGCTTGTGCTTTTCTCGAAGAAGATACCAGTTGAAAAAGTGGAAGAGTCCCTGGGCGCATTTGGCGCCTGTTTCTTAAGTGAAACCTATCGAGTAAAAGAGAGTGTGGCTATTGTTGAAGATTGCTAACATATTGTTTAATAAGGCTTACTCAATTTGTGTTCATTATAGCTCCCCAAACTATTGGATAAGAATCATTACCTGAAAGTAAATATTTCCAAAAAAAATAAAAAGTTAGTGATCTTTTGTTCTTTAAATGAAAACAGTAGAATAGGGGAAGAGGGGGTGAAAAGTCACAGGGGTAAAAAGTCACAGGCCTTTTTGACCAACTTGCAGTGACTTAATTCTTAAGCTTAAATCATAATTTGGGACACTTTTATGAGAAGAAGGTCTTCAGGGAATATGAAAATTATACTCATTGTGCAAAGTGGGTTTTTACCCACCTCACACATTTTTGGTGTCCCAAACAGGTTTTATTGATTCTGAACTTTCTCTATTAATGTCTGGTCACTGTGACATAGGAAGTTGTGTTACTGTTTCAAGGTCTTTTGGATAATTGTCTTTCATGCTGTGAACCCATTTTTGGCCGTTTGGTCACCAATTTGCCATGATCATGTGTTGAATTTAAAAAACAGCTGAGGGGTGAAATGTCACACTGTGACATTTCACCCCAGCACTGTGATATTTTACCATAGGGTACCGGGAAGTCAGCATTCTGTGCTAAGGAAAGTAAAATATTTCACACTAGAAGCTTTTAGCTGATAATCTTATCATCATCCATCATCAATAATACCGATGAGAGAGCATTGCAGCAAAATTTAATTTCGCAAACTTGGGACAATTTTTGGCACCGGCTTTGCTGATGGTGCATTGTCATTGCATGCCGCTAGCTTTGGAAGGCTCACTGTAAATTTCATGCACAAGGATGACTATCAGTCTAGGTCTGCATATTACCTCATATAGTGTTGTATGTTCACAACAATTGCATGTGACTTGTTACCCCATGGTTGTGACTTCTTGACCCTGACATGGGGTAAAAAGTCACATCGGACTTTGCCTTAAATAATTGTGAACTAAGTAAAGCCTATTTACAACACAGCAGCTATCATGTGATACAACTATAGTCAACTAAATACTACATAATTGTGCCAAAGGTCATTAAGATCTAACAAACACCTGCTCTGTTCTGGGGCTTTTTCTGAATTTTGTGACTTCTGACCCCCCCCCTCCCCTACATGTGATAACAAATTTTATTCAAAGTGTCTTCCGAGGCTCTTTAGTATTTACCTGCAAGTAGGCTCAGACTGCCTTCTGAAATGAATATTTGCAAATAGTTGTTAATGGGATCAAACTACTTCAAGAATATCCCAGCATCACCTCCATCTCATTGCATTAGTATTTGACAGAGAAATTTATTTTGCACTGCCATAAAGCTATTAGATGATCACTGCTTTTACATATTCATCTTTTTTTAGAACAATAATTCTAAAGACTCATCTCCTTACTGACTATTGAATCAGTCATCTTGATTGTTGTGTATTTGTGCTGCTGATATTTTTGTATTATGAAAAGGCAAATACTCAGAGCTCTAGAGCTTGAGGCAAGATACACAAGGCACTGCTATCGTCTTTGCACCACATTAGATTGACAAAAACCCGCGGCATCACAAATATGGTTACCACCTTCCCTTTAAGATACATACCAGACAATACCTCAAGGCACAGGGCTCCTTGTATTGTGAGATTTGACAAGGGATTTTGGGGGAGCATGGACTATGACCTCTTTCTCTGGGAGGTTCCACTGAAATTCAGATTCTTGTCATATCTGCTTCACAATCTTTTTTGCAATATATAAAATGAAGAAATATGACATCTGAATTTGTTTTCATTTCTTCCGGAAGTTTCATAGATCTACAAGATCCATACAATTTTGTCAGTTGTGCATTGCCTGGAGATACAAATATTGTAGTGTGTATTTATGTAGTATGAATGAACAAGCAGCCTAGAGTTCGATACCAAAATGTCGCAAGTGATGTCATTATTATCCCTCTAGTATTCTGTTGTTGCCATGCATTCATTACTGTTGATCTCTCTTTTTGAATTGGAAATAGCTCCTACGGTAGAGACGTAGGGGCCCGTTGACTTATTTTGCCACAGGCCCGAAATGCCGCCAGTCCGCCACTGCGACTCCGACTCCACTGAAAAACCCCCCTGACTGCATGACTCCGACTCCAAAGCCCTGGCAGTAAGTGTCTGATAGTGAGCTCTATTTCTTGGTTATAGTACTATATATCTCTGCACTTTCTTAATTGGCCAGGTCTCCACATGAAATTTCAGCTGCAGCTTAATCATAGAGCTCAATCTGACATTATGATCAATATGATTTAAATGTCAAACACCTGTAGATGGCATTCCCTTCGTTTATCGATTTCATCTCCAGAGAATTTGTTCTTGGTCAATAAAACAGAATCCAAGAGACAGATGACAACGATAAGAAACACGTTTGAAAAGCAGAACAGCCGACACATTTATGGCAGTTTTAAGACATAACAATGGGTCCATTTTAGGGAGAATCCTCAGCAATGCATGTAACAATGGGATTCAGGGGAAGATAATTGCTAATAATCAGAATTGTAGAAAGAAAGAAAAATCTCTCATCCGCAACATGTAGATCACAGAAATTTATATGCAGGGGTGAGAAATGAATTGAAAGGGTCCAGTTTTGTTAGGCCCTTATTTTGCCTTCTAACTTTTAAGCTTTAAAAAGCATCTTCTCGCCAATATGGTTTAGCATCAGCTGTATGTGCCCAAATCAACCTGTTGACTAATAGTCTGATTAGACTGCTCAATGTACAATGTAGAAGTAGACGTAGATGTTCTCTGAATGGTAATATACTGTTTGTGGTGAGTGCTATTTCATCCTGATCCCTCTTTGTGTTCTGGTTTTTGGCCGGAACTTCAAAGTGGTTCTTCTGTGACCTGAATCTTACCCGGATACAAGTTGGTCAAGGGAACATTGTCTATCCATTTCCGTTATCCTGATCTGTGTCCACCAATCTGGCAAACACTTGTTACTTCCTGAGTAAACAATGATACCCTTAACTGCTGGTAGATAATCCACAGTGGCTCTTTATATGTCATGCTTCTGCATTTGAGTAGTTTTGCAGCAAATCTGGTAAGAAAAGATCAGTCTCCGTTAAGAACTTGCAAATTTTCAATCGAAATTATGCATGGCGCAGGTTATTTGTAGGTCGTTAAGTCCATCCTCTTATAAATGTATTTTGGTCAAGTCATCATGCATAGCTCTTCCCAAACGATACTACTAACTTCCTTAACTTCTCTCAACAGCTGGTCTGACTTCTTGGCCATGCAGCTTGACTTAACACCAAGATATCTTTATGGCCCTCTTTTGCCCTTTGCACTGTGCACTTATAATGATACCTTATTTTATTGCATTAGCAGTGATTCATAGAGTGGATACTGGACTGGAAATATATCTGAAGGTCAGAAATTAAAGTTTTATGACCCAAAGCTACTTGACCCATTGTCCCGTACGTACATTTATCCTCAGTCCAGTGTGAATCCTTGATTCTGATTGGCTGAGAGCCGCGGTGTATGACACCGTACACCCTGTCTGTCGTCACCAGACAGGGTGTATGAGATAAACAATGATGTCACAATTGCAACCATTGGATTGTTATGACGTCATCCTTGTAGCAATAATAGTCATGATGTCACAATGCCATTGTTTGATCCATTGTGTCACCATGATGGTGACAGCACTGGTGATGACGTCACAATGCTGTTGCTTTGTTACTGAAAGACATTTCAGACTCAGTTTGCAAGAAAATCTATGGGCATCAATAAAACAAGAAGTCTGAGGATAAAACCGTTACACCCTGCTCATTTTTTGAGGGTACGGGAATATACACCACTCAGGCCTCCATACACCACTCAGCCTTTGGCTTCGTGTGTATGGAGTCCTTTGTGGTGTATATTCCCGTACCCTCGAAACAAGCAGGGTGTAACTGATAGTACGTGCCCTGAGGGTCATATTACAAAGCAAACTTTGCGGAAAAATGCCATAAACGTATTTGCATTTGGTTCATAATCTTTAATTTGTGAAGTTGCCATTATGTCTGAATGCAACATACCTTGGGTAATACCTGGCAATGAGAATAAAACTGCCGTGAAAGACAGTAGGGAATTGTATCAATGCAACATCTTGACTGTGTAATAATTCTGTGACCTTATCAGATAAATTAGGAATACAGAAGTGATAATCTGGAATAGTTGATGGCGCAGGTCTCCTGCAAAAGGTCTTGTTCCATCTTCGCAATCATATCTTGCCAATTATTATTGCAACAACCTAGATTCCAATATCATTTGACCTAAGATTGATCTGTGAAATTGGGCTACAGTACAGTGTTAATCCAACCAAAGTGGTGGTAGCTATGGCAAACATTATCCATGATAAGAGGGTCATGTGGAATCAGTATTCCCACATGTCCAAAATAGGGTCCCTTGGACTTGCCAAAATTGTCCATAAATAGGCATCTATGGACTCGCATGAACAGCATACAAGGCCATATGTGTAAGTATTGTTATCAATTCATGCTTTGCCAATTGACCATGTATACTTGCATTGTGTTGTACATCAGTTTGCAGCCTAATTTTAAGTTAGACTCGCTGTGCACTCAAGGCAAAGATGACAAGCAATCCATTTTGATTCTTGAAATCACACCAGTTTTATTTGTCTCATGTGAGTTTGTGTTTTACACCCCTACAGCACTAGTGTGAGCTACTAATACATGTATTCACAGGCATGAAAATATACATTCAATACACATATGCGATATCGTTGCTCATGCAAGCAATGAAAGTGTGAACACTCATTCTCAGAAAATAACCAATTTTGAAGAAATGCAAATAAAAGCTGTTTCACAATCACATATTTATGCAAAAAGGATACTTGTATCTTATTCTTTTCCTTTCTTCTTTTCAATTGGAACAAAAAGATTGACGATTTATAAGATGGAAGATCAAATCAAAATCTCAGTACTGACAAATAGGAAAGTTTGCTGTGGTGTCATTTGATAAATTTAGCCTTGTCACTATTTTTTGTAAATGTGTCCAAAAATTCTTATTGGCAAAGTCAAATAGTCTCGACTGGCAGCAAAACTTATTTATATGTGGAAGCAAGTAACCTTAAATGCCTGATCTTGAGATCTGACTATTTCACACGACCTTGAAATGACGCCTGCTCCATCTCTTCTCATTATCACTTGACAGTTATAACTGCTTCTTGTGACATGTGAGGGGCCATTAGATGATGACTGGTTTGACTGATTTCTCTCTCTAGCAGAATATGGTAATCGCTCATCATCTTCTTAATAGCAGGACAATCGAAGCGTCAGGACATGTGACACTGCAAGTGCCTTGGTATTTTTTTTACTAAACATTAGTTTTATCAGAATATCAATGAAAAGCTTTAATCAACTGTGAAACAAAAGATCGGCAATGCCAAAAAAGCTCAATTCACCACACGTATGGACTGTTTCTCAGACACAACTGGGTAATTTTCGCGAAAACGCGCAATTTGATGTCCTGCATTCGTGTGTGTCTGCCTTTGTAGGACTGAAATTGATTTTTGGCCAAATATTTTGAATAACATTTTTTCGAGAAGAAAACAAAAATTTACGTGGGTGCGGCCATGCTGAACATGCTATATCACGCATTAAGTAGTCCAAATGTCCTTACCGTGGCATGTCCGCAACTCAACATTTTAATTACAAACTTGTGCAAATTCAAAACTACTGCATAAAATTTGACATGCAAAGTGTATATTTCTAGATATTTGTTCCATTAACTACCTAGCAGTGTTTTTTCTAAAATATAACTAATATAACCACATCTCCGGGCTTGTTGAAGCTGTGTTCCAATTTTGAGATTACC
Organism: Platynereis dumerilii; assembly: GCA_026936325.1. Classification (NCBI taxonomy): domain Eukaryota; kingdom Metazoa; phylum Annelida; class Polychaeta; order Phyllodocida; family Nereididae; genus Platynereis; species Platynereis dumerilii. The sequence goes on from JAPTHN010000005.1 coordinate 39,484,402, forward strand.
TCTTTGGCCACGGTAAAGACAGAGGTAAAGTTGCCACCAGAGTAAGTTAATACAGCATGATGTCTCCAGATGCCACTAGAGTGTAAAGAACCAGGATATAACTACTTTTTTACCATATCATTGAGAAAACCAGAGCTGCCATCTGTTAGTCAGACGATGAAATAGGTCTTATCTTGACTTTGTCGCAACTAAAATTCGTCTTTACCGAACCCTCAACAGCAGAGGGAGTTCAAAAGGTATGAGGATGTAAATGACACCATTGGTTTAGGAGGCTGTTCCAAAAATAGGTGTGGTACTCTGAATGATGTAGTCCACTTTCTCTGGAAGATATGCTGCATAACATGTCTTTTCCGTGGCCAAAATCTGTCTTTACCTTGGTCAAATCAATGCAAATATACTGTGATACGGTAAAGACAAGGCTGGCCACGGTAAAGACATCTGAGTAAATTTGCTTTGATTTCATTGTGCACGGTAAAGACAATTTTTCCAAATAATTGAAAATGTCAAATATTCACCCAAATTAGTTATCCTGTTACATGCAGCATGGTAGTACCACATATTGCATTATGTAAACAGAAAAAAATAGCGGTTGAGTATTATTGGCTCAGCTTCCTGACACCAAAAAATTGGTTGTGTCTTTACCGTTCCTGCACATTTTCGTGAAAATGACCCAAGTTCTGCTGTTGATGCTCTAATTCTTTGTTGTAGTGTGGGCCTATCATATCTCTGTTATACTTTATTTGGTATATCTCTGTTATACTTTCTTGGCAAAGTACTCACATAAAAATCCAATCTGACATTTATTTGGGTGATGAATCCAGAAAAATGGCTCTAAATAATTAAGACAAATTATGGATTTAAAAAAACACAATGATTTTGATCAATTTGATTGTCATTTGAAACACCAGAAGTCAGGATTCCCCTCATTTATCACTTTTATCTGCCATAAATTTGTTCTGGGTCTATAAACAGATTTTAGAAGACAGATAACAAGGATGAGGAACATCTAAAACAGCAAGACGGCTGACACATTTTTGGCAGTTTTAGGAAATAACATCAGTCGAATTGAAGAGAGAATATAAAATATGCAAACAACAATCAAAGTAAGAGAGGATGGATGATTGAATGATTTAGACTTTACATCCTGTGTTTATGCTGATGGTAAGCTAGAAAGGACAGGAGGAGGATGAGACAATGAAGCAAATAATGATTGAAACTGCTGTCCAACATAGGTCCAAGTGATCCAGCAAGAGCTAGATTCCAACCCTGAACCTAGCAATTTGCATTCTACCACTTACCCCTCCCCTTGAGGGGGTAGATAGTGGCCATCAAACAGCATTGTAGACAATTTATGATTGTCTAAGCGTGGACCAGCAAAAACTGCAGTCATTTCAAGCAAATTTCCAATTGTATCCATTACATCCTCACATATCCCATGAGCCCTAAGTAATTAGTAAATATAATAAACTCTACATTTGGTACATTTGGCAAACATTGGAGAAGTTGAAAGCGTCCGGTATCCTCAAGCTCTAATTTCATCCCAAAAACTTTGAGCTTTGATAAATATCTTCTCTGGATGGTTATGATGTTGGTAGTGAGTGCTAGTTCATTGCGGCCTCTCCTTGTTTTCTAGTTTGTGGCCGGAACTTCCAAGTAATTCTTCTGTGACCTGCATCTCACCAGGATGCGAATTGGTCAAGGTAACATTGTCCATCCATTTCCGTATCCTGATCTGTGTTGGACAAACACTTGTTACTTCCTGAGTAAACAATGATACAATTTTCTACTGGTAGATAACCCAAACCACCTCCGCCTCGTTCATGCTTCTGCATATAAGGAGCGAGAAGCAAAGGTACTCTATGATCCATCACATTTGAGGACTCACCAATTCTCAGTTCCAAAATTACATGAAACTGCATCTTATTAGCATTTTAGTCATAATTTTCTTTTTAAGATGGTGAAGCAAAAATAAGATGTGTCCTCTTTTATCGTCATTCTGGGAAAGTTGTCTACATAGATCTTCTTAAACTTATAACTGACAGCCTTAACTTCTGTCAACAGCTGGTTTTAATTCTTGGCCAACTTAACGTCACACAAAGATCTCTTAATGGCCACTTGCACACATTGACTGGAAATGCATATGTGCTTTGGCTTCACTATATATTTCACTATATACTGCCATCTAACATTTACTATGCTGCAATACAACTCATGAATGTCATCTGACATCCACAATTATGTAAATTTAGCTGTGGGTCCATCCATGTTAACTTATTCTGATTGCTTTGCAGTGTAAGCACAACCCTTATACACTAGCCCGTCTGTTTGCATTTGCTCAGCGTTTGCACCAAGGCCTGCATGTGTACAAACGCCTGCACATCCTGGGTATCAAGTCGATTCAGATAAAACACAACTTCCATTCATATAGTTGCATTGATGCCATAACATCAACCCTCAACAAACAGAGCAAGTATTGAAATACAAAGAATTGAAAAGCCATTTTCTTGCAATAGCATGCAAACTTAAGGTGTCATAGTTGATATTAAATAGAAAATAGAAAAAAGACTGGGATGATCACATACATGTTCTACAAATCATTTTATAGCCTTTGTATTTTTGCAATGTATTTCATGAAATATCTTATTTTAAAGATTCATGTTAACAGATGTTCTCAAATTGGCATTCTCTCTTTGGCATGATCTTTTTAAAGAAAAATCTGCATGGCAAAAGTTTCGTATTTTAACGGAAGAAGGAGCAAAAAAAAATTGAGCTGGAAATTTGGTGAACACTACTGAACAAACAGAGAAATATGTTGGTCCTATGGGATTCAGGCTTTTCACTCTCACGCGAATGGCATTCTTCTTTATTACAATGTGTCTGGCATGGCATGAACATTTTTTTTGAAAGAGTTTGATCGTAAATGAGGGCCTGCACATATATCAGGTGTTAGTAAATCAAGGTGCCTAGACCTGTTCAAAAAAGACTTTTTATTTTATTTTGATGCGGGTCGCAGTGATTCCCATTCTCCAAACTGTAGAATGACCAAATATGACTTTTTTTCAATTTTGGACTTTGGGAATGCCTGCCTCATGAGCCATGAAGTTTATATGTTTAATTTAGTCAAAAACACCAAAAATATCTGAGGGGGTTGTCATATTTTGCCTCATATCTTCATAAGTTTTAATTGTAGAGCTAAATGGATAGTGTCATATGATTATGAAAGCTGATAAAATTGTCTTTAATTGAAAGCCAATATACACGTATAGGTATTTTGGATGAGTTTGAGTGTCTTCAAACTAGAAAATGTGTCAATTTTAGGGTAAATTTTGACATTTGCCACTACATTAGGCGTCTTATGCTCATAGAAATAACAACTGAACAGCATTAGTGGTACAATATGAATGCCTGTAAAACTGTCTTAGAAATTACACCACTTAGTACCAACATGGTACTAAGAGAAAAGCCAGGTCTTAGCTGAGACCTGGTTTGGCTAAACCAATCAGTCAAGCAGAACAGGATCAAGGAATTTCAGTTCAATGAAAGTAACACATAATATGTGAACAGCTCAACTGCTACAAACACAATGTCTCAATTTCTCAAACTCAGCCAAAGGATATGCCAATATAGAGGGGGAGGGGTGACTGACTGGGATATTAGAAAAATATATATATATAATAATAAATGCTAATAACTGCTTGCCCAGTTTTGGTGAAAAAAAAGAAAGAGTTCTGACACATCCCCCTTTCCATCCAACAAAGCTATCTACATGTATCTACTTAGATATAATTTGAGACAAATTGACTATTTTCACTTCAACAGGCCTATTGTGAATATTGTAGAATGTTCCTATGAAATTTTTCATAGTTTTCAAAATATCTTGTAATGACTGATTCTCACAGTATCATATTCCCTCGCACAAGCATCAAAGTTCTGTAATATGTTTAATTTTTTTTATCTTACTTTAACCCAATATCATTGTATTGGACATCCTCAACAACATTGATGTACCTTGCGCAATTTAACATTATGGTAGGCCCCTCCCCAAGCTAAAGGTGGAAACAAGCCCTTTTTTTCTATTTTGATGTGCTGAACAAACTTTTGTTTCAATGTCATGTGTTGAACAAACTTTTGTTTCATTGAAAGTCCAGAGCCTCCCTCCCCTCTCCTTTCCAAGTATTTTCTTGTCAACCCTTCAAATCAACACCATAACAGTTTGAGATCACTGATCTGTAAGTTTGTAAAAAATGTTTGAGAGTCAGTGATCCTTGACTAGTCTAAAGACTAAAGCACAGTTGGTGAAAGGGACTTAGATAAACCAGGTTTAAAGAAGTTAATACCAGGACTAACTGTTAAAACTATGTTGGTGAAAACGGCCCTTAGTTTCTCAATTTCAATGATTTGCTTGCCTGTTAAAATTTATCATCATTATACAATGATAAGAAAATTTTTTTGCTTAGTGAAATTATTTTATAGATCTTGTTTTCATTTGATAGAATATAAATTAAATTTTCCATGTCTTTAATGTATAAAGTTCTTTTCTGAAAAAATCATAGCTGGATGTAAGAAGAACATAAACCAATATACTATTGCTAAATTAGATGATGCGATTCACAACTGTCAGTGTCACCTTGTCACATTCATTCAGCAAATATAATGTTTACTGCTCAAGTAAAAAAACACATTAAAAACTTGACATTTTGAATCACAGTACGCCAAGGTTGTCAATATCATTTGTAATTATTATCTAAAACTACATGTTAGTGAACTTCCACTGTCGCTGAATGAATAGTGACATGATTATCCAAAGATCGCTGCTAAGGTTCTTTTACCCCTTGTTTAAACAGTGACCATGGACATCTTAGGCTGGACCAGTAAAGATTAATGGGAAACAATGCCACATCTGATGTAAAATTATAAGCTGTATTTGGAACTTTTAGAAGACACTTTTCATCACTCGTAGAAAATAGAAACTGCAGGTATTTTGAACTTTTCATGCCGAATTGACATGGTCAGACAAAACTAAGCTGCAGGCAACCAAAGGAAGGCAGCAAATGTACTTGAAGAAGGTTTGAGCAGTTGACAGAAAACTTAGTTTGTTTCAAACCAGCCATACTTGATGACAGTGATAATCATGTACATCGTGGTTACAGTTTACTGGATTCAACTTGGCCTATTGAAATGCAAAAACAGATAATAGATATTGATGAGAATTATAATCAATGCAAGAGCTTGATTTGACTGGCACACATGTGCAAGTCCGTGAAAATGAAGGAGCTCTAGACTACAAGGAAACTCTCAAGACACAGTGAACCTATGAAACAAGCAATTCCTCACAAATAATTTGTTTTAATCAATGTTAAGTCTTCCGCAGTCCAAATTTCTTTGAACTGGATTAGTACTGTTTACCTGAGAGCTTGAAGTTTATATCAAATGGGCATCCCAACCTACAGCAACTAGGAAAGAACATGACAGGTACAATCTATAAAGGGCAGATTTGCTAGATGTCTATTGACAAAAACAAATTTCAATTTCACCAAACAATGAGTTGTGTGTATATGACTTTACAAGAAACAGATCGAGAAAAGAGAGATAGGCTTACTCAGGTTCTCATGTGAGCCTATAATGACATAGAAATTGACATTTTAAAAAATCACGAGCAATTGTGTGTTCAACTTACTCTAGGCAACCTTGAACAAGTTATTGTAGACACAATCTACATATCCATCAGATTTTTGTTACCCTGCATTGACTTTCTCAATTAATATTTCCATTGCTTGTTGTAGGCCCTCATGTTCAATATATATGTATGTCAGACTGTCAGAGCATTAGCACTTGAAAACATAATGTCAAGCCATGTGTGATTTACAATATACTCTGTACGGTCATCAGTATTATGTTAAATTGCTGAATTGTTAAACAAGAAAGGCACTTCTGTGACATGACAAATTTCATGTTTCAAATGTTCCAATCCTATTCAGACAACACCTGTGAAATAATTAAGTGGGACACCTAATTTGACAAATTTCCTGATCAATTCAATAAAACACTGCACTATGATGATAGATTGAAACAGACAGACTGCTCCTTGAAATTGAGAAATTGGTGCTTCAGAGACAACAAGATCGATGTAAATAAATTTTAAAATATGTCAATTTAAAGACAATTGTACAGGCTTTCATATGGTAACACTCATGCTGTTCTAAGATTATTATATAATGAGCATATGAGGCAAAATATAGTGCCTAACGTCAAAATTTACCCTAAAATGGACACATTCCTGCTCTGGAGACAACTAAAACCATTTAAAATACCAACATATTGACTTCAAATGAAAGACAATTTTATCAGCTTTCATATGATGCCATTCACTTAGCTTTACAATTAAAACTAATGAAGATATAAGGCAAAATATAACACCCCCCCTCAGATAATTTTGGCATTTTTGACTAAATTAAACGTAAAAACTTCATGGCTCATGAGGCAGGCATTACCAGAGTCCAAAATTGAAAAAAATGAAATATTTGGTCATTCTGCAGGTTGGAGAATGGGAATCACTGCGACCCGCATCAAAATAAAATAAAAAGGCTTTTTTGAACAGGTCTAAAGGTGCCTCTCTCGATCTACCTGCAGTTGTTATCATACCTATGCAATTATAAAAACTTCCTACCTGCAGTTTGTATGAGCCAGTGACTGCATGCTGTATACCCAATAAATGAATTTGTAAAAGTCGCAAGTGGCCTACTCACAATATATCCCTGAAATGCCAGCATTTATTGTCATGATAATAATTTAGATTATTATTTTGTCAAATCAAAGTGCTGGTGGCTATGGTGGAAATTGTAGGATGATGACTAATTTCCATGATAACATGGTCGTCTGGAATCGGAATTCCCACATGTCCAAAATAGGGTCTCGTGGACTTGCCAAAATTGTCCATCAGTAAGTATCTATGGACTGGCATGAACTACATACAAGGCCATGTGTGTAAGTATTTCTATCAATTGATACTTTACCAATTGACCATCTATGTACTTGCATTGTATTGTACATCAGTTTGCAGCCTATAATTTTAAGTTAGCCTCATTGTGCACTCCACGGCATAGATGACAAACTTGTAATCCAATTTTGATTTCTTGCAATGACACCAATTTTATTTGTCTCACATGATTTTGGGTTTTACACTCTCACAGCACCAGAGTGATCTATTCACAGGCATGACAATGTGCATTCAATGTAAACATGTGCGATATCATTGCAGTGAAAGTATGAAAGCCATTCTCAGAAAATAACCAATTTTGAAGAAAATTTACGTAAATTAAAGCTGTTTTACAATCACATATTTATGTAAAGGATACTTGCATGTTATTTTTTCCCTTAAATTTTAATCATATCATTTTGACCAAGAAATTGGCGATTTACAAGATGGAAGATCATGTCAAAACCTCAGTACCGACAAATGTGAAAGTTCCGCGTGGTAGCAGAACTTATTTATATGTGGAAGCATGTAACCTTCCATGATCTTGGGATCTGACTTTTTCTCAGGACCTTGAAATGACGCCTGCTCCATCTCTTCTTATCACTTAACAGTTATAACTGCTTCTTGGGACATGTGATGGGCCATAAGAAGATGACTGGTTTGACAGATTTTTCTCCCGAGCAGAATATGGCAATCGCTCATCATCTTCTTAATAGCAGGACAAAAAATAACATCACATAACAAGGATGAGAAACACATCTGAAAAGCACGACAGAAGATACATTTTTGGCATTTTAGGTCATGCATGACGTCAGTCCCACTGAAAGGAGAACATAAAATATGCTAAGAACAATCAATGTAACAATGGGATTCAGGGAGAGAGTGGATGAATGATTTAGACTTTACATCCTCTATTCATGTTGATGGTAATTCAACAAAGACAGGAGAAGGAAATGGCAATGAGGCAAATAATGATTGAACCTCTTGTCCAACATAGGTCGAAGAGATCTGGCAAGATCCAGATTCCAACCCTGAACCCAGCAATTTGCATTCTACCACTTACCCCTCCCCTTCAGTGGGTAGATAGTGGCCATCAAACAGCATAGTAGACAATTTATGATTGTCTAAGCATGGACCAGCAAAAACTGCAGTCATTTCAAGCAAATTTCCAATTGTATCCAATACATCCTCACATATCCCATGAGCACTAAGTCATCAGTAAATATAATAGACATTACATTTGGTAAACATTGGAGTAGTTGACAGTATATCTAGACAAGCGATAGATTGAAAGTGTCCGGTATCGTCAAGCACTGATTTTTTTCCCAAAATATTAGAGCTTCGATAAGCATCTGCTCTGGATGGTAATGATGTTTGTAGTGAGTGCTAGTTCATTCTGACCTCTCATTGTGTTCTAGTTTGTGGCCGGAACTTCCAAGTAATTCTTCTGTGACCTGCATCTCACCAGGATGCGAGTTGGTCAAGGTAACATTGTCCATCCATTTCCGCTATCCTGATCTGCGTCGGACAAACACTTGTTACTTCCTGGGTAAACAATGATACCCTTCGCTACTGGTGGATAATACAAACCAACTCCTCCTTCATCATGCTTCCGCATATGAGAATGTCAGCTGCTGTGCATCTTATTCAAATTTGAATACTAGCTCTTAATGATCTTTTTTGGTAATGGTGAAGAATAAGGAATGTCCTCCTTTTATCTGCATTTGGGTTTATCCATGTCAGCTTATCCTGATTGCTCCGTAGTGTAAGCACAAACCCTTATACACTGGCAATTCTGTTTGCATTTGTTTAGCATTTGCACAAAGGTCTGCATTTGTACATAGACTTGCTCATCCTGGGTGTCAAGTCAGATGCAGACCAAACACACCTTCCATTCATATGGTTGCACCGAAGCCATAACATCCACCCTCAGAACAAGATTCTTCTTAAATGATTTTTTTGAGAAGAAAGACAAAAAGTCATTTTCCTGCCAATTAAAATGGAATGCATAAGTGTCACATGTACAATAAAAAATAAATTGAAAAAGACTGCATTTATTTTAAAGCCATTTTGATACTTTTCCATGAAATCTTAACAATTTTTAAATGATTTGTTATCAATGTGCGTTCTCAAATTGGCTTTTTTTCCTTTTTGCAATATTTTATGTTGTGAACCATTTTCATCAGTTTGTCGGTATTGTTGTAGCTGCGTTATAAGACCCCCTGTTGTATGACCAACTTGCATCATGTGACTGCCTTCCAGATGCACTTAGTGGTATTTTTAGTGCATTTTGTTCAAGTGACATTCAGGACACTAACTATAGGCGTTGGGTCACGGTTCAGATATAAGTTATTCACGTAGGTTATTTTCTGCCGTGTTTCACCGTGAGCATGGAAATCCCCTCACCCCTTATCGCATCGGCAGTGACTAGTAGTGTGGGTATAGGACTGATAATATATTTGAGGACTCAGCCAAAAAGTTACAGAACTCAAAAGCTGCAAGGTCCAGAAGCAAACAACTACAGCTGTAAATGTTTTTGTTTTTGTATTAGATGAAAAATGGTACCCTTGTATATATGGTACGCTGTTCCACATTGTTTCCGTTTTATTCGAAATCCTGAAACAAGATCAAACGACTGTCAGAGGTGAAATACTATGTCATTTTGTAGTTTGTGTCATGAATTAGTAATAAAGTGGAGGTCACACTAAAAAATGCGCCTTGCTGCACCATGACATAAATTTGCATTTGGTTCATTATCTTTAATTTGCAACATTGACGTAATGTCAGGATGTGACCTTGGGCGCACAGGCAATGAAAAGAAAACTGTTATCACGAGAACAGCTTGAAAGTGGGAGGGGAAGAATTGTATTGATTGAATTATTCAGTTATGTTCAAGGTTAATTCTGTATCAAGTATCTAATGGTATTAATAAATACAGAAGTGACAAATTGTGAATGGCTGAGATTGTAGGACTTGAGCAAACAATATTGATCAATCTCGCAATCATCTTATACCAAATATCATTGCAACAACTGTAAATGCGTGTATTTGATCTACTAAAACTAACCGATGACATCAAGCCGCAGTGTTAACCCTACCAAAATGTTCGTAGCCATGATAGACATTGTATAGAATTACGTCTATTGCTCCCTATGAGAGGCTGTGAAGAATAAAGTATTCAAACATATCCAAGAGTGGGTACCAGGCCTGCCATTTGTCTGTAAGTAGGGATTTATGGCCTGGCATGCACAGTATACAATGCCATATGTGCAAGTGTTGCTATCAATTCAAGCATGAGCTGTTTACCATACCCTTGCATTGAATTGTACATCAGTTTGCAACCCAACAAAAAAGTTAGTCTTATGCTATGTACATTTAAGGTAATGAAAAAAAAATCTATTGCAATTAGGAGAAAAGACAATAATTTAGTGTGACAACGTATTCGAGATGTGATTGTGCAAGTTTACAGGCAGCTGTAGCGAAAAAATGCAAATGCGCATTGTCAGCAATAAACCCGTTTTGCAGAGATGAAAATTAAAGCTTGTCCAAAATCACATAAAAAAGGATCCATAGTTTAGATAACATTTTAACAACAGACTGGCTACATACATGACGGAGGATCATGTCAAAAATCCTTATATCCTTTGACAGATTTACTACCGTTTTTCGCAGTGTGTCAAGAAATTCTCATCCGCCAAGTAACGAGTTGTGAATCATTGGTTGTTGCAATGATATTTGATATATTGATTTGGCAAGATTGATCAAAGATCAAATGTACAGATCAACATAAAAATATTGACAGAACTTGTAAATATGTTGATCTTTACATTTGATCTATTTTCCTGATGTTGAGATATGACTTTTTCACATGACCTTGAAATGATGCCTAATTCATAATGTTCTCCCATTCATTTAACAGAACTGCTTCTTCTGATATTCGATGGGCCATTAGATAATGACTAATTTTGACTGATTCAACTCTTTAGCAGAATATGGCAATCAATCACTATTGTCTGACAGTAAGGCTGTAAGGAAAATTGATACAAGATAATCCATTTTCATCATAGCATCATCCAGTTGCCGGTCCAGAAAGTTTCATCAAAAGAGGGTGTAATCATAACCATTTCTGCAATGTTTAAGGATGTATATTAAAACAATAATTAGATGAGTACAGCCACAACCAACTCACACCACTCTGAATTCCAGAATCTGAGTTTGAACCCTATGGTCAGTGGATTATTGAACCCTATGGTCAGTGGATGATTGGACATACAGCCCAGTGCTCTTTGTACAACAGTATAGAGCCACAAGCCATTGGATTCAACTAAGGTGTGGATTTAACATCTCCTAATAAAACTCATTCTAGCAATAATTGTGGTGCAATAACCTATCTTTCAAACAAATTTCTTCTCATGCATGGACATGCCTCAGAAAGAGCTACCTTGGATTACTACCGGCAGTTAGGAGCATCATTGTTTACTTAGGAAGTAACAAGTGTTTGTCCAAGACGGATCAGGATAACGGAAGCATATACATGTGTTAGCTTAACCCAGTGGCATCTTGATGAGATGCAGGTCTCAAGGTAATTATTCAGATTACCTGGAAATGGACATCGAACTCTTCCCTGATTATGATTGATGTGCGGGACTCTGTGAATACTTTCTGAGAAATGACGGACTATAATTACAAGCACAAGCACAAAAACTTACAAAGGACATTCAGTGATAACAGCAGTTTCTGCATAAAAAGTTTGATTTTGCATGAAAACATTCTGACACTATATAGGCCTAAGTCATTGTTTTGGTTGGGATAATAGACATTTTGATTCATTTGGTTTAATGTAAGCTATTTTTTTGCTTATACATCACCTTTGTTCTGATTTGAAGGGACTGATCTGAAGAGCTGGAATTTTCTGTTGACATTCGACCATGCTCATGATGACTTGGTTTTATAATACATGATACATGTACATGTATGTCCTGAATTGGAAAGATGATCAAAATCTCTCTTGAAATGCTTCTTTCATCATAACCTTACCTGTGAAGATTTGTTGCCAACAACTGCCAGGCAGACACTTTCATGAAAATGGATCTCTACTGGTAATTGTTCTCACACTAAGATGATGATGATCAATTGCAGTTTCTGCTCAAGAGACAAATCTGTCACACTATAGTCATCAGCTAATGGCCTGACACAGACAAAGACTCCAAGAGAAGCAGGTCTGTCAAATGATCATGGAAATACATGGAGCGGAACTCAGCAAGTGTTACTTCAGGGCCATGTAAAATTGTCCTATCTCAAGGTCAGGTAAAGAAGATACAGTAGCCTTTGTATAATGGCAATTATGGCATCCACCTTGTTTCAATTTAGTTCAAAACATGACACAAGATCAAAAGACAGTCAGAAGTGCAATTCTATGACATTTTGTAGTCTGTGTTATGAATTGATAATAAAGCGGAGGTCAAACTGAAAGTGCACCTTGTTGCACCCTGACATAAATTTGCATTTGGTTCATTATCTTTAATTTGTTACATTGACATTATGTCAGTATGTGACCTTGGGCTGTGAGAGGCAATGAAAAGAAAGCTGCTATCATCAAGAACAGCTTGAAAGGGGGAGGGGAATAATCGTATTGATGGAATTATTCAGTTATGTTCAGGGTTAATTCTGTATCAAGTATCTAATGGTATTAATTAATAAATACGGAAGTGACAAATTGTGACTGGCTGAGATTGTAGGATTTGAGCAAAGAATATTGATCAATCTTGGCAAATCGATATGACAAATATTGTTGCTACAACCTATATTAAATTTGTGTATTTGATCCTAAACCTAACCATTGACATTGAGCTGCAGTTTTAATCCTACCAAAATGTTCATAACCATGATAGTCATTGTATAGAATGATGTTCATTGCTCCCTATGAAATGTTGGGAAGAATCAAGTATATTCCAACATATCCAATAGAGGGTACCAGGCTTGCCATTTGTCTCTAAGTAGGGATTTATGTCCTGACATACAATGGCCATATGTTCAAATGTTGCTATAATTTCATGCATGAGCTGTTCGTACCAAACTCTTGCTTTGTGTTGTACATCAGTTTGCAAACTAATAAAAGAAGGTAGCCTCTATTTATATTAGGGTGCATCATCTGCCCCTTTTATCTCCAAAACTTCATGCACTTTTGCAGTAATGTTCCTTAATGTCACAAAAGTAGCCCTGTAAAATTTTTTGAAAAAAATCCAATGTCTAAGGGTGGCACAACCAGGCTTGAAATCTGAGCATAAGGTATTATTTTGCCGTTTCGCGGTTCTCAATAATATTTTCTTAGAAAAAGAGCTTCAATTTGAATACCAACATCAATGGTTTCCGCTAAGGAGAAGCTGTGTTAGTGCAGTGATATTTTCTTTTTGAATTATTGAAATGTGATAAATCTAAAAAACAATGTTAGTATGACTTTCGGAACCCAAAGAAGTCTCTAAACTGAGGAAGTGATCTGCCACATCATTTGGTAAAACCTTGATGGAATTATAATGTAGTCAAAAGAAAAGGACATAGAAGAATGACATTGCATTGAAGTGATTTATTTCTCATATTTACATGTATTTAATGTAAATTTGTATATTTGGAAATTGTTGAATAGATATTTGAAAAACATGCTGAATTTCCTACTTTCTTCACCAAAGTGTGCCTTATACTTTATTCCAATTAAGATGTGACAGTTGTGCAAAAGTTGACCTCTTAAGCAGTTCATTCCAAACATTTTTTCACCATAGTCCTAAACTTTCTACTTTTGGAATATCTTCAAAGTGAAAAATTGTCCAAAATATAGCTTCCTACCATTCAAATTGAAGCTTATTTTCTTCTAAGAACAATGGTATATGAATCAAATTTCAAAATCAAATGATAAGCTAGATATTTCTAACCGCGATTATACAAAACATCACTTTTTGTCATTTTTGGACCAAACTTTAATGCAATTGTGCCACCCTAAGGCCACGTCCAATCTTATTGAAATTTTGCAGAATGTCTTTTTACTGGCAATGGAATAATATGGCAAGAGTGCAAATGAATACGACAATTTAAGGGGCAGATGATGCACCCTAATTTATATGCTATGAATAAAAATATTAAGTAAAAAATAACAACTTTCCATTGCGATTCAGAGAAAAGACAATTATTTAGTGAGACAAGGTATTTGAGATGTGATTATGCAAGTTTACAAGAAGTTGTAGCAAAAAATGCAAATGTATATTGTCAGCAATAAACCCGTTTTGCTGATGAAAATTAAAACTTTTGCAATTCACATATAAAGAAGGATCCGTCATTCAGATAAAACTGTTTAAAGTTTGAAGTTCTGATGTTGGGCAGTTTTAAAACAACAGATTGGCTTATATCCTTAGTCAGATTTACACATACTACCAATTTTCGTAATATGTCAAGAAGTTCTCATCGGCCAAGTAGCTAGTCGTGACAGGCAGCAGAACCTGTAAATACGTTGATCTGTGCATTTGATTTTTTTGCCTGGTGTTGAGATATGACTTTATCACATGACCTTGAAATGACACAGTGTCCCTGAAGAAAAGCTAAGGATTTTCTAAATGAATCCCGAAAACTAAAAGTGCATGATTGTAGAGCAAGGTCAGGAGAACGTTTTAAGACAAAAATGAAAAAATTCTATTGGGAAAATTTTGAGGAATGTAAATTTTAAGAAAGCTAGGAAATTGACTCTTTCTTTGTGCGGAATTGGAAAGATGATCACAATTTCTGATGAAATGCTTCTTCGTTATAACTTTACCGAAAAGACTTATTACCAACAACTGTCATGCAGACATTATCATGAAAATGGATATCTATCGGCAATTGTTCTAACACTAAGATGATGATGATGAATTGCCATTCTTTTGCTGAAGAGACGAATCTTTCGAACTATAGTCATTGGCTAATGGCCTGTCACAGACCAAGACTCCAAGGGAAGCAGTTCTGTCAAATAATTATGGAAAGACATGGAACAGAACTCAGCAGGTGTCACTTCAAGGCCATGTTAAATAGTTCTATTTCAAGGTCAAAAAAAGAAGATAGTCATGTCTACATGTCAATGGGCTCTACTACGTGTCAAGACTTCTTTAACTTGGCCAATTAGAATTTCAGGATAAATTATCAAATATGGTGATTGTCAATCTGCTCAGCTAGAGCAATAAAAACAGCAGAAGGGTCCCTTGATAGCAAAATGTATACTTCATAGAGGGACTCCCAATCAACAGATAAAGTAAGTCAATAATCAATCAATAATGTATATACTTGGCGAGTGATTTGCAATGTGGTAGGCTATTTTCTGATGACTTGAGAAATCACCCATCACTTCTTTTTTTTTGTAATGTGTGATGTGTAGACTTTTTAACCATCAAGAAGTCTTGACAGGCAGCAGACCTTCGTTCTTAGATATTTGATCTTCCGGGCATGATCATCTGATCATATGTGACAATTTTCATCCTATAATAAAGTCACAGACAAGCTTCTGTCGGCCCATTTAATAGCTGATGGTTCCTTTGTGGTGAAAGCAAAAACTTCTCATGTATTCATCTTTGCATTTACATTTGCAGGGCTTTGCGGACCTGCACACATTATCCAAGGTACCAAATCTTATGCGGGTGAAACATACCATTTTATTTCTTTTTTCTTTTTACACACTATACCATCAGTCCATAAGCGTACACCGAGCACCATAGAAATACATAGAACGGACATGAGGCTGTATGATGCCACCTCAAGATGAGGTCACCAAATCCCTGAGACATGACGTCACAATAGACTGATTATGATGTGACGTCATGCCATTGTTTTAAGTGACATCACAGTTATTGGTGACGTCACGGTCCATTGTGCCAGTATTCAGGGCAGTTCCAAGATGGTGGATTTGGTTGCTTCATCTGCCAGAGCCTCATGTCCCTTCTATGTATTTCTATGCCGAGCACACAAAGTCAGAATTTGCTAAGGCTAAATGTGGTGGCCAGATGAAGACTCACATTTAGGAACAGGAGTAGTTGTTATGAATTCTCTGCATTGCCATATCATTATGTGGTACATTTATGGCAATTGGTCAAGTAAGCGTCAGATCAGCGGTATCAATTTGATAAAGGCAATATAAAAATGGACAACGCCACATCCAATCTGCCGTAATGATTCAGACCTGCAACCAAACCAGAGAAGCTGCATTTCATTACCAGAATCAGGCTCTGGCTTGCACTAAGTCTGCCACATCTCTCGATAATTGGCTGTCACTTCCAGTTATTGCATAATGTTTATGGTCTGTTGCATGTCATCGCATGTTGTTTTTAATAAGGAGAAAATTGTGGATTCGGGTCTTGTGTTTTGCGGCCATGATTTGCTGGTTCCTGCCTTACCTGAAAGTTGAAATCTTATTCAAAAATTAACTGCAGTAAGTTACAAAAAGGAAAATTGTATGAAGTTTAATTGTCATTTTCAATCAGAGTTCCTATTAGTCTATTATCGAGACTATCTTTGAAATTAGAAACTGATCCTCTAACTTTAAAATTTAATAAGCAACCCTGATATCAATTGTGACTAAGTTATGGAGAGTTCAATCTTGCTAGTGATGAAACCCTTAGCAACTTCAGTTATCAAATTAATACAGGATAATACAAGCAGCTCATATCCAGCTAGTATAGACTTCTATTTGCTGATGATCAAAAACTAACCAGCGATTGTCAACTAAGGACTTTCATTGTGATCCACAGAGCAAATGAGAACAGAAATCGATATAGACTAAAAGAGTTTGTTAAGAAATAAATTATATTCATCGAACGCTCTCTATTGTATATATGATGTTTTCTCTGTGAAACAATTTGGTCAAAAAACCAATGAAAGTAGTATTCAAATTTAAAGCTGCATTTAGTGGTCATCAAGGGAAAATAATTGTATGGTATTTCACAAGCTTATTTTATAAAGTTTGTAGGACATATAATTATATAGCAACCTCAACTAAATGGAGAGTAAGCTTTTGCTTCATGCAATTGACAAGACCATATGAAAAGTACATGATATGATGATTTTAGTGTTTTCCTGACATACATGTGACCTTGATTCATTACTCTTTCATGTGACCTTGAAACCACATCTGCTCTGACTCTTTCCAAAATCATTTCAGAGATGAAGTGGCAATGTAACGGGCCATTAGCTGACGACGAGTGTGACTGATTCATCTCTTTAGCACAACTTGGCCATCGATCACCATCTTCTCAGTGGTAGGATAATTAACAATAGACATCCATTTTCTACACAGAGTTAGTTTGTTGCAAGCAATAAGTCTCATCTTGCACATAACATTATAACAAGAGGAACAGTGTGTATCTTTGGAGCATTCGAGTGTGTATGGTTAGTTGCAGATTGTAGCAATTAATCTGACTAAAGAGGCCTTTAATTGCAGATTTGTGCCTTCAACTTCAAGCATGTGTTGGACAGTTATCGTTGGTGTGAGATTGTGCGCCAATCCATACATGTTTCCTACACTCTGAAAAGTTTTTCTCTTTTTGCTAATATGAGCAGAATATAAGAATATGTATTTTTTCCATGTACAGGCCTATGTGAGTTGAAAATGATTCAGTCACAATGATAAGTGCTCAGTGACACTGTGATGGGAACTTAATACCCTTTGCTTTGCTGATGACAATAAATTTCTACATTACCAGAGATTCTTAGGACACAGTGTCACAGTGGTCTGCTTTTATTCTAATTTATTTTCATTTCATTGAGATTTCACTGTTGGTTTTGTATAAAAGTTACAACAGTATTTTGGCATTAGATGGTTGAGACCCCATTGAGCTTGCAATTTTCAATATTACATGACAGGATGCATGATTCAGTGAACTGAAAAACCGTTGCAATTTTTCATGAAGTGAACCCTCACCAATAACAGTCAGAACTAATTAGCAGTTAAACTTGAAGAGTGTCATATGCAGTATAAGCAAAAATTTCAAATAGGAAAGCACTATTGTTAAAACTGTTCTTACAGACAATAAAACTTGTTAAAAATTGCAATTTGTGATAATTTCATTTTGAAGGCCGATATTCCCCGAAAAGACCGCCATATTTGTGAAAATGAGGCAGTGTTCACTTGGCACTGCTCCACCAGTTGAGTTTGACTAGCCATTTAATAAACAATGTTCATTGCATGAAGGTTGGTCTATTCAGAAGTCCCCATTGCCCCTTATTACAGAGGAAAACCTCACATATTTACTGCTTTATTTCACATGCCTGGATGGTCGTTTTGAGGAGGTACGTTTTTTTGTCATTCACACAAAGAAATGAGGAAATCTTTTCCAGGCTACATGTGCGTCTCACTTTTATCAAGGATGTTCTGCGCAATGCATATTCGGTTTCTTTTGAATTCACTGATCACATTCATTGCAATTTGGGTCTCTTCCATGTTGGCTTGTCCTGATTGCCATGCAGTGCAAACATATACCCCTATACATTGTCCTTTGTATTTTGTATTTGTAGTACGCCTACAAAAGCAGGCCCTCAGACAGCATCCTGGGTGCCAAACCATATGGTGGAAAAACACACTTTCCTTTTCTTGGCATTGTCAGACTGATATGAATTGGTCCTCAGGCATACACTTGGCTCACAAAGCCTGAATAAACTCTTTTGAATACCAAGGAAAAGTAAGGAGAAGTTGAACTCAACTCCAAAAGGAGCTGGGCATCAGATAGGCACTTCCTTTTATTCTGCGGAATTTGTGGGTTTAAGTCTGTCCCCTCTAAAAAGAAAGGTATTTGCTATTGTCGGTAGAGATCAGACACTTTTCCTTTGTTGTACACTGGTGTCTGGACGGAACCAAACACAAAAAAACACAAAGAAACATTCGGTGGAAAAAAGATTCTAGTTCCTCCATGAAAAAATGCTTATACCATAAACCGTTGTCATGATATCACAATTTTTGGAAGATTTATGTGAGATTTTTCTGCTTCTGCAGTACCTCGAATGGTTCAATCCAATGGGACTGTCACCATTGTTACCATTTCATTGCTTATTGCACCTATCCGTGCCAAGTCACTTTCCTTGTTAAACCTTTACCATGCAACATCTGAACCATCGTGCCAGGTTATCCTAAATTGGACAGCTGCTATAACCTTTCTTCGAACTGGGTTTCTGGTAGAAAATTCTGTCATTCTGTAAAAACTAGTTCAATAAATTAAAAGAAGGCATCTAAAAATGTTCAGCATTGACACAATATCAGTAAAATACCTTAACAGCTTTTGGATAACCTGTGTTAAGGTATCATACAATGGACCAGGGAATGAAATAGATCTGCTCATGAACACTTGGCATGTGGGAGATTTGTTAAAATATGTTAGGCATTGAGACATAAGCTAATCAACAGTGTTTTCATTAAGATAGATTTCAATTTTCTCTGCCTGGATTTATTTTGGGAATAGGAAATATACTAATATCTTATTTCATCAGTGGTCTGGGTGCTGAACTGAAAATATATTTTAAGGTTAGACACATAAGCTATCAAGAAAATCTACAGACGAGTTTGATTCCTTATAAGATGGAAAATGGTAGTCTTGTATATGGCATCAAACTTGTTTTAGTTTATTTGGAAATCCTGAAACAAAATCAAAAGACTATCAGAGGTGCAATGCTATGTCAAATGTGACATTGTGCAGTCTGTGTCATGAATTGATGATAAGCCGGAGGTCAAACTGAAAATGCACTTTGCTGCACCCTGACTTAAATTTGCATTTGGTTCATTATCTTTAATTGGTAAAATTGACATTATGTCAGGATTTGACCTTGGGCGTGAGAGGCAGTGAAAAGAAAACTGCTATCATCAAGAACAGCTTGAAAGGGGGAAGGGGACTGTATTGATGAAATCAATCAGTTTAATGGTGACCTATTGGAATACATAAATAAAGAAGTTTCCAATATTGTATGATTTGGGCAAAAGGTATTGATCAATCTTGGCAATCATATTATACCAAATGTCTTTTAAACAACCAATATTCAATATATTTATCTGATTCTAAATGTAGCCCATGAGATCGACCTACACTGTTAATCCTACCATTCGTAACCATGGTAGACATGGTTGGGTGCTGGCTGCTGTTCGCTACATGTATAAGAATCTAGTATTCTCACATATCCAGCAGTGAGTACCCAGCTTGCCATTTGTCTGTATGCAGGGATTTATGGCCTGGCATGCACAGTATACAATGCCATGTGTGCAAGTGTTGCTATCAATTCTTGCATGAGCTGTTTACCACTCCCTTGCATTGAATTGTACATTAATTTTCAACCCTACAAAAAAGGTAGTCTCTATTACATTTAAGCACCCTGATCTAGCGCATTTAAGGCAGAGAAGACAAACAATCCATTGTGATTCAGATCAAAGACATTAAATAAGTGTGACAATGTATGCGAGATATGATTGTGCAAGTTTACAAGGAGTTGTAGCGAAAAAGTGCAAATACACATTGTCAGCAAAAAAACCCATTGTGCAGATGAAAATGAAATCTTGTGCAAAATCACATATAAAGGCTGATCAGTAGTTCAGATAAAAGGGTTTTTTTTTCAATGTTTTATGGTCTGCTGATGTTTGGCAATTTAACAACAGATTTGGCTGCATGCGAGATCATGGATCATGTCAAAATCCCTCTTTTATCCTTTGTTAGATTTACTACCGTATTTTGTAGTATGTTAAGAAATGCTCATCGATGGAGTAACAAGTCTTGACAGGCGACGGAACTTGTAAATATGTTAATCTGTACATTTGATCTTCTTGCCTGATGTTGCGATAAGACTTTTTCAAATGACCTCGAAATGATGCCTTCTACATATCTTCTCACATTCATTTGATGGACCATTAGATGATGACTAATTTTGACTGATTAGACTCCTTAGCAGAATATGGCAATCAATCACTTACTTCTGACTGTGAGGCTGCAAGGAAAATTGATACAAGATATCCATTTTCATCATAGTTTCATCCAGTTGCTGGTCCAGAAAGTTTTATAAAAAGAGGGTTTAATCATAACCATTTCTGCAAAAATCTTAGTCTCAGTCTTGGTCTTAGTAATACTGGTAGCAGGCAAGGTTTTGCCTCTTTTCCCAGATGAATTATACAGTTTGTGACCAATATATACGTAATCCATGTATTAAAATAATTTTTTGTGGATATTAAGATTGTATAAAATATCCATTTGGCGTTGTTGATAAAAAACCATGGTTTAGTTAAAATCCAAGCATGCTTAAGGATGTTAATTTTATATTGCAGCCTTCCACTTTGATAAAGAAAAAGAATGGGCTGTTGCACTTTGAAAATGGCACTTGGTTTGTCATCATGCTGATGATTTTGTCATGATCATACCTAATACTTTCAATGTCAAATGATTTAAGGAGACTAATCCTGCTTGTTGGTGACAGTCAAACGAAAGGATTATGTATTTGATTTTCACTCTGAAATCAGTTTTGACAAGTCAAATGGCCTTCTATTGATCATGACTAATCAAACAGCCTCTATGTTTCCCATGTTGAAGTAGAGAAGATGGCACTTAATCAGCTATCATTAGTCAAGAAATGCATTTTTCAAAGTGAACTGATCCTCGTTGTGTCCATATCAAAGTTGAAGGCTGTGAAACAATTTGATGAATACAGCCACAACCAACTCACACCACACAGTTTAGAATTATATTCATCAAAGCAAAATGAGTCATGACCGCCTGCAGAACTTCTTGATTTATGATCTTTTATGCCACTGGAAATCTTGAGAAATGACTATTTCACATTACCTAGAATTGCTGTCTGTCCATATCTTCTCATATGCATTTGCCAAACTGCTTCTCATGATATTTGGTTGGGCATTACCTCTTTAGCAGAAAATGTCAATTATTCACGACCTCTAAGCGTAAGAAAAATTGATAGGCCTACAAGAGATCTATTTTTGTTGTTGTTCCTGAAAATGTTGTTGAGTTTAGCACTGAAAGTTCTATCAAAAGAAAAAAAAAAACAAATTATGTTGCAATGCTGTGGTGGCATATATATAATACCTTGCTTTACAATAATTACATTTGTAATAATGAGTGGATCCACATTATGAAGGTTGAAGAGAGCCACAACTAAAACGCAGGGCATTATCCTCTCTTTGAAAAATACTATAGAATGATTTAAATCATTTCACTCATCTCCCAAGCCGTTTTCTTTGTTTCAGCTTATTTAGAGACACATGTGTATGATAATTGCCTTCTGCAAATTAATATTGCGAGCACTGAGTCAGCTAAAATGATTGTGTGAAATGGTTGCACGCGAACTTTGTAGTCAGAGATTATTATTTTAGTTTCAGAAAGTCTTTTTTTCAAGGTAAGAATGCTCTGAATACTGAGCAGCATTCTAGCTTATTCTAGTTTTAACAGTGTCATTACGATCTATCTTTCAAACAAACTTCTTCTCATGCATGGACAAGGCAAGGAAAGAGCTACGGTGGATTTCGAACCAGCAGTTAAGAGCATCATTGTTTACTGAGGAAGTAACTACTATTTGTCCAAGACGGATCAGGATAACGGAAGCAGATACATGTGTTTGCTTAACCCAGTGGCATCCTGATGAGATACAGGTCACAAGGTAATTATTCAGATTTCCTGGAAATGGACATCAGATGGACACTTCTTTGGATTATGCTTCATGTGTCGGACTCAGTGTTCTAAGAAAGTATTCACTATCACCAATGGGGGTCGGACTGCTTTTCATCGCACACAGATGTTTTGACATAAGCACAAACCCATAAATGACATTCGGTGATAACAGCAGTTCGGATTCTGCATATTGATTTTGATTTTGATTTTGCATAAAAATATTCTGACATAATTAAGGCCTATCTCAAAAATAATGAAGCCAAAGTGTGACATGACCATCAAAATTTTAAAATGTATTTTTGTATAAAATGACCTAGGCATATTGTAAAGAACATATTTAAGTTCCAGAAACTATATTGGCCATGGTGCTTTGATGAGGGGAAATAACTGATAACAGCTGAATATTACAGAATTTTTAAAAGTTTGTTTTTCATGAGAGTGAAAGATAACTGGGCTGAATGGTAATTTGTCATGAACTTAAATCCGTTTTCTTTATTTGGCAACAACTGGCACATTTTTAAAAGTCTTCTGGACGATTGTCATTCAAATACACCAAATAAATTTTGAGAAACACCCAATTTTTCAAAATTTTTCGGAAATTTATTTTCAAAACTTACATATATTAACCCCAGAAGCATATTTTTTCGTTTAAAATGATTTTAACTGCCCTATGTTATGCGTCTGTATGTGGGCTTCAAATTGATACCAAATAAGTGCCACGGAAGTGAATGTCGGCTCAGCAAATGATGATAGAAGTGTGATTTTTTGCCCATTTTTCGACATAAAAAGCTGATTTTAAGTACTGGTGTGACATGAATCTTCAGAAAATGTTCTGGTTTTGACTCAAATCGATTTTATATTAATTATCAATCATAACTGGGGGTAAAATACAACCATTTACAAAATAAAAAATATTTTGTTAATGTTTATTGCCTTTTTAGACAATTTGGCCCCAAATTTTAAAGAATGCTCCATAAATGTTAAAATTTTTGTAATTAGGCAATGAAACGTACTCCAACTATTGAAATTAATTTTTAATTTTCACTCCAAGTAATATTAGAATGATCGCTTTACTGTTTGTCAGAAAAAAAATTGAATATGATCAAAATTTTTCAGAGCGTTACGCGTGCGACGAACATAACTTTTGAATCTAATCACCAGATACCAGTCAAAAACTCGGGTTAGTTCATAGATTAATAAAACTTCATAGATGTACTATATTTTGAGCCAATCCAGATTAAAAACAGAGCTTTCATAGCTCCGTAGCATTTGAAAGTACTCTCGGCGTTACGCGTGCGACACATTCACCTTTCCAGCTATTCATTGGAATTTTTCCATGAACCAGATTTTCCAGAATCATAAAAAGCTCCAAAACAACTAAGTAGATGTAATACTAGATCTCAATGGCAAAAAGATTCAACTGAAATATTTTAAAGGGAAACTAGAGCATTTCTGATCAGGAACATTCAAATTTGACTCAATTTTACAAAGTCAACCTTTGAACCCAAAAAACTCAATCATGTCAAAACAAGCGGATGGAAGTGCTTGTTTCAATGGATTTATGAAGCCTTGGGATGTGGAGATTCCAAAAATTCTAAGGAAATAGCAATGGAACATGTCAAACTTTGTAAAATTGAAAGAATTAATCATGTGAAAAAAGTCTATGTCACGCTAATTAAGTAAAAAAATGCATGTTTTCCGATATTCTTTCCTCTCTATCTCAATAACCTTTCGACGAATTGCCATGAAATTTTCAGGATTTTGGCATAAGAATGTATTTAAGGCAAGACTGTAATTTGAAGT
Organism: Platynereis dumerilii; assembly: GCA_026936325.1. NCBI lineage: Eukaryota > Metazoa > Annelida > Polychaeta > Phyllodocida > Nereididae > Platynereis > Platynereis dumerilii. Next base: position 39,508,834 of record JAPTHN010000005.1, read on the forward strand.
TGTTTCATACAGCTGTTATCAAAATTTGTGACCCTCAGTGAAAACCAGCTGTGTGGCTTCATTATTTTTGAGATAGGCCTTAAGTCATTGTCTTGGTTGAGATATTAGACTATTTGATTCATTTGGATTAATGTAAGCAATTTTCCTGAGTGTAGACATCACCTTAGTTTTGTACTGAAGGGACTGGCTGAAAGAGCTGGAAATGTCATGCTTGGACATTCCGACTTTTCCATCCACTCTCCTCATGATGACTTGGTTCTAGCTAGTTGATGGCTCTGATGAACCGCTGGTTTAACTGATTCGTGCACATTCTTCGCATCAGCAGAACTTGGTCCCAAGTTATCAACTTTGCAGTGGCAGTGGTATAAACTATATCAAAGATGAGATAAATAGATTGAATCCCCTGATTTTTCTCTGTATTTTTGATGTAAAAAAAGATGGCAATGGCAGTATATTGTGGCATTCAGTTGAGCCTGAAGTGAAAAACAAGTTTAGAGTTGTAATTCTATATTGATTTTTTTTTGGTCTGTGCCATGAATTGTCGATAAACCATTAGGTCATACAGCAAAGTAAGCTTTGCCCATGATGTCATATATATTTGCATTTCATTCATTATCTTAAATTTGTAACATTGACATTTGTCTGTAAGTGACCTTGGGGTATGCAAAGCGTAAATAAAATTGATATCATCAGGAACAGCTTGAAAGGGGGACACAGTGTCTCTGAAGAAAAGTTTAGGATTTTTGGAATGAAGCCTGATAAATAAAAGTGAACGATTGAAGAGGAAGGTCAGGAGAACATCTAAGACAAAAACGAAAAAATTTTCTATTGGGAAAATTTTGAGTAATGTAAATTTTACATTTTGGTTTTTCACACTCTCATTTTCATGCTCCAATCGGGATTTAGAAAGCTAGTAAATTGACATTTTCTTTGTCCTGAATTGGAAAGATGATCACAATTTCTGATGAAATGCTTCTTTCATCATACCTTTACATGTGAAGATTTATTGCCAACAACTGCCAGACACCATCATGAAAGTGGATATCTGTTGGTAATTGTTCTAACACAAAGAAGATGATGATGGATTGCCAGTTTCTGCTGAAGAGACGAGTCTTTCAAACTATAGTCATTGGCTAATGGCCTGTCACAGACCAAGATTCCAAGAGAAGCAGTTATGTCAAATGATTATCGAAAGACAGGGAACAGAACTCGGCAAGTGTCACTTCAAGGCCATGTGAAACTACCACAAGGTCAGGTAAAGAAGATAACATGCATCTACATGTATGTCAATGCATGGGTTCTACTATGTGTCAAGACTTCTTTAACTTGGCCAATGAGAATTTCAGATGAATTATCAAAAGTTTGTCTCCTGATATTAAAATAATGACAGAACTGTGTTTTTTAATCATTGAAATTGTATGTGAATTCATGTCAAATAAATATTTCTGTCTGTCTGTCTGGTGATGGTCACTCTGCTCAGCTGGATTAATGAGAACAGCAGAGTCTGCTGTTCTTATTGCTCGAATAATATCTGAAAAAGGTCAAACATTGAAAAAAAAAATCCAGATTACCGTCCCATCAGCAGTATCTATTTGATAAAGACAGTACAAAATTTATGATGCCTCATCAAATCTGCCATTCAGACCTGTATCCAAACGAGAGAAGCTGCATTTCATTATCAGAATCACGCTCTGGCTTGCACTAAATCTGCCCACATCTCTCCATAATTGGCTGTCACTTCCTGTAAATGCATAATGTTTATGTTCTGTACTTGCAATTAATCATCCATGCATGACATTGCTTGTTGTATTTAATAAGGAGAAAATTGTGGATTCTGGCGTTGTGTTTTGCAGCCGTGATTCGCTGGTTCCTGCCTTACCTGAAAGTTCGAAGGTTATTAAATTAAATGCAGTAAGTTAGAAAAAGAAAATTCTATGAAGTTCAATTGTCATTTTGAATCAGAGTTGCTTTTAGTTGATTATCGGGTGTGTCTTAGAAATTAGAAACTGATCCTCTAACTTTAAAATTTAATAAGCGACCCTGATCTCATTGTGACAAAGTTATGGAAAGTTCAATCTAGCTAGTGATGAAACTCTGAGCAACTTCAGTTATCAAATTAATCCAGGATAATATAAGCAGCTCATATCCAGCTAATGTAGACTTCCATTTGCTGACAATCAAGAACTGCAACTAGCGACTGTCAATTTAGGACATTCTGAAGCACAGAGCAAATAAGAACAGAAATTGATTTAGACTAGAAGAGTTTGTGGAGAAATAAATTCCAATTGTTTCATATTTCGATTTAGATATAATGTACACTCCTGGGCAAAAAAAATGGACCACCCTAGAATTCGGCTTAATTTTGTTAGGCTATGAATTTTACAGGATATACACATCGAAAAAGCTTCATTTCCTGTCAGTTAATCAACAGAAGCATTGTCTCAGTATTAAGTTTCTTTTCCTCTTGATTTTTTAAGCAGACTTTTTTTTGGCTACACTTTTTGACAACTTTGTGCACGGCAAAATGTGCATATTTTCCCATCGCCGTTATACTGCTTTCCGAAGCTCCTCGATGTTACTGGGTTTGCACCCTCTTAGATTAACATCAGTATGAGCCCGCAAGTTCTGAAATTAGTTGAAATCTAGACTATGTCAAACATGGTAGTGAAGGAATAATGGTGTGGTGAGCCCTTTTCAAGCACTCTTCAGAGGGATCAAAAATCATCTAAGCTTCTAATTTTGTAAAGAGAATGCATCAGCGCCTTATGCCGACCATTTGGAAGGTTTTTCTTGTAGAAAAGGTGCAAAATATGCTGTTCCACTATGACAGGCTAATGCCCACACGGCGAAGGTGACCATTAGTATTTGCTATGCAACAATGTATTGACTATGTTCTGGCCGGGACAAAATATAGATATCAATCAAATTGTGAACTTTTTGGGTCGTATTGATGTTGATCTAAGATGACAAAAATATGGTAACACAAATGTGCTTCGAAAATCATTGAAACAGCAATGGGAAAACATGCACATTTTGCAGTGCATGAAGTCGTCAAGAAGTGCAGCCAAGAAACTGTTCTGCTTAAAAAATCAAGAGGAAAAGCAATTTTGTACTGAGAAAATGCTTCTGTTGATTAACTGACAGGAAATGAAGCTTCTTCGATGTGTATATCCTGTAAAAATCAAAGCCTAATGAAATGAAGTCAAATTCTAGGGTGGTCCATTTTTTTTGCCCAGGAGTGTATGATGTTATCTCTGTGAAACAAGTTTGGTCTAGAAATAAATGAAAGTAGCATTCAAATTTTAAGTTGCATTTGGCGGTCAGGGAAAATAATTGTATGATATTTCAGCTTATTTGTATAGCAACATCAACTAAATGTAGAGTAGTCTTTTGCTTCATGCAATTGACAAGAGCATATGAAGAGGTGTACACATGATATGAATGATCTTAGTATTTTCCTGAAGTATGTGTGACCTTGATTTATGACTCTTTCATGTTACCTTGAAACAACATCTGCTCTGTCTCTTTCCAAAATCATTTCAGAGACGAACTGGCAATGTGACGGGTCATTAGCCGATGACGAGTGTGACTGATTCATCTCTTTAGCACAACTTGGCCATCGATCACCATCTTCTCACTGGTAGGATAATTAACAAATGACATCCATGTTCTACACAGAGTTAGTTTGTTGCAAGCAATAAGTCTCATCTTGCACATAACATTATAACAAGAGGAACAGTGTGTATCTTTGGAGCATTCGAGTGTGTATGGTTAGTTGCAGATTGTAGTTATAAAGCTGACTAGCGATGGGTTTAATAGAAGATTTTAGTAATTGTTTCTGTTATCCTGATCTGCATTGGACAAATACTTGTTTCTTCCTGAGTAAGCAATGAATCTTTTCACGGCTGGCAGATAATCCAAGGTAGCTCTACTTCCGTCAGGTCGAAACATCAGAAGACATTTATATGAAATATAGGACAGTAAGATGCCATTAGTACTAGAATGTGTCTTTTTTGTGCAATACTAATTTTTCCAATGAATTGCCAAGTATATATTAGTGAGAACCTCGCCATTTTATTGGGATTTTTTGACAGTAGATTCTAAATATATAATTTCTGGTTATGACTGGTTTAACTGTACAGTTAACTGGTCTTAACATTTTGGAAGTCCCCAATTGTCCCTCACAGAGGCTTTAACAGGAAAACCTTACACATATACTACAATATTTCACATGTCTGGATGGTTGTTATGAGGTATTTTTGGCTATTCACAAAAGAAATCTTTTCCAGGCTGCTTCTCACTTTTATCAAGGATGTCCTTTGCACAATGCATATTTGGTTTCTATTGAATTCACTGCTCACATTCATTGATATTTGGGTCTCTTCCATTTTGGCTTGTCCTGATTGTCATGCAATGCAAACAAAGACCCATATCATGCATTGTCCTTTGTGCATCTGCACACAGGCAGGCCTTTAGACAATATCCTGGGTGCCAAACCATATGGTGGAAAAAACACACTTGCCTTTTGTTGGCATTGTCAGACTGATATGAATTGGTCCTCAGGCATAAACTTGGCTCACAAAGCCTGAATAAACTCTTTTGAATACAAAGGAAGAGTGAGGAGAAGTTAAACTCAACCCCAAAAAAGAGCTGGGCATCAGATAGGCACTTCCCTGCATTCTGCTGAATTTGTGGGGCACTGTCTACCCCCTCTAAAAAGAAAGGTATTTGCTATTGTTACTAGAGATCAGACTATTTTTCCTTTATTCCAAGCTGGTGTCTGGACAGACCCTAACACAAAAAACACAAAGCAGCTTTCAGTGGAAAAAAGATTCTAGTTCCTTCATGAAAAAAATGCTCATACCATAAACCGTTGTCATGATATCACAATTTTTGGAAGGTTTATGTGAGATAATTCTAGTACCTCGAATAGTTCAGTCCAATGGGTCCGTCACCATTGTTACCATTTTATTGCTTTTTACACCTATCCGTGCTAATTCACTTTCCCTGTTCAACCTTTGCCATGCAACATCTGAATTATAGTATACCAGAACAATTCTTTCAAATAACAGGCATGTTTTACGTGGATTGCTCATAATAATCACTAATTTGATTTTTTAACTCTGACATATAGCCAAAGATAGGGTATTGGTGCGCGGGGTAACAGGGTAGATGTCTGTAACCAAATGACTTATGGTGATTGAGGATGCTCCTGGATGGACTCTTATATTCATTGTAGCATGGGTCCCATATATGTAATTTGATATTCAAACAAGTCCATTGGTATACATGCGTATGGCCTTGCATACACAGCATACAAGGCCATGTGTGGAACCATTTGAATCATTTCATGTGCTGGTAATTTCCCAAACTCTTCTGTTGTATGTTTAGATGCTGCTCAATTTTAACTAATGACTAATCTGGTATGCATCAAGAAAGTACGGAATCCCAACTAACCGATATCGGTCAGCATCCGAAAACGACAGTAATTTAAAAATATGAATTTATTATAGTATGCACTATTGCACTCTTTTTTGGCCAAGAATAACTGTCGTTGCTAAGGTCAGGTATGACAGAAGATAGACGCCCTCGGCAAGTGATTTTAAGAGCCAGTTTTTCTAAGATTCAGGCAGGGTGTGCTATTCACCCGACTCAGATTTCGTTTTTAATTTTTTTTGTGTAAACATTTACTAAAAAGTGGGAAAAATTGCATTTTCAGACCTCAGTCCTTTTTTGGTAAAGCTTAGGATCCCTATGAAATATAGGGCCAAAATTTTAATTGTGTGAAAGTCCGGATTTCAAATCTCATTATCTCTGTACCTTCTTGGTGTACCTCTGTTAAATGGGCAATCATAGAGCCCCTGAAATTTACCTAAAAGGTAATGAGGTCGGAAAGTGCTATTTTTCCCACTTTTTAGTAACTGTTTACCAAAAGAAAAAAAATCCGACAAAATCTGAGTCGGGTGAGTATCACCCCAAATGGTGAAGTGGCTGAATCTTAGAAAAACTGGCTCTTAAAACACTTCACTATCTGATAATGAAAAAGAAATCCCTAGCAAATAACAATTCTATAAATATTTTTCTCTTGCCCCAGTTGTATTTCTGTTGTGCCTGTGTGTCATGATGCAGTCGGCCGCAGACCTTTTTTCTAAGATATATGTGATATCACATGAAAGATCATCCTCATAACACTGAAATGCAGCCTTTTCTATTCCATCCTATAATCAATTTGCAGACAAGCTTCTCTCGATACATGTGCTGCACCATTAGCTGATGACTAGTCAGATTCCCTTGGATTACTTTAAAAAAAAGCTGCAGAGAACACTGACACACAATACTTGAGTATAGCAAATGGGCTATAAATAGAATGATTCAATGCTTGCACACAATCACAATGCAACACAAGTACAATGCCACATAGTCACATGCCAAACAAGGCCTTGCATACTCTCACACTGTCACAGCATGTGAAAGAACATAAATCCAACACATTCAAAACTTACTAGAGCATCCCTTATCATCGTAAGCCATTTAGCATCTGCCATCAGATGTCCAAACTTGAATGTTCTATGTTACTTGCATAGCGGTTGTCGTCCCACATTTGGCAGCTGGAGTATGTAGCCGTTAAGAATCTTTTCCTTACCATCTCATCTTAAAGCCTTTTTCTGAATACTTGTCATGTGACCATCAGCATCACTGCAGCAGATTGATCATGATTCAGTAGCATCCATTTGATCTAGAAAATACCACATCCAATATGTCTTCCAGACCTGTTACCAAACTTGAACAAGTGCATTTCATTATCAGAAGCAGCCAATGGCTTGCGCTAAATCTGCCCACATCTCCCCATAATTGGCTGTCACCTCCAGTTATTGCATAATGTTTATGATCAGATTCTGTACTTGTAATCATTCATCCAAGCATGTAGTTGTTAACAGGGAGAAAATTGTGGATTCTTGTCTTGAGTTTTGCTGCCATGATTCACTGGTTCCTGGTTCACTCTAAAAAATGTCGGGACAAAATTATTTTTTTAGATTCAAAATGGTTTTTGAAAAACCAAATTTCAATGCAAAACCAACATGGATTTTTAAAAAAATCCATGTTGGTTTTTTGCATTGAAATTTGGTTTTTCAAAAAACCATTTTGAATCTAAAAAACCAATTTTGTCTGAGTGTTCTGTGAAAGGAGGAAGATATATATATATACAAAGTTTATGTATGTACAATTAAAGCTGCAAAGACAACTGTACAAAATTTTGTTGGCATGTTGAATCATAGCTTCTATGTATAGTCTGTTGAGTGGTGAATAAATGGAAATGATTCTGAGAAGTTATGATTGTCTTCGAAATCAGTATCTGATCCCCTGAATTTAAATCATTAATAATAAAATTTGATTTACTACCCTGATCTTAATTGTGAGAAAATTATGGTGAGCTGAAGATAGCAAGTGATAAAACCCTGAGTAATTTTATAATCAAATTAGTACAGACTAATATAAGCAGCTCACATCTAGCTAATGTAGACTTCTATTTTCTCATTATCAAGATCCACAACCAGCCATTGTCAACTATAAGGACTTTAATTGTTAGGCACATAGCAACTGGGAATGAAGGAAATTGTTTAAGACTATGACAGTTTGTTAAGACAAATATTATTCATTGGATATCTTTACTTGTATAAATTCACAGACTAATTATTTTAATATTCCAACATAGATATATTATCTTATATAAAACAAATTGAGTGAAGCATCGAATGAGAGCAGCATCTAAATGGAAAATTGCATTTAGAGGTTATCAAGAGAAAATTTTTGAATGATATTTCAACCTCATTTTGAATTTTTATGCAGTGTAAAGCAGTACAGTAGAACCAGAAACGTGAACCTAATGTATAGTTAGCTTCATTTAGTGTCCCATGGGCTCAGACCAAATCATAGTAGAGTGCCAGGAGCACGATACGAACCACCCGCAACCTTGAGCTCGCTGTGTGATGGGCCATTAGCTGATGATGAGTGTGACTGATTCATCTCATTAGTAGAACTGGGCCATCGATCATTGTCTTCTCAGTGGTAGGATAATTAACCATAGACATCCATTTTCTTCACTGTGTCAGTTGATTGCAAGCAATACGTCTCATCCTGCACTTAGCATTATAGCAAGAGGAACAGTGTGCAATGTGCATCTTTGGAACATTCCAGGAAGCACTATAACATTATAGTGAGTACCCAAATGGCCTATTAGTGGGGCTTGTTCCAGTGGCTTTTGTGCCTCCAACTTTCAGCATATATCATGGTCCCACAACCATACATATGGAATTCACAGTTACATCGGTGAACTCAACTGAACTGAGGTTCGAAACATTTGATTACAACAAACAGTCAATGCCAAACAAAGCTAGACAAGATAATCCAGCTTGCTTTTTTGTAACATTGCCCCTTTAGACACTATCAGAGCATCAGAAAATGTGACAGAGTCACAGACTTTTTGCCAAAGAACTTATAATGGGAACATTTGAGCATACATTTGTCCATATGGAGTTGTTCATGGAGTCTATATCTATATTGCATGCGATATCTATTATTTTGAGTGGCTAACAAGATAAATCATAGGATACTAATTTACAAGAAAAGGTGTGACAAATTCTCCTGGAGCAATGTCAACACACAATTTTTTGCCAACTCACATTGAAACTTTGAGCACACATTTGTCCATATGGAGTTGTTCATGGAGTCTATATCTATATTGCATGTGATATCTACTATTTTGAATGGCTAACAGGATAAATCGTAGGATACTAATTTACAAGAAAAGGTGTGACAAATTCTCCTGGAGCAATGTCAACACACAATTTTTTGCCAACTCACATTGAAACTTTGAGCACACATTTGTCCATATGGAGTTGTTCATGGAGTCTATATCTATATTGCATGCGATATCTATTATTTTGAATGGCTAACAGGATAAATCATAGGATACTAATTTACAAGAAAAGGTGTGACATATTCACCTTGAGCCATGTCAACACACAGTTTTTTGCCAACTCACATTGAAACTTTGAAGGCTGTTAATCAAATATCAAAGATATTTCAAGGTTTCACTTTGCATAGGTTTTGTCCACAGTGACTAAATACACAATTTTAAGTGGTTGCTATGGCTGACAGTAATTTGATTTGTTTTCAACAAGAAAGCAGTGGAATGTTTTTTTTTATCACTCAGATTTTACTTAATGCTCATGAAGAAAGGTTACCACAACAGCGTGGCATAAAATCCTTGGGACTTAATAACTTCAATGACAGGAGACAGATAGGAGATTTCATGATTCCGTTAAATGCAATGAGGAATCGAAAAAACATTACATTTTTCCCTGAAGTGATCACTCACTTGTAACAGTCAGAACTAATTAACAGTTAAAATGGAAGAGTTAATCTCATCAAGTTTAACATTGAAACTTGAAATTCAGAGAAGAAAGCCTTTATTGTTGAACAGCACTTGCAACTGATTGATAATTGCAATTTGGGTTATTATTAACGTTATTTCGAAGGAAGATATTGCCACTAAAGACCTCATCTATTGCAGAAATGATGGCTGTTGAGATCTTGAATTTCTTGATGCTTTTACAATTTTCTCTAATTATGTCAGAACGACTGCCAGACTGATGATCTTCTGAAACATCTCAATAATCAAATGTGAATTGGCTAATTGGTGGATTATTACCAATGATAGTAACCATTGAACTCACCAGCTGCTGATTGTTGTTTATGACAATATGATCACTTGGATCAAACTGAAAATCAAATCATGCAGGTCAATGAATAATACCTTGCAAGGGGGCGACCATTGCCGACCAATGATAATCGGGGAGGGAGGCTTGGAGTTTTCCTTGTCAGGAAATTATTTATTTCATGGTAATAGTGACCGTAATTATTTATTACAAGCACGCGAAGTACCTTAATATTCATTACTAAATCAAGCATCACCTTCTCAAGAAAAAACCCCCACCAGAAATTATTTGTTTCAAGACTGACCAGAGAGAATTTATTTATTTCAACAAAACTGAGCAAGAAATTATTTATTTAAAAAAATCTCCAAGCCCCCCCCCCTCTTTAGAAGAAATGGTGGCCCCCTAAATCGCTGCCTAACTTGTGAGGAAAAAATATAAACGTTTGATGTGTCGAACTGTCTTCAATGCATGTACATGTATTAATAGATTATCATTTTGCTTTCACAGTTTGGTCTTTATCACACAAATCAGGAACTTTTTCCTTGTGTCCAATACATTGGAATGTCACTGCAGATACCAGGCAATTTAAAGTCATAATATCATTATAGGAGGCCATGTAACTCGTTAAAGGTCTTTCTACCAGATTCCCTCGTAAGGCTCCACATTTGGAACAGAAGTGTCTTGTACATGCGGACCGGAGTACAGTACTCGTACTCGTACTCGAGTACATTGCTAAAGTACTCGTACTCGTAGTGAGTACATCACGAGTACAATTGAAGCTTCAAAAGAGGAAAATTGACCACAAAAGCAACTAAATTATGAAAAATAAAATCAAGATTTGAACAAGATTAAACTACATAGTCCAGATCTTTGATTCCAAGCCATCCTAACTCTTTCAGATGTCCAATATTTTCTTTAATCGAAAAGGTCTACCTAATATTGAAGAAATGTGTCTAACAATACAGGCAATAGGCCTACACTTTGTAAGTCACACACTGCTGAACAAGCTTTGGAATTGACCAAATTAATATAAATTATGGAATGGTCTACCATGACATGTAATGTAATGTAATGTAATGTACATACTGAGCGCAGGTTGTAAAACCTCTATGCTCAGATCTTTATGGTAGAGTTGATACGGATGTGTCGGTGCTGGTGCAGTGAGGGTGTATAATACAGTCAGTTGGAATTGCTTCTTTTTCTTCACTTGTGGGGCTGGTTGCGGGACTCAGACCGGTGTCGACCTTTAGGCCGCCGAGGCTGCCACATGGTCTTAAATTTCTACCGCTTGGTGTCACTCGCAGGGTATGGTACGCGTCAGGCCGCCGAGGCTGCCATTTCACTTACCACCTCTGTGGGTATCACACTTGGGTATACATCAGTCTGTGATTCTTCCAGAACTTGTCCAGTCTTCTTTTAAACGCTGCCATCGAAGGCGCATTTACTACGTCATGGGGTAGACTGTTCCATGGTTCTGCAACTCTGCATATGAATGCATATTTCCTTAAATCTGTGGCTGGTCTTGTGTGGAATATTTTGAAGTTGTGCCCTCTTAGGTTATTTTCGCGGAATGGAATCTCTATTGATGTTTGCTGGTCATACTGTGAGTGTGCTAATTTATACAGTTCAATCATATCCCCTCTTAATCTTCTGAATGATAGTGTTGGTAAGTTCAGCTCTCTTAGCCTTTCTGGATATGTTTTCCCCCTCATCCCCTGTACTTGCTTCGTTGCTCTGCGTTGAACCGACTCGATCTTCCTGATGTCCTTTAGTCGATGTGGTGACCAGATAGATTGACCATACTCTAACCTCGATCTAACAAGGGCTTTATAAAGTGGAGTGAAGACCTCCTTGTTTAAATTTCTAAACACTCTCTTGATGATGCCCATCATTTGGTTAGCCTTGCTAGTGATGTCTGAAATGTGTTGATCAAATTGTAATCTTCCATCTATTTTGATGCCCAGGTCCTTGTGAACTTCTACAGTCTCTAGTTTTGTTTGAATTTCGTTGTTTCCTTGCTTCTTGCATAGTACCAGGTCTGTAGATCTCACGTCTGGTTGGTGCTTCCTGATGTAAACTCTCTTGCACTTGTCTGGATGGAATTCAAGTAGCCATTTTTCACTCCACTCCTGAAGGGCGTTTAGATCTTCTTGCAAATGGTCTTCATGGTGCGATTCTAGTTGCAGCGTCCTGAATATTTTAGTATCGTCCGCGAAGAGATAGCAGTTGGTCAGGAGATTGTCTGGAAGATCGTTTATGTAGACTACGAAGAGGATTGGACCGAGGACCGAGCCTTGTGGTACACCGGATGATACTGGCAATGGAGATGATAGCGACTTGTTTATTCTTACTCTTTGCGACCTGTTGAGGAGAAAATCTTTTATCCAGCTATTGAGTGATCCTTTAATTCCGTATGACTGAAGTTTGTTTATGAGACGTTGATGGGGGACTGTGTCGAATGCTTTTTTTAAATCCATGTAGACTGTTTCTATTGTATTTCCTTTGTCAAGTTCCTCGGTCCATCGGTCCATGATCTTCAGTAGTTGTTGTACTGTGGATCTGCCTGGCAGGAAGCCATATTGATGCTTGCTGAACAGGTTGTGCTGGATCATATATTTCATTATTTCATCACGGACGAGGCCCTCCATAACTTTGCATAGGATTGATGTCAAGCTTACTGGCCTATAGTTACCACAGTCATTTTTTGGACCTTTTTTGTGTATAGCACATATTGTCCCTGTTTTCCACACCTCGGGTAGCTTTGCCATTTTGAAGGAAGTCTTGAAGATGATACTGACTGGTTCGGCAATCTCATTTGCCACTTCTTTTAGTATCTTGGGATAGATATTATCTGGCCTCGGAGACTTGTCAACCTTCAGCTCCTGGAGCTTCTTCTTGATCTTTTCTGATGTAAAACTGACTTCTGTTATTGAGCTGGTGGTGCCTTCTGACATTGTGTTGTTATCTGTATAACTTTGATGTCTGATTTTCATATTCAAGTCTTAAATAACTATTCATTCAGTAGGCCTACAACAAATAGTTTGATCATATTAACCACCTCAAGGAAAAACCATTTTGATTTAGATCAATTTTGGTCAAATAGCCGCCATTTGTAATTTTCACACCTTTTGCGCAAATCAAAACATCGTAATTTACAGGCTGATACTGGCTTTATTGTAAAAGATACAGTATTGTTACTTGAACCATTGTATTCAGCTACTTCTAAATGATACATCTAAGTTTTTAAATTACGTTTTTAGCCCTATTTTAAGCATATCTAGAGCCGTTTCCGTTTTAACCTTTTCTTGGTTAAATCGACGTTTTACGGAAATCGGAAAACAACATTCTGATTTTCTTGCCTGATTCATTTGTTGAATTAAAGATATATATACCGCAAAATAACCAAAGTGAACATTAAGAAGTAATCACAGTTTTACGTATTACTCAGATGAAATGCATTTTCAAAAAAAGGTCAACAATACAAATGGATTCATAAACCGGCAGTTGACAGCATTTTTACTACTTTAAATTATTTTCATCTGAAATATCATGTCTTCAGAAAGCCTTATACTTTCTCTCACCAGAACTAATAATTATGTTATGATTTTATCTAACGAAAAATGTTGTTGGCTGAACGAAATAACCATTTCTAATTTTTCTATACGTGCTATAAATTAATTATATTCTATTTAATTGTTTACTAAATCTGCCTTGCCAGCTTTGATATGTGTTTTTAACGAATTCTTGGCACTGAAACAAGACATTCAAATGAAATGAAAACTGACAATCACAAGAGACAAACATATTCCCGTTGAAGCCATGGATTCATGTCAAGTCATTTGTTTCTAAATTATTGCAGTAAATAATTGCCCTCTACTTCTCAAACCATTCCGTCTAAAATAGGCCTAAACATAGTTAACATAATAGTTAACTTAGTACTTCATTTCTCCCCTGTAGATTTACATCCTATATTTATGCACTCCTTAAACTAATTAGGACATGGCAATGAGGTGAAGGATATTTGAAACTGCCGTCCAACATAGGTCCAGGCGACGTGGCTGGAATTGGATTCAAACCCAGGATTCAGCGATTGGCATCCCAGCAAGTAGTTTCAAATGCCATTCTAAATTATTATAGTTCCCTTTCGATTAACAAAGGGGAATAAGTAGTAGCCTTCATAATATGCTATATTGTCACCCAATTATTTTACCTCAATAATGCTTTTATTGCTTTAAATATTAGACTAATAAGGTTCGAAACTCCATAAATGTACTCGTACTCGTACTCGAGTACATTTGAAAGTACTCGTACTCGTACTCGAGTACATTCAGAAAAAGCTGTACTCGTACTCGTACTCGTACTCGTAGATGTGTCAAGTACTCGTACTCGTACTCGAGTTCATTTGCATGTACTCGTGCCCAACCCTGACCAACACCTCTTTAGTACCGGACCGCCCCCAGTTCCAAAAAAAAACGGTCTAGAGGTACCGGTACAGGGAAAATTTGTAAAAATGCCGAAAAACTTAGAAGCTGCATTTGAGTATCAGATTCCGGCTTTCCCTTGCACTAAATCTGACCACATCTCCCAATAATTGGCTGTCACCTCCTGTTATTGCATCATGTTTTTCATCTGCTTGGCAATTATTCATCCATCCATGTGGTGAAATGTTGCCCAGCTTTGCTATCACGGTTTCCTGACTTCTTCTTCTTCTTCTTCTGGTGTGCACGTTCCCTGGTCACAGGGCTAGCTTTACCAATTCTGGGAGCAGCACATGTTAGGCTGTGAGTGTGGTACATAACCTATTCATTCAGGGATGTCCAGGGTCTTTCTGTTGCCCCAGCATAGACCGAGGTCACAGTCTTCACGTTGCTGTGGGCAACGTAGACTGAGGACATTACCTTTGCTGAACCCTCTTGAAAATCATTGCAGGGAATAAGTGATAATAACAAACAATCAGACAAGAATACAAACGCAAAACTGTAATCTGCAAAGTTGCAAACAGAAAGCAACATAAGCAGTCATGTGGTTTTGTCGCCAGTCCGCAGGTGTTTTAAACACAAAGAGCAGTCAAGATGTCGAAAAGTGGGCGGGAACATGTATTTCTGTATGTCATTGTAAATAATATCAGAATATGTGGTAGTTCATCACTTGTGAAACAATAAGGAAAAAAAACAAATAAATTAAATAAAAATGTACTTTCCTGTTTTGGTTTCAGTGTCTATCTCTCTATCTATTATCTATTATCTATCTTCTATCTATCTATCTGTCTATCTATGAGTTCCTCCGTGGCCCAATGGTTAAGAGTGCTTGTTTGCGCAACCACTGGCTCTGAGGGCGTGGGTTCGAATCCCACAGCGGACCTCAATTTAGTCCGAGCCCATGGGACATTAAATGGAGGTGGGTTGTATCCAGTGTTCTATGCTAGGGCAACTGAAAGACCCTGGGCATCCCTGAATTAATAGGGTATGTACCAGACTCACAGTCTTCTCATCTCATCATCATACGGCAATCACCTGCCTCGATATAGCCCACTAAGGTGCTGCTGAGGCGTAAAACACAAACAAACAAACAAAATCTATCTATCTATCCAAGTATCCATCCATCTGGGTCCCAATATATTTTCATATCTTAGCCAATCTATTAGATTTTTTTTAATATACCTTGATTACAATAACACTTTATAAAGAAGGCTGGAATAAAGTATATTCCACCAAAATGCGATCTGAACTTGTCAAATGTGGTCTAAGTCAATCACTGTTCAGCAAAGAGTATTTGAAGCAACCAATCACACAAATCAGAGAAATGCTTGACTGAGTTTGATTGACTGCTAAAAGTATCAGTCCAAAGCTGTTCATTTCAAAACATGAAACACAAACAGAAAAAGTGAATCATGAACAACATACTGATTAACAGTTATATGTTTTTACAAATTTCTAATTAACAGTTATCTGTTTCTACAAAGCCTCCCTTCATTCAACATGAAACTTCTGTCATTTTTAGTGGTAATTTTGTTGAAAATTGGCCGATGTTGACACTTTAAAGTGCAGGAAAATTATGAAAATCGCACACAATACATTTTAAACCATTTCCTATCAGCCCATACCTTTATTTGGTGGGTTTTCCTATCTAGCCCCAGCATTGAACACTGGATACAGCCCACCTCCATTCAACGTCCCATGTCTAATTTTGGAACTGGACCTTTTCTGGTTTGTTGGTTTCTCCAATTTCTGTCTTGGTAATGATATTACTGAGTGAGGTTCCAGGAGCGGGAGACAAACCCACATCCTCTCAGGCCATTCGATTCAAAATCAACTGCTGTAACGATTAGACCAAGGGGGAACACTGACGTCAATGAACTGACAAAATGACTGCTGCAGGCAATCTCTAAATCGTGCCCAGTTTTACAATCGGGCATGACTATTTCTCCTATTGGCAAACTATTTCAACTATTGGCAAATTATTTCTCTTTTTGGCAAAATCTTACAACTTTTCCCAAAGGAGCAATTTTCTATTCTAACTATTGGCAAACTATTGTAACTGTTGGCATTCTTTGCCAAAAGGAGCAATAAGCTATTCTGACTATTGGCACACTATTGTTCCTATTGGTAAATTTGCCCATCTCTAAATATCTTTTCGGGCCACTTAGAACGTACATTAGCAAATAGTTAAATCGTGCCTATTCCTGCAATTATCGCCCACTTTTGATATTAAAATGCGGGGCACAGCAACGGAAATCCCGAAAATGCGGGATTCGGTTTTTTGCGTGACTTCTAGCAAAGATACAGACTTGATGTTTATACCATTAAATGCTGCTTGAAAATAGCTATTTTTAGAGGTCAGTTTCATCGCCGTAGCTTGAAAAGAAAATTTTCGAGAATTTTTCCATTTAGTGTCAGAACTGTTGCAGGAAAATCTCTAAAAATTTGAATAAGAATATAAATATATATTTACAAAATTCAAAATTGAGTGATTGACTGATTGAAGAGACCGATATATTCATGGTTGACGCATCTATGTTTATTACTTGTTTGAAAATGTCTGAATTTTAGAATCCATACAGGCCTCTACTCATGAACAAGGCCCTGGTATGGAGACATTCATTTACAAAAAAGTATAATAAAATTAAACAAGTGGTATAAACGTTTGACAGGCCAATTTGATAACCAGTGTGCTACCAACGTAGATAACCCTCACGCCTATAGGCCTATGGAAATAAATTAAATAAATAAACTAAAGAAAGAAGAGATTAGCTTTCTTTCTGGTTTCTTGTTTGAGTCTGATTGCTCATCATCCACATAATTATATGTATTCCACGGATGGCCACCTAGCTGGGATTCTTACTTTCAAGCAGTTCAGGGGAATTAATCAAAAAGGCCTAATGGACAGCTCCACATACTCCATTATGGACTGCTAATTGATCTTGTTTCTTTACTCCTAGTAAGATTTTTATTAGTTCATTAGATAATTGTGTATATTAATTAGAAAGTTTTATATGGTTGACCCAGTCAATATCATATTTTGATTGATTTTTTTAATAAAGCTATGAAGCTATAACCAAGCCAATTGAACGCACCTCACAAAGACAAATCTAACAGTGAAAAGAAAAAATTACGATCCTATCATTTCTAGAAGCGCTTCATATGAAGAAAGACCAGACAGGCACTTCCTAGGCCTACTTTAAAAAAAAATTACAATCCCGCGATCCCGCATCCCGCAACTGCTTCCTGCATTTCATTCAAGTGGATTTAAATAGATGGATTACAAAGCCATTGAAAGAGAAAGCAATTACGGTCGTGAAGTCCTTGGATTAGGCCTTCAAAAAGACTGTTGTGCCACATTAGAAAAAATCAATTGGTTAGAGAAGTGGCTGGAGGTTGTTGCGAGTCAGTGGACCTGTCACTCTGTAATCATTGGTTGACTGAGTCACAGCTGTATTGAGCTAAAGCAGTAGAGAGCAAATTGAACTTGTAGGCCCCTAGTATTGAGTGTTATTTTCCCACACTATGGCTATGCAAAATCTGATGTCCAACTTCCAAGTACTGCATTCCAGCGCAAATTTCAACAGGAGAGTTCTAGTTCGAAAGAATGAAAATGGCAGGTATTATGATAAGACCAGTGCGAGTGGGTACAGAGGAATAAATCCCAAAATACCATCATACAACAATCTGGTCTTATTTATACACCATATTGTAACTCAAAAGAAAGATGAAATTCACTCAGATGATCTATATTCAACAGTGGTCTCAGCCAATCAGGACACAGATAGCAACAATGATCAAAGTGTTTAACCATTGAGAATACAACAAACCATTGAGTATACAATGCAATACCACGTGGGATATATCCACTGCTTTTGTAGGTATTATGGAGTATATTTTTAAATGAGTCTGGCAAATCATAGGTCGAAATAGGTCAAACACAGTGTCATACTTTTGTGACATTTATGTGTAGGTGTTTATCTTTTATTTTGGTTCAGGCAATGACCTCACTCTATATTTTAACCTTTATAATGCTTTTTCCCAGACCAGGGCAATCCTTGCATAATGACAGACTGGAAGAAGATCATCCAGGCCAGAGGGACTTTTGTGGAAAGACTATGCTCTCGCTATATTTGCATTTGTATTCCCAGGAGATCAACAGTCATTTCCAAAGTACTTTCAAGCATCAGCTACGCTTGGAGAAGTGTGGAAATAAATACAGTAAATCTTGGATACGAGTATCACACAACGAAAAATTGTCAACATAATACCACTAGCTCTTTAGCTAATGTTAGTATTTCACATCATACAACAAAATATTGTCAAAATGATACCGCTAGTTCTTTAGTTAAGGTTAGTGTTTCACATCAGCCCACATAAACTGATCTGACCCGACCTAGCAGCTCGTTCAATACAATACGATTTTTCAATCTACAGAACTTTTATAAACTGTGGAAGTCAAAGAATGTTTCCATACTTGTGTCATATGTAGAATTCCTTTGCAGATCTATTGTACAGGAAAGCTTCAAGGATAACCTATTTCACTTTGCAGGGAAGCAATTTGTTTTCTCTATTTACATTTTGCAATGCACATCTTTGATGATTCACAGATCTGTAGATTTTTTAGTGGGGCACAGTGTGTGTTTGGGGATCCATGGGCCAGTGTTTGGATTCCATGTCTCAAAGCTCTTTGATGTTATATATATATGGAAATATACGTTCTACCCATTGCTTGGCTGACTCTGTTTGCAAAATGTGTATTCTGTGAGTCCTGGAAGGAAGGCCAGTTCTTTGATCAAACAGTCTGCCAAGACCATAGGTTGATGTAACAAACAAAATCTAATATTGAACGAAAGCAACATATGGTGTTATCAGGGTTGGCAGAATTTGGCTATGCTGCTAGTACAGCACCTTCCTCTGATTTTCAAGAAATTTTCTTCAACTGATGAACATTTTACCAGTACAATGCTGTTATATATATGTGGAAAAATACGTTCTACAACAAAATATTGTCAATATGATACCGCTAGTTCTTAAACTAGTCAGACCATATACCTCTCAGGTTCTCTTTTAAATTGCCTATGATAACTAAAAAAAGATAGTTACACTGAAGGTGATAGATCTCGTAATAAAATATTCAAATATGAGTTTGACAGCAGTAAAATTGCAGAGTTTCTCTCTAACTTTGACAGTGAAAATGCCCAAACAACATTGTATAAGTTAGGCTGTGACATTGAGTCTAAAGTAGATACAGACACTGTCATTGATACTGTATACCATTATGTAAGAGATAGAATACAGCCAATATTTAAGAAGAAGAAATATAGGTCTCCAAAATGCACATTTCCAACCAACAAATGGTTTGACAGTGAATGTAAAAATTTAAGAAAATCTTTGAATTAGTTTGCCAAAAAAAATGACTTAGCTTTACATTTTAATAAAACAAAATATTATTACTTACTCAAAACTTACAAAAGAGTAATTCAAAAGAAGAAACGGCAATTTCAAGAAAAAAATCGAGAAGAGATACAAAAACTTGTGGGTAAAAATCAATCAGATTGCTGGAAGTACTGGAGTAAACTAAGTCTTTTGGGAAAAACCGAACTAATTACCCTGATTTAGAAACTTTTCACAATTACTTTAAAAAACAATCTCTTCCACCTGAACGAGATTATTTGGCAATGAAAACATGACTCATGTAAACAATATTGTACAAACTTCTGAGTATAGCTGCTGTAATGACATTGCTCGTCAGATTTGTGGTAATGTAATAACTGAGGATGAAGTTGCCCTGCATTTTAAGAGACTTAAAAATAATAAAGCAGCGGGTATAGATGGCATACCGGCAGAATTCTATAAGTACGCAAGTGAGAAACTTGTAATGCCATTTTGCGCTGTATTCAATCACATTTTTGATAACGGGGAATATCCCTCTCAGTGGTCTGAAGGACTCATCAATGCATTATATAAAAAGGGAAGTCGTTCGGATCCTGATAACTACAGAAAAATAACTGTTAATGTTGTTATGGATAAATTTTTGATTCTATCCTGAATAGTCGGTTGTATTTCAAAAATGACGCTCTGAACCTAGATGACTCTTGTCAATTTGGTTTCACTCCTGGAACCAGTTGCACTGACTGTGTTTTCATTCTAGATACAATTATAAGTTATCAGCAAGCAAATCGAAAACCAGTTTATTTGTGTTTCATTGATTTTACAAAAGCATTTGATTATATTAATAGGAATGCTCTGTATTTCAAATTAATGCAGCAGAAAATAGGTAAAAAAATGCTCAAAATTATAATTAGCATGTTTGATAAAGCAAACGCCAGAGTCCACCACAGTGGGAATACTGGTGATGATATTGACAGCATATGTGGGGTGTTACAAGGCGGGATTCTTAGCTCCAAACTATTTAATGAATTCATGTCTGATCTACCCCAGTATCTTGATAAGTCAGATGGAATAACACTGAACAATTTTACTGTAACACACATTATGTACGCTGATGATATTGTACTTGTATCAGATTCTGCGAAATGTCTACAGAATAACATTGATTCAGTACAGGAATTTTGCAGAAAATGGCATCTTATTGTAAATATAGGGAAAACCAAAGTGATGCAGTTTAATAACAAATCGATTAATTCTATCTTCTGCAATGGTAATGAGCTAGAAAATGTAGATAACTTTAAATACTTGGGGCATATGCTTACCAATAAGCATAAAATACATAGCAAAATGACTGAATACCTTTCAACACAAGGACATAAAGCACTTTTTGCCCTACAAGCTGATTCTAAGCAAGTGTTGGGACAAATGGATCCAACTGTCTCTTTACAAATGTTTGATACTTATGTTTTGCCAATTCTGGAATATAATAGTGAAATATGAACTAGTGATAGACCTGTATTGGAATTAGAAACTCTGCAACTTGGATTAATAAATATGCTGGGCGTACGAAAACAAACTCCATCCTTAGCGATTTATGGTGAAACCGGTAGATTTTCTTTGCATGTAAGACAAAAACTTAGAATGATGAATTACTGGATACGATTGGAAGGTGCACCTGATAGTAGCCTATTGAAAAAATGCCTGCTAGCTCAGAAAGATATTTATATGAAAAGAGTGAATGAAAGTAATTGGTTCGGAAGATTAAGCAGTACATTAAGTTCTTGTAATATTGAAAATGACATTGTAAACCGTACTGACTTAAGCATGATTGGCATTTACAGAGCAGTGAAACTGAGGCTGTATGAAATTGAGCAGGAAAAACTTATTATCGCCATAAATGATAGTACACAGCAGCCAAAACTTAGGACATACAAATTGTTTAAGATTGATTGCAGACTTGAACCATATCTTAAGCTGAGACAAAGTTGAAAAATGTTAATCAAAATTGCTAGATTTAGGACTAGTTCACACACAGTCTACATATTGAAACTGGAAGGCATCATAAACCAATAATTCCTGCAGCAAATAGAAAATGTGAAAAATGTACATTAAATGTAGTGGAGGATGAAATTCATTGCCTTATAGTGTTCCCATCTAATGAGTTGCTTCGTGTTCACCTTTTTTTGACAGCAACAAACTTAATAAA
Organism: Platynereis dumerilii; assembly: GCA_026936325.1. Taxonomy (NCBI): domain Eukaryota; kingdom Metazoa; phylum Annelida; class Polychaeta; order Phyllodocida; family Nereididae; genus Platynereis; species Platynereis dumerilii. The sequence goes on from JAPTHN010000005.1 coordinate 39,530,631, forward strand.
TGATTTTCTGATTTTGAATGATAATGATAAATTTACATCAATAATGAAAAACAAAGAACCTGAAATGTTAAGATGTCTAGGAAAATTTCTCCTAGGAGCTGATGTTTGAAACAAACTATATCCTACATCGACACATGGTTTTGTGGAAGTTTATGAATACATGCATGTACCCACATACATATATATCTTATATATTGACTGCTGCCACTGTTTTTTATTATTTTCTATTTTAACTGCACAAATGTGTGTTTATTGATAGGCCTATATTACTAGAACAGGAATATGATAATTTGATAATATATACATGGTGATACCACAGTTATTGGGTCTTCTAAACTTAATGTTTCATTATTTTAATATGTCTCTTTCGCATAAGTGTAGTTGAAAATCTGTATTTCTAAATATCCATTTTGATATGTGTATTTATAAATATCTATGTTGATGTATATTGTTTATTATAGGTTTGGGGTTTATTTTTATATAAAATCAATGTATGTAGATTATAATTACAATTAATGTTCTTAATTGCTTTATGAATTCTTGTGTTCGTTAACTCCTGTGGCTGGAACCTGTTAATATAATAATATTATGTGATTTTGTATTACCAATTTTTATGACAATTATATCAAATATGATATTTGCCGTCAATAAAAAAAAATAAATAAAATAAAAAAATGCTAATTTATTCTTACAACAATAAAATGACATAGTAATTTATATCTGAGATACATCAAACATGATAAAGGCATCACTAATTTGCAACGGTCTACTATTAAATTAGAAAGGGAAACCTGTTGAAGTTTGTACCCAAGACATAGGTCCAGAGAGGCATCATCAACATGAATCACAACTACCTGAATTAATTTTTGTGTGTTGCTTCAAAACTAAATATTGTAGAAGGGTGAAATTTGGCACACATATACTTCAATGTAGTACAAGATTGCCACCACAACAAATTTCTCTCTACCTATCATACTTTTCTTGTAATATTTGCCTAAATATGAAAAATCAGCTGAGTGCAAATATAATACCGTAAAACTGCCCTGCGCACAATCACAATGCCACACAATCATGTACCAAACATGGCCATGTATACTAGGCCCCATTTAAGCATGTAACTCCCAAACGGAGCCTCCATTTGGGACTTCAGGGAGTTATGGGAGTTACGGGAGTTAGCAGGAGGTAGCGGGAGTTAGCGGGAGTAAGTGGGAGTTAGTGGGAGTTAGCAGGAGTTAGTGGGAAGTACGGGAGTTAGTTGGAGTTATGGGTGTTAATGGGAGTTACGGGAGTTAGTGGGAGTTAGCGGGAGTTATTGGGAGTTAGCAGGAGTTAGCGGGAGATAGTGGGAGTTACGGGAGTTATTGGGAGTTACGGGAGTTAGCAGGAGTTAGTGGCAGTTAGCAGGAGTTATAGGAGTTAGTGGGAGTTACAGGAGTTAGTGGGAGTTAGCGGGAGTTAGTGGGAGTTACGGGAGTTAGCAGGAGTTAGCGGGAGTTAGCGGGAGTTAGCGGGAGTTAGCGGGAGTTAGCTTGAGTTGGCAGGAGTTACGGGAGTTAGTGGGAGTTACAGGAGTTAGCGGGAGTTAGTGGGAGTTACGGGAGTTAGCAGGATTTAGCAGGAGTTAGCGGGATTTATGGGAGTTAGCGGGAGTTACGGGAGTTAGTGGGAGTTACGGGAGTTAGTGGGAGTTAGCAGGAGTTAGCAGGAGTTAGTGGGAATTATGGGAGTTAGCAGGAGTTAGTGGGAGCTACAGGAGTTAGCAGGAGTTAGCAGGAGTTAGCGGGAGTTAGTGGGACATAGCGGGAGTTGCAGGATGTCAAGGAGTTCCAGGAGTTACATGCTTAAATGGAGACCATACTAAAGTCGACTGGTGGAAGCACAAACTCATCCTACCTCAAATGACGTGAAAATCAAGGAGGAACAGACACTTATGTCCAGTTGACAACCGTGGAAATGAACTGATGTTTGGCCTTATTGCTCACAATGTAAAAGTCGCACAGTGGTTATACCTGTATACATACTAACTCACAGATAGATCAGTCAATTTGTGATATGTTAATCACACTTCTTGACATCATATTCCACACCCGAGAATGACAAAGTGATATTCACAGCAGTTTTGATAAGCATGAATTTTTGGGCTGCCAACGACAGTTCTGCCCAAAAGTTTAAATACTTCAATGCAAAATGGCCGATTTTTCTATTTCCAGAACTATTTTACAACAATAGGCAAATCTTATATGAAATACAATGCACTGCATGTGGCCGAACACTTCTGAATCATTGACACTTCAATATCAATGAAATTCCTTGATATTATTAATTAATTGCATTTTATGGCATTTTCAAAAGTTTACATACCCTCCTGTAATATTACATATTTCCCCCCTTAGGACTCAAGACTCAAGATACTTTTATTTGCCTGTAGAAAAAATTCCATTAGGTATTCTGTGACAGGATCACTAACTGATTGCAGGATTTTACTTCAGTATTTCAAAAGTCTTCAGACTACATCAACAGTAACTTCAGTCCATTCTGCATCACAGGTTTTCTGCAACTCCACCTTCATTATTGGTCTCCAATAGGGCGTGGTCCGTCTCAGGTTAACTCATAATTTGTTCATAATATTCTAGTCTGTTGGGTGTTAAACCACTCCGGGAACTTTTCCCAATTGTCCTGAAAATATTTTTGAACAGGATTGGTGGATGGTTTTGGATTGTTGTCCTGCCGAAGCATCTATTTTTATCGCATTCTTCACCCTGACACTCTTTCGTGCAAGTTTTCTTCTAAAATTTTCTGAGAATCAGTGACATTATACATTTCTTCAGTCCTGACAATGTCTTTGGTGCCATTCGAACTGAAACAGCTGCAAAGCTTTGACAGTGGATCACCCTGGTTCAATTTAGAAATGGTATTCTTTTCTTTGTAAATCTGATTAATCTCCTTCCAAACACTATGCAAAGAAATTTAATGATATAACACCTAAGCTCAGTCTCATCCATCCAAAACATTTTGGTAGTTGACTTGAGACTCACTTAACTGCTTCTGGTATATTGCTGCCAAGTTTATCTCATAATCTCCCCCACTCTGTTTGAAGGTATGCAAGAAAAATAACACCATTCACAGGGTGAACCCAGGGTGGTGCACTATTCATACATTGTGGCTATTTGAGTGCAAACAACACTGGAAAATTGGTCAAGACTTATGAACACTCCAATGCCGCTTGTTTTCAGAAAATTTTTGAAGAGAACTGACATGATTCATTATGAAAGTAAGGAACATGACTTAACAATTCACTGCAACAGGACAACAATCCAAAGCCATCCACCAATCCTAGGCCACCAATCCCGTTCAAAAATATTTTCAGGACAATTGGGAAAAGGTCTTGCAGTGATTTGACAACCTCCAAACTGGAATATTAAGGACTAATTATGGGTTAAACCAAGACGGACCATGCCCTATCGGAGACCAATGAAGGTGGAGGTAGTGAAATTCTATGATGCAGAATGGACAGAAATCAGTGTTGATGTAGTCTGAAGACTTTTGAAATACTGTAGTAAAATCCTGCAATCAGTTAGTGGTCATTTTACATTGGGGTATGTAAACTTTTTGGCAGAACTGTACTTATGGATATTAACACTGATTCGACAGTTCAGGTAAAGCTAAAGTGGTACTTAGCAAGTTCAACTGATACTCGAGCCTATTGAATTGCAGCGAAAATGGAGTGTTAGTGGTCTCTTTAAAGCATCAAATTAGATTTTGATAAAATTCACATGCCACAGGTATTTTGTATTTATAAACTGAGGATTTCCCCAACAGATTATCTATCTCGGCATACTGAAAAACAGAAAGCAACCGACTTAATAAAATAAGTTAATATGTCCATTTCAGCAGTTGTGGCATTTTTTATGTCAATTTCCTAACTGCTTCCTGCCAGAATAACCCCCTCTGATTGGTCAATAGAGAGGAAGTATGCATTTTTACCGAGTTATCAATGTTGGTCAAAATTCTCCAAAAAAAAAATTAGAATATTTTTGGTGCCACTCAATATTATGAGCAATTTCGGTAACAAAAAGTACTATTATTACCCATTTATTTCCTTAGTGCAAATGAGGAGCAGAAAGAACAAAAATGTTTGTCTGACATTGATCAGTAGTTTGATGAGGCTGAAAATGTTGGTGAGCCCTGATCATTCTATTTGATGTTTTGAAAACACCTAAAAGTTTGTAGTCCCTGCTGAAATGCTCTAACTGAATAAACCATCATAAACAATAATTATTACACATATATGAAAACAGATCAATCAGTTGTTATTCACACTTAGCCAGTAGGACTAATTTTTTATTAGCAGTTGGAATCAACACTTCAACTGTCATCTCAAAAGCTCACAGGGAGTGCCCAGATAGTGATGCCAGTATTTAGATACTGACATAATCTCTGCACATATTCACATGGGACATGGCACACTTATATGAGATCTGTAATAACTAATTCTCTGAGATAGGTTATATATTGAGCCCTACATTTCACTCAAAACAATTAATAGCATGCTTAGTATCAGATCAGCAGTACTGTAGCCCAGACTGAAGAATATTTTACTGATGTACATATATGAATACTTTGTGTATTCATATTATGTCATTATAAATAACTAGAAAATACCCAGTGTAGGTGGGAAAAAGTGAAAAAAAGAAATATGTGAGTAAGCAATCAGATTCCTGGAGAATAGGTCAATAGCGCAATTAACGGATTTATTAAAGAGAGGGCCAGTGTAGTCCGGTAACTGTGATCTAAGGCCAGTACTGGCTCGATGTGTCGCCCCCTGGTGAGAATGGTGACAAATTCACGTAGTTAGTTAGGGGAAGAATTTGGCTCCAAGAAGATGGCATAAATGCAGGTCATGTTCTTGTTATTTGTGAAAAATTAGTAAAGAGATTTGAAACAACAATAGGAGAGTTGCAGTGAGTGCGTTTTTACTGGATGAAGTTTGAGGTGTGCTTACTGAGATATAAAGATAGATGTTGTTGAATTTAATAGGACTGAATCTTATTGTTGCTAACATATTCAATAGTATAACATTATACTTGTATTTATAGAGGCTAAAGAACCTGCTTCCAGAAACTCTAAAGCTAAATACAGATTAAATATACCTGTAGTGATATCAATCTGTATATATGCACAATTATCTGTCATATATAATGTATGATTATTTGAATAAACTCAAACTCAAACATTTCAGTCACAGATATGCTGCATGAAACTGAAAAGTGGTGAAAACACATTTATGTACAGACATTTTGCATCTGTGCATACTTAACATTATCACAGTTCAATGCCCTGGTGACCTACTTAGGAATGAGAGCCATATATGTTAGACAAGTGTTGTAAAATCAACCTCAAAAATTGAAAAACTAAATTTTCCCGGTTTTGTTTAGTGATGCTGTCATGGTCCTCTGTTAATCCAACCAAGAAACTCTCATCCCACTTTCCTCCATTCCAGAATAAGATCTGAGCTGACAGCTCTCCACACCCCTTCGCAATATCTAGGTCACAGTGACCTCATTTGAGAACTAGACAGAGATTAGCACAGACAACTTCAGGAATCCCTGCCGGGTATAACATACAAAAATCATGGGTGACATGCTCACACCTGCAACAGCTAAAAACTCCTCCCTCAGCGATGCGACCTAAACTATCCACCTATCCTTATTGATCTATCCTGTCCTTCTGATAACAGCAGAAAACAGTTCCACTGCTCTCTTATTTACGTTTTTCTACGGCAACTGTCCTCTGCCACCAGGGTCGCATGAATCTGCTCAGTAATTCCGCTTATCACATCGCCAGGGACTGGCGCCACTGCTCCATTTTCCCGCCAAAAACATCCACACATATTCACACACTCCAGTGTCAGCTGTTTTCCATGCCTGCACCCTGGCTGACCTACTTCTACTCATCGTATCTTCGTGATCTTACCCTCATTTTAACGCTCTTTCCAAGCCCTAAATGTATCAACATCCCTCAATGGGTATATCTAGTGTAATATAAAGCTCTGCTTTATGAGATCTAAAAATAGTATGATTCATTTAAAACAATCGCCCGGGTGGGGTTAGGGTTTGGGGTTGGGGTTTGGGTTTGGGTTAGGGTTTATTGAGTTAAGTTCCTCAAAAAAGAAACATCAGATAGATGTTTACAAATGGAGCAACAGCCATATCGAAAGGGTTCATACCAGTATACTCCTCTGAAGATAAACAAGTGGTAGCTAAATTTTGTTTTTCAAAGTAGGCCATGCATATATCCACATAATGAGGAGCCCACCACTAAGGGTTGGGGTTGGGGTTAGGGTTGGGGTTAGGGTTTATTGAGTTAAGATCATCAAAAAAGAAACTTATCTCAGCCCATCCCCCTAAAATCCCAACTTAACCATGCACTGGCACAGGCAAATGGAAAATGTGGCTGGATAGCCTGTTTAGATCCTCCTACAACTATCTGTAGGCAAAAAGTAGTTATATAATGAGGCATGGTGGCCTCCATTCCCCGTACATGTAGGGAATTATTTGAGCAATGACCTGACCAAAGTTTGGGACAAATTCTTGTTTTTAGCATTTGCTGGTGGGTCATTCCATGCCAAATCACCCGGAATCAGACAATTGCCCGAGGTCACCATCTCAAAAAATTATGGAAAAATTCTCAGATCAGGCACTACCCAAGTCAGGCATTTGGGCAAAATCTGAAGTCTGTGCTGTCAATAGTCTTGGAGATATGACGGGCGATTTTTCTATTTTTTGGGACAAGTGTTTTCGGCTGGTTTTGAAGTAGTGGCAAAAGCCACATTTTACAACTACAGGTCAGATATTTGCTTTACCAGGAGAGTTGTGCTTGAGCTCCAGAAATGGCAGGAAACTGAAATTCTCAAAATACATTGCCACATTATAGGATCGGAAACAGGAAACAGGAAACAGGCTCATCAATGAGTGCTGAAACTTGTTTTGCAGGTCCTCGTGATATTCTGCAACACATCCAATCTACTAAAATTTAAAAATTCAAATAAACCAAGGCACAGCAAATAAACAGAAAAACCTGGTTTTAAAATTTTTGCCAAAAATGCCTTTATTTGATGCACTTGAATCACATGTTGACAGTTGTTGGGAACATTCAAATTTCTAGCATAGTTTTATATGCCTCTCAAGATAATATGAGGAAAAAATCAGCTTAACTATCCAATTGGTTCTATTTTTAAAATTGAAACATGAGTACAGTGTCTATAATGCAAAACGCCTGTTAGAGTTTTCAACAATTTTTGGAGCTTTATTGTCATTTATGCATTAGAGATGCCTCAAAGTTGATACCAGAAACAATTAATATAGGCCCAATTGTACCTGGAATTAAATAATTAGACATAGAGTTGTGAAATGTTGTTTGCTACACTTCCTCAAAATTAGGCAAAAATGCATCCAAGAAATTTGTGTTTTCGGCCATTTTTAGATTTCTTATGAAATCTGACACCAGAAAGACTATCCCAATTTCTTGCTTTTCTGATTTAGGAAATTCCAAAACTGTTATAGTTAGGATTGGTGTTAGGGTTAGGGTTGGGGTTAGGGTTTATTGAGTTAAGATCCTCAAAAAAGGAACTTATCTCAGCCCATCACCCTAAAAGCCCAACTTAACAATGCACTGGCATAGGCAAATGGAAAATAGGGTTGGGGTTAGGGTTAGGGTTGGGGTTAGGGTTAGGGTTTATTGAGTTAAGATTCTCAAAAAAGAAACTTATCTCAGCCCATCCCCCTAAAATCCCAACTTAACCATGCACTGGCACAGGCAAATGGAAAATGTGGCTGGATAGCTTATTTAGATCCGCCTACAACTGTTTGTAGGCAAAAAGTAGTTATATAATAAGGCATGTTGGCCTCCAGGCCCCATACATGTAGGGGCTTATTTGAGCAATGACCTGACCAAAGTTTGAGACAAAGTCTTGTTTTTAGCATTTGCTGTTATTAATGAAACTGGGTGTTTTTTGTATCTAGAGTTATTCTGGCAGAATTCTTCTAACCAATCTTTAGCAATATTTGTAAGTTTAGTTGAGAGAGGATTGTACTGTAGAATAAAAGTAATATGATAATGCCTGAGCATAGAAGACGGGACCACATTTAAATACTCGTTCAGCAATATAAAATCTGAAAAGATTTAAAATTCCAAAACAATTTTCGCCCCACATTAAGTTAATGGGAGAGTTCTCAGTGGCTGGTGGTGGTGCTACTGTGCTAGAGTCACTGTGATGTCACCATTGTTACAATGATTGATGTCACTCTGCAAACATGACACAATATTGATGACATAACCATTGTTTACTCACTATCTAATGGTTACCCTTGATGCATTGAAGTCCCCCATTGAAACTTCCTTCACTGCCGAACCGAGCTGCAGACTAACCAAACAAGAAACAACATCCTCATCCAACCTTCATTATTGATATCAGAATTTCGATCTAGTGAAATTCACAGCTCTGACGCTTTTAATTCAAGTGCAACCTGGACATAATTTTTCCTTTCACTGACAGTCTCTGTATGTAGCCTATAAATTGAAATGGATCAGTTTTGGATTTTTTAAAATTCTGAACAGATGTGAACATATAGACCCTTATCCTGAAATCTCGAATTCATGAACCATAATCTAAATCTGCCAACAAAAATCAAAGCTTTTAGATTTTTTTTTTAAACTATCCACAAACATGCACTCCTGCAGTGAAACCAGCTTTCGAGGAGACGTCCAGAAATAAATTAATATCCCAACTAAAATGAATCCTAATGCTGAAGTCAGAAACTTATGAAAATATTATCCCCTGGAAGTTTGATGAAAATCACATGTCCAAGGCTCTCATAAAACTCAAACATTTTAATAAGCCAAGAATATTAACTTTGATCAGATTCACATGTCTGAGCACTTTCATCTTTAAGTCAAGTTTCAGGTATATTGCGCATACAGGCCAAAATGCATATCATATTTTTTCAAATTCGCATGAAGTTTTATTTTTTAAAATGTCTAGTTTTTGCAGGAAGAACAATTTCATCAGTAACAACACATTTATTTCAATGATACTATTGTTAAATGCATCTGGAGACATAAAAAAGCTTCTAACAGCATAATTGAGCCTGCATAATTCGACAATCTTGTGTGAGTTGTGTTTGTCCAAATGAGCTTGCTGTCATGCCTCGTCCAATATATCGCTGAAACAATAAATGTAGTATATTAAATACACACATACAAGCCAAACCATTATTTATGTCACACAATGTTTCCCAAACCATTATTTATGTCACACAATGTTTCCCAGACTTAAGAGTTGAGTTTTTTACGCCTCTGCAGCACCTTAGTGAGCATTCCCAGACTTAGAAGTTATTAAGCTGTGTGTGCTTATGTGTTGTTATGCACAAGCTTCGAGAAACAAAATTAACCATCGCTACAAATGAAGTTTGACAGTTCGCCGCATTGTCAAGATGATCAGATTTGTGCAGACTCTTTAATAAGCTATTTTATATACCTGCCAGCCTACCAGACATTGTTAAGACTGATACGTAATTACCAAATTTCGAAAAAAATTCTGCCAAATGTGTGAATCAAAACATCTCAAGAGAGACCATCATTAATGGGCGCTGCGCCCATTGTTATACTTCTGTGGAGGGGTTGAGGTATTTTTTTGGTGTCCTGACACCTGGTATTACAGTGCAGTCTGAAAGTAAGTGAAACGCATGATATTGTGCCATTGCATCAATGCTAAACATCCTCAACCAAACTCCTTGTAGAAGCATGAATACTCATCCGATGACAAGAAAACATATTGGGTCAGAAATGACAATATGTCAGGCATGTATAATGGCAGCCTAAGTTCTTTGCTGTAGTCGGAATTAGGTATGGGTCAAAATCTTTCAGCTGTTTTAAATCCTAATATTTTTCCAGTTTTTTTCGGTTTAATGAAAACTTCATACGATTGGCCCTCTAAATGAGTTTAGAAATTTAAAAATACCATGCAAAGCATGTAAAGCATCAGCTGTAGAAATAAACATTGCTTAAAATGTAAATGATCTGATATGTTAATTTGTTAAATAAAATGATAGAGGACTATCACTATCAATTGTGGCAGGATACTCAGGAATTTCAATTGTATGCACTGCCACCAAATCTGCTAAGCTAAGCATATTGACATAGGCTGGAGAAGTGAAGGACCTAAAAATGAGATGGCTTGTGCCCAAGTGGGTCTTCTCTGGTGTTGCAAGCAAGAAGAAGAAGAAGGAAAACAACAACTAAATAGTCCCCAGAAAACAGATATTCACCTGAGCTTTCCAAAATGGGGTCTGTCATTTCTGTACACCTAACAGCTGTATCACTGTGGTCATTTAACCGCACTGATTGAGTTTCCAAATGATTTAAGCACTTTTTACTGCGACCGCTACAGTGCATTTTCGCGATCTACGCTTGAGCGATATTATAGAACAATGTTAAATCAAGGCTGAATAGACCCAAAGTTGCTTTGAAAAAATATTTTTCTATGGTAAATGTCAATTACGCCTAACTTCATAAGTTTAAATACCTGACAGTCACGCATACGGCCATATATTATCAATCCATCCGAAACTTGTCAGCAAACATGAATTGTTGATCCTCTTGTCCACCATATTGGAATCCCAGAGGAATGCCGTGACCTGATTGGCTGATCAATTTTTTTTATAATTTTTTTATAAATGACAGAAAATTATGAAAACAGGAGTGTAAATAGGTTTTAATGGTGGTTTTAGTTTACTTTGGCAACAAGGAAATATTTAAAATCGGAAAATGAGAATCGCAAGAATTAGCATTTGATACTTAGGGTGTTTTCGTCACGCAGAAGTTGGCCGACATCCAGTTGAGAAAAAATGGCGGACGAAGAAGGTTGTGCGTGATGGGGAGTGAAATAAAATGGCTTGAATCAGAAGAAATAGGCACTCTGTATGTCTGAAATATAACCCTGTCTTGTGGTTAGGATCTAATAAAGACTCGGGAGGAGTGTGGTAGGTTAACTTGGTAGATTAACAGAGAAATCATCGGCGATACGTAAAAACTGCCTGCCGGCATGGAAACGCACGATTGTAAGAAGCGATCAGCTGTAGTAGCTGATGCTTAAAAAGGTACCTATAATTCAGACACCTAAATTCTAAAATTCAGATGTCTAACTCCAAAATTGGAGCATGGAAAAAATAAAAAATGTTCACAGTTTGCTGAATTAGCTCTTACTAATTTCTGTAAGAACACTAAGACCTCCAAAAGGCACATTTAGAGTACTTAATGCATAATATGGCAGATTTTCATGTTCATCCATGTAGGTACAACTGTTTTGGAGTTCTACTCCGGAAAGGAAAAATAATTATTATTTAAAATTTCCAATATTTTACAAAAACAGTACCGATTGCTTTATATGAACACCAAAAGACACATACATTCTACAAGACCCATTCATGTGCAAAATATCATATACAAGTGCAATAGCTTAGGCACAGTGGCCAATACACAATGTGTGATGCGACCCGTAGTGGATTCAATTAAGATAAAAACAAAGTCATGTCCAAATAACAACATGCCGGCTATTCATTCCCATGCCAGATGCTTACTCTATAATCAAGCTAAGGTGCATTCTTGACTTCAAACTTCTCCAAACAAAATGGCCAAGTCAAGGCCCAAAAGACATTCTGAAAATGCTCAAATTTCAAATTTCCCGCCAAAACTTTCCATTTTGTCAAAGTGACTGCATAAATGGAGATGTGTACACACCTTCATTAAAAAGTACTCAATTATGAAGCTTTGACTTAGGGCTACTCCATTTAAAACTCAGGGGGGGGGGGTGGTAGGGCTGCATGGTTTATTTTTCGTATGATGTATGTACGGGTCAGCGATAATACGATGTAGATGCTAGGGGGCACTCGCGGAATTCACTTTAGATGTATGGGGGGGGGGACTATCGGCTCTATTCAGGCCTACGCAATGTAATAATGAAAATTTTTTTTGATGTATGTACCATACGGAGGGTGAAGTTAATGCATGGGGGGGTAAAAAAAAATGTTTTAGATGCATGGGGGGGTCAAAATCGTCGCCCGACCACCCCCCCCCCAGACTTTTAAATGGAATAGCCCTTACATAATTGCCTTTCCGAAAGTTTTCTCAATTTTCAAAGTATTCCAATTTCCAAAATAGAACATAGCTATTTTGTGAAAATATTTGCTAATTCATCATATGATTTAAAAAAAACATCAAATATTTATATCCTTGAATTCCAGATATCTTAAAATTTCCTAATTTTTTATATTTTCTTTTATTTTGACACTAAAAATCTATCCAAAAATACCTGAGAAGGTGCGGATCTGGTGCTATTCCTGGATATTCTGTCCCCACCTGGCAAAAAGTTCCGGATACGCCACAGCAAACAGACAAAAAACGAAATTTATTTTTTGACAAACTTGAAATGGCTAATGGCAAAATATACTGGCTTAGCACTGAAAAGAAAAGAAACTCTATAATTCCAATTTTAACCAAACGAAGTGCAATTTTAACATGTAGCTTTTCATCAGTGTCATTCCTAAGTTCTGAATGGCTGATTTATTCCATTTGCAATGCGTTCATCATTTCATAGCGCAATTTTAAGCTGGCCAAAGTCACGGGTTTAATTTTTTCACAGAACAAAAATTGAGTTGTTTTTTTAGGGTAGTACCAACCGTAAAAAGCTGTTAAAAGAAGATCGGGAAAGTCAGGCCTAATGGGACTGAGTTTGTGTTTTACACCTTATCAGCACCACAATTAATTACCATAGGAACGACAAGATACATACGAAATAACAAGAATATCAGAAAATTGATGTAATGAACTTTTCAACACAAACCTCATAACTCCCCCAGAGAGCTCTGCCAACTCTTTGAGGCTGTACCCCGAGAAGTATTTGCTGGCCCAAAACCTTCCATCTTGAAGCAATTGCCCAAGCCCTGCATCTTTCTGTCAAGGAATAGATAGATCTGTGTTTTTGTCCTTACTCCGCAAACTTTTGTTCACTGAAAAAGAAAAGTAAACAAAATTAAATTATCAGAATAAAAAAGCAGATGCTGGACATCATTTGATCTTTTACAATATGATAATATCACAATAAATTTGAGTAACAATAGTCAATTTCAATAATATATCCATACATTTGATCTAAATTTTACGACAAACTGGGTCCATCCAAATTTACATTGATGACAATTATGTGAACATTCTCATGGATCAGGGCTTTGCAAATGAAACATTTTCTGAAATTGATTAATCGACAAGTATTTTGATTTGGTTACAGATTTTTATATTCAAGAATCATTTTGTGGACATTGCTGGAAATCAATTTTTACTTTTAATGTCGGCAAAATCAAAATCGAAACTTTTGGTGAAGATTGTCGGCGACAATCATCGGATCAGCACAACCCAATGGACCAGAATATTTCATGGACCAAAACACTGTTGGGTCATCCCCAAGGTCACATAATACAGGTCTACATACATGTGCAATCTTGACTGAACGGAGAAAGAACCAATTTCCAACTTACTTTATTGATTACAGGAAGCAGTTTGACAATAATCAATGAGGTGAACACTATCTGGCAATCTCCATGGTCTCCTGACCTCCATGTGCTTGTCTTGCTGGTCTGAAACGGAATTAAAGTAAAAGGACGGGGGGGGGGAGTTCATTGACTTAATTAAAATTGGAAATGAATGACTATTGTGTTGTCTCGTAATATTTTGCCTTCTTCGCTATATTATGCATTTCCTCATTATATTTCGCATTCTCTCGCAATTATTGCTTTCCCTTGCAATCTTTCGCATCCCTCTGCTCCTCTCCTCGTGGCATTAGGCCTGTGTTTTCCCTCTCAAAGATGATCATGTTCTCTTGCAAAAATTAGCGCATTGCTTTGCGATGATTGTGATCCTTTGCAACACCCAGGCCTCGTTGCAACCCTCCCGAAATAAATAGGAGTTTGGCGGAAAAAAAGTAGGATCATCGCCCCCCGAAAGTTTGGGAAACAGTAAGATTCGGGCAAAAAGAAATTTGGACAGATGATTAAATAAAAACTAATGAAAAATATCAATATAATCCCCCGCTGCTGTGCAAGCGGGGTATTATAATTAATGCTTTCCAGGCAATTTAATTTTAATAAAAGGTTTTGAATTTAGATCATGAAATTCAAATGCCGCTCCCCCCCCCCCCCCCCCCAAACTTACATGAGCAGAGGATAGATACTCCATCTAGGTGGGACACAGGTTTGGCGCGATCTCATCAACAATGATTTCGTGACGTCATAATACATTCCCACATGTTGCCACAGTCATGACGTGATCAAACAAATGTCAACACAGACCAGCTGGCAGACCATGTAGACAGTCTAGAATGACCACTCGTTCTTGGCAGGGGTTTGGGGGGAGCAGCCCCCATAATTAATCATGAAATTCAGTGACAGTGTTCAGCACTGCTGTTGTAAGACAATTTGATGTCTACGGGACAGGTGTTGACATTTTGGCCGACGCCACATACTGCATGTGAAGCGCACTTGTCAAATTGCACTTGAAAGCCCCACAAAGTACATGTCGTATTCCAGGGAATTCAACTGTCCTGTCGAAATTAAAAGTCATCAGTGGTAATTCTTATCATATGTGACTAACCTTGTTTGATAGCTCCAATGCACAATCAAAAATGAAAATCCACAAACTTGTACATCCAGTATGAATGCAAAGTGACTGTCTGACTGAAATTATCTGACAAGCATGATTCGTTTTGCTGACGTCATGCATTGATTTATCAAATTGCTACATTTGTCCAGGCGGTTTCCAGTGAACCCGCCTCGGGACTACCCGCCCAGCCACTCCCCGCCTCGGCAAAACCCGCCCCACTACAACTCGCCCTGCCTCTTACCCGCCCTGCCTCCGACCCGCCCCTATATTATACTGGCAGTGGTAACTGGTAATTAAGATGTGTAGGCCTACTGTACATGTCAATCATCAGCCAGTTTTGTTAAAAGTCGGCAGATCAGACGCATGCATTAAGTCCAGGTTGGACACGGAACTACTAGACCCATACCAACAATAAAATTAATGACAGATCTATTTATATTGTCGTATGAAACTGTTTTTCAGGTAGGCCCAATTTAAGTGGCTATAAGCCTATGGCCATAGCTGGCTTTTATTGCTTTTAAATGCCTAATAGTATAGACAATATTTAATGTTAAAGTTTATCATTCTGCATAGTTTATGCTATAAATAATTATACTATAAATAATTATTCTATAAATCATTCTATAGATGTAAATCATTATAACTATCTTTGAATTAGATCTAGATGCTTATGGGGTACTGATATTGGAATCTTGGAATTTTGAAACACAAAGTGTGAATGATATATATTAGTGGCAGAACAATTACAACAACAAATCTCTTTCATCGTAAAAGTTTTGTTTTCTTTTTTCCCATGCTTTTCCTAGCTATTTGTCGAGACATTTCCATCAATATTTCATAATATTAACACATTTTTCTTCATTAAAGTTTGGAAATTGGCCTTAAATATTTTGTAAGAAAAGGGGCATGAAAATATAAAATTGACACGTTTTATGTAATTATGTAATGAATGGCAATTAAACAATGGCATCAATGGGATAGACCCACTGCCAATGCGTTCACACCTTTTGGACAACAATTGATTGTATTCATCTGACCACTATCAGTTAGCTCAATACCAATTAAACAGGGTTGTTTTTTTTTTCAATCCAGTGATTTAAATCATCAAATAAATCATGTTTTTAAAATCACTTTGGTTAAAAATTGAAATAGGTCCTGATGAATACATTTTTGAGCAGATTATAATTCAGGGTTGCAAAAAAATCCGATTTAAATCAAAAAAATCAGATTTATTTGATTTAAATCAGATTTATTTGATTTAAATCAGATTTATTTGATTTAAATCAGATTTAAATCAAGTTGTCGAATTTTTTCAAATATAAAAGTTTTCAAGGAACTTGAAGTCATAATAAATGATAAACTGTCCTTAATTAGGTCTTCTGTAATGGGAAAATTTATTTCACTGCCCAAAAGTCATGTAATCAAGTTGAAATTCGAAGTTGTAGATCGCTCATATTTTTTACTTTTTTCAGCTGCAACAAATGCCCTCAGAATATGAATTTTACGTCAATTCAAGTGTGGAATTTTGTCAACTTTTTGGAGCTACTACAATGTATTGCTAAGAATGACCAATGACACAGGAAAAGTTTGACTTGGCTTCCAAAAGAGATTTAATAGGGAATGATCCTATTCAAAGTCACAATTTTCCATAGAATATCATACTTTCGAGCAAAGGAATGATTTAAATTACTAACGATGACCACAGAATCAGTATTTTATAATTACTGTTGTTTGTTATTGTTGTTTTCTTGATTAATGAGTGCTACTTTTGACATGAGATTAGGGATTTGATGCACGACAGAGGAGATATATTATATATATCATAACATATATATATGCTTGCTTATCATATAATTAATTGCCCTATGCAGATACCTCTCCTAACAATAAACGTCCATCTTCTATTTTTTATATAACTCTTATATAATATATAATAATTTATTCAGCTTGTTGGGAGTTTAATTTCAACTAGAAGCTACTAGTTGTTGAATCTTAAAGTTCTATAATTTATGTAGAAAAGCTAACAGAGGAACTCAGGGTGAATTTAGGCATGACTGACATGTTGCAACTATAGGCCTACACATAGGCTGACGCATGTTCATGCATTTGTTCATGATTAAGAGCATAAAGTGCCAAATTGATACACACATGTATGGCAATTTTAAAAAGTGTATTGATCAACATCATCAAAAACGGAGTCTCTGTGTAGAACTAGTTCAACCAATATCTTTTTGTTGAAAGCATGCTGCAAGCAAGGTTTGCTTTTTGCAGCATGGTCATGACAATTCTGCTGGCTGCAGGGGGGCTTGGGGGAGACGGGCGTTGGGGTGACAATTAGACGGGGGCCACGGCTACAAATGTACCCGACAGACAGCCGTGGGGCGGGCTGGCCCCAGGGCGAGTTCTCTTGAGGCGGGTAGTAGCGAGGCGGCTAGTATCAGGGCGGATTGACCGGGTACCGTCCAGGCACCTATCAACAAAGCTCAAGGTCACGTCACTTTCACTAACCAATCATAGACCAGTAATTTTTGTTGACGTCTTCAGACTACTTGATGTCAATGACCTTTTGCACTCTGTGCAACAATGTAACAAGTTCAGCATTTCCAGACAAACAAAATGTCTGGTTTTGTTGCTCCAAATAGCAGTTTGATATTACTCAATGACGCTTGATTGACCTTTGCACCTGAACATCTTTTTAAAAACTTAATTACAAAATCACCTGGAGAAAGTCGACTTCATCAGAAATCACCAACTGCTGGTACTCGACTTCTAGGATAGCTGCAGACCTGGCGTTTTCTCCTAACCACATAACTTGTCTCAAATTAATGAGGTTTGATTTCATACAAATGCAGTTTACGATACTTTATTCTGGCCCAAAATGACAAAAAATTTCTGGTCCACATTAAATCGATGACAATAGCTTTTATGGTCTGCATTATATTAAATGCCTTGTTAGGCCTATGTGCTTTTTGTTTGTGTATTAAAGTGGTGTTCCTTTGGCAGGCAGGTTCTATGTTTCTGTGTGTTTTTATTAAGTTTAATTTTTTCTGATTATAAAAAAAATCCGCTGGCGGCATTTTTTCTGCTCGGTTTTTTTACCCATAAAATTCTTTGCCATCCGAGGCTATAGCCTATATGTAAACACCAACTGATATTAGGCGTGTTAGCTAAGTAACACAATATTTTAAATCAAGTTGTACATTATGATGACTATATTTAATTCGATTTTTGAGGGGGGGCAAATTTTTTGGGGAAAACAAGTTTTTTTCCCACTTTAATAGCGGCACATTATTGTATTGTTGTATTGTATATATATACTATCAGTCATGCACTGCAATGCAGGCACGAAATTCGTGGTGAGCCTTCCACAATGATACAGCTCAGGGCAGCCATAGTACGGCGCCCATGGGCAGAGACAAGGGGAACATTGCCCAAGGTTCCCATGCCTTAGCATTCCTGAATAGAAATTTCTGGCGTCTATTTGATATTTTGCTCAGTCATCCTTTACTACTATGCAACGGGCTGAGTGAAATGAAAAAATAAGAAGTCAGCAAGTAACCAAATTTTTTCGAAATGGATAATTGCTAAATCATTAGATGCTAATGTCTGGAGTGCAGTTATTTGAAAATTTAACATTATCAAGGCCCGTCCACTTAACATGTCAATTTTGCGTAATTTTGTAAGACACCAAAACATTTGAATATATTGCATAACTCAACTTTATCCCAACGGAATTGGATGAAAGTTACATGGAAGATATCTCGTCCCTTATGACAAACAGGCATGTTAGCCATCAGAAGAGTAGCCACGTTGCTGGGGCTAATGAATTCCGTTACGTTTTGGACGATTCCTCGGCTTACAGAGCAGCTACAGCATTGAAATTTTGTGCAAAATACTCAAAAAATTATTTCTAATACATTGACTGACGTTTCAGAGAGTAAAACCGCCAAAAACATTCCGAAACGACTCAACGAGCCATTCCGTGCACATAATTCACATCGTGATCGGACAACTTTTCCAACACTGCTCGCAAACCAAATGCATTTCTGCCTATGAAAATGACCTAAAATCTTCTTCAAATGACGACAAATATTAATGAACTGAATTCTAAACATACCACAGGCCTTTTCTGCTTCAAAATATGTGTGAAATGATGCGGATTCGATGCTCCATGTGTCCTGCACGCAAACAGGCAGATCACGAGCTCCTCCCAGACAGCTGCGAGGGTCTTCGCGCACATGTCTCGATGACGTCATAGTAGTTTTTGGTGCGTCGCCAGTCAACAAAGTGCCGAGATTGACGAAAATTCACGAAATAAAACCTCCGAAAAAAATCCTACTGGTAAAAACAATTTGTTTTGACCTAGTTTTACTAGAATTGTTCTTTTTTTTATGTAATCAAGATGCCAACAAGCAGTTTGATGAAAAAAACTATTTGTGGATGCTGTCACATAGATTTTTATTTGTTGTCACGTACGTACGTGACGAGAAAAAGTAGTCAGGATCATATTATGGGATGTCTGAATCAAAATTTTTTATTGAACCATCTGACCAGGACCCATGCCTGTTTGTCATAAGGGACGAGACGCCTCGCTTCGCTCGGCGAGCCTGACGGCTCTGGGTCCCGTCTACAAAAATCCTTTTCAGGGTTGCCTGCATCTGAATTCAGGCCTGACTGAAAAGTATCAAGTTTTGTGATCCATTGTCTTTCAAGTTTATCTAAAATTTCTTGCTTTTCTGATTTAGGAATTTCCATAACTGTTATAGTTAAATCTTCACATGTGTGATTCGGAGAGTCAAAGTGTTGATGTACTTTTTTGTCACTTTTTCTTCTAATTGAACTCATGTGTGCGATAAACCTATTTCTCAAGTTAATTGTTTGTCCCACATAGTACTTTTGAGGACATTGTCTGCAACCCAGCAGATAGATGGCTGTTTTGGTATTGCAGTTGCCATTGGCAAATAATCTAATCTGCTTTGAATTTATATTCACAGTGTGATTTCTATTCACATGTTTACAAATGGAGCAACGGTTATTTCTACAAGGGTTCATACCAGTAAATTCCTCTGGAGGGAAATACTGACCTTTGATTTGGGATTTGATTTTCCTCAAATATCGCCTAGAATAGCCCGTTCAATACAAGGCACTGAATAAAATACCAGTTGCTTCATCAAAATCTTTCTCCAATCTACAGATTCTGCCAAAACGTACCAGTTGAGATTTTATAATTCCTGAAAATGTATGTTGAGGATGGAACGAATGTTTATGGAGTAAGGCATGAGAATCAGTTGGTTTGAAATATACCTTAGTATCACTGGCATAGGCAAATGGAAAATAGGGTTTAGGGTTGGGGTTAGGGTTGGGGTTAGGGTTTATTGAGTTAAGTTCCTTAAAGGGTTGGGGTTAGGGTTGGGTTTGGTTGGGGTTTAGGGTGTGGGTTGACCTTGACTGTTCTGAAAGTAATGACTTTATATTTTCAAGGAGTTTCTATGTGAATCGTATCAAGGAGCAAAAGTACAAAAGTCTATTTATGGGAGCTTTATCTGAAAGTTTTAATTTAGGGTTAGGGTTAGGGCTCGTTTAGGGTTGGGGTTAGGGTTAGGGTTTATTGAGTTAAGATCCTCAAAAAAGAAAACTTATCTCGCCCCATCCCCCTAAAATCCCAACTTAACCATGCACTGGCACAGGCAAATGGAAAATGTGGCTGAATAGCCTATGTACTTTATCTGAAAGTTTTGATTTAGGGTTGGGGTTAGGGTTAAAGTTGGGGTTAGGGTTTATTGAGTTAAGTTCCTCAAAAAAGAAAATTATCTCGGCCCATCCCCCTAAAATCCCAAGTTAACCATGCACTGGCACAGGCAAATGGAAAATGTGGCTGAATAGCCTATTTAGCTTTATCTGATTTAGGGTTAGGGTTAGGGCTCATTTAGGGTTAGGGTTAGGGTTAGCGCTTCTGAGCAGTTTACTGGAAGAGGCGCTATATGAATCACCATTATTATAAATTATTATAAAATTATAAATAGTTTTAGGTTTATTTTATATTTATCATTTGAGTTTTTTTCTCTATCAATATTTTCTTTTGGATAAGTCAGTCATACCATGTAGTTGTCTAACAATAATAAGATGTTTAAAAAGGCCATTTCCATTTTGTCATGATTTTCACAACTGATATACATTGTATGTTTATTTTCATAAAAATATACTTTAAAAACTCATGATAATCATTACAGTATTGAGTGTATAGCCATTTTAGGGAAGAAAAATAAAGTAAGGTAACATGAACATTTGCAGAATAATATAGATTTTAACTAATGAAAGGAGATTTTGGAAAATTATATATTGAAAGCATTTTTCTTCATTAAAATATCTCCATAATTTCATGACTGCTGCTTCTAATGTGTTCTGCATATTAGCCAGCCACTTAACCACCAACTTTGACTGACATAATATTATGTAACAATTACGCAATGCAGAGACATGGAGTAGCCAAGCCTGATATCCACTGTAGTTTTACCCCAGTGATCTTGGCTTCAGTCATTGAAAGGATCAGCAGGGAAGACAATTACCCAGTGACATAACATTACATAATCAAGACTTCACCAGTGCTCCATTCAACAAAAGCCATTCTGTCTGATTCATTCACATTTAATTTTCATGCAAATAACTAAATAAAAGGGGCTGACATTACTTAATCTTCTAAAATTTAAATCACTGAGTTTAGATATTAGCCATAAAGTTATAATTGGGAGTTAAAGATTTAGTGTCAACATTTTAAAATATTAACAAACAAATGCATGTTTTTGAATATACTTAGTTAGTGCTTTTATATAATTTAAGGTGACTCAAGCCTGGTACACTGCACATACTTCTGGGTAGCCTGGTTGCCTAGCAGCATAACGTCACAACTGCTGGAGGCCCTGCAAAAGTTGTGACGTTACCATTTTCTGCTCTCTTTTTTTAACAGCATGGCAGCCTGTAATTTGCTATTTAAATGAGATCTAATGCAGCTAGAAGCATACTTATTTTTTTATTGAATGCAGTAACACCAACTCTATGCTAGTTCAAAGTTTCAGCTTCTCATCTTCATCCAAAGAATTTTCTCGGTTAATTTCAATCAACTGTGTCTAAAATTGTCTTTATTTCTTTAAATTGACATTGGCACAGTCTTGGTACTGCAATAAAAAAATGACACGGTGAATTTTTTTTATTTTTTGCCATTGTTTGACAATAACTTGTTTTTGATACATGCAAATTTTTAAAAAAATCAGTATGATCTTTTTCCTAAAATTCGATTACTGCCAAAATTGATGCATGCAAAATCTGCAATTAATTAGTGTGTCGGTGCCCTTTGAGCTCTTACAGAAAAAAGTATTTTAACCTTTTTCTTCAAATTTGTGGCAAATGTATTAGTGTACACTGTACACCCATGGGAAAACATTTCTGACATTTTTGTGTGACAAATGCATGTAATGCTTCATTCTGTGGTACATAACCAAAAACTCAATTTATGACTTTTAAGCAGCCATCAGGCCAAACATGCTGTTACCATGGCAACCAAACGAGTCGGTGAAATTTTTTTATTTTTCATTTTTGTAATGTATTAGTCCCATAGAGTACCTGTGAAAAATTTTAGAAAAATCTGTATGATGAGGAGTGGTACACAAATTTAAATTCAGTCATTATTGTGGCAAATTTGATTGACCAGGGCCAAATATTGACTGATATATGATTATCTGAAAATCCTCAATATTTATCTAATTTTGTTAATATTGACTTCTGCTGTGAATACAAATTTTCATATTGTTCAAAATTAGCATGATGATGATGAAGCATGTGAGGTTTATTTCGACAAAAAAAAAATTCAGTCAGAATGAAATGGACAGTAAATAGACATTTTAACAATTTTTTGCATTTTATATCACAAATTTCAATGGAAAATTTTGCAATAACTCATGCAATGGCTGTGGATATTAATCCATAGTGTGTCTAACTACAACTAAGCTTTAAAGTTAAATAATTTACCAATTATCATTTTGGCTTTTCACGCAGAAATGTTGGAAAAGTGGGATTTTTTTCTAATTTTTGGGTTTTTATAAAAATTCGTAGGACCAACATTCCAACTGAGTTGAGATATTAAAGAGGCATAAGTTAGACACCTAATTGGAAAATTAGATTTAACTCCAAAACTGACTGAATCATACAGGTTTAAAATATTAGTATTTTTTCATATTTTTGGTAAATTGTCATCCGTTCTACTTTCTCAGAGCATTTAGACCCACAAAAAACACATCTTGGGTATTTTTAAAATGCTAACAATATGCAAATTTCAGTGTCAAAAGTAGAGTAGTTTTTTAGTTCTGTCCCAGAAACGAACTAAAAACAATTTTTTCATGTCTTTCAATGATTCTGAGAAAAGTATTAATGTCATGGGGATTAGACCCTTAAAAGGCTCAACAGGGATAGAAGATACCATATTTACCAGAAAATGATAAATATGCATGCCTTAGTTTTGGCTTGACACCCAATGTACAAAAAAATGTTTTTTTCACATTTTTCAATAATTGTGAGAAAAGTATTAATCTCATATGGATTAAAACCCTAAAAGGCACAACTAGGATAAAAGATACAATAATGTCCCAAAAATAAAAAGTATACATCCCATAGTTTTGGCATTACTCCCAATACACAAGTGGAACGCCCGTTATCCGTATCATTGAAAGATGTATACATTGCCGAGGGTAATTAATTTTGGAGTTATGGGAGTTACGGGAGTTAGCGGGAGTAAGTGGGATTTACGGGAGTTAGTGGGAGTCACAGGAGTTAGTGGGAATTACAGGAGTTAGTGGGAGTTAGGAGGAGTTAGCGGGAGTTATGGGAGTTACGGGAATTAGCAGGAGTTATCGGGAGTTAGTGGGAGTTGCGGGACTTAGCAGGAGTTAGCGGGAGTTAGTGGGAGTTGCGGGAGTTAGTGGGAGTTAGCAGGAGTTAGCGGGAGTTAGCAGGAGTTACGGGAGTTAGTGGGAGTTAGCAGGGGTTAGCGGGAGTTATGGGACTTAGCAGGAGTTAGCGGGAGTTAGTGGGAGTTGCGGGAGTTAGTGGGAGTTAGTGGGAGTTAGCAGGAGTTACGGGAGTTAGTGGGAGTTACGGGAGTTAGTGGGAGTTAGTGGGAGTTATGGGGGTTAGTGGGAGTTGGCAGGAGTTATGGGAGTTAGTGGGAGTTGCAGGAGTTAGTGGGAGTTACGGGAGTTAGCGGGAGTTAGCAGGAGTTAGCGGGAGTTAGTGGGAGCTACGGGAGTTAGCAGGAGTTAGCGGGAGTTACGGGAGTTAGCAGGAGTTAGCGGGAGTTAGTGGGACATAGCGGGACTTGCAGGACGTCAAGGAGTTCCGGGAGTTACATGCTTAAATGGGGCCTTATACTGTCACAGCGTGCACAAGAACATAAGATACCCATCCTTACATGATAATCTGTAATTCTTTTGGATCATTGCTACAGTAAGCATTACAAAATAGAACATCCACTAAGTGATAAACACGTGCAATTCATTCAATTGTGGTATTCTTTAAGTTGCTTTTCTACCACCATAAGCCATTTAGTATCTGCCATCAGATGTACAAACTT
Source organism: Platynereis dumerilii (assembly GCA_026936325.1). Classification (NCBI taxonomy): domain Eukaryota; kingdom Metazoa; phylum Annelida; class Polychaeta; order Phyllodocida; family Nereididae; genus Platynereis; species Platynereis dumerilii. Next base: position 39,554,959 of record JAPTHN010000005.1, read on the forward strand.
GTATGTTCTATGTTAGTACTTGCACCGCAGTTGTCGTCCCACATTTGGCAGCTGGAGTAGCTGTTAAGAATTCCCTTCCTTACCATCTCATCATAAAGCCTTTTTCTGAAAACTTGTCATGTGACCATCAACATCGCTACAGCAGACTAATCATGATTCAGTAGCATCCATTTGATCTGACAATACAGAAACCGACAATATACCATCCAATATGTCTTCCATATCTGTTACCAAACTGGAACAAGTGCATTTCATTATCAGAATCAGGCTCTGGCTTGCACTAAATCTGCCCACATCTCCCCATAATTGGCTTTCACCTCCAGTTATTGCATAATGTTTATGATCAGATTCTGTACTTGCAATCATTCATTCAAGTATGTAGTCGTTAATAGGGAGAAAATTGTGGATTCTTGTCTCGAGTTTTGCAGCCATGATTCACTGATTCCTGATTCTGCGAAAGGAGGAAGATAAATATATACAAAGTTTATGAATGTACTATTAAAGCCGCAAAAAGGAACAGTACAAAATTTTGTTGGCATGTTGAATCATAACTTCTATTATAGTCTGTTGAGTGGCGAATCAATAGAAATTATTCTGAGAAATTATGATTGTCTTTGAAATTAGTATCTGATCCGCTGACTTTCAATCATAAATAACAAAATTTGATTAACTACCCAATCTTAATTGTGAGAAAATTATGGTGAGCTGAAGACAGGAAGTGGCAAAACCCTGAGTAATTTAATTTATCAAATTAGTACAGACCAATATAAGCAGCTCATATCCAGCTAATGTAGACTTCTATTTGCTAATTATCAAGATCCGCAACCAGCCATTGTCAACTATAAGGACTTTCATTGTCAGGCACATATCAACTGAGAATGAAGGAAACTGTTTTAGACTATGAGAGTTAGTTTAGACAAATATTATTCATTGGATATCTTTACTTGTATCAATTCACAGACTAAATGCTTTCATATTCCAACATAGATATGATATTATCTTATATGAAACAAATTGGGTGAAGCATCCAATGAGAATAACATGTAAATGGAAAATTGCATTTGGAGGTTTTCAAGTGAAAATATTGTAATGATATTTCAACCTTATTTTAAACTTTTATGCAGTGTTAAGCTGTACAGTAGAACCAGAAACATAAATCTAATGCAGCGTTAGCCTTTTTTAGTGTCCCATGTGCTCAGGCCAAATCATAGTAGAACTCCAGGAGTATGATTCAAAACACCCGCAACCTTGAGTTCGCTGTGTGATGGGCCATTAGCTGATGACGAGTGAGACTGATTCATCTCTTTAGCACAACTTGGCTGTCGATCATCGTCCTCTCAGTGGTAGGATAATTAACCATAGACATTCATTTTCTTCACTGTGACAGTTGATTGCAAGCAATACGTCTCATCCTGCACTTACCATCATAACAAGAGGAACAGTGTGCAATGTGCATCTTTGGACCATTCCATATAGTATTTTAATATAGTGAGTACCCACAACCCCACATACTAGTTGGGCTTGTGCCAGTGGCTTTTGTGCCTCCAACTTTCAGCATATATCATGGTCCCATATCCATACACATGGAATTCACTGTTACATCAGTGGACTCTATTGACTCGAGGTTTGAAACAGGTGATCATAACGAACAGTCAATGCAAAACAATGCTAAACAAGATCATCCAGCATGCTATTTTGTAACAGGGCCCCTTAAAACACTGTCAGAGAATAAGAAAATTGATGTGACAGAGCCAGGGACTTTTTGCCAAAGAACTTATTATTGTAACTTGTATTCCACATGAACTTACCAAACAGTTTGACCTTATATTTCCTATTAACATTAATAGACCCTGCCATGCGGTTCAGCAACAAGTTATCCATCACCAAACTTTTGACCATGCCCCAAGTAGAATTTTTTTTTTACTCAAGGCCAGGATTTCAGTACTTTTTTGCCATAAAAATTATTGGAAATTATTATGTTTTGGCGTGACTGATGGGACAATGTACCGGCAATGTCTAACGTAGATGAAGTGTGAATCCTCATTAACATTAGTGATAGTAAACATGTTCAAAACAACTATCGAGTACCTTTGCAGGCATGAAAAACATGACTTTGCTTTTCTGTGATGTATGTGTGATCACTATGAAGATAATAAGCAACTGCTTCTTTCAATTTTGATTTTTGCCTAAAAATTCTGAACAGATCGGAGTAAAATGTTGATTATTTCAAAACGGAACACAATATGAGAACAATTTAACTTGTTTTGGGCAGTAGAGACCATACTGATTTGTTACTGTGAATGACTTGACGATCACTAAGATTTAAAAAGATGTCAAAAGTGGTACACTTCTGTGGAATTGACCTGTTAAGAATTCCGTTCCTTACAATCTCATCATTTGGTCTTTTTGGGAATACTTGTCATGTGACCATCAGCATCGCTACAGCAGATTGATCATGATTCAGTAGCATCCATTTGATCAAGACAATACAGAAATCGGCAATACCACATCCAATATGTCTTCCAGACCTGTTACGAAAGTGGAACAAGTGCATTTCATTATCAGAATCAGCCAATGGATTGCACTAAATCTGCCCACATCTCCCCATAATTGGCTTTCACCTCCAGTTATTGCATAATGTTTATGATCAGATTCTGTACTTGCAATCATTCATTCAAGTATGTAGTCGTTAATAGGGAGAAAATTGTGGATTCTTGTCTCGAGTTTTGCAGCCATGATTCACTGATTCCTGATTCTGCGAAAGGAGGAAGATAAATATATACAAAGTTTATGAATGTACTATTAAAGCTGCAAAAAGAACAGTACAAAATTTTGTTGGCATGTTGAATCATAGCTTCTATTATTGTCTGTTGAGTGGCGAATCAATTGAAATGATTCTTAGTAATTATGATTTTCTTCGAAATCAGTATCTGATCCCCTGACTTTTCAATAATAATATCACCCTGATCTTACTTATGTTAAACTTTTGGAGACTTGAAGATGGCAAGTGATAAAACCCTGAGTAATTGTATTTATCAAATTAGTACAGACTAATATAAGCAGCTCATATCCAGGTAATTTCCATTTGCATTTGCTTATTATCTAAATCCACAACAACAGCCATTGTCAACTATAAGGACTATAATTGTTAGTATAGGCACATAGCAACTGAGAATGAAGGAAATTGTTTAAGACTATGGGAGTTCGTTAAGACAAATATTATTCATTGGATATCTTTACTAGTATAAACTTACAGACTAATTATTTTCATATTTCAATATATGAAACAAATTGGGTGAAGCATCCAATGAGAATAACATGTAAATGGAAAATTGCATTTGGAGGTTTTCAAGTGAAAATATTGTAATGATATTTCAACCTTATTTTAAACTTTTATGCAGTGTTAAGCTGTACAGTAGAACCAGAAACGTGAACCTATATAATGTAGAGTTATAGCCTCATTTAGTGTCCCATGGGCTCAAACCAAATCATAGTAGGGGTGCGAGAAGTACAATTTGAACCACCCGCAACCTTGAGTTCGCTGTGTGATGGGCCATTAGCTGATGACGAGTGTGCTGATTCATCGATCATCGTCTTCTTAGTGGTAGGATAATTAACCATAGACATTCATTTTCTTCACTGTGACAGTTGATTGCAAGCAATACGTCTCATCCTGCACTTACCATCATAACAAGAGGAACAGTGTGCAATGTGCATCTTTGGACCATTCCATATAGTATTTTAATATAGTGAGTACCCACATTAGGGTGGGCTGAAAAAAACTTTTTTTGGAATATCAATATGCCAGTGGTATAGAAAGTTGGTTATGGCCAAAAAATGAAAATTAAAAAATTTGTGGCTTGCGACCTGTGCGGGGCCACTCTGGCTTTTATGAAATTGCATATATTCAGCCATTTCTCATACCTTTTTAGACCATTTTTTGGCCTGAGGCAGCTTCCTTGGTTTCAGAAGACTCATACTTAAATCTTCTTTGAAGGCCATTTTGGATATAAAACACCATAAACAGGTCACTTATATTCAAGATATATAGCCATTTCTTGGTAAATGCATATGTTTTGTCCTAATTCTAAATACACGGTTCTAAGTGGTTTTCTATAGCTGACAGCAATTTGATTACTGAGTTCCAACAAGAAAGCAGTGGACTGTTTTTTTTTTTATCACTCAGATTTCACTTTTAAAATGCTCATGAAGAAAAGTTCCACAACAGTGTGGCATAAACCCCTTGGGACTTAATAACTTCAATGTAACATGACAAGAAGCAAATAGGAGATTATATGATTCCGTGAAATGCAATGTGGAATTGAAAGAACATTACAATATTCCGTGAGGTGATCGCCTACTTGTAACAGTCGGAACTGATTAACAGTTAAAATGGAAGAGTTAATCTCGTCAAGTTTAACATTGCAAGTTTAAATTCACAGAAGAAAGCATTTATTGTTGAACAACACTTGCAGACATTAACAACTGATTGATAGTTGCAATTTGGGTCATTATTAACGTGGCTAATTTCGAAGGCAGATATTGCCACTAAAGACCACATCTATTGCAGAAATGATGGCTGTTGAGATCTAGAATTTCTTGATGCTTTTACAATTTTCTCTAATTATTTCAAAATGACTGCCAGAGTGATGATCTTCTGAAACATCTCAATAATCAAATTCATGTGAATCAAATTCATGTGAATTGGCTTGTTGGTGGATTATTACCAATGATAGTAATCATTGAACCCTGCTGCTGATTGTTGTTTATGACAATATGATCACTTTGATCAAACTTATTATCAAATCATGCAGGTCAATGAATAATACCTTGCAAGGGGCAACCAATAATAATCAGGGGGGTGGGCTTGTAGTTTTCCTCATCGAGAAATTATTTATCTAATGGTAGCGCGCAGTGCCCGAATATTCATTCCTAAATCAAGTAATACTTTGTTAGGAAATAAGACTGCCTAGAGTCAGAGAGAATTTATGTATTTCACCAAAACTGAGCAAGAAATTAGACCTATTTATCGAAAAAAAAACAAACTCCAAGCCCCCCCCCATGAGAAGAAATGGTGCCCCCCCCACCCCCCCAAATGGGTGCCCAACTTGTGGCGAAAAAATACAAACGTTGGATGTGTTGAACTGTCTTCAATGAATGCACTAATAATTTGTTATCATTTTGCGTTCACAGTTTGGTCTTTATCACACAGATCAGACACCTTTTCCCTGGAGTCCAATAAATTGGAATGTCACTGCAGATGCCAATCAATTAAAATCATCATATCCAGGCTGTTTTGAGAAAAGAAAGTTTTGTCGAAAGTTCCCTTCTTATGGGAGGCCATGTAACTCATTAAAGGTCTTTCTATCAGATTACCTGCATCTCGAAAGGCTACAGTTTTGGAACAGAAGTGTCTTGTATTGGTCCCAATGCCTTGTTGTCTCTTCACAATGTCTGCTTATGGGATAGATGGTGGCTGTTATGAGACCTCAAATTATGTTAGAAGGAATGCAATAGCATATTGCCATTTCAAGTTTGTCCCATCTTTTAGGCTTCATTCTAGTGCTGGTGTATCTGATATCATTGAGTGAGGTTCCAGGAGCGGGAGTCGAACCCACGTCCTCTCAGGCCATTCAATTCAAAATCAACTGCTGTAACCATTAGGCCACAGGGTTACACTGACGTAAGTGAACTGACAAAATGTCATTGCATAATTTCCCATGGTCAGCTCAGTGATTTTACAAATGTCCACGTTTCCTTGACAATGCCTCCATGATTCAATTCATGCTGACGATTAAGAGCTGTAAAAAGTTTGTATCAGGACAGTTTCATGTTGGCCTCCTAATCTTCCTATTTGACAGATGAACAGTTGACACGTGAGAGGTAGTGGTAGGGCTTCATTCAGGAAGTATGTGTATTGCCACTGCTATTCACGGTCCCATTCCATGACCTGAAGTCATTTGTTTGGCTCCATCTCTACTGAATGGATTGCAGCATTTAATGATTTCTGTACATCAGAGAGCCCTATATCAAATTGTATTTGAGCACAGAGCAGAGACAAATGAAGTGGATTTAGGAAACATGGTGGAATATCTGCTGCTTCAAGTGGATTTAAATGGATGTATTACAAAGCCATTCAAAAAGAAAGCAATTACGGTTGTAAGTCCCTGGATTAGGCCTTCAAAAAGACTGTTGTGCCACATTTGAAAAAATCAATTGGTTAGAGAAGTGGCTGGATGCTGTTGCGAGTCAGTGGACCTGTCACTCTGTAATCATTGGCTGACTGAGTCACAGCTGTCTTGAGCCAAAGCTGTACTGAGCCAATTCAACCGGTAGGCCCCCAGTATTGAGTATTATTTTCCCACACTAGGGCTCTGCAAAATCTGATGACCAACTTCTAAGTACCACAATCCAGTGCAAATTTCAGCAGGAGAGTTCTAGTCTGAAAGAATGAAAGTGTCAGGTATTATAATAAGACCGGTAAGAGTGGGGGGTGAGTGAGTGAGTTTGTGTTTTACACCCCATCACCAGTACGAGTGGGTACAGAGGAATCAGGATATCTTCACAAGTGGGAGTAAATCTCATATAGCACCATACAACCATCTGGTCTTATTTATACACCAAATTGTAACTCAAAAGAAAGGTGAAATTCACTCAGGGCACAGATAGCAACAATGATCAAACCATTGAGTATACAACAAACCATTGAGTATACAATGCAATGCCACGTGGGATATATCCACTGCCTTTTCATGAGGTATTGTAGGCATTATCGGGTATATTTCTAAATGAGTCTGGCAAATCATAGGTTGAAACAGGTCAAACACCGTTTCTTACTTTCATGACATTCATGTGTTTATCTAGGTGTTTCTCTTTTATTTTGGCTCAGGCAATGACCTCATCCAATATTTTAACCTTGGTAATGCTTGTTCCAAGACCCGGGCAACTGTTGCATAATAGGGGACTCGGAGAAGATCATCAAGGCCAGGGGGACTTTTGTGGAACATGACTATGATCTTGCTATATAATTTGCATTTGTATTCCCAGGAGATCAACAGTCATTTCCAAAGTACTTTCCAGCATCAGCTATGCTTGGAGAAGTGTGGAAATAAATACAGTACAACTGGGATACAAGTATCATACAACAGAATATTGTCAACATGATACCGCTTGTTCTTTGGCCTAGGTTTTTGTTTCACATCGTGCAACAAAATATTGTCAATATGATACTGCTAGTTCTTTAGCTAAGGTTAGTGTTTCACATCAGCCCACATAAACTGATCCGACCTGACCTAGCACCTCATTCAATACAAGATAATTTTTCAATCTACAGAACTTTTTAAATGTGGAAGTCAAAGAATGTCTCCGTACTTTTGTCATATGCAGCTAGGTTTCCTTTGCAGATCTACTGTACAGGCAAAGCTACAAGAACAACCGCATTCACTTTCTAGGGAAGCAATTTGTTTTCTCTATTTACATTTACAAAACACCTCTTTGATGATTCACAGATCTAGTGGGGCACAGTGTGTGTTTGGGGATCCATGGGACAGTGTTTGGGTTCCATGTTTCAAAGCTCTTTGATGTTATATGTATATGGAAATATACATTGCACACTCTTGCTGGGCTCTGTTTGCAAAATGTGTATTCTGTGAGTCCTGGAAGGAAGGCCAGTTCTTTGATCAAACAGTCTGCCAAGACCATAGGTTGATGTAACAAACACAATCTAATCGTGAACGAAAGCAACATATGGTGTTATCAGGGTTGGCAGAATTTTGCTATATTGCTATTACAGCACCTTTCTTCTGATTTTCAACAATTTTTCTTGAACAGATTTAAACCATTTTACCAGTACAATGCCTTGTAATTTAGCTTATTCTTACAACAATAAAATGACATAGTAATTTATATCTGAGATACATCAAACATGATAAAGGCATCACTAATTTGCAACGGTTTAATATTAAGTTTTCATGTGAAAGCAGTTTTGTTTTTTAAAAGAGCTCATTTCTTGAACACATTTGTTTTTACCTGAACTTGTCTTCCGGACAGAGTGACCTATCTAAAAACAATAAATCATTCTGCCAGTGGTGACAACCGAAGCTGGTTACTCGATGTTCTGTTTTATTGCCCATCTGTCCATTCCCCACCTGAGGTTCATTTAACAGGAACAGGCCATGACAGAACCAGTTTGGCTAGCAATGAAATCATGCCCTAAAAAACTTTCATCCATTTTGACTATATATGCCTTTCTTCTACTTTTCACAATTTAAATTCAAATTAATTTAACATTTTTAGGACTTACAATTCTTGTTGTACATGCTGTACTTATGGGATTTATCCTTTCGACTTTCTATGTTTGTATGTGTACTGAAACACACCCTCGTTTCATAACATTTAAGCCTTGCATATATTAACAATTCAATACTTTCATGATACAGATCAAAACAAAACAGTTGCAGTTTTGAGAGAGAATATGTATATTGTATAAAATCCAGCCTGACCACTTTATTTCTATTTTAGTGGTGACTGCCAAAGCTGGTTTTGCCTTGTCTTGTTTTATGGGCTACCTATCAAACCAGGCTGATTGCCACCTGCGCCTTTTTATGGGACAAGGGTAAAAGGCAATTCAGGGCTGAGACTTTTTCGGAGAAAATTTTACTTATAAGTGCCTCCTAATTTATTAGCACTTTTCACTCACACAAGGTACACTGATCGATATATTCGATTTCATTATTACCAGGTCATTATAAAAGGATAGTGTAATCAGTTCCATAACTTTTTAGCAACCAGTCTGCACCCATGAAGTAGCAATATTCTCTTGCTTAAGTGGCTGTCCACTCTTAGAACATAAACGGAAGCTGTTATAAATGGTAATCAGTTTCCTCTATTGCACGCTTCAGACTGACAAAAAGATAGGCGAAAAGAGTGTTATGAAATTAATTTGTTCCTTTTAATGGATCGTATTATTCCCTCACACTGCTTTCCCCTTGTAGTGTTGTGTTTCTGAATGCTTTTCAAGATGGTACAACTCATCCACCAGACACTAAAAAAGTGGAAATGAGCTGTTGGATTGTCAATGATTTACAGCACACTGAGCTGAGCTTTCATGTGACCAATTAATCGGCAAAAATTCAAATGCTGCATTTTGTTAATTTCACGATAAATAAATCACCAATTAGGAATGTGAAAAGGAAAGAGAATTGGGGCAAAGAATTAACGGGTCCCTTAAATCTATTTAATTTTTAAACATTTTTTATCATAGTTTTTAGTAATTGCTTTGATTAGGTTATACATGTAAGTCAGTGCATGGCAGAAAACTCCACTTCTAACCCATAGCAACAGACAATGCTTTGCACAACATTCCCTCTTAGGAAAATTGTGTATTCGAAAATCGTGAAAAACTAGTTTTGAGGTCCAGTAGAAGTACCAGATTTCATTTTTACTGAATGTTGTCCAACTTGGAGACTAAGAAGCAAATATGACAGGTTTCATAATAGAATACCAAAGAAATGAAAGAACTGGTCAGGCCACGAGACAGCTCAAGACCCGGCGTCTTGGTCAGGGCATAAGATCCTGCTTGATATCTCATAAATAGGAGATATTCCCTCGACTGTGCCTCAGGATGTTTTTTTTCCAAGTGCTCTGCTCTGTAAGTGTAGAACTTCTGCTACAAGATATCTGCAAGTAGCAGCAAGATATGAAGGCTGCAATATTTATACTTGCAGAAGCTTCAGTATCATGGCTGGTACTATTATACAGTTACCAACATCAATACAATGACCCAAACCCTATGGCACATCTGATATAAAATATCAATAATTGCTACAGTATCACAAGAATCTGGGATGAGCGCAAATGTTGTGTTTCATGAGCAATTATTTAGTGGGTGTCTTGTAATGTGTCGGGATCTAACTGACAAAAATGCATGTTAGAACCCAACAATGAGGTATCTAACTGACTTAGACATCATATGCTTCTTCTATTATACCTTTAATTTTAAATTTTTGCAAAATAAATAATAATCTGATTGTTTGTTTGCTGTTTTTAATAGTGCTAATCCTTAGCTGGGCACTAACATGCAAAACTGTCAGTTAGATACCAGCTTTTCCAATGGTATTAGTATCTTGGTGATGTCTAATAAAAGTTAAATCTTTTTCAAACTGAGAGATTCTGGGCTGTCAACAAATTCAACAGAAAGATATGACTCGAGGGGCGGCACCTGGATGATGCAAAAAAGTTAGATGTCCAGGTCGGAAATCAATAAAGGAGATCCCAACCATCCATCTGCATAATTGAAAGCTTCACTTTTATAATAAATAAAGTATTTACCATTTATTATTACACTGTAGAGTTGCTCTTGGTGAAATAGAATGTAATCACTTAAGAAATGACAAGTGATTCTCCAGAGAAATTTGTCCTGCAACTCGTCATTGGGGAAGTGGGATGAGTTTCATATTGGTAACACTTGAATCTTTTTTCGAAAGATTAAACACTTTCGCTCTTCAAATCACCAGGTAGCAATAATTGTCATATGTCAGATATAATGTTAATGGCCATCTTACTTTATGACTGCGTCCACGAGACACAGACCACTTGACTGACCAGCAGTGTTTTATATTCTTCACTTGAATTGTGTCAGCCAATCACAGTCGATTATTCTTGTCCGACATTACCGCTATATTAGGCAGCAAAAAGTTATATTGGATCCTGAAAAGTTATATTGGATCCTAAAATGTTATATTGGATCCTTGACAGTTTTTGAATGAAGAACAATCACCTCACTACCTGTTGTTCAATTGTGACGTCACCACTGGTGATGTCATAATAGTCAACTTGTTATTGTGACATCACAACTGATGGCGTCATGAGAGAAAATTAACAATGGTGACGTCACCATTGCCTCCTCTTTCATTGTTTGAACTTTTAAAATTACAGCTGTCTGTAATTCGAGCTTGGGGTGGTATTTAGAATTAGAAGCTCTCTACATTATGATTTTTCTACTTTTTTCAATTGAGAGGGGAAAAATACTTTCTTAGCAGCAAGTCATTAAAGTTAAAAACATCTGAATGCATATTTTTGACCATTTGGCAGCAAATCAACTGAAAAGGAAAATATATCTTATATTGGATGAAGAATATAACAGATATCGGATGGTAAGTCGTCCAATATAGAGTATAATTGGATTCAGAAAAGTTATATTGGATTCGGCTGCGCCTCATCCAATATAACTTTTCTTCATCCAATTATACTCTATATTGGACTCCTTCCCATCCAATATTTGTATAATATTCTTCTGTGTGTATCTGAAATTATGAAAAGCATTGCATGAAACTTTTGAATTAAAGTTTGAACTTATTGTGTTAGTTTCTATTCTACAACTCATGAGAAAAATGTGGTGAATAACAGATTTATTCATTCTATTCCAAATTCTTCCCCATTTCATCATTCCTAATTGGAGATTTGTTTTTCATCAATTTGGCAAAAAGCAGCATTTGAATAGTTGCAGATTAATTGGTCACGTAAAAGAGCTCTGCAGCTCAGTATGCTGCAATCATAATCAATTCCACAGCTTATTTTCTCAGTTAAGGAGTCCAGCAGATGAGCCCACCATCTTGAAAGATCTTTCTGAAACACAATAATTTGAGGGAACAGCAAAGGGAAAAAAGGAGACAATCTATTTGCCATGGGTTGCCATTGTCATTGATCATGAAGCTATCTTTATGCTTTATTGGGTTATTACCCCTTCTTTCTCTTCCTTAACCCTCATTTTGCCTTTTTAGATACACACAGTCTCAAGTGTACAATAGAGGAAGCTGACTGATCCCCTTTTACAATAACATAGGCTTCAGTTTTGAGAGTAGGCGACCACATAAACCATGCAATACTACTACAGCATGAGGGCAGACAACACCAAAGAAGAAGTATTCAGTCCTGTCAGCTGCAACCAGTATCATAAGTCACATCTATTGCATTTTGTTTTGTTGTATTGTATGGTGTTGTATTCTTTCTTTTCTGTCCTTCTTGTGTTCGGGATGTCCCTATATATATAAAAACATTTGCTTCTGTGGAAAGAATAATAAATATATTAAAGTACAAAAATGGTAACCATAGTTATTTCTAAAAGAGGGTATCACTGAATGCAGATAAAATACATGTACAGTACAACCCAAAATAAAGTACGACTACCCCAGCAGGAAGGAAGAATCAGCCACTACTTTACCCTTTCACACCTTTTGGCTCCCTCCAAATACCTTCCAACATTTTCCTACTTTAAATTACCTTCTAAAATTACATTTAATTCACATTTAGCCTACACCAATTCAAACTCTATCTCCCCCATTGTATTTGACTTTTTTGATATTGTGCTCCTTTGCTAGTTGCAATTTCATTGACAGCTGTTTTAAGCTGTTTTAAGGGAGTTCTTAATATGGGATAAGGTTGTGGTACGGAGTCAAAGGTAGTTGTAAGGAGATTTGGAGTGGAGAGGAGAAAGGAGGGCAAAATAGGTAAACAGAGGACTTCTGACAGGAAATGTTCTTACTTTATTTTGAGTTGTACTGTATATGCACAGCATTAGAGATTATTGAACGTCGGAACAGACCACGAAAATTTAGAACAGGGTTTGTCAAATGAAAATATATTAGAAATAGTGTGATTTCACTGACTTTTTGCTCAACAGGGTGGGTTTAAAACCTACTGCATGGAACAGTATGCCCAACGGGAGTGAAAAATGCGAATGTATTTAGCAGCATCTTTAGTCGCACATTCTACCGAAAAAATTGTCTGCTCCAGATTGCCTGTTATCCTATTCCCATAAAAAGGCCCCATGTGGCAATCAGCCAGGTTTGATAGGTGGCTCATAGAGCAAGAAAGGCACAACCAGCTTAGGTAATCACCCCTAAAAGAATGATCTACTAGTTTTCGATAGGCGATTTGTTAGCAGACCAAATAAGGTGCGTCAGGCTGTTTTGGAAACAAGTCATGGCTAAAATTGGGTTATACTCAAGGCTAAAATTGGGTTATACTGAATTGACTGTTCCCTTTTAAAAATTGTAATTGTTTCGATCCATCCTGATATTGTTTTGTAAATTTGATAATGCTATTCGTGTAAGGTCAAATGTTTTAAACAAAAATGTGTTTCAGTAAAATGCTGAACATCAAATGATCTGCAGCTTAATTGAGAAAAATGTAAAAGGTTTGGTAAATGTTCATGATATAATGTTCATAATGTGTACCTCAGACAGAAGTCTCCCTTTCATTTCCTTGCTGTAAGCCTGGGGTAAATGTTAAGATATTGTACAGCATAAATAACGAAATATTCACCAGTTGATGAAAGTCTCGTGAAAATCAGAGTCAGAGAAAGAGCACTGGAAGTTATGTAGCCAACTTCTGTCAACCCTGATAAGACAATATGTAGCTTCCGCTCAACATTTGTTTGTCACATCAAACAATGGTCTTGGCAGCCTGTGTGATCAAAGGATTGGCCATCATTCTGGGACTCACAGAATACACATTAGGCTCAATATGTATTTTCATACATAACATCAAAGAGTTCGAGAAATGGAGCCAAAACACTGGCCCGTGGATCCCCAAATACACATTGTGTCCAACTAACCTGTGAATGCGTTTTACTCAAGAATAAGGTTGGTGACAATCTCTTTTTCATTATTGTTACGGAGAGCTGTCTTCATGCAGAAAATTTTGGGTCAATTTCATGAAATTCTAATGGATTTTTAAATATTTGCAAAGATTGGCATTGAATAGCTTTAAAGTGGCACTCCCTTCGTGATGCCAGTGTCAATATATTGTCATGAGTTTCAGGTCTTCATGTGATGTTGTTTTGCCGCAAAATTCTCAAAAGCTGGGTATAATCCTTAAATTGATGGTGATTTCCACCATAATAAGCAACTGTTTTTACTTCATTAATTAAAATCCGCATCTTTTCAAACACTGCATTTTTCAATTTATTTTCATGACAAACAAAAAAACAATTAGTGAAATTAAAGGGAGAAGAATTCATGCAAACAAAAGACCCTCTTTTCTATTTAATTTCTTGATGGGTTTCAGAAGCAACCTGAATTCAAAGCTCCTACAACTTTAAAATTGCCATGCACGATTTCTCCTCATAATTGCACCCAGACATGAGCTAAGAAAATCCACCCAGCAGCTGCTCACATAGTTTATCGTATGGAAGGAGTCATAATTAATGAAGCTTACAAGGGGACAGGCGAAGTTGTCACATGTTGTTGGATGTTGTGTTTAGCAGCTCTATAGCAATTGACCTAATTCTGATAGATGCCAGTTATTTCTGCCATTAAAATTGAAGTTTGAACATATTTCATCATTCAAAAAGCCAATGATCAGCTGAAGACAAGCTTTGTCATGCAGAAATATTAAATTGTCTTGAAAATCATTTGTGATTTCTCTGATGGTTACATTCCATACGATATATTTATATAGATTTCTTGCGACAATGAAATAGATCACCAAGTTTGACATTATGTAGATGGATGGTTGGTATCTCCTTTCAAGATATATTAGTCACAATCAATTTAGCTTACAAGAGGACAGTAAAATTGTCAGATGTGTGTTTAGCAGCACTAGCAATTGGCCTTATTCTGGCAGATGCCCCTCATTGCAAACTCGCAAATTGAATTTTATTGTCATCATTCAAGTTGCCAAAATCATTTGTCACATCTTGAGGATTAAATTTCATTCTCAATTTCATCAATATTGACGTTTTTGCTGAACAATATTGATAGCCTAATCTGAGGGGATGTAGATTGAAGGCCGAGACCTCCTTGTCAAATCTCCACATCATTCTTCAGAAAATTCACAAGTTTCCTACATCTGCAACTACTCCCTGCTGGATTAATACAAAGTAGTTTCATGCAGAAAATACAAAATTCTCTCGAAAATCACTTGTCATTCCTTGAATGGGTAGCACTTACTCTGAATACATCAATATTGATGTCTTTGCTGCAGCAACATATATCACAAAGTACAACAATACACAGATGTCACCTTTTAGAATAGACCTTCACACACACATGACCTTGAAACTGACTTTTTGCAAGACTCTGGCAGGTGCCTCCTCAATCATTTCCTTTTGTTGAACTTGTTGACAGCTTAGGTTCTACCAGTTTCAGGATGATGGGTTATTTTCAGGTGAATGATTTGACTCGTGCTGTCTAGCTCTTACGGATGTACCACACTATGTTGCAACTTCAGTATGACTCACTCTTGTGGCATTAAATACTCTTCTCTTCCCTGCTTCATGTAAAGACACTGCAGCAATCATTTGTATAATTATTTTCAGAAATGACCTTCCAAAGAGCACTGGGCTTGATAAAAGAGTCCTTGGTATTTTCTGTATGTAGTGGAAACCTAACAACATGAGTAGTATTGAGTGCTATACTAGCGGATAGCTGGAAAAACGTCCTGAGGCTGCAGAAAGAAAGTTTATAAGATCTGACCAGATCTTTCTGAGACTGAAGTTTCCTTGAATTATTCTACAACTTGTCTTATTCACTTTTCCAGTTTCTATGTTGGAAATAATAAAGAAAATGTGACATGAAAGTGACACCCAGAACATTACGAAGTCAAAACACATTTTCTTACTGAAAAGAAATAATAGTGTGCAACATTATCTGAATCTGTGATACTACATACTTAAAGTATAGCACAAGATGTCTGAAAAAAGATCAATGACCATGACTATTGGCCTGGGGGACTTACTAACTATGTTATTTATTTTCCAAATACAGACCCTTGAATAACAATCTACCATTGCTTATATTCTTCTGGATCAAGCACAGGATCAATTGCATATGTCACACTGTGGTCTTGTTGAGTATTTCATTTACTCTCTTTCACTATTCCGATCCCACCACGGCTCTCAATAAACATGAAATCAATTCAGCCTTGCATCAAATTGGCCATTACTCAGTTTGCAGGGCCAAAGGTCAAGCCACATAAAATGTGTTTATGCCCAGGTAATGTCCAATAGAGACCTGCCAGCTAAGAGGCCAGTGGCTTTCCTTTTAGACTGCCTTACACAATGACTAAATGCCCCAGGGGTCACTTTCCTCTCTTCTCCCATTATTCCTCAATAACAGGCATTGAATGAGATTTCCTAGTTCCTCTGTCCGGTCATCTCTCAAAGTTTCTGCCAAAGCATTTGTTTATTAGATGCGTTTTGACAACTGACACATGGGGGGAGGATTGGTCTTGTGGTGGTGTGCTGGGCTGCCAATCGCTAGGTCCAGGGTTCGAATCCAGCTCTTGTCGGGTCATCTGGGCTTATGTTGGACGGCTGTTTCAATCATCCTTCGCCTCATTGCCGTGTCCTCCCCCTGTCCCAATTAGCCTACCAAGTGCATAAATACAGGACGTAAAGCCCCAATCATCCATCCATCCATATGACAACTGACACAATTTAGGCTGCAAATATGCAGACAGCTTTTGAAGCCAAATATCTCTGTTGCTCCAAAATGTTCCTGAGTTGACATTTTAGTCTGTGAAGTCTATTTCAAGAGCAATGAAGTGAAATGAATTGAAAGCTGTTGAGGTTCAGAAGAGTAATCATTCTTCTGTAAAGCAGTCATGCCAATTGATACTTCAAGACAAGTGGGATTTAAGCTAATGCCATGTGAGACTTCTAAAAGCTGACTTTAATTATAGGATAATGGTTGTTATGAGAAACCCAACACTGCCAATGGGAAGTACTTACCTTAAGTAACCTACTGGCAAATTCTTGAAATTTGAGAGTTCTCATTTCAGCTATTACTCTTTGTAACAGAATTAGAGCGGTTGGCAATCTGCTATGGGCGAGTAGTCTGTCAACTAGCGATGACTTGATTATATGGCTGGTAGCTGGTTGCTACGGGAAATTGATAAGTTATGGAGTTGATCACACTTTCCTTTAACAATGACCAAGTAATAACAGAATCGATTACTGCAGATTCACTTAGTATGCGTTTCTGTGGCCAGTTATTTCACTACGTAGCATTTTCAGCTTGCCTGATTGGTCAATGAGTCATTAAAAGTCCCCCAAATCTATATGTCGGTCGAACGTGGGAAGCCGTGAAAAATGCATTAATTCTGCTTCAGTGAGCAACTGACTTCGGTCAGCAGGTAAACAGTATAACTTGAGACTACTACAAAACACATCCACTGGACTTGATACACGTTTTTGTGATATTCGAATTAATTGTATGCTACGTAATTCAGTGCTTCAGCCAATTACATGAAGTGAATTTGCTACGTTTTACCATTATTTTGCAGAAACTCATACTTATTGAAATGGCAGTAACGTGCCTGGTGTGAGTGAAAATGCTAATGAAGTAGGCCCAGGATTCATTCTTAGTCAAACAATGTCTCAAAAAAGTCTCTGCTCTGGATCACCTTTTAACCTTGTCCCATAAAAAGGCCCCATGTGGCAATCAGCCAGGTTTGATAGGTAGCCCGTAAAACAAGACAAGGTACAACCGGCTTTGGTAGTCACCGCTGAAAGAATAATCCTTTCGTTTTTGGTATAGGTCAGTGTAGTTCCAACACAAATACGGTCGTCAGGCTGGATTCATAACAAGTCGTGGATACAATTGGTTATACAATATATTCCCCTCTCAAAACTGTAACTGTGTTTTTTTAGTCTGTATTGTGAAAGTATAGAATTGTTAATATGCTAAAGATATCTTTCGCTCCAAAAGGTTCCTTGGTTGACATTTTAATCCTTGAAGTCTATTTCAAAAGCAATGAAGTGAAATTAATATAATATTGAAAGCTGTTGAGGTTCAGAAGAGTAATCATTCTTCTGTAAAGCAGTCATGCCAATTGATACTTCAAGACAAGTGGGATTTAAGCTAATGCCATGTGAGACTTCTAAAAGCTGACTTTGATTATAGGATAATGGTTGTTACGAGAGACCCACCACTGCCTATGAGAAGGAAGTACTTGCCTGAAGTAACCTGCTGGGAAATTCATGAAATTTGAGGGTTCTCGTTTCAGCTATTACTCTCTATAACAGAATTTGAGTGGCTGATAATCTGCTATCAGCAAGTAGTCTGTGATGACTTGATTATTGCAGCACTCCAAACCTAAAAGCAAGACATTTTCTGGAGATATGGATTTTGAATCATTTGAACTATGTTATTGAAAGGTTAATGTAAGACATCAGTGGCTCTAATCTAGGGTCCAATGGAGTCACAAAGACGGCTATAGCCTCCTTAACCTTATCTAATAATAAATGAGAATGTGAGATAAATGAGAATGTGAGATAGAGTACAGTTCATGCACTGAAGAGAACCTCTTATCTGCTCGATCTGCTTAGAACTGGCTGCCAATTCTTCCCATTGATACAATGTATGTTTTTATTGAAAGACCAAATCTTTCAATTCTACACCTAATACTGGTAAGATGCACTGGTTTCTTGAAAAGCATAGGAAATTGCAAGAGCATGTAATAGAAATGTTCCAGTAATTTTCTTCCTAGGTAGTATCTGTGATAAATAGATAATTAATGAAAACTGCACAAACAAACTTTCATGAGTCCGAAATCAGGTACAATTCAAATAACGCAACATTAAAATAGACAAAGACTAATTTCCGTAACAAAAAAGTAAAATTCGTTATTGTTCAACCAGGATAATGTTGTGAAAACAAGATAACAGAAGACGCGTAGACTCTTCAACGATTAGTCCTCAACATCAACGGGTTACCGTATATACTTGTGTATAAGACGCACTTTTGATACCCAGAATTTTTACCTATAGAACGGGTGCGTCTTATACGTGGGATATGCTGAAAGTTTTTCGGTAAAATCCAGAAAATTCTTTATTTTCGTCACTCTCGTCCGCCATTCTGAAACACGCGCCGTCATCTTCGTCAAGTTCACGTCTTTGCGAGGTCTCAAGCGAGAGATGACGTGATGAAGATGGCCAAGATGGCGACGCATAGGTGTAAACAATGTGGATTCGATTGATTTCTTGCAATTTTAGCCAGTGTAGAAGGTAAATTTACCCAAATAAGCGTCGTATTTGCTGAAAATCACGCATTTAATCGTCCGCCATTAAGTGTTTCGGCGCCAGTCAAATTTAATGCGACTTATATACGGGTTTCACTGGGAGGGGGGTTTTTTGGGTCTCAACAAGGGGTGCGTCTTATACACGGGGGCGACTTATATCCGAGTATATACGGTACATGTTTTGTATTTCATACTTTTAAAAAGAGCCAATATAAATCTACACAAAGTTTAGGCAGATATAAATATGACCAATATGTTTCATTCTCTGGGAATGGACTTTGCTTATTTTCAAAATGACTTCATGGGCTGGAAATGGTTACAGAAATTGAGTTGGAAAAAACATCATTTTCCTAATATCAATCCATCAATTATAGATTTCCTACTTTTTGATCACTGCTCTATTACCATTTGCTGAATTAATTCAATTAAGATCAGCAGTTATCATCTGCTAAACAATGATAGATGGATGCACGGACTCTTTACAGGATAACAAAATAGAAATTTTTGTATTCGATTCCAAGTCACAGGCTGACATGAAACAAATAGGATTGTATAGAGTCTTTTTTGTCAGGGTCAACTGATCCCCCTTAATAGACAAATTGTCTTTGCTTGTAACATCAATCAAAAGGTGCTGTCCGCACCTAATTCCCGACGGTGACACACCCATCGTGATGCGATCGAGTTTCTATACTTCTCCCGAGTTGAGAGGTGTTGTGATCATTTACTGTTGTCTATTGTGTAAATTAGCTATACATTAGCCGGATTCAATCAAATTTACATTCTAACCCATTTGATCAAATTTTAATTCTAAACCAGAGCAATATTTGTAAAAGGTCTCCTGAGAGAATTCTCTATTGAAGATTAATAACCTCACAAAAAGTAAAGGTAAAGAGGAGACAAACAGGTGCAGAAAGACCGCGAAGTTATTATTAGTCAGGAAAGCTGTTATTTTAACATTTCAATGACTTGATGCAAATAATTCAGAAAATCAACATCATCTGAAAAGGGCCATGCTTTTAGGTAGAAGAGCGAGAGTGTTCTTATTATAAAGTCTTCGCTAATTGAAAGACTACCGATTTCCACTCTGATTCTGTTAGATCTCTTCCAGTCGGTGGAATTTCTCAATGGTTACTTTAGTGAAGATAAGTGTTTGAAATTGTCAGTAGAGGGCTCATAACTACCGTCATCCTAGAATTAAAGTCAGCTTGCAAGTATGTTTCGACATCAGGTGAAAACCTACTTCTCTTGACATTCTATTTTGCATGATATGATTGCCTATAGATGAGAACCTGTTAGCAGCCTTTGATCCATTTTCTTCAAACTTAAGTTGATTTTAAGGACTAAAATGTCTCTTCCTGATTTTCAAAGACTAAAATACTACCAGGGAACATCTCTTAACCAGGGCATGAAGTTTTATACATTTGTAACATTAAATCGGGTCAGTCTACCATTAGCCATCGAGTGAAAAAATTCTCTGGCAGACACAATATGTGCTTCCCTCTTCCAGTTGCCATGCTGACTAAAGGACTTAAAAAGCTATTTGGTCCCATGTTTTCAATATCACAAAATTCCCTCAGTGGATGGATGGATGGATATATTGGGGCTTAGCGTCCTGTATTTATGCATTTGGCAGGCAAATTTGGACTGGAGGGGGATCCGCCAATGAGGCGAAGGACGATTGAAACAGCCGTCCAACATAAACCCAGATGACCTGGCCAGATCTGGATTGGAATCCTTGACCCAACGCTTGGCAGCCCAGCAGACTACCAGTCTACCACTAAACAAATTCCCCCGCCCAATTGTCTAAGTGTAAGTATGTCGTAGGACATATTACACTGGTGGACTACTTAAGTCAGTGCATGTCCATTCTATGAGCACATCAGCCTACGGCAACACACACATTCTCTGTTAGGAGTATATATGTACATTTGCTTTCATGCAAAACCAAATGTTCCACATCTCACTTTCACCGAATCTCGTCCAACCTGGCTACTGCTTAGAATATGTCAAATATTTCATAATCGAAGAGAGAAGAAATAAAAGAAGAACTTCATAGTGGCACAAGACTTGGTCAGGGCAGATGATCCAGCTTGGTATCTAATAAGGCAGAGATATCCCTTCGACTGTGCCTTAGGATGATTTCACAAGCCGCGTAAATGTAGTACTCTTGCAATAAGTTGGTTGCCAGAAGTAGCAAGTTAAGAAGGCTGCTATATTTCTATTTGAAGATCCTTCAGTATGATTGCCAGCATCAATACAATGCTGGTCAATTAATTGTAATGAACCTTATGCCATTTCAGATAGAAGATGGCTGCAGTGTATACACATTTAGCTGGGATAAAAATGTTTGGTTTCATGAGCGATTGTTTAGAGGGTCCTAATAATTTGTCACCAATATTTGTAGTTTGTAGTAATTATAAATTATATTACTTAGTTTACAAAGTCTCCTGATGAGAGAAACCACAAAGGCAGCGGGGCAATTGACTGAATTTTGCAGCATGATAGGACAGTATTAGTCAAATTGATTCTCCAACAAATCGCCAGCCATCTCTTGATTGAGAGAGCCTGAGCTGTCAACAAATTCAACAGAAAGAGATGATTGAACAGCCTGGATGGTGCCAAAAAAAAGTCACACATGTGTGAAGATCCATCTATATTCACGAGCTATTTTGTTGCAGCAAAGACATCAATACTGATGGATTTGAAATGAAAAATGATTCTCCTGAGAAATTTAGCATTTTCTTAAAACCCACAACCTATCATGATGGAGCTGTTCCAGATTGGCAACTTGCAAACTGAACCCTTTTGCATTTCTATTTGCCCAATGGAAAATGTTGGCATGTAGCAGAATTAAATCAATTGCTAATTGGCATAGATTAGCTATGGATACTTAACACATAGCCTACTATATGACTGAATCCAAGTGACAAGGACTATGTGATGTAACCGGCTGGTGGATTATCTCAGCTCAAGTTCATGTGTAATTATGGGGCAATTTGAAAAATAAAGAACCTAATAGAGGCAGTTGCTATAACCCATGACAAAAATTTGATAAATTAGAGGCCCAACAATTCTTGCCCTTATTCTCCTTCCTTTCATAATCGTAATTGGTAATTTATTTTTCATGAAATGAACAAAATGCAGATTAATGGCTCACATAAAGAACTGCAGCTCAGGATGGTGCAAATCAAAATCAATTGAACAGCTTATTTCCTCTGTTTGAGGATCTAGCGGATGAGTTTTACATGACCATCTTGAAAATCGTTCAGGGAAACACAAAATTACAAGAGAAAAGCAACTGGAGGGAAGAATGCAATCTATTAAAAGGAGCATATAATTTTTTTTTTTTTTACTTTCTAAGCTTCTTTTTTTGTCTATCTTTTTGTGAGCCTGCAGTGTGCAATAGAGGAAACTGATTTCCATTGAAAAGAGCTTACGCTTATGTTTTGAGACTGGACAGCCACTTAAAGCACAGAATGATAGGCTACTATACTACTGCAATGGTGCAGGCCGGTGGCTACAGCCTTTAATAATGAACTAATAATAATGAAATCAATCAACATGCCTGATGTGAGTGGAAACAGCCAAGAACTTATGAGGCATTTTTAGTCAATCTACTGCATCTCGTAAAAAAGTCTCTGCTCTGAATTACCTTTTAGCCTAGTCCCATAATAAGGCCCCAGGTGGCAATCAGCCTGGTTTGATAGGTAGCCCATAAAACAAGACAAGGTAAAACCAGCTTTGGCAGTCACCACTATAAGAAAGATCCATTCGTTTTTGATAGGTCAGTTTGTTCGCAAGACAAATGAGGTGGTCAGGCTGGATTTTGCAACAAGTTATGGATAAAATTTGGTTGCACATCTTTTCTGGTAAAACTGCTGTCTTGTTTTGATCTCAATCAAGAAAATATCAAATTGTTGATTTCATGCATATTAAATGTTTCAAAATAGGTTGTGTTACAGTACAACACTGAACATACAGAATTATTAAGAAATCAAACAGAATATTAAGTATAGTATGCTCCATTTGAGCTGTATGCAGATTAGTAGTCCAAACAGTTTCAAAATCAACTTTCAACTTGGTCGTATGATGTTGCTGGCTTTAAAATGTCTTGTTTGAGTCAGTTATGGTTAATCAGTGGCATCATTGCTTTTCATATCGGGCACCATAGGTGACAATAAACAAACTAATTAAATCACTTGAGGTACTTCATCAAATAAGAAGATTAGGAGACCAACAGAAAACTGTCAATGATGTGGCAAAGTCAGTCAGCAAATTGAAAAGAAGAATGTTAATTTTTCAGTGGACCGCCAATCTGCAAAGAGCTCTGAGTGATCAAAACATTCATGTTCACTTGCAGTTTTGAAAAAGTGAAATTGGTCACTAGCAAAAAGGCTTATCTTGTCACAATTGCATGAAGGATTTTTCTGAATCAGATGATTTAAATGTCTAATGGCTAGTTCTCACGGAGACGTAACAGAGGGTTTAAGCGACGGCGTTTCTTATATTTCCAGGAAAGGGCAAAGATTTGAGCATGTTCGCCGTCAATTTTGGCTTTACGGCGCAACAGGAACAGCATGCGTCGTTTTAAGAGGTCTTTCTACGCAATTCCTAGAAATTTGACGATGCAGGAAAAAAAGATTCAACCGGTTGAATCTTTGCGAGGAAAGAAGTGGTGAAGCAAGAAGAAGCGTAAAAAGAAATCAGTGCGCGCCGCAGATTTTTAAAGTTGCGACGCACAAAGAAGAGCTTCGACGCAGAAACAGCAGTGTAGCAGAAAGCTCTTGCTTCATGTCACATGTTTCAGACACGCGTCGCGGAAAGTCACATGTTCGACGCACGTGAGAGGGTGCGCGCCGCGTCTTTTGGACCCCCAATGCAGCAGACAGAGTGGCGCCTGAGTGCATGCGTTGTTCTATTTTTAGCATCAACCCTTTGTCTGCGTGTCACCCTCTTTTTGCGCAGCGGCTGGGGCAGCAGCAGCGAAGCAGGGGGGGCGAAGGAGGGGGAAAGAGGCGGTCCGCACCCTGCATATATATAGAGGAGGCCAGTTTAGAGCACCATACCCACTCAGACCTTCGACCAGAACACACCTAGAATCCACGACACTATTATCAACTGCTACATTTGCTGCTACTTTTGTTGCTACAATTGTACTTTTGCTGCTACAACATGGGACCAAAGAGGAGAAAGGGCACCGTCGTCACCAGGGCACCAACCAAGCTCAGCACCAGGTCAACACTTCACACTCCTGGGAGCACTCCAGTGACAACTCCAGCTACAACTCCAGCTGCAACTCCTCTCCATGACCCTTCAGATGCTGCAGTGACTGCCTTCTTCACTACAGCCATGGCAGACATCTCTCTACCTGGGCTCTACACCTCCACTACAGCTGGCAGCCAGACGAAGACCACCACTTCAACCACCAAAGCCACTGTCGTCAGCGAGACCATCTTCGAGGGCCGGCCAGAAGACAGCACAGACGAAGATTCATCAGTTGAATTGTTTGAAACTGATGAAGGAGACAAGCCTGCTGCCAAGTCTGCTGACAAGCCTGCTGCCAAGCCTGCTGCCAAGCCTGCTGCCAAGCCTGCTGCCAAGCCTGCTGACAAGCCTGCTGACAAGCCTGCTGACAAGCCTGCTGCCAAGTCTTCCACGGGTCTTCCAGAGCCTACTGCCAAGTCTACTCCAAAGAAGACTCCAAAGAAGACTCAGACTCCGAAGAAGACTCAGACTCCGAAGCAGACTCCCAAGAAAACACAAGAGAGCCAGCCTGTTCTTGCTCTAGACAGAGTGGCCATCCATGAGGACACCTTCGAGGAGGAAGAAGAAGACTCTGCTGATGAGACCCCTGCAGCTGCTGCTGAAGCCAAGTCCAAGGGCAAGAAGGGCAAAGGGAAGGCCCCCAAGAAAAACATCAGGAACAACCTGGGCATCACAGCTGAACAAGAAGACAACCTCATCAACTGGTTCAGAGAGCATCCTGTCCTCTACATGAAGGGCTCCAGAGGCTACAAGGGCAACGAGAAGCTGCTGCTGGACACAGAAAAAGCCAAGGAGCTGGGACCCCAGTACACCTCCCAGGACATCTTCAACTGGAGGAAGACAGTCCGCACCCACTACTCCAGACTCGTCAGGCCTGAAGCTTCAGGATCCGGCAGGAAGGAGACTCTGACAGACAGGGACCAGTACATCCTAACCAACTGTCGGTTCCTGAAGGACTCCATCGTCCACAAGCCAGGCAAGGAGCTGTCCGCCATCTCTCAACTGTCTGCCAACCGACCAGCCTCAGACTCCGGGGACAGCTACAACCCTGAGGATTCCCTGCCAGCTTCGTATGACATGCCGGAACTGCCAGCTGAACAGCCAGCACAGGACAGACCTGACAGCCAGCAGTCCCAAGTCTTCCCTGGAGCACCAAAGCCTGGAGCCGCTGCCAAGGGAACCAAGAGGAAGGCCCCAGGAGATGAAGCCATGCACTCCGCCATGCACGTCATCGCAGGCAGCATGCAAGCCATGTCCTCCGCCAAGAAGATCCTGAAAGGCTCTGGCTGCAACATGTGCCCCGACCACCAGGAGTTGACACCCGATCAGGAGTACTGGAGGATGAAGTGCCAGGACCTCTACCACGTGGGATGTCACGCCAGCCCTGAAATCCGAAGGAAAATGGTCAGGACCATTGCAGAGGCCGCCCTCTACTGGGACAAGGAGAGTGAGATGGATGCCGCCAGCCGCCAGTCAAGTCATCATCAGGAGCAGACCTTCCAGCCTCCTCATCCTCCTCAGCGCCTGCAGATGCCACCTCCTCCTCCTCCTTCTTCGACGTATGTGCCATCCCACCACCAGCAGCATCACCACGCTTCCAGCAGCAGCCATCACTACCAGCACCACCAGCCCAGGGAAGGAGGATCCTCCAGGCAGACTCCCAGCTACACCGTGATGCAGCCCAGCCCATCCTCCATGACACTGATGATGGATGCTCAGGAGAGCCCCGAGAAGTACGGCTACCCCCCTGGACCCAGCTTTGGTCAACCCGCCGCCCATCACCAGCACTAGCCTTCCCCTTCGGCCAGTTGGACTGCAAGTCTCCTTTCTCCACGAAAGTAGAAGACCAGATGCAGCAAAGACAACAAAAAACCTTGGCCCTTTTAAGGGCCACCAAATCCTCCCAAAAGGGCAGGCCACGTACACATCTTATGTTGACAAAAAAAAAGAGCTTGTGTTGACCGAAAAGAGCCAAAAAAGAGCAAAAAAAACGTTGACAATCCCCAAAAAAAAAGTCCCCCAAAAAACAAGTCCCCCAAAACAAAAGTCCGGTCCTGGCCTTCATTAAAAGTAATCACCTTCATAAAAGCAAGGTGCTAGTTCCCCCTTTCTTTGCCCCAAAACATACCAAGTGCAGCACTAGTACAAGTGCTGCATTCTTTGGTATAAACATATTTTTATTGCACTAGTACAAGTGCATGAATTTCTTAATTAAAATGTAATGCACTAGTACAAGTGCTTTGGTTTTAAAACTTGTGTTGGTTGGTTGCACTAGTACAAGTGCATCACTTTGTAATTTCACTTGTCTAGGGCAAGTGGCAGGTAGATAGCTAGCTAGATAGATAGATAGATAGATAGCTTGATAGATAGCTAGATAGATAGCTAGATAGATAGCTAGATAGATAGCTTGATAGATGGAACACAATGCTCGTTACATATATACACTGCAGCAAAAGAAAAGCAGTTGTCGTCACTTTGCAGGAATTGGACTTGGATAGATAGATAGATAGCTTGATAGATAGCTAGATAGATAGCTAGATAGATAGCTTGATAGATGGAACACAATGCTCGTTACATATATACACTGCAGCAAAAGAAAAGCAGTTGTCGTCACTTTGCAGGAATTGGACTTGGATAGATAGATAGATAGCTTGATAGACAGCTAGATAGATAGCTAGATAGATAGATAGATAGATGGAACACAATGCTCGTTACATATATACACTGCAGCAAAAGAAAAGCAGTTGTCGTCACTTTGCAGGAATTGGACTTGGATAGATAGATAGATAGCTTGATAGATAGCTAGATAGATAGCTAGATAGATAGATAGATAGATGGAACACAATGCTCATTACATATATACACTGCAGCAAAAGAAAAGCAGTTGTCGTCACTTTGCAGGAATTGGACTTGGATAGATAGATAGATAGATAGATAGATAGATAGATAGATAGATAGATAGATAGATGGATGGAGGGATTGATTGATTGATTGATTTTTGGGCTTGTTTTGTCAACATAGGATGTGTACATGGCCAGCTCAATTGGGAGGATTTGGTGGCCCTTAAAAGGGCCTGGGGTTTGTTGTTTTGAATAGATAGTCTGCATCTTCTTCAGATTTTCTCCAACTGCCAAGGGACACTTCCTGCCGGACTGTTGACCCAGTCACGTAGGTAGTCTCGAGCAGCCTTGGCATCTCTGGAGGCATTTCCGTGTCGAAGTGGTTCTCCTAGGTCATGCAATTGACGGTCTCCCCTCCAAACTCCTTCAGCGACGTCATGTGTCTGTGGATCTTCTCTGTCCATCACTTCATTGTCACGGGCATGGTGGACGCCTACTCTGTCTCGCAGAATGTTGTGTAGAACACAAGCAGCCATTGTGATGTATGTCACTCTTGTAGGTCGTTGGGGCATGGTGGTCAGGAAGCATCTGAACCTGTGTGACAGCAGACCGAAGGCATTCTCCACCACTCTCCTGGCTCTTGAAATCCTGTAATTGTAGACTCTGGAAGCAATGTCAAGGTTCCTTCTTGGCACTGGTTTGAGCAGCCATGTCTTCAGGGGAAATGCCTCGTCACCCACGATGTAATATGGGAAAGGATTGTCTTCTGTGCCAGGTAGAGGTTCTGGAGGTGGTAGGCCTAGATCTTCCTCGTCCAGGAGTTGTCGAAGTACTGTGTCCCTGAAGACGCCGCCATCAGATGCACTTCCTTGACAGCCAGCCTGCACATAGATGAACTTGTAGTCGGCATCAACGAGGGCCATCAGGACAATGGAGTGAAATCCCTTGTAGTTGTAGAACAAGGAGCCTGCAGCCTTGGGACATCGGATTGCGACGTGCTTGCCATCCAGAGCTCCAATGCAGTTGGGCAAGTTCCATTTCGTCTCAAAAGCCTTGGCTATCTCCTTCCATCTTTCAGGCTGTGTGGGTAGTGCCAGCTGTCTTTCGAAGGCATGAACGATGGCAAGGCAGACCTCAGGGATGAAGTTGCAGATGGTGTTGGGTGCCACACGGAAAGCATAAGCTAGGGACTTGTAGCTGTTTCCTGTTGCCATGTACCGCAGGGTGATAGCCAACTTCAGACCAGGTTCCAAAGCCCTCCTCATGTTGGTGTCTTGCTTAGCGATGAGTGGTCCAACAGCTTCCAGGATTTCAGCAAAGATGGCAGGGGGCATTCTAGTGTAGTTGTAGTAGCCGGACACGTCACGCACTTGCAGTTCAGGCAGCAGTTGATGGAAGTGACCATGTTGTTCCCTCTGCAGCAACCAGTTGCGAATCCACCACCTTTTCTGTCTCCTGGCCCTCCTCCTCCTGTGTCTCAAATAGACAGCTCCGATAGCAACAGCAGCAGCACCAGCCACAACAATAATTTCTTCTTCATTCATCATGCATATGTTCAGTAGGCAGTCGTTGTGTTCTCATTGAAGGGCAATCAGCAAATGAAGCAAGGAGGTCCTCTGTGTCCCTTTTTATAATGACCAAAAGTGACTCCTGCAGCAGCCAAACACACTTTGCTGCAGCGCTGCAACAACAGACGTTCGTCGATGCTTAAGAGACCTTCGTCGCTGCTTAAGGCAAGGACGACGAAGAAGGTCAGCATCGACGCGCCTGTAATGTCCTCGGCGCTTTATGAATGCATGTGCGACGATGAACCATCAAGTTACGCAGTAACAAGTCCCTAAATGCGGCGTTGCATCCTTACAGTCGTCGGCGAGGCTGTCATTTTCAGCGACGCATCTTACCTCGGGTGTACGCCGAAGGTTTCCTGATGCGTCGCAGGTCGCCAATTTCAGACGTAGCTGCCTCACAACCATCAGCGGCGTAAGAGGAAACAACATTGGGCGAAGTAAAAGCAGCCTCGCCGAATTCCAAAACAAAGTGCGACGCGTCTGTTTGGAACTGCGCTGAGGAAAGAGAGGCGGAACGCGGCGAAGAAAGCTTAAGCAGCGCCGCGGACACCTCAAGACTCACCGCGGCTACTAACTTTAAGCGTCGCACATGACACTAATTGATTACGTAACGTGCCAAAACCAACGTTCTACGCCACAACTTTCCAAGAAATGACTTCTCTTGATGCGTCGCTCTAAAATCGCCGTCGTGAGAACCAGGCATAACTTATCTTGCTCTACAATGGTACCTCAATCGATAGGATCTATAAATATACTTTTAATACTTGATTATAAAGTGCTCATTGGCCACTCAATTCCAAAGGACCCAGGTGGTGTAGTGAATGGCCTGGTTTGACAGGTGGCCAATAAGACAGAAGAACTGGCAAGCAGCTTTGGTCATCACCATTGTGAGAATGATTTATTGCATTTAGACCTCACCAACTTAGTTGCCTCATTGTGATAACTTTGTCATTTGGAAAGACTGGCATCTAACTGACATTTTTGCATGTTAACCACCTGCTAAACACTAAGAAAAAAAAACAACCAGATTGTTATGTATTTTGCCGAAATTATTACTTAAAAGGCATAGTCAGAGAAGTGTATGAGGTCTATTTCAGTTACCTCAGTCTGTGTCTAACTAATACTTAGATAGGTCACTATATCCAGAAAGCAAGCTCACGTCAGGTAAACGTAACTATGCTCAGGAAAGTAGCTCACTATAAAACCGAAACTGATTTCCCACAATAATGTTATATATATCAAACCATTAGAAAGTGATGGTGCCATCTTCATGTCTGTGTCTCAGATAGAAATAATTATTAAACTATCATTTTATTGTAAGCATGGGTCAATCTTGACATATATTGCAGCATGCATAATCAAATATTCACCAGTTGATGAAAGTCTTTTGAAGATCAGAGGACTGGCATTTCCAGTGATATACGAGGGGTTTTCCTAAAGTTCTGTCCAACTTGCCATAACTTTTGCTATATTTAATACAGAAACATGATATTTGGGTCAGATAATATTGAAGTAATTTGCGAATGATCCTCTAAAAATCAGATCATAGAAACAAAAATAAATGGTTAATTTGTTGCCACGGAAACCAAAAGTCATGAAATGCGGCCCAGGGCACTTTTTGAGACACAGATTCATTATATCTCATCAAAAAAATTATTTTTACCAGGGATACAGGACAAGAAATCTATTAAAAATAATTCCTAACATTTCCTAGATTCTTAAAATAATGAACTTGACACTGAGCACATTTCCTCTAACCTTATTTTCCTTAAAAAATCAATGCCTAATTGTCCTTATATTTAGATCACTGTTCTTGTTTCGTGTACTATTTGTACTATTTGTAATGATCCCCAAAAAATCAGATCATAGAAGTAAAAATAAATTGTTGATTTGTTGCTTTGGAAACCAAATGTCACGAAATGCGCTGAGAGCTGGCTAACAGACACATCCTTGATATATCTTGTCAAAATATGTAATTATCACAAGAGATATAGTACAGAATATATTCAAAACATTCATAGCCATTTCACAACTTCACAAACTATTATTAATAAATGACTGGGAAACTTAATACATTTTTTCATACTTTCTAACAGTGTCTAAATACCTCAGTCTCCATGTTTTGGTCAGTTTTTACATTGTGCCGTCGTCTTTTCTTGGCTTTTCCAATACATGTATTCTCTTCATTCATAAAAAGTTTGTACAACCTTTATTTGGTTCCATTGCTCATGCTATCTTCCTTGTATGTGTGATAAAGATGGTAGGTATATATAATGCCATCCTTATCCAAAAAAATTATCTCATAAAAAACTGAGTAACTGCATGAGTGATAGTAAAGTAACTGAGATGTGAGAATAACACCAGTTTTCATTCTTATTAATGATGTTACAATTAACTGATTGTATTTAATGAAAAAAATTATGAATATACTTCAATTCAATAAGTCAAGACACAGATAATGCAAGCAGGTTTTAAATTCATTTTAAGAGCATCACAAAATCTGGGCCGCATGACTTCTGGTTTCTATGGCAACCAATTAAGCATTTATTTTTATTTCTGTAATTTGATTTTTTGGGAATTATTTCCAAATTACATGAATATTGTCTGGCCAAAATATGATGTTTCTACATCAAGTATTAAAGAAATTATGACTAGTTGGACAGAACTTCTGAAAAAACCCTCGTAGCCAACTTCTGCCAACCCCAGTAGCACAATATGTTGCTTTCGTTCAAAAAACATTTGTTTGTCACATCAAACAATGGTCTTGGAAGCCTGTGTGATCAAAGGATTGACCATCATTCTGGGACTCACACAATACACATTTTGCAATATTGCGCCATGCACAAAGTATTTTTCCAAATATGTATAACATCAAAGAGCTTTGAGACATCGAACCCAAACACTGTCCCATGCATCCAAAAATGTACACTGTGTCCCTCAAAAACTCTATCTGTGAATCGTCAAAGGAATGTTTCGGAGTACAGGAAAATGTGAATAGAGAAAAGAAATTGGTTCTCTGGAAAGTAAAATTGGTTTTTCATTAAGCTTTTCTAACAGGTGATATACAAGAACAACATTCATATGCGTCAAGCACAAATATAGGGTACGACTTCCATAATTACGACTTAGATTTAAAAAGAATTATATCATATTCATTTAGGCCACCAAGACAGCACTGAGGAACACAATGCACTGAGAGTTCCTGGCGTACTACAAGATGGAAATTGTAACAATGAAAATATCTGAAATGATTTTGCAAACTGTACGAAAATATAACAACAATGCGCAAACCACAAAAATTTTAAACATAGAATTTGTGAATAAATTTTTAAAAACTTATTTTTGTCAATATATTGCGAAAGTACATCTGAGATAAGAAGGAAATCCATCATAATCGTGTGCATTTTTACAATAATTGTAGATTGTAATCATAGTAGAAAGTTCTAAACTATTAATACTTTAAATTTTTAATGGCCCATAGCCATCCCAATTTCAAGATCCATTCTGGTTTTTCTATGTATTTTCTATACTGTATACGAATAGTTAGTATGCAACAGAAAAAGGTGATTATAGAGACATGGTTAATCAGGAAATTAGGATTCACTTAGAGCTCTTTGCAGATTGGCGGTCCATTGGAAAAATGTAATTTCTTCTTTTCAATTTACAAACTAGCGTTGTCAATGTCACGTCATTAACAATTACCTGTTTGTTTCCTGGTTTTCTTATTAAGCACAAACAGTTACACAGTTAATTATTTTTTTATTCACACCTATGTTGCTAGATATGATATATTATGCTAAACAAACTGATCAAAAGACAACTAAAACAAACAAGATCATTAAAACACTTTTAAGCCAGGGGGACATCACAAGAGCAAGTTGAATGTTCAGTTTGAAACTGTGGACCGCCAATCTGCAAAGATCTCTAATTAATTGAGACAAGAAACCAGACTCGACTTGATTCAAGCATATTGTCTGTAGCCTATGCCTGAATCAGATAGATTTATCAGTAAACGTCTCAGATGTAGAGCCCTAAAGCATTCCATTTCATCTCATTTCATCTCATTTCATCTCATTTCATCTCATTTCATCTCATTTCATGGAAAAGAAGAGCAAACCTACAACTAAAGTTATTTAAAAAAAGGGATTGGCCATTCTTCTCACAAGTTATGCGCAGTCTTTCCCTTTTCTTAAATTGAGAGCTATTTTGTTCATTTGCAACCTGACTTGCTGTATTGTGAGTCTCCTTCAAACCATCATTTGTTACTTCTTAAAGCGAATTGATTCTGCTTTTTCAAGAGTTCACATAGAATAGCTGGCAACACAATTGTCTGACATATGTGCCATTTATACATATCCGTTCAGGAAACATTGTTCAGAGAGTGCCTACTGTCCCATGGGATTATTTTCCTTTTCTCATCTATCTTCATAATGTCAGGCATCCTTGGAATCAATAGTTTGCTGACACTCAGAGGTCTTTGCCTCATATCATAATCTTGTTTTGAGACTATTCTGAGTCCATTCGCACATTGTGAACGGTTTTTACAATTCTACTGTTGCCAGTTTTACATATTTGAGGCATTTTTAGTTCAGCAACATCAGAGTTCTGAAGTGTCTCATAAAGGCAAACATGAGTCTTTTTAGCCAGATGTGAAAACCTCTTTATTGCATCAATTTGGAAGCTGGTCCACACTTACCTTCTAATTTCAAAAGAACAAAATCAAACAAATGGAGAGCTCTGATAGCATCGATAATCAGTCCTTCAATGTTTAGCGGAAAATAGAAGTTTCTCTGTGTCAGCAAAATAATTGGAAATACTATTTTTACACTGATAAAAAAGGCCAGAGTGGAGTCTCTAAGAATTATTACAAAATTAATTTGCTGTGTCCTAGTCTTTTTTTTTCGGTTTGGTTGCTTGATAAGTCTGTTCTAACCATAAACCTCTCTTATGCAGGGTACGTGTATAAGAGAGACTTTTGGTTCAAAATATTTCAAGCATTTGCAATATTAAATTGGAATAGTCATCATTACCCATCAAGTGAATATATAATTTTGGAGAAACCTTGGCTAACCTTGTTTAAGAAAAGGCCTTACAAGTTACAAATGTACCATGGCAGTAAAATGCAGTAGATGCAGCTAATAATTGCCAAATCTATCTGGTATTGTGTCAGGCAGGCTAAAAGGAAAGCCACTGGCCTCTTAGCTTGCAGGTCTCTGTTGTACATTACCAGGGCATTAACTCATTGTGTGCGACTTGACCCCTCAACTCAGCAAACCGAATAACAAACAGGTTTTTGCGAGGGAAAATTTGATTTGATGCCTTTTTAGGGCAGAGTTCAGTGATTAGCGACAGTGAGTACTCCACTTCCATTGATTTAATTCCGATTGATGCCAATAATCTCTACCACCATACTGGGCAAATTAATGCAAAAGCGTTGACATTTTCTGAAGAAGATTCACAAATTGCCAATCTGGAACGGCACCCTCATGATCTATAGGTTTTAGGATTTAAAAAATGGACAGATACTGATCTCTGTCCTAAAATAATATCAAATAAAATTTTCCTTACATTAAATTGGCCATTATTCAGTTTGCTGGATTAAAGGGTCAAGTCACACATAATGAGTAAATGCCCTGGTAATGTACGATAGAGACCTGTAAAGCAAAGAGGCCAGTGGCATTCCTTTCAGCCTAATACAATACTAGCTATATGCCCCGGGTGGCACCTTCCTTTCTGCAGCAGTTATCTCATTGTATATGTATGGCCTCTCCTTAAGGTTAACCAAGGTTTCTACCAAAGTACTCATTCATTCCGTGGGTAATGTTGACTGACCCAATTTGATGTTGCCGACGCATGGAACTCCATGCCCCATGTAAGAGAGACTCTAAGAGAGTCCTGGGTAGTATTTTAGTCCTTGGAAATCAGGAAGAGACATTTTAGTCCTTAAAATCTACTTAGTAAGACAAAAATTGTATTAAAGGCTGTTAACAGGTTTTCATCAATAACGCAGTCATATCATGCAAAATGGAATGTCAAAAGAAGTAGGATTTCACCTGATGTCATAACATACTTTCAAGCAGACTTTAATTCTAGGATGGCAGTTACGAGACCAACAACTGCAAATTTCAAGTACTCGTCTTCCCTGAAGTACCATTTGAGAAATTCCTCTGACTGGAAGAGATCTTGTTGCAGTCATTACTCACTGAAACAGAATCTGAGTGGCAGGCAGTTGAGTGAAAATTGGTAGTCTGTCAATTGGCGAAGACTTAATAATCAGCAATCTCTAGCTCTCCCTAAAACCATGGCCCTTTCCTGTTGATATTTGCTATGAATTATATGTGGCAAGTCATTAAAATGTGGATATCATGGGTTTCCGTAGCTTACAAAAACCAAGGTGAAATCTATTTGTTCACTCTCTTTGTGAGGTTATTTAGTGGACCAGCCGAAGTCCAAAAAAGCCTCTAGAAAAAATTTTTCCGGCATTCCTTGTTAATACTTGGCAACCATGGTAGAAGTGGGCTATGGGGGAAGGGATTAAAGGTAGGGGTGGATGCCGGCGTCAATTTTTAATTTTAAGGTCAATTAGGGGTCGTTAAAGGTCATTAAGGCAAAATTACTGAAAATTCAGGTTTTTTCTCTTTCAGTAGTGTTATTGTTGCCCATGGTACACAGAATAGCTTCAAAAGGATCAGAGGGGTTGGGCTTTCACACTTGTGACCATATCAGTACCCTTTAAATCATTAATTAGGCAATAATTACTGTTTTGCAATTAGCAAAGGTCGTCAAGCAGTCCATGTACCACAAGGGAGAAAAAATCACTGAAATTTAATCAGTTACTTGGTTTAGGCACTACAATGTATTTATATGTGATCTTATATGTTTTTGCCATAGTTTTTATGAAAATTACAAGATTTATATGTACTACAATATATGGGTTCCCCATGCGTACAAGCTAAGAAGGCGATCAGCAATTGCAAAAGCCTGGAAAATGATATGGCTGTTCAACTACTATGTTCACAGTCTTAATGATTCATTGTTCAATGGGACTGTTATACACATTTTTCTGATGGAATTATATAATGTTAATTTTGATATCATTATCCTTAACAATTCAAATTTATTGTCCTGCCAGCATCATTAATATTCACATTGAGAAAATGGAAAAATCAATTTGTTCTCATCTTGCCAATCTAGAGATCACATGACAATCACGAGATAACTCATTCCTAACCAACCAAAAAATATGTGGATGGATAGCCATTGAAGTCAGTTTTCATTTGACACCTTAGTTTCCTTGTTACTACAACTTACAACCCTCTAAAAGCTAAATAAATGTTATTGTCAGTGTCGAAAATCTCCTCGGAAACACCAAATCCCTCTGTCCTAATCACCATAAAACTCATTCCTTACCCATCAAAATGGATATGGATAAATAGCCCTTGATGTAAGCTTGCATTTGGCACATTGGTTTCCTTTTTACTACAGTTTTCAACCCTCCAAATGCTAAATAAATGTTATTGTCAGATTTAAAATCTCCGGAGAAACACAAAACTCTCCCATGTATTTTCAATTCCGCCTGTCCTAAACACCATATAACTCATTCCTAACATATCAAAATGGATATGGATAAATAGCCCTTGATGTAAGCTTGCATGTGGCACATTGGTTTCCTTGTTACTACAGTTTTCAACCCTCCAAAAGCTAAATAAATGTTATGGTCAGTGTCAAAAATCTCCTCGGAAACACAAAACTCTCCCCATGTTTTTTCAATTCCGCCTGTCCTAATCACCATATAACTCATTCTTAGCCTATCAAAATGGATATGGATAAATAGCCCTTGATGTAAGCTTGCATTTGGCACATTGGTTTCCTTGTTACTACAGTTTTCAACCCTCCAAAAGCTAAATAAATGTTGTTGTCAGTGTCAAAAATCTCCTCGGAAACACAAAATTACCCATGTATTTTCAATTCCGCCTGTCCTAATCACCACAAAAATAATTCCTAACCCAACAAAACAAATGTGGATACATAGCACTTGATATAAGCCCTCATTTGGCACCTTGGTTCCTTGTTACTACAACTGTCAACCCTCTAAAAGCTAAATAAATGTTATGGTCAGTGTCAAAAATCTCCTCGGAAACACAAAATTCTCCCATGTTTTTTCAATTCCGCCTGTCCCAATCACCATATAACTCCTTTCTAACCCATCAAAATGGATATGGATAAATAGCCCTTCATGAAAGCCTTCATTTGGCACCTTTGTTTTCTTGTTACTATAACTGTCAACCCTCCAAAAGCTAAATAAATGTGGCGGTCAGTGTCAAAAATCTCCAAGGAAGCACAAAATTCTCCAATGTATTTTCAATTCCACCTATCCTAATCACTATATTAGACATTCTTAACACACCAAAATTGATATGGATGGATAGCCCATAATGGCAGCTATCATTAGGCATCTTTGTTTTCACGTTACTACAACTGTCAACCTTCAAAACGCTAAATAAATGTTGCTGTCAGTGTCAAAAATCACTTCTGAAACACAAAATTCTCCCCTGTATTAAGGCTGAAGTGCATTAATTAAGTATCAAATAGCAAAGTTCATTACTTTGAGGTATAGTTTTGGCCTAATGTTTAATATTTAGTCACTTCAGGTCATGTTGATTAATTTTATTTTCAATTTTTGCTGAAAAAATCACCATTTTCCTGGTTTTGACCTTAACGACCTCTAATTAACCTTAAAATTCAAACCTGGAAGTGGCTTCCACCCTAGTCCTTTTCTCTAACCTATTACCTATCAAACTGGCATATGTAGGTTCCTTCCATTAACAAGAAATGCCTCTAACAGTCCAGAATCATGTATTGGCTGGTCCACTACAGTGTTTTGTGTGCATTTAATTAACAAATTACCTGTAAATCACTTATGATTGTGTTAATATTTTTTGTGATTCGGAATTAAAAATACATAACTGAATCCATGTTGTCATTTTGCTTTGCTAAATATTCGTCTGACATTTAAAAAAAGGGTGCGTTCTAAGTTAAACGTAATTGACCTAGGAATGACCTAAAAACCTTAATTTGGGCATTAATTATCAGTTTTATCTTAACAATTTTTTTTGTTGTTGCTTAAATATCAATTTTGACCTTCAGCTATCAATTCTGTGTTCATAAGTTCAATTGAATTAATTTTAACATTGAAAAATTGGTAAAAACCTGAAATTTCTCCGTTTTGACCTTAACGAGCTTAATTAACATAAATATGCAAATGTGACGGTGGCATCCACCCTAATCTCTTTCTCTAACCTATGACCTATCTAACTGGCATGGTTTCCTTGCATTAACAAAAAATGCCTCTACCAGTACAGAATCATGTCTTGGCTTGTCCACTAATTATTCCACAATAGAGAACTCTCTGAGAAGTCCTTTAAGAAATATTACTGTGAGTTGGAATGTAAATTTTAATTAACTCAAGCTTAATAAAGGTAGTAAGTCTGCCGATTCGATATATAAAATTTAACCTGCATTTAGAGATCCCAAACGGATAGATTTTAAAAATAGTATACACATCCACTTAACAGAATTGTGTGGTTTCCATTTTTTAAGAGTGCTTTTAATTGACAGTAAATCCTTAAAAAACTTGCAGAGAGCCCTGCATTGATTGATTAGCAAACAAAACAAGCCTTTTTCAGGGAATGAAAGACTTGTTTGTGTACACTTTTGAAGGAATCTATCTTCATTTATTGAGCTTTGAATGACAGTTAAGTAAATTTGATTGTCAGAATAGGCTTATTATCCTTCAAAAAAGTACGTAGAAAGTGATTTTTTTCTTGTAAGGTAGAAGTGTGACATCATATGGCAGCTCCCATTGGTTAGCATTGGAAATCAGGCGTTCCATGTGAGGTCACAGGTTGTTCAGCCAATCATTTCTCACTCTGCTTAGTATGTCATATCAAATCTGTGAGGTAGTATACCAGCATATGACTACATTCCACGTGTTTAAAAATGAAACACATTCAGTTGTGGCCCGCAGAGGCACATCTAGAAATGACATGGGAGGAGGCATGTTAATCTTTGGCCGGAGGGGGGAGGCGTGCCCCTCGATGTTGAACCAAGGGCACACAAAAAAGATTGCTCATGATTTCGATATAGTGATTGATCAAAGAGTTGATCTTCCCTCCCTTCCCCAGAGGAGTTAATTCATCCATAAAATGTGCAGATTTATGTGTATCCCCTTCATGAGACACCCTAGCTGTGCCACTGGCAGCAAACAGTAAACAACATTCAGATCAGGCAGCTTATGAGTGACAGTTGTTTATTGATTCAAACAGCTTGTAATCTTCTTCTTTCACTCAGTTATGCTTCATGGCACTCTCATACTATGTCATATACCATTTACGGCAATTCTGTACACTACATCATGTGCCAACACTACATCATACTCCACACCTCAGTCAATCACGATGCCCCATCTGTATGAGGTCACATACCAATTTTGCTAGATTTTTCAAATTCTACATACTTTTTGGAAGGATAATAATATGACTCTAATCTTTCTTTTGGACATAGTTTTGTTTTTGCAATATACTAGCTTTATTACTGTAAACATAGCTGCTTTGCGTAGTACTGTGGACAACACTGAATGATCAAAAGGCCTGGCAACTCAGGAGATGTATGGACACTGGCATCACGAAGGGTGTGTTACTGACAGGAATTAGGCGAGGACAGGTCGTTGATTGATGTAACAAGAAAAGGCAATTTGTGTATTAAGATGGACCTCACTATGGAAAACTCAATCAATGATTAGACTTCTGGAGTTATATGTGCATCTCAATGTGAGTGATAAGATATATAAAGCGATTATTCTGCTGAGATCCTATGTATGCCTCAAATAAATAAAAATTAGGCGGTCTCTCTCTGCCGTACCACAGGAAGAGACTGTACCCATGGAGAGACTTCACCCTGCACATTTTACTATAATTACTGGGTTCACCTCGGGTCAGTCCGTATTGTAGAATGGTCTTTTGAACTCTTTTCTTAGATCAATGCAGTTGTTATTTCTTTTTTCCACAAATTCATGTTCAAGCACCTTAGAAACAATGATGGATTGCAAACTTCAATGGTGAAGCACTTTCAAATTTTGTTTTGCAATTTGCAGGTTGGTGTGGAGCAGCTATCGCATTGATAGAATGAAAAGGTTGTAACATCCGCGACAGCCTGTGTTTGTCTTTAGAAGACACTCCTGGACACCTGAACTATCAAATTAGAATGCAAACCTCCAATATTAAAATATTACAACTGTAAAATCTGTTTGCAGTGGGTTAATGCATATAGAATAGTCTCCAAACAAAATATCCATAGTAACCAACTGGAGGGACCTCTGAGTGTCTACAAAATATTGATTCCAAGGAAGCCTGACATTATGAAGATAAATGAGAAAAGGAAAATAATCCCATGGGACAGTAAGCACTCGCTGAACAATGTTTCCTGAATGGGTATGTATAAATGTGTATATGACGGACAATTGTGCAGCTGGCTATTCTGTGTGAAGTCTTGAATTAGATGTCATGATGTTGAACAAAATCAATTCACTTTGGAAGTAAAGATTTCCAGTTTGAAGAGGTCTTAGCAAGTCAGGTTTGTATATAAATAAAAATGACTATTGGTGAGAAAGAAGCAAAAGGATGGTTACTTGCAAGAGGAATTGGCAATGTTTTGGCACTTTATGCCATCAATTAAAACTTTAACTCTGCTGACAGGTATTGAAGTAGGATTATGATGAAGCAAGTGAAACTCTGAAACAGAGTATTTCCCGGTCAGCGTGCCTCGGCGGTCCGGCATCGGCCCGGCGTCGGTCCGATGTCAGCAGCATCGGAGCGGCTTTGGGCCGACGTTGGGCCGCTGAGGCACGCTGATAGGGTTGTCACCATTTCGGGATACAGATCATGTTTTGTAGCACCGGGAGTTGGATTCAAGCCTGGTTCCTTTGAGATACATCGGTTTCAAGCACTTGTACTGAAACACAGAAGGCGTATCAACCTAAACATGAGAACAGCCTTTGTCCTTTATTAACTAGTACTTTCTGGAGAATACATAAATGCTCTCTGGCAACTGATAACCTTAAGAATTTATTGATGTGCATAACTAAATTAACAATAGCAATGAATATTAACAGCCACTAATGTTAATCTAATTGGCCAATATATCAGATAATACCAATGACCCAGCAGGGAGGGTCAAGGACAATGGAAGTCTTTTATAAGACATTGATTTCAGCACATCTTAACCAGAAGAAAAAGTAATAACACAAGTTGAAATCGATAAAAGGCGCCTTGCTTGATCAGAAAATGTTGAAAACTTTAATGCAGAAAGATACAGTATGAATAACTGTAATGAGAATAGCAGTGCATGTGATCCTCCCAGCAAAATGAGCAGAAAACTTGAAAATAGCATTAAGGAAAGTGTGCGGACCTAAGGCGTCAGAAATGAATTACTATTTGCTAAATATGATCAATTCCAAGAGGATCGGGGAGGGGATGGTGAAAGGTGGAGGGGGGTCTGAAACTAAACTGCAGAGACATCCAAGTTCACCGAATTTCATAATCAAATCAATAATGGTGAGACACTGCTTCAATGATTCATTCATAAAAAATCCTTATCTCTGCTAGGCCATTCCCAAGGAACCCTTTCTCATGCCACCTGGTCTACTTGATTAAATATTTTAAAAGCAGAATCAACCAAGCTGTGTTAGTATTTAAATAAACATACATAAATCATACATACAATCCAGGACAGTTCCACAAGAATGCTTTCACATTTACTTACTCCCTTGTCAGTGATCTCAAAATAAATCACATGGGGCACACTACTCTGGCTTCTTTTTTTTTCAGATCTCTTGATCTTTGCTGACTTCTGGTGACCTTTTATGAACTTTGACCTTTGACACACTTCTTAGAAACTTCTGACACAGATGAGGAGGAGTCTTGCATGAACCAGACCAGTCATCTCTACTGGGAGCTGAGTGGAGGTTGGCTGATTATCAGTCTCTTCTTTGAAGATCTCAACTGCTCAGAATCAGAACTCGTTGGGCCAAGAGAGGATGACATGCAGTGGACACTGTTGGGTTGCATGATTCAACTCATTAATTCAAAGAAGTGGGTGAAATTATAGTTGGACAACAAGAAGTGATTGCATATTATATCAAATTGAGGTTTTTGTCAAATTTCTCCCATAACAGAAGTCATTAGCCTTTCAGGAATGTGCAGATATGCATTAGCTATGCATTAGCTAAGTAGTACTACTCATGCTAATTCTTTTAACAAAAATATGATATACAGGATAAACAGTGCATGCATGTCTCCATGGGCATTTCAAGTATATACATAAAACTCATATGACAAAGTCATTTGCTTGACCTCTAATTTTCATATTCTATACAAGGCATCACGTTATTGGAATCACTATACTTGTCTTCCGAGAAGTGAATCTTACTCAATTTAAGATTATTATCATTTATTCAGTTTTTAGCTGCCACCGTCTTGGGTGACTCTCTGAACAATGTCATTTTGCAGTCTGCTCCGTATCAGCCAGTAAATTGGAATCTAATAATAGAATATTCAATTTCGATATCTTGCAAAAAGTACTAGCATCAATCCATCATTGTCTAGTGGATGATAACTGCTTATCTTAATTGGTAATGGAGCGCTGATCAAAAAGTAGAGAATCTATCATTTATGGAATAATATCAGGAAAATGATTTCTTTGTCAATTCAATTTCTGCCATAACTTCAAGCAGTGAAGTTCCTCTAGAAAGAAACAAGGTTCCTCTTCCAGTGAATAAAACAGATCGACCATTTTTACATCTATCTAAAATGTATGTTTGAATTTAAAGACCACTGGTTGAGGACTACTAGTTGGGGAGAAGGGCTAACATATTTCCAGTCTGGTTTTCAAAAATAATTACCCTATTTGAAAAATTACTAATTTTGTCCAAGAAACATGGTCGAATTCTATTTTACATGACTTTGTTTTTATGGTAATTCGCCTGTGTCAATTGTTGCAGAATTTTAATTGTACCCTATTTCTGATCCTAAAATATTGTTGTACGCAGCTGTCATTAATCATCCATTGATCACTGATTAATAAGAAAATTACTGAAACATTTCGGTTACATGTTCTTGCAATTTCCTGTGCATTTCTAGTGCATCAAGAAATCTGTGAATGATAACTGTAAATCATGTTATCATGCTGCAGATTAATCACAATAAGTGTTGCAGTTGAAGATTGGACCTTTCAATGAAGAAATGGATGGATGATTTGGGCTTTACGTCCTGTATTTACGCACTGGGTAGGCTAATTTGGACAGGAGGAGGGCATGGCAATGAGGCAAAGGATGATTGAAACTGCCGTTCAACATAGATCCAGGTGTACCGGCAAGAGCTGGATTCGAACCCAGGACCTAGTGATTGGCAGCCCACCACACTACCACTAGACCA
The DNA here is from genome assembly GCA_026936325.1 of Platynereis dumerilii. Taxonomy (NCBI): domain Eukaryota; kingdom Metazoa; phylum Annelida; class Polychaeta; order Phyllodocida; family Nereididae; genus Platynereis; species Platynereis dumerilii. The sequence continues at coordinate 39,598,144 of JAPTHN010000005.1, forward strand.
ACCATCCCCCCACCCCTCAACGAAGAAATGCAATTATAACATATCCATGGAGAGAACTGACAGACAGTTCTAGGCAGACTGAGTACGGGAAAAGAGAGGGTAGTCTTGGGAGTGAAAATAACCTATCTCACAGTTTATTTTCATAAGATACTTTTGGTTATGGAAGCTACAAATGTGTTTTTGCTTTTTGGATTTATAACTCTATTGGACCCAACAGCCGCATGTTAAACATTAACCTTTCAATAATGGGGAGACCATTTCATATCTATTATCCAGGCTGGGAGTGTTTAAAAAATAAATCATTTCTTGCTCAGTTTTGGTGAAACGGATAAATTAGTTCAGTTTTGAAATAAATAACTTCTGCCTAGGTTGTTTCTTAACAAGGAGTTGCTTAAATTGGGAATGAATATTCAGGGACTTCGCACACTTGAAATAAATAAATACTGTCATCATTACCGTGAAATAAATAATTACCTGCCGAGGAAAACTCCAAGCTCTACCCTGGAAATTAAATGGTTGCTCCCTACCATGGTTCAATAATTTACAACCAATATCTGTAGAAAATGTCATGCTTTTAGGTTTGAGTGCTCTGATAATCAAGTCATTGCTATTAATTGACAGAGTAGTCACTCATGACAGATTACCAGCCAATAAAGTTCTGTTGCAAGGAGTCTTAGCTACCACAAGATCTTTCAAATTTAGACAAATTTCCAAGTTGGTCTCTCGGAACAACCATTATCCTATAATTAAAGTCAGCTTTTAGAAGTCTCACATGGCATTAGCTTAAATCCCACTTGTCTTGAAGTATCAATTGGCATGACTGCTTTACAGAAGAATGATTACTCTTCTGAACCTCAACAGCTTTCAATTCATTTCACTTCATTGCTCTTGAAATAGACTTCAATGACTTAAATGTCAACCAAGGAACCTTTTGGAGCAAGAGAGATAGTTGTCTGCATTTGTGAGCCTAAATTGTGCACGTTGTATCATTCACCAGTACATATCTGATGAATAAATACTTTTTCAGAAACCTTGAGATATCAATGGAAAGGGGAACAAGGAAATCTCATCCAATGCCTGTACGGAATAATGGGAGAAAAAGGAATGTGCCACCTGGGGCATGTGGTTGGCACTGACTTTAGCAAGATCAAAGGGAAGCCACAAGCCTCTTATAGCTTGCAGGCAAATTTCACCGATCAGAGCCTTACCTTCCAAAAAGTTGTGAATGGAGTTCAGAAGACTTCCTATGAAATTTCAGGCCAATCCAAGATGTCCTTACGCCAGCACCCCCTACTTTTCATTTTTCGGGCTGTATCTCAAGAACCGTTCAACCTGGAAAGCTGCAAATCCACTCAAAATGTGTGGAATGATCACATTTGGTGTGGTCCCCACATATTTTGACCTTCTAGGTTCATTAGTTTCTAAGATATTTGAAAAAAAAAGTTTTTATTGTGCTGCTGGTCTGCCAACAATAATCCGCTAGTATAGCACTCATGTTATTAGACGGTCGCCACAAACAGAAATACCTAGGCTTCAGTTTCAGAGCTGGTATTGTTGAGTTGTCAGTAGCAAGGACACGTTATGAAGCCCAGTGCCCTTTGGAAAGTCATTTCTGACAGTCAATATCAAAATGATTGGTGCAGTGTCTTCACATGAAGCTAGGAAAAGAAGAGCATTAGATGTGTCATGAGTGAAACATGCAGAACTAAGTTGCAACAAAATGTGTTATTTCTGCAAGAGGAGACAGCACGAGTCAAATCATTCACCAGCAAATAACTCATCATCCTCAAACTGGTAGAACCTAAGCTGTCAACAAATTCAATGAAAAGAAGTGATTGAGGAGGCACCTGTCTTGGACTTGCGAAAAAAGCTGATTCAGGGTCATTCATGTGTGTGTTCGTCTATTTTAAAAAATGCCATAGGCATCCATCTATATTAGGGTGGCCTTTAAAAAAAAAAGTTTGAAATCAATACTGGCCACCATCTCATATGATGTCTATTATTAGTAGAGCAGCTGGAGGTCAAAAAGTGCAATATTTAAGAAGATACCCCGCACGGAAGTACAACAGCAAGTTTCATATACCAAAATGTGCGGAAAATTCTCTAGTTTCGGGAAATGCTACTAAAAAATGCTGAAATTGTGTGCGAACTTGGCAGTACAGGTTTCCATGGCAACGGATTCATTTAAATTTACCGCAATACTTGTTTCACTAAATACTGCATAAAACAGAGACAATTAGTGATAAATGAAATCTGACTTCACATTATGGTATATCGGAGGATGGGTGACCAGACTGAGGAAATCATTGACACCCATTGTTTATATGGTTGCCATGACAACCGGGAATTCTTAAAAACAGTTAATTTTTTTCAGAAAGTCAATGATAACTTCTCTAAATCTAAGGAAATTTACATATTTTTAGGATTTCAATTAAATGAACCTGAAAGCCCTTTTTCTTGGCTTTCTGGTGATGTCTTTCTTTTCTGTGTCGGTTTAATACCCTTGACATAAAGTGTTACCAAAGTAATCAAAGTAAACAAATTCGAATCCACCAGTAAGCTCACAATTTCCGCAGTATAGAAGAACAAACAATTGAATTCAAACTTTTTGTCATCAGAGGGTGGTCCATGTGTGAGGGATACTTTAAAAATTTTAAAATTATTAACTGATGATCAAATTGGTTGCCATGGAAACAATCAAATCGGCAAAAATACACCATTTTGAGAAAAGAACCTCATGATTCTGAGTTTGTGTTTCATTTTGCATGAAGAAGTATTGAAAAATTTGTGTATGGAAAATTTATCATTAAAACATTTTAATTTCACTTGGTTACCAAGGCTCAGCATTTGTTTATTACCTTAGCAACTGATAAATAGTTACATTTTGGTGGTATTGGCATGCCTCAGTCTGGACAGCTCAGACATATTTCTTGTCACATTTGATCAGAGATTTACTGTTTGGTGTTTTGTATCACCACTACATCATTTTTGAAGAGAGATTCACCTCCAGTTGGGTTATCCAACATTTTTTTAACAAGGAACTCGATTCAAGTTTTTGTCATCAGACGGTGGTCCTTGTACTCCAAGAATATCAAAATGGTTATAGGATCAAACTGTTTGCCATGGAGACCACCAAATCAACAAAAGTATGCAATTTTGAGAAAAACATCCGATGATTCTGAATTTTAGTCTCTGTTTGCATGGGGAATATTTGGAAATTTTGAGTGTGGAAAATGCCATTCAAGGTTCATCATCAAAATATTTGAATTTTAGTTGATTCCCTGTCAGCATGCCTTGGCGGTCCAATGTCGGCCCAGTGTCAGTCCGATGTGAGTAGCATTGGACCAGCTTCGGGCCGACGTTGGACCGCCGAGGCACGTTGATAGGGAATTACCAAGGTCTAGCATTTGTTTATTAACCTGGCAACTAACATATTTGTAGAAATTAAGCCACAAATTCTCACTGCAATGCCACATTGACACCTCTGACTGGACCTCATATCTTTATGGATTTGTACCACCTTCTGATGGAAGGTCCTCAATAAGTATGTTCCAAGGTGAGTGGCAACAATATAAAAGGAACTGCACATACTTCCAGGTCAACTAAAGTAGAAAAGAGACAAGCATTGTGATTCACTGCAAGTCTACACTTCAGATTGCCAACAAACCAATACTTGATTGCCAGGCTCAGTCACAAGAACTAGAACCTGACAGTTACATGGTAGAAGCAGCTGACAAGCCCAATGTATAGGCCTACGTGGTTGACATGCTTAGGGTCAAAGATAGTTGTCTGTATCGTGGTAACACATAATTTACGGGAACAGTTCAAGCTCATAGACATGCATGCTCCTAATCAGCGGTATAACATGCTGATGACTAATGTCAGAGCAGCTATGTTGAATCGTTGATACATGGCACTCTTTGCTTGGCAATATCAATCAGATTTTTACTACCATGACATTGCTGTTTAGCAGCAGCAAAGCTGTAGACTGAGTCTATCGAATGGGAATCCAAAATGCCCAGATACTGCTGCTCAGGTACATGCCTTGCAGAACAGAGCAAGATGGATGGAAGATTGGTGATTTACTTCCTATATTTATTCATCTGGTAGGCTAATTAGGACAGGAAGAGGACACAGAGATGAGGCAATGGATGATTGAAACAACAGTCCAAATTAGGCCGAAAGGAGCAAGCACTATGCTTCATGTATGTGTTCATTGACTTCAAATACAGCACCATCAATGAAATGTTGCTGCCTGCTCACTCCATTTGCACAACCACTGGCTACTTTACTGCAGTGACATACCTGTAATATGATTAGGTAATTGATTCGAGCAGAAACTCAGCTTGTCTCTGTTCAACTTTTTGCTTCACTTTCTCCTTGTTTTGTCTCCTTGTCCACTATCTCTTCCTTCCATACCCTACCAATGCTTGTCTTTCCATTCCCTCCTGCTCTCAACTCTTCATGCCCCCTCCCCCTACATAGTCACTGTTCTACATTAGTCTCCTGTTTCACTGGTCCCTAGTCTCCTCTTTCCATGACTCCCCCCTCTCAGTCTCTCCTTCCTACTCTCAATTCTAAGTTGTCTTAGTATCCATCTCCATAGTGTCCCTCCTTGTCCATCTCTCAATCTTATTACGTCCCTCTTAGTCTGTCCCTCATAGTCTATCAATTCCCACTCCTTTGTCTCTTCCTTTCAGTCTCCTCTCTCATAGTCTGCTCCACCTGACTGACAATAGTCTGCTGAACACAGTTTGGCTGCAGACTAACAAACTCCAAGTCGAACTGAGTCTCAAATTTGAATCTAGGGCACTAGACCAGTTGCCTATCAGGAATGCGCCCGGCAGAACAGAGCAGGAATAGCCCAAAAACACATGTAAGAGCAGTCCTGACTGGCACCACAACCAATGAAATGTTGCAGGGGTGCTGGAAGGAAACGAGGGTGCAGGGGCGACAGTCGAGAAAGGATAAAAATTTATTGCAGTGGCAAAAACAGTTTTTTTTGCCTCAATTCACAATGAATTAAGGCTTAATAATTTTTTTTATTTGAAACCTTGCCCCTCTTTGCCAAGGGCAGGAGGGGCAATTACCCCCCCCCCCTTCCGCCCCCTGTTCCAGCATCCTTGCATTTGTCCCCCCTCTCCCTCCTCCATAGTCTCCTTTTTTATCTTCTTCTCTGCTCCAAGGTTGCTTCCCTCCACCATCCCCCTGCATTGTTCCAGGTACACATTTATATGCATGATGATGCTCTTCCTCCCTTTCAGCATGCCTCCTCCATTAATAGCTATTACTCCATTCACCACCTCAATGTTAGGAAGGAGGGAGATAACAGGGGCAGGGACAACAAGGAGGGCTGTGGCTAGTGAACTTTTTTGAGGATTTGAAGAATGATGTGTGGAGGGAGGAAGCAGATAAGAGAAGAATCAGGCTGTGTGAGATCAGGAAGTTTTACTCTGTGATTGGTACTTTACATTTGAAATAATTGGGATAGAACAAAGAGACAGCCATGAGGCAAAAGATGATTGACAATTACAGTAGACGAACATCAAGTGCTTACAGATTTGGACTGAAATGTTCCTTGTGAGGCCAGAGCCCTATACATGCCATGTTATTCTTATGAGTCATAAGGAATTTATGAAGTCATAGTCTATACTTGCAATGTAATCAAATCTAGAGACCAACTAAGTGTCAATGAGGTCACAAGTTACTCAATGACACGTCAACAGCATATTTCAATGCCATGGATAGCTAGGGCCTGCTGTGAGGTCAATGATTTCCACTAACAGCCAAATGTAAGTATTCGCCGTTCGTCGGCTGTAACATAGGTCTGAGTGACCTAGCGGCAAGGAAGAGGTGTAAATCTTAGCCTTCTCCCTCCTACTTACTCAGGGTGTCCTCCAAATGTCATTGTCTGCACCCTCCCTTTCTTCATTCTCCACTGTCTCTGTCCTTCTTTCTAGACTTAAATTATCCCCTCTGCTCCCATCACCTATTTCACTTCCATTCCTTATTGCCCAACACAAATTTATTCTTAGCCTTATTTCCTTATCCTTCCTTTCTATGGTCCCTTTTTCCCCTTCCAAACCCTACTTATACTAGGCATGTATGTACTTCCAATCTGTCTCCCCATATAGGGCTTCTAACGCAGTCGGGCTGCAGTCCATTTATTGAGTCTTCAATATATTTATGTTTACTAGCATAATAGTACTGTTACTGTCAAGAACTTGCCATCACCGGCATTATACTGACGGACATTGGACACTCTCTTTAGAAACCAGAATCTGAGGCCTGTAGTATAGGACAACAACTTGCAACAGTGACTGCTCACATCGTTCATGTTGTGTACATCTCCCAAGATTGAACTCCCTTGAAATTGAATCAAAGAAGATGCGAAAAACAGTTACTGTACAGACAAACACTATTAGGCTGCGCAGTTCATTGGTAGTTGCAGCTTGAATGATAGTGAGACTAAACATTCACTTGTGAGAGTATTATGACTATATCGAATATAAACTGATAGATAGATACGTGTAGATATAGTGCCCTAAGTGCAGCCTCGAAGTCCATGAGGGCTGCTTGATCAGATGGTTGAGAAAGTGTAGGAGTCCTCAACATCTTACACATTTACCCGTGTTAGGGATCTTTTGGCACAGACATGCACTGATTCAAGGGGCCACCTATTTAGCATTTCATCTCATCAAGGTCCACTAAAAATATTGGATAACCCAATTGGAGGTGAATCTCTCTTCAAAAATGATGTAGTGGTGATACAGAACACCAAACAGTAAATCTCTGATCAAATGTGACAAGAAATATGTCTTGAGCTGTCCAGACTTAGGCATGCCAATACCACCAAAATGTAACTATTTATCAGTTGCTAGGGTAATAAACAAATGCTGAGCCTTGGTAACCAAGCGAAATTCAAATATTTTAATTATAAATTTTCCATACACAAATTTTTCAATACTTCTTCATGAAAAATGAGACACAAACTCAGAATCATGAGGTTCTTTTCTCAAAATGGTGTATTTTTGCCGATTTGATTGTTTCCATGGCAACCAATTTGATCATCAGTTAATAATTTCAACATTTTTAAAGTATCCCTCACGCATGGACCACCCTCTGATGACAAAAAGTTTGAATTCAATTGCTTGTTCTTCTATACTGCAGAAATTGTGAGCTTACTGGTGGATTCGAATTTGTTTACTTGGGTTACTTTGGTAACACTTTGTGTCAAGGGTATTAAACCGACAGAGAAAAGAAAGACATCACCAGAAAGCCAAGAAAAAGGGCTTTCAGGTGCATTTAATTGAAATCCTAAAAATATGTAAATTTCCTTAGTTTTAGAGAAGTTATCATTGACTTTCAGAAAAAAATTAACTGTTTTTAAGAATTCCTGGTTGTCATGGCAACCATATAAACAATGGGTGTCAATGATTTTCTCAGTCTGGTCACCCATTCTCCGATTTACCATAATGTGAAGTCAGATTTCATTTATCACTAATTGTCCCTGTTTTATGCAGTATTTACTAAAACAATTCTTTAAATCATTTTTCTAAATCCGTTGCCATGGTAACCGCCACTGCCAAGTTCGCACACAAAATCAGCCTTTCTTACTATCATTTCCTAAAACTAGAGAATTTTCCGCACATTTTGGTATGTGAAACTTGCTGTTGTACTTCCGTGCGGGGTTCATCCTGGAAATCAGTCTCCAGCTGCTCTACTATTATGGTAAAATGAGGCTGTACAAAATCTCATATCTCATTAAAATCAGTTAACATTTAGAGATGGCCCACGAGCCTTGCAATTCTTGCATTTTAGTCATGATTCTGTACGTTCGCCGATTCGCGGTATTGCATAACTAAGCGATTTCAAATCATACAGCAATATAATTAGATTTTTTTAGCAGGGCTGAACGAGAGCTTCATTTTGAATACCAACTTGGATGGTCTGTGACAATTCTTCATGAGCCCCAAGAGTCATATGTCAGGAGTTTTTTTTCAAAATTGGTTGTTTTGATACGTGATGTCTCCGAAATCAATCTGGAGGCAATAACTCTTAACCAGAACTTGAAAAATGGATTACCAATGGGGGCAGCAGCTTGTTCTGATCACTGTTTAAGGAAAATAATGAAAAAAAACTTTTCATGGCCTGGGGTAGGAATAATTTCATCAAAGCCATGAAGATTTGGAAAATGTACGCAAGGAATCAATGTGTCAATTGTCAATGTGTTGGTTTTGACAGAAAAAATCGCAGCAGGATTTAATTTTCCCATATTTTTATCAAAATTTTATGATTTTCCAACAGGACAGTTGCTTATTTTTGTCCCATGGGGCCAAGAGGGTTAATTCTGTGTCAGATTTAACAGCATTTCTTGTATTTTTTTTCCACAAATTTGGTACTGATTTCAATCTGGTTGTTCGCTGCCCTGACTTGCAATTAAGTCCCTTGTCAAGTTGTACCACAAAAACTACTTGGCCTCTGAGCGGCATTCAGGTTTTGTTCAGGTCTACTAAATATTTGCGAGATATACTTGAAATTATTCACATATCTTACAAAAAGGCAACTTTTTGAACAACAGTGTCATTGCAGGAAACATTTCAAAGAGGTACTTTGATATAATTCCCTAAGAATGCATTGAGGGAGTCTTGTTAGCTCAGTTGGCTTCCAAGCATTGTACAGGGTTCGAACTAACATTGAACCCACATTCAATTTTTACAGCAGTTTCAATCATGCTGTTCATACTTATCCTGTCGTAATAATTAGCCTACCAGCTACATAAATGTGGGACATAAAGCCCTAAACATTATATTGTTAAAGTATTTTAATCCAGGCTAAAAACTCTCTGCATTTGTTCTCTAGCACCCTTTAATACTCTGTTTATTATCATCTGCCCAAAGAACAAATCATCTGATGTAAGCCTAAATGAAAGTCGAGCGAACATGAGGTTTCCTGCAGATTTGCAGTTGAACATTCCAAATATTAATTCATCACAGACCATCCAAGTTGGTACTCAAAATGAAACTCTAATTAAGACCAGTTCAACCATGCTATTTGTATTGTTGTACCATTTGAATTTGCTAAATTATAGAGAACCGTGAGTTGACAGAAGTAGAGAATTACGTAGAAACATAAAAACTTCAAGAGCGTTGGGCCACCTCTAAATATTAACCAATTTGCCTGAAAATTTGCATGCATCACTTTTTTTCCATAATAGGCATCATTTTAGAGGGTGGCCTACCAATATTTTAAACTTTTATTTTTTACTATGCTTTTAAGGGCCACCCTAATCTATATGTTGCTGTACTTAGTGATATATCCTGTTGCAAAGACATCATATTATACAGAATAGAATGTACACATTCAAGGAATGACAAGTGAATTCAAGAGAAGTTTATATTTGCTGCATGAAACAATTTTGTATTCTTGCTTGCACGGAGCAGTTGCAGATAGAGGCAACTTGTGAATTTTCTGAAGAATGATGCGAAGATTTGTCAACGAGGTCTAAGCCATCAATCTGCATCCTTTCAGATTAGGCTATCTATTACTTAGCAAAAACATCAATATTGATAAAACCAACAAAGAAATTGAATCATTCAATATGTGACAAATTATCTTAGCAACTCGAATAAAAAAATCTTTCATAATTCAATTTGTAAGGTTGCAATAAGTGGCATCTGCCAAAATTAGGTCAATTGCTATGGCTGCTAAACACAGCATCCAACAATTTTGCTTGTCCTAATGTAAGCTGAATTAATTGTGACTAATATATCAAGGAGATACCAACCATTCATCTACATAATGTCAAACTTGGTGATCTATTTCATTGCGTAGAGGAATAAATACTGATATATCCATGATAAAATATAACTGTTAAATAAATGAAAAATGATATTCAATAGAATTGTGTCTTCTTTGCATGACACAGCTTATCTTGTATGAAATTGGCATTTAATGTAATTTGTTCTCTCTTCAATTTGACATGCATCAATAACTGGCATCTATCAGAATTAGGTCAATTGCTATGGCTGCTAAACACAACATCCAACAACGTCTGATAATTTTGCCTGTCCTCTTGTAAGCTTTATTAATTATGACTCCATCCATGTGATAAACCATGTGAGCAGCTGGTGGGTGGATTTTCTTGGCTCATGTCTGAGTGCAATTACGAGGACAAATCTTGCGTGACAATTTGAAAGTTGTAGGATCTCAAAAATGGAGGTTGCCTTAAAACCCATTGAGAAATTAAATAGAAAAAAGGATCTTTTGTTTGCACTAATTCTTCTCCCTTTATTATCACTAATTGGTGATTTGCTCAAGAAAATTGCAAAATGCAGTGTTTGAATAGATGCAGATTAATTGATGAAGTGGAAGCAGTTGCTTAATAAATGGTGCAAATTACCATCAGTTTTAGGATTACACCCTGTTTTCACGAATTTGCTGGTAAACAGAGCAATTTTGAAAATCTTTTGAAACACCTAAATGGAAATACACCTTACACTTTATAGAACTTTATAGAAGCATATCATTTTTGTAAGGGACAAACACCGTACTTATGCTTGATTAGGTTGCTCTCCATCGAAGCCCTCTATATCACTTTTTGTATATATACTCCCAGTCACTAATGTGCAATAGAGGAAACAGTCCGCTTCAAAGTTCAACATGCTTTTCTGTTGAAATAAGAAATTCTGTAAATACTTGTCATTCATTGACTGTAGCAAGATGTTGCATTGAGCTTTAGGTGCCTGACATCTATTCAATTATAAACACACTTTATATACATCAGAATTTGGTCAATTGATTTGATGAATTATTCAACTGCAACCACGCAGTAATACCATTATGATACACAGAGATTGGTCAAAATGCCTCACTTACTGAGACTGCGTTATTACAGTTTCTGGCTTTCTTGCTGCCATGCATCGTCAAAGCACCCAGCAGGTGGCATTTGAGTCTTAACACTTTTGGCTCATGTCTAAGGGCAATTGAGTTGATAATAGGGCCCACAGGGCAATAGGCCAATATCGATAGTTGCAATTACGCTCTTGATTTTCAAGCAGTCAGGACTTTAAAGTTCTAAAATTGGTGATTGAATGTCTGGAATTGCAAAGATTTTTTCCTCAGACATTAGATTAATGAATAAATGATATCATAAACCATTTTTAGTTGTTTGAAATTATTTGAAGAACGTTTTCAGTTTATTATCAGCAACTAAAAATGGTTTATAATATCATTTATGCATTAATCTGGTGTCTGAGGAAAAAAATCTTTGCAATTCCACACTATTAAGTCCTGACACCTTGAAAATTGAAATTATTCCAGCATTTTGATCAAGTGTCTATTTCTTACCAGCTTTGGAGCAGCAGTGGAAGAGGTTTCAGTAAAAGTATTTTTTTCAAAATCCACATCAATTCATTTATAAAGATAGTCACACCTGTGACAAACTGTAAGATCTTATTACTATCAAAAGATGATACTGCCTGTGTCTGTAAACTCTTGAGAGTTGTTATACCTGAGAGTTGTCCAATACTCATAATTCTATTACATTGCATTTGAGGATTATGATGATGAAACTTGGTCACTTTCCAAAAACAAACAAGTATTTCTAAGGGGACGTGGTCTTGGATGCTTCAAGAAGAATGGAGGCATAGGAAACACCTGATAAGGTAGGGGAACAAGAAAATCACATCCAGTGCCTTTTGGTGAAGCAAGCTGAAAGGAAAGCCACTAACCTCTTAGCTCGCAGGTCTCTATTGGACATTACTTGGGCATTAGGCCTAACTCATTGTGTGCAACTTGACCCTTCGAACCAGCAAAATGAATAATGACCAATTCGTTGCAATGATAAATTTGATTTGATTTTAATTAGAGCGGAGTTCTGGTTCGAATGGTGAAAGAATAGAGTGTAGATGAAATACTCAACAACACCACAGTGAACAGATGCAATTGAGCCTATGCTAAACAACAACAGAAAGTGAGACGTGGTAGTGAGCTGTTCAAGTTTAAATATTTGTAAAAGAGATCAGAGTAAGGCCCTAAAGGCAACAACCAATTGCCCTTGATCATTATCCTGATAATTGTGCTACTCATGGATCTTGGCAACACAGTGTTGCACAAATACGTTTCTTTTCTGTAAGGATATCTCCTCGATTTAATATAATTGTGAGTTTAGGGATACATTGCACATGATGCCACTTTCACAGTTTTTTTTTGTTTTTTTCAATAGGGATATAATTGCGAAGTAAATGAGACATGTTGTGGAATAATACAATCCAAGGCAACTTCAGAAAGAAAAATGAATCTGGCAGAATATATAAACTTGCTTGACGCAGAATGTTCTCCCGTCTCTGCCTTGATGCAGCCTCAGGATGGTATTATTTTTCCTACACTCTGCTAGTGTAGTACTCTTTGTTATTAGGTGACCACTACAACAAGGGAAATGTGAAGGCTGCAATACTTCTGCTTCAAGAAGCTTCAGTATTAGATGTTATAGAACTTTATCAAATTAAATGTAAGGACTTTTTTTATCAAGCAGTGCTCTTTGGAATTTAATTTCTGATAAAAAGTGACTACATTGGGGTCTTAAAATGAAGCTAGGAAGAGAAGAGACAGAGGACCAGGTCCTCCCCCAGCATCTACCGGAATTAGATTATTTGCTGTGACTACTAAATGCAACATCCGACAACTTCGCCCGTCATTCTTTTAAGCAAAATTAATTATGACTCCATCCATATGAAAAACCATGTGAGCAGCAGGAGGGTGGATTTACGTGGCTCATGTCTTGGTGCAATTATGAGGACAAATCTTGCGTGACAATTTGAAAGTTGAAAGAGCTTGGTAAAGGAAGTTGTTCTAAAACCCATCGAGAAATTAAATAGAAAAGAGGGTCTTTTGTTTGCACTTGTCCCTTCATTATCACTAATTGGTGATTTTTTTCTCATAAAATTATCAAAATACAGTTTGAGTAGCTGCAGATTAATTTGAAAAATTATAGGAAGTTTTGTATTAAAGGGAAATCCCACAGGCACAAACAATGAGATTCATGTATTCTTGGACTTGGCTGGGCCAGTCCATTGACTCCTCTTTTAACTAATGACAAGGTATGACACCTTGGAAGTCCCAGCAGACGACCTTCTTTGTAGTCAGTGGCATAATTTAAATTCACACTTATCACAAAGAAAACACCTTGATGTTGCATACATAACTTTCTCTGATGCATTTTCTAGATATCAAGCATACCTGGTAGTATTGACAGTTGTTTAAAAAACAAAATTAAATAAGAAAAATTAATCTCAAATTCGAGTTCCACATGCACTGAACTTGAAGTTTAATTGCTGTGACTGCCACCCCAACAGCAACAGGCGTATATCATGAGACGTGTAAATGTGGAGGAATATAGGACAACAAGAATAAACATTTCGCTGCTAAGAAATATTCGGTTGTGATTGGCTGACATAGGTGTCAAATGCCTTACTTGACAAATCATTCATCTTGCCGGAGGTCATTAACCTACATGCATCAGAATTAGGTTAATTGTTCTGATAAATTATTCAGCTGCACTCAGTACAGGGTGCGGCAAAAAAATGTGCACCACTTGAACATCTCTGGCAGATCAAACAGGAAATTGCAAACTTAAGTTTTGAGTGATGGGACATCTAGCCAAACATATTAGCAGTTGCCCAGCAGTTAAATTAGTGTAAAATTAAAGTTAGAACACTGGCTATTCTCAACAATGTACAGCCTCTGCAAAATCTTGCTTGCCCAAACCAAAAGAGGCTGCAATACTTTGGCGACTGCTGGCCTACTGATCATTTCTGAATGCCATGAATTTTAAATCATAAGGTGGCTTTAAGAAAGAGAATAACTCCAGTGAATATTTCGCATAATAAGACCAGTTTCTGTGGTCAGGTGATAATTTTTGCATTGTTTGCTACTGATAACAGAATGATTCATCATCATTTCCATATATAAGGTCAAAAAAATTAACACTGGGGTGTTTTAATTGCATTCTATTCTGGCCAAGACAAAGCCACTGTATAAGTCAACAATATGAAGCAGTTTGGTGACTGAACAATATCATTTCAGGCCTGCTTTGCTGAAGGTTTTTGATTGCATGGGTTCAAAACTTGGGAGATGAACACAAAATATTTCAAGTGGATCTTCATGAGCAAAATGCCCGATGGATGTAAATTAGATGAGATAATGAATTTTTGGTCTCCAGCATCAGTTTCTGTGCTGGGCAAGTAAAATATCTTGACATGATGGGGTGAATATGTATGTATAGGACCCCCACTCTCCCAGCTCATCAATCAAGCCTTGGAGTACCAACAAATTGCCTTGGAGGGCTGCACTTACCAAATATGTCTGTCTATGTATTGATCAACTGCAATGTGATATTTTAACAAGATTAGGTATAGTATGTTCTGCCAAGAGAAGCCTAGAGAGGTCATTAGTATTCGAGTTTATCCTATAGTCCAAAATCAGAGACCCTCTTATTCATCAGACCTCAAAATTCCAAATGTTTCTACATGGGCAAAAGTAGAGAGAGGTGTCTGAAGCACCCCCAACATTTCAATAGCTTGATTGAATACTGCGATTTGGGTATACATGGCAAAAACAAGATGCACCTGAAGAAACTGACGTACACTGTCTTTAGACCTAGAACATGAAAAGTAAATCATAAAAATGCAAATTCTTAGAATAAGTAAATTTAGATATACATGGCTCGGTTGTGTCCGAATTTCATACTAATCGAAGCATTAGTTAGGAAATAATAGCTATTATAATTCATAGCTATTGCTGGTGCAAGTTTTTTTGCCGCATCCTGTAATTCCACAAGGATAAACAAAAATTGGGCAGAGTCAAAATACTTTGCTTCTTTAGACCTCGTTATCCTCTCGTAAAACGGCTAAATGAAGGTTCCTACTACAGTGCGATAAGCTTCGTCAAAGCACCAAGCAGGTGGCATTTGAGTCTCAACACTGTTGGCTCGTGTCTACGAGCAATTAAGTTGATAATTGGGGCAAAGTTCTAGGAGCAAAGGATGTTTGTTTGTTTCACACTCAAAGACTCAAATAGAGTTCTTTGTTCGAAAGTTTTGTGGCAAATTAGTTCCTCCTTCTTTTTGAATATAGGTAGTATATTGTTTGGTAATCAGTGATTAATTCAACGATATGCCTCACATCAATAAACAATATGATGACGTGATTGGATCTATTGAATGCAGTCTTTTCATCATATATTTCACCAAAAAAATTGCTTCCGGATCAGGCGTTGCACTTTGAATGGAAACAAAAGCAAAGTAGATTGCTTATATCTTGTGGGGAAACAAAGGATGGGGAATTGACAATTTTTAAAATGTTGGAAAAAATATTACAACAAAAATGGCATTTAGGTTTTCTCGCAAAAATGTCTGATAGAATAGTTTATTCATTAGTAACATCCAAATAAAATTAGAAATTTCCATTCCTTCACATTTGCTTTGTGTCAGACAATAAATATTCACCCTGTAGTTATTGGAGTTGGCGGTTGCCTTTTGAAATATAAAATTGAGGATCAAGTCCTAAAATTCCCTCTGTGACTTCAAGTTGTTAATAAATGAATAAGATAAGCTGTGCTGACTTACAATTGCAGATTGTTATTGAGGCAGAGTTGGAAAATGTCAACTCTGAAGCAATTTCATTTATCAAATTAGTCTGGAGTAATCAGCATAGCAAGCCATTAAAGTTTTCAAAATCGTTGGTTATTCATAATTTCTCATAATTCGTTTAAATATCTTAAAATGACAGTTGTTTTACCACATAACTGTGAGATTATGTCGGCCAAGTATGCCTCCTTTACCAATGATCACCATACACACTAAAACATTTCAGACAAAATTGGTTTTTTAGATTCAAAATGGTTTTTTGAAAAACCAAATTTCAAGGCAAAAAACCAACATGGATTTTTTTAAAAATCCATGTTGGTTTTGCATTGAAATTTGGTTTTTCAAAAAACCATGGATTTTGAATCTAAAAAAGCAATTTTGTCCCGACGTTTTTTATAGTGTAGATACATGAATGGGGGGCCAGTCAATTTCACCTTTTTCAAAAATCACCTTTCCTGAAATCACCTTTTGACAAAATCACCTTTTGACAAAATCACCTTTTGACAAAATCACCTTTTTTTTGCCAAAAATCTCCTTCTGCTACCAAAATCTCCTTTTATTTTTTTTTAGGCTTTTCATTGTGAAAATAATTGAAGTTAATGTTGGAAAAAAACAACATATAAATTGATTCTAAATAATTGAATAAATACAACATTTTATATCCAAGGCCATTTGGACTTAGGCCAATTTTGTAATCACTGATTCAGCGGATATCAACAATATTTTTCGGTCATTATTGTGTGTATTAATTTTATTGAAATTGTTTCCTCACATTTCATTGATAAACATTATGGATAAATGCAAGGAATATGCAAGGATCATGTAAGGAACACGCAAGAATCCCGGAGATAGAGTACAAAAAGCAAAGTCTGTGCAAGGAACATGCAAGGATGACGTAAGGATGATGCATGGCACATGTTACATGCACAGAAAAGTTTAAGTGAAACACAAGAGTAACTTAAAGATCTCAGAAGACAAGGCACATTTTCATAAGAAGTTGACCCGGGGCAGGTTGGACCAGCATGGCCCGGGCACGTTGGATCATTGTAAACTTGATTGACTGACAGAAAAATAATCCGCAAAATGCCAGCTGTGTAATTTTCACACAAATACAGCACCAAAGTCATTCCTGTAAAATATGAGGGTAAAATCAATTCATTTGGCTAATCTTCCACCCCTAGTAGTAGTAGCCGAAACAAGACTTAATATAATTATCTGATATATTCATAGATAATCATTCTGCAATGACTCAGAAGTGTGTATTTTGACCTGTGAGAATAAAATGTGGTGTTTGCTACTTTCTTTTAATTTGCTGGACAGTTATTCCATGGTCCAACGTGCCCCACATGCCTGGGGGGGGGATACTCAAAATTTTTTCTGATACATATGCTAGGTGGTCGGTCGTCGCGAACTACCCCGACTCTAGGATATTTTTGTGTCATCGCAGTGGTATTTGCCTGTTTTTCCCAGGAATTAACCAATAATTTCACAGAAAAATAACATCGTGATTCGATAAAAGTTCAGATTTTTAGACCCAACTCTAGGAATTTTTCAGTTGAAAAAGGGGGCCTATTGTGCCGAGCATAGGTGTACACTTGAACATAGTAAGTACCCCCCCCCCCAGGCCCACATGGCGGTAAATCGTGCCCAGACCCAGGGCACGTTGGTTGTTGGATCATTAAAAAAATTATTATAAATATACACGGTAGATCGATTTGTTTTGGCTTAAGGGTATTGTAAATGTTAAGAAGTCAGTCTGTAAAAATATTTTTCGAATATTTAGAAAAGTTTTTGATTGAGAGCCAAAAAAAAAAAGTGGCCAACGTGCCCCGGTCTCCCCCACTGCTAAGTCCATTGACCTGTTAAAAAGCAATTAGTATAAGATTTAACAAGTTCTGGTCTATTAAAGTGGAGGAAAAAAAATAATTTAAAAAGGAGATTTTGGTATGAAAAAGGTGATTTTTGAAAAAAAAAGTTGAGTTTGTCTTTACTATACGTTTTACAGCTCTTTAGTGAAAAGTGTGATTCTTAGCAAATTTGCTAAGTACATGGAGGCCTAACTGGGCCTAACTTGTCAAGAGTCACTTCTAATATCTATATTTCATGGATATCCATCTTCAGCATTCAGAAAACACAACCACTACATGCATGGATGAATAATTGCCAGTGTACATGAATAATGATGCAGTAATGGGCAATGACAGCCAATTATATGGAGATCTGAGCAGGTTTGGTGCAAGAGTGTGTCTGAATCTAATGCTAGTAGCCTATATACAGGGCATTCTCGATTGAATGCAATTGCAGAATGTCTGGAAATAGGAAGCACAATTTAAGCGTTTAGTAATTTGTGCCATAATAGTCATATAACTGCACAGTACAACAAAAAATATTTTCCTAAAACCCCTGCCATCAGGAAGATGCTCATCGTCACACACCCTTCAGGTCTTACCCTTACCCCATGTCCTCACTTCGTAGCTCTCTCTAAAACTGAATTACTCAAAGTTAGATAAAATGTGGTTAAATTGCCCAAAAAAATATCCTTATTATTGAAAGGTCATTGCCATATACAAAATTATACATGTTGAAAGCATATTTCAAAATTTTGACTGAAATGTTCAATTTATCTACAGAAATCAACTGTTACCAAGTAATACTCATTTTAGTGCCAAGTGAGTGTAAGAGAGAGCTGAAGGAGTGCTAAGGTATGGACGTGCTAGGAAGTGTTTGGGCGTGCAAGCATTGGGGAAAGAATATCAGTTTGTACTGTAAGTGGAAGATACTATTCTTTGAGCATTATCATGTTTAGTAACCATGAATGTGTGTGTTGGAATGTATGCTCTTTTTGCTATTCAGTGGTTTATTTCTTGCATTGACACCAGGTGGCAGTAAATTAGATTTTTATTGTAAAAGCTCCACCTTGTGGCAGTAATGCTCAGTTCCCTCCAAAATTGTGAAGCTCAGTCACTCTTCATCTGAAAGCCAGAGTGTCAACTGCTTTTAGCATTTATGCTGCACATCTACTGATATGTGATATGAAGTAACACTGATTTAACTGGATTTTATCTGAACTGTGATACTGGATTTTAGCAATGTAAGTGAATTTATTTATAATTTATTTCTTGTATAGAATTTACTTCGATTATTTTCTGGTATGAATCACTTGTAATACTAGATTGCTTCAACTCAGATTGTTTCAACTTTGTTGCACAACTATGTGATAATTTCAGTTTATCTATATTAATTATATTATGAGTTAGCATATTTGTAAGACTTACTTGTAATTATTTTAGGGAATCTGAACCTGAAGCCAAACTTATCTGAACTTATCTGGTTGTTGGGGAGGACCAATAGTACATCTGGTCACAATTGTAAGTTGTTAATAATTGAATTAATTAGTTTATTATTTTATACTATTTGTCATTTCATTTTAGTTGTGACTTATATGTTGGTTCTTATATTTTCTGTTTGTTTCCATTTTTAGGGAACCATACATTCATTTGTTCATCGTTTGAATATTACGAAATAAAGAATTATGCGTATCAACT
The DNA here is from genome assembly GCA_026936325.1 of Platynereis dumerilii. Taxonomy (NCBI): domain Eukaryota; kingdom Metazoa; phylum Annelida; class Polychaeta; order Phyllodocida; family Nereididae; genus Platynereis; species Platynereis dumerilii. Next base: position 39,617,335 of record JAPTHN010000005.1, read on the forward strand.
GACTTCGTCCTCCATTCCAATAAAGTTCCAATTTCGGACCGCAGTTCATCCGTGTCTTCAATCGCAGAAAATCGAATTTACGACTTCAACATGGAGGAAGCTGCAAATCAACTGAAAACTTCGCGAACACAGCAAAAAACGAAGGTAACCAACTCTAGCAAGAGATTAATTTCTGCTGTCAAGAGAAAAGCAGACAAAACTTTCATTATGAACTTTATGAGTGAACTCGAATCAGCCATGTCTGAATTTTCTGTAATTGATGATGAGTACAAGGAAGTTGTAGAAGAAAATCAGCTTGAAGACTACAAGGTAGTGAATGGGAAAAATCTTCAGGAATATTCTGAGGAAGTGTTGAATATTTATGAAAATGCTGTTGGGGTGTTCAAAGGAAGTGCTGATAAAGGTGTCACAAGCCTATTGTCCCAAATTGACACCTCTGTGAATAGGCTTTCACACCTCTGTGACAGAATGCAAACCGTGATAGAGGATGAGAAGACTGTCATAACTCCACAGCTGTCAACAACTTTCATTCAACAGACTGATTCCTTAATCTCTGTGTTACAAGAATCACTTGGTCAAATTTATGAACTTTGTGACAAAGATACATTGGATGCCATTAAGGCTGCAATTGATAAAATTGTTTTGCGATGTGATTCATTAAAATTTGATTTGAGTTTAGAATGTCATGGTTCTAAAGAACACATTAAGTCACAAAGCAATTTGAAGATCGATAAAACTGCATTGGCTCCTGAAGTTCGCAATGAAAGTCCTGATAGGTCATCAAGGGGTCAGGAAAGAAATGACATACATATTCAAAAAGTAAAATTACCTGAATTCAGTGGTTTGAGAAAAGACTGGCCTGAATTTAAGGCCACTTGGCGTGAGTTAGCTGAAAGAGCTCTCACTTGTAAAACTGCACTTGCAGTGGAACTTAAAAGGTCACTGAAAGGTGCAGCCAAGGAAAAAGTAAAAAATGTGTATGTCACAAAACCTGATGCTTATGATGTAATCTGGAAAAGACTTTCTGACTATTATGATGATGTAGGTGCTGGGGTTAGCTCAGCTTTGGATTGTCTAAAAAGGTTGAAACCTGTCAAAGAAGATGACTATAAAGGTTTGGTTCAACTGGTTGATGAGGTAGAAGGTGTACATGCACAACTAGAAGAGTTAGGACAAGTGGAGGACATTTCTGCTAGAGAAGTGGATTCCATTTCTGAGTTACTCCCTAACTTTACGAAAATGATATGGATACGATCATATAGTAATTTTGATGATGAAGACAAAGTCAAACCATTTAAAAAGTTTCTTGAATTTCTTGACAATGAACGTGCCTCTGTTGCCAGGTTAGCCGAGAGTCAAAAGCCAAAATCTTCTCGTCACACTGATACTAATGCTGTCTCACTTGGTAAGTCGTCTCAAAAGCAGTTCAACAAACCTTCATGTGTTGTTCATAAAGGTGAAAATGTGAAGCATAAAACTGCAGACTGTAAAGATTTCGCTGCATTTTCTCTTGATGAGAGGTACCAAGCTCTTAGAGATGTTCATGCTTGTTTTCGGTGTTTTGGGTTTCACAGACGTGATCAATGCAAAGGCAAAGTGCATTGTAGTGTCTGTAATAGGTCCAGTCATCACTCTTTGATGTGTAAACAGGATCTTGCATCTTCGGACTCTGGTTCGCAGGTTATGGCTTCTAAGCCTTCTGTTAGCAGTAGCAGTCATCTTGTAAAAGCTCCTGCAAGTATGTCGCTGTATGCTATTCAACAAGCATATGTGGTAAGTGGTGGTAAGTTTGCCAATGTCTTTTGTGATAATGGATCCAATACCTCTTACATAACTCATAGAGCAGCAGAAAGGTTGAGGGTTAGAAATCTTGACAAGTACACTCTGGATATCACAACAATGGGAAATGTTAGCCGGGAGTATGATACTAGGCTATATGAAGTCGCCGTTAGAACTGTCAGTGGTGAGGTCCAAAAGGTCCTAGATTTCGGAATAGACAATATAACTGGTCCTGTTTCTTCTCTTGATGTGTCCTGTTTGTCAAAGATATTTCCTGATAGAGATGTTTCTGTCCTTCAACGTAGATCTGCTAGTGTTGATATGCTACTTGGATGTGATTATTTTGCTCTTCATCCCAAGAGGGAGGTTCATAGAGTAGGTAATCTCAGTATTATGCAAGGAGAGCTAGGTGTCTGTTTGGTTGGTAGTCATCCGGATCTGAAGGAGGGCACTGAATTGAGTTGCAATATGGTGAAAGTTGTTCACGAGCAAAGAGTCAAGGTTGATGCAAACTTTGTCTTGCAGAAACAGTTGATGCAGCCAAATTTCAGTGAGCCCTTTGTGCCTAAGCAAAGTTGTGATGTTAATTTCCTTTCCAGGAAGGTCTTCGATAGTGTTCATTCTTTCATTGAAGGTGAGGAATTAGCTACTGGAGCAGATCCAAAATGTGGTGGTTGTAAGTGTGGCAAGTGTCCATCTGTCGGCCATACTTTTTCGTTTCGTGAAGAACAAGAGCTCAAATTGATTAGGGACAATCTGAGATATTGTGCTGAGGAAACATGTTGGTTCACTGGTTATCCGTGGCTTGTAGATCCAAATCAGTTACCTGATAATTATGATGTTGCTCTTGCTACTCTGAGAAACACTGAAAGAACTCTTGCAAAAGATCCTCAATGGGCGCAGAAGTACAAAGATCAAATAGAGGATATGTTGCAGAGAGGTGTTGCTCGGAAACTTTCCCTTGAGGAGGTGAAATCTTGGGAGGGGCCCAAGTTTTTCATAAGTCATTTAGCTGTCAGCAATCCAAAGTCCCTTTCCACTCCTGTTCTGATAGTGTTTAATTCTAGCCAGGTTTGTCATGGTGTCTCGCTCAACAGTGCATTGGCAAAGGGACCAGATGGCTACATGAATAATCTTCTGGGACTTTTGTTGCGGTGGAGAGAGGAACCTGTAGCGGTTGTTGGTGATATTAAGAAAATGTTCCATTCGGTCAAGTTAGAGTTGCTTGAACAACATTGTCATCGGTTTTTGTGGAGAGATTTAGATGGTTCACGTATTCCAGATGTGTACATAATGCTTCGTGTAAATATGGGGGATACGCCTGCTCCAGCCATTTGTACAGAGGCTCTCTACAAAACTGCAGAGATGTTTGGTGACAGTTCTCCGGAAGCGGCTCGCATGATTCTCAAGTCAACTTATGTGGATGATGTTGTTGATTCTTTTTCTGATCGGGAAACTACCAGAAGTATTGTTGAGAAGGCTGAGCATATTCTTAGTTGTGGTGGCTTTCGAATTAAATGTTGGCTCTTCAGTGGTGAAAGTGAGGTGAGTTCTGAGTTGAAAAGTGATGGAACGAGCACTAGAGTCTTAGGAGTTGATTGGGATTCTGAGAGAGATACAATCGTTTTCAAACCGGTTGTAAACTTTTCCCCAAAAAGGCGAGGGAATAGAACTGGTGTTAATCTGGCTGTGGAGGAAATCCCTGAGTCATTACCTCCGACTTTCACTCGTCGCTCTGTCTTAGAACAAGTCATGTCCATATTCGATCCACTGGGTTTGCTGAGTCCATTTACGCTAGTTGCAAAGTTGTACCTAAGAGAAAGTTGGGCCCTAAAGCTTGGTTGGGATGACCCCTTTCCTTCTGAAATGTACAGGAAGTGGGTTTCTTTCTTTAAGAAGTTGTTCGAATTGAGTAGCATTGTGTTCGACAGGAAACTTCATCCTGAAGAGGCTGTGGGAAAGCCATGGCTCATTCTGCTGTCAGATGCTAGTGACCTTGCCTATGGTTTTGCTGCATATGTCCGTTGGCAATTGAACCCTGGCAAGTACTGGTGTAGACTTATGGTGGCTAAGAGTAGGATTGCTCCAATGAGAAAACTGAGTACTCCTCAGATGGAGTTAAATGCGGCAGTGCTGTCTGCTCGAGGTCGAAAGGTCATTGAGAAGGAATCTAGATTTGAGTTCGAGAGAGTCTTGCATCTGGTAGATTCAGAAACTGTTCTCAACATGTTACATAAGACTAGCACGAGGTTCAAGGTCTTTGAAGGAGTTCGCGTCGGAGAGATACAAGCTTCAACAAATGGTGATATGTCAGATTGGGCATGGTTGGCAGGCAAGAAAAACACTGCTGATTGGCTGACTCGTGGTAAAGATCCGAGTGAACTAGTGGCATCCTCAGATTGGTTTCGAGGTCCTAGTGTTTTGTATGAGGAGATCGATGACTGGGGTATCAAATTTGGTTCACAACAGGATAATAAAAGTCTGCCTGGAGAAAAGAGAATTGCTGTTGTGTCGGTTGCTTGTTCAAGTGAGAGGCTCGTTGATTATGAAAGGTTCAGTGATTATCGCAAAGTACGTTGGCTGGTAGCGAGGCTTTTGGGTATCGCAAAGTCAAAATCTTTCAAAGGTGGTCGCAGTTCCTTTGTTACTCCCAAATTGTTGTATGATGCTGATAAGCTGATTGTCAAGGATGCTCAAAAATCTCTTGTAGAAGAGTTGAGTACGAAGAATGGAAGCTTCAAAGCTTTGAATCCAGTCTTGGACTCATCTGGTGTTTGGATCATTGGTAAACGCTTGGGCCAGAAAAATCCTATGACTCCTGAAGGCGATGCACAAGCTCTATTACCAACTGGTCATGTTGTCACGCGGCTGCTAATGAGAGATGCTCATGTAGCTAGCTTTCATAGAGGTCGAGATGCTACCCTTGCAAGGTTCCGGGGCAAGTACTGGACCCCACATGGTAGTAAGGTAGCTTGGTCTATTAGAAATGCTTGTCAGTTGTGTAAGTTGAGGGAGGTTAGACTCTTGGAGCAGGAAATGGGTAATTTGCCCGAGTCGAGAGCCAAACCAGCACCCCCCTTCACTTATGTGATGCTAGATCTTTTTGGGCCATTCAAAATCCGTGGTGAGGTTCAGAAACGTACCTCTGGCAAAGGATATGGTGTCATATTTACAGATATGACCATGAGGGCAGTTCATATTGAAGGAATCTTTGGGTATGACACAGACTCGTTTTTGTTGGCTTTCAGTCGCTTTGTTTCTGTTAGAGGTTGGCCTGAAAAAGTGTACAGTGACACGGGCTCCCAGTTGGTCAGTGTAGATAAAGAGCTGAGGGATGCTTGGTCAAAGTTGGATCATACTCGTCTCTCAAAGGATGGTGCTGAAAATGGTCTACAGTGGGTATTTGGACCTGCTGATGCTCCATGGTACCGAGGTGCTGTGGAATCTTTAATCAAGTCTGTCAAGCGAGCCTTCACATTTGCATTTCATGGTAAAAGGTTTTCATCTTCAGAATTCTTGAGTGTGTGCTATGAAATCGCCAATGTCTTGAATGAGAGACCAATTGGCTCCTTGCCAAGTGTAGATGCAGAAATCAGTGTGCTCACACCAAACTGTCTGCTTATGGGAAGGGCAACTGCACAAAATCCTGGGGGTTGGCAACCCAACACTCAGCATTTAAACCAATTTAGTCTTGTGCAGAACATCTCCAATCTTTTCTGGGAAAAATGGTGTGAGTTGTGTGCGCCTGCTCTTGTCATTCAGAGTAAGTGGCACACAACAAATCGAAATCTAAAAACTGGAGATGTAGTTATTGTGGCAGATAAAAATGTTTTCAGAGGTCAATATAGGGTTGCAAAAGTCAACCAAGTGTTCCCTGGCAAAGATGGCAAAGTTCGAAAGGTCACAGTAATCTACAAAAACTTCAAAGTTGGTGAAAAGTTTGACAAGTATACTGGTGCGCCAGATACTGAGGTTTCTCGCAGTGTACATAAATTAGCTTTATTGGTTCCGGTTGATCAACAAAACTGAATGTTATTTATTTATTTATTTGTGTGATCATCCGATATGTGTTCATTTTAATTATACTTTTAAGATTATTGTTCTGTGATAAAAACTTTGTAAAAAAGGAAAAAAAAAAAAGAAAGCTATTTCTGTATTGTTCATATGAGATATAATTCATTGATATTGTATACTGTTTACTTTATTTATTGTGTGTGCATGTCAAATTTCAATTCATAAAAATTGTGAATGTTATGTAAAGTAAATTGCTGACAATTGTAATTGCAGCAACATGCGTCCCTCCGGTGTGTTGGAATGTATGCTCTTTTTGCTATTCAGTGGTTTATTTCTTGCATTGACACCAGGTGGCAGTAAATTAGATTTTTATTGTAAAAGCTCCACCTTGTGGCAGTAATGCTCAGTTCCCTCCAAAATTGTGAAGCTCAGTCACTCTTCATCTGAAAGCCAGAGTGTCAACTGCTTTTAGCATTTATGCTGCACATCTACTGATATGTGATATGAAGTAACACTGATTTAACTGGATTTTATCTGAACTGTGATACTGGATTTTAGCAATGTAAGTGAATTTATTTATAATTTATTTCTTGTATAGAATTTACTTCGATTATTTTCTGGTATGAATCACTTGTAATACTAGATTGCTTCAACTCAGATTGTTTCAACTTTGTTGCACAACTATGTGATAATTTCAGTTTATCTATATTAATTATATTATGAGTTAGCATATTTGTAAGACTTACTTGTAATTATTTTAGGGAATCTGAACCTGAAGCCAAACTTATCTGAACTTATCTGGTTGTTGGGGAGGACCAATAGTACATCTGGTCACAATTGTAAGTTGTTAATAATTGAATTAATTAGTTTATTATTTTATACTATTTGTCATTTCATTTTAGTTGTGACTTATATGTTGGTTCTTATATTTTCTGTTTGTTTCCATTTTTAGGGAACCATACATTCATTTGTTCATCGTTTGAATATTACGAAATAAAGAATTATGCGTATCAACTGACTTCGTCCTCCATTCCAATAAAGTTCCAATTTCGGACCGCAGTTCATCCGTGTCTTCAATCGCAGAAAATCGAATTTACGACTTCAACATGGAGGAAGCTGCAAATCAACTGAAAACTTCGCGAACACAGCAAAAAACGAAGGTAACCAACTCTAGCAAGAGATTAATTTCTGCTGTCAAGAGAAAAGCAGACAAAACTTTCATTATGAACTTTATGAGTGAACTCGAATCAGCCATGTCTGAATTTTCTGTAATTGATGATGAGTACAAGGAAGTTGTAGAAGAAAATCAGCTTGAAGACTACAAGGTAGTGAATGGGAAAAATCTTCAGGAATATTCTGAGGAAGTGTTGAATATTTATGAAAATGCTGTTGGGGTGTTCAAAGGAAGTGCTGATAAAGGTGTCACAAGCCTATTGTCCCAAATTGACACCTCTGTGAATAGGCTTTCACACCTCTGTGACAGAATGCAAACCGTGATAGAGGATGAGAAGACTGTCATAACTCCACAGCTGTCAACAACTTTCATTCAACAGACTGATTCCTTAATCTCTGTGTTACAAGAATCACTTGGTCAAATTTATGAACTTTGTGACAAAGATACATTGGATGCCAACAAGGCTGCAATTGATAAAATTGTTTTGCGATGTGATTCATTAAAATTTGATTTGAGTTTAGAATGTCATGGTTCTAAAGAACACATTAAGTCACAAAGCAATTTGAAGATCGATAAAACTGCATTGGCTCCTGAAGTTCGCAATGAAAGTCCTGATAGGTCATCAAGGGGTCAGGAAAGAAATGACATACATATTCAAAAAGTAAAATTACCTGAATTCAGTGGTTTGAGAAAAGACTGGCCTGAATTTAAGGCCACTTGGCGTGAGTTAGCTGAAAGAGCTCTCACTTGTAAAACTGCACTTGCAGTGGAACTTAAAAGGTCACTGAAAGGTGCAGCCAAGGAAAAAGTAAAAAATGTGTATGTCACAAAACCTGATGCTTATGATGTAATCTGGAAAAGACTTTCTGACTATTATGATGATGTAGGTGCTGGGGTTAGCTCAGCTTTGGATTGTCTAAAAAGGTTGAAACCTGTCAAAGAAGATGACTATAAAGGTTTGGTTCAACTGGTTGATGAGGTAGAAGGTGTACATGCACAACTAGAAGAGTTAGGACAAGTGGAGGACATTTCTGCTAGAGAAGTGGATTCCATTTCTGAGTTACTCCCTAACTTTACGAAAATGATATGGATACGATCATATAGTAATTTTGATGATGAAGACAAAGTCAAACCATTTAAAAAGTTTCTTGAATTTCTTGACAATGAACGTGCCTCTGTTGCCAGGTTAGCCGAGAGTCAAAAGCCAAAATCTTCTCGTCACACTGATACTAATGCTGTCTCACTTGGTAAGTCGTCTCAAAAGCAGTTCAACAAACCTTCATGTGTTGTTCATAAAGGTGAAAATGTGAAGCATAAAACTGCAGACTGTAAAGATTTCGCTGCATTTTCTCTTGATGAGAGGTACCAAGCTCTTAGAGATGTTCATGCTTGTTTTCGGTGTTTTGGGTTTCACAGACGTGATCAATGCAAAGGCAAAGTGCATTGTAGTGTCTGTAATAGGTCCAGTCATCACTCTTTGATGTGTAAACAGGATCTTGCATCTTCGGACTCTGGTTCGCAGGTTATGGCTTCTAAGCCTTCTGTTAGCAGTAGCAGTCATCTTGTAAAAGCTCCTGCAAGTATGTCGCTGTATGCTATTCAACAAGCATATGTGGTAAGTGGTGGTAAGTTTGCCAATGTCTTTTGTGATAATGGATCCAATACCTCTTACATAACTCATAGAGCAGCAGAAAGGTTGAGGGTTAGAAATCTTGACAAGTACACTCTGGATATCACAACAATGGGAAATGTTAGCCGGGAGTATGATACTAGGCTATATGAAGTCGCCGTTAGAACTGTCAGTGGTGAGGTCCAAAAGGTCCTAGATTTCGGAATAGACAATATAACTGGTCCTGTTTCTTCTCTTGATGTGTCCTGTTTGTCAAAGATATTTCCTGATAGAGATGTTTCTGTCCTTCAACGTAGATCTGCTAGTGTTGATATGCTACTTGGATGTGATTATTTTGCTCTTCATCCCAAGAGGGAGGTTCATAGAGTAGGTAATCTCAGTATTATGCAAGGAGAGCTAGGTGTCTGTTTGGTTGGTAGTCATCCGGATCTGAAGGAGGGCACTGAATTGAGTTGCAATATGGTGAAAGTTGTTCACGAGCAAAGAGTCAAGGTTGATGCAAACTTTGTCTTGCAGAAACAGTTGATGCAGCCAAATTTCAGTGAGCCCTTTGTGCCTAAGCAAAGTTGTGATGTTAATTTCCTTTCCAGGAAGGTCTTCGATAGTGTTCATTCTTTCATTGAAGGTGAGGAATTAGCTACTGGAGCAGATCCAAAATGTGGTGGTTGTAAGTGTGGCAAGTGTCCATCTGTCGGCCATACTTTTTCGTTTCGTGAAGAACAAGAGCTCAAATTGATTAGGGACAATCTGAGATATTGTGCTGAGGAAACATGTTGGTTCACTGGTTATCCGTGGCTTGTAGATCCAAATCAGTTACCTGATAATTATGATGTTGCTCTTGCTACTCTGAGAAACACTGAAAGAACTCTTGCAAAAGATCCTCAATGGGCGCAGAAGTACAAAGATCAAATAGAGGATATGTTGCAGAGAGGTGTTGCTCGGAAACTTTCCCTTGAGGAGGTGAAATCTTGGGAGGGGCCCAAGTTTTTCATAAGTCATTTAGCTGTCAGCAATCCAAAGTCCCTTTCCACTCCTGTTCGGATAGTGTTTAATTCTAGCCAGGTTTGTCATGGTGTCTCGCTCAACAGTGCATTGGCAAAGGGACCAGATGGCTACATGAATAATCTTCTGGGACTTTTGTTGCGGTGGAGAGAGGAACCTGTAGCGGTTGTTGGTGATATTAAGAAAATGTTCCATTCGGTCAAGTTAGAGTTGCTTGAACAACATTGTCATCGGTTTTTGTGGAGAGATTTAGATGGTTCACGTATTCCAGATGTGTACATAATGCTTCGTGTAAATATGGGGGATACGCCTGCTCCAGCCATTTGTACAGAGGCTCTCTACAAAACTGCAGAGATGTTTGGTGACAGTTCTCCGGAAGCGGCTCGCATGATTCTCAAGTCAACTTATGTGGATGATGTTGTTGATTCTTTTTCTGATCGGGAAACTACCAGAAGTATTGTTGAGAAGGCTGAGCATATTCTTAGTTGTGGTGGCTTTCGAATTAAATGTTGGCTCTTCAGTGGTGAAAGTGAGGTGAGTTCTGAGTTGAAAAGTGATGGAACGAGCACTAGAGTCTTAGGAGTTGATTGGGATTCTGAGAGAGATACAATCGTTTTCAAACCGGTTGTAAACTTTTCCCCAAAAAGGCGAGGGAATAGAACTGGTGTTAATCTGGCTGTGGAGGAAATCCCTGAGTCATTACCTCCGACTTACACTCGTCGCTCTGTCTTAGAACAAGTCATGTCCATATTCGATCCACTGGGTTTGCTGAGTCCATTTACGCTAGTTGCAAAGTTGTACCTAAGAGAAAGTTGGGCCCTAAAGCTTGGTTGGGATGACCCCTTTCCTTCTGAAATGTACAGGAAGTGGGTTTCTTTCTTTAAGAAGTTGTTCGAATTGAGTAGCATTGTGTTCGACAGGAAACTTCATCCTGAAGAGGCTGTGGGAAAGCCATGGCTCATTCTGCTGTCAGATGCTAGTGACCTTGCCTATGGTTTTGCTGCATATGTCCGTTGGCAATTGAACCCTGGCAAGTACTGGTGTAGACTTATGGTGGCTAAGAGTAGGATTGCTCCAATGAGAAAACTGAGTACTCCTCAGATGGAGTTAAATGCGGCAGTGCTGTCTGCTCGAGGTCGAAAGGTCATTGAGAAGGAATCTAGATTTGAGTTCGAGAGAGTCTTGCATCTGGTAGATTCAGAAACTGTTCTCAACATGTTACATAAGACTAGCACGAGGTTCAAGGTCTTTGAAGGAGTTCGCGTCGGAGAGATACAAGCTTCAACAAATGGTGATATGTCAGATTGGGCATGGTTGGCAGGCAAGAAAAACACTGCTGATTGGCTGACTCGTGGTAAAGATCCGAGTGAACTAGTGGCATCCTCAGATTGGTTTCGAGGTCCTAGTGTTTTGTATGAGGAGATCGATGACTGGGGTATCAAATTTGGTTCACAACAGGATAATAAAAGTCTGCCTGGAGAAAAGAGAATTGCTGTTGTGTCGGTTGCTTGTTCAAGTGAGAGGCTCGTTGATTATGAAAGGTTCAGTGATTATCGCAAAGTACGTTGGCTGGTAGCGAGGCTTTTGGGTATCGCAAAGTCAAAATCTTTCAAAGGTGGTCGCAGTTCCTTTGTTACTCCCAAATTGTTGTATGATGCTGATAAGCTGATTGTCAAGGATGCTCAAAAATCTCTTGTAGAAGAGTTGAGTACGAAGAATGGAAGCTTCAAAGCTTTGAATCCAGTCTTGGACTCATCTGGTGTTTGGATCATTGGTAAACGCTTGGGCCAGAAAAATCCTATGACTCCTGAAGGCGATGCACAAGCTCTATTACCAACTGGTCATGTTGTCACGCGGCTGCTAATGAGAGATGCTCATGTAGCTAGCTTTCATAGAGGTCGAGATGCTACCCTTGCAAGGTTCCGGGGCAAGTACTGGACCCCACATGGTAGTAAGGTAGCTTGGTCTATTAGAAATGCTTGTCAGTTGTGTAAGTTGAGGGAGGTTAGACTCTTGGAGCAGGAAATGGGTAATTTGCCCGAGTCGAGAGCCAAACCAGCACCCCCCTTCACTTATGTGATGCTAGATCTTTTTGGGCCATTCAAAATCCGTGGTGAGGTTCAGAAACGTACCTCTGGCAAAGGATATGGTGTCATATTTACAGATATGACCATGAGGGCAGTTCATATTGAAGGAATCTTTGGGTATGACACAGACTCGTTTTTGTTGGCTTTCAGTCGCTTTGTTTCTGTTAGAGGTTGGCCTGAAAAAGTGTACAGTGACACGGGCTCCCAGTTGGTCAGTGTAGATAAAGAGCTGAGGGATGCTTGGTCAAAGTTGGATCATACTCGTCTCTCAAAGGATGGTGCTGAAAATGGTCTACAGTGGGTATTTGGACCTGCTGATGCTCCATGGTACCGAGGTGCTGTGGAATCTTTAATCAAGTCTGTCAAGCGAGCCTTCACATTTGCATTTCATGGTAAAAGGTTTTCATCTTCAGAATTCTTGAGTGTGTGCTATGAAATCGCCAATGTCTTGAATGAGAGACCAATTGGCTCCTTGCCAAGTGTAGATGCAGAAATCAGTGTGCTCACACCAAACTGTCTGCTTATGGGAAGGGCAACTGCACAAAATCCTGGGGGTTGGCAACCCAACACTCAGCATTTAAACCAATTTAGTCTTGTGCAGAACATCTCCAATCTTTTCTGGGAAAAATGGTGTGAGTTGTGTGCGCCTGCTCTTGTCATTCAGAGTAAGTGGCACACAACAAATCGAAATCTAAAAACTGGAGATGTAGTTATTGTGGCAGATAAAAATGTTTTCAGAGGTCAATATAGGGTTGCAAAAGTCAACCAAGTGTTCCCTGGCAAAGATGGCAAAGTTCGAAAGGTCACAGTAATCTACAAAAACTTCAAAGTTGGTGAAAAGTTTGACAAGTATACTGGTGCGCCAGATACTGAGGTTTCTCGCAGTGTACATAAATTAGCTTTATTGGTTCCGGTTGATCAACAAAACTGAATGTTATTTATTTATTTATTTGTGTGGTCATCCGATATGTGTTCATTTTAATTCTACTTTTAAAATTATTGTTCTGTGATAAAAACTTTGTAAAAAAGGAAAAAAAAAAAAGAAAGCTATTTCTGTATTGTTCATATGAGATATAATTCATTGATATTGTATACTGTTTACTTTATTTATTGTGTGTGCATGTCAAATTTCAATTCATAAAAATTGTGAATGTTATGTAAAGTAAATTGCTGACAATTGTAATTGCAGCAACATGCGTCCCTCCGGTGTGTTGGAATGTATGCTCTTTTTGCTATTCAGTGGTTTATTTCTTGCATTGACACCAGGTGGCAGTAAATTAGATTTTTATTGTAAAAGCTCCACCTTGTGGCAGTAATGCTCAGTTCCCTCCAAAATTGTGAAGCTCAGTCACTCTTCATCTGAAAGCCAGAGTGTCAACTGCTTTTAGCATTTATGCTGCACATCTACTGATATGTGATATGAAGTAACACTGATTTAACTGGATTTTATCTGAACTGTGATACTGGATTTTAGCAATGTAAGTGAATTTATTTATAATTTATTTCTTGTATAGAATTTACTTCGATTATTTTCTGGTATGAATCACTTGTAATACTAGATTGCTTCAACTCAGATTGTTTCAACTTTGTTGCACAACTATGTGATAATTTCAGTTTATCTATATTAATTATATTATGAGTTAGCATATTTGTAAGACTTACTTGTAATTATTTTAGGGAATCTGAACCTGAAGCCAAACTTATCTGAACTTATCTGGTTGTTGGGGAGGACCAATAGTACATCTGGTCACAATTGTAAGTTGTTAATAATTGAATTAATTAGTTTATTATTTTATACTATTTGTCATTTCATTTTAGTTGTGACTTATATGTTGGTTCTTATATTTTCTGTTTGTTTCCATTTTTAGGGAACCATACATTCATTTGTTCATCGTTTGAATATTACGAAATAAAGAATTATGCGTATCAACTGACTTCGTCCTCCATTCCAATAAAATGTGTCAGGGTCACTATTAACAGTAATGGGTAGCAAGAATGCTGGCCGAATGTCCTGGATTACATCAACAGATTTCCCTCCCTCTTTCAAGATGATCGCGAAATGATTGTTCCCTTCACCAGCAGCACGTCCTGAGATCACTAAAGGACATAATGTCAATGTTTGATTTGTGAAAAGAACCAAAATACAAATTGATGTCACTGTACTTCATGGCCTACTGCAATCTTGCAATTCAAGGCACGTATAACCAAAATTATACCATTCGACACCTCTGTCAGCCAATTGCATTACAGTACTTCAATGGAATAATTCTCATATTCTTTGTTGTCCAGTTATCCTCTCATGTTTGACTGTTTGAGTGTTTTTCTCATGGTAAAAGCCGGTTATTCACCATGGGATCATGAATCGGCCTGAAGGCCTCAGGTGATAAATCACATATTCCCTCTCCCGTGGTGAATAACCTTTACTTGTGTTGCTTTTCTAAAATTGTCTCTTCTTCGTGAAAATGTGTGTGATATTAGTCATATTACAATCTGTAAATTTGATGTTCACAAAACACTGGACTGTTGCACTAGTGGAGTTTATTCACGTTTGACAACTTGGCAGTTTACATGTTGAAGTTGTGTCATGCTTGAGCACTTCTTTTGTTTTTGACAAGTTTGACCAGAAATAGTTCGGCAGACAGTCATGCTTGACTGGTTCAAAAGTTGTCATCTGAAGAGAACATGTCACTTATCAACCATGACTGATTTAAAAACTTACAGATTAAGACTTCACAGTTTTCTCAAAAAGTCAACAAAGAGGTTCAAAGACAAGAAATTTAATAATATAAGTAGGCAACCATCAGATGTCCATTTGTAGGTCGTGTTGGAGTTTTCTTTTATTTTTTATAAATTAATTTGTATTTAATAATTTTCCATAATTTTTATATTTTTTTTGCTGATTTACAATCAGATAACATGTTGTCGGGGATATTTCATGGTTTTTGTTTGATTTAACATGGAGAAGCACAAATATTCTAGGACATGGCATGCACGACATGAATGCTTGTCAAGGAAAACACCAGCCTCCCCCCCCGAAATTCTGATTGTCATCCCCTTACAAGGCTTTATGCTCACCATCACACAAGTGTATTATACTAATTATTACAAAAGCCCGTTTGGGCACATATATGTACTGTTACACAGGCATATTAGGTCTATAAATGTCTGTCCATGAATACCAATTAGGGGAAACTTTAGAAAGAAAAAATTAGGAAAAACATTTTGGAGGAAAAAAATTGGGAAAAAAGATTTTTTTAATTTTTTTAAGGAAGAAGACACAGGAAAGGCTTGATAAAGAATGGAGGAAGACATAAATAGAGGAAGAACAGATCTAGAAAGGGCAGTGAAAAGAGATGAAAGAAAGAACTAACTTAAAGGAGGAAAACACAGAAGGAATGAAATAAATTAAAAGAGGGGAAAAGTTGGAGTAATGGAAAAAAGATGGAGTGAAGGAAACAATTGGAATGCGGGAAAGAAGATCTTCTTAGGAAAAAAGAAAAGAAAAGAATCTTCTGAGATAGAATATAGATAGATAGCTGGCTACCTAGTTAGCTACATAGATAGATAGATAGATAGATAGATAGATAGATAGATAGATAGATAGATAGATAGATAGATAGATAGATAGATAGATAGATAGATAGATCGATAGATAGATCGATAGATAGATAGGTCGGTGGATGTCGAAGTAGATATCTAAGTAGATAACTAAGTAGATAGCTAAGTAGATAGCTAAGTAGATAGCTAAGTAGATAGCTAAGTAGATAGCTAAGTAGATAAGTAGATAGCTAAGTAGATAGCTAAGTAGATAGCTAAGTAGATAGCTAAGTAGAAGCTAAGTAGATAGCTAAGTAGAAGCTAAGTAGATAGCTAAGTAGAAGCTAAGTAGATAGCTAAGTAGACAGCTAAGCAGAAAGCTAAGTAGAAAGATAGATAGATAGATCTACATTGATTGATTGATTGATTGATTCAATTTGATTGACTGGTCAATTGCTTTGTTGAAACTTGAATGACAGACTTGGAATGTAAATTTCATTTTATGAATTTCAAACATTTTAAATATTTTAATAACAACATAATTATTGTTGGTTAATCCACTGCACTTAATGCACAGTTTTTTTTTCTCTTTGAGTTATGCTCCACTGAACAAGCAACCCAAACAATTTTAGGTCTTTTCCAAGTTGAAAGTCAGCAAAAAATTATGTTTTTAATCTTTTTGTTTCTCATAATGCACACAATTTCTGAAAGGTAATTAACTTCAATTGATAGCAAAATAATTGGTACTGTTTTGTTAGTTGATGGCTTAACACAAACTGCTGAGAAAAACTGAACTATTTCACATGATGGATTATTGTACATGACAACTTCGAAGTGAGTGAGGTGTCTGAGGCAGAAGGTGTCAAAAACAAAAGAAAGCATTAATCTTCACACAGGTTATCAGGTACTTGTTACAACTTTGCTAAAGTGCAAGGTGTCATGACAAGTTTGACAAACATGAATAAACTCCAGTGTGTGAAAGTGGCTCATGACACTGCACTCTCCATTAGTGCAGCACACTTGCAACAAATCAGATTTTTGTTATGAACAATATAGCTTGAAGCACTGCTGAGATTATTATTATCAAATAGCTCCACTCAACATAATCTTATATGATAACACTTACTATAAGCAACAAACTCACACTATGGTGAAAATGGATATACATTGTTAATTTTCCCAGATGATGATGATTGATGGATAAGTTCTGCTAAAGACACGAGTCAGTCACACCAATTATCTGCTAATGGCCTGTCACATACAAATACAGTTCTGTCAAATGGTTACAGGAAGATAGATAGATAGATAGATAGATAGATAGATAGATATGGGAAATGCAGCCCTCTAAGCCCAGTTCATAGTTATTGGATGGCAGAGAGGGCCGGAGTCCTCAACATGTCACACATTTACCCCGGCCTGATGAAAATGAGAACTGGATGCTGTCGCTGTCCCAAGAAATAGTTCCAATCACAAAGTTTCAATTTAACATTGAGGTGAACCAGAGTCAAACTCGGCAATCACATTCCCTAAGGAAGGAGGAAGACAAGCTTAGAGACTGCCCTGGTTTCTTCCAGATAGAGACTGCCCTGGTTTCTTCCAGACAAAAGTTGAGTGAGCTCCTCACATTCAGTTTCAGTGGACCTCTCACTGGATGCCGTGGAAGTACTCACTATAGCCACTAGGTAGCGACACATGGCGGCATTTGTTCTGCTTCAAAGGCTTCAAAACGCACTGGCAATGAAACAGCGGTAAACTTGTTGACAGCATTTACCCCATATGAGGTATAGTTTACTTGCCCAGCAAAGAAACTGATCTATAACCGCTCAGTTGTTATTTCAAGGCCTTGTGAAATAGTCTTATCTCAAGATCAGGCACATAAGATCACCTGCATCTACCACAGGCACCAGCCTTCCAGTTATAACAAGGGGGTGCACTAAACAAAAAACTCACTGCTTTGTTTGTTCTTTTTAGAAGCCCAAGGTGACCTGGGTTTGGCCTAGGGGTCCTGAATGGATTCTGAGATTTTAATTAAAAATCTTTATTTTTCTCAATTTGTAACTTTAATTGCCCCTGATTTGCCTAAATTTCTATCGCATAAAATGACATCAAATCAAAATTTTCTCTAGAAATAGCAATTATTCATTGCTTTCTACGTTCAACTTAGAGATTTTGAGGGTGTATAATTGCTTATGGTCCAATCAGGCAAGCTGAAAATACTGCGTGGATAATCCAGAGAAACTCATACCTAATGAATATGCTGTAACATTGCTGCCTGATCGCATTTCAAGACTGACTTTGCCTTTTGCGCAACGTGCGTTGATCCTGACCTTGACACAAAATTAATACTGACAAATCTTGTGTCAATAAGCTGCTTTTAGAGATAGCTGCTCCTTTCTATGTTGGTCACATACAAACATAAAGTCAATGACACCAAATACAAATATATGTCATCCTGCAGCGATGTTTGCTTGGTAGTATGACCTTCAGTTTATTATCAATTCATAACACGAGACTACAAAATGACACAGCATCGCACCTCTGACTATCCTTTGGTCTTGTTTCAGGATTTCTCAGTAAACTAAAATAAGATCTGGATTATCTGGCTACCGTTTTACAGTAATAACACAAGAAAAGATATTATACACAATGGCGTAACTGGCGAATCTCAAGCCTCCACCCCGGCCAATTTTCTGGCAATTTAGGACAAGCTTCTTTTTTCTTTTTTCTTTCAATTCAAACTTTTTTTTGAAGCAACAAACATAGAAGTTTGGGTTTTCAAGATATAGAGGATAAGCCCATAAACCAATCAGAGTTTTCATATGAGTTTTGTTTTTTAGAATGTCAATTCTCAATTAGTTAGACACTCAACAGGTGAAGTTTGATGGTCCACTTGAAAAATTAGTTTTCTTATTTTCAATTTGCAAACTGGCTACATCAGCGACAGTTTTCTGTTGGTCTCCTAATCTTCTTATTTAATGAAGCACCTTAAGGAATTTAATCATTTTGTTTGTTGTCACCTATGCTGCTAGATATGATAAGCACTGAATCAACTGATTAACCATAATTGACACAAACAAAACATATTTATGCCAGTGACATCACATGACCAAGTTGAAAGTTAATTTTGAAACTGTTTGGACCGTTAATCAGCAAACAGCTCTAAGGTTTTAATTTGTTCTTCGCTTGCTCGTGTCTCACTGAAATATTTAACCAGGCCCAGCACGTGGTGACAATTAGAGACGTTTCTTATGGAAGTGTGTCCAAAAAAAGCCAGGCTTTTGTTACTTTAAGCCTTCAACCAGCTCTCTCTGAAAATATTCCCCACAAGCAAAGCAAAGTAGTGCTTCTAGTATGTTTTTGTGCTTTGATCTGACACCAGACTCCCTTTTATCCACTGTGAGCCAAGTCATTCTTCACCCAGACAGTACAATAAAGAAGGAGTCTGATCCCCAGTGACAATGGCAAATGCTTTCCTCTTCAGAGTGGACAGTCTGAATCCCACAAACCGAACTTATTGCAGTGTGTGTCCACCCAATGTCCGTCAGTACCAGATTGTATGAACGCTTAATTCTGGTTCTCCTAAAGTGGTTAACTCCTATAACTTATCTTCTAATGGGTTACCGGCAAAAAAAAGTTGTCATTACGTAATGTAAATTCAGTTAAATAAATTCAGTTACCTCACTCATGTTCAGCATTGACACAATATCCGTAAAATGACTTAAACCACTTTTAAAAAATAACCCGTGTTACGTGTTGATACAATCGGGAACAGTCTGAAGTTTTAGGCCACTCCATTCTTTAAGATATGGGAACTGTTGCATTATAGTACTTGAGGACTTCAGCAGATTTTGCTTATGATACAAAACAACATGTCGGAAAGAAAATACTTATTTGTAAGAAAAACTCTTTATATAGATGATGTATTTGTGTTTAGATTAGAGTTTCCAATGAGAGCGAGAGTTCTCGAGAAGTCTCGAGATCAGCAATGACTCAGCATTTTCTCGTCTCGCCGAGCGAGTCTCGAGAATTGAAATGTTGATCATTGTTTAACATGGTGTTCATGTGTTTAATGTTTATAACAGTTACAAACCATTGGGATGTTGTTTTGTTTTGCTTGATATTATTGTTATTGTGTAATTGCTCCATTGTTCAATTTAAATATCTGTTGATGATAATCCCCATTGTATACCTGATAAATGCTGAAGTTGAACTTGTACAAATGTTTTAAAATTGTATAATATCTGGATGTTCAGCTGTGATTTATAGGAAACAAAACACACAGATTAACATTAAAACTGTAAAGGATATCATAAAAGCCAAAAAATGTGATCCATTGCAAGATTAAATCTCTCTTGTTTTATCATTGTGCCAATGGCAGGACAGTGTCCTAGATTTCTCGAGAAATTCTCGATTCTCGTGCACTAGACCATGTCATTCTCGAGAGGTGTCGATCGAGACTCATTGGAAACACTAGTTTAGATGTTTCATAACAATTAACATTACAGCATAAAGCAATACATGTAGAGTATTCTGATGTGCCCAGTCTTTTTTCAATTCAAACTAAATTGTTTGTACTCCAGTCGTTCAAGTGGCAGAAGAATGACATCTCAATTTTCTGCAGTCTCCTTTCATCTCCAAAAAAATTAATTAAAGCTTTGAATGCCCTTTGTTTGTTGAGGGTTGACGTTATGGCATTAATGTGACAATATGCAGGCAAAGTGTGTTTTGTCTGGGTCTGACTTTACAGTTGACACCCGGAATACATATGTATTGTGTGTGTAAGTCTTTGTGCAGATGCTGAGCAAATGAAATAGAAGGGCCAGTGTATAAGGGTTTGTTCTTACACTGCAAAGCAAATGAGACAGGCAAACATAGATTGAGCAATATCAAAATGAAGGTAATCATGAACTTCATATGACATCTGATGTGTAGCATTTCAATAGATAGTGAAAATCGGTGTCAAACTGCGAAACAGGTGGAATTCAGGTCTTACAGGTGATTTCATCAGCACGTGATTCTGCAGGTTCTCGGCCACTAAATACATAACATTTTTGCTTAATCTGATTGGTTCAGAAACAAAAAAATCACATATCTAATATATCAAACGCAGTGGCGTAGCCATGGGGGGGCCTGGGGGGGGCCAAGGCCCCCCCCAAATGGATGAGTGGCCCCCCACTGGCCCCCCCATTTCAGATTTGAGAAATTTGAAAAATTATTTGAGCAGAGCATGTCTGTCTTTGCGACCTGAGCCGTCGCTCACTTATACCTGATTCTCACCACAATGACAGTTGCCCTTTAAAAAGTTCTGAGACATTTGGCAATTTTTTATTTTCTTTGAAAATATCTGGCAGCAGGCACACCTACATCCGAACTTTTTAGGGAGGTCTAGCTCCATTTGCCCTAATTTTCATGATTTTAATTGAATACAATTTCAAAAGAAATCTTGTGGAAACCAAATGTTGGTTTTTAATTATGTTTATTTAATAATCTACCTTTTTGCCTCGAATCTTAGTGTTTCTCCAATTTTTATGCCCATTTATCTATAGACTATAGCAGTTCCATGCAGCATCAAAAATCTTGTGATTTGAGGAAATCTTTCGCTTTCCGTTGCTGAGTTAAAGGAATGTTGCGCCTTTGAAATATCTCTTGAGAGGGCTGATAATTGTGAGTGACTGAGTGGTTAACCAGAGTGATTTGTACAAACTGCTTAATTTTTCACGTGTTGCATGGAATTGTCCTATATTTTTAGAATTGTGTCATTTACAGCAATCAGCAATCGCTTTTATCTTTTAGGACTTTTAGGATATGACCAGATAAAAAAATTTGTAATTTCATGAGATCATTTCAGTCTGCGTTGGACTAGTATGATGGCAATTGTGTTACATCACATTTTTGTATGGGTTTCTTCTTAATGTACAAGCATGATCGTGTACCAAGGAATTTTTATCCTGATAGGGGCTGTTCTCTTTCAAAATTATGTGCAACCCGAACCCAAGATGATCATGAGGATCATCAGCATTATGAATCAATAAGTGCTATTTTTGCAACAAACTGTCCTCTCATTCCGTATGCATAACTAATTGAAAAACTGAGATTCTGCACTTTATCTAACTGGTTTTATGGAAAGTCATTCTCTCTGAAAAGTAATATTTAGTGATTGTTGTACTATTAAATAGTAAATGCAGTAAGTGTTTGCCAGAAGAAAAGAGCGTCAATGCTCCTATGTCGTTTGTAAAGAGGGCTTGTGTCGCGGCGCTAATTTTTATCCTTGTATTGCTCCAAAAATTCCGCAAAAGGCTGGCCCCCCTGGTTCAGACCCTGGCCCCCCCTTGGCCCCCCCACTCCTGGATTTCTAGCTACGCCACTGATCAAACGTAGCAAGTGTATGTTTAGCATTGATTTCTCACTGTCAAGTGTGAATGACCAGAATCACGTGCTAATGAAATCACCTGTAACTTTGCTTCCCTGAGTCTCACTGCAGTAACACGGCCCATTGGAGTGTGACAATTTGTAAAGTATCTTATTGAACTTGAAATGCATTTCTCGAGCAAGTGTGGCTGCAAAAAAAAAATGCAGGCTTTTGTTACTTTAATCTTTCAAATAAGTCTCTCTGAAAATATTCTGCAAAAGTCTATAACAACTACAGGAACTGTGTACAGTCACATCGCAAAGGAAAGTTCTACTTCTTCTATTTTTTGTGCTTTGATCTGACACCAGACTCCCTTTTATCAACTGTGAGCCAAGCCGTTCTTCACCCAGACAGTACAATAAAGAAGGGGTCAGATCCCCAGTGACAATGGCAAATGCTTTTGCTTCAGAGTGGACAGCCTGAATCCCCAAAACTGAACTTATTGCAGTGTGTGTCCACCCAATGTCAGTCAAAGTTTCATGCCACTGCATCCTTTAAGATATGGAAACTGTGTATACCTCAGAAATTTTGCTCATGTAGCAAAACATCATGTCAGAAAGAAAATGCAAATTTGTGAGAATGGTTGCTTATATAAATAATGTTAACTAATAGCATGTTAAGATGTTTCATAACAACACAATAAAAAGGCAATAAATGTAGAATATTCTGATGTGCCCAGTCTATTTTCAATATAACAAAACCTTTTGTATTCCAGTCCAAGTCGTAGAGCAAAGACTTCTCAATTTTCTGCAGTCTCCTTTTATCTCCAAGACAATTAATTCAGGCTTTGAATGTCATTTGTTTGTTGAGGACTGATGTCATTGTCATGGCATCAGTTTGACAATATGTGAAGTGTGTTTTGTCTGCATCTGATTTGACAGTTGACACTCAGAACATTGTGTGTAGGTCATTGTGCAAATGCTAAGCAAGTGAAATAGAAGGGCCAGTGTACAAGGGTTTGTGCTTACACAGCAAAGCAATCAGGATGAGCTAACATGGATTGAGCCACATCAAGATGAAGGTATTCATGCACTTCAGATGACATTGGATGTGCAACAATGCAATATGACATGGTACAGTGCATGTTTTATGGCAACGCAGGCATCAAAAAAGATATGAAATGACAAAAACTTCCACGATAAATTTGGATAGGAAATATTCAAAGTGACAGAACAGGACAAAATCAACAGGATATTGGCTTCACAGAAATATCATAATTTGTTAAGGATATCCCAATAGCAATTTATCTTGTAGAGATATACAAAAACATTGTTGCATCATTATTGGGAGCACGGTTTATATAACAACTTTCGAATACTGGAGTTCTGACAAATGTTCAATAACACCTTACCAAAACAATTTTAAGTGAATCCTAAACTGTAAAACCTGCTGCACTACTTTACAGGCGATTTCATTACCATGTGATTCTTGTCATTCACACTTGACTGTGAGGAATCAATGCTAAACTAGTACTTACTACGTTTGATAATTCCAATGTGTGACGTTCAGTTGTTTCTGAACCAATCAGATCAACTAAAAATGTCATGTATTTGGTGGGTCTAGAACTCAAGAATCGCGTACTAATGAAATTACCTGTAATAGCATGCAGCTACGATAATGAATACAATAAGTGCTGTTATGGCATGTATTGTCGTTTTAATGGTATCTGTCATAAAAGTAATGCAGCTGGGTTTACAGTGTAAGTCTCTGTCTTTGCAGCAAGGGAAATATTACAATGCCATTTTATGGCTGTAAAAGGCTTTAAGTACAGTGCCGCCTGTAAGTAAGTGAAACGCATGATTTTGTGCCATTGCATCAATGTTAAACATCCTTAACCAAAATGCTTCTGGAAGGACGAATTCTCATCCGATGAGAGGAAAACATTTTGGGTCATAAAGGCCGATATGTGAGGAATATGGGATAGAAATAGCAGCCAATTTCCTTTGCTGTAGTTGGAGTTAGGTATGGGTCAAAGTCTTTGATAAGTAAGTGAAACGCAAGCCCAATGTTAAAACATAGGGAAGAGTGGTTCACTTACTTATCAAAGACTTTGAACCATACCTAACTCCGACTACAGGGGAGAAAATGGGCTGCTATTTTTATCCGACTTGCCTTACACATCGGCCTTTATGACCCACTTTGTTTCCCTTTCATCCGATGAGAATTCATGCCTCCACAAGCAGTTTGGCTGAGGATGTTTAGCATTGATGCAATGGCACAATGTCATGCATTTCACTTACTTACAGGCGGCACTGTAATATCAATGGATGTCTTCTACATCTAAAAGAATGGTCACCGCTTACGCTATTTTAATGATGAATTGGTCATAGCGAAATAAATTTTGCAAGCAGATGCTCACATTTTCTTGCGCAGATAGACAATTCCATGCACCCCACACCTTTGCCACAACCTGGCCACTCTTTCTTGCCATAAGTTAAAAGAGAGCAAATTTTCGTCACAATTTCTTTTGACAGAACAAAAGTCACCATGACCATAAGATACCAACCTCTTTTTATCTCGATCAAGTCATAGAGCTGGTTTTAGTTTTTGAGATATGAGGGGCAATTTTTCAAAAAAATTCTTACAAAAGATGGAGAACCGTGAGGGCATCATCCTGAAATGACATTTAGGGTAATTTATTGATTTGTATTGCATACAATTGTCAGTTCATGCCACATACATAAATGTTTACATTGTTGCATAAGCAGTGAATATCTGACAAAATTCTGTGGATCTTTTTTTGAAACTTCTCGAACTATGAAATTTCTCAAGTAAATGAAAACACAGAGGATGCCATATTTCCTCATGTGTATTTTGACAAAAAAAAAGATTGCGAAGCAGATATTGACAAGAACCTAGCCTTTGGAGAAGGTCATACTCCGTGTTCTGCCAATTCCCTGGTCAAGTCTCATGATGAAAAGACTATGCCTATGCCTTAGGGTATTGTCTGCATGGTATATCATACAGACTGACTGACAACAGTCTGTTGTGCATTAAAGCAGGCAAGCGAGCAAGGCTGCAGACTGACGAAATTCAAGTCGAACTGGGTATCGAATTGGCTTCTAGGTCAATAGAACAGCTGCCTTTCAGTCCGCGCTGTTGCCCCTACGGTCCGCACTCAGCAGAACACGCAGAACTGAGCTGGGCTGCTTCAAATATGCATGTGAGTGAGGACATGATTGGCAGCATCTCCAGCGAAATGTTGGAGCCTTGTAGCCTGCTCGCTCACGCTTGCAACTGAAGCAGGCTGCTGTAGCCTGTCTTACAGAGAAAGTGGCAAAACATATTTGTGTTGCCGTGTGGTTTTTGTCAATCCATGTGCTGCAAAGACGATACTAGTGGCCTTGTATAACTCACCTAAAAATCAAGAGCTCAGAGTCTTTTCCTTGTTATGATAAAAAAAAAAACTGCAGCCAAAATACACCACTTTCCAGATGACCTGTGCAAGGACCAACTGTTTTTTCTGGCAGCTTTATGCAGCATTTACTAAAAATAAAGGCAGCTTCTCTTTGAGAATGTAAATCGAAGTAATAGTTATATATATAAATATTATTGCATATGGGGAGTGATCATGGTAAGGGCATTTAGCCATTTACACACTCCTCAGATAATCATTGTGTATCATAATAAAACCCCATGACTGGTGTAAATTCAGAGCAGACCTGACACTCATGATGTTCATAGCTGTGAACTACACTGTTATATAATAGGACATGACCCTATGAGAGGCATTTTTCATTTCACAGCTGAAACCAATCACAACTCAAATTTAAAGAACAAGAGAAAATAACTTTATTTCTTCCTTTAAATTGGAAATATTCATTTAGAGATTATGACCAGTAGTTATTTCATTTAACCTTTATCTACTAGTTAGGGAAACGATGATGGATGGAGAAAAATGTGTGAAGTGACTCCCTTTTAAATTAATGTCCTGTTAACAATCTTCAGCAATAGTCACACATTCTTTTACCTGATATAGTTCACTTATGAAATGGGTGCCAAATTCATCAAAGGATTCTTCCACTTTCTTGACTGGTATCTTCTTTGAAAAAGTAAGAAACATCCCAAGGCCATTGATGTCAGGTAGGGTTTCCGACAGGTTGTGTAAGTGTGTGGTCACATGACTTATAAAACCCGAAAGTTCATCACCTTGGTGATGGATGGCAATTCTGTCTCCGAACTCAGTTTTGAGCAAGTGCGAATGGCTGAAAGATACAACTTCATTTGTCGTTGCCCTGAATGATGCTAACACTAAAGTGTTTTTATCCTTCAGTATTTTCTGAACTATCTTTTCTTCTTTAATTTCAGGAAACCAGTAAGAACTGTACAGCAACATGCTCTCCTCCGCCAATATTTTGCTGATGGTAGGTTCTGTAATGTACTTTTCTATTTCTGCAGCAGTGAGTTTCTTCGTTGAGAAATCCGAAGGCTCGATTTGTCTTTTGAGGAAACTTGTGATGGCATTCTTTGCATTGGGCACCTTGTAGACAAGATAATTCTGTAAAAGAATTTGGTCATAAAGTTAATTAAGTCGCTCTCGCACTGAAGGTTGAAATCCACACATTTTTCTAAAATGAAAAATACTTTATAAATGATCCAGTTGGCCAAATGGTGAGTGATGAAGCATGCCTGACAAAGGCCTGCATTGGCAATAACACCAGACGGAGAACGCAAAATTAACAGTGGACGTTCATGAAGTAAATCCGGCTAGATGTTGTTTGGATGAGCTGTTTAATGACTAAAATGACTGTTGCTTTGCATCGGTGTCTATTCCAGGCAAGTAGAAGATCTCTCAAATGAGGCAAATTTGTAACAAGTTGAGGACTCTTCATCGCATCGAGCAGCGCCAGCTGGCAGAACGAGGCTTACGAGGAGCGTTCAGAAAGTTCGAGGCTTTTTTTCATATGGATACTTATTTCCTATCTAGAACTATGAATTTTTCACAGGATAAAATTCAGCATATTTGAAATAGATTTCCAAAATTTTGGACAATTTGGAAATTGTTAAGTCATTCTGTGGTTGCCATGGAAACTGAAAGTTCAGCTTCTTGGGGCAGGTAACACTGAAACGAAGAATGCCAAGAAATTGTGACTGTGAGAGACTTCTCTCTGTCACTTGCATTTTGGTCGGAGGGCTAACAGCCTCAAGCTGCTAGTGGTAGGAGGTGTTACAACAGACATCCGTAAGTACAGCTTCAAAGTAAGAGTGGTGAAGCACTGGAATACTCTTCCTGATTCAGTTGTCCTGGCGCCCAGTGTCAACTCGTTCAAGAACCAGTTGGACAAATTTTGGAAATTCCACCCTCTGAAACTTGACCCCGACCGGAATCCCTTTGTGTAAGCAGTAGCATGAGCATGAGCATGAGGGCTGCAAGCGGCCTAACGTGCTGAGAAAATGGTACAACAACCAGAAAAGATGGCTTAGTGATCCACCCTCACAAACGGGCAGCAAGCGGCCCCTAGCTGAAGAAACGTCCTGGTCTTCGAATCAAATCAACCGTCCTGGTCTTCATACCCAACCAACTGGCTCTGAAACTTGACCCTGACCGGAATCCCTTGTGTAAGCAGTAGCATAATGGCTGCAAGCGGCCTAACGTGCTGAGAAAATGGTCCAACAACCATAAAAGATGGCTTAGTGTTTCACCCTCACAAACGGGCAGCTAGCGGCCCCTATCTGAACAACCGTCCTGGTCTTCGAATCGATCCAACCGTCCTGGTCTTCGTACCTAACGAATGACCCTTCACAAAATTGCTGGCTGCTAGCGGCCATCAGTCAATGTTTTACTTCTTAATGATGTGCAGACTGTAAATATGTACATATGTATACATATCAAGAGGATTTTAAGACATATGTCTCTATTTTTAAAGTTTTTAAATTAAAGATTTACAAAAAAGGACAAAACCAAATGACAAAAAAAAAAAAAAAAGTTTTTCCATATTTATATTTACTTTCGTTTCGCCAATCAATTATGCCGTCCACCAATCAACCCACTTGATAGACATTACAAAGACTTCAAACAATTTTGTCATTTGCATTTTAAGCTGTATATTTTCTGTAAGATCTGGATATAGAGGTCTAAGGACCTGAGTCCAGTAAGGCTACTAAACTAAACTAAACTATTAGTGAGAATGACAATATTTGACACAAGAAATATGGTATTAGCTTCTAAATATGATTTCAAGCACACCAAATGTGTGTATTCTTACACTGAACCCATGTAGGAAAGCACTCCTGCATGCAAGATTTGGCGCTGGAAATTCAGGAGGCAAAAGTGTGTTTCCCTGATTACATTATAACTTGTGAAAGCATGGATTCACTATTATGAACAAGAGACCAAATTGGATAGCATTATCCATCCTAGCTATTCCTGTGACATGTTGCTTTTCATAAGTCCTGGTTTTCCCACACTTTTGTCCATGGGGGCTATTGTTTCAGGCACTGGAGGAGAATAGGCTTTGGATGAACGAAATTCTTTCACAGAACTTTGTTTGGAGGACTTCAAGGAACATTTACTTCAATGGGTCAGGTGTATGAATCAATGCTTTTGGTGAGCTTGGGAGTATTTTTTAAGGCTAATATTAATTTCTTGTGTCAAATACACTACGTTCCCAATTATTATGCAACTATGCTTTTTTGCATTATCTCAAAAACAAGTAACACTATTTGAATATTATTTTCACATAATGATAAGTGTACCATGGAGCTAATATCTAGCCAATTTCATCAAATTCCATAGACTCAGTTAGGAGTTATGCCATATAATGATGTTTTGGGGTGTTCCCAGTTATTATGCAAATTCTTGGAAAAGCATCTATTGGCACCCAAAATCAACAAAGTTGATTATGAATTGGCATTAGAATATACCTTGTAACACTAAATAAAAAATGGAACCATCATTTCAAAAGTGGATGCCTTCATGACCAAGAAATCAATATAATACAACTGCATTGAAAAACCATTGAAATTGGCTTTTTTCTCAATAAAGAAGCCTCCCATGCTCTTAAAAAATTTGATATCAATAAAATTCCAGCTTAGAATATATCTATAGCACACTACGGTCATACTGTGCGATGAAACACCAAATCTGGTATCTCTGCAATATAGGACACCAAATCAAAAACTCACACTTCTGTTTCCCATTGGAATAGCATTGGCAATTGGGTGCGTTCAATTCATTTCAAGATATTTCTCAAATAATTTGGTGCAACTTAATTGCCATTGGTTTACAGGAGAGTTCTAAACCTAAGGAAAGTGGAAAATGACTTCGGTAATGATTTTTCATTTTGTCTGGCTAACAGAGACTTTTTATTGCTAAAACTGTAATTTCAATGCTATTTCAATGCAGGCGAATAATATGAATTTCTTGGCTATGAATGCATCTATGTTTGAAATGATGGTTATACTTTTTCTTTTGTGTTATGGGGTATATGTTGATGGCATCTTCAGATTAGTTTAGGTCATTTTGAGTGGCATGGATGCTTTTCCAAGAATTTGCATAATGATTGGGAATACCCCAAAACATTATTATATGGCATAACTCTTAACTGAGTCAATGGAATTTGATGAAATTGGCTAGATATTAGCTCCATGGTACACTTATCATTATATGAAAAGAATATTCAAATAGTGTTATTTCTTTTTGAGATAATGCAAAAAAGCATAGTTGCGTAATAATTGGGAACGCAGTGTATTGTCAATCTCACTAATGCAAGTGATAGAGAGAGGTCTCCCACCGCTAAAATTCATTGGCTTTAGTGGTTTCAGTGTTATCCGCACCAAAAAGCTGAACTTTCAGTTTCCATGGCTACCACAGAATGACTTCAAATTTCCAAATTTTCCAAAATTTTGGAAATCCATTTTAAATATGCTGAATTTTATCCTGTGAAAAATTCATAGTTCTAGATTGAAAATAAGTATCCATATTTAAAAAAAAAGCCTCAAACTTTCTGAACGCCCCTCGTAGAGCGCTGAACTTGCCATGTGTAACTGTCTATATATCTATCGGTATATCTATTATTAATTCAAAAATTTTAACTTTCAAGGAAGTTTTGAACACATTTTAATGATTAATCTAAAATCTAACCCTAGTTAATCAGTCTTTCTCCATTTTGGGTTACAATGTTTATAATTTATTTCGTAAATGGCAGTAATTCAGCTTCGGATTAGCTGTGCTGGTATGACCAATTGTCTTTGTCTTCGGCACTTGACAATATTATTTCAAATGTTTGGAGTCAAATGAAAAGATATGAAACATTGAAAGCTTTCATCCACATAACCATGTTTTGGTCTTTCACCAAGAAAGAATATTGACAAAACGCAAAAGCATAAACAGTCTCCCTCAGGTTACTCCAAAACACAAGGGCCTCTTTAAAGCTTCTCAAAACTACCAAGACTGTGAGTCTGGCGATTTTATGGCATGGCTGCTTCATAGCCCCTTTAAGATTATATCACAGGTTAGGGCTCTATATCGTTGCCGACATTCGATACGATACGTATCATTGATACACTTGATCGATACACGATTTGTACCATCGGTCCACAAATTCGGGTCCGATCCGCATTTTAGAGAAATCCGCTAACCGAAAACGATTTTTTGGCCTGGAAAGTTGATCTCTCAGTAGAGCGGATGTCAACATGACGACCATCTCGAGTTCAGTTCATGATGTTGTGGATATTTTCTGTTAAAACTCGGCAATAAAACAACTTTTTTAGCTGGATATTGCATTATTACACCGAACCGAAAGTGCTGCTTTGAAAATCGGTTGGGGAACTGGCCAGACTGTACCGGTAGGGTGTGTCAATTTTTAATTTTTATGCAATTTCAAAAAGCACTAGTGTCTAAAATGTGCATTTTGACCTGGAGAATCCAAATCTGTTCTCGAAATTGTGATACGACAATTCTTACCTACTTCAATTTTGGTCCAAAGTTTCAATATTTTTTTCGTTTTCGGCCATTTACGCCAATCCGCGGTTCTCTATAACTTTGTCAATATGTTTCATACAGCATTTTAATTACCATGGTTGAAAAGCTCTCAAAAAGACCTTCATTTTGCATACCAACATCAATGGTCTAGGACAATATCTTGATTCCCAATGGCCCTTCAGCCTGCACATCTTGGAATGAAAATGATGCAGATTGTCTAATCCTATTTAAAAATGACTTTGGAATTTTTTTCAATGACAATTGCAGTGATTCACATTCTCCAAGTTCCAGAATGACCAAATACAAACTTTTTTTGGATTTTTACCATGGGAGTGCCTGGCTTGTGAGTTATGAAGTTTTAATGTTAACGTCAGTTGAAAACTCGTAAAATGTGAGATGGGGTCTGTTGCATTTCATATCATATCTTCGCCAGAATTTATTGCAGGGCAACATGGGTGGTACCATATGAAAGACAATACTCTTAGCATTCTCATGGTGCCAATGATGTTGTCCTATATGTAATTCTTATGAAGTTAAAATATGAAGTATAACAGCCCCTCCATGATTTGTTTCAATAATTCTGACAAAATTTTGCATTAAAACTTCCAAGCTCATAAAGCAGGATTTTCCATGACCAAGAATTAAAAAAATATTTTATTTGCTCATTCTGGAACTTGGAGAATGTGAATCAAGCAATTATCAGTGAAAAAAATTCAAAAGCCTTTTTTTAATAGGATTAGACAGTCAACAACATTTTCATTTCTGAAAAGTGCCGGCCAAAGAGACATAGGGAGTCAACCATGGTAATTAAAATGCTGTATGACAATTATTGACAAAGTTACAGAGAACCGCGGATTGGCGAAGATGGTCGAAAATGAAAAAAATAGTGAAACTTTGAACCAAAATTGAAGTAGGTAAGAATTGTCGTATTGCCATTTCGAAAACAGTTTTGGATTCCCCAAGTCCAAACGCATATTTTAGGCACTAGTGCTTTTTGAATTTGCATAAAAATTGAAAATTGACACACCCTACTGTACCGGTACGGCTGGTATTTATCGAACCGGTGTACACCCCTATCACAGGTAGAGTAGGTCGAGGCATGCAGCCCCCCTTAACTTCGAGTGGTGATTTGACCAACTTTTTATGGTCGATTATTTGAATGCTTATGCTGCCAGGAAGGTATCACTTGACTCTACTTATAATTAGTGAAACAAATGTCTACTAATTTAAATAAAGGAGTTGCGGCCATTTTTGTAAAAAAAATTTAAAATGGCCTTCTTACCCCACCCATCGGGCAAGAAGCCCTCCTATTATAATCCTACATATGGCAATTTTTTTTTTCGAGCGCATTCATTTGAAAGTTTTTTGTTGGGGTTCTTCTATCATTTTTAAATCATTCTTTTCACTTTTTCTGAATTTCAAAATTTTTGTGTTCATGAATTAAATTTTTATATATATTTTGCCCTGTTTCAATTTCGGCCAAATTTTTTCTATTTTTCTATTCTATCACGATTTAAGGTAGGGTACACATTATTAAATGGTTCCAGAAGCAGCTTCGAGGCCCCAGTGAAGGGGGGCGCCATGCCCCATGCCCCATACCATGTGGGGCCTCTCGCCCAAAACCCACATATTTTAATTTGACCCTCTATATTTTGAACTGAAATGCAAAAAACATGATCCAAATCATACGTATATGATGGTCATAAAGTGAAGTAATGTAGATATCCAT
Source organism: Platynereis dumerilii (assembly GCA_026936325.1). Classification (NCBI taxonomy): domain Eukaryota; kingdom Metazoa; phylum Annelida; class Polychaeta; order Phyllodocida; family Nereididae; genus Platynereis; species Platynereis dumerilii. The sequence continues at coordinate 39,649,619 of JAPTHN010000005.1, forward strand.
TTTACTTTTAAAAATTTCCAAAGTTTATTCTGATAACACCTTTCAAAGAATTAATCACAGTAACAAAAACCATGCATATTTTTTCATTTCTTTAATTTCTCCAATGGTTTGGTGCCGTTTGCCCTGAAAATTTGTGACGTCACCTAAAAAGCCTATAGCTTCAATCCTATCAACAATGAAATGCACCAAAAATGTAAGTTTAGATATAACCCAGGGGGGGGGCCTCTCACCTAACACGGGCTTCTTGCCCCGACCTACTCTACTTTTAAAAAGTCAGCCTGGTTACTAGTTTCAGCTGCTTTAAAGTTTGGTGTTCTTGTTACTGTGTGTCTTTCAAGAACGAAAACAGAACACTGACCCTCCTCAGTACAACCTTGCCGGTTTTACTTTTGCTCAGATAAGAATGTACTGGGGGAAACCACTGGGCCACCATCATGACCTTCCTGATCTCAGGATATTTCAAGTTGAACAAATACAGAGCACCCGTATGCAATTTGCCCATCAGCCCTTGACCTCTGTGTTCAGTAGAAACCCTAACGGCTGCTGATGTGAAATGCTCTCCACTCTCTGCTTTTTGAAAGTTCTTGAACGCAACCTGCAAATATTAAAGGATTAATTTTAATTGACTCATAAAAAATGACAGGTGATGGTACAATTTTATCATCTATTTACTAGGTTTATATTGAATGATTTTGAGCGGAATATTTTTTGGTATTGACAGTAAGGCAGATCACCTCTTGAAAAATTGTTAGCCTCCCTCCCAAAATTGTTAATGCCCCCAATGTTTTGTTATTTTGGGGGTGCCTCTGCTGGAGGTAGGGTAAATCTTACATCGAAGTCAACACTTACAAGAACCAAGAAAGGCATAGTCACGTGGTCTCAGGAATACTTTTATCAACAAACAAACATATATAAGATTGAAACACTTGCTCACAATTGTGTCATTTTTTAGAAGGACGTAGTAATTGGCACCAGGACTGTTGATAGAGCAATGGTATTTGCCTGGCAAGTAGTCTAACCCATCATAAATATTTTTACTGATGGCCATTACTCCCTCATAATCACCAGGTGTCGCCTCGCGCACTTCTATCTTGTCATCACCGTCAAATGTCACTACTGAAGTGTGTCTTCCTGCCATTTTAAGTGATTGTAGTTCAAACCTGAAAATGAAAACACGGATGTTTCCTTTCGAATTTTATCAGAGCTTATAGAACCCTGAAAGGCACATCTCATTCTTGTGTTGCAAGAAAGTCATCTTGTCTGAAGCGACTACTGCGTCCCTGCCATTATCTATCTTGAGGGCGCCATCTGGCTAAGTCTCTGACACCTAAGTCCGTGGGAGCATAGAGTCAGCAGAATGGAGAGAAATAAGGTTCGCTATTGTTCTACGTGTCGACTGCGACCGGCAAGGGCTGTAAATACTACCGAGGGCCCCCGGCCTCAGATCAGCAGAATCTGTCGAGACAGCAGCGTAGATAGCCTCCTCCAGATTTCCCCGAGTTTGGTTCATTGGGCGACCTGAGTCAGGTCAAGGCTTACTACGGGCACCAGCCGCCTCCTTCAGCGGTGAGATTTGCCCCCAGCGGGGATGCCCGGGACGGCCGTCTTACTGCCAAAGAGTAGGTGACAACTAATCTCTTGTGCCTTGGATTCAGCTCAATAGTATTGGTGACATCAGTGCAATTTTTAAGTTTGTAAGTGTTTTCAACATTGAGTAAAATTAATAGAGGTGAAAAGTGCCCCTATGTTGTATTTTCTTTTTTTGATTCTGCAAAAACTGTATGAATTTCTAATTAGTTCCATTGTTCTCTGTCAGTCTCCTTGTTCTATATGTGAATATCTATATATGGTTCAAAATTTGAAAACGTTGAAATTTTAGCCAAAAAAAAAATTGAAATTTCATGCCTTTTTAAGTTGGCATTGTGTAGATCAAGCAATTAGCTATCACTGCACTTTCATGTCCAAGGGTCCCAATGCTCTGCTGATCTGTATTGAGGTAATAAATACAGCAGTAATATTTTTTGATCGTCATTAACATCACGCATGTAAACTCAAAATTTTGATCACTTGGAGCTGAACAATCTATTACCAATGAAAAGGAAAGTGGCTTGCACATTTTGGTCCCACTTTCAAGTCTCTAGCACCGATACTTTCTGAGATACATCATTTTTGTAATTAAAATAGCAAATATGAGTGTCATTAATGTCACACTTATAACTTGAAATCTACAACACTTACAGCTGTAAAATGTATTACCACCGTATGGGAAAGTGGTTATTCTGCACACATTAAGCATTATTTCATGTCTCTGTGATCAATAGTTACTGAGATATAGTATTCTCTCGACTGAAAAATATACACAAAATAAGAAAAATTATTTTTTACCAATTATTTTGATTCCTGTCGACAAATATTATCCCTACTACTCCCTCCAACACTGTATGTCTTCGCTGAACAATATTTTAGAAGCCACGTAATGGTAAAATGTCATTGGTACCTCATATTTAGTCATAGGGTGTAGAGAAGCAGCAAACTTAATACTGAGCATTCCAGATATAAGGAATACTCAAAAATATCAAGTAATTATTTTGTTTAGACATAAATTCATGATATAAATTCAATCAAATCAACTCCAGTAACCTCTAACAAAATTTCAGTGAGGTAAAGGCAAAAAGTCATTTTCACCGTGACGTTAATGACAGTGTGACGTTAATGACGATTTGGCTGAAAAAAATTATAGGGGCCCATGCATAAGTGGCACTCTGGTGATATGTGCATGCAATAGATTCAGGGACACCAGAGGAATGTTCCACAGCAACTTTTGTCTTGATATTTAAAGTCAACATATTACAGGAAGACGTTTCTTAATGACAAATTCAGATTGGACAACTGACATCCCTATCAGCTTGCCTTGGCGGTCCAACGTCGGCCCGAAGCTGGTCCGATGCTACTGACATCAGACTGACGATGGGCCGAGGTTGGACCGCCGAGGCATGCTGACAAGGATGGCACCATACATACCAGAATATTTTGCTTTACATGACTAATGCAGAGCTGCAGACCATATAGTCAGCTTGTAGGGTTCTCAGAAAACATCAGACACAAGATTATTTCACCGAATGTGTGTCCTTTGCATTTATGTTATAGAAACTAGTCTGACGTGACGTTAATGACACAATATTGGAGACATTGACTCAACACCCTCCTGTTCCAATACAGAAGATTATTTCAGAAATTGGAGATTAGATTTTAGAAGAGTAATGGTCAAGTTTCAATGTCAGAGTCAGTTAAGCGGCAGCAAAATCGCATACTAGTTTTTGTGAGGTGATCTTTCAGAGAAAATGCAGGTGGAGACAAGCCATTTTAGGGGGGGTTGGCCCCTTCAATGCCATTTTTAGTAGGGATAAAAGTTATCTGCCACATATTTTATGTATCATAATTTTTACTTATACACTAGTCAATGACATTTGACCTGAAAAAGTGCTGCATATATCAACCTGTCAAAATGATTAAATGTTAAACACCGGAGACAAGAATTTCAGCTTTAGCAAATTTTCACCCATATATATATGGAAATATTATTACGGTGCTTTTTAATTGCAGTATTACCGTTATTTTATGAAAATTGATATTTTTTCATTCTCTTTAAATGTAGTTTATAGTCACTATCCCTCTCTTTTGTGTATATCTTCTTTGTTTCTTTGAAAGAAATTTTTTACCATCATCACAAATGTATCTTGTTGATATTTCGTTGTGAATAAAATAATATATATATATATATATAAGTGCTCATTACCTGTTGCTATAAGAAATTGACAAAAGCTTCCATTCAAAATTGACAACAAAAGAGCTGGTCAGTCTGCTTCGCCCAATCAAGAGATTTATCCTGTCAAAATTTCATGATAGATTAAAAATCCGTTCAAATCAAAGCGTTTCAAATTAAATTGACAAGGTGTTAACAGTATTAACCTACCTTGCTAGACTGATATTACAGTCACAATATATGACATAAAATGACAATGCGAAGAATCTCTGGTGATTATGTTGTTGATAAGGTGAGGTTCCTGACCCATATGGCTCTTAACAGTATTGTTTGTGCAAAAATGTTTGAACTTTTGTTTACACAATATAGTTTATCTGTGTTTTTTAACCTGACAATCATTGAGATTGAAATCTATTTTCTTATAGTAGGGAGGCTTAGTCCAAAAATCATTCACTTTATTACGATTTTATGAGGTTTTGGTTGTGGGTAGCCATGACCAAGACCTTTCAAGATCCACCGACCGCCAAGCGGATTTCACCCCCCTGGTGGCCGTATTTGGCAAATCCAATATAGCCGCCATCGGGTATTGGCGATTTCGTAACTTTTCAACTGGGCTTTGTAAAAACATGAGTGATACCTCTAGTTTGGGGTCTTTCTGACTGAGGAATTCATTTTTGGCATCAATTTGGTGATTTGAGCAAATGGACGACGTCCACCGCACATAATGTCCTACTGCATGGGGCATTATTTGATGGCATATTGATTTCTTCAATCATCAGTTTAAAGAAGGTTGAAATCCATGCAGTGCCCATACAGCTGCAGTGAGAGTCGGCTGTAAATTATGAATATCTGGGTGTTCAAGTGGATAAGGTTGTGCGCTAAAATGAATATGTCTGATATTTATTGACATTGCATGGTCCCTCCATTGTACGGAGACCAAAGAAGCTGTTCTTTGAGCAGAAAGAAGTCAAATAGCTAAAAAGTAAAGAGTTTGCCCTATTGTCCCTATTAATTGAGTGATCTTGCAATGCAAATTGTATGACAAATAACTTCTCAAGAAAAAGAGCCATATGGAAGGGTGTCAGTTCAAAAATCTCAATGCAAGTTTTGAGGTCTACTATACTTGATTCAATCCTACAAATACATGTGCAAAATTATGCATCGTTTCCATTGACTCAAAAACATATTGTCAGAATCCCATAGGGCCACCAGAGGTGCTCCAATCAAAGAAAAAATGTAAAAAATGAATTCCTTGCCCATTAAAACCCCAAAAAGAAGGTATCATATGAGAATCTGCGATGCTTAGTAACGAAGTTACGTTAGTTTGCCAATTTTTAGGGCGGCCATCATGAATTTTTGCAATATGGCCACCAGGATTGCTCAAATCACCAAATTGATGCCAAAAATGAATTCCTCAGTCAGAAAAACCCCAAACTAGAGGTATCACTTGTGTATTTACGATGCCCGGTTGAAAAGTTACGATATCGCCGATATCTGATGGCCATATTGGATTTGCCAAATACGGCCACCAGGGGGTGAAATCAGCTTGGCGGTCGGTGGATTTTGAAAGGTCTTGGTCATGGCTACCCACAACCAAAACCTCATAAAATCGTAATAAAGTGAACGATTCCACCCAATATTGAGGCTAAGCCCCCCTACTATTTATAAACTTAGGTAGAACAAAAATTGCAGAATTTTTCCAAAGATCTTGTCTCGTGTATTTGTCTTTCATATTTTCACGTACAAAATTATTAGATAGAAGGACTATCCTATTTTCTTAACTCAAATCAGTAGGTATATTTAACAATTATCTTTAATATAGTAAAATAATATTAATAGCCATAAAAATGGGATGACTATAAAAACCCAAAGTAATTTTGTTGAATCATGGTATACATTTCGTCATTTGCACTTTTTGAGGGAACTTTTGTCTTAATTTCCATTTTCTTTAAGATACGCCTATCCAGCATCTATTGAATACCCAGCATCTATTGAATACCCAATTTAAATAAATATTAATTTAGGACACTTCCATGTTAATTTTACTTATAAATCGCATTGCTTTGGAGGGTCAACAGGCCCAACACAAACCCTTCTAGTGACCATTGAGTTTGAACTAGCCTAATAATTAACATTTGCACAAATTCCTGCGCGCAATATCCTGTTCAGTTCAGTTCAGTTGTGTGCTTGTCCAGATCTGCCGGGTTGCTCGACCCTTTCAGAGGAGCTACAATCGTTCTGGTCAATTATTCAGTTTTTCAGGGTCCTCCTGAAAAATGTCCTGTGTTGTCACTTCTCCTGTCATCTTTTTGTGTATTCCTGTGCGTCCTTCCAGGATGTGTTCCTGGCTCTCCTCTTCTCTTTTGCACATCCTGGAGCATGTTTTGTAGTTGCATTTTACTTTGAACATCTTTGACCTTGCTTTGAATACAAGGCTTGCTTCCATCCTGGTGCATTTGTTCATGTATTCTGACCTCCGGCCTGGTGTTAGGTCATTTTTGTTGTCCAGGTAGAATTTTGTTTTTATATTGTTTTCTCCTTCCATGATGATTTCTCTCATCTTTTCAATTATTCTCTTCTTTATTTCTGTTTCTGTTCTTGACTTTCTGCCGCTCTTGTTATCGTTTCTCTCAGTTTTCTCTTCTCTTGCTTTCTTATTAGTGTTCCACCAGCCATTCATGTCCTTGTCCTCCCTTGTGCTTCGGCTTGAATTCACCTTTTCAATGTAGTTGATCCTGTTCCTGGTGATCTGTAGTTCTACTTCCAGGAGTCCGGTTTCGATGTATTGCGGTTCCCATTGCGTTCCCCTCAGCGTCATCAGGATCCTTTTTATTATGTTGTCTACAATCTGTTTTAGCAGTATCCTGTCCTTTTTTCTTGGTGTAGTTGCTTCCCATCCGTAAGTTATGATGGGTGTTATGCAGGTATCTAGAAGTTCCAATATCACCTTCAGTTCCACATTCTTTAGACCTGCGCCCCAGGCAACTGCCACGGCTGTGTTGTATACCTCAACCTTCCTCTTTGCTTCCTTGATGTGTTCGTCCATGTTGTTTTTTTTTTTTAGAAGGTTACCCCAACCACACAACATAACATGTAAAGTGCAAGTTTTATGGCAACGCAGGCATCAAAAGAAATAGGAAATGACAAAAACTTCCAGAATGCATATGGAGGGGAAATATTCAAACTGACAGAATAGGACAAAATCATAAGGATACTGGCTTCATAGAACAAATATCATAATTTGTTACGGATATCCCAATAGCATTTTATCTTGTGGAGATATTACAAAAAACATTGTTGCATAATTAGTGGGAACTTAGTTTACATATAACTACTTTTGAATACTGGAGTTCTAACAAATATTCAATGACACCTACCAAGACAATTTTAAGCGAATCCAACACTGTAAAACTTGCTGCATTACTTTAACGAGGCTCCGGGTCGTTTCATGATCAGGTCTTTTCATCATCAATTTTTTTTGGGTCCATTCATCATCGAAATTGGACCATTCATCATCCATTTTTGGACCATTCCTCATCCATTTTTGGTGCTTTCATCATCAAAATTTGAGCTGTTTCATCATCAGTTTCGGACCTTTCATCATCCCAAAATTTTGGTCCATTCATCATCAATTTGAATTTTGTTTATAAATGTGTGTATGAATTATGGAAAAATAAATAGAGATAGTAATGAATAATAAAAAAGATGATTACAAATAGTCGTGCATCAGCAGTAAATTTATGAAAATAGTCATAGTTCTAAGTGAATTAAATTATTAATTATAAACTTTGGAAACTATTGAATTCTCATGCCAATTTTTAAAAAAATTCTTTGCATAAACTTGTTTATATCAAATGGCAAAAGTAGATATTGTAAAATTGTTCATTGTTTATTTTACTCAATTCATACTACAAACATATTGAATGTTCGTGTAATAAAAGTGAGGAGCATTGGTGGCAAATTTACAATGTTCAATTAAAAATTATTTCCATGAAACCAGTCGTCTCAACAACATCTGTACATTGAACTCCTAAAACTGCCAAACTTTTTACCAATTTGATAAATAGGATTAACAAAAAGATGGCTTCACATTCGCTTAATAATTTATTCCACTGAAAATAATCTGCACAAATATAACACCAAATATAACGCAAAATAAGATGAGACAGTTATGTAATATGAAGATAAGGTTACACTGTAAAATTTGAAAACTGTGTTGAAGCAATAATTTGAGCTGTCTGAGAATGTTAATAATTTTCAACCTATGATAGCTCAATCCTATAAGTTGTCAAGGTATGATAGCTCAATGACGTAAGTTGTCCAAATGAATCATAACATTAAGCTGTGAAAACATGAAAGCTTCAGTTGTTGCAGTCATAAGACTGCATTTTGTTTTAAATAATTATTTACCTACGAGAAAAAAGAACATTTATATTACACTATCCCAGAGAAAAAATGAGTAGCACACCACTTTAGCTGGTTACCTTTTTATTTTTATCTCTCTTCAATTGATTTGTGGGAGTAATTAGATGCATGCTTTCACACGTCAACCAACATTTCCAAGTCAGAGTGTGTTCAAATATAGGCTTCTAGCACTGTATACCAACTGAGATGAGCCACAGGCCATTGGGATTTATTCACAAGAAATTGATTTTTAAATCTCCTTGTGATGCAATGGTCTTTGTTGAATGCATCTTGGGCCTGTCCATGGTGTGCTAAAATGAAGCATACTGGATCAGGTGGATCCCCTTGAGAGATCAAACAATATTTTGGGATTACAGCCCATATTCATAAATAACTTTATAAGACAGGTCACAAAAATATAAATCAAAAACAACTAAAAATAAGTCAACACAGCTCAGAATTTTGAGTTGTGTCAGCTTGGATCAATAAGTCAACAAAACTCAATATTTTGAGCTGTAAGTCAACACAGCTCATTGTTTTGAGTTTTCTCAGCTTGAATACCTTAGTCAACATAGCTTAGTATTTGAGCTATCTCAGCTCGGTATTTTGAGTTATCTCAGCTTAAAACATTAATCTATGTTAGCTCAATCCACTTGTGCAACCATCTCACTCAATCAATTGAGCTGAATCAGTGCCTCCGATTTTACAGTGTACTTTATTTGGAAAATTACACCACGAGAAACTGAGCACAACACAGATTAATTTGAAAAAACATTTTTTTATTCACATATAATAATCTGCATTTTTATGCATTGTATGATCACAACAACTGTCATGCACATGGCAGAATAGGAAATTGAATTATTATTAATAGGAAATTCAAACATAAGAGCACTTGAAATAAACAAACAAGGAATTAAGTCAACAGGTTTTGTATTTCCTGGCTGCTCTTCGAAAATCATCAGGCAACGGATCTCAAACTGCGCCAGCGAAAATCCATCACATGTTGTCTTACACACCGGAGATATCGATGCTCGCACCAATCAACACTTGCAGGATACCTTAGATACTGTTCATGAAATTCAGTACCATTTCCCCAAATCACAAATCTTAATAATTTCTCCATCGGCTAATGTTTCAAATCCTGAAATCTCCAGACGTATGCATTAGGGGAGACCGGGGCTGGTTGTCACAGGGGCAGGTTGTCACACTTTTTATTGCACTAAACTATGGAGTCACACAGCTCAACCAATCTTTGTTTATTGCTTTTATAACCCACTGGAGTCTTTTTGAAAAATCTTGACCCCTAGAAGTGAGTGTGGTGGGAACACGGTCAGTTAAAAATTTCCTGTCACAAAAAGTAATTTTTACCTTCAACTGTCATGCAATGCTAGTCTTTATCAAATAGTTGTTGAAAAAAGGTACCCCAAAAAGACAGTTTAAAAATTGGACATTGACCGCTCAAAAATACAAAATTTAGATAATTTCGGGTCATCATGAAGTATAATCATAGAATGTATCTTCTCCAGTGAAAATTATTTTATTTGAGCTGTTTCAGCATTGTTTTGACCCAAAACAAGCCAAAATCAGTATCCAATTGTCCAATTTTCAACGGCCATGTTCTGGTCTGAAACTACTTGTAAAATCATCATAAACAGATTCAGATTCAGATTATTTATTTGTAGCTCATATATGTACAATTTTATAAACTGTAATTATAATTCCATAGTAGGCCTATATTACATTGAACTCCTCTTAAGGCATAATGTTGTGCCGCTGTCGAGGAATCCCTGTTATTATTTGTCCATGCATCATTAGGTACAGTGGCTGGAAGCTTTAAAAATGTTTTTGAAAGAAAAATTTAGAAAGAAACAGAAAACCTGTGGTTGACAGACCTGAAGAGGTGACCATCTAAAATTTGGAAAAACTCTTAATGCAATTATCTACACACATAACAATGAGGATTGGTACATATATATTAGTATAACTTTCTAAAATTGTTTTCTTTATATATAACTTAAAACCTAGAAAACTATGTGTAAAAAAATTTTGTTTAAATAAATCAGGCTTATTGTTGTAAAATTTAGGAAACCTGTATACCTGATGCCATTTCTAGCAAATTCAGTGGAAATGCGTAAAAAAAGATTATAGAATTCCGACGCAAGTAGGGTAGTTTAAAATGCCACTTTATTCAACGCGATCATCGTAATCGTATCATGTCAAGAATCTTATCACAATCATGATCGGTGAATCTAAAATTAATACAAAGAAACACCTTAAATACTATGTTAAAACAAACATGTTAATCAATTATCTTAATATTAATGTAAATCAATTATCTTAATATTAATGTATCATGAGTAAACATACATGAAGGTTTGCTGCTGCGCAGTCTTTATAAATCTGTCACAAATAAGTTTTGGGTATAAAAGTCAACTTTTAGCAATACACGATAAATTATGAATAAATATGCTTAAATGTAGAATTAGCTTAAAATATCATAATAACTTAAATTTACAAATAGTTAGAAAATCAACAACATTAAATCTTATCAAATAAACACAATGTAAATACACCAAAGGTCAATAAATAAACCATCTTAACATCAAAATTATGCAAACACAATAATTTACTTACAAACTGTAGCAACCCTTGCATCAGATCCAAGAGAATTGGTCTTGTGGTATTCTTTAAATGTTACCCTATAAACAATAAATATGTGGTTTAGCATGGAGCTACTATCAAAATGAAATTTCATGCAATCAGCTGATCAATGGAATGTATATGTCAAACACAGAGATTATAAAGTTAGCAGGTAAAACAACAATACACAAACAATGAAAGATTTTGATAAACATACATACAAACTCACAATCCATATAAAATACATGTAAACTATAGCTAGATAATACAAATAAGTTCTACATACCATTTGAAATAGTTAAACCTTGAGAAGTTGTCCCTTTGGCAGTTGAAAGCCCACTGATTTGAAAATTGTTGATTGCTAATTGGCACTGCTCATGCTCAAAGAGGCTCGACCAGCAGGGCATTAATTAGGTCACACTGCTTGGTTATAAATAGACCAAAACTGTCTGCTAGTGAACAGATGCTGTTTACTACACTCCACCTCATTTGAATTACCAAGATTCAAATCATATACAATAAAGTTCTACCACCAAATCATCACACAATAATTACCAAATAAATTACATTATGTAAACACATCCAATAAATATAATCTAAAAATGTATAACTTTTTTTTTTTTTTTTTTTTTTTTTTTTTTTTTTAAATGCATAATTTCTAATAACCACAAAATTGTATGTAAATAAATAAATCAATCAAGTAACAATCACAGCACAATGTATCACAATTCTTCATCTGTAGATGGTAGCGGATTTTGAAAGGATTCTTCAGTCTTCATTCCACCAAGAGGTAGCACTTCGTGAGTCTTGAGCCTCAACCGATCCAACCACAGAAGCCACGCGACTTCTCTTCCCAAGCATGACCGGTTGGAACAATTTTCAGGAGAATCCTCATGCAGATGACTTTTCCACGAAGAGCCCAATGGCAATGGCTCAACACATAGATTGCCGGTGCAACCATCAGACAATTTAAAATCATACAACTTAGTTCCAATCACATTGCAAAACGCATTAAAATCCTTCATGTCTTCAGCTTTCTCATCATGAGAAATAGTCAAGTGGGTAACAACTTCATCTGTAACACATTTCGTCAAATCAAACTGAAACTTCGGACAACATGCAGCATCCTTGCTTCCATCGCTCACAAGACCAATCTCTTGGACTTGTTTAAGGGAAGCCGATGATGAATCTTCTGTGCGGGAGACTTTAGGGATCTTGTCGAAGACTTCAAAAATTGGAGTATCTTCATTTCTTGCAGGTAGGCTGTCATTACTTGTATCCACGGAAAGTGCACTAATAAAATGAGACTGAACTTGTTCCACGCCATCACCGTGGTTCCCCTGACCATTGATGCTCCACCCAAACAGAGTTCGAGTCGCAAAGGGTTCTCCTATCTTGCCTCTCCGAACCTCCAGAGGCACAAGTGCCTCGGCATTGTCTTGTCCAATCAGCAGCTGAGTGCTTTGGCCACCAGCCACTACATTAATTCCCTTGAAGTGGTTATAATCTTGAATTTTAGGATCAGACGTTACAACAGGAATATTGTCTACTACATACACATTTTTCATCCGCAGACGTCCAGCTCCATCCTTGGAAGCAAGCTCTAAATCAACAGCTACAGAGTCAACACAGTTCTTACCATTCAAAGTATTGAGGGAATATTTCACATCACGAGACTTTTCAATCCCCAAAGAATCAACAAGTGATCTAGTACAAAAGCTGTTACTAGATGCAGTGTCCAATAAAGCACAAGCTTCATAACAGTCATTCACATTAACTGATACCACAGGCATGTTCACCTTACATTCGGTACTTGCACTGGCGTTGATCATTGTTACGGAGCTACGTTCTTCGTGTCCATTGTTTCTCACTTCTGTTCTCGGCTGGGAATCCACATGGATGAACTTCGTGTGACGCTTGCCACAACCGGGAACAGTACAAACAGTAGGCTTTCTACAATGGGTAGTAGAATGGTTAGACAGTAAACAATTTTCACACAAGTTGTGATTCAACACAAATTTCAAACGTTCCTGGGGCTTCATAGCCCTAAATTCTTGACACTGAAATAACTTATGATGTTCCTTGCAAAGTAGACATGGCTTCAAATAATTAGTATCAGCAGAAATACCAGACGAGAAGTTTATAGAAGATGGACTTGACTTGGACGATCTGGGCTTCTCTTCAGCATTCCTAAGCGTCAAGCGACCATAAACCGGATCATTGGCCTCTTGAGCTTCCCGAACGAGGAATTGAGCAAACTCCTTCATCAATGGTTATCTGCGCTGGTCACTCTTCATCTTCATCACTTTTCGTATCCATCGATCTTGTATGTTATCTGGTAGTCGCTTCACAACATCACCAATGCAATTTTGATTATCAACTTCCTGCGCACGGTCAATCTCGAGCAGAGTCTGGTAGCAATTGTTAGCTTCATCTGCCAGATCACGCAAGTCTGTTGAAGTTTTCACCAATTTTCCCTTTCGAATATTATTAACAAGCATTTGTGCAACCAAGTAATCATCTCCATATCTCTCTGCTAGGATTTCTCGTGCTCTTGCGTAACCATCGGACATCAGAACACATGGAGCAATTGCTCTGTGAGCTTCTTTTGATGTAAATTGGAGAAGTCTTGTTAACTTGCTGTTGTCATCTTCAAGACGCTTTACGCACTCATCAAATTGTTTGATAAACTGATGATACTTTAAGATATCTCCATCAAACTCATCAATTTTCACAGGAGGCAAACAAGCAATAGCCATAAAATCTGCAGATTTAAATTGATATTGTTCATCAGCACCAGGTACCTCACCTTGGAGTAACTTGACATTCCTGGGTGGAGAGAATGTCCGCAGCCATCCTCTTGCACCTTTGACAGCTTCAATGTAATCATCTTGAACTTCAAAGAAATATTTCTCACTACCTGCCTCTTCACCTTCATCCTCTAAAGTAGCATGGTATTTATCATGAAATTCCTCAAATTTGTCGAACGCCTCTTTCAGGCGCTTCATCCGATCATTCAAAGCCTCAACGTTTTCTTCAGCTATGTGTTGCGCCAAAGATTTCGCATGTTTTGTCACCAAGCCTTTGTTCGTTTTCCTCTGCTTCTTATATTCAGCTGCTTCCGCCATTATGTAAATGTAGTCGGAGTCGAGTGGCAATCGTGGAGTGGCAATTGACGTTGCAGTTTATTCACTATAGAATTCCGACGCAAGTAGGGTACTTTAAAATGCCACTTTATTCAACGCGATCATCGTAATCATATCAAGTCAAGAATCTTATCACAATCATGATCGGTGAATCTAAAATTAATACAAAGAAACACCTTAAATACTATGTTAAAACAAACATGTTAATCAATTATCTTAATATTAATGTAAATCAATTATCTTAATATTAATGTATCATGAGTAAACATACATGAAGGTTTGCTGCTGCGCAGTCTTTATAAATCTGTCACAAATAAGTTTTGGGTATATAAGTCAACTTAGCAATACACAATAAATTATGAATAAATATGCTTAAATGTAGAATTAGTTTAAAGTATCATTATGACTTAAATGTACAAATAGTTAGAAAATCAACAACATTAAATCTTATCAAATAAACACAATGTAAATACACCAAAGGTCAATAAATAAACCATCTTAACATCAAAATTATGCAAACACAATAATTTACTTACAAACTGTAGCAACCCTTGCATCAGATCCAAGAGAATTGGTCTTGTGGTATTCTTTAAATGTTACCCTATAAACAATAAATATGTGGTTTAGCATGGAGCTACTATCAAAATGAAATTTCATGCAATCAGCTGATCAATGGAATGTATATGTCAAACACAGAGATTATAAAGTTAGCAGGTAAAACAACAATACACAAACAATGAAAGATTTTGATAAACATACATACAAACTCACAATCCATATAAAATACATGTAAACTATAGCTAGATAATACAAATAAGTTCTACATACCATTTGAAATAGTTAAACCTTGAGAAGTTGTCCCTTTGGCAGTTGAAAGCCCACTGATTTGAAAATTGTTGATTGCTAATTGGCACTGCTCATGCTCAAAGAGGCTCGACCAGCAGGGCATTAATTAGGTCACACTGCTTGGTTATAAATAGACCAAAGCTGTCTGCTAGTGAACAGATGCTGTTTACTACAAAGATAAAAGATCATAATATTGAAGATAACAGCTTTTCATAAAAAATGAAAAAATGGGATATCGAGAAATTTACATATTAAATTTATACCAAAATGATCTAAAACCATGAAATATGGACACCTTGTGGCCTGAATGTGAATTTCCATATTGTTTGATGTAAGTATAAAACAAAATTGTGTTGAAGATGAGGTATTTTTGAAAGAAATCTAACCTTTACACGTGTATTCAAACTTTTGGAGGGTAGTGTACAGTGCCGCCTGTAAGTAAGTGAAACGCATGATATTGTGCCATTGCATCAATGTTAAACATCCTTAACCAAAATGCTTCTGGAAGGACAAATTCTCATCCGATGAGAGGAAAACATTTAGGGTCATAAAGGCCGATATGTGAGGCATGTGGGATAAAAATAGCAGCCAATTTTCTTTGCTGTAGTTGGAGTTAGGTATGGGTCAAAATGTTAAAACATAGGGAAGGGTGGTTCACTTACTTATCAAAGACTTTGACCCATACCTAACTCCGACTACAGAGAAGAAAATGGGCTGCTATTTTTATCCCACTTGCCTCACACATCGGCCTTTATGACCCACTTTGTTTCCCTTTCATCCGATGAGAATTCATGGCTCCACAAGCAGTTTGGCTGAGGATGTTTAGCATTGATGCAATGGCACAATGTCATGCGTTTCACTTACTTACAGGCGGCACTGTATATATATTTTCTTAATTATTTGATTTTGTGGCTCCATGCCATTGTAGGTGATGAGCAATAAACGAATTGATTTGAATTGAATTTAATTTAATTGAACATCTGTCTATAGAGCAGACTGACTTGTGTGGTGCTGGGGTGCCCCAGATCAGGCGGAGCAGCTCAACCTCGATCTTTATTTTTTGGTGACTGCCGTATGATGATGAGATGAGAAGACTGGGAGTCTGGAACATACCCTATAAATTCAGGGATGCCCAGGATTTTTCAGTTGCCCCGGCATAGAATACTGGATACAACCCGCCTACATTTAATGTCCCAAAGTGAGTTCCCGGGGAGAGATTTGAACCCACGCCCTCAAAAGCCAGTGGACAAGCAGTATTGATCGGTTTGATCTCACAATCAATGAAATTGTATCATCTTAATTGCAATCTGATAACCAGACAGTTAAGCTGCACATCTACAATTAAGAAGACAACTAGCAGATAAGTGTAATTTAACTGCAAAACCCAGAAAAAAACAGGATGATGAAAAGACTAAGGACTTTTTTTTGGATGATGAAACGACCAGTGGAATGATGATTAAACGACTGTAGTGATGATGAATGGACCAAAAATGTTCGATGATGAAAGGACCTGATGATGAAAAAACCGGTTACCTTTAACGGTAGCTATGATAATGGATACCAAAAAAAGTGCTGTTTTATGACTGAAGACTGTTGTTTTTATGGCATTTATTGTTGTTTTAACAGTATCTGGCATAAAAGTAATGGAGCTGGGTTTACAGTGTAAGTATCTCTTTACTGCCAGGGACATAATTGCCATTAAAGGCTTCAGTGATGTCAATGGATGTCTTTTACATCCAAAAGAATGGTCACCATTTATATTTTAATGACGTACACATGTACATACGTCATAGTGAAATAAATTTTCCAAGCAGAAGCTCACATTTTCTCGCCCCGATAGACAATTCCATGCACTTCCACACCTTTTCACTAACCCGTCGCCTTGTCTTGCCACAAGTTGAAAGAGAGCAAATTTTCTTTTGACTGAACAAAAGTCACCATAATCATAAGATACCAACTTCTTTTTATCTTGATCAAGTCTTAGAGCTGGTTTTGGTTTTTATTTGAGATATATAACGCAATTTTTCGAAAATATTCTTACAAAAGAGGGAGAACTGTGAGGGCATTATCCTGAAATGACATTCAGGATAATTTATTGATTTGTACTGCAGTGCATACACTTTCCAGTTCATGCCACATACATAAATATTTACATCGTTGCATAAGCAGTGAATACATGAACAAATTTTGTGGATCTTCTTGAAACTTCTCGAACTATGAAATTTCTCAAGCAAATGGAAACAAAGTGGATGCCATATTTCTTCATGTGTATTTTGAAAAAAAGATTGTGAAGAAGATATGACTAGAATTGCAGAAGAACCTGACCTTGGGAGAAGGGCATACTCCGTGTTCTGCCAATTCCCTTGTCAAATCTCATAATACAACGACTATGCCTATGCTTTAGGGCATTGTCTGTATGGTATATC
The DNA here is from genome assembly GCA_026936325.1 of Platynereis dumerilii. Classification (NCBI taxonomy): domain Eukaryota; kingdom Metazoa; phylum Annelida; class Polychaeta; order Phyllodocida; family Nereididae; genus Platynereis; species Platynereis dumerilii. The sequence goes on from JAPTHN010000005.1 coordinate 39,666,847, forward strand.
TTAAAAAGAAGGTAGCAAACACATTTGTGTTGCTGTGGCGTTTTTGTCAATTCCTAATGTGCTGCAAAGACGGTACAGTACAACCCAAAATAAAGTAGGATTTTTTTCAGTCAGAAGTCCTTTGTTTGCCTACTTTTTCCTTCTTTCCCCTTCTCACCCCCAGATCTCCACACAGATCCTTTAGGCTCCCTTTGACCACCTTATCCTTACCCCAGCCTAGGGAGCCCTCTGTTGAGAAAACCTGACAGTATAATTGCAATTAGCCAGTGGCCAAAACATCAAAAGGGTTTATTGCTATTGAGGGAAAGGGGGTTAAAACCCTCTGTTTGTTTAGCTCATAATCATTTTGCTGATTTTGTGTTAGTTTCAGTTTTTAAAGGACATATCCTGACCTGACTGAATTATAATCATTTATATCTATATTCAGTAAAACATAAAAAATATTCCTTTACAATCAATTAACTATGAAGTCTATGTACTTAGTGGCCTTGTAGGCCTATAACTCACTTTAAAATCAAGAGCCCGGAGTCTTTTCCTTGTTTTCATAAAAAAATAACGTGCACAAGGCACTTTAAAGGGCGCTCCTATAACTCATGACACTGCAAGTTCTTGAAAACCAAAGAAATGATTATCCATCTAATCCATTTCTTTGTTTCATTGTTTTCCTTCTTTCTCTATGTCAAGCTGTCATTCATGCTGTGTTTCTAGCCGTATTTCTAGGTTTCATAAGAGGAGTGATCCTGGTCAGGACATTCATTTACACACTCCTCAGATAATTATTGTGTATTATAATAAACCCCATGACAGTGATAGTGTAGTTCACAGCTATGAACATTATGAGTGTCAGGCCTGCTGTGAATTAACCTTCGGCCTCGTGTTAATTCAGAGCAGACCTGACACTCATGATGTTCATAGCTATGAACTACACTGTTATGGGGTTTTATTTATATCCCGCAATGATTTATCAGTGTTTTTTACTCAATTTTAGTCTGATAACTTCCAATTCTCCCAAGTTAGGAGCAGCAGTTTGTTGCGACGTCACCATTGTGACGTCATGACACAAACAATCACTGCTCATTGTTTGCATAACAACGTCAGATAATTTATTTAATTGAGTTCACAAGGATGAACTCATGGTGCTCATTCGCAATTGTGGGATATATACATGTACATAAATAGGGTATGACCTCAGGAAAGGCATTTTTTATTCCACAGCTAATACCAATCACAACTCGAATTCAAAGAACAAGAGAAAAAAAGGATTATGTCTTCCTTTTTCTCAGAAATATTCATTTAGAGGTTATGTCCAGTACTAAAATTTCATTTAACCTTTATCTACTTGTTAGGGAAACGATGATGGATGAGAAAAAAAAAAAGAGAAGTCATTCCTTTTATTAATGTCCTGTTAACAATCTTCAGCAATAGTCACACATTCTTTAACCTGATATATTTCACTTGTGAAACGGGTGCCAAAGTCATTCAAGGATTCTTCTAGTTTCTCAACTTGTATCTTCTTCGAAAAAAATAAAAACATCGCAAGGCCATCGACATCAGGTAGAGTTTCCAACAGGTTGTGTAAGTGTGTGGTCACATGACTGATAAAACCCGAAAGCTCATCGCCTTGGTAATGGATGTCGATCCTGTCTCCGAATTGAGTTTTGAGCAACTGCGAATGGCTGAAAGATATAACTTCATTTGTTGTTGTGCTGAATGATGCTAACACTAAAGTGTTTTGTTCCTTTAGTATTTTCTGAACTATCCTCTCTTCTTTAACCTCAGGAAACCAGTAAGAACTGTATAGCAACATACTCTCCTCCGCCATTATTTTGCTGATCGTAGGTTCTGTAATGTACTTTTCTATTTCTGCAGCAGTGAGTTTCTTCGTTGAGAAATCCGAAGGCTCGATCTGTCTTTTGAGGAAACTTGAGATGGCATTCTTTGCATTGGGCACCTTGTAGACAAGATAATTCTGTAAAAGAATTGGTTATCTAGTGAATCAAATCATTCTCGCATTATAGGTGGAACCCCAGATGGGGAACGCAAACTTGAATTTTAGCTTTTTGTTCACAAATTTGAAACTCTGTGCAAGTTTAAACCTCTTGACACAATTTCATTTAATCGAGCTCTACCAAAATATCAACTTGATTTCTGGCCTCTTAAAAAATGTAGCATGGTTAATTACACTGTGTTCCCAATTTATATGCAACCATAAAAATTTCTCCCATAGGAATATCATTGTAAATCGGAATGACCTGGCTTCATTTCAAGATACTTCAAGTGCATAGTTGAAATTTGATTTTCTTTGGTTTAGGGTAGAGTTCTTAACCTAAGGAAAGCAGAATATGACTACGAGGTTGATAGCGATTCCATAATTAGTCCTGCTGGCATCAAGCTTTATTGCAAAAAGATCAGTATCTCCGTGTTATTTCGATGCAGGGGTATGATATCAATTTCTTAGATATCAACACACGAATGTTTGAAATGATGTTTCGATTTTTTTCATTTAGTAATAAGGGAAGAGAACTCATGGTATTTTAAGATCAGTTTGATTGATTTTGGGTGGCAGAGGGTGCCTTTTCATGAAATTGCATAATAATTGCCAATGGGAACACCGCAAAATCATATTACATGGCATTTATAACTCCCCATCGAATTAACAGCATTTGACAGCATTTACAGGATATTGGCCATGGCACATATAGCATTATGTGTAAAGGATATCCAAATAGTGTTATTTCTCTTTGAGATATCACGAAAAACAGTGGTTGCATAATGATTCGGAACGCTGTGTACCTCTATTCTAGCTCTACAGATTTTTTAGCAATGACTAGAAGTGTCTAACTATCAGTTCCATTTACTTTTCGCATCAAAATTTCCAGAATACACCTTTTTCTATTTAACTTCAATACAATTTTTTGGTGCAAGACCAATAGTTTTTGAGTAATTTGAGAAAATGTGTTTTCGAATAAAATAAAACATACAATTTTAAAATTAAGATTTACCAAGCTAGAAACCATTCAATTTCAATTTTAATGGTACCAATGCACTCCCATGGACCATAGTCATTTTTTTTGGGGGGGGGGGCTGTTTTGCAACTTCAAACTTTTTTCCAAAATTGACACACCATAACGCCTAATCCAGTCCTGATGTTTTATGACTTAAAAATTTTCGTTACAGGTCAACATAGATATTACACAGGTCAATAATGAAGCTTTTTTTTTCATAAAAACAGGCACATATTTCCCTTACTATGAATAATGAATAAGAAATGACCCCCTGATACGATTTTACCGCGCAAATTTTATCATATGCCAAAAATGCACAAAAAGTATTCACTCATGAGAAAAAGCTCGCTAATTGACAAATTTTCAGTTGCATTATAAACTTCAAAGGCTTTGTTCAACCCCTAAATGCTAACCGAGTTGGCTGCAATTTTGCATGTGTTTGTTTTACTTATTTGATCAACAGTTTCTGCTTTCAATTTGGGGGTTTTAGGAGATTTGATTTTTCCCATTGAAATGTGGACCGCCCTAATATTTACTTAAAATCTAAACCTGGTTAATCAGTCTTTCTCCATTTTGGATTACAATGTTCATGATTGATTTCTTAAATGACAGTATATTAGCTTGGGATTAGCTGAGCTGGCTGACAGGATGCCCAATTGTAAAATGTTTAATATGCATAAAAAGGAAAATTGATAATATAGGATTGAAAATGTACAAAATGTTTAATATTGGATGGATGTAATTCTTTATTGTGTTGTTTGGATGGTTTTGTATCCAATGATCTTTCAAATTTTTTTCCAGAATTGAAAAAATTGTATTTCTGCTCGAAATTGACATGAATCTGAAAAATGGACGAGGGGTGAGAGTAGGCACACTAGCGTAGGCTGAGTAGAATTCTTGGAGTGGTCAAAGACCGGTCTGGAAGCGTGCCTGCCTCCAAAAATCGTAAAAAGTTGAATTTTTTATATACTGCACCTTTTGTTGTTAATTTATGCAGGTTATGACCCTTCTCACTGGATATGGTAGATTTGGCCACTGGCCAACTATCCCCTGTATTTTCCGGTACTTGCAATATTAACAAGAAGAAAACCTGGTCAACTTTCTCAAAACTGCAGGCCAACTATCCCCGGCACAGGGAAGAGCTGGCCAGAAAATTAATCTTTTTGTATTTTACCCTGTGCCCTTAGAAAAGCTGATGCTTGACCAGGTTCATACCTGTATTGTAGAGATATATCACAAGTTTTTGGACCAATGCTTATTTCTTCCCTATTATTTACATCTCCCCATGACAGCTTCACAAGTGAAAAGCGGGCCAACTCTGTTTAGCTTCCCCTACTTAAAAGTCAGTCTGGTTACTTGTTCCAGCTACTTCAAAATCCGGCATTCGCATTGCTGTAGGGTGATGTTCTTTGAGTCGGACGCTTTATTTCTAAACATGTTAGAAAGTGATAATTTTGATGGGCCTATGGTCTCTAGGATAGCATACAGGGCCTCAATTAAAACGGTTTTCCTGAACTGAATACGAGATTGTTCTTTTGGGCAGCTAAATTCCAAGAATACTATGTTAATTTTCTGAGACAAAAAATGAAGTCGGGTATCTTTGAGTCGGACAGTTAACTCCTTCAAACAATGCCTTACAAATATAACAGTTTAACAACATTCCAGTCCTTTGAAAAAGCCTGAATTGGAGCATAAAACTGAACAAACGTCTGACTCAAGGTGTCACCTTCGAAGTGTCCGACTCAAAGACCATTACCCCATGTCTTCCAAAAAAAGGAAACAGAATACTGACCCTCCAGAGAACAACCTTGCCGGTTTTACTTTTGCTCAGATAAGAATGGACTGGAGGAAACCACTGGACCACCATCATGACCTTCCTGATGTCGGGATATTTCAAGTTGAACAAGTACAGAGCACCTGCATGCAGTTTGCCCATCAGCCCTTCACCTCTGTGTTCAGCAGAAACCCTAACGGCTGCTGATGTGAAGTGCTCCCCGCTCTCCGCTTTTTGAAAGTTTTTGAACGCGACCTGTAAAGATTAAAGGATTAATTTTAATTGACTCATAAAAAATGACAGGTGATGGTACAATTTTGTCATCTATTTACCTTTTCACATTGAACGATTTTTGGTGGAATATTTTTTGGTATGGATAGGGAGGCAAGGCAGATCACTGCTTGAAAAATTGTTAGCCTCCCTGCCCAAATTTGTAATGCTCCCCAATTAATTCCTTTAGGGAGGGGGGGGGGGGGTGGTACATCCATGGTGAGCTGTTATTGAATGTGTCTCAGCTGGAGGTAGTGTAAATCTTATATCGAAGTCAATAGTTACAAAAACCAAGAAAGGTGGTGCCATTTGGTCACAGGAATACTTTTATCAACAAATAAACATAATATAAAATTAAAACCTATGCTCACAATTGTGTCATTTTTCAGAAGGACGTAGTAATTGGCACCAGGACTGTTGATAGAGCAATGGTATTTGCCTGGCAAGTAGTCTAACCCATTGTAAATATTTTTACTGATGGCCATCACTCCTTCATGGTCACCAGGTGTCGCCTCACACACTTCTATCTTGTCATCACCATCAGATGTCACTACTGAAGTTTGTCTTCCAGCCATTTTTAGAGATTGCAGTCCAAACCTGAAAATGAAGATATATCTCAGAATTCTTTCTAATTTTTATCAGAGCTAACATAACCCTGAAAGGCACATCTCTGCTGATCAACACTCATTGTGGTTATTGGTTGATATTCATGAACATAGGTATAGCTATAATATATTATATAGAAGTAGGCTCATTTAGACTGTGAGAAAAATTACTCTTGTTTCATCTCATAAATAAAAGTTTGGACATAGTGATTGAAAAAAGTGCATGATGTTAGATTATTAGATTATTTATTTTTTCAAACACAATGTACATACATATATAATCAGCAGTTAGTATTGGATACATATAAGATATAAGATATAAGATAAGATATTTTATTGCCTCATAAACATGAGAGAACAAGTTATGACAAAACAAATAGTAAAAGTTACAAATAAACAAAAGAACCAATGAAGTATAAAACATACAGAACTAAAAACATTCTAAACTAAAAACATCAAATAGAAATAAAAATACGAATAAAAACCACAGCGACTAGTCTAGAATGGTTTGAGTAGAAGTTTAAGTAACTGTTTACTTGTATCATTATAATTATAATTTACTTGTATCATTATAATTATCTAATAAGCTTTTACATGAATCAGTAATACCATTGGTTGTAAGAACTTTTAATGTTTTACAGACTGACTTACAATAAGACATAGTGTGTTTGAAGTGGATGCATGCAAGTTTAATAACTGTTACAGACATAGCCTGGCATGCACCCACATTTAAACATGTCTCACTACCGGATGGACAAAAGTATCTAAAACAGTAAGGGAGACGGGGCACATTGGGACAAGGGGCAAAATCAGAGTGGGTTGGGGGGGGGGGGGGCTGTTAATGCAAGGGTTAATACATTTTTTCTCATCAAAACTCTGCATTGGCTGTAGACAGACCACAGTGAATTGTGGCATAGTATATTGCCATGCTTTGTGAACAAATTTATGGCAAAGCACTGTGTGTTATTTACATTGATGACCATGCCCAGGACAGTTTATGTCAAATGTTTTGAACTGTTTATTAACTATTGCCACTACAATGTTTTTTTTTCACTGTGTATAGTCCTACTCACTTCTCATATTAAATATCTAGTACACTGTGTGTCACACAGTGTTCAAATAGCTTCTTTTGTATCGATGTCTTAACCTATAAAAACTTATATATATAAGACATTAAAATCTTTTTTTACATGCCACATACCCTCAGGTTCATGATAAGATCGATACAGTATCCTTTTTTAAGGGTACTTTTCTTATTACTGATGTCCCTATGTGCCCCGATGGCCAGGCACATTGGCTATGATCACGTCACATTTTGCTGTCCTGCTGCCAAAGAGTAGGTGAAAACTAATCTCTTGTGCATTGGATTTCTGTTCAATTATAGTATTGGTGATATCATTGCAAACGTCTTCAGGAGTTGCTAAGTGTTTTCAACATTGAGTAAAATTAGTAGACGTGAAAAGCGTCCCAATGCGCCCCAGTTCCCCCTAGCAATATATTGCCAAGAGTAATAAATGTTGTACTTTCTTTGTTTGATTCTGCAAAATCTGTATGAACTTCTAATTATTTCCATCGTTCTCTGTCCGTTTCATTGTTCTATATATGACTATTTTTATAAGTGCTGATTGCCTGTTGTTATAAGAAATTGACAAAAGCTTCCATTCAAAATTGACACCAAAAGAGCAGGTCAGACTGCTCTGCCCAAATCAAGAGATTTATTCTGTCAAAACTTCATAATAAATTAAGAATCCAATCAAAGCGTTTCAAATTAAATTGACAAAGTGTAAGCAGTATTAACTTACCTTGTTAGACTGATATTGCAGTCACAATATATGACATGCAATGTAAACGGGATGAATCTCTGGTGATTATGGTGTTGATATGGAGAGGTTCCTGACCCATATGACTCTTAACATTATTGTTTGTGCAAATGTTGGAACAAAGTTTTTCTGAGAGTCTTGTCTCATATTCTTTATTTTTTATTTTTTTCAGTACAAAATTATTAGATAGAAGAACTGTCCTATTTCCTTAAGGCCTGGTGCAAAGAGCGTGACAAGATGGTGAGAAATAAAGGTGTTCTTTTTGCTTGGAATCTTGCTGCAATTTAAAGTACACATATGGGGCGATAAGTAAGCAAAAAAGCAGAGTTAAGTAATGATTTCCTACATAGCTATTGTGATTTTTTCAATTGAAGAAGCAAAAACAAAGCATAAAATTTTGGAGTGATTTAGTTCTTTTATAAGTATTGTGTTGGTCATATCTCGTCACTTTCTGAACCTGTTAGGACATGAATGATATGCATGCATATTTCAGTGGGACACAGAGCTGTTTGAATTGCTCCAATATTCAAAACTGCTATTTTTCAAAAATTAGCCAATTTTAACACAAGATAGAATTGAATTTTTCCCAAACAAAGATTTACTTATTTAAAAATTGATAAAGATGACAAAAGTTTGCTCTGCCTACAAAGCCTAGTATGCAATTTAAATTTCTAATATAGTTATTAGCATTGGAGATATAACATGCTGATATGGCACCAAAAATTTTTGTGGGAGGCATCAGGGTCGGGACACTAGCTGACAATCACAAAAAATCTTGCATGAACTGTCTAACATTATTCCTCACTCAATTTTTAACTTTTAGTAGCTTTTACATTCATCAAAAAAGGTTGTTTGATAATCATAAAGTATATAATTAATATTAATTTTTATTTATGGTCTTGTTTCATGGTTCTGGGTCGAAAATGAGTTTAAATTCGGTCTCAATAAACCTGGTCTAGCCAAGTTTTGTCAGATATGAAAATTCGGCTTTTAAACTGGGTCTAAACTGAAGTTAATTATTTAAGGTGTTAGGGTCGGGACAGAGGTGTTAGGGTCGGGACATGCAATAGTTTTCAACATTAGCTAAAAATCCAGACAGGCAGATGCATCCTTTTTAGTGCAAAACAATTGAACCACTGTAGAGGAAAAATGTGGAAGTGAAAAGGTGCATATAGCCAGCCTGTGTAGGACTGAGAGAGACTACAAAGTTAGTGTTAGGGTCGGGACAACTTTTACAAAGCAAGAAAAAATAATGCAAACAAGTAGCTACGACATTTATGTATGGAAATAAGGTATAATATGCAAAACTACCGACGTGGCTGCAAAAACCACCGGCGGGGATGCAAATGTTCTGCAGGAGCAGCAAAAATGATCAGAGGAGCAGGGGATAGGCCTATTAGCTCGTCGACATGTTTTTACTCCTGCGATTCATTCGAAAAATGCCCGCCAGTTCTCCAAAAATTGAGAAAAACCATTTCTGCGTCGGCTCAAAAAAAATTTACAGCAAGTTGAAATTTTTTTGACTGCATGCAACGGCGAGGTTCCCCCATTACTAGGAATGCAACGTATCAAATTTTTGCCTCGCCAATTCACAAAAATTCTCTGGGGATGTTACAATTTATCACAAAATTATCCAAATTCTTAGTAAATCCTAGCCCGTTGGAGCAAAAACACCTCCGTAACCTGCCATGTGATCGAGGCATGAGAGTGTTTGGAATATCACTACTGTTTCACAGAGCTTTGAGGTTTTTTTGTCTGGAAATAAAGTCCTGCAACAAACGCAGGGACGGACTGGCCTATGTGGCAGAGTGGCAGTTGCCACGGGCCCAACCATTCAGGGGGGCCTTTGTAATGTGAAAAAAAATAATAATGAAGAAAAGTGTGTGACTGCAGATGAAATCAAACATTTGGGTTAGGGCTCCAATGTGAGAGGGCCTTGTATGGGAAAGGGCCCTTCCATCTCGGTATAAATGGAGTAATGCTGAAGATAGGAATGAGGCACCCATCTACTTATTTGCCACGGACCCGAAATGCCGCCAGTCCGCCCCTGAACAAACGTGACATTATACATGGTTTCTGGCACATTTATTGTGATTTTAAAAAACATTTGGTATTTTGAAAAATCAAGTTTGTTCAAAATGACTTGGATTGCTCCTTGAAATTCTTCAAGGTTCTGTTGGATTAAGCATTCACGTTACTTATCATGAAGAAGGAAATATTTTTTCATAGGAATGTTCTTTCGTGTGTGCTTTTTCGTGGTTGTGTCCACACACTGTCCAGTATCCAATAAAGAACAACAGTCTGACACCGAGTGACAATTATAGGCAATGTTTTTCTCCAGAAACGGAACAGTCTGAGCCCACAAATCCAGTAAATTGCAGGAAATGTCCATCTGATGTCCTGGTTCCATCATCATCCCAAGTCATACCATGACAAAATGGCCCATAACTTTTGCTAATTCATGAATACTTAATTAACTGACCCAGTTTTGGGTCAGCCAATCAGGGACTGCTATATCACAGTTTGAAATTGTTGCTTCTGTTTCACACAGCTACACATGGAGAACTTGTGTATTGTTGAAAGGTGCTATCACAGTTCCGAAAATTCCATTGAAATATGTAATTTCACAGTTCTGAAATGAAACTGTTTGAAAGTTTGCTTGTTTTACACTGTTTTTGTTAAGGGCCGTTCACACCTGGGTGATTTGGAATTGACAGTGGTCTGCGTCAAGCAATTTGTAACTATTTTAGCGGACGCATAGTATACGTGGACCAGACACATTTACAGACGCAGCATTACGCATGGTAGACACAGACTCGACGCAGGGTATGACAGGCAATCACAGACTGGACGTGGGGTCAAGAAAAAAAATTGGGCAGGTCGAATTTTTTGGGATGTCAGTCTGCGATTCCAAAAGTCAATTAGTTAACGTACCCTTTACGTACCCTTTACGCTGATTAATCACAAATTGAACACAACCCACACATAATGTAGACACAAAGTAGACACAAACTAGACATTGTCAACTTTCAATTTCACGTCCACTTTGAGTAAACTTTGCGTCAACTCCATGTCCTGTCTGAGTGCACTTTGCAACAACTATGCCTCCAAAATAATTGCAATGTCAATGTGTCGTCCTCTTGCCAATCGGTCAGTGATTAGTCAGTGACAGGTCGGTGTCTGTCTGGTGATAACTTTTACAATGCAGAGAGGGGGGGGGGGGGGTCAGGGGGCAGGGTGAATGCAGACGTACTATGTTGCGGCAAAAAATTGTGCTGCTGTGGTCTCCTCCCAGGTGCCACCCTGTGTTTCTGATTCCCCCCCCTCCTCTTTCCTCATTAAATAGGGACTGGCAGATAAGGGGGGGGGGGGCTAACCATTTTTTCAGATGTGAACTCTCTACAAACTTCTTTTTTTTTGTTTTCATGCGCTGAACAATTTTTTTTTTCAGTGTCAAGCCATAGCCCTACTAATGAAAGAACTTGAATGATTTAAGGCATGAAAGGGATATTAATTAACGTGCATGTATTGCTTATTCAGGCCTAACATGTTTTAAGGTTACTAGTTGCGAAAGTTAATTGTGACGTCACCAAACAATGAGAAAGTGAAAGCACTGCTTGAAAAACCACCGCCCCATCGCCATCCACCTCCAAAATTTGGCTGCCAACTGTTGTTTGGCCCCTCCTCCAACTTCATTGACCTATCAGGGATGAGTATGCATATTTTTTGTTGACGCCTCCAGAGTTTTTTGCTGATCTTGTTCCTCCCATGTCAGTGACTTTATTTTGTCTGGAATTGTAACAATTTGTAACAAAGTACAATAATGTAGCAGGTTGTTGCAAAGTAGCAAGTTAAGCATTTCCAGACAAACAAAACGTCTGGTTTTTATTGCTCTAATAGCAGTTTTATATATAGCTCAATGACGCTTGATTGGATCTTTGCACCTGAGCATCTTAAACTTAATTGAAAATCACCTGAAGAAATCTGAGCTTATCAGAAAACCACAAATAGGTGATACTGGGCTTCTATAATAGATAGAGGGCTGGGGTTTTCAGCCAACCATATAACTTCGCACCAGAAATTAAAATGGATAGATTTCGTTACACATATTATTATGCCTTGTCCTGGGCCAAAATTACCGAACATTTCAATGACAACTGTTTTTGCATTGTCTAGTGGGTTGTGATTTTGATTTTTTTTCAGCAAATTTGCATCCTCATATTATGCAACAGTGGCGTGTTCAGGGGGGGGGGGTCAACAATTCTGGGCTCGTCCGGTTTCATTAATCCCACCTAAACTTTGCATACATGTTTTGAATAATTTTTAGCTTGTTGCTTGAAGTTGTCCAGCACAAGCATACATTCACTTCGAGGTTCTGTGGTGTCACCATGGCAACCCATGCTTAAGAGTCTCAGTCTGAATCAGAAAAATTCAAGATTTTTTTTGTTTGGTTGTGGTCAAAGTGCCTTTGCTTCGTGTTTTTGCATAGATTTTGTAATAGGCCTATTATTGGTTTAATTTTAAAAGGTTAAATTTCCAACCGTAATTTAAGTCTGAATTCGGTTGATTAGGCTTCCTATTTGCAGAAGTATGAATGAAAATAGGCAGCTATAAGGCTGCTAAGGGACCATGGAAAGTTTTCGTTTAATCCTTAAGGGGAGGACCAGATGACAGTTGGGGGCAATGCATTTTACGCCTTGGACCTTTGGACAAACTTTTGTTTTCTTCTGAAATGAGGTCAATTTTTTATATGCAGGTGCAATAAACATCTTTACTGCAATTCTGACATTACGGTATCGTAGCTAGTGGTGGAAACAATCTCTCTTTTTTTTTAAAACAAATAACAAATATTTCCATGCACTGAGCAACAATTTTTCCTTGTTAAGTAGTCACCAAAAATTCATGGCACTAAAGATCATCGGGTCCGCAACTCAGCACATTCCAACCCAAAATTTGTTTCTGAATATCAAAATAAGGATTTCAAGAAAATCACATCGGTTTTAGACTGTACAGGTCTGGGAAGTTTTTTTTATTTTACCAAAATTGGGGAAAAAAGTATTTGATTAAAAAAAAAAAAATCTCAGGGTTCCCTCTAACCTGACATCCATCTGTCACACACTAGACGCATATCAGACACACAGTTGACACACATCAGTTTTGTTTCATTTGAATGACACCAACAGATCTTGCTCTTGTAGCAAAGTAGACGTGTACTAGTGGTAACCTTGTCTGATTCTGTATGCAAAGTTGACACACCCCTGTCCCATACCACACTCCAGGCAGACCTAAACTTTTCTTACAAATCACAGAGGTGTCATGATGTTGACGTGTATCACCCACTAATCAGACGCACATCAGACACAGATCAGACGCAGACCAGACACAGTTAACTAAAATTTAACAAAAAATGATTTTTTGACCCAGCCTGACGCAGCCTTCAAGTCACGATTTCAAGCAATTCAAATCACAAACCAGACGCAGCATCAAATCACCAATATGTGAACGGGGCTTTAGTTGCCAGTAATCCTCTAAGTGTCCATAATCGGACTAAATCTGCCTGCAAAATGCTTATGACCTAAATAAGCAGCCAATCACAGAAGAGGTTGGAAATAGCAGAAAGCCCTGTCCATTTTAGCAGGGCTTGCGTGGGGAGGATGGTGAAAACGGTGCAAACAGTTCTGCTGTCTCACTCTCCATAAATTGCAAGGACTGTTCTAAATATCACAATTTTATTGTTTCAAGGATTGTTTTCAATATCAAAATTTGATTGTTTCTGGGTGGCAGAGTGGTTTAGGTGCCCACCTGCTAGGTTGAAGGTCATTGCCCGCATTGGTTCGAAATCAAGTTGGAGAACCCATCATTTTCAGTGAACCTCTATGAGCAAAATCCCATCTAAATGTCACTTGGATGAGATATTAAATTGGCAGCCATTGTATCCAGTGTCTGTGCTGGGCAAGTAAAATATCCCTCACATGGGGTAAAAAACTTCTGCTCTCTCTCTCCTATCTCATCACTCAACCCCCGTGAGAACCCAGAGCAAGGCTTAACGGCCACACTTACCATACATGTATCTATCTGTCTATCTATCTTGACAAAATTCCCAGGGACAAAGAGAAAAAGCTAATTTAAAAAGCTGCTCACGATCCGTTTTAAATTTCTTCAGATGTACTACAGCAGTCATTGTTCCACTTTAGATTTACATTTTCCACACAGGATGTGGATTTAAAAAATGTTTTATTCTATTTCATGTTGCAGGACATTTCAGGACTCATCACTCACAGGATGCCACAGTCTCTGCTTCCACTTCACATGCCCACAAACATTGTTATTTAAGCTTTAAGTGTCCACTGTTTGTCTGAGGACTGCTGTAACAGTTGTTGCAATGGGATAATGTTTGTATGCATTTGACTTGGCATCAGGGATAACCTGACAAAACCTTTGTGCTCATGCCATGGCAAATGCTATGTAAATGTATAAAGGTTTTCGCCTGCACTGCAAAGAATTTATAGGCAACCAACTTCATCACCACACAAAGATAGACTCCAGACTCCAGAAATATATGTTACATATCACGTAAATTTTCAATGATTCTTGAAGTGACTTTGAATCAGTTCATAGGTGTTTCGTTAAGTTGATACATGTACCTTTACTTGAGATATCATTATAAACTCTTTTATCTTAGTTATACCAGCTAAAAGCCACCCAGAGAAGTGCTAAAAGCTGGACTAAAAAGTAGGGTCGATCTAACAGACCTTATATAGAAGTACAGAGAGATGCACTGTACCACATTGGTGTGAATGACATTGACAATTCAGGTGGGAACATAACGGACAACTGGCTGGGCCCCATCTTCCTTGGCAGACCCCCGACATCCCGAATTCAATTCCTTCCAGGATGAGACTGGAGAATAGTGTCAGGATGAGAGATTGACTCAAGGTAAACCAACGACTGAACTATAACTGACATAAAAATGGACACAAAGAAATGTATGCATTTCCAATTGGGATCTAACTGACAAAAAATGTGCTTGTTAGAACCCTTCAGACCTCACCAGGATACTTTTAAGCTGTGAAAACCAGGGCGCTGGCCTATTGTAGGCCAGCCTACAGCTTTACAGTACAAATTTCTAAAAGTGGCTCATCATTTAAAATCTAGCCTTAGCTCTGTCAATAGCCATTGTAAGCTAAACTAAGCTAAACTAAGCAATAGTTATCCATAGCTATCCGTAGCTATCTACAATTACTGTTGTTTACACAAGGGGTGAAGGATTTCTGTGTATACAAAAGAATAGAACTGGATAGCTATGGAGAGATACGGATAAGACTAGTCTGCTAGTAATGAATAGCTATAGACAGCTAAGTTGAGCCACATTTAGAAATTTGTACTGTACATGTGTTTTTCTAAGTTTGACACCTTATTATTATCGGTTTCTAACAAGTTCTAAGAACACTCAAAATCAGTGTCTAGCTAGTAGCTACTACCTAAATCACTGTCTAACTAACATGTTGTTCAGGTCTTCCTTATTTTCTCTCTGTATATGCCACCCAGACGGCCAGACCTCTGCCCTCAAAAACTATCAAATCAAATTAACCCTTACATCAAATCGGTCGTTATTCACTTTGCAGGTCAGAAGGCCAAAAAGGGTCAACTCACAGAGAATGAGTAAATGGCCCAGTGAAGTCCAATAGAGCTTTGCAGACCAAGAGGACAGAGGCTTTCTTTCGGCTTACCCGAGGCGGCATTTACCTGTAGGAATTATACACTCCTTTCAGGCACATAATGAGATTTTCTTGTTGCCCCAACCCATCACACAGTCTTTTCTTTAAGCAAGGTATGACATATTACAGAGACCACAGGTCTCAGCCCGAAGGGCCGTGACCGCATGGTCTTAAAATGGTAGAAAACAGAGCTATTCACACAAGGATATATTAGGGAAAATTTCTACATGCGCCAAACAAAAAGTGTCAGAGTGGTCTTTCTTATTGTTTTGGTGTTGAGTCTTATCTCTGTATATTCCTCCCAGACCTCTGCCCTCAAAAACTATCAAATCAAATTAACCCTTACATCAGATCGGTCGTTATTCACTTTGCATGTTAGAAGGCAAAGAAGGGTCAACTCACAGAGAATGAGTAAATGGCCCGGTGATGTCCAATAGAGCTTTGCAGACCAAGAGGCCAGCGGCTTTCTTTCAGCCTGCTTAACAAAGTGCCCTCCGCTTACCCGAGGCGGCATTTACCTGTAGGAATTATACACTCCTTTCAGGCACATAATGAGATTTTCTTGTTGCCCCATCCAATCATATAGCCTTTTCTCTAAAGAGGGTATGATATATATAAAGTCAGTATTTTACCAAGTATTTTTCTTCAAATGGGTAGTGTTTTACTATACCCCATAATGTTTACAATACCACATGAAAAAGCAGTGGATATATCCCATGCGGTATTGCGTTGTACTTGTAGGTTTGATGTATACTCAGTGGTTTGATCATTGTTGATGATGTCATTGCATTGTTTGCCATTGTGATGCCATGTCCATGGTGACGTCACAACATTGTGACATCATCACTTGAGCTGCTATCTGTGCTCTGATTGGCTGATGCAACTGTTGAGTATAGATCACCTGAGTGAAGTTCAGCTTTCTTTGCTCGGACTCGTGAAGATATCCTGAGTCCTCTGTACCCACTCGTGCTGACACACTTGTGAGTACAGAGGACTCAGGATATCTTCAACTCGTGGAGTACATCTCAAAATACCACCATGCCCATTTGGTCTTATTATAATTCACTGTAAAATTGGATGAACTTGGTCAATTTAAATGATTTCAAGAGTGAGGTGGTTGCACAATTCCTTTGAGCTAACATAGCAACATGATAAAAGGTGATCAACTCCCTTTTTCCATGGAAATATATCAAATTGTGGAGGCAACCATCACCTGTCCCAAGTTGAAGCCATGGAAGTGCGTCATGGCCAGGCTTATCCATGAAGCAGTCATTTCCTGTCAAAATAGAATTTCCAAATGACTTCAATGATTAGATAATGATAGCTATTAAATGAGATTATAGTTAATTGCAACCTGAAGTAACCAAATGGGAATTTCTGTGACATTGAGAGATCTTGAAGCACCTACTTTTGTCTGCAACAACATCTGAGTGGCTGGCTTAGTAAATTAGCAGTGATTCAATAATCCGAGCACCCTTCTACCCAAAGCGTAACGGCTAACTGTTAATATTTTTAAAATGAAGTTTCAGCCCTTCGTTGTATATGCTTTGCAGAGCTTTGGAGTCATAGTCAGGAGTGGGGAGTCGAGGAGTTGGAGGTTTTTGGGTGAAGTTGGAGTCGGAGAAGTGGAGTCAGAGTCAGAGTCTAATATTATATTAAATGCGTGACTCCTGACTCATAAAAAGAATTAATGTAATTTACAAAAACAAAGTTATGCCAACTCACATTGAGACGGTGGAGGCAGTTAATCAAATATCAACATGTTTCAAGGTTATGTTTTGCACAGGTTTGGTCCACAATGACTAATTTACAGCTCTTAGTGGTTTTCTACAGCTGACAGCAATTTGATTTTATATGAATTGACTTTTGCTGAAACCTTTACTTTCTCCAAGCGAATGTTTTATCAAAGTGGAAGTCTTGTGCAAACAGTACGCATTAGGGTGGTCCAAAAAAATATATGTCCTAATTTCATTGATGGTACCCCCTAACTTTTTTCCTTTGACCATGTGGAAGAGGTGTGCAAAATTTCAGCCAAATTGGTTAATATTTAGAGGTGGCTCATCAAGGTTGAAGTTTTGCTATATTTTGCATTAAAACGCCTATATCAGAATAGTGAAAATTTTGTAAAATCATATTTTCCTTTCATTTGAGGCCAATTAAGGCACTAACCAACTGAGGAAAAAGCAACATAACACGTGTCTGTATATCTTCTTCTCCACGTTAAAAAAAAGTGATTCGTCACTTATATCATTAAAATTGTTATGTCAATTGATGTGTATTGGGCGAGAATTTGGCAAAATTGAGACACAGATATAGATTTATTAATAAATATTAAAATTTAATGGAATGGTTTTTGGATCATGACTGAGTCATGCCATTCTGCTATCAATAAATTATTATAGTCCAGTATTATACAGAATGTAAATTCCATCCTCTTGGTTGGTAATTTTTATAAATAGCCCCTTTCCTCAGATAAGCAAGTCTTGGAAGTTTCACGCTCCCAGAAGCTTCAGATGTGAACATTAAAATTATTAGTTTACCCAATACAATTTAAGTTGTTTGACACCTTTTTAAATTAGTAAGACCAATCAGTTGTGAAAGGGGTTCTTATAATCCAACAGCATTTTTTCCCTGCTATAGTCAGCTACAGTACAATGTTTGAGGCTGTTTATCGATCTTTTCCAGGGATACCTGTTCAGGAAAGATGACTTTGCGTACTGTGTTCTATTATCAACGAGCTAACTTTGATTTTATGAGTACTTAATAACTTTTGAGCAGGGATCTTTGCATAACCAACTGATTTTTTCTAGGGTATCTCTAATTACCAAAGGGGCGCTTGAATTACTAGGCACATAAAACTTAGTCACTCATCCAAGATCTCGCCTAAGAATTATTAATAGGTCATTTGCATACTGGTATATATTGAATGTGGAACATGTTGTTGAGAATGATGGAATTGTTACTGTCACTTCTTTTTATAAGTTTCTGTAGCATGTGTCAAAATAGCACTTGGCCAGAAATTGAGAAGACAGCATGGTATGGGATCGAATCAGAGGAGATAATTCACTAGACATCGGAAGGATTCTATCTACTGTGTTATAGAAAGCTGCCATGACTTTGTATAGGGTGATATTCTCAACATCTCTTTCATTATAATAATTTATTGAAAGAAGTATGGCATGACTCAGTCATGATCCAAAAACCATTTCATTAAATTTTAATATTTATTAATAAATCTATATTGGTGTCCCCTGTTTTGCCTAATTTTCGCCCAATACACATCAATTGACATAACAATTTTAATGAAATCAGTGACAAATCACTTTTTCTTCAACGTAGAGTGGAAGATATACAAACATGTGTTATGTTGCTTTTTCCTCAGTTGGTTAGTGCCTTAATAGGCCTCAAATGAAAGGAAAATATGATTTTACACAATTTTCGCTATTCAGAGATAGGCGTTTTAATGCAAAATATAGCAAAACTTCAACCTTGATGAGCCACCTCTAAATATTAACCAATTTGGCTGAAATTTTGCACACTTCTTCCACATGGTCAAAGGAAAAAAGTTAGGGGGCACCATCACGAAATTTTACACTTTTATTATTTTCCATTGGATGCTGGACCACCCTAGTACGCATTTAGCATGTTAAATTTCTTCCATAGTAAGATAACTCTTTTAAAGATTTTTGGCAAACTCAACATCTTTATATCTAAGCTTTCAGTCAGAATGATTTCCCATCCACAAATGAAAGTAATCAGTTGAGACCTAGAGGCTTGTGTACAGCCATGGCCGTAAGTTTTCACTCATCTGCAATGCTGCACTACGGTGAAATTATTGTGAGCACTCATAACAAAGCAAATACTTGCTCAATCTTCACTAAATTTTGAGTAATTATAGTTTGTACAGAGCAGAAGACGTTCTGGTAGAAATAATTGCATTAAAACAGGATATTTTTACAGTAATAGTGAGGCAAAATAATGAATACATGTAAGTCGAATTTTAAGCATAAAATCAATTATGATGCTACATGTTAATCTCAAGGTAGTAATAGCCACCAAAGTTTGTGGATATGTTTTGTACACATAAAATTAAGCATTCATGACAAAGTTACTATAAAATACGCGGTTGAATTTCCGTTCTTCGGGTTTTACTAGAACTGGTTTTTTCTTTAAATGTGGAAAAATTTTATGTAGGTTCAGGAAATAACTGCACTTCTTCTTTTGAAAGAAAATTGTGTCAAATGCTTTCCATATATGTGGAATTTTATGAAACAAATTAAATTTCATAATAAGAAAAACAATTTACTACTTGATTCTTACATCAGAAATTAACAATTTTTCTAATCATAAGAACACCAAGCGAAACCCGATCAAGCACCGTTAAAGTCGCGTATTTAATTGTAATTTTGTCATGAATGTTTAATTTGGTGTGTGCCCAACACATCTAGACACTTTGGTGAATATTTCTATCATGTGAATGACAAATATAGGATCAGAACTGATCATATGCTTAAATTTCAACTAATTCAGTATTTTGCCTCACAGCTATTATGTAACATTATTCCATTCAATAATTTTTATCAGAACACCTCCAAGTACATACTAACTATAATTCCTGACATTTTGGTGAAGATTGAGCAAGTATTTGCTTTGTTATGATTGGTCAAAATTATTGCACCATAGTGAAGCATGGCTGCTGAGTGAAAACTTACGGCCATGGCTGAATAGTTATTATGACGGATTTTATAAACGACAGTGCAAAATGACGCTTTCAAAAATTCCCAGGCTTCTTTGACATATTATTCTGGACCTGAAGCTCAAATTTATGAATCTGCATAAGAATGCAGGCTTTCCAAATTTATAAACCAAAAGTTTGATTGAATGGGGAGACAAGTTATTTCATGAAAGAAAGTCTGTTTGCTTTGGAAAGTGATTTCATTAATAGAAATCATGGGAGAAATGGAGCTGGGCAACCAAAGTGCTTTGGTGGCAGTTCTGAAGTCATAGATAGTTTTCCTGATGGTATTTTAATTTTTAGCCTTTAAAATTGCTATTTCAAGAATATATTAGATTGTTATCTTCCAAAAAAACATTGACAGATTCGCTTGCGCTGTTGAAATTCCTCATTTTGAGACATGGGCAAAATTAACAAGTGGTGTGGTGAAGCAACTTTGACTTGAAACAGATCAAATCTGGCCAATCTGTAACAAGTCAACTAATTTAATTGACTCATGGAATATCGGCCCCATCTATGCAGTATACACCGTATACAGGGTGGTCAAAAAAAAAACTTTACACTTATGAATAATTTTTTGGATGACGCCCATTGTAACAAATGCTTATTTTTCAATGCAAAAACAACTTGTATAGCAAAGAATAACTCTTCTAGAGACAATTTATTCATTCGGAGGTCCTTTTGGACTGATGACTTTCCTGCAGTGGGCCTAAATGATGCAGAGGTGTCAAAAATGTAACTTTGTGTCTGTTTTTCCGATACAAACGTAATGGATGCCTTTATTGGGCAACTAAGGTCTGTGGTGTCTTGCAGGTATCTGCCTCTAAGTTTGCCCATCCAGAATAATCACATTGATTGAGATCTTGTGATAACAGGGGCCATATTGTCCCGCTGAGAAACTTGACAGAGCGAACCTTGATCCAGTTCTGGGCTTTCCAAGGGAGTGTGGCTCATGCCCCGTCTTGTTTTAAGATCAAATTATCTGTGGCACTGTATGTCTTATCTATCCAGGGCTTTAGATGCTCTTTCAAGATGTTAATATGTACTTTTCATGTGATTTCAACACCCTGATCATCCACCTTCAGACGGCTTTGTTTTAAAATCTTATAATGGCCATAGTGAAGTCTAAACTTGCTCTAGCACCTTCTGGTTTGTGCTGAATTGTGCCTCTGTCTTCTTAATTTCATTTCATGTTGTATCTATTTTGTCATGTGAAGGTCAGTAGCTTCAAAATTGCTGATGGGCCTTGAACAACCCAGAGTAGTAAAAACGCAGGAGCACTCCCGGCTTTCAGTTTGTGTGCTATCAAAAAAGTAGTGAACCGATTTGATTATTAACCAATTTTCTAAAGATCTAACATACTTGGCTTGTATACACAATAAGTACCCAGGCACTGACTCAATCTTGGCAGCCTGGAAAATGAAATATCATCTGTAAAGTTTTTTTTTTGCCACCCTGTACGGCAGTTTAAGTTTATCAACTGTCAGTTAACACATGCAATGGAGCAAGGTTTTGAACTTGGGGTATTTCTAGAAATTGATCCATAATTAGAATCATCCACTTGCACTAAATCTGTCAGGTGCTGACTTTTCGGCTCTTGTTACCAGAGAAATAGGCATACGGCATTCACAATTTTTTTAGGGGGGGGGCGAGTAACATTTGCCCGAATTTCAAAATCTAAATATATCATAATATATCGCCCGCCTCCCATACGCCTATGCCAGAGAAAGTCACTCGCTGAATCCCGCTTTTAATCCACATCAATTATTATTTTCCCCAAATACCCATTGTTCTCTTTAGTCGTCAAGGTATATTACGTGAAATGTACCAATAACTCTCATCAAACAATTCAAAATAGTTCAGAAGGAGGAATATTCTAGCGGTCCTCAATTTTGTTGCAGTTTCTTTCCCTGAAACTTACACAGGTGACAGTCGGTGTACTGTTGCGTCTGAGAACAAAACCTACAGAAATGAAGTTCAGTGAATTGGAAATGAACAATGCAAACAATTGTGGATTGAGAATATTACTGTTCAGAAAAACATAATGGAAATTCTACTTTAGTTTAATTAAAACTCCTTTATGCAACTTAAGTTAGCTCACTCTAATATAATTTTTCTGAATGAAACAATTGGTTAAGTTCTTACAAAGAATGTCCATGGGTCTCGCAAATCCCGTTATTGCATCATATGTCTCACTGTCACATTGTACGTCTCACTTTCCTGCAAATGTGATAAGTTTTAGCAAACCAGAAAAAGAGGAACTCGACTAACTTGATTAATGAGGTACACCGACCTCACTTTTCTGCCCTTTAATCAGTGTTGGCTACAGTCTGTTATCAACTATATATGATCACTGACATTACAAATGACACATGAAAGCTCTCTTATCCAGACTTTTGAAAGACAGTAATTTGTGGCTTGGAGGTTCGATTATAAAATGCCCAGAGGTTTACATATTGCTACCAATATAATAGGGATAAGAGCGTAGAGCCTCCAGCTGAGTCTTGCCTTCCTGATTTGATCGATGATCTGTCGTAGAAGGAATCAAGCCTAAAATGGAGGTCAATATGCAATCACTTGAATTCACTTCTTATAGGCCAAGGAGAATTTCACTGGCCTACTTCCAACCACATCACACAGCTACACACAGTTTGCTATCACTCTACTTCACAACCTTCAAAGGCGACACGAACAATCAACTGACCTACTTCAGTTATTGGTAATGATATCTAGGCAGTTCCATGCAAAACTCATCTGTGTCAAAAGTTTCTCAGAAGTGTGACAAAGGTCAAAAGTCCCCAATGATCAAAAGTCATGGAAGTGAGAGTAAAAGTGACAGCATGCCAAAAAATAAAGCTTGTTCCCAATATGTCCCAGGGGCCAGTTGTGTAACTGAGACACAGGTGCGTGTTATCTAAGCCCGTGGGGTTAATATATACATATGTATGCCAATCATCCAGGTCTTGGCAGTTGGCTGGTTGTCATCTCAGAAAACTTTCTCGTTCTTGTTACCTGCAGCAAAAAAGAGAAAGAGAGAGAGAGAGATTGTGAATGGCAGGAAATTATGTAGGTCACAAATGTTCATATCTCGTACCTGTATAATTAAAGCTTTTGTTAAACAAAGTTTCAATTTCATTTGTCCATCATAAACCAAAACGTAATAAAGGGGATACATTGTACATATATATTATATCTATGATAACTAGGGTGGTTCGAAAAACAACAATTTCACCAAAGAGGGAAAGACACCCCTCATTTTGTTCCATTTGCCAAATGATGCACCCATACAAAATTTTGGACTCCTAAGTTAAATAGAAGAGGGTGCTCAAGGAGCCTGAAGTTTTAGCCAAAACAGCAAAAATATGTTAATTCGCGAACTCGCGGTTTTGCATGACTTTGTCAATTTTAAGGCTACAATGTTCTAACTACCATTTTTGAAATGGCCACAAAAAGACCTTTCATTTGAATGGTAACATGATGGGTCTGCAAGGATATTGAGTGATCAATGTTTTCTTAAATTTCTTTTTACCAGAAATGAAAGTTTTCGAATTTCATAAATTGCTATAATCATCATTTTAGTGCTAAAATTGGTTTTAATAAGACATCTTGCATATACACTAGATATAATTCATACCTAACTTCTTCAGTGTATGATACTTCAGTTGCTGGGGATTGTGGGAAGATTTTTTAACAGAATTAAGTGAGAATAATTAATAAGGGGGATTCATTCTTCTATATTTTCGAAACAGGTTCACTGATTCAGAAGCAAAAACCTCATATGCTCATTTGGTTTCAATATTAATGCTCAGAATCATTATTTCTAAAATAAATGCCATTGAGATACATGATCTGGTTAATAATAGTATGATTTAATGTTTTTGTACTAATACTGCTCGGCATTTTGAGTACTGAAAACAAAATTGTGCAAGGAGCTTAACATTTGAACTTACATACTTTGATGATGTCACAATGTGCATTAATATAAAATATGTGTATATGATTTACCTAAGTACATGGGCTTGTCTGAGACTTAATAAAAAAATAAAGAACTGCGTGGTCACATCCTTCATACATACCTTGAAAAGCAGGGTAGAGAATTTTAGATCTTTCAACTTCAATAACAGTTAATGATTTTCACTTATAAGTGTGCTGTGATTCAATTTTCCAGTGATTTCAGGACAGACCTGATCATGAATAACTGAATATTGATATGTCTGATCATAGGCATTGCTTTGTATTTGGAGCACATTCACAATTTCACATGTTGTACTCCAACATTTCTACAGGTTCCAGGACACACACTGAAGTGACAACAATCTACCAAGCGACGTGCATCAAATCTATTGCATTTATAACTCTGCATCTAATTACAGTTAATTCAACTACAAAATTATTTTCTTCTTGTAGTATTGTCTCTATAATGATGCATTTTATGACACAAAGTATACATTATAAAATGTTGTACTCATTGGGATTAAACATTTTTTCATTTTCACATGCTCAAGTATTAAGACATCACATCAAGGAAAAGGGTATGCTCACTGCTCAGTATCATTAACATGAGAATGAATCTGAAATAGATATATCTTTAAAACTAATTAGATAGAGCATTAATTTTCAAGTCAAACAAAGGTATTTGCCTCTAAACCTGCATAAAGGACCCATTCTTGACATAAAGGCGTTTGAATGTATTTCAATAATTATTTTCACTCTATTCTGACATTTTTTACATTATTCAAATCGCTATCAAGCCACAGTAGGCTTATCATGCTGCTATAGACCAAGGATAAAGATATTTAGAGCATGCTGGATGTTGTTTAACCCAATCTTAGCACTAAATTGATGCTTTTGGGCAATTTATTTTTTTATGTAGAATGAAATTTAAGAAAACATTGACCGCTCAATTTTCTTACAGACCCATCATGTGACCATTCAAATGAAAGGTCTGTTTATGGCAATTTCAAAAATAGGAGTTAGAACGTTGTAGCTTTAAAATTGACAAAGTTATGCAAAAATTAACAATTTTTTGCTGTTTTGGCTAAACCTTCAGGCTCCTTGAGCACTCACTTCTATTTAACTTAGGAGTCCAAAATTTTGCATGGGTGCATCATTTGGCAAATGGAACAAAATGAGGGGGTGTCTTGCCCTCTTTGGTGAAATTGATGTTTTTGCGAACCACCCTAATAATAACCTCATAATTGGTAATTGGTAATAGTTAAAATTTGCTCAGAGCATTCATGTAACCCAACATCGTCAATTTTTTTGGAAAAATATTTATGTATTCCATGTTTTATGATCAGAAGTGCATGTATAAAGCACTGCTCCTTCAAAAGTATTGATGTCTCTCTTTTAAACTGCCTCTTTTTCCTTCTAGGCCCCTCTAGGAATAGCTTAATAGAATTGTGCTTGTATCTAG
Organism: Platynereis dumerilii; assembly: GCA_026936325.1. NCBI lineage: Eukaryota > Metazoa > Annelida > Polychaeta > Phyllodocida > Nereididae > Platynereis > Platynereis dumerilii. The sequence goes on from JAPTHN010000005.1 coordinate 39,692,190, forward strand.
CTCTGCTGTATTCCTTAGGGCGGTAGTCTGCTTTTGCCTGGATGTCTTACCACCTTTGACTGCGGTTCTATTTGGACCTGAAATGAGAGGTTAACCCATGAGGGGAGGGTGAGTCTGTGGCAATGGGGTTAATTGATTGAAGACACTTGTATTGCTGTGATGAATCCCTTGCAATTCCCTACCCTATTTGGTAGGAGCTTTTGCAGATTCTCACTTCGGATAGTTTTGCATATCCTATGGCAAATCACAGACTCATGGACTTGGAAGGATAGGTGAACGTAAAAATGAAACATTTGTAGATTTTGGAAAACCTTCATATTTGCTATTTATTTAGAAAATATATATTGTGTGTGTAAACTTTAGGGAATTTTGCATGGTCATTGGTCGCCGCCTGAGTATTAATTGTATATTGACCATTTTTGTTATGAAAGCCAGTCTTCTTTGACCAATCTGAAATCTGTTGTTTGTTAACCTACCTGCATGCCAGAACATGGGTGTCATAACCTATCAGAATCAGCATTCAAGTTTCAAAGGCAATAATTAATTTGTTTAAAAGATTTTCTAAGATTTTTGGATGTCCAGGAATATCTGGTATGTCACATCTATGCAGGCATACCCTCGCCAGATATGTGAATAGATCTGCACCTTTATAAAATTGCTATGCTAGCCTGTGAGATGTGACAGATCAAAGAAAGAGAAAATATTGCTGTGGATATAACAAAGCACACACAATGTCATCTTGGACATATAAGCCAGGAAGCTTTGATCTGATACAATCACAGGAAAAAAAGAAATTAGCATAACGCTTCTACTTCTTTTGCATCGAGCACTTTCATCATTATTAAAATGAATGCCACAGCTATATACTGTAGCTGATTGAGATTCAAATGTTGTGCTTTTAAATGAAATATTTGAGTTGCTAACCTTTCTTTCCTATATTTCAGCATGCTCTTCAGAAAAGGCAAAATGAGAGAAGCAGTCAACACATTTGACAGGCAGTTGGTTGCAACTTAATACAGTGTATGATTTAAGTGATGCCAAAGTGATGAGGATGGACTTTGACCTTGGCTTACTGCTTTTCTGAAGTGGTATATAAGTGTAAAAAAGTCAGGATGTCGAAAAGAGAAGAGTCCAAAATAAAGAAACATTGTGGAATTTTTTTTTCTGCTATTCGTATCATATTTATGTCCATTAAAAACTAGTGCAAGATAGTTTGATTATACGAAACTGGCATACATACTACTATGATGTTTATTTCTTGTATTATGCAGTGCACTTACATGGCCGCCTGCAAGTATGGGCTTTCCAATGAGAGCGAGATCAGCAATGACTCAGCATTTTCTCGTCTCTCTGAGCGATTCTCGAGAATTGAAGTGTTGATCATTGTTTGACATGGTGTTCATGTGTTTATGTTTATAACGGTTACAAAGCGTTGGATTGTTGTTTTGTTTAGCTTGATATTATTGTTATTGTGTACTTGCTGCATTGTTCAATTGGCATAATACTATGATGTTTATTTCTTGTATTATAAATATAATAATAATAATTATAATAATAATAATTTATTCATTTATAAAGCGCCTATATCCATAACTCAGTCATGCTCAGAAGCGCTGTACAACATAAAATAGAAGACACATTAAAAATATAAGGATATGTAAAAACATAGTAAAAGCAGTAAAAATTTTATAAATTTAAAAATAAAGTGTTCATTGAGTATCATTCATGGAAAAGCAGTCAGAGAATAAATGTGTCTTTAGTTTTCTTTTAAATGTCTCAAAATTTTCACATTGTCTCAATGATGATGGTAAATTGTTCCACCATTTCGGTGCTGCCACAGCGAATGATCTATCACCATATGATCTTGTCTTCGAGCGCGGTTGAACAAGCAGCATCTGACTAGATGATCGAAGACTTCTAGATGGACTGTACATCTGAAGGAGATAGGCTAAGTATACTGGTGCTGAACCATTTAGGCACTTAAAAGTTATACATAACACTTTGAACATGACACGTTGTTGCACAGGCAGCCAGTGCAGTTGTCTCAGAATTGCACTAAAGGAGTCATGTTTGTTTCTTCTCATGACAATTCTGGCTGCTGTGTTCTGTACACACTGTAACTTACGTAGTTGGAAGGCAGTGATGTTTATTAACAGTGAATTACAGTTATCCAGCCGAGATGTAATGAAGGCATGGATGAGCTTTTCTGCGGCATCACGTGTAAGCATGTCCCGGACAGCAGCAATGTTATGAAGATGGAAATAGCATGCTTTACATATCACTCTTATATGTTCGTCCATTGTTGTAGTTTCATCGAACCAACTACCCAAGTTTCGCATGACTGAACTTGCAGAGACCTCACAATCGCTGATGTTGATGGTTGATAGCTCGACTTTGGATCTAAGCCGTGATGATGTTAGAATCATTAGTTCAGTCTTGTCGCCATTAAGTTTGAGCTTGTTTTCAACCATCCATTTATCAATGTCACTGATACATTTCTCAGCACAGTCCATTGCACTGTGAATGGATGGGTCAGGCCTAAAATTGAAGCGAAGGTAAACCTGAGTGTCATCAGCATATAGATGAAAGCTGATATTGTGATCAGCAACAATGTCAGAGATGGGACTTGTATACAGTGAAAACAACATTGGCCCAAGGACCGAGCCCTGTGGGACTCCTTGGAGTACAGTCAGCGCAGATGATGTTTCGCCCTTAAACATCACAGTCTGTGTCCGGCCACTGAGATATGACTTAATCCACTTCAGGATGTCACCGCCAATCCCAAAGCGATTCTGTAGGCGACGCAGCAGGGTGTCGTGGCAGATCGTATCAAAAGCTGCGGATAAATCCAACAGCACCAGGATGACACCCTGCTGCATATCCAGTGCTTGGAGTATATCGTTCTGAACGCGAAGGAGAGCAGTTTCCACATGTAGTGAGTTCATTACAGGAAAAATTAAATCTCACTTGACATGTTCTTCCTTTCCTTATGCAGTGTACTTAGATGGCCTCCTGCAGGTATGGGCTTTCCTACTTTGGCCTGTGGTCCCTGCTACAGAAGCTCTTCCCTGGAAACACGTGATTGGATTAAGACCTCGGTAAATGCCGCAGGGTTGTTTTCTCTTAAGAGAAGATTCTTGTCGGACATCACTTGACATGTTCTTCCTTTCCTTAGTTGCTTGGAGTCTTTCTCTCTTTCAAAGATGTTTGGTCTCTGTTCCTGTCGATGGTATGGCTGTCAAGTCTTTTTTTTTAACCTCCTACATTGTAATAAATAAATTGGCAATTTCATTGTTGTGAGGCTTCTCAATTGTTCTTTAAGACAAATCCATTCTACTACGGGAAGACAGAAAAGTCAAAATTTAAGTAGACACTGTACATGTTTAGTAGCATTAAGATCCACACATCAGTTTCATTTGCCCTCCCTTGAAGATTTAATTGTTCCTGTAATGTAGTACTCACTACATGTGTGAGTACTCTGGCAATGTAGTCAAGCATGAGAATGTGTATTGTACTCAAGATTTGACTACCCATGTATAAGACAAAGCAATGTAGACTTTGGTGATATCACAAAAAGGGACTGACTTGATTGGTTTTCTTGCACAACCTCCCTTTTTTACTCTTCAATGATTCACTGTTTTCCAGCCCCATTTACCAGCTTTATATGGTCACTGTCATTGTACAAGCGACAAAGGTCACACCGTGAAGCTCTAATTTACATTAAATTGTACTCTAATTCAACCAAAGCCTTTCTACGTCAAACGTTTGTTGTTAATAATAGCATAACCAATGGAGATAAGTATTTGAAGCTGCGTCTTGCCTTCCTGATTTGATCAAGGACCTGTCATGGAAGGAATGTAGGCCTAAAATGGAGGTCAATACGCAATCACTTTGTTTTGCAGGCAAAAGCGAATTTCATAAGCTCACTTCCTACCACATCAAGCAGCTCCACACTGTCCACTATCTATCTAGCTCAAGATCTTCAAAGCAGAGACCGAGAATCAACCAACCTACATCACCTCTTGATGATCATGTCTGAATGGTCACTGTAGACTCCTCCTCGTATCTGTCAGAAGTTTCTCACAAGGTCAAAAACTTTGACTGAAAGGTCCATTGATGCCGAATGTTAATAAGCCACAGAAGTGTGAGAAAAGGGGAGCAGGATGTCAACAAATACAGCTTATTCCCAAGAGCCTTCAGGGCCCAATGGGCAACTGAGACACAGGTGCATGTTATCTTAGCCGACGGGACGTACAGGGTGCGGCAAAAAAAACTTGCACCAGCAATAGCTATGAATTATAATTGCTATAATTTCCTAACCAATGCTTCTATTAGTATGAAATTCGAACACAACCAAGCCATGTATATCTAAATTTACTTACTCAAAGCATTTTTCATTTTTATTAATTACTTTTCACGTTCTAGGTCTAAAGACAGTGTACATCAGTTTTTTCAGGTGAATCTTTTTTTTGTCAAGTATACCCAAATTGCAGCGTTCAATCTAGTTATTGAAATGTAGGAGGTGCTTCAGACACCTCTCTCTACTTTTGCCCATGTAAAAACATTTGAAATTTTGAGGTCTGATGAATAGAGGGGTCTCTGATTTGGACTGGAGGATGAACTCCAATACTATTACGTCGAGATATTTTACTTGCCCAGCACAGAAACTGATGCTGGAGACCAAAAATTCATTTTCTCATCTGATTTACATCCATCGGGCATTTTGCTCTGGATGATCCACCTGAAATATTTTGTGTTCAACTCCCAAGTTTTGAACCCATGCCCTCAAAAACCTGCAGCAAAGCAAGCCTGAAATCTGAAATGATATTGCTCAGCCATCAAACTGCTTTATATTGTTTGCTTATACAGTTAGTTTGTCTTGGATAGAATAGGACGCTATAAAAACACCCCAGTATTAATTTTTTTGCCCTTATATGGAAATAATGATAAATCATTCTGTTATCAGTCGCAAAAAATCCAAAAATGATCACCTGACCACAGAAACTGGTCTTATTATGCCAAATATTCACTATAGTTATTGTCTTTCTTTAAACCGCCTTATGATGTAAAGTTCACGTCATTCAGAAATGATCTTTAGGCCAGCAGTCGCCAAAGTATTGTAGCCTCTTCTGGTTTGGGCAAGCAAGATTTTGGAGAGGCTGTACATTATTAATAATAGCCGGTGTTCTAACTGTAATTTACACTAATCTAAATGCTAGGCAACTGCTAATATGTTTGGTTAGATATCCTATCTCTCAAAACTTTATTTTGCAATTTTCTGTTTGATCTACTAGAGACATTCAAGTGGTGCAATTTTTTTTGCTGCACCCTGTAAATGTCAATCTTCCAGGTCTTGCCAATTGCCCATTTATCATCCCAGAAAACTACCTGTGGCAAACACGGTATGAGATAGACAGTGAGAGATTGCATGTCAGAGTATCGTGTCACAATTTTATATAAATCTCAAGCTTACATGTATATGTGGAATTTCTCAAACAAAGCTTATGGTCTATTCATCCGTTATGAATTAGGACATGAAAATGGATGAAAAAAGGAGTTGACTAACATTCTACTTGTTAACAACACCACTAAATATGGTCCAGTACACTGGCACACACTGTATGTCTATGATATCTGATAGTTGGTAATTTTTTTGGTAATAATTTGGTCTGAGCTACAGTTTCCAATGAGAGCGAGAGTTCTCGAGACGTCTCAAGATCAGCAATGACTCAGCATTTTCTCGTTTCGCTGAGTGATTCTCGAGAATTGAAGTGTTGATCATTGTTTGACATGGTGTTTATGTTTATAACGGTTACAAAGCATTGGATTGTTTATTTGTTTTGTTGATATTATTGTTATTGTGTACTTGCTCCATTGTTCAATATAAATATCTGTTTATAGGAAACAAAACGCACAGATTAACATTAAAACTATAAAAGATATCATAAAAGCCAAAAAATTTGATCCATTGCAAGATTAGATCTCTCTTGTTTTATCATTGTGCCAATGGCAGGACAGTGTCCTAGATTTCTCGAGAAATTCTCGATTCTCGTGCTCTAGACCATGACCATTCTCGAGAGGTGTTGATCGAGACTCATTGGAAACACTAGTCAGAGCGTCGTGTAACCCAGCAGAAGTTATCAAAGTTTTCCTTTTCACACAAAAATTTGTATGTGCTACATATATTTATGATCAAGAATGTTATGCACTGCTTTTGCCAAAATACATTGCCTGCTGCATACCTCCTTTGGCTAAAAATGTGACAAACTGATCACAGATTTTTGCCTCTTTTTCCCCAAGGATTAACTTAATCGATTTTTGCTTGTATTCTGCTCGGCTGAATTCCTTGGGGTGTTGGTCTGCATATACCTCTAGTCTTCACTTCTATAACCGCAGGCTGGGTGCCCTATTTGGACCTAAAATAAGAAACTTACCCAAGAGCAAGAGAGAGGGGTATGTTTGTGGCAATAGCTCAATTGATCGAAGACACTTATTTTGCTATGATAAATCCCCTTCAATTCTCCACCTTATTTGGTTGGGGCTTTTGCAGGTTCTATCTTTGGATAACTTTTGCACTTCCCATTTAAAAATGACATGCTAATGGACTTACTGCATTTAGCCAGAGGTAAAAATAAAAAAAAGTTCCTTTTCAATTCATAATTTCTCCATTACTGGAAACCAATTTTGGAAAACCTTAATATATTCTATTTATTTTAAAAATATGTATTTGTGTGTAACCTTCAGGGAAAATAGCCTTTTTAGAAATTTTGCATTTTTACTGCTCCAGCAAAGTGTTGGACCTTCTTGGTTTTCGGTTCCAAAAACCCGTGCCATAACCTGTAATCACGGTATTTTGAAAGTTAATGAATGTTTTGTTTAAAAATAGAGATTTTTGGAAGACTAGGTTTGCCTGATCCAGGCCATGCAAACGGCAATACTAATATTGTTGGAACCCATGTAGGCAAAGACTTTCCGCAGAGCAGATGGGCACCTAAGCCCCTTTTTCCACCCAGCTGCTGTCCATGAGCCTCACAAATCCCCATATTTTATCATTAAATTCATTTTGGAAGCGATCATGTTGTATGTATAAATGTCCTACAAATGTGATAGGTTTTGGCAAAACAGAAAAAGAGGGACTCGAGTGATTGATTAATGACGTACTCCGACCTCACTTTTCTACCCTTTAATCAGTGTTGGCTACCCTCTGTTATCAACTTCATATGATCACTGTCTTTACAGATGACACATGAAAGCTCTCTCATCCAGACTTTTGAACGACAGTAATTTATGGCTGAGGTTCAATCATAAAATGTCCCGAAGTTTACAAATATTGATACCAATATAATAGAGATAAGAGCGTGGAGCCTGCAGCTGAGTCCTGCCGTCCTGATTTAATCGATGAACTGTCATGGAAGGAATCAAGCCTAAAATGGAGGTCAATATGCAGTCACTTGAATTCACTTCTTGTAGTCAAAGGGTAATTTCACTGGACTACTTCCTACCACATCACACTGCTCCACTGTTGGCTATCACTTACTTAACAACCTTCAAAGGCGACACGGACAATCAACTGACCAACTTCAGTTATTGGTAATGATATCTAGGCAGTTCCATGCAAAACTCTGCCTCATCTGCGTCAAAAGTTTCTCAGAAGTGTGTCAAAGGTCAAAAGTCCCCAATGTTGAAAAAGTCATGGAAGTGAGAGTAAAAGTGACAGCATGCCCAAAAATACAGCTTATTCTCAATATGTCCCAGGGGCCAGTTGTGTAACTGAGACACAGGTGCGTGTTATCTAAGCCCGTGGGGTTAATATATACAGATGTATGCCAATCATCCAGGTCTTGGCAATTGGCTGGTTGTCATCTCAGAAAAACTTCTAGTTCTTTTTACCTGCAGCAACAAAGGTGAGAGAGAGAGAGAGAGTGAGAGAGATTGTGAATGGCAGAATATTATCATGTCACAAATGTTCATGTCTTGGACCTGCGTGTTTATTTTTTAAAGCATTTGTTAAACCAAATTTCAGGTCCATTTGTCAATCATAGTAAATGGAGTTTGCCAACATTCTGCTTGTCGACAACACTATCTTTACCTGTTTTGCCCCTCTTTCATGTCTAAATAGAGTGAAATGTACTGGCATATTTATTGTTTTTAAACTTGTTTATTAATGAGTTTATGATTGCATTGTTGAATGAAGATGAGTCCTTATTGCGTAATTTATGACAACCTTATAATTGGTATTGGTAATAGTTAAAATTTGGTCAGAGCACCATGTAACCCAACATTGTAAATTCTTTTGAAAAATAAATATATATTTTATGATCAAAAGTGTATAAAGCACTACTCCTACAAAACTATTGATGTCTTTTTTTTTAAAACTTCCCCCTTTTCCTTCTCGGCTCCTCTGGGAATAGCTTAATAGATTTGTGCTTGTATCTAGCTCTGCTGTATTCCTTAGGGTGGTAGTCTGCTTTTGCCCGGATGTCTTACCACCTTTGACAGCAGTGTCCTATTTGGACCAGAAATGAGAAGTTAACCCATGGGGGAGAGTGAGTCTGTGGCAACGAGGTCAATTGATTGAAGACACTTGTATTGCTGTGATGAATCCCTTGCAATTCCCTACCCTATTTGGTAAGAGCTTTCACAGATTCACTCTTTGGATAGTTTTGCATCTCCTATGGCAAATCACAGACTCATGGACATATAAGGATAGGTGAACGTAAAAATGAAATATTTGTAGAACATTCCATGAAGAATTTGTTTCTCAGTAGGGATCGTGGATTTTGGAAAACCTTCATATTTGCTATTTATTTAGATAAAATATATTTGTATGTGACTTTCAGGGAATTTTGCATGGTCACTGCTTGAGTATTACATTGTATATTGGCCTTCTGAATTATTATAAATTTTGTTCATGAAAATAAACTGCCTGTAATTATGTATGGGAGAGCTTAGGTTTTATAACAAAAACATGTTGTTTTGTAAGAATATCTTATTATAGAATTATCTCCCAAACATGCGTTTAAAAATATTAACTTGCATTTTGAAAACCGACAAATCTTTATATGCTTAATTGTTTTTACCTAATAATATATAAATTCTGAGTCTATTAATATGATTTATGAACATATTTTATTGTAACAATAATTTCATAAGTGATCTATTACACAGACTTTATAATTTAAGTGTAATGTCTAGGAATATTTTGTATTTATTTTTCATATTTAATTGATGGTGAAGTCTGGGAATATTTCATATCTACATGTATATATATGTAAGGAATGTTTTTATATTTTAATGAATATAGATATAAGTGATAACAATTCAGTCAGGTCAGGATATGTCCTTTAAAAACTGAAACTAACTCGAAACCAGCAAAATGATTATGAGCTAAACAAACAATAGCAATTAACCCTTTTGATGTTTTTGCCACTGGCTAATTGCAATTATACTGTCAGGTTTTCTCAACAGAGGGCTCCCTAGGCTGGGGTAACGATAAGGTAGTCAAAGGGAGCCAAAGGGATCTGTGTGGAGATCTGGGGTGCGGAGGGGAAAAAAGGAAAAAGTAGGCAAACAAAGGACTTCTGACTGAAAAAAATCTTCATTTTGGACTGTACTGTATCTTAGCCTACGGGACTTAAATGTCAATCACCCAGGTCTTGCCAAATGGCCATTTGTCATCCCAGAGAACTTTCTGGGTCTTCCTGCCTGTGGTAAACCAGGCAAGAGATAGACAGTGAGAGATGGCATGTCAAGAGTACTATAATGTCACGATTTTATATAAATCTTAAGCTTGCATGTATATATAATTTATTATATGTGAAATTTCTCAAACAAAGCTTCTGGTCTATTCATCAGTTATAAACTAGGACATGAAAAGGAAGAAAAAAGGAGTTGACTAACATTCTGCTTGTTAATAATACCTATAAATATGGTGCAGTATCCTGGCACTGTGGCACACACTGTATGTTTATGATATCCGATAATTGGTAATTTTTTTTGTAGTAGTGTCAATTTGGTCGGAGCATCATATAACCCAGCGAAAGTTGTCAAAGTTTTCCATTTCACACAAAAATTTGTATTTGCTACATTAACTTATGATCAAGAGTGTTATGCACTGCTTTTGCCAAAATACATTGCCTGCTGCATACTTCCTTTGGCTAAAAATATGACAAAATGATCGCAGATTTTTGCCTCTTTTGGGTGCCCTATTTGTATTGTATATATTGTATATACTATCAGTCATGCACTGCAATGCAGGCACGAAATTTGTGGTGAGCCTTCCACAATGATACAGCTCAGGGCAGCCATAGTACGGCGCCCGTGGGCAGAGACAAGGGGAACATTGCCCAAGGTTCCATGTCTTAGCATTCTCCAGTGTTGGTGACCGCCGTATGATGATGAGTGATGAGAAGACTGTGAGTCTGGTACATACCCTATTAATTCAGGGATGTCCAGGGTCTTTCAGTTGCCCCAGCACAGAACACTGGATACAACCCACCTCCATTTAATGTCCCATGGGCTCGGACCAAATTGAGTTCCAGGAGTGGGAGTCGAACCCACGACCTCACAGCCAGTGGTAGCATAAACAAGCGCCTTTAACCATTAGGCCACGGGGAACTCTAAAATAAGAAACTTACCCAAGAGCAAGAGAGAGGGGTATGTTTGTGGCAATAGCTCAATTGATCTAAGACACTTGTGTTGCTATGATAAATCCCCTGCAATTCTCCACCCTATTTGGTTGGAGCTTTTACAGGTTCTCTCTTTGGATACCTTTTGCATTTCCCATGTCAAAATCACATACTTATGGACTTACTGCAGTGAGCCCGAGGTAAAAATAAATAAAAGTTCCTTTTCAATTCATAATTTCTCTGCTACTGGAAACCAATTTTGGAAAACCTTCATATATTCTATTTCTTTTTAAAATATACATTTGTGTGTAACCTTCAGGGAAAATAGCATTTTTAGAAAATTTTGCATTTTTACTGCTCCAGCAATGTGTTGGACTTTCCTGGTTTTCGGTTCCTAAGACCCGTGTCATAACCTGTAATGAGGGTATTTTGAAAGTTAATGAATATTCTGTTTAAAAATAGAGATTTTTGGAAGACCAGGTTTGCCTGATTCATGCCATGCAAACGACAATACCAATATAGTTCGAACTCATGCTGGCAAAGACCTTCAGCAGAGCAGGCAGGCGCCTAAGCCACTTGGCCGTCCAGCTGCTGTCCATGAGGCTCACAAATCCCCATATGTGACCTGCTCCACCAAAATGGGTTCAAAGTCGGCCTCCTATCATATTTAGGTATGAAAATGACTTTATTCTACTGGAATTAAGCTTTAAAATGATGTTTAGTATGTTTTGATATCTCCATCCAATCCAAAGATATGGCACCTCAAACATCAATGATACGAAACATCAAACTTTGAGAAAATGGCATTTGAAATTCCCTCCATAACAATGAAAGAACTAAAAAAATCAACAGAGACACACAATTTAGATAATTTAAAATCACTTTTTTGGTTAAAGACCTTTTGACACATTTTGCTCATTTCTGAGAAATATATAATGCCTACTTTGAACTCATTTTGGTGGAGCAGGTCACATATTTCATAATAAATTCATTTGGAAGCGATCATGTTGTATGTATAAATGTCCTACAAATGTGATAGGTTTTGGCAAAACAGAAAAAGAGGGACTCGAGTGATTGATTAATGACGTAAGACTTTTTATTTAACGACTTAAGACTTTTTATTTTAATCTTGCTTTCACGTTGACTCTTAAATTTATCGATTTTATGATATTCTCTGATTTTACATAACTTTTGAAACTATTTTATATCATTTTTATTCATCTTATACGTCTTGTAAGCACTGCTGAGTATTTTTGTAAATAATGGGGTGCTAAATCAATGATAATAATAAAAAATAATAATAATAAATAGTACTCCGACCTCACTTTTCTACCCTTTAATCAGTGTTGGCTACCCTCTGTTATCAACTTCATATGATCACTGTCTTTACAGATGACACATGAAAGCTCTCTCATCCAGACTTTTGAACGACAGTAATTTATGGCTGAGGTTCAATCATAAAATGTCCCGAAGTTTACAAATATTAATACCAAGGTTCATTGCCATTGCTATATAATAGAGATAAGTGCTTGGCGCCTAAAGCTGAGGCTTGCCTTCCTGATTTGATCGATGACCTGTCGTGGAAGGAATCAAGCCTAAAATGGAGGTCAATATGCAGTCACTTGAATTCACTTCTTGTAGTCCAAGGGTAATTTCACTGGACTACTTCCTACCACATCACACAGCTCCACACTGTTTGCTACCACTCTACTTTACGCCCTTCACAGGGGAAACTGACAAACAACTAACCAACTTCAGTTCTGGGCAGTTCCATGCAAGACTCTGCCTCATCTGTGTCAAAAGTTTCTCAGAAGCAGGGTTGGGTTCAATTACTTTCATCAAAGTCAGAAGTGTGTCAAAGGTCAAAAGTCCCCAATGTTGAAAAAGTCATGGAAGTGGGAGTAAAAGGACTGCCAGTCAAAACGGCGATAAACCAGAACGGCTATTCGTATATTTACAAACAATGCCTAAACGGCGATGATCAAAGTCCAAAACGGCGATGACAATTTTAGTTAAAAAGTCAACTTAGAAACTATCTTTCAACAAAAAAACGTCTAATATTTGTTACAAAGTAACCAAAAAGTTCACATCCATGATATTTGTCACTTTATAGCAAAATAACGGAACATTTTTGTTGTCTAATTTGACATGTTATAATGTAGCTATTGTTGTCTAATTTGACATGTTATAATGTAGCTAAAACTAACTAAATGTGTAAGACTTGATAAAACGTAACAAAAAACGTAACTATAGGGGCTAAATGATCTTTTTGATAACAGAAACAATGCTGGATAACAAAATGTATTATGTTAAAGTAAAATTACTAAGTTTTCAAGCTATTTCTACCAAAAAATAGTGGAATAGCCGTTCTTGTTTTCTAGTCAAATTTATCATCGCCGTTATGGTTAATATACGAATAGCCGTTCTGGTTTATCGCCGTTTTGGCTGCACACCAGTAAAAGTGACAGCATGCCAAAAATACAGCTTATTCCAAATATGTCCCAGGGGCCAGTTGTGTAACTGTGACACAGGTGCGTGTTACCTAAGCCCATGAGGTTAATATGGGGCAGATCCTAATGAAAGTACGCCAGAAAGACATTGACTATAGAACTGACTTCCCCCTCCTACCTTCAAGCTCCGAACGACCCACTCCTCCAAGACCTACAGTTCGTAAAAGTCCTAAGCCGCACATTCCGAGGGTGTTGGTTCTAGGCAATTCAAACGCAAGAGGTATCGCCAAAGGCCTTAACGACCGTGGCCTCGACAGCTCTGGCTTTGTCTACCCAGGACGAACGACATCGCAGATAAAAAGCAGAGTCAGAGCCGTATCGAAAGCACTTCAAAACGTCAGACCTGATGCTATTCTCGTGCACACTGGAGACATTGAAATACGTGATCGCTTCACACCCACCAGTGCCATCTCTGTAGAGATCAAGCGCTTGCTGTCTGAGGTCAAAGAACAGTTTCCGAAAGCTCAGCTGCTGCTTAGCAGTCTACCTCAGACAAGACAGCATCATACGAACAGTCGAATCTCCGAACTGAATGGTGCACTCGCCAAGTTGTGCAAGAACTTTAATGCCACTTATATTTGTAATAAGTCGGCCAAGCTGGTGAAAGACGACATTCACATGACCACCCAGTCTAAGGACTTTGTTGCTCGATCCGCTGCCCACATTGTGAAGCAGTGTGTTTAGTGTTCTGCCTGCCACCCATTTGTCTTGTGGATTGTCTAATGTCAAAAATATTGCTAGTGAATCTGATATAACTGTCATTTGCAACAGTGCTGTAAATATAAATGATACTGTTAAAGTAAATCATAATGGGAAAATTCATGATACTGTAGACGTTAACATAATTGAGTCAAAGCAAAATTGTATGAATGACATTGTACACTTAAATGCTAGTATGCCACTTGTAAAGGATTCAACAAATGACCAAAGCATTGTACAAAATGAAAATTCAAATAATCCATCTCCGGATCAAAATTTAGAGATAAGTGATGATAGTATTCTTAAAGATTTGCAAATTATGGTCTGGAATATCAATGGATTAGGTGATAAACTGAACAACCAAGAATTTGTGAGATATATCAGCAAATATGACTTAGTAATATTTCTGGAAACAATGAAACTTGATACCTTCAAACCAAATGTAAAAGATTTTGAATTTAAACATTTTCAAAGGAAATTTCAGCATTCACGTGCCAGGAAACCCGCAGGCGGGGTAGGAATTCTCATTCGCAGTAGCTTTTTAAATGATGGAACCGTATCAGTTGCTAAAAATTCTGACTTTGTAGTATGGCTTAAAGTTAAACAAATTAGTGATCGCGATATTTATATAGGCTGCGTCTACATTCCTCCACTGGACTCTACTTCCACTATTTCCAGCTTTCACGACAATAATGCCTTTCATTTATTGCAAGATGACATAACTCAATTTAGCACCCTTGGTAATGTTATTATTAGTGGGGATTTCAATGCTAGGACAGGCAATCATCCTGATTTTCTATTAATTGCTGGCAAAGAAAGTCAGAACTTTGACAATGCATTTTGGAATGATTTATCTCATGAATTTCCCAATCATGCTCGAAGCTCTGAGGATGCAAAAGTAAACAGATATGGTAGAGAACTATTAGAACTATGTAAATCTACTGATATGCGAATCATGAATGGTTATTTCAACAGTACCACTGGAATTTGTACTTGCTATACAGCCAATGGAAAAAGCTTAATCGATTATTTGATATGTGATGCCTATTGTTTCAGAAAATTATCAACATTTTTGGTTGATCCCCTTAACTCAGATTCTGACCACAGGCCATTGATTTTCTCCCTTGAACTTACATTGTGTAGACAGCCTGTCCGTAAAATGGAAACAAAGCAGGCCACTCATGCTAAATTCTTCAAATATGTATTTGACATGGATAAGGCACCTGGTCTCATTAGCTCCTTAAATAGCAATCTTTGTGAATCATTACATGATGAATTTATAAGCAACATTGTTTCTGATAATGGTGTGGAAGATGTCATAAACAGCATGTACTCCTTAATTGACACTGCTATTTCACAAAATTTTAAAAGGAAATATCAAAAGTATCAAGGAGACAAATTTCCAAAAAATGAATGGTTTGATGATGAATGTAAAATCTTAAAACGTAACGTAAATGACTTCTCTAAAAATAATGACCTCAGTGCAGAAAATAACCTTAATCGCTATTGTGAGTTAAAGAAGCAATATAGAGCCATGACTCAAAGGAAAAAGAGACAGTATCAAAATGATATAAGAGACAACCTGTGTGATATGCAAAGTAAAAATCCAACAGAATATTGGAAATATTGGGGAACTTTAAAGAGAAACTCATCAAGTTCAATAACTGGTTCAATTTCTCTTGAAGCATTTGAATCATACTTTAAGAGCATTCAATGCCCACCGAATGATGCTTATCTCAAATTTGATGTTGAGTTCTTAAAAGAACTTGGCAAAGCACCTGGGATTGATGGTATTAGCAATGAATTTTATAAATACTTATCAGATTCTATGGTTGAACCCTTGACAGTTCTTTTTAATTACATCTGGGATAAAGGAGTTTATCCTGAGAAATGGTCTGAAGGTATCATTCAGCCTTTGCATAAAAAGGGCAGTTGCAGTGAACCTGACAATTATCGTAAATTAACTTTAATGGCGTGTATGGGTAAAATTTTTGAATCTATTATAAATAAAAGGCTAGTCTTTCAAACAGAAGCCTCAAACTCAAATGACCCAAACCAATTTGGTTTTTGTAAAGGTTGTAGAACTAGTGATAATGTATTTATTTTAGATACATTAATATCTTATCAAATGTCAAAAAAGAAACCTCTTTATATCACTTTTGTAGATTTCTCAAAAGCATTTGACTTTATCAATAGGACATTCATGTACTACAAACTCATTAAACAAGGTTACAGTGGTAAACTTTTAAACATTATTCAAAGCCTTTTCTCTAAATCGAGTGCTAAAGTCAGATGGGAAGGACAGCTAGGTTCGAAGATAGAAAGCACATATGGGGTTCTTCAAGGAGGGATTATTAGCCCAAAATTGTTTAATTTGTTTCTTTCTGATATGGGAGAGTATTTTGACCAAGATCAAGGCCTTACTGTAAATAACACAACATTTACCCATCTGCTTTATGCAGATGATCTAGTACTTATTTCCGAGAGTGCCTCTGGCATGCAAATTCTCTTAGACAATCTGGCAAGATATTGTAGAAAATGGCATTTACTTATCAACTCACAGAAGAGTAAAGTTATGATTGTTCAATCTGGTGTAAGACAAAGAGCTGGTAATGCAGAGTGCCAGTTTATGATTGGTAATGAAAAGCTTGAAGTTGTCGATTCATATAAATATCTAGGTCATATAATTAGTAATGGTCGCAAAACTCATGGCTTGATGTATGATCACTTAGCATCACCAGCTCAAAAGGCTATGCATGCCCTGAAGGAAAGAATTAGATCAACTGTTGGATATCTTTCGCCAAGTCTAAGTCTTAAAATGTTTGATACTCACATATTGCCTATATTAGAATATCACAGCGAAATCTGGTTCACAACTAAGCAAAATGATATCTTGGAAAAAATACAACTGAAATTTCTGAAAAATCTACTTGGAGTTAGAAGTCAGACTTCAACAGTAGCTATCTTAGCAGATACTGGCCGATTCCACTTGATGTATAGGCAGCAAGCTGCTGCAGTAAAATATTGGCATCGACTAAAAACAGGTAATTGTCCACAATTGCTGCGTGAATGTTACAACATTCAAGTTGCACTAAAACTGAAAAAGGCACCATGCTGGTTGTCGAAAATACAACATGTTTTTACTAATTTGGGAATCACTAACTTTGAATTAAGTCCTAATAAAATTACTTCACTCTTATTTGCAAAAGCTGGAGAAAATATGTTAGCTGAGATCAATGATAGTACTAAAAACCCTAAGCTAAGAACATACAAATTATTTAAGACAGACCTGCGTCTTGAACCATATCTAAACTTGAACTTCCCAAAGTATGTATATCGCAGTATAGCTCGCTTTAGATTAAGCTCTCACAATTTAAAGATAGAACTTGGAAGACACAAACGTCCATATGTCCCTGCAGATGAGAGATTTTGTAAAAGATGCGTATCAGGACTAGTTGAAGATGAATATCATTGTCTCATGATTTGTGATTATTGGAAAAATAGAACTTTTAGAAGTAGCATCAAAAATGATAGAAAACTTTCCAGTATTAAGCTCTCGTGCACAATTTCTTAAAATTATAACAAATAAAACTTCTGATATTAACTTTGCATTAGGCAAATTCTTAAATATCATCATAAAAACTGATAATAGCATTTAATAAGGGTATCCGTCCACAAGATCTGGGTGGCTACAGGCACTGACACATTGCTCTGCATGTGGCTAACTCGCATTAAACTACTTGTGCTTTTGCTTATGTTGTGTTGGCATGCATATAATTTGCATATTGACTGTCAAATGACCTGATTATTGTGTGCCTGTGTGCTATTTTGATTTTGATTTTGATTTATATACTTTTACTTTGTGATGTAACATTGACTGCTTTTATCTTTCATCGTTTTAAAGGTGCTATTAAGTACTATGGTACTGATAACCGCATTAGTGCTAAATTGACTCTTTTTGCTATCCTATTGACTGTGATTGACATTATGATGTATGTTATTTAGATGTAACTCTAAATAGAATGTGATATTCCTATTAGCTGAATGTAGTATTAGTGTGTTAGTACTAGAACTAGAATTTACTTTATTTCGTATTTTCCTATTGTTCTTGATTTTACCTGCACCATATTTTTACTGCTTGTAACTGACTTTTTGGTCAAATGTGACCTTTTTATGTCAATAAAAACGTATATATATATATATATAGATGTATGCCAATCATCCAGGTCTTGGCAACTGGCTGGTTGTCATCTCAGAAGACTTTCTAACTCTTTTACCTGCAACAACAAGCCAACAAAGGTATGAAAGAGTGAGAGTGAGAGATTGTGATCTTGTGAATTGCAGAATAATATCAAGTTAAGTCAAAAAAGGAAAATTGGACAGGTCTTGGACCTGCATATTCATTATTTAAAGCATTTGTTAAACAAAGTTTCAAGTGCACTTGCCCATCATAAACTACAACATCATAAAGATGATAAATGGAGTTGGTCGGCATTCTGCTTGTCGACAACATTATCTTTACCTGTTTTGCCCCTGTTTCACCTCAAAATAGAGTTCAGTGTCCTGGCATACTAATCAATTATATCTATGATAACCTCTTGATCGGTAACTGGTAATAGTTAAAAATTGGTCAGAACATCACTTAATCCAACATCGACTTAGAGTTTCCAATGAGGGCGAGAAATCTCGAGAAGTCTCGAGATCAGCAATGACTCAGCAATTTCTTGTCTCGCCGAGGGAGTCTCGAGAATTGAAATGTTGATCATTGTTTAACATGGTGTTCATGTGTTTAATGTTTATAACAGTTACAAACCATTGGGATGTTGTTTTGTTTTGCTTTATATTATTGTTATTGTGTAATTGCTCCATTGTTCAATTTAAATATCTGTTGATGATAATCCCCATTGTATACCTGATAAATGCTGAAGTTGACCTTGTACAAATGTTTTAAAATTGTATAATATCTGGATGTTTAGCTGTGATTTATAGGAAACAAAACACACAGATTAACATTAAAACTATAAAGGATATCATAAAAGCCAAAAAATGTGATCCATTGCAAGATTAAATCTCTCTTGTTTTATCATTGTGCCAATGGCAGGACAGTGTCCTAGATTTCTCGAGAAATTCTCGATTCTCGTGCACTAGACCATGTCATTCTCGAGAGGTGTCGATCGAGACTCATTGGAAACACTGAACATCGTCAATTAATTTTTTGTTTTTAAATCAAGAATTCCATATTTTATAATCAAAAGTATATAAAGAACTGCTCCTACAACAGTATTGATGTCTTTTATTAAAACTGGCTCTTTTTCCTTCTTGGCTCCTCTGGTAATAACTTAATAGATTTGTGCTTGTATCTAGCTCTCCTGTATTCCTTAGGGTGGTAGTCTGCTTTTGCCTAGATATCCTACCACCTTTGACTGCGGTGACCTATTTAGACCTGAAGAAGTTTGCCCATGAGGGGAGGGTGAGTCTGTGGCAATGGGGTCAATTGATTGAAGACACTTGTAAAGTCTTATATTGCTATGATAAATCCGTTGCAATTCCCTACCCTATTTGGTAAGAGCTTTCGCAGATTCACACTTTGGACAGTTTTACATCTCCTATTGCGAATCACAGACTCATGGACTTAAGGATATAGGTGACGTAAAAATGAAATATTTGCAGAACATTCCTTGAAGAATATTTTTCTTAGTAGGGACCATAGATTTTGGAGAACCTTCATATTTGCTATTTATTTAGAAAAAATACATTTGTATGTAACCTTTAGGGAATTTTGGATGGTCACTGCCTGAGTATTACATTGTATTTTGGCCTTTTTTGTTATGAAAATCAATCTTCTTTAGCCAATCTGAAATCTGTTGTTTGTTAACCTACCTGCATGCCAGAAAATGGGTGTCATAACCTATCAATATCACCATGCAAGTTTGAAAGGCAATAATAGTTTTGTTTGAAAGATTTGCAAGATTTTTAGATGTCCATGAATATCTGGTATGTCACATCCATGCAGGCATGAACAATATCAGCATTCAAGTTTCAAAGGCAATAATTAATTTGTTTAAAAGATTTTCTAAGATTTTTGGATGTCCAGGAATATCTGGTATGTCACATCTATGCAGGCCAGCCCTCAGCAGATATGTGAATAGATCTGCAGCTTTATACAATTGCTATGCTAGCCTGTGAGATGTGACAGATCAAACAAAGAGAAAATATTGCTGTGGAACTAACAAAGCACACACAATGTCATCTTGGACATATATGTATGTATCTATTTCTTTATAGTGGCAGGTACAGTACATATAAACGAAACAATAGATCATGTTACAAAATGATGTCACCCAGCCTTCTAAGGCTTATCTACCACTCCATATCAATCATCTAGAAGTGACACCAGTTGCTTCCACACATAAGTATTTACATTGAGAGTAATTTTAACAATTGTTAATAATAACTGAAGTATACAAATAAAAATGAAATAAATAATGAAAAAAAAAGAACATCAGAAGATAAATGACATATAAGCCAGAAAGCTTTGATACAATCACAGGAAAAAAAGAAATTAGCATAAAGCTTCTACTTCTTTTGCATCCAGCATATTTATCGTTACTAAAATGAATGCCATAGGTACAAAGCTGATTGACATTCAAATGTTGTGCTTTTAAAAAAATATTTAAGTAGTCACCTTCCTCTCCTATATTTCAGCATGCATGCTCTTCAGAAAAGGCCAGAAAAGACGAAACTAGAGAAGCGGTCAACACATTTGACAGGCAGTTGGTTGCAACTTAATACAGTGTATGATTTAAGTGATGCCAAAGTGATGAGGATGGACTTTGACCTTGGCTTACTGCTTTTCTGAAGTGGTATATAAGTGTAAAAAAGTCAGGATGTCGAAAAGAGAAGAGTCCAAAATAAAGAAACATTGTGGAAATTTTTTTTCTGCTATCCATATCATATTTATGTGCAGTAATGCCGGAAAGAGGAGTCGGAGCCTGAGACGAAATTCAGGAGACCTAAGAAGTCAGAGTCATTTTCTCGGAAGTCAAAGGAGTCGGTAGTTGGTTTACTTGCTACCTGACACCAAAGCCCTGACTGAGCAAGCTATAGTGAAAACTAGTGCAAGATAGTTTGATTATACGAAACTGACATCCTACAATGATGTTTATTTCTTGAAATATGAAGTGCACTAAGATGACCTCCTGAGGTATGGCCTTTCCTACTTTGGCTTGCGGTCCCTGCTCTAAAAAAGCTCTTCCCTGGAAACACGTGATTGGATTAAGACCTTGGTAAATGCCAAAGGGTTGTTTTCTCTTCAGAGAAGATTCTTGTCGGACATCACTTGACATGTTCTTCCTTTCCTTATTTGCTTGGGGGTCTTTCTCTCTTTCCAAGATGTTTGGTCTCTGTTCCTGTCGATGGTATGGCTGACAAGTCTTTTTTTTTTTTACCTCTTACATTGTAATTAACAAATTGGCAATTTCATTGTTGTGAGGCTTCTCAATTGTTCTTTAAGACAAATCCATTCTACAAATCCATTCTACCACTGGAAGACAGACAAGTCAAAATTTAAATAGACATTGTACATTGTTTAGTTGTATTAAGATCCACAAGTCAGTTTCATTTGCCCTCCCTTGAAGATTTAATTGTTCCTGTAATGTAGTACTCACTACATGTGTGAGTACTCTGGCAATGTAGTCAAGCATGAGAATGTGTATTGTACTCAAGATTTGACTACCCATGTATAAGACAAAGCAATGTAGACTTTGGTGATATCACAAAAATTGACTGACTTGACTGCTTTCTTACACAACCTCACTTTTTTACTCTTCAATGATTTGGTGTTCATTGGCCGAGGGGCCCCGCCATTCTCTGGGTGGGCACCAACCAAGCTTTTGTATGTTTTAGTTGGAAATTTCATAATTATGGGGGGCACCTGGGGGGGGGCACAGGTCCAATATGGGGGGCACTTGCCCCCCGTGCCACCCATAGGGACACCTCTGCATGAAATTGAAGTCAATATGCATTCATTTGAATTCACTTCTTGTATGCCAAGGAGAACTCCACTAGACCACTTCCTACCACGCCACACAGCTCCACACTGTCCACTATCTATTTAGATGAAGATCTTCAAAGCAGATATTGACCATCAACCAAATTCACTTCTTGGCAATGACGGTGTAGATATGCGAGTCTCCTCCTCATCTCTGTCAGAATTTTCTCACAGGGTCAAAACCTGTGACTCGAAGGGCCATTGATCAAAAAACATTATGAAATTGATTAATGGAGTTGGTCACCATTCTACTTGTCGACAACACTATTTTTACCTCTTTTGCCCCTCTTTCACCTCTAAATAGAGCGCGGTGTATTCTGGCATACACATTTATGATATACATACAGTCTGAATTTGGTCACAGTATCATGTAACCCAACATCGTCAATTTAAAAAATATATTTATGTGTTCCATTGCTTCTGATCAAAAGTGTATAAAGCACAGCTCCTACAAAAGTATTGATGTCTTTCTTTCAAACTGCCTCTGTTTCCTTCTCGGCTCCTCTATACTGGGAATAGGTTAATAGATTTGTGCTTGTATCTAGCTCCGCTTTATTCCATAGGGTGGTAGACTGCTTTTGCCTGGATGTCTTACCACCTTTGACTGCGGTGTCCTATTTGGACCTGAAATGAGAAGTTTACCCATGAGGGGAGGAGGGTAAGTCTGTGGCAATGAGGTCAATTTATTAAAGACACTTGTAAAGTCTTATATTGCTATGATAAATCCGTTGCAATTCCCTACCCTATTATTTGTTAAGAGCTTTCGCAGATTCACACTTTGGACAGTTTTACATCTCCTATTGTGAATCACAGACTCATGGACTTAAGGATATAGGTGACGTAAAAATGAAATATTTGTAGAACATTCCTTGAAGAATATCTTTCTCAGTAGGGACCATAGATTTTGGAAAACCTTCATATTTGCTATTTATTTAGAAAAAAAGTATTTGTATGTAACCTTTAGGGAATTTTGGATAGTCACTGCCTGAGTATTAATTGTATATTGACCTTTTTTGTTATGAAAGCCAATCTTCTTTGACCAATCTGAAATCTGTTGTTTGTTAACCTACCTGCATGCCAGAACATGGGTGTCATAACCTATCAGAATCAGCATTCAAGTTTCAAAGGCAATAATTAATTTGTTTAAAAGATTTTCTAAGATTTTTGGATGTCCAGGAATATCTGGTATGTCACATCTATGCAGGCCAGCCCTCAGCAGATATGTGAATAGATCTGCACCTTTATAAAATTGCTATGCTAGCCTGTGAGATGTGACAGATCAAAGAAAGAGAAAATATTGCTGTGGATATAACAAAGCACACACAATGTCATCTTGGACATATAAGCCAGGAAGCTTTGATCTGATACAATCACAGGAAAAAAAAAGAAATTAGCATAACGCTTCTACTTCTTTTGCATCCAGCATATTTAACGTTATTAAAATGAATGCCACAGGTACAAAGCTGATTGACATTCAAATGTTGTGCTTTTATAAAAATATTTGAGTTGCTTACCTTCCTTTCCTATATTTCAGTATGCATGCTCTTCAGATAAGGCCAGAAAAGACGAAACGAGAGAAGCAGTCAACACATTTGCAACTTAATACAGGGTATGATTTAAGTGATGCCAAAGTGATATAGATGGAATTTGACCTTGGCTTACTGCTTTTTTCTGAAGTGGTGTAGGTGTAAAAAAAGTCAGGATATCAACAAGAGGAGCCTGAGTCAAAATTCAGGAGACCGAAAGAGTCATTTTCCCGGAAGTCAAAGGAGTCGGGAGTTGGTTTACTTGCTACCTGACTCCAAAGCCCTGACTGACCAAGCTATATTGGAAAATAGTGCAAGATAGTTTGATTATACGAATATGGCACACGACTATGATGTTTATTTCTCGTATTACGCAGTGCACTTAGATAACCTTCTGCAAGTAGGGCCTTTCCTACTTTGGCTTGCGGTCCCGGCTACAAAATCTCTTCCAAATGAGACATGTGATTCAATTAAGACCTCTGTAAATGCGACTGGGTTGTTTTCTCTTCAGATCAGATTCTTGTCGGACATCATTTGACATGTTGTTCCTTTCCGTAGTTGCTTGGGGGTCTTTCTCTCTTTTCCAGATGTTTGGTCTCTGTTACGTAAACCACACAAATATGTATTTATTTTATATATTTACTCCTGAATAATTTAGATATAATATATACAGTTGCTATGGAGCAGGGACATAACAAAATTAATGAAGATAAGTACTTGAATCTCGCAGCTGCGTCTTGCCTTCCTGATTTGATCAATGACCTGTCATGGAAGGAATCGGGCATAAAATCAGTGGCGTAGCTGGGGTATCTTGAGCAGGGGGGGGGGGGGGCCTGAGGGGGTGACAACACCATTCTTTGGGTGGGCACCCACCATACTATTTGTATGTTGTAGGAAGAGTTGGAAAGTTCATATGGGGGGCACCTGGGGGGCACAGATCCAATATGGGGGGCACTTGCCCCCCGTGCCCCCCATAGGGATGCCACTGCATAAAATTGAAGTCAATATGCATTCATTTGAATTCACTTCTTGTATGCCAAGGAGAACTCCACTAGACCACTTCCTACCACGCCACACAGCTCCACACTGTCCACTATCTATTTAGATCTTCAAAGCAGATATTGACCATCAACCAAATTCACTTCTTGGCAATGACGGTGTAGATATGCGAGTCTCCTCCTCATCTCTGTCAGAATTTTCTCACAGGGTCAAAACCTGTGACTCGAAGGGCCATTGATCAAAAACTGTTGATATGCCACAGAAGTGTGTGAAAAAGTTACAGCATGTCAACAAATACAGCTTATTCCCAAGAAGCTCCAGGGCCCAATGGCAATTGAGACATAGGTACATGTTATCTTAGCTTGTGGGATCAATTTATATGCCAATCATCCTGGTCTTGCCAGTTGGCCATTCGTTGTACAGTGTAACAGAAAACTTTCTGGCTCTTTATACAAGGTTTTAAAAAGAAAGACAGCGAGAGATTGAATGTCAGAATAATATCATGTCTCAACTTAATATATATTGGGATAATATTTGTTATCTTGAACAAAGTTTTGAGTTCATTCGTCCCTATTAAATTAGGACATGAAAAAGAAGAGAAAAGGAGTTGACTGACATTCTGCTTGTGTTTAATTACAAAACCTCTTGATACGGTGCAGTGTATTTGCTTATATCTTGCACATTTGGTAATTGGTCAATGTCTCAATTTTGTCAGAGCATCATGCAACCATGAACAAGTTGTCAAATTTATCAATTTCACAGGGAAACACTGACAAGTTCCAATATTCATGATCGAGAATTTTGATACTTTTTTATGCACTGCTTTATTCCTGTGCCAAAATATATGCCTGCTGCATAGCGCATACTCCATATGGCTAGAAACAAGAAAGTTTTTCTGTTTTTGCCCCTTTTTCCCTTTGAGCACTTCTAGGATTAACTTAATAGATTTGTGACTGTATCTGCTTCGCTGAATTCCTTGTGGAGGTGGTCTGCCTTTGCCAAAGTTTGCCTTCTATATGTATAACTGCAGACTGGGTGCCCTATTTGAACCTGAAATAAGAAGTTTACCCATGAGAGGAGGGTACGTCAGTGGCAATGAGGTCAATTGATCGAAGACACTTGCATAGCTATGATAAATCCCTTGCAATTCCCTGCCCTATTTGGTAGGACCTTTTGCAGATTCTCACTTCGTGGTAACTTCCCATGGTAAATCAGACTCACGGCCTTAAAGAAGATAGCAGAAGGAAAATGAAAAATTGCCCCTTTCAATGCAGAATATTCTATGAAGAAGTTCTTAGTATGCAGGACTCCGTGATTTCAGGGAAATCTGCCAATTTGCTATTTACTTATTGCTTCTGAAAAGCAGTATTCTTTAACCAATCAAAAACCCCAATCACACTATTTCGATTTGGAGCGGGTTCTTACTACATTTATATACCTCAACAGCAAGGTTGTGCATAAGTTGTTTGCTTCTCACAAGGAGCTCTTCATATTTTGATACAATCATTCTTCTTACATTCAAACTAAACCTCAAGTGACATGACCTCAACATTGTGCACTGTAAACGTCTCCCCAATGCCATCCAACTCACTGGAACTATCCACCTATCCTTCTTTTTATATACCATCCTTCTTATGAGGTAAGGGTAAAAAACTTCCTGACTACCCTTTTATTCACGATTTTCACTTCTCCTCTGTCTAAAATCTAGGATTGCATGAATCTCTCATGACAAGTAACGAAAAACTTTTCCACAACTTCTTCTCCTGCTTTCAATTTTCCAAGTACAGTAGTAATACTTCATAATTGCACACATTATATTCATCAGTGAAGTAGAAAATATCATTAAGAAAAATGTTAAAGAGGGTTGGCCCCAGTATGGAGCCCTGTGGGACACCTTTGATCATTTCACACCAACTGCTTCTAGTACTTTGTGTTTTGGCCATAAAATTTCGAATTGTCCAGTAACTCTTTATCAGCATTACATCATTTTGATGGAAGCCACAGGCATTTAATTTTGTCAATAGTAGCTAATGAGGCACAACATCGAAGGCTTCACTCAAATCAATTAAAATAGCTGCTACATATTTACTTTCATCAAGAGCAGATTTCCAATCTTCAACAGCCTTAATTAACATAGATTGTGTATTATATTTGTTGCGGGAGGCTGACACGTTTTCAGCAACAGATTCATAGATTACTTCTGAAGTAACTTCCAATTTGTACATTTATGACTTTTCAAAAATTGTCGACATACATGGCAATATGCTTACTGGTCTATAGTTCTTTTTGTTTAATGCATTATTCTTCTTAAACACCGGAAAAACTTCGGCATATTTAAGCCCTACGGGAAACTTATGACTAGATATAGAATAGTTTATAAAAGCAGTCATAGACGCTGCAATATCACAACCTATCAATTTTAGAATTTTACTGGGAAAGTTATCATATCCAGTAGATTTCTTTGGATTGACTTGAGTCAATAACTTCCTCACCTCCAATTCACTAACAGGTGAAATGGCAAATTTCCATTCTGGAGTCTGCCTAGAAACAATTTTTGATACACTTGGATGATCTGCATAGTGTTGCATGACTTCACTCAAATCCTTTTCACTCATATTTTCATTTAAACCAATATCAGCTGCGGCATTCATAAAGAAATTTTTGAATTCATCAACAAGAATTGTGATCTGTCACAATAGCATTATCTTCACACAGCATAACCTCATTATTCAGTACACATTTTTGTCTCTGATAAAGGGACGAACAGTTTCCCAGAAACTTCTGTTGTGGGTACCATCTTTACACCTTTCTTTAAAGTAATTGCATATCTGTTTAAATTAACAAAATCATTTCGGGCTATTCCATAATTTTTCCAAAACAAGGAGTCTCTTTACTTCCTGAACTTATTTAGTGTCATTCGTTTCTTAAACATGGCTTTTCTTAAAAGACCATTCATGTGTGGGGTATTCGGTTTTTTCAAGTATTTCTTCTTTAGTGGAACATGTTCATCAATCACATTCATTATAAACTTATTATAATACCAAAACTTGTCATCAATGTCAACAAAGACATCTAGTGTTTGATATGATATGGGATACACGAAACATCATACTTAAATGTTTCTTCATTAAACCTTTTGTAGCTTCTAAAGTCAACACTTTCGGTCTGAACCTTGCATACTGGAGATTTGTACAAACAACAAAGTTGTGGAAGTCACTCAAGCCACAATTAAAATTAAGTGTTGTGCTGAATCTTCTTGGCTTAGATAAAATGAACAAATCTAACAGACTGGCACTAGAACTTTTAAAACAAGTGGCATCTGTTATTATGTTTTTTAGATTATACATCTAAAGCAACTCGTCCAGAGTTGAAAATTTAGTTCCCTCTGCTAGCATGTCTACATTGAAGTCACCAGTTAATATAATATTTGATGATTCACACATCATTTTATCCAGAATTGGATTCAACATATCACAAAAACTCTTAACATCAGAACTAGAAAAAACATAATTGGACAATAGAAACCACTTCTCTTTTCTTATGGAGAGTTCCAAACACAAACTTTGACTTTCATAGCATACAGGGTGGTCAAAAAAAAGCTTTACACTTATGAATTATTTTTCGGGTAACGCTCATTGTAACAATTACTTATTTTTCAATACAAAACAACTTGTATAGAAAAGAACAACCTTTCTAGAGATAATTCATTCATTTAGAGGTCCTTTTGGACTGATGACTTTTCTACCGTGGGCCTATATGATGCAGAGGTGTCAACAATGTAACTCTGTGTGCGTTTTTCTCACAAAAACTTAACGGAAGCCTTCATTTGGCAACTAAAGTCTGTGGTGTCTTGCAGGGATCTACCTCTAAATTTGCCAATCCAGAATAATCACATTGATTAAGATCTTGTGATAATAGGGGCCCTATTGTCCTGCCGAGAAACTTGACAGAACGAACCTTGATCCAGTTCTGGGCTTGCCATGGGAGAATGACCAATGCCCCATCTTGTTTGAAGTTCAAATTATCTGTAGCATTGTATGTCTTATCTATCCAGTGCTTCAGATGCTCTTTTAAGATGTTAATATGTACTTTTCCAGAGATTTTTAACACCCTGATCGTCAACCTTCAGACGGCTTTGTTTTTAAATCTTAGAATGGCCATAGTGGAGGCTGAACTTGGTCTAGCACCTTCTGGCTTGCACTGAATTGTGCCTCTGTATTTTCATTTTAGGTCATATTTATTTGTCTTGTGAAGCTCAGTTGCTTCCAAATTGCTGATGGGTCATGATCAACCCAGAGTAGTGAAAACGCAGGAGCATTCCTGGCTTCCATTTTGTCTACTATCAAAAAAGTAACAACCTATTTTAATAAGCAACCAATTTTCCAAAGATCTAGTATACTTGGCTTGTATTCAAAATAAGTACCCTGGCACTGACTCAATCATGGCAGCCTTGAAAATGAAATATCAACTGTAAAGTTTTTTTTTGACCACCCTGTACCTGTTCATATTCATGTCTTCTTCGACAGAATGCAGTGAGATCGTAGCGTGAGCTCTGAGACCTTGCATGATCTCCTTCAACCATTAATTGCCCAATTTTGATAGATTTTTGACGATTTTTGCCACGTTTCTGAAGCAATTTCACAGCCCTAAGATTGTAGGTATATATACCCCCTCAGGTGCCTGGCATAGCCAGAGGGGGGCAAGGTGGGGCAATTGCCCCACCTGCGGCTACTCTTGCCCCCTCTTGCGCCCTCCTCTGGCTCTGAAGTAAAATAATGAAATTAACCTGAAATGTCAGATGCATGGCCTACAGTGTAGTTTTACTATTCTGCTTAGGATGCCCTGTACCAAATAGTGTTTCAAATGCAGAACTAATTATTTAGTGGGCCAAAATATTCAGGGCCTCGAAGCACCAAGAACTATAGGCCTACAAGTTCTGTAAAATTGCAGTGCCAAGTGCTTCTTGCGAGTTATCGTCTCAGCCATGTGAGTATAAAAACCTTTGTGAGAAATTCAATGGCAGATGGGAGGCTCTCAAACTTAGGAGTCATCCATATTGAATGAAAAAGGTCACATTCATTTGATTTGGATGACTTTGTAGACATATTTGCAAACAGTCACAACAACAGAAGGATCATGCTTCTTTAACTCATATCAGAGACTGATGTTGCTACATTCCATTCAGCAATAATTCTATGCGAAATTTAGTGTTTCTATTGTTATTACACAGCTCTTTTCTAATTAAGGATCAAGACAGTTTTTCATTATTCTATATGACACTCATTACATTCCTATATATATATAATTATATTTACAAATAGTTTATAGGCCTAGTCTGATGAAAAATTCAATTTTTGTTCTAATGTGATTACATTGCTAAGATGATGATTGCTATGTAATGAGAATTATCACTCTTCTGAATCTTATTCAAGACTGAAAGAGTATTTTCATTGTGAACACTGAATTCCGATTTGATAAAAATGTTGTTTTTCTCATTTTTTTCAATTCTGTTTTCTTTGTCTGAGGATCCAATCATCTAGATTGAATATTTTTTATTCAGTTAAGCAAATTTATCTGAGATAAAAATAAATACCTTGACTTAAGCAGCAAAATGACTGATGCCTTGAAATGACAAGCAAATAACAACATGTAATTAAATTTCATGCACTTCATGTTCAATTTAACATGTTTAGCCATGATGAAAATGATCATTGTGGGAATCATTTGAATTTTATCCAAAAAATTTTGATAAATGTCGATAAATTTGGTCATATATATCTTGCCCTCCCCCCTTCAAAAAGTACTGCCTCACCCGTGGCAGAGGTCTGGCTACACCACTGCTCAGGTATGACTGCAGTTTCTAAGGTCAGATGAATGGGGATGACAGATTTCTTTAAAAAAAAAATAGGCAAAGATTTTATGACAACAAGGAACATCTGTCATGTCTGATTTTTAGTAAAATTCCCAATCATGTGTATAATCTGCAGCTTCATATAATTGCATTGGTTGCTTTTTAGATTGTGAATAATCAAAAGAAGAAAATATTGCTGCTGGACAAACAAAACACATAATATGTCATCCTTGTCCTGGGTATATAAGCAGATCTGATATAGACATGAAAATATGCATTTTAGTTGGTCTATATATATAATACACTCAACATGCAAGCCAAATGTGACAGTGTTCTTTTCACAGTATTTCACACAGCAACAGGCAACATGCTAAAGGTTAAAGGAAAATTTGAAGATTTGAAGTACACAGAAAGGGCACTTATCAGTTCGTCTATACACTGACACTGGACAGGACCCATATTATAAGTTTACATAAAAATTAGAATGGTGTATCGAGGGCGCATGTCCACAGATGATGCTATTTCCCGAAAAATTGAAATAGATATTTTTTAATTGTTCCATATCTCCTTGTGCCCACGGCCCCACAATCAACATGCGTGATATGTAATTTAAGGTGATAAATACAAGGCAACACAATATGGTTTTGACGACAATATTTTAATTACATGTGGCAGACAATCTAATTCCCCATATAACCAAAGAGGCTTGACTTCAATAAAAGTCGCAGTTATTTCCTTTTCAATTTTCTTCTTCCTTTTCGATTTTCTTCTTCATTTCAATTCTCTTCTTCCTTTTTAATCTACTTCTTCACATGTTTTCTTGGCCAGAGCAGCCATAAAGTCGAGTTCTTTATCATATGTCTTACCATTCATCACGATGTGGCGAAGCTCTTCCCTTGAACAGAGAGACGCGCACTGATGAATTGTTCTGTAGAGTCTGGAGAAAAAGGAAAAAGAGAGAATATCATATTATAATTATTATATAACTTGATGATCACAAGGAAACCCATGTAAAAGCAGGTATTTGAGCCATTTAGGCTAGGATGTGTGTAACGGAATATGCAAACAAATTTGCTTTGTATGTATGAGGCATATTGTGGTGGCAGCACTTGCCAGTGTGCCTGGCCCATGCTGCCAACTGGATAGCCTGACAGAAAGCATGTGACCCAGTTCTGCACATTGATCTAAAGTTGAAATGAAAGGGGTCAAATGAAGGCATATTTTAAAGAAGGAAGGAGTGTTTTTAAGTACAGGTACGTACTTTTGCAAAAACACAGCAAATGTCAGTGATGTTGCACAATGCATATGCAAAATTCGATGAGTGTGACGAGAACAGTGACAGAGTTTACAATATGCTTGAGACAAGGACCCAATAGATAGCACTTGTTTGTTTGGATGATAAAAATAAAACCCAATCCGGATGGTGGATTATTGACATTCATCATGATGAAATGCCAATAAATCTTTTTTTTTTCTACCGACTTTATGAACTGTTTCCAGTTTTCTGACATGCATCACAGTGTGCTGCCTAAAACAGGTTAGACTCTGTGGTAGTCTTCTGCTACAAATTGAGACAATTTGGTCCACAGGGATCGAATAAATTTTACCAGTGGCGTATCCAGGAGTTTTTCCAGGAGGGGGGGCAAACCACCAGGACATTTCCCCAAAATTGTAATCAGATTTTGAGAGTCCGTCTGAAGATGTGGGATCGGGAGTCCATATTCGTGTGTCGCGCATTGTAACGAGATGTTAAAAAATTCTTTCAGAATCTCATTACTGTTGTGGTTGTGCCTAAATTATTAATAATAAAGTAATAGGCCTATGTCTTAAAAATATTGTGAAAATGTCTGGATTATATCATGAAAATGCTAAAAGGTAGGGAAAATGTAGGGAAATGTTTAAAAGAGCTAAATTAATTACTTTGTTCAGTGGCGGGTACAGGAGGGGGGGCCTAGGGGTCCCGGCCCCCCCCCCTAGACCACTAAGATTAGTAGTAGCATTTTGAAGAAAAATTGCGATAACGCGGGCCCGCGAATACCGAAACACGTCCGGGCCCCCCCTAGACCATCGTGTCTGGATTTATCACATCAGCGTCATTCAGATGATTTCTTCAGTTCGATTTCAATTAAGTAGGCCTATCATATTAAACATGTAAAGCTACAAATGCACTGCCTTATTTAATTGTTAGGTGATTTATTGGGTGATGCAGAGTGATAAGGATGTAAATTAAAGGTGTGTGATACAAAAAATTAAAACTCAAATATCTCAGAATTTTCCCAACAGAATATTTTAGTTTTTACATCGATACGAAGCTGAGACCTTCTACTTTCACGCTACGTTTTTAACTTTTTCGGTATATTTTGAAAATCTTGCATTTTATACAGGAGCGCTTTGTGGAAGTTCCATTTGGATATACAACTATACATGTAATTGAATAATTAAATAAATATTATTTTAATGTAAACTGAGATACGATCTGGGGACAGATGCTGGCTAATCCGACCATTTAGAGATGTTCAGTCTGGCCTGCATGGTTGCAATAAAAAATATAGGCTGCGCAGCAGCAAACCTTCAGCGAATAACTCCTTTTGAAGATTACACTTACACCATAGAATTGGTGTGTTTAGCAAATTGCATATGGGTCAAAATTTGATAAGTCTGAAATTCTTGTCTCCAGTGTTCAACAATAATTCATGATGGCAGGAAGGCACATCGAGGACCTCTTGTTGTCATTTGTCATAGACAAGGATATTAGCAAAACTTATAAAAGATGTGCCAGAATATTTTTATCCCATCCAAAAATAGCATTGAAGTGACTAACCCCCCTGAAAATGGCCTGTCTCCACCAACATTTCCTTTGAAAGATCGCATCACAAAAACTAGTACAGGATCCTGATTCAATTAAACTCTTCCATACATGGAGACTTAACTGTCAGTCTTCTAAAATCTAGTTACCAATATCTGAAATAATATTATGTATAAGAGCAGGAGGTCGTTGCGTCAATGTCTCCAATATTGGGTCATTAGCATCACACCGAATTTGTTTCTTAATGAAAATTAAACTGACACACATTCTGTGAGAAAACTTTGTGTCTGATGTTGTCTGAAAATCCAAGAAAATAACTGAAATATCTGTAGCTCTGTACCATTTATGTAAACCAAAATATTGGAGTATTTCTGTCGGCATGTCAGTTGTCCTATCTCAATTTGTCATTAGCAATCACCTTGCTATTCTATTTTGACTGCATATTTCTGGACCAAAATCACTGTGAACATATTTCTGGTGTTCATAAGGTCTTTGCATGCACATATTGCCAGACTGCCGGTTTTGCCCTGGTCCCTACAAAGATTTTTACCTTAATTATCATTAGCATCACGCTGTCACTAGCATCATGTCAAAAATGGCTTATTACCTTTACCTCACTAAAATTTTGTTGTAGGTGACTGGAGTGGAAATCAGTTGAATATATATTGTCAATAAATGTTTCAACAGAATATTACATGACATTTTTGCATTTTCCTTTCATCTGACGAGCTTAGTATGAAGTTTGATACTTCTCTGAAACTACTAATAAAATATGGGGTGCCACTTGCATTTTACAATTGTCTAGCATCTGAAATATGGTTTAGCAAAGACTATGGGTGCTGGAGGGAGTAGTGGAGATCATATTTATTTTTCAGAATCCAAACTATTGATGAAAAGAGTAATTTCGTATGTGTTTCTAAATTTCTGGTTCAAGGATGTGTTCTATCTCGATAACTATTGGTCATAGAGATCTGAAATATAGCTCAATGTGTGCATAATAGCCACTTTCCCATACATTGGTAATACATTCTTCAGCTCTAAGTGGTACAGATTTCAAGTTATAGGCATGATGCTAATGACACACATATTTGTTATTTTAATTGATCAAAATGCATTTCCTCAAAAATAATTGGTACTAGAGACCTGGAACGTGGCCCAAAGTGTGAAAGCAACTTGCTTATTCATTGGCAATAGATTTTTTAGCCCTAAGTGGTCAGGATTTTTTAGTTATAGGTGTTATTTTAATGACGGTCCAAAAACATTACAGCTGTGTTTATCACCTCAGTACAGATCAGCAGAGCATTTGTACCCTTGGACATGAAAGTACAGTGATAGCTGATTGTTTGAACTACCCAACGCAAACTTAAAAACGCATTTCTGGAGCGAAAAATTTTCAAAATTTTTTCAGCTGAATTTTCAAGGTTTTCAAATTTTGGCCCATATAGGTATGCCTGCCAGAGTTTTTAAAACCAGTGAAAGGCCTTAGGTTAATTTACGCACATTATAATAAAGTTTCATGCATGTACTAAGTATACATTATGTAGTATCGGTTGAAACCAAAGAATATAACGCTGTTATCTTTTTCTCAGCTTTTTTCAATCATTGAAAAAATGTTAAATACACATCAAAAAGCATTGACATATATGTATCGTAAAGGTGATATATGTAGAAAATTTCATTGCTGTATATGCAACAGTGGGCCAGTTTTGGCTCTGATATGAAAAAAAAGTTTAAATATTTTTTCTCAATATTACAAAAAGTACAGAATATCTATGAGTCAGACCAATGAAAAGGCACAACTATCTATCCACCCGCCCGACCGCCCGGACGCACGCCCGCCCGGCGGATGGACAACTTCTGATGAAAGTGATAACAATACCTTCTGCGAACTTCGTTCGCTGAATGTAAAAAAGCCTACAGAATGACGTGACTGTCTATTGTGATGTCAACACTGTAGTCCAGTCAATCTACTGTAAATATGAAACATACCCGCCACAAATTGCAAAAAAAACCAAACCAATTTTTTTCTCACCATTTGGTTCTACTTAATAACATATTAAAAATCCCACTCAATGAAAATATTGGAACAACGTTTTTTGGGCCATTGAAAATATAGCCTCTCGGAACGACGGAAATGCCATTTTCGCACATAATTTCAACATTCTTACTTCACATTTTTGACAATTGCAGCACCTACACTTACAGTACTGCCTTGAATTATGCATCAAATTAAAGGTAATAATGTAAGGCATCCATCTGTACCTCCAGTAACCATGTAGTTCCTCTCTGGATCTCACAATGTAAGTGCAAACATTGTGTCCAATCCGATGAAAATCGACAATTTTTGGCTTGAACTCTTTCTATGCCTCCTACTTTTTCCCAGAGCATATATAAGACATATACTTATGTGCAGAGACATAAGTACAAAGTTATATCTATTAGAGTTCTAAGTCTTACTAATTCACCTGCATTATGATAGTGTATGGCCAAAGATATTACAGCAATCTTGTTTTCTTAGACTTGCAACTGGACAATGTTATTAGAAAAATTGTAATTATTTGGCATTTGGACTCTTCAAGTATGGCCACATTGGTATTTCCAGAATGTACTATGCACACGGAGTTTATACTTAAAATTTATCAAGAGATTATACTCTCTATACATGCACAAGAGCAACAGTAGTGTGCTGCCACAGGCAGTGAACTCGGTCAGAGTTCACATACAACAACTGACCGGCAACTGCCCCTCTGGTTGAACAGCCGCCCTGAAAGTTGACACTGACACATTAAAGCATCCATTGTCACATGCTATAATTCGTTTTCGAATATCATTACTTTTAACGCCAGGAACAGAGGCCCAAATTTGGAAATTCAAACATGAAAGGACTGTATTTACTCGTGCTCAACCATGAATTCTGACAGTCTCTTCACTGCTGGCGCTGTTCATTCTGTCCAGAAGGAATCCAGTGTTGCTTAGGATGAACATTGGTGAGGCAAAGGGGTTCTGGAGCATAATACTATATTATTATACATACATAAAAACAAATTTTCTTTGACTATTTGTTTTGATTTCCACTAACATGAGTGTGAATTCCTTTAGAATTAACAATAATCACTTGTAAATGGGATCGAAATATTTGCGGAAAATGTTGCCTTCAGTGTCAATAATCTCCTCGGAAACAACTAATTCTGACATGTATTTTAATTCCACTTGTCCTAATGACCATACAACTCATTCCTGACCAACCAAAACAGATATGGATGGATAGCCCTTGATGTCAACTGTCATTTTACACCTTGGTTTCGTTGTTACTACAACTATCAACCCTCTAAAAGCTAAATAAATGATGCCTTCAGTGTCAATGATCTCCTCAGAAACACCAAATTCTCCCACGTATTCTCAATTCCACCTATCCTAATGACCATATAACTCATTTCTGACCAATCAAAACAGACATGGATGGATAGCCCTTGATCTGGACATTCATGTGGCACATTGGTTTCCTTGTTACTACAACTGTCAACCTCCAAAAGCTAAATATATATAGCCTTCAGTGTCAATAATCTCCTCGGAAACACAAAATTTTCCCACGTATTCTCAAATCCACCTATCCTAATCACCATATAACTCATTTCTGACCCACCAAAATAGATATGGATGGATAGACCTTAATATGAACTTACATTTAGCACATTGGTTTCCTTGTAACTACAACTGTCAACCCTCCAAAAGCTAAATAAATGTTGCCTTCAGTGTCAATAATCTCCTCGGAAACACCAAATTCTCCCACGTATTCTCAATTCCACCTATCCTAATGACCATTAGGGTGTGTCAATTTTAAATATTTATGCAAATTCGAAAAGCACTAGTGTCTAAAATATGCATTTTGACCTGGGGAATCCAAATCTGTTCTCGAAATGGCGATACGACAATTCTTACCTACTTCAATTTTGGTTCAAAGTTTCAATGTTTTTTTCGTTTTCGACCATATTCGCCGATCCGCGGTTCTCTGTAACTTTATCAGTATTTGTCATACAGCATTATAATTGCCATGGTTGGAAAGCTCTCAAAAAGACCTACATTTTGCATACCAACATTAATGGTCTAGGACGATTTCTTGACTCCCATTGGCTCTTGGGCCTGCACTTTTTAGAAACGAAAATGTTGCTGACTGTCTAATCCTGTTTAAAAAGGGTTTTTGAATTTTTTTCACTGATAATTGCAGTGATACACATTCTCCAAGTTCAGGAAAGAGCAAATAAAATATCTTTTAAATTTTTGGCTATGGAAAATCCTGCTTTATGAGCTTGGAAGTTTTAATGCTAAATTTTGTCTGAAGTATTGTAACAAATCAGGGAGGAGCTGTTATATTTCGTATTTTAACTTCATAAGAATTAAATATAGGAGAATATCACTGGTACCATGAGAATGCTAAGAGTATTTTCTATCATGTGGTACCACTCATGTTGCCCTGCAATAAATTCTGATGAAGATACGATATGAAATGCTACAGACCCCATCTCACATTTTCCGAGTTTTCAACTGACATTAACATTAAAACTTCATCACTCACAAGCCAGGCATTCCCACAGTAAAAATCAAAAAGGTTTTTATATTTTGTCATTCTGGCACTTATAGAATGCAAATCACTGCACATAAACAGTGAAAAAAATTCAAAAGTCTTTTTTTAACAGGATTAGACAATCTGCAACATTTTCATTCTAAAAAGTGCAGACTGAAAAGCCAATGGGAATCAAGAAATCATCCTAGACCATTGAAGTTGGTATGCAAAATGAAGGTCTTTTTTAGAGCTTTCCAACCGAGACAATGAGAATGATGTATGACACATACTGACAAAGTTATAGAGCGGATTGGCGAAAATGGTCGAAAACGAAAAAAACATTGAAACTTTGGACCAAAATTGAAGTAGGTAAGAATTGTCGTATCACCATTTCGAGAACAGATTTGGATTCTCCAGGTCAAAACGCACCTTTTAGGCACTAGTGCTTTTTGAATTTGCATAAAAATTAAAAATTGACACACCCTAATGACCATATAACTCATTTCTGACCAATCAAAACAGACATGGATGGATAGCCCTTGATCTGGACATTCATGTGGCACATTGGTTTCCTTGTTACTACAACTGTCAACCTCCAAAAGCTAAATATATATAGCCTTCAGTGTCAATAATCTCCTCGGAAACACAAAATTCTCCCACGTATTCTCAAATCCACCTATCCTAATCACCATATAACTCATTTCTGACCCACCAAAATAGATATGGATGGATAGCCCTTAATATGAACTTACATTTAGCACATTGGTTTCCTTGAAAGTACAACTGTCAACCCTCCAAAAGCTAAATATATGTTGCCTTCAGTGTCAATAATCTCCTCAGACACACCAAATTCTCCTATTTATTCTCAATTCCACCTATCCTAATCACCATATAACTCACTCCTGACCCATCAAAACAGATATGGATGGATAGCCCTTGATGTCAAATTGCATCTGGCACATTTGTTTCCTTGTAACTTCACCTGTCAACCCTCCAAAAGCTAAATAAATGTTGCCTTCAGTGTCAATAATCTCCTTGGAAACACTTAATTCTCCCACATATTCTTAATTCCATCTATCCTAATCACCATATAATTCATTTCTGACCCACCAAAACAGATATGGATGGATAGCCCTTAATATGAACTTAAATTGGGCACATTGGTTTACTTGTAACTACAACTGTCAACTGTCAACCCTCCAAAAGCTAAATTAATGTCCAATTCAGTGTCAATAATCTCCTCAGAAACACTTAATTCTCCCATGTATTTTCAATTCCACTTATCCTAATCACCATATAACTCATTCTTGACCCATCAAAACAGATATGGATGGATAGCCCTTAGTATGTACTTTCATTTGGCACAATGGTTTCCTTGTTATTACAACTGTCAACCCTCCAAAAGCTAAATAAATGCTGCCTTCAGTGTCAATAATCCCTCCGGAAGCACCAAATTCTCCCATGTATTTTCAATTCCACCTATATCCTAATCACCATATAACTCATTTCTGACCCACCAAAATAGATATGGATGGATAGCCCTTGATGTAAAAATTTCATCTGTCAGTTTGGTTTCATTGTTGCTACAACTGTCAACCCTTCTTCAGGCTATATAGATGTTACTGCCAGTGTGAA
Organism: Platynereis dumerilii; assembly: GCA_026936325.1. Taxonomy (NCBI): domain Eukaryota; kingdom Metazoa; phylum Annelida; class Polychaeta; order Phyllodocida; family Nereididae; genus Platynereis; species Platynereis dumerilii. The sequence continues at coordinate 39,731,455 of JAPTHN010000005.1, forward strand.
AGACCTTCTCGGAAACACAACGTCCTTCCAAAATCGCAGCATGGTCGATTCCTGAAACTTATTTTTAGTCAACAACCATATTTGTCTAAATGGCAGTTGTCATCCCTTCCAGCTGAATCGTAAGGGTAGGGTCTTGCAGAGTTGCATTAATTAACTAATTATTTAATGGATGCTGAGAACGAGTGTCAAATAAGCTGTTCCATACATTTGTTCCCGCTTGTATAATCTTCACTACAATTCCCCTCAGTAAGGCCATACACTTGGCGCCTAGCTCAGCATGTTTGTGGTTTGAGAATGCATCAAATGAGAAGGTTTCATTATTTGTTAGACAATTAAATTTCAAGGTATAGGGATAGCAAAACAAGGAATAAAAAGATCATATTGGGTAGTCCATGGAGTAAAATTGTTACATGTCAAAGTGTATCTATCGTTAACAAAGTAGGACCAGGACCTTGCTAAGTTACCTAAGTATTTTCTCAAGAATGTTGTTTCTATGTGTAACTAACACAATGTTATTGTTATTTTCATCTGTATCAAAATCTTGCTAATGATTCAATGGTCAATCCCAGTGTGGTCATCCTAGAATAGTCGAAATGCGAAATAATTACCATTTTTCTATCAAAATTGTCCAGTTGCGAGTCTATGTAGACAATATTGCACTTATATCTTTGACCATTCACTATCATAATGCTAGTGAATTGGTAACAGTTAGCACTTTAATACATATTACTTCAAGCTGATGTGTTTTCCATATAAATATATGTCTTATATATGCTCTGAGAAAAAGTAAGAATCGTTGAAACAGTTCTAGCCAAAAATACTTGATTTGCATCGGATAGGACACAATGTTTGCACTAACATTGTGAGGTCCAGAGAGGAGCTACATAGTTACTGGAGGTACAGATGGATGCCTTACATTATTACCTTTATTTTGATGCATAATTCAAGGCAGTACTGTAAGTGTAGGTGCTGCAATTGTCAAAAATGTGAAGTAAGAATGTTGAAATTATGTGCGATAATGGCATTTCCGTCGTTCCGAGAGGCTATATTTTCAATGGCCCAAAAAACATTGTTCCAATATTTTCATTGAGTGGGATTTTTAATATGTTATTAAGTAGAAGTAAATGGTGAGAAAAAAAGTGGTTTAGCTTTTTTTGCAATTTGTGGCGGGTATAATCCTAGATTGACTGGACTACTGCTGATGATGTCACATTAGAGCTCTAAACTGCCATTTCCAGAAGCAGGCATAATCAAACTTACTCGCATCTTTGTCTGTTTCCAACAACAGTTTGAAGTCGTTCAATAACATTTGCTTCAGTCGAGCAGTCCGTAATTTTGTCCACGCAGCAGTCCGCAATTTTGGCTGCAATTTTTTTGTCCATGCAGGAAGTACAGCAGACCTGATTTAAATATCATATCATTGTTAGTACAATACAATATTTGATAAATGAGGCTGAGACTAAGTGTGGATACCAGAACTTTTTGCAACTGCGAAAAGAGAATAGAAGAGACAGAAGAACAAGAGGGGTGCATAAATTACTATGGGAACTCCTTTTTCCCATGGACCATTAGGGATTGGAATGGCCAGACAGAAGACACTGCAAACTCGCCATCTCTGGAGATATTCCTCAGAAAACTGAGACACTAAGCTGTATATATGGATTTTAATCAAATTTTTAGACTGTAAATACATACTTACTGTTTTAACCACTAGGACCACATTTTTATAGGTTGTGTCATATGTTGTTCACACGCACATGTGCAGTCCTACAGAGCTTCAACGTTCAACACATGAACCCAGCTCTCACGTGGAAGAACAAGAAAATGCCTACGTAATCTATATGAAGATTTCTCATCAATACACTTGCGAAAAAAAGATCAACTTCAAGCACTCAGTATATCACTTACCGTAACCAGAAGAGCAGCCAGCGTTGCAAAAAATAACATGTTCATCTTCGTAGTTTTGGTGGAAATGCAAACTAATCAATCTGGTTTACAGAAGCTTATATACCTCCTGCTACTGCACATTGGGTACATTCGATTGGGTCTACTCCAACTACTCCGGAAGTGACGTTTCTACTCCGGGGCCGCTGTAAATGCTTGACGAAGGCTCGGGACGGCGGGACAGCAATAAATTGATGAATATGACCACAGTTAAGCAACCACCGATGCCACAGAAATGGCAGACCACATTTTAGAAAGCCCAGCTCATTTGAAAGCCAGTTTTATGCATAACTGACGGCTAGCTCTGGGCTAAATGTGGTTTTTCAAGAGACATTAAATTTGATCTGACACACTTAATTTTTTCTGTTTTTCACAATATCTTCAAAATGGACTAGAATGAACTGTTTAGAATAAAATATAACACAACTGGGTACCTTACAAGTGGGAAGCTCCCTATACACAGATATTTGGCATTCAAAAGCTTCTATTTTAAAAAGTAATAGGCAATTATAGATCTATTTAACAAGAGGTTGGCACTCTGTAGAGTGCAAAGGAAAGGGGGGTGACTCATCCCAGAGGAAAAAAGAGTACATTTGAAGCGCTCGAATTATTTAAATTACACTTTCATTTATACTCCCTATATGCAAATTCATATGCACCAAATACGCTCCCTTGTAGAAAAGCGAAGAATAAAGTGCAGAATAAAGTGCAGAATAAAGTGTAGACCAGAATGCATGCAGACTAGCAGACCAGAGTGCAGACCAAATGCAGACCAAAGGCAGACCAGAATAAAGTGCAGGCCAAAATGCAGTCTAAAATAAAGACCAGGATGCTGACATGTCGTTTTCCCAGCTGACAAAACTCGTGGTTAACTGAGAGTTATCTCATGAAACCCCTCAGTCATCACATGGAAAACTGATATGTATTTGCCAACGCTAACCAAGTGATTTTGGCCCCGACTCACCAGTTAACCACGTGATTTTCTGGGGGCAATCTTCACAAGTTAAAATTATTTGCGAAGAGGCAAAATCTCCCTGTTAACTTGGCTCTTCATCAAGCCAGTCAACTTAGACTGTTTCAAGCAATATCTTGGGCTTTCAATAGCTGTGGGGCTGAAGTAAAAGCCACAAGAACTTGCTGAAAATTTGTCACAACCAGTGTGATGCAGTGAGTCTCTTTTCAGTACATGTGTCACATTTCAGATAACTAGTCTTTTGTAATAATATCCAATATTGCTCCTTTTTGAGCTAATAAGCACATTCCACCAAATACTGCCCATTAATTCAGATTTAAAAATCATATAATTAGTTTAATTAGTTTAACTCAGTTAAATTAAACTTAGTGCGGAACAGAACTCGGCAAACAGCTGTTTCTAAGACAGGTGGCCGGCTCCATCTATATTTCTGGAGGGGGGTATCTTCACCAGTTAACCACGTGATTTTCTGGGGGCAATCTTCACCAGTTAACCCACATGGTTTTCTGGGGGGCAATCTTCACCAGTTAACTACGTTATTTTCTGGGGGAATCTTCACCACTTAACCACGTGATTTTCTTCTGGGGGGTATCTTTGCCACTTAACCACGTGATTTTTGGGGGGTTATCATCACCACTTAACCATGTGATTTCCTGGTGTAAACTTCCGATAGTCATAGCTACAAATCACAGGCATCACAATTGTTCACAACAGTTCTGCACAGGACCACTACCAGTGGTATAGATACACTAAGCTGGGAAAGTCCCCTGAATCGACCACCCTGCAGTAATGTTATGCCAATGAGGTGCAGGGTGGCTGATTCAAGGGAATTGCCCAGACTTTCCCACCTTTCTTGTTCTGTTTAAGGAGGCCAGTATCATGCAGGCCATAGAGCTGTGTTGGAAAATGATTGAAATACCTGTGCTATACAAATCCATGTGTTTATCTGGAGAAAATCATCCTGTGATAATCTGGAGATGGTCATTCCATGAAAATGTTGGGGAGTTTTTTGACATGAAGAAAAACACGTCATAACTCTCAGTTATGTCATGTTCACCAGTTTCCCACGTGTTTATCATGTGAACCTCACGTGCATTGTCAGCTGGGTTATTATATAGTTTATATAAATTAAGGACCACAATGGAAATAAGGGTAATCTTTATTGTGTCATCCTACTGTTTCATTTTTATATACAGTGAATAAAATCAAATCAAATGAAATTGAAATACATTTATGCATGTCTCAATTAATTAAAGATCATAATTCTCATTGGATACAGTCTACAGACCAGGACACAGCAGACCACTTTAAAATCATTTATTAAGAAAAGATTTTTTACAAAGTTTTCTTTTTCCTTAATTAATAAATTTATCTGATAATTTATTGCAAAACCACTATGCAGTGGCGTAACTGGTTGATCTTGAGTGGGGGGGGCACGCGATTCTCTGGGGGGGGCACCCTCTATACTAACTGTATATTTTAGCCAGAGTTGGAAAGGTCATATGGGGAGGGGCACAGGTCCAATATGGGGGGCACCGTGAACGTGCCCCCCCCCCATAGGGACGCCACTGCCACTATGGACCTGTTATCTGGTTATCCAGTTGGTCCACATGGTCTCCACTTGGACTGAATAGTGTTTTCCAAGACTTGAACCAACAGACTGGCTGCCCCGCTGCCAAAACGTCTGGTCCGCATTTTACACTTACTGCTCTACTCCAGGGAGCACTTTGGAGCAGCGAAACGAATGTACCCATTGTGTATGGTGTACAATTAATTCCTCAATCTGGATCATGTATGTTGAGGTCACAAAAATTCCACGAATGGAAATAAGCCAATGACCAATTTCATGGCAGAAACAGAAATATAGGCCTTTAATGATGGATAATTATACCAGGCCTGCATGAGGGCAGTATGTCACTGTTACGGCATCACTTAAACATACAGTGAAAATTAGGGGATTGCTCTAAATTGTTGACTTTGCAGTTTCAGGATCACCATATTTTAAAATTTTGTAAGGTTAATTGGTGTAGAATTGGGCCTTTGTCTGTTTGGCATCGATCTCACACAGATTTGTGACTATTTCGGTTACAACCAAACATTTGATCAATGCATTATAGTTTTTCTGTGACCTTAGGTTATAACACTTGACTTGGTCTTCTGGCTTGAGAATATGCGCATGAGTACCATTATACCATGGAAAAACATCACAAGCTTATGTTTTGATGAAAATTTATTTTGTGAAGAAGTTGGTTTCATTCCATTCCATGTTGCGTCTGTTTTTGACGATGTTAATGATGTCACATGGTGCCACGAAAAGCTGTTTTCCGAAGTTATAGAAAGTCATGCTCCTCTAAAACAAAGAATTTTAAAGAAAGAATCGCTTCCTTTTATGAATTCTCTCTTGCGAAAGAATATTTAAAAAAAATCAACTAAAAAACAAATTTTGGAAAGACAAAACAAAGCATAACTGGAATAATTATAGAGCTTTGCGTAATAAGGTTAATTCCTTACTACGAACATCGGAGATAAGCTTTTTCAGGTCAAAAAGTGTGAAGAGTTCTTCTCCAAGTGAATTTTGGAATATAGGTGCGCCTGATTCACTCTGTAATGTTGATATAGATAAGATAGATCAGATTTTTGACTGTCATAAGAATCACTCTAGTGTGCTTAAAATCAGAAGTTTACCTCGTGATGTTAATGAATTTGTATTTAATGACGTTAAGCCCGATACAGTACTTAAAATTATGAAAAAAACTGGATATCAAAAAGTCTGTTGGTTATGATAATTTGTCACCCTACTTTATAAAAATCTCTGCTTCTAGTCTAGCTTATCCAGTTAGTAATATTATAAATAAATGTTTTACGCAAGGTATTTATCCTGATTGTTATAAAATGTCTGAGACTAGTCCATTACATAAGGGTAAAGATAAACACAACAAATGTAATTATAGACCTGTCAGTTGTCCGACAGCGATCTCAAAAATTGTAGAAAAGGTCATCTCTATTCAAGTGTCCGATTAATTTGAAAATTTGTTTCATGAAAAGTTGTCTGCTTATCATCAAGGTATAGGCTGTGAACAGTTTTAATAAACGCTGTTGAAGATTGGAAATATTCATTGGATTGTAATAAAATTGTGGCAGTGCTCTTAATGGACCTGAGTTAAGCTTTTGATAGCTTGCCACACCAACTTTTAATTTCAAAGCTTTATGCTTACTGTATTTCTAAACATGCTTGCACACTGTTAGCTTCATATCTATTTAATAGAAAACAAAGGATTAAATATCATGGTTATAAAAGCGAATGGTTTATTGTAAAAAAAGGGATTCCACAAGGAAGTATATTAGGCCCACAGTTGTATAATGTATTTGTAAACGATCTGTTATATTTGATTAATGACTACTATTATAATTACGCAGATGACAATACTATTGCAGTTTTTGGTGATGAAGTCTCGAATGTACTTACAAAACTTAAGCAGAATGCAGAAACATGTGTCAATTGGTTTGATATGAATATGATGAAAACAAACCCAGATAAATTTCAACTGATGGTATTAGATCGTAAGAATTCTTCTGTACATGAATCATTATATATTAATAATGTTATTGTAAATTCAGTTAATGAAGTTAAACTTTTAGGTATCACTATTGATGTAAAGCTATCTTTTAATTCTCATGTAAATATTATATGCAGAAAAGCTGCTAAGAACATGAATATTCTAAAAAGATTGTCATATAAAGTCAAAAGTAAACAAGATAGAACTGCATTGATGAAGGCTTTTGTATTCTCATGTTTTACATATTGTCCACTTTTGTGGCATTTTACTACGTTGACCATGTCTAGAATGTTAGATAAAATTTATATTAGGTGCTTAAAGTTTATACAGAATGATCCTGAATTCAGTCTTGATTCTAATATATTACTAGAAAGATCAGGTTGTGATAGTTTAACTTTACGGAGACTAAAAAAGATTGCTGTATTTATGTATAAGTGTTATCATGATTTATCACCAGAATATTTGAATAGGCTTGCTGTGCCGAAAGTTACTAGTCATAACCTGCGTGATAGTCATATTGTAACTTTGAAGAGATTTAATACTATGCAGTATGGTTACCGATCATTATCGTACTCTGGCTGTAAATTGTGGAATTTCATTCCCCATTCATGGAAAAATGTAAGCACCGTCTCAGAATTTATTGCTCGTTTAAGTGATTGGAAATGTTACAAGTCTGACTGCTACTTTTGTAGCAAACATGTATGTCATAGATGATCTCTAAAAGTTAAATTTTGTTCGTTTTATTATATTTTGTTATTTCGTTTTTACTCGGTGACCAGCTTTTAGCTGATGTTTTTTGTTTTATATTGTACCGAGACTAAATAAAGTTTATTCTTATTCTTATTCTTATTCTTATTCTTCAATGAAACTCAAATGGCTGATTGCAAAAAGCACAGCCATTTTGCAAATAGCATACCATATTATAAATGGGGCAAATTGGGACACTGGCATGAATCGGGACAGAACAGTAAAGCATTTTATTTCTCAAAGCAAAAGCTATTTCTCCTTGGGATTTGATTTTGGGCACATTTTGTTGTATACGGCACATGTTGTAGCTTATTGAATTGGACTCGATTAGATTAATTTTCTTCAAAACCGACTGTAACATATGTTGTGCAGCTGTTGCTTCGTTCAGTATAGATCTGGGGGTTAAACAGGTAATTTGCTACTTGGGCTATACAAGATTTGGTGAATACTAATATGGTAATCTGATACTATTTCCCTCGTAGATTACTGAATTTTGCGAAGTGCAATAAGAAGATTAAAAAGGAAGATTTATATAAACACCAAGCAATGGCATGCCAATCATAAAGAAACAGGACAAGTTGCCTTGTGAAGAATGTTATTAGTGTTATGCTCAACCATATAGCCCTGCTAACAAGGTGAGTAATAGCTCTTTCATAAAAGGAAGGATGCCATCAAATACAGCCTCTTCTCATGGGAAAGGAAACATGTCTCCATCTAGTTATTGGGAGGATGAAGATGGGAAAACACAAAGGGTTTTGAATGAACCAAGTCCCTAAATGACTGCCAACGAAAAGACAAATAGCAGTTTAGTATAGCTCATTGGATAAGCTCTTTTAAGAGGGATTTCGTGCCCTGCATCTGAATGACCAAAGTGAACAAAGAAACAGTGAGAGGCATTTGCCAGTCAGTGGACCCGTCAGTCAGGAATCAGTGGTTAGCTTAGTTAGGGGAGTTGGATCAGCAGGAGAGAGGCAGGAGGCTGGGAAATTGACACTGTAGAGGCACAGGAGGTAGCAACTGTGGACAGGCCTGACGCAAGAGAAATAATGATGGTGATTTGTGGGCAATTGGTCTTGCCCCAAATGTAATAGTGTCTTGTGGTTTAGTAGAAGTGGTAAGGCAGCTGCGTGGAGGATTGTGTCAAACCTGCACGACAATTTCAACCCATTTTGTTGCTCTTTCAAACATTTTAAGCTGCTATTGAGGCAAGCAGTAATCATATTCTTTCTTTAACCCAAGCATCCCGTGGACATAACAGGGTCTGCCATACTTAGCGATGGACTGAAATGAGCTTGAAAATACCAGTGGACATATTAGAACAGTAATGCTTTGATATGATATCTGCATTTTAAAAATGTCCATTTGTTATCCTTGTTCCAGGTGACTTATATGCAGCAGCATCTTTAAGTGATTTAAGCCCCAAGAGATATTAAGTATCTGTCATTTGCTCGATGCTTATATAATTAACCGGTTTTCTATGCTGAGACATGCAGGCAGATTAAATTTTTCTACCTCTATCAAGCAGTAATAATGTTCTGTAGTGTACTTTAAAAAGGATCCTCAAATGGTTAATATTTTCTGAACCATTATTTATTAAGATCTACACGAGAGGATTGTTTGATTGTTCAGTAGGACTGGGTCAGATCTCCTGCTGGTCCTTATATTATTCACAATAGCAACCACAGACCCCACCATAACCGGCGGCAGTGAACTTTTTTTTATTGCCGAGCCCCAGCCTATCGAAGATTATAACTTCTTGCAAGGATTAGGTAGCCATCGGCAATACCAAGCTGGATACAGAGGGCCAGTGTGGTGGCGCTGGGTGTGTAGCAATGCACTGAATTTGCATTAAAAACAATAAATATTGTAACAAAACAAATACCTAGCAATATATATAGCCTTAATAAATTGTTCTGTCATATTTACATTGATTGGAATTCATTTATTGGCCTTAATTGACCGATTCAAATTTGCCCACTTTTGGTTTTTTTGGCTGTGGGAAAACGTCAGCAGAATTTGTCTTGACCTGGCCAGCCTTACACCAATCAGTGACCAGGAGATGTGCCACACCCCCTTCTTCTCCATTCATAAAAAATATGCAAATTAAGCCACGTATGCAGCAGCAGCAGGGCCCCCCTCTCCCTCACCTGTCACGCAGAGACAGTGCATGCGGCTGTGTATAGTATTCTGTTCTAGGCCTGAAGAAATCATTGCCCTGATAGTGTGTCTAGGCTACCTACCTATCTAGCTCTATCTATCCACGATCCAGCAATCTATTAAACAATCTGGCTATAACTGCCATATCTAGTATGTGTGCATTCTGTGTAAAAATTGTTAAACTGAAGATCGCTTATTCACTCCACTGCTGTGTGCACAATGTCATGGCCACAGTGTTGCAGTGGTGGCCAGCTAGTGGGCTTAAATAACGGAAATTTTTAAGTTCTTGGTGTAACCTGAAAAGCTATTCACTGCTATTGACACAGACTGACGGTATAATTGGTCCTATTTATTTTTGCCAAGTGCAGGAGTATGGCAAAGAAGTGCAGGATATGGCATAATTATTTGTGTACAATCACTGTACACATACCATTAATTAGCTATCATTGTTATTCGCAACAATGCTAGAAAATCAGACTTTAAAAAGCATATAACCAACATGTGGATTTTTGAAAAAAGTCTTCTTTGCAGTCGCATTTCACAGTACCTATTCCTAGTGGCTTAAATCGGCAATTATTTTTTGTTAAAAAAATTTTCTTGTTTAAATAAATGAGCCACTGTCCCAGAATCGATGCATAAATAATGTAGGGTAATGGGATAACAGAAAGGGAACGGGATAACAGAAACTCGGAAACCATATAGGTTTAATAAATTTTTTGTATAATGACAGGAAGTCTCATATTGTACTTCTTTCTTCAGCTTGTATATGTACTGTATGTAATAAAAAATGTATGAAAGATTTATAATATTTTCGATATGATAAGACATGTCACTTAAGATAGGGACATGAAGTTATAAATACAAACATTATAAATCCCAATTATATTATTTTATTTCTGATTTATAATAATTATGGTTATTCATTTGTAAATTTTATTTAATAATCTATGTCAGGGGGTACATTCACCTTCTGGTTATAGTATAGGCCTATATTTACCCAAATTCACCCTCTTTTCACACCACTTTGTAATTACAAAATTTTCCGAAATAAGTACATACATTGTACTTGCAAAATTATGTACAAGGCGTGAAAAAAATAAAATAAATCTAAATATAAATCTACAAACTCTACAAATGACACACTTTCTAAAGGGAAAGACGATTTATGGAGTACCCTTCTGGACAACTTCCTTTGAGGAACGTTGTTCTAAGGAAGCATTAAACCTCCCATTCACATCAGACCCAACGTTTGAAATCTACGTAATTTGTCGACAGCTGGTTACGAGGTTACTACGTACGTATATATCGTATTTATTGCGTATTTCTCCAACCGCTGATGTTAACGTACCCCCCACGTTGAAAGATCGGTCGTTATACGCCTCTGGGGCGTCAGGCGTGCCAGGCCAGCCCAGTGCGCTGCTTCTTGCGCATGCGCGGAATTCGGAGGAGGCGGCCATGGCTGGGCCCAACGCTCGTGTGTATTACTTTTATATCGGTCTAGAACACCATTTATACCACCGTAACCATTTATTTAACCATGGCCGATTGATTCTAGGATGTGTATGGGTCAAATGACTCCTTCGGATGGACTCTAGCTGCTGTGTATGCTTCACAATCAGCCTGTCAATCGGCGATGTGGAATATGTGGATTCATTGTATTCGGCCAGGGGCGGATCCGCTGGGGGGACTGCCGCATTGCTTCAGGCGGTCCAGCCCCCTGCCAGGCTGCTGCCCCCGTGGAATAAAAATGATAAATTAAATAAAGATATGGGTGCTTGGTGGACTTTTTGTTGGGAGATCTGCAAAGAGAAAATATGATTTAAAACAGTGAAGAGAAGAAAAGAAAACAGAGCAAGATAGAGAGAGCAGAGCCAGGCAGCAAGCACTGAAGGTGGCTCCAAAATTAGTAGACTTTTCTTCCTTGTTTTACCAAGCAGTCTACAGTCCATTTAAGGACTATAATAAATAATAAATAAGAAGATTCACTTACCTTGTAAGGGATTAATGCTGCAACTCTGAAGAGTTGGAAAAATCCCAATCCAAATTGGCCTGCTGGATAGGTGGCATTCAGTTGCATGTAGGCTCAGTTCAACTCCGGTCTTAACTGATTCTCTCTTGCTCGTTTGTGGTTGAGCAGTACTTCAGAATTATTTTTTTTGGCCTATGTAATCTTTCATATTTTAAGAGATATTTATTTGGTAATTTTTGTTACTTTTGTAGCTACTATTTCTTTATGGCTTCATCCAATTATCACCAGCAAGCATCCTGTTGGAGGTTTTATATGCTCAAAGTTACCAGATAGCTTGGAATAGGTATGGGAATAGATGGCGCTACAAGGTTCTCTGTGACTTAGGATCCCAGGTTCTGCAACTTTGTGCAAACCTTCAACAAACCTTTAGCAGATACGTATGATCAGACGTTTGCCCTGAACGTTACTTTCAAACGTTTTCCATACATATCAAAAACACGTTGGAGAAACCTTGGAACTTACGTATTGCCAAATGTGCAACCATACCTTTGATAAACCTATGAATCAAAGGTATGGTCATACGTAATAGTCTAAGGTTGTAAAAACCTCTCAAATGAATGTTCGACAAACCTATGAATCAAAGGTATGGTCATACGTAATAGTCAAACGTTCTTCAAACCTCTCAACCAAAGGTATGACTTACGTAATAGTCTAAGGTTTTAAAAACCTCTCAAATGTATGTTTGACAAACCTATGAATCAAAGGTATGATCATACGTAATAGTCAAACGTTCTTCAAACCTCTCAACCAAAGGTCGACTTACGTATGACACGTTGAGCCAAACGTTACAACCAAACGTTTTTCCAACCTCTCAACCAAAGGTATAACTTACGTGTGACTCAAACGTTAGGCCAAACTATAAAACAAACTATCTGCCAACCTCTTACTAAGGTTGCGACCTACGTTTGGTTTTCCATCTGAGTGCAACGTTTGGAAATTACCTTTGCCCTACCTTTGTCATACGTTGTTTGGCCCAACGTTTGATTCCAACCAAAATAATTACGTAAGGAAAGGTTTGATTTACGTTGGTGCTCGGGAGGGTAGTCCCTGCGTTATAAGACTGCCCCTTCTGTGGTCATGAAGTGGTCTCTCGACGGGGCATGGTCTGTTGTTGGGGTGCAAAAGGCACTAAAAGTGTAATTTAAGTACGGGAGGAAGGCGGTCACATAAGACAAGTCGGTCTTTGACAGGGTGTCATATAACAAATGTTCCACTGTATAGGTATTATCTTGATGCTATTTTATCATCAGGAGACTCTTTAAAACCCAGAAATAAAGATAGATAATTGTTGTTTTGTGGTAGGGCTCAAGACTTTTTATGTGATAAGTGTGTCCTTTGCCTTAATTAAAGAAACATATTAATTTGTACTAATTATGTAACATCGAATTGGCATAATAAACTGTATCTGAGTCTGAGTCTGAGTCTGAGTCTGAAACCAATGGCGTGAAGTTTCTCTGTTAATTGCCATTAAATGCTACAAAATTTGTACTTATGTCCAAAAAATGTTTCCAAAGAATTAATAAAATATGCAGTGCATCCAGCTTCAGGGGCGTAGATCCTGGGGGGATGGGGGGGATGCATCCCCCCTAGGATGAACCTGGGGGGGATGATCATATGATTATCCCCCCCTAGAATTTGAAATTATTTCTACTTGGTGTTGAACTAAATCTGTTACATAGTACCAGTTGCATGTAATGTGGAAATTACAAGTCTCAGAACTATCCTTAAAGAACCTAAAACATAATTATTGGCTTTTTGGCCTTGAAATACCCCGAAATCCACCGTCGCACGATTTCAGCCCGTTGGGCCATGCGCGAATTTTGCGTTCGCCAAAATCATCCCCCCCTACAAAAATGAAAAATCTACGCCCCTGTCCAGCTTGTGCGGACAGTGCTCTGCTCAATTAAATTTCCTCCTCTGTGGGTCATGCAAGCTGTCCAGAACTTTCCTTACATTGTGAGACAACTGTCATCCATGGTAGCTATAGCCTCTAGATCTTCTCCAACATAATATGTTGTAGCTTTGTGGAAACTACCGATTTTCTGTTTAGTTCACAAACTTAATGATATATACAGTTCTGGGTATCTATTTCTAAGTGTGAAGCCATTCTGCATCTGCACTGTATGTGATTTACTGCATCCATTCACGCCCTGTGACTTTTGGTATATTATTGACCAACTTTAGCACACTTTTTTCCAGTACACTGCACAGCAACATCCATCACTTTCTCTGGTTCTTGCTTCATTCGCTTCACACCAAGGTTCAGCTCATGGCCTCTTTGCACAGGTCAGCAAGAAAGTTGTACATCTTGCCGTGGGATCTTATAGCTAGGCTGCTGTCTCTGTTCATGACAGACAAGTGGCCGTCAATCCCTGGACCTGTGTCCCTCAGGTCCCCCCCCCGTTCATATGAACTTCTTGACTAAAATACACAATTAGTATAGTGAGTGCCCCCCCCCCCCAGAGAAACACGTTACCCCCTCCCCCCCCCACACTGGCCCCCGAGTAAAGGCCCTGTCATACCTAGCCATTCTAGATTGCGTGTGCTTGAGGTACTTTAAAACACCCTAGTGAACCTTATGTATCAGTTGCATAAGTTACAGATTCGTTTTTCACTCGTTACAAACACAGTAGAGTCAAGGAGGGTAAATCCGTCCACTTTTGGCTAATACTATATTCCCAGGACAATGGAGATAGATATGAAAATAAAAATTAGTCCCTTGGAAGGGGCTTATTCCGTACTATCATCAGCAGCCAAAAAAAAGTCAAATATTTAAATATTTTTGCTGAAACCATGACAACAAAAATTGAAGGTCAGGGCACCTAAATCCGTCCACCTTGCTGGTAAATCCGTCCAGCAAGGATGGTAAATCCGTCCACAGGGCTTAAATCAGCACAAACTTATCATATCTTGTTATTTTTTCAAATATTGCAATTTATTAACTATCAGAAAGGATTTTTTGTGGATTGTAGAATAATAGGGTGCTTATTGCACTTATAGCAGAAGTATCAAATAAGATAGGTCAAGTTGACAATCAAGAATTTCAATTTACTGCCTTAATTATAATTTAAAAACTCCATTAGCCGAACCAAGTGGTATAATTGCACAATCTAGTTTCTTTAATCAGTGTTATGCCTTTTAAAGATAGTTAAAGTCATAAAAGTACTTTTAAACCTCAGTTGAAGTGGGTGGACGGATTTACAGTCACCTAGTCAAGCAATCTTCAAAATAATGATTGTAATTCCGTCCACTTTTCTTTCCATTGTATCTCCTTTCTGGGTGCTGCAATTGAGCTATTTAACAAATCCTACAAGAATAGTAATATTCGGCATGTCATTAAACAATTTTTTATCTTCAATACTATTTTTTGTTGATGGAAATAGGCCAATAAGATTACTACCTTTAAATCACAAAATGGCTGTGATGACGTCACAGGATTTCATTGTATTTTGTCTTCTGTTACTAAATGGCCCTGAAATACCATTTAAAATGCTTTCAACATAAACAAAGATGAAAATTAGTTGAAAAATGAGTTTATCTTGCATGTAAACTTACAAAACTGAAAATAAATGTCATTGAATGCCTATATTAGGGGGTGGACGGAATTGCCAACCTGGACAGATTTACCATACTTGACTCTACACGCTGATACACGTTCAAAAACGTTGTCATACGTTCAGGGAATGGAGAATTATTAAGCATGTTAAAAAATCATTGACGTACACCAACGTATGATAAGTAAGGAGTGGATAAGTTACATGTACGTTATGGGGTCGTTGGAGGAAATTGCCATAGTTTTTCACATGTTTTCCACATGTTTTCCACACGTTTATAACGTTTTTCACACGTTTCGAACACGCCCAGCAAGTTGTTGTAAATTGCAGTGGATTGGAAAGGAAACATGTCTCCATCTAGTTATTCAATAAATTAATCACATGCCTGGCCGATGTTATCTACACGCCTTGTGCACGTTCTTTGCAAGTTTTGTACTCGATTTTAATAAGTTTTGTACACGTTTTATAACGGTTTTAAACACGTTTTGTATTCGTTTTCACGTTTTGTACACGTTTCAACCCCAGCTGGATCAGCCACTTCTTTACTTGTGTCAATGTTACTAGTATGTTACTCACTAGTACTCCAAATCGTCACTGAAGTGTGATACCCCTTTATACAGTACATTGCTGTGCATCTTACAGTCCTTGTCATACTTATGTGGAATCTCAAGTTTTTTTTCTATGCTGTTGAACTGTGATGTCAGAGATGACTCTATTCTAGCATTGCAATATATGTAAATTAACTACAAGCTGTGATGTCATTTCAAACTGGGTCAGATTCCCAAGCTTCTAACCAATGCGAATCCACCAAACTGAGCATCACAGTTTCAACTCAGTGTCAGTGCTTTGAACAATTTTCTGTACTGAATAGAAAATAGAAAGTCAATATTGCATCATTCCAAAGCAATATTTTCTTCTAGACCTAATGCTTCAAACCGCTTGTCTCTAGCCCTAATAGGTCCTTCTAAAAATGTAAAAGACTGATCAATTTTGAGTGTTGTCAAAATCACAAGAAAGGATGCTGAGCAGATTGTATAGTCTAGGAGAGATTCTCAAAAAAGCCTCTGTAAAAAGTTTAATAGGCATTTCTTGTTAAAATGGCCACCAAAATGACCAAAATTGACAGAAATATGAAAATATGGACAACACAGTCAGTTTTTTCTTGCAAATATCTCCTTCTGACCTACCAAATTCATTGATTCTAGTATAAACAAAGGCTGTTGGAACCATTTTAAAAACATTTAATGCTCTAATTTTAGATTTTGGGGGTTCAACAGCCTGGAAAACAAAATGGCCGACAAATTACCAATTGTGTTGGTTTTGGTACTACAAATCGAACTCATTTGTGTTATAAATCTTCCAAAAGTTGCCTATGTCACCATTCCAGTATAATTCAAGGCTTCTGTATCTATTTCATTTAAAATTCAGATTACCCTAATTTCCGATTTTTGATGCAGATTTCTGACTCAATCTGGTTTGTTGTTAATTTTATTCAATGAAACACATAATAAGAAGGTTATTATGCATTTTTCACATGACAAGTGACCATTTTAGAACTTTTTTTTCAGTTGTAATTGGTTTTTAAATGGATGGAAACTGGAAAGGCTGAGTGGGATCCTCGCCAAAAGGTTAAAAATTTGCATAAATCGAGCTCCTTGATGAAAATAAGATCTGTATCTGTATGGGTGACCCCGCAAAGGAATTTCTCCATCACAGCAAGGGGTGCGTGTGTGTGGTGACATCCTGCATAGTGCGTCTATAAAATCCTCTTAAAATCCATGTTAAAAACCATTAAAAACTTGTAAAATCAGGCAGGAGTCTCTGTACAGCTAAAAACCACATCTTCTTGACATCAGTTACATCATCAGCTTCTGTTTGAATGCGTCAATGGAATTGCATTCAATCGCAGCTGCTGGTAGCTGGTTCCAATCGCATATTGTTCGAGGCAGAAAGCTGAATTTGTACAGGTTGGTGCTGGTACTGAGCTGGCGGAATCGCAGTTCATGGTAGCCTCTTGTTCTTGGATTTGCCCTTGTGACGTAGTCTGGGAGTGTGATTCCAATGAGTTTGTGTACTATTTTAAACATCATGACCAGTCTAAGTTGTTGTCTTCTTATCTGCAGTGTCTTCCATTTCAGATCTTCTAGTAGTGCAGTCACCGTTCCTTCTTCTCTTTCGTAATTGCTCTTGATAAACCGGGCCGATCTTCTTTGCACCATTTCTATCTGTTTGATGTGTTTCTGTAGATGGGGGTCCCACACACAGCAGGCATACTCGACATGTGGTCTGACCAAGGCTGTGTAGGCTTGTTCTTTCACCTTCTCTGGACATTTGCTGACGTTTCTTCTCACGAATCCGAGGGACCTATTTGCTTTTGCTGTGATCTTGTTGATATGTTCTGTCCAACTCAGGTCTGTTGAGATCTCTACTCCCAGGTAGGTGCTGTGCTTAGATGCCTCGAGTGTATGTCCCATCAGGTGATAGTCTTCTATGATTGGTCTTCGACACCTGTGGATCCTATGTACAATACACTTCTTTGGATTAAACTGCATCTGCCATGTTTTGGACCAGTCTTCTAAGTTAGAAAGATCTTTCTGCAGCTGTTTTGCGTCTTCTCGGGAATTTATCTCTCTGTATAGCAGCGTGTCATCTGCAAATAGTCGCAGTCTTGATGTTATCTTCTGGCCGATGTCATTTACAAATAGCAGGAACATTAGCGGTCCGAGTACTGTTCCCTGTGGGACGCCCGATTTGACATGAACTTCGGAAGAATTTTCCCCGTCGACCACAACCTTCTGTCTTCTGGTAGTCAGCCAATTCCGGATCCAATCGTGTAAGTCACTTCTTATTCCATAGTGTTCCAGCTTCATGAGCAGACGTTGATGAGCTACGGTGTCAAAAGCTTTCGAGAAATCGAGGATGAGCATGTCTGTTTGCTTTTTCTGGTCAACTGATCTTGTGAGTTCTTCTAATGTTGCCACAAGCTGTGTTTCGCATGATCGTTGTCTCCTAAATCCATGCTGGTAAAAAGATGTTGTGTAGTTACTTGTATATCATTTTTCTCAGCTAGGTATACCATTTATGTGTAGTATAGTTTATGAATTAATATAATAATGTAATATACAGACAACTAACAGACATAAAATTAAGTTTTAAAGGCCCAATAGGTCAAATTTGGCATCTACAGAAGGTCGAAAATAACAGACATTCTTCATCTTTGAGCCTCAGTTGTCAATTTTTGTGCAAACTTATTCCCTAATTTATTAAGTCTGACATTATCTGTTTGTCAGAAATATCAATGTCTCTTTGTGAAATTATTCCAACACTTATCAGAGGTTGACAATTCGCAGAACAATACAAAAAGGACGCTTACAAATGGTAAAATCTTGCCAAATTGGATGCTTTCAACCTTGGTAATGGACAACTCTTGCTTCTTCCTCGTTATAATTAACCAAATCTTTATATATATATCCCATAGTCATTGTTTTTGAGGGTCTGTTCACTGATCTGGACAAATTACACAGCTTTATAATGAAGGTTCTAAAAATCACTGTTAATTATCCTGTATTTACAAACCCCATTACAGGTTTATTATTGTTAAAAGTTCACAAAACTTGTCATAATCCTATATAAACGTTTGTTGAGTGAGTATGCTTTTTGGCTTGTCAGTCAGACCTCCCTCCACTTTGTTGGTCTACTCCCGGCTCTTCTTATCCATCTACCTCAGTCCTCTTTTGAGTCTCTCCACTGTCCTAGTCCCCGTTCCTCCTTGTTGATATTTTCCATCCCTCCATTCTTGCAGTTCCCATAACTCTTCCTTCCTGGTCACCTCCATTTCTCCTCTTTCCTGTCCTCCCTCTCTGTTGGTCTCCTCCATCCCTACATTTATTAAGTATCCTCCAACACTCCTATTTCCCATTCCTCCCCATTCCTAGACTTCCTCCAAGCCTCATCTTTCCCTCCTTTGTACTAGTCTCATCCCTCCCACCTAATTGTTGGTCTCCTCTATCCCTCCATTTTTGTAGTCTCCTACATTCATCCTTCTTTGTAACATCATTCCTCCTCCTTTCTTCATAGTCTTATACTAGTTGCATTCATCTCTCCTCTTTCCTAGTCTCATCTCTCCTTCCTTCTTTCTTGTCCCATGCCTCTAAATAGCCTGCACTGGTGTTGATGGGCCATGAATAGTCTCATTGCTCCTATATCCTTCTATTTTTGTAGTCTCCCAAATCTCTTTCCCAGTCTTATCAAACTCTCATCCTTGCAAGTCTCCTCTGTCCCTCCCTTTCCCTAGTCTCATCCCTTCCTCCTTCTTGGTAATCTCCTTACCCGTGTTACCAGGGTATCTGGGTATTAAATTCTGCAAGTAGGAAAGAAGAGTCTAGGAGAAAAAATTGAGGGACTGAATTAGACCTGCAAGGAGTACAAGACAATGAAGAACGGGGGAGCTATGATGTTGCAAAGGAGGATGAATGGAGGAGACTAAAAAAATGGAGGAATAGAGGAGACTACAAAAATGTAGGGATAGAGGAGACCAACAATTAGGTGGAAGATGAGACCAGTAAAAAGGAGCAAGAAATGAGGCTTGGAGGGGGGGATGGAGAATTCTAGAAATGAGGAGGAATGGGGAGGACTGGGAAATAGGAGTGTTGGAGGATGCTTAATAAATGTAGGGATGGAGGAAACCAGCAAATAGGGAGGACAGGAAGGAGGAGAAATGGAGGTGACAAGGAAGGAAGAGTTATGGGGACGCAAGAATGGAGGGATGGAAGATCCCAACAAGGAGGAACTCGGACTAGGACAGTGGAGAGACTCAAAAGAGGACTGAGGTAGATACAATCAAGCACACTGATGTAGCCTGGAAGGAGGTAGGAGTAAAGAGAGCAAGAGGAAGGACCAAAAGCAGAGACTAGAAAAGAGGAGGGAGGGAAGTTGTAGACTAGGGAAGTGGCAAAGGGATAAATTGCATAAAGAAAACTGTTGGTTGTTTATCATAGGTACCATTTAAAAATGGCTGCTTGTCACAGTGCAAAGATGCTATGAACAACATTGAATTTGTCGTTAAATTAGCAGATTAGGATTGATTTTTGCTCTCCAGCAGAGACAAGGCTATTCATCACTTCGTATTAGTTAGACACCGATTTGGAAGGTTCTAACATGCATTTTTGTCAGTTAGACATCATATGCTTCTTCTGTTATACGTTTTAACTTGTACATTTTGCAAAATAAACAATAATCTGATTGTTTGTTTGCTGTTGCTAACAGTGTTAATCCTTAGCAGGGCGCTAACATGCAAGTTAGATACCGGTTTTTCCAATGGTATAAGTATCTTGGTGATGTCTAATATCTGTTAAAATGCGTATATAAAAATCTTTCCCAAAGTACAAAAGCATACTCACACTACAAACATATGTATATAGGATTATAATATTGTTCTGCGATATATCAACCTCTGACACAATGTAAGTGCCCTTGGAATAATTTTACAAACAGACATTAATATTTTTGACAAACAGATAATGTCAGACTTAATAAATCAGCTAAATGCGAAAAAATTGCGGAAAAATTGAAAACTGAGGCTCAAAGATGAAGAATTTCTGTGATTTACAACCTTTTGCAGATGCCAAATTTGACCTATTTGGCCGTTAAAACTTATCTTTATGTCTGTTAGTTGTCTGTATATTACATAATTATATTAATTCATAAACTATACTACAAATAAATGGTATATTTATATGTATAGCTGAGAAAAATGATATACAAGTAACTACACATCTTATTTTCATCAAGGAGCTCGATTTATGCAAATTTTCAACCTTTTGGCGAGGATCCCACTCAGCCTTTCCAGTTTTCATCCATTTAAAAACCAATTACAACTGAAAAAAAAGTTCTAAAATGGTCACTTGTCATGTGAAAAATGCATAATAACCTTCTTATTATGTGTTTCATTGAATAAAATTAACACAAACCAGATTGAGTCAGAAATCTGCATCAAAAATCGGAAATTTGGGAAATCTGAATTACTGTGATTTGCACCCTGACATTGATTTGGGCTCCATTTTGACCCCTTAACTAAAGAATTTTAAATGAAATAGATACAGAAGCCTTGAATTATACTGGAATGGTGACATGAATAATTTAAGGATGATTTATAACACAAATGAGTTCGATTTGTAGTACCAAAACCAACATTATTGGTAATTTGTCGGCCATTTTGTTTTCCAGGCTGTTGAACCCCCAAAAACTAAAATAAGAGCATTAAATGTTTTTAAAATAGTCCCAATAGCCTTTGTTTATACTAAAATCAATGATTTTGGTAGGTCAGAAGGAGATATTTGCAAGAAAAAGCTGACTGTGTGGTCCGTATTGTCATATTTCTGCCAATTTTTGTCTTTTTGGCGGCCATTTTGTTTTGCCATTTTGACCCCTTAAAATTCAAAATCCAGCCCGGCAACAAGCGGATTCAGAATCAGCACCCTCAAATTAGGTTAAAACCACTTGTTGCCGACTTTTAACAAGAAATGCCTATTAAAGTCACAATTTCTGGAATCTCTCCTAGACTAGTAAGCTATGGCAGCCTCTGAGAGGTGACGTGTGCTAAAAATAAACGGCACGGAAAGCGATGCAAGATTTTTTAGGTGGCACCCTGGAGTGCCGCTATTATTTTTTGTTTCGAGGCCAAAGCTTGGCCATCATTGCATGTCCATAAATAAAATTTCATGTACATTACCTATATAACATTTTGGTGCCTTTTGTTGGTCTGCTTAACAGTTATTTTTTATGCTTTTTGAAATATTCCGACCAATAGATCGCAACCTATTCCTTGTTTATGCATGAAACTTGTCCATTATTATGTGCAAATTGGTCTAGTAAGGCCTTTCCATCCTTCAACATACCATGGCAGGCAGATAGCCATATGGTGGGGCATATAGATAATTTCAGACCAACATTGGGCCACTATTGCAAATACTACAAGCAATTTGGTTCACATCGGTGTAATGGTGTCCTTTAATGGTGTTTTTTCGCTGAAGGTTTGGTGCTACGCAGCCTACGTTTATATATAGTAACCAGGCCAGACTGAACATCTCCAAATGGTTAGACTAGCCAGCATCTGTCTCCAGATCGTACGTCACTAGAACTTCCACTTGTGAGTTTCTCTACCAGCCAGGACAATTCTGCGTCTGTCACACTCTTTCGTTTTCTTGCCTTGTTTTGATGCTAAGTAGACAGGAAGAATAAACTTCTCCCCGAAAATAGCGAGGAATCACACTTTGCAGACAGCTTAAAATGTTTTCAGTGGTTTTAGTTGCCGTAGGGCTGCTTGAAAGTGTACGTCTTGTGAAAAACAGGAGCCCAGAAATTTCAAAATTATATTTTTGCAGCAAAGTGCCACAAAGAGGCCATCGCCAATGTGTGAAATTTATACAATTCCTGGGGACCAAATTGTCAAAATTTGTTGCAGAAGACTACCACAGAGTCTAACCTGTTTTAGGCAACACACTTTGATGAATGTCAGAAAACTGGAAACAGTTCAGTAGAAAAAAAAGATTGTTGGCACACTGTAAAATCGGAGGCACTGATTCAGCTCAATTGATTGAGTGAGATGGTTGCACAAGTTGAATGAGCTAACATAGATTAATGTTTTAAGCTGAGATAGCTAAAAATACTAAGGGTATTCAAGCTGAGAAAACTCAAAACAATGAGCTGTGTTGACTTACAGCTCAAAATATTGAGTTCTGTTGACTTATTGATTCAAGCTGACTCAACTCAAAATTTTGAGCTGTGTTGACATATTTTTAGTTGTTTTTGATTTATATTTGTGTGACCTGTCTTATAAAGTTATTTATGAATATGGGCTGTAATCCCAAAATATGGTTTGATCTCTGAAGGGGATCCACCTGATCGAGTATGCTTCATTTTAGCACACCATGGACAGGCCCAAGATGCATTCAACAAAGACCATTGCATCACAAGGAGATTTAAAAATTAATTTTTAATTTCTAGTGAATAAATCCAAATGGCCTGTGGCTCATCGCAGTTGGTATACAGTGCTAGAAGCCTGTATTTGAACACGCTCTGACTATGAAATGTTGGTTGATGTGTGAAAGCATGCATCTAATTACTCCCACAAACTAATTTAAGAGAGATAAAAATAAAAAAGTAACCAGCTAAAGTGGTGTGCTACTCATTTTTTCTCTGGGATAGTGTAATATAAATGTTCTTTTTTCTTGTAAGTAAATAACTATTTAAAACTAAATGCAGTCTTATGAGAAGTGCTTGTTATAGATGGCGCTATATGTGGCATGACTGAGATGTCAAGCTATCTGCAACAACTGAAGCTTTCATGTTTTCACAGCTTAATGTTATGATTCGTTTGGAAAACTTACAGCATTGAGCTATCATACCTTGACAACTTATAGGATTGAGCTATCATAGCTTGAAAATTATTAACATTCTCAGACAGCTCAAATTATTGCTTCAACACAGTTTTCAAATTTTACAGTGCATGTCGTCACGATGAATGTCATCAACAATAATATTATCCACCGTCCGGATTGGGTTTTATTTTTATTATCCAAACAAAAAACTGCAATCTCTCTCAGGTCCATGCCTCAAGCATATTGTAAACTCCGTCACTGTTCTCGTCACACTCATTGCATGTCGCACGTGCAACATCACTGACATTTACTTTGTTTTGCAATAGCACCTGTACTCAAAAAATTCCTACCTTCTTTCAAATACACCTTCATTTGACCCAGGGGCGTAGATCCTGGGGGGGGGGTGGGGGGAGGCATCCCCCCTAGGATGAACCAGGGGGGATGTTCATGTGATTATCCCCCCCCTGGAGTTTCAAATTGATATGTAAATGGCAAAGTCTTGAAATTCGCGCAGCGATTTTTTTTGTAGGACTTAAAAGTGTAACCATAACATTTTCATTTCATACTCAATGTATGAAAGGCAGTTACGTCATTGTTTCAAAAATAAAAAATTGAAAGACATACATATAGAAAGACTGAGAGAAATGTAGACTAGAAAGTTAAAATAGATAAAAAATATGATAGATAGATAGATTGATAAATAGATAGCACAGATATAATCAGCTGTTGTAAGAAGACAGAAAACACTGAAAGCTGCCAAATCTAAGTCCGTGTTAGATTGTTGATATATTACGTAATCCCTGCCGGGTATAAGATACAAAAATCATGAGTGACATGCTCACACCTGCAACAGCTAAAAACTCCTCCCCTAGCGATGCTACTCACCTAAACTATCCACCTATCCTTATTGATCTATCCTGTCCTTCTGATAACAGCAAATAACAGTGAAACAGCTCCCTTATTTACGTTTCCTGCCTCTACTGTTTTTCTCCACCAGGGGCGCATGAATCTCCATTGTAGTTCACTGACTGCTCACGCCACAGACTCTCTTCCCGCCAAAACCATCTACACACTCCAGTGTCACCTGCTTTCCATGCCTGCACACTGGCTGACCCTAGCCCTGGACCCCTGTGGAACAGGGGTCATGAATCGTCGCATTGAAAAATCATGAGATTTTATAGACAGGGTCTGGGAGAATTTAGATTGCTCTGTCAGTTTTATAGTCAGAACAAAACTAAAAACATTATTTGAAAATAGACAACATTTCCTACTGACGGCACCTATTTCTATATTTCTACATGTTGAAATAAATGAGCATTCACCCTGTGAAGTTAAAGAAATGTTTTTTTTTTTTAAACATTGAAGAAATGGCGTCTTCTCATTGGGTGAGAGAGAGTGATGTCACAACAAACGTTTATGATGTCATAGGTATTTTTTGTGACGTCACAATGCATTGTGACATCAAACATCAAAGTGAGGCTGATAGCTGTTTCTCACAAATTTTTGGCAATTCTCGCACTTAAAATCAATTATTACAGTACAACTTTGGTGGAAATGCTTTCAAAAGTAGTTCCGTCAGCAGTAAAATATGTGGGCTAACCAAATCCAAAATTTCATTAAATTTGGAGAAAAACTGTTTAATACAGACCAATTCTCCTGATGCCATGTCGAAATCTCAAGATTTCGAATGGGTCGACCCATGATCCATGCTACGCATGGGTCCCAGGGCTAGGCTGACCCACTTCTACTCATCATATCTTTGTCATCTTACCTCATTTTCAAGATTTTCATCATTTCCCTGTCCATATTTCCACTGCCATCATTGGCAATCTACCTCTTCATTTTCGCATATAATGGGGGGTCGCCAGGGGGGGCGCTCCATTCCCCCTAAAAATTCCCCTCAATGGCTATGTCTATAAGTAATATTTCAATACTCTTCAACCCTCGGCCATGCAACGTTCACTACGACAGCTAAGAGGTCAACAATTAGGACAAAACCAATCCGCCTGTTTCATCAATGTGCACATTGCTCACATTAGGCGTACCAGAGAGATTCACATCTGCATCTGCCATCATCGTTTTTTGAGGGGGGGGGGGTCTTCATCCCCCTAAACATGTGCCTCAATGGGCATTACTCGTTTAGTATAATATAAATAAAAAACAATAACATGACTTCCATGTTGAGTATTGCTCACTGTAATCATCAGTTTATAAAGATTGTGTAACTTCAATTTTGTTATGCTTTCTTGTCTCTGTTTTGACATGAAATGAATCACATGTTAATAATTCAACTTAGCTTTTCAAGGCTAATAATTATAACTAGGAAGTTCCCCGTAAATCGTAGGGAACAGAATAGAACAGAATGAAATAAAAAGTAATAAGTGAATGAGTCATGTGTAACAAATCTGAATGACATGTTAGACACATCGGATACAGAGTGTACACTGTGATGGACCTTGTCCTAATATATATATTTTAGGGCAAGATTTCCTGAGTTGGAGTGATTAGATGTGTAACGTTGTTTAATATCTATCCCCATAGTGCAAGCAACATATCACTGTTCAGATTTCTTGGATACAGGCCACTGATGCCAAGTCTTTTCCCCTGAAATATATCAATGTGCTGAAAGGAAGGGAGCAACTGGAAAAGAACTTGAAGGTGCTGCCCTCTTGTGTGTTGCACATGAATGAGCTTAAACCTAATTAGTAGTAATAAGGACATTAAGAGGAATGCAATGACCTTCAAAAGGGGAGAGTTCTGCCGTGGGGGCCCTAGGAAGGTTGAGGGGAAATTACAGCATGATTCATTCACTATAACTTGAGATAAATCCCGTACGTTATCATTTTAATATAAGAGATTCCATAATAATTTTCAGTACAGGGAAAACTACTGGAGAAAACCGAATTTTTAAGACACTTTCCAAGATGAATATCTTATGTTTGTTAAATTCGAAACTAAATCATCGATAAGAAGCTGGACCCACTTGACCTAATTTCCAACTGTGGACTGTTGATGCTTGGACCACCACTGCACATATTTCTGAGTCCTCTCTTGTGCTCAATTTGCTTCGCGAATCGGCCTGTGGCCGTTTCGCCGCACGATTATTAATACTTGGTGTTGACAATTATCTGTCATATTTAGCAATTTTCCATGATGCCAGTTGCATGTTGTGTGGAAAAAAAGTCTCAAAACTAACCTTCGATAATCTGTAATATATTGGCTTTTGGGCCCTAGAGTGGCCCTCGAAATCTACCGCTGCGCAACTTTTGGCCCGTTGGGCCACGCACGAAGTTTGTGATCCCTGAAATTATCCCCCCCTTCAAAAATGAAAAATCTACGCCCCTGAGACCCCTTTCCCTTCAACTTTGAATCAATGTGCAGAATGGGGTCATATGCTTTCTGTCAGGCTATCCAAGTGGCAGCATGGGCCAGACACACTGGCAAGTGCTGCCACCACAGTTAATCTATTGAAAGTATGCCTTATACATACAAAGCATTTTTGTTTCCAATTCAGGTACACACATCCTAGCCTCCTAAATGGCTCAAATACTTGCTTGCAATAGGTTTCCTTGTGATCATGAAGTTATATTATTCTCTCTTTTCCTTTTTCTCCAGAATCTACAGAATAATTGTTCAGTGCAACACTCTCTGTTCAAGGGAAGAGCTTCGCAAGGTCGAGATGAATGGTATAACATATGATAAAACCGCCGACAATTTTGCTGCTTTGGCCAAGAAAACATGTGAAGAAGATAATTGAAAAGGAAGAAGAGAATTGATATGAAGAAGAGAATCGAAAAGGAAGAGAAGACTTGAAAAGGAAGAAGAAAATTAAAAAGGAAGAACAGAATTGAAAAGAAGAGTATCAAAAAGGAAGAAGAAAATTGAAAAGGAAATAACTGAAGACTTTTATTGAAGTCAAACATCTTTGGTTATATGCATGGGGAGAAATTTGATTGTCTGCCAAAATGTAAATATTGTTGTCAAAACCATATTGTGTTGCCTTGTATTATATCACCTTAAATGACATATTATG
The DNA here is from genome assembly GCA_026936325.1 of Platynereis dumerilii. Classification (NCBI taxonomy): domain Eukaryota; kingdom Metazoa; phylum Annelida; class Polychaeta; order Phyllodocida; family Nereididae; genus Platynereis; species Platynereis dumerilii. The sequence goes on from JAPTHN010000005.1 coordinate 39,758,827, forward strand.
GATGAGTGTTTTTTTCTTCCTATATATAGATTTGTGAAAACGGATTTCTTACATCTAATATTGTTTATAATGTTTTGTCTGATAAAGGATATAACCCTGTTTTAGTTGTTATAGAATTGCGTTTCAGAAGATCAGTAAAATTCTTTTGCACCAATTTTCATTTTTGGCCATAACCAACTTTCTATAACACTGGCATATTGAAATTCCAAAAAAAAAAATTTCAGCCCACCCCACTGCTTATAATTATACCCAGGACAAACCATATCCACGCTGCTGCTCACACAGTGCTCAGTGTAACCTTTGAACTCTCACTGCAGTACCACTGAGCTGGCAAGGGACTCACACTGAGCTGAGGCCAGATCACCAACTCACTGCGCTTTTTTTGTGCATGCACAAAACAAACGCAGAGATGTGGGCACCTGGAGGGCTTTGGGGCTTCTCCCAAGACCAATCCAAGCTTCTGAAACGTCTCCAATAGACCAATACGTTTCCCTAGAGTTCTGTGGGACCATACTGAGCTTTGATGTGTGTTTCAGCTCGTAGTAAGAACCCCCTTCAAATCGAAATAGTGTGAAGGGGGTTTTAAATCGGTTAAACATAGGCGTATGGTGCAGATGATTTTGGGGGGGGGGCAGCGACATTAGCCCGAATTTCAAATGAAATTGCCTGGAAGTCATCAATTTTTAATAGTATTTATCGCCTCCCCCCCCCCTGCCCTGTGATCGCACCCCCTGCCCCCCCATACGCCTATGCGGTTAAAGAATATTGGTTTTCAAAAGCAATAAGTAAATAGCAAATTGGAAGATTTCCCTGAAATCACGGAGTCCTGCATACTAAGAACTTCTTCATAGAATATTCTGCATTGAAAGGGGCAATTTTTCATTTTCCTTCTGCTATCTTCTTTAAGGCCGTGAGTCTGATTTACCATGGGAAGTTACCACGAAGTGAGAATCTGCAAAAGGTCCTACCAAATAGGGCAGGGAATTGCAAGGGATTTATCATAGCTATGCAAGTGTCTTCGATCAATTGACCTCATTGCCACTGACGTACCCTCCTCTCATGGGTAAACTTCTTATTTCAGGTTCAAGTAGGGCACCCAGTCTGCTGTTATACATGTACAAGGGAAAGGCAGACCACCTCCCCAAGGAATTCAGAAAAGTATGATACAGTCGCAGATCTATTAAGTTAAACCCTGGAGTGCTCAAAGGGAAAAAGGGGAAAAACTGAGAAATTTTCATGTTTCTTGCCAAAGGGAGTATGCCGCAGGCATATATTTTGGCACAGGAATGAAGCAATGCATAAAAAAGTATCAAAATTCTCGATCATAAATATATGGAACTTGTCAGTGTTTCCCTGAGAAATTGATAACTTTGACAACTTGTTCTGGGTGACATGATGCTCTGACAAAATTGAAACATTTACCAATTACCAGATGTCATAGATACAAGCCAGTACACTGCACCGTATCAAGAGGCTATGTATTAAAACAAGCAGAATGTTAGTCAACTCCTTTTCCCTTCTCATGTCCTAATTTGATAGGGACGAATGAACTTGAAACTTTGTTCAAGATAACAAATATTAGCCTAAGATATATTAAGTTGAGACATGATATTAATCTGACATTCAATCTCTCGCTGTCTTTCTTTAACCTTGTATAAAGAGCCAGAAAGTTTTCTGGTACACTGTACGACAAATGGCCAACTGGCAAGACCAGGATGATTTGCAAATAATATTGATCCCACAAGCTAATATTAGATAACATGCACCTATGTCTTATTGCCCATTGGACCCTGGAGCTTCTTGAGAATAAGCTGTCACTTTTTCTCACACTACTGTGGCTTCTGTCTACAAGTGGACTGCTCTTGCATTGCCACAGATCAGAACATATGCTGTCTTGTGTTGCCACCTACATGTACCTACATGTAGGTACATGTAGTGACTAGTGTGGTATTCCGTGAGCTCCTGCAAGCGTCCACATACTTTCAACCAGAGGAACACACAGAATTTGTCTGGAAGACACAGGGGCTGTTTCTGAGTGTGCTGATGGCCTTGTCTACTTCCTTAGAGAATGTGATTGCCGAGTCTGACTCTGGTATACATCGATGTTGAATAGAAATTTTGTGAATGTGCAATGAAATTGGAACTATATCTTGGGACAGCAATGCTGTAGCATAGAAAATCAACTTTTGTGCCAGGTCGCAGCAGCATGCAGTTCTCAATTTCACCAGACTGACTGTGGCTTATTAACCATTATTGATCTATGGAACTTTGAGTCTAGGGTGCTGACAGTTTCAGAAACTTCCTACAGAGATGAGTAAGAGTCTAGCATGATCATACCAGACATCATCACCAGGAGGTGAAATGGTTTGGTTGATAGTCAATCACTGCTTTGAAGATCTTGAGCTGGAGTGAAAGTGGACAGTGTGGAGCTGCGTGGTGTGGTAGGAAGTGGTCTATTGAAGTTCTCCTTGGCCTTCAAAGAAGTGAATTCAAGTGATTGCATATTTACCTCCATTTTATGCCTGATTCTATCCATGACAGGTCATTGACCGAATCAGGAAACAAGACTCAGTCGCGCTTCGACTACTTCTCTCCTTTGGTTATGCTGTCATTAAGAACAACAGTTTGAAATACAAAAGTGTTGGTTGAATTGGATTTTTCCATTTGGATATACAAGAACTATCAAACGTAAATTATAGCTTCTTAGGGTGATATTTGATGTTCGAGTAATGACAGCAGTAATCAAGTTATGCTGACAACTGGGGTCAGCCAACACTGATTGAGGGGTAAAAAAAGAGAGGATTGGGACTATGAAACCAATCAAGTCATTCAAAGCATTGGTGGACCGAAGAGACATATTAAAGGGGTTAACCATTTAAAAATCAGGGAGGAGAGGCTTGAAATTTTCTTTAGCTGGAAATTATCTATTTCATGATAACAGCAGCAATTATTTATTTCAAGCTTCCAAAGCCCCCAAATATTCATTTCTTAATCAAGCAACACCTGGTTAGGAAATAACCCTGCCAGAAAGTATTTATTTCGAGACTGCCTAGAAGAAATTATTTATTTCAGCAAAGCTGAGCAAGAAACTATTAATTTAGAAAAAACTACAGAGTCCTCCCCCCTTGGATAGTAAATATACTAATGGTTGCCAAATTGACTTCATACTTCTCTGTCTGTTCCAATTATAGAACAGATGTGTTTTAAAGAACAAATAAAAAAGCCTCACAATAATGAAATTGCCAATTAATTAATGAAAATGTAAAAAGAGACCCATCTGCCACATCATAGACCAAGAGTCTGGGAAAGGGAGAAAGACCCACATGCAGATACAGAAAGGAAGAATATGTCAAATGATGTCCGACAAGAATCTTATCTGGAGAGAAAACAACCCTGTGGCATTTACAGAGGTCTTAATCCAATCACATGTTCCCAGGGAAGAGATTTTGTAGCAGTGACTGCATGCCAAAGTAGGAAACGCCATACTTGCAGGAGGTCATCTAAGTGCACTGAATAATACGAGAAACAAACATCATAGTAGTATGACTGTTTCATATAATTGCACTAGTTTCCACTATAGCTTGCTCAGTCAACCGACTCCCGACTCCTTTGACTTCCGAGAAAATGACTTTGACTCTTTAGGTCTCCTGAATTTCAACTCAGGCTCCGACTCCTGACTCCTATTACTGGCATCATTGGTCATAAATAATTATGATGTGGTAAGCAGAAAGGAAAATATATTGCCACAATGTTTCTTTAGAGTCATCTCCTATCGATATCCTGACTGTTTTACATTTACTGTATGCCACTTCAGAAAAAAGTAGTAAGCCAAGGTCACATTCCATCTTCATCACTTTGGCATCACTTAAATCATACCCTGTATCAAGTTGCAGCCAACTGCCTGTCAATTGTGTTGACTGCTTCTCTCATTTGGCCTTTTCTGGCCTTTTCTGAAGAGCATGCTGAAATATAGGAAAGAAAGGTGACAACTCAAATATTTTTTTAAAAGCACAACATTTGAATCTCAATCAGGTACATAGCTTTGGCATTTATTTTATAATGATGAAAGTGCTCGATGCAAAAGAAGTAGAAGCGTTATGCTAATTTCTTTTTTTTTCCTGTGATTGTATCAGATCAAAGCTTCCTGGCTTATATGTCCAAGATGACATTGTGTGTGCTTTGTTACGTTCTCTTTGTTTGATCTGTCACATCTCACAGGCTAGCATAGCAATTGTATAAAGCTGCAGATCTATTCACATATCTGCTGAGGGCATGCCTGCATAGACGTGACATACCAGATATTTAACTTATATTCCTGGACATCCAAAAATCTTAGCAAATCTTATAACTAAAACAATTATTGTCTTTCAAACTTGCATGCTGATACTGATAGGTTATGACACCCATGTTCTGGCATGCAGGTAGGTTAACAAACAACGCATTTCAGATTGGTCAAAGAAGATAGGTTTTCATACCAAAAAAGGTTTTCATACCAAAAAAGGCCAATATACAATGTAATACTCAGGCATGCACAGTGACGGTGTAAAATTCCCTAAAGGTTACACACAAATATAAATTTTCTAAATAAATAGCAAATATGAAGGTTTTCCAAAATCTACGGTCCCTACTGAGAAAGAAAATCTTCATGGAATATTCTACAGATATTTCATTTTTACGTTCACCTTTCCTTATAAGTCCATGAGTCTGTGATTTGCCATAGGAGATACAAAACTATCCGAAGTGAGAATCTGCAAAAGCTCCTACCAAATAGGGTAGGGAATTGCAAGGGATTTATCACAGCAATACAAGTGTCTTCAATCAATTGACCCCATTGCCACAGACTCACCCTCCTCCCCTCATGGGTAAACTTCTCATTTCAGGTCCAAATAGGACACCGCAGTCAAAGGTGGTAAGACATCCAGGCAAAAGCAGTCTACCACCCTATGGAATAAAGCGGAGCTAGATACAAGCACAAATCTATTAACCTATTCCCAGTATAGAGGAGCCGAGAAGGAAACAGAGGCAGTTTGAAAGAAAGACATCAATACTTTTGTAGGAGCTGTGCTTTATACACTTTTGATCATAAAACATGGAATAAATAAATATTTTTTCAAAAAATTGACGGTGTTGGGTTACATGATGCTCTGGCCAAATTTTAACTATTACCAATTACCAATTATAAGGCTATCACCTTCATTCAACAATCATAACTTACTAATAAATAAGTTCAAAAAAATATCTATGCCAGTACATTTCACTCTATTTAGACATGAAAGAGGGGCAAAACAGGTAAAGATAGTGTTGTCGACAAGCAGAATGTTGACCAACTCCATTTACTATGATTGGCAAATGGACCTGAAACTTATTTCAAGAAATGCTTTAAATAATGAATATATTATAAAGGTCTAAGACATGTACAATTGTACATTTGTGACGTGATAAGGGACCGTTCAGAATTTATGACTGGGGGGGTGGAAGTTTTGTCACAACCTCCGGTCAAAAATTGATACCCCCTTGAGATTCATGCGGATTTTTTGCACCCCACCCCTAGGATTCATGCAGTTTTTTTGTACCCCCCCCTTGACATACAAAGCGATACATACCTATATTTTATGTATGTGCCTCTTGTACAGTCGCGCGTACAGATTCGCAGACTTTTGCGTGTAAAAACGTGTGAATAAACTGAGTGTACGTGTGTTTTACATACATATATGTTTTGTCAAGTTTTCTTACCCCCCCCCCATTGGACGTCTTGTCTGAAAAGTTAGTACCCCCTCGGCTAAATCTCCCACCTCCCCCCAGTCATAAATTCTGAATGGTCCCTAATGCCATTCACAGTCTCTTACTCTCTCGCCCTCTCTGTCTTTCTTACCCTGGTTGCTTGCAGGTAAAAAGAGTAAGAAAGTTTTCTGAGATGACAACCAGCCAATTTCCAAGATCTGGATGATTGGCATGCATCTGTATATATTAACCTCACAGGCTTAGATAACATGCACCTGTGTCTCAGTTACACATCGGGCCCCGGGGCATCTTGGGAATAAGCTGTATCTTTTGGCATGCTGTCTCTTTTACTCTCACTTCCATGATATTTTATGTCATTGGGGACTTTTGACCTTTGACACACTGAGAAACTTGTGACACAGATGTGGCAGAGTCTTGCATGTAACTGCCCAGATGTCATCACAAAGAACTGAATTTGGTCATTGACAGTTGATTGTCAGTGTCTCCTTTGAAGGTGGTGAAGTAGAGTGATAGCAAACAGTTTGGAGTTGTGTGATGTGGTAGAACGTAGGCTGGTAAAATTTTCCTCGGCCTACAAGAAGTGAATTCAAGTGATTGCATATTGACCTCCATTTATGCTTGATTCCTTCCATGACAGGTCACTGATCAAATCAGGAAGGAAAGACTCAGCTGCAGGCTCCAAACGCTTATCTCTATTATATAGTAATGGCAATGAACCTTGGTATCAATATTTGTATACTTCGGGACATTTTACGATTGAACCTCTGAGCCATAAATTATTTTGTTTCAAAAGTCTGGATAGGAGAGCTTTCATATGTCATCTGTAATGACAGTGATCAGATGAAGTTGATAACAGAGGTTAGCCAACACTGATTGAAGGGTAAAAAAATGATGTTGGGAGTAAATCATTCATCAAGTCAGTCAAGTCCTTCTTTTTTCTGGTTTGCTAAAACTTATCACATGTTTAGGACAATTAGAGATGCTATGCAATTGCTTCCAAATGAATTTATGATACAATATAGGGATTTTTGAAGCTCATGGACATTCTTTTTACAGCCAGAAAATTTGATATGCAAAAAGAGTGCAGTGTCGAGAAATTCTCAACCACCCCATCAGCGAATTGGCTGAAAAATTAAATGTTGTTTGATGTCTCAAAAGATGAACTTCTTGAAAATTTCAGCTCTATTGGTCAAACTTTCGTGACTTGGCTGAGGTTTGTAAATTGCTCATTTTACCAGTTTTCAGGCATCGTTTTGACCACAATTATATTCTTTAGTCAATAAATCACTTAATACCCAACTTTAAGCTTGATAATATTCCCAACGAAGAATTTCCATATCATGATTGTCAGCTTTACTTAAACGCACACAATATTTTGTTTACAGCGCACACACCAGGCTGACATCGTCAGTGACATGATTTAAAGCCTGTGAGAAAATTTTGATATTATTAGCACAACCTTCTGCAAAGCTATTCAGGGCATTACAATGCATATAATGTGCGTACATTCATGTGGCTTGACATGTTTGTCGACATGCTGAGGAGAGCGATTAAAAAAAACACAGATCGGCAGAAACATTAATGCTTTGGCAAGAAACAACTGTTGCAGTCTTCTCTGACTTTTCTGTTTGTATTTATCTGGCAAATTAAAGTGCGATATAACACAACAAACAATATTATCAAGTTTAAAGATCCGGCTGTCATAGGTAATTAATCAGATCACTTTGTGTGTTAGCCTGGATTGATATGCAAGAACCTTAGAAGATTGGTGTTATGCACTGCGAACAGCTGAATAATAGATGGTAAGAGGCAGGGCCATTCCCTTGATTGATAATCATTGCAACCATGCACACTGATCTGTGAAATGTGTCCTTTGGATTTGGTGATGGGTTTTGTCCTTATTGGCTTGGATCTTTCTCTGATTGCTCTGATTTTTCTTTGGGGAATTTGGAGTTACAGATTACATCTTCAGTTCTTTACAATCTGCTGTTGATTGCCTACTAAGGCTATGTTCAATGTCATAATGTGCAATAGTAAACTTTGTCTATTTTAACCTATGGAAGAGATTATAACTATAATATTATGCTTTCTCAGTAGAACATGTCTTGCATATTTTAATTCAGTAGAACACATCTTGTATATTTCAATTCTGAGTATCAGGTTGCTAAGTAATAGAATATATGGACATTTGTTATCACTTGTGGTAATTTGTTTTGCTGTCCTAATGATCAGACAAAAGGGATATGGCTGTTTCTCGTATCCTCAATAAAATGCTGGAGTGATATTTGTGAATGATTCATCAGAAAGTAGACATTTACAAGCAATTGTTACAATATTTCTTTAAATTCTGTTGGCTTGGCTTTCATTTCTGTAATTGGTGAGTCCATGATCTCTGAAGTCAGTTTTGCTAGTAAATATCCCTTTCAAATAGGATTTAACCTCAAAGTTAATGACATAAGGAAATTACAGCCTTACTTTCAAGGAATGTATAAACGATTTGTATCAGCATACCATGTTTTAAGGAGAGTGCTAGACACAAGACCCCCAGGACATCATCGATCTTTGCGTTATCAGATGTGACAAGGGAAATTTACCCAGACCAAACCCTCCTGCAGGCATACTCTTTTATTTTTCTTAAATCTGTCTTATCTACTTTTGAGTCACCTCCTAGGATAAAGCTTCAGTGAAACAGACATCCTGCTTGGTTCAATACAATGCCTGTGCCCCAAACTAGATTTGTTTTTAATTTTTTCAATCTGGACACTCTTATCTTATCAGAATGACACAGCAGTCTTTTAAAAAAGGTTTTAACCTGCAATGGCTAAAACAGAATAAATATCTCAGGGTCTGAAGCGGTCTTGTTAAGTTACACTGGTTTGCGATGTTCCACAATCAGGTGACCAGAGATGAGATCATTTTTCTCCAGCTGGCAACCCGTAGGCCCCTTTGCGAGTCCCTTGGTGCTAGTTGAGTAGACCAAATGGGACGTGAGAGGGATCTTCTGATCAGATTTACTCTAGCATTAAATTGGTCGTTATTTAGTTAGCTGGTCCAAGAGTCCAGTCACACACAATGAGTATATTCCCTGGTAATGTCCAATAGAGACCACTGAGACCTAGGGGCCAAAATACCAATGGCTTTCCTTTCAGCCTGCTTATTACCAAAGTGCCGTGGACATGCCCCAGGTGGCACTAATGTTTCTCATGCAGCAATGCCTCACTAGCTGGCTCTGTATGAGGTTTAGCTAGTCCCCTTTTCATTGTTAGGTTTTTCCTTCAATGAGGTATCTAAAATCCAGATGCTTTCTACCATTGTTGTGCCACATAAAATGTTTTCTTGAAATGGCAAAATAGACATGCCATTGCAAAATATATGTCTCAATTCTGTAGGTAAAAAAACTTAGACATCCCATGAGGCTGAGTGCCAGATTACATCATATGACCCGTCATAAATTTAATAAATATTATACTGTCCATTGTTCCGAACTTTGGCTCTTAAACCTGAATGACACAAAAACCACAAAACACAAATTCCATTGGATTGGTATAGATTAGAGATTAGATTTATTTTCTTCAAAATGGATTGTAACATATGTTTTGCAGCTGTTGCTTGGTTCAGTACAGATCTGGCGGCAACAGGAACTTGCTATTTATGCAATACCAGACTTGTTCAGTACTGATAATAATTATTTTAATCTTATTTTTAATTACTTCCTTGGCTGATGACTGAATTTCGCGAAGTTCAAAAGGAGAAATACTATATTTAAACATTTGAGGATGATTTATGTAAACATCAAGCAATGGCACACTTATAATAAAGAAACAGGATTAGTTGCCTTGTGAAGCATACAACCATACAGCCCTGCTAGCCAGGTGACTGATAACAACTCTTTCATAAAAGGAAAGATGCCGTAAAATACAGTCTGTCTTTCTCGCGGGAAATAAAATATTTCTACATTTAGTTTTTGGCAGGATGAAGATGCGAAAACACAAAGGGTTCTGAATGAACCAAGTCCCTAAATGACTGCCAACGAAAAAAGAAATAGCAGTTTAGTATGGCTCATTGGATAAGCTCTTTTAAGAGGGATTTCGTGCCCTGCATAGAAAAAACCAAAGGGAACAAAGAAACAGTGAGAGGCATTTGCGAGTCAGTGGACTTGTCAGTCAGGTATCAGTGGTTGGCTGAGTTGGGGGATTTAGATCAGCAGGCAAGAGGCAGGAGGCTGGTTAATTGATACTGTAGATCGGCACTGGAGGTAGCAGACTGCAGCCTGATCTGACACACAAGAATTAATTATGGCGATTTTTGGGCAATGGGTTTTGTTCCAAATAAAGTGCTGTGTAAGGTGACATTTTGCATAGGTTTGGTCCACAGTGACTACATACACAGTTCAAAGTGGTTTTATACAGCTGACAGCAATTTGATTTAAGATAAATTGACTTTTTCTGAAACATGTGCTTTCCCCAAGCCAATGTTTTGATCAAACAGGAAGTCTTGTACAGCATGTACAGTGATGTCATGTTGTTGCACCATGACTTGAATCCTTTTGTATTGATTTGACTAAATCATGGGTCTGATGATATCAATCGGCTGAAGATGTTCCTTAAGTACACTGCGAAACAATATCACTCAATCATAGAGGTAAAAAAATTAAATGAGCCTGTATGTTCCAGCAGTCAGCGGTACTCAGCGTAGAAAATCAGGAAACACACAAGCAATGAGTGAATTACAAATACAGATATTTCTTCGGGGCAAAATTGTTGTGTCATGCAAGTCACCAGGATAACAAAGAGACATTTTACATTTGACATCCAGAGTGAACTTAGTGTATGGGAATTTGCTTATGATGCATTTGAAGCTGATAAATGATTGAATGAGAAAGACAAATGCAACAGTGGCATCAAAGCACTGCTAATCTACAATCGTCCACAGAACTTCGAACGCTCGTAGATTTGTATATAGGTGCCAGGGTAAAAAAATGGAAACGGTTTGTGCTTGTCTCAATATCATCTTTGGAAATATTGGAAAGTTTCACAAAATGGTGAAAAAAAAAAATAGTGCAAAGCTTGACACCAACCTTTACCTTACCACTTATACTTAGCCACACAGCACTTTATTTGGGGCAAAACCCTTTGCCAAAAAATCAGCATCATTAATTCTCCCCCTGTCAGACCTGACTGATGTCCACTACCTTCAGTTCCTATCTACAGTATCAATTTTCCAGCCTCCCGCCTCTTGCCTGCTGATCTAAATCCATTAACTCAGCCAACAACTGATTCCTGACTGACGGGTCCACTGACTCGCAAATGCCTCTCACTGTTTCTTTATTCCCTTTGGTATTTCCTACACAGGGCACGAAATCCCTCTTTTAAGAACTTATTCAATGAGCTGTACTAAACTGATATTTCTCTTTTCGTTGGCAGTCATTAAGGGACTTGGTTTATCCAGAAGTCTCTTGTTTTCCCATCTTCATCCTCCCAATAACTAAATGGAGACATGAGAGAGACTGTATTTGATGGCATCCTTCATTTTGTGTAAGAACCGCTAGTCACCTCGTTAGTATCGAAAATGGTTGAGCATAACACCAACAACCTTCCTCACAAGGCAACTAGTCCAGGTTCTTTATGATTATCATGCCATTGCTTGATGTTTATATAATCATCCTTATTTAAATAAAGTATTTTTCCTATTTCACTTTGCAAAATTCAGTCAGCTACGAGGGAAGTAATATCTGATTACAATATCAGTATTGACCAAATCTTGTATGGCCTAAATAACAAACTACCTGTTGCCCCCGACACATACTGAATCTAGTAACAGCTGCAAAAATATGTTACAATTGGTTTTGAAGACAATAAATCTGATCTAATCTAGTCTAATTCAATGGGATTGATTTTAGAGTTTACTGTATGAGAAAGGTTAGTGCCACCTGGGGTATATCCAGGACACTTTGTAAAGCACTTTGTGAAGCAGGCTGAAAGGAAAGCCATTGGTATTTTTGCCGCCAGGTCCCAGTGGTCTCTATTAAACATTACTAGGGCATTTACTCTTTGTGGTACTAGACTCTTGGACCAGTTAACTAAATAACGACCAATTTAATACAGGAGAAAATTTGATCAGGAGATCCCTCTCACGTCCCATTTGGTCGACTTAACTAGTGCCGTGGGACAAGCAAAGAGGCCAATGGGTTGTCAGCAGACGAAAAAATTTTCTCATCCTTGGTCACCTGATTGTGGAACATTGCAAATCTGTGTAACTTAACAACACTACTTTAGATGACAAGATATTTATTCTCTTTTAGCCATTGCAGGTTTTAACCTTTTTCAATAGGCTGATATGTCATTCTGATAAGATAGGCGTGTCCAGATTGAAAAATTTGAGACAAATCTATTTTGGAGCACATGTGTTCGTTGTCTTGAACCAAGCAGGATGCCAGTTTTACTGAAGCTGTATCCTAGAAGGCGACTCAGAAGCAGATAAGACAGATTCAAGACAAATAAGAAGAGTATGCCTACAGGAAGGTTTGGTGTAGGAAGATTTCCCTTGTCACATCTGATAATGCCAAGACAATGTCCTGGGGGTGTTGTGTCTGCCACTCTCTTTAAATGTGGTATGCTCACTATAAATCTGATATACATTCCTTGAAAGTATGGATTTGCCAGCTGTTCTCTACTAAAACTTTCATAATAAGAGTAGGATGCTGTTTGAAAAAGGATGGTCACCAGCAAAAATA